>OX940950.1:38621743-41121743 GCA_954870475.1 Euphrasia confusa | reverse complement strand
TATCAAGGGTGTTTAGATATTATACCTTCGATTCGTTGTTCGGAGAAACGAAATCAAGATGACCTTTGAATCTTCCCACGTATTCCTTGCACTCCGTTCGAACGTCGGGTGGGCGACGATCTATCGAACTCCTATGGATCTCCTTTAACTCTCTAGAACTATCAATTATTGATATTCTTGTCTTTTGATTTATGAAGGCCATGTAGTGCTTTTATAGGCTACGTAGGGGATCTAAAGGAGGTGGAATATTGGGCTTCCAATATTGAAGATTAAATTGAGCCCAAGCCCAATTCTATTAATCCTTATCAATATTAATTAATTTATTTTCCACTATATAAATTAATTGCACTCCCAATATTAAACCATATTATATCTAAATAATATTTCTCCGGTAGTATTATTTATTCCGTGTATTTAAGATATAAATATCCATGAATAAAATTTATTTATTGCTTAATCAATTTATTCATCTCTTATATCCGAGACTAGTACCACTCAACCTTATTTATTATGCGGAACAAATCCACTCGCGAGGTTTACATAATAAATCCTTATGAGCTCATCTCGGGGATATTATCAACCCTTCCGGGATACACTGTCCCGTCAAGAATTCACGGCATGCCATATATAAAATATAGTGACCCAACTTAACCGGTAATTGACCCAATAATTAAACCGGTCAATTCCTTTGGAAAATCAAAGTCACTTATATTAAATATACACACCCGCAACTGTATCGGGGATTAAGAATAAAATACACTGAGTCTTAAATCAATTATCGCCGAGCAAACCTAATTGATAAGTCTCATTCGATCCGCTCAATACACCAAGTGTACAAGTGTGATAAAATAATTAAGACAAATTATTTTCTCTCTCACACAACGACTATACCGATGGATTGGTCCGTGTCCATCTAGGTCGTGAGCAACTGTTCGATTAAATACGAGTAACCGATAGTATGATCTGCTGTGTGGGGCCCGACACACCATACTAACTTCAACGTATAAAATCCAGGACTATGATTTGCATATATTTAAATAATAATAATTAAAAGCAAATGAATGTTCATTATTAATAGGTAAATGAAAGTGCACACGGAGTTAAGAATACTCAAATCTAGACATTAAGTATATTACTCCAACATTACAAACAAGCAACGTTTTTCCAAAACAAAACAATCTCGACAAGCCCGAGAGTTTAACCAAACCACAAATTAAAGCACAACATACAATCACAACATTGGCCATAATAACCGGGTTCAACCTGAAAGACAAATCGTACGAACAATACAACAAACCGATAAACCGGCTCTGATACCAATTGTTGGAAATCGACTACCCGGGACGAGTCCGTTCGACCATTCGAACATCCGGACACACCTAGTCGACCTCCAGCGTGCCTACTGTGCTCACGACGAAGCCCCCAGACCCGGTTCACGCCCAGCCATCATGCCCGAGGCACAACCGCGCAAAACCAAGGGTTATGCCCTGTCTGTCGGCCGACGGCATGTAGCTGTCGCCCGACAGGGCATTGTCGCCCGACGGCATAAAGCTGTCGGCCGACATTGTTGGAGTTGTGTACTTAATGTCTAGATTTAAGTAACGGTAAACTCCCGGTCATAGCATTTAATCTATTTAATTAAAAAACAATTGTTTGCATTTAATTATTGATAATTAAATATATGCAAATCATAGTCCTGGATTCTATACGTTGTAGTTAGTATGGTGTGTCGGGCCCACACAGAAGATCATACTATCGGTTACTCGTATTTAATCAAACAGTTGCTCACGACCTAGATGGACACGGACCAATCCATCGGTATAGTCGTTGTGTGAGAGAGAAAATAATTTATCTTAATTATTTTATCACACTTGTACACTTGGTGTATTGAGCGGATCGCTTGAGACTTATCAATTAGGATTGCCGTTGATAATTGATTCAAGTCTCAGAGTATTTTATTCTTAATCTCCGATACTATTGCGGGTGTGTATATTTAATATAAGTAACTTTGATTTACCAAAGGAATTAACCGATTTAATTATTGGGTTAATTACCGGCTAAGTTGGGTTACTATATTTTATATACGACATGCCGTAAATACTTGACGGGAAAGTGTATCCCGGAAGGGTTGATAATATCCCCGAGATGAGTTCATAAAGAATTATTCTGTAAACCTCATGAGTGGATTCGTTCCGCACAATAATTAAGGTTGAATGGTACTAGTCTCGGATTCAATAGATGAATAAATTAATTAGCAATAAATTAATTTTATTCATGGATATTTAAATCTTAAATACATGGAATAAATAATACTACCGGAGAAATATTATTTGATATAATATGGTTTAATATTGGGATTGCAATTAATTTATATAGTGGAAAATAAATTAATTAATATTAATAGAGGATTAATAGACTTGGGCTTGGGCTCAATTTAATCTTTAATATTGGAAGCCCAATATTCCACCTCCTTAAGATCCCCTACGTAGCCTATAAAAGCACTACATGGTCTTCACTTTTTCATAAGACAAGATTATCATACATGATATTCTAGAGAGTTGAAGAGGATCCATAAGCTTGGAGGATCGTCGCCCACCCGACGTTCAAGCTAGTGCAAGGAATACGTGGGAAGATCGTAAGGTCATCAATTGATTTCGTTTCTCCACACAACGAATCAAAAGGTAAAATCATAAACTCTCTTGTGTGATTTTATGTGAATTAATTGTGATACATACATGAACGCCCGATCCGGGAAAAACGACGAACTTCGGGGACGGGGATTCGAGATCCCCGGCGAAGGTTCGAAGGACCCTCGGCTGGGAGCCGAGGGGAGCGATCGAGCCCTAGGGAGTCGATCGCGGGGCCCACACGAGGACGCCCCGGCTGGACGCCGGGGCATGCGATCGACCTTACGGTCGATCGCGGGGGCAGCCGCGGCGGATGCGATGGGCGCACCGCCCTCCTCGGCGGTGGCGGTGAGTCGCCGGACTCACCGCCGGGGGCTGTTCGGAACAGCCCCACGGGGATGCGCGTGCATCCCCGGCGATCGCTAGGGCAGCGATCGCGAGCCCCGGCGGGGGCTCGCCTAGGGTTTCTAGCCGCGGGTTTTTCCCGCGGCGGTGATGCTCTTGTCGAGCCCGGTTCCGTTAGGTGGTTCGCGTGTTTCCGGCGATGGGATTTCGGTCGGGGTTATCGGTTCCGCAATTTTGATACCCCGGGATATCGGTTTCCAACAATTGGTATCAGAGCGTTTGGTTTCGTGTTCATGTATGTGTTCAATTATCGTTCTACCTTGCAGGGATTCCGACTATCATGGTTAATTAATTGATTAATTGTTTAATTAATTGTTAATTTAATTTTACCATGATTATTAAACTCTCGGACATGTCAAGATTCGTTTTGTGTGGATGAATGCTTGTAATAGTAAAAATTCGGGGGTTGACCGAATTTAGATTTATTATTATTGTTCTATGTTTTCCGGAAATTGTATAGGGTCGATTTCATGTATAGAATCGATACCGGAATTGTAAATTTATTTCTTGTAATTTATTTACGTTGGATCGATGCCGAGACGACCGCCGGAGAACGCGTGTGACGAAGAAGACGAAGAGGACGAAAAACCGGGGGGTCGATCATCCCCATGATCGACCCCATGATCGATCAAGAGGGAGAGGGGCGTCGCGCCCCTTCGGCCGTGGGTTGTCGCCGGCGATGGTGGCGGCTGGCCGGCTGGAGTGGCGGCAGCGGGTGCTCCCTCCCGGTGGTCGGTCGATGATGGTGGGGTGGTGCAGGAATCCCCATCCCGTGCTACTAATACCAAGATTCACTTTCCTAATTGATTCCTTTTTCCTATTTTGAGTATTCCTATGTTTGGGAACTCTCATGGAAATAGGAAAAGAATTAATTAATATTAATTTATTTCCTTATTCTATTATAGAAGTCTTCTAGAATATTCAAGTTCTACTTGGATAGGATTCTAGAGATTTAATAGAATTGGAAGGGAAATAATTAATTAATAAATTGATTTTATTTCCTAATTGATTATTCCTATTTTATGGGAATTTTCATGAACATGGAAATTAATTAATCTTGGAAAGTAGAAGAGTTCTAATTTATTTTATTTCCTTATTCTATAATAGAAGTCTTCTAGAATATTCCAAGTTTTACTTGGATAGATTATTCTAGAGATTTAATAGAATTAGAAAGGAAAATAAATAAATAAAAATATTAATAATATTTAATTTTATTTTTGATTTATTCGATTGACTTAATTTTTGAATTGAGTATCTTTTGGATTTATTAAAAATAAATAGATTTAAATATTGGGATTAATATTCTCGTCACATGGAGCATTCAAGAACGAAGACTGAAGACTAGAAGATGCGTACGGAGATGAAGTAAAGCCATAATAGTCGGAAAATAATATTCTAGTATTATTTTGACTATGTGATAATACTATGTGCTATATTACATGTATGCATGCTATATGTGTTTACTTTATGCACTAGATAGCTTATCCCTTTGTTATAAAAAGCTAAGTGGGAGAGGGGATGGAAACATTCCCATGGTCTCCATTACTGTTCTCTTGGTGACTCTTATGGACTTTTGAAGTTCATATAGATGTGTCATTGGAGGAGAATTCTTGTAATTCCTTTTACGAGAAACATTGATTAAGTCTATCAAACAATGCCTAATTTGTCTTTCTGAAACTGACTTCAAGTCGACTCATTCTCACCCCGGGGAGTGGAATGGAGCCAAAGCCACTTGGTCATGTGGATGACACAAATTAGAGACATTCGTACCATTCTTTTAAAGATGGATCGATTGTCTGCTCGGCTCCCTCATCTAATGAGAGATAAGGTTGTTCGCATGGTGAATCACTGGTTAGAAACTTCAAGTTTCACTTATGATTCTCCGCGTCTTGATTTACGAAAATCGAATGGATCAAGTAATTGGGAGTCAACTGTAAAAATCTTTTGGTGTAGTAAACGTCCACACGAACGTGGCTTGCTATACTGAATGGGATTTGGGAATAGTTGATGTAGACAGTTATAGGGAATTGTGAAGGATTGTAAGTTACTGTAAACGTCCACACTAACGTGGCTTGCAGTGACGTAGCAATTCCAAATGATTCACCTTAGTACTGAGTAATGGTTTACACTTAGGTACGCTTTATAGTATTCTTCCCAGCGAAGTAACGCTATAATGATGTACGACCAAAGCAAATCTAATTGCTAAATCATTTGGGTGGGTAAACGTCCACACGAACGTGGCTTGCCTTACCTGATAGGATTTTAGATGTAATTAGTAATTTAATGATATTATTTGAGGGAGATAATATCGGATATTAAATTGATTGTTTGTTTAAATGTGCTTATAGGTTTAGAGAATAACTATGAATCCACTTTCTGTGATACTCAAGGAGCATAAACTCACTGGCCCCAATTATATTGATTGGAGGAGAAATTTGGACATTGTCCTGACTTCTGAAGAGTACAAGTTTGTACTCTATGATGCATGTCCTGCTGAGCCCACGGATGCCTCAACTAATGAGGAAAAGGAAGCATATCGGAAGTGGAAAAAGGCTGATGAAATGGCTAGGTGTTATATTTTGGCTTCAATGTCAAATGTACTCCAAACCTAACATCAGTCGATGGACACTGCCGAGGATATGTTATACAACCTCAAGGAAATGTTTGGAGAGCAAGATCGTGCGGCAAGGAAAGAAGCCATGAGAGTCCTAATGACAACTACTCAGTCTGAAGGAACGCCCGTTGGGGAGCACGTTCTTAAGATGATGAGTTTGTTGAATGAACATGAGATCCTAGGAGCTGAAATTGATGGTGAGACGCAAGTCGACATCATACTCCAGTCTCTGACCCCTAGTTTTGAGCAATTTCGCATGAGTTATAATATGGGTAAACTATCTTATACTTTTGCGCAACTCCTGACTAAACTGAAGGCGGCAGAGGGGATCTACAAGAAGGGCAAGTCTCAGGCACTTGTAGCTACCAAGTCCAAAGGCTTGAAGCCTGTTGGAGGTAGGGGCAAGAAAAGGAAGCAAGCCTGGAAACCCAGTGGTGCCAAGAGGAATGGACCACGAGTGGGGGCTACCAAGCCAAGAGGCAAGTGCTTCCGATGCAATAAGTCTGGACACTGGAAGTCTGAATGTCCTCTCAAAGGTACGAATTTTTCTTTAGTCGTAAAAACATAGTCAGCGGTATTATCTACCAGAAATCTGGTGTGTAGATATGGAACCAATGACGGTATGTGCATTTCTTTAAATGCAGGGGTTCCAGAAAACCCGGCGACTTAGAGAAGAAGAGTTCGAGTCTACATAAGCAAAGCTGTAGAGGAGGCAGCTGTTGCAGTGGAAGACATTTATCTGCTTTAGTAGTTTTAGGATTTCATTTCAAGTTTATTGCATTATGTACCCTTTATTTTAGAAACAACTTTTGTTCTGGATTTCTATTATTTATGAATGGATATTTTATTTCTTTAATCATGTTGATGATTTTGATAAGAAATAATGGTATTATCTATTCTGGTACATTAGATAGCAATAATGTGAATGATAAATCCTTAGTCTACCACGATGCAGCAAACCGTTCTATAACTTGTTTTACTTGCAAGATATATTTCTTTGCTAAATCATTATACTTGTGAATTCTTACACTTAGTAGTATTTATTCAAATAAAATTCAAAAAGGTCGAAATTGATTTGATCAATTAAAGTTGAAGGAATGGACCTTCCGACCTAAGAATTGAATTTGGAAGATGGTACAACTAAGCATACCTTTCTGGATAAAGGATATAATTCGGACAAGTATTGAGAATGATTAGATACTGATATATGCAGACGTATGTGTAATTGAAAAGGTACGAGTAATTCTCCTAGAATACTCGAAGATGGATTAGAATGCTTGATGTGCCATAAAAGCGAAGTGTTTTAGTCACAAAGCAATTATGGGGAACCTTCAAAGTATATCCATTGGAAGCCTGCGACTCAGTCGCGAAGGCTACCTAGTAACACATAGTATAAATCAAAGAGAGGGATTGGATCCCAAACGACTTCACCATACACTTACGTGTAGAGATGGTGTGTCAGCAATAAGAAATGGAAATCTAATAAGTAAAAGAACAAGTTGTTCGGAACTACCTATGTTCTATGGATATTCTTGGAGACAACGGCATATTCAATATGGTTGTAGGATATCCTAGATGAACAACGTATTGTGTGTTCTATAGTACTATGAACCAGAAGGACGTGTATCGCCCGGTTCTTAGAGGAAGACTATTAGATGAACCACAAAGCCCGAATTGACGTAATACCTTGGATTGAGAAAAAGGACAAAGACTAGGAACCAGCCAAACCGAGTAGAAGTACACCACACACTGCACCTACTGTTATTACTGTTATACACAAGGACGCCATTGCAGTGGGAGGTTGTTAGACAACCGGAGATTTTCATAAGACTAGAAGAGTTTTAAACTCTGGATCTAGTAAAGATGAAATCGATCCCTAGCTCTGCATGACGGCGGTACTAGATCTAAATGTGCCTACTTGGAGAACAATAAGGTTTATTGTTAAGAGGCTAGATCATTTAGAGTACAAGCTTAGTAAATCCATTTATGGATTGTGACAAAGCTATGAATCGTGGAACTTGCGAGTTGATGAGATAGTCCATCTAATGGATTCATCAAAAGGCATAGCCGAAATGTGTATTAGATACATGATGGAAACAAGGTGGTGTTTCTCGGAATTTTTTTTTTTGTAGATGGCATTTTATCATTGGCAACAATGTAAAGATGTTATCAGACATAAAATGATGGTTGTCTAAATAAATCGGGACATAAGATTGAGTAGAAGTTGGAACATGTTCTTGAGATCTTTCGATCTAGGGATAAGAACATTGTACTTCTCCTAGACATCTTATACGATCATGGTTTGTTTTAAACATGCATAATTCTGAGAAAGGTTATTGCCTTTCAGAAACAGAATATACATCTATCTAAAGGGTATGTGTTTCAAACACATGAAGGAGATAGATGAAGACAAAGCAGTTTCCTACACTTCAAGTGTGGAAAGCTTGATAGATGCAATGTTGTAAAACGAGAACCTGATATCAACTATGCGGTTTGCGTAGTGGGAGGATATCAAAGTAATCTGGACAAGAGATATTCGAATGCTATAAAAGTACTTGGATGTACTAGATTAAGCAAGACGAAATCTTCTTTGATTACAAATTCTCAGATCTCAAATCAGAGAAGGACCAGTGTAAGTCGATATCAGGCTATGTGTTCACTTTTAGAAAGAGGTGGAACCTTTGAAATGAAAGAGTGATAAGCAGGACGCTTCTCAGACTCTCTCATAACCGAATAGCAGCCTCAGAGGCAGCGGAAGTTTTGGTTAGGTTCCGGGATAACCTCTTGACTTGGATATGAATCTTAGTTTACCAAAGGCTATTGGATAGCGGTGCACGGTAAACTGGAAGAAGTCATAAGTCAAAAGTAATGATAACACATAGAGCAAGTACCACCTGATACGAGTCATCGTCAAGGGAGACGACACAGTAGTCACCAAGATAACTTCAGAGCGGCAACCTAGAGTGCTCATTCACATGGTACTTCTCGCAAGTACAACTCAAGCACGTGATGAGTATGTGAGTCGGGAGTTTGTAGGAAATGACTAGACCTTAGTACAAGTGGGAGATTGTTGGAGTTGTGTACTTAATGTCTAGATTTAAGTAACGGTAAACTCCCGGTCATAGCATTTAATCTATTTAATTAATAAACAATTGTTTGCATTTAATTATTTATAATTAAATATATGCAAATCATAGTCCTGGATTCTATACGTTGTAGTTAGTATGGTGTGTCGGGCCCACACAGAAGATCATACTATCGGTTACTCGTATTTAATCAAACAGTTGCTCACGACCTAGATGGACACGGACCAATCCATCGGTATAGTCGTTGTGTGAGAGAGAAAATAATTTATCTTAATTATTTTATCACACTTGTACACTTGGTGTATTGAGCGGATCGCTTGAGACTTATCAATTAGGATTGCCGTTGATAATTGATTCAAGTCTCAGAGTATTTTATTCTTAATCCCCGATACTATTGCGGGTGTGTATATTTAATATAAGTAACTTTGATTTACCAAAGGAATTAACCGATTTAATTATTGGGTTAATTACCGGCTAAGTTGGGTTACTATATTTTATATACGACATGCCGTAAATACTTGACGGGAAAGTGTATCCCGGAAGGGTTGATAATATCCCCGAGATGAGTTCATAAGGAATTATTATGTAAACCCTGCAGGTGGATTCGTTCCGCATAATAATTAAGGTTGAATGGTACTAGTCTCGGAAATAAGAGATGAATAAATTAATTAGCAATAAATTAATTTTATTCATGGATATTTATATCTTAAATACACGGAATAAATAATACTACCGGAGAAATATTATTTGATATAATATGGTTTAATATTGGGAGTGCAATTAATTTATATAGTGGAAAATGAATGAATTAATATTAATGGGATTAATAGATTTGGGCTTGGGCTCAATTTAATCATTAATATTGGAAGCCCAATATTCCACCTCCTTAAGATCCCCTACGTAGCCTATAAAAGCACTACATGGTCTTCTCTATTCTCATAACTTGAAGATCACAATTCTAGAGAGAGAAAGTAGAGAGGAGGATCCATGGAGTTCGGTAGATCGTCGCCCACACGACGTCCGGGCTAGTGCAAGGAATACGTGGGAAGATCTCAAGGTCATCATAAGATCTCGTTTCTCCGCACAACGAATCGAAAGGTGAATTAAATAATTGCTATTTAATTCTTGTTTTATTGAATCAATTATCGAAGAACAAAGATCCAAAAGTTCGAACCCCGGATTAGACGACGAACGCGTGGTCGCGATCTAGGATCGCCGGACCACGGCGATCGCCGCCTAGGGTTTCGGCGTGCGCGCATGGTGCGAACCCCGGCTGGACGCCGGGGGTGCGATCGATCCAAGGATCGATCGCCGGCATCGGGCTGGGCCCCGCGATGGCCCAGCTGGAGGCGGGCCGACCTCCCATGCGGCGGCGAGTCGCCGGACTCGCCGCGGGGGCTGCTGGGCAGCCCCATCGATCATGATGATCGCACGCGATCATCGATCGCGTGAACCCCGTCTCGCGGGGGTTCGGCTGGGGGCGGGCCGCGTGCCTTCGGGTGCGTGGTCTCCAATAGCTGGACTCCGGCGGATGAGTCGGCGTTCATGTGATCTCCGGCGAAGGGTTTGATCGGGTTATTGGTTTCCGCAAATTTTAATAACCCGGGATATCGAATTCCAACAATTGGTATCAGAGCGTACGGTTACGTTTTTCGTTAATTGTTTCGATAATCGATTATCGTTGTTTATAGCCATAGATTAATTTAATTTTATTAAATTATTGTGTTATATATATTGTTCTACGTACTTGTTATCTCTCTTGTATGAATCATGTTGGTCGGAAAAATTAATTATTAAAAACGAGGGTTTTCGGAATAATTGAACCGGATCAATCGACCATAAGGCTCGGTGCGGGCTGCCGGGAGGGAGCTGGAAGCACGGGCTGTGCGGTGAGGTGGCACGGGCTGGGCTGTTGGCAGGGATCGACGGCATGATCGCCGGATGTCGATCGCCGACGAGCTGGATCTCCCCGCTGCTGGTACGCCTTCGGAGCGGGCTGCTGGGGCAGCGGCGTGTTGCTGGAGCGTAGTCGATGGCGTGACGTCGGTGGCGGCGTCATACCGGGAGTCGGCTGCTCCGGCGAAGGTCCACGCGGGCGTCGGCAAGACAATCGGTCGAAGATGGACTGTATGAATTAATTCATAATGCTTGGTCTTGCATGTGGGCTGAATGTTTTAATTCATGATGCATGGCATGGCGTGGCTGAATGGAATTAATTGATGTTGTGTGGCCATGCGGTTTTGCATGGTGAGATACACGACCAAGCCCGCGGGTTCGATGTTGGGTCGACCGGAATTCGATTCTCGGTTCGTCCCGGTAAATCCGATCTTTCCGGAAATAATTTAATCTTTCTAATATTATTTAATTTAATTTTGGAATTAATTCAAATTCTATTTGGATTAGATTTCTTAATTATGGAATTAAATAATGGAATTAGATGGAGAGTTAAATTAGGAAAGAAAATCCTAGTTTCTCTAGATATCCTATACCTACTTGGATTAGAAGTCTTAAGAAGAATCAAAATTCGATTTTGATTAGGATTCTTGAGATCTAATCTAAATAGGATTGAGAAATTATTAAAATATTGATTTTATTTAATTTAAGTATTTTATTTAAAATCATTAGATTAATTCAAAATTTATTTTGAATTGGAAAATCTTGGATTTTATTTAGAATAGAATTAAATATGGAAATCAATGGATTTTAATAAATATTGATTTTATTTAATTTAAGTATTTTATTTAAAATCATTAGATTAATTCAAAATTTATTTTGAATTGGAAAATCTTGGATTTTATTTAAAATAGAATTAAATATGGAAATCAATGAAATTGATTTTATTTAATTGGAGTATTTTATTTATAATCATTAGATTGATTCAAATTTATTTTGAATTGGAATCTTGGATTTTATTTAAAATAAATTAAATATGAAAATCAAAGAATTTTTCCGTCGCTCGGCAAAGTATTCAAGACGTATAATGAAGGCTCAAGACAAGCGTGCTGGAATTCATGAAGGTACGAATAGTCGAGAAATAATTTTACTTGAGCAATTATTTGATTATTTGTGTACGTACTTGCATGAAATTGTATGTTTGTGATTACGCTTATGTGTATTTAATTATGCATTAGATAGCGTATCCCTTTGTTATAAAAAGCTAAGTGGGAGAGGGTATGGAAACATATCCATGGTCTCCATTGCTGTTCTCTTGGTGACTTTTATGGACTTTTGAAGTTCGTATAGACAAGTCATTGGAGGAGAATTCTTGTAATTCCTCTTACGAGAAACATTGATTAAGTTTATCAAACAGTGCCTAATTTGTCTTTCCAAAACTGATTTCAAGTCGACTCATTCTCACCCCGGGGAGTGAAATGGAGCCAAAGCCACTTGGTCATGTCGAGGACACAAATTAGAGACTTTCGTGTCATTTGATGACTAGATCGATTGTCTGCTCGGCTCCCTCATTCTATGAGAGATAGGGTCGTTCGCATGGTGAATCACTGGTTAGAAACTTCGAGTTTCACTTATGATTCTCCGCGTCTTGATTTACAAAATCGAATGGATCAAGTAATTGGGAGTCAATTGTAAAAATCTTTTGGTATAGTAAACGTCCACACTATCGTGGCTTGCTACATTGAATGGGATTTTGGAACGATTGATGTAGACAGTTATAGAAGGGAGTAAAGGAGCGTATGTTAACGTAAACGTCCACACTATCGTGGCTTGCGGTGAATATGCGTGTCCCAAACAATCTTCTTAGATACTGAGTAATGGTTTACACTTAGGTACGCTTCTTAGTATTCTTCCCATCGAAGTAACGCTAATGATGATGTACGACCGAAGCAAATCTAATTGCTAAATCATTTGGATAGGTAAACGTCCACACTATCGTGGCTTGCCATATCTGATGGGATTTTAGAGGTGATTAGTGGTTTAATGATATTATTTAAGGGAGATAATATTGGAGATTAAATCGATTGTTTGTTGTTATATGTGCTCATAGATTAGGAAATGGCTTTGAACCCACTTTCTGTGATACGTAAGGTTTTTTTTAAACTCATTGGTCCCTAAATGTAATGATTGGAATAGAGATCTAGACATTACCCAAACTGTTAAAGAGTGCAAGGTTGTACTCAATGAGCTTTGTCCTCCCGAGCCTATTTACATAGGCGGCTAGACAAGAAGCGATGAGGATACTCATAAAGGCCAGTCCTTCGAGGAAACGCTTAAAACACGTTTTTGAGATGATTGACCTTTTGGACGAGTTGAGACGGAAATCGCAAGCTCTTGGAGCCAATGCCAAAGGTTTCGAACCTAAGGGAAAAATTCGGGGAAAGGAAAAGCAAGCAAAGAATCCCAGTGGTCCTAAGTTACTTGGACCACGAGATGGGACGAGAAAGCCAATAGGCAAGAATTCTCGATGCAAACAGTCTGGGTACTGGAAGTCTGATTATCCTCTCAAAGAAAGTACGAAATTTTCTTTAGTCGTAAAAACATAGTCAGTGGTATTATCTACCGGAACCTGGTGTGTAGATATGGAACCACTGACGGTATGTGCATTTTAAATGCAAGGGTTCCAGGAAACCCGACGACTTAGAAAAGAAGAAATCGTAGTCTACATGGGCAATGCTGTAAAGGAGGCAGTTGTTGCAGTGGAGGACATTTTATAGGATTTCATTTTGAGTTATTGCTTTTATGTACTTTTCATATTAGAAAGAACTTTGTTCTGGATTTCTAATGAATTGATATTTTTTTTCTTTTAATCATTTGATGGTTATAAGAAGAAATAATGATAGTATCTATTCTGGTACATTAGCTAGCAATATATAAATGTTGAATCCTGAGTCCACCACGATGCAACGAACCGTAGTATAAAACTCGTTTTACTAATAAGAGATTTCTTTATTTAATCATTTATACTTGTGGATTCTTATGCTAAGTCATATTTATTCAAATGAGAAGTTCAAAGGTCGAAAATTGATTGTAAGATCAATTAAGTTGAAGGAGTGGACCTTCCGACCTAAGAATCTTATTTGGAAGATAACATGACTAAGCAATCCTTTATGGATATAAGATATAATATCCGGACGAGTATTAGAATTGATTGACTCTGATGTATGCAGACCTATGTCTACTCAGACAATAAGGTACGAGTACTTCATTTGATGATTACTCGAGAAATGGATTAGAATACCTGATGTGCCACAAAAGCAAGTGTTTTGACAAGTCAATAGACACTAAGCAATTGTGGAGAACCATCAAGGTATATCCATTTGTAGCCTGCGATTTGATCGCGGAGGCAAGTACCTGTCTGAGGAATGCATGGCATACTGATCAGAGGTTGGGATGATCCCAAATGACTACACCATACACTTTTAGTGTAGAAATGGTGTGTCGTAAACAAGAAATGGAACTCTTATAGAAATAGTAAAAGCATGAGTTATACGGAACTACCTATGTTTAATGGATATGTCTGGAAACAACGGCGCATTCAAATGCGGTTGTAGAATATCCTGAAAGAACAAAAGATGTGTGTTCAATAGTACTATGAACCAGAGGGACGTTATAAGTTCTAACGCCCGGTTCTCAGAGGAAGACTATGTAATGAACCACAAGCCCAAAGTGACGTGATACTTTGAAATGAGAGAGAACGAAGAAGACTGAGAACCAGCCGAACCGAGTAGCGGTACACCACTAACTGCACCTACTGTTATTACTGTTAATACACCGGAATGCCGATGTAGTGGGAGGTTGTGTGACAACCGGAGATATTCATAAGACTAGGAGAGTTTCGGACTCTGGACCTAGTATACATGAAATCGATCCCTAGATCTACATGAAGGCAGTACTAGATCTAAATGTGCCTTCTTGGAGAGCAATAAGGATTATTGCTAAGAGGCAAGATCATTTAGAGTACAAGCTTAGTCAATCCATTGATGGGATTGAAGGAAAGCTTAGAGTTCGTGGAACTTGCGCATTGATGAGATAGTCCATTTGATGGATTCATCAAAAGGCATTGACGAATCGTGTGTATAGGAAACGTGATGGAAACAAGGTGGTGTTTCTCGGAGGTTTTATGTAGATAACATTTTATCATTGGTAACAATGTAAAGATGTGTGTCAGACATAAAATGATGGTTGTCTAGAAAAATCGATATATGAGATAAAGAAGAAGTTGGAGCATGTTCTTAAGATCTAGGATCTCAAGAAAAGAACATTGTACTTCTCTATATATCTTGTACGATTATGGTTCGTTTTAACATGCAAGATTCCGAGAAAGGATCGTTACCTTTCAGACACGGAATGCATCTATCTAAGGACATGTGTTTTGAGAACACAAAAGGAGATAGAAGCAATGAAAGCAGTTTCCTACACCTTGAGTGTGGAAAGCTTAATAAATGCAATGTTGAAAACAAGAACCTGATATCGGCTATGCGGTTAGCATAGTGGGAGGATATCAAAGTAATCCTGGAAAGGAATACTTGACTGCTGTAATGAACATTTTAAGTACTTTCGAAGTACTGGAGACTATGTTCTGGATTACGGAGCAAGCGAGCATTTCCTTTGGATTACATTCTCTTAGATTTCTAATCAAAGAAGGACCAGTGTAAGTCGATATCAGGCTATGTGTTTCACTATTGAAGGAGAAGGAGTTTTAACATGGAAGAGTGATAAGCACGATGCTTATCGGACTCTGCCATGGGTAACCAAATAGCGGCCTCAGAGGCAGCAGAAGTTTTGGTATAACTCCAGGATAATCTCTGGGACTTAGAGGTGATTCTTAATTTGCCAAAAGGCTATGGGTATAGCGGTGCGATGGCAAATGGTAAGAAATCACAAATCCATAAGTGTAAGATAACACATAGTGCAAGTACCACCTGATACGAATCATCGTCGAGGGAGACGACGCTGTAGTCACCAAGATAACTTCAGAGCGACAACCTAGAGTGCTCATTCACATAGTACTTCTTGGAAGTACAACTTAAGCACGTGATGAGTATGGGAGTCGGGAGTTTGGAGGAAATGACTAGACCTTAGTACAAGTGGGAGATTGTTGGAGTTGTGTACTTAATGTCTAGATTTAAGTAACGGAAACTCACGATCCATTGCCACTAATCTATTTAATTGAATAAACAATTATTTGCGTTTAATTATTTATAATTAAATATATGCAAATTATAGTCCTGGATTATATACGTTGTAGTTAGTACGGTGTGCGACGTCACACAGAAGATCATACTATCGGTTACTCGTATTTAATCGAACAGTTGCTCACGACCTAGATGGACACGGACCAATCCATCGGTATAGTCGTTGTGTGAGAGAGAAAATAATCTGTCTTGATTATTTTATCACACTTGTACACTTGGTGTATTGGGCGGATCGTTTGAGATTTATCGATTAGGATTGCCGGCGATAATCGATTTAAGTCTCAGTGTATTTTATTCTTAATCCCCGATACTATTGCGGGTGTGTATATTTAATATAAGTGACTTTGATTTTCCAAATGAATTAACCGATTTAATTATTGGGTTAATTACCGGTTAAGTTGGGTCACTATATTTTATATATGGCATGCCGTGAATACTTGACGGGAAAGTGTATCTCGTAAGGGTTGATAATATCCCCGAGATGAGTTCATAAGGAATTATTATGTAAACCCTGCAGGTGGATTCGTTCCGCATAATAATTAAGGTTGAATGGTACTAGTCTCGGAAATAAGAGATGAATAAATTAATTAGCAATAAATTAATTTTATTCATGGATATTTATATCTTAAATACACGGAATAAATAATACTACCGGAAAAATATTATTTGATATAATATGGTTTAATATTGGGAGTGCAATTAATTTATATAGTGGGAAATGAATTAATTAATATTAATGGGATTAATAGATTTGGGCTTGGGCTCAATTTAATCATTAATATTGGAAGCCCAATATTCCACCTCCTTAAGATCCCCTACGTAGCCTATAAAAGCACTACATGGTCTTCTCTATTCTCATAACTTGAAGATCACAATTCTAGAGAGAGAAAGTATAGAGGAGGATCCATGGAGTTCGGTAGATCGTCGCCCACACGACGTCCGGGCTAGTGCAAGGAATACGTGGGAAGATCTCAAGGTCATCATAAGATCTCGTTTCTCCGCACAACGAATCGAAAGGTGAATTAAATAATTGCTATTTAATTCTTGTTTTATTGAATCAATTATCGAAGAACAATGATCCAAAAGTTCGAACCCCGGATTAGACGACGAACGCGTGGTGGCGATCTAGGATCGCCGGACCACGGCGATCGCCGCCTAGGGTTTCGGCGTGCGCGCATGGAGCGAACCCCGGCTGGACGCCGGGGGTGCGATCGATCCAAGGATCGATCGCCGGCATCGGGCTGGGCCCCGCGATGGCCCAGCTGGAGGCGGGCCGACCTCCCATGCGGCGGCGAGTCGCCGGACTCGCCGCGGGGGCTGCTGGGCAGCCCCATCGATCATGATGATCGCACGCGATCATCGATCGCGTGAACCCCGTCTCGCGGGGGTTCGGCTGGGGGCGGGCCGCGTGCCTTCGGGTGCGTGGTCTCCAATAGCTGGACTCCGGCGGATGAGTCGGCGTTCATGTGATCTCCGGCGAAGGGTTTGATCGGGTTATTGGTTTCCGCAAATTTTAATAACCCGGGATATCGAATTCCAACACCGACATCGTCGAGAACAGCAGCTCGACGCTGCTGTTCCAGCCCCGTTTCTGGTGCGTTTTTCCATTTCCGACCACCGTTCTGGCTACCAGAAGTCGCCCAGTGATCACGGAACACATACCACGGTTCTCGGAACCCGATCGGAGGTTCGTTGTATGATTACGTACGAGATCGAATCGAAATAATGCGGAAATAGGGTTTCGATTCCATACCTTTGTCGCGTGATTCGGAGGAGCCGAATTTTTGAGACCTTAGACATTTCTAGCGTATGCCTCTTCCCCGATTCCAGCCGTTGTGTGGGCAACGATCTGCTGGATTCTCTTTTTCTGCTCACTCTTCTTGAACCCACCGTGAGAATTAATTATTGCGCTAACAATTATTTTCTCTCCACAGAATTAATTATTGCGGCGAAACATAGGTTTAAGAGAGGCAAAGGGGGGGGGGGGGGGGGGGGGGGGTTATATAGAGTTACACTATGGACCTCTTAGGTAAATAAATCCGGGGCTAAATTGCAATTTAATTAAACCGGTGTCCTTAAAAGAAAACCTTTAATTAAATTCCACAATTTTAATTATAATTAATTCCACTATAAAATTATAATTGAATCCCAGAAATTAATTTAATATTATTTCAACAATAATAATTCCGCCGAAATTACATATACGACTTTCCCCGTGTTTAAGATATCGAATGTCCACGAATTACCTTTAATTACTAATAATTAAATTAATTCGTTTCTTGTTATCCGAGAGTAGTACCACTCATCCTTATTATCATGTGGAACGAATCCACCTGCAGGGTTTACATGATAAACTTTATGAGCTCATCTCGTGGACATCATCAACCCAATAAATGGGACACGGTTTTCTGTCTATAATCTATAGCATGCCGTGTGTACAATTCTGATTCCCAATTTACCGAGAATATTGACTAATCAATTAGTCTCACTCACTAGTAAGTCAAAGAAACGAGAACTGGACACACGCACCTATAATTATATAGGGATTAGGAATTCGTATAATGTAATATCTGAGGTCTAGTTCGATTACTGCGATTAGTATAAATCGAACGCCCTCCCGTGGTCCTGCTCAATACACCAAGTGTACGAGTGTAACATGATAGTCAAGACCGACTATCTACCAGTCACACTACGACGTACCGATGGATTGTCCCTGTCCATCTAAGTCGTGAGCTACTGTTCGATAGTATACGAGTAACCGACAGTATGATCTTCCGCGTGTCTCCTCACGCCATACTGTCGACAACGTATACATCAAGGACTATTGCATTAAATGCAATCATGCTTGAATCATATCTCGAATCAAGGTCTAAATAAGGAGTTCCGTATTTGCACTAAACTAGACATTTAGAATACAACTCCATCCAGTACATCATTACAGCAGTGACTCCGATGGGGAGGATACTGTAAAGCGTACATAAGTGTACACCATTTCTCAGTACTAAGTCAACCGCTCGGGAACTACATATACACCGCAAGCCAAGTTAGTGTAGACGTTTGTTGGAAATCGATATCCCGGAATTAATAAATTTAAATAAATAAATTATCTAATTAATTCCGACCGAAATCCTTTGTAGATCGAATATCCGGGGTTGTCAAATTGCGGAACGACAACTCCAATCGACTCCCGGTTGCCGGAACATCCCGCCACGAACCACCACGTATATCCGGACTCAACCAAACCCTAACCATGGGGATAGCCCGGGTTGTTCAGTCGAGCCCATGCACGGGGCTCGCGGCTGATCACGGCAGCCGCCTAGGGCTGCCCTTGGCAGCCCGCCGGGCATGCTCGAACCCTCGCGGACAGCCCCCGTCAAACCCTAGCAGCGGCACGAGCCGCCGCCGTTCGATTGAGGCGCGCGCACGTCATCGGACGTGCGCTAGGGTTCAACCCGCTGGGCACGCCCCAGCTGCGCCCCGGGTGATCGAGCTCCAGCCACGGTCGAACCCATGGCTCACGATCACCCCAGCTGCCGCCAGCCACCGCCGCGCGAGCGGCGGTCCAGCCGTGCGAGCGGCAGCCTCTCCGCGCGAGCGGAGACAGCACCGCGCGAGCGGCGCTGGGCTGTCCAGCCGGCGTGCTCACAAGGATCCACCTCTTGCCGTGGATTCCTAGCCGCGGCGGTCCGGGGATCCTCGATCCCCATCGCCCGGCACATCCTCGGTTTGGATCTCCGTCCCTCGGATCTTGGTTCACGATATAATCGATAATTAAACGATAAAATCATAAAGAGGGTTTTACGATTTACCTCGTTCTCGTTGTTCGGAAAAACGAAGAACTCAATTTGAAGACCTTGAGATCTTCCCACGTATTCCTTGCACTAGCTCGAACGTCGTGTGGGCGACGATCTTTCAAACTCCATGGATCTCCCTCTCTACTTTCTCTCTCTAGAATTGTGATCTTCAAGTTATGAGAATAGAGAAGACCATGTAGTGCTTTTATAGGCTACGTAGGGGATCTTAAGGAGGTGGAATATTGGGCTTCCAATATTAATGATTAAATTTAGCCCAAGCCCAAATCTATTAATCCCATTAATATTAATTAATTTATTTTCCACTATATAAATTAATCCCAAATCTATTAATCCTTACTATTATTAATTAATTCTATTTTCCACTATATAAATTAATTGCACCCCCAATATTAAACCATATTATATCAAATAATATTTCTCCGGTAGTATTATTTATTCCGTGTATTTAAGATATAAATATCCATGAATAAAATTAATTTATTGCTAATTAATTTATTCATCTCTTATATCCAAGAATAGTACCATTCAACCTTAATTACTATGCGGAACAAATCCACCTGCAGGGTTTACATAATAATTCCTTATGAACTCATCTCGGGGATATTATCAACCCTTACGGGATACACTTTCCCGTCAAGTATTCACGGCATGTCATATATAAAATATAGCGACCCAACTTAACCGGTAATTGACCCAATAATTAAACCGGTCAATTCCTTTTGAAAATCAAAGTCACTTATATTAAATATACACACCCGCAATAGTATCGGGGATTAAGAATAAAATACACAGAGATTTAAATCGATTATCCAAGGCAATCCTAATCAATAAATCTCAAGCGATCCGCCCAATACACCAAGTGTACAAGTGTGATAAAATAATCAAGACAAATAATTTTCTCTCTCACACAACGACTATACCGATGGAATGGTCCGTGTCCATCTAGGTCGTGAGCAACTGTTTGATTAAATACGAGTAACCGATAGTATGATCTTCCGTGTGGGCCCGCACTGTTGGATATCGATATCCCGGAATTCATAAATTTAAATAAATAAATTATCTAATTAATTCCGACCGAAATCCTTTGGAGATCGAATATCCGGAGTTGTCAAATTTGCGGAAATAACAACTCCAAACGAAATCCCGTTTGCCGGAGGAAACACGAACATAACACGAGAGCCGAGGCTCGACCGAGCACCGCCGTGGGAACACCCACGGCCGCCAGCCGAGCCCCCTCGCATGGGGCTCGCGAATCCTCGCAGCGATCCCGCGGGGCTGCTACGAGCAGCCCGCAACGAGTCACATGACTCGCTGCCACGGGGTGCTGCGAGCCGCTGCGGGAACACCCGCAGCACGCAGCGACCAGCTGCGGGAAATCCCACAGCATCCCCGTGCGATCGAGCGCCCAGCTCGATTGCGTCCCGCCTGAGCGAGCCGTCGATCCACGGCGGTCCGCGGACACCACCGCGTGGTTCGACCTCGTCTCGGGTCGCCTCCGGTGATCTCGCCGGAGATCACCATGATCGATCCCTAGAGCTCGATCGATCCCTCGGATCCAACCGAGGGTTCATCGATCACGATCCCCACGGGGACTCTACGATCGCCGGCGGTCCGGTGGTCTTCGACCACCACCGCCCGATCGATCCTCGTTCCGGGTCTCATCTTTCGGATCTTGGTTCATGATATTTTTACGATAATTAAACGATAAAATCATAAAGAGGGTTTTACGATTTACCTCGTTCTCGTTGTTCGGAAAAACGAATAACTCAATTTGACGACCTTGAGATCTTCCCACGTATTCCTTGCACTAGCTCGGACG
Source organism: Euphrasia confusa (assembly GCA_954870475.1). Classification (NCBI taxonomy): domain Eukaryota; kingdom Viridiplantae; phylum Streptophyta; class Magnoliopsida; order Lamiales; family Orobanchaceae; genus Euphrasia; species Euphrasia confusa. Next base: position 41,100,226 of record OX940950.1, on the reverse strand, counting down.
TCGTGTGGGCGACGATCTACCGAACTCCATGGATCTCCCTCTCTACTTTCTCTCTCTAGAATTGTGATCTTCAAGTTATGAGATATGAGAATAGAGAAGACCATGTAGTGCTTTTATAGGCTACGTAGGGGATCTTAAGGAGGTGGAATATTGAGCTTCCAATATTAATGATTAAATTGAGCCCAAGCCCAAATCTATTAATCCCATTAATATTAATTAATTTATTTTCCACTATATAAATTAATTGCACTCCCAATATTAAACCATATTATATCAAATAATATTTCTCCGGTAGTATTATTTATTCCGTGCGTTTAAGATAGAAATGTCCATGAATAAAATTAATTTATTGCTAATTAATTTATTCATCTCTTGTAACCGAGACTAGTACCATTCATCCTTAATTATTATGCGGAACAAATCCACCTGCAGGGTTTACATAATAATTCCTTATGAACTCATCTCGGGGACATTATCAACCCTTATCGGGACACACTTTCCCGTCAAGAATTCACGGCATGTCATACATAAAATACTGTGACCCAACTTTACCGGTAATTGTCCCAATATTCAAACCGGTCAATTCCTTTGGAAAATCAAAGTCACTAATATTAAATGCACACACCCGCAATAATATCAGGGATTAAGAATAAAATACACTGAGACTTAAATCGATTATCTAAGGCAATCCTAATCGATAAATCTCAAGCTATTCGCCCAATACACCAAGTGTACAAGTGTGATAAAATAATCAAGACAGATTATTTTCTCTCTCACACAACGACTATACCGATGGATTGGTCCGTGTCCATCTAGGTCGTGAGCAACTGTTTGATTATATACGAGTAACCGATAGTATGATCTTCCGTGTGACGTCACACACCATACTAACTACAACGTTTATAATCTAGGACTATAATTTGCATATATTTAATTATAAATAATTAAACGCAAATAATTGTTTATTTAATTAAATAGATTAATGGCAATGGATCGGGAGTTAATATCACTTAGATCTAGACATTAAGTATACAACTCCAACAATCTCCCACTTATACTATGGTCTAGTCATTTCTTCCAAACTCCCGACTCCCATACTCTTCACGTGCTTAATATGCACTTCCAAGAAGTGCCTTGTGACAGAGCAATCTAGATTGTCGTTCTGAAGTTATCTTGGTGACTACAGCGTCGTCTTCCCTGACGATGATTCGTATCAGGTGGTACTTTCTCTATGTGTTATCTTACACTTATGGACTTGTGATTTCATACGTTTGCCATTGCACCGCTATTCACAATAGCCATTGGTAAACTAAGAATCACATCTAAGTCCTAGAGGTTATCCCGGAGTGTTACCAGAACTTCCGCTGCCTCTGAGGCCACTATTCTTGGTTACCCATGGCAGAGTCCGAAAAGCATCGTGATTATCACTCTTCCATGTTAAAACTCCTTCTCCTTTAATAGTGAAACACGTAGCCTGATATCGACTTACACCGGTCCTCATTCGATTAGAAATCTAAGAGAATGTAATCCAAAGGAAATGCTCGTCTGCTTCGTAGTCTAGAACAGTACTTCGAAAGTACTTTTACAGCAGTCGAATATTCCTTTCCAGGATTACCTTGATATCCTCCCACTATGCTAACCGCATAGCCGATATCAGGTTCTCGTTTTCAACATCGCATCAATTAAGCTTTCCATACTTAAAGTGTAGGAAACCGCTTTCATTGCTTCTATCTCCTTTTGTGTTTCAAAACACATATCCTTAGATAGATGCATTCTGTATCTGAAAGGTAACGAACCTTTCTCGGAATCTTGCATGTTAAAACGAACCATAATCATATATATGTAAGATGTCCAGGAGAAGTACAATGTTCTTTCCCAGAGATCCAAGATCTCAAGAACATGTCCAACTTCTTCCTATATCTTTCATATTGATTTATCTAGACAACCTCATTTTATGTCTTGACAACATCTTTACATTGTTACCAATGATAAGAATGTTCTCTATATAAAACCCGAGAAACACCACCTTGTTCCATCACGTTTCCAATACACACGATTCGTCTATGCTTTGATGAATCCATAAAATGGACTATCTCATCAATTTGCAAGTACCACGAACTCAATGCTTTGTTTCAATCCATAAATGGATCAACAAAGCTTGTACTCTAAATGATCTTGCCTCTTAGCAATAATCCATATTGCTTTCCAAGAAGGCACATTTAGATCTAGTAATGCCTTTATGTAGATCTAGGGATCGATTTCATGTTTACTAGGTCCAGAGTCCGAAAACTCTCCTAGTCTTATGAATATCTCTGGTTGACCCACAACCTCCCACTACAATGGCATTCCGGTGTATAAACAGTAATAACAGTAGGTGTAGTTAGTGGTGTACCGCTACTCGGTTCGGCTGGTTCTCAGTCCTTATCGTTCTCTCTCATTTCAAAGTATCACGTCACTTTGGGCTTGTGGTTCATCATATAGTCTTTCTCTAAGAACCGGGCGTTAGAACTTATAAGGTCCTTCTGGTTCATAGTACTATTGAACACACATCTTTTGTTCTTCCAGGATATTCTACAACCGCATTTGAATGCGCCGTTGTTTCCAGACATATCCATAGAACACAGGGAGTTCCGTATAACTCATGCTTTTACTATTTCTATAAGAGTTCCATTTCTTGTTTACGACACACCATTTCTACACAACAGTGTATGGTGTAGTCATTTGGGATCAAATCCCAATCTCTGATCAGTATGCCATGCATTCCTCAGACAGGTACTTGCCTCCGCGATCAAATCGCAGGCTACAAATGGATATACCTTGAAGGTTCTCTACAATAGCTTTGTGTCCATTGACTTGTCAAAACACTTTGCTTTTGTGGCACATCAGGTACTAATCCATTTATAGAGTAATCATCAAATGAAATACTCGTACCTTACTGTCTGAGTAGACATAGGTCTGCATACATCAGAGTTAATCAATTCTTATACTTTTTCGGATCTTATATCTTATATCCATAAAGGATTGCTTAGTCATTTTATCTTCCAAATTAGATTCATAGGTCGGAAGGTCCATTCCTTCAACTTAATTGATCAAATATCAATTTTCGACCTTTGAACTTCTTATTTGAATAAACATGACTTAGCATAAGAATCCACAAGTATAATTGATAAAGAAATCTCTTATTAGTAAAACGAGTTTCATACTACGGTTCGTTGCATCGTGGTGGACTCAGGATTCATCATTTATATATTGCTAGCTAATGTACCAGAATAGATAATATCTTTATTTCTTCTTATAACCATCAAATGATTAAAAAGAAATAAAATATCCATTCATTAGAAATCCAGAACAAATTTCTTTCTAATATGAAAGGTACATAAAAGTAATAACCCAAAATGAAATCCTATAAAATGTCCTCCACTGCAACTGCTGCCTCCTCTACAGCATTGCCCATGTAGACTACGATTTCTTCTTTTCTAAGTCGTCGGGCTTCCTGGAACCCTCGCATTTAGAATGCACATACCGTCAGTGGTTCCATATCTACACACTAGGTTCCGTTAGATAATACCACTAACTATGTTTTACGACTAAAGAAAATTTCGTACTTTCTTTGAGAGGATAATCAGACTTCCAGTACCCAGACTGTTTGTATCGAGAATAATTGCCTCATGGCTTTCTCGTCCCATCTCGTGGTCCAAGAAACTTAGGACCACTGGGTTTCTTTGCTTGCTTTTCCTTTCCCCCGATCTTACCCTTAGGTTCAAAACCTATGGCATTGGCTACAAGAACTTGCGATTTCCGTCTCAACTCGTCTAAAAGGTCCATCATTTCAAAAACGTGTTTAAGCGTTTCCTCGAAATGACTGGCCTTTATGAGTATCCTCATCGCCTCTTGTCTAGCCTCTACTTCAGTTAAGACATTCGTAGGCTTGGGAGGATAAAGCTTACTGAGTACAAACTTGTACTCTTCAACAGTCTGGACAATGTCTAGATCTCTATTCCAATCATTACATTTAGGGACCAATGAGTTTAAAATCCTTACGTATCACAGAAAGTGGGTTCAAAGCCATTCCTAATCTATGAGCACATATAATAACAAACAATCGATTTAATCTCCGATATTATCTCCCTTAAATAATATCATTAAACCACTAATCACATCTAAAATCCCATCAGATATGGTAAGCCACGATAGTGTGGACGTTTACCTATCCAAATGATTTAGCAATTAGATTTGCTTCGGTCGTACATCATCATTAGCGTTACTTCGATGGGAAGAATACTAAGAAGCGTACCTAAGTGTAAACCATTACTCAGTATCTAAGATGATTGTTTGGGATACGCATATTCACCGCAAGCCACGATAGTGTGGACGTTTACGTTAACATACGCTCCTTCACTCCCTTCTATAACTGTCTACATCAATCGTTCCAAAATCCCATTCAATGTAGCAAGCCACGATAGTGTGGACGTTTACTACACCAAAAGATTTTTACAATTGACTCCCAATTACTTGAATCATTCAATCTTGTAAATCAAGACGCGGAGAATCATAAGTGAATCTCGAAGTTTCTAACCAGTGATTCACCATGCGAACAACCCTATCTCTCATAAATGAGGGAGCCGAGCAGACAATCGATCTAGTCATCAAATGACACGTAAGTCTCTAGTTTGTGTCCTCGACATGACCAAGTGGCTTTGGCTCCATTCCACTCCCCGGGTTCAGAATGAGTCGACTTGAAATCAGTTTTGGAAAGACAAATTAGGCATTGTTTGATAAACATAATCAATGTTTCTCGTAAAAGGAATTACAAGAATTCTCCTCCAATGGCTTATCTATACGAACTTCGAAAGCTCATAAAAGTCAACAAGAGAACAACAATGGAGACCATGGCATTCTTTACAATCCCTCTCCCACTTAGCATTTTATAACAAAGGGATACGCTATCTAATGCATAATTAAATACACATAAGCATGCATACATGAAATAAAGCACATAGAATATTATCACATAATCAAAATGATACTAGAATATTATTTTCCGACTATTATGGCTTTATTCCATCCTCGTACGCATCTTCTAGTCTTCAGTCTTCGTTCTTGAATACTCCATGTGACGGGAATATTAATTTTAATATTTAAATCTATTTATTTTTAATAAATCCAAAAGTTACTTAATCCGAAAATTAAGTCAATCGAATAAATCAAAAATAAAATTAAATATTATTAATATTTTTATTTTCCTTTTCTAATTCCATTAAATCTCTATAATCCTATCCAAGACCCACTTGGAATATTCTAGAAGATTTCCATAATGAAATAAGGAAATAAAATAATTAGGACTCCTAATCCTTCCAAATTAATTCCTTTCATTTTCTATTAAAAATTCCATAAAGGAATAATTAAATAAGGAAAAATTAATTAAGGACTCTTAAAACTTTCCAAATTAATTATTTTCCTAATCCATTAAAAATTTCATAAAGGAATAATTAAATAGGAAAAATAAATTAATTCTAAATTTATTCCTTTTCCTATTCCATGAAAATTCCTAAGAATAGGAATAATCAATAAGGAAAAATAAATTTATTCTTTTCCTATTCCATGAGAATTCTCAAAAATAGGAATACTCAAAATAGGAAAACCGAATAATTTAGGAAAGTAAATCTCGGTTAGGAGTAGCACGGAGTGGGGATCTCCGCACCACCCCCAACCGATCGACCACCACCGAGGAGGAGCACCGCCGCCGCACCCAGCCGGCGCGCCACCACCACCGGTGGCTAGGCGTGGCCGAGAGCCTCCCGCGGCTGCCCCCTCTCTCTCGGGTCGATCCTCCATGGATCGATCATGGGGATGATCGATCCGAGTCCTCCCTCTCGTTCGTCTCCTCCGTCACAATTTTCCGGTCGTCGTTTCGTCCTCGATCCAACGTAAAATAAATTACAAATTTATTACTACGCTATCCGGCATCGATTCTCTACATGAAAACGACCTCAAACTTTTTCTGGAAAAATAAGAACAAGCATTCACCACACAAGAACGAATCTCGACATCATCGAGAGATTAATAATCAAGAGCAATATTATGGACATTAATTAACATAATTAAATCTAGCCATACTAATCGGAAACCCTGCAAGGTAGAACAATTTATCGAAAAATACCATGAACTAAAACCAACGCTCTGATACCAATTGTTGGAAATCGATATCCCGGAATTAATAAATTTAAATAAATAAATTATCTAATTAATTCCGACCGAAATCCTTTGGAGATCGAATATCTGGAGTTGTCAAATTTGCGGAAATAACAACTCCAAACGAAATCCCGTTTGTCGGAGGAAACACGAACATAACACGAGAGGCGAGGCTCGACCGAGCACCGCCGTGGGAACACCCACGGCCGCCAGACGAGCCCCCTCGCATGGGGCTCGCGAATCCTCGCTGCCACGGGGTGCTGCGAGCCGCTGCGGGAACACCCGCAGCACGCAGCGACCAGCTGCGGGAAACCCCACAGCCTTCCCGTGCGATCGAGAGCCAAGCTCGATCGCGTCCCGCGTGCGTCCCGCCTGAGCGAGCCGTCGATCCACGGCGGTCCGGTGGTCCGCGGACACCACCGCGTGGTTCGAACTCGTCTCGGGTCGCCTCCGGTGAGCTCGCCTCCGGTGAGCTCGCCGGAGATCACCATGATCGATCGTTCCCTCGGATCCAACCGAGGGTTCATCGCTCACGATCCCCACGGGGACTCTACGATCGCCGGCGGTCCGGTGGTCTTCGATCACCACCGCCCGATCGATCCTCGTTCCGGGTCTCGTCTTTCGGATCTTGGTTCATGATATTTTTACGATAATTAAACGATAAAATCATAAAGAGGGTTTTACGATTTACCTCGTTCTCGTTGTTCGGAAAACCGAAGAACTAAATTTGACGACCTTGAGATCTTCCCACGTATTCCTTGCACTAGCTCGGACGTCGTGTGGGCGACGATCTACCGAACTCCAAGGATCTCCCTCTCTACTTTCTCTCTCTAGAATTGTGATCTTCAAGTTATGAGATATGAGAATAGAGAAGACCATGTAGTGCTTTTATAGGCTACGTAGGGGATCTTAAGGAGGTGGAATATTGGGCTTCCAATATAAATGATTAAATTGAGCCCAAGCCCAAATCTATTAATCCCATTAATATTAATTAATTTATTTTCCACTATATAAATTAATTGCACTCCCCATATTAAACCATATTATATCAAATAATATTTCTCCGGTAGTATTATTTATTCCGTGCGTTTAAGATAGAAATGTCCATGAATAAAATTAATTTATTGCTAATTAATTTATTCATCTCTTGTAACCGAGACTAGTACCATTCATCCTTAATTATTATGCGGAACAAATCCACCTGCAGGGTTTACATAATAGTTCCTTATGAACTCATCTCGGGGACATTATCAACCCTTATCGGTACACACTTTCCCGTCAAGAATTCACGGCATGTCATACATAAAATACCGTGACCCAACTTTACCGGTAATTGACCCAATATTCAAACCGGTCAATTCCTTTGGAAAATCAAAGTCACTAATATTAAATGCACACACCCGCAATAATATCAGGGATTAAAAATAAAATACACCGAGACTTAAATCGATTATCTAAGGCAATCCTAATCGATAAATCTCAAGCGATCCGCCCAATACACCAAGTGTACAAGTGTGATAAAATAATCAAGACAGATTATTTTCTCTCTCGCATAACGACTATACCGATGGATTGGTCCGTGTCCATCTAGGTCGTGAGCAACTGTTCGATTATATACGAGTAACCGATAGTATGATCTTCCGTGTGACGTCGCACACCATACTAACTACAACGTTTATAATCTAGGACTATAATTTGCATATATTTAATTATAAATAATTAAACGCAAATAATTGTTTATTTAATTAAATAGATTAATGGCAATGGATCGGGAGTTAATATCACTTAGATCTAAACATTAAGTATAGAACTCCAACACGCACACCATACTAACTACAACGTATATAATCTAGGACTATAATTTGCATATATTTAATTATAAATAATTAAACGCAAATAATTGTTTATTTAATTAAATAGATTAATGGCAATGGATCGGGAGTTTCCGTTACTTAAATCTAGACATTAAGTACACAACTCCAACAATCTCCCACTTGTACTAAGGTCTAGTCATTTCCTTCAAACTCCCGACTCCCATACTCATCACGTGCTTAAACTGTACTTCCAAGAAGTACCATGTGAATGAGCAATCTAGGTTGCCGCTCTGAAGTTATCTTGGTGACTACAGCGTCGTCTTCCCTGACGATGATTCGTATCAGGTGGTACTTGCTCTATGTGTTATCTTACACTTATGGACTTGTGATTTCTTACCATTTGCCATTGCACCGCTATCTACATAGCCTTTGACAAACTAAGAATCACATCTAAGTCCCAGAGATTATCCCGGAGCTATACCAAAACTTCCGCTGCCTCTGAGGCCGCTATTTGGTTACCCATGCCAGAGTCCGAAAAGCATCGTGCTTATCACTCTTCCATGTTAAATCTCCTTCTCCTTTACTAGTGAAACACATATCCTGATATCGACTTACACCGGTCCTCATTCGATTAGAAATCTAAGAGAATGTAATCCAAAGGAAATGCTCATTTGCATCGTAGTCTAGAACAGTACTTCGAAAGTACTTTACAGTAGTCGAATATTCCTTTTCAGGATTACCTTGATATCCTCCCACTATGCTAACCACATAGCCGATATCAGGTTCTCGTATTCAACATTGCATTTATTAAGCTTTCCACACTCAAAGTGTAGGAAACCGCTTTAATTGCTTCTATCTCATTTTGTGTTCCAAAACACATTTCCTTAGATAGATGCATTCCGTATCTGAAAGGTAACGACCCTTTCTAAGAATCTTGCATGTTAAAACGAACCATAATCATATATATGTAAGATGTCCAGGAGAAATATAATGTTCTTTACCAGAGATCCAATATCTCAAGAACATGTCCAACTTCTTCCTATATCTTTCATATTGATTCATCTAGACAACCATCATTTTATGTCTGATAACATCTTTACATTGTTGCTAATGATAAGAGTGTCATCTACATAAAACCCGAGAAACACCACCTTGTTTCCATCACGTTTACAATACACTTGATTCGTCTATGCCTTTGATGAATCCATTGAATGGACAATTTCATCAATTCGCAAGTACCACGAACTCAATGCTTTGTTTCAATCCATAAATGGATCAACTAAGCTTGTACTCTAAATGATCTCGCCTCTTAGCAATAATCCTTATTGCTCTCCAAGAAGGCACATTTAGATCTAGTACTGCCTTCATGTAGATCTAGGGATCAATTTCATGTATACTAGGTCTAGAGTCCGAAGACTCTCCTAGTCTTATGAATATCTCTGGTTGTCACACAACCTCCCACTACAACGAAATTTCGGTGTATAAACAGTAATAACAGTAGGTGCAGTTAGTGGTGTACCGTTACTCGGTTCAGCTGGTTCTCAGTCCTTATCGTTCTCTCTCATTTCAAAGTATCACGTCACTTTGGGCTTGGGTTCATTATATAGTCTTTCTCTAAGAACCGGGCGTTAGAACTTATAACGTCCTTCTGGCTCATAGTACTATTGAACACACATCTTTTGTTCTTCCAGGATATTCTACAACCGCATTTGAATGCGCCGTTGTTTCCAGACATATCCATAGAACACAGGTTGTTCCGTATAACTCATGCTTTTACTATTTCTATAAGAGTTCCATTTCTTATTTCCGACACACCATTTCTGTTGGAGTTGTGTACTTAATGTCTAGATTTAAGTAACGCAAACTTACGATCCATTGCCATTAATCTATTTAACTAAATAAACAATTATTTGCGTTTAATTATTTATAATTAAATATATGCAAATCATAGTCCTGGATTTTATACGTTGTAGTTAGTATGGTGTTGCATGGGCACACAGAAGATGATACTATCGGTTACTCGTATTTAATCGAACAGTTGCTCACGACCTAGATGGACACGGACCAATCCATCGGTATAGTCGTTGTGTGAGAGAGAAAATAATTTATCTTAATTATTTTATCACACTTGTACACTTGGTGTATTGAGCGGATCGTTGAGATTCATCGATTAGGATTGCCGGCGATAATCGATTCGAGTCTCAGTGTATTTTATTCTTAATCCCCGATATTATTGCGGGTGTGTATATTTAATATAAGTGACTTTGATTTACCAAAGGAATTAACCGATTTAATTATTGGGTTGATTACCGGTTAAGTTGGGTCACTATATTTCATATATGACATGCCGTGAATAATTGACCGGACAGTGTATCCCGGAAGGGTTGATAATGTCCCCGAGATGAGTTCATAAGGAATTATTATGTAAACCCTGCAGGTGGATTCGTTCCACATAATAATTAAGGTTGAATGGTACTAGTCTCGGATATAAGAGATGAATAATTAATTAATTAGCAATAAATTAATTTTATTCATGGACATTTCTATCTTAAATACACGGAATAAATAATACTACCGGAGAAATATTATTTGATATAATATGGTGAATATTGAGAGTGCAATTATATTTATATAGTGGAATTAATCATATAATTAATAATAGTAAGGATTAATAGATTTGGGCTTGTTGGGCTCAATTTAATCACTATTATTGGAAGCCCAATATTCCACCTCCTTTAGATCCCCTACGTAGCCTATAAAAGCACTACATGGTCTTCTCTATTCTCATAACTTGAAGATCACAATTCTAGAGAGAGAAAGTAGAGAGGAGGATCCATGGAGTTCGGTAGATCGTCGCCCACACGACGTCCGGGCTAGTGCAAGGAATACGCGGGAAGATCTCAAGGTCGTCAATTGAGTTCTTCGTTTCTCCGTACAACGAGAACAAAGGTAAAATCGTTGAACCCCCTTCGATGATTTTAAAGTTTAATTATCGTGAGAATAACGTGAACGTAAGATCCAAAGGTTTGGGATCCTCACCGGGGTCGAGCCGAGCGGTGGCGATCGAGGATCGCCGGACCGCCGCGGCTGGAGCGACTCGCCGGCGAGAATCACGCGACGGAGCTTCGCTGGGAGCGAAGCGCCCGCCTGGGGACCAGGCGCTCGCCTGGTCCATGTCGCGCGCGGTCGCGCGACCACCAGGCGCCCGCCTCGTATGGCTGGGCAGCGGGCTGCGCGCTCTTGCGCAGCGGATCCGCGGGGCGTCGCTGGCCATGCTCGGAGTTGCACGGGGGCTGTGCAGCTGAACCCTAACGCACGTCCATGACGTGCGCACGCCTCGAGCAAACATGCGGCGGCTTGTCCGCGGCTAGGGTTTGCGTGGGGGGGCTGTTTCACGAGGGTTCGGGCGTGAATAGCAGGCTGCTACGAGCAGTCCGTGGAGGCTGCTGTGATCAGCTGCGTGCCCCATGAAGGGGCTCGACCGAACAGCCATGGGTTCGCCCATGGTTAGGGTTTGGTTGGGCTCGGCTTCGTGGTGGTTTGTGGCGGGATGTTCCGGCAACCGGGAGTCGATTGGAATTGTCGTTCCGCATTGACAATTCCGGATACTCGTTCTCCGAAGGATTTCGTTCGGAATTAATTAGATAATTAATTTTAATTAATTTATTAATTCCGGGATATCGATTTCCAACAATTGGTATCAGAGCGTTGGTTTTCGTTCACGTTATTTTTCGATAAATTGTTCTACCTTGCAGGGTTTCCGACTATTATGGCTAGATATAATTGTTCTTAATTATTGTCATAATATTGTTCTTGATTATTAAACTCTCGGACATGTCGAGATTCGTTTTATGTGTGGTGAATGCTTGTAATAGTAAAAATTCGGGGGTTGACCGAATTTAGGTTTATTATTACGTTCTACTTTTTCCGGAAAATGTATAGGGTCGATTTCATGTATAGAATCGATACCGGATAATTGTAATTTAATTCTTGTAATTTATTTACGTTGGATCGATGCCGAGACGACCGCCGGAGAACACATGTGACGAAGGAGAAGATGAGAGGGAGGACCGGGGATCGATCACGAGGATCGATCCCATGAGGATCGATCAAAGGCGCGGAGGGGGCTGCCCGTGGGATTTCTTGGCCACGCCGGCCACCGATGGTGGTGGCGCGTGGGCTGAGGTGGCGGCGGCGCTCCTCCCCGGCCGGCGATCGATGGTGGGAGGGCGCGGGGTCCTCGTGATCTCGTGTTCTCCTACCAAGATACTACTTTCCTAATTGATTCGGTTTTTCCTATTTGAGTTTTCCTATTTTTGGGAATTCTCATGGATTAGGAAAAGAATTAATTGGAATTAATTTTATTCCTTATTCTATTATGGAAGTCTTCTAGAGTATTCCGAGTTCTACTTGGAATAGGATCCTAGAGATTTAATAGAATAGGAAAGGAATAAGAGTTAATTTAGGATTGATTTATTTCCTAATTGATTATTCCTATTTTATGGGAATTTTCATAGAGATGGAAATTAATTAATCTTGGAAAGTAGAAGAGTCCTAATTTATTTTATTTCCTTATTCTATTATAGAAGTCTTCTAGAATATTCCAAGTTTAACTTGGATAGATTATTCTAGAGATTTAATAGAATTAGATAGGAAAATAAATAAATAAAAATATTAATAATATTTAATTTTATTTTTGATATATTCGATTGACTTAATTTTCGAATTAAGTAACTTTTGGATTAATTGAAAATAAATAGATTTAAATATTGGGATTAATATTCTCGTCACATGGAGCATTCAAGAACGAAGACTGAAGACTAGAAGATGCGTACGGGGATGCGATAAAGCCATAATAGTCGGAAAATAATATTCTAGTAATTATTTTGACTATGTGATAATATTCTATGTGCTTTATTTCATGTATGCATGCTTATGTGTATTTAATTATGCATTAGATAGCGTATCCCTTTATTGTAAAAAGCTAAGTGGGAGAGGGTATGGAAACATATCCATGGTCTCCATTGCTGTTCTCTTGGTGACTTTTATGGACTTTTGAAGTTCGTATAGACAAGTCATTGGAGGAGAATTCTTGTAATTCCTTTTACGAGAAACATTGATTAAGTTTATCAAACAATGCCTAATTTGTCTTTCCAAAACTGATTTCAAGTCGACACATTCTCACCCCGGGGAGTGGAATGGAGCCAAAGCCACTTGGTCATGTAGAGGACACAAATTAGAAACTTTCGTGCCATTCTTTGATAGATGGGTCGTTTGTCTGCTCGGCTCCCTCATTTATGAGAGATAGGGTCGTTCGCATGGTGAATCACTGGTAAGAAACTTCGAGTTTCACTTATGATTCTCCACGTCTTGATTTACGAGATTAAATGGATCAAGTAATTGGGAGTCAATTATAAAGATCTCTTAGTGAAGTAAACGTCCACACAACGTGGCTTGCTATGCTGACAGATTTTGGATTAATTGATGTAGACAGTTGTAAGAAATTGTGAAGAGTTGTGAAGTTGTCGTAAACGTCCACACAACGTGGCTTGCGGTGATGTAGCAATTCCAAATGATTTACTTTGGTACTGAGTAATGGTTTACACTTAGATACGCCTTATAGTATTCCTCACACCGAGGTTCCGCTATAAGTGATGTATGACCGAAGGAAATCTAATTGCTAAGTCGTTTGGGTGGGTAAACGTCCACACACCGTGGCTTGCCTTACCTGATGGGATTTTAGATGTGATTAGTGGTTTAATGATATTATTTGAGGGAGATAATATCGGATATTAAATCGATTGTTTGTTGTTATATGTGCTCATAGATTAGGATATGACTTTGAACCCACTTTATGTGATACGTAAGGATTTTAAACTCATTGGTCCCTAAATGTATTGATTGGAATAGAGACCTAGACATTGTCCAGACTGTTAGAGAGTACAAGTTTGTACTCAGTGAGCTTTGTCCTCCCGAGCCTACAAATGTCTTAATTGATGAGGAAAGGACTGATTTTGATATCACGTTCGAACTCAAGGAGATGTTTAGACATGATGTAGAGGCTAGACAAGAGGCGATGAGGATACTCATAGAGGCTAGTCGATTCGAGGAAACGCTTAAAAACGTTTTTGAGATGATTGACCTTTTAGACGAGTTGAGACGGAAATCGCAAGCTCTTGTAGCCAAGACCAAGGGTTTCGAACCTAAGGGCTAAATCGGGGGAAAGGAAAAGCAAGCAAACCCAGTGGTCAGTGGACCACGAGATGGGACGAGAAAGCCGTGAGGCAAGTATTCTCGATGCAAACAGTCTGGGTACTGGAAGTCTGATTATCCTCTCAAAGAAAGTACGAAATTTTCTTTAGTCGTAAAACATAGTCAGTGGTATTATCTACCGGAACCTGGTATGTAGATATGGAACCACTGACGGTATGTGCATTTTAAATGCAAGAGGTTCCAGGAAACCTAACGACTTGGAAAAGAAAAGATCGTAGTCTACATGGGCAATGCTGTAGAGGAGGCAGCAGTTGCAGTGGAGGACATTTTATAGGATTTCATTTTGGGTTATTGCTTTTATGTACCTTTCAAATTAGAAAGAACTTTGTTCTGGATTTCTAAGAAATGGATATTTTATTTCTTTTAATCATTTGATGGTTATAAGAAGAAATAATGATATTATCTATTTTGGTACATTGGCTAGCAATATATAAATGATGAATCCTGAGTCCACCACGATGCAACGAACCGTAGTATGTAACTCGTTTTACTAATAAGAGATTTCTTTATCAATTATACTTGTGGATTCTTATGCTGAGTCATGTTTATTCAAATAAGAAGTTCAAAGGTCGAAAATTGATATTTTATCAATTAAGTTGAAGGAGTGGACCTTCCGACCTAAGAATCTAATTTGGAAGATAATATGACTAAGCAATCCTTTATGGATATAAGATGTAAGATCCGGACAAGTATAAGAATTGATTGACTCTGATGTATGCAGACCTATGCCTACTCAGACAATAAGGTACGAGTACTTCATTTTATGATTACTCGAAAAATGGATTAGAATACCCGATGTGCCACAAAAGCAAGTGTTTTGACAAGTCAATGGACACTAAGCAATTGTGGAGATCCATCAAGGTATATCCATTTATAGCCTGCGATTTGATCGCGGAGGCAAGTACCTGTCTGAGGAATGCATGGCATACTAATCAGAAATTGGGATTTGATCCTAAATGACTTCACCATACACTGTTGTGTAGAGATGGTGTGTCGTAAACAAGAAATGGAACTCTTATAGAAATAGTAAAATTATGAGTTATACGGAACTACCTATGTTCTATGGATATGTCTGGAAACAACGGCGCATTCAAATGCGGTTGTAGAATATCCTAGAAGAACAAAAGATGTGTGTTCAATAGTACTATGAACCAGAAGGACGTTATAAGTTCTAACGCCCGGTTCTTAGAGAGAGACTATATGATGAACCACAAGCCTAAAGTGACATGATACTTTGAAATGAGAGAGAAAGATTAAGACTTAGAACCAGCCAAACCGAGTAGCAGTACACCACTAACTGCACCTACTATTATCACTGTTTATACACCGGAACGCCATTGTAGTGGGAGGTTGTGGGACAACCGGAGATATTCATAAGACTAGGAGAGTCTTCGGACTCTGGACCTAGTATACATGAAATCGATCCCTGGATCTACATGAAGGCCGTACTAGATCTAAATGTGCCTTCTTAGAGAGCAATAAGGATTATTGCTAAGAGGCGAGATCATTTAGAGTACAAGCTTAGTTGATCCATTTATGGATTGGAACAAAGCATTGAGTTCGTGGTACTTGCAAATTGATGAGATAGTCCATTTTATGGATTCATCAAAAGCATAAACGAATTGTGTGTATTGGAAACGTGATGGAAACAAGGTGGTGTTTCTCGGAGGTTTTATGTAGATGACACTCTTATCATTGGCAACAATGTAAAGATGTTATCAGACAAAAAATGATGGTTGTCTAGATGAATCATTATGAAAGATAAAGGAAGAAGTTGGACATGTTCTTGAGATCTTGGATCTCTAGATAGAACATTGTACTTCTCCTGGACATCTTACATAAATGATTAGGGTTCGTTTTAAACATGCAAGATTCCAAGAAAGGTTCGTTACCTTTCAGAGACGGAATGCATCTATCTAAGGATATGTGTTTTGGAACACAAAAGGAGATAGAAGCAATGAAAGCAGTTTCCTACACCTTGAGTGTGGAAAGCTTAATAAATGCATTGTTGAAAACAAGAACCTGATATCGGCTATGCGGTTAGCGTAGTGGGAGGATATCAAGGTAATCCTGGAAAGGAATATTCGACTGCCGTAAAAGTACTTTCGAAGTACTGTTCTAGACTACGAAGCAGACGAGTTTTTCCTTTGGATTGCATTCTCTTAGATTTCTAATCGAATAAGGACCAGTGTAAGTCGATATCAGGCTATGTGTTTCACTATTGAAGGAGAAGGAGTTTAACATGGAAAAGTGATAAGCACGATGCTTTTCGGACTCTGCCATGGGTAACCAAATAGCGGCCTCAGAGGCAGCGGAAGTTTTGGTATAACTCCGGGATAATCTCTGGGACTTAGATGTGATTCTTAATTTGCCAAAGGCGGTGCAATGGCAAATGGTAAGAAATCACTAGTCCATAAGTGTAAGATAACACATAGTGCAAGTACCACCTGATACGAGTCATCGTCGAGGGAGACGACGCTGTAGTCACCAAGATAACTTCAGAGCGGCAACCTAGAGTGCTCATTCACATAGTACTTCTTGGAAGTACAACTTAAGCACGTGATGAGTATGGGAGTTGGGAGTTTGGAGGAAATGACTAGACCTTAGTACAAGTGGGAGATTGTTGGATTTGTGTACTTAATGTCTAGATTTAAGTAGCGCAAGCTCACGATCCATTGCCATTAATCTATTTAACTAAATAAACAATTATTTGCGTTTAATTATTT
Organism: Euphrasia confusa; assembly: GCA_954870475.1. NCBI lineage: Eukaryota > Viridiplantae > Streptophyta > Magnoliopsida > Lamiales > Orobanchaceae > Euphrasia > Euphrasia confusa. The sequence goes on along the minus strand of OX940950.1, from coordinate 41,083,221 downwards.
ATAATTAAATATATGCAAATTATAGTCCTGGATTTTATACGTTGTAGTTAGTATGGTGTTGCATGGGCACACAGAAGATCATACTATCGGTTACTCGTATTTAATCGAACAGTTGCTCACGACCTAGATGGACACGGACCAATCCATCGGTATAGTCGTTGTGTGAGAGAGAAAATAATCTATCTTGATTATTTTATCACACTTGTACACTTGGTGTATTGAGCGGATCTGCTTGAGATTTATCGATTAGGATTGCCGGCGATAATCGATTTAAGTCTCAGTGTATTTTATTCTTAATCCCTGATATTATTGCGGGTGTGTATATTTAATATAAGTGACTTTGATTTACCAAAGGAATTAACCGATTTAATTATTGGGTTAATTACCGGTTAAGTTGGGTCACTATATTTTATATATGACATGCCGTGAATACTTGACGGGAAAGTGTATCCCGTAAGGGTTGATAATATCCCCGAGATGAGTTCATAAGGAATTATTATGTAAACCCTGCAGGTGGATTTATTCCGCATAATAATTAAGGTTGAATGGTACTAGTCTCGGAAATAAGAGATGAATAATATTTATTGAGCAATAAATAAATTTATTCATGGATATTTAAATCTTAAATACACGGAATATATAATACTACCGGAGAAATATTATTTGATATAATATGGAATAATATTGGGAGTGCAATTTTATTTATATAGTGGAAAATAAATAAAATTTAATATTGATAAGGATTAATGGATTTGGGTTGGACCCAATTTAATCTTCAATATTTAGAAGCCCAATATTTATTCTCCTTAAGATCCCCTACGTAGCCTATAAAAGCACTACATGGTCTTCTCTATTCTCACGACTTGAAGATCACAATTCTAGAGAGAGAAAGTAGAGAGGAGGATCCATGGAGTTCGGTAGATCGTCGCCCACACGACGTCCGGGCTAGTGCAAGGAATACGTGGGAAGATCTCAAGGTCATCATAAGATCTCGTTTCTCCGCACAACGAATCGAAAGGTGAATTAAATAATTGCTATTTAATTCTTGTTTTATTGAATCAATTATCGAAGAACAAGATCCAAGAGTCGAACCCGGATTAGACGAACGATCACGCGGTGGTGGCGAAGCCACCGGACCGCGGGATCGCCCGCTAGGGTTTGGCGGCGCGCGGAGGAGTCGAACCCTCGGCTGGAGCCGAGGGGATGCGATCGATCGCTTGGATCGATCGCGGAGGGCGCGGGCTGGTGCCGCCCCTCCCCACCGTGAAGGTGGCTGACCTCCAGGCGGCGGCGAGTCGCCGGACTCGCCGCGGGGGCTGCACGGGCAGCCCCACCCGATCGATTACATGAGCCCCGCGGACGGGGGCTCGGGCTGGGCGTGCGCGCGGCTTCGGCCGTGTCGTGCGTTCGGCTCGTGCTCCGGCTCGTACGCGGCGTTCGTGTTATCTCCGGCGAAGGGTTCGTTCGGGTTATTGGTTTCCGCAAATTTAAATAACCCGGGATATCGAATTCCAACACGATTGTCTGCTCGGCTCCCTCATTTATGAGAAATAGGGTTGTTCGCATGGTGAATCACTGGTAAGAAACTTCGAGTTTCACTTATGATTCTCCGCGTCTTGATTTATAAGATCGTATGGATCAAGTAATTGGATGTCAATTGTAAAAGTCTTTTGGTGTAGTAAACGTCCACACTATCGTGGCTTGCTGCACTGAATGAGATTTTGGATCGATTGATGTAGACAGTTATAGAAGGGAGTAAAGGATCCGTGTGTTAACGTAAACATCCACACTATCGTGGCTTGCGGTGATATGCGAGTCCCAAACAAACTTCTTAGTACTGAGCAGTGGTTAACACTTAGGTACGCTTCATAGTATCCCTCCCATCGAGGTAATGCTATTGATGATGTACGACCGAAGGAAATCTAATTGCTAAATCATTTGGATAGGTAAACGTCCACACTATCGTGGCTTGCTATATCTGATGGGATTTTAGAGGCGATTAGTGATTTAATGATATTATTAAAGGGAGATAATATCGGATATTAAATTGTTTGTTTGTTTTATGTGCTTATAGGTTAAGAATGACTGTGACCCCACTTTGTGATATACTTAAAGATGAAAACTCACTGGTTCCATATAGTAATGTTTGGAAAAGAAATCTGGACGATGTTCAGACTGTTGAGCCTTCCGAATCCACTATTGTCCCAACTAATGAGGACATTGAAAATGACCTCAAGGAGATGTTAGGACATAGTAAGGAAGCCGGACTAGAGGTGATTGACATACTCATTAAGTTCAGTCCTCTTGAGGAATCGCTTAAAAACGATTTCAAAAGAAATGAACTGATAAGTATGATCAGAGAATCACAAGCTCTAGTGGCCAAGTTGGAAGTGCAAGCAAAGAAGCCCAGTGGTTGTGAACCACAGATTGGGAAGAGCAAGCCGCGAGGCAAGTGCTTTCGATGCAAGCAGTCTGGGCACTGGAAGTCTGATTGTCCTCTCATCAAAGGTACGAAATTTTCCTTAGTCACCGAAACATTATCAGTGGTGATATCTACCAGCACCTGGTGTGTAGATACGGGGGCCACTGATCATGTCTACAATTCATTGCAGGGGTTCCAGGAAACCCAGAGACTTAGAGAGGGAGAGATCGTGGTCTACATGGGCAATGCTGCGAAGGTGGCGGCTGTTGCAGTGGGAGACGTTCACTTACGCTTTAGTAGTGATAGGGTTTTAGTTTTACAAAAATTGTCTTTATGTACCCAACTTTAGAAAGAATTTAATTTCGGTTTCTAAACTTATTACGAATGGATATTCTGTTTCTTTTGATCACTCCGTGATCATAAGAAGAAATAGTGAGATTATCTGTTCTGTACATTGGTAGACGATTTGTATGTGCTAAATCCTGAGTCTAACACGATGCAACTAACCGAGAGTAATAACACATCCACGAACACCAATAAGAGAAAGGAACCTTCTAAGATGAATCAATTATACTTGTGGCATCTAAGGCTAGGTCATATTAACTCAAATAGAATTCAAAGGTTGAAAGCTGATGGTCTCATCAGTGGTGTTGAAGGAGAGGACCTTCCAACCTGCGAATCCTGTTTGGAGGGAAAAATGACCAAGCGTTCTTTTTCTGGTAAAGGACGAAGGGCTGAACAAGTGTTGGATTTGATTCACTCTGATGTATGCGGACCTATGTCTACTCAGGCAAGGGGAGGGTACGAGTATTTCATCACTTTCACTGATGATTACTCAAGGTATGGATTTGTATACTTGATGCGCCGCAAGAGCGAATCCTTTGACAAGTTCAAGGAGTTCAAGGCTTTTGTGTAGAACCTTCAAGGTAAATCTATTAAATGCCTGCGATCTGATCGCGGAGGCGAGTACCTGTCTAGAGAATTCAAGGCATACTTAGCAGAGAATGGGATTGATTCCCAAATGACATCACCATATACTCCTCAGCAAAATGGTGTGTAGGAAAGAAGGAATAGGACTCTTATGGAGATGGTGCGTTCAATGATGAGTTACTCGGACTTACCTATTATGTTCTGGGGATATGCCTTAGAAACAGCGGCGCACATTCTAAACTTGGTTCCATCTAAAATGGTTCCTTCAACACCCATGGAACGTTGGAGCGGGCGCAAGCCTAGCTTAAGGCACGTTCGGATCTGGGGGTGCCCTGCACATGTGTTGAAGGTAGGGGCCGATAAATTAGAACCTCGTACTGAAGTGCGGTTGTTTATAGGATATCCTAGAGGAAGTAAGGGTGGCATGTTCTATAGTCCTACGGACCAGAAGATCGTTATAAGTACTAACGCTCAGTTCTTAGAGGAAGACTATGTCATGGACCACAAGCCCAAGAGTGACATAATGCTTGATGAGTTGAGAGGTAACAAGGAAGACTTAGATACAGCCGAACCGAGTAGTAATACACCACTAGAACCTGCACCTACTGTCACTGTTAATACACCGGAACGCCGTCGTAGTGGGAGGGTTGTTAAACAACCAGATAGATGGATTGGACTGGGTGAGTCTTCGGACTCTGGACCTGGAGTTCATGAAATCGATCCCTGGACCTATGATGAGGCGGTACAAGATATAGATGTGCCTTCTTGGAAGAAAGCGATGAAATCCGAAATTGAATCTATGGATTCTAATAAAGTCTGGGATCTTGTAGAACCACCAAGCGGTGTAAAGCCAATTGGGTGCAAATGGGTCTACAAGAGAAAGAGAGGATCTGACGGAAAGGTTGAAACCTTTAAAGCTCGGCTTGTTGCGAAAGGATATACTCAGAAAGAGTGAATCGATTATGAGAAGACCTTTTCGCCGGTAGCCAAGATAAAGTCAATCCGGATTCTCTTATCCATAGCAGCTCATATGGACTATGAGGTGTGGCAAATGGATGTCAAGACAGCTTTCCTAAATAAAAGTCTTGACGAGACGATTTATATGAAACAACCAGAAGGATTCATTGCTAAGGGGCGAGATCATCTAGTGTGCAAGCTTAATCGATCCATTTATGGATTGAAACAAGCCTCGAGATCGTGGAACCTGCGGTTTGATGAAGTAGTCCAATCTTTTGGATTCAATCAAAGCATGGACGAATCGTGTGTGTATTGGAAACGTGATGGAAAGAAGGTGGTGTTTCTCGTGCTTTATGTAGATGACATTCTTCTCATTGGCAACAGTGTAAAGATGTTGTCAGACATAAAGGGATGGTTGTCTAGACAATTCGATATGAAAGATTTGGGAGAAGTTGGGCATGTTCTAGGGATCAAGGTTATAAGGGATCGCCGGAATAGAACATTGTACCTTTCCCAGCAATCTTACATAGACACGATTCTGGCTCGTTTTAACATGCAGGATTCCAAGAAGGGTGAACTACCCTTCAGTAAAGGAACTTATCTTTCTAAGGAGATGTGTCCTCGGACACAGAAGGAGAAAGATAGAATGAAAGCAGTTCCCTACGCTTCGGCTGTGGGAAGCTTGATGTATGCAATGTTATGCACGAGGCCTGATATCTGCTATGCAGTTGGCGTAGTAGCGAGATATCAGAGTAATCCTGGAGAGGCTCATTGGACTGCCGTAAAGAGCATTTTCAAGTATTTGCGAAATACTAAGGATTATGTTCTGAGTTACGGAGCAGACAATCTGATTCCTTTGGGTTATACGGATTCAGATTTCCAAGCTGATAAGGACCAGTGTAAGTCGATATCAGGCTATGTGTTCACTTTTAGAAAGAGGTGGAACCATGAAATGAAAGAGTGATAAGCAGGACGCTTCTCAGACTCTATCATAACCGAATAGCAGCCTCAGAGGCAGCGGAAGTTTTGGTTAGGTTCCGGGATAACCTCTGGACTTGGATATGACTCTTAGTTTACCAAAGGCTATTGGATAGCGGTGCACGGTAAACTGGAAGAAGTCATAAGTCAAAAGTGATGATAACACATAGAGCAAGTACCACCTGATACGAGTCATCGTCGAGGGAGACGACGCTGTAGTCACCAAGATAACTTCAGAGCGGCAACCTAGAGTGCTCATTCACATGGTACTTCTCGGAAGTACAACTTAAGCACGTGATGAGTATGGGAGTCGGGAGTTTGGAGGAAATGACTAGAACTTAGTACAAGTGGGAGATTGTTGGAGTTGTGTACTTAATGTCTAGATTTAAGTAACGGTAACTCCCGATCATAGCATTTAATCTATTTAATTAATAAAAAATCATTTGCATTTAATTATTGATAATTAAATATATGCAAATCATAGTCCTGGATTTTATACGTTGTATTTAGTATGGTGTGTCGGGCCCCACACATACTATCGGTTATTCGTATTTAATCAAACAGTTGCTCACGACCTAGATGGACACGGACCAATCCATCGGTATAGTCGTTGTGTGAGAGAGAAAATAATTTGTCTTAATTATTTTATCACACTTGTACACTTGGTGTATTGAGCGGATCGAATGAGACTTATCAATTAGGTTTGCTCGGCGATAATTGATTTAAGACTCAGTGTATTTTATTCTTAATCCCCGATACAATTGCGGGTGTGTATATTCAATATAAGTGACTTTGATTTTCCATAGGAATTGACCGGTTTAATTATTGGGTCAATTACCGGTTAAGTTGGGTCACTATATTTTATATATGGCATGCCGTGAATTCTTGACGGGACAGTGTATCCCGGAAGGGTTGATAATATCCCCGAGATGAGCTCATAAGGATTTATTATGTAAACCTCGCGAGTGGATTTGTTCCGCATAATAAATAAGGTTGAGTGGTACTAGTCTCGGATAAAAGAGATGAATAAATTTATTAAGCAATAAATAAATTTTATTCATGGATATTTAAATCTTAAATACACGGAATAAATAATACTACCGGAGAAATATTATTTGGATATAATATGGTTTAATATTGGGAGTGCAATTAATTTATATAGTGGAAAATAAATTAATTAATATTGATAAGGATTAATAGACTTGGGCTTGGGCTCAATTTAATCTTCAATATTGGAAGCCCAATATTCCACCTCCTTTAGATCCCCTACGTAGCCTATAAAAGCACTACATGGCCTTCATAAATCATAAGACAAGAATATCAATACTTGATAGTTCTAGAGAGTTGAAGGAGATCCATAGGAGTTCGATAGATCGTCGCCCACCCGACGTTCGAACGGAGTGCAAGGAATACGTGGGAAGATTCAAAGGTCATCTCGATTTCGTTTCTCCGAACAACGAATCGAAGGTATAATATCTAAACGCCCTTGATATTATTCGATTTTATTTATCGTAAAATACCGTAGAACGCAAGATCCGAAAGTCGAATCCCGGAGTAGAGGACGATCGCGTGGTGGTGGCGAAGCCACCGGACCACGGGCGATCGACCCTAGGGTTTCGGCGTAGGCATGGGATGAACCCCGGCTGGACGCCGGGGCGCGATCGATCAACCGATCGATCGCGGGCAGCTGCTGGGCACGACGGCCCAGCTGGAGGCGGGCCACCCCAGGCGGCGGCGAGTCGCCGGACTCGCCGCGGGGGCTGCATGAGCAGCCCCACCCATCGATCGCGATCAGCGCGATCGGGATCGCGTGAACCCCGCGACGCGGGGGTTCGGCTAGGGGCGGGCTGCATGCCTTCGGGCGTGTGGTCTCCTCGGCTGGACTCCGGCGCGTTCGTCGGCGTTCATGTGATCTTCGGCGAAGGTTTTTGATCGGGTTATTAGTTTCCGCAAATTTTTAATAACCCGGGATATCGAATTCCAACAGGTAACATGCGCAAAAATACAACGAACCGATAACCTGACCCTGATACCAATTGTTGGAAATCGACTACCCGGGACTTGTCCGTTCGACAACTCGAACATTCAGACAAGCCCAGTCGACCCCCGGCGTCCCCACTGTACTTAAAATGAGGCCCTAGACCCGTAACACGCCCAGCCATTGCACCGAAAGTGCAACCGCGCGAAACGGGGCAATCTGCCCTGTCTGTCGGCCGACGCCATAAGGCTGTCGCCCGACAGGGCTGTGTCGGCCAACACATATGGCTGTTGGCCGACAGCGTCGCGATTCCAGCAGCGGGATTCGCCCGTTCTGGCTGTTCCGACGAGATTTTCTCGATCCGACTGCCACGCCGGAGGTCAGAGACCTCCCAGCAGTCCGAGAACATCAAATCCAAGCCAAGTAAACCAATCTTTGGTTCGTTGTATAATTAGCGCAAAAAAGAGATCGAATAATTGCGGGAAAAAGAATCGATCTCATACCTTCTCGGTCGATTGTTGAGACCTTAGACGTTTCTAACGTATGTCTCTGATCCTGTCTCCAACCGTTGTGTGGGAAACGATCCGCTGGAGTTCTCCCGTCTATGCTCTCTCTGCCAAACCAGCGTAAGAAATAATTATTCTCTCTGAGAGAATTATAATTGCGTTAACTTAATTATTTTAACAGAGAAAAAAATAATAGCGCAAGACTTCTATTTTTCTCTGCTGAAATAATAGTTGCGGCGTTCTGTAGGTTAAGAGAGGGCAAGGGAGGGGTTTATATAGAGCTACGTTAGGGACCTCTTAGGTAAATTAATTAAGGGTTAAATTGAAATATTAATTAACTTGAATCCTTAAAAAGAAATTTCCTTAATTAATCAATTTAAATTTTAATTATTATTCACTCCACTAAAAAATAATAATTGAATTCCCGAAATTAAATTAATATTATATCAACAATAATATCTCCGCTGAAATTACATATACGACTTTCCCCGTATTTAAGATATCGAATGTCCACGAATTAATTTTAATTACTAATAATTAAATTAATTCGTTTCTTATTATCCGAGACTAGTACCACTCATCCTTATTATCATGTGGAACGAATCCACCTGCAGGGTTTACATGATAAACTTTATGAGCTCATCTCGGGGACATTATCAACCCAATAAACGGGACACGGTTTCCTGTCTATAATCTATAGCATGCCGTGCGTACAATTCCGATTCCCAGTTTACCGAGAATATCGACTAATCAATTAGTCTCACTCATTGGCAGATTAAATAAACGAGAATTGGACACACGCACCTATAATTATATAGGGATTAGGAATTCGTATATCCGTAATATCTGAGGTCTGGTTCGATTACTGCGACTAGTATAAATCGAACGCCCTCCCGTGGTCCTGCTCAATACACCAAGTGTACAAGTGTAACATAATAGTCAAGACCGACTATTTACCAGTCACACTACGACGTACCGATGGATTGTCCATGTCCATATAAGTCGTGAGCTACTGTTCGATAGTATACGAGTAACCGACAGTATGATCTTCCGCGTGTCTCCTCACGCCATACTGTCTACAACGTATATATCTAGGACTATAGCATAAAGTACATAATAGACAAAAATGCAGACAGTTTGATTAATAGATAATAAAACACAGATAAGGAGTTCCATATTGTCACTAAACTAGACTTATACTAAAAGTTTAGTTGCCCTCTCCCATACATCCAATACCCATCCCCTTCACGTGTCTCTTGAACGCTTCTGCTGAAAGTTGTTGGAAATCGATATCCCGGAATTAATAAATTTAATTAAATAAATTATCTAATTAATTCCGACTGAAATCCTTTGGAGATCGAATATCCGGAGTTGTCAAAATTGCAGAACCGACAACCCAATCGAAATCCCATCGCCGGAAATTACACGAACACCTCCTCACGAATCGGGGTCCAGCCGAACGCACGACGCGGCCGTAGCCGCGCACGCACGCCCAGTCGAACCCCCGCGAAGGGGGTTGCGATCGATTCCAATCGATCGCCTTGTGAGATCGATGGGCTGCTCCAAGCAGCCCCGCGGCGAGTCCGGCGACTCGCCGCCGCCTGGAGGACCGGCCTGCACGGTAGACCACCGCGAGCCCAGCCCGCGGTTCAGCGATCGATCACCGAATCGATCGCATGCCCCGGCGTCCAGCCGGGGCGTCTCTCCTCCGCGCGCCCGAAACCCTAACGGGCGATCGCCCGTGGTCCGGTGGTTCAACCACCACCGCGCGATCGTCCCTCGTTCATGGTTTCGTACCTCGGATCTTGGTTCACGGTATAATCACGATAATTGAACGATTAAATCATAAAGAGGGTTTTACGATTTACCTCGTTCTCGTTGTTCGGAAAAACGAAGAACTTTTGATGACCTTGAAGTCTTCCCACGTATTCCTTGCACTAGCTTGAACGTCGAGGTGGGCGACGATCTATCAAGCTTCCATGGATCACCTTCTCTCTCTACTTTCTCTCTCTAGAATTGTGTCTTGAGACTTTTGAAAGAAGAGAAGACCATAGGAGTGCTTTTATAGGCTACGTAAGAGGACCTTAAGGAGGTGGAATATTGGGCTTCCAATATTAATGATTAGATTGAGCCCAAGCCCAAATCTATCAATCCATTAATATTAATTATATAATTACTTCCACTATATAAATATAATTGCACTCCCAATATTCACCATATTATATCAAATAATATTCTCCGGTAGTATTATTTATTCCGCATGTTTAAGATATAAATGTCCATGAATAAATTATATTTATTGCTAATATTATTTATTCATCTCTTATAATTCCGAGAATAGTACCACTCAACTTTATTATCATGCGGATCAAATCCACTTGCAAGGTTTACATGATAATCCTTATGAGCTCATCTTGGGGACATTATCAACCCTTTCGAGGACATGCTTTCCCGTCAAGAATTCACAGCATGTCATACATAAAATACAGTGACCCAACTTTACCGGTAATTGACCGGTTATTTTAATCAGTCAATTCCTTTGGAAAATCAAAGTCACTAATATTATATGCACACACCCGCAATATTATCAGGGATTAAGAATAGAATACTCAGAGATTTAAATCGATTATCGCAGGCAATCCTAATCGATAAATCTCAAGCAGATCCGCTCAATACACAAAGTGCACAAGTATGATAAAATAATCAAGACCAATTATTTTCTCACTCATAAAACGACTATACCGATGGATTGGTCCTTGTCCATCTAGGTCGTGAGCAACTGTTCGATTATACACGAGTAACCGATAGTATGATCTTCCGTGTGACGACGCACACCATACTAACTACAACGTGTATAATCTAGGACTATGGTTTGCATTAAATGCAAATTATTGTTTATTATTAAATAGGATAAATGCTTTAGACGGAGTTTAGATGTTAGTTAAATCTAGACATTAAGTATACAACTCCATCAATCTCCCACTTATACTAAGGTCTAGTCGCTCTCTCCCAAACATCTGACGCCCATACCATCCACGTGCCTACTGAACGCTTTCGCTCGCAGGGCCTTAGTGAACGAGTACTCTAGGGTGTCCCCCGACGCTATCTAGGTAACGACTATATCGCCTCGCTGAAGATACCTCGAATCAGGTTGTACTTGCTCTATGTGTAATCTGTTGGAGTTTTATACTTAATGTCTAGATTTAAGTGATATGAACTCCCGATCCATTGCCATTAATCTATTTAATTAAATAAACAATTATTTGCGTTTAATTATTTATAATTAAATATATGCAAATTATAGTCCTAGATTATATACGTTGTAGTTAGTATGGTGTGCGGGCCCACACAGAAGATCATACTATCGGTTACTCATATTTAATCAAACAGTTGCTCACGACCTAGATGGACACGGACCAATCCATCGGTATAGTCGTTGTGTGAGAGAGAAAATAATTTGTCTTAATTATTTTATCACACTTGTACACTTGGTGTATTGGGCGGATCGTTTGAGATTTATTGATTAGGATTGTCTTGGATAATCGATTTAAATCTCAGTGTATTTTATTCTTAATCCTCGATACTATTGCGGGTGTGTATATTTAATATAAGTGACTTTGATTTTCCAAAGGAATTGACCGGTTTAATTATTGGGTCAATTACCGGTTAAGTTGGGTCGCTATATTTTATATATGACATGCCGTGAATACTTGACGGGAAAGTGTATCCCGTAAGGGTTGATAATATCCCCGAGATGAGCTCATAAGGAATTATTATGTAAACCCTGCAGGTGGATTTGTTCCGCATAATAATTAAGGTTGAATGGTACTATTCTCGGATATAAGAGATGAATAAATTAATTAGCAATAAATTAATTTTATTCATGGATATTTATATCTTAAATACACGGAATATATAATACTACCGGAGAAATATTATTTGATATAATATGGTTTAATATTGGGAGTGCAATTAATTTATATAGTGGAAAATAAATTAATTAATATTAATGGGATTAATAGATTTGGGCTTGGGCTCAATTTAATCATTAATATTAGAAGCCCAATATTCCACCTCCTTAAGATCCCCTACGTAGCCTATAAAAGCACTACATGGTCTTCTCTATTCTCATAACTTGAAGATCACAATTCTAGAGAGAGAAAGTAGAGAGGGAGATCCATGGAGTTCGGAAGATCGTCGCCCACCCGACGTTCGAGCTAGTGCAAGGAATACGTGGGAAGATCTAAAGGTCATCATAAGATCTCGTTTCTCCGTACAACGAGAACAAAGGTAAAATCATGAAAAACCCCTCGATGATTTTAATCTTTAATTCGTCGTATACACATGAACCAAGATTCGAGGGACGTACGAACCCGGGGACGAGGATCGACCTTGCGGTGGTGATCGAGGATCACCGGACCGCGGGAGGTCGAGAGATCCTCTCCGGGATCGAGAGGACAAACCCTCGGCTGGACGCCGAGGTGGCGGTCGAGCCCTAGGGCTTCGACCGCCGGCGACGCACGAAGGACCTCGGCTGGACGCCGGTGGTGCGATCGAGCGCGTGCTCGATCGCGTGGGGTGGCGGGCTGGTGCCGCCGCTGCTCGCACGGCGAGCAGCCCCCTCCTCCGCGAACGGCAAGTCGTCGGACTCGCCGTGGGGTTGCCGTGCGCAACCCGGCGATCGGTGCGATCGCGAGCCCCTCGCGGGGGCTCGGCTAGGGAAGCCGCGAGTTAATCCCGCAGCGGGTGTTCTTGGCCGGGCTCCGGCTCGTGAGGTGGTTCGTGATGTTTTCCGGCGAAGGGATTTCGGTCGGAGTCGTGTTTCCGCAATTCCGACGACTCCGGGATATCGATTTCCAACAATTGGGATCAGAGCGATGGTTCTAGTTCATGTGTATATGCGATAAATTGTTCTACCTTGCAGGATTTCCGACTATTATCGCTAGATTTAATTATTTTAATTAATGTCATAATAATGTTCTTGATTATTAAACTCTCGGACATGTCGAGATTCGTTTTATGTGTGGTGAATGCTTGTAATAGTAAAAATTCGGGGGTTGACCGAATTAAGGATTTATTATTACGTTCTACTTTTTCCGGAAAATGTATAGGGTCGATTTCATGTATAGAACCGATACCGGATAATTGTAATTAAATTTTGTAATTTATTTACGGTTGTTCGATGCCGAAACGACCGCCGGAGAAGACATGTGACGGAGGAGACGATGAGAGGAAGGATTCTGGGGATCGATCAACCCCATGATCGACCCCAAAGGATGGATCGAACGAGTGGGAGGGGCGGCCACCGCACCCCTTGGCCGTAGGCTGCCGCCGGTAGTGGTGGTGGATGGCCGGTTGGGGTGGCGGCGGCGGTGATGCCCTTCTTGGCCTCGATCGATGATGGGGAGGGGCGCGGGGATCCCCAACCCGTGCTTCTCCCGGTCGAGATTTACTTTCCTAAATTATTCGGTTTTCCTATTTTGAGTGTTCCTATTTTTGGGAATTTTCATGGAATAGAAAAAGAATAAATTTAGAATAAATTTATTTTTCCTTATTAATTATTCCTATTATTGGGAATTTTCATGGAATAGGAAAAGGAATAAATTTATAATTAATTTATTTTTCTTATTTAATTATTCCTTTATGGAATTTTTAATAGATTAGGAAAATAATTAATTTGGAAAGTTTTGGAAGTCCTTAATTAATTTTTCCTTATTTAATTATTCCTTTATGGAATTTTAAATAGAAAAGGAAAGGAATTAATTTGGAAAGATTAGGAGTCCTAAATTATTTTATTTCCTTATTTCATTATGGAAATCTTCTAGAATATTCCAAGTGGGTCTTGGATAGGATTCTAGAGATTTAATGGAATTAGAAAAGAAAAATAAAAATAATAAAAATAATAATAATATTTATTTTTATTTTTGATTTATTCGATTGACTTAATTTTCAAATTAAGTAACTTTTGGATTTATTAAAAATAAATAGATTTAAATATTGGAATTAATATTCCCGTCACATGGAGCGTTCAAGAACGAAGACTGAAGACTAGAAGATGCATACGAGGATGGAATAAAGCCATAATAGTCGAAAAATAATATTCTAGTATTATTTTGACTATGTGATAATATTCTATGTGTTTTATTTCATGTATGCATGCTTATGTGTATTTATTTATGCATTAGATAGCGTATCCCTTTATTGTAAAAAACTAAGTGGGAGAGGGATTGGAAACAATGCCATGGTCTCCATTGCTGTTCACTTGGTGACTTTTATGAACTTTTGAAGTTCATATAGATAAGCCATTGGAGGAGAATTCTTGTAATTCCTCTTACGAGAAACATTGATTAAGTTTATCAAACAATGCCTTATTTGTCTTTCTGAAACTGATTTCAAGGCGACTCATTCTCACCCCGGGGAGTGGAATGGAGCCAAAGCCACTTGGTCACGTAGATGACACAAATTAGAGACCTTCGTACCATTTTTTGAAATGGATCGATTGTCTGCTCGGCTCCCTCATGTTATGAGAGATAGGGTTGTTCGCATGGTCAATCACTGGTTAAAAAATTTGAGTTTCACTTATGATTCTCCGCGTCTTGATTTACAAGATCGAATGGATCGAGTAATTGGGAGTCAATTATAAAAGTCTCTTGGCGTAGTAAACGTCCACACCACGTGGCTTGCTATACTAACGGATTTTGGGTTAATTGATGTAGACAGTTATAAGGAATTGTGAAGAATTGTGAAATCATCGTAAACGTCCACAACACGTGGCTTGCGGTGATGTAGCGTTTCCAAACGATTTACTTTAGTACTGAGTAATGGTTTACACTTAGATACGCATTATAGTATTCTTCCCCACGAAGTTACGCTATAAGTGATGTATGACCGAAGCAAATCTAATTGCTAAATCATTTGGGTTGGTAAACGTCCACACCACGTGGCTTGCCATATCTGATGGGATTTTAGATGTGATTAGTGATTTAATGATATTATTTAAGGGTGATAATATCGGAAATTAAATCAATTGTTTGTTGTTATATGTGCTCATAGATTAGGAAATGGCTTTGAACCCACTTTCTGTGATACGTAAGGATTTAAACTCACTGTTCCCTGAATGTATTGATTGGAATAGAGATCTAGACATTGTCCAGACTGTTAAAGAGTACAAGTTTGTACTCAGTGAGCTTTGTCCTCCCGATCCTACAAATATCTTAACTGATGAGGAAATGACTGATTTTGATATCATGTTCAAACTCAAGGAGATATTAAGACATGACGTAGTGGCTAGACAAGAGGCGATGAGGATACTCATAAAGGCCATTCGATTCAAGGAAACGCTTACACACGTTTTTTAAATGATGGACCTTTTAGACGAGTTGAGACGGAAATCGCAAGCTCTTGTAGCCAATGCCATAGGTTTCGAACCTAAGGGTAAAATCGGGGGAAAGGAAAAGCAAGCAAAGAAACCCAGTGGTCCTAAGTTTCTTGGACCACGAGATAGGACGAGAAAGACGTGAGGCAAGTGTTCTCGATGCAAACAGTCTGGGTACTAGAAGTTTGATTGTCCTCTCAAAGAAGGTACGAAATTTTCTTTAGTCGTAAAACATAGTCAGTGGTATTATCTACCGGAACCTGGTGTGTAGATATGGAACCACTGATGGTATGTGCAATTTTAAATGCAAGGGTTCCAGGAAACCCGACGACTTGGAAAAGAAAAGATCGTAGTATACATGGGCAATGCTGTGAAGGAGGCAGCTGTTGCAGTGGAGGACATTTTATAGGATTTCATTTTGAGTTATTGCTTTTATGTACCTTTCATTTTAGAAAGAACTTTGTTCTGGATTTCTAATGAATAGATATTTTATTTCTTTTAATCATTTGATGGTTATAAGAAGTGATGGAGTTGTATTCTAAATGTCTAGTTTAGTGCAAATACGGAACTCCTTATCTATACCTTAATTCGAGATATGATTCAAGCATGATTGCATTTAATGCAATAGTCCTTGATGTATACGTTGTAGACAGTATGGCGTGAGGAGACACGCGGAAGATCATACTGTCGGTTACTCGTATACTATCGAACAGTAGCTCACGACTTAGATGGACAGGGACAATCCATCGGTACGTCGTAGTGTGACTGGTAGATAGTCGATCTTGACTATCATGTTACACTCGTACACTTGGTGTATTGAGCAGGACCACGGGAGGGCGTTCGATTTATACTAATCGAACCAGACCTCAGATATTACGGATATACGAATTCCTAATCCCTATATAATTATAGGTGCGTGTGTCCAGTTCTCGGTTCTTTGACTTACTAGTGAGTGAGACTAATTGATTAGTCAATATTCTCGGTAAATTGGGAATCGGAATTGTACACACGGCATGCTATAGATTATAGACAGGAAACCGTGTCCCATTTATTGGGTTGATGATGTCCCCGAGATGAGCTCATAAAGTTTATCATGTAAACCCTGCAGGTGGATTCGTTCCACATGATAATAAGGATGAGTGGTACTAGTCTCGGATAACAAGAAACGAGTTAATTTAATTATTAGTAATTAAAGTTAATTCGTGGACATACGATATCTTAAACACGGGGAAAGTCGTATATGTAATTCGGCGGAATTATTATTGTTGAAATAATATAAATTAATTATTGGGAATTCAATTATAATTTTATAGTGGAATTAATTATAATTAAAATTGTGGAATTTAATTAAGGTTTGCCTTTTAGGACGCCGAGTTAATTAAATTGCAATTTAGCCTAATAATTAATTTCCATAAGGTCCCTGGTGTAGCTCTATAAATACCTCACCCTCTCTTTCTCTAAACCTAAGAAACGCCGCTATTTTATTTTTGCGGAGAAAAATAAATTGTAAATTGTTGCGCAATTATTTTTCTGTAAAAAATAAATAGATTAGCGCTGTTATTATTTTCTGGAGAAATTGATTGCTAGCGCAATTATATTTCTGAGACAGAAGATCAAAACCTTACCGCTATAATTAATTCTGCAGAGAAAATAAAAGCTTGCGCAATTAATTTTCCTTGTAGAAATAATTTTGCTTGCGCAAATATATTTCTGAGACAGAGGATATTATTCCTACGGTGAGTTCAAGAGAGAAAGGAGAAGAGGAAGGTTCAGCGGATCATTGCCCACTCAACGGCTGAACGTCGGGGATAGAGACATACACCGGAAGGCTTCGTGGTCTCAACAATTCGGCTTCTCCGAATCACGCGACAAAGGTATAAGAAATCGAAACCCTTATTCCGCATACGTTTCGTTTTCTATTTCGTTAAAAACACATCGGATCTAAGATCGGGTTCCGGGCGTCGTGGATCATGTTCCTCGACTACTGGGGGTCAAGGACCTCCGGATCGGTAGTCGGAAGAGGAAAATCGACCCGGAAACGCGCTCGGAACAGCAGGTCGCGCTGCTGTTCGAGCAGGCAAGCGCCCGCTTGGGGGGGCAGGCGCCCGCTTGCTCCGGGCAGATTGCGCTGCTGTTCAAGGCAGGCAAGCGCCCGCTTGGGGGGGCAGGCGGCCGCTTGCTCCGGGCAGATTGCGAGCCGTGGTCTCGGCTGTGGCGGACGCGCGATCTCTTGGGCGGGCGGCCATGGCTGTTCGGAGGTGACCTCCAGAAGTCGATTGGGGACGTCCGGATGTTCGAGGGTTCGAACGGACGTGTCCCGGATAGTCGATTTCCAACAATTGGTATCAGAGCCGGTTTTGTCGATTCGATGTATTTTTGCGAGATTTGTTTTGCAGGTTCGAACCCGGTTATTATGGCCAACGTTGTGATTGTATGTTGTGCTTTAATTTGTGGTTTGATTAAACTCTCGGGCTTGTCGAGATTGTTTTTGTTTTGGAAAAACGATGCTTGTTTGTAATAGATAAAAACGACGGGTTGAGTCGTTAGGTTTATATATTTTTCGTTGTATCCGGGACATGTATAGGGTCGATCACCTTGTATAGGATCGATGCCGGATTTAGTAAGTTTATTCTTGTAATTTTTCTTACTAATTTTGGTGGATCGAGACGAGATCAAAACCCGGAGAAACGAGGATCGAGGAGAGCGAACCGGCAACGGGCAGCCATCGAACACACCCCGTGTTCGCGACGGGCAGCAGCGGGGCTGGGGTTCGTTCGACCCCACGGACGACTCAACGAGGCTCGAGACGAGGCTCCAGTGGGAGGAGTTCGTCTCTTGACCCTCGAGCGAGTCGGTGGTGGACCGAGATCGAGACGAGCAACGAGATGAAGTTCCAAGAGACGTGCATTGGAAAATATTTAAGACCATAATAATCGGGGCCACGTTAATTGCTTTTTATGTGATTTACGTGTTTATTATTATGCTTAAATTATTTATGCATGTTATCCCTTATCGTAAAATACTAAGTGGGAGAGGGATTGGAAACAATCCCGCGGTCTCCATTCTCTGTTTTGAATGTGATGTGTGTTGACTTACGAGTTGGCTTTAGTGTCATCCTCCCTATCGGATAAAGTCGATACACGGATATCACTGGATCAAAATTCGAATTTAAAATCCACTTATAAAATTGAACAATTATATTTCTCAAAAGCAATGCCTAATCTGTCATTCAAAGACTAATTTCAACTCGACTCATTCTCACCCCGGGGAGTGGAATGGAGCCAAAGCGCTTGGTTATGTCGATGACACAGATTAGAGACTTTCGAGTCATTCGATGACTAGATCGATTGTCTGACTGGCTCCCTCACTTTGTGAGAGATAGGGCTCAATTGCATGATTGATCGCTGGTTAGAAACTTCGAGTTTCACTTACGAGATATCAAGCTTTGATTAATAAAATTGTGAAATTTAATAAATGTAAGAGTCAATTAACAAAGTTGTTTTTTTTAGTAAACGTCCACACTATCGTGGCTTGCTAAATGGAAACGGTACTTTGGGTTAATTAAGATTCTATGAAATTTAAATAAGTGAGATTCAATTAATAAAGTTGTTTGTTTTAGTAAACGTCCACAAGAACGTGGCTTGCTAAATGGAAACGGAACTTTGGGATTAATTGAGGCTCGACAGTTATAGAAAGTCGTGGAGGACCGCATGTCAACGTAAACGTCCACAAGAAAGTGGCTTGCGGTGGACATGTAGTTCCCGAGCGGTGGACTTAGTACTGAGAAATGGTATACACTTAGGTACGCTTTATAGTATCCTCCCCATCGGAGTCACTGCTATGATGATGTACGACCGAAGTGAAATCCAATCATAAAATCATTTGGACTGGTAAACGTCCACAAGAACGTGGCTTGCTATGTCTGATGGGATTTTGGAAATGATTGGTAGTTTAATGATATCACTTGAGGGAAATGATATCGAATTAAACTCATTGTTTGTTTTATTTGGTATTATTCCCATTAAAAGTCAACAAACTCACTGAACCTGATTTTATAGATTTGAAAAGAAACTTGGACATTGTCCTAACTGCAGAGGAGTACAAATATGTACTACAAGTCAATTGACCTGCTGAACCAATTGATGCTTCCACTACTGAGGAAAGGAAGCTCATTGGAAATGGATCAAGGCTATGAGATGACGCGGAGCAACATTATGACTTTCATGTCAAATGTGTTGCGACATCAGGATCATGCCATGACTATTACCTATGATATGATGCTTAACCTCAAGAAGTTTTTGGTTATCAGGACAGGACAGCCAGACAAAGTGAAATGAGGCAACTCATGACGGCCATCATGTCGAAAAGAACGCCCGTGAGGGATCACGTTCTTAGAATGATGGGCTATCTTAATGAGATAGAAATTCTAGGAACAATTATCAATGGGGTAACCCAGGTTGATTTTGTGCTCCAGTCTCTGCCGAGAAGTTTTGAGCAGTTCCGCCTAAAATATAACATGGATAAGAGGTCTTATTCAATGGCGGAGCTCCTGGTTGAACTTCAAGCGGCTGAGGGAATCTTTAATGGCTCTCAAAACACTTGTGGCTGAGAAATTGGCTCTTCCTAGGCCTTCGGGCGGCAAAAGGAAGAAGAAGAAAATACGGAAACCCAGTGGGCCTAATATATCTGGACCACGGAATGGGAAAAGCAAGCCCAAGGGGTAAGTGCTTCCGTTGTAAGCAGTTTGGATACTGGGAGTTTGATTGTCCTCTCAAAGCAACTAGAAGTTAACCTCTCCTTAGTCACCGAAACATGTTTAGTGGTGTTATCTACCAGTACCTGGTGTGTGGATACGGAAACCACTAATCATGTCTGCATTTAAATGCGGGGGTTCCAGGAAACCCGGGGACTTAGAAAGGAAGAAGTAGTAACCTACATGGTCAATAATGTTAAGGTAACAGCCGTTGCAGTGGGAGATGTTAAATGTTTTAACGGTAGGATTTTAGTTATAATAAATTGTCTTTATGTGCCGGCATTTAGAAAGAAATTTCATTTCGGATTTCTAAGTTGGCTTAGAATAGATATTCCGTTTCTTTAGGAAATGGGGATATTATCTATTCTGGTATATTGATAGACAATTTAATACTAAATCCGTATTCTTCCACGATGCAACAGACCGGAGCTAATAACACAATGTCGAACCCCAATAAGAGTAAAGATCCTTCTAGGATAAATCAAATGTACTTATGGAATCTTAGGCTAGATCATTTTAACTTGAGTACGATTCAAAGGGTGAAAGCTGATGGACCACTCAGCCAGGTTGAAGGAAAGGACCTTCCAACCTTCGAATCATACTTGGAAGTTTTAATGACCGAGCAACCCTTTACGGTTAAAGGGAAAAGAACCAAGAAAGTACTAGAGTTGATTCGCTCTGATATATGCAGACCTCTTTGAGGAGTAAGGCATACTTATCAGAAAATAGAATTAACTCCCAACAGACTACACCATTTATGCCTCGGCAAAATAATGTGTTGTAAAGAAGGAATAGGACTCTTATAGATATGGGAAAGTAGACATTCGGAGTTACCTAAATCGTTTTTGGGATATGGCTTGGAAACAGCGGCGTTTATCCTGAACTTGATTCCTTTGGAAACTTGTACTGATATTCGGCTGTTTATAGGATACCCTAAGAAAACGAATTGAGATATGTAATATAGTCCAAAGGACCAGATGTTCATTGATTGCATCAATGTTCGGTTCTTAGACATGGACTATATATATGCAAGATCACAAGCCAAGAGTAGAGTAATACTTAATGTGCTTAGAGGGACTGATCAAGACTTAGAACCAGCCTAACTGAGTAGTTCACTACTATAATCTTTAGTCACTAAAGATACACCGGAGCGTTGTTGTAGTGGGAGGGTTGTTAGACAACCCAACAGGTTCATGTTTATAGGTGAGTCTTCGGACTTGTTACCTGGAGAACATGAAGCCGAACCCTGGATCTATGACGAGACGCTGAAAGATCAAGATGCTCAGTCTTGGCAAAAGTCGATCAGGATTCTTTTGTCTTCACATGGAAGATGGAAGTCAAGACAGATTTCCTAAATCGAAGTCTTGACGGGGCCATCTGTGTGGGACAGCCAGAGAGATTCATCGAAAAGAGCCAAGAACATTCGGTAAGCAAGCTTAATCAATCTTAGGATTGAAGGAAGCTTCAAGATCTTGGACACATGCGGACCTAAGAGAAAATCCATTTCATGGATTCATTCAAGGCATGTTTAGGTCCTGAGTGTAATAAAGAAGTGACAGAAAAGATGTGGTGTTTTCTCATTCTTTATGTAGACGACATCCTTCTAAATTGGCAACAATATGAAAGATGTTATCGGACATAAAGGGATGGTTGTCCGAGTAATTCAATGTAAGAGACTTAGGAGAAGTCGGGAATGTTCTTGGGATCAAAGTAATAAATGATCGCCAGAAAAGAACATAGAACTTATCTCGAGCCTCATACATAAATACAATTCTTACTCGTTGCAGCATACAGAATTCCAAGAAAGGTCTTCACCTTTTAAATGTGGAATTCGTCTATCTAAAGTTTTGTGTCCGACACAATAAAGGAGATAGATGAAGAGTAAGCAGTTCCTTGCACCTTAATGGTGGGAAGCTTAATGTATGTAATGCTATGCACGAGACTGATATCTACTATGTCGTGGGCATGGTGGTGAGATATCATAGTAATCCTGGAAAGGATCACTCGACTGATGTAAAGAACATGTTTAGGTTCCTGCAGAGGACCAGGAATTATGTTCTGAGTTACAAAGCAGTCAAGTTGTTTCTTTTGGATTACATAGAATTGGATTTCCAAATCAAACAGGGACAGTCGAAAGTCGAAGTCAGGCTATGTGTTCTCACTGTGAAGTGGAGCAGTCACATGGAAGAATGTAAAGCAGCGATGCATTACGGACTCTACCATGGAAACTGAAAGGATAACGGCCTCTGAGGCAGTTAAAAGGTCAGTGTGGCTCCAGAACTTCCTAAGGGACTTAGATGTGCTTTCTAGTTTACCCAAAGCTATTTTGAATAGCGGTATTGGCAAACTTCAAATGCCATGAGTCCACAGTGGGAGATAACACGTAGAGCGCAAGTACCACCTGATTCGAGAGATCGTCTAGTAAGACGATGCAGTTGTCACCTAGATAGCATCGAGAGGATTGCCTGGTAAACCCGTTCACAGAGGCACTTCCAGCGAAAGCGTTGGGTAGGCGTGATGAGGTTATGGGAATCTGATGTTTGGGAGAGGGCGACTAGACTTTTAGTATAAGTGGGAGATTGATGGAGTTGTATTCTAAATTTCTAGTTTAGTGCAAATACGGAACTCCTTATCTATACCTTAATTCGAGATATGATTCAAGCATGATTGCATTTAATGCAATAGTCCTTGATGTATACGTTGTAGACAGTATGGCGTGAGGAGACACGCGGAAGATCATACTGTCGGTTACTCGTATACTATCGAACAGTAGCTCACGACTTAGATGGACAGGGACAATCCATCGGTACGTCGTAGTGTGACTGGTAGATAGTCGATCTTGACTATCATGTTACACTCGTACACTTGGTGTATTGAGCAGGACCACGGGAGGGCGTTCGATTTATACTAATCGCAGTAATCGAACTAGACCTCAGATATTACGGATATACGAATTCCTAATCCCTATATAATTATAGGTGCGTGTGTCCAGTTCTCGGTTCTTTGACTTACTAGTGAGTGAGACTAATTGATTAGTCAATATTCTCGGTAAATTGGGAATCGGAATTGTACACACGGCATGCTATAGATTATAGACAGGAAACCGTGTCCCATTTATTGGGTTGATGATGTCCCCGAGATGAGCTCATAAAGTTTATCATGTAAACCCTGCAGGTGGATTCGTTCCACATGATAATAAGGATGAGTGGTACTAGTCTCGGATAACAAGAAACGAGTTAATTTAATTATTAGTAATTAAAGTTAATTCGTGGACATACGATATCTTAAACACGGGGAAAGTCGTATATGTAATTCGGCGGAATTATTATTGTTGAAATAATATAAATTAATTATTGGGAATTCAATTATAATTTTATAGTGGAATTAATTATAATTAAAATTGTGGAATTTAATTAAGGTTTGCCTTTTAGGACGCCGAGTTAATTAAATTGCAATTTAGCCTAATAATTAATTTCCATAAGGTCCCTGGTGTAGCTCTATAAATACCTCACCCTCTCTTTCTCTAAACCTAAGAAACGCCGCTATTTTATTTTTGCGGAGAAAAATAAATTGTAAATTGTTGCGCAATTATTTTTCTGTAAAAAATAAATAGATTAGCGCTGTTAAATAGATTAGCGCTGTTATTATTTTCTGGAGAAATTGATTGCTAGCGCAATTATATTTCTGAGACAGAAGATCAAAACCTTACCGCTATAATTAATTCTGCAGAGAAAATAAAAGCTTGCGCAATTAATTTTCCTTGTAGAAATAATTTTGCTTGCGCAAATATATTTCTGAGACAGAGGATATTATTCCTACGGTGAGTTCAAGAGAGAAAGGAGAAGAGGAAGGTTCAGCGGATCATTGCCCACTCAACGGCTGAACGTCGGGGATAGAGACATACACCGGAAGGCTTCGTGGTCTCAACAATTCGGCTTCTCCGAATCACGCGACAAAGGTATAAGAAATCGAAACCCTTATTCCGCATACGTTTCGTTTTCTATTTCGTTAAAAATACATCGGATCTAAGATCGGGTTCCGGGCGTCGTGGATCATGTTCCTCGACTACTGGGGGTCAAGGACCTCCGGATCGGTAGTCGGAAGAGGAAAATCGACCCGGAAACGCGCTCGGAACAGCAGGTCGCGCTGCTGTTCGAGCAGGCAAGCGCCCGCTTGGGGGGGCAGGCGCCCGCTTGCTCCGGGCAGATTGCGCTGCTGTTCAAGGCAGGCAAGCGCCCGCTTGGGGGGGCAGGCGGCCGCTTGCTCCGGGCAGATTGCGAGCCGTGGTCTCGGCTGTGGCGGACGCGCGATCTCTTGGGCGGGCGGCCATGGCTGTTCGGAGGTGACCTCCAGAAGTCGATTGGGGACGTCCGGATGTTCGAGGGTTCGAACGGACGTGTCCCGGATAGTCGATTTCCAACAAGAAGAAATAATGATATTATCTATTCTGGTACATTAGCTAGCAATATATAAATGATGAATACTGAGTCCACCACGATGCAACGAACCGTAGTATGAAACTCGTTTTACTAATAAGAGATTTCTTTATTAAATCAATTATACTTGTGGATTCTTATGCTAAGTCATGTTTATTCAAATAAGAAGTTCAAAGGTCGAAAATTGATATTTGATCAATTGAGTTGAAGGAGTGGACCTTCCGACCTAAGAATCTAATTTGGAAGATAACATAACTAAGCAATCCTTTGGAAAGGATATAAGATCCGGACAAGTATTGGAATTGATTAAACTCTGATGTATGCAGACCTATGTCTACTCAGACAATAAGGTACGAGTACTTTATTTTATGATTACTCGAACCAATGGATTAGCATACCCGATGTGCCACAAAAGCAAGTGTTTTGACAAGTCAATGGACACAAAGCTATTGTGGAGAACCATCAAGGTATATCCATAGAAAGCCTGTGATTTGATCGCAGAGGAAAGTACCTGTCTGAGGAATGCATGGCATACTAATTAGAGATTGGGATTTGATCCCAAATGACTACACCATACACTGTTGTGTAGAAATGGTGTGTCGGAAATAAGAAATGGAACTCTTATAGAGGTAGTAAAAGATGAGTTATACGAAACATCCAATGTTCTATGGATATGTCCTTAAAACATAGAATATCCTGGAAGAACAAAAGATGTGTGTTCAATAGTACTATGAACCAGAAGGACGTTATAAGTTCTAACGCCCGGTTCTTAGAGGAAGACTATGTGATGAACCACAAGCCCAAAGTGATGTGATACTTTGAAATGAGAGAGAACGAAGAAGACTGGAAACCAGCAGAACTGAGTAGCGGTACACCACTAACTGCACCTACTGTTATTACAGTTAATACACTAGAATGCCATTGTAGTGGGAGGTTGTGTGACAACCAGAGATATTCATAAGACTAGGAGAGTTTTCGGACTCTGGACCTAGTATACATGAAATCGATCCCTGGATCTACATGGAGGCAGTACTAGATCTAAATGTGTTTTCTTGGAGAGCAATAAGGATTATTGCTAAGAAGCGAGATCATTTAGAGTACAAGCTTAGTTGATCCATTTATGGATTGAAACAAAGCATTGAGTTCGTGGTACTTGCAAATTGATGAGATAGTCCATTTTATGGATTTATCAAAGCATAGACGAATTGTGTGTATTGGAAACGTGATGGAACTAGGTGGTGTTTCTAGGGTTTTATGTAGAGAACATTCTTATCATTGGTAACAATGTAAAGATGTTGTCAAGACATAAAATGATGGTTGTCTAGATAAATCAATATGAAAGATAAAGGAAGAAGTTGGACATGTTCTTGAGATCTTGGATCTCTAGGAAAGAACATTGTACTTCTCCTGGACATCTTACATATATATGATTATGGTTCGTTTCAACATGCAAGATTCCGAGAAAGGTTCGTTACCTTTCAGACACGGAATGCATCTATCTAAGGAAATGTGTTTTGGAACACAAAAGGAGATAGAAGCAATGAAAGCAATTTCCTACACTTTGAGTGTGGAAAGCTTGATAAATGCAATGTTGAAAATGAGAACCTGATATCGGCTATGCGGTTAGCATAGTGGGAGGATATCAAGGTAATCCTAGAAAGGAATACTCGACTGCTGTAATGAACATTTTAAGTACTTTCGAAGTACTGGAAACCATGTTCTGGATTACGGAGCAAACGAGCATTTCCTTTGGATTACATTCTCTTAGATTTCTAATCGAATGAGGACCGGTGTAAGTCGATATCAGGCTATGTGTTTCACTATTAAAGGAGAAAGATGTTGGAAATCGACTACCCGGGATGCGTTCGTTCGATCACTCGAACATCCGAACGATCCCAGTCGACCTCCAGGTCCGTTACTCCGTTCACGTGCCTGCCCGTGTCCCGATTCACGCCCAGCCATTGCCCCGAAGGACAACCGCGCGAACCAGAGCTGGCTGCCCGAAAAACAGCGAAACGGCGACCGCCGTTTGCACTCCGGCGACCGCCGTTTTTCCGCGAACAGCAACGCGACCTGTTGTTCCGAGCGCGTTTCTGGGTCGGTTTTCCTCTTCCGACTACCGATCCGGAGGTCCTTGACCCCCAGTAGTCGAGGAATATGATCCACGACGCCCGGAACCCGATCTTAGATCCGATGTATTTTTAACGAAATAGAAAACGAAACGTATGCGGAATAAGGGTTTCGATTTCTTATACCTTTGTCGCGTGATTCGGAGAAGCCGAATTGTTGAGACCACGAAGCCTTCCGGTGTATGTCTCTATCCCCGACGTTCAGCCCTTGAGTGGGCAACGATCCGCTGAACCTTCCTCTTCTCCTTTCTCTCTTGAACCCACCGTAGGAATAATATCCTCTGTCTCAGAAATATATTTGCGCAAGCAAAATTATTTCTACAGAATTATTACTGCGTTAATCTGAATTAATTAAGCATGTCTCAAAAATATAATTGCGCTAGCAATCAATTTCTGCAAAAAATAATAACAGCGCTAATCTATTTATTTTTACAGAAAAATAATTGCGCAACAATTTATTTTTCTCCGCAAAAATAAAATAGCGGCGTTTCTTAGGTTTAGAGAAAGAGAGGGTGAGGTATTTATAGAGCTACACCAGGGACCTTATGGAAATTAATTATTAGGCTAAATTGCAATTTAATTAACTCGGCGTCCTAAAAGGCAAACCTTAATTAAATTCCACAATTTTAATTATAATTAATTCCACTATAAAATTATAATTGAATTCCTAATAATTAATTTATATTATTTCAACAATAATAATTCCGCCGAATTACATATACGACTTTCCCCGTGTTTAAGATATCGTATGTCCACGAATTAACTTTAATTACTAATAATTAAATTAACTCGTTTCTTGTTATCCGAGACTAGTACCACTCATCCTTATTATCATGTGGAACGAATCCACCTGCAGGGTTTACATGATAAACTTTATGAGCTCATCTCGGGGACATTATCAACCCAATAAATGGGACACGGTTTCCTTTCTATAATCTATAGCATGTCGTGTGTACAATTCTGATTCCCAATTTACCGAGAATATTGACTAATCAATTAGTCTCACTCACTAGTAAGTCAAAGAACCGAGAACTGGACACACGCACCTATAATTATATAGGGATTAGGAATTCGTATATCCGTAATATCTGAGGTCTAGTTCGATTACTGCGATTAGTATAAATCGAATGCCCTCCCGTGGTTCTGCTCAATACACCAAGTGTACGAGTGTAACATGATAGTCAAGACCGACTATCTACCAGTCACACCACGACGTACCGATGGATTGTCCCTGTCCATCTAAGTCGTGAGCTACTGTTCAATAGTATACGAGTAACCGACAGTATGATCTTCCGCGTGTCTCCTCACGCCATACTGTCTACAACGTATACATCAAGGACTATTGCATTAAATGCAATCATGCTTGAATCATATCTCGAATTAAGGTATAGATAAGGAGTTCCGTATTTGCACTAAACTAGACATTTAGAATACAACTCCATCAAAAGAGCTTTAACATGGAAGAGTGATAAGCACGATGCTTTTCGGACTCTGCCGTGGGTAACCAATAATAGGAGCCTCAGAGGCAGCGGAAGTTTTGGTATAGCTCCGGGATAATCTCTGGGACTTAGATGTGATTCTTAGTTTGCCAAAGGCTATGTAAATAGCGGTGCGGTGGCAAATGGTAAGAGATCACAAGTCCATAAGTGTAAGATAACACATAGAGCAAGTACCACCTGATACGAGTCATCGTCAGGGAAGACGACGCTGTAGTCACCAAGATAACTTCAGAACGACAATCTAGATTGCTCATTCACAAAGCACTTCTTGGAAGAGCATATTAAGCACGTGAAGAGTATGGGAGTCAGGAGTTTGGAGGAAATGACTAGACCTTAGTATAAGTGGTAGATTGTTGGAGTAGTATACTTAATGTCTAGATTTAAGTGATATGAACTCTCGATCCATTGCCATTAATCTATTTAATTAAATAAACAATTATTTGCGTTTAATTATTTATAATTAAATATATGCAAATTATAGTCCTATATTATATACGTTGTAGTTAGTATGGTGTGCGGGCCCACACAGAAGATCATACTATCGGTTACTCGTATTTAATCAAACAGTTGCTCACGACCTAGATGGACACGGACCAATCCATCGGTATAGTCGTTGTGTGAGAGAGAAAATAATATGTCTTGATTATTTTATCACACTTGTACACTTGGTGTATTGGGCGGATCGTTTGAGATTTATCGATTAGGATTGCCTTGGATAATCGATTTAAATCTCAGTGTATTTTATTCTTAATCCCCGATACTATTGCGGGTGTGTATATTTAATATAAGTGACTTTGGTTTTCCAAAGGAATTGACCGGTTTAATTATTGGGTCAATTACCGGTTATGTTGGATCGCTATATTTTATATATGACATGCCGTGAATACTTGACGAGAAAGTGTATCCCGTAAGGGTTGATAATATCCCGAGATGAGTTCATAAAGAATTATTATGTAAACCCTGCAGGTGGATTTGTTCCGCATAATAATTAATGTTGAATGGTACTATTCATGGATATAAGAGATGAATAAATTAATTAGCAATAAATTAATTTTATTCATGGATATTTATATCTTAAATACACGGAATAAATAATACTACCGGAAAAATATTATTTGATATAATATGGTTTAATATTGGGAGTGCAATTAATTTATATAGTGGAAAATAAATTAATTAATATTAATGGGATTAATAGATTTGGGCTTGGGCTCGATTTAATCATTAATATTAGAAGACCAATATTACACCTCCTTAAGATCCCCTACGTAGCCTATAAAAGCACTACATGGTCTTCTCTATTCTCATAACTTGAAGATCACAATTCTAAAGAGAGAAAGTAGAGAGGGAGATCCATGGAGTTCGGAAGATCGTCGCCCACCCGACGTTCGAGCTAGTGCAAGGACTACGTGGGAAGATCTCAAGGTCATCATAAGATCTCGTTTCTCCGTACAACGAGAACAAAGGTAAAATCATGAAAACCCCCTCGATGATTTTAATCTTTAATTCGTCGTATACACATGAACCAAGATCCGAGGGACGTACGAACCCGGGGAAGAGGATCGACCTCGCGGTGGTGATCGAGGATCACCGGACCGCGTGAGGTCGAGAGATCCTCGCCGGGATCGAGAGGACAAACCCTCGGCTGGACGCCGAGGGTGGCGGTCGAGCCCTAGGGCTTCGACCGCCGGCGACGCACGAAGGACCCCGGCTGGACGCCGGGGGTGCGATCGAGCACGTGCTCGATCGTGTGGGGTTGCGGGCTGGTGCCGCCGCTGCTCGCATGGCGAGCAGCCCCCTCCTCCGCGAACGGAGAGTCGCCGGACTCGCCGTGGGCTTGCCGTGCGCAACCCGGCGATCGGTGCGATCGCGAGCCCCTCGCGGGGGCTCGGCTAGGGCAGCCGCGGGTTCATCCCGCAGCGGGTGTTCTTGGCCGGGCTCCGGCTCGTGAGGTGGTTCGTGATGTTTTCCGGCGAAGGGATTTCGGTCGGAGTCGTGTTTCCGCAATTCCGACGACTCTGGGATATCGATTTCCAACATTATCTTCACACTATGGACTCGTGGTTCCTTTGTTTGTCACTGCACCGCTATTGTCACAATAGCATTGGGCAAACAAGGTACCACATCTAAGTCCTGGAGAAATCTCCGGAGTCACACCGATCCTTTAGCTGCCTCAAAGGCTGCTACCTATTCAGTTTCCGTGGTAGAGTCCGTAATGCACTGCATTACACTCTTCCATTCGAGATCTCCATTTCTTGGTGTGAACACATAGCCTGACTTCGACTTTCAACTTTCCCTCTGCGATTAGAAATCCGAATCTGTGTAACCCACATGAAATTGCTCGGCTGATCACAGCAGTCCAATGTTCCTTTCCAGGGTTACTCTAATATCTCGCCATTATGCTCCCGGCATAGCAGATATCAGTTCTCGTACATAACATACATTAAGCTTCCATAGCCGAGGCGTAGGGAACCGCTTTCTTTCTTCTATCTCCTTTTGTGTTTGACACACATCTTTAGATAGATAGATTCCATGTCTGAAGGGTGAAAGCCTTTCTTGGGAATCTTGTATGTTACACGAGTCAGAATCGTGTCTATGTATGAAGCTTGGGATAGGTACAATGTTCTTCTCTTGTGATCTATCACAACTATAGTACCAATAAGATAAAGGAGCCTTCTAGGATGAATCAAAAGTACTTATGGCATCTTAGGCTAGGTCATATTAACTTGGGCAGGATTCAAAGGTTGATAACTGATGGAATACTCAGTGATGTGAAAGATGAGGACTTTCCAACCTGCGAATCATGCCTGGAAGGAAAAATGACCAAGCGACCCTTTAGTGATAAAGGGTATAGATCCAAGGAAGTACTGGAACTGATTCACTCTAATTTGTGCGGGCCTTTATCTGTCCAAGCGAGAGGAAGTTATGAATATTTCGTAACTTTCACTGATGATTACTCAAGTTATGGTTTTATATACCTGATGCGCCGCAAGAGCGAGTGCTTTGACAAGTTCAAGGAGTACAAAGCTCTTGTGGAGAACCTTCATGGTAAAACCATAAAGACTCTACGATCTGATCGTGGAGGAGAGTACCTCTCGGGAGAGTTTAAGGCGTACTTATTAGAGAATGGGATTGACTCCCAGATGATTGCACCATACACGCCCCAGCAGAATGGTGTAGCAGAAAGAAGGAATAGGACTCTTATGGAAATGGTAAGATCTATCATGAGTTACTCAGACCTACCAGTTTTGTTCTGGGGATATGCCTTGGAAACAGCGGCGTATATCCTGAACTTAGTCCCTTCTAAATCAGTCCCTAAGACGCCCTCGGAATTGTGGACCGGGCGTAAGCCAAACTTGAAACACATTCGGATCTGGGGTTGTCCAGCATATGTGCTGAAGCATGGGGCTGATAAGTTGGAATCACGTTCAGATATTCGGTTTTTTATAGGATATCCTAGAGGAACGAAAGGTGGTCTATTTTATAGTCCTAAGGACCAGAAGATCGTTGTTAGCACCAATGCTCGGTTCTTGGAAGAGGATTATATAATGGACCACAAGCCCGAGAGTGAGATAATACTTAACGAACTGAGAGGGGACGATCAAGGCTTAGATCCAACCCAACCGGGTGATACGCCACCACAGTCTGCACCTGTTGTTACTGAGGTTACACCGGAGCGTCGTCGTAGTGGGAGGGATGTTCGACAACCCGACAGGTTCATGTTTATAGGTGAGTCTTATGACTTGTTACCTGGAGAACATGAAGCCGATCCCTGGACCTACGACGAAGCGCTTAAAGATCAAGATGCTCAGTCTTGGCAAAAGGCAATGAAATCTGAGATTGAATCTATGGATTCAAATCAGGTCTGGAATCTTGTAGCACCGCCCAAAGGTGTAAAAGCCATTGGTTGCAAGTGGGTGTACAAGAGAAAAAGAGGGTCTGACGGGAAGGTGGAAACCTTCAAGGCTAGGCTTGTTGCGAAAGGGTATACTCAGAAAGAAGGGATCGATTATGAGAAAACCTTTTCGCCGGTAGCTATGCTAAAGTCGATCCAGATTCTCTTGTCTATAGCATCTTATATGGATTATGAGGTGTGGCAAATGGACGTCAAGACAGCATTCTTGAATGGGAATCTTGAGGAGACCATTTACATGAGACAGCCAGAAGGTTTCATTAAGAAAGGCCAAGAGCATCTAGTGTGTAAGCTAAACCGATCCATTTATGGATTGAAGTAAGCTTCTAGATCTCGGAAAATGTGGTTTGATGAGGTTATCCAGTCTTATGGATTCATTCAATGCATGGACGAGTCGTGTGTATACCGGAGAAGTGACGGAAACAGTGTGGCGTTTCTCGTGCTTTATGTAGACGACATCCTTCTAATTGGCAACAATGTGAAGATGTTGTCGGACACAAAGGGATGGTTGTCCAAGCAATTCGATATGAAAGACTTAGGACAAGTTGGGCATGTTCTTGTGATCAAGGTTATAAGGGATCGCCGGAAAAGAACATTAAGCTTGTCCCAAGCTTCATATATTGATACGATTCCAGCTCGTTTCAACATGCAGAATTCTAAGAGAGGTGCTCAACCTTTCTGCCATGGAATTCATCTATCTAAAGACATGTGTCCCAAAACAAAAAAGGAGATAGAATACATGAAGACAGTTCCTTATGCTTCGGCAGTGGGAAGTCTAATTTTTGCCATGTTGTGTACGAGACCTGATTTCTGCTATGCCGTAGGCATGGTAGCTAGATATCAAAGTAACCCTGGACAGGGTCACTGGACTGCTGTAAAGAACATACTTAAGTACCTGCGAAGGACTAGGAATTATGTTCTGAGTTACAAAGCATCCGAGTTGATTCCTATTGGTTACACAGACTCGGATTTCCAATCTGGTAAGGATCAGCGAAAGTCTACATCAGGCTATGTGTTCACATTGGGAGGTGGAGCAGTCTCATGGAAGTGTTGGAAATCGATATCCCGGGGTATCAAAAATTGCGGAACCGATAACCCCGACCGAAATCCCATCGCCGGAAATCCAATCGCGAACAGCACGAAGAACCGGGCCCGACGAGAGCATCGCCGCGGGATGAACCCGCGGCTAAACCCTAGTCGAGCCCCACCGTGGGGCTCGCGATCGAGATCGATCGCGTGGGGCTGCCTAGCAGCCCCCGACGGTGAGTCCGACGACTCACCGCCACCACCGACCGGGGAGGGGGCGACCAGCCGCGGCGCCAGCCCCCAGCGATCGACGCTAGGTCGATCGCTCGCCCCGGCGTCCAGCCGGGGCTCCCCTTGTGACCGCTGCCGGCGGTCGAAGCCCTAGGGCTCGACCGCCACCCCTCGGCTCCCAGCCGAGGGTTCATCTTGATCTTCGCCGGGGATCTCGAATCCCCGTCCCCGAAGTTCACACGTTTCCCGGATCGTGCGTTCATGTATATATCACAATTATTTATCACATAAAATCATACAAGGGAGTTTATGATTTTACCTTTGATTCGTTGTGCGGAGAAACAAAATCAAATTGAAGACCTTTGAATCTTCCTACGTATTCCTTGCACCTCGTTTGAACATCGTGTGGGCGACGGTCCTCCGAACTCTATGGATCTCCTTCTCTCTACTTTCTCTCTCTAGAAGAATTATGATCTTCAAGTTATATTGTTATATTAGAATAGAGAAGACCACGTAGTGCTTTTATAGGCTAAGTAGGGGATCTAAAGGAGGTGGAATATTGGGCTTCCAATATTAATGATTAAATTGAGCCCAAGCCCAAATCTATTAATCCCATTAATATTAATTAATTTATTTTCCACTATATAAATTAATTGCACTCCCAATATTAAACCATATTATATCAAATAATATTTCTCCGGTAGTATTATTTATTCTGTGTATTTAAGATTTAAATATCCATGAATAAAATTAATTTATTGCTAATTAATTTATTCATATCTTGTATCCGAGAATAGTACCAATCAACCTTAATTATTATGCGGAACAAATCCACTCATGAGGTTTACATAATAATTCCTTATGAACTTACGGGATACACTTTCCCGTCAAGTATTCACGGCATGTCATATATAAAATATAGTGACCCAACTTAGCCGGTAATTAACCCAATAATTAAATCGGTTAATTCCTTTGGAAAATCAAAGTCACTTATATTAAATATACACACCCGCAATAGTATCGGGGATTGAGAATAAAATACTCTGAGACTTGAATCAATTATCAAAGGCAATCCTAATTGATAAGTCTCAAGCGATCCGCCCAATACACCAAGTGTACAAGTGTGATAAAATAATTAAGACAAATAATTGTCTCTCTCACACAACTGATGGAAATCGATATCCCGGGCTATTAAAATTTGCGGAAAATAATAACCCGACCGAAATCCTCGATCGCCGGAGACCCGACCACGAACCACCGTACGAGCCGAGGCTCGACCGAGCACCGCACGGGCGAACCCGCGCGCCCAGCCGAGCCCCCGCACGGGGCTCGCGATCGTCATGCAGACGATGTTGGAGTTGTGTACTTAATGTCTAGATTTAAGTAACGGTAACTCCCGATCATAGCATTTAATCTATTTAATTAATAAACATTCATTTGCTTTTAATTATTGTTAATTAAATATATGCAAATTATAGTCCTATCGGTTACTCGTATTTAATCGAACAGTTGCTCATGACCTAGATGGACACGGACCAATCCATCGGTATAGTCGTTGTGTGAGAGAGAAAATAATTTATCTTAATTATTTTATCACACTTGTATACTTGGTGTATTGAGCGGATCGCTTGAGACTTATCAATTAGGATTGCTCTATAATAATTGATTTAAGTCTCGGAGTATTTTATTCTTAATCCCCGAAACAATTGCGGGTGTGTATATTTAATATAAGTGACTTTGATTTTCCAAAGGAATTAACCGATTTAATTATTGGGTTAATTACCGGTTGAGTTGGGTCACTATATTTTATATACGACATGCCGTGAATTCTTGAAGGGACAGTGTATCCCGGAAGGGTTGATAATATCCCCGAGATGAGCTCATAAGGATTTATTATGTAAACCTCGCGAGTGGATTTGTTCCGCATAATAAATAAGGTTGAGTGGTACTATTCTCGGATATAAGAGATGAATAAATTTATTAAGCAATAAATAAATTTTATTCATGGATATTTAAATCTTAAATACACGGAATAAATAATACTAACCGGAGAAATATTATTTGATATAATATGGGTAAATATTGGGAGTGCAATTTTATTTATATAGTGGAAAATAAATAAAATTAATATTGGTAAGGATGAATGGATTTGGGCTTGGCTCAATTTAATCTCCAATATTAGAAGCCCAATATTCCACCTCCTTTTGATCCCCTACGTAGCCTATAAAAGCACTACATGGCCTTCATAATTAATACAAAACATAATAAGACAAGAATATCATACTTGATATTTCTTGAGAGTTGAAGGAGATCCATAGGAGTTCGATAGATCGTCGCCCACCCGACATTCGAACGGAGTGCAAGGAATACGTGGGAAGATTCAAAGGTGTTTGATTTCGTTTCTCCGAACAACGAATCGAAGGTATAATATCTAAACGTCCTCGATATTATTTTGATTTGGATTTATCGAGAATACCGTAGGACAAGATCCGAGGTACGAAACCATGAACGGGGGACGATCGCGTGGTGGTGGCGAAGCCACCGGACCACGGGCGATCGCCCGGGCTAGGGTTTCGCACGGGCGTGGAGGGCGAACCCCGGCTGGACGCCGGGGGTGCGATCGATCATCACGATCGATCGCTGGCCGCGGGCTGTGACCCGCGGCGGCCCTGCTGGAGGCGGGCCAGCCCTCCAGGCGGCGGCGAGTCGCCGGACTCGCCGCGGGGGCTGCTGGGCAGCCCCACCCCGATCGATCGCCCTTGTGTGATCGGTCCTTCGATCGCGCGAGCCCCGCGGTCGGGGGCTCGGGCTGGGCGTGCACGCGGCTTCGGCCGCGT
This sequence comes from Euphrasia confusa, assembly GCA_954870475.1. Lineage (NCBI taxonomy): Eukaryota > Viridiplantae > Streptophyta > Magnoliopsida > Lamiales > Orobanchaceae > Euphrasia > Euphrasia confusa. The sequence goes on along the minus strand of OX940950.1, from coordinate 41,047,251 downwards.
CGTGTGTTCGGCTCGTGCTCCGGCTCGTACGTGGCGTTCGTGTGATCTCCGGCGAATGGTTTTTGATCGGGCTATGGTTTCTGCAAATTTTAATAGCCCGGGATATCGAATTCCAACAATTGGTATCAGAGCGTGGTTTACGTTCGCGGTATTTTCGATAAAATTGTTCTACCTTGCAGGGTTCCGACTATTATGGCTTGATTAATTATTCATTTAATTTATTTTGTCATGATTGTTGGTTTTATTAAACTTTCGGACATGTCGAGATTCGTTTTTGGTGGTGAATGCTTGTAATAGTAAAAATTCGGGGGTTGACCGAATTTAGGTTTATTATTATTGTTTTATTTTTCCGGAAAATGTATAGGGTCGATTTCATGTATAGAATCGATACCGGATAGTGTAAAATTAAATTTGTAATTTATTTTGCGTTGGATCGATGCCGAAACGACCGCCGGAGAAGACATGTGACGAAGGAGATGATTGTGAGGGCAAGGACAAGGATCGACCATCCCCATGGTCGATCCATGAGGATCGATTGACCCACGCCCTAAGGGGCTGCCCGCGGGAGCTCCGGCCACGCCGGCCACCAGTGGTGGTGGCGCGTGGGCTGGACGGCGGCGGCTTCTAGGCGGCGGTCGAGGGAGGCGCGGGGATCCCCACCCCGTGCTATCCCGGTCCGGTGATTCGCTTTCCTAATTGATTCGGGTTTTTCCTATTTGAGTATACCTATTTTTTTGGAACTCTCATGGATTAGGAAAAGAATCAATGTTGGAATTAATTAGGATTCCTAATTGATTATTTCTATTTTATGGAAATATTCATGGATTAGGAATCTAATTAAATTGGAAAGTAGAAGAGTCCTAAATTATTTTATTTCCTTATTTCATTATGGAAATCATCTAGAATATTCCAAGTGGGTCTTGGATAGATTATTCTAGAGATTTAATGAAGTAGAAAGGGAAAATAAAATAAATAAAAATATTAATAATATTTAATTTTATTTTTGATTTATTCGATTGACTTAATTATTATTAATTAAGTATTTTTTGGATTTATTAAAAATAAATAGATTTAAATATTAGAAATTAATATTCTCGTCACATGGAGCATTCAAAAACGAAGACTGAAGACTAGAAGATGCGTACGGAGATGGAGTAAAGCAATAATAGTCGGAAAATAATATTCTAGTATTATTTTGACTATGTGATAATACTATGTGCTTTATTACATGTATGCATGCTATATGTGTTTACTTTATGCACTAGATAGCGTATCCCTTTATTGTAAAAAGCTAAGTGGGAGAGGGTATGGAAACATACCTATGGTCTCCATTGCTGCTCTCTTGGTGACTTTTATAAACTTTTGAAGTTTATATAGATAAGTTATTGAAGGAGAGTTCTTGTAATTCCTCTTACGAGAAACATTGATTAAGTTTATCAAACAATGCCTAATTTGTCTTTCCAAAGCTGATTTCAAGTCGACTCATTCTCACCCCGGGGAGTGGAATGGAGCCAAAGCCACTTGGTCATGTAGAGGACACAAATTAGAGACCTTCGTACCATTCTTTGATAGATGGATCGATTGTCTGCTCGGCTCCCTCATTCTTTTGAGAGATAGGGTTGTTCGCATGGTGAATCACTGGTAAGAAACATCGAGTTTCACTTATGATTCTCCGCGTCTTGATTTACAAGATCGAATGGATCAAGTAATTGGGAGTCAATTATAAAGATCTCTTAGTGTAGTAAACGTCCACACCACGTGGCTTGCTATGCTGACGGATTTTGGATTAATTGATGTAGACAGTTGTAAGAAATTGTAAAGAGTTGTGAAGTTGTCGTAAACGTCCACACCACGTGGCTTGCGGTGATGTAGCAATTCCAAACGATTTACTTTGGTGCTGAGTAATGGTTTACACTTAGATACGCATTATAGTATTCCTCCCCACGAGGTTACGCTATAAGAGATGTATGACCAAAGAAAATCTAATTGCTAAGTCATTTGGGTGGGTAAACGTCCACACCACGTGGCTTGCCTTACCTGATGGGATTTTAGATGTGATTAGTGATTTAATGATATTATTTAAGGGAGATAATATCGGATATTAAATTGTTTGTTTGTTTTATGTGCTTATAGGTTAAGAATGACTGTGACCCCACTTTGTGATATACTTAAGGATGAAAACTCACTGGTTCCATATAGTGATGTTTGGGAAAGAAATCTGGACAATGTTCAGACTATTGAGCCTTCCGAATCCACTATTGTCCCAACTGATGAGGACATTGAAAATTACCTCAAGGAGATGTTAGGACATAGTAAGGAAGCCGGACTAAAGGTGATTGACATACTCATTAAGTTTAGTCCTCTTGAGTAATCGCTTAAAAACGATTTTAAAAGAATGGAACTGATAGGTATGATCAGAGAATCACAAGCTCTAGTGGCCAAGTTGGAAGTGCAAGCAAAGAAGCCCAGTGGTTTTGAACCACGGATTGGGAAGAGCAAGCCGCGAGGCAAGTGCTTTCGATGCAAGCAGTCTGGGCACTGGAAGTCTGATTGTCCTCTCATCAAAGGTACGAAATTTTCCTTAGTCACCGAAACATTATCAGTGGTGATATCTACCAGCACCTGGTGTGTAGATACGGGGGCCACTGATCATGTCTGCAATTCATTGCAGGGGTTCCAGGAAACCCGGAGACTTAGAGAGGGAGAGATCGTGGTCTACATGGGCAATGCCGCGAGGGTGGCGGCTGTTGCAGTGGGAGACGTTCACTTACGCTTTAGTAGTGATAGGGTTTTAGTTCTACATAATTGCCTTATGTACCCAACTTTAGAAAGAATTTAATTTCGGTTTCTAAACTTATTATGAATGGATATTCTGTTTCTTTTGACCACTCTGTGATCATAAGAAGAAATAGTGAGATTATCTGTTCTGGTACATTGGTAGACGATTTGTATGTGCTAAATCCTGAGTCTAACACGATGCAACTAACCGAGAGTAATAACACATCTACGAACACCAATAAGAGAAAGGAACCTTCTAGGATGAATCAATTATACTTGTGGCATCTAAGGCTAGGTCATATAAACTCGAATAGGCTTCAAAGGTTGAAAGCTGATGGTCTAATCAACGATGTTGAAGGAGAGGACCTTCCAACCTGCGAATTCTGTTTAGAGGGTAAAATGACCAAGCGTCCTTTTTCTGGTAAAGGACGAAGAGCTGAACAAGTATTGGATTTGATTCACTCTGATGTATGCGGACCTATGTCTACTCAGGCAAGGGGAGGGTACGAGTATTTCATCACCTTCACTGATGATTACTCAAGATATGGATATATATACCTGATGCGCCACAAGAGTGATTCTTTTGACAAGTTCAAGGAATTCAAGGCTCTTGTGGAGAACCTTCGTGGTAAATCCATAAAATGCCTGCGATCTGATCGCGGAGGCGAGTACCTGTCTGGAGAATTCAAGGCATACTTAGCAGAGAATGGGATTGAATCCCAACTGACTTCACCATATACTCCCCAGCAGAATGGTGTGTCAGAAAGAAGGAATAGGACTCTTATGGAAATGGTGCGATCAATGATGAGTTACTCGGACTTACTTATTTTGTTCTGGGGACATGCCTTGGAAATGGCAGCGTATATTTTGAATAGGGTTCCAACCAAAACGGTACCAACCACACCCATGGAATTGTGGAGTGGGCGCAAGCCTATCCTCAGACACATTCGGATCTGGGGATGTCCAGCACATGTGTTGCGACAAGGGGCCGATAAGTTAGAACCTAAATAAGAATTACGGCTGTTTGTAGGATACCCGAAAGGAACTAAAGGTGGCATGTTCTATAGTCTTACGGACCAGAAGATCGTTATAAGTACTAACGCTCGGTTCTTAGAGGAAGACTATGTCATGGACCACAAGCCCAAGAGTGACATAATACTTGATGAGTTGAGAGGTAACAAAGAAGACTTAGATACAGCCGAACCGAGTATAGATACACCACTAGAACCTGCACCTACTGTCACTGTTGATACACCGGAACGCCGTCGTAGTGGGAGGGTTGTTAAACAACCAGATAAAGTCGATCCGGATTCTCTTATCCATAGCAGCTCATATGGACTATGAGGTGTGGCAAATGGATGTCAAGACAGCTTTCCTAAATGGAAGTCTTGACGAGACGATTTATATGAAACAACCAGAAGGATTCATTGCTAAGGGGCGAGATCATCTAGTGTGCAAGCTTAATCGATCCATTTATGGATTGAAACAAGCCTCGAGATCGTGGAACCTGCGGTTTGATGAAGTAGTCAAATCTTTTGGATTCAATCAAAGCATGGACGAATCGTGTGTGTATTGGAAACGTGATGGAAAGAAGGTGGTGTTTCTCGTGCTTTATGTAGACGACATTCTTCTCATTGGCAACAGTGTGAAGATGTTATTAGACATAAAGGGATGGTTGTCTAGACAATTCGATATGAATGATTTGGGAGAAGTGGGACATGTTCTAGGGATCAAGGTTATAAGGGATCGCCGGAATAGAACATTGTATCTTTCCCAGCAATCTTACATAGACACGATTCTGGCTCGTTTTAACATACAAGATTCCAAGAAGGGTGAACTGCCCTTCAGTAAAGGAACTTATCTTTCTAAGGAAATGTGTCCTCGGACACAAAAGGAGAAAGATGAAATGAAAGCAGTTCCCTACTCTTCGGCAGTGGGAAGCTTGATGTATGCAATGTTATGCACGAGGCCTGATATCTGCTATGCAGTGGGCATAGTAGCGAGATATCAGAGTAATCCTGGAAAGGCTCATTGGACTGCCGTAAAGAGCATTTTCAAGTATTTGCGAAATACTAGGGATTATGTTCTAAGTTACGGGGCAGACAATCTGATTCCTTTGGGTTATACGGATTCGGATTTCCAAGCTGATAAGGACCGGTGTAAGTCGATATCAGGCTATGTGTTCACTTTTAGAAAGAGGTGGAACCATGAAATGAAAGAGTGATAAGCAGGACGCATCTCAGACTCTATCATAACCGAATAGCAGCCTCAGAGGCAGCGGAAGTTTTGGTTAGGTTCCGGGATAACCTCTGGACTTGGATATGACTCTTAGTTTACCAAAGGCTATTGGACAGCGGTGCACGGTAAACTGGAAGAAGTCATAAGTCAAAAGTGATGATAACACATAGAGCAAGTACCACCTGATACGAGTCATCGTCAAGGGAGACGACGCTGTAGTCACCAAGATAACTTCAGAGCGGCAACCTAGAGTGCTCATTCACATGGTACTTCTCGGAAGTACAACTTAAGCACGTGATGAGTATGGGAGTCGGGAGTTTGGAGGAAATGACTAGACCTTAGTACAAGTGGGAGATTGTTGGAGTTGTGTACTTAATGTCTAGATTTAAGTAACGGTAACTCCCGATCATAGCATTTAATCTATTTAATTAATAAACATTCATTTGCTTTTAATTATTGTTAATTAAATATATGCAAATTATAGTCCTGGATTTTATACGTTGTAGTTAGTATGGTGTGTATGGACACACAGAAGATCATACTATCGGTTACTCGTATTTAATCGAACAGTTGCTCACGACCTAGATGGACACGGACCAATCCATCGGTATAGTCGTTGTGTGAGGGAGAAAATAATTTATCTTTATTATTTCATCACACATGTACACTTGGTGTATTGAGCGGATCGCTTGAGACTTATCAATTAGGATTGCTCTATGATAATTGATTTAAGTCTCGGAGTATTTTATTCTTAATCCCCGAAACAATTGCGGGTGTGTATATTTAATATAAGTGACTTTGATTTTCCAAAGGAATTAACCGATTTAATTATTGGGTTAATTACCGGTTGAGTAGGTTCACTATATTTCATATACGACATGACGTGAATTCTTGAAGGGACAGTGTATCCCGGAAGGGTTGATAATATCCCCGAGATGAGCTCATAAGGATTTATTATGTAAACCTCGCGAGTGGATTTGTTCCTCATAATAAATAAGGTTGAGTGGTACTATTCTCGGATATAAGAGATGAATAAATTTATTAACCAATAAATAAATTTTATTCATGGATATTTAAATCTTAAATACACGGAATAAATAATACTAACCGGAGAAATATTATTTGATATAATATGGGTAAATATTGGGAGTGCAATTTTATTTATATAGTGGAAAATAAATAAAATTAATATTGGTAAGGATTAATGGATTTGGGCTTGGCTCAATTTAATCTCCAATATTAGAAGCCCAATATTCCATCTCCTTTTGATCCCCTACGTAGCCTATAAAAGCACTACATGGCCTTCATAATTAATACAAAACATAATAAGACAAGAATATCATACTTGATATTTCTTGAGAGTTGAAGGAGATCCATAGGAGTTCGATAGATCGTCGCCCACCCGACGTTCGAACGGAGTGCAAGGAATACGTGGGAAGATTCAAAGGTGTTTGATTTCGTTTCTACGAACAACGAATCGAAGGTATAATATCTAAACGTCCTCGATATTATTTTGATTTGGATTTATCGAGAATACCGTAGGACAAGATCCGAGGTACAAAACCATGAACGGGGGACGATCGCGTGGTGGTGGCGAAGCCACCGGACCACGGGCGATCGCTGTTGGAGTTGTGTACTTAATGTCTAGATTTAAGTATCGGTAAACTCCCGGTCATAGCATTTAACCTATTTAATTAATAAACAATTATTTGCATTTAATTATTATTAATTAATTATGCAAAATTATAGTCCTGGATTTCATACGTTGTACTTAGTATGGTGTGCATGGGCACACAGAAGATCATACTATCGGTTACTCGTATTTAATCAAACAGATGCTCACGACCTAGATGGACCCGGACCAATCCATCGGTATAGTCGTTGTGTGAGAGAGAAAATAATTTATCTTAATTATTTTATCACACTTGTACACTTGGTGTATTGGGCGGATCGCTTGAGATTTATTGATTAGGATTGCCTTAGATAATCAATTTAAATCTCAAAGTATTTTATTCTTAATCCCCGATACTATTGCGGGTGTGTATATTTAATATTAGAGGCTTTGATTTTCCAAAGGAATTAACCGATTTAATTATTGGGTTAATTACCGGTAAAATTGGGTCTCTATATTTTATATATGACATGCCGTGAATACTTGACGGGAAAGTGTATCCCGGAAGGGTTGATAATATCCCCGAGATGAGTTCATAAGGAATTATTGTGTAAACCTCATGAGTGGATTTGTTCCGCACAATAATTAAGGTTGAATGGTACTAGTCTCGGATACAAGAGATGAATATAATTTATTGAGCAATAAATAAATTTATTCATGGATATTTAAATCTTAAATACACGGAATAAATAATACTACCGGAGAAATATTATTTGATATAATATGGTTTAATATTGGGAGTGCAATTAATTTATATAGTGGAAAATAAATTAATTAATATTGATAAGGATTAATAGATTTGGGCTGGGCTCAATTTAATCTTCAATATTAGAAGCCCAATATTCCACCTCCTTTTGATCCCCTACGTAGCCTATAAAAGCACTACATGGTCTTCACAATTCATAACTTAACCTACGCCAATCATAAAGTCTTGAAGAGTGAAGGAGATCCATAGGAGTTCGATAGATCGTCGCCCACACGACGTTCGGACGAGGTGCAAGGAATACGTAGGAAGATCGCAAGGTCATCAACGTTTGATTTCGTTTCTCCGTACAACGAATCGAGGTACATAATCATAAACCCCCTCTATGATTATATGTTCGTTTAATCGTGATGTATACATGAACAAGACGATCCGGGAAAACGTCGAGACCGGGATACGGGGATCACGCGATCCCCGTCGGGATCGAACAAGGGGCGGCCGAACCCTAGGGTTCGACCGCCGGTACGCGGGCGAGAGGGGAAGCCCCGGCTGGACGCCGGGGCAAGCGATCGACGTGAAGTCGATCGCTGGGGGTTCAGCCGTGGGCTGGTGCCACGGCGGACGAACCCCCCCGGCCACCCTCGCCCGGTGGCGTGCGCACGGAGAGAAGCCGCGGCTGGACGCCGCGGGTGGGGGCGATCGAGCCCTTCGCTCGATCGCCGGGGGGACTGCCGCGGCTGGTGGTTCCCCCCGCCTCCTGTGATGGCGGTGAGTCGCCGGACTCACCGCCCGGGGCTGCCGGAGCAGCCCACGCGATCGAACGCGATCGCGAGCCCCGCGGTGGGGCTCGGCTAGGGTTTCGGCCGCGGGTTCATCCCGCGGCGATGCTCGGGTCGAGCTCCGGACACCGTGGTGCTCGTGTTCGTGGTTTCCGGCGATAGGGTTTCGGTCGGGTTATCGGTTCCGCATAAATTTTGATAGCCCGGGACATCGAATCCCAGCAATTGGTATCAGAGCGTTTGGTTTCGTGTTCATGTATATGTTCGATTATTGTTCTACCTTGCAGGGATTTCCGGCTATCATGGTTGGATTTAATTATTGTGTTAATTAATTATCATGATTATTCGTTTATTAAACTCTCGGACATGTCGAGATTCGTTTTGTGTGGTTGAATGTTTGTAATATTAAAAATTCGGGGGTTGACCGAATTTAGGATTTATTATTACGTTCTATGTTTTCCGGAAAATGTATAGGGTCGATTTCATGTATAGAATCGATACCGGAATTGTAAATTTATTTCTTGTAATTTATTTACGTTGGATCGATGCCGAGACGACCGCCGGAGAACGCGTGAGACGAAGAGGACGAAGGACCGGGGATCGATCAAACCCCTTGATCAACCCCAATCGATCGACCCAAGGGGAAGGGGGCGTTGCGCCCCTTCGGCCGTGGGCTGTCGCCGGCGACGGTGGCGGCTGGCCGGCTGGAGTGGCGGCGGCGGGCTCCCTCCCGGTGGTCGGCCGATGATGGTGGGGTAGTGCGGGAATCCCCATCCCGTGCTACTCCTACCAAGATACTACTTTCCTAATTAATTCGGTTTTTCCTATTTGAGTTTTCCTATTTTGGGAATTCTCATGGATTAGGAAAAGAATTAATTGGAATTAATTTTATTTCCTTATTCTATTATGGAAGTCTTCTAGAGTATTCCGAGTTCTACTTGGAATAGGATCCTAGAGATTTAATAGAATTGGAAAGGAATAAAAGTTAATTTAGGATTGATTTATTTCCTAATTGATTATTCCTATTTTATGGGAATTTTCATAGTAATGGAAATTAATTAATTTTGGAAAGTAGAAGAGTCCTAATTTATTTTATTTCCTTATTCTATTATAGAAGTCTTCTAGAATATTCCAAGTTTTACTTGGATATAATATTCTAGAGATTTAATAGAATTAGATAGGAAAATAAATAAATAAAAATATTAATAATATTTAATTTTATTTTTGATTTATTCGATTGACTTAATTTTCGAATTAAGTAACTTTTGGATTAATTGAAAATAAATAGACTTAAATATTGGGATTAATATTCTCGTCACATGGAGCATTCAAGAACGAAGACTGAAGACTAGAAGATGCATATGAAGATGGAATAAAGCCATGATAGTCGGGAAAATAATTTTCTAGCATTATTTTGACTATGTGATACTATGTGCTTTATTGCTTGTATGCATGCTATATGTGTTTATTTTATGCACTAGATAGTGTATCCCTTTATTGTAAAAAGCTAAGTGGGAGAGGGGATGGAAACATTCCCATGGTCTCCATTGCTGTTCTCTTGGTGACTCTTATGGACTTTCGAAGTTCGTATAGACGAGTCATTGGAGGAGAATTCTTGTAATTCCTTTTACAAGAAACTTTGATCAAGTTTATCAAACAATGCCTAATTTGTCTTTCTGAAACTGACTTCAAGTCGACTCATTCTCATCCGGGGAGTGGAATGGAGCCAAAGCCACTTGGTCATGTGGATGACACAAATTAGAGACCTTCGTACCATTCTTTGATAGATGGATCGATTGTCTGCTCGGCTCCCTCATTTATGAGAGATAGGGTCGTTCGCATGGTGAATCACTGGTTAGAAACTTCGAGTTTCACTTATGATTCTCCGAGTCTTGATTTGCAAAAATCGAATGGTTCTTGTAATTGGGAGTCAATTATAAAAGTCTCTTGGTGTAGTAAACGTCCACACCACGTGGCTTGCTATACTAACGGAATTTGGATTAATTGATGTGGACAGTTATAAGTAATTGTGAAGAGTTGTGAAATTATCGTAAACGTCCACACCACGTGGCTTGCGGTGATGTAGCAATTCCAAACGATGTACTTTGGTGTTGAGTAATGGTTTACACTTAGATACGCGTTATAGTATTCTTCCCCACGAAGTTACGCTATAATCGATGTATGACCAAAGAAAATCTAATTGCTAAATCATTTAGGTGGGTAAACGTCCACACCACGTGGCTTGCCTTACCTGATGGGATTTTAGATGTAATTAGTAATTTAATGATATTATTTGAGGGAGATAATATCAGACATTAAATTAATTGTTTGTTTATATGTGCTTATAGGTTTAGAGAGTAGCTATGAATCCACTTTCTGTGATACTCAAGGAACATAAACTCACTGGTCCCAATTACATTGATTGGAAGAGAAATTTAGACATTGTCCTGACTTTTGAGGAGTACAAGTTTGTACTCCATGAAGTGTGCCCTGCTGAGCCCACGGCTGCCTCGACTGATGAGGAAAAAGGAACATATCGGAAGTGGAAAAAGGCTGATGAAATGGCTAGGTGTTATATTTTGGCTTCCATGTCAAATGTACTCCAAACCCAACATGAGCCGATGGACACTGCCTATGATATGATGTTCAACCTCAAGGAGATGTTCCGCATAATAATTAAGGTTGAATGGTACTATTCTCGGATATAAGAGATGAATAAATTAATTAGCAATAAATTAATTTTATTCATGGATATTTATATCTTAAATACACGGCATAAAATTTGTACCGGAGAAATATTATTTGATATAATATTGTTTAATATTGGGAGTGCAATTAATTTATATAGTGGAAAATAAATTAATTAATATTAATGGGATTAATTGATTTGGGCTTGGGCTCAATTTAATCATTAATATTGGAAGCCCAATATTCCACCTCCTTAAGATCCCCTACGTAGCCTATAAAAGCACTACATGGTCTTCTCTATTCTCATAACTTGAAGATCAAAATTCAAGAGAGAGAAAGGAGAGAAGGAGATCCATAGAGTTCGGAGGATCGTCGCCCACCCGACGTTCGAATGAGTGCAAGGAATACGTGGGAAGGTCTCAAGGTCTTCAATAAGATCTCGTTTCTCCGCACAACGAATCGAAAGGTGAATTAAATATTTCCGCTATTTAATTCATATTTATTGAAATATTATCGAAAAACAAGATCCGATAAACGGGGATCCAAACCGGGACGAGTCGGGAGGTGGCGGTCTTGGACCGCCGGACCGCCGGCGACTCGCGGCTTCGGCTGGACGGACTACCCCGTGGGAGCCCTCGACTGGGCAGCCCACAGCCCGCCTTGGCGGCGGGCGATCGTGCTGGAAATCGATATCCCGGGGTATCAAAAATTGCGGAACCGATAACCCCGACCGAAATCCCCTCGCCGGAAACACGCGAACCACCGGACGGAACCGGGCTCGACCCGAGCATCGCCACGGGATGAACCCGCGGCCGAAACCCTAGCCGAGCCCCCACCGGGGCTCGCGATCGTGCGCCGATCGCTGGGGCTGCTCCGGCAGCCCCGGGCGGTGAGTCCGGCGACTCACCGCCACCACCGACAGGAGGGGGGACCACCAGCCGCGGCGCGAAGCCGCGACGGTCCCCGGCGATCGAACTAGGGTTCGATCTGATGGAGTTATATTCTAAATGTCTAGTTTAGTGACAATATGGAACTCCTTATCTGTGTTTTTCATTATCTATTAATCAAACTGTCGGCATTTTGTCTACCTTGTACTTGAATGCAATAGTCCTAGATATATACGTTGTAGACAGTATGGCGTGAGGAGACACGCGGAAGATCATACTGTCGTTTACTCGTATATTATCGAACAGAAGCTCACGACTTAGATGGACAGGGACAATCCATCGGTACGTCGTAGTGTGACTGGGTAATAGTTGGTCTTGACTATTATGTTACACTTGTACACTAGGTGTATTGAGCAGGACCACGGGAGGGCGTTCGATTTATACTAATCGACGTAATCGAACTAGACCTCAGATATTACGGATAAACGAATTCCTAATCCATATATAATTATAGGTGCGTTTGTCCAATTCTCGGTTCTTTAACTTGCCAATGAGTGAGACTATTTGATTAGTCGAGATACTCGGTAAATTGGGAATCGGAATTGTACACACGGCATGCTATAGATTATAGACAGGAAACCGTGTCCCGTTTATCGGGTTGATGATGTCCCCGAGATGAGCTCATAAAGTTTATCATGTAAACCCTGCAGGTGGATTTGTTCCACATGATAATAAGGTTGAGTGGTACTAGTCTCGGATAATAAGAGACGAATTAATTTAATTATTAGTAATAAAATTAATTCGTGGACATACGATATCTTAAACACGGGGAAGGTCGTTTATGTAATTTCGGCGGAATTATTATTGTTGAAATAATATTAAAATTAATTTCGGGAATTCAATTATTATTTTATAGTGGAGTTAATAATAATTAAAATTGAAATCGATTAATTAAGGAATTGCGTTTACGTATTCCAAGTTAATTAATATTTCAATTTAGCCCTTAATTAATTTATCCTAAGGTCCCTAACGTAACTTTATAAAAACCCCCCTCCCGTACTCTCCTAAAACCTAACATTCGCCGCTATTTCATTTTGCTGAGAAAAACAATTGCGTTAACGCAATTATTATTTTTCTCTGTAAAATTAAATTAGTTTGAGCTAATATTTTTCTCTCAGAGAGAAAAAGATATATTAACGCTGCTGTTGATAGAGAGAGTACAGACGGGAGAACTCCAGCGGATCGTTGCCCACACAACGGTTGGAGAAGGGGATCTGAGGCATACGTTAGAAGCATCTAAGGTCTCAACAATCGACCGAGAGGTATGAGATCGGAACTTTTATTCCGCAATTATTCGATCTCGTTTTATTTCGTTGAACATACATGAACGTGGATCGGGTTCCGGGGTCGTGGATCGTATTCCTCGACTACTGGGGGTTCTAGGACCTCCGGAACGGTAGTCGGATGAGGAAAAACGACCCGGAAACGAGCCCGGAACAGCAACGTCGCGTTGCTGTTCGCGGACGAACAGCGCCCGCTGGTGGGCAAACAGCGACCGCTGTTTGCAGTTCCACCAGCGACCGCTGGTCTGCAATCAGCGGGCGCTGATTGGGTGCAGACCAGCCCCGTTTCGCGCGGTTGTCCTCCGGGGCGATGTCTGGGCGTGATTCGGGATAAGGGCTGTCAAGCGAACGAAGTAGTGACTTCGGATGTCGACTGGGATCGTTCGGATGTTCGAGCAATCGAACGAACGCATCCCGGGTAGTCGATTTCCAACAATTGGTATCAGAGCCGGTTTATACGTTCTTTGTATTGTTTGCGAGTTTGTTTTGCAAGATAACCCGATTATTATGGTCATGTTTATTGTACTGTATATTGTGGTTTGTTAAACTCTCGGGATTGTCGAGATCTTTGGTTTTATCGTTGCTTGCTTGTAATAGTTAAAACGACGGGTTGAGTCGTTTAGGGTTTTTCGTTTATCCGGGTGTATAGGATCGATCATTCCTGTATAGGATCGATGCCGGAAGTAGTTGGTTTACATATTTAATGTTGCTGCGGCTTGGTGAATCGAGAGGAGATCGAAGGACGGACGAACGAGGGTCGAGGAGTCGAACCCGCGGCTACTGTGCACAAACGGCGCCCGCTGGAGGGCAAACGGCGACCGCCGTTTGCAGCTCCTCCAGCGACCGCTGTTCTTCATGCAGCGGGCGCTGTTTGAGGTTTGGCAGCAGCGCCGCGGGGGTTCGACGGACATCACGGATCGCTTGTCGAGGGCCCGGGACGATACTCCAGTGGGAGGGGTTCGTCTCTTGGTCCTTAGACGAGTCGGTGATGGACCGAGACCGAGACGAGCAACGAGACGAAGATCCGAGAAGACGTGCATCGAAGATTTTAAAGGCCATAATAATCGGGCCACGTTAAATTCTTTTTGTGTGTTTACGTGCGTTTTATTATGCTTTAATTTTAATATGCATGCTTGTTATCCCTTTCGTAAAAACTAAGTGGGAGAGGGATTGGAAACAATCCCGCGGTCTCCATTCTCTGTTTTGATGGTGATGTGTGTCGCTTACGAGTTGGCTTTAGTGTCATCCTCCCTATCGGATAAAGTTGACACACGGATATCACTGGATCAAAATTCGAATTCAATTCCATTTATAAAATTGAACACTTAAGTTTCTCAAAGCAATGCCTAATCTGTCTTTCAAAGACTAATTTCAACTCGACTCATTCTCACCCCGGGGAGTGGAATGGAGCCAAAGCGCTTGGTTATGTCGATGACACAGATTAGAGACATTCGAGTCATTTGATGACTAGATCGATTGTCTGGTTGGCTCCCTCACTTTGTGAGAGATAGGGCTCAATTGCATGATTGATCGCTGGTTAGAAACTTCGAGTTTCACTTACGAGATATCAAGCTTTGATTAACGAAATTGTGAAATTTATTAAATGGAATTCAATTAACAAAGTTGTTTGTTTAGTAAACGTCCACACTATCGTGGCTTACTAGACGGAAACGGAACTTTGGGTTAATTGAGGCTCGACAGTTATAGGAAATCGTAAAGGGACCGCATGTCAACGTAAACGTCCACACTAACGTGGCTTGCGGTGGGCGTGTAGTTTCCGAGCGGTTAACTTAGTACTGAGAAATGGTATACACTTAGGTACGCTTTACAGTATCCTCCCCATCGGAGTCACTGCTGTAATGATGTATGACCAAAGTAAAAGTCCAGTTATAAAATCGTTTGGACTAGTATACGTCCACATGAACGTGGCATGCTAGTCTGATGGGATTTTAGGATTGATTGGTAAATTTAATGATATTAATTAAGGGAGTTAATATCGAATTAAATTTGACAGTTTGATTTGTCTCTTTTATAGATATGGCACTCAACCCGCTGTCCATTATACTAAAAGAAAACAAACTCACTGGTCCAAACTATGTTGATTGGAAACGAAACTTGGACATTGTCCTAACTGCTGAGGAGTACAAATATGTACTCCATGAGGTTTGTCCTGATGAACCTACTGATACCTCCACTCCTGAGGAAAAGGAAGCTCATCGGAAGTGGGTCAAAGCTGATCAGATGGCGCGGTGCTACATTTTGGCTTCTATGTCAAATGTGCTGCAACATCAGCATGAGGCCATGACCACTGCCTATGATATGATGCTTAACCTCAAGGAGATGTTTGGTAGTCAGGATAGGGCAGCCAGGCAAGATGCTATGAGAAAACTCATGACGGCCACTATGTCTGAAGGAACGCCCGTGAGGGATCACGTTCTTAGGATGATAGGCTATCTGAATGAGATAGAGATTATGGGAGGAGCTATCGATGGGGAAACCCAGATCGATATAGTGCTCCATGTTGGGATATGTCCTTCGATCCTACGTGTGCAATCGATAAAGTCATAAGGTCGTCTATGGATGTTAAATGATTATTTGATAATATTATTTGTTGGGAACAATATAATATTGATCGATAAATCATACCTACAGGGTCACACACGGACTCAAAGATGATGTACGTTGCTTGATAAATATATTGATTTAGAATCAATATTTACGTGGATTTAATTCACATGCATGGGATGCATGGCTTGCATGGATGCATGTCACATAGTGTGACATGGCATGCCACACAAGCTAGTGGGACCATGTCTTATGCTAGTTGGCATGATGATGTGGTATGACCATTCATATTCACCATAAACCACCCCATTATGTGTGTTGATGACACACATTAAGGTGGGGGGTTACAAGGTTGATAATGGGACAATTATGTGACCATAATGAGATGAATAAGAGGGTGAAAATAAGATTTTCACACAACTTAATCACATATTTCGAAATCCACACAAAAGAGAGAAAGGAGAGAGTGTTCTTGGAGAACCAACTCGATCAAGCAAAGTGTTCGTCATCCGGGTTCGTGTGCAACACGTAGAGGCCGGGCCATTTGTGCGGCTTCAACATCCGGGCGATCTAGACAAGAGGAGTGACGAGGTCATTCACAAGGAGAGCTTCGAGAGGCTGATCCATTAAGGTGGTTCAATCGACTCAACACCACCTTAACCAAAATCAACGATCACCAAAAGTAAGTAATCGTTGAACCTTATATATATATATATTGGATGTGTATATATATATATGTTTATATGTGTTCCTATACACATTAAGTGTGCACTAAGATCCAAGCATGATAGATTTATATGCTTTACACGCTTCCGCACACACGGTATATCGATCGGATCGGTATACCGGTACCTTCAATTGGTATCAGAGCCAGATTTCGTGCACACTTTTGTGTTGGACACGAAGGTTAAATCAACATAATTGGATTATATGTTTAATTGTGATTATGTGATTAGATGTAAGGCCGGCCACCGTTAGTGGTCGGGTGAATGAAATTGTCGTTTTTTACGTACGATTGGCCATAGTTTTGGAGGGCTGCGTCCCTTGGAATCATTTGTAATAGATAGGTTTTCTATTTCAATATGTATTGTTCAAACTTGTAAGCGATGGACTTGGTCCATGGTTCGATGGTGGATCTCGGCTCTCCGGCGAAAACGAGAAGAAACGAAGCAAAATGAAGCGAAACGGGCGAAAACCGGGCTGCTGGAGCAAAACGGCGGGCGCCGTTTGTGCTCCGGCGGGCGCCGAATGAATTCGGCGGGCGCCGTTTTGGAAACGGCGACCGCCGAAAGGCTGTTTTTTGGTCAGCCTGTTTTGTACCCTTTTGGCGGGCGCCGTTTTGGAAACGGCGACCGCCAGTGGTGTTCGGCGACCGCCGTTTGTGAAACGGCGGGCGCCGTTCGTGGTTTTTGGGGTATGGACTAAGGTTGACCTAAATCGGCGGGTGCGGAACTGAAACGGCGGGCGCGGGCCAGTCCAGAAGATGTTCAAGGCCTATTTTGTTGCTTTTAATCTTTTCGTTTGAGAGTTGTGAGGTTCTAGGGGCCTTTCGATTACGTATTTAATTGTTTTGCTAGTTATAGGATGTTTTATGTTATAAATGTTCAACTTACATATAAACACCTATGCATGCAAGTTCCCAAAATAATGAGTATAATGTCTTGTCCAAAACATCACACTCATAAAGCCCTCGATCATAAGTTGGTAGGTCCGCCTCAGCGGGGTACTACTTGTTATCTTGGGATAAGTGGGAGTAAGGGTTAGACCCTTACACGTGACTTTGGTTTTCTCATCGATAGATCCACTGCAGGCGTGGCTATCGAGACATGAGATGAGAATGGGATTCTCATCGACCGAGAGTGATATTAGATATCATTGACATGGGTGTGTCTACCTATCTTGAAATACTTAAGTGCGGACTCAGTCGGCTTAAAGATTTGCAAGATGAGGATCTCGGAATCGTTTTGTTCTAAGGGACAATGATATTGGATATCAATTGAACAAAATGAAATAAATAAGTACAATTGTTAGACAGCCTTATTTGTTTACCGCTTTGTGGATGTTTACATACTTTAGTTATCTTTCTTTTATAGTTTATCATGTCAAATATCAACTCAATTCAAGTTTGGTTCAATTCTTGATTATGAAAAATTGAACAAATTTTCTTGATTCACAACGTAATTTGAGGATGGTCCTCAAATACTAAGACGAGGAAAATTTGTTAGATAACCACATCCTAAGATATCATTGAACAACTCAATATCATGTTCGGAGAATATGCAATGATTGAGCGGTTCGGTGTGACCAGGGTCATCGCTTCAGCTAGGCTGGAAAAATGGAAATCTATGGGATCACATGTGCAACAAATGATTGGATTATTTGTTTCAGGTGACCGCCTAGATTTTTCCTATGATGATTATTTGGCAATCGATTTCATACTTCAATCTCATGATGGTTATAATGCTTTTAGGCTAAATTTTCAATATGAATGGTTTGAAGAAATCGCTTCGTGAGCTCCACGGGATGCTCAAGGCTGCTGAGCCGGCGATAGAGAAGGACCCTAAGAGGGAATTTCTTATGATATAGGATAGGGTATTCAAAAGAGCATGGGCAAGAAGGCTACTAGGGTTCCTAGGGAATCTCAATGCGTCTACTGCAAAAGTGTTGGACACTACTTGCAAACTTATAAAAGTTCATATTTTATTCAATTTCAAAACAAATGCCTAATTTGTCTTTCATTTGATGGATTATAAGGTTATGATTATTTACACCTCGGGGAGTGATTTAATCCAAAACACTTAAGTTCATCAATGACACAAATTAGAGACTTTCGAGCCATTGGATGGCATGAATCGATTGTCTGGTTGGCTCCCTCATATTTTATGAGAGATAGGGCTTCAATTGCATGATAATATCGCTGGTTAGAAAACTTCGATTTTTCACTTACGATTTATCACGTTTTGACATTGAGATAATTTTGAATGGGAAATTCGAATAAGAGTCAATTATTGAGAATAATTGAACTTGCCCAAAGTTCAAAGAAGATGTGAAGAACGGGGTTGCTTCATCTTCAGGTATTAATGTTATAGACATTAAACTTCACAAATTCTACTTCTTGGGTATTGGATGCCAAATGTAGTTCTCACATTTTTATGTGGAGGAACTACATAGAAGTATAAGTTTGGTGAGTAGAGATGTCGTTCTACGGGCGAGAAATGGAGCGAAGGTCGCTGCATTAGCCGTATGATCATATGATGTTGTTTTGCCTTAGGGACTTGTTTTAGTATTATAACTATGTAATTTCGTACCTTCAATAAACAATGAATATTGGTTCAGTATTGGATACTGATGGATTAGTTTTTCACTAATTAAATAGTTTGATAACTATTTTAATTGTGAACTATTCTTTGTTTTGGTACGATTATTACAGTATTTATGTATACTTTAAACTCAACAAATCATATATAACATTAACACAAAAGTCCAAATCGAATAAGTCTCATTGAGACATAACTGTAACATTGTTGATTAGATCAAAATCTAAACATGTAACGAATCTTCTTTTAGAAGGCATTCTAGAATCATTTGACTTGGAGTCATTTGATACATGTGAATGATGTTTGATGGACAAAGATAACAATGTCATCTTTCTTGGAGAAAGGAGAACATGTGAGTGATTAATTAGGGATGATCCATACTGATGTATGTGGAACCTATCAGTTCACAAGCACATGAAGGTTATGTTTCGGAAAAGAGAAAACAAACTATATTAGATATAGTTCGACCATTCGATGAGAGGTCTAAATGAACTACTGGTCTCTTTTGGGAACACACAATTCTTAACTTCAACTTATACACTGAATAGGACGCTGTCAAAAGCTGTTGATAAGACATCATACTAGGTATGGAAAGGGAGGGTCCCTAAATTGTTTTCATCAAAATTTGAGGTTCTAAAAGCTTCTCTGACGAGATTTATCTCTATAGAGCTTGAACTCAAATGGGATAAAAGTTTTTTATGGTATCCATAAGAAACTCGAGGGTACAACTTCTACGATCTATCTGAGAACAATATTTTGTTGCTCGAGATAGTGATTTTCTTGAAAAGAGTTATCTTTCCTAGAAATTCAGTGGGAGCTCGGTTGTCTTGAACGAGGTTCAAGTGAAACAACCAATGATGAATACTCAAGACTAGGTTGAGAGTATTCTTATGGTTTTGGAAGCCATACCAGCCCTCGTAGGTCCGAAAGGAATAAATCTATCTCTATTATTCAAATACTTAGATATTGTGACCAATGAGAGATATGAATTCATGCTTTTGGAAAGCGGTGAACCTTCGACCTAATTCCAAGCTATGACGAGTCCAGCTACTGAAAATTGGCATGGTGCCATGAAATCTGAGATGATATCAATATCTGATAATCAAGTTTGGAACTTGATCACGGGGTTAGACCCAATGAATGCTAATAGATCTTAAAGATCTAAACAGACAGATGGAAAACCTAAGGTTTTCAAAGCAAGTTTGATGGTAAAAGTTTTATTCACGAGGTGGATTGTGGAAAAACTTTCACCAGTTGCTTTGATTAAATCATTCAGATTATCTTAGTCATTGCTACTCATCTTGATAATGAGTTATGGTAATATTGGATGTTAAAACTAACTTCTTGAATTGGATTCTAGAAGAGAATGTGTTTTGACACAGCCAAAGAGTTTTATCGATCCTAATAAGGCTGAGAAATTATGCAATCTTATAATTCCATTTATGGAATAAAGCAAAGCATATCGGAGTAGCAATCTTCAGTTCAATGAATCCATACGGGGTTTTGGATTTCAGAGGAACTCGGAAGAGTCTTGTTTTACAAGAAGAACAGTGGGAGTTACGTTGTGTACATGGTGTTGTATGTCGATGACATACTCCTTATTGGAAACAATGTTTCTATGCTTAATTCTATTAAAGAATGGCTTGGAAATTGTTTTTCAATAAAGGATCTTGGAGAAGCACAGTACATATTGGGCATCAAGATCTGTCGGAACAGATCGAAAAGGATGTTTGGACTTAGTAAAGCGACCTATATTGATAAGGTGCTTGATAAGTTCAGAATGAAAGACGCCAGAACGGGTCTCATTCCAATGAGTCATGGCACATCACTTAGCAAGATGCAAGGCCTTACGGTACTTGATGAGCAAAAGAGGATGTAAAACATTCCTTATGCTTCGGCAATAGGGTCTATAATGTACGCCATGATATATGTACACGACTGGACGTATTGTATGCTTTGAGCATGACGATTCGGTTTCAAGGAAACCCAGGTGAGACGCATTAGACTGCGGCCAAGAGTATTCTTATGTACCTTAGATGGACTAAAGAATATTTTGTTGTCTTTGGAAGACAAAAAGAGTTGATATTAACAAGCAGTTTGACTGCTAACTTCAAAACAGACTAAGATAATTTCCGATTTTAATCCGGTTATATCTTTTGTCTGGTTAGAGGTGAAATTTGCTGGAATAGTTCCATGCAATGCAATATAGCTGATTAAACTACAGAAGTTGAGCACAGTATTGCATTGGATGCAGTAATGTTGGCAGTTAAGATTTGAAAGTTCTTGAATGAACTAGGTGCCGTAACTAGCTTAGCCCATCCGATAATTCTCTATTTATAGTAGAGTTATCGCGCAAGCCAATGAGCTAGGAAGCACCACAAGTCTAAAACTGGTGCTCAGGAAGTTCCACATTATCTGGGAGATAGTTTTGTGGAGACATCGAGATAATAAAGTTGCAACTTTTGGTAAGGTTGCAAACCCGTTTTCTAAACCTCTCCAGCAGTTTAAGCTTGAGGCTTTCACAACTGCAATAGAGATCAAACATCTTAGAGATGGGTTGTGATTTCTATTACTGTATTAGATACTTTTGGAGATTTGGTAAACATTCACTCATATGTATAATACATGTTTCTTCATATAAATATGGTTTAATTTATATGAATTGTCCAAATGATTAAGTGATATCAATTGGGTTATGAGGTCGACTTACCGCATAATGAAGTCCCAATGGTTGAACTGATATACTTAAATCATATAATTGTTCCTGGTTCGTATAATCGAGTACGGACAAACCGATAATACAATGAACTAGTTTGTAATGTGTATTATAGCGCCGCTTCATGGGCTAGTGATGTGGGACATCAAGTACAATTACATAGATATTAGCTGGGAGCTAAAGATCGAACAGACCCGACTGGAATAGTATTTAAGATTTCGAGTCATAATACTATTTCATTGACTGTCGAGCAATTTCCTCTGACCTGAGTAGTCCAGAGTGATTCCATTGTGAAATGGTGTACTTTGATACAAGTAAACGCCTTTCGTAAAAGGAGGTTATAAAACTTGTTATTGGGTATATCAGGAAGCAAGTGGGAGAGCTTGGACTGACAAGATGGGATTGTCCTCCATTTTTATAATGGGATACATGTCTTACCGGCCACTTGGAGAGTCGAGACTGTGGAAAATACGTGGCCACGTCCAGATTCGTATCATAGTGATAAATCTGGTTTTACAGTCTGTCTCAAAGTCCAAGAAAGGTTTGAACCGATTGAGGATGACTCGAGTCTTGCCTCAAGTTCAAACTTAGACATAAAGTGACAACAGGAAGTTGGCAGCACACTGGCTCTGAAGGCCAAGTGGGAGATTGTTGGGATATGTCCTTCGATCCTACGTGTGCAATCGATAAAGTCATAAGGTCGTCTATGGATGTTAAATGATTATTTGATAATATTATTTGTTGGGAACAATATAATATTGATCGATAAATCATACCTACAGGGTCACACACGGACTCAAAGATGATGTACGTTGCTTGATAAATATATTGATTTAGAATCAATATTTACGTGGATTTAATTCACATGCATGGGATGCATGGCTTGCATGGATGCATGTCACATAGTGTGACATGGCATGCCACACAAGCTAGTGGGACCATGTCTTATGCTAGTTGGCATGATGATGTGGTATGACCATTCATATTCACCATAAACCACCCCATTATGTGTGTTCATGACACACATTAAGGTGGGGGGTTACAAGGTTGATAATGGGACAATTATGTGACCATAATGAGATGAATAAGAGGGTGAAAATAAGATTTTCACACAACTTAATCACATATTTCGAAATCCACACAAAAGAGAGAAAGGAGAGAGTGTTCTTGGAGAACCAACTCGATCAAGCAAAGTGTTCGTCATCCGGGTTCGTGTGCAACACGTAGAGGCCGGGCCATTTGTGCGGCTTCAACATCCGGGCGATCTAGACAAGAGGAGTGACGAGGTCATTCACAAGGAGAGCTTCGAGAGGCTGATCCATTAAGGTGGTTCAATCGACTCAACACCACCTTAACCAAAATCAACGATCACCAAAAGTAAGTAATCGTTGAACCTTATATATATATATTGGATGTGTATATATATATATATGTTTATATGTGTTCCTATACACATTAAGTGTGCAATAAGATCCAAGCATGATAGATTTATATGCTTTACACGCTTCCGCACACACGGTATATCGATCGGATCGGTATACCGGTACCTTCACTCCAGTCTCTGCCTAGGAGTTTTGAGCAGTTCCGCCTGAACTATAACATGAACAAGAGGTTATATTCGTTGGCGGAGCTCCTGACTGAACTCCAGGCGGCAGAGGGAATCTTTAAGAAATCTCAGGCACTTGTGGCTGTGAAACTTCCTGGCCCTCCGGGGACTAAGAGGAAGAAGAAGCAAGGACGGAAACCCAGTGGACCCAGAAATGGTGGACCACAGAATGGAGTGAACAAGCCCAAGGGCAAGTGTTTCCGTTGCAAGCAGTCTGGACATTGGAAGTCTAATTGTCCTCTCAGACAAGGAGGTATGAATTTTTCCTTAGTCACTGAAACATGTTTAGCGGTGTTATCCACAGGTACCTGGTGTGTGGATACGGGAGCCACTGATCATGTCTGCAATTCTTTGCAGGGGTTCCAGGAAACCCGGCGGCTTAGAGAGGGAGAGATCACTATCTACATGGGCAACGCTACGAAAGTGGCGGCAGTTGCAGTGGGAGATATTTATTTGTCTTTTAATAATAAAGTTTTGGTATTGAATAATTGTCTTTATGTACCGAATTTTAGAAAGAACCTTGTTTCGGTTTCTAAATTGGTTTTGAATGAATATTCTGTTTCTTTTGATAGTTATGTTATTATCAAAAAGAATGGTGAGTATATCTGTTCTGGTACATTGATAGGCAACTTATATATACTGAATCCTGATTATTCCACGATGCAACGAGTAGAGTCAAATAACACATCTAGTACCAATAAGAGAAAGGAGCCTTCTAGAATGAATCAAAAGTACTTATGGCATCTTAGGCTAGGTCATATTAACTTGGGTAGGATTCAAAGGTTGATAACTGATGGAATACTCAGTGGTGTGAAAGATGAGGACTTTCCAACCTGCGAATCATGCCTGGAAGGAAAAATGACCAAGCGACCCTTTAGTGATAAGGGGTATAGATCCAAGGAAGTACTGGAATTGATTCACTCTGATTTGTGCGGGCCTTTATCTGTCCAAGCGAGAGGAGGTTATGAATATTTCTTAACCTTCACTGATGATTACTCAAGGTATGGTTTTATATACCTGATGCGCCGCAAGAGCGAGTGCTTTGACAAGTTCAAGGAGTACAAAGCTCTTGTGGAGAACCTTCATGGTAAAACCATAAAGACTCTACGATCTGATCGTGGAGGAGAGTACCTCTCGGGAGAGTTTAAGGCGTACTTATTAGAGAATGGGATTGACTCCCAGATGACTGCACCATACACGCCCCAGCAGAATGGTGTAGCAGAAAGAAGGAATAGGACTCTTATGGAAATGGTAAGATCTATGATGAGTTATTCAGAACTACCAGTTTCATTCTGGGGATATGCCTTGGAAACAGCGGCGTATATCCTGAACTTAGTTCCTTCTAAATCAGTCCCTAAGACGCCCTCGGAATTGTGGACCGGGCGAAAGCCAAATTTGAAACAAATTCGGGTCTGGGGTTGTCCAGCACATGTGCTGAAGCATGGGGCTGATAAGTTGGAATCTCGTTCAGATATTCGGTTGTTTATAGGATATCCTAGAGGAACGAAAGGTGGTCTATTTTATAGTCCTAAGGACCAGAAGATCGTTGTTAGCACCAACGCTCAGTTCTTGGAAGAGGATTATATAATGGACCAGAAGCCCAAGAGTGAGATAATACTTAACGAACTGAGAGGGGACGATCAAGGCTTAGATCCAACCGAACCGGGTGATACGCCACCACAGTCTGCACCTGTAGTTACTGAGGTTACACCGGAATCTCGTCGTAGTGGGAGGGTTGTTCGACAACCCGATAGGTTCATGTTTATAGGTGAGTCTTCGGACTTGTTACCTGGAGAACATGAAGCCGATCCCTGGACCTATGGCGAGGCGCTTAAAGATCAAGATGCTCAGTCTTGGCAAAAGGCGATGAAATCTGAGATTGAATCAATGGATTCAAATCAGGTCTGGAATCTTGTAGCACCGCCCAAAGGTGTAAAAGCCATTGGTTGCAAGTGGGTGTACAAGAGAAAAAGAGGGTCTGACGGGAAGGCTGAAACCTTCAAGGCTAGGCTTGTTGCGAAAGGGTATACTCAGAAAGAAGGGATCGATTATGAGGAAACCTTTTCGCCGGTAGCTATGCTAAAGTCGATCCGGATTCTTTTGTCTATAGCATCTCATATGGATTATGAGGTGTGGCAAATGGACGTCAAGACAGCATTCTTGAATGGGAATCTTGACGAGACCATTTACATGAGACAGCCAGAAGGTTTCATCAAGAAAGGCCAAGAGCATCTAGTGTGTAAGCTAAACCGATCCATTTATGGATTGAAGCAAGCTTCTAGATATTGGAACATGCGGTTTGATGAGGTTATCCACTCTTATGGATTCATTCAAAGCATGGACGAGTCGTGTGTATACCGGAGAAGTGACGGAAACAGTGTGGCGTTTCTCGTGCTTTATGTAGACGACATCCTTCTAATTGGAAACAATGTGAAGATGTTGTCGGACATAAAGGGATGGTTGTCCAAGCAATTCGATATGAAAGACTTAGGACAAGTTGGGCATGTTCTTGGGATCAAGGTTATAAGGGATCGCCGGAAAAGAACATTGAGCTTGTCCCAGGCTTCATATATTGATACGATTCTGGCTCGTTTCAACATGCAGAATTCCAAGAGAGGTGCTCAACCTTTCTGCCATGGAATTCATCTATCTAAAGACATGTGTCCCAAAACACAAAAGGAGATAGATTACATGAAGAAGGTTCCTTATGCTTCGGCAGTAGGAAGTCTAATGTATGCCATGTTGTGCACGAGACCTTATATCTGCTATGCCGTGGGCATGGTAGCTAGATATCAGAGTAACCCTGGACAGGGTCACTGGACTGCTGTAAAGAACATACTTAAGTACCTGCGAAGGACTAGGAATTATGTTCTGAGTTACAAAGCGTCCGAGTTGATTCCTATTGGTTACACAGACTCGGATTTCCAATCTGATAAGGATCAGCGAAAGTCTACATCAGGCTATGTGTTCACATTGGGAGGTGGAGCAGTCTCATGGAAGAGTGTTAAGCAGAAATGCATTTCGGACTCTACCATGGAAGCCGAATATGTAGCAGCCTCTGAGGCAGCTAAAGAATCGGTGTGGCTCCGGAACTTCCTTATGGACTTGGATGTGGTTCCTAAAATGCCTAGAGCTATCACAATTTATTGTGACAATAGCGGTGCAGTGGCAAATGCAAAGGAACCACGAGCCCACAATGCGAGTAAACACACAGATCGCAAGTACCACCTGATTAGAGACATCGTCAGGAGAGGCGATGCAGTTGTCACCAAGATTGCATCAGCGGATAACCTGGCAGACCCCTTTACGAAGGCACTTCCAGCGGAAGCGTTCAAGAGACACGTGAAGGGGATGGGTATCGGATGTATGGTAGAGGGCAACTAGAGATTTAGTATAAGTGGGAGATTGATGGAGTTATATTCTAAATGTCTAGTTTAGTGACAATATGGAACTCCTTATCTGTGTTTTTCATTATCTATTAATCAAACTGTCGGCATTTTGTCTACCGAGTACTTGAATGCAATAGTCCTAGATATATACGTTGTAGACAGTATGGCGTGGGGAGACACGCGGAAGATCATATTGTCGGTTACTCGTATATTATCGAACAGAAGCTCACGACTTAGATGGACAGGGACAATCCATCGGTACGTCGTAGTGTGACTGGGTAATAGTTGGTCTTGACTATTATGTTACACTTGTACACTGGGTGTATTGAGCAGGACCACGGGAGGGCGTTCGATTTATACTAATCGACGTAATCGAACTAGACCTCAGATATTACGGATAAACGAATTCCTAATCCATATATAATTATAGGTGCGTTTGTCCAATTCTCGGTTCTTTAACTTGCCAATGAGTGAGACTATTTGATTAGTCGAGATACTCGGTAAATTGGGAATCGGAATTGTACCTATAATTATCGGACAGGAAACCGTGTCCCGTTTATCGGGTTGATGATGTCCCCGAGATGAGCTCATAAAGTTTATCATGTAAACCCTGCAGGTGGATTTGTTCCACATGATAATAAGGTTGAGTGGTACTAGTCTCGGATAATAAGAGACGAATTAATTTAATTATTAGTAATAAAATTAATTCGTGGACATACGATATCTTAAACACGGGGAAGGTCGTTTATGTAATTTCGGCGGAATTATTATTGTTGAAATAATATTAAAATTAATTTCGGGAATTCAATTATTATTTTATAGTGGAGTTAATAATAATTAAAATTGAAATCGATTAATTAAGGAATTGCGTTTACGTATTCCAAGTTAATTAATATTTCAATTTAGCCCTTAATTAATTTATCCTAAGGTCCCTAACGTAACTCTATAAAAACCCCCCTCCCGTACTCTCCTAAAACCTAACATTCGCCGCTATTTCATTTTGCTGAGAAAAACAATTGCGTTAACGCAATTATTATTTTTCTCTGTAAAATTAAATTAGTTTGCGCTAATATTTTTCTCTCAGAGAGAAAAAGATATATTAACGCTGCTGTTGATAGAGAGAGTACAGACGGGAGAACTCCAGCGGATCGTTGCCCACACAACGGTTGGAGAAGGGGATCTGAGGCATACGTTAGAAGCATCTAAGGTCTCAACAATCGATCGAGAGGTATGAGATCGGAACTTTTATTCCGCAATTATTCGATCTCGTTTTATTTCGTTGAACATACATGAACGTGGATCGGGTTCCGGGGTCGTGGATCGTATTCCTCGACTACTGGGGGTTCTAGGACCTCCGGAACGGTAGTCGGATGAGGAAAAACGACCCGGAAACGAGCCCGGAACAGCAACGTCGCGTTGCTGTTCGCGGACGAACAACGCCCGCTGGTGGGCAAACAGCGACCGCTGTTTGCAGTTCCACCAGCGACCGCTGGTCTGCAATCAGCGGGCGCTGATTGGGTGCAGACCAGCCCCGTTTCGCGCGGTTGTCCTCCGGGGCGATGGCTGGGCGTGATTCGGGATAAGGGCTGTCAAGCGAACGAATTAGTGACTTCAGATGTCGACTGGGATCGTTCGGATGTTCGAGCAATCGAACGAACGGATCCCGGGTAATCGATTTCCAACACGATCGCCCCAGCCGCGGCGTCCAGCCGCGGCCTTTCCTTCGATGCGCGCCGGCGGTCGAAGCCCTAGGGCTCGACCGCCACCCCTCGGCTCCAAGCCGAGGGTCCTCTCGATCCTTCGCCGGGGATCTCGAATCCCCGTCCCCGAAGATCCTTGTTATCCCGGATCGTTTGTTCATGTATGTATCACAATTTAATTGAACATAAAATCACACAAGGAGTTTTATGATCATACCTTTGATTCGTTGTGCGGAGAAACGAAATCAAGTTGAAGACCTTTTGGATCTTCCCACGTATTCCTTGCACTCCGTTCGAACGTCGGGTGGGCGACGATCTATCGAACTCCTATGGATCTCCTTCAACTCTCTAGAATATCAAGTATGATAATCTTGTCATATGATTTATGAAGGCCATGTAGTGCTTTTATAGGCTACGTAGGGGATCTAAAGGAGGTAGAATATTGGGCTTCCAATATTGAAGATTAAATTGAGCCCACTGCTCAAGTCCATTAATCCTTATCAATATTAATTAATTTATTTTCCACTATATAAATTAATTGCACTCCCAATATTAAACCATATTATATCAAATAATATTTCTCCGGTAGTATTATTTATTCCGTGTATTTAAGATTTAAATATCCATGAATAAAATTAATTTATTGCTAATTAATTTATTCATCTCTTTAATCCGAGACTAGTACCATTCAACCTTAATTATTGTGCGGAACGAATCCACTCATGAGGTTTACACAATAATTCCTTATGAACTCATCTCGGGGATATTTTCAACCCTTCCGGGATACACTGTCCGGTCAATCATTCACGGCATGCCATATATGAAATATAGTGACCCAACTTAACCGGTAATTAACCCAATAATTAAATCGGTTAATTCCTTTGGTAAATCAAAGTCACTTATATTAAATATTCACACCCGCAATAATATCGGGGATTAAGAATAAAATACACTGAGACTCGAATCGATTATCGCCGGCAATTCTAATCGATGAATCTCAACGATCCGCTCAATACACCAAGTGTACAAGTGTGATAAAATAATTAAGACAAATTATTTTCTCTCTCACACAACGACTATACCGATGGATTGGTCCGTGTCCATCTAGGTCGTGAGCAACTGTTCGATTAAATACGAGTAACCGATAGTATGATCTTCTGTGCGCCCATGCACACCATACTAACTACAAAGTATAAAATCCAGGACTATGATTTGCATATATTTAATTAATAATAATTAAAATCAAACAATTGTTTATTAATTTAATAGATTAAATGCTATGACCGGGAGTTTACCGTTACTTAAATCTAGACATTAAGTACACAACTCCAACAATCTCCCACTTGTACTAAGGTCTAGTCATTTCCCCCAAACTCCCGGTTCCCATACTCATCACGTGCTTTAAAGTGTACTTCCGAGAAGTACTATGTGAGTGAGCAATCTAGGTTGCCGCTCTGAAGTTATCTTGGTGACTACTACGTCGTCTCCCTCGACGATGATTCATATCAGGTGGTACTTGCTCTATGTGTTATCATCACTTTTGACTTATGACCTCTTCCAGTTCACCGTGCACCGCTATCCAATAGCTTTTGGTAAACTAAGAGTCATATCCAAGTCAAGAGGTTATCCTGGAACCTAACCAAAACTTCCGCTGCCTCTGAGGCTGCTATTCGGTTATGAGAGAGTCTGAGAAGCGTCCTGCTTATCACTCTTTCATTTCATGGTTCCACCTCTTTCTAAAAGTGAACACATAGCCTGATATCGACTTACACTGGTCCTTCTTTGATTTTTGGATCTGAGAAACTGTAATCTAAGAAGATTTTGTCTTGCTTAATAATCCAGTACTTTGCAAGTACCATTACAGCTTTTGAAATTCTCTTGTCAAGATTACTTTGATATCCTCCCGCTACGCAAACCGCATAGTTGATATCAGGTTCTTGTTTTCCAACAATGCATCTAAGCTTTCCACATAAAATGTAGGAAACTGCTCTGTATTATCTATCTCCTTTATGTGTTCGAAACACATGACTTTAGATAGATATACTTATTCTGTCTCTGAAAGGTAACAACCTTTCTCAGAACTTGTGCATGTTAAAACAAACCTTAATCGTATAAGATGTCTAGGAGAAGTACAATGTTCTTTTCCCTAGATCATAAGATCTCAAGAACATGTTCTAACTTCTACTCAATCTTATATCCCGATTCATTTAGACAACCATCATTTTATGTCTGACAATATTTTTACATTGTTTCCAATGACAAAATGTTATCTACATAAAATCTCCGAGAAACACCACCTTGTTTCCATTATGTCTCTAATACACCTTTCGTCTTTGCCTTTTGATGAATCCATCAAATGGACTTTCTCATCAATTCGCAAGTTCCACGATTTATAGCTTTGTTACTATCCATAAATGGATTTACTAAGCTTGTACTCTAAATGATCTAGCCTCTTAACAATAAACCTTATTGTTCTCCAAGAAGGCTCATTTAGATCTAGTACTGCCCTTATGCAGAGCTAGGGATCGATTTCATGTTTACTAGATCCAGAGTCCTAACTCCTCTAGTCTTATGAATATATATAGTTGTTCAGCAACCTCCCACTGCAATGGCGTCCCGGTGTATAACAGTAATAACAATAGGTGCAGTGTGTGGTGTACTTCTACTCGGTTTGGCTGGTTCCCAGTCTTTTGTCCTTTTTCTAGTTCCAAGGTATTACGTCAGTTTTTAGGCTTTGTGGTTCATCTGATAGTTTTTCTCTATGAACCGGACGATAGATGTCCTTCTGGTTCATAGTACTATAGAACACACAATACTTCGTTCATCTAGGATATCCTACAACCATATTCAATATGCCGTTGTATCTAGGAATATCCATAGAACATAGGTAGTTCCGAACAACTTGTTCTTTTACTATCAGATTTCCATTTCTTATTTACAACGCACCATCTCTACACGTAAGTGTATGGCGCGGCCCTTTGGGATTGAATCCCAATCTTTGATTACGCTATGTGTTATTCAGATAGGTGATGGCCTCCGCGACCGAGTCGCAGGCTCCTAATGGATATACTTTGATGGTTCCCCATAATAGCTTTGTGTCCATTGACTAGTCAAAACACTTTGCTTTTATGGCACATTAAGTATTCTAATCCATCACCGAGTATTCTTGAAAGAATTACTCGTACCTTTATAATTTACACATATGTCTGCATATCTAATCATTTCCAATACTTGTCTGAATTCTATCCTTTATCCAGAAAGGTTTGCTTAGACGTATTATCCTCCAAATTCAATCCTTAGGTCGGAAGGTCCATTCCTTCAACTATAATTGATCAAATCAATTTCGACCATTTGAATCTTATTTGAAAAATACTACTAAGTACAAGAATTCACAAGTATAATGATTAGTAAAGAAATATCTAACAAGTAAAACAAGTTATAGAACGGTTCGTTGCATCGTGGTGGACTTAGGATCTATCATTCATATATTGCTATCTAATGTACCAGAATAGATAACGCCATTATTTCTTATCAAAATCATCCAATGATTAAAGAAATAAAATATCTATTCATAAATAATAGAAATCCAGAACAAAATGTTCTTTCTAAAATAAAGGGTACATAATGCAATAATCTTGAAATGAAATCCTATTTAACTACTAAAGCAGATAAATGTCTTCCACCGCAACCGTTGCCTCCTCTACAGCTTTTGCCCGTGTAGACTCGAACTCTTCTTCTCTAAGTCGCCGGGTTTTCTGGAACCCCTGCATTCAAAAATGCACATACCGTCAGTGGTTCCATATCTATACACCAGAATTTCTGGTAGATAATACCGCTGACTATGTTTTTACGACTAAAGAAAAATTCATACCTCTGAGAGGACATTCAGACTTCCAGTGTCCAGACTTGTTGCATCGGAAGCACTTGCCCCTTGGCTTTGCAGCCCCCACTCGTGGTACAGTCTTCTTGACACCACTGGGTTTCCAGGCTTGCTTCCTCCTCTTGCCCCTACCTCCGACAGGCTTCAAGCCTTTGGACTTGGTAGCTACAAGCGCTTGAGACTTGCCCTTCTTGTAGATCCCCTCTGCCGCCTTTAGTTCAGTCAGGAGTTGTGCAAGAGAATAAGATAGTTTACCCATATTATAGCTCATGCAAAACTGCTCAAAACTAGGGGTCAGAGACTGGAGTATGATGTCGACTTGCGTCTCAGCATCAATTAGAGCTCCTAGGATCTCAAGCTCATTCAACAGACCCATCATCTTAAGAACGTGCTCCCCTACGGGCGTTCCTTCAGACTGAGTAGTTGTCATGAGGACTCTCATGGCTTCTTGCCTTGCCGCACGATCTTGCTCCCCAAACATCTCCTTGAGGTTAAACATCATATCATAGGCGGTGTCCATCGACTCATGTTGGGTTTGGAGTACATTTGACATGGAAGCCAAAATATAACACCTAGCCATTTCATCAGCCTTTTTCCACTTCCGATATGCCAGTTTTTCCTCATCAGTTGAGGCAGCCGTGGGCTCAGCAGGGCATACTTCATGGAGTACAAACTTGTACTCCTCCGAAGTCAGGACAATGTCTAAATTTCTCTTCCAATCAATATAGTTGGGGCCAGTGAGCTTATGCTCCTTGAGTATCATAGAAAGTAAGTTCATAGCTATTCTCTAAACCTATAAGCACATTTAAACAAACAATCAATTTAATATCCGATATTATCTCGCTCAAATAATATCATTAAATTACTAATCACATCTAAAATCCCATCAGGTAAGGCAAGCCACGTTGTGTGGACGTTTACCCACCCAAATGATTTAGCAATTAGATTTTCTTCGGTCATACATCACTTATAGCGGAACCTCGTTGGGAGGAATACTATAAAGCGTATCTAAGTGTAAACCATTACTCAGCACCAAAGTAAATCGTTTGGAATTGCTACATCACCGCAAGCCACGTTGTGTGGACGTTTACGATAACTTCACAACTCTTCACAATTCCTTACAACTGTCTACATCAATTAATCCAAAATCCGTCAGTATAGCAAGCCACGTTGTGTGGACGTTTACTACACTAAGAGACTTTTATAATTGACTCCCAGTTACAAGATCCATTCGATTTTCGTAAATCAAGACGCGGAGAGTCATAAGTGAAACTCGAAGTTTCTAAACAGTGATTCACCATGCGAACAACCCTATCTCTCATTAGATGAGGGAGCCGAGCAGACAATTGACCCACCTTCAAATGAATGGTACGAATGTCTCTAATTTGTGTGACAAATTAGGCATTGTTTGATAAACTTAATCAATGTCTCTTGTAAAAGGAATTACAAGAATTCTCCTCCAATGACACATCTATACGAACTTCAAAAGTCCATAAGAGTCATCAAGAGAACAGTAATGGAGACCATGGGAATGTTTCCATCCCCTCTCCCACTTAGCTTTTTATAACAATAGGGATACGCTATCTAATGCATAATTAAACACATAAGCATGCATACAAGTAATAAAGCACATAGCACATTGTCAAAAAAATGCTAGAAAAATTATTTTCCGACTATCATGGCTTTATTCCATCTCCGTATGCGTCTTCTAGTCTTCAGTCTTCGTTTTTGAATGCTCCATGTGACGAGAATATTAATCCTAATATTTAAATCTATTTATTTTTTAATAAATCCAAAAGATACTTAATTCGAAAATTAAGTCAATCGAATAAATCAAAAATAAAATTAAATAATATTAATATTTTTATTTATTTATTTTCCTATCTAATTCTAGTAAATCTCTAGAATAATCTATCCAAGTCAAACTTGGAATATTCTAGAAGACTTCTATAATAGAATAAGGAAATAAAATAAATTAGGACTCTTCTACTTTCCAAGATTAATTAATTTCCATTACTATGAAAATTCCCATAAAATAGGAATAATCAATTAGGAAATAAATCAATCCTAAATTAACTTTTATTCCTTTCCAATTCTATTAAATCTCTAGGATCCTATTCCAAGTAGAACTCGGAATACTCTAGAAGACTTCCATAATAGAATAAGGAATAAAATTAATTCCAATTAATTCTTTTCCTAATCCATGAGAATTCCCAAAAAATAGGAAAACCCAATTAGGAAAACCGAATCAATTAGGTAAGTAGAATCTAGGTAGGAGTAGCATGAGATCGGGAGACCCCACGCCACCCCCACCTTCGACCGCCCTGCTGGAATTCGATGTCCCGGGTTATCAAAAAATTGCGGAAACCGACAACCCGACCGAAATCCTCGATCGCCGGAGATCCGAACCGCGAACCCCACGTGACCCGAGGCCCGACCGAGCACCACCACGGGCGAACCCGCGGCACCCAGCCGAGCCCCCACGAGGGCTCGCGATTGCTCCCGTAGCAATCGTTGGGGATGCACGAGGCATCCCCGGGGCTGCTCGTAGCAGCCCCGCAGCGAGCCCGCGGCTCGCTGCCCAGCGGGGCCTAGCCCCCGCACGCATCCGCTGCGGGCGAACCCGCAGCACGTACGGGGTCGCTGCGGGTGACCCCGCAGCTTACCCGCGATCGATCCTAGGATCGATCGCACCCCTCGGCTTCGGCCGAGGGTTTCTTCTAGCCGCCCCGCACCGGCGGTCTGAACCCTAGGGTTCGACCGCCACCTTCGATCCTCGCCGGGGATCTCGAATCCCCGTCCCCGAGGTTCGTCGTTTTCCCGGATCATGTGTTCATGTATGTATCACAATCAATTCACATATAATCATAGAAGGGAGTATATGATTTTACCTTTTAATTCGTTGTGCGGAGAAACGAATTTAAGTTGATGACCTTACGATCTTCCCACGTATTCCTTTCACTTCGTTCGAACGTCGGGTGGGCGACGATCTATCGAACTCCTATGGATCTCCTTCAACTCTCTAGAATATCAAGTATGATAATCTTGTATTATTCAAGTTATGAATTATGAAGGCCATGTAGTGCTTTTATAGGCTACGTAGGGGATCTAAAGGAGGTGGAATATTGGGCTTCCAATATTGAAGATTAAATTGAGCCCACTGCCCAAGTCCATTAATCCTTATCAATATTAATTAATTTATTTTCCACTATATAAATTAATTGCACTCCCAATATTAAACCATATTATATCAAATAATATTTCTCCGGTAGTATTATTTATTCCGTGTATTTAAGATTTAAATATCCATGAATAAAATTAATTTATTGCTAATTAATTTATTCATCTCTTTAATCCGAGACTAGTACCATTCAACCTTAATTATTGTGCGGAACGTATCCACTCATGAGGTTTACACAATAATTCCTTATGAACTCATCTCGGGGATATTATCAACCCTTCCGGGATACACTGTCCGGTCAATCATTCACTGCATGCCATATATGAAATATAGTGACCCAACTTAACCGGTAATTAACCCAATAATTAAATCGGTTAATTCCTTTGGTAAATCAAAGTCACTTATATTAAATATACACACCCGCAACAATATCGGGGATTAAGAATAAAATACACCGAGACTCGAATCGATTATCGCCGGCAATCCTAATCGATGAATCTCAACGATCCGCTCAATACACCAAGTGTACAAGTGTGATAAAATAATTAAGACAAATTATTTTCTCTCTCACACAACGACTATACCGATGGATTGGTCCGGGTCCATCTAGGTCGTGAGCCACTGTTTGATTAAATACGAGTAACCGATAGTATGATCTTCTGTGTGGGCCCGACACACCATACTAACTACAACGTATAAAATCCAGGACTATGATTTGCATATATTTAATTAATAATAATTAAAAGCAAACAATTGTTTATTAATTAAATAGATTAAATGCTATGACCGGGAGTTTACCGTTACTTAAATCTAGACATTAAGTACACAACTCCAACAATCTCCCACTTGTACTAAGGTCTAGTCATTTCCTCCAAACTCCCGGTTCCCATACTCATCACGTGCTTAAGGTGTACTTCCAAGAAGTACTATGTGAGTGAGCAATCTAGGTTGCCGCTCTGAAGTTATCTTGGTGACTACTACGTCGTCTCCCTTGACGATGACTCGTATCAGGTGGTACTTGCTCTATGTGTTAACATCACTTTTGACTTATGACTTCTTCCAGTTCACCGTGCACCGCTATCCAATAGCCTTTGGTAAACTAAGAGTCATATCCAAGTCAAGAGGTTATCCCGGAACCTAACCAAAACTTCCGCTGCCTCTGAGGCTGCTTTTCGGTTATGATAGAGCCTGAGAAGCGTCCTGCTTATCACTCTTTTATTTCATGGTTCCACCTCTTTCTAAAAGTGAACACATAGCCTGATATCGACTTTCACTGGTCCTTTCTTTGATTTTTAGGATCTGAGAACTTGTAATCAAAGAAGATTCCGTCTTGCTTAATAATCCAGTACTTTGCAAGTACTATTACAGCATCCGAAAATCTCTTGTCTAGATCACCTTGATATCCTCCCACTACGCAAACCGCATAGCTGATATCAGGTTCTTGTTTTACAACAATGCATCTATAAAGCTTTCCATACTTGAAGTATAGGAAACTGCTTTGTCTATCTCCTTCATGTGTACGAACACAAACCCTTTAGATAGATGAATATTCTGTTTCTGAAAGGCAATAACCTTTCTCAGAAGTATGCATGTTTAAAACAAACCATAATCGTATAAGATGTCTAGGAGATGTACAATGTTCTTATCTCTAGATCATAAGATCTTAAGAACATGCTCTAACTTCTTCTCAATCTTATATCTCGATTTATTTAGACAACCATTATTTTATGTCTGACAATATTTTTACATTGTTGCCAATGATAAAATGTATCTACATAAAATCTCCGAGAAACACCACCTTGTTTCCATTACGTCTTTAATACACCTTTCGTCTATGCCTTTTGATGAATCCATCAAATGGACTATCCCATCAATTCGCAAGTTCCACGATTCATAGCTTTATTTCAATCCACAAATGGATTTACTAAGCTTGTACTCTAAATGATCTAGCCTCTCAACAATAATCCTTATTGTTCCAAGCAGGCACATTTAGATCTAGTACCGCCCTTATGCAGAGCTAGGGATCGATTTCATCTCTACTAGATCCAGAGTCCGAACTCCTCTAGTCTTATGAATATCTCTGGTTGTCAGACAACCTCCCACTGCAATGGCGTCCAGGTGTTTAACAGTAATAACAATAGGTGCAGTATGTGGTGTACTTCTACTCGGTTTGGCTGGTTCCTAGTCTTTTGTCCTTCTTCTCATTCCAAGGTATTATGTCAGTTCAGGCTTTGTGGTTCATCTAATAGTCTTTCTCTATGAACCGGACGAGACGTCCCTCTGGTTCATAGTACTATAGAACACACAACATTTTTTTCTTCTAGGATATCCTACAACCATATTGAATATGCCGTTGTATCTAGGAATATCCATAGAACATAGGTAGTTCCGAATAACTTGTTCTTTTACTATTAGTTTTCCATTTCTTTACAACGCACCATCTTTACACGTAAGTGTATGGCGCGCCCCTTTGGGATTGAATCCCAATCTTTGATTACGCTATGTGTTAGATAGGTGATGGCCTCCGCGACCGAGTCGCAGGCTTCTAATGGATATACTTTGATGGTTCCCCATAATAGCTTTGTGTCCATTGACTAGTCAAAACACTTTGCTTTTATGGCACATCAAGTATTCTAATCCATCACCGAGTATTCTTGAAAGAATTGCTCGTACCTTTCTAATTTACACATATGTCTGCATATCTAATCATTTCCAATACTTGTCTGAATTCTAACCTTTTTCCAGAAAGGTTTGCTTAAACGTATTATCCTCCAAATTCAATTCTCAGGTCGGAAGGTCCATTCCTTCAACTATAATTGATCCAATCAATTTCGACCGTTTGAATCTTATTTGAAAATACTACTAAGTATAAGAATTCACAAGTATAATGATTCAGTAAAGAAATATACATCTAACAAGTAAAACAAGTTATAGAACGGTTCGTTGCATCGGGGTGGACTTAGGATCTATCATTCATATATTGCTATCTAATGTACCAGAATAGACAACGCCATTATTTCTTATCAAAATCATCCAATGATTAAAGAAATAAAATATCCATTCATAAATAATAGAAATCCAGAACAAAACGTTCTTTCTAAAATAAAGGGGTACATAAAGCAATAACTTTGAAATGAAATCCTATTTAACTACTAAAGCAGATAAATGTCTTTCACCGCAACCGCTGCCTCCTCTACAGCTTTGCCTTGACTATTCCTCCATTTCCAAGTCTTTGGGTTTCCTGGTGTCCCTGCATTTTCAGTGCATACATACCGTCAGTGGATCCATATCTACCAACCAGGTTTCTGGTAGATAACACAGCTGACTATGTTTTTAAAGACTAAGGAGAAAATCTCATACCTTCTCCAGGAGAAAATAAAGACTTCCAGTCCCCAGAAAGCTTTCTTTGAGAATAACTGCTCGAAGGCTTTCTCACCCTATTCCGTGGTCCAAGAGCAGGACTACCGGGCTTCTTTGTTTGCTTCTCCATTCCATGGTTTATGCCCTTAGGTTCGAAACCTTTGGCTTTGGCCATAAGAGCTTGCGACTGTCTCAACTCATCCAAAAGGTCCAACATCTCGAAAACGTGTTCAAGCGTTTCCTCGAAGCGACTGACCTTTATGAGTATCCTCATCGCCTCTTTTCTAACCTTCTCATTGTCTCTAAACATAAGCTTGAGTTTTAGCATGATATCATGATTGGTGGTTAATGCAAGAGCACTGTTCCACTTTTCAAAATCAGCTGTTTCCTCAATAGTTGAGACACGAGTTGGTTCAGGAGGACAAAGTTCACTGAGTACTAACTTGTACTCAGCAACAGTCTGGGAAATGTCTAACTCGTTACTCCATCCCACACAGTATGGAACCAGTGCGTTAAATTCCTTGAGTATCATAGAAAGTGGGTTCATAGCTATTCTCTAAACCTATAAGCACATTTAAACAAACAATTAATTTAATATCCGATATTATCTCCCTCAAATAATATCATTAAATCACTAATCACATCTAAAATCCCATCAGATAAGGCAAGCCACCTTCGTGTGGACGTTTACCCACCCAAATGATTTAGTAATTAGATTTGCTTCGGTCGCACATCATTATAGCGTTACTTCGTTGGGAAGAATACTATAAAGCGTACCTAAGTGTAAACCATTACTCAGTACTAAGGTGAATCATTTGGAATTGCTACGTCACCGCAAGCCACGTTAGTGTGGACGTTTACGATAACTCACAATCCTTCACAATTCCCTATAACTGTCTACATCAACTATTTCCAAAAATCCCATTAAGCATAGCAAGCCACGTTCGTGTGGACGTTTACTGCACCAAAAGACTTTTATAGTTGACATCCAATTACTTGAGGCATTCGATTTCATAAATCAAGACGCGGAGAATCATAAGTGAAACTCGAAGTTTCTAACCAGTGATCCACCATGCGAACAACCCTATCTCTCATTAGATGAGGGAGCCGAGCAGATAAACGATCCATCTTTAAAAGAATGGTACGAATATCTCTAATTTGTGTCATCCACATGACCAAGTGGCTTTGGCTCCATTCCACTCCCCGGGGTGAGAATGAGTCGACTTGAAGTCAGTTTCAGAAAGACAAATTAGGCATTGTTTGATAAACTTAATCAATGTCTCTTGTAAAAGGAATTACAAGAATTCTCCTCCAATGACACATCTATACGAACTTCAAAAGTCCATAAGAGTCACCAAAAGAACAGTAATGGAGACCATGGGAATGTTTCCATCCCCTCTCCCACTTAGCTTTTTATAACAAAGGGATACGCTATCTAATGCATAATTAAACACATAAGCATGCATACAAGTAATAAAGTACATAGCACATAGTCAAAATAATACTAGAAAAATTATTTTCCGACTATCATGGCTTTATTCCATCTCCGTATGCGTCTTCTAGTCTTCAGTCTTCGTTCTTGAATGCTCCATGTGACGAGAATATTAATCCCAATATTTAAATCTATTTATTTTCAATAAATCCAAAAGATACTTAATTCGAAAATTAAGTCAATCGAATAAATCAAAAATAAAATTAAATATTATTAATATTTTTATTTATTTATTTTCCTATCTAATTCTATTAAATCTCTAGAATAATCTATCCAAGTCAAACTTGGAATATTCTAGAAGACTTCTATAATAGAATAAGGAAATAAAATAAATTAGGACTCTTCTACTTTCCAAGATTAATTTATTTCCATTACTATGAAAATTCCCATAAAATAGGAATAATCAATTAGGAAATAAATCAATCCTAAATTAACTTTTATTCCTTTCCAATTCTATTAAATCTCTAGGATCCTATTCCAAGTAGAACTCGGAATACTCTAGAAGACTTCCATAATAGAATAAGGAATAAAATTAATTCCAATTAATTCTTTTCCTAATCCATGAGAATTCCCAAAAATAGGAAAACTCAATTAGGAAAACCGAATCAATTAGGTAAGTAGTATCTTGGTAGGAGTAGCATGAGATAGGGAGACCCCACGCCACCCCCACCTTCGACCGCCCACCCTCGGAGGAGCCCCGCCGCCCAGCCTAGCCACCGGCCGCCACCGTCGCCGGCGGCAACCCTAGCCGAGGGCGATCGGCCCCCTCCCCTTGGGTCGATCGATTGGGGTCGATCAAGGGGTTTGATCGATCCCGGTCCTTCGTCCTCTTCGTCTTCTTCGTCACACGAGTTCTCCGGCGGTCGTCTCGGCATCGATCCAACGTAAATAAATTACAAGAAATAAATTTACAATCCCGGTGTCGATTCTATACATGAAATCGACCCTATACACTTTCCGGAAAACATAGAACAATAATAATAAATCTAAATTCGGTGAACCCCCGAATTTTTACTATTACAAGCACTCATCCACACAAAACGAATCTCGACATGTCCGAGAGTTTAATAAACGAACAATCATGGTAAATTAAATAGCAATTAATTAGACGAATAATTAACAATTAATTAAACCATGATAGTCGGAATCCCTGCAAGGTAGAACAAAATTGAACACATACATGAACACGAAACCAAACGCTCTGATACCAATTGCTGGAATTCGATGTCCCGGGTTATCAAAAAATTGCGGAAACCGACAACCCGACCGAAATCCTCGATCGCCGGAGATCCGAACCGCGAACCCCACGTGACCCGAGGCCCGACCGAGCACCACCACGGGCGAA
Organism: Euphrasia confusa; assembly: GCA_954870475.1. NCBI lineage: Eukaryota > Viridiplantae > Streptophyta > Magnoliopsida > Lamiales > Orobanchaceae > Euphrasia > Euphrasia confusa. The sequence continues at coordinate 41,005,612 of OX940950.1, read as the reverse complement.
CCCGCGGCACCCAGCCGAGCCCCCACGAGGGCTCGCGATTGCTCCCGTAGCAATCGCTGGGGATGCATGAGGCATCCCCGGGGCTGCTCGTAGCAGCCCCGCAGCGAGCCCGCGGCTCGCTGCCCAGCGGGGCCTAGCCCCCGCACGCATCCGCTGCGTGCGAACCCGCAGCACGTACGGGGTCGCTGCGGGTGACCCCGCAGCTTACCCGCGATCGATCCTAGGATCGATCGCACCCCTCGGCTTCGGCCGAGGGTTTCTTCTAGCCGCCCCGCACCGGCGGTCCGAACCCTAGGGTTCGACCGCCACCTTCGATCCTCGCCGGGGATCTCGAATCCCCGTCCCCGAGGTTCGTCGTTTTCCCGGATCATGTGTTCATGTATGTATCACAATCAATTCACATAAAATCATAGAAGGGAGTATATGATTTTACCTTTTAATTCGTTGTGCGGAGAAACGAATTTAAGTTGATGACCTTACGATCTTCCCTCGTATTCCTTGCACTTCGTTCGAACGTCGGGTGGGCGACGATCTATCGAACTCCTATGGATCTCCTTCAACTCTCTAGAATATCAAGTATGATAATCTTGTCTTATTCAAGTTATGAATTATGAAGGCCATGTAGTGCTTTTATAGGCTACGTAGGGGATCTAAAGGAGGTGGAATATTGGGCTTACAATATTGAAGATTAAATTGAGCCCACTGCCCAAGTCCATTAATCCTTATCAATATTAATTAATTTATTTTCCACTATATAAATTAATTGCACTCCCAATATTAAACCATATTATATCAAATAATATTTCTCCGGTAGTATTATTTATTCCGTGTATTTAAGATTTAAATATCCATGAATAAAATTAATTTATTTCTAATTAATTTATTCATCTCTTTAATCCGAGACTAGTACCATTCAACCTTAATTATTGTGCGGAACGTATCCACTCATGAGGTTTACACAATAATTCCTTATGAACTCATCTCGGGGATATTATCAACCCTTCCGGGATACACTGTCCGGTCAATCATTCACGTCATGCCATATATGAAATATAGTGACCCAACTTAACCGGTAATTAACCCAATAATTAAATCGGTTAATTCCTTTGGTAAATCAAAGTCACTTATATTAAATATACACACCCGCAACAATATCGGGGATTAAGAATAAAATACACCGAGACTCGAATCGATTATCGCCGGCAATCTTAATCGATGAATCTCAACGATCCGCTCAATACACCAAGTGTACAAGTGTGATAAAATAATTAAGACAAATTATTTTCTCTCTCACACAACGACTATACCGATGGATTGGTCCGGGTCCATCTAGGTCGTGAGCCACTGTTTGATTAAATACGAGTAACCGATAGTATGATCTTCTGTGTGGGCCCGACACACCATACTAACTACAACGTATAAAATCCAGGACTATGATTTGCATATATTTAATTAATAATAATTAAAAGCAAACAATTGTTTATTAATTAAATAGATTAAATGCTATGACCGGGAGTTTACCGTTACTTAAATCTAGACATGAAGTACACAACTCCAACAATCTCCCACTTGTACTAAGGTCTAGTCATTTCCTCCAAAATCCCGGTTCCCATACTCATCACGTGCTTAAGGTGTACTTCCAAGAAGTACTATGTGAGTGAGCAATCTAGGTTGCCGCTCTGAAGTTATCTTTGTGACTACTACGTCGTCTCCCTTGACGATGACTCGTATCAGGTGGTACTTGCTCTATGTGTTAACATCACTTTTGACTTATGACTTCTTCCAGTTCACCGTGCACCGCTATCCAATAGCCTTTGGTAAACTAAGAGTCATATCCAAGTCAAGAGGTTATCCCGGAACCTAACCAAAACTTCCGCTGCCTCTGAGGCTGCTTTTCGGTTATGATAGAGCCTGAGAAGCGTCCTGCTTATCACTCTTTTATTTCATGGTTCCACCCACCTCTTTCTAAAAGTGAACACATAGCCTGATATCGACTTTCACTGGTCCTTTCTTTGATTTTTAGGATCTGAGAACTTGTAATCAAAGAAGATTCCGTCTTGCTTAATAATCCAGTACTTTGCAAGTACTATTACAGCATCCGAAAATCTCTTGTCTAGATCACCTTGATATGACTGGGATTTTACCGTTACTTAAATCTAGACATTAAGTACACAACTCCAACAGATCGCCCCGCGGGGAGCGATCGAGCGGTCGCGGCTTTGCCGCGGCTAGGGCTCGATCGGGCACTCCTCGGGCGGTGGCTCTGGGCTGTTCGGTCGTGGTTTCCGGGACGTCGATCGGAGTCGGTTTTACGACGACTCCGGGTGATCGATTTCCAACAATTGGTATCAAAGCGTACGGTTACGTTTTTCGTTAATTGTTTCGATAATCGATTCTCGATGTATATGGCTATAGATTAATTTAATTTTATTAAATTATTGTGCTATATTATTGTTCTACGTCTTTGTTTTTCTATCTTGTATTAATCGTGTTGGTCGGAAAAATTGAATATTAAAAATCGAGGGTTTTTTCAGAAATATCGAACCTTGTCGATTGACCGTGGGCTTGGGGAAGGGGCTGCGTGTGTTGCTAGACGTGAGTAGGGGCATGGCCGGCGTGTGCCACCAGTGGTGGTGGTTCGCCGGCAGCCAGAGGCTACGCTCAGCAGTCGTGTTGGCAGCAACACGCACGCGGCTTCGGATTCGAGCTCGGACGGCATGATCGCGGGCTGCTGGTTCGCCAAGGCTCGTAGGCTGGGCGTGCGGGCTGGAGCGAAGTCGATGACGGGACGTCGAGGGCGTCATCAGGCTGCTCCGGCGAAGGTCCGCGCGATCGATCGATCGACCGCGGCATAGGCATGAACCCGGCTGGTCGCACAGGCTGGGATGTTGGCGGAAATCGACGGCTTGATTCACCGGATGTCGAGATCGCTGACAAGCCTCCCGGGGCTGGGCACGCCTTTGCGCGGGCTGCTGTTGGTTGAATGAATTAATTCATTCTCGATCGGGCCTGGTGCGTAATTCATGATGCTGTACACGGCCTGGTGCGTAATTGCATGGTGAGGTGCGCATGTGCATGCTATTACATGCATGGGACCATTTTTGGTCCACTTGGTTCGATTGGGATTTTGGGTCGACCGGAATTTCGATTTTGGTTCGTCCCGGTAAATCCGATCTTTCCGGAAATAATTTAATCTTTCTAATTTTATTTAATTTAATTTTGGAATTAATTCAAATTCTATTTGGATTAGATTTCTTAATTATGGAATTAAATAATGGAATTAGATAGAGATTGAAATTAGGAAAGAAAATCATAGTTTCTCCAGATATCCTATACCTACTTGGATTAGAAGTCTTAAGAAGAATCAAAATTCGATTTTGATTATGATTCTTGAGATCTAATTTGAATAGGATTGAGAAATTATTAAAATATTGATTTTATTTCATTTAAGTATTTTATTTAAAATCATTAGATTAATTCAAAATTTATTTTGAATTGGAAAATCTTGGATTTTATTTAGAATAGAATTAAATATGGAAATCAATGGATTTTAATAAAATTGATTTTATTTAATTTAAGTATTTTTATTTAAAATCATTAGATTAATTCAAAATTTATTTTGAATTGGAAAATCTTGGATTTTATTTAGAATAGAATTAAATATGGAAATCAATGGATTTTAATAAAATTGATTTTATTTAATTTAAGTATTTTATTTAAAATCAATAGATTAATTCAAAATTTATTTTGAATTGGAAAATCTTGGATTTTATTTAAAATAGAATTAAATATGGAAATCAATGGAATTGTTTTTATTTATTGGAGTATTTTATTTAAAATCATTAGATTGATTCAAATTTATTTTGAATTGGAATCTTAGATTTTATTTAAAATAAAATTAAATATGAAAATCAATGAATTTTTCCGTCACTCGACAAAGTATTCAAGACGTAAAATGAAGACTCAAGACAAGCATGCAGGAATTCATTGAGGTACGAATAGTCGAGAAATAATTTTACTTGAGCAATTATTTGATTATTTGTGTACGTACTTGCATGAAATGTATGTCTGTGATTATGCTTATGTGTATTTAATTATGCATTAGATAGCGTATCCCTTTGTTATAAAAAGCTAAGTGGGAGAGGGATTGGAAACAATGCCATGGTCTCCATTGCTGTTCTCTTCGTGACTTTTATGGAATTTTGAAGTTCGTATAGATAAGTCATTGGAGGAGAATTCTTGTAATTCCTCTTACGAGAAACATTGATTGAGTTTATCAAACAATGCCTAATTTGGCTTTCTGAAACTGATTTCAAGTCGACTCATTCTCACCCCGGGGAGTGGAATGGAGCCAAAGCCACTTGGTCATGTCGAGGACACAAATTAGAGACTTTCGTGTCATTTTATGACTAGATCGATTGTCTGCTCGGCTCCCTCATTCTATGAGAGATAAGGCTGTTCGCATGGTGAATCACTGGTTAGAAACTTCGAGTTTCACTTATTATTCTCCGCGTCTTGATTTACAAAATTGAATGATTCAAGTAAATTGGAGTCACTTATAAAAATCTTTTGGTGTAGTAAACGTCCACACTATCGTGGCTTGCTGCACTGAATGGGATTTTGGATTAACTGATGTAGACAGTTATAGAAGGGAGTAAAGGAGCGTATGTTAACGTAAACGTCCACACTATCGTGGCTTGCGGTGAATATGCGTATCCCAAACAATCTTCTTAGATACTGAGTAATGGTTTACACTTAGGTACGCTTCTTAGTATTCTTCCCATCGAAGTAACGCTAATGATGATGTACGACCGAAGCAAATCTAATTGCTAAATCATTTGGATAGGTAAACGTCCACACTATCGTGGCTTGCCATATCTGATAGGATTTTAGATGTGATTAGTGGTTTGATGATATTATTTGAGGGAGATAATATCGGAGATTAAATCAATTGTTTGTTGTTATATGTGCTCATAGATTAGGAAATGGCTTTGAACCCACATTCTGTGATACTTAAGGATTTTAAACTCACTGGTCCCTGAATGTAATGATTGGAATAGAAATTTGGACATTGCCCAAACTGTTGAAGAGTACAAGTTTGTACTCAGTGAGCTTTGTCCTCCCGAGCCTATTAATGTCTCAACTGATGAGGAAAGGACTGATTTTAAGAAGTGGGAAAATGCTTATGCAATGACCATTGATTGATATCATGTTCAAACTCAAAGTTGGTGTTTAGGCATGACATAGGCGGCTAGACAAGAAGCGATGAGGATACTCATAAAGGCCAGTCGATTCGAGGAAACGCTTAAACACGTTTTCGAGATGATTGACCTTTTGGACGAGTTGAGATGGAAATCGCAAGCTCTTGTAGCCAATACCAAAGGTTTTGAACCAAATGGTAAAATCGGGGGAAAGGAAAAGCAAGCAAACAAACCCAGTGGTTCTAAGATTACTTGGACCACGAGATGGGACGAGAAAGCCAAGAGTCAAGTGTTCTCGATGCAAACAGTCTGGGTACTGGAAGTCTGATTGTCCTCTCAAAGAAAGTACGAAATTTTCTTTAGTCGTAAAACATAGTGGAACCTGGTGTGTAGATATGGAACCACTGACGGTATGTGCATTTTAAATGCAAGGGTTCCAGGAAACCCGACGACTTGGAAAAGAAAAGATCATAGTCTACATGGGCAATGCTGTGAAGGAGGCAGCTGTTGCAGTGGAGGACATTTTATAGGATTTCATTTTGAGTTATTGCTTTTATGTACCTTTCATTTTAGAAAGAACTTTGTTCTGTATTTCTAATGAATAGAGATTTTATTTCTTTTAATCATTTGATGATTATAAGAAGAAATAATGATATTATCTATTTTGGTACATTAGCTAGCAATATATAAATGATGAATCCTGAGTCCACCACGATGCAACGAACCGTTTTATATAACTCGTTTTACTAATAAGAGATTTCTTTATTAAATCATTTATACTTGTGGATTCTTATGCTAAGTCATATTTATTCAAATAAGAAGTTCAAAGGTCGAAAATTGATAGTTTGATCAATTAAGTTGAAGGAGTGGACCTTCCGACCTAAGAATCTAATTTGGAGGATAATACGACTGATCAATCCTTTTTTGGATATAAGATCCGGACAAGTATTAGAATTGATTGACCCTGATGTGATCAGAGCTTGGGATTAGATCCCAAGTGACTACACCATACAGTTCTCTGTAGAAATGGTGTGTCAGAAATAAGAAATGGAACTCTTATAGAAATAGTAAAAGCATGAGTTATACGGAACTACCTATGTTCTATAGATATGTCTTGGAAACAACGGTGCATTTAAATGCGGTTGTAGAATATCCTAGAAGAACAAAAGATGTGTGTTCAATAGTACAATGAACCAGAAGGACGTTATAAGTTCTAACGCCCGGTTCATAAGAGGAAGAATATTAGATGAACCACAAGCCCAAAATGACGTGATACTTCTGAAAATAGAGAAAACGTTAAAGACTGGAAACCAGTCGAACCGAGTAGCGGTACACCACTAACTTCACCTAATGTTATTACTGTTAATACACTTGAATGCCGTTGTAGTGGGAGGTTGTGTGACAACCGGAGATATTCATAAGACTAGGAGAGTTTCGAACTCTGGACCTAGTATACATGAAATCAATCCCTGGATCTACATAGAGGCGGTACTAGATCTAAATGTGCCTTCTTGGAAAGCAGTAAGGATTATTGCTAAGAGGCAAGATCATTTAGAGTACAAGCTTAGTCAATCCATTGATGGATTGAAGTAAAGCTTAGAGATCGTGGAACTTGCGAATTGATGAGATAGTCCATTTAATGGATTCATCAAAGGCATAGACGAATCAAGTGTATTGGAAACGTGATGGAAACAAGGTGGTGTTTCTCGGGTTTTATGTAGATAAGATTCTTATCATTGGCAACAATGTAAAGATGTTGTCAGACATAAAATGATGGTTGTCTAGATAAATCGATATGAAAGATGTATGAAGAAGTTGGACATGTTATTAAGATCTAGGATCTCTAGAAAAGAACATTGTACTTCTCCTGGACATCTTACATATAAATGATTATGGTTCGTTTTAACATGCAAGATTCCGAGAAAGGATCGTTACCTTTCAGATACGGAATGCATCTATCTAAGGAAATGTGTTTTGGAACACAAAAGGAGATAGAAGCAATTAAAGCGGTTTCCTACACTTTGAGTGTGGAAAGCTTAATGCAATGTTGAAAACGAGAACCTGATATCGGCTATGCGGTTAGCATAGTGGGAGGATATCAAGGTAATCCTGGAAAGGAATATTCGACTGTTGTAGTGAACATTTAAAGTACTTTCGAAGTACTGGAGACTATGTTCTAAATTACGGAGCAGACGAATTTTTCCTTTGGATTACATTTTCTTAGATTTCTAATCGGAAAATGACCGGTGTAAGTCGATATCAGGCTATGTGTTTCACTATGAAGGAGGAGGAGCTTTAACATGGAAGAGTGATAAGCACGATGCTTTTCGGACTCTGCCATGGGTAACCAAGAATAGCGGCCTCAGAGGCAGTGGAAGTTCTGGTAATACTCCGGGATAACCTCTGGGACTTAGATGTGATTCTTAGTTTGCCAAAGGCTATGTAAATAGCGGTGCGATGGCAAATGGTAAGAAATCACAAGTCCATAAGTGTAAGATAACACATAGAGCAAGTACCACCTGATACGAGTCATCGTCAGGGGAGACGACGCTGTAGTCACCAAGATAACTTCAGAATGACAATCTAGATTGCTCTGTCACAAGGCACTTCTTGGAAGTGCATATTAAGCACGTGAAGAGTATGGGAGTCGGGAGTTTGGAGGAAATGACTAGACCATAGTATAAGTGGGAGATTGATGGAGTTATACTTAATGTCTAGATTTAAGTGATATGAACTCCCGATCCATTGCCATTAATCTATTTAATTAAATAAACAATTATTTGCGTTTAATTATTTATAATTAAATATATGCAAATTATAGTCCTAGATTATATACGTTGTAGTTAGTATGGTGTGCGGGCCCACACAGAAGATCATACTATCGGTTACTCGTATTTAATCAAACAGTTGCTCACGACCTAGATGGACACGGACCAATCCATCGGTATAGTCGTTGTGTGAGAGAGAAAATAATTTGTCTTGATTATTTTATCACACTTGTACACTTGGTGTATTGGGCGGATCGCTTGAGATTTATCGATTAGGATTGCCTTGGATAATCGATTTAAATCTCAGTGTATTTTATTCTTAATCCCCGATACTATTGCGGGTGTGTATATTTAATATAAGTGACTTTGATTTTCTAAAGGAATTGACCGGTTTAATTATTGGGTCAATTACCGGTTAAGTTGGGTCGCTATATTTTATATATGACATGCCGTGAATACTTGACGGGAAAGTGTATCCCGTAAGGGTTGATAATATCCCTAAGATGAGTTCATAATGAATTATTATGTAAACCCTGCAGGTGGATTTGTTCCGCATAATAATTAAGGTTGAATGGTACTATTCTCGGATATAAGAGATGAATAAATTAATTAGCAATAAATTAATTTTATTCATGGATATTTATATCTTAAATACACGGAATAAATAATACTACCGAAGAAATATTATTTGATATAATATGGTTTAATATAGGGAGTGCAATTAATTTATATAGTGGAAAATAAATTAATTAATATTAATGGGATTAATAGATTTGGGCTTGGGCTCAATTTAATCATTAATATTGGAAGCCCAATATTCCACCTCCTTAAGATCCCCTACGTAGCCTATAAAAGCAATACATGGTCTTCTCTATTCTCATAACTTGAAGATCACAATTCAAGAGAGAGAAAGGAGAGAAGGAGATCCATAGAGTTCGGAGGATCGTCGCCCACCCGACGTTCGAACGAGTGCAAGGAATACGTGGGAAGGTCTCAAGGTCTTCAATAAGATCTCGTTTCTCCGCACAACGAATCGAAAGGTGAATTAAATATTTCCGCTATTTAATTCATATTTATTGAAATATTATCGAAAAACAAGATCCGATAAACGGGGATCCAAACCGGGACGAGTCGGGAGGTGGCGGTCTTGGACCGCCGGACCGCCGGCGACTCGAGGCTTCGGCTGGACGGACTACCCCGTGGGAGCCCTCGACTGGGCAGCCCACAGCCCGCCTTAGCGGCGGGCGATCGCCCCGCGGGGAGCGATCGAGCGGTCGTGGTTAGGGCTCGATCGGGCACTCCTCGGGCGGTGGCTCCGGGCTGTTCGGTCGTTGTTTCCGGGAGGTCGATCGGAGTCGGTTTTATGACGACTCCGGGTGATCGATTTCCAACAATAAGGACTCTCATGGCTTCTTGCCTTGCCGCACGATCTTGCTGCCCAAACATATCCTTGAGGTTGTACAACATATCCTCGGCAGTGTCCATCGACTCATGTTGGGTTTGGAGTACATTTGACATAGAAGCCAAAATATAACACCTAGCCATTTCATCAGCCTTTTTCCACTTCCGATATGCTTCCTTTTCCTCTTTAGTTGAGGCATCCGTGGGCTCAGCAGGGCACACATCATAGAGTACAAATTTGTACTCTTCAGAAGTCAGGACAATGTCCATATTTCTCCTCCAATCAATATAATTGGGGCCAGTGACTTTATTCTCCTTGAGTATCACAGAAAGTGGATTCATAGATATTCTCTAAACCTATAAGCACATTTAAACAAACAATCAATTTAATATCCGATATTATCTCCCTCAAATAATATCATTAAATTACTAATTACATCTAAAATCCCATCAGGTAAGGCAAGCCACGTGGTGTGGACGTTTACCCACCCAAATGATTTAGCAATTAGATTTTCTTTGGTCACACATCACTTATAGCGTAACCTCGTGGGGAGGAATACTATAATGCGTATCTAAGTGTAAACCATTACTCAGTACTAAAGTAAATCTTTTGGAATTGCTACATCACCGCAAGCCACGTGGTGTGGACGTTTACGACAACTTCACAACTCTTCACAATTCCTTATAACTGTCTACATCAATTAATCCAAAATCCGTTAGTATAGCAAGCCACGTGGTGTGGACGTTTACTACACCAAGAGACTTTTATAATTGACTCCCAATTAAAAGATCCATTCGATTTTCGTAAATCAAGACGCGGAAAATCATAAGTGAAACTCGAAGTTTCTAACCAGTGATTCACCATGCGAACAACCCTATCTCTCATTAGATGAGGGAGCCGAGCAGACAATCGATCCATTTCAAGAAATGGTACGAAGGGATACGTTATCTAGTGCATAAAGTAAACACATATAGCATGCATACAAGCAATAAAGCACATAGTATCACATAGTCAAAATAATTCTAGAAAATTATTTTCCGACTATCATGGCTTTATTCCATCTCCGTACGCATCTTCTAGTCTTCATTCTTCGTTCTTGAATGCTCCATGTGACTAGAATATTAATACCAATATTTAAATCTATTTATTTTTAATAAATCCAAAAAATACTTAATTCGAAAATTATGTCAATCGAATAAATCAAAAATAAAATTAAATATTATTAATATTTTTATTTATTTATTTTTCCTTTCTAATTCTATTAAATCTCTAGAATCCTATCCAAGTAAGACTTGGAACATTCTAGAAGATTTCTATAATAGAATAAGGAAATAAAATAAATTAGGACTCTTCTACTTTCCAAAATTAATTAATTTCCATGTCCATGAAAATTCCCATAAAATAGGAATAATCAATTAGGAAATAAATTAATTTAATAATTAATTATTTTCCTTTCTAATTCTATTAAATCTCTAGAATCCTATCCAAGTTAGACTTGAAATATTCTAGAAGATTTCCATAATAGAATAAGGAAATAAATTAATTCCAATTAATTCTTTTCCTATTTCCATGAGAGTTCCCAAACTTAGGAATACTCAAAATAGGAAAACCGAATCAATTAGGAAAGTGTATCTCGGTTAGGAGTAGCACGGGGTGGGGATCCCCGCACCACCCCCAACCGATCGACCACCACCACCGGAGGAGCGCCGCCGCCCAGCCCAGCCGACCAGCCGCCACCGTGACCGGCGGCAGCCCCAGCCGAGGGCGATCGGCCCCCTCCTCGCGGTCGATCGCTCGGGATCGATCAAGGGGTTTGATCGATCCCCGGTCCTTCGTCCTCTTCGTCTTCTTCGTCACACGTGTTCTCCGGCGGTCGTCTCGGCATCGATCCAACGTAAATAAATTACAAAATAATAAATTTACAATTCCGGTATCGATTCTATACATGAAATCGACCCTATACAATTTCCGGAAAACATAGAACAATAATAATAAATCTAAATTCGGTCAACTCCCGAATTTTTACTATTACAAGCATTCATCCACACAAAACGAATCTTGACATGTCCGAGAGTTTAAAAAACGAATAATCATGGTAAAAATAATTAACAATTAATTAAACCATGATAGTCGGAATCCCTGCAAGGTAGAACGATAATTGAACATATACATGAACACGAAACCAACGCTCTGATACCAATTGATGGAAATCGATATCCCGGGCTATTAAAATTTGCGGAAAATAATAACTTGACCGAAATCCTCGATCGCCGGAGACCCGACCACGAACCACCGTACGAGCTGAGGCTCGACCGAGCACCGCACGGGCGAACCCGCGCGCCCAGCCGAGCCCCCGCACGGGGCTCGCGATCGTCATGCAGACGATCGCTGGGATGCCTCACGGCATCCCCGGGGCTGCTCGTAGCAGCCCCGCAGCGGGTCGCGTGACCCGCTGCTCAACGCGCTGGGCTCGTCCCAGCGCACCGCTGCGGGAAGCCCCGCAGCACGCTTCGAGTCTCTGCGGGTAACTCCCGCAGCTCCCAGCGATTACCGGCAAGGATCCCTAGACCGCCGGCGGTCCGGTGGTCTTCGACCACCACCGCCCGGTCTATCCCCGTCCCTGGTTTCGTCATTTTCCGGATCGTGTGTTCATGTATACATCACAATCATATATTCTCATAAAATCATACAAGGGAGTTTATGATTTTACCTTTGATTCGTTGTGCGGAGAAACGAAATCAAATTGAAGACCTTTGAATCTTCCTACGTATTCCTTGCACCTCGTTGGAACGTCGTGTGGGCGACGATCCTCCGAACTCTATGGATCTACTTCACGAACTCTCTAGAATATCAACTATAATATTCTTATGGTGTGTTTAATTGTGAAGACCATGTAGTGCTTTTATAGGCTACGTAGGGGATCTAAAGAAGGTGGAATATTGGGCTTCCAATATTAATGATTAAATTGAGCCCAAGCCCAAATCTATTAATCCCATTAATATTAATTAATTTATTTTCCACTATATAAATTAATTGCACTCCCAATATTAAACTATATTATATCAAATAATATTTCTCCGGTAGTATTATTTATTCCGTGTATTTAAGATTTAAATATCCATGAATAAAATTAATTTATTGCTAATTAATTTATTCATCACTTGTATCCGAGAATAGTACCATTCAACCTTAATTATTATGCGGAATAAATCCACTCATGAGGTTTACATAATAATTCCTTATGAACTCATCTCGGGGATATAATCAACCCTTCCGGGATACACTTTCCCGTCAAGTATTCACGGCACACTACAAAAAAACAGGGAACCTCTACGGGAATTCCCTACGGCTTTTTTCCCGTAGGGTTTTCCCTACGTCATTCCCTACGGGGATCGTTTTCTGAGTTCCCCTACGGCATTCCCTACGGCCCCGCCGTAGGGATGACTCCCGTAGGGGATCCCCGTAGGGGACTGCGCGCGCATTCGCGCCCTACAAGAGGCCCTACGGGCTCTCCTACGGCTAGGCGTAGGAAAATACTCCCTACGGGCATACCCCGTAGGGGAGTAATAAATCCCTTACGGGTAATTTCCCTGTAGGGGTCCCCTACGGCTATTTCCCGTAGGGGAGTAGAGAAATTTATTCCCTACGGCAAATGCCGTAGGGGAATTGTTTTTTTTTTTTTTTTAAATATTAATTTATATAATAATAAATTAATTAAATGTTATTATAAAATTACGCTAAATTGTTTTAAATGTATTTTTTAACTGTTTACGCAATTATGCGGCAATTACAATTTTATAAACATAATTTTTTGCACAATTTTATAAATATAAGTAATTAGAAAAATTACGCAATTACGCAAAAAATTGCGCAATTTTATAAAAATAATTAATTACAAACAATATCGCAATTACGTAAAAATTACAGAAAAAATAACAAAAATAGTTTTAGAGTCTAAACACATCTCAAAAACTACTACTAAATAATACTTAAATTTAAGTAAAACTTGTAAACGCAAAAAAAAATAAAAAATATGAGTCCTTAAAAATTAATAAAAAACGATGGTGAGTTCTATTTAGTTTAATATATTTAAATGCCTTTTTATTTTAAATTATCTTTTTTAAAACCACTATTTATATTTATATATATATATATATATATATATATATATATATATATATATTATTATTATTACATTTTTACATAATAAATATAAGTTAATGAATACATATATATTATCTTTTAAAAATTGTACATATAACTCAGATAGCCCAGCGGTTATCTTCCTCCTCTTCACTCATGAGGTCTAGGGTTCAAACCCTGGTCTATGCAATACACATTATTAATTAATACGAAGAGGGCTGGGCTTTGGTCGGGCCTTGGATTGTGGGATGGGCTGGGGGCCCGAATAACATATGGGTCACGTTTTTTTAAAAAAACGTATTCCCTACGGCATGCCCGTAGGGATGGCCCCTACGGCTCCAAAAATCCCGTAGGGGATCTGTTCCCTACGGCGTGATTCCCGTAGGGGATGCCGTAGGGAACCCTGTTCCCTACGGATTTTTGTTGATTTCCCTACGGGAATGGCCGTAAGGAATGCCAGTTTTTTTTTGTAGTGGCATGTCATATATAAAATATAGTGACCCAACTTAACCGGTAATTAACCCAATAATTAAATCGGTTAATTCCTTTGGTAAATCAAAGTCACTTATATTAAATATACACACCCACAATAGTATCGGGGATTGAGAATAAAATACTCTAAGACTTGAATCAATTATCAACGACAATCCTAACTGATAAGTCTCAAGCAATCCGCCCAATACACCAAGTGTACAAGTTTGATAAAATAATTAAGACAAAATATTTTCTCTCTCACACAACGACTATACCGATGGATTGGTTTGTGTCCATCTAGGTCGTGATCAACTGTTCGATTAAATACGAGTAACCGATAGTATGATCTTCTGTGTGGGCCCGCACACCATACTAACTACAACGTATAGAATCTAGGACTATATTTTGAATATATTTAATTATCAATAATTAAATGCAAACGATTGTTGATTAGTTAAATAGATTAAATGCTATGACCGGGAGTTACCGTTACTTAAATCTAGACATTAAGTACACAACTCCAACAACAACGACTATACCGATGGATTGGTCCGTGTCCGTCTAGGTCGTGAGCAACTGTTTGTGTTGGAAATCGATATCCCGGAATTAATAAATTAATTAAAATTAATTATCTAATTAATTCCGACCGAAATCCTTTGGAGATCGAATATCCGAAGTTGTCAAAGTGCGGAACGACAACTCCAATCGACTCCCGGATGCCGGAACAACCCGCCACGAACCACCACGCGAAGCCGGACTCAACCAAACCCTAACCACGGGGATAGCCCGGGCTGTTCGGTCGAGCCCTCGTGTGGGGCTCGCGGCTGTCCTTGGCAGCCGCCTAGGGCTGCCCTTGGCAGCCCCTTATGCACGCCCAGCCGCCCCCGGTGATCGCACGACCAGCCACGGCGAACCGTGGCTTGCGATCACCACCAGCCACCGCCGCTCGAGCGGCGGTCCAGCCGCGTGAGCGGGGCTGCTCCAGCAGCCCGCTGGAGGTGCGTGGGTGATCGAGCTCGCCCTCGATCGAGTCTCGGCGTCCAGCCGAGGCTCGCCCCTCTCGACCCTCTTTTGTTCGAGCCGTTGAGCCGCCGGCGGTCCGGTGATCTTCGATCACCACCGCCCGGTTCAACCTCGTCATGGGTCGCGTTCTTGGATCTTGGTTCATGATATTCTCACGATAATTAAACGATAAAATCATAAAGAGGGTTTTACGATTTACCTCGTTCTCGTTGTTCGGAAAAACGAAGAACTCAATTTGACGACCTTGAGATCTTCCCGCGTATTCCTTGCACTAGTTCGGACGTCGTGTGGGCGACGATCTACCGAACTCCATGGATCTCCTTCACGAACTCTCTAGACTAATCAAGTATGATTATCTTGTCTTGTCTAATTGTGAAGACCATGTAGTGCTTTTATAGGCTACGTAGGGGATCTTAAGGAGGTGGAATATTGGGCTTCCAATAATAGTGATTAAATTGAGCCCAAGCCCAAATCTATTAATCCTTACTATTATTAATTAATTCTATTTTCCACTATATAAAATTAATTGCACTCCCAATATTAAACCATATTATATCAAATAATATTTCTCCGGTAGTATTATTTATTATGTGTATTTAAGATATAAATATCCATGAATAAAATTAATTTATTGCTAATTAATTTATTCATCTCTTTTATCCGAGACTAGTACCATTCAACCTTAATTATTATGCGGAACGAATCCACCTGCAGGGTTTACATAATAATTCCTTATGAACTCATCTCGGGGAAATTATCAACCCTTCCGGGATACACTTTCCCGTCAAGTATTCACGGCATGCCATATATAAAATATAGTGACCCAACTTAACCGGTAATTAACCCAATAATTAAATCGGTTAATTCCTTTGGTAAATCAAAGTCACTTATATTAAATATACACACCCGCAATAATATCGGGGATTAAGAATAAAATACACAGAGACTTAAATCGATTATCGCCGGCAATCCTAATCGATAAATCTCAAGCAGATCCGCTCAATACACCAAGTGTACAAGTGTGATAAAATAATTAAGATAAATTATTTTCTCTCTCACACAACGACTATACCGATGGATTGGTCCGTGTCCATCTAGGTCGTGAGCAACTGTTCGATTAAATACGAGTAACCGATAGTATGATCTTCTGTGCGCCCATGCAACACCATACTAACTACAACGTATAAAATCCAGGACTATGATTTGCATATATTTAATTATAAATAATTAAACGCAAATAATTGTTTATTTAGTTAAATAGATAATGGCAATGGATCGTGAGTTTCCGTTACTTAAATCTAGACATTAAGTACACAACTCCAACAATCTCCCACTTGTACTAAGGTCTAGTCATTTCCTCCAAACTCCCGACTCCCATACTCATCACGTGCTTAAGTTGTACTTCCAAGAAGTATGATGTGAATGAGCACTCTAGGTTGCCGCTCTGAAGTTATCTTGGTGACTACAGCGTCGTCTCCCTCGACGATGACTCGTATCAGGTGGTACTTGCACTATGTGTTATCTTACACTTATGGACTTGTGATTTCTTACCATTTGCCATCGCACCGCTATACACATAGCCTTTTGGCAAATTAAGAATCACCTCTAAGTCCCAGAGATTATCCCGGAGTTATACCAAAACTTCCGCTGCCTCCGAGGCCGCTATTTGGTTACCCATGGCAGAGTCCGAAAAGCATCGTGCTTATCACTCTTCCATGTTAAAACTCCTTCTCCTTCAATAGTGAAACACATAGCCTGATATCGACTTACACCGGTCCTCATTCGATTAGAAATCTAAGAGAATGTAATCCAAAGGAAATGTTCGTCTGCTTCGTAGTCTAGAACAGTACTTCGAAAGTACTTTTACAGCAGTCGAATATTCCTTTCCAGAATTACCTTGATATCCTCCCACTATGCCAACCGCATAGCCGATATCAGGTTCTTGTTTTCAACAATGCATTTATTAAGCTTTCCACACTCAAAGTGTAGGAAACTGCTTTCATTGCTTCTATCTCCTTTTGTGTTCCTCAAACACATATCCTTAGATAGATGCATTCCGCCTCTGAAAGGTAACGAACCTTTCTCGGAATCTTGCATGTTAAAACGAACCATAATCATATATATGTAAGATGTCCAGGAGAAGTACAATGTTCTTTCCTAGAGATCCAAGATCTCAAGAACATGTCAAACTTCTTCCTTTATCTTTCATATTGATTAATCTAGACAACCATCATTTTATGTCTGACAACATCTTTACATTGTTACCAATGATAAAATGTTATCTACATAAAACCTCCGAGAAACACCACCTTGTTTCCATCACGTTTCCTATACACACGATTCGTCAATGCCTTTTGATTAATCCATCAAATGGACTATCTCATCAATGCGCAAGTACCACGAACTTAATGCTTTGTTCCAATCCATAAATGGATTAACTAAGCTTGTACTCTAAATGATCTTGCCTCTTAACAATAATCCTTATTGCTTTCCAAGAAGGCACATTTAGATCTAGTACTGCCTTCATGTAGATCAAGGGATCGATTTCATGTATACTACGTCCAGAGTCCGAAGACTCACCTAGTATTATGAATATCTCCGGTTGTCACACAACCTCCCACTACAACGGCATTCCGGTGTATAAACAGTGATAACAGTAGGTGCAGTTAGTGGTGTACCGCTACTCGGTTCGGCTGGTTCTCAGTCTTCTTCGTTCTCTCTCATTTCAAAGTATCACGTCACTTTGGGCTTGTGGTTCATTACATAGTCTTCCTCTAAGAACCGGGCGTTAGAACTTATAATGTCCCTCTGGTTCATAGTACAATTGAACACACATCTTTTGTTCTTCCAGGATATTCTACAACCGCATTTGAATGCGCCGTTGTTTCCAGACATATCCATAGAACATAGGTAGTTCCGTATAACTCATGCTTTTACTATTTCTATAAGAGTTCCATTTCTTGTTTACGACACACCATTTCTACACTAAAAATGTATGGTGTAGTCATTTGGGATCATCCCAACCTCTGATCAGTATGCCATGCATTCCTCAGACAGGTACTTGCCTCCGCGATCAAATCGCAGGCTACAAATGGATATACCTCGATGGTTCTCCACAATTTTTGTGGCACATCAGGTATTCTAATCCATTTCTCGAGTAATCATCAAATGAAGTACTCGTACCTTATTGTCTGAGTAGACATAGGTCTGCATACATCAGAGTCAATCAATTCTTATGCTTGTCCGGATCTTATATCTTATATCCATAAAAGATTGCTTAGTCATATTATCTTCCAAATTAGATTCTTAGGTCGGAAGGTCCACTCTTTCAACTTAATTGATCAAATATCAATTTTCGACCTTTGAACTTCTCATTTGAATAAACATGACTTAGCATAAGAATCCACAAGTATAATTGATTAAGAAATCTCTTATTAGTAAAACGTGTTTCATACTACGGTCGTTGCATCGTGGTGGACTCAGGATTCATCATTTATATATTGCTAGCTAATGTACCAAAATAGATAATATCATTATTTCTTCTTATAACCATCAATGATTAAAAGAAATAAAATATCCATTTATTAGAAATCCAGAACAAAGTTCTTTCTAAAGGTACATAAAAGCAATAACTCAAAATGAAATTCTATAAAATGTCCTCCACTGCAACTGCTGCCTCCTCTACAGCATTGCCCATGTAGACTACGATTTTTTCTTTTCCAAGTCGTCGGGTTTCCTGGAACCCTTGCATTTAAAATGCACATACCGTCAGTGGTTCCATATCTACACACCAGGTTCCGGTAGATAATACCACTGACTATGTTTTACGACTAAAGAAAATTTCGTACTTTCTTTGAGAGGATAATCAGTTCCAGTACCCAGACTGTTTGTATCGAGAATACTTGCCTATTGGCTTTCTCATCCCATCTCGTGGTTCATGTAACTTAGAACCACTGGGTTTCTTTGCGTTCTTTTCCTTTCCCCTGATTCATGCCTTCAGGTTTAAAACCTTTGGCATTGGCTACAAGAGCTTGCGATTTCCGTTTCAACTTGTCTAAAAGGTCAATCATCTCAAAAACGTGTTTAAGCGTTTCCTCGAATCGACGCCACGTTCGTGTGGACGTTTACCTATCCAAATGATTTAGCAATTAGATTTGCTTCGGTCGTACATCAATTATAGCGTTACTTCGTTGGGAAGAATACTATAAAGCGTACCTAAGTGTAAACCATTACTCAGTATCCAAGAAGATTGTTTGGGACACGTATATTCACCGCAAGCCACGTTCGTGTGGACGTTTACGTTAACATACGCTCCTTCACTCCCTTCTATAACTGTCTACATCAATCGTTCCAAAATCCCATTCAATGTAGCAAGCCACGTTCGTGTGGACGTTTACTACACCAAAAGACTTTTACAATTGACTCCCAATTATTTGAATCATTTAATCTTGTAAATCAAGACGCGGAGAATCATAAGTGAAACTCGAAGTTTCTAACCAGTGATTCACTATGCGAACGACCCTATCTCTCATAAATGAGGGAGCCGAGCAGACAATCGATCTAGTCATCAAATGACACGAAAGTCTCTAATTTGTGTCCTCGACATGACCAAGTGGCTTTGGCTCCATTCCACTCCCCGGGGTGAGAATGAGTCGACTTGAAATCAGTTTTGGAAAGACAAATTAGGCATTGTTTGATAAACTTAATCAATGTTTCTCGTAAAAGGAATTACAAGAATTCTCCTCCAATGGCTTATCTATACGAACTTCAAAAATCCATAAAAGTCACCAAGAGAACAGCAATGGAGACCATGGATATGTTTCCATACCCTCTCCCACTTAGCTTTTTATAACAAAGGGATACGCTATCTAATGCATAATTAAATACACATAAGCATGCATACATGAAATAAAGCACATAGAATATTTTCACATAATCAAAATAATACTAAAATATTATTTTCCGACTATTATGGCTTTATCGCATCCCCGTACGCATCTTCTAGTCTTCAGTCTTCGTTCTTGAATGCTCCATGTGACGGGAATATTAATTCCAATATTTAAATCTATTTATTTTCAATTAATCCAAAAGTTACTTAATTCGAATATTAAGTCAATCGAATATATCAAAAATAAAATTAAATATTATTAATATTTTTATTTATTTATTTTCCTATCTAATTCTATTAAATCTCTAGAATAATCTATCCAAGACCCACTTGGAATATTCTAGAAGACTTCTATAATAGAATAAGGAAATAAAATAAATTAGGACTCTTCTACTTTCCAAAATTAATTAATTTCCATGTCCATGAAAATTCCCATAAAATAGGAATAATCAACTAGGAAATAAATTAATTTAATAATTAATTATTTTCCTTTCTAATTCTATTAAATCTCTAGAATCCTATTCCAAGTAAAACTTAGAATATTCTAGAAGACTTCTATAATAGAATAAGGAAATAAATTAATTCCAATTAATTCTTTTCCTATTTCCATGAGAATTCCCAAAAATAGGAATACTCAAAATAGGAAAACCGAATCAATTAGGAAAGTGAATCTAGGTAGGAGTAGCACGGGGTGCGCCACCCCCACCCTTTGATCGATCGGCCGGGGAGGAGCGCCGCCGCCACCTCAGCCCACGCGCCACCACCACCGGTGGCCGGCGTGGCCGAGGGTTCCCGCGGGCAGCCCCACGCCCCCCTTCGATCGATCCGGTCCTCCCTCTCGTTCGTCTCCTCCGTCACACTTTTCCGGTCGTCGTTTCGTCCTCGATCCAACGTAAAATAAATTACAAATTTATTACTACGTTATCCGGTATCGATTCTTTACAAAACGACCTCAAACAATTTCCGGAAAAATTAAGAACAAGCATTCACCACACAAGAACAAATATTGACATCACCGAGAGTTTAATAATCAAGAACATTATTATGACATTAATTAACAAAATTAAATCTAGCCATAATAATCGGAAACCCTGCAAGGTAGAACAATTTATCGAAAAATACCATGAACTAAAACCAACGCTCTGATACCAATTGTTGGAAATCGATATCCCGGAATTAATAAATTAATTAAAATTAATTATCTAATTAATTCCGACCGAAATCCTTTGGAGATCGAATATCCGGAGTTGTCAAAGTGCGAAACGACAACTCCAATCGACTCCCGGATGCCGGAACAACCCGCCACGAACCACCACGCGAAGCCGGACTCAACCAAACCCTAACCACGGGGATAGCCCGGGCTGTTCGGTCGAGCCCTCGTGTGGGGCTCGCGGCTGTCCTTGGCAGCCGCCTAGGGCTGCCCTTGGCAGCCCCTTATGCACGCCCAGCCGCCCCCGGTGATCGCACGACCAGCCACGGCGAACCGTGGCTTGCGATCACCACCAGCCACCGCCGCTCGAGCGGCGGTCCAGCCGCGTGAGCGGGGCTGCTCCAGCAGCCCGCTGGAGGTGCGTGGGTGATCGAGCTCGCCCTCGATCGAGTCTCGGCGTCCAGCCGAGGCTCGCCCCTCTCGACCCTCTTTTGTTCGAGCCGTTGAGCCGCCGGCGGTCCGGTGATCTTCGATCACCACCGCCCGGTTCAACCTCGTCATGGGTCGCGTTCTTGGATCTTGGTTCATGATATTCTCACGATAATTAAACGATAAAATCATTAAGAGGGTTTTACGATTTACCTCGTTCTCGTTGTTCGGAAAAACGAAGAACTCAATTTGACGACCTTGAGATCTTCCCGTGTATTCCTTGCACTAGCTCGGACGTCGTGTGGGCGACGATCTACCGAACTCCATGGATCTCCTTCACGAACTCTCTAGACTAATCAAGTATGATTATCTTGTCTTGTCTAATTGTGAAGACCATGTAGTGCTTTTATAGGCTACGTAGGGGATCTTAAGGAGGTGGAATATTGGGCTTCCAATAATAGTGATTAAATTGAGCCCAAGCCCAAATCTATTAATCCTTACTATTATTAATTAATTCTATTTTCCACTATATAAAATTAATTGCACTCCCAATATTAAACCATATTATATCAAATAATATTTCTCCGGTAGTATTATTTATTCCGTGTATTTAAGATATAAATATCCATGAATAAAATTAATTTATTGCTAATTAATTTATTCATCTCTTTTATCCGAGACTAGTACCATTCAACCTTAATTATTATGCGGAACGAATCCACCTGCAGGGTTTACATAATAATTCCTTATGAACTTATCTCGGGGATATTATCAACCCTTCCGGGATACACTTTCCCGTCAAGTATTCACGGCATGCCATATATAAAATATAGTGACCCAACTTAACCGGTAATTAACCCAATAATTAAATCGGTTAATTCCTTTGGTAAATCAAAGTCACTTATATTAAATATACACACCCGCAATAATATCGGGGATTAAGAATAAAATACACAGAGACTTAAATCGATTATTGCCGGCAATCCTAATCGATAAATCTCAAGCAGATCCGCTCAATACACCAAGTGTACAAGTGTGATAAAATAATTAAGATAAATTATTTTCTCTCTCACACAACGACTATACCGATGGATTGGTCCGTGTCCATCTAGGTTGTGAGCAACTGTTCGATTAAATACGAGTAACCGATAGTATGATCTTCTCTGTGGGGCCCGACACACCATACTAACTACAACGTATAAAATCCAGGACTATGATTTGCATATATTTAATTATCAATAATTAAATGCAAACAATTGTTTATTTAATTAAATAGATTAGTGGCAATGGATCGTGAGTTTCCGTTACTTAAATCTAGACATTAAGTACACAACTCCAACATAATCCTCTTCCAAGAACCGAGCGTTGGTGCTAACAACGATCTTCTGGTCCTTTGGACTATGAAATAAACCACCTTTAGTTCCTCTAGGATATCCTACAAACAACCAAATATCCGAACGTGATTCCAACTTGTCAGCCCCATGCTTCAGCACATGTGCTGGAGTACCCCAGATCCGAATGTGTTTCAAGTTTGGCTTACGCCCGGTCCACAATTCCGAGGGTGTCTTATTGACTGTTTTAGAAGGAACTAAGTTCAGGATATACGCCGCTGTTTCCAAGGCATATCCCCAGACGAAACTGGTAAGTCTGAATTACTCATCATAGATCTTACCATTTCCATAAGAGTCCTATTCCTTCTTGCTGCTACACCATACTGTTGGGGCGTGTATGGTGCAGTCATCTGGGAGTCAATCCCATTCTCTGATAAGTACGCCTTAAACTCTCTCGAGAGGTACTCTCCTCCACGATCAGATCGTAGAGTCTTTGTGGTTTTACCATGAAGGTTCTCCACAAGAGCTTTGTACTCCTTGAACTTGTCAAAGCACTCGCTCTTGCGGCGCATCAGGTATATAAAGCCATACCTTGAGTAATCATCAGTGAAGGTTACGAAATATTCATAACCTCCTCTCGCTTGGACAGATAAAGGCCCGCACAAATCAGAGTGAATCAATTATAGTACTTCCTTGGATCTATACACCTTATCACTAAAGGGTCGCTTGGTCATTTTTCCTTCCAAGCATGATTCGCAGATTGGAAAGTCCTCATCTTTCACATCACTGAGTATTCCATCAGTTATCAATCTTTGAATCCTACTCAAGTTAATATGACCTAGCCTAAGATGCCATAAGTACTTTTGATTCATTCTAGAAGGCTCCTTTCTCTTATTGGTACTAGATTTGTTAAACGACTCAACTCGTTGCATCGTGGAATAATTGGGATTCAGTATATATAAGTTGCCTATCAATGTACCAGAACAGATATAATCACCATTCTTCTTGACAATAACAGAATTATCAAAAGAAACTGAATATCCATTCAAAACCAACTTAGAAACCGAAACAAGGTTCTATCTAAAATTCGGTACATAAAGACAATTATTCTATACCAAAACTTTATTATTAAAAGATAAATAAACATCTCCCACTGCAACTGCCGCCACTTTCGTAGCGTTGCCCATGTAGATGGTGATCTCTCCCTCTCTAAGTCGCCGGGTTTCCTGAAACCCCTGCAAAGAATTGCAGACATGATCAGTGGCTCCCGTATCCACACACCAGGTACCGGTGGATAACACCGCTAAACATGTTTCAGTCACTAAGGAAAAGTTCATACCTCCTTGTCTGAGAGGACAATTAGAGTTCCAATGTCCAGACTGCTTGCAACGGAAACACTTGCCCTTAGGCTTGTTCACTCCATTCTGTGGTCCACCAACTCTGGGTCCACTGGGTTTCCGTCCTTGCTTTTCTTCTTAATCCCCGAAGGGCGAGGAAGAGTCGATTTCACAGCCACAAGTGCTTGAGAACCCTTAAAGATTCCCTCTGCCGCCTGGAGTTCAGTCAGGAGTTCCGCCAACGTATATAACCTTTTGTTCATGTTACAGTTCAGGCGGAACTGCTCAAAACTCCTAGGCAGAGACTGGAGCACTATATCGATTTGGGATTCCCCATCGATAGTTCCTCCCATAATCTCTATCTCATTCAGATAGCCTATCATCCTAAGAACGTGATCCCTCACGGGCGTTCCTTCGGACATGGTGGCCGTCATGAGTTGCCTCATAGCATCTTGCCTGGCTGCCCTGTCCTGACTACCAAACATATCCTTGAGGTTACGCATCATATCATAGGAAGTGGCCATGGCTTCATGCTGATGTTGCAGTACATTTGACATAGAAGCCAAAATGTAGCACCGCGCCATCTGATCAGCCTTGACCCACTTCCGATGAGCTTCCTTTTCCTCAGGAGTGGATGCATCATTAGGTGCATCAGGACAATCGACCTGGAGTACATACTTGTACTCCTCAGCAGTTAGGACAATGTCCAAGTTTCGTTTCCAATCAATATAGTTTGGACCAGTGAGTTTGTTTTCTTTTAGTATCACAGACAGTGGGTTGAGTGCCATATCTATAAAAGAGACAAATCAAACCGTCAAATTTAATTCGATATTAACTCCCTTAATTAATATCATTAAATTTACCAATCAATCCTAAAATCCCATCAGACTAGTATGCCACGTTCATGTGGACGTATACTAATCCAAACGATTTTATAACTGGACTTTTACTTCGGTCGTACATCATTACAGCAGTGACTCCGATGGGGAGGATACTGTAAAGCGTACCTAAGTGTACACCATTTCTCATTACTAAGTCAAACCGCTCGGGAACTACATATCCACTGCAAGCCACGTTAGTGTGGACGTTTACGTTGACATGCGGTCCCTTTACGATTTTCTATAACTGTCGAGCCTCAATTAACCCAAAGTTACGTTTCCGTTTAGCAAGCCATGATAGTGTGGACGTTTACTAAACAAACAACTTTGTTAATTGAATTCCATTTATTAAATTTCACAATTTTATTAATCAAAGCTTGATATCTCGTAAGTGAAACTCGATGTTTCTAACCAGCGATCAATCATGCAATTGAGCCCTATCTCTCACTAGGTGAGGGAGCCAACAGAACAATCGATCTAGTCATCGAATGACTCGAATGTCTCTAATATGTGTCATCGACATAACCAAGCGCTTTGGCTCCATTCCACTCCCCGGGTGAGAATGAGTCGAGTTGAAATTAGTCTTTGAAAGACAGATTAGGCACTTGCTTTTGAAAAATATAATTGTTCAATTCTTATAAGTGGAATTGAATTCGAATTTTGATCTAGTGATATCCGTGTATCGACTTTATCCGATAGGAAGGATGACACTAAAGCCAACTCGTAAGTCAATACACATCACTCTCAAAACAGAGAATAGAGACCGCGGGATTGTTTCCAATCCCTCTCCCACTTAGTATTTTACGATTGAGGGATATACATGCATAAAATAATAAGCATAATAAAACACGTAAATCACACAAAAAGCAATTAACGTGGCCCGATTATTATGGCCTTAAAATCTTGAATGCACGTCACTTGGAACTCGAACTCGTTGCTCGTCTCGATTTCGATTCTCGTTCCTCCGGGCTTCGATCTCCTCTCGATCCAATAGCAGAAAATAATTACAAAAACTATTCTACTAACTTCGGTATCGATCCTATACATTTTGATCGACCCTATACAAGTCCCGGATTTAACGAAAAATAAATAAACCTAACGACTCAACCCGTCGTTTTTATCTATTACAAACAAGCAACTTTCCAAAAATAAAACGATCTCGACAAGCCCGAGAGTTTAATCAAAACCATACATATAAAGCACAAAATAAATTGGCCATAATAATCGGGTTCAACCTGCAAGGTAACATGCGCAAAAATACAACGAACCGATAACCGTCTCTGATACCAATTGTTGGAAATCGACTACCCGGGACATGTCCGTTCGACTACTCGAACATCCGGACAAGTCCAGTCGACCCCTGGCGTCCCCACTGTACTTAACATGAGGCCCTAGACCCGTAACACGCCCAGCCATTGCACCGAAAGTGCAACCGCGCGAAAACGGGGCAATATGCCCTGTCTGTCGGCCGACGCCATAAGGTTGTCGCCCGACAGGGCAATGTCGGCCGACAAGAAATGCTGTCGGCCGACAGCGTCACGATCCAGCAGCGGGTTTCGCCCGTTCTGGCTGTTCCGACGAGATTTTCTCGATCCGACTGCCACGCCGGAGGTCAGAGACCTCCCAGCAGTTCGAGAACATCAAATCCAAGCCACGTAAACCAATCTTTGGTTCGTTGTATAATTAGCGCAATATAGAGATCTTAGATTGTTGAGACCTTAGACGTTTGTTGAGACCTTAGACGTTTGTTGAGACCTTAGACGTTATCAATATAGAGATCTCATACCTTATGAATATAGAGATCTCATACCTTCTCGGTCGATTGTTGAGACCTTAGACGTTTCTAACGTATGTCTCTGATCCCGTCTCCAACCGTTGTGTGGGCAACGATCCGCTGGAGTTCTCCCGTCTATGCTCTCTCTGCCAAACCAGCGTAAGAATTAATTATTCCCTCTGAGAGAATAATAATTGCGTTAACTTAATTATTTTAACAGAGAAAAAAATAATAGCGCGAGACTTTTATTTTTCTCTGCTGAAATAATAGTTGCGGCGTTCAATAGGTTAAGAGAGGGCAAGGGAGGGGGTTTATATAGAGCTACGTTAGGGACCTCTTAGGTAAATTAATTAAGGGCTAAATTGAAATATTAATTAACTTGAATCCTTAAAAAGAAATTCCTTAATTAATTAATTAATTTCAATTTTAATTGTTATTCACTTCACTAAAAAATAATAATTGAATTCCCGAAATTAATTTAATATTATATCAACAATAATATTTCCGCCGAAATTACATATACGACTTTCCCCTTATTTAAGATATCGAATGTCCCTGAATTAATTTTAATTACTAATAATTAAATTACTTCGTTTCTTATTATCCGAGACTAGTACCACTCATCCTTATTATCATGTGGAACGAATCCACCTGCAAGGTTTACATGATAAACTTTATGAGCTCATCTCGGGGACATTATCAATCCAATAAATGGGACACGGTTTCCTGTCTATAATCTATAGCATGCCGTGTGTACAATTCCGATTTCCAATTTACCGAGAATATCGACTAATCAATTAGTCTCACTCATTGGCTGATTAAAGAACCGAGAATTGGACACACGCACCTATAATTATATAGGGATTAGTAATTCGTATATCTGTAATATCTGAGGTCTGGTTCGATTACTGCGACTAGTATAAATCGAACGCCCTCCCGTGGTCCTGCTCAATACACCAAGTGTACAAGTGTAACATAATAGTCAAGACCGACTATTTAGCAGTCACACTACGACGTACCGATGGATTGTCCCTGTCCATCTAAGTCGTGAGCTACTGTTCGATAGTATACGAGTAACCGACAGTATGATCTTCTGCGTGTCTCCTCACGCCATACTGTCTACAACGTATATATCTAGGACTATAGCATAAAGTACATAATAGACAAAAATGCAGACAGTTTGATTAATAGATAATAAAACACAGATAGGGAGTTCCATATTGTCACTAAACTAGACATTTAGAATATAACTCCATCACCACCCAGAAGCCGGAGAATATCTACCTTGACCCCCGTAAACCAATCGTTGGTTCGTTGTATGATTACGTACAAGTAGAAATCGAAACGAAGCGGAATTAGGGTTTCGATTCCATACCTTTGTTGCGTGATTCGGAGAAGCCGAATAGGCGAGCAACCCAGATCTTCTAGTGTGTATCCTAGCCCTCGATTCCGGACGTTGTGTGGGCAACGATCCACCGGAGATCTTCTCTTCTTCTTCTCTCTCAAACCCTCTCTCACGTTTTATTTCCTCAAGTGAAGAAAAATAAAAGCTGCGTAAGTTAGGTTAGGAGAAGAGAGATTGAGGGGTTTATATAGGCCACACTAGGGACCTTATGACAATTAATTAATTAGGCTAAATTGCAATTTAATTAAACCGGTGTCCTTAAAAAGAAAACCTTTAATTAAATTCAATTTTAATTATAATTAATTCCACTATAAAATTATAATTGAATTCCCAATTAATTAATCTATATTATTTTACCAATAAAATATTTCCGCCGAAATTACATATATGATTTCCCCCGTGTTTAAGATATCGCATGTCCACGAATTAATTTTAATTACTAATAATTAAATTAATTCATTTCTTATTATCCGAGACTAGTACCACTCATCCTTATTATCATGTGGAACAAATCCACCTGCAGGGTTTACATGATAAACTTTATGAGCTCATCTCGGGGACATCATCAACCCAATAAATGGGACACGGTTTCCTATTTATCATCTATAGCATGCCGTGTGTACAATACCGATTCCCAATTTACCGAGGATATTGACTAATCGATTAGTCTCACTCATTGGCACATTAAAGAACCGAGCACTGGACACACGCACCTATAATTATATAGGAATTAGGAACTCATATATCCATAATATCTGAGGTCTAGTTCGATTACCCCGATTAGTATAAATCGAACGCCCTCCCGTGGTCCTGCTCAATACACCAAGTGTACGAGTGTAACATAATATTCAAGACCAACTATTAACTAGTCACACTACGATGTACCGATGGATTGTCCCTATCCATCTAAGTCGTGAGCTACTGTTCGATAGTATACGAGTGACCGATAGTATGATCTTCTGCGTGTCTCCTCACTCCATACTATCTACAACGTATACATCAAGGACTATTGCAATAAATGCAATCATGCTTGAATCATATATAGACTAAGGCATAGATAAGGAGTTCCGTATTTTCACTAAACTAGACATTTAGAATACAACTCCATCATGACTATGTTTTTACGACTTAAGAAAATTTTGTACCTTCTTTGAGAGGATAATCAGACTTCCAGTACCCAGACTGTTTGCATCGAGAACACTTGCCTCTTGGCTTTCTCGTCCCATCTCGTGGTCCAAGTAACTTAGGACCAGTGGGTTTCTTTGCTTTCTTTTCCTTTTCCCCGTTCTTGCCCTTAGGTTCAAAACCTTTGGCATTGGTACAAGAGATTGTGATTTCCGTCTCAACTCATCCAAAAGGTCCATCATCTCAAAAACGTGTTCAAGCGTTTCCTCGAATTGACTGGCCTTTATGAGTATCCTCATTGCTTCTTGTCTAATCGCTACGTCATGTCTAAAGATCTCCTTGAGTTTGAACATGATATCATAATCAGTGGTCATTGCATAAGCATTTTCCCACTTCTTAAAATCAGTTCTTTCCTCATCAGTTGAGACATTGGTAGGCTCAGGAGGACAAAGATAACTGAGTACATCCTTGTACTCTTCAACAGTTTGGGCAATGTCCAGATCTCTATTCCAATCAACACAGTATGGAACCAGTGCGTTAAATTCCTTAAGAGTAACATAAAGTGGATTCAAAGCCATACCTAACCTATGAGCACATATAACAACAAACAATCGATTTAATTCCAATATTACCTCCCTCAAATAATATCATTAAATCACTAATCACATCTAAAATCCCATCAGATATGGTAAGCCACGATAGTGTGGACGTTTACCTATCCAAATTATTTAGCAATTAGATTTGCTTCGGTCGTACATCATTATAGCGTTACATCGATGGGAAGAATACTATAAAGCGTACCTAAGTGTAAACCATTACTCAGTACAAAGAAGATTGTTTGGGATTCGCATATTACCGCAAGCCAAGATAGTGTGGACGTTTACGTTAACACACGGTCCTTCACTCCCTCCTATAACTGTCTACATCAGTTAATCCAAAATCCCATTCAGTGCAGCAAGCCACAATAGTGTGGACGTTTGTTGGAATTGTGTACTTAATGTCTAGATTTAAGTAACGGAAACTCACGATCCATTGCCACTAATCTATTTAATTAAATAAACAATTATTTGCGTTTAATTATTTATAATTAAATATATGCAAATTATAGTCCTGGATTCTATACGTTGTAGTTAGTATGGTGTGTCGGGCCCCACACAGAAGATCATACTATCGGTTACTCGTATTTAATCGAACAGTTGCTCACGACCTAGATGGACACGGACCAATCCATCGGTATAGTCGTTGTGTGAGAGAGAAAATAATCTGTCTTGATTATTTTATCACACTTGTACACTTGGTGTATTGAGCGGATCTGCTTGAGATTTATCGATTAGGATTGCCGGCGATAATCGATTTAAATCTCTGAGTATTTTATTCTTAATCCCCGATACTATTGCGGGTGTGTATATTTAATATAAGTGACTTTGATTTTCCAAAGGAATGGACCGGTTTAATTATTGGGTCAATTACCGGTTAAGTTGGGTCACTATATTTTACATATGGCATGCCGTGAATACTTGACGGGAAAGTGTATCCCGTAAGGGTTTATAATATCCCCGAGATGAGTTCATAAGGAATTATTATGTAAACCCTGCAGGTGGATTCGTTCCGCATAATAATTAAGGTTGAATGGTACTAGTCTCGGATACAAGAGATGAATAAATTAATTAGCAATAAATTAATTTTATTCATGGATATTTATATCTTAAATACACGGAATAAATAATACTACCGGAGAAATATTATTTGATATAATATGGTTTAATATTGGGAGTGCAGTTAATTTTATATATTGGAAAATAAAATTAATTAATAATAGTAAGGATTAATAGATTTGGGCTTGGGCTCAATTTAATCACTATTATTGGAAGCCCAATATTCCACCTCCTTAAGATCCCCTACGTAGCCTATAAAAGCACTACATGGTCTTCTCTATTCTCATAAGTTCATAACTTGAAGATCACAATTCAAGAGAGAGAAAGTAGAGAGGGTGATCCATGGAGTTCGGTAGATCGTCGCCCACACGACGTCCGAGCTAGTGCAAGGAATACGTCGGAAGATCTCAAGGTCGTCAAATTGAGTTCTTCGTTTTTCCGAACAACGAGAACGAGGTAAATCGTAAAACCCTCTTTATGATTTTATCGTTTAATTATCGTAAAAATATCGTGAACCAAGATCCGAGAACGCGACCTTTGTCGAGGTTGAACCGGGCGGTGATGATCGAAGATCACCGGACCGCCGGCGGTTCAACGGCTCGAACAAGAGAGGGTCGAGAGGGGCGAGCCTCGGCTGGACGCCGAGACTCGATCGAGGGCGAGCTCGATCACCCACGCACCTCCAGCGGGCTGCTGGAGCAGCCCCGCTCACGCGGCTGGACCGCCGCTCGCGCGGCGGTGGCTGGTGGTGATCGCAAGCCACGGTTCGCCGTGGCTGGGCGTGCGATCACCGGGCGTCGACTGGGCGTGCAAGGGGGCTGCCAACGGCAGCCCTAGGCGGCTGCCAAGGACAGCCGCGAGCCCACGCGAGGGCTCGACCGAACAGCCCGGGCTATCCCCGTGGTTAGGGTTTGGTTGAGTCCGGTTTCGTGGTGGTTCGTGGCGGGATGTTCCGGCAACCGGGAGTCGATTGGAGTTGTTGTTCCGCAAGTTTGAAAACTCCGGATATTCGATCTCCAAAGGATTTCGGTCGGAATTAATTAGATAATTTATTTATTTAAATTTATTAATTTCGGGATATCGATTTCCAACAACATTTACTACACCAAAAGATTTTTATAAGTGACATCCAACTACTTGAATCATTCAATCTCGTTAATTAAGACTCAGCAAATCATAAGTGAAACTTGAAGTTTCTTACCAGTGATTCACCATGCGAACAACCATATCTCTCATAGAATGAGGGAGCCGAGCAGACAATCGATCTAGTCATAAAATGACACGAAAGTCTCTAATTTGTGTCATCCACATGACCAAGTGGCTTTGACTCCATTCCACTCCCCGGGGTGAGAATGAGTCGACTTGAAATCAGTTTCAGAAAGACAAATTAGGCATTGTTTGATAAACTTATTCAATGTTTCTCGTAAAAGGAATTACAAGAATTCTCCTCCAATGACTTGTCTATACGAACTTCAAAAGTCCATAAAAGTCACCAAGAGAACAGCAATGGAGACCATGAGATTATTTTCAATCCCTCTCCCACTTATCTTTTTTACAATAAGGGATACACTATCTAATGCATAATTAAATACACATAAGGATGCATACATGAATAAATAACATAGAATATTATCACATAATCAAAATAATACTAGAATATTATTTTCCGACTATTATGGCTTTATTGCATCCCTGTACGCATCTTCTAGTCTTCAGACTTCGTTCTTGAATGCTCCATGTGACGAAAATATTAAATTCAATATTTAAATCTATTTATTTTCAATAAATCAAAAAGTTACTTTATTCGAAAATTAAGTCAATCGAATAAATCAAAAATAAAATTAAATACTATTAATATTTTCATTATTTTTATTTTCCTTTTCTAATTCCATTAAATTTCTAGAATTCTATCCAAGATCCACTTGGAATATTCTAGAAGATTTCCTTAATGGATTAAGAAAATAAAATAATTTAGGACTCATAATCCTTCCAAATTAATTACTTTCCTAATCTATTAAAAATTCCATAAATCAATAATTAAATAAGGAAAAATTAATTAAGGACTTTCAAAACTTTCCAAATTAATTATTTTCCTAATCCATTAAAAATTTCATAAAGGAATATTTAAATAAGGAGAAATAAATTAATCCTAATTTTTTTCTTTTTCTAAACCATGAAAATTCCCCAAAATAGGAATAATCAAAATAGAATAATCGAATAATTTAGGAAAGTTGGATCTCGGCGGGGAAGCACGAGATCACGAGGACCGCCGGAAATGGGGAGAACCGCCGCCGCCCCAGCCCACGCGCCACCACCTCCGGTGGCTAGGCGTGGCCGAGAGCCCGCGGGCAGCCCCCTCTTCACCATCGATCGATCGACCCTTCATGAGGTTCGATCATGGGGTTGATCGATCCCTGGGGATCGGCCATGGGGATTGGTCGATCCCTAGCCCTCCCTCTATTTCTTCTCCGGCGGTCGTTTCGGAAAATAAATTTACAATTATCCGGTATCGATCTATACATGAAATCGACCCTATACAATTTCCGGAAAAACAAGAATAATAATAATAAACCTAAATTCGGTCAACCTCCGAATTTTTTACTATTACAAGCATTCACCACAAAAAAACGAATCTCGACATGTACGAGAGTTTAATAAAATTATGATTATAATTAAAGAACAATTATATCTAGCCATAATAGTCCGAAACCCTGCAAGGTAGAACAAAATATCGTATATACACATGAACTAGAACCAACGCTCTGATACCAACTGTTGGAAATCGATATCCCGGGGTCGTCGGAATTGCGGAATACACGACCCCGATCAAAATCTCTTCGCCGGAAACCACCGCGAACCACCGCACGGAGCCGGACCCGACCGAACAACGCCGCGGCTTGTCCAGCCGAGCCCCCGCGAGGGGACTCGCGATCGCGGTTCGCGATCGCATGGGGATGCAAACCCATCCCCCCGGGGTTGCTCGTAGCAGCCCCCGTCGGTGAGTCCGACGACTCACCGCCACCGCCATCGAGGAGGGGGCGCCTACCGCGGCACCAGCCCGCGGATGCCCCCAGCGATCGACTCGAAGTCGATCGCACGCCCCGGCGTCCATCCGGAGCTCCTCCCTTTGCGCGCGACCGGCGATCGAACCCTAGGTTCGATCGCCACCCCTCGGC
Organism: Euphrasia confusa; assembly: GCA_954870475.1. NCBI lineage: Eukaryota > Viridiplantae > Streptophyta > Magnoliopsida > Lamiales > Orobanchaceae > Euphrasia > Euphrasia confusa. Next base: position 40,971,453 of record OX940950.1, on the reverse strand, counting down.
TCCCAGCCGAGGGTCCTTGGCTTCGATCCCGGCGGGGATCTCTAGGCCACCGGCTGTCCGGTGGTCTTTTACCACCACCGCCCGGTCTATCCCCGTCCCCGGGTTCGTTCGTCCCGGATCTTAGTTCATATGCATATACGAATTATCCAATTAAAATCATAAGGGGGTTTTCATGATTTTACCTTTGTTCTCGTTGTACGGAGAAACGAAATCTTGTTGAAGACCTTGAGACCTTCCCACGTATTCCTTGCACTCGTTCGAACGTCGTGTGGGCGAAGATCCTCTGAACTCTATGGATCTCCTTTTCTCCTTTCTCTCTCTAGAATTGTGTTATTCAAGTTATGAGAATAGAGAAGACCATGTAGTGCTTTTATAGGCTACGTAAGGGATCTAAAGGAGGTGGAATATTGGGCTTCCAATAGTAGTAATTAAATTGAGCCCAAGTGATGAGCCATATTTTTTGGCTCATTTTTAGGTTTTTAGAGTCAAGTATATCGAGTCTTTTGTTTGTTTTTACTTTGTTTGTGTCTGGGAGGGCACGTTTGGGTACTTGGGCAAGTTTTGCAGGTGGGCAGGCAAAAGAGTGGAAAGAGGAGCGCACTGTGTGAAAGAGGCAAGGAAATCACCTTCCATGGTCAAGAGCACTAGTTGAGCAAGCCAGAATGACGAAAAGGGTCCAGCAGAGTTGATCAAGCAACCAGGCCGTCAGCAGGTGGAGCAAGACTTGAGTTCGACCAAGTACCGCACATGGTCCGCTACCTCAATTAGTCAGAAAAGGAAGCACATGGGCAAGCACTAACATTGACGGAGACGGAACGTTGGGCAGTCGGTGTACCAGGAGTCCTGGAATTTGCGGAGTCTTCAAAGGCGGCCAGATTCAAACTCCAACCCAAGTAGGACTCTCGTCCGCACTTGGAGGTACTTTCCCCCACACGTCTCTCATCATCTGAAGCCCGTCTATTTAAAGAAGAAGTGACTGATGAAGAAAATACAACACATGAGCGAGAAAGAAGGATCGGAACCCTACCTGACCAGCAGCGAAGAAGGCAGCCGCGTGAGCACATCGACTCGCCGGCGTTTATTTCTTGTTAAGCCCTCGGGCCAAAAACAATCTTTATGTTTTATGCTTTTGATTTCCGTACTTAGTTTATTTCAGTTGTTGAACAATTTCCCGTTTTCAATGCATAATTTAGTTCGTCTTACTTCTTCTATTTTATTTTCTGTTTTAATTATGTCAAGTAGCTAATCTGTTTGTATCTGGGCAAAGACAGAACCTGACCAACCCTAAGACGTGATCATGCCGGGAGGCTTATTGATGACAGCAACTAGCTGAGTTTTGTTCCCGATTCAACAGGGTAGTAACTTAAGCATGTTAGGGACTTGGGCAATCCTACAGTGACCAGTGGGAACCCCGACTTGCCTAACACAGGAGTACGTGGATCAACGCGACCGGGAGACTGGGCGTCCGCGAAGTACAACATGTTGCTGGAGATGTGGTCGTATGACTTGGGTCTGTCCAGGCATGCTATTGGCCATTCCGGGTTTGCTTGGAGGATGAAGGCGACTTGACCAACTTAGAATCATGCGGTCACATAGTGTCGAATTGGTCAACGTCAGGAGACCTGTCGAGAGAGATCTGGCAGGACTTAAACATAAGAGCGAATAAGGGTTCGGGGTATTAATATGCGTGACGCTATAGGGATGTTAATACTTGGGATCTATAACTGGAAGACAAAACTGTTAGCAAAATGATTTACGTACCGATGAACGGAATCACATAGGTCAAGGGGGAAGTCAGGGGAGTCAATGCCTGGATACTTTATTCTTTATTTGTTTCTTCTTATTTGGTTAGTCGAGTCTGTTAATTGCTCAGTCTATTAATTAGGTTGCATACTAGTTTTATTTCTGTTTAAGTTATTTGTTATTTTCAGTCAAGTAAACACGGTGACCACGGTTCGGCAGTGCCCAACTGCTCTCCAAAACAAAACCTTTTTAAACGTGACAACCCAATTGAGCATTCAAAGCCGGGAAAACTATAAGCTAAATCGCCTCCTCGTGGGATCGACCCTATACTTGCTACTAGTACTTGTGCTAGTGAATAGTTTAGGAACTATAAATATCATTTTGCGCTACTCCACGACGGTAGCGTCACCAAGCCCAAGTCTATTAATTCATACTACTATTAATTATATTTATTTTCCACTATATAAATATAATTGCACTCTCAATATTATACCATATTATATCAAATAATATTCTCTCGGTAGTATTATTTATTCTGTGCGTTTAAGATAGAAATGTCCATGAATAAATTATATATATTGCTAATTAATTTATTCATCTCTTCTATCCGAGACTAGTACCATTCAACATTAATTATTATGCGGAACAAATCCACCTGCAGGGTTTACATAATAATTCCTTCTGAACTCATCTCGGGGACATTATCAACCCTTATCGGGACACACTTTCCCGTCAAGAATTCACAGCATGTCATACATAAAATACAGTGACCCAACTTTACCGGTAATCGGCCGGTTATTCCAATCAGTCGATTCCTTTGGAAAATCAAAGTCACTAATATTAAATGCACACACCCGCAATAATATCAGGGATTAAGAATAAAATACACTGAGATTTAAATCGATCATCTAAGGCAATCCTAATCGACAAATCTCAAGCGACCCGCCCAATACACCAAGTGTACAAGTATGATAAAATATTTAAGACAAATATTTTCTCTCTCATACAACCACTATACCGATGGATTGGTCCTTGTCTATCTAGGTCGTGAGCAACTGTTCGATTGATATACGAGTAACCGATAGTATGATCTTCCGTGTGACGTCGCACACCATACTAACTACAACGTATATAATCTAGGACTATAATTACATATATTTAATTAAAATAATTAAATGCAAATAATTGTTTATTTAATTAAATAAATTAGTGGCAATGGATCGGGAGTTAATATCACTTAAATCTAGACATTAAGTATATACTCCATCAGGTGGTAATGGTGCTTTTACTTCAGGTGAAAGTAGGAAGCGTTATCATTGCAAGAAGGCAGGACATCTCAAGAATAATTGCTATGCTTGGAAAATGTTGCAAGAAAGTCAACCTGCACAGCAGCAAGCTGATGTGACAGTTGCTAATAACAACTGTAAAGAAGCTGAGGTGCTCAATGTGATTTTTGGTGGAAAAGAGGCTGAATGGATCCTTGACTCTGGTTGTACTTTCCACATGAGTCCAAGAAGAGATTGGTTTGAGCAATTCCAGGAGATGGATGGTGGTTGTGTGGTCTTGGGAAACAATGGCACATGCAGAGTTAAAGGAATTGGTTCTGTGAGATTTAAGCTTCATGATGGCTCAACTAAACTCCTTACTAAAGTCAGATTTACTCCTGAGTTAAAGAGAAATTTAATTTCTCTTGGTATGTTGGACAGTATGAGATTTAGCTTATGTTCTCAAGGTGGAGTTCTGCAAGTTAGAAAGGGGTCAGTAGTTTTGCTTGAAGGAGTCAAGAAAAATGATTTGTACTTTCTTAAAGGAAATGCTGTTGTTGGGGAGTCATCACAGATTTCAGAGTTAGAGAAAGTTGAGTTATGGCATCAGAGGTTGGGTCATCTCATTGGTAAAGGACTGAATGAACTTAATAAACAAGGTTTGTTCCCAAAAGACAAGTTGTCTAAGTTGAGCTTCAGTGAGACTTGTGCATTGGGGAAGGCAGTGAGAGCTTCATTTGGTACTGGGAGGCATACAACTAAGGGTGTTCTAGATTATGTTCACTTTGATCTCTGGGGGCCAGCTAGAACAAACACCAAGAATGGTGGAAGGTTTTTCATGTTAATCATTGATGACTTTAGTAGAAAAGTTTGGATTGTCATTCTCAAAACCAAATCTAAGGCTTTTGAGAAGTTCAGAGAATGGTTGGTTGAGGTTGAAAAGCAGTATGTGACGGAGTTGAAGAAACTTTGAACTGACAATGGCCTTGAGTTTCTTTCTGAGGAGTTCAATGAACTGTGTAAGAGCCAAGGGGATTGCTAGGCGCAGGACAGTGTCATCTACTCCACAACAAAATGGAGTAGCAGAAAGAATGAATAGAACTCTATTGGATAAAGTGAGGTGCATGTTGTTATGTTTTGGACTACACAAGTTTTTCTGTGGAGAAGTAGCAAGTTGTGCAGCCTATTTGATAAATAGGAGTCCTGTTGCTGCTTTGAGCATGAAAACTCCTCAAGAGATATGGACTGGTGTGGTTCCTGATCTTGATAACTTGAGAGTTTTTGGCAGTCTATGCTTTGCTCAAGTGAAGGGTGACAAACTGGAAGCAAAAGCTCTGAGATGTGTGTTTCCTGGGGTACCCTAAAGGAGTCAAAGGATATAGACTATGGTGCATAGAACCTGTACAACATAAGTGTATCATAAGTAGGGATGTTACTTTTGATGAAAACGCTATGCCTAGGTTCTCTGAAAAGAGCTTGAGGGATACTGCGTTATTTGAAATTGATTTGACTGGAAGAGAGGTTATACCTCAGAAAGAAGGTGGAGTTGATGATGATGATATTGAACCTTCTGAAATTCAGGAAGATTACATTGACTATCAACTTGCAAGAGATAGAGAAAGAAGGGTCATTCAGTTGCCAAAGAGATATGCTCAGGCATATGTTGTTGGAAATCGATATCCCGAGCTATCAAAAATTGCGGAACCGATAACCCGACCGAAATCCCTTCACCGGAAACCAATCACGAACACCACGCGAAGCCGGGCCCGATGAGAGCATCGCCGTAGGATGAACCCGCGGCTAAACCCTAGCCAAGCCGCATCGCGGGGCTCGCGATCGCACACATGCGATCGCTAGGGCTGCTCCGGCAGCCCCGGGCGGTGAGTCCGGCGACTCACCGCCACCGCCCGAATAGGGCGGTTCGCCCAGCGAAGAACCCGCCGCGGCTCCAGCCGCGGCTGCCCGGCGATAGACCTCGCGGTCGATCGCATGCCCAAGCGTCCAGCCGGGGCTCCTCGCGTGTGCCAAGATCGAACCCTCGGTTCGATCGCTTCCCTCGGCGCTCAGCCGAGGGCTTCTCTCGAGCTCCGCCGAGGATCTCGAATCCTCGTCCCCGGAGTTCGTACATTTCTCGGATCTTTCGTTCATATGCATGTTACGACAAATACATAAAATCATATAGGGGGTTTCATGATTTTACCTTTGATTCGTTGTTCGGAGAAACGAAATCAATTGAAGACCTTTGAATCTTCCTACGTATTCCTTGCACTCTGTTCGAACGTCGTGTGGGCGACGATCCTCCGCACTTCTATGGATCTCCTTCAACTCTCTAGAACTATCAAGTATTGTAATCTTGTCTTATGATTTATGAAGGCCATGTAGTGCTTTTATAGGCTACGTAGGGGATCTAAAGAAGGTGGAATATTGGACTTCTAATAATAGTGATTAAATTGAGCCCAAGCCCAAATCTATTAATCCTTACTATTATTAATTATATTTATTTTCCACTATATAAATATAATTGCACTCCCAATATTAAACCATATTATATCAAATAATATTATCTCCGGTAGTATTATTTATTCCGTGTATTTAAGATATAAATATCCATGAATAAAATTAATTTATTGCTAATTAATTTATTCATCTCTTATATCCGAGAATAGTACCATTCAACTTTAATTATTATGCAGAACAAATCCACTCATGAGGTTTACATAATAATTCCTTACGAACTCATCTCGGGGATATTATCAACCCTTATCGGGATACACTTTCCCGTCAAGGATTCACGGCGTGTCATATATAAAATATCGTGACCCAACTTTACCAGTAATTGATTGGTTATACTAATCAATCAATTCCTTTGGAAAATCAAAGTCACTAATATTAAATATACACACCCGCAATAATATCGGGGATTAAGAATAAAATACACTGAGATTTAAATCGATTATCTAAGGCAATCCTAATCGATAAATCTCAAGCGATCCGCCCAATACACCAAGTGTACAAGTATGATAAAATAATCAAGACCGATTATTTTCTCCCTCATACAACGACTATATCGATGGCATGGTCCGTGTCCCTCTAGGTCGTGAGCTACTGTTCGATTAAATACGAGTAACGGATAGTATTATCTTCCGTGTAACGACGCACACCATACTAACTACAACGTATATAATATAGGACTATATTTGCATATATTTAATTATCAATAATTAAAGCAAACAATTGTTTATTTAATTAAAATAGATTAAATGCTATGACCGGGAGTTTACGTTACTTAAATCTAGACATTAAGTATACAACTCCAACAATCTCCCACTTATACTAAGGTCTAGTCATTTCTTCCAAACTCCCGACTCCCGTACTCATTGTTGGAAATCGATATCCCGGAATTAATAAATTAATTAAAATTAATTATCTAATTAATTCCGACCGAAATCCTTTGGAGATCGAATATCCGGATTGTCTAAATTGCGGAACCGACAATCCAATCGACTCCCGGTTGCCGGAAACCCGCCACGAACCTCCACGGGGATAGCCTAATCAAACAAACCCGCCACGGGGATAGCCCGTGGCTTGTTTGATCGAGCCACCATGCGTGGGCTCGCGGCTGTCCACAACAGCCACCTAGGACTGCCCTTGGCAGCCCGCTGGGCGCGCTCAAACCCTCGCGGACAGCCCCCGTCGAAGCCCTAGCAGCGGCACGAGCCGCCGCTGTTCAACCGAGGCATGCGCACGTCGCCGGACGTGTACTTAGGGTTCAGCCCTGCTGGGCACGCCCCAGCTGCTCCCCGGGTGATCGAGCTCCAGCCACGGTCGAACCCGTGGCTCACGATCAGCCCAGCAGCCGCCGGCCACCACCGCGCGAGCGGCGGTCCAGCCGCGCGAGCGGCTGCCTCTCCGCGCGAGCGGAGACAGCCCCCGTGCAAGCGGCGCGTCCAGCTGGGGTTCGATCGAGCTCTCGGCGTCCAGCCGAGGCTCTCGCCCTTCGACCCATCTCCGATCGAGCCGACGAGCCGCCGCGGTCCGGTGGTCTTCGACCACTACCGCCCGGTTCGTCCTCGTCATGAGTCGCGTTCTTGGATCTTGGTTCACGATATTTTTACGATAATTAACATGTAAAATCATCGAGGGGGTTTTCACGATTTTACCTTTGTTCTCGTTGTACGGAGAAACGAGATCTATGAAGACCTTGAGACCTTCCCACGTATTCCTTGCACTAGCCCGGACGTCGTGTGGGCGACGATCTACCGAACTCCATGGATCCTCCTCTCTACTTTCTCTCTCTAGAATTGTGATCTTCAAGTTATGAGAATAGAGAATACCATGTAGTGCTTTTATAGGCTACGTAGGGGATCTTAAGGAGGTGGAATATTGGGCTTCCAATATTAATGATTAAATTGAGCCCAAGCCCAAATCTATTAATCCATTAATATTAATTAATTCTATTTTCCACTATATAAAATTAATTGCACTCCCAATATTAAACCATATTATATCAAATAATATTTCTCCGGTAGTATTATTTATTCCGTGTATTTAAGATATAAATATCCATGAATAAAATTAATTTATTGCTAATTAATTTATTCATCTCTTATATCCGAGACTAGTACCATTCAACCTTAATTATTATGCGGAACGAATCCACCTGCAGGGTTTACATAATAATTCCTTATGAACTCATCTCTGGGATATTATCAACCCTTACGGGATACACTTTCCCGTCAAGTATTCACGGCATGCCATATATAAAATATAGTGACCCAACTTAACCGGTAATTAACCCAATAATTAAATCGGTTAATTCCTTTGGTAAATCAAAGTCACTTATATTAAATATACACATCCGCAATAATATCGGGGATTAAGAATAAAATACACTGAGACTCGAATCGATTATCGCCGGCAATCCTAATCGATGAATCTCAACGATCCGCTCAATACACCAAGTGTACAAGTGTGATAAAATAATTAAGACAAATTATTTTCTCTCTCACACAACGACTATACCGATGGATTGGTCCGTGTCCATCTAGGTCGTGAGCAACTGTTCGATTAAATACGAGTAACCGATAGTATGATCTTCTGTGTGGGCCCGACACACCATACTAACTACAACGTATAGAATCCAGGACTATGTTTTGCATATATTTAATTATAAATAATTAAACGCAAACAATTGTTCATTTAGTTAAATAGATTAATGGCAATGGATCGTGAGTTTCTGTCACTTAAATCTAGACATTAAGTACACAACTCCAACAATCTCCCACTTGTACTAAGGTCTAGTCATTTCCTCCAAACTCCCGACTCCCATACTCATCACGTGCTAAAGTTGTACTTCCAAGAAGTACTATGTGAATGAGCACTCTAGGTTGCCGCTCTGAAGTTATCTTGGTGACTACAGCGTCGTCTCCCTCGACGATGATTCGTATCAGGTGGTACTTGCACTATGTGTTATCTTACACTTATGGACTAGTGATTTCTTCCCATTTGCCATTGCACCGCTATTTACATAGCCTTTGGCAAATTAAGAATCACATCTAAGTCCCAGAGATTATCCCGGAGTTATACCAAAACTTCCGCTGCCTCTGAGGCCGCTATTTGTTTACCCATGGAGGAGTCCGAAAAGCATCGTGCTTATCACTCTTCCATGTTAAAACTCCTTCTCCTTCAATAGTGAAACACATAGCCTGATATCGACTTACACCGGTCCTCATTCGATTAGAAATCTAAGAGAATGTAATCCAAAGGAAAAACTCGTCTGCTTCGTAGTCTAGAACAGTACTTCGAAAGTACTTTTACGGCAGTCGAATATTCCTTTCCAGGATTACCTTGATATCCTCCCACTATGCTAACCGCATAGCCGATATCAGGTTCTTGTTTTCAACAATGCATTTATTAAGCTTTCCACACTCAAAGTGTAGGAAACTGCTTTCATTGCTTCTATCTCCTTTTGTGTTTCAAAACACATATCCTTAGATAGATGCATTCCGTCTCTGAAAGGTAACAAACCTTTCTCGGAATCTTGCATGTTAAAACGAACCATAATCATATATATATGTAAGATGTCCAGGAGAAGTACAATGTTCTTTTCTTAAGATCCTAGATCTTAAGAACATGCTCTAACTTCTTCTTCATCTCATATATCGATTTTTCTAGACAACCATCATTTTATGTCTGACAACATCTTTACATTGTTGCCAATGATAAGAGTGTCATAAAACCTCCGAGAAACACCACCTTGTTTTCCATCACGTTTCCAATACACACAATTCGTCTATGCTTTTGATGAATCCATAAAATGGACTATCTCATCAATTTGCAAGTACCACGAACTCAATGCTTTGTTTCAATCCATAAATGGATCAACTAAGCTTGTACTCTAAATGATCTCGCCTCTTAGCAATAATCCTTATTGCTCTCCAAGAAGACACATTTAGATCTAGTACGGCCTTCTTGTAGATCTAGGGATCGATTTCATGTAATCTAGGTCCAGAGTCCGAAGACTCTCCTAGTCTTATGAATATCTCCGGTTGTCCCACAACCTCCCACTACAATGGCATTCCGGTGTATAAACAGTGATAACAGTAGGTGCAGTTAGTGGTGTACCGCTACTCGGTTTGGCTGGTTCTAAGTCTTAATCTTTCTCTCTCATTTCAAAGTATTACGTCACTTTGGGATTGTGGTTCATTATATAGTCTTTCTCTAAGAACCGGGCGTTAGAACTTATAACGTCCTTCTGGTTCATAGTACTATTGAACACACATCTTTTGTTCTTCTAGGATATTCTACAACCGCATTTAAATGCGCCTTTGTTTCCAGATATATCCCTAGAACATAGGTAGTTCCGTATAACTCATCTTTTACTATCTCTATAAGAGTTCCATTTCTTATTTAAGACACACCATTTCTTACACAAAAGTGTATGGTGTAGTCATTTGGGATCAAATCCCAATCTCTGATCAGTATGCCATGCATTCCTCAGACAGGTACTTGCCTCCGCGATCAAATCGCAGGCTATAAATGGATATACCTTGATGGTTCTCCACAATTGCTTAGTGTCCATTGACTTGTCAAAAACACTTGCTTTTGTGGCACATCAGGTATTCTAATCCAATTTTCGAGTAATCATAAAATGAAGTACTCGTACCTTATTGTCTGAGTAGGCATAGGTCTGCATACATCAGAGTCAATCAATTCTTATACTTGTCCGGATCTTATATCTTATATCCATAAAGGATTGCTTAGTCGTATTATCTTCCAAATTAGATTCTTAGGTCGGAAGGTCCACTCCTTCAACTTAATTGATCAAATATCAATTTTCGACCTTTGAACTTCTTATTTGAATAAACATGACTCAGCATAAGAATCCACAAGTATAATTGACAAAGAAATCTCTTATTAGTAAAACGAGTTTCATACTACGGTTCGTTGCATCGTGGTGGACTTAGGATTCATCATTTATATATTGCTAGCCAATGTACCAAAATAGATAATATCATTATTTCTTCTTATAACCATCAAATGATTAAAAGAAATAAAATATCCATTTATTAGAAATCCAGAACAAAGTTCTTTCTAATATGAAAGGCACATAAAAGCAATAACCCAAAATGAAATCCTATAACATGTCCTCCATTGCAACAGCTGCCTCCTCTACAGCATTGCCCATGTAGACTACGATTTCTTCTTTTCTAAGTCGTCGGGTTTCCTGGAACCCTTGCATTTAAAATGCACATACCGTCAGTGGTTCCATATCTACACACCAGGTTCCGGTAGATAATACCACTGACTATGTTTCACGACTAAAGAAAATTTCGTACTTTCTTTGAGAGGATAATCAGACTTCCAGTACCCAGACTGTTTGCATCGAGAACTCTTGCCTCATGGATTTCTCGTCCCATCTCGTGGTCCAAGAAACTTAGGACCACTGGGTTTCTTTGCTTTCTTGTCCTTTCCCCCGATTCATGCTTTTAGGTTCGAAACCTTTGGCATTGGCTACAAGAGCTTGCGATTTCCGTCTCAACTCGTCTAAAAGGTCAATCATCTCAAAAACGTGTTTAAGCGTTTCCTCGAAGTGACTGGCCTTTATGAGTATCCTCATCGCTTCTTGTCTAGCCGCCTATGTCATGTCTAAACACCTTGAGTTTGAACATGATACCATAATCAGTGGTTATTGCAAAAGCATTTTCCCACTTCTTAAAATCAGTCCTTTCTTCATAAGTTAAGACATTTGTAGGCTCGGGAGGACAAAGCTCACTGAGTACAAACTTGTACTCTTTAACAGTTTGGGTAATGTCTAGATCTCTATTCCAATCATTACATTTAGGGACCAGTGAGTTTAAAATCCTTAAGTATCACATAAAGTGGGTTCAAAGCCATATCCTAATCTATGAGCACATATAACAACAAACAATCGATTTAATCTCCGATATTATCTCCCTTAAATAATATCATTAAACCACTAATCACATCTAAAATCCCATCAGATATGGCAAGCCACGTTCGTGTGGACGTTTACCTATCCAAATGATTTAGCAATTAGATTTCCTTCGGTCGTACATCAATTATAGCGTTACTTCGTTGGGAAGAATACTATAAAGCGTACCTAAGTGTAAACCATTACTCAGTATCTAAGAAGATTGTTTGGGACACGTATATTCACCGCAAGCCACGTTCGTGTGGACGTTTACGTTAACATACGCTCCTTTACTCCCTTCTATAACTGTCTACATCAATCGTTCCAAAATCCCATTCAATGTAGCAAGCCACGTTCGTGTGGACGTTTACTACACCAAAAGACTTTTACAATTGACTCCCAATTACTTGAATCATTTAATCTTGTAAATCAAGACGCGGAGAATCATAAGTGAAACTCAAAGTTTCTAACCAGTGATTCACCATGCGAACAACCCTATCTCTCATAAAAATGAGGGAGCCGAGCAGACAATCGATCCACCTTCAAAAGATGGTACGACTGCCTCTAATTTGTGTCCTCGACATGACCAAGTGGCTTTGGCTCCATTCCACTCCCCGGGGTGAGAATGAGTCGACTTGAAATCAGTTTTGGAAAGACAAATTAGGCATTGTTTGATAAACTTAATCAATGTTTCTCGTAAAAGGAATTACAAGAATTCTCCTCCAATGACTTGTCTATACGAACTTCAAAAGTCCATAAAAGTCACCAAGAGAACAGCAATGGAGACCATGGATATGTTTCCATACCCTCTCCCACTTAGCTTTTTACAATAAAGGGATACGCTATCTAATGCATAATTAAATACACATAAGCATGCATACATGAAATAAAGCACATAGAATATTATCACATAGTCAAAATAATTACTAGAATATTATTTTCCGACTATTATGGCTTTATCGCATCCCCGTACGCATCTTCTAGTCTTCAGTCTTCGTTCTTGAATGCTCCATGTGACGAGAATATTAATCCCAATATTTAAATCTATTTATTTTCAATTAATCCAAAAGTTACTTAATTCGAAAATTAAGTCAATCGAATATATCAAAAATAAAATTAAATATTATTAATATTTTTATTTATTTATTTTCCTATCTAATTCTATTAAATCTCTAGAATAATCTATCCAAGACTCACTTGGAATATTCTAGAAGACATCTATAATAGAATAAGGAAATAAAATAAATTTATTTTATTTTCCCTTTCTACTTCATTAAATCTCTAGAATAATCTATCCAAGACCCACTTGGAATATTCTAGATGATTTCCATAATGAAATAAGGAAATAAAATAATTTAGGACTCCTAGTCCTTCCAAATTAATTCCTTTCCTAATCCATTAAAAATTCCATAAAGGAATAATTAAATAGGAAAAATTAATTAAGGACTCTTCTACTTTCCAAAATTAATTAATTTCCATGTCCATGAAAAATTCCCATAAAATAGGAATAATCAATTAGGAAATAAATTAATTTAATAATTAATTATTTTCCTTTCTAATTCCATTAAATCTCTAGAATCCTATTCCAAGTAGAACTTAGAATATTCTAGAAGACTTCCATAATAGAATAAGGAAATAAATTAATTCCAATTAATTCTTTTTCTATTTCCATGAGAATTCCCAAAAATAGGAATACTCAAAATAGAAAAAACGAATCAATTTAGGAAAGTTGGATCTTGGCCGAGATGAACGCGGGTTGGGGATCCCCGCGCTTACCATGATCGACCACCCACCTAGAGGAGTCGAACTCCTCATGGTGGTCGATCGAGCCTCATGAGATCGGCCATGGGGATGGCCGATCGAGCCCTCCCTCTATTCGTCTCCTCCGTCACACGTCTTCTTCCGGCGGTCGTTTCGGCATCGATCCAACGTAAAATAAATTACATAATTTAATTACAATTATCCGGTATCGATTCTATACATGAAATCGACCCTATACATTTTCCGGAAAAAGTAGAACGTAATAATAAACCTAAATTCGGTCAACCCCCGAATTTTTTACTATTACAAGCATTCACCACACATAAAACGAATCTCGACATGTCCGAGAGTTTAATAATCAAGAACAATATTATGACAATAATTAAGAACAATTATATCTAGCCATAATAGTCGGAAACCCTGCAAGGTAGAACAATTTATCGAAAAATAACGTGAACGAAAACCAACGCTCTGATACCATTTGTTGGAAATCGATATCCCGGAATTAATAAATTAATTAAAATTAATTATCTAATTAATTCCGACCGAAATCCTTTGGAGATCGAATATCCGGATTGTCTAAATTGCGGAACCGACAATCCAATCGACTCCCGGTTGCCGGAAACCCGCCACGAACCTCCACGGGGATAGCCTAATCAAACAAACCCGCCACGGGGATAGCCCGTGGCTTGTTTGATCGAGCCACCATGCGTGGGCTCGCGGCTGTCCACAACAGCCACCTAGGACTGCCCTTGGCAGCCCGCTGGGCGCGCTCAAACCCTCGCGGACAGCCCCCGTCGAAGCCCTAGCAGCGGCACGAGCCGCCGCTGTTCAACCGAGGCATGCGCACGTCGCCGGACGTGTACTTAGGGTTCAGCCCTGCTGGGCACGCCCCAGCTGCTCCCCGGGTGATCGAGCTCCAGCCACGGTCGAACCCGTGGCTCACGATCAGCCCAGCAGCCGCCGGCCACCACCGCGCGAGCGGCGGTCCAGCCGCGCGAGCGGCTGCCTCTCCGCGCGAGCGGAGACAGCCCCCGTGCAAGCGGCGCGTCCAGCTGGGGTTCGATCGAGCTCTCGGCGTCCAGCCGAGGCTCTCGCCCTTCGACCCATCTCCGATCGAGCCGACGAGCCGCCGCGGTCCGGTGGTCTTCGACCACTACCGCCCGGTTCGTCCTCGTCATGAGTCGCGTTCTTGGATCTTGGTTCACGATATTTTTACGATAATTAACATGTAAAATCATCGAGGGGGTTTTCACGATTTTACCTTTGTTCTCGTTGTACGGAGAAACGAGATCTATGAAGACCTTGAGACCTTCCCACGTATTCCTTGCACTAGCCCGGACGTCGTGTGAGCGACGATCTACCGAACTCCATGGATCCTCCTCTCTACTTTCTCTCTCTAGAATTGTGATCTTCAAGTTATGAGAATAGAGAAGACCATGTAGTGCTTTTATAGGCTACGTAGGGGATCTTAAGGAGGTGGAATATTGGGCTTCCAATATTAATGATTAAATTGAGCCCAAGCCCAAATCTATTAATCCATTAATATTAATTAATTCTATTTTCCACTATATAAAATTAATTGCACTCCCAATATTAAACCATATTATATCAAATAATATTTCTCCGGTAGTATTATTTATTCCGTGTATTTAAGATATAAATATCCATGAATAAAATTAATTTATTGCTAATTAATTTATTCATCTCTTATATCCGAGACTAGTACCATTCAACCTTAATTATTATGCGGAACGAATCCACCTGCAGGGTTTACATAATAATTCCTTATGAACTCATCTCGGGGATATTATCAACCCTTACGGGATACACTTTCCCGTCAAGTATTCACGGAATGCCATATATAAAATATAGTGACCCAACTTAACCGGTAATTAACCCAATAATTAAATCGGTTAATTCCTTTGGTAAATCAAAGTCACTTATATTAAATATACACATCCGCAATAATATCGGGGATTAAGAATAAAATACACTGAGACTCGAATCGATTATCGCCGGCAATCCTAATCGATGAATCTCAACGATCCGCTCAATACACCAAGTGTACAAGTGTGATAAAATAATTAAGACAAATTATTTTCTCTCTCACACAACGACTATACCGATGGATTGGTCCGTGTCCATCTAGGTCGTGAGCAACTGTTCGATTAAATACGAGTAACCGATAGTATGATCTTCTGTGTGGGCCCGACACACCATACTAACTACAACGTATAGAATCCAGGACTATGTTTTGCATATATTTAATTATAAATAATTAAACGCAAACAATTGTTCATTTAGTTAAATAGATTAATGGCAATGGATCGTGAGTTTCTGTCACTTAAATCTAGACATTAAGTACACAACTCCAACACTCATCACGTGCTTAAAGTGTACATCGAAGAAGTACCATGTGAGTGAGCAATCTAGGTTGCCGTCCTGAAGTTATCTTGGTGACTACAGCGTCGTCTCTCTAGACGATGACTCGTATCAGGTGGTACTTGCGCTCTATGTGTTATCTTCACTTTGGACTTATGACTTCTTCCAGTTTACCATGCACCGCTATACATAGCCTTTGGTGAACTAAGAATCATATCCAAGTACAGAGGTTATCTTGGAGCCCAACCAAAATTTCCGCTGCCTCTGAGGCTGTCATTCGGTTATGATAGAGTCCGAAAAGCATCATGCTTATCACTCTCACATCTTAAGGTTCCACCTCTTTCAAAAGTGAACACATAGCCTGATATCGACTTACACTGGTTCTAATCTGATTTTAGATCTGAGAAAATTTAATCTTGGAAGAATTCGTGTTGCTTTGTAATCCAGTACTTCGAAAGCACTTTTACAGCATCCGAATATCTTTTGATAAGATTACTTTGATATCCTCCCACTACCCAAACCGCATAGTTGATATCAGGTTCTCGTTTTTCAACATTGCATTTGTTGAGCTTTCCACACTCAAAGTGTAGGAAACTGTTTTCTCTGCGTCTATCTCCTTTAAGTGTTCAAAACACATATCTTTAGATAGATGCATTCCGTGTCTGAAAGGCGACAGACCTTTCTCGGAATTCTGCATGTTTAAAAAGAACCATAATCATATAAAATATCTAGGAGAAGTACAATGTTCTTATCTTGAGATCAAGGATCTTAAGAACATGTTCTAACTTCTACTCAATCTTATATCTTGATTTATTTAGACAACTATCATTTTATGTCTGACAATATCTTTACATTGTTGCCAATGATAAAATATTATCTACATAAAATTCCGAGAAACACCACTTTGTTTCTATTATGTTTCTAATACACCTTTCTCGTCTATGCTCTTTGATGAATCCATCAAATTGACTATCTCACCAATTCGCAAGTTCCACGATTCACAGCTTTGTAACAATCCATAGATGGATTACCTAAGCTTGTACTCTAAATGATCTTGCCTCTTAGCAATAATACTTATTGCTTTCCAAGAAGGCACATTTAGATTCAGTACTGCCCTTGTGCAGAACTAGGGATCGATTTCATGTTTACTAGATCCAGAGTTCAAAACTCTTCTAGTCTTATGAAAAAAAAAACTTCGGTTGTCCAACAACCTCCCACTGCAATGGCATTCCGGTGTATAATCAGTAATAACATTAGGTGCAGTTAGTGATGTATCACTACTCGGTTTAGCTGGTTCCCAGTCTTTTCTTTTCTCTCTCTTATTCCAAAGTATTACGTCTCTTTTGGACTTTGTGGTTCATCTAATAGTCTTCCTCTAAGAACCGGGCAATAACGTCCTTCTGGTTCATAGTACTATTGAACACACAATCTTTTGTTCTTCTAGGATATCCTACAACCACATCTGAATATGCCGTTGTTTTTCTAGAAATATCCATAGAACGTAGGTAGTTCCGAATAACTTATCCTTTTACTATAAGAATTCCATTTCTTATTTCCGATACACCATTTCTACACGTGAGTGTATGATGTAGTCATTTGGGATCCAATCCCATTCTATGATTATGCTATGCATTACTTAGATGGGTACTTGCCTCCGCGATCAAATCGCAGGCTTCTAATGGATATACTTTGAAGGTTCCCCATAATAACTTTGTGTCCATTGACTTTGTCAAAACACTTTGCTTTTATGGCACATCAAGTACTCTAATCCATCTTTAAGTATTCTTTGAAAGAATTACTCGCATCTTTCTAAGTACACATATGTCTGCATATATCAGTATTTAATCAATTTCAATACTTGTCCGAATTCTATCCTTTATCCATAAAGGTTTGCTTAGTTGTATCATCTTCCAAATTTAATTCTTAGATCGGAAGGTCCATTCCTTCAACTATAATTTATCAGATCAATTTCGACCTTTGAATCTTATTTGAATACTACTGAGCATAAGAATTCACAAGTATAATGATTCAATAAAGAAATACATTCAACAAGTAAAACAAGTTATAGAACGGTTTGTTGCATCGTGGTAGACTTACTATTAATCATTCATATATTGTTATCTAATGTACCAGAATAGATAATCCCATTATTTCTATCAAAACCATCAAATAATTTAAAGAAATAAAATATCCATTCATTAATAATAGAAAAACAGATAAAGGTTCTTTCTAAAACAAAGGGGTACATAAAGCAATAAACTTGAAATGAAATCCTATAACTACTCAAAGCAGATAAATGTCTTCCACTGCAACAACTGCCTCCTCTACAGCTTTGCCCATGTAGACTTGAACTCTTCTTCTCTAAGCCGTCGGGTTTTCTGGAACCCCTGCATTAAAATGCACATACCGTCAGTGGTTCCATATCTACACACCAGAATTCTGGTAGATAAAACCGCTAACTATGTTTTCACGACTAAAGAAAAATTCATACCTCTGAGAGGACAATCAGACTTCCAGTGTCCAGACTTATTGCATCGGAAGCATTTGCCCTTAGGCTTGCCAGCCCCTACTCGTGGTCCATTCCTCTTGGCACCACTGGGTTTCCAGGCTTGCTTCCTTTTCTTGCCCCTACCTCCAACAGGCTTCGATCCCTTGGACTTGGTAGCTACAAGCGCTTGAGACTTGCCCTTCTTGTAGATCCCCTCTGCCGCCTTTAGTTCAATCAGGAGTTGCGCAAGAGTATAAGATAGTTTACCCATATTATAACTCATACGGAACTGCTCAAAACTAGGGGTCAGAGACTGGAGTATGATGTCGACTTGCGTCTCAGCATCAATCTGAGCTCCTAGGACCTCAAGTTCATTCAACAAACTCATCATCCTAAGAACATGCTTCCCAACGGGCGTTCCTTCAGACTGAGTAGTTGACATAAGGACTCTCATGGCTTCTTGCCTAGCCGCACGATCTTGATGCCCAAACATCTCCTTGAGGTTGTACAGTATGTCATCGGCGGTGGCCATCATTGTTGGAATTCGATATCCCGGGTTATTTAAATTTGCGGAAACCAATAACCCGAACGAACCCTTCGCCGGAGATCACACGAACACGGACTCATCCGCCGGAGTCCGGCCTTTGGAGACCACGCACCCGAAGGCACGCGGCCCGCCCCCAGACGAACCCCCGCGAGTACGGGGTTCATGCGATCAACGGATCGCGCCACCGCGATCGATGGGTGGGGCTGCTCCCAGCAGCCCCCGCGGCGAGTTCGGCGACTCGCCGCCGCTTGGAGGATCCCCACCGTCGAGGTGGGGTGGGGTGCGGCTCCAGCCCGCGCCCCCGGCGATCGATCGTGAGATCGATCGCATGCCCGCGGCCAAGCCGCGGGTCTCTCCTCCTCACGCCCCCGAACCCTAGCCGAGCGGTTCCATGTGGTCCGGTGGCTTCGCCACCACCACATGATCGTCCGTCTACTCCGGGCTCGATCTTTTGGATCTTTGTTCTTCGATAATTGATTCAATAAAACAAGAATTAAATAGCAATTATTTAATTCACCTTTCGATTCGTTGTGCGGAGAAACGAGATCTTATGATGACCTTGAGATCTTCCCACGTATTCCTTGCACTAGCCCGGACGTCGTGTGGGCGAAGATCTACCGAACTCCATGGATCCTCCTCTCTACTTTCTCTCTCTAGAATTGTGATCTTCAAGTTATGAGAATAGAGAAGACCATGTAGTGCTTTTATAGGCTACGTAGGGGATCTTAAGGAGGTGGAATATTGGGCTTCCAATAATAGTGATTAAATTGAGCCCAAGCCCAAATCTATTAATCCTTACTATTATAAATTATATGATTAACTCCACTATATAAATATAATTGCACTCCCAATATTCACCATATTATATCAAATAATATTTCTCCGGTAGTATTATTTATTCCGTGTATTTAAGATATAAATATCCATGAATAAAATTAATTTATTGCTAATTAATTTATTCATCTCTTATATCCGAGACTAGTACCATTCAACCTTAATTATTATGCGGAACAAGTCCACCTGCAGGGTTTACATAATAATTCCTTATGAACTCATCTCGGGGATATTATCAACCCTTCCGGGATACACTTTCCGGTCAATCATTCACGGCATGCCATATATGAAATATAGTGACCCAACTTAACCGGTAATTAACCCAATAATTAAATCGGTTAATTCCTTTGGTAAATCAAAGTCACTTATATTAAATATACACACCCGCAACAATATCGGGGATTAAGAATAAAATACACTGAGACTCGAATCGATTATCGCCGGCAATCCTAATCGATGAATCTCAACGATCCGCTCAATACACCAAGTGTACAAGTGTGATAAAATAATCAAGATAGATTATTTTCTCTCTCACACAACGACTATACCGATGGATTGGTCCGTGTCCATCTAGGTCGTGAGCAACTGTTCGATTAAATACGAGTAACCGATAGTATGATCTTCTGTGCGCCCATGCAACACCATACTAACTACAACGTATAAAATCCAGGACTATAATTTGCATATATTTAATTATAAATAATTAAATGCAAATAATTGTTTATTTAATTAAATAGATTAATGGCAATGGATCGTGAGTTTCCGTTACTTAATTCTAGACATTAAGTACACAACTCCAACAATCTCCCACTTGTACTAAGGTCTAGTCATTTCCTCCAAACTCCCGACTCCCATACTCATCACGTGCTTAAGTTGTACTTCCAAGAAGTACTATGTGAATGAGCACTCTAGGTTGCCGTTCTGAAGTTATCTTGGTGACTACAGCGTCGTCTCCCTCGACGATGACTCGTATCAGGTGGTACTTGCACTATGTGTTATCTTACACTTATGGACTAGTGATTTCTTACCATTTGCCATTGCACCGCTATTTACATAGCCTTTGGCAAATTAAGAATCACATCTAAGTCCCAGAGATTATCCCGGAGTTATACCAAAACTTCCGCTGCCTCTGAGGCCGCTATTTGGTTACCCATGGCAGAGTCCGAAAAGCATCGTGCTTATCACTCTTCCATGTTAAAACTCCTTCTCCTTTAATAGTGAAACACATAGCCTGATATCGACTTACACCGGTCCTTATTCGATTAGAAATCTAAGAGAATGTAATCCAAAGGAAATGCTTGCTTGCTCCGTAATCCAGAACATAGTCTCCAGTACTTCGAAAGTACTTAAAATGTTCATTACAGCAGTCAAGTATTCCTTTCCAGGATTACCTTGATATCCTCCCACTATGCTAACCGCATAGCCGATATCAGGTTCTCGTTTTCAACATTGCATTTATCAAGCTTTCCACACTCCAAGTGTAGGAAACCGATTTTTTTATTGCTTCTATCTCCTTTTGTGTTTCCAAAACACATATCCTTAGATAGATGCATTCCGTATCTGAAAGGTAACGAACCTTTCTCGGAATCTTGCATGTTAAAACGAACCATAATCGTATAAGATATCTAGAGAAGTACAATGTTCTTTTTTTTTGAGATCCTAGATCTTAAGAACATGCTCTAACTTCTTCTTTATCTCATATATCGATTTTTCTAGACAACCATCATTTTATGTCTGACAATATCTTTACATTGTTACCAATGATAAAATACTATCTACATAAAACCTCCGAGAAACACCACCTTGTTTCCATCACGTTTCCCATACACTCGATTCGTCTATGCTTTGATGAATCCATAAAATGGACTATCTCATCAATTTGCAAGTACCACGAACTCAATGCTTTGTTCCAATCCATAAATGGATTAACCAAGCTTGTACTCTAAATGATCTTGCCTCTTAGCAATAATCCTTATTGCTCTCCAAGAAGGCACATTTAGATCTAGTACTGCCTTCATGTAGATCTAGGGATCGATTTCACGTATACTAGGTCCAGAGTCCGAAGACTCACCTAGTTTTATGAATATCTCCGGTTGTTATACAACCTCCCACTACAATGGTGTTCCGGTGTATAAACAGTAATAACAGTAGGTGCAGTTAGTGGTGTACCGCTACTCGGTTCGGCTGGTTCTAAGTCTTAATCGTTTTCTCTCTTTTCAGAAGTATCATGTCATTTTGGGCTTGTGGTTCATCTAATAGTCTTCCTCTAAGAACCGGGCGTTAGAACTTATAACGTCCCTCTGGTTCATAGTACTATTTGAACACACATCTTTTGTTCTTCCAGGATATTCTACAACCACATTTAAATGTGCCGTTGTTTCCAAGACATATCCATAGAACATAGGTAGTTCCGTTTAACTCATGCTTTTACTATTTCTAAAAGAGTTCCATTTCTTATTTCCGACACACCAATCCTACAAAGGACTGTATGGTGTAGTCACTTGGGATCCAATCCCAAGCTCTGATCATAAATCAGAGTCAATCAATTCTAATACTTGTCCGGATCTTATATCTTATATCCATAAAGGATTGCTTAGTCGTATTATCTCCCAAATTAGATTCTTAGGTCGGAAGGTCCACTCCTTCAACTTAATTGATCTTACAATCAATTTTCGACCTTTGAACTTCTCATTTGAATAAATATGACTTAGCATAAGAATCCACAAGTATAAATGATTAAATAAAGAAATCTCTTATTAGTAAAACGAGTTATATATAAAACGGTTCGTTGCATCGTGGTGGACTCAGGATTCATCATTTATATATTGCTAGCTAATGTACCAAAATAGATAATATCATTATTTCTTCTTATAACCATCAAATGATTAAAAGAAATAAAATATCCATTTATCAGAAATCCAGAACAAAGTTCTTTCTAATTTGAAAGGTACATAAAAGCAATAACCCAAAATGAAATCCTATAAAATGTCCTCCACTGCAATTGCTGCCTCCTCTACAGCATTGCCCACATAGACTACGATCTTTTCTTTTCTAAGTCGTCGGGTTTCCTGGAACCTTGCACATACCGTCAGTGGTTCCATATCTACACACCAGGTTCCGGTAGATAATACCACTGACTATGTTTTACGACTAAAGAAAATTTCGTACTTTCTTTGAGAGGATAATCAGACTTCCAGTACCCAGACTGTTTGCTTCGAGAACTCTTGCCTCTTGGCTTTCTCGTCCCATCTCGTGGTTCAAGTAATCTTAGAACCACTGGGTTTCTTTGCTTTCTTTTCCTTTCCCCCGATTCATGCCTTTAGGTTCGAAACCTTTGGCATTGGCTACAAGAGCTTGCGATTTCCGTTTCAACTCGTCTAAAAGGTCAATCATCTCAAAAACGTGTTTAAGCGTTTCCTCGAATCGACTGCCCTTTATGAGTATCCACATCGCCTCTTGTCTAGCCGCCTATATTAATAGGCTCGGAAGGACAAAGCTCATTGAGTACAACCTTGTACTCTTCAACAGTTTGGGTAATGTCTAGATCTCTATTCCAATCATTATATTTAGGGACCAATGAGTTTAAAATCCTTACGTATCACATAAAGTGGGTTCAAAGCCATATCCTAATCTATGAGCACATATAACAACAAACAATCGATTTAATCTCCGATATTATCTCCCTCAAATAATATCATTAAACCACTAATCACATCTAAAATCCCATCAGGTAAGGCAAGCCACGTGGTGTGGACGTTTTCCCACCCAAATGATTTAGCAATTAGATTTGCTTCGGTCATACATCACTTATAGCGGAACCTCGTGGGGAGGAATACTATAATGCGTATCTAAGTGTAAACCATTACTCAGTACCAAAGTAAATTACTTGGAATTGCTACATCACCGCAAGCCACGTGGTGTGGACGTTTACGATAACTTCACAACTCTTCATAATTACTTACAACTGTCTACATCAATTAACCCAAAGTCCGTCAGTATAGCAAGCCACGTGGTGTGGACGTTTACTACAAGAAGCTGTCCGCGACGCCGCCACCGCAACCACCGAACGCAGCCACCGGCTGCCGGCGAACCACCACCACTGGTGGCACACGCCGGCAGGCCTAGCCACGTCTAGGTCACGCCCAGCAGCCCGCACAGCCCCTATGAGCCTAGGTACGCCGCGATCGATCGATCTTTATTCGATTCGATTATTCCGAAAACCCTCGATTTAATATTTAATTTTTCCGACAAACACAATTCATACGAGAGAGAAAATCAAGTACGTAGAACAATATAGCACAATAATTTAACAAATTAAATTAATCTATGGCTATAAACAACTATAATCGATTATCGAAACAATTAACGAAAAACGTAACCGTACGCTCTGATACCAATTGTTGGAATTCGATATCCCGGGTTATTTAAATTTGCGGAAACCAATAACCCGAACGAACCCTTCGCCGGAGATCACACGAACACGGACTCATCCGCCGAAGTCCGGCCTTTGGAGACCACGCACCCGAAGGCACGCGGCCCGCCCCCAGCCGAACCCCCGCGAGTACGGGGTTCATGCGATCAACGGATCGCGCCACCGCGATCGATGGGTGGGGCTGCTCCCAGCAGCCCCCGCGGCGAGTCCGGCGACTCGCCGCCGCTTGGAGGATCCCCACCGTCGAGTAGGGTGGGGTGCGGCTCCAGCCCGCGCCCCCGGCGATCGATCGTGAGATCGATCGCATGCCCGCGGCCAAGCCGCGGGTCTCTCCTCCTCACGCCCCCGAACCCTAGCCGGGCGGTTCCATGTGGTCCGGTGGCTTCGCCACCACCACATGATCGTCCGTCTACTCCGGGCTCGATCTTTTGGATCTTTGTTCTTCGATAATTGATTCAATAAAACAAGAATTAAATTATTTAATTCACCTTTCGATTCGTTGTGCGGAGAAACGAGATCTTATGATGACCTTGAGATCTTCCCACGTATTCCTTGCACTAGCCCGGACGTCGTGTGGGCGAAGATCTACCGAACTCCATGGATCCTCCTCTCTACTTTCTCTCTCTAGAATTGTGATCTTCAAGTTATGAGAATAGAGAAGACCATGTAGTGCTTTTATAGGCTACGTAGGGGATCTTAAGGAGGTGGAATATTGGGCTTCCAATAATAGTGATTAAATTGAGCCCAAGCCCAAATCTATTAATCCTTACTATTATAAATTATATGATTAACTCCACTATATAAATATAATTGCACTCCCAATATTCACCATATTATATCAAATAATATTTCTCCGGTAGTATTATTTATTCCGTGTATTTAAGATATAAATATCCATGAATAAAATTAATTTATTGCTAATTAATTTATTCATCTCTTATATCCGAGACTAGTACCATTCAACCTTAATTATTATGCGGAACAAGTCCACCTGCAGGGTTTACATAATAATTCCTTATGAACTCATCTCGGGGATATTATCAACCCTTCCGGGATACACTTTCCGGTCAATCATTCACGGCATGCCATATATGAAATATAGTGACCCAACTTAACCGGTAATTAACCCAATAATTAAATCGGTTAATTCCTTTGGTAAATCAAAGTCACTTATATTAAATATACACACCCGCAACAATATCGGGGATTAAGAATAAAATACACTGAGACTCGAATCGATTATCGCCGGCAATCCTAATCGATGAATCTCAACGATCCGCTCAATACACCAAGTGTACAAGTGTGATAAAATAATCAAGATAGATTATTTTCTCTCTCACACAACGACTATACCGATGGATTGGTCCGTGTCCATCTAGGTCGTGAGCAACTGTTCGATTAAATACGAGTAACCGATAGTATGATCTTCTGTGCGCCCATGCAACACCATACTAACTACAACGTATAAAATCCAGGACTATAATTTGCATATATTTAATTATAAATAATTAAATGCAAATAATTGTTTATTTAATTAAATAGATTAATGGCAATGGATCGTGAGTTTCCGTTACTTAAATCTAGACATTAAGTACACAACTCCAACACCATCGACTCATGTTGGGTTTGGAGTACATTTGACATTGAAGCCAAAATATAGCACCTAGCCATTTCATCAGCCTTTG
Source organism: Euphrasia confusa (assembly GCA_954870475.1). Classification (NCBI taxonomy): domain Eukaryota; kingdom Viridiplantae; phylum Streptophyta; class Magnoliopsida; order Lamiales; family Orobanchaceae; genus Euphrasia; species Euphrasia confusa. The sequence continues at coordinate 40,945,879 of OX940950.1, read as the reverse complement.
TCCACCTCCTTTATGCCGCCTTTTCCTCATCAGTTGAGGCATCTGTGGGTTCGGCAGGGCATGGATCATAAAGTACAAACTTGTACTCCTCTGCAGTCAGGACAATGTCCAAATTTCTCCTCCAATCAATGTAATTGGGGCCAGTGAGATTATTTTCCATGAGTATCACAGAAAGTGGATTCATAGCTATTCTCTAAACCTATAATCACATATAAACAAACAATCAATTTAATACTGATATTATCTCCCTCAAATAATATCATTAAATTAGTAATTACATCTCAAATCTCATCAGGTATGGCAAGCCACGTGGTGTGGACGTTTACCTACCCAAACGATTTTGCAATTAGATTTGCTTCAGCCACACATCACTTATAGCGTAACTTCGTGGGGAAGAATACTATAATGCGTATCTAAGTGTAAACCATTACTCAGTACAAATGTAAATTGTTTGGAACCGCTACATCATCGCAAGCCACGTGGTGTGGACGTTTACGATGATTTCACATTTCTTCACAATTCCTTATAACTGTCTACATCAATTAATCTAAAATCTGTTAGTATAGCAATCCACGTGGTGTGGACGTTTACTACACCAAGAGACTTTTATAATTGACTTGCAATTACTTGATCCATTCGATCTTGTAAATCAAGACGCGGAGAATCATAAGTGAAACTCGAAGTTTCTAACCAGTGATTCACCATGCGAACAACCCTATCTCTCATAAAATGAGGGAGCCGAGCAGACAATCGATCCATTTCAAGAAATGGTACGAAGGTCTCTAATTTGTGTCATCCACATGACCAAGTGGCTTTGGCTCAACTCCACTCCCCGGGTGAGAATGAGTCGACTTGAAATCAGTTTCAGAAGGACAAATTAGGCATTGTTTGATAAACTCAATCAATGTTTCTTGTAAAAGGATTTTACAAGAATTCTCCTCCAATGACTCGTCTATACGAACTTCAAAAGCTCATAAGAGTCACCAAGAGAACAACAATGGAGACCATGGGATTGTTTCCAATCCCTCTCCCACTTAGCTTTTTACAACAAAGGATACGCTATCCAATGCATAATTAAACACATAAGCATGCATACATGAAATTAAAGCACATAAATATTATCACATAGTCAAAATAATACTAGAATATTATTTTCCGACATTATGGCTTTATTCCATCCCCATACGCATCTTCTAGTCTTCAGTCTTCGTTCTTGAATGCTCCATGTGACGAGAATATTAATTCCAATATTTAAATCTATTTATTTTTAATAAATCCAAAAGACACTTAATTCGAAAATTAAGTCAATCGAATAAGTCAAAAATAAAATTAAATATTATTAATATTTTTATTTATTTTCCTTTCTAATTCAATTAAATCTCTAGAATCATATCCAAGTCAAACTTGGAATATTCTAGAAGACTTCTATAATAGAATAAGGAAATAAAATAAATTAGGACTCTTCTACTTTCCAAATTAATTAATTTCCATGTCCATGAAAATTCCCATAAAATAGGAATAATCAATTAGGAAATAAATTAATTCCAATTTAATTCTTTTCCTATTCCATGAGAGTTCCCAAAAATAGGAACACTCAAAATAGGAAACCCGAATTAAAGTAGGAAAGTGAATCTCGGTAGGAGTAGCACGGGGTGGGGATCCCCGCACCACCCCCACCGATCGACCGGCCACCGGAGAGGGCAACCGCCGCCATGCAGCCGGCCGGCCACCACCATGCCGGCGGCAGCCCCAGCCGAGGGGCGATCGGCCCCTCCTCGCGGTCGATCGCACAGGATCGATCATGGGGATGATCGATCCCCGGTCCTTCCCTCTCATCATCTCCTTCGTCACACTTCTTCTTCTCCGGCGGTCATTTCGGCATCGATCCAACGTAAAATTAAATTACAATTCCGGTATCGATTCTATACATGAAATCGACCCTATACAATTTCCGGAAAACATAGAACAATAATAATAAATCCTAAATTCGGTCAACCCCCGAATATTTACTATTACAAGCATTCATCCACACAAAACGAATCTCGACATGTCCAAGAGTTTAATCAACCAATAATCATGACAAAATAATTAACGGAAAATTATTAAGCCATAATAGTCGGAATCCCTGCAAGGTAGAACAATAGTCGAACATACATATGAACATAGAACCAACGCTCTGATACCAATTGTTGGAAATCGATATCCCGGGCTATCAAAAATTGCGGAACCGATAACCCGACCGAAATCCCTTCGCCGGAAAACAATCACGAACACCACGCGAAGCCGGGCCCGACGAGAGCATCGCCGCGGGCTGAACCCGCGGCTAAACCCTAGCTGAGCCCCATCGCGGGGCTCGCGATCGCACACATGCGATCGATGGGGCTGCTCCGGCAGCCCCGGGCGGTGAGTCCGGCGACTCACCGCCACCGCCCAAATAGGGAGGTTCGCCCAGCGGCGAACCCGCCGCGGCTCCAGCCGCGGCTGCCTGGCGATCGACCTCGCGGTCGATCGCATGCCCCGACGTCCAGCCGGGGCTCCTCGCGTGTGCCGCGATCGAACCCTAGGTTTGATCGCTTCCCTCGGCGCCCAGCCGAGGGCTTCTCTCGAGCTCCGTCGAGGATCTCGAATCCTCGTCCCCGGAGTTCGTACGTTTCCCGGATATTGGACTTCTAATAATAGTGATTAAATTGAGCCCAAGCCCAAATCTATTAATCCTTATTATAAAATTAATTGCATTCCCAATATTAAACCATATTATATCAAATAATATTCTCTCCGGTAATATTATTTATTCCGTGTATTTAAGATATAAATATCCATGAATAAAATTAATTTATTGATAATTAATTTATTCATCTCTTATATCCGAGAATAGTACGATTCAACTTTAATTATTATGCGGAACAAATCCACTCATGAAGTTTACATAATAATTTCTTATGAACTCATCTCAGGGATATTATCAACCCTTATCGGGATACACTTTCCCGTCAAGAATTCACGGCGTGTCATATATAAAATACCGTGACCCAACTTTACCGGTAATTAACCAGATATTCTAATCGGTCAATTCCTTTGGAAAATCAAAGTCAGTAATATTAAATATACACACCCGCAATAATATCGGGGATTAAGAATAAAATACTCTGAGATTTAAATCGATTATCTAAGGCAATCCTAATCGATAAATCTCAGGCGATCCGCCCAATACACCAAGTGTACAAGTATGATAAAATAATCAAGACCGATTATTTTCTCCCTCATACAACGACTATACCGATGGCTTGGTCCGTGTCCATCTAGGTCGTGAGCTACTGTTCGATTAAATACGAGTAACCGATAGTATGATCTTCCGTGTGACGACGCACACCATACTAACTACAACATATATAATTTAGGACTATATTTGCATATATTTAATTATCAATAATTAAAGCAAACAATTTTTTATTTAATTAAAATAGATTAAATGCTATGACCGGGAGTTTACGTTACTTAAATCTAGACATTAAGTATACGTCGTGTGATTCAGTGGTTTTGTTGCTCAGTTGTATACTTAATGTCTAGATTTAAGTAACGTAAACTCCCGGTCATAGCATTTAATCTATTTAATTAAATAAACAATTGTTTGCTTTTAATTATTGATAATTAAATATATGCAAATTATAGTCCTAGATTATATACGTTGTAGTTAGTATGGTGTGCGTCGTCACACGGAAGATCATACTATCGGTTACTCGTATTTAATCGAACACTAGCTCACGACCTAGATGGACACGGACCAAGCAATCGGTATAGTCGTTGTATGAGGGAGAAAATAATCGGTCTTGATTATTTTATCATACTTGTACACTTGGTGTATTGGGCGGATCGCTTGAGATTTATCGATTAGGATTGCCTTAGATAATCGATTTAAATCTCAGAGTATTTTATTCTTAATCCCCGATATTATTGCGGGTGTGTATATTTAATATTACTGACTTTGATTTTCCAAAGGAATTGACCGATTAGAATATCTGGTTAATTACCGGTAAAGTTGGGTCACGGTATTTTATATATGACACGTCGTGAATTATTGACGGGAAAGTGTATCCCGATGAGGGTTGATAATATCCCCGAGATGAGTTCATAAGGAATTATTATGTAAACCTCATTAGTGGATTTGTTCCGCATAATAATTAAAGTTGAATGGTACTATTCTCCGATATAAGAGATGAATAAATTAATTAGCAATAAATTAATTTTATTCATGGATATTTATATCTTAAATACACGAAATAAATAATACTACCGGAGAGAATATTATTTGATATAATATGGTTTAATATTGGGAGTGCAATTAGTTTTATATACTGGAAAATAAAATTAATTAATATTAATGGGATTAATAATTTGGGCTTGGGCTCAATTTAATCATTAATATTGAAAGCCTAATATTCCACCTCCTTTAGATCCCCTACGTAGCCTATAAAAGCACTACATGACCTTTATAAATCATAAGACAAGAATATCATACTTGGTATTCTAAAGAGAAGGAGATCCATAGAGTTCGGAGGATCGTCGCCCACACGACGTTCGAACGAGGTGCAAGGAATACGTAGGAAGATCCGAAGGTCTTCAAATCAATCTCGTTTCTCCGCACAACGAGATCGAAGGTAAAATCGTAAACACCCTTGTATGATTTTATGTGATTTATCGTAGAACATACATGAACAACGATCCGGGAAACGACGAGACCGGGGACGGGGATAGACCGGGCGGTGGTAGTCGAAGACCATCGGACCGCCGGCGGTCTAGAGATCCCCGCCGGGATCGAGGCGAGGAACCCTCGGCTGGAGCCGAGGGGCGCGATCGATCACGAGGATCGATGGCGGGGTGCTGCGGGGTCACCCGTAGCCGCCTCGCATGAGCTACGGGTTCTCCCGTAGCGGTCTTGCGAGGGCGACGCCCTCGCTGGGCAGCGGGTCCGTGAACCCGCTGCAGGGCTGCTACGAGCAGCCCCGGGGATGCCTCGTGCATCCCCAGCGATCGGTACGAGACCGATCGCGAGCCCTCGTGGGGGCTCGGCTGGGTGCCGCGGGTTCGCCCGTGGCGGTGCTCGGTCGGGCCTCGGTTCACGTGGGGTTCGCGGTCGGTTCTCCGGTGATCGAGGATTTCGGTCGGGTTATCGGTTCCGCAAATTTTGATAGCCCGGGATATCGATTTCCAACACGACTGTGATTGGTGAGGCAGTTGCAGGGCGACGGCTTAGATGATGAAATAAATTTTGTGCATTTTCATTTTAGCATATAATCACTCGTGTTTGTGATCGATATGCAAGTACTGAGCTAGAGTGAACATTGTTGTACTCTCATTTTGCTTCGTATAATCCCAGAACCACCCTCCCCTCCACCGTGCACGTAGGTCGTCTTCCCGGCGGCCGAAGCACGTAAAATCCTCGTGTTCATTTCGATTTTGCTGCGTGAGTGTGTTATATATACTTGAATCAAATTTCGTGAGAGGTGAGAATTGAGTGTTTCGCTCGCGATCGAGTTTTGAGGTTTTTGAGTTCGATTTGAGTCTGAGTTCGATTCTTGCCGGAGCTCGAGTTTGTTTCCGTCTTGATTCTTTCTCAACAGTTCTCATATATATATATATATATATATATATATATATATATATATATATATATATATATATATATATATTGTTCTTTTATTGCCCCCTGAAAGTGTAACACTTATTAACGACCTCCTTACTCAGTGAAAACGTCTCATTACGCCCGCTAAGCGTTCTTAAGTTATATGTGTAAAGATTTTATTTTATTTTCGTTTGTCGTTTTGTCGTTCTGATGTTATTAATATGTTAATGGGTATAATAAAGTTATGTGAAATCTGTTTATTGAAACACTTCTGCCTTGTTTTCAGGCTCTCCCATTTGATCTCACTATGCTCAAAGTTGCTTGCCCTTACTACTTCTCGTGTATAAAATGAACTGGGCCCGTCTTGCATTGCAAGGCAGTGTAAAATCTATATATATATATATATATATATATATATATATATATATATATATATATATATATATATATATATATATATATATATATATATATATATATATATTGTCCTTCTCATACCTGTGTGAGAAATTTTTGAAAATCTGTGAAAATTTGCTCCGCTTGCACCTGTGCTTTGATGGCGCACACTGGTGATGGCGTCTTGTATCCTTACTCTGCACCAAGTGTTGTTGGCGCACTCTGTACACCAAATAGCGTCCCCTATGTGAAGGGAGAACACACTGAGGATGGCGCCTAAGAGTGATGTTGCTTCTTCAGTCTTTGATCACAAACAATTACAAGCACAATACTGAATAAAGAAATTTCATAAAAACAAAGTGTTAACAATGTAGAGAGAATGGTAGAAAAAACAATCAAATGCAGCAGTCCAAGTGTTGTAGCACTCCCACGAACATGTGACTCAGTACAACATGCGCCTAGAGTTAAATTCTCTAACTTTAGTAGTTGGCGCACCGTGCAAAGCAACTACACGAAAACTCTTACACGGATAGTGCACAGTGCACAACCTAAAACTCCTAAAAATAAGACTAAAGCAAACCCTAATTTTAGAAATCTGAATGCAAGAAGTTGATGGAGTAGTATACTTAATGTCTAGATTTGAGTATTCTGAACTCTGTATGCACTTTCATTTACCTATTAATTACAGACATTCATTTGCTTTTAATTATTGTTAATTAAATAAATGCAAATTATAGTTCTGGATTTTATACGTTGTAGTTAGTATGGTGTGTCGGGCCCACACAGAAGATCATACTATCGGTTACTCGTATTTAATCAAACAGTTGCTCACGACCTAGGTGGACACGAACTAGTCCATCGGTATAGTCGTTGTGTGAGAGAGAAAATAATTTGTCTTAATTATTTTATCACACTTGTACACTTGGTGTATTGAGCGGATCGAATGAGACTCATCAATTAGGATTGCTCGGCGATAATTGATTTGAGACTCGGAGTATTTTATTCTTAATCCCTGAAATAATTGCGGGTGTGTATATTTAATATAAGTGACTTTGATTTACCAAAGGAATTAACCGGTTTGATAATTGGGTTAATTACCGGTTAAGTTGGGTCACTATATTTTATATATGGCATGCCGTGAATTCTTGAAGGGGCAGTGTATCCCGTAAGGGTTGATAATATCCCCGAGATGAGCTCATAAGGATTTATTATGTAAACCTCGCGAGTGGACTTGTTCCGCATAATAAATAAGGTTGAGTGGTACTAGTCTCGGATATAAGAGATGAATAAATTTATTAAGCAATAAATAAATTTTATTCATGGATATTTAAATCTTAAATACACGGAATAAATAATACTAAGTTGGAGAAATATTATTTGATATAATATGAATAATATTGGGAGTGCAATTTTATTTATATAGTGGAAAATAAATAAAATTAATATTGATAAGAATTAATGGATTTGGGTTGGACCCAATTTAATTTTCAATATTGAAGCCCAATATTTATTCTCCTTTTGATCCCCTTCGTAGCCTATAAAAGCACTACGTGGTCTTCACTTTACTAACCTACGTTACGCCAACAATAAAGTTCTGAGAGTGAAGAGGATCCACAAGTTCGATAGCTCGTCGCCCACCCGACGTTCGAACAAGTGCAAGGAATACGCGGGAAGGTCACGAGGTCGTCGATTTCGTTTCTCCGAACAACGAATCGTAGGTACAATTCTCAACCCCCTTGTTAATTGTTCGATTTGATTTTATCGAGAATACCGTAGGACGAAGATCCGAAATAAGAAACCATGAACGGGGGACGATCGCGTGGTGGTGGCGAAGCCACCGGACCACAGGCGATCGCCCGGGCTAGGGTTTCGCGGGGATGGGGGCGAACCCTCGGCTGGGCCGAGGGTGTGCGATCGACCACGAGGGTCGATCGCTGGGCACGGGCTGGAGCCGTGCCCTACCCCGCCGTGAAGGCGGGGGCCTCCTGGTGGTGGCGGGTCGCCGGACCCGCCGCTGGGGCTGTCGGAACAGCCCCACCCCGATCGATCGCCGGCGCGCGATCGATCCCTCGATTGTATGAACCCCGGCTCGCGGGGGTTCGGGTGGGGGCGGGCTGTGCATCTTCGGATACATGGTCTCCAAAGCCCGAACTCCGGCGGATGAGTCGGCGTTCGTATGATCTCCGGCGAAGGGTTCGTTCGGGTTATCGTTTCCGCAATTTTGATAACCCGGGATAGCGAATTCCAACAATTGGTATCAGAGCGTGGTTTACGTTCGCGGTATTTTCGATAAAATTGTTCTACCTTGCAGGGATCCGACTATTATGGCTTGATGATTATTCGTTTAATTATTTTGTCATGTGATTATTCGTTTAATTATTTTGTCATGTGATTGTTGGTTTTATTAAACTCTCGGACATGTCGAGATTCGTTTTTGGTGGTGAATGCTTGTAATAGTAAAAATTCGGGGGTTGACCGAATTTAGGATTTATTATTATGTTCGTTGTTTTTCCGGAAAATGTATAGGGTCGATTTCGTGTATAGAATCGATACCGGAATTGTAATTTAGATTTTGTAAATTTATTTTGCGATTGGATCGAATCGAAGACCGCCGGAGAAGACGAAGTGACGAGAAGGAGAGGGCAAGGGATCGATTGGATCGATCCCCATGGACGCTCGATCGAAGGCGTGGGGCGGCTGTTGCCCTAGCCGCGGCTGCCACCGGTTTCGGTGGTTGGCGGCGTGGCTGGGCGGCGGCGGTCCTCCCCGTGGCTGGCCGGTCGGCGAAGGTGGGGGTGGTTCGGGGTTCCCCAACCCGGGCTACTCCTACCGGAAATATACTTTCCTAATTAATTCGTTATTTCCTATTTTGATTATTTCTTTATGGAATACTCTAGAAAAATAGAGAAAGAATTAATTTTAGTACTAAATTTATTTTTCATATTTGATTATTCCTACTCAAGGGAATATTCATGGATTAGGAATAAAATAAATTTGGAAAAGTATAAGAGTCCTAAATTATTTTATTTCTTTATTTCATTATGGATATCATCTAGAATATTCCAAGAGGATCTTGGATAGATTATTCTAGAGATTTAATGAAGTGGAAAAAGAAAATAAAATAAATAAAAATATTAATAATATTTAATTTTATTTTTGATATATTCGATTGACTTAATTTTCGAATTAAGTAACTTTTGGATTAGTTGAAAATAAATAGATTTAAATATTGGATATTAATATTCTCGTCACATGGAGCATTCAAGAAACGAAGACTAAAGACTAGAAGATGCGTACGGGGATGTGATGAAGCCATAATAGTCGGAAAATAATATTCTAGTAATTATTTTGACTATGTGATAATACTATGTGCTTTATTACATGTATGCATGCTATATGTGTTTACTTTTATGCACTAGATAGCGTATCCCTTTATTGTAAAAAGCTAAGTGGGAGAGGGTATGGAAACATACCCATGGTCTCCATTGCTGCTCTCTTGGTGACTTTTATAAACTTTTGAAGTTTATATAGATAAGTTATTGGAGGAGAGTTCTTGTAATTCCTCTTACGAGAAACATTGATTAAAGTTTATCAAACAATGCCTAATTTGTCTTTCCAAAGCTGATTTCAAGTCGACTCATTCTCACCCCGGGGAGTGGAATGGAGCCAGAGCCACTTGGTCATGTAGAGGACACAAATTAGAGACTTTCGTGCCATACTTTTATAGATGGGTCGTTTGTCTGCTCGGCTCCCTCATTTATGAGAGATAGGGTCGTTCGCATGGTGAATCACTGGTTAGAAACTTCGAGTTTCACTTATGATTCTCCACGTCTTGATTTACGAGATTGAATGGATCAAGTAATTGGGAGTCAATTATAAAAGTCTCTTAGTTGGTAAACGTCCACACCACGTGGCTTGCTATACTGACGGACTTTAGATTAATTGATGTAGACAGTTGTAAGTAATTACGAAGAGTTGTGAAGTTATCGTAAACGTCCACACCACGTGGCTTGCGGTGATGTAGCGATTCCAAGTAATTTACTTTGGTACTGAGTGATGGTTTACACTTAGATACGCGTTATAGTATCCCTCCCCACGAGGTTACGCTATGATTGATGTATGACCAAAGAAAATCTAATTGCTAAATCATTTGGGTGGGTAAACGTCCACACCACGTGGCTTGCCTTACCTGATGGGATTTTAGATGTGATTAGTGATTTAATGATATTATTTGGGGAGATAATATCGGATATTAAATTGTTTGTTTGTTTTATGTGCTTATAGGTTAGGAATGACTGTGACCCCACTTTGTGATATACTTAAAGATGAAAACTCACCGGTTCCATATGGTGATTGGAAAAGAAATCTGGACATTGTCCAGACTGTTGAGCTTTCTGAATCCACTGTTGGTCCAACTACGTTGAGACATGGTGTGGAGGCTAGGCAAGAGGTGTTTGACATACCCACGGAATCATTCCTCAATGAGTCCCTTAAAACCGGCTTAGCGAAGGCGATTTTTGTGCGTAAGTTAAGAGAAACACGAGCTCTTGTGGCTAGGCTAAAAGAAAAGCGTGCAAAGAGACCCAGTGGTTTAAAACCACGGATTGGGGTAAGCAAGCGGTTTCGCAGATGCTTTCGATGCAAACAGTTTGGGCACTGGAGGTCTGATTGTCCTCTCATCAAAGGTACGAAATTTTCCTTAGTCACTGAAACATTGTCAGCGGTGATATCTACCAGCACCTGGTGTGTAGATACGGGTGCCACTGACCATGTCTGCAATTCATTGCAGGGGTTCCAGGAAACCCGGAGACTTAGAGAGGGAGAAATCGTGGTCTACATGGGCAATGCCGCGAAGGTGGCGGCTGTTGCAGTGGGAGACGTTCACTTACGTTTCAGTAGTGATAGGGTTTTAGTTTTACGTAATTGTCTTTATGTACCCAACTTTAGAAAGAATTTGATTTCAGTTTCTAAACTTATTATGAATGGATATTCTGTTTCTTTTGACCACTCTGTGATCATAAGAAGAAATAGTGAAATTATCTGTTCTGGTACATTGATAGACGATTTGTATGTGCTAAATCCTGAGTCTAACACGGTGCAACTAACCGAGAGTAATAACACATCTACGAACACCAATAAGAGAAAGGAATCTTCTAAGATGAATCAATTATACTTGTGGCATCTAAGGCTAGGTCATATAAACTCGAATAGGCTTCAAAGGTTGAAAGCTGATGATTTAACCACTGGCGTTGAAGGAGAGGACCTTCTTACCTGCGAATCCTGTTTAGAGGGAAAAATGACTAAGCGTCCTTTTTCTGGTAAAGGACGAAGAGCTGAACAAGTATTGGATTTGATTCACTCTGATGTATGCGGACCTATGTCTACTCAGGCAAGGGGAGGGTACGAGTACTTCATCACTTTCACCGATGATTACTCAAGGTATGGATATATTTACCTGATGCGCCACAAGAGCGAATCCTTTGGCAAGTTCAAAGAGTTCAAGGCTCTTGTGGAGAACCTTCGTGGTAAATCCATAAAATGCCTGCGATCTGATCGCGGAGGCGAGTACCTGTCTGGAGAATTCAAGGCATACTTGGCAGAGAATGGGATTGAATCCCAACTGACCTCACCATATACTCCTCAGCAGAATGGTGTGTCAGAAAGAAGGAATAGGACTCTTATGGAAATGGTGCGATCTATGATGAGTTACTCGGACTTACCTGTTATGTTCTGGGGACATGCCTTGGAAACAGCGGCGTATATCTTGAATAGGGTTCCAACCAAAACGGTACCCACAACACCCATGGAATTGTGGAGTGGGCGTAAGCCTAACTTGGGACACATTCGGATCTGGGGTTGTCCAGCACATGTGTTGCGACAAGGTGTCGATAAGTTAGAACCTAGATCAGAATTACGGCTGTTTATAGGATACCCGAAAGGAACTAAGGGTGGCATGTTCTATAGTCCTAAGGACCAGAAGATCGTTATAAGTACTAACGCTCGGTTCCTAGAGGAAGACTATGTCATGGACCACAAGCCCAGAAGTGACATAATACTTGATGAGTTGAGAGGTAATGAGGAAGACCTGGATACAGCCGAAACGAGTATAGATACACCACCAGAACCTGCACCTAATACTGTCACTGTTAATACACCGGAACGCCGTCGTAGTGGGAGGGTTGTTAAACAACCAAATAGATGGATTGGACTGGGTGAGTCTTCGGACTCTGGACCTGGAGTTCATGAAATCGATCCCTGGACCTATGATGAGGCGGTACAAGATATAGATGCGCTTTCTTGGAAGAAAGCAATGAAATCCGAAATAGAATCTATGGATTCTAATAAAGTCTGGGATCTTGTAGAACCACCAAGCGGCGTAAAGCCAATTGGGTGTAAATGGGTCTACAAGAGAAAGAGAGGATCTGACGGAAAGGTTGAAACCTTTAAAGCTCGGCTTGTTGCGAAAGGATATACTCAGAAAGAGGTAATCGATTATGAGGAGACCTTCTCGCCAGTAGCCAAGATAAAGTCGATCCGGATTCTCTTATCCATAGCAGCTCATATGAATTATGAGGTGTGGCAAATGGATGTCAAGACAGCTTTCCTTAATGGAAGTCTTGACGAGACGATTTATATGAAACAACCAGAAGGGGCGAGATCATCTAGTGTGCAAGCTTAATCGATCCATTTATGGATTGAAACAAGCCTCGAGATCGTGGAACCTGCGGTTTGACGAAGTAGTCCAATCTTTTGGATTTAGTCAAAGCATGGACGAATCGTGTGTGTATTGGAAACGTGATGGAAAGAAGGTGGTGTTTCTCGTGCTTTATGTAGACGACATTCTTCTCATTGGCAACAGTGTGAAAATGTTATCAGACATAAAGGGATGGTTGTCTAGACAATTCGATATGAAAGATTTGGGAGAAGTCGGACATGTTCTAGGGATCAAGGTTATAAGGGATCGCCGGAATAGAACATTGTACCTATCCCAGCAATCTTACATAGACACGATTCTGGCTCGTTTTAACATGCAAGATTCCAAGAAGGGTGAACTACCCTTTAGTAAAGGAACTTATCTTTCTAAGGATATGTGTCCTCGGACACAAAAGGAGAAAGATGAAATGAAAGCAGTTCCCTACGCTTCGGCTGTGGGAAGCTTAATGTATGCAATGTTATGTACGAGGCCTGATATCTGCTATGCTGTTGGCGTAGTGGCGAGATATCAGAGTAACCCTGGAAAGGCTCATTGGACTGCCGTAAAGAGCATTTTCAAGTATTTGCGAAATACTAAGGATTATGTTCTAAGTTACGGGGCAGACAATCTTATGCCTTTGGGTTATACGGATTCGGATTTCCAAGCTGATAAGGACCGGCGAAAGTCGACATCAGGCTATGTGTACACTATGGGAGGTGGAGCCGTATCATGGAGGAGTGTTAAGCAAAAGTGCATTTCAGACTCTACCATGGAAGCTGAATACGTTGCAGCCTCAGAGGCAGCGAAAGAGTCAGTTTGGTTCCTTAATTTCCTCCAGGACTTAGATGTGATTCCGAGTTTGCCCAAGGCTATGACAATTTATTGTGATAATAGCGGTGCAGTGGCAAACAGTAAGGAACCACGGTCCCATAGTGCTATGAAACACATAGAGCGCAAGTACCACCTGATTCGAGACATCGTCAAGAGGGGCGATGCGATAGTCACCAAGATAGCTTCGGAGGACAACCTAGCGGACCCTTTCACCAAGATACTTCCTAAGGAAGTATATTTCAAGCACTTGGAGGGTTTGGGAGTCAGAAGTTTGGAGGATAAGACTAGACCTTAGTATAAGTGGGAGATTGATGGAGTAGTATACTTAATGTCTAGATTTGAGTATTCTGAACTCTGTATGCACTTTCATTTACCTATTAATTACAGACATTCATTTGCTTTTAATTATTGTTAATTAAATAAATGCAAATTATAGTTCTGGATTTTATACGTTGTAGTTAGTATGGTGTGTCGGGCCCACACAGAAGATCATACTATCGGTTACTCGTATTTAATCAAACAGTTGCTCACGACCTAGGTGGACACGAACTAGTCCATCGGTATAGTCGTTGTGTGAGAGAGAAAACAATTTGTCTTAATTATTTTATCACACTTGTACACTTGGTGTATTGAGCGGATCGAATGAGACTCATCAATTAGGATTGCTCGGCGATAATTGATTTGAGACTCGGAGTATTTTATTCTTAATCCCTGAAATAATTGCGGGTGTGTATATTTAATATAAGTGACTTTGATTTACCAAAGGAATTAACCGGTTTGATAATTGGGTTAATTACCGGTTAAGTTGGGTCACTATATTTTATATATGGCATGCCGTGAATTCTTGAAGGGGCAGTGTATCCCGTAAGGGTTGATAATATCCCCGAGATGAGCTCATAAGGATTTATTATGTAAACCTCGCGAGTGGACTTGTTCCGCATAATAAATAAGGTTGAGTGGTACTAGTCTCGGATATAAGAGATGAATAAATTTATTAAGCAATAAATAAATTTTATTCATGGATATTTAAATCTTAAATACACGGAATAAATAATACTAAGTTGGAGAAATATTATTTGATATAATATGAATAATATTGGGAGTGCAATTTTATTTATATAATGGAAAATAAATAAAATTAATATTGATAAGAATTAATGGATTTGGGTTGGACCCAATTTAATTTTCAATATTGAAGCCCAATATTTATTCTCCTTTTGATCCCCTTCGTAGCCTATAAAAGCACTACGTGGTCTTCACTTTACTAACCTACGTTACGCCAACAATAAAGTTCTGAGAGTGAAGAGGATCCACAAGTTCGATAGCTCGTCGCCCACCCGACGTTCGAACAAGTGCAAGGAATACGCGGGAAGGTCACGAGGTCGTCGATTTCGTTTCTCCGAACAACGAATCGTAGGTACAATTCTCAACCCCCTTGTTAATTGTTCGATTTGATTTTATCGAGAATACCGTAGGACGAAGATCCGAAATAAGAAACCATGAACGGGGGACGATCGCGTGGTGGTGGCGAAGCCACCGGACCACAGGCGATCGCCCGGGCTAGGGTTTCGCGGGGATGGGGGCGAACCCTCGGCTGGGCCGAGGGTGTGCGATCGACCACGAGGGTCGATCGCTGGGCACGGGCTGGAGCCGTGCCCTACCCCGCCGTGAAGGCGGGGGCCTCCTGGTGGTGGCGGGTCGCCGGACCCGCCGCTGGGGCTGTCGGAACAGCCCCACCCCGATCGATCGCCGGCGCGCGATCGATCCCTCGATCGTATGAACCCCGGCTCGCGGGGGTTCGGGTGGGGGCGGGCTGTGCATCTTCGGATACATGGTCTCCAAAGCCCGAACTCCGGCGGATGAGTCGGCGTTCGTATGATCTCCGGCGAAGGGTTCGTTCGGGTTATCGTTTCCGCAATTTTGATAACCCGGGATAGCGAATTCCAACAGAAGTGTCCAACTTGAATCAGGGTCTTGGGTATGTACATGAGTGCCGCACATGAGAACGTCGGGGGCAAGGGCGGATCTAGAAAAAAAAAATTGGGAGGGCTAAAATGAATAAAAAGATTAAAAGGGATTTGAACCCTTGACCTCTTGCCTAGTTTGAATATTTTAGAGAGGGCTAACCAGCTGAACTACCACATAATCTTATGAAAATTCTTCATAAAACAATATTTCAGGGCGGGCTAGAGCCCCCCCTAGCCCTAATGAAGATCCGCCCTTGGTCGGGGGCAAGTGAATCTCATTGGTCACACGTTCGGCTGACGTCTTGATAATTCATGGTCGACGTCACGTCCAGAACTTGAACCTTTTTTGATCTTGAATCTTGCGTCGTTCAAGTCCAGAACTTGAACCTTTTTTGATCTTGAATCTTGAATCTTGCGTCGTTCAAGTTCGAGTGCGCTTCAGCAACTTGCATTTCTCAAATGCTCCTCTACTCCAATTGTGAATGAAATTCACCAAGTGTTGTAATCAATCGTATCTTCATCTTCGTATCTTCATCTTCATTGCATTGATGCATTTGCTTCAGCACTTCATCTTTTAAGTGCGCCATCATCATCATGTACGCATGCATGGCGCCATCTGTAAAGCTGATGCATGGCGCCATTTTACTAAGGGCAGGATGGCATTATCATGTACTGAAAAAATATTAATATATAAAAAATAAAGACAAAATAAAATAAATAATATAATATTTTAAAGAAATTATACAAATATACTATATACTATTGGATTTCAAAACAAAAACACATAAAAGAAATTTTATATTAAAAAAACACTGCAAAAGAACTTAAATATGAGATATGAGATCGAGAAACATTAACCATGAATTTATAGAAAAAATTGAAATATTACCGTGATCGCTGCAAAAAAATAAAAACAATAATTATCACACAATTATATATATTATTATAATCGAATTAAGAAAAAAATGTTTTCAACTGCAAAAAATACAAACAATAATTATTATATAAAAAAATATACGGTTGAATATCCCACATCGGTTAGATATAGATCCTAAAGCTTAAATATAAAATGGACAGCTTTAATACCTTAAAAAGGCCTTTTAAGGTGTTATTGACCAAACTTTTACATGATATCACAGCAGGCCCAACACGATGATGGGTGCCCTAGCCGATGAATTTCCGGCTTGCCCAAAGATGGCACTATGTCCACGAGTAGAGCCGAAAAAAACCGAGTCTATTCGTGAGGGGGCATGTTGAATATCCCACGTCGGTTGAATATAGATCCTAAAGCTCAAATATAAGTTGGACAACCTTAATACCTTAAAAATGTCTTTTAAGGTGTTATTGACCAAACTTTGACATATACAATAGTAGAAAAACGCGATCAATAATACTTATAGATGTTCCTAAGAAATATATTAAACATCATTAGTCAACATTTTAGTATTCATAAAATAAATACAAAAATAAATATATGGATACGTAAAAATAAAAAGAACTGAAATGAAATGTGAGAGGTAGAGAATGAGTGAAGATGAAGACCTTTTTATAACATTGAAGTTGAATAAAGTTTTGTTAATTGTTATTTAAATAATAATTTAATAATAATAAAATAATTCAAACAAATCCAATTTTTTTTTGTTAATAATTGTAATTTTTTAATTAAAATTAAAATATGATAATTTAATTCAAATTTAGCATAATTATAGTATGAGATTTAATATGGAACAATATTAAGTTTATTTGTTTGTTTAAAATAAAAAGATGATTAATTATGAATTGAATTAATGTTTATATTTATATTATATTGAAAATTGGTTAGATACTACATAATATGCAGATTCTTTCACATTATTTTAGAACGTACCTATAATTAAATAATTGTTTTTGAATAAATTCCGTAATCAAGCAAATTCGGCCCATTGATGAATTTTTAAGAATTTAAAAATCGGAAAAATCACAATTTGTGGAATAATATAATTGTTAATAAGTGTCAACACAACATAAATTAGAAGAGAATCGACGAAGTTAATACCTTATAAAATTATACTCCCTCTGTTCAGAGCTATAGGCACATGTGGTCAATATTAACTTTTTTGTGCGTTCAATATATATGATAAACAGTATACAAAAATTACGAAAAAATAACTAAAATAAAATTTAACAATTAAATTTTATTTTAGTTAATTTTCATATTTTTTTGTATAATGTTTATCATATTTATTGGACGAACTAAAAAAGTCAACGTTAACCAACTTTGCCTATAACGCTGGGACAAAAGTATATTGTAAGAAGAAGATAGTTAAAGTGTATAACATTTGGCAGATGCACATGCACTTAGCCACTTAGAGCATCTCCAACCGATACCAAAAACTTATTTTGGAGTAGGATAGATGCTCCAACATACCAAAACATAAACCCATTATAGGTTTTATGGTGGGACCCACCAAAAAAATACTTAAATTTACGTCTACCGTAAACATAAACCAAAAACTATTCATTATTTATAAAATGATCCTTTTTTATAAATTAATAAAAATGACTCATTAATCTTTTTTGTTTCTTATTTAATATTTTTTGTAACGTAATGTTTTTAAATAATCATATCATTAATAATTAAAACAAATTATTTTATAAAAAAATAAATATCACAATATGAAATATAATTAAATATTAAATATTTAATTGATAATAAAAATAAAATAAAATAAGATACTTAAAATAAAATGCTACGAATTACAAAAATAAATAAATTATGAATCACAACAACAAAATTGAGGATAAGCAGGTAAATTGAAAATAATATTTATTAAATTTTTTTGATGTCAAAAGTTATGTGGTTAAATAGTAAATTTATAAAGATGTTGGTTATTTATAAAAATAGTATAAATAATTGTATAAAAAGAATATTAAAAGAATATTCTTTTAAGTTTGAATATTGATTTTTCGTTGGAGTCAAATTAATGTAAACTTAAACTTAAACTTAAACTTAAGTTTGAATATTGGTTTCTGGGTTAGAGATGGTCTTACTGCTAAACTACTAAAGCAGTTATGCTCTCCTCCCCGCAGCGGGATTTTTGATTAAGCCCGACGTCTGACGTGGCAAGGCCACCTAATCCTTTTTTTTAATAATGTAAATGCTTTTTAAAGTTATCGTCTTCTCTACTGCCGCAATAAATCAAACAAATTAAAAAAAAAAAACTCAGATCTATTTGTTTCTCCTTTCTTCAATTCGTTTTTATGATCTCAAAGGACTTTCAGCACAATGTTCGACTGTTAATTTTCACTGCAATATATATTCCCCAAATCGAATCTCAACCCCATCGTTGCCGTAATCAACCAACCGAAAACCAGGGTCGTTGATGACTTCCGGCGAATCAATGTAAGCGTTCAATTGGGTGATTGAGCAAACTGAATGTCTACTGTGACATCGACGCTTAAAGATACAACCTTTGGTTTTCTAGCTTCTAACCTTAATCTCCATGTTTTAAAAGTTTTCTATTGGATGAGTTTTCTTATATCCGATGATGACTTTAAATTGGCCGCTAGAACAAAACGGTTCAGAATCATCAAGCCGCTGCTACGAAGCATTTAAAAGCAAATATCTGAGGTTTTTTAATGGAGAAGAAGATTGGAAAGGAATAGATCTGATATTTTTTTTTTTTGATTTATTGCAATACTGGAGCTGAGAGAAGACGATAGATTGATAAACTTTAAAAAAACATTAAAAAAGAAAAGAAAACGGATTAAGTGGCCTTGCCACGTCAGACGTCGGGCTTAATCAAAAATCCCGCTGCGGGGAGGAGAGCATAACTGACTACTAAAGTACTACTAAGTCTAAGCCCACACTTCTATGGGTTATAGCCACATAGCATTGGGCCTTTACCATCATCTTAAAACCCCTCTAAAATATTTAGTACTTTTAGAGGAATCTCACACTCGCGAAACTTGCAGCGGAGGATACCATACCATTACCGTTTTCCAACGAGAGCCGTGAAAAAGATGCCGACGCTAACGAAGATTTACAGTATGGAAGAAGCCGCCCAGCACAACACCAGCGAGGATTGCTGGGTTGTCGTCGACGGCAAGGTAATTATCATCTTCTTACCTTCTTATTTACCTTCCTGTATTCGATTTAACTTCCTGCTTATGGTTTTCAAATTAAATGAAGGCTCTACTCAAATTCGAATTGATCAGACTGGGTTTCGATTTTTGAGAAATTTTCAAACCAATATTTCTAACGAATTGATTGTGCAAGCTAAACCTATTCGTTTGCCTACAGTGAATGCCCAAATTGGGGGTTGGAGATGCTAATTGGTAGGAGCTTCAATTTGAACACCTTGGTTGTTAATTGTGACATTTATATGTTCAAACTATTCGTGGATTTTCCGAGATGAGATATCCTTTTTTTCTATTACCATTTCTAGGAGTATAATCGTATCAATCATTGTGTAATGTTATGACACTCATATGAATAAAAACTTGTTTATTGCTGATATATGTATATGTGTGTCTTCCAATACTGGCCAAGTTTTGTTCATTTAGCTTTGGTGGAGAATTTCATGAGAATTTGGAGATTTAATTTTTTTTTGTTTGCTACTTGTTCACTTTGAAATTTTAATTTCCAGGTGTATGATGTGTCATCTTATTTGGATGAACATCCCGGTGGAGACGACGTCTTACTTAGAGCCACTGGTAAGAGTTTCTTATGTATTCTTAATGTTCATAGACAGATGGGCAGTTTCATTTTTCGGAACATGAAATATTCAAATCTTGAGCATAGTTGATTCACAAGCAAAAAAGACCACTTGATTTACCAAATTCACAGCTCGATTTTTCATGTTTATTAGATACTATTGATTTATTCAACATAAAGATTGAAACATTTATAAATTGATTTTGATTTTAAAATTTCAACACATTAATTTAGAACTCAGACTGTCTAATCAAATGAACCCTAAAAGTTCTAATTATTTTTCTTGCAGGAAAAGATGCCACTGAAGAATTTGAGGATGCCGGGCACAGTAAAACCGCGATTGAACAAATGGAGCAGTTTTTCATCGGAGAACTCGATGAATTGCCACCTCCTATTCCGGAGATGGAGATTATACAGAATAAGACAGAATTGGAGAAAGTCTTGAACATCGGGAAGCAATATTGGGCTGTGCCAGTTGCTGTTGTTGGATTATCTGTGGCCGTTGGTTTCATATACCTTCGGAAGAAGGTTTATTGAGAAAATCATTGTCTGATTACATTTAGGGGTTTAGACCAAATTCTCCCATTGGCTACTTAATATATTGAAGAGAAATGTCATACACCAACGTTAGACCTACAATTCCCACCACAACAAGGTAATGTTTTGGTTGATTCGATTGTTTTGAAAATTGAACTTATCATTTTTGGATGTGAATGTAAGAACAATTATGATCATATGACAATTAATTTAGCAAATGAAAGAACTATGGGTTTGCCTAATTAATTAATGAGATTTCACTGCTTTCTCCAACACTTCATAAATAAAACAAGTAACAAATATATGAAAATTTACAAATAATAGAAGTAATACATAACACGTTCAGCCAATATGCTTCTTTGCTACTAGTATATATTTTAATTAATTTTTTCTTGCCCTTGCGGGTGAAAATGAACTAGGAATTCAATTTATTATTTAAACAAGGAGGCCTTACAAAATTTTTATTATTTCTATACCATTCTTTTATTAAATTAAATGTAAAAGAAATAAAAATGAAAATATTTACACAATCAGCTCAACTAAATAATTGCACAATAGTCCTTACTTTCATTTCATTTTCTTCGTTTTTTTTTTTCCCGTAACCTTAAATCGCCCAAAAAAAAGGCTCCTAAATCGACGATTTTCCACCAACTATTCGACGTAAACAGGTTAACATTCACTCCTACATAACTTGTGTGTGTGTTGTTTTCAATATCGTGCTTGAATTTTGGGTTTTGAAAGCTTTCCGAATCACAAAATTTCGCTGGAAATCGCGCTGGTTGGAGATGGGCGCCGAGAGTAGGCTGTGCCTGCGCCCAACGCCCATTACGCAGCAGGCATTAGGTTGCGACTGATTGGGCGCCGGGAGTAGGCTGAAGCCTGCGCCCGGCGCCCATTACGCATCAGGCTGCGTCAAACTAAGCGTTGGGCGCAGGCTGCAGCCTATTCCCGGCGTCCTTCACACTCCAGTTTTGAATTCTGAATTTTGTTGTTTTATTGTAACTACAGGGATGGATAAGATATCAATCATAGTACATTTGGGTGGAGAGCTATGATACCTGGACGCAGGTACGGGTGTCGGATACGGGTACGAATCCGGGTGTCGGGTACTTAAAAATTATTTTTTGTAGATACGAGGACACGTACTCATATTTGGACACGAGTACGGAGATACGACGAACCCAAATTAATTTTAATTTTTTTATATATTGAATTATATAACATAAACTGATAATAAAAATACGAATAATGTAATATAATTGAAATTAAAGCAAAATAAAGTTCAATTTATTAGAGTAACATAAAAAACCAAAATAATAAATATAAAGATCATTTCTACTAATTATTTTCATCCTCATCAATAGTTAAAGCCTCCTCAAATGTGATTGCTTCAAGTTCAGGTCACTAATGGAAAGATCAACAAGTTGGTTCATTTCTCCATCAATGTCGAACTTGTCTCCACCTATAAAATAAAATAATAGACATTATTATTAATATAAAATCCAAGTATATTATTTAATTAAATGATATAAAAAAATACTTACATATGTCTCAATATTTTGATGGTCCTTCTGTATACGATTTCTTCTTTCTCAATAAGAGACGAGTATTTGCATGAACATAAACCAAATCTTCAGCTCTAGTACTCGTCAACTTGTTTCTCTTCACATTATGAATTTGAGAATACGTGCTCCAGTTTCTTTCACAACATGATGATGAGGCCGGTTGGGATAACAATTTGAAGGCCAACGATTGCAATAGTTTTGCACTAGACCCATAGTTTGCCCACCATGAAATTGGTTCTTCATAAACCATTGCATCTTTAACAAAAGAATCGCTAAACGGGCCGGTCCCACTCGAAAATTGACCATATTCAATAGAAACTTTTTTAAGATCATCAGGGTTTTCAAAAATCCGTCTCAAACACTTCACTCGATTCAAAAGACTTCTTCATCTTCATGAGGTGACACTCTTCCTACACCTTTGTCACTTTGAAGCCATGTATCGGTGTTGTACTTCGGAACAAGGCAATGTGCTAGGCAATGCAAAGGCGTGTTGCTTTTGTTCCATCTTTCCTCCAAAATTAGATGGATGACATTGAAAAAATCCGACTCCCCAATTAATACATCCTTGCCTTCATGATAAAAAACAATAGCTTTTGTTTTTTCTATCATTGAATCCCACATGTCATAGACAAGATGTAGAATGAGAGAATTGGTATCACCAGATCGAATAAAATCTATGATAGGACCAGTGAGATTCAATAAATACTCGAGCTCATCCCACCAACTATCATCGACAATACATTATTTGACTTCATGAGCCTTAGTGTCAACTAAGCTCTTTCCATCTGGTTTATATGTTTTCCACTTTTCATCTATTATCATCTTTTCCAAAGAAGGTCTCACCTTATTTATACGCTCCGCCATGATTATCCCCGATGCAAATCTTGTTTCAGCAATTTTTAACAACTTTAAAGATGAATAGTTGTTAAAAATTGCATTCGCCATGTCATGATTGACAATGAAGTTTCTGATAGTCTGACAATCTTGAATTAATTTCTGGAGGATCACACATTTTCTTCAATGCCAAATTCAAGCTATGCACCACACAAGGTGTCCAAAAAATGTGAGGATATTTTTCCTCAATAATGGCCGCAGCAGCTTTATAATTACGAGCATTATCGGTAATTATTTGCACAACATTATTCGACCCAATTTCTTCAATTGCACCAAAAAAAATATTGGAAACAAATTTAGCATCTTTTACCTCTCCGGTTGCATTGGTCGATGAGATGAACATTGCTCCACTTTCCGATGCTGCCATAATATTTATTAGGGGATTTCTTTGAATATCGGTCCAACCATCAGAACAAATAGACACTCCCTTTTTATTCCAGTTATCTCGAATATGATGAAGTTTCACATTAATATGAGCCTTTTCCAGTGCCAGAAGAGTCGTACGCAAATTATCATAACTCGGAGGCACATAACCAGATAAGTTGCTATTTTCCAGATGCAGAGAATATTTCCTGAATTGTGGGTTGCGAACAAGGTTAAATGGTAACGCACAAGCATAAAACATTCTTGCACACAACTTATTTGCGATATCTCTACCAACAACATTAAAAGCATCTTCAATCGAGCCCTTCCTTTTTTTATTTTGCAAGAGATCGGTGCCACGAGGTTAAGACAAAAAATTGGCCTGCTTCTTAGCATGAATTGCTTTATTGGCTTTGTTCCTCTCAGCATTTGTATGCTGTGCTTTGATCATCTTAGCAACATCCTCTGAAAATTGCATTGCACATCGCCACGTTTTGCTCGGGGATTCGTAATAAATGGCCTTTCACTTTAGAATATGATCCCGTAACTCTTTTGTTACAATAATTACAGGACCATACTCTATTTCCACCTCCGCCAATTGATACCGTTATAACTTTGACATGATTCCATAACGGTGTATCATCAAAATTATTTTTTTGAGGTCTAATGACCACTTTTTCTTTTCCTTTGTTTGAAGAAGACATTTTTTTTTTGTGAATTATACGTGAGTTTACGTTAGTATTTATAGATTAATATTATAAGTTTTCCAAATTATAATAATACTAAAGAAATTAATTACGGATTGTTAAATATAGTTAAAAACCTTTTAGGATTCTATATGCACTGTATATACTTATTATCTCTCCATTATTAAGAATAAAAAACAATGTACCGAATTAAAAACAATTTTTTTTTTCCAAAATAGTACGGAGTATATTAAAATAAGTCAGAAAGTCATATTCTAAAAAACCCCTAATTTGGCAGCTTTTTTCAATCTCAATCATCTTCTTCCTTTTCCTTTCGATGTCTCTGCCGCTTCCCAATGCTGGAAATCGATATCCCGGACTATTAAAATTTGCGGAAAATAATAACCCGACCGAAATCCTCGATCGCCGGAGATCCGACCACGAACCACCGCACGAGCCGAGGCTCGACCGAGCATCGCACGGGCGAACCCGCGCGCCCAGCCGAGCCCCCTCACGGGGCTCGCGATCATCTCACGATGATCGCTGGGATGCCTCACGGCATCCCCGGGGCTGCTCGTAGCAGCCCCGCAGCGGGTCGCGTGACCCGCTGCTCAACGCGCTGGGCTCGTCCCACCGCACCATTGCGGGAAGTCCCGCAGCACGCCTCGAGTCGCTGCGGGTAACTCCCGCAGCTCCCAGCGATCGAGCCAACGGGCTCGATCGATCCCTCGGCTCCCAGCCGAGAGTTCTCGCGTCACGCCTCCCGGCGGTCCGAACCCTAGGGTTCGACCGCCATCTTCGATCCTCGCCAGGGATCTCGAATCCCCGTCCCCGAGGTTCGTCGTTTTCCCGGATCGTGCGTTCATGTATGTATCACAATCATATTCACATAAAATCATAGAAGAGAGTATATGATTTTACCTTTCGATTCGTTGTGCGGAGAAACGAAATCAAGATGATGACCTTACGATCTTCCCACGTATTCCTTGCACTAGCTTGAACGTCGGGTGGGCGACGATCTTCCAAGCTTATGGATCCTCTTCAACTCTCTAGAATATCAAGTATGATAATCTTGTCTTATTGTTATGAGAAAGTGAAGACCATGTAGTGCTTTTATAGGCTACGTAGGGGATCTAAAGGAGGTGGAATATTGGGCTTCCAATATTAATGATTAAATTGAGCCCAAGCCCAAATCTATTAATCTCCCATTAATATTAATTAATTTATTTTCCACTATATAAATTAATTGCACTCCCAATATTAAACCATATTATATCAAATAATATTTCTCCGGTAGTATTATTTATTCCGTGTATTTAAGATTTAAATATCAATGAATAAAATTAATTTATTGCTAATTAATTTATTCATGTTTTGAATCCGAGACTAGTATCATTCAACCTTAATTATTGTGCGGAACGAATCCACTCATGAGGTTTACACAATAATTCCTTATGAACTCATCTCGGGGATATTATCAACCCTTCCGGGATACACTTTCCCGTCAAGTATTCACGGCATGCCATATATAAAATATAGTGACCCAACTCAACCGGTAATTAACCCAATAATTAAATCGGTTAATTCCTTTGGAAAATCAAAGTCACATATATTAAATATACACACCCGCAATTTTATCGGGGATTAAGAATAAAATACTCTGAGACTTGAATCGATTATCTCAAGGCAATCCTAATCGATAAATCTCAAGCGATCCGCTCAATACACCAAGTGTACAAGTGTGATAAAATAATTAAGATAAATTATTTTCTCTCTCACACAACGACTATACCGATGGATTGGTCCGTGTCCATCTAGGTCGTGAGCAAGTGTTTGATTAAATACGAGTAACCGATAGTATGATCTTCTGTGTGTCCATACACACCATACTAACTACAACGTATAAATTCCAGGACTATGATTTGCATATATTTAATTAACAATAATTAAACGCAAACAATTGTTTATTAATTTAATAGATTAAATGCTTTGACCGGGAGTTTACCGTTACTTAAATCTAGACATTAAGTACATAACTCCAACAATCTCCCACTTGTACTAAGGTCTAGTCATTTCTTCCAAACTCCCGACTCCCATACTCATCACGTGCTTAAGTTGTACTTCCAAGAAGTACTATGTGAATGAGCACTCTAGGTTGCCGCTCTGAAGTTATCTTGGTGACTACTGCGTCGTCTCCCTCGACGATGACTCGTATCAGGTGGTACTTGCTCTATGTGTTAACATCACTTTTGACTTATGACTTCTTCCAGTTTACCATGCACCGCTATTCAATAGCCTTTGGTAAACTAAGAGTCATATCCAAGTCAAGAGGTTCATCCCGGAACCTAACCAAAACTTCCGCTGCCTCTGAGGCTGCTATTCGGTTATGAGAGAGTCTGAGAAGCGTCCTGCTTATCACTCTTTCATTTCATGGTTCCACCTCTTTCTAAAAGTGAACACATAGCCTGATATCGACTTACACTGGTCCTTCTCTGATTTGAGATCTGAGAATTTGTAATCAAAGAAGATTTCGTCTTGCTTAATCTAGTACATTCAAGTACTCTTACAGCATTCGAATATCTCTTGTCCAGATTACTTTGATATTCTCCCACCACGCAAACCGCATAGTTGATATCAGGTTCTCGTTTTACAACATTGCATCTATTAAGCTTTCCACACAAGGTGTAGGAAACTTCTTTGTATCATCTATCTCCTTTATGTGTTCGAAACACATGACCTTAGATAGATGTATTCTGTTTCTGAAAGGCAATAACCTTTCTCAGAATTATGCACGTTAAAGCAAACCATAATCGTATAAGATATCTAGGAGAAGTACAATGTTCTTATCCTTAGATCAAAAGACCTTAAGAACATGCTCTAACTTCTACTCAATCTTATATCTCGATTCATTTAGACAACCATCATTTTGTGTCTGACAACATCTTTACATTGTTGCCAATGATAAAATGTTATCTTCATAAAATCTCCGAGAAACACCACCTTGTTTCCATTACGTCTCCAATACACCTTTCGTCTATGCCTTTTGATGAATCCATCAAATGGATTATCCCATCAATTCGAAAGTTCCACGATTTATAGCTTTGTTTCAATCCATAAATGGATTTACTAAGCTTGTACTCTAAATGATCTTGCCTCTTAACAATAATCCTTATTGTTTTCTAAGCAGGCACATTTAGATCTAGTACTCCCCTTGTGCAGAGCTAGGGATCGATTTCATCTTTACTAGATCCAGAGTTCAAAACTCTTCTAGTCTTATGAACATCTCTGGTTGTTTAACAACCTCCCACTGCAATGGCGTCCCCGTGTATAACAGTAATAACAGTAGGTGCAGTGTGTGGTGTACTTCTACTCGGTTTGGCTGGTTCCTAGTCTTTTGTCCTTTTTCTCATTTCAAGGCATTACGTCAGTTCAGGCTTTGTGGTTCATCTAATAGTCTTCCTCTAAGAACCGGACGAAACGTCCCTCTGGTTCATAGTACTATAGAACACAATCCTTTTGTTCACCTAGGATATCCTACAACCACATTGAATGTGCCGTTGTCTCTAGAAATATCCATAGAACATAGGTAGTTCCGAACAACTTGTTCTTTTACTATTAGATTTACATTTCTTATTTACAACACACCATTTCTACACGTAAGTGTATGGTGCGGACTTTTTGGGATTAAATCCCAATCTTTGATTATGCTATGCGTTATGTGGTAGCCTCCGCGACTAAGTCGCAGGCTTCCAATGGATATACTTTGAAGGTTCCCCATAATTGTTTTGTGACTAAAACACTTCGCTTTTATGGCACATCAAGCATTCTCATCCATCTTCGAGTATTCTTAAAAGAACTACTCGCACCTTACACATATGACTGCATATATCATTGATCATTCTCAATACTTGTCTGAATTCTACCCTTTACCGAAAGGTATGCTTAGTTGTATTATCTACCAAATTCAATTCTTAGGTCGGAAGGTCCATTCCTTCAACCATAGTTGATCAAATCAATTTCGACCCTTTGAATCATATTTGAATAAATACTACTAAGTATAAAATTCACAAGTATAATGATTTAACAAGAAATATATCTAATAAGTAAACAAGTTATAGAACGGTTTGTTGCATCGTGGTAGACTTAGGATCTATCATTCATATATTGCTATCTAATGTACCAGAATAGATAATACCCATTATTTCTTATCAAAATCATCAAATGATTAAAGAAATAAAATATCCATTCATAAATAATAGAAATCCAGAACAAAACGTTCTTTCTAAAATAAAGGGTACATAATGCAATAAACTTGAAATGAAATCCTATTTAACTACTAAAGCAGATAAATGTCTTCCACCGCAACCGCTGCCTCCTCTACAGCTTTTGCCCGTGTAGACTCGAACTCTTCTTCTCTAAGTCACCGGGTTTTCTGGAACCCCTGCATTCAAGAATGCACATACCGCCAGTGGTTCCATATCTACACACCAGAATTCTGGTAGATAATACCGCTGACTATGTTTTTACGACTAAAGAAAAATTCGTACCTTTGAGAGGACATTCAGACTTCCAGTGTCCAGGCTTATTGCAATGGAAGCAGTATGGTACTCTTTCTACCACTATGTTAATAAAAAGATGGTTTTTGCAGCCCCCACTCGTGGTCCACTCCTCTTGGCACCACTGGGTTTCCAGGCTTGCTTCCTTTTTTTGCCCCTACCTCCAACAGGCTTCAAGCCTTTGGACTTGGTAGCTACAAGCGCTTGAGACTTGCCCTTCTTGTAGATCCCCTCTGCCGCCTTCAGTTCAGTCAGGAGTTGCGCAAGAGTATAAGACAGTTTACCCATATTATAACTCATTCGAAACTGCTCAAAACTAGGGGTCAGAGACTGGAGTATGATGTCGACTTGCGTCTCAGCATCAATTTGAGCTCCTAGGATCTCAAGCTCATTCAACAAACTCATCATCTTAAGAACGTGATCTCCTACGGGCGTTCCTTCAGACTGAGTAGTTGTCATGAGGACTCTCATGGCTTCTTGCCTTGCCGCACGATCTTGCTCCCCAAACATTTCTTTGAGGTTAAACAACATATCATAGGCAGTGGCCATCGACTCATGTTGGGTTTGGAGTACATTTGACATGGAAGCCAAAATATAACACCTAGCCATTTCATCAGCCTTTTTCCACTTCCGATATGCCTCTCTTTCCTCATTAGTTGAGGCAGCCGTGGGCTCAGCAGGGCACAATTCATGGAGTACAAATTTGTACTCTTCAGAAGTTAGGACAATGTCTAAATTTCTCCTCCAATCAATATAATTGGGGCCAGTGAGTTTATGCTCCTTGAGTATCACAGAAAGTGGGTTCATAGCTATTCTCTAAACCTATAAGCACATTTAAACAAACAATCAATTTAATATCCGATATTATCTCCCTCAAATAATATCATTAAATTACTAATTACATCTAAAATCCCATCAGGTAAGGCAAGCCACGTGGTGTGGACGTTTACCCACCCAAATGGTTTAGCAATTAGATTTTCTTTGGTCATACATCACTTATAGCGTAACCTCGTGGGGAGGAATACTATAATGCGTATCTAAGTGTAAACCATTACTCAGCACCAAAGTAAATCGTTTGGAATTGCTACATCACCGCAAGCCACGTGGTGTGGACGTTTACGATAACTTCACAATTCTTCACAATTCCTTACAACTGTCTACATCAATTAATCCAAAATCCGTTAGTATAGCAAGCCACGTGGTGTGGACGTTTACTACACCAAGAGACTTTTATAATTGACTCCCAATTACGAGATCCATTCGATTTTCGTAAATCAAGACGCGGAGAATCATAAGTGAAACTCGAAGTTTCTAACCAGTGATTCACCATGCGAACAACCCTATCTCTCATTAGATGAGGGAGCCGAGCAGACAAACGATCCACCTTCAAAAGAATGGTACGAATGTCTCTAATTTGTGTCATCCACATGACCAAGTGGCTTTGGCTCCATTCCACTCCCCGGGGTGAGAATGAGTCGACTTGAAGTTAGTTTCATAAAGACAAATTAGGCATTGTTTGATAGACTTAATCAATGTTTCTTGTAAAAGGAATTACAAGAATTCTCCTCCAATGACATGTCTATATGAACTTCGAAAGCTCATAAATGTCACCAAGAGAACAGTAAAGGAGACCATGGGAATGTTTCCATCCCCGATCCCACTTAGCTTTTTATAACAAAGGGATACGCTATCTAATGCATAATTAAACACATAAGCATGCATACAAGTAATAAAGCACATATCACATAGTCAAAATAATGCTAGAAAAATTATTTTCCGACTATCATGGCTTTATTCCATCTCCGTATGCGTCTTCTAGTCTTCAGTCTTCGTTCTTGAATGCTCCATGTGACGAGAATATTAATCCCAATATTTAAATCTATTTATTTTCAATAAATCCAAAAGATACTTAATTCGAAAATTAAGTCAATCGAATAAATCAAAAAATAAAATTAAATATTATTAATATTTTTAATTTATTTATTTTCCTATCTAATTCTATTAAATCTCTAGAATAATCTATCCAAGTAAGACTTGGAATATTCTAGAAGACTTCTATAATAGAATAAGGAAATAAAATAAATTAGGACTCTTCTACTTTCCAAAATTAATTAATTTCCATGTCCATGAAAATTCCCATAAAATAGGAATAATCAAATAGGAAATAAATCAATTTATTAATTAATTATTTTCCTATCTAATTCTATTAAATCTCTAGAATCCTATTCCAAGTAGGACTTGAAATATTCTAGAAGACTTCTATAATAGAATAAGGAAATAAATAATATTAATTAATTCTTTTCCTATTTCCATGAGAGTTCCCAAATTTAGGAATACTCAAAATAGGAAAACTTGAATCAATTAGGAAAGTGAATCTAGGTAGGAGTAGCATGGGTTGGGGATCCACACACCACCCCCACCGTCGACCACCACCACCGGAGGAGCGCCGCCGCCCAGCCCAGCCGACCGGCCGCCACCGTGACCGGCGGCAGCCCTAGCCGAGGGCGATCGGCCCCCTCCTTTTGGTCGATCGCTCAGGATCGATCAAGGGGCTTGATTGATCCCCGGTCCTTCGTCCTCTTCGTCTTCTTCGTCACATGCGTTCTCCGACAGTCGTCTCGGCATCGATCCAACGTAAATAAATTACATAATAATAAATTTACAATTCCGGTATCGATTCTATACATGAAATCGACCCTATACACTTTCCGGAAAACAAAGAACAATAATAATAAATCAAAATTCGGTCAACCCCCAAATTTTTACTATTACAAGCATTCATCCACACAAAACGAATCTCGACATGTCCGAGAGTTTAATAACGAATAATCATGGTAAAATTAAATAACAATTAATTAAACAATTAATCAATTAATTAACCATGATAGTCGGAATCCCTGCAAGGTACAACGATAATTGAACACATACATGAACACGAAACCAAACGCTCTGATACCAATTGCTGGAAATCGATATCCTGGGCTATTAAAATTTGCGGAAAATAATAACCCGACCGAAATCCTCGATCGCCGGAGATCCGACCACGAACCACCGCACGAGCCGAGGCTCGACCGAGCATCGCACAGGCGAACCCGCGCGCCCAGCCGAGTCCCCGCACGGGGCTCGCGATCATCTCACGATGATCGCTGGGATGCCTCACGGCATCCCCGGGGCTGCTCGTAGCAGCCCCGCAGCGGGTCGCGTGACCCGCTGCTCAACGCGCTGGGCTCGTCCCAGCGCACCACTGCGGGAAGTCCCGCAGCACGCCTCGAGTCCCTGCGGGTAACTCCCGCAGCTCCCAGCGATCGAGCCTACGGGCTCGATCGATCCCTCGGCTCCCAGCCGAGGGTTCTCGCGTCACGCGTCCCGGCGGTCCGAACCCCGGGGTTCGTCGTTTTCCCGGATCGTGCGTTCATGTATGTATCACAATCATATTCACATAAAATCATAGAAGGGAGTATATGATTTTACCTTTCGATTCGTTGTGCGGAGAAATGAAATCAAGATGATGACCTTACGATCTTCCCACGTATTCCTTGCACTAGCTTGAACGTCGAGTGGGCGACGATCTTCCAAGCTTATGGATCCTCTTCAACTCTCTAGAATATCAAGTATGATAATCTTGTCTTATTGTTATGAGAAAGTGAAGACCATGTAGTGCTTTATAGGCTACGTAGGGGATCTAAAGGAGGTGGAATATTGGGCTTCCAATATTAATGATTAAATTGAGCCCAAGCCCAAATCTATTAATTTCTCATTAATATTAATTAATTTATTTTCCACTATATAAATTAATTGTGTTGGAGTTGTGTACTTAATGTCTAGATTTAAGTAACAGTAAACTCTCCATCATAGCATTTAATCTATTTAATTAATAAACAATTGTTTGCTTTTAATTATTATTAATTAAATATATGCAAATCATAGTCCTAGATTTTATACGTTGTAGTTAGTATGGTGTGTCGGGCCCCACACAGAAGATCATACTATCGGTTACTCGTATTTAATCAAACAGTGGCTCACGACCTAGATGGACCCGGACCAATCCATCGGTATAGTCGTTGTGTGAGAGAGAAAATAATTTGTCTTAATTATTTTATCACACTTGTACACTTGGTGTATTGAGCGGATCGTTGAGATTCATCGATTAGGATTGCCGGCGATAATCGATTCGAGTCTCAGTGTATTTTATTCTTAATCCCCGATATTGTTGCGGGTGTGTATATTCAATATAAGTGACTTTGATTTACCAAAGGAATTAACCGATTTAATTATTGGGTTAATTACCGGTTAAGTTGGGTCACTATATTTTATATATGGCATGCCGTGAATGATTGACCGGAAAGTGTATCCCGGAAGGGTTGATAATATCCCCTAGATGAGTTCATAAGGAATTATTGTGTAAACCTCATGAGTGGATTCGTTCCGCACAATAATTAAGGTTGAATGGTACTAGTCTCGAATTAAAGAGATGAATAAATTAATTAGCAATAAATTAATTTTATTCATGGATATTTAAATCTTAAATACACGGAATAAATAATACTACCGGAGAAATATTATTTGATATAATATGGTTTAATATTGGGAGTGCAATTAATTTATATAGTGGAAAATAAATTAATTAATATTAATGGGAGATTAATAGATTTGGGCTTGGGCTCAATTTAATCATTAATATTGGAAGCCCAATATTCCACCTCCTTTAGATCCCCTACGTAGCCTATAAAAGCACTACATGGTCTTCACTTTTTCATAAGACAAGATTATCATACTTGATATTTTAGAGAGTTGAAGAGGATCCATAAGCTTGGAGGATCGTCGCCCACCCGACGTTCAAGCTAGTGCAAGGAATACGTGGGAAGATCGTAAGGTCATCAACTTAAATTCGTTTCTCCGCACAACGAATTAAAAGGTAAAATCATATACTCCCTTCTATGATTTTACGTGAATTAAATTGTGATACATACATGAACGCATGATCCGGGAAAAACGACGAACTTCGGGGACGGGGATTCGAGATCCCCGGCGAACGTTCAAAGAGAGCCCTCGGCTGGGAGCCGAGGGGGTGGCGATCGGCCTAGGGCACGACCGCCGGCGTGCACCAAGGGAAGACCGCGGCTGGGCGCCGCGGCTAGGGGGCGATCGAACCCTAGTTCGATCGCCGGGGACCGTCGCGGCTTCGCGCCGCGGCTGGTGGTCCCCCCTCCCCTCGGTGGTGGCGGTGAGTCGCCGGACTCACCGCCCGGGGCTGCCGGAGCAGCCCCACGCGATCGATCGATCGCGAGCCCCGTGCGGGGGCTCGGCTGGGCACCACGGGCGGACCGTGGTGGTGCTCGGTTGAGCTCCGGCTCGTACGGTGGTTCGCGGTTGGATCTCCGGCGACGGATTTTTGGTCGGGTTGTCGGTTTCCGCAAATTTAGATAACCCGGGACATCGAATTCCAGCAATTGGTATCAGAGAGTTTGGTTTCGTGTTCATGTATGTGTTCAATTGTGTTCTACCTTGCAGGGATTCCGACTATCATGGTTTAATTAATTGTTAATTATTGGTTTAATTAATTGCTATTTAATTTACCATGATTGTTCGTTTATTAAACTCTCGGACATGTCGAGATTCGTTTTGTGTGGATGAATGCTTGTAATAGTAAAAATTCGGTGGTTGACCGAATTTAGGATTTATTATTACGTTCTATGTTTTCCGGAAAATGTATAGGGTCGATTTCATGTATAGAATCGATACCGGAATTGTAAATTTATTTCTTGTAATTTATTTACGTTGGATCGATGCCGAGACGACCGCCGGAGAACTCATGAGACGAAGAAGACGAAGAGGACGAAGAACCGGGGGGTCGATCAACCCCATGATCGACCCCATGACCGAAGCCATGGGGAGGGGTCGATCGCCCCTCGGCTGGGGCTGCCGCCGGCAAGGTGGTGGCCGGCCGGCTGGGGAGGCGGCGGCGGTGCCCTCTCCGGTGGTGGCGGCGGTCGGTGGTGGTGGTGGTGGTGCGGGGATCCCCAACCCGTGCTACTCCTACTCCTACCTAGATTCACTTTCCTAATTGATTCAAGTTTTCCTTTTTTGAGTAT
Organism: Euphrasia confusa; assembly: GCA_954870475.1. NCBI lineage: Eukaryota > Viridiplantae > Streptophyta > Magnoliopsida > Lamiales > Orobanchaceae > Euphrasia > Euphrasia confusa. The sequence goes on along the minus strand of OX940950.1, from coordinate 40,910,982 downwards.
TCCTAAGTTTGGGAACTCTCATGGAGATAGGAAAAAAATTAATTAATATTATTTTATTTCCTTGTTCTATTATAGAAGTCTTCTAGATTATTCCAAGTTCTACTTGGAAAAGGAATCTAGAGATTTAATAGAATTAGATAGGAAATAATTAATTAGTGAATTGATTTATTTCTATTTGATTATTCCTATTTTATGGGAATTTTCATGGACATGGAAATTAATTAATCTTGGAAAGTAGAAGAGTCCTAATTTATTTCATTTCCTTATTCTATTATAGAAGTCTTCTAGAATATTCCAAGTTTGACTTGGATAGATTATTCTAGAGATTTAATAGAATTAGATAGGAAAATAAATAAATAAAAATATTAATAATATTTAATTTTATTTTTGATTTATTCGATTGACTTAATTTTCGAATTGAGTATCTTTTGGATTTATTGAAAATAAATAGAATTAAATATTGGGATTAATATTCTTGTCACATGGAGCATTCAAGAACGAAGACTGAAGACTAGAAGACGCATACGGAGATGGAATAAAGCCATGATAGTCGGAAAAATAATTTTTCTAGCATTATTTTGACTATGTGCTATGTGCTTTATTACTTGTATGCATGCTTATGTGTTTAATTATGCATTAGATAGCGTATCCCTTTGTTATAAAAAGCTAAGTGGGAGAGGGGATAGAAACATTCCCATGGTCTCCATTACTGTTCTCTTGGTGACTCTTATGGACTTTTTGAAGTTCGTATAGATGTGTCATTGGAGGAGAATTCTTGTAATTCCTTTTACAAGAGACATTGATTAAGTTTATCAAACAATGCCTAATTTGTCTTTCTGAAACTGACTTCAAGTCGACTCATTCTCACCCCGGGGAGTGGAATGGAGCCAAAGCCACTTGGTCATGTGGATGACACAAATTAGAGGCAGTCGTACCATTCTTTGATAGATGGATCGATTGTCTGCTCGGCTCCCTCATCTAATGAGAGATAGGGTTGTTCGCATGGTGAGTCACTGGTTAGAAACTTCGAGTTTCACTTATGATTCTCCGCGTCTTGATTTATGAAATCGAATGCCTCAAGTAATTGGATGTCAATTGTAAAAATCTTTTGGTGTAGTAAACGTCCACACTATCGTGGCTTGCTGCATTGAATGGGATTTTGGAACGATTGATGTAGACAGTTATAGAAGGGAGTGAAGGAAACGTACGTTAACGTAAACGTCCACACTATCGTGGCTTGCGGTAATATACTAGTCCCAAACAATCTTCTTAGATACTGAGTAATGGTTTACACTTAGGTACGCTCTATAGTATCCTTCCCATCGAAGTAACGCTATAGTGATGTACGACCAAAGCAAATCTAATTACTAAATCATTTGGATGGGTAAACGTCCACACTATCGTGGCTTGCCTTATCTGATGGGATTTTAGATGTGATTAGTGATTTAATGATATTATTTGAGGGAGATAATATCGGATATTAAATTAATTGTTTGTTTAAATGTGCTTATAGGTTTAGAGAATAGCTATGAACCCACTTTCTATGATACTCAAGGAGCATAAGCTCACTGGCCCCAACTATATTGATTGGAAGAGAAATTTAGACATTGTCCTAACTTCGGAGGAGTACAAGTTTGTACTCCATGAAGTTTGCCCTGCTGAGCCCACGGCTGCCTCAACTGATGAGGAAAAACTGACATATCGGAAGTGGAAAAAGGCTGATGAAATGGCTAGGTGCTATATTTTGGCTTCCATGTCAAATGTACTCCAAACCCAACATCAGTCGATGGACACTGCCTATGATATGATGTTTAATCTCAAGGAGATGTTTGGGGAGCAAGATCGTGCGGCTAGGCAAGAAGCCATGAGAGTCCTCATGTCGACTACTCAGTCTGAAGGAACGCCCGTTGGGGAGCACGTTCTCAAGATGATGAGTTTGTTGAATGAACTTGAGGTCCTAGGAGCTTCTATTGATGCTGAGACGCAAGTCGACATCATACTCCAGTCTCTGGCCCCTAGTTTTGAGCAGTTTCGTATGAGCTATAATATGGGTAAACTATCTTATACTCTTGCGCAACTCCTGACTGAACTAAAGGCGTCAGAGGGGATCTACAAGAAGGGCAAGTCTCAAGCGCTTGTAGCTACCAAGTCCAAAGGCTTTAAGCCTGATGGAGGTAGGGGCAAGAAAAGGAAGCAAGCCTGGAAACCCAGTGGTGTCAAGAGGACTGTACCACGAGTGGGGGCTGCAAAGCCAAAGGGTAAGTGCTTCCGATGCAACAAGATGGGACACTGGAAGTCTGAATGTCCTCTCAAAGGTACGAATTTTTCTTTAGTCGTAAAAACATAGTCAGCGGTATTATCTACCAGAATTCTGGTGTGTAGATATGGAACCACTGACGGTATGTGCATTTTTGAATACAGGGGTTCCAGAAAACCCGGCGACTTAGAGAGGAAGAGTTCGAGTCTACACGGGCAAAGCTGTAGAGGAGGCAGCGGTTGCGGTGGAAGACATTTATCTGCTTTAGTAGTTAAATAGGATTTCATTTCAAAGTTATTGCTTTATGTACCCCTTTATTTTAGAAAGAACGTTTTGTTCTGGATTTCTATTATTTATGAATGGATATTTTATTTCTTTAATCATTGGATGATTTTGATAAGAAATAATGGGATTATCTATTCTGGTACATTAGATAGCAATATATGAATGATAAGATCCTAAGTCTACCACGTTGCAATGAACCGTTCTATAAACTGTTTTTACTTGTTAGATATTTCTTTATTAATCATTATACTTGTGAATTCTTATACTTAGTAGTATTTACCAAATAAGATTCAAATGGTCGAAATTGATTGGATCAATTATAGTTGAAGGAATGGACCTTCCGACCTAAGGATTGAATTTGGAGGATAATACGTCTAAGCAAACCTTTCTGGATAAAGGATAGAATTCAGACAAGTATTGGAAATGACTAGATATGCAGACATATGTATTAGAAAGGTACGAGTAATTCTTTCAAGAATACTCACTGATGGATTAGAATGCTTGATGTGCCATAAAAGCAAAGTGTTTTGACTAGTCAATGGACACAAAGCGATTATGGGGAACCATCAAAGTATATCCATTAGGAGCCTGCGACTCGGTCGCGGAGGCCATCACCTATCTGAATAACACATAGCATAATCAAAGATTGGGATTCAATCCCAAAGGGGCGCGCCATACACTTACGTGTGGAGATGGTGCGCTGTAAATAAGAAATGAGAAACTAATAGTAAATAGAGCAAGTTGTTCGGAACTACCTATGTTCTATGGATATTCCTAGATACAACGGCATATTGAATATGGTTGTAGGATGTCCTAGATGAACGAAGTATTGTGTGTTCTATAGTACTATGAACCAGAGGGACGTTTCGTCCGGTTCATAGAGGAAGACTATTAGATGGACCACAAAGCCTAAATTGACGTAAAACCTTGGAATGAGAAGAAGGACAAAAGACTAGGAACCAGCCAAACCGAGTAGAAGTACACCACATACTGCACCTATTGTTATTACTGTTATACACCGGGACACCATTGCAGTGGGAGGTTGTTGGACAACCAGAGATATTCATAAGACTAGAGGAGTTCGGACTCTGGATCTAGTAAAGATGAAATCGACCCCTAGATCTGCATAAGGGCAGTACTAGACCTAAATGTGCCTGCTTGGAACAATAAGGATTATTGTTAAGAAGCTAGATCATTTAGAGTACAAGCTTAGTAAATCCATTGATGGATTGAAACAAAGCTATGAATTGTGGAACTTGCGAATTGATGGGATAGTCCATTTGATAGATTCATCAAAAGGCATAGACGAAAGGTGTATTAAAGACGTAATGGAAACAAGGTGGTGTTTCTCTGAGATTTTATGTAGATAACATTTCATCATTGGCAACAATGTAAAAGTGTTGTCAGACATAAAATAATGGTTGTCTAAATGAATCAAGATATAAGATTAAGAAGAAGTTAGAGCATGTTCTTAAGATCTGATGATCTAGAGATAAGAACATTGTACTTCTCCTAGACATCTTATACGATTAAGGTTTGTTTTTTTAAACATGCATACTTCTGAGAAAGGTTATTGCCTTTCAGAGACAGAATATATATATCTATCTAAAGGGTTTGTGTTTATACACATGAAGGGGATAGACAAAGCAGTTTCCTGTACTTCAAGTATGGAAAGCTTTATAGATGCAATGTTGTAAAACAAGAACCTGATATCAACTATGCGGTTTGCGTAGTGGGAGGATATCAAGGTGATCTAGACAAGAGATTTTCGGATGCTGTAATAGTACTTGCAAAGTACTGGATTATTAAGCAAGACGAAATCTTCTTTGATTACAAATTCTCAGATCCAAAAATCAAAGAAAGGACCAGTGAAAGTCGATATCAGGCTATGTGTTCACTTTTAGAAAGAGGTGGAACCATGAAATGAAAGAGTGATAAGCAGGACGCTTCTTAGACTCTCTCATAACCGAATAGCAGCCTCAGAGGCAGCGGAAGTTTTGGTTAGGTTCCGGGATAACCTCTTGACTTGGATATGACTCTTAGTTTACCAAAGGCTATTGGATAGCGGTGCACGGTGAACTGGAAGAAGTCATAAGTCAAAAGTGATGTTAACACATAGAGCAAGTACCACCTGATACGAGTCATCGTCAGGGAGACGACGTAGTAGTCACCAAGATAACTTCAGAGCGGCAACCTAGATTGCTCACTCACATAGTACTTCTCGGAAGTACACTTTAAAGCACGTGATGAGTATGGGAACCGGGAGTTTGGAGGAAATGACTAGACCTTAGTACAAGTGGGAGATTGTTGGAGTTGTGTACTTAATGTCTAGATTTAAGTAACGGTAAACTCCCCGTCATAGCATTTAATCTATTTAATTAATAAACAATTGTTTGCTTTTAATTATTATTAATTAAATATATGCAAATCATAGTCCTAGATTTTATACGTTGTAGTTAGTATGGTGTGTCGGGCCCCACACATAAGATCATACTATCGGTTACTCGTATTTAATCAAACAGTGGCTCACGACCTAGATGGACCCGGACCAATCCATCGGTATAGTCGTTGTGTGAGAGAGAAAATAATTTGTCTTAATTATTTTATCACACTTGTACACTTGGTGTATTGAGCGGATCGTTGAGATTCATCGATTAGGATTGCCGGCGATAATCGATTCGAGTCTCAGTGTATTTTATTCTTAATCCCCGATATTGTTGCGGGTGTGTATATTCAATATAAGTGACTTTGATTTACCAAAGGAATTAACCGATTTAATTATTGGGTTAATTACCGGTTAAGTTGGGTCACTATATTTTATATATGGCATGCCGTGAATGATTGACCGGAAAGTGTATCCCGGAAGGGTTGATAATATCCCCGAGATGAGTTCATAAGGAATTATTGTGTAAACCTCATGAGTGGATTCGTTCCGCACAATAATTAAGGTTGAATGGTACTAGTCTCGGATTAAAGAGATGAATAAATTAATTAGCAATAAATTAATTTTATTCATGGATATTTAAATCTTAAATACACGGAATAAATAATACTACCGGAGAAATATTACTTGATATAATATGGTTTAATATTGGGAGTGCAATTAATTTATATAGTGGAAAATAAATTAATTAATATTAATGGGAGATTAATAGATTTGGGCTTGGGCTCAATTTAATCATTAATATTGGAAGCCCAATATTCCACCTCCTTTAGATCCCCTACGTAGCCTATAAAAGCACTACATGGTCTTCACTTTTTCATAAGACAAGATTATCATACTTGATATTCTAGAGAGTTGAAGAGGATCCATAAGCTTGGAGGATCGTCGCCCACCCGACGTTCAAGCTAGTGCAAGGAATACGTGGGAAGATCGTAAGGTCATCAACTTAAATTCGTTTCTCCGCACAACGAATTAAAAGGTAAAATCATATACTCCCTTCTATGATTTTACGTGAATTAAATTGTGATACATACATGAACGCATGATCCGGGAAAAACGACGAACTTCGGGGACGGGGATTCGAGATCCCCGGCGAACGTTCAAAGAGAGCCCTCGGCTGGGAGCCGAGGGGGTGGCGGTCGGCCTAGGGCACGACCGCCGGCGTGCACCAAGGGAAGACCGCGGCTGGGCGCCGCGGCTAGGGGGCGATCGAACCCTAGTTCGATCGCCGGGGACCGTCGCGGCTTCGCGCCGCGGTTGGTGGTCCCCCCTCCCCTCGGTGGTGGCAGTGAGTCGCCGGACTCACCGCCCGGGGCTGCCGGAGCAGCCCCACGCGATCGATCGATCGCGAGCCCCGTGCGGGGGCTCGGCTGGGCACCACGGGCGGACCGTGGTGGTGCTCGGTTGAGCTCCGGCTCGTACGGTGGTTCGCGGTTGGATCTCCGGCGACGGATTTTCGGTCGGGTTGTCGGTTTCCGCAAATTTAGATAACCCGGGACATCGAATTCCAGCAAATTGCACTCCCAATATTAAACCATATTATATCAAATAATATTTCTCCGGTAGTATTATTTATTCCGTGTATTTAAGATTTAAATATCCATGAATAAAATTAATTTATTGCTAATTAATTTATTCATCTCTTGAATCCGAGACTAGTACCATTCAACCTTAATTATTGTGCGGAAAGAATCCACTCATGAGGTTTACACAATAATTCCTTATGAACTCATCTCGGGGATATTATCAACCCTTCCGGGATACACTTTCCCGTCCAGTATTCACGGCATGCCATATATAAAATATAGTGACCCAACTCAACCGGTAATTAACCCAATAATTAAATCGGTTAATTCCTTTGGAAAATCAAAGTCTAATATATTAAATATACACACCCGCAATAGTATCGGGGATTAAGAATAAAATACTCTGAGACTTGAATCGATTATCTCAAGGCAATCCTAATCGATAAATCTCAAGCGATCCGCTCAATACACCAAGTGTACAAGTGTGATAAAATAATTAAGATAAATTATTTTCTCTCTCACACAACGACTATACCGATGGATTGGTCCGTGTCCATCTAGGTCGTGAGCAACTGTTTAATTAAATACGAGTAACCGATAGTATGATCTTTTGTGTCTCCATACATACCATACTAACTACAACGTATAAAATCCAGGACTATGATTTGCATATATTTAATTAACAATAATTAAACGCAAACAATTGTTTATTAATTTAATAGATTAAATGCTATGACCGGGAGTTTACCGTTACTTAAATCTAGACATTAAGTACATAACTCCAACACCCAATCCCCGTCCCCTCGTCTCAATTTTCTTGGGAAATTTAATTCTTCAATTTATCATCTTGATTCAGAACATCTTCATCTATAAGGTATGCCAGTTTTTTTTCCTTTTTTTTTTTGTTTTTTTATTTTTTCCCTTCTCCGATCTGGTCAACGTATCCGGTCACTTGTGACCGGATCTTGTTGGAAATCGACTACCCGGGATGTGTTCGTTCGATCACTCGAACATCCGAACACTCCCAGTCGACCTCCGGAAGCGTTGCTCCGTTCACGTAACAGCCCATGTGCCAAATCACGCCCAACCATTGCTCCGGAGGACAACCGCGTGACAAGGCCGCTGCTCTGTCTCAGGCAGCGGGCGCTGCCCACAAAACAGCGGGCGATGATTGGGCCTAAAACGGCGGTCGCCGTTTGCCTTTCAGCGGGCGCTGTTCTTCCGCGAACAGCAGCGCGTTCTGCTGTTCCGGGCTCGTTTCCGGTCCGTTTTTCCTCTTCCGACCACCGTCCCGAAGGTCCTTGACCCCCCAGTAGTCGAGGAACACGTACCACGACTCCCGGAACCCGATCGTTCGTTCGATGTATTTTTAACGAATTTAGAGATCGATAATTGCGGAATTAGGGATCGATCTCATACCTTTGTCGCGTGATTCGGAGAAGCCGAATTGTTGAAACCTTAGACGTTTCTAGCGTATGCCTCTTCCCCGACTCCAACCGTTGTGTGGGCAACGATCCGTTGGAATTCACCTTGTCTGCTCTCTCCTCCACTACCAGCGTAATATTCTTTTTCTCTCTGAGAGAAAAATATTAGCGCTAACTTAAATTATTTTTAACAGAGAAAAACTTTATTGCGCTAACACAATTGTTTTCTCTGCTGAAAATAAAAAGCGGCGAATGATAGGTTTAGGAGAGGGCAAGGGGGGTTATTTATAGAGTTACACTAGGGACCTCTTAAGTAAATTAATTAGGGGCTAAATTGCAATTTAATTAAACCGGTGTCCTTAAAAGAAAACCTTTAATTAAATTCCACAATTTTAATTATTATTCACTCCACTAAAAAATAATAATTGAATTCCCGAAATTAATTTAATATTATATCAACAATAATATTTCCGCCGAAATTACATATACGACTTTCCCCGTGTTTAAGATATCGAATGTCCACGAATTAACTTTAATTACTAATAATTAAATTAATTCATTTCTTATTATCCGAGACTAGTACCACTCATCCTTATTATCATGTGGAACAAATCCACCTGCAGGGTTTACATGATAAACTTTATGAGCTCATCTCGGGGACATCATCAACCCGATAAACGGGACACGGTTTCCTGTCTATAATCTATAGCATGCCGTGTGTACAATTCCGATTCCCAATTTACCGAGAATATTGACTAATCAATTAGTCTCACTCACTAGTAAGTCAAAGAACCGAGAACTGGACACACGCACCTATAATTATATAGGGATTAGGAATTCGTATATCCGCAATATCTGAGGTCTAGTTCGATTACTGCGATTAGTATAAATCGAACGCCCTCCCGTGGTCCTGCTCAATACACCAAGTGTACGAGTGTAACATGATAGTCAAGACCGACTATCTACCAGTCACACTACGACATAACGATGGATTGTCCCTGTCCATCTAAGTCGTGAGCTACTGTTCGATAGTATACGAGTAACCGACAGTATGATCTTCCGCGTGTCTCCTCACGCCATACTGTCTACAACGTATACATCAAGGACTATTGCATTAAATGCAATTATGCTTGAATCATATCTCGAATTAAGGTATAGATAAGGAGTTCTGTATTTGCACTAAAGTAGACATTTAGAATACAACTCCATCAATATCCCACTTATACTAAAAGTCTAGTCGCCCTTTCCCAAACATCAGATTCCCATAACCTCATCACGCCTACCCAACGCTTTCGCTGGAAGTGCCTCTGTGAACGGGTTTTACCAGGCAATCCTTTCGATGCTATCTAGGTGACAACTGCATCGTCTTACTAGACAATCTCTCGAATCAGGTGGTACTTGCGCTCTACGTGTTATCTCCCACTGTGGACTCGTGGCATTTCAAGTTTGCCAATACCGCTATTCAAAATAGCTTTGGGTAAACTAGAAACCACATCTAAGTCCCTTAGGAAGTTCTGGAGCCACACTGACCTTTTAACTGCCTCAGAGGCCGTTATCCTTTCAGTTTCCATGGTAGAGTCCGTAATGCATTGCTGCTTTACATTCTTCCATGTGACTGCTCCACTTCACAGTGAGAACACATAGCCTGACTTCGACTTTCAACTGTCCCTGTTCGATTGGAAATCCAATTCTATGTAATCCAAAGGAAACCACTTGACAGCTTTGTAACTCAGAACATAATTCCTGGTCCTCTGCAGGAGCCTAAACATGTTCTTTACATCAGTCGAGTGATCCTTTCCAGGATTACTATGATATCTCACCACCATGCCCACGGCATAGCAGATATCAGTCTCGTGCATAGCATTACATACATTAAGCTTCCCACCATTAAGGTGCAGGGAACTGCTTACTTTTCATCTATCTTCTTTATTGTGTCAGACACAAAACTTTAGATAGATGAATTCCACATTAAAAGGTGAAGACCTTTCTTGGAATTCTGTATGCTGCAACGAGTAAGATTTGTATTTACGTATGAGACTCGAGATAAGTTCTATGTTCTTTTCTGGCGATCATTTATTACTTTGATCCCAAGAACATTCCCGACTTCTCCTAAGTCTCTTGAATTACTCGGACAACCATCCCTTCATGTCTGATAACATCTTTCATATTGTTGCCAATTTAGAAGGATGTCGTCTACATAAAGGATGAGAAAACACCACATCTTTTCTGTCACTTCTTTATTACACACAGGACCTAAACATGCCTTGATGAATCCATGAAATGGATTTTCTCATAGGTCCGCATGTGTCCAAGATCTTGAAGCTTCCTTCAATCCTAAGATTGATTAAGCTTGCTTACCGAATGCTCTTGGCTCCTTTCGATGAATCCCTCTGGTTGTCCCACATAGATGGTCCCGTCAAGACTTCGAATTAGAAATCCGTCTTGACTTCCATCTTCCATGTGAAGACAAAAGAATCCGGATCGACTTTAGCATAGCTACTGGCGAGAAAGTTTACTCATAATCGATCCCTTTCTTTCTGAGTGCACCCTCTCGCAACAAGCCTAGCCTTGAAGGTTTATACCTTCCCGTCAGACCCTCTTTTCCTCTTGTACACCTTTGAGCGGTGCTACAAGATCCCAGACTTGATTTGAATCCAAAGATTCAATCTCATATTTCATCGTCTTTTACCAAGACTGAGCATCTTGATCTTTCAGCGTCTCGTCATAGATCCAGGGATCGGCTTCATGTTCTCCAGGTAACAAGTCCGAAGACTCTCCTATAAACATGAACCTGTCGGGTTGTCTAACAACCCTCCCACTACGACGACGCTCCGGTGTGTCTTTAGTGACTAAAGATTACAGTAGTGAACTACTCAGTTAGGCTGGTTCTAAGTCTTGATCAGTCCCTCTAAGCACATTAAGTATTACCCTACTCTTGGGCTTGTGATCTTGCATATATATATAGTCCATGTCTAAGAACCGAACGTTGATTCAATCAACGAACATTTGGTCCTTTGGACTATATTACATATCTCAATTCGTTTTCTTAGGGTATCTTATAAACAGTCGAATATCTGTACAAGTTTCCAAAAGAATCAAGTTCAGGATAAACGCTGCTGTTTCCAAGCCATATCCCAAAAACGAATTAGGTAACTCCGAATAACTTATTGTCTACTTTCCCATATCTGTAAGAGTCTTATTACTTCTTTACAACACATTATTTTGCCGAGGCATAAATGGTGTAGTCTGTTGGGAGTTAATCCCATTTTCTGATAAATATGCCTTACTCCTCAAAGAGGTCTGCATATATCAGAGCGAATCAACTCTAGTACTTTCTTGGATCTTTTCCCTTTAACCGTAAAGGGTTGCTCGGTCATTAAAACTTCCAAGTATGATTCTAAGGTTGGAAGGTCCTTTCCTTCAACCTGGCTGAGTGGTCCATCAGCTTCATCCTTTGAATCGTACTTAAGTTAAAATGATTTAGCCTAAGATTCCATAAGTACATTTGATTCATCCTAGAAGGATCTTTACTCTTATTGGGGTTCGACAATGTGTTATTAGTTCCGGTCTGTTGCATCGTGGAAGAACACATATTTAGTATTAAATTGTCTATCAATGTACCAGAATAGATAATATCCCCGTTTCCTACTCCGACAAGTCTGAAACTATCAGAAGAAACAGAATATCTATTCTAAGCCAATTTAGAAATCCGAAATGAAATTTCTTTCTAAATGCCGGCACATAAAGACAATTTATTAGAACTAAAATCCTACCGTTAAAAAACATTTAACATCTCCCACTGCAACGGCTGTTACCTTAACAGTATTGCCCATGTAGGTTATTACTTCTTCCTATCTAAGTCTCCGGGTTTCCTGGAACCCCTGCATTTAAGTGCAGACATGATTAGTGGTTTCCGTATCCACACACCAGGTACTGGTAGATAACACCACTAAGCATGTTTCGGTGACTAAGGAGAAGTTAACTTCTAGTTGCTTTGAGAGGACAATTAAAACTTCCAGTATACAAACTGCTTACAACGGAAGCACTTGCCCCTTGGGCTTGCTTGTCCTATTCCGTGGTCCAGATATATTAGGCCCACTGGGTTTCCGTATTTTCTTCTTCCTTTTGCTGCCCGAAAGCCTAGGAAGAGTCAATCTCTCAGCCATAAGTGCTTTGAGGACCCCCAAAGATTCTCTCAGCCGCTTGAAGTTCAATCAGGAGCTCCGTCAATGAATAAGACCCCTTATTCATATTTTAGTTTAGGCGGAACTGCTCAAAACTTCTCGGCAGAGACTGGAGCACAAAATCAATCTGGGTTACCCCTTTGATAATTTCTCCCAGAACCTCTATCTCATTACGATAGCCCATCATTCTAAGAACGTGATCCCTTACGGGCGTTCTTTCTGACATGATGGCCGTCAAGAGTTGCCTCATTTCACTTTGCCCGGCTGTCCTGTCCTGATAACCAAAACTTCTTGAGGTTAAGCATCATATCATAGGTAATGGTCATGGCATGATCCCGATGTCGCAGCACTTTTGACATGAAAGTCATAATGTTGCTCCGCGTCATCTCATAGCCTTGATCCATTTCCAATGAGCTTCCTTTCCTCAGTAGTGGAAGTATCATTTGGTTCAGCAGGTCAATTGACTTGGAGTACATAATTGTACTCCTCTGCAGTTAGGACAATGTCCAAATTTCTTTTCCAATCCATACAAACAGGTTCAGTGAGTTTGTTGACTTTTAATGGGAATAATACCATATAAAACAAACAATGAGTTTAATTCGATATCATTTCCCTCAAGTGATATCATTAAACTACCAATCATTTCCAAAATCCCATCAGACATAGCAAGCCACGTTCTTGTGGACGTTTACCAGTCCAAATGATTTTATGATTGGATTTCTCTTTGGTCGTACATCATTAGCAGTGACTCCGATGGGGAGGATACTATAAAGCGTACCTAAGTGTGTACCATTTCTCAGTACAAAGTCCACCGCTCGGGAACTACATGTCCACCGCAAGCCACGTTCATGTGGACGTTTACGTTGACATGCGGTCCTCCACGACTTTCTATAACTGTCGAGCCTCAATTAATCCCAAAGTTCCTTTTCCATTTAGCAAGCCACGTTCTTGTGGACGTTTACTAAAACAAACAACTTTATTAATTGAATCTCACTTATTTAAATGTCATAGAATCTTAATTAACCCAAAGTACCGTTTCCATTTAGAAAGCCACGTTCTTGTGGACGTTTACTAAAACAAACAACTTTGTTAATTGACTCTTACATTTATTAAATTTCACAATTTTATTAATCAAAGCTTGATATCTCGTAAGTGAAACTCGAAGTTTCTAACCAGCGATCAATCATGCAATTGAGCCCTATCTCTCACTAGGTGAGGGAGCCAACCAGACAATCGATCTAGTCATCGAATGACTTGAATGTCTCTAATCTGTGTCATCGACATAACCAAGCGCTTTAGCTCCATTCCACTCCCCGGGGTGAGAATGAGTCGAGTTGAAATTAGTCTTTGAATGACATATTAGGCATTGCTTTTGAGAAATATAATTGTTCAATTTTATAAGTGGATTTTAAATTCGAATTTTGATCCAGTGATATCTGTGTGTCGACTTTATCCGATAGGGAGGATGACACTAAAGCCAACTCGTAAGTGACACACATCACTATCAAAACAGAGAATGGAGACCGCGGGATTGTTTCCAATCCCTCTCCCACTTAGTATTTTACGAAAGGGAAAACATGCATAAATAAATAAAGCATAACAAAAGCACGTAAACACACGAAAAGCATTTAACGTGGCCCCGATTATTATGGCCTTTAAATATCTTCCATGCACGTCTTCTCGGATCTTCTTCTCGTTGCTCGTCTCGGTCTCGGTCCACCACCGACTCGTCTAAGTGCCAAAAGACGAACCCCTCCCACTGGAGTATCATCCCGGGCAAAGACGAGCGTTCCGTGATGTCCATCGATCCCCCGATCCGCTGCTGCCAACCCTAGGGCAGCGGGCGCTGCCCTATATTCAGCGCTCGCTGGAGGAGGTGCAAACGGCGACCGCCGTTTGCCCTCCAGCGGGCGCCGTTTGTGCACAGCAGCCGCGGGTTCGACTTCTCGACCCTCGTTCGTCCGTCCTTCGATCTTCTCTCGATCCACCAAGTAGCAGTAACATTACAAAGGTAAAACATACTACTTCCGGCATCGATCCTATACAGGTTGATCGATCCTATACATCCGGATAAAACGAAAAACGTAATAAAACCTAAACGACTCAACCCGTCGTTTTAACTATTACAAACATGCAACGATTATAAAACAAAGATCTCGACAAGCCCGAGAGTTTAACAAACCACAAAACATACAGCACCATCACATGGCCATAATAATCGGGTTCGAACCTGCAACACAATTCTCGCAAAAATACAAAGAACGACAAAACCGGCTCTGATACCAATTGTTGGAAATCGACTACCCGGGATGTGTTCGTACGATCACTCGAACATGCGAACACTCCCAGTCGACCTCCGGAAGCGTTGCTCCGTTCACGTAACAACCCATGTGCCAAATCACGCCCAGCCATTGCCCCGGAGGACAACCGCGTGACAAGGCCGCTGCTCTGTCTCAGGCAGCGGGCGCTGCCCACAAAACAGCGGGCGCTGATTGGGCCTAAAACGGCGGTCGCCGTTTGCCTTTCAGCGGGCGCTGTTCGTCCGCGAACAGCAGCGCGTTCTGCTATTCCGGGCTTGTTTCCGGTCCGTTTTTCCTCTTCCGACCACCGTTCCGAAGGTCCTTGACCCCCCAGTAGTCGAGGAACACGTACCACGACTCCCGGAACCCGATCGTTCGTTCGATGTATTTTTAACGAATTTAGAGATCGATAATTGCGGAATTAGGGATCGATCTCATACCTTTGTCGCGTGATTCGGAGAAGCCGAATTGTTGAAACCTTAGACGTTTCTAGCGTATGCCTCTTCCCCGACTCCAACCGTTGTGTGGGCAACGATCCGTTGGAATTCACCTTGTCTGCTCTCTCCTCCACTACCAGCGTAATATTCTTTTTCTCTCTGAGAGAAAAATATTAGCGCTAACTTAAATTATTTTTAACAGAGAAAAACTTTATTGCGCTAACACAATTGTTTTCTCTGCTGAAAATAAAAAGCGGCGAATGATAGGTTTAGGAGAGGGAAAGGGGGTTTATTTATAGAGTTACACTAGGGACCTCTTAGGTAATTTAATTAGGGGCTAAATTGCAATTTAATTAAACCGGTGTCCTTAAAAGAAATCCTTTAATTAAATTCCACAATTTTAATTATTATTCACTCCACTAAAAAATAATAATTGAATTCCCGAAATTAATTTAATATTATATCAACAATAATATTTCCGCCGAAATTACATATACGACTTTCCCCGTGTTTAAGATATCGAATGTCCACGAATTAACTTTAATTACTAATAATTAAATTAATTCATTTCTTATTATCCGAGACTAGTACCACTCATCCTTATTATCATGTGGAACAAATCCACCTGCAGGGTTTACATGATAAACTTTATGAGCTCATCTCGGGGACATCATCAACCCGATAAACGGGACACGGTTTCCTGTCTATAATCTATAGCATGCCGTGTGTACAATTCCGATTCCCAATTTACCGAGAATATTGACTAATCAATTAGTCTCACTCACTAGTAAGTCAAAGAACCGAGAACTGGACACACGCACCTATAATTATATAGGGATTAGGAATTCGTATATCCGCAATATCTGAGGTCTAGTTCGATTACTGCGATTAGTATAAATCGAACGCCCTCCCGTGGTCCTGCTCAATACACCAAGTGTACGAGTGTAACATGATAGTCAAGACCGACTATCTACCAGTCACACTACGACGTAACGATGGATTGTCCCTGTCCATCTAAGTCGTGAGCTACTGTTCGATAGTATACGAGTAACCGACAGTATGATCTTCCGCGTGTCTCCTCACGCCATACTGTCTACAACGTATACATCAAGGACTATTGCATTAAATGCAATTATTCTTGAATCATATCTCGAATTAAGGTATAGATACGGAGTTCTGTATTTGCACTAAACTAGACATTTAGAATACAACTCCATCAGATCGGACACGGATCCCACACTCGTATCCGTGTCATGTCATGTCGACATGGGTGTGCTGCCGGAAAACGGCGAGTCCGGGTATCGTATGTGGAGAGTGGAAACTCTTGGAGAGATATTGGAGATGGATAATGAGCGATTGGAAACACTCAACATTGATTGATAGGAACATTTCGTTTAATGCACTTATTGCCAAAGTGTGTGAAAAAATCGGCATCAATCCATCATCTAATGAAGTTTCGATCTCTCGATTCCCAAAGGATAAATCTCCTTCGATATATCTTAATGATAAAGATGATTGGAATACGACTGTGTAGATTCATAGAAACCAAGATGAAATGGAGTTGTGTGTGACCTACAGTCCTTGTGTACTCCAAAGTCCTGCACGTCAAAGTCCTGTGCGCCAAAGTCCAATTCGCCCAGAAAAACTTTCAACTCGAAGAACTTCAGGTGAAACATCACAATATTACAGTCAAGTAATAGTGCCATCTACTTATGATCAGTCTGTATCTATTAGGGATAGCATTGATTTATGCAATAATTATGATGGTTTTGATTATGATGGTGGTGTGGGTGGTGATTATGGTGATGGTGTTGATGGTGTCGAAGTCGATGATAACGACGATGATGTTGTTGATGACGATGGTAATAACAATGGTGGTGGTGGTGATGATGCCAATGATGGTGGTGACGACGGTTATAATGAGGGCGGTGGTTCTTATTATAATAATCATATTGTGGATGATGTTGGTGCTCCTGCTTTAAGACATTGTGATCGAGACGGGGGTGATTGGTATGATGGTTCCGATTTGGTAGTTGGTCCTACTTTCAAGAACAAAGAGGATTTCAGCTACGTTGTCGCTCGGGTAGCATTGCAGGGTAAGTTTGAATTCGTTGTGGACAAATCTGATCGAAATCGAAAGGTGGTCAAATGTGTTGAAAAACATTGCAAATGGAAAATTCATGCAATGAGGAGGAAGACGACTGATGAGTTTGTGATTCAAACCTACACGAATATCCACACTTGTTCTTTGATCGAAAGAGACGGTGTGCACAGATAGGCCTCTAGCAGTCTTATCGGCAATCGAGTCAAAGATCAGTTCTTGAACTCAAAGAAACATCTAACACCACCTGCAGGTCAGCATTTTATGCGTACGGAGGAAAATATTACTATCATATACGACAAAGCATGGAGAGGGCAGCAGAAAGCCCTGTAATTGGTTCGTGGATCCTTTGAAGATAATTTCTCGCAACTTCCTTTGTATTGGTACGTTCTTGAACAAAGGAATCCAGGTACGTTCACCCGTATTAAGACAGATGACAATAATGATTTTCTCTACTTCTTCATGGCTATCGGAGCGTGTATTCGGAGATTTCAGTACATGAAGGACGTTATTGTCATTGATGCATCGTTCATGACCAATAAATACAAGGGAACGCTTCTTATTGCTTCTGCTACGGACAGTGAGCATCATAGTTACCCACTTGCTTGGGGTGTGGGTGATGCAGAGGACACCAATCGCTGGACTTGGTTCCTTCAGTTCTTGCAATTTTTGATTCCAGATAGATCTGATCTGGTAATCGTGTCTGACAGAGGTCAACCAATTATAAATGTTGTAGCTGTTGTTTACCCTAAGGCGGAACATGGACACTGCTATTGGCACATCATTCAAAACATCAAGTCCAAGTACAACCATAGAAAAGAGTTAGTTGGTCTTTTCCAGAAGGCTGCGTTCTCATACACTATACCCGAGTTCAATCGACATTTTTCAGAGCTTAGAGAAAGGAACGAAAAATGTGCGAAGTGGTTAGAAGACACAATCACGTTTGAGAAATGGTCAAGAGTCCACCACCGTGTGAATAGATACGAGGTGATGACATCTAACGCAGTGGAAATGATAAATTTCTTGATGAAAGTGGCTAAAGATTATCTCATATAGTCCATGATCAAGTTTATTGTGGATAAGATGGTTGAATGGTTTCGCAGACATCGTGAAAAAGCTCGGGCGTTCACCGGTGTATTGACACCGAGAAGGGAAACAACGTTGCGTGAGCGTTATGACAGTGCTCCTAAATGGGTTACCAAAAATATAAATACTTGGATGTACAATGTGGAGTCGACTAGATAGTGTGGGGTTGTGGATTTGGAGGCAAAGACGTGTGAATGTGGTGTGTTTCAGATTGACATGATGTCGTGTGAGCATGCCATTGCCGCAGCGTGTGCCAAGGACCCAAGTCGGGCAGGACAATATGCTTATGATCTGACTTCTCCTTATTTCACCCGTGAGTGTATGATGGAAGCATATAAGGAGAACATTATACCTGTTCCTTCAGAGGATCAATGGACGGAGATTCCCGAATTGTTGGAGTAATATACTTAATGTCTAGATTTGAGTATTCTGAACTCCTTGTGCACTTTCATTTACCTATTAATAATGAAAACATTCATTTGCTTTTAATTATTGTTAATTAAATATATGCAAATTATAGTCCTGGATTATATACGTTGTAGTTAGTATGGTGTGTCGGGCCCACACAGAAGATCATACTATCGACTCGTATTAAATCAAACAGTTGCTCACGACCTAGATGGACACGGACCAATCCATCGGTATAGTCGTTGTGTGAGAGAGAAAATAATCTGTCTTGATTATTTTATCACACTTGTACACTCGGTGTATTGAGCGGATCGCTTGAGACTTATCAATTAGGTTTGCTCTGTGATAATTGATTCATGTCTCAGTGTATTTTATTCTTAATCCCCGATACAATTGCGGGTGTGTATATTTAATATAAGTGACTTTGATTTTCCAAAGGAATTGACCGGTTTAATTATTGGGTCAATTACCGGTTAAGTTGGGTCACTATATTCGTGAATTCTTGACGGGACAGTATATCTCGGAAGGGTTGATAATATCCCCGAGATGAGCTCATAAGGATTTATTATGTAAACCTCGCGAGTGGATTTGTTCCCGCATAATAAATAAGGTTGAGTGGTACTAGTCTCGGATAAAAGAGATGATTAAATTTATTAAGCAATAAATAAATTTTATTCATGGATATTTAAATCTTAAATACACAGAATAAATAAATACTACCAAAGAAATATTATTGGATATAATATGGTTTAATATTGGGACTGCAATTAATTTATATAGTTGAAAATAAATTGATTAATATTAATGGGATTAATAGATTTGGGCTTGGGCTCAATTTAATCATTAATATTGGAAGCCCAATATTCCACCTCCTTTAGATCCCCTACGTAGCCTATAAAAGCACTACATGGTCTTCACAATTAGACAAGACAAGATGATCATACTTGATTAGTCTAGAGAGTTCGTGAAGGAGATCCATAAGCTTGGAGGATCGTCGCCCACCCGACGTTCTAGCTAGTGCAAGGAATACGTGGGAAGATTCAAAGGTCATCTTGATTTCGTTTCTCCGAACAACGAATCGAAGGTATAAAATCTAAACGCCCTTGATTTTATTTGATTTGGATTATCGTGAAATACCATAGAACGCAAGATCCAAAGATCGAACCCGGATTAGACGACGAACGCGTGGTGGCGATCTAGGATCGCCGGACCACGGCGATCGCCGCCTAGGGTTTCGGCGAGGCCCGCATGGGGCGAACCCCGGCTGGACGCCGGGGATGCGATCGATCACCCCGATCGATCGCTGGCCGTGGGCTGGGTCCCGCAACGGCCCAGCTGGAGGCGGGCCGACCTCCCATGCGGCGGCGAGTCGCCGGACTCGCCGCGGGGGCTGCTGGGCAGCCCCATCGATCGTGATGATCGATGCGATCATCGATCGCGTGAGCCCTAGCCGCGGGGGCTCGGCTGGGCGTGCGTGCGTGGCTTTGGCTACGTCGTGCGTTCGGTCGTGCTCCGGTTCGCATGGCGGTGTTCACGTGATCTCCGGCGAATGGTTTTGATCGGGTTATTGTTTTCCGCAATTTTTAATAGGCCGGGATATCGAATTCCAACAATTGGTATCAGAGCGTGGTTTACGTTCGCGGTATTTTCGATAAAATTGTTCTAACTTGCAGTGTTCCGACTATTATGGCTTAATTTATTATTCGGTTAATTTATTTTGTCATGATTATTGGATTGATTAAACTCTCAGACATGTCGAGATTCGTTTTTGGTGGTGAATGCTTGTAATAGTAAAAATTCGGGGGTTGACCGAATTTAGGTTTATTATTATTGTTCTACCTTTTTCCGGAAATTGTATAGGGTCGATTTCATGTATAGAATCGATACCGGATAGTGTAAAATTAAATTTGTAATTTATTTTGCGTTAGATCGATGCCGAAACGACCGCCGGAGAAGATGTGTGACGAAGGAGATGATCGTGAGGGTGATTAGGGCTCGGATCGACCAATCCCATGGTCGATCCATGTGGATCGATCGATCGCATGGGAGGGCGCCGAATTCGCGCCTCCCGGCGGCGGTGCCACCGGTAATGGTGGCGCGCCGGCTGGGTGGTGGCGGCGGTGGTCCTCGGCCGGCGATGGCGGTCCGGTGGGGGGAGGGGGGGGGGATCCTCGTGGTCTTCGTGCTCTCCCGGTGATTTGCTTTCCTAATTGATTCAAGTTTTCCTTTTTTTGAGGATTCCTATTTTTGGGAATTCTCGTAGATTAGGAAAAGAATTAACCTGGAATTAATTAGGATTCCTAATTGATTATTTCCATTTTATGGAAATATTCATGGATTAGGAATCTAATTAATTTGGAAAGTAGAAGAGTCCTAAATTATTTTATTTCCTTATTTCATTATGGAAATCTTCTAGAATATTCCAAGTGGGTCTTGGATAGAATATTCTAGAGATTTAATGAAGTAGAAAAGGAAAATAAAATAAATAAAAATATTAATAATATTTAATTTTATTTTTGATTTATTCAATTGACTTAATTATTATTAATTAAGTATCTTTTGGATTTATTGAAAATAAATAGATTTAAATATTGGAAATTAATATTCTCGTCACATGGAGCATTCAAGAACGAAGACTGAAGACTAGAAGATGCGTACGGAGATGGAGTAAAGCCATAATAGTCGGAAAATAATATTCTAGTATTATTTTGACTATGTGATAATACTATGTGCTTTATTACATGTATGCATGCTATATGTGTTACTTTATGCATGTATGCATGCTATATGTTTTACTTTATTACATGTAAAAAGCTAAGTGGGAGAGGGTATGGATGTTGGAAATCGATATCCCGGAATTAATAAATTAATTAAAATTAATTATCCAATTAATTCCAACCGAAATCCTTTGGAGATCGAATATCCGGAGTTGTCAAATTGCGGAACGACAATTCCAATCGACTCCCGGTTGCCGGAACATCCCTCCACGAACCACCACAAATCCGGACTCAACCAAACCCTAACCGCGGGCGAACCCACGGCTGTTCGGTCGAGCCCTCGCGAGGGTTCGCGGCTGTCCTTGGCAGCCGCCTAGGGCTGCTCGTAGCAGCCCGCAAACCATGCCGGGAACCTTCGCGGAACAGCCCAATCGAGCCCTAGCAACGGATCGAACCGCTGCTGCCCGATCGAGGCATGCGCTCGCATCCGTGCGAGCGCTAGGGTTCCAGCCGTGCGACCCCGCACGAACCCAGCGAAGCCAAGCGGATCCGCTACGGGAAATCCCGTAGCCCGCTGCGAGCGCGCACGAAGCGCTCGCTTGGCAGCCTGGCGGGCGCGCGCGACCTGCACCAGGCGGGCGCCTGGTCCCCAGGCGGGCGCCTGGTCCCCAGGCGGGCGCCTGCCTTCCCAGCGTGCTTGCTCGCGCGATCCTTGCCGCCGGGTCGCTCCAGCCGCGGCGGTCCGGTGATCTTCGATCACCACCGCTCGGCTCGACCCCGGTGAGGATCCCAAACTTCGGATCTTGGTTCATGATATTTTCACGATAATTAAACGATAAAATCATAAAGAGGGTTTTACGATTTACCTCGTTCTCGTTGTTCGGAAAAACGAAGAACTCAATTTGACGACCTTGAGATCTTCCGACGTATTCCTTGCACTAGCTCGGACGTCGTGTGGGCGACGATCTACCGAACTCCATGGATCTCCCTCTCTACTTTCTCTCTCTAGAATTGTGATCTTCAAGTTATGAGAATAGAGAAGACCATGTAGTGCTTTTATAGGCTACGTAGGGGATCTTAAGGAGGTGGAATATTGGGCTTCCAATATTAATGATTAAATTTAGCCCAAGCCCAAATCTATTAATCCATTAATATTAATTAATTCTATTTTCCACTATATAAAATTAATTGCACTCCCAATATTAAACCATATTATATCAAATAATATTTCTCCGGTAGTATTATTTATTCCGTGTATTTAAGATATAAATATCCATGAATAAAATTAATTTATTGCTAATTAATTTATTCATCTCTTATATCCGAGACTAGTACCATTCAACCTTAATTATTATGAGGAACAAATCCACCTGCAGGGTTTACATAATAATTCCTTATGAACTCATCTCGGGGATATTATCAACCCTTACGGGATACACTTTCCCGTCAAGTATTCACGGCATGTCATATATAAAATATAGTGACCCAACTTAACCGGTAATTAACCCAATAATTAAATCGGTTAATTCCTTTGGAAAATCAAAGTCACTTATATTAAATATACACACCCGCAATAGTATCGGGGATTAAGAATAAAATACACTGAGACTTAAATCGATTATCGCCGGCAATCCTAATCGATAAATCTCAAGCAGATCCGCTCAATACACCAAGTGTACAAGTGTGATAAAATAATCAAGACAGATTATTTTCTCTCTCACACAACGACTATACCGATGGATTGGTCCGTGTCCATCTAGGTCGTGAGCAACTGTTCGATTAAATACGAGTAACCGATAGTATGATCTTCTGTGTGTCCATACAACACCATACTAACTACAACGTATAAAATCAAGGACTATAATTTGCATATATTTAATTATAAATAATTAAATGCAAAGAATTGTTTATTTAATTAAATAGATTAATGGCAATGGATCGTGAGTTTCCGTTACTTAAATCTAGACATTAAGTACACAACTCCAACAATCTCCCACTTGTACTAAGGTCTAGTCATTTCCTCCAAACTCCCGACTCCCATACTCATCACGTGCTTAAGTTGTACTTCCAAGAAGTACTATGTGAATGAGCACTCTAGGTTGCCGCTCTGAAGTTATCTTGGTGACTACAGCGTCGTCTCCCTCGACGATGACTCGTATCAGGTGGTACTTGCACTATGTGTTATCTTACACTTTTGGACTAGTGATTTCTTACCATTCGCCATCGCACCGCTATTTACATAGCCTTTGGCAAATTAAGAATCACATCTAAGTCCCAGAGATTATCCCGGAGTTATACCAAAACTTCCGCTGCCTCTGAGGCTGCTATTTGGTTACCCATGGCAGAGTCCGAAAAGCATCGTGCTTATCACTCTTCCATGTTAAAACTCCTTCTCCTTCAATAGTGAAACACATAGCCTGATATCGACTTACACCGGTCCTCGTTCGATTAGAAATCTAAGAGAATGTAATCCAAAGGAAAAGCTGGTTTGCTCCGTAATCCAGAACATAGTTTCCAGTACTTCGAAAGTACTTAAAATGTTCATTACAGCAGTCAAGTATTCCTTTCCAGGATTACCTTGATATCCTCCCACTATGCTAACCACATAGCCTATATCAGGTTCTCGTTTTCAACATTGCATTTATTAAGTTTTCCACACTCAAAGTGTAGGAAACTGCTTTCATTGCTTCTATCTCCTTTTGTGTTTCAAAACACATATCCTTAGATAGATGCATTCCGTCTTTGAAAGGTAACGAACCTTTCTCGGAATTTTGCATGTTAAAACGAACCATAATCATTTATGTAAGATGTCCAGGAGAAGTACAATGTTCTTTCTAGAGATCCAAGATCTCAAGAACATGTCCAACTTCTTCCTTTATCTTTCATAATGATTCATCTAGACAACCATCATTTTATGTCTGATAACATCTTTACATTGTTGCCAATGATAAGAGTGTCATCTACATAAAACCTCCGAGAAACACCACCTTGTTTTCCATCACGTTTCCAATACACACAATTCGTCTATGCTTTTGATGAATCCATCAAATGGACTATCTCATCAATGCGCAAGTTCAACGAACTCTAGCTTTGTTATAATCCATAAATGGATCAACTAAGCTTGTACTCTAAATGATCTCGACTCTTAACAATAATCCTTATTGTTCTCTAAGAAGGCACATTTAGATCTAGTACTGCCTTCATGTAGATCCAGGGATTGATCTCATGTATACTAGGTCCAGAGTCCGAAGACTCTCCTAGTCTTATGAATATCTCCGGTTGTCCCACAACCTCCCACTACAATGGCATTCCGGTGTATAAACAGTGATAACAGTAGGTGCAGTTAGTGGTGTACCGCTACTCGGTTCTGCTGGTTTCCAGTCTTCTTCGTTCTCTCTCATTTCAAAGTATCATGTCACTTTGGGCTTGTGGTTCATCACATAGTCTTCCTCTAAGAACCGGGCGTTAGAACTTATAACGTCCTTCTGGTTCATAGTACTATTGAACACACATCTTTTGTTCTTCCAGGATATTCTACAACCGCATTTGAATGCGCTGTTGTTTCCAGACATATCCATAGAACGTAGGTAGTTCCGTATAACTCATGCTTTTACTATTTCTATAAGAGTTCCATTTCTTATTTCCGACACACCATTTCTACACAAGAGTGTATGGTGTAGTCATTTGGGATCAAATCCCAATCTCTGATCAGTATGCCATGCATTCCTCAGACAGGCACTTGCCTCCGCGATCAAATCGCAGGCTACAAATGGATATACCTTGATGGTTCCCCACAATAGCTTTGTGTCCATTGACTTATCAAAACACTTGCTTTTGTGGCACATCAGGTATTCTAATCCATTTCTCGAGTAATCATCAAATGAAGTACTCGTACCTTATTGTCTGAGTAGACATAGGTCTGCATACATCAGAGTCAATCAATTCTTATACTTGTCCGGATCTTACATCTTATATCCATAAAGGATTGCTTAGTCATATTATCTTCCAAATTAGATTCTTAGGTCGAGAGGTCCACTCCTTCAACTTAATTGATCAAATATCAATTTTCGACCTTTGAACTTCTTATTTGAATAAACATGACTTAGCATAAGAATCCACAAGTATAATCGATTTAATAAAGAAATCTCTTATTAGTAAAACGAGTTTCACTTACGGTTCGTTGCATCGTGGTGGACTCAGGATTCATCATTTATATATTGCTAGCCAATGTACCGGAATAGATACTATCATTATTTCTTCTTATAACCATCAAATGATTAAAAGAAATGAAATATCCATTTATTAGAAATCCAGAACAAAGTTCTTTCTAAAATGAAAGGTACATAAAAGCAATAACTCAAAATGAATTCCTATAAAATGTCCTCCATTGCAACAGCTGCCTCCTCTACAGCATTGCCCATGTAGACTACGATTTCTTCTTTTCTAAGTCGTTGGGTTTCCTGGAACCCTTGCATTTAAAATGCACATACCGTCAGTGGTTCCATATCTACACACCAGGTTCCGGTAGATAATACCACTGACTATGTTTCACGACTAAAGAAAATTTCGTACTTTCTTTGAGAGGATAATCAGACTTACAGTACCCAGACTGTTTGCATCGAGAACACTTGCCTTTTGGCTTTCTCGTCCCATCTCGTGGTCTAAGCAACTTAGGACCACTGGGTTTCTTTGCTTGCTTTTCCTTTCCCCCTATTTTACCCTTAGGTTCGAAACCTATGGCATTGGCTACAAGAGCTTGCGATTTCCGTCTCAACTCGTCTAAAAGGTCAATCATCTCAAAAACGTGTTTAAGCGTTTCCTCGAAGCGACTGGCCTTTATGAGTATCCTCATCGCCTCTTGTCTAGCCGCCTATGTCATGTCTAAACACCAACTTGAGTTTGAACATGATATCAAAATCAGTCATTTCCTCATTAGTTGAGACATTAATAGGCTCGAGAGGACAAAGCTCACTGAGTACAAACTTGTACTCTTTAACAGTTTGGGTAATATCTAGATATCTATTCCAATCATTACATTTAGGGACCAGTGAGTTTAAATCCTTACGTATCACATAAAGTGGGTTCAAAGCCATTCCCTAATCTATGAGCACATATAACAACAAACAATTGATTTAATCTCCGATATTATTTCCCTTAAATAATATCATTAAATAACTAATCGCCTCTAAAATCCCATCAGATATGGCAAGCCACGTGGTGTGGACGTTTACCAATCCAAATGATTTAGCAATTAGATTTGCTTCGGTCATACATCACTTATAGCGGAACTTCGTGGGGAAGAATACTATAATGCGTATCTAAGTGTAAACCATTACTCATCACTAAAGTAAATCGTTTGGAATTGCTACATCATCGCAAGCCACGTGGTGTGGACGTTTACGAAAACTTCACAACTCTTCACAATTCCTTATAACTGTCTACATCAATTAATCCAAAATCCGTTAGTATAGCAAGCCACGTGGTGTGGACGTTTACTACACCAAGAGACTTTTATAATTGACTCCCAATTACTTGATCCATTCGATCTTGTAAATCAAGACGCGGAGAATCATAAGTGAAACTCGAAGTTTCTTACCAGTGATTCACCATGCGAACGACCCTATCTCTCATAAATGAGGGAGTCGAGCAGACAATCGATCTAGTCATCAAATGACACGAAAGTCTCTAATTTGTGTCCTTGACATGACCAAGTGGCTTTGGCTCCATTCCACTCCCCGGGGTGAGAATGAGTCGACTTGAAATCAGTTTTGGAAAGACAAATTAGGCATTGTTTGATAAACTTAATCAATGTTTCTCGTAAGAGGCATTACAAGAATTCTCCTCCAATGACTTGTCTATACGAACTTCAAAAGTCCATAAAAGTCACCAAGAGAACAGCAATGGAGACCATGGATATGTTTCCATACCCTCTCCCACTTAGCTTTTTACAATAAAGGGATACGCTATCTAATGCATAATTAAATACACATAAGCATGCATACATGAAATAAAGCACATAGAATATTATCACATAATTAAAATAATACTAGAATATTATTTTTCGACTATTATGGCTTTATCGCATCTCCGTATGCTTCTTCTAGTCTTCAGTCTTCGTTCTTGAATGCTCCATGTGACGGGAATATTAATTCCAATATTTAAATCTATTTATTTTCAATTAATCCAAAAGTTACTTAATTCGAAAATTAAGTCAATCGAATATATCAAAAATAAAATTAAATATTATTAATATTTTTATTATTTTTATTTTCCTTTCTACTTCATTAAATCTCTAGAATAATCTATCCAAGACCCACTTGGAATATTCTAGAAGACTTCTATAATGAAATAAGGAAATAAAATAATTTATTTTATTTTCCCTTTCTAATTCATTAAATCTCTAGAATAATCTATCCAAGACCCACTTGGAATATTCTAGATGATTTCCATAATGAAATAAGGAAATAAAATAATTTAGGACTCCTAGTCCTTCCAAATTAATTCCTTTCCTAATCCATTAAAAATTCCATAAAGGAATAATTAAATAAGGAAAAATTAATTTAGGACTCCCAAACTTTCCAAATTAATTATTTTCCTAATCCATTAAAAATTCCATAAAGAAATAATTAAATAGGAAAAATAAATTAATTATAAATTTATTCCTTTTCCTAATCTATGAAAATTCCCAAGAATAGGAATAATCAATAAGGAAAAATAAATTTATTCTAAATTTATTCTTTTCCTATTCCATGAGAATTCCCAAAAAAAATAGGAATACTCAAAATAGGAAAACCGAATAATTTAGGAAAGTAAATCTTGGTTAGGAGTAGCACGGAGTGGGGATCTCCGCACTACCCCCAACCATCGACCACCCCCGGAGGAGCACGCCGTCGCCGGCGACCTAAGGCCGAGAAGCCCGCGGGCAGCCCCCTTGGTGGTCGATCGATTCATCCCTTGGGTCGATCATGGGGTTGATCGATCCCCGGAATCCTCCCTCTCTTCGTCTCCTCCGTCACAATTTTCCGGTCGTCGTTTCGGAATCGATCCAACGTAAAATAAATTACAAATTTATTACTACGCTATCCGGTATCGATTCTCTACATGAAATCGACCTCATACAATTTCCGGAAAAATAAGAACAAGCATTCACCACACAAGAACAAATATTGACATCACCGAGAGTTTAATAATCAATAACATTATTATGACATTAATTAACAAAATTAAATCTAGCCATAATAATCGGAAACCCTGCAAGGTAGAACAATTTATCGAAAAATACCATGAACTAAAACCAACGCTCTGATACCAATTGTTGGAAATCGATATCCCGGAATTAATAAATTAATTAAAATTAATTATCCAATTAATTCCAACCGAAATCCTTTGGAGATCGAATATCCGGAGTTGTCAAATTGCGGAACGACAATTCCAATCGACTCCCGGTTGCCGGAACATCCCGCCACGAACCACCACGAATCCGGACTCAATCAAACCCTAACCGCGGGCGAACCCACGGCTGTTCGGTCGAGCCCTCGCGAGGGTTCGCGGCTGTCCTTGGCAGCCGCCTAGGGCTGCTCGTAGCAGCCCGCAAACCATGCCGGGAACCTTCGCGGAACAGCCCAATCGAGCCCTAGCAACGGATCGAACCGCTGCTGCCCGATCGAGGCATGCGCTCGCATCCGTGCGAGCGCTAAGGTTCCAGCCGTGCGACCCCGCACGAACCCAGCGAAGCCATGCGGATCCGCTACGGGAAATCCCGTAGCCCGCTGCGAGCGCGCACGAAGCGCTCGCTTGGCAGCCTGGCGGGCGCGCGCGACCTGCACCAGGCGGGCGCCTGGTCCCCAGGCGGGCGCCTGCCTTCCCAGCGTGCTTGCTCGCGCGATCCTTGCCGCCGGGTCGCTCCAGCCGCGGCGGTCCGGTGATCTTCGATCACCACCGCTCGGCTCGACCCCGGTGAGGATCCCAAACTTCGGATCTTGGTTCATGATATTTTCACGATAATTAAACGATAAAATCATAAAAAGGGTTTTACGATTTACCTCGTTCTCGTTGTTCGAAAAAACGAAGAACTCAATTTGACGACCTTGAGATCTTCCGACGTATTCCTTGCACTAGCTCAGACGTCGTGTGGGCGACGATCTACCGAACTCCATGGATCTCCCTCTCTACTTTCTCTCTCTAGAATTGTGATCTTCAAGTTATGAGAATAGAGAAGACCATGTAGTACTTTTATAGGCTACGTAGGGGATCTTAAAGAGGTGGAATATTGGGCTTCCAATATTAATGATTAAATTGAGCCCAAGCCCAAATCTATTAATCCATTAATATTAATTAATTCTATTTTCCACTATATAAAATTAATTGCACTCCCAATATTAAACCATATTATATCAAATAATATTTCTCCGGTAGTATTATTTATTCCGTGTATTTAAGATATAAATATCCATGAATAAAATTAATTTATTGCTAATTAATTTATTCATCTCTTATATCCGAGACTAGTACCATTCAACCTTAATTATTATGCGGAACAAATCCACATGCAGGGTTTACATAATAATTCCTTATGAACTCAACTCGGGGATATTATCAACCCTTACGGGATACACTTTCCCGTCAAGTATTCACGGCATGTCATATATAAAATATAGTGACCCAACTTAACCGGTAATTAACCTAATAATTAAATCGGTTAATTCCTTTGGAAAATCAAAGTCACTTGTAACATCCCATTTTTCATAACATAAACTAAAGAGGATTTTCTTACTTTTTAAAATAAATTGTAGTATTTAAAATAACAAAATGTCAAAACGACTTTTCAAAATAAAATCTTTAACTAAAAATAATAACCCTCAATAGTCAAATTTAAATAAAAAAAAATACTCATGTATGAAGTTTCAAAAGCGGAAAGCATAAAAAGGAAAAATAATGTCTAATAAATAGACGTTGCTACTACTATCGCCGCCACATCCCCGTCTCGTCCCGATTTCGCTTAACCTGAAAAGTTGGGTTTTTGAAAAGGGGTGAGTTATCAACAACTCAGTAGGGAGACAGTTCATAAAATATACAATACGATATTCACCCGACAATCCATAACTTAGACCATTGACCCTGTGGGATGACCCAAAGATAATTAAATCTCGACGCCTTAAATGACGCGCCTGGCCGTAACATGAGGTACTGTGGGACGACCCAAAGGTATTACTACCTCGGCACCTTAAATGATGCACCAGACCTAAACACAATCATGCGGTACTGTAGGACGACCCAAAAGTATTACTACCTCGGCACCTTAAATGATGCGCCTGACCAATCATAATCATGCGTCGCGCGACTAATATGTGCACATAATATAAATAGATCATCCATCATAAATCATCACACAGCTAGTACACATACGATATATTAAATGAACTGTAAAAAGAAAAGGTTTTAGTAATCCCTACCTTGACAATGCCGAACTTGACTTGACGTAAAAGATGCGTGAATAAATGCTCGTGCAATCCTAATCCTCAATATCCGTAAATTCTTCATTAATAAATTAGTATAATATTAATATTATTATATATATTACGCACATACATCTTATATTTTAATCATCATGTGAGGAGGAGGTTTCGTAAGTTAATTAAAAGGTGAATTAATTAAAAGTATTTACTGTAGATGAGAATTGGGATTAGAACAATATTGCAAGTAGCCTTTAATTTAAAATTGTTGTTGACCTTTGATATTTAAGAGCCAAAAGAATTCAGGGTTGGACATGAAAGCTGAATAGAATACGGAATTTATGTTTTCAAAATGTAAGAGGGTTCGGGATGAAATATGTAGAAACATATTTATATAAAATTGAGACTTAAACCATATAATGGAAGTGGGTTAAATAAAAGGGCCGAAATGATTAAACCAATTAAAGGATGAAGTCTAGTGTGCCAACACAAAATAATTGGGACAATCGAAACGAGAACTATCTATTTAAATTCATTACCTCCTGCTGCTGCTTCTTCTTCTTCCTAGAGATAGCCATAGAAACGGGGCTATGGGAAACGAAAACAATTGATTGAACATGGGGTCAAAGATCTTTGGGTAATGGGGCGTTAGGGCCTCGGGAGTAGGCGGATGCTGGCGGAGAGACGAAAATCCTGGTCCTCGTCGGGAGGGGATGTCTTGACGAGGAGAAGTTATGGTGGAGTATGGAATCGGAGGTGGACATCGATCTTGATCTTATAGAGGCGGCATCACTGGGTAATCAACAACTACGTCTCAAGGAGGCTCGAGATTTGACATCTTGTAGGTGGGCGAGAAGGGTGGAGGTTCAATGAGCCTTTTTATGACAGGGCTCGATCTCGGTGGTCTTCGATCGGACATTGAAACTCGTCTAGGTTTAACCGGCTATCTCGACCGGGGATGATTAACTTTTTGGAGTGCGGCTGCGGGGATCGAGCTGGGTAAACGAACAAGTGTGGTGGTGGTGGTTACTCGTTGATTGATCGGGCTGTGGTTCGTCTAGGGAAATTACGACGAGGCTTGAATTTGGGTATAGCCTATTGAATGTTTATGATGTTCTGTATGTACGATTAGCAAAGGGAAGATGGTTATTCTTGTGATTGTTGCGGTCGTGAGGAAGGGGATTGATGTACTGTGATTGGGATTGTTGTGGATTGGAAGAAAAGAGGCGAAGTGGATTCATGTATATATAAGTATACCCATATGGGTAATGAATAGGGTTTGAGAGTCCTATACGTTTGTTACTAAATATTAAAACTATAAAATATATTGTTAATATATAATAATAATAATAATAATAATAATAATAATAATAATAATAATAATAAGTAATAGTTTTATGCTAATACTAATAATAATAATAATAATAATAATAATAATATAATAAGTAAGCAGTGTTCATAATATTATTGGAATTTGAGGATCTCTACATGATTTAAATACTAAATAAAATTAATCGTGAATCAAAATGCAAAATGTGACTCAACATGTAAATTAATATGAGCTTCAAATAATTCGAATTCATGCATAGTATAATTATTTCATATGGTTAATTAATTGGGCCCCAAATTACTTAATTAATTAATTTAAATTTTACGGTTGTTACAACCTACCCTACTTATAAAAATTTCGTCCTCGAAATTCGTTATTTACCTCTCGTAAAGGATTCCATTTAAGTGATTTCATTTCTTACTAGTGCTCTCAAGTGCAGTTTCCCCTCGATAGCGTATCCACTTAACATATGTTAAGTACGTGTCGATGTTCTTGAACATGATCCAAAATCATTTCACATATCTCATATTAAGATGAATCTTATGCATTCGTAATTCTTCATGGTCAAGAACACATGTTCTAATATTTCTCTTCGTTTGTCTTGTTCTTTCAGATTGACCTTCTGTCCAAAGATAGCACGCGGTGCTAAACTTCAGCTTCGTTCCCATAGTATCATGTAAACTTCTCCAAAATCTTGAGGTGAATTTCAGATCTCCATCTGACACGATTGATCCTGGAGTATCATGTAACCTCATTATCTCGCGAATGTACAACTGTGCGAGCTGATCCATACTAGATGTCATCTTCACCGGTAGAAAATTTGCATATTTTGTTAATCGATCAGCGATTACTCCAATCACGTTACTTTCAATTTCTGATCAGGGTAAAATTTTCACAAAATCTATAGTCGCGTACTCTCGTCTCCACTGAGGAATTTCCAATGGTTGACATAAGCATGAAGGCTGTTGGTAGCCTTAACTTGATAAAACACTTTTACACAACAACCCGATGTCTCTTTTCATACTTCTGCACCAGAATGACTCTCACAAGTCGTGATACATCTTTGTACCTCTCGGGTGGAAAGTATAAGGTGTACAATGTGCTTCTGCTAAGATCTCCTTCCTCAAAGCCTCATCTTATGGTACACACAATCTTTGGTTAAATACTAGGACACCATCTCCCGTTTCAGAAAAATCCTCAATGCTCCCTTCACGAACTCGGGTTTTTATCTTCAATAGGAAACCATATTTCTCTTGAGCTTCTTTAATTCTTTCAACTAGAGTAGGGCGAATCGTCAATGCAGATAACATTGCTTCCGTACTGATAGGTTGAGAAATTACTTCGATTTTCATATTCTGAAACTCTTTTTGAAGCTTCTCTGGATTCATCAACATATAGGGGTATATGTCGTGTTATTATTTAACATAAGCAGTCTGCCATGACACTATCCTTTCCAGGTTGATAATGAATTGAACAGTCACAATCTTTAAAAATCTCTAGTTATCTTCTCTCACGCATTTTCAACTCCTTTGCGTGAAGATATACGTCAAACTCTTGAGATCAATGTATACAACACACTTTATTTCACATAAGTAACTTCCAAATTTTCAGTGCATGTGTTACGACAGCTATCTCCAAGTCGTGTGCATGGTAATTCACTCTACGTGTCTTCAACTGTCGAGAAGCATAGACTACGATTCTCCCATGTTGCATTAACACACACACATTCCTTGTTTGGAGGCATTATTGTAAACTACAAAACATCCAATACTATTGAATGGTCAGAATTGCAGTTGTAGACAACTTCCTCTCGAGTTGCTAAAAACTTTCATCACACTTCTTCGTCGAAACCAAACTTCTTACCTTTCCACATCAATTATGTCATCGGTTCTGCTATCTTTCAAATACATATAATGAATCTTCGATACCAATCAAGGAAGCTCGAGAGGTTACGTATCTCTTTAACATTCTTGGGTGAACAATTGAATGAACTCTTTAATCTTAGACGGATTAACTTGGATTCTACAGAGCCATGACAACATGCTCGAAAAATCAAACATGATTTTATCCAATACCCACGCTTTGAGATTTTTGCATAAACTTCTCTATGCTCAACGTCTCAAAGGAAAACCTCAAATGTTTCTTAAGTTAAGCTTCGTCTTCGAGTACAACAATATTTCATCAATGAACATGATCACAAACTGTCTGAGTTCGGAAAGCTGACTTTGAGGTATCAACTCACTCTTGGTGATATCCCGGCCTTAAGTCAATATACGAGAACACACTTGCCCCTTTTTAATTGATCACAAACATCGTCAATTTTGGGCTAGTGGATACTTTTCCTTAATTGTGCGTGGATTCAACTCTTTGTAATCGGTATACCTCCTTCAATATCATTACCATTCTCTCCTGATAAAATACTATTATGATTATCCAATGAACAGTCAAATTCTTTTATGACGTCAAAGTACTTCATTTCTAGTACGTGAAGATCAACTCTTAAGGCCTTCATGCCATAGTTCACTACTACGTTCTAACATAGGCGATTGGTCTCATTTATTTCATTTGAGGATTTACTAACCTCCAGAGTGTCACTTACTACAACACATATGCATCACTTACTTGAGCAAGATACTTAGTAGATACGAAATCCAAAGTCCAACGCAACACCATAAATTCAACAACTTAGTTCTATTAAGTCTTCAACATCACCGTAGGTTAACCACAAGATATATATCATTATTCTTAACCATTTTAAGTTCCTAAGGCCACAATTAACTTAATATTTGCATATATATATAATTATATAATCTTTGTAAATCGTGGATCATCTAACTATTTTTTTTTTTTTTTGAAACATATGCATCATATTTTTGCAATAAATTGCGCACATCTTGACATAATAATCATGAACTTGAATTTTAACATTAACTTGAACTTGAATAAAGTGCGCAATTTAAGCAACATAAAATTTTCACTTGAAAACTTGAACATGCAATGCACTTGAAAAATAATGAATTTGAAAACCATGAACTTGAGTATGCATCTTACTTGAAAATCATGAACCCATGACATGCAATTTACTTGGAAAATAATGAGACTAGACATGGATCCTAATTGAAAAACATGAACTTGATATGCATTGTACTTAAAACTTATGAATGTAATACGCATGCGACTACAACATCATGAAACTAGACATGCAACTTAAATGAAACATCATGAATGTAGAATGCACTTACTTGCGAAGTCGGCACGAGCGGCAGGGGTGGACGATAGTAGCTAATTTTTAAAATAACTTTAGGTCCGTAAAGAGAACCGTAATGCTCTGATACCAAGTTGTAACATCCCATTTTTCATAGCATAAACTAAAGAGGATTTTCTTACTTTTTAAAATAAATTGTAGTATTTAAAATAACAAAATGTCAAAACGACTTTTCAAAATAAAATCTTTAACTAAAAATAATAACCCTCAATAGTCAAATTTAAATAAAAAAAAAATACTCATGTATGAAGTTTCAAAAGCGGAAAGCATAAAAAGGAAAAATAATGTCTAATAAATAGACGTTGCTACTACTATCGCCGCCACATCCCCGTCTCGTCCCGATTTCGCTTAACCTGAAAAGTTGGGTTTTTGAAAAGGGGTGAGTTATCAACAACTCAGTAGGGAGACAGTTCATAAAATATACAATACGATATTCACCGGACAATCCATAACTTAGACCATTGACCCTGTGGGATGACCCAAAGATAATTAAATCTCGACGCCTTAAATGACGCGCCTGGCCGTAACATGAGGTACTGTGGGACGACCCAAAGGTATTACTACCTCGGCACCTTAAATGATGCACCGGACCTAAACACAATCATGCGGTACTGTAGGACGACCCAAAAGTATTACTACCTCGGCACCTTAAATGATGCGCCTGACCAAACATAATCATGCGTCGCGCGACTAATATGTGCACATAACATAAATAGATCATCCATCATAAATCATCACACAGCTAGTACACATACGATATATTAAATGAACTGTAAAAAGAAAAGGTTTTAGTAATCCCTACCTTGACAATGCAGAACTTGACTTGACGTAAAAGATGCGTGAATAAATGCTCGTGCAATCCTAATCCTCAATATCCGTAAATCCTTCATTAATAAATTAGTATAATATTAATATTATTATATATATTACGCACATACATCTTATATTTTAATCATCATGTGAGGAGGAGGTTTCGTAAGTTAATTAAAAGGTGAATTAATTAAAAGTATTTACTGTAGATGAGAATTGGGATTAGAACAATATTGCAAGTAGCCTTTAATTTAAAATTGTTGTTGACCTTTGATATTTAAGAGCCAAAAGAATTCAGGGTTGGACATGAAAGCTGAATAGAATACGGAATTTATGTTTTCAAAATGTAAGAGGGTTCGGGATGAAATATGTAGAAACATATTTATATAAAATTGAGACTTAAACCATATAATGGAAGTGGGTTAAATAAAAGGGCCGAAATGATTAAACCAATTAAAGGATGAAGTCTAGTGTGCCAACACAAAATAATTGGGACAATCGAAACGAGAACTATCTATTTAAATTCATTACCTCCTGCTGCTGCTTCTTCTTCTTCCTAGAGATAGCCATAGAAACGGGGCTATGGGAAACGAAAACAATTGATTGAACATGGGGTCAAAGATCTTTGGGTAATGGGGCGTTAGGGCCTCGGGAGTAGGCGGATGCTGGCGGAGAGACGAAAATCCTGGTCCTCGTCGGGAGGGGAGGTCTTGACGAGGAGAAGTTATGGTGGAGTATGGAATCGGAGGTGGACATCGATCTTGATCTTATAGAGGCGGCATCACTGGGTAATCAACAACTACGTCTCAAGGAGGCTCGAGATTTGACATCTTGTAGGTGGGCGAGAAGGGTGGAGGTTCAATGAGCCTTTTTATGACAGGGCTCGATCTCGGTGGTCTTCGATCGGACATTGAAACTCGTCTAGGTTTAACCGGCTATCTCGACCGGGGATGATTCACTTTTTGGAGTGCGGCTGCGGGGATCGAGCTGGGTAAACGAACAAGTGTGGTGGTGGTGGTTGTTGGAGTTGTGTACTTAATGTCTAGATTTAAGTAACGATAAACTCCCGGTCATAGCATTTAATCTATTTAATTAATAAACAATTGTTTGCTTTTAATTATTATTAATTAAATATATGCAAATCATAGTCCTAGATTCTATACGTTGTAGTTAGTATGGTGTGCGACGTCACACAGAAGATCATACTATCGGTTACTCGTATTTAATCAAACAGTGGCTCACGACCTAGATGGACCCGGACCAATCCATCGGTATAGTCGTTGTGTGAGAGAGAAAATAATTTGTCTTAATTATTTTATCACACTTGTACACTTGGTGTATTGAGCGGATCGTTGAGATTCATCGATTAGGATTGCCGGCGATAATCGATTCGAGTCTCAGTGTATTATATTCTTAATCCCCGATATTGTTGCGGGTGTGTATATTTAATATAAGTGACTTTGATTTACCAAAGGAATTAACCGATTTAATTATTGGGTTAATTACCGGTTAAGTTGGGTCACTATATTTTATATATGGCATGCCGTGAATGATTGACCGGACAGTGTATCCCGGAAGGGTTGATAATATCCCCGAGATGAGTTCAAAAGGAATTATTGTGTAAACCTCATGAGTGGATTCGTTCCGCACAATAATTAAGGTTGAATGGTACTAGTCTCGGATTCAAGAGATGAATATAAATTAATTAGCAATAAATTAATTTTATTCATGGATATTTAAATCTTAAATACACGGAAAAAATAATACTACCGGAGAAATATTATTTGATATAATATGGTTTAATATTGGGAGTGCAATTAATTTATATAGTGGAAAATAAATTAATTAATATTAATGGGAGATTAATAGATTTGGGCTTGGGCTCAATTTAATCATTAATATTGTAAGCCCAATATTCCACCTCCTTTAGATCCCCTACGTAGCCTATAAAAGCACTACATGGTCTTCACTTTTTCATAAGACAAGAATATCAATAGTTGATAGTTCTAGAGAGTTGAAGAGGATCCATAAGCTTGGAGGATCGTCGCCCACCCGACGTTCAAGCTAGTGCAAGGAATACGTGGGAAGATCGTAAGGTCTTCAACTTAGATTCGTTTCTCCGCACAACGAATTAAAAGGTAAAATCATAAACTCCTTTGTGTGAATTTATGTGAATTTAATTGTGATGCATACATGAACGGACGATCCGGGTAAACGTCGAACTTCGGGGACGGGGATTCGAGATCCTCGGCGAAGTTCGAAGGAGCCCTCGGCTGGGAGCCGAGGGGGTGCGGTCGAGCCCTAGGGCTTCGACCGCGACGGCACACGCGAGGAACCCCGGCTGGGAGCCGGGGTGGGCGATCGACCGCGGTGGTCGATCGCCGGGCAGCCGCGGCTGGAGCCGCGGCGGGTTCGCCGCTGGGCGAACCGCCCTCCTCGGGCGGTGGCAGTGAGTCGCCGGACTCACCGCCCGGGGCTGCCGGAGCAGCCCCAGCGATCGCCTTGTGCGCGATCGCGAGCCCCACGGTGGGGCTCGGCTAGGGTTTAGCCGCGGGTTCATCCCGCGGCGATGCTCTTGTCGAGCCCGGTTCTTCGTGGTGTTCGTGATCGGTCTCCGGCGAGAGGATTTCGGTCGGGTTATTATTTTCCGCAATTTTTTTAATGACCCGGGATATCGAATTCCAACAAATGGTATCAGAGCGTATGGTTTCGTGTTCATGTATGTGTTCAATTGTGTTCTACCTTGCAGGGATTCCGACTATCATGGTTTAATTAATTGTTAATTATTCGTTTAATTAATTGCTATTTAATTTACCATGATTGTTCGTTTATTAAACTCTCGGACATGTCGAGATTCGTTTTGTGTGGATGAATGCTTGTAATAGTAAAAATTCGGGGGTTGACCGAATTTAGGATTTATTATTACGTTCTATGTTTTCCGGAAAGTGTATAGGGTCGATTTCATGTATAGAATCGATACCGGAATTGTAAATTTATTTCTTGTAATTTATTTACGTTGGATCGATGCCGAGACGACCACCGGAGAACTCATGAGACGAAGAAGACGAAGAGGACGAAGAACCAGGGGGTCGATCAACCCCATGATCGACCCCATGACCGAAGCCATGGGGAGGGGTCGATCGCCCCTCGGCTGGGGCTGCCGCCGGCAAGGTGGTGGCCGGCCGGCTGGGGCGGCGGCGGCGGTGCCCTCTCCGATGATGGCGGCGGTCGGTGGTGGTGGTGGTGGTGCGGGGATCCCCAACCCGTGCTACTCCTAATCCTACCAAGATACTACTTACCTAATTGATTCAAGTTTTCCTATTTTGAGTATTCCTAAGTATGGGAACTCTCATGGAGATAGGAAAAGAATTAATTAATATTATTTTATTCCTTATTCTATTATAGAAGTCTTCTAGAATATTTCAAGTTCTACTTGGAATAGGAATCTAGAGATTTAATAGAATTAGATAGGAAAAGAATTAATATTATTTATTTCCTTATTCTATTATGGAAG
Organism: Euphrasia confusa; assembly: GCA_954870475.1. Classification (NCBI taxonomy): domain Eukaryota; kingdom Viridiplantae; phylum Streptophyta; class Magnoliopsida; order Lamiales; family Orobanchaceae; genus Euphrasia; species Euphrasia confusa. Next base: position 40,871,443 of record OX940950.1, on the reverse strand, counting down.
TCTTCTAGAATATTTCAAGTTCTACTTGGAATAGGAATCTAGAGATTTAATAGAATTAGATAGGAAAATAATTAATTAATTTATTTCTATTTGATTATTCCTATTTTATGGGAATTTTCATAGACATGGAAACTAATTAATCTTGGAAAGTAGAAGAGTCCTAATTTATTTTATTCCTTATTCTATTATAGAAGTCTTCTAGAATATTCCAAGTTTGACTTGGATAGATTATTCTAGAGATTTAATGGAATTAGATAGGAAAATAAAATAAATAAAAATATTAATAATATTTAATTTTATTTTTGATTTATTCGATTGACTTAATTTTTCGAATTGAGTATCTTTTGGATTTATTAAAAATAAATAGACTTAAATATTGGGATTAATATTCTCATCACATGGAGCATTCAAGAACGAAGACTGAAGACTAGAAGACGCATACGGAGAAGGAATAAAGCCATGATAGTCGGGAAAATAATTTTTCTAGCATTATTTTGACTATGTGCTATGTGCTTTATTACTTGTATGCATGCTTATGTGTTTAATTATGCATTAGATAGCGTATCCCTTTGTTATAAAAAGCTAAGTGGGAGCGGGGATGGAAACATTCCCATGGTCTCCATTACTGTTCTCTTGGTGACTCTTATGAACTTTTGAAGTTCATATAGATGTGTCATTGGAGGAGAATTCTTGTAATTCCTCTTACGAGAAACATTGATTAAGTTTATCAAACAATGCCTAATTTGTCTTTCTGAAACTGACTTCAAGTCGACTCATTCTCACCCCGGGGAGTGGAATGGAGCCAAAGCCACTTGGTCATGTGGATGACACAAATTAGAGGCAGTCGTACCATTCTTTGAATAGATGGATCGATTGTCTGCTCGGCTCCCTCATTTATGAGAGATAGGGTTGTTCGCATGGTGAATCAATGGTTAGAAACTTCGAGTTTCACTTATGATTCTCCGCGTCTTGATTTACAAAATCGAATGCTTCAAAGTAATTGGATGTCAATTGTAAAAATCTTTTGGTGTAGTAAACGTCCACACTATCGTGGCTTGCTGCATTGAATGGGATTTTGGAACGATTGATGTAGACAGTTATAGAAGGGAGTGAAGGAAACGTAGGTTAACGTAAACGTCCACACTATCGTGGCTTGCGGTAACATGCGAATCTTAAACAAACTTCTTAGTACTGAGTAATGGTTTACACTTAGGTACGCTCTATAGTATCCTTCCCATCGAAGTAACGCTATAGTGATGTACGACCAAAGCAAATCTAATTGCTAAATCATTTGGATGGGTAAACGTCCACACTATTGTGGCTTGCCTTATCTGATGGGATTTTAGATGTGATTAGTGATTTAATGATATTATTTGAGGGAGATAATGTCGGATATTAAATTAATTGTTTGTTTAAATGTGCTTATAGGTTTAGAGAATAGCTATGAATCCACTTTCTATGATACTCAAGGAGCATAAGCTCACTGGCCCCAACTATATTGATTGGAAGAGAAATTTAGACATTGTCCTAACTTCAGAGGAGTACAAGTTTGTACTCCATGAAGTGTGCCCTGCTGAGCCCACGGCTGCCTCAACTGATGAGGAAAAACTGACATATCGGAAGTGGAAAAAGGCTGATGAAATGGCTAGGTGTTATATTTTGGCTTCCATGTCAAATGTACTCCAAACCCAACATGAGTCGATGGACACTGCCTATGATATGATGTTTAACCTCAAGGAGATGTTTGGGGAGCAAGATCGTGCGGCAAGGCAAGAAGCCATGAGAGTCCTCATGTCGACTACTCAATCTGAAGGAACGCCCGTTGGGGAGCACGTTCTTAAGATGATGAGTTTGTTGAACGAACTTGAGGTCCTAGGAGCTTCTATTGATGGTGAGACGCAAGTCGACATCATACTCCAGTCTCTGGCCCCTAGTTTTGAGCAGTTTCGTATGAGCTATAATATGGGTAAACTATCTTATACTCTTGCGCAACTCCTGACTGAACTGAAGGCGGCAGAGGGGATCTACAAGAAGGGCAAGTCTCAAGCGCTTGTAGCTACCAAGTCCAAAGGCTTTAAGCCTGGTGGAGGTAGGGGCAAGAAAAGGAAGCAAGCCTGGAAACCCAGTGGTGTCAAGAGGACTGCACCACGAGTGGGGGCTGCAAAGCCAAAGGGTAAGTGCTTCCGATGCAACAAGATGGGACACTGGAAGTCTGAATGTCCTCTCAGAGGTACGAATCTTTCTTTAGTCGTAAAAACATAGTCAGCGGTATTATCTACCAGAATTCTGGTGTGTAGATATGGGACCACTGACGGTATGTGCATTTTTGAATGCAGGGGTTCCAGAAAACCCGGCGACTTAGAGAGGAAGAGTTCGAGTCTACACGGGCAAAGCTGTAGAGGAGGCAGCGGTTGCGGTGGAAGACATTTATCTGCTTTAGTAGTTAAAATAGGATTTCATTTCAAAGTTATTGCTTTATGTACCCCTTTATTTTAGAAAGAACGTTTTGTTCTGGATTTCTATTATTAATGAATGGATATTTTATTTCTTTAATCATTGGATGATTTTGACAAGAAATAATGGCATTATCTATTCTGGTACATTAGATAGCAATATGTGAATGATAAATCCTTAGTCTACCACGATGCAACAAACCATTCTATAACTTGTTTTACTTGTTAGATATTTCTTTAAATTAATCGTTATACTTGTGAATTCTTATACTTAGTAGTATTTTCAAATAAGATTCAAATGGTCGAAATTGATTTGATCAATTAAAGTTGAAGGAATGGACCTTCCGACCTAAGAATTGAATTTGGAGGATAATACGTCTAAGCAAACCTTTCTGGAAAAAGGATAGAATTCAGACAAGTATTAGAAATGATTAGATATGCAGACATATGTGTATATTAGAAAGGTGCGAGTAATTCTTTCAAGAAAACTCAAGTAATGGAGTAGAATGCTTGATGTGCCATAAAAGCAAAGTGTTTTGACTAGTCAATGGACACAAAGCTATTATGGGGAACCATCAAAGTATATCCATTAGAAGCCTGCGACTTGGTCGCGGAGGCCATAATCTATCTAGATAACACATGGCATAATCAAAGATTGGGATTAAATCCCAAAGAGACGCGCCATACACTTGCGTGTAGAGATGGTGCGTTGTAAAGAAATGGAAATCTAATAGTAAGAGAACAAGTTGTTTCGGAACTACCTATGTTCTATGGATATTCCTAGAGACAACGACATATTCAATATGGTTGTAGGATATCCTAGATGAACGAAGTATTGTGTGTTCTATAGTACTATGAACCAGAGGGACGTCTCGTCCGGTTCATAGAGAAAGACTATTAGATGAACCACAAAGCCTAAAATTGACGTAATACCTTGAAATGAGAAGAAGGACAAAAGACTAGGAACCAGCCAAACCGAGTAGAAGTACACCACATACTGCACCTATTGTTATTACTGTTATACACCGGGACGCCATTGCAGTGGGAGGTTGTTGGACAACCAGGGATATTCATAAGACTAGAGGAGTTCGGACTCTGGATCTAGTAAAGATGAAATCGACCCCTAGATCTGCATAAGGGCAGTACTAGACCTAAATGTGCCTGCTTGGAACAATAAGAATTATTGTTGAGAGGCTAGATCATTTAGAGTACAAGCTTAGTAAATCCATTTGTGGATTGAAATAAAGCTATGAATCGTGGAACTTGCGAATTGATGAGATAGTCCATTTGATGGATTCATCAAAAGGCATAGACGAGAGGTGTATTAGAGAAGTGATAGAAACAAGGTGGTGTTTCTCGGAGATTTTATGTAGATAAAATTTTATCATTGGCAACAATGTAAAAGTGTCATCAGACATAAAATAATGGTTGTCTAAATAAATCGAGATATAAGATTGAGAAGAAGTTAGAGCTTGTTCTTAAGATCTTATGATCTAGAGATAAGAACATTGTACTTCTCCTAAGACATCTTATACGATTAAGGTTTGTTTTAAACATGCATACTTCTGAGAAAGGTTATTGCCTTTCAGAGACAGAATATACATCTATCTAAAGGGTGTGTGTTCGAACACATGAAGGAGATAGATGAGGACAAAGCAGTTTCCTATACTTCAAGTATGGAAAGCTTTATAAATGCAATGTTGTAAAACAAGAACCTGATATCAACTATGCGGTTTGCGTAGTGGGAGGATATCAAGGTAATCTAGGCAAGAGATTTTAGGATGCTGTAATAGTACTTACAAAGTACTGGATTATTAAGCAAGACGAAATCTTCTTTGATTACAAATTCTCAGATCCAAAAATCAAAGAAAGGACCAGTGAAAGTCGATATCAGGCTATGTGTTCACTTTTAGAAAGAGGTGGAACCATGAAATGAAAGAGTGATAAGCAGGACGTTTTTCAGACTCTCTCATAACCGAATAGCAGCCTCAGAGGCAGCGGAAGTTTTTGGTTAGGTTCCGGAATAACCTCTTGACTTGGATATGACTCTTAGTTTACCTAAGGCTATTGGATAGCGGTGCACGGTAAACTGGAAGAGATCATAAGTCAAAAGTGATGTTAACACATAGAGCAAGTACCACCTGATACGAGTCATCGTCAGGGGAGACGACGTAGTAGTCACCAAGATAACTTCAGAGCGGCAACCTAGATTGCTCACTCACATAGTACTTCTTGGAAGTACACTTTAAAGCACGTGATGAGTATGGGAACCGGGAGTTTGGAGGAAATGACTAGACCTTAGTACAAGTGGGAGATTGTTGGAGTTGTGTACTTAATGTCTAGATTTAAGTAACGATAAACTCCCGGTCATAGCATTTAATCTATTTAATTAATAAACAATTGTTTGCTTTTAATTATTATTAATTAAATATATGCAAATCATAGTCCTAGATTCTATACAAGTGGGAGATTGTTGGAGTTGTGTACTTAATGTCTAGATTTAAGTAACGATAAACTCCCGGTCATAGCATTTAATCTATTTAATTAATAAACAATTGTTTGCTTTTAATTATTATTAATTAAATATATGCAAATCATAGTCCTAGATTCTATACGTTGTAGTTAGTATGGTGTGCGACGTCACACAGAAGATCATACTATCGGTTACTCGTATTTAATCAAACAGTGGCTCACGACCTAGATGGACCCGGACCAATCCATCGGTATAGTCGTTGTGTGAGAGAGAAAATAATTTGTCTTAATTATTTTATCACACTTGTACACTTGGTGTATTGAGCGGATCGTTGAGATTCATCGATTAGGATTGCCGGCGATAATCGATTCGAGTCTCAGTGTATTATATTCTTAATCCCCGATATTGTTGCGGGTGTGTATATTTAATATAAGTGACTTTGATTTACCAAAGGAATTAACCGATTTAATTATTGGGTTAATTACCGGTTAAGTTGGGTCACTATATTTTATATATGGCATGCCGTGAATGATTGACCGGACAGTGTATCCCGGAAGGGTTGATAATATCCCCGAGATGAGTTCAAAAGGAATTATTGTGTAAACCTCATGAGTGGATTCGTTCCGCACAATAATTAAGGTTGAATGGTACTAGTCTCGGATTCAAGAGATGAATATAAATTAATTAGCAATAAATTAATTTTATTCATGGATATTTAAATCTTAAATACACGGAATAAATAATACTACCGGAGAAATATTATTTGATATAATATGGTTTAATATTGGGAGTGCAATTAATTTATATAGTGGAAAATAAATTAATTAATATTAATGGGAGATTAATAGATTTGGGCTTGGGCTCAATTTAATCATTAATATTGGAAGCCCAATATTCCACCTCCTTTAGATCCCCTACGTAGCCTATAAAAGCACTACATGGTCTTCACTTTTTCATAAGACAAGAATATCAATAGTTGATAGTTCTAGAGAGTTGAAGAGGATCCATAAGCTTGGAGGATCGTCGCCCACCCGACGTTCAAGCTAGTGCAAGGAATACGTGGGAAGATCGTAAGGTCTTCAACTTAGATTCGTTTCTCCGCACAACGAATTAAAAGGTAAAATCATAAACTCCTTTGTGTGAATTTATGTGAATTTAATTGTGATGCATACATGAACGGACGATCCGGGTAAACGTCGAACTTCGGGGACGGGGATTCGAGATCCTCGGCGAAGTTCGAAGGAGCCCTCGGCTGGGAGCCGAGGGGGTGCGGTCGAGCCCTAGGGCTTAGACCGCGACGGCACACGCGAGGAACCCCGGCTGGGAGCCGGGGTGGGCGATCGACCGCGGTGGTCGATCGCCGGGCAGCCGCGGCTGGAGCCGCGGCGGGTTCGCCGCTGGGCGAACCGCCCTCCTCGGGCGGTGGCGGTGAGTCGCCGGACTCACCGCCCGGGGCTGCCGGAGCAGCCCCAGCGATCGCCTTGTGCGCGATCGCGAGCCCCACGGTGGGGCTCGGCTAGGGTTTAGCCGCGGGTTCATCCCGCGGCGATGCTCTTGCCGAGCCCGGTTCTTCGTGGTGTTCGTGATCGGTCTCCGGCGAGAGGATTTCGGTCGGGTTATTATTTTCCGCAATTTTTTTAATGACCCGGGATATCGAATTCCAACAGTGGTTACTCGTTGATTGATCGGGCTGTGGTTCGTCTAGGGAAATTACGACGAGGCTTGAATTTGGGTATAGCCTATTGAATGTTTATGATGTTCTGTATGTACGATTAGCAAAGGGAAGATGGTTATTCTTGTGATTGTTGCGGTCGTGAGGAAGGGGATTGATGTACTGTGATTGGGATTGTTGTGGATTGGAAGAAAAGAGGCGAAGTGGATTCATGTATATATAAGTATACCCATATGGGTAATGAATAGGGTTTGAGAGTCCTATACGTTTGTTACTAAATATTAAAACTATAAAATATATTGTTAATATATAATAATAATAATAATAATAATAATAATAAGTAATAGTTTTATGCTAATACTAATAATAATAATAATAATAATAATAATAATATAATAAGTAAGCAGTGTTCATAATATTATTGGAATTTGAGGATCTCTACATGACTTAAATACTAAATAAAATTAATTGTGAATCAAAATGCAAAATGTGACTCAACATGTAAATTAATATGAGCTTCAAATAATTCGAATTCATGCATAGTATAATTATTTCATATGGTTAATTAATTGGGACCCAAATTACTTAATTAATTAATTTAAATTTTACGGTTGTTACATCACTTATATTAAATATACACACCCGCAATAGTATCGGGGATTAAGAATAAAATACAGTGAGACTTAAATCGATTATCGCCGGCAATCCTAATCGATAAATCTCAAGCAGATCCGCTCAATACACCAAGTGTACAAGTGTGATAAAATAATCAAGACAGATTATTTTCTCTCTCACACAACGACTATACCGATGGATTGGTCCGTGTCCATCTAGGTCGTGAGCAACTGTTCGATTAAATACGAGTAACCGATAGTATGATCTTCTGTGTGTCCATACAACACCATACTAACTACAACGTATAAAATCAAGGACTATAATTTGCATATATTTAATTATAAATAATTAAATGCAAAGAATTGTTTATTTAATTAAATAGATTAATGGCAATGGATCGTGAGTTTCCGTTACTTAAATCTAGACATTAAGTACACAACTCCAACAATGGAAACATACCCATGGTCTCCATTGCTGCTCTCTTGGTGACTTTTATAAACTTTTGAAGATTATATAGACAAGTCATTGGAGGAGAGTTCTTGTAATTCCTCTTACGAGATTCATTGATTAAGTTCATCAAACAATGCCTAATTTGTCTTTCCAAAACTGATTTCAAGTCGACTCATTCTCACCCCGGGGAGTGGAATGGAGCCAAAGTCATTTGGCTATGTCGAGGACACAAACTAGAGACCTTCGTACCATCTTTTGAAGATGGATCGATTGTCTGCTCAGCTCCCTCATTTATGAGAGATAGGGTTGTTCGCATGGTGAATCACTGGTAAGAAACTTCGAGTTTCACTTATGATTCTCCGCGTCTTGATTTACAAGATTGAATGGATCAAGTAATTGGGAGTCAATTATAAAGATCTCTTGGTGTAGTAAACGTCCACACCACGTGGCTTGCCTTACCTGATGGGATTTTAGAGGTGATTAGTGATTTAATGATATTATTAAAGGGAGATAATATCGGATATTAAATTGTTTGTTTGTTTTATGTGCTTATAGGTTAAGAATGAATGTGACCCCACTTTGTGATATACTTAAGGATGAAAACTCACTGGTTCCATATAGTAATGATTGGGAAAGAAATCTGGACAATGTTCAGACTGTTGAGCCTTCCGAATTCACTATTGTCCCAACTGATGAGGACATTGAAAATGACCTCAAGGAGATGTTAGGACATAGTAAGGAAGTCGGACTAGAGGTGATTGACATACTCATTAAGTTCAGTCCTCTTGAGGAATCGCTTAAAAACGATTTCAAAAGAAAGGAACTGATAAGTATGATCAGAGAATCACAAGCTATTGTGGCCAAGTTGGAAGTGCAAGCAAAGAAGCCCAGTGGTTTTGAACCACCAATTGGGAAGAGCAAGCCGCGAGGCAAGTGCTTTCGATGCAAGCAGACTGGGCACTGGAAGTCTGATTGTCCTCTCATCAAAGGTACGAAATTTTCCTTAGTCACTGAAACATTATCAGTGGTGATATCTACCAGCACCTGGTGTGTAGATACGGGGCCCACTGATCATGTCTGCAATTCATTGCAGGGGTTCCAGGAAACCCGAAGACTTAGAGAGGGAGAAATCTTGGTCTACAAGGGCAATGCTGCGAAGGTGGCGGCTGTTGCAGTGGGAGACGTTCACTTACGCTTTAGTAGTGATAGGATTTTAGTTTTACAAAATTGTCTTTATGTACCAAACTTTAGAAAGAATTTGATTTCGGTTTCTAAGTTAATCATGAATGGGTATTCTGTTTCTTTTGATCACTCCGTGATCATAAGAAGAAGTAGTGAAACTATCTGTTCTGGTACATTGATAGACGATTTGTATGTACTGAATCCTTAGTCTAACACGATGCAACTAACCGAGAGTAATAACACATCCACGAACACCAATAAGAGAAAGGAACCTTCTTAAATGAATCAATTAATACTTGTGGCATCTAAGGCTAGGTCATATAAACTCAAATAGGCTTCAAAGGTTGAAAGCTGATGGTTTAATCAGCGATGTTGAAGGAGTGGACCTTCCAACCTGCGAATCCTGTTTGGAGGGTAAAATGACCAAGCGTCCTTTTTGATGGAGTTATATTCTAAATGTCTAGTTTAGTGAAAATATGGAACTCCTTATCTGTGTTTTTCATTATCTATTAATCAATTTGTCGGCATTTTGTCTATTATGTACTTGAATGCAATAGTCCTAGATATATACGTTGTAGACAGTATGGCGTGAGGAGACACGCGGAAGATCATACTGTCGGTTACTCGTATACTATCGAACAGAAGCTCACGAATTAGATGGACAGGGACAATCCATCGGTACGTTGTAGTGTGACTGGGTAATAGTTAGTCTTGACTATTATGTTACACTTGTACACTTGGTGTATTGAGCAGGACCACGGGAGGGCGTTCGATTTATACTAATCGAAGAAATCGAACTAGACCTCAGATATTACGGATATACGAATTCCTAATCCCTATATAATTATAGGTGCGTGTGTCCAATTCTCGGTTCTTTAATATGCCAATGAGTGAGACTAATTGATTAGTCGAGATTCTCGGTAAATTGGGAATCGTAATTGTACGCACGGCATGCTATAGATTATAGACAGGAAACCGTGTCCCGTTTATCGGGTTGATGATGTCCCCGAGATGAGCTCATAAAGTTTATCATGTAAACCCTGCAGGTGGATTTGTTCCACATGATAATAAGGATGAGTGGTACTAGTCTCGGATAATAAGAAACGAATTAATTTAATTATTAGTAATAAAATTAATTCGTGGACATACGATATCTTAAACACGGGGAAAGTCGTATATGTAATTTCGGCGGAATTATTATTGTTGAAATAATATTAAAATTAATTTCGGGAATTCAATTATTATTTTTTAGTGGAGTGAATAATAATTAAAATTGAAATCGATTAATTAAGGAATTGCTTTTACGTATTCCAAGTTAATTAATATTTCAATTTAGCCCTTAATTAATTTAACCTTAGGTCCCTAACGTAACTCTATTTAAACCCCCCCTTGCCCTCTCCTAAAACCTACACTTCGCCGCAATAATTATTTCAGTAGAGAAAAATTAATCGCTTAGCGCAATAAAAACTTTTCTCTGTTAAAATAAAAGTTAACGCAAATATATTATTCTAACACAGAGATTAATCAATACGGTGGTTTTGAGAAAGGAGAGAGCAGACAAGGACGTGCCCACACAACGGCTGGAGTCGGGAAGAGAATACGTTAGAAGCTCTAAGGTCTCAACAATCGACCGATAAGGTATGAGATCGGATCTCTATTCCGCAATTTCATTCGATCTCACTTTTCTCGTTGATCATACATGAACGTAGATCGGGTTCCGGGGTCATGGATCGTATTCCTCGACTACTGGGGGTTCTAGGACCTTCGGATCGGTAGTCGGATGAGGAAAAACGACCCGGAAACGAGCCCGGAACAGCAACGTTGTGTTGCTGTTCGCGGACAAACGGCGGTCGCCAGAGGGCAAACGGCGGTCGCCGTTTGCAGTTCCTCCAGCGACCGCTGGTCTGCATACAGCGGGCGCTGTTTGAGTGCAGACCTGTCCCGGTTCACGCGGTTGTCCTTCGGGGCGATGGCTGGGCGTGAATCGGGTCAAGGGCTGTCGTGTGAACGAAGTAGCGACACCGGAGGTCAACTGGGAGCGTTCGGATGTTCGAGCGATCGAACGAACGCATCCCGGGTAGTCGATTTCCAACAATTGGTATCAGAGCCGGTTTTGTACGTTCTTTGTATTGTTTGCGAGATTTGTTTTGCAGGTTAACCCGATTATTATGGTCTTATGTTTATGTACTGTATGTTGTGGTTTGTTAAACTCTCGGGGTTGTCGAGATCTTTTGGTTTTTATCGTTGCTTGAATGTAATAGTTAAAACGACGGGTTGAGTCGTTTAGGTTTTATTTTCGTTTTTTCGTTTATCCGGGTGTATAGGATCGATCAATCTGTATAGGATCGATACCGGAAGTAGTTAGCTTTACCTTGTAATGTTGCTGCTACTTGGTGGATCGTGAAGAGATGGAAGGCCGGACGAACGAGGGTCGAGAAGTCGAACCCGCGGCTGCTGTGCACAAACGGCGCCCGCTGGAGGGCAAACGGCGGTCGCCGTTTGCAGCTCCTCCAGCGAGCGCTGGATATAGGGCAGCGCCCGCTGCCCTAGGCTTGGCAGCAGCTTCGCTGGGGGTCGACGGACATCACGGAACGCTCGTCTTTGCCCGGGACGATACTCCAGTGGGAGGGGTTCGTCTCTTGGTCCTTAGACGAGCCGGTGATGGACCGAGACCGAGACGAGCAACGAGACGAAGATCCGAGAAGACGTGCATCGAAGAATTTTAAAGGCCATAATAATCGGGCCACGTTAAATGCTTTTTGTGTGTTTACGTGCGTTTTATTATGCTTTAATTTTATGTGCATGTATGTTATCCCTTTCGTAAAAACTAAGTGGGAGAGGGATTGGAAACAATCCCGCGGTCTCCATTCTCTGTTTTGATAGTGATGTGTGTCACTTACGAGTTGGCTTTAGTGTCATCCTCCCTATCGGATAAAGTTGACACACGGATATCACTGGATCAAAATTCGAATTCAATTCCATTTATAGAATTGAACACTTAAGTTTTTCAAAGCAATGCCTAATCTGTCTTTCAAAGACTAATTTCAACTCGACTCATTCTCACCCCGGGGAGTGGAATGGAGCCAAAGCGCTTTGTTATGTCGATTACACAGATTAGAGACATTCGAGTCATTTGATGACTAGATCGATAGTCTGGTTGGCTCCCTCACTTTGTGAGAGATAGGGCTCAATTGCATGATTGATCGCTGGTTAGAAACTTCGAGTTTCACTTACGAGATATCAAGCTTTGATTAACGAAATTGTGAAATTTATTAAATGGAATTCAATTAACAAAGTTGTTTGTTTAGTAAACGTCCACACTATCGTGGCTTACTAGACGGAAACGGAACTTTGGGTTAATTGAGGCTCGACAGTTATAGGAAATCGTAAAGGGACCGCATGTCAACGTAAACGTCCAGACTAACGTGGCTTGCGGTGGGCGTGTAGTTTCCGAGTGGTTAACTTAGTACTGAGAAATGGTATACACTTAGGTACGCTTTACAGTATCCTCCCCATCGGAGTCACTGCTGTAATGATGTACGACCGAAGTAAAAGTCCAGTTATAAAATCGTTTGGACTAGTATACATCCACATGAACGTGGAATGCTAGTCTGATGGGATTTTAGGATTGATTGGTAAATTTATGATATTAATTAAGGGAGTTAATATCGAATTAAATTTGACGGTTTGATTTGTCTCTTTTATAGATATGGCACTCAACCCGTTGTCCATTATACTAAAAGAAAACAAACTCACTGGTCCAAACTATTTTGATTGGAAACGAAACTTGGACATTGTCCTGACTGGTGAGGAGTACAAGTATGTACTCCATGAGGTTTGTCCTGATGAACCTACTGATACCTCCACTCCTGAGGAAAAGGAAGCTCATCGAAAGTGGGTCAAGGCTGATCAGATGGCGCGGTGCTACATTTTGGCTTCTATGTCAAATGTGCTGCAACATCAGCATGAAGCCATGACCACTGCCTATGATATGATGCTTAACCTCAATGAGATGTTTTGTAGTCAGGATAGGGCAGCCAGGTAAGATGCTATGAGGCAACTCATGACAGCCACCATGTCCGAAGGAACGCCCGTGAGGGATCACGTTCTTAGGATGATTGGCTATCTGAATGAGATAGAGATTATGGGAGGAGCTATCGATGGGGAAACCCAGATCGATATAGTGCTCCAGTCTCTGCCTAGGAGTTTTGAGCAGTTCCGCCTGAACTATAACATGAACAAGAGGTTATATTCGTTGGCAGAACTCCTGACTGAACTCCAGGCAGCAGAGGGAATCTTTAAGAAGTCTCAGGCACTTGTGGCTGTGAAACTTCTTGGCCCTCCGGGGACTAAGAGGAAGAAGAAGCAAGGACGGAAACCCAGTGGACCCAGAAATGGTGGACCACGGAATGGAGTGAACAAGCCCAAGGGCAAGTGTTTCCGTTGCAAGCAGTCTGGACATTGGAAGTCTAATTGTCCTCTCAGACAAGGAGGTATGAACTTTTCCTTAGTCACTGAAACATGTTTAGCGGTGTTATCCACCGGTACCTGGTGTGTGGATACGGGAGCCACTGATATGTCTGCAATTCTTTGCAGGGGTTCCAGGAAACCCGGCGGCTTAGAGAGGGAGAGATCACTATCTACATGGGCAACGCAACGAAAGTGGCGGCAGTTGCAGTGGGAGATATTCATTTATCTTTTAATAATAATGTTTTGGTATTGAATAATTGTCTTTATGTACCGAATTTTAGAAAGAACCTTGTTTCGGTTTCTAAGTTGGTTTTGAATGGATATTGTTGGAAATATATGTTGGAAATCGATATCCCGGGGTATCAAAAATTGCGGAACCGATAAACCCGACCGAAATCCCATCGCCGGAAACCGATCACGAACACCACGAAGAACCGGGCTCGACAAGAGCATCGCCGCGGGATGAACCCGCAGCTAAACCCTAGCCGAACTCCATCGTGGGGTTCCGGCAGCCCCGGGCGGTGAGTCCGGCGACTCACCGCCACCGCCCGAGGAGGGCGGTTCGCCCAGCGGCGAACCCGCCGCGGCTCCAGCCGCGGCTGCCCGGCGATCGACCACCACGGTCGATCGCCCACCCCTGCTCCCAGCCGGGGTTCCTCGCGTGCCTCGCGGTCGAAGCCCTAGGGCTCGACCGCACGCCCTCGGCTCCCAGCCGAGGGTCCGTTGAACCTTCGCCGGGGATCTCGAATCCCCGTCCCCGAAGTTCGTCGTTTTCCCGGATCGTGCGTTCATGTATGTATCACAATCATATTCAAATAAAATCATAGAAGGGAGTTTATGATTTTACCTTTTGATTCGTTGTGCGGAGAAACGAATTCAATTGATGACCTTACGATCTTCCCACGTATTCCTTGCACTAGCTTGAACGTCGGGTGGGCGACGATCCTCCAAGCTTATGGATCCTCTTCTCTCTCTCATCATCTCCTTCTCTCTCTAGAAGAATTATGATCTTGTGTTATATTATTATGTTTAGAATAGAGAAGACCATGTAGTGCTTTTATAGGCTACGTAGGGGATCTAAAGGAGGTGGAATATTGGGCTTCCAATATTAATGATTAAATTGAGCCCAAACCCAAATCTATTAATCTCCCATTAATATTAATTTATTTATTTTCCACTATATAAATTAATTGCACTCCCAATATTAAACCATATTATATCAAATAATATTTCTCCGGTAGTATTATTTATTCCGTGTATTTAAGATTTAAATATCCATGAATAAAATTAATTTATTGCTAATTAATTTATTCATCTCTTGAATCCGAGACTAGTACCATTCAACCTTAATTATTGTGCGGAACGAATCCACTCATGAGGTTTACACAATAATTCCTTATGAACTCATCTCGGGGATATTATCAACCCTTCCGGGATACACTTTCCCGTCAAGTATTCACGGCATGCCATATATAAAATATAGTGACCTAACTTAACCGGTAATTAACCCAATAATTAAATCGGTTAATTCCTTTGGAAAATCAAAGTCACATATATTAAATATACACACCCGTAATAGTATCGGGGATTAAGAATAAAATACTCTGAGACTTGAATCGATTATCTAAGGCAATCCTAATCGATAAATCTCAAGCGATCCGCTCAATACACTAAGTGTACAAGTGTGATAAAATAATTAAGACAAATTATTTTCTCTCTCACACAACGACTATACCGATGGATTGGTCCGTGTCCATCTAGGTCGTGAGCAACTGTTCGATTAAATACGAGTAACCGATAGTATGATCTTCTGTGTGGGCCCGCACACCATACTAACTACAACGTATAGAATCCAGGACTATATTTTGCATATATTTAATTATCAATAATTAAATGCAAACAATTGTTTATTAATTTAATAGATTAAATGCTATGATCGGGAGTTTACCGTTACTTAAATCTAGACATTAAGTACACAACTCCAACAATCTCCCACTTGTACTAAGGTCTAGTCATTTCCTCCAAACTCCCGACTCCCATACTCATCACGTGCTTAGAGTTGTACTTCCAAGAAGTACTGTGTGAATGAGCACTCTAGGTTGCCGCTCTGAAGTTATCTTGGTGACTACTGCGTCGTCTCCCTCGACGATGACTCGTATCAGGTGGTACTTGCTCTATGTGTTAACATCACTTTTTTTTTTTGACTTATGACTTCTTCCAGTTTACCATGCACCGCTATTCAATAGCCTTTGGTAAACCAAGAGTCATATCCAAGTCTTAGAGGTTATACCGGAACCCAACCAAAAACTTCCGCTGCCTCTGAGGCTGCTTATTCGGTTATGAGAGATTCTGAGAAGCGTCCTGCTTATCACTCTTTCATTTCATGGTTCCACCTCTAAAAGTGAACACATAGCCTGATATAGACTTACACTGGTCCTTCTCTGATTTGAGATCTGAGAATTTGTAATCAAAGAAGATTTCGTCTTGCTTAATAATCCAGTACTTCACAAGCACTATTACAGCATCCGAAAATTTCTTGTCTAGATTACTTTGACATCCTCCCAGTACGCAAACCGCATAGTTGACATCATGTTCTTGTTTTACAACATTGCATCTATAAAGCTTTTCCACACAAGAAGTGTAGGAAACTGCTTTGTCCTCATCTATCTCCTTCATGTGTTCGAAACACATACCCTTTAGATAGATGTATATTCTGTCTCTGAAAGGCAATAACCTTTCTCAGAAGTATGCATGTTCAAAACAAACCATAATCGTATAAGATATCTGGGAGAAGTACAATGCTCTTATCTTTTGATCGAAAGATCTCAAGAACATGCTCTAACTTCTACTCAATCTTACATCTCGATTCATTTAGACAACCATCATTTTATGTCTGACAACATCTTTACATTGTTGCCAATGATAAAATGTTATCTACATAAAATCTCCGAGAAACACCACCTTGTTTCTATTACGTCTCCAATACACCTTTCGTCTATGCCCTTTGATGAATCCATCAAATGGATTGTCCCATCAATTCGCAAGTTCCACGATTTATAGCTTTGTTTCAATCCATAAATGGATTTACTAAGCTAGTACTCTAAATGATCTTGCCTCTTAACCATAATCCTTATTGTTTTCTAAGCAGACACATTTAGATCTAGTACTGCCCTTATGCAGAGCTAGGGGTCGATTTCATCTTTACTAGATGCAGAGTTCAAAACTCTTCTAGTCTTATGAATATTGTTGGAATTTGACATCCCGGGTTATTAAAATTTATGCGGAAACCAATAACCCGATCAAACCCTTCGCCGGAGATCACATGAACGCCGACTCATCCGCCGGAGTCCGGCCTTTGGAGACCACGCACCCGAAGGCACGCGGCCCGCCCCCAGCCGAACCCCCGCAAGCCGGGGTTCACGCGATTGATGGATCGATCGCACGCCGGCGATCGATCGGGGTGGGCTGCATGAAGCAGCCCCGCGGCGAGTCCGGCGACTCGCCGCCGCCTGGAGGCCCTCGCCTTCACGGCGAGGTTGGGCACGGCACCAGCCCGTGCCCAGCGATCGACCCCTTGCGGTCGATCGCACACTATCGGCCCAGCCGAGGGTTCGCCCCTTTGCCCCGCCGAAACCCTAGCGGGCGCACGCCGTGGTCTGGTGGCTTCGCCACCACCACGCGTTCGTCCGTCTATTCCGGGCTTCGATCTTTTCCGGATCTTGCGTTCTACGGTATATTCAATAAATCAAAATCGAAATAATATCGAGAGGGTTTAGATATTATACCTTCGATTCGTTGTTCGGAGAAACGAAATCAAACACCTTTGAATCTTCCCACGTATTCCTTGCACTCCGTTCGAACGTCGGGTGGGCGACGATCTATCGAACTCCTATGGATCTCCTTCAACTCTCTAGAACTATCAAATAATGATATTCTTGTCTTTTTCTTTATGAAGGCCATGTAGTGCTTTTATAGGCTACGTAAGGGATCTAAAGGAGGTGGAATATTGGGCTTCTAATATTGAAGATTAAATTGAGCCCAATGCTCAAGTCCATTAATCCTTATCAATATTAATTTTATTTATTTTCCACTATATAAATAAAATTGCACTCCCAATATTTACCCATATTATATCGAATAATATTTCTCCGGTTAGTATTATTTATTCCGTGTATTTAAGATTTAAATATCCATGAATAAAATTTATTTATTGCTTAATAAATTTATTCATCTCTTATATCCGAGAATAGTACCACTCAACCTTATTTATTATGCGGGAACAAATCCACTCGTGAGGTTTACATAATAAATCCTTATGAGCTCATCTCGGGGATATTATCAACCCTTCCGGGATACACTGTCCCTTAAAGAATTCACGGCATGCCATATATAAAATATAGTGACCCAACTTAACCGGTAATTAACCCAATAATTAAATCGGTTAATTCCTTTGGAAAATCAAAGTCACTAATATTAAATATACACACCCGCAATTGTTTCAGGGATTAAGAATAAAATACTCCGAGACTTAAATCAATTATCACAGAGCAATCCTAATTGATAAGTCTCGAGCGATCCGCTCAATACACCAAGTGTACAAGTGTGATAAAATAATTAAGATAAATTATTTTCTCTCTCACACAACGACTATACCGATGGATTGGTCCGTGTCCATCTAGGTCGTGAGCAACTGTTCGATTAAATACGAGTAACCGATAGTATGATCTTCTGTGTGCCCATGCAACACTATACTAACTACAACGTATAAAATCCAGGACTATAATTTGCATATATTTAATTAACAATAATTAAAAGCAAATGAATGTTCGTTATTAATAGGTAAATGAAAGTGTACAAGGAGTTCAGAATACTCAAATCTAGACATTAAGTATACTACTCCAGCAATCTCCCACTTATACTAAGGTCTAGTCTTATCTTCCAAACTCCCGACTCCCATACTCATCACGTGCTTAAAGTTGTACTTCCAAGAAGTACTATGTGAATGAGCAATCTAGGTTGCCGCTCTGAAGTTATCTTGGTGACTACTGCATCGCCTTCCTGACGATGACTCGTATCAGGTGGTACTTGCTCTTTGCGTTATTATTACTTTTAGACTTATGACTTCTTCCAGTCTACCATGCACCGCTATTTAATAGCCTTTGGTAAACTAAGAGTCATATCCAAGTCTTAGAGGTCATCCCGGAACCTAACCAAAACTTCTGTTGCCTCTGAGGCTGCTATTCGGTTATGAGAGAGTCCGAGAAGCTTTACGCTTATCACTCTTTCATTATAAGGTTCCACCTCTTTCCAAAAGTAAACACATAGCCTGATATCGACTTACACTGGTCCTTATCAGCTTGGAAATCCGAATCCGTGTAACCCAAAGGAATCAGATTGTATGCCCCGTAACTCAAAACATAATCCTTAGTATTTCGCAAATACTTGAAAATGCTCTTTACGGCAGTCCAATGAGCCTTTCCAGGGTTACTCTGATATCTCGCTACTATGCCAACCGCATAACAGATATCAGGCCTCGTGCATAACATTGCATACATTAAGCTTCCCACAGCCGAAGCGTAGGGAACTGCTTTCATTTCATCTTTCTCCTTCTGTGTTCGAGGACACATCTCCTTAGAAAGATAAGTTCCTTTACTGAAGGGCAGTACACCCTTCTTGGAATCTTGCATGTTAAAACGAGCCAGAATCGTGTCTATGTAAGATTGCTGTGATAGGTACAATGTTCTACTCCGGCGATCCCTTATAACCTTGATCCCTAGAACATGCCCGACTTCTCCCAAATCTTTCATATCGAATTGTCTAAACAACCATCCCTTTATGTCTGACAACATTTTCACACTGTTGCCAATGAGAAGAATGTCGTCTACATAAAGCACGAGGAACACCACCTTCTTTCCATCACGTTTCCAATACACACACGATTCGTCCATGCTTTGAATGAATCCAAAAGATTGGACTACTTCATCAAACCGCAGGTTCCACGATCTCGAGGCTTGTTTCAATCCATAAATGGATCGATTAAGCTTGCACACTAGATGATCTCGCCCCTTACAATGAATCCTTCTGGTTGTTTCATATAAATCGTCTCGTCAAGACTTCCATTTAGGAAAGCTGTCTTGACATCCATTTGCCACACCTCATAATCCATATGAGCTGCTATGGATAAGAGAATCTGGACCGACTTTATCTTGGCTACCGGCGAAAAGGTCTCCTCATAATCGATTCCTTCTTTCTGAGTATAGCCTTTCGCAACAAGCCGAGCTTTAAAGGTTTCAACCTTTCCGTCAGATCCTCTCTTCCTCTTGTAGACCCATTTACATCCAATTGGCTTTACGCCGTTTGGTGGTTCTACAAGATCCCAGACTTTATTAGAATCCATAGATTCTATTTCGGATTTCATTGCTTTCTTCCAAGAAGGCGCATCTATATCTTGTACCGCCTCATCATAGGTCCAGGGATCGATTTCATGAACTCCAGGTCCAGAGTCCGAAGACTCACCCAGTCCAATCCATCTATCTGGTTGTTTAACAACCCTCCCACTACGACGGCGTTCCGGTGTATTAACAGTGACAGTATTAGGTGCAGGTTCTAGTGGTGCATCTACACTCGGTTCGGCTGTATCTAAGTCTTCCTTGTCTCCTCTCAACTCATCGAGTATTATGTCACTTTTGGGCTTGTGGTCCATGATATAGTCTTCTTCTAAGAACCGAGCGTTAGTACTTATAACGATCTTCTGGTCCGTAGGACTATAGAACATGCCACCTTTAGTTCCTTTCGGGTATCCTACAAACAACCGTAATTCCGATCTAGGTTCTAACTTATCAGCACCTTGTCGCAACACATGTGCTGGACAACCCCAGATCCGAATGTGTCCCAAGTTAGGCTTACGCCCACTCCACAATTCCATGGGTGTAGTTGGTACTGTTTTGGTCGGAACCCTATTCAGAATGTACGCCGCTGTTTCCAAGGCAAGTCCCCAGAACATAACAGGTAAATCCGAGTAACTCATCATTGATCGCACCATCTCCATAAGAGTCCTATTCCTTCTTTCTGACACACCATTCTGCTGGGGAGTATATGGTGAGGTCAGTTGGGATTCAATCCCATTCTCTGCCAAGCATGCCTTGAATTCTCCAGACAGGTACTCGCCTCCGCGATCAGATCGCAGGCATTTTATGGATTTACCACGAAGGTTCTCCACAAGAGCCTTGAATTCCTTGAACTTGTCAAAAGAATCACTCTTGTGGCGCATCAGGTATACATATCCATACCTTGAGTAATCATCAGTAAAGGTGATGAAATACTCGTACCCTCCCCTTGCCTGAGTAGACATAGGTCCGCATACATCAGAGTGAATCAAATCCAATACTTGTTCAGCTCTTCGTCCTTTACCAGAAAAAGGACGCTTGGTCATTTTACCCTCTAAACAGGATTCGCAGGTTGGAAGGTCCTCTCCTTCAACATTGCTGATTAGACCATCAGCTTTCAACCTTTGAAGCCTATTTGAGTTTATATGACCTAGCCTTAGATGCCACAAGTATAATTGATTCATCCTAGAAGGTTCCTTTCTCTTATTGGTGTTCGTAGATGTGTTATTACTCTCGGTTAGTTGCATCGTGTTAGACTCAGGATTTAGCACATACAAATCGTCCACCAATGTACCAGAACAGATAATCTCACTGTTTCTTCTGATGATCACAGAGTGGTCAAAAGAAACAGAATATCCATTCATAATAAGTTTAGAAACCGAAATTAAATTCTTTCTAAAGTTGGGTACATAAAGACAATTATGTAAAACTAAAACCCTATCACTACTAAAGCGTAAGTGAACGTCTCCCACTGCAACAGCCGCCACCCTCGCGGCATTGCCCATGTAGACCACGATTTCTCCCTCTCTAAGTCTTCGGGTTTCCTGGAACCCCTGCAATGAATTGCAGACATAATCAGTGGCCCCCGTATCTACACACCAGGTGCTGGTAGATAACACCACTGATAATGTTTCGGTGACTAAGGAAAATTTCGTACCTTTGATGAGAGGACAATCAGACTTCCAGTGCCCAGACTGCTTGCATCGATAGCACTTGCCTCGCGGCTTGCTCTTCCCAATCCGTGGTTCACAACCACTGGGCTTCTTTGCTTGCACTTCCATCTTAGCCACAAGAGCTTGTGATTTTCTGACCATACTTATAAGTTCCGCTCTTTTGAAATCGTTTTTAAGCGATTCCTCAAGAGGACTGAATTTATAGAGTATGTCAATCACTTCTTGTCCGGCTTCCACACTATGTCTCAACATCATCCTGAGGTCATTCCAAATGTCCTCATGAGTTGGGACAGCAGTGGATTCGGAAGGCTCAACAGTCTGGACAATGTCCAGATTTCTTTTCCAATCAGTACTATATGGAACCAGTGAGTTTTCATCCTTAAGTATATCACAAAGTGGGGTCTCAGTCATTCTTAACCTTCGAGCACATAAAACAAACAAACAATTTAATATCCGATATTATCTCCCTTAAATAATATCATTAAATCACTAATTGCCTCTAAAATCCCATCAGGTAAGGCAAGCCACGTGGTGTGGACGTTTACCCACCCAAACGACTTAGCAATTAGATTTTCTTTGGTCATACATCACTTAAAGCGGAACCTCGTGGGGAGGAATACTATAAGGCGTATCTAAGTTGGAATTGCTACATTACCGCAAGCCACGTGGTGTGGACGTTTACGATAACTTCACAACTCTTCACAATTTCTTACAACTGTCTACATCAATTAATCCAAAATCCGTCGGCATAGCAAGCCACGTGGTGTGGACGTTTACTACACCAAGAGATTTTTATAATTGACTCCCAATTACTTGATCCATTTAATCTTGTAAATCAAGACGCGGAGAATCATAAGTGAAACTCGAAGTTTCTAACCAGTGATTCACCATGCGAACAACCCTATCTCTCATAAATGAGGGAGCCGAGCAGACAATCGATCCATCTATCAAAGAATGGTACGAAGGTCTCTAATTTGTGTCCTCTACATGACCAAGTGGCTCTGGCTCCATTCCACTCCCCGGGGTGAGAATGAGTCGACTTGAAATCAACTTTGGAAAGACAAATTAGGCATTGTTTGATAAACTTAATCAATGTTTCTCGTAAGAGGAATTAAAAGAACTCTCCTCCAATGACTTATCTATATAAACTTCAAAAGTTTATAAAAGTCATCAAGAGAGCAGCAATGGAGACCATGGGTATGTTTCCATACCCTCTCCCACTTAGCTTTTTACAATAAAGGGATACGCTATCTAGTGCATAAAAAAAACACATATAGCATGCATACATGTAATAAAGCACATAGTATTATCACATAGTCAAAATAATTACTAGAATATTATTTTCCGACTATTATGGCTTTACTCCATCTCCGTACGCATCTTCTAGTCTTCAGTCTTCGTTCTTGAATGCTCCATGTGACGAGAATATTAATTTCCAATATTTAAATCTATTTATTTTTAATAAATCCAAAAGATACTTAATTAATAATAATTAAGTCAATCGAATAAATCAAAAATAAAATTAAATATTATTAATATTTTTATTTATTTTATTTTCCCTTTCTACTTCATTAAATCTCTAGAATAGTCTATCCAAGACCCACTTGAAATATTCTAGATGATTTCCATAATGAAATAAGGAAATAAAATAATTTGGGACTCTTCTACATTCCAAGATTAATTAATTTCCATTACTATGAAAATTCCCATAAAATAGGAATAATCAATTAGGAAATAAATCAATCCTAAATTAACTTTTATTCCTTTCCAATTCTATTAAATCTCTAGGATCCTATTCCATGTAGAACTCGGAATACTCTAGAAGACTTCCATAATAGAATAAGGAAATAAAATTAATTCCAATTAATTCTTTTCCTAATCCATGAGAATTCCCAAAAATAGGAAAACTCAAATAGGAAAAACGAATTAATTAGGAAAGTAGAATCACCGGGAGAGCACGAAGATCACAAGGACCCCCGCGCCCCCCCACCGGACCGTCACCGCCGGCCGAGGACCACCGCCGCCACCGCCCAGTCGGCGAGCCACCACCACTGGTGGCATTGCCGCCGAGAGGCGCGAATTCGGCGCCTCACCATGCGATCGATCGATCCTCATGGATCGATCATGGGGATTGATCGATCCTTGTCCCGTTCACCCTCTCGATCATCTCCTTCGTCACACGTCTTCTCCGGCGGTCGTTTCGGCATCGATCCAACGCAAAATAAATTACAAATTTAATTTTACACTATCCGGTATCGATTCTATACATGAAATCGACCCTATACATTTTCCGGAAAAAATAAAACAATAATAATAAACCTAAATTCGGTCAACCCCCGAATTTTTACTATTACAAGCATTCACCACCAAAAACGAATCTCGACATGTCCGAGAGTTTAATTAAACCAACAATCACATGACAAAATAATTAAACGAATAATCATCAAGCCATAATAGTCGGAACCCTGCAAGGTAGAACAATTTTATCGAAAATACCGCGAACGTAAACCACGCTCTGATACCAATTGTTGGAATTTGACATCCCGGGTTATTAAAATTTATGCGGAAACCAATAAACCGATCAAACCCTTCGCCGGAGATCACATGAACGCCGACTCATCCGCCGGAGTCCGGCCTTTGGAGACCACGCACCCGAAGGCACGCGGCCCGCCCCCAGCCGAACCCCCGCGAGCCGGGGTTCACGCGATCGATGGATCGATCGCACGCCGGCGATCGATCGGGGTGGGCTGCATGAAGCAGCCCCGCGGCGAGTCCGGCGACTCGCCGCCGCCTGGAGGCCCTCACCTTCACGGCGAGGTTGGGCACGGCACCAGCCCGTGCCCAGCGATCGACCCCTTGCGGTCGATCGCACACCCTCGGCCCAGCCGAGGGTTCGCCCCTTTGCCCCGCCGAAACCCTAGCGGGCGCACGCCGTGGTCCGGTGGCTTCGCCACCACCACGCGTTCGTCCGTCTATTCCGGGCTTCGATCTTTTCCGGATCTTGCGTTCTACGGTATATTCAATAAATCAAAATCGAAATAATATCGAGAGGGTTTAGATATTATACCTTCGATTCGTTGTTCGGAGAAACGAAATCAAACACCTTTGAATCTTCCCACGTATTCCTTGCACTCCGTTCGAACATCGGGTGGGCGACGATCTATCGAACTCCTATGGATCTCCTTCAACTCTCTAGAACTATCAAATAATGATATTCTTGTCTTTTTCTTTATGAAGGCCATGTAGTGCTTTTATAGGCTACGTAGGGGATCTAAAGGAGGTGGAATATTGGGCTTCTAATATTGAAGATTAAATTGAGCCCAATGCTCAAGTCCATTAATCCTTATCAATATTAATTTTATTTATTTTCCACTATATAAATAAAATTGCACTCCCAATATTTACCCATATTATATCGAATAATATTTCTCCGGTTAGTATTATTTATTCCGTGTATTTAAGATTTAAATATCCATGAATAAAATTTATTTATTGTTTAATAAATTTATTCATCTCTTATATCCGAGAATAGTACCACTCAACCTTATTTATTATGCGGGAACAAATCCACTCGCGAGGTTTACATAATAAATCCTTATGAGCTCATCTCGGGGATATTATCAACCCTTCCGGGATACACTGTCCTTCAAGAATTCACGGCATGCCATATATAAAATATAGTGACCCAACTTAACCGGTAATTAACCCAATAATTAAATCGGTTAATTCCTTTGGAAAATCAAAGTCACTAATATTAAATATACACACCCGCAATTGTTTCAGGGATTAAGAATAAAATACTCCGAGACTTAAATCAATTATCACAGAGCAATCCTAATTGATAAGTCTCGAGCGATCCGCTCAATACACCAAGTGTACAAGTGTGATAAAATAATTAAGATAAATTATTTTCTCTCTCACACAACGACTATACCGATGGATTGGTCCGTGTCCATCTAGGTCGTGAGCAATTGTTCGATTAAATACGAGTAACCGATACTATGATCTTCTGTGTGCCCATGCAACACCATACTAACTACAACGTATAAAATCCAGGACTATAATTTGCATATATTTAATTAACAATAATTAAAAGCAAATGAATGTTCGTTATTAATAGGTAAATGAAAGTGTACAAGGAGTTCAGAATACTCAAATCTAGACATTAAGTATACTACTTCAGCAAATATCTGCGGTTGTCTTAACAACCTCCCACTGCAATGGCGTCCCGGTGTATAACAGTAATAACAGTAGGTGCAGTGTGTGGTGTACTTCTACTCGGTTTGGCTGGTTCCTAGTCTTTGTCCTTTTTCTCATTCCAAGGTATTACGTCAGTTCGGGCTTAGTGGTTCTTCTAATAGTCTTCCTCTAAGAACCGGGCGTTACATGTCCTTCTGGTTCATAGTACTATAGAACACACAATACTTTGTTCATCTAGGATATCCTACAACCATATTGAATATGCCGTTGTCTCCAGGAATATTCATAGAACATAGGTAGTTCCGAACAATTTGTTCTTTCACTATTAGAATTCTATTTCTTATTGACTCACCATCTCTACACGTAAGTGTATGGTGTAGTCATTTGAGACTTAATCTCAATTTTTGATTATGCTATGTGTTATTCAGATAGGTGATAGCCTCCGCGATTTAAGTCGCAGGCTTCCAAAGGATATACTTAGAAGGTTCCCCATAATTGCTTTGTGACTAAAACACTTTGCTTTTATGGCACATCAAGTATTCTAATCAATTTTTCGAGTATTCTTAAAAGAACTACTCACACCTTTCTAATTACACATATGTCTGCATATATCATTGATCATTCTCAATACTTGTCCGAATTTTATCCTTTACCAAAAGGTATGCTTAGTTGTATTATCTTCCAAACTTGATTCTCAGGTCGGAAGGTCCATTCCTTCAACTATAATTGATCAAATCAATTTCGACCTTTTGAATCTCATTTGAATAAATACTACTAAGTGTAAGAATTCATAAGTATAATGATTTAACAAGAAATATATCTATCTAGTGAAACAAGTTATAGAACGGTTTGTTGCATCGTGGTAGACTCAGGATCTATCATTCATATATTGCTATCTAATGTACCAGAATAGATAATACCCATTATATCTTATCAAAATCATCACCATGATTAAAGAAATAAAATATCCATTCATAAATAATAGAAATCCAGAACAAAAGTTCTTTCTAAAATAAAGGGTACATAATGCAATAAACTTGAAATGAAATCCTATTTAACTACTAAAGCAGATAGATGTCTTCCACTGCAACAGCTGCCTCCTCTACAGCTTTTTGCCCGTGTAGACTCGAACTCTTCTTCTCTAATTCGCCGGGTTTTCTGGAACCCCTGCATTTAAAATGCACATACCGTCAGTGGTTCCATATCTACACACCAGATTTCTGGTAGATAATACCGCTGACTATGTTTTTACGACTATAGAAAAATTCGTACCTTTGAGAGGACATTCAGACTTCCAGTGTCCAGACTTATTGCATCGGAAGCACTTGCCTCTTGGCTTTGCAGCCCCCACTCGTGGTCCACTCCTCTTGGCACCACTGGGTTTCCAGGCTTGCTTCCTTTTCTTGCCCCTACCTCCAATAGGCTTCGAGCCCTTGGACTTGGTAGCTACAAGCGCTTGAGACTTGCCCTTATTGTAGATCCCCTCTGCCGCCTTTAGTTCAGTCAGGAGTTGCGCAAGAGTATAAGATAGTTTACCCATATTATAGCTCATACGAAACTGCTCAAAACTAGGGGTCAGAGACTGGAGTATGATGTCGACTTGCGTCTCAGCATCAATAGAAGCTCCTAGGACCTCAAGTTCATTCAACAAACTCATCATCTTAAGAACGTGTTCCCCAACGGGCGTTCCTTCAGATTGAGTAGTCGACATGAGTGATGGTACCGGTATACCGATCCGATCGATATACCGTGTGTGCGGAAGCGTGTAAAGCAATAGATCTACTATGCCTTGATCTTAGTGCACACTCAATGTGTATAAGAACACATTATAAACACATATATATACACATCCAATATATATATATACAAGGTTCAACGATTACTTACTTATGGTGACGAAGTGATTCGTTGATGTCGTTGAGGTGGTGTTGAGTCGATTGAACCACCTCAAATGGATCAGCCTCTCGAAGCTCTCCTTGTGAATGACCTCGTCACTCCTCTTGTCTAGATCGTCCGGATGTGGAAGCCGCACAAATGGCCCGGCCTCTACGTGTTGCACACGAACCCGGAAAATGAACTTGCTTGCTTGTTAGATTGAAGTGGTTCTCCAAGAACTCTTTTCTCTCTATTTGGTGTGATTTTCGTAGCTGAATATTGTGGTGACAAAATCAGCATTTTCTCACCTATTAAACCATGAAATAATCACCAAGTAACCTCCCCCATAATGGTGATATTGAAACATCCATAGACGACCTTATGACTTTATCGATTGCACACGTAGGATCGAAGGACATATCCCACCAATCTCCCACTTGGCCTTCAGAGCCAGTGTGCTGCCAATTTCCTGTTGTCACTTTATGTCTAAATTTGAACTTGAGGCAAGACTTGAGTCATCCTCAATCGGTTCAAACCTTTCTTGGACTTTGAGACAGACTGTAAAACCAGATTTATCACTATGATACGAATCTGGACGTGGCCACGTTTTCCACAGTCTCGACTCTCCAAGTGGCCGGTAAGACATGTATCCCATTATAAAATGGAGGACAATCCCATCTTGTCAATCCAAGCTCTCCCACTTGCTTCATGATATACCCAATAACAAGTTTTATAACCTCCTTTTACGAAAGGCGTTTACTTGTATCAAAGTACACAATTTCACAATGGAATTACTCTGGACTACTCAGGTCAGAGGAAATTGCTCGACAGTCAATGAAATAGTATTATGACTCAAAATCTTAAATACTATTCCAGTCGGGTCTGTTCGATCATTAGCTCCCAGCTAATATCTATGTAATTGTACTTGATGTCCCACATCACTAGCCCATGAAGCGGCGCTATAGTACACATTACAATCTAGTTCATTGTATTATCAGTTTGTCCGTACTTGATAATACGAACTAGGAACAATTATATGATTTAATTATATTAGTTCAACAATTGGGACTTCATTTATGTGGTAAATCGACCTCATAACCCAATTAATATAATTTAATCATTTGGACAATTCATACAATTTAAACCACAATTATACGAAGAAATTATTGAATATCATAAAAGATACGTGAATGTTTACATAAACTCCAAAAGTAAACAATACAGTAATAGGAATCACAATCCATCTCTAAGATATCGTATCCCTATTGCAGTCGTATGAGCATCATGCTTTGACTGCTGGAGTGGTTTAGTTAACGGGTCTGCAACATTATCATCAGTTGCAACTTTATTTATCTCGATGTCTCCACGACTAACTATCTCCCTGAGAATGTGGAACTTCCTGAGCACATGTTTGGATTTGTGGTGCTCCCTAGGCTCCTTGGCTTGCGCGATAGCTCCACTATTATCACAATAGAGAGCTATCGGATGGGCCGAACTAGATACGACACCGAGCTCATCTAAGAACTTTCTCATCCAAACGGCCTCCTTTGCTGCTTCTGATGCAGCAATGTACTCAACCTCTGTAGTAGAATCAGCTACGGTGGGTTGCTTGGAACTCTTCCAGCTCACCGCACCTCCATTCAGACAAAAGACAAATCCGGATTGAGACCGGAAATCATCTTTGTCTGTTTGGAAGCTTGCATCCGTATATCCTGTCACAACCAACTCTTTTTGTCCTCCAAAGACAAGAAAATACTCTTTAGTCCTTCTAAGGTACTTAAGAATATTCTTGGCCACAGTCCAATGCGCCTCACCTGGGTTTCCTTGAAACCGACTCGTCATGCTCAAAGCATACGATATATCCGGTCGTGTACATATCATGGCGTACATAATAGACCCTATTGCCGAAGCATAAGGAATATTTGCCATCCTTATTTGCTCATCAGGTCCCGAAGGGCACTGACTCTTGCTTAAAGATGTACCATTAGTCATTGGAATGAGACCCTTCTTGGCGTCTATCATTCTGAACCTGTCAAGCACCTTATCAATATAGGTTGCTTGACTAAGTCCAAGCATTCTTTGCGATCTGTTCCGACAGATCTTGATGCCCAATATGTACTGTGCTTCTCCAAGATCCTTCATTGAAAACCATCTTCCTAGCCATTCTTTAACAGAATTAAGCATAGGAATATTGTTTCCAATAAGGAGTATGTCATCGACATACAACACAATGAATACAACGTAACTCCCACTGACCTTCTTGTAAACACAAGAGTCTTCCATGTTCTTTTGAAATCCAAACTCTTGTATGGATTCATCGAACCGAAGATTCCAGCTCCGAGATGTTTGCTTTAATCCATAGATGGCTATTAAGCTTGCATACTCTCTCAGCCTGATTAGGATCGATAAAACCCTCTGGTTGTGTCATAAACACATCCTCGACTAGAATCCCATTCAAGAAGGCGGTTTTAACGTCCATTTACCATATCTCATAATCATAATGAGCAGCAATGGCTAAGAGAATCCGAATGGATTTAATCATAGCAACTGGTGAAAAGATTTCATCATAATCCACCCCGTGAATTTGTTTATATCCTTTTGCCACCAACCTTGCTTTGAAAACACTAGGTTTTCCATTCATGTCTATTTTTATCTTGTAAATCCATTTGCATCCAATGGGCCTAGCCCCTTTAGGCAAATCGACCAAGTTCCAAACTTGATTTTCAGACATTGATTCCATTTCGGATTTCATGGCACCCTGCCATTTCTCGGAATCTGGACTCGTCATAGCTTGGATATAGGTCGAAGGTTCATTGCTTTCTAAAAGCATGACTTCATAGCTCTCATTTGTCAGAATACCTAAGTATCTGTCAGGTTGAGATCTAATCCTTCCGGACCTTCGAGGGTTAGGTGTTGTTTCCAAAACCACTGGATCACTCTCGACTTGGTCTTGAGTGTCCATCTCAGTTTGATCTTCTTGAACCTCGTTCAAGTTTTCTTGAACTTCGTTCAATTCAACTGAGCTCCCACTTACTTTCTTGGAAAGATATTCCTTTTCAAGAAATACACCATCTCGAGCAACAAAGACTTTGTTCTCAGATTGGTTGTAAAAGTGGTACCCTCGTGTTTCTTTTGGATAACCCACAAAGAAACATTTATCCGATTTGGGTTCAAGCTTTGTAGAGATATTTCTCTTCACATAAGCTTCACATCCCCAAATCTTGATATAAGACAAGTTAGGGACCTTCCCTTTCCATACCTCGTATGGTGTCTTATCAACAGCTTTTGACGGTGTCCTATTCAGTGTATAGGCCGCTGTTAAAAGTGCGTGTCCCCAAAAAGATTTTGGTAGTTCACTAAGGCTCATCATCGATCGAACCATATCCAATAAGGTTCTATTCCTCCTTTCGGAAACACCATTCATCTGGGGTGTTCCAGGAGGAGTGAGTTGATATAGAATACCACAACTCATAAGATGATCATCGAATTCTTGGCTAAGATATTCACCACCTCGATCCGATCGAATGGCTTTTATCTTCTTACCAAGTTGATTCTCAACTTCATTTTGGAATTCTTTGAACTTTTCAAAGGCTTCCGACTTATGCCTCATTAAATAGACATAACCATATCTACTTAAGTCATCGGTAAAAGTTATGAAGTAGAAATAACCTCCACGTGCTTGTGAGCTCATTGGGCCACATACATCAGTATGGATTAAACCCAATAGATCATTTGCACGTTCTCCTTTCCCTAGAAAAGGTCACTTTGTCATTTTGCCCATCAAACATCCTTAACATGTATCGAATGACTCCAAGTCAAAAGATTTGAGAATACCTTCTTTAAGAAGTTTCTCTACACGTTTAATGTTGACGTGGCCTAATCGACAATGCCAAAGGTATGTTTCATTGAATTCATTCGATTTGGCCTTTTTGGTATCAATGTTATATATATGATTGTCAAGTTGAAGTATATATAAACCATGTTCTAATCGTGCCGAACCATAGAACACTCCACTTTTTGAAATAGTAAATAAACCATTTATTATAGTGAAGGAAAATCCTTCAGTATCCAATACTGAAATAGAAATGATGTTCTTGGTAATACTTGGAACGAAATAAACATTATTCAATACTAAAACAAGGCCCGAAGGCAAACACAAATCATAAGATCCTACGGCTAATGCAGCGACCCTCGCTCCATTTCCAACCCGCAGATCGACATCTCCCTTTACCAAAGTTTTACTTCTTTGCAGTCCCTGCACATGTGAAACAATGTGAGCACCGCATCCGGTATCCAATACCCAAGAAGAAGAATTTGTAAAGTTTATGTCTATGACATAAATACCTGAAGATGAAGGAACGACACCGTTCTTCACATCCTCCTTGAACTTGGGGCAATCCCGCTTGTAGTGTCCAACACTCTTGCAGTAGAAACACTCAGATTCCCCAGGAACCTTAGAAGCTTTCAAGAACCTTTTGGAAGGAGTTGCCACAACTTTCCCTTTCCCTTTGCCTTTCACTTCTGGTTTCTTAATCCCCTTGAACTTTTTGGTACCTCCTTCCCGAATCATAAGAACTTCCCTCCTAGGGTCCTTCTTAATCACCGGCTCAGCAGCCTTAAGCATCCCATGGAGCTCATGAAGCGATTTCTTCAGTCCATTCATGTGGAAATTCAGCCTAAAGGCATCATAACCATCATGAAGAGAATGGAGAATGAAATCGGTAGCCAACTCGTCATCATATGCAAAATCGAGGCGAGCACTTGAAGTAAATAATCCAATCATTTGCTGCACATGTGGTCCCACGGGTTTACCCTTTTCCAGCCTAGCTGTTGCTATAGCCCGGGTGACACCGAAGCGCTCAATCCTAGCCTGTTCCCCGAACATGCTCTTGAGCTCTTCTATGATGTCATAGGCTTCCATGAACTCGAATTGTTTTTGCAACTCGGGTACCATGGATGCCAACATCAAACATGTCACCTCATTCGAGGCTTTCTTAGCAAGGGCATATGATGCCTTTTGGGCATCCGTGCCCCCATCAGCGGGAAGCACGGGAAGGGGTTTGTCCAACACACTTTCCTTTTCCTCGTATTTGAGGACTATCCTCAAGTTACGTTCCCAATCAAGGAAATTGGTGTTGTTCAACTTTTCTCTATCCAAGATAGAGCTGAACTTGAATTGAGTTGAGACAGACATATTATACTACAGAAGAAAGATAAATAACGTAAGTAAACATTCACAAAGCAGTAAACAAATAATGTTGTCTAGCAAAACTACTTTATTTGTTCCATTTTGTTCATTCGATATCCAATATCGTCGTTCCCAATTATTTTAATGACAAAAACGTGATAAATCGTAAGTGAAAACTCGAGGTTTTCTAACCAGCGATCTTATCATGCAATTGAAGCCCTATCTCTCATTAAAATGAGGGAGCCAACCAGACAATCGATTCACGTCATCTAATGGCTCGAAAGTCTCTAATTTGTGTCATTGATAAACTTAAGTGTTTAGGATTAAATCACTCCCCGAGGTGTAAATAATCCTAACCTTATAATTCATCAAATGAAAGACAAATTAGGCATTTGTTTTTGAAATTTTAATAAATTAGAACAAAATGATCCCAAGACCCTCATCTTGCGAATCCTTAAGCCGACTGAGTCCGCACTTAAGAACTCCAAGATAGGTAGACATTCTATGTCAATGACATCTAATGTCACTCTCGGTCGATGAGAGTCCCATTCTCATCTCATGTCTCGATAGCCACGCCTGCAGTGGATCTATCAATGAGAAAACCAAACTCACGTGTAAGGGTCTAACCCTTACTCCCACTTATCCCAAGATAACAAGTATTACCCCGCTAAGGCGGACCTACCAACTTATGATCGAGGGCTTTATGGTGTTGGAGTTGTGTACTTAATGTCTAGATTTAAGTAACGGTAAACTCTCGATCATAGCATTTAATCTATTTAATTAATAAACAATTATTTGCATTTAATTATATGCAAATCATGGTTCTGGATTTTATACGTTGTAGTTAGTATGGTGCTGCATGGGCGCACAGAAGATCATACTATCGGTTACTCGTATTTAATCGAACAGTTGCTCACGACCTAGATGGACACGAACTAATCTATCGGTATAGTCGTTGTGTGAGAGAGAAAATAATTTATCTTAATTATTTTATCACACTTGTACACTTGGTGTATTGGGCGGATCAATTGAGACTCATCAATTAGGATTGCTCGGCGATAATTGATTTGAGACTCGGAGTATTTTATTCTTAATCCCTGAAACAATTGCGGGTGTGTATATTTAATATAAGTGACTTTGATTTACCAAAGGAATTAACCGATTTAATTATTGGGTTAATTACCGGTTAAGTTGGGTCACTATATTTTATATATGGCATGCCGTGAATTCTTGAAGGAGCAGTGTATCCCGGAAGGGTTGATAATATCCCCGAGATGAGTTCATAAGGAATTATTGTGTAAACCTCATGAGTGGATTCGTTCCGCACAATAATTAAGGTTGAATGGTACTAGTCTCGGATTCAAGAGATGAATATAATTTATTGGGCAATAAATAAATTTATTCATGGATATTTAAATCTTAAATACACGGAATAAATAATACTAAGATGGAGAAATATTATTTGATATAATATGGAATAATATTGGGAGTGCAATTTTATTTATATAGTGGAAAATAAATAAAATTAATATTGATAAGAATTAATAGATTTGGGTTGGACCCAATTTAATTTTCAATATTGAAGCCCAATATTTATTCTCCTTATGATCCCCTTCGTAGCCTATATAAGCACTACATGGTCTTCACTTTTCATTAACCTAAGTTACGCCAATCATAAAGTTCTGAGAGTGAGGAAGATCCATAGGAATCCGATAGATCGTCGCCCACACGACGTTCGGACGAAGTGCAAGGAATACGCGGGAAGATCACAAGGTCGTCAACCGAATTCGTTTCTCCGTACAACGATTCGAGGTAATAATCGAGAACCCCCTTCTATGATTATTTGTGCGTTGAATAATTGTGATGTATACATGAACGACGCGATCCGGGAAAACGACGATCATCGCGGACGGGGATTCGAGATCCCCGACGAAGATCGAAGGGGGCGGTCGAAACCCTAGGGTTCGACCGCCGTGCGCGCGCGACGAGGGGCGAGCCCCGGCTGGACGCCGGGGCATGCGATCGACTTCAGTCGATCGCTGGGGTGCCACGGGCTGGTGCCGTGGCGGACCCCAGCCGCCCTCGACGGCGGCGTGCGCTCGAAGGGGGCCCCGGCTGAAGCCGGGGCGAGCGATCGACTCGGAAGTCGATCGCTAGGGCAGCCGCGGCTAGGCCGCGGCGGGTCAGCTGGGCTGACCGCCCTCCCCTCGATGGCGGAGGCGGTGAGTCGCCGGACTCACCGCCAGGGGCTGTTCCGAACAGCCCCGCGGGGATGCCTCGCATCCCCGGCGATCGCCATGCACGGCGATCGCGAGCCCGGGCGTGGGCGTGGCTAGGGTTTAGTCGCGGGTTCTCCCGCGGCGACGCCTTGGTCATGCTCTAGCTCGTCCGTGGTTCGCGTTCGTAGATCCGACTCGTGGGAGAAAATCGGCTGGGGGCGGGCTGCGTGTCTTCGGGCGCGTAGTCTCCAAAGGTCGGACTCCTACGGATGAGTTGGTGTTCGTGCGGTCTCCGGCGAGAGGGTTTTTGATCGAGTTATCGGTTCCGCAATTTTGATAGCCCGGGACATCGAATCCCAACAAATGGTATCAGAGCGTTCGGTTTCGTGTTCATGTATATGTTCGATTATTGTTCTACCTTGCAGGATTTCCGACTATCATGGTTGGATTTAATTAATTGTTTTTTAATTAATTATCATGATTATTAAACTCTCGGACATGTCGAGATTCGTTTTTGTGTGGTTGAATGTTTGTAATAGTAAAAATTCGGGGGTTGACCGAATTTAGGATTTATTATTACGTACTTTATTTTCCGGGAAATGTATAGGGTCGATTTCATATATAGAATCGATACCGGAATTGTAATTTAAATTTTGTAATTTTAATTACGTTGGTTCGATGTTGAGACGATCGCCGGAAGACGAAGAAGTGACGAGAAGACAAGGGCTTGGGATCGATCACGTGATGGTGATCGACCCATAGCCTAGCCGGCGTGGCTAGGTGGCGGCGGCGCTCCTCCCGAGTGGCCGGCCGATCCATCATCGTGGGGATGGCGTGGGATCTCCTAATCCCGTGCTATTCTTACAAAAAAATCTACTTTCCCAATTAATTCGGATTTTTCCTATTTGAGTACTTTCCTTTTGGAAACTCTCATGGATTAGGAAAAGAATTAATTTAAATTAATTTTATTTTCTATTGATTTATTTCCTTCATGGAAATATTCATAGATTAGAAATTTAATTAATTTAGTACTAAATTTATTTTTCCTATTTGATTATTCCTACTCATGGGAATATTCATGGATTAGGAATAAAAATAAATTTGAAAAGTAGTAGTCCTAATTTATTTATTTTATTTCCTTGTTCTATTATAGATATCTTCTAGAATATTCCAAGTTTTACTTGGATAGATTATTCTAAAGATTTAATAAGAACTAGATAGGAAAATAAATAAATAAAAATATTAATAATATTTAATTTTATTTTTGATATATTCGATTGACTTAATTTTCGAATTAAGTAACTTTTGGATTAATTGAAAATAAATAGATTTAAATATTAGAGATTAATATTCTCGTCACATGGAGCATTCAAGAAACGAAGACTGAAGACTAGAAGATGCATATGAAGATAAAGCCATGATAGTCGGAGAAAAATAATTTCTCTAGCATTATTTTTGACTATGTGCTATGTGCTTTATTGCTTTCATGCATGCTTATGTGTTTAATTATGCATTAGATAGCGTATCCCTTTGTTATAAAAAGCTAAGTGGGAGAGGGGATGGAAACATTCCCATGGTCTCCATTACTGTTCTCTTGGTGACTCTTATGGACTTTTGAAGTTCGTATAGATGTGTCATTGGAGGAGAATTCTTGTAATTCCTCTTACAAGAAACATTGATCAAGTTTATCAAACAATGCCTAATTTGTCTTTCTGAAACTGACTTCAAGTCGACTCATTCTCACCCCGGGGAGTGGAATGGAGCCAGAGCCACTTGGTCATGTGGAGGACACAAATTAGAGACTACCGTGCCATTCTTTGATAGATGGGTCGCTTGTCTGCTCGGCTCCCTCATTCGTGAGAGATAGGGTCGCTCGCATGGTGAATCACTGGTTAGAAACTTCGAGTTTCACTTATGATTCTCCACGTCTTGATTTACAAGATTAAATGGATCAAGTAATTGGGAGTCAATTATAAAAATCTCTTAGTGAAGTAAACGTCCACACCACGTGGCTTGCTGCACTGACGGATTTTGGATTAATTGATGTAGACAGTTGTAAGGAATTGTGAAGAGTTGTGAAGTTGTCGTAAACGTCCACACCACGTGGCTTGCGGTAATGTAGCAATTCCTAACGATTCACTTTGGTGCTGAGTAATGGTTTACACTTAGATACGCCTTATAGTATTCCTCCCCACGAGGTTCCGCTATAAGCGATGTATGACCAAAGAAAATCTAATTGCTAAATCATTTGGGTGGGTAAACGTCCACACCACGTGGCTTGCCTTACCTGATGGGATTTTAGATGTGATTAGTAATTTAATGATATTATTTAAGGGAGATAATATCGGATATTAAATTAATTGTTTGTTTAAATGTGCTTATAGGTTTAGAGAATAGCTATGAACCCACTTTCTATGATACTCAAGGAGCATAAGCTCACTGGCACCAACTATATTGATTGGAAGAGAAATTTAGACATTGTCCTAACTTCGGAAGAGTACAAGTATGTACTCCATGAAGTGTGCCCTGCCGAGCCCACGGCTGCCTCAACTGATGAGGAGAAACTGGCATATCGGAAGTGGAAAAAGGCTGATGAAATGGCTAGGTGTTATATTTTGGCTTCCATGTCAAATGTACTCCAAACCCAACATGAGCCAATGGACACTGCCTATGATATGATGTTTAACCTCAAGGAGATGTTTGGGGAGCAAGATCGTGCGGCAAGGCAAGAAGCCATGAGAGTCCTTATGTCGACTACTCAGTCTGAAGGAACGCCCGTTGGGGAGCACGTTCTTAAGATGATGAGTTTGTTGAATGAACTTGAGGTCCTA
The DNA here is from genome assembly GCA_954870475.1 of Euphrasia confusa. Classification (NCBI taxonomy): domain Eukaryota; kingdom Viridiplantae; phylum Streptophyta; class Magnoliopsida; order Lamiales; family Orobanchaceae; genus Euphrasia; species Euphrasia confusa. The sequence continues at coordinate 40,833,756 of OX940950.1, read as the reverse complement.
GGAGCTTCTATTGATGCTGAGACGCAAGTCGACATCATACTCCAGTCTCTGGCCCCTAGTTTTGAGCAGTTTCGTATGAGCTATAATATGGGTTAACTATCTTATACTGTTGCGCAACTCCTGACTGAACTAAAGGCGGCAGAGGGGATCTACAAGAAGGGCAAGTCTCAAGCGCTTGTAGCTACCAAGTCAAAAGGCTTTAAGCCTGGTGGAGGTAGGGGCAAGAAGAGGAAGCAAGCCTGGAAACCCAGTGGTGTCAAGAGGACTGCACCACAAGTGGGGGCTGCAAAGCCAAAGGGTAAGTGCTTCCGATGCAACAAGATGGGACACTGGAAGTCTGAATGTCCTCTCAGAGGTACGAATCTTTCTTTAGTCGTAAAAACATAGTCAGCGGTATTATCTACCAGAATTCTGGTGTGTAGATATGGAACCACTGACGGTATGTGCATTTCTTTAAATGCAGGGGTTCCAGAAAACCCGGCGACTTAGATAAGAAGAATTCGAGTCTACATGGGCGAAGCTGTTGGGGTAGCAGCGGTTGCAGTGGAAGACATTTGTCTGTTTTTAAGTTTTCATTTCAGTTATTGCTTATGTACCCCTTTATTTTTGAAAAAGAACTTCGTTCTGGCTTTTCTTTATTAATGGATATTTTATTTCTTTAATCATTGGATGGTTTGGATAAGAAATAATGGTGATATTCATTATGGTACATTAGATAGCAATATGTGAATCCTTAGTCTACCACGATGCAACAAACCGTTATATAACTTGTTTTACTTATTAGATATTTCTTTATCATTATACTTGTGAAATCTTATACTTAGTAGTATTTTCAAATGAAATTCAAATGGTCGAAATTGATTTGATCAATTATAGTTGAAGGAATGGACCTTCCGACCTAAGGATTGAATTTGGAGGATAATACGTCTAAGCAAACCTTTCTGGAAAAAGGATAGAATTCAGAAGAGTATTGGAAATGATTAGATATGCAGACATATGTGTATACTAGAGAGGTATGAGTAATTCTTTCAAAGAAAACTCAGTGATGGATTAGAATGCTTGATGTGCCATAAAAGCAAAGTGTTTTGACTTGTCAATGGACACAAAGCTATTATGGGGAACCATCAAAGTATATCCATTAGAAGCCTGCGACTCGGTCGCGGAGGCCATCACCTATCTAGATAAACACATAGCATAATCAAAGATTGGGATTAATTCCCAAAGAGACAAGCCGTGCACTTACGTGTAGAGATGGTGCGTTGTAAAGAAATAGAAATCTAATAGTAAGAGAACAAGTTGTTCGGAATTACCTATGTTCTATGGATATTCCTGGAGACAACAACATATTCAATATGGTTGTAGGATATCCTAGATGAACAAAGTATTGTGTGTTCTATAGTACTATGAACCAGAGGGACGTCTCGTCCGGTTCATAGAGGAAAAACTATTAGATGAACTGCAATGCCCTAATTGACAAAATACTTTAAAATGAGGAAAGGGAAAGACTGAGAACCAGCCTGACCGAGTAATAGTACACCACTGACTGCACCTAATGTTGTTACTGTTATACACCGGGACGCCATTGCAGTGGGAGGTTGTTAAGCAACTAGAGATGTTCATAAGACTGGAGGAGTTTTGAACTCTGGATCCAGTATACATGAAATCGATCCCTAGGTCTGCATAAGATTAGCAAAGAAGGTGTGTTAGAGACGTGACGGAAACAAGGTGGTGTTTCTCGGAATTTTGTGTAGATAACACTTCATCGTTGGCAACAATGTAAAAGTGTTGTCAGGCATAATATAGAGGTTGTCTAAATAAATCGAGATATAAGATTGAGAAGAAGTTAGAGCATGTTCTTAAGATCTTATGATCTAGAGATAAGAACATTGTACTTCTCCTAGACATCTTATACGATTAAGGTTTGTTTTAAACATGCATACTTCTGAGAAAGGTTATTGCCTTTCAGAGACAGAACATACATCTATCTAAGGTATGTGTCTTGAACACATGAAGGAGATAGATATAGACAAAGCAGTTTCCTATACTTCAAGTATGGAAAGCTTTGTAGATGCAATGTTGTAAAACAAGAACCTGATATCAACTATGCGGTTTGCGTAGTGGGAGGATATCAAAGTAATCTGGATAAGGGATGTTCGAATGCTGCAAGAGTACTTTCATAGTACTGGCTTGAGCAAGACGAAATCTTCTTAGATTACAGATTCTCAGATCCAAAAATCAGAGGAGGACCAGTGAAAGTCGATATCAGGCTATGTGTTCACTTTTAGAAAGAGGTGGAACCATGAAATGAAAGAGTGATAAGCAGGATGCTTCTCAGACTCTCTCATGACCGAATGGCAGCCTCAGAGGCAGCGGAAGTTTTGGTTAGGTTCCGGGATAACCTCTTGACTTGGATATGACTCTTATTTTACCAAAGGCTATTAGATAGCGGTGCACGGTGAACTAGAAGAGGTCATAAGTCAAAAGTGATGTTAACACATAGAGCAAGTACCACCTGATACGAGTCATCGTCAGGGAGACGATGTAGTAGTCACCAAGATAACTTCAGAGCGGCAACCTAGATTGCTCACTCACATAGTACTTCTCGGAAGTACACTTTAAAGCACGTGATGAGTATGGGAACCGGGAGTTTGGAGGAAATGACTAGACCTTAGTACAAGTGGGAGATTGTTGGAGTTGTGTACTTAATGTCTAGATTTAAGTAACGGTAAACTCTCGATCATAGCATTTAATCTATTTAATTAATAAACAATTATTTGCATTTAATTATATGCAAATCATGGTTCTGGATTTTATACGTTGTAGTTAGTATGGTGCTGCATGGGCGCACAGAAGATCATACTATCGGTTACTCGTATTTAATCGAACAGTTGCTCACGACCTAGATGGACACGAACTAATCCATCGGTATAGTCGTTGTGTGAGAGAGAAAATAATTTATCTTAATTATTTTATCACACTTGTACACTTGGTGTATTGGGCGGATCAATTGAGACTCATCAATTAGGATTGCTCGGCGATAATTGATTTGAGACTCGGAGTATTTTATTCTTAATCCCTGAAACAATTGCGGGTGTGTATATTTAATATAAGTGACTTTGATTTACCAAAGGAATTAACCGATTTAATTATTGGGTTAATTACCGGTTAAGTTGGGTCACTATATTTTATATATGGCATGCCGTGAATTCTTGAAGGAGCAGTGTATCCCGGAAGGGTTGATAATATCCCCGAGATGAGTTCATAAGGAATTATTGTGTAAACCTCATGAGTGGATTCGTTCCGCACAATAATTAAGGTTGAATGGTACTAGTCTCGGATTCAAGAGATGAATATAATTTATTGGGCAATAAATAAATTTATTCATGGATATTTAAATCTTAAATACACGGAATAAATAATACTAAGATGGAGAAATATTATTTGATATAATATGGAATAATATTGGGAGTGCAATTTTATTTATATAGTGGAAAATAAATAAAATTAATATTGATAAGAATTAATAGATTTGGGTTGGACCCAATTTAATTTTCAATATTGAAGCCCAATATTTATTCTCCTTATGATCCCCTTCGTAGCCTATATAAGCACTACATGGTCTTCACTTTTCATTAACCTAAGTTACGCCAATCATAAAGTTCTGAGAGTGAGGAAGATCCATAGGAATCCGATAGATCGTCGCCCACACGACGTTCGGACGAAGTGCAAGGAATACGCGGGAAGATCACAAGGTCGTCAACCGAATTCGTTTCTCCGTACAACGATTCGAGGTAATAATCGAGAACCCCCTTATATGATTATTTGTGCGTTGAATAATTGTGATGTATACATGAACGACGCGATCCGGGAAAACGACGATCATCGCGGACGGGGATTCGAGATCCCCGGCGAAGATCGAAGGGGGCGGTCGAAACCCTAGGGTTCGACCGCCGTGCGCGCGCGACGAGGGGCGAGCCCCGGCTGGACGCCGGGGCATGCGATCGACTTCAGTCGATCGCTGGGGTGCCACGGGCTGGTGCCGTGGCGGACCCCAGCCGCCCTCGACGGCGGCGTGCGCTCGAAGGGGGCCCCGGCTGAAGCCGGGGCGAGCGATCGACTCGGAAGTCGATCGCTAGGGCAGCCGCGGCTAGGCCGCGGCGGGTCAGCTGGGCTGACCGCCCTCCCCTCGATGGCGGAGGCGGTGAGTCGCCGGACTCACCGCCAGGGGCTGTTCCGAACAGCCCCGCGGGGATGCCTCGCATCCCCGGCGATCGCCATGCACGGCGATCGCGAGCCCGGGCGTGGGCGTGGCTAGGGTTTAGTCGCGGGTTCTCCCGCGGCGACGCCTTGGTCATGCTCTAGCTCGTCCGTGGTTCGCGTTCGTAGATCCGACTCGTGGGAGAAAATCGGCTGGGGGCGGGCTGCGTGTCTTCGGGCGCGTAGTCTCCAAAGGTCGGACTCCTACGGATGAGTTGGTGTTCGTGCGGTCTCCGGCGAGAGGGTTTTTGATCGGGTTATCGGTTCCGCAATTTTGATAGCCCGGGACATCGAATCCCAACATATGGGTGTGATGTTTTGGACAAGACATTATACTCATTATTTTGGGAATTTGCATGCATAGGTTCGTTTATATGTAAGTTGAACATTTATAACATAAAACAACCTATAACTAGCAAAGCAAATAAATACGTATTGAAAGGCCCCTAGAACCTCACAACTCTCAAACAAAATGAAATAAAGCATTAAAACTGGTTGGAGACACTTCATGGAAGATCCGCGCCCGCCACCACCTTTCCGCGCCCGCCGTTTAGGTCAAATATCATTTTGTGCCCAAAAACCACGAACAGCGGTCGCTGTTACTATAACAGCGCCCGCTGAACACACTCCGGCGGTCGCGGATTCCAAAACCGCGCTCGCTGGAAAGGCACAAAACATTGGACAACATTCTGCCCAAAAAAGACCCAAACGGCGACCGCTGTTTTGAAACGGCGGTCGCCGAACATGTACCAGCGGCCGCTGGTGCCACAACAGCGCCTGCTGTTTGGCTCCAGTGGCCCCGGTTTCGTCCGTTTCGCTCCGTTTTGCTTCGTTTCTTCTCGTTTTCGCTTGGGCTTCGAAATCCAACTCCGATACATGGATAAATCCATAGCTTACATATTAAACAATACATTTTTGAATAGAAAAACCTATCTATTACAAAAGATTCCAAGGGACGCAGCCCTCCAAAACTATGGCCATTCAACACGTAAAAAACACGATTCATCCACCCGACCACTATCTGTGGCCGGCCTTACATCTAATCACATAGATTCAAATAAACAAGTAATCCAATTATGTTGATTTAACCTTCGTGTCCAACACAAAAGTGTGCACGAGCCCTAGGCTCTGATACCAATTGATGGTACCGGTATACCGATCCGATCGATATACCGTGTGTGCGGAAGCGTGTAAAGCAATAGATCTACTATGCCTTGATCTTAGTGCACACTCAATGTGTATAAGAACACATTATAAACACATATATATACACATCCAATATATATATATACAAGGTTCAACGATTACTTACTTATCGTGACGAAGTGATTCGTTGATGTCGTTGAGGTGGTGTTGAGTCGATTGAACCACCTCAAATGGATCAGCCTCTCGAAGCTCTCCTTGTGAATGACCTCGTCACTCCTCTTGTCTAGATCGTCTGGATGTGGAAGCCGCACAAATGGCCCGGCCTCTACGTGTTGCACACGAACCCGGAAAATGAACTTGCTTGCTTGTTAGATTGAAGTGGTTCTCCAAGAACTCTTTTCTCTCTATTTGGTGTGATTTTCGTAGCTGAATATTGTGGTGACAAAATCAGCATTTTCTCACCTATTAAACCATAAAATAATCACCAAGTAACCTCCCCCATAATGGTGATATTGATGTAGAATCATTATCACACATTAAGGTGTGTTAATGGTGAAGTTGAATGGTCATGTCCACATCCTCATGCCACATTGCATTGGATGTGGTCCCATTAGCTTGCATGGCATGCCATGTCACACCATGTGACATGCATTCCATGCAAGCCATGCATCCCATGCATGTACGTAAATCACATCGAATATAAACCTAGTTTATATATTTGTCGATTCCAAATCGACTCATTTTAGCAAACACTTATAGTTCGTATTTTTGGCTCGTGTGTGACCCTGTAGGTATAATTATCGATCAATATTATATTGCTCCCAGCAATAAATATTATCTAATAATTATTTAAACATCCATAGACGACCTTATGACTTTATCGATTGCACACGTAGGATCGAAGGACATATCCCAACAATGAGGACTCTCATGGCTTCTTGCCTAGCCGCACGATCTTGCTCCCCAAACATCTCCTTGAGGTTAAACATCATATCATAGGCAGTGTCCATCGGCTCATGTTGGGTTTGGAGTACATTTGACATGGAAGCCAAAATATAACACCTAGCCATTTCATCAGCCTTTTTCCACTTCCGATATGCCAGTTTTTCCTCATCAGTTGAGGCAGCCGTGGGCTCGGCAGGGCACACTTCATGGAGTACAAACTTGTACTCCTCAGAAGTCAGGACAATGTCTAAATTTCTCTTCCAATCAATGTAATTGGGACCAGTGAGTTTATGTTCCTTGAGTATCACAGAAAGTGGGTTCATAGCTATTCTCTAAACCTATAAGCACATATAAACAAACAATCAATTTAATATCCGATATTATCTCCCTCAAATAATATCATTAAATTACTAATTACATCTAAAATCCCATCAGGTAAGGCAAGCCACGTTCGTGTGGACGTTTACCCACCCAAATTATTTAGTAATTAGATTTGCTTCGGTCGTACATCATTATAGCGTTACTTCGTTGGGAAGAATACTATAAAGCGCACCTAAGTGTAAAACATTACTCAGTACTAAGGCGAATCATTTGGAATTGCTACGTCACCGCAAGCCACGTTAGTGTGGACGTTTACGATAACTCACAATCCTTCACAATTCCCTATAACTGTCTACATCAACTATTTCCAAAAATCCCATTCAACATAGCAAGCCACGTTCGTGTGGACGTTTACTACACCAAAAGACTTTTATAGTTGACTCCCAATCACTTGAAGCATTCGATTTTTGTAAATCAAGACGCGGAGAATCATATGTGAAACTCGAAGTTTCTAACCAGTGATTCACCATGCGAACAACCCTATCTCTCATTAGATGAGGGAGCCGAGCAGACAAACGATCCATCTTTAAAAGAATGGTACGAATGTCTCTAATTTGTGTCATCCACATGACCAAGTGGCTTTGGCTCCATTCCACTCCCCGGGGTGAGAATGAGTCGACTTGAAGTCAGTTTCAGAAAGACAAATTAGGCTTTGTTTGATAGACTTAATCAATGTTTCTTGTAAAAGGAATTACAAGAATTCTCCTCCAATGACATATCTATATGAACTTCGAAAGCTCATAAATGTCACCAAGAGAACAGTAATGGAGACCATGGGAATGTTTCCATCCCCGCTCCCACTTAGCTTTTTATAACAAAGGGATACGCTATCTAATGCATAATTAAACACATAAGCATGCATACAAGTAATAAAGCACATATCACATAGTCAAAATAATGCTAGAAAATTATTTTCCGACTATCATGGCTTTATTCCATCTCCGTATGCGTCCTCTAGTCTTCAGTCTTCGTTCTTGAATGCTCCATGTGACGAGAATATTAATCTCAATATTTAAATCTATTTATTTTTAATAAATCCAAAAGATACTTAATTCGAAAATTAAGTCAATCGAATAAATCAAAAATAAAATTAAATATTATTAATATTTTTTTATTTATTTTCCCATCTAATTCTATTAAATCTCTAGAATAATCTATTCAAGTAAAACTTGGAATATTCTAGAAGACTTCTATAATAGAATAAGGAAATAAAATAAATTAGGACTCTTCTACTTTCCAAAATTAATTAATTTCCATGTCCATGAGAATTCCCATAAAATAGGAATAATCAAATAGGAAATAAATCAATTTATTAATTAATTATTTTCCTATCTAATTCTATTAAATTTCTAGATTCCTATTCCAAGTAGGACTTGGAATATTCTAGAAGACTTCCATAATAGAATAAGGAAATAAATTAATTTCAATTAATTCTTTTCCTATCTCCATGAGAGTTCCCAAACTTAGGAATACTCAAAATAGGAAAACTTGAATCAATTAGGAAAGTGAATCTTGGTAGGAGTAGTACGGGTTGGGGATCCCCGCACCACCACTCCATCATCGACCGACCACCGGGAGGGAGCACCCGCCGCCGCCACTCCAGCCGGCCAGCCGCCACCGTCGCCGGCGACAGCCCACGGCCGAAGGGGCGCGACGCCCCCCTTCCCCTTTGGTCGATCATGAGGTCGATCATGGGGTGATCGAACCCTTCGGTCCTTTCTCCCTCTCATCATCTCCTTCGTCACATGAGTTCTCCGGCGTTCGTCTTGGCATCGATCCAACGTAAATAAATTACAAGAAATAAATTTACAATTCCGGTATCGATTCTATACATGAAATCGACCCTATACACTTTCCGGAAAACATAGAACAATAATAATAAATCTAAATTCGGTCAACCCCCGAATTTTTACTATTACAAGCATTCATCAACACAAAACGAATCTCGACATGTCCGAGAGTTTAATAATCATGGTAAAATTAAATAACAATTAATTAAACAATTAATCAATTAATTAACCATGATAGTCGGAATCCCTGCAAGGTAGAACGATAATTGAACACATACATGAACACGAAACCAAACGCTCTAATACCAATTATTGGAAATCGATATCCCGGGGTATCAAAAATTGCGGAACCGATAACCCCGACCGAAATCCCATCGCCGGAAACCGATCACGAACACCACGAAGAACCGGGCTCGACAAGAGCATCGCCGCGGGATGAACCCGCGGCTAAACCTTAGCCGAACCCCATCGTGGGGTTCGCGATCGCACGGATGCGATCGCTGGGGCTGCTCCGGCAGCCCCGGGCGGTGAGTCCGGCGACTCACCGCCACCGCCCGAGGAGGGCGGTTCGCCCAGCGGCGAACCCGCCGCGGCTCCAGCCGCGGCTGCCCGGCGATTGACCACCACGGTCGATCGCCCACCCCGGCTCCCAGCCGGGGTTCCTCGCGTGCCTCGCGGTCGAAGCCCTAGGGCTCGACCGCACGCCCTCGGCTCCCAGCCGAGGGTCCGTTGAACCTTCGCCGGGGATCGCGAATCCCCGTCCCCGAAGTTCGCCGTTTTCCCGGATCGTGCGTTCATGTATGTATCACAATCATATTCACATAAAATCATAGAAGGGAGTTTATGATTTTACCTTTTGATTCGTTGTGCGGAGAAACGAATTCAATTGATGACCTTACGATCTTCCCACGTATTCCTTGCACTAGCTTGAACGTCGGGTGGGCGACGATCCTCCAAGCTTATGGATTCTCTTCTCTCTCTCATCATCTCCTTCTCTCTCTAGAAGAATTATGATCTTGTGTTATATTATTATGTTTAGAATAGAGAAGACCATGTAGTGCTTTTATAGGCTACGTAGGGGATCTAAAGGAGGTGGAATATTGGGCTTCCAATATTAATGATTAAATTGAGCCCATGCCCAAATCTATTAATCTCCCATTAATATTAATTAATTTATTTTCCACTATATAAATTAATTGCACTCCCAATATTAAACCATATTATATCAAATAATATTTCTCTGGTAGTATTATTTATTCCGTGTATTTAAGATTTAAATATCCATGAATAAAATTAATTTATTGCTAATTAATTTATTCATCTCTTGAATCCGAGACTAGTACCATTCAACCTTAATTATTGTGCGGAACGAATCCACTCATGAGGTTTACACAATAATTCCTTATGAACTCATCTCGGTGATATTATCAACCCTTCCGGGATACACTTTCCCGTCAAGTATTCACGGCATGCCATATATAAAATATAGTGACCCAACTTAACCGGTAATTAACCCAATAATTAAATCGGTTAATTCCTTTGGAAAATCAAAGTCACATATATTAAATATACACACCCGTAATAGTATCGGGGATTAAGAATAAAATACTCTGAGACTTGAATCGATTATCTAAGGCAATCATAATCGATAAATCTCAAGCGATCCGCTCAATACACTAAGTGTACAAGTGTGATAAAATAATTAAGACAAATTATTTTCTCTCTCACACAACGACTATACCGATGGATTGGTCCGTGTCCATCTAGGTCGTGAGCAACTGTTCGATTAAATACGAGTAACCGATAGTATGATCTTCTGTGTGGGCCCGCACACCATACTAACTACAACGTATAGAATCCAGGACTATATTTTGCATATATTTAATTATCAATAATTAAATGCAAACAATTGTTTATTAATTTAATAGATTAAATGCTATGATCGGGAGTTTACCGTTACTTAAATCTAGACATTAAGTACACAACTCCAACAATATATACTGAATCCTGATTATTCCACGATGCAACGAGTAGAGTCATATAACACATCTAGTACCAATAAGAGAAAGGAGCCTTTTAGGATGAATCAAAAGTACTTATGACATCTTAGGCTAGGTCATATTAACTTGGGCAGGATTCAAAGGTTGATAACTGATGGAATACTCAGTGGTGTGAAAGATGAGGACTTTCCAACCTGCGAATCATGCCTGGAAGGAAAAATGACCAAGCGAACTTTTAGTGATAAAGGGTATAGATCCAAGGAAGTACTGGAATTGATTCACTCTGATTTGTGCGGGCCTTTATCTGTCCAAGCGAGAGGAGGTTATGAATATTTCGTAACCTTCACTGATGATTACTCAAGGTATGGTTTTATATACCTGGTGCGCCGCAAGAGCGAGTGCTTTGACAAGTTCAAGGAGTACAAAGCTCTTGTGGAGAACCTTCATGGTAAAACCATAAAGACTCTACGATCTGATCGTGGAGGAGAGTACCTCTCGGGAGAGTTTAAGGCGTACTTATTAGAGAATGGGATTGACTCCCAGATGACTGCACCATACACGCCCCAGCAGAATGGTGTAGCAGAAAGAAGGAATAGGACTCTTATGGAAATGGTAAGATCTATGATGAGTTACTCAGACCTACCAGTTTCGTTCTGGGGATATGCCTTGGAAACAGCGGCGTATATCCTGAACTTAGTTCCTTCTAAATCAGTCCCTAAGACACCCTCGGAATTGTGGACCGGGCGAAAGCCAAACTTGAAACACATTCGGATCTGGGGTTGTCCAGCACATGTGCTGAAGCATGGGGCTGATAAATTGGAATCTCGTTCAGATATTCGGTTGTTCATAGGATATCCTAGAGGAACGAAAGGTGGTCTATTTTATAGTCCTAAGGCCCAGAAGATCGTTGTTAGCACCAACGCTCGGTTCTTAGAAGAGGATTATATAATGGACCACAAGACCAAGAGTGAGATAATACTAAACGAACTGAGAGGGGACGATCAAGGCTTAGATCCAACCCAACCGGGTGATACGCCACCACAGTCTGCACCTGTAGTTACTGAGGTTACACCGGAGCGTCGTCGTAGTGGGAGGGCTGTTCGACAACCCGACAGGTTCATGTTCATAGGTGAGTCTTCGGACTTGTTACCTGGAGAACATGAAGCTGATCCCTGGACCTACGACGAGGCGCTTAAAGATCAAGATGCTCAGTCTTGGCAAAAGGCGATGAAATCTGAGATTGAATCAATGGATTCAAATGTTAGGATTTTCGCCTAACTTCGTAGCTGCAAGAGACGATAAACACGGAACGAGAAAAATAAACGAAAAATAAAAGGCACAAGGATTTATAGTGGTTCACCCAAAATAGGCTACGTCCACTCGCCGCTGCAGATCTTTCCACTAGAATACTCAATAGACGACTCCGGGGAGTTTACAAACGCACGCACACGTATCACAATAAACTCACGCTCTCGACTATTCTATGACTCTAGGATTTTTCACGATGATTCAAATAACATTGTTGGAGACTCTTTATATAGACTAGACCTATATAAAACCCTAATAGCAATTAAGGTAGGAGTCCACGTCGAAAAAGGACACGAAATAAAAACATATCAATAATTAATCTCGTGATTAATTATTTACGCTATCGTCAAAAGCGAAATCAAATATTCACGCTTGAATATTTGTTTCTTTGTGCTGCTGCAACCGCCATTAGCCTTTGCTAATAGGCATTGGCCCAAATAAGAAATCCGGATCCGTTCAGCAATTCCAAACATCAAAGACGCAATGTTTGACCCACACAAAGAGTTGACCAAACGAGAAACGGCGCTCGCCAAATCCATTTTGGCGCCCGCCGAAATGGCCAAATCTTGGAAGTCCGCTTCCCTTGGTTTCTCCCGGTTTCGGCGCCCGCCGAAACCCTTTCCGCGCCCGCCGGCGGAGCCCCGCGACCGCCGAACCCCCTCCAGCGACCGCCGTTTCCGTGCTCGGCGATTTCGTCCTTTTTCTTCCTCGATTTCGAATCCACATGCCAACAATCTCCCACTTGGAGGCGAAACTCGATCACCTCCCACTGCAGCGGCATCCCCGGTTCTTACCAACGTCGCCCAGTCGAAGTTTCAACCAACTTCGACGCACCACGACTTCTCAGGTTCTTCCAGGCCTTCATCAACATGCACTTCGACTTTTTCATAAACTTTCCTCCAGCAGAGACGCAAGAAAGCTTACCCGAACGCATCTCCTTGTTTTCCACGGACAAGGAACCGTGTGACAATAACGAGGTCGCCTCGTTTCTCATTGCCAGCTCCCACTTGCTCGATTTCCCAGCCAACATTGCCTCATCGTCTCGACTTGAAAGCTCGTGATTGGTCTTCAAGATCTCATCCGGTTGGTCTTTTCTCCCCGGAAAATCTTCCACGTCACTTCTCAGCTTTCCACTCTTCGACTCTCTCTCGAACACCGAGAATCGAACTCTGCTCTGCTCTTCGAGAACCGAACTCCGATCCATGCGAGACTTCCCCGAATCCTCACTCACACGACCCAGTTCGCAATGCTCATGCGCATTGGTGTTTTCGGCTTCACCAATATCGTCACGACCTCCAGCCGTAGTGTAAAGGGTGCCCGTCTTTTGACCACGAGCAATGACCATCGCACCCTTCGTCACTTTCCAAGACCTATCATCGAAGGTCACCCTATGGCCGTCTCTTGCAAGCTGACTGACCGAGATCATGTTTCTCTTCAGCTTCGGCACATACCTCACCTTCGAAAGCTCCAACGTCTGTCTACGAGACGTCTTCAGTGTCACGTTTCCAATACCACCAACCTTCAAAGTCCGACCATACCCGAGGCGAACTTTCCCACGATTACCAGCAACGAAACTCTTCATGCCATCACGTCTTGTTGTGGTATGAAACGACGCTCCCGAATCCAACACCCAGGAGTCTTCAGGATTCTCATAGGATGTTAGCAAAACATCTCCTTCATCCTCGTCAGTCACCGCATTGGTTTGAGCCTTCGCAGGCTCCCTGCAATGTCGCTTGATATGTCCCTCCTTCTTGCAATTCCAACAAACCACTTTCTTGCCTCCGCTGCCATGATTAGTGTTGCTCCCTCGACCTCGCCCTCGGCTCTCAGCACTCAGGGCAGAACCAGACGACGGTGTCCCCTGAAAATCCTTCTTTCGCAATTCCTCGGCCAGAACGCTATCTCTGACATCAGAAAATTTGAGATTTTCCTTCCCCATGGAGTTACTAATCGCAGCCCTCATGGGCTCCCAGCTGTCCGGAAAAGACGCCAGCAAGATCAATGCACACACCTCGTCGTCGAACGCAATTCCGACCGCCTTCAGCTTGTTAAGGTTCGAGCTCATCTCATGAATATGAGCCGCAGCGTCGAACCCGTCTTTCATCCTCAAGTTGAACAGGCTCTTCATCAGGTGTATCTTGTTGTTGGCAGTGGGTTTCTCATACTTGTTGGCAAGGGCCTTCATCAAGCCTTGAGTGGTCTTCTCATCGGCCACATCATCCGCCACCCTCATCGACAGGGATAACCGGATTATCCCCAGAACCTGTCTCTGATACCAGTTGTTAGGATTTTCGCCTAACTTCGTAGCTGCAAGAGACGATAAACACGGAACGAGAAAAATAAACGAAAAATAAAAGGCACAAGGATTTATAGTGGTTCACCCAAAATAGGCTACGTCCACTCGCCGCTGCAGATCTTTCCACTAGAATACTCAATAGACGACTCCGGGGAGTTTACAAACGCACGCACACGTATCACAATAAACTCACGCTCTCGACTATTCTATGACTCTAGGATTTTTCACGATGATTCAAATAACATTGTTGGAGACTCTTTATATAGACTAGACCTATATAAAACTCTAATAGCAATTAAGGTAGGAGTCCACGTCGAAAAAGGACACGAAATAAAAACATATCAATAATTAATCTCGTGATTAATTATTTACGCTATCGTCAAAAGCGAAATTAAATATTCACGTTTGAATATTTGTTTCTTTGTGCTGCTGCAACCGCCATTAGCCTTTGCTAATGGGCCTTGGCCCAAATAAGAAATCCGGATCCGTTCAGCAATTCCAAACATCAAAGCCGCAATTTTTGACCCACACAAAGAGTTGACCAAACGAGAAACGTCGCTCGCCAAATCCATTTTGGCGCCCGCCGAAATGGCCAAATCTTGGCAGTCCGCTTCCCTTGGTTTCTCCCGGTTTCGGCGCCCGCCGAAACCCTTTCCGCGCCCGCCGGCGGAGCCCCGCGACCGCCGAACCCCCTCCGCCGACCGCCGTTTCCGTAATCGGCGATTTCGTCCTTTTTCTTCCTCGATTTCGACTCCACATCCCAACATCAAATCAGGTCTGGAATCTTGTAGCACCGCCCAAAGGTGTAAAAGCCATTGGTTGCAAGTGGGTGTACAAGAGAAAAAGAGGGTCTGACGGGAAGGTGGAAACCTTCAAGGCTAGGCTTGTTGCGAAAGGGTATACTCAGAAAGAAGGGATCGATTATGAGGAAACTTTTTCGCCGGTAGCCATGCTAAAGTCGATCCGGATTCTTTTGTCTATAGCATCTTATATGTATTATGAGGTGTGGCAAATGGACGTCAAGACAGCATTCTTGAATGGGAATCTTGACGAGACCATTTACATGAGACAGCCAGAAGGTTTCATCAAGAAAGGCCAAGAACATGCGGTTTGATGAGGTTATCCAGTCTTATGGATTCATTCAAAGTATGGACGAGTCGTGTGTATACCGGAGAAGTGACGGAAACAGTGTGGCGTTTCTCGTGCTTTATGTAGACGACATCCTTCTAATTGGCAATAATGTGAAGATGTTGTCGGACATAAAGGGATGGTTGTCCAAGCAATTCGATATGAAAGACTTAGGACAAGTTGGGCATGTTCTTGGGATCAAGGTTATAAGGGATCGCCGGAAAAGAACATTAAGCTTGTCCCAAGCCTCATATATTGATACGATTCTGGCTCGTTTCAACATGCAGAATTCCAAGAGAGGTGCTCAACCTTTCTGCCATGGAATTCATCTATCTAAAGACATGTGTCCCAAAACACAAAAGGAGATAGATTACATGAAGAAGGTTCCTTATGCTTCGGCAGTAGGAAGTCTAATGTATGCCATGTTGTGCACGAGACCTGATATCTGCTATGCCGTTGGCATGGTAGCTAGATATCAAAGTAACCCTGGACAGGGTCATTGGACTGCTGTAAAGAACATACTTAAGTACCTGCGAAGGACTAGGAATTATGTTCTGAGTTACAAAGCGTCCGAGTTGATTCCTATTGGTTACACAGACTCGGATTTCCAATCTGATAAGGATCAGCGAAAGTCTACATCAGGCTATGTGTTCACATTGGGAGGTGGAGCAGTCTCATGGAAGAGTGTTAAGCAGAAATGCATTTCGGACTCTACCATGGAAGCCTAATATGTAGCAGCCTCTGAGGCAGCTAAAGAATCGGTGTGGCTCCGGAACTTCCTTATGGACTTTGATGTGGTTCCTAAAATGCCTAGAGCTATCACAATTTATTGTGACAATAGCGGTGCAGTGGCAAATGCAAAGGAACCACGAGCCCACAATGCGAGTAAACACATAGATCGCAAGTACCACCTGATTAAAGACATCGTCAAGAGAGGCGAAGCAGTTGTCACCAAGATTGCATCAGCGGATAACCTGGCTGACCCCTTTACGAAGGCACTTCCAGCGGAAGCGTTCAAGAGACACGTGAAGGGGATGGGTATCGGATGTATGGTAGAGGGCAACTAGACTTTTAGTATAAGTGGGAGATTGATGGAGTTATATTCTAAATGTCTAGTTTAGTGAAAATATGGAACTCCTTATCTGTGTTTTTCATTATCTATTAATCAAACTGTCGGCATTTTGTCTATTATGTACTTGAATGCAATAGTCCTAGATATATACGTTGTAGACAGTATGGCGTGAGGAGACACGCGGAAGATCATACTGTCGGTTACTCGTATACTATCGAACAGAAGCTCACGACTTAGATGGACAGGGACAATCCATCGGTACGTCGTAGTGTGACTGGGTAATAGTTGGTCATGACTATTATGTTACACTCGTACACTTGGTGTATTGAGCAGGACCACGGGAGGGCGTTCGATTTATACTAATCGAAGTAATCGAACTAGACCTCAGATATTACGGATATACGAATTCCTAATCCCTATATAATTATAGGTGCGTGTGTCCAATTCTCGGTTCTTTAATATGCCAATGAGTGAGACTAATTGATTAGTCGAGATTCTCGGTAAATTGGGAATCGTAATTGGACGCACGGCATGCTATAGATTATAGACAGGAAACCGTGTCCCGTTTATCGGGTTGATGATGTCCCCGAGATGAGCTCATAAAGTTTATCATGTAAATCCTGCAGGTGGATTTGTTCCACATGATAATAAGGATGAGTGGTACTAGTCTCGGATAATAAGAAACGAATTAATTTAATTATTAGTAATAAAATTAATTCGTGGACATACGATATCATAAACACGGGGAAAGTCGTATATGTAATTTCGGCGGAATTATTATTGTTGAAATAATATTAAAATTAATTTCGAGAATTCAATTATTATTTTTTAGTGGAGTGAATAATAATTAAAATTGAAATCGATTAATTAAGGAACTGCTTTTACGTATTCCAAGTTAATTAATATTTCAATTTGGCCCTTAATTAATTTAACCTTAGGTTCCTAACGTAACTCTATTTAAACCCCCTTGCCCTCTCCTAAAACCTACACTTCGCCGCAATAATTATTTCAGCAGAGAAAAATTAATTGCTTAGCGCAATAAAAACTTTTCTCTGTTAAAATAAAAGTTAACGCAAATATATTATTCTCACACAGAGAATAATCAATACGGTGGTTTTGAGAAAGGAGAGAGCAGACAAGGACGTACCCAGCAGATCGTTGCCCACACAACAACTGGAGTAGGGAAGAGAATACGTTAGAAGCTCTAAGGTCTCAACAATCGACCGATAAGGTATGAGATCGGATCTCTATTCCGCAATTTCATTCGATCTCACTTTTCTCGTTGATCATACATGAACGTAGATCGGGTTCCGGGGTCATGGATCGAATTCCTCGACTACTGGGGGTTCTAGGACCTTCGGATCGGTAGTCGGATGAGGAAAAACGACCCGGAAACGAGCCCGGAACAGCAACGTCGTGTTGCTGTTCGCGGACAAACGGCGGTCGCCAGAGGGCAAACGGCGGTCGCCGTTTGCAGTTCCTCCAACGACCGCTGGTCTGCATACAGCGGGCGCTGTTTGAGTGCAGACCAGTCCCGGTTCGCGCGGTTGTCCTTCGGGGTGATGGCTGGGCGTGAATCAGGTCAAGGGTTGTCCTGTGAACGAAGTAGCGACACCGGAGGTCGACTGGGAGCGTTCGGATGTTCGAGCGATCGAACGAACGCATCCCGGGTAGTCGATTTCCAACACTTTTTCTGGTAAGGGACGTAGAGCTGAACAAGTATTGGATTTGATTCACTCTGATGTATGCGGACCTATGTCTACTCAGGCAAGGGGAGGGTACGAGTATTTCATCACTTTCACTGATGATTACTCAAGATATGGATATATATACCTGATGCGCCGCAAGAGCGAATCTTTTGACAAGTTCAAAGAATTCAAGGCTCTTGTGGAGAACCTTCGTGGTAAATTCATAAAATGCCTGCGATCTGATCGCGGAGGCGAGTACCTGTCTGGAGAATTCAAGGCATACTTGGCAGAGAATGGGATTGAATCCTAACTGACTTCACCATATACTCCCCATCAGAATGGTGTGTCAGAAAGAAGGAATAGAACTCTTATGGAGATGGTACGTTCTATGATGAGTTACTCGGACTTACCTGTTATGTTCTGGGGACATGCCTTGGAAACAACAGCGTATATTTTGAACAGGGTTCCAACCAAAATGGTACCAACTACACCCATGGAATTGTGGAGTGGGCGCAAGCCTAACTTGAAACACATTCGGATCTGGGGATGTCCAGCACATGTGTTGAGACAGGGGCCCGATAAGTTAGAACCGAGATCAGAATTACGGCTGTTTGTAGGATACCCGAAAGGAACTAAAGGTGGCATGTTCTATTGTCCTACGGACCAGAAGATCGTTATAAGTACTAACGCTCGGTTCTTAGAGGAAGACTATGTCATGGACCACAAGCCCAAAAGTGACATAATACTTGATGAGATGAGAGGTAACGAGAAAGACTTAGATACAGCCGAACCGAGTTGTGATACACCACTAGAACCTGCACCTACTGTCACTGTTAATACACCGGAACGCCGTCGTAGTGGGAGGGTTGTTAAACAACCAGAAAGGTGGATTGGACTGGGTGAGTCTTCGGACTCTGGACCTGGATTTCATGAAATCGATCCCTGGACCTATGATGAGGCGGTACGAGATATAGATGCGCCTTCTTGGAAGAAAGCAATGAAATCCGAAATTGAATCTATGGATTCTAATAAATTCTGGGATCTTGTAGAACCACCAAACGGCGTAAAGCCAATTGGGTGTAAATGGGTCTACAAGAGAAAGAGAGGATCTGACGGAAAGGTTGAGACCTTTAAAGCTCGGCTTGTTGCGAAAGGCTATACTCAAAATGAGGGAATCGATTATGAGGAGACCTTTTCGCCGGTAGCCAAGATAAAGTCGATCCGGATTCTCTTATCCATAGCAGCTCATATGGACTATGAGGTGTGGCAAATGGATGTCAAGACAACTTTCCTAAATGGAAGTCTTGACGAGACGATTTATTTGAAACAACCAGAAGGTTTCATTGCTAAGGGGCGAGAACATCTAGTGTGCAAGCTTAATCGATCCATTTATGGATTGAAACAAGCCTCGAGATCGTGGAACCTGCGGTTTGATGAAGTAGTCCAATCTTTTGGATTCATTCAAAGCATGGACGAATCGTGTGTGTATTGGAAACGTGATGGAAAGAAGGTGGTGTTTCTCGTGCTTTATGTAGACGACATTCTTCTCATTGGCAATAGTGTGAAAATGTTATCAGACATAAAGGGATGGTTGTCTAGACAATTCGATATGAAAGATTTGGGAGAAGTTGGACATGTTCTAGGGATCAAGGTAATAAGGGATCGCCGGAATAGAACATTGTACCTTTCCCAGCAATCTTACGTAGACACGATTCTGGCTCGTTTTAACATGCAAGATTCCAAGAAGGGTGAACTACCCTTCAGTAAAGGAACTTATCTTCCTAAGGAGATGTGTCCTCAGACACAGAAGGAGAAAGATGAAATGAAAGCAGTTCCCTACGCTTCGGCTGTGGGAAGCTTGATCTATGCAATGTTATGCACGAGGCCTGATATCTGCTATGCAGTTGGCATAGTAGCGAGATATCAGAGTAATACTGGAAAGGCTCATTGGACTGCCGTAAAGAGCATTTTCAAGTATTTGTGAAATACTAAGGATTATGTTCTAAGTTACGGGGCAGACAATATGATTCCTTTGGGTTACACGGATTCAGATTTCCAAGCTGATAAGGACCGGCGTAAGTCGACATCAGGCTATGTGTACACTTTGGGAGGTGGAGCCGTATCATGGAAGAGTGTTAAGCAAAAGTGCATTTCAGACTCTACCATGGAAGCTGAATATGTTGCAGCCTCAGAGGCAGCGAAAGAGTCAGTTTGGTTCCTTAATTTCCTCCAGGACTTAGATGTGATTCCGAGTTTGCCCAAAGCTATGACAATTTATTGTGACAATAGCGGTGCAGTGGCAAACAGTAAGGAACCACGGTCCCATAGTGCTACGAAACACATAGAGCGCAAGTACCACCTGATTCGAGACATCGTCAGGAGAGGCGATGCGATAGTCACCAAGATAGCTTCGGAGGACAACCTAGCGGACCCTTTCACCAAGATACTTCCTAAGGAAGTATATTTCAAGCACTTGGAGGGTTTGGGAGTCAGAAGTTTGGAAGATAAGACTAGACCTTAGTATAAGTGGGAGATTGTTGGAGTAATATACTTAATGTCTAGATTTGAGTATTCTGAACTCCTTGTGCACTTTCATTTACCTATTAATAATGAACATTCATTTGCTTTTAATTATTGTTAATTAAATATATGCAAATTATAGTCCTGGATTATATACGTTGTAGTTAGTATGGTGTGTCGGGCCCACACAGAAGATCATACTATCGGTTACTCGTATTAAATCAAACAGTTGCTCACGACCTAGATGGACACGGACCAATCCATCGGTATAGTCGTTGTGTGTGAGAGAAAATAATCTGTCTGGATTATTTTATCACACTTGTACACTTGGTGTATTGAGCGGATCGCTTGAGACTTATCAATTAGGTTTGCTCTGTGATAATTGATTCAAGTCTCAGTGTATTTTATTCTTAATCCCCGATACAATTGCGGTTGTGTATATTTAATATAAGTGACTTTGATTTTCCAAAAGAATTGACCGGTTTAATTATTGGGTCAATTACCGGTTAAGTTGGGTCACTATATTTTATATATGGCATGCCGTGAATTCTTGACGGGACAGTGTATCCCGGAAGGGTTGATAATATCCCCGAGATGAGCTCATAAGGATTTATTATGTAAACCTCGCGAGTGGATTTGTTCCCGCATAATAAATAAGGTTGAGTGGTACTAGTCTCGGATAAAAGAGATGAATAAATTTATTAAGCAATAAATAAATTTTATTCATGGATATTTAAATCTTAAATACACGGAATAAATAAATACTACCGGAGAAATATTTTTGGATATAATATGGTTTAATATTGGAGTGCAATTAATTTATATAGTGGAAAATAAATTGATTAATATTAATGAGATTAATAGATTTGGGCTTAGGCTCAATTTAATCATTAATATTGGAAGCCCAATATTCCACCTCCTTTAGATCCCCTACGTAGCCTATAAAAGCACTACATGGTCTTCACAATTAGACAAGACAAGATAATCATACTTGATTAGTCTAGAGAGTTCGTGAAGGAGATCCATAAGCTTGGAGGATCGTCGCCCACCCGACGTTCAAGCTAGTGCAAGGAATACGTGGGAAGATTCAAAGGTCATCTTGATTTCGTTTCTCCGAACAACGAATCGAAGGTATAAAATCTAAACGCCCTTGATTTTATTTGATTTGGATTATCGTGAAATACCGTAGAAGGATCGCCGGACCACGGCGATCGCCGCCTAGGGTTTCGGCGAGGCACGCATGGGGCGAACCCCGGCTGGACGCCGGGGATGCGATCGATCACCCCGACGGCCCAGCTGGAGGCGGGCCGACCTCCCATGCAGCGGCGAGTCGCCGGACTCGCCGCGGGGGCTGCTGGGCAGCCCCATCGATCGTGATGATCGATGCGATCATCGATCGCGTGAGCCCTAGCCGCGGGGGCTCAGCTGGGCGTGCGTGCGTGGCTTTGGCTACGTCGTGCGTTCGGTCGTGCTCCGGTTCGCATGGCGGTGTTCACGTGATCTCCGGCGAATGGTTTTGATCGGGTTATTGTTTTCCGCAATTTTTAATAGCCCGGGATATCGAATTCCAACACGAATATGTCCAGAACATGATTGTGTTGCCCCCACCAGTGAAACGAACTCTAGGACGACCGATATTGGACTGCTGCACGAGTCGAATTGAGAAGTTTTCGAAGAAAAAATATCGATGTGGCAAATGTCAAGGAGAGGGTCTCAATGCACAGACTTGTCCGATTCCAACAGAGTAAACAAAATCTGTACTTTTATAAAGTTGTGTGTGTTTTTGTATATTTGTGTGTAATTTGAGTTGTGAAACATTTACCATGCCTGTTGTGATATGAAGAAGAGTAAGTTGTAGTTGCCCGAGTGTAGCGAAGAAGAGGTCATGACTTGAACTCTTTATATTTTATGAGACTTTTGTGTTTTGAGACAATTGTGTACGAGACTTCGTATTTGAGACATTATATTTGTGTTGTAATGATTTTTTCATGTTAGAAGTGTTTAAATTGTGTGTAAATGAGGTCTGGACAGGTTAGAATTACAAAATACGGGCGAAATGCATGTTCAGGACTTGCTGAAGTGTATTGGGCGTCGGGAGTAGGCTGAAGCCTACGCCCGGCGCCCAGAATGTCGCAACCCACTACCTGCTTGGTTATGGGCGACGGGAGTAAGCTGAAGTCTGCGCCCATCACGTTTGACAGATTCGATCGGACGCGATTTTCACAATTTCTCGACTTATCTGTAGATAATTAAAGTGATTTGAACCATTGGATGATCTTAAAATGTTATTTTATGTGTCCCGTCTAATTTTCGCAAAAAAATAATGTCCGGAAGTCCTCGATCCGATAATGTCGCAAAAATCAACAAAGTCGCGACATTAGTGGATCGAGCACTTTCGGACATTATTTTAACACGAAAATTGGACGGGGCACGTAAAACAACATTTTATGATCATCCAACGGTTCAAATTAACTAAATTATACACGGGTAGAAATACTTAGTGTTTTGGTCACTTATTACTTCTAATGTTTAAGTTTAAATGTTATAGTTTGAGTTGATGTTTAGGATATAAAAGGTATGACCAAACATTAAAATGTAATTAAAGTGATTTGAACCATTGGATGATCTTAAATGTTGTTTTACATGCCCCGTCCAATTTTCGTGAAAAAATAATGTCCGGAAGTGCTCGATCCACTAATGTCGGACTTTGTCGATTTTTGCAAAATTATCGGATCGAGCACTTCCGGACATTATTTTTTCACGAAAATTAGAAGGGACACATAAAACAACATTTTAAGATCATCCAACGGTTCAAATTGCTTTAATTATCCATGGGCAAGTCGAGAAATTGTGAAAATCGCGTCCAATCGAATCTTTCAAAGGCGATGGGCGCAGGCTTCAGCCTACTCCCGGCGTCCATAACCCAGCAGGTAGTGGGTTGCGACATTCTGGGCGCCGGATGTTGGCGTCAGCCTACTCACGGCGCCCATAACCCAATATGTATCCTTTTGCTTAAGGCTTTTTGATGCACTTTCTCTATCGGCACTAATTGCCTGCTCTCGTGATATTCGGGGAAGGCTATTTCTTTCAGGTCAGCATCCTTCTCGAGGTCATCTTCACTGCGCTCGTCAAAAAATGCAACCCGATAAGCAAACTGAACTCCACAAGGCTGAGTCGAGCTACCATATTGTTCACTACGAACAACCCGAAGCCCTCTCTCTTTCCCGGCCAAGTGCACACTCGGGCCATCAACTGATGGATGGCTGAATTAGGCACCTTTCCTTGCCCGTCTAACAATAAGAAACTACCCAGCTGAGGGTAATCCTTCACACAATCCGGGAAGACCGCCAACAGTTTTGCGGCTATCTCGGGGAGTTTCTTAAAACCAAGGCGCGTGGTTAACTTTCCATTCTCCACTACTATGCCGTATTTGCACTGTGGTAGGTCATCAAAGATTTCCGATGCCGTCACAGCGCGATAATTCTCCTGAAAAACACATAACATAAACAACATTTCAAGTAAAAACTCACTGCTAGACTGTTTCGGGCGCCAGGCGTAAGTCACCAGCCTATGCCCGGCGCCCTCAATCAATCAACAATTCACAAAATTTGGGCGTCGAGCGTAGGATTCAGCTTACGCCCGACGCCCAACTATCAAAAACCCGCCCCCTACGACCTACGCCAAAATCGAACCAGCACCCTAACTTGATTTGAATTGAATCTACGACAGAAGATGGAAATGAGGAGGAAGTGCGTACCTGATAATTCGTTGTGGCTTGGGATTCCGACAATGCTTGGAGCCAAGGACGGTCATGCCTCAGCTTATGTCTTGGTTAAGCGCGGCCACTGGTTTCGGAAGGGTTCGGGGACGGCCGATGAGCCCTTTTCGAGGCCCTTCCAGTAGATGAGGAGGAGGAGGCGGTCGACATTGTCAACTGAGGAGGAGGACGACGGCGCCGGAGTCCGTTTGAATTTCTTGCCTCTGTGATTTTCGAACGAGGGGGAGCGGAGGCAGCGATTTGGGGTAGGGGAAAGTGTTTGATGAAGTGTTTGAGGGATTAATTTTTCGCCGGACGGAGTTCGTTTCTTCTTCCCGTCGGGAGTTCGTTTCTTCTTCTGTTTCCCGTTGTGCGTTTCTGTGAAAGAGAGGGGCAGCGATTTGGGTTAGGGTTTTAAAATTTTGAAGGACTGATTTGCAATTGTTAAAAAATATAAGGTTAATTGGTAATTTGTAAAACTATTTTTCTGATTTTTGATTTATTTTAATTATACTTTAGTTTAAAAATAAATCAAAAATAAATTGGGAGATATTTTTCTGAAATGTTGTTTTTGGAGGGTTAGGAAACCCAATTCACTCTTAAACAAGATACAATTCTAAGTATCATAGTTTTTCTTTCGTTGTATCATGGAAAATAAACATTACTATATTCGTCTTTGCTCTCGTGCTAGTAATCATATAGTAATGTTTATTTTCCATGATACAAAGAAACAAAAACTATGCCTACCTGGGGCCTAGCGTCTATCTTGTGAACAGTGTTTCTAAAAAAATGCTAGGCACTAGCAGGTCGGTGACCTGGGGCCTAGCGCCTAGACGGGACCTAAGTTGATTTAGACGTTTTGCCTATTTTTATAATTAATAATACTAAAAATATTTAAATAAATACATATAAGTATGATATACATTAAAAATAATTAAATATATCAAAATTAAGTTTTACATTATCATAATAAAATTATAATATAATACTGAATTTTAATAAAATATTATAATATTGTATTTTAATAATACTATAATACTACAAATATTTTAATAATAATATTATTATTATATAAAATAAATATGCGTTGAAATCAAACCCTAATTATAAGAGTTGCAACCTTTTTTTCTCTCTCTCACTTTATTTACTCTCTCTCTCTCAAAACTGTAAGCAAGACTTTATTTTCCTCTTCAAATCTATTCAAGCTCGCCACACAAACGGAAAAAGAAAAAAGACTTGAGCACGAATGATTTAGAAAAAAAGTGAGTTCCTTCGCCTATGTAGTCTGGTTTTCACCCCCGAAAAAGGTTAGTTATACACAACTCGCCTAGACAAGCTGCCTCATCGGAAATCGGGACGGTGTCTATCCGTCGAGCGCCTAGGCGCCGCCTAGGCCTCTTTTTAGAACACTACCTGTGAATAAACTGAGCAGGTATACAAGCAATATCGATGATGACTGGAATGCTTTAAATCGGGTTTTAAATTATTTGAAATACACCCGAGAGTATGGGCTATACTATACGAGATATCTTAATGTACTTGATGGATATTGTGATGCTAGTTGGATATCTGATTCTAGAGATTCACATTCCACTAGTGGTTATGTCTTCTGTATCGGGGCAGAGCAGTTTAGTGGAATTCAACGAAACAAACGTGTATATCAAGATCCACCATGGAATCTGAGTTTATAGCTTTAGATAAAGCTGGTGAAAAAGTAGAGTGGCTTCGTCACTTTTTGGAAGATATTCCATGTTGGAAAAAGTCTGTGTCTCCCATGATGATTCACTGTGATAGTCAAGTTGCTATAGGGAGAGCACAGAGCAATATGTATAACGGTAAGTCTCGACATATTCGTCGGAGACATAATACCGTTCGACAATTGATCTCAAATGGAGTAATTTCCTTAGAGAATGTGAAGTTTAAGGAAAATCAGGTTGATCCTTTGACAAAAGGAATGAATAGAGATAAATTGTGCGTATTGCTAGAGGGGATGGGTTTGAAAAACCACAATCCATCGAACGATCATAACGGTAACCCTACCTTGATGAGTGGAGATCCCATGAACTTGGTTCAAAGGGAAAACTAAGTTATGAAAGTTCAGTCGAGCACTTGTACTCATCCCTAAAGGCAATTCAAGTGCTGATTCCTGACGTGTGTTAATAGGATAAGTTCTCGTGGAGACTTTGAATGAATCTCTACCTTGAAAACGTTATGTATGTCAGAATACTTATTATGGGAGGCCACATATAAATGTGAAGTGAGGGCCACTTCAAATAAAAACATTTATGAATCCAAAGTGTTGTCCATGGTCAAAACGGACACAACATAGAACGGGAAATTGAACGAAATTTATTGCGTTAATAGCATTGAATCGTTGTACGTTGTGGGGGAATAGTTCAAGGCATCGTGTCCACTAGGCTTCCTGTACTTCCGATGTTATATCACTACTGAAGGTTCAAAGTCGCAAACTACCTTTCCGGAAGCAATAGATTCTTTTGGGGAATTGAACGAAGAGTTTGCATAGATGCATGCATTGATTTCTACTCATGTAGTGGATTGTTGGAAAATCCCAAAGTCAAAATTGGTTTTATGCAATGTTTGACTGAGTTGACTGGCTATAAAATTAATTCGGATTTGTAATTAATTTGTACGATAATTTTCTATGTCGTTCGTAGATAATTAGAGAATTTTATTTTGTCAAAATCCGATTTTTGGTGAGTGAGAAATAAATTGTTAAAAATAGCAAATTAAAAAGACATTTAATTGAACATGTAATAAAGTTTAAGACTTCATTACATTGAAATGTGTAATAGTTATTACATTCCACATTGAAAGATATAATAAAATGATTACACTAGATAAGTGATTGGAGGATTAATGTGTTCAACAGTGAGTAAGACCATGGACCGTTAACGTACATGGAAATCGCCACATGTGCGTCGTCCGACTGACTCGGCTTGGGCCCGTTCCCGTGTTCGTGCTCGGCTCGGCTCGACCCTTCTCGACCCGCCTCGCCTCGCCTCGTCCTTGGACTTGTATCTTGGCAATTCGATTATGGGCTTCCTGGAGCTCCTGGGCCTGACCATCGTAATAGTTTTGCTGACGGTCTGAACTAATTATTTATTGGGCTCACGTATGGTGGACTAAAGTTGAACATATGTAGGCTAAAGTTGAAAAGTCAGGCCTGAATAATTAATAATAATATTATATTAATATTATTATTTTTCTGAAATAATCATCAGGTCATCACTCCTGAACCGTTACATGGTTTTGATGGTGATGACTGATTATAATGGGTGTTTATTGCCCAGGTATCAATGTCCATACTGAATGCCTTTGACCCCTCACATACAGGTGGATCACTATAAATAGTAAATCCTATGTTGCATATCATACAAAGTAAAAACGCAAAAGAAAATCACAGCATATCATAAAGTTTATACTCCCTGCTTTTCCTCGTTCGAGAGGTGGTTCGACTCTGGTTCCTTCAGAGACGAACGAAAGAAAGTCTTATCTTTGAAGGGCATTACGTCTGAAAACCGTAGCATACCCGGGACGTATTTTTCTTGCGGATAGCGAAAGCGTCTTGACTACCCGCAAAAAATTTCTGATCGAAGTTCGTGTCCAGTTCTAACGATCCACCGAAATTGAAGATTTGTTCGATTGTTTCTCTTCTTTTTCAGTTCTTTTATTTTTAATAGTTTTTGGAAAGTGTAAAATTATCAGTAGTACTGATTACTAATCCAGAAACAAAAACTGTAACAGATTACGTATACCAACACAAACTCATTCAATTCTTCTTGCATAGCATTTAATCAAAATTCATCACTAAAAGAAAAAAATTACTTAAACTGATTGCTGAAATAATACAAACAATAATTATCATACAATAAAATCTAACAATAGTAGAAAAACGCAATGAAAAAAAACGCAATCAATAATACTTACAAAAGGTTCCAAAAAAAATATACACATTTTAGTATTTATAAAATAAATACAAAAAATAAATATATGAATACGTAAAATCTAAAAGGACAAAAATGAAATGTGAGAGGTAGAGAATGAACGAAGAGAAGACCTATTTTTATTGCATTGGAGTTGAATTAGGGTTTGTTATTTATTATTTAAATAATAATTTTATAATAATAAAAAATAATTCAAACAAATTCGAATTTTTTGTTAATAATTGTATTTGCTTTAATTAAAATTAAAATATTGTAATTTAATTCAAATTTCACATAATTATAGTATATGATTTAATTAAAATTAAAATATTGTGATTTAATTCAAATTTAACATAATTATAGTATTTGATTTAATAGATGATAATATTTTATTTGGTTGCGGAGATGATTAATTATGAATTGAATTAATATTTATATTATATAAAAAATCAGTTAAATACATAATATGCAGATTCTGTCACATTATTTAGGGATGCGTAGTTGTCCTATAATTAATGAATTATATTTTAATAATTTATGTAATTAAGTAAATTTGGCCAATTAATTAAATTTTAAGCATTTAAAAATTAAAAATATTTGAATTTTTGAATTAATATGATTTGTTGATAGGTGAACAGAACGTAATCCGAGGAGGGCCTATACCATACACCCTAGGAATAAGATGACCATCTTAGTCCAGGCCCAACAAATAAAAAAGATTCAATTCTAATCCAACCCAATTTGATATATGAGTACGTCATACATACACGGTTCAATTCCTCCTAATTCTCTCTCGCGATTTTACAGAAAACTTCTCTCCAACACGCAGTCAACCACCATTCTCTTTGCTCGTTCCCACCGCGCTCACCGTCCCGCGGGCCGTCACACCGCAAACATTCTTCCATAGACAACCACGCGCTCAAGCCGGCCAGATCTACTTTTCTTCCCCGTCTCAAAGCTTCAATAACGACTTCTTTGCGGAAGAAATTAATCGATCGAAATTTGATTATTCAAACCCTAGGTACTTCGTAATTTTATTAGTTTCATGAATTTGGTATTCTTAATTTCATGAATTTGGTAAAAAATAAATTTCTGAAAACCCTACTTATTTCATAATTTGACTTAGTAATTTTTCTAGTTTCTTTCACCACAATTCAGACACACACAAGGATTGATTGATTTTGTAAATTTGTACACCCTTTCAATACTCACTCTTCCACAGAGTTTTGCATGTTTGAGTTTGAGTTTTGCATGTTTGAGTTTGAGTTTTGCACGTTTGTGTGTTTGTTTGTCTGTTGAAATGAACTGAAGGGTTTTAGTCAGATGAATTGGATAAAGTTGTCGTGTCACAGGGAGCCTATACAGGAGTGTGTTCGGCGCAGCACGTGCCTAGCTACAAAAACAATATCGATAAGTTCAAGTCCAATGGAGTTGATTATGTGATATGTGTAGCTATCAATTGTTGGAGTTGTGTACTTAATGTCTAGATTTAAGTAACGGTAAACTCCTGGTCATAGCATTTAATCTATTAAATTAATAAACAATTGTTTGCGTTTAATTATTGTTAATTAAATATATGCAAATCATAGTCCTGGATTTTATACGTTGTAGTTAGTATGGTGTGTATGGACACACAGAAGATCATACTATCGGTTACTCGTATTTAATCAAACAGTTGCTCACGACCTCGATGGACACGGACCAATCCATCGGTATAGTCGTTGTGTGAGAGAGAAAATAATTTGTCTTAATTATTTTATCACACTTGTACACTTGGTGTATTGAGCGCATCGCTTGAGATTTATCGATTAGGATTGCCGGCGATAATCGATTCAAGTCTCAGAGTATTTTATTCTTAATCCCCGATGAAGGTGCCGGTATACCGATCCAATCGATATACCGTGTGTGCGGAAGCGTGTAAAGCGATAGATCTACTATGCCATGATCTTAGTGCACACAAATATGTATAGACACACATATATTTATATATATATACACATCTAATATATATATATATATATAAGGTTCAACGATTACTTACTTTTGGTGATCGTTGAAATTGGTTAAGGTGGTGTTGAGTCGATTGAACCACCTTAATGGATCAGCCACGAATTGTACACCTTTGGAATGACCCCGTCACGCCTTTGGATCGCCCGGATGTTGAAGCTGCACAAATGGCCCGGCCTCTACGTGTTGCACACGAACCCGGATGACGAACACTTTGCTTGATCGAGTCGGTTCTCCAAGAACACTTTCTCCTCTCTCTCTTTGGTGTGAATTTCGTGGGTTAAGGTAATGTGTGATGAAAATCTGATTTTCATCCATATTATAACCTCATTATTCACCACATTACTCCCCTTTGTAACCTACAACATAATGGGCATCATAATGCACCATTAACATGCAAAAGGGGTTACAAAGGAGGTGAAAGGTCATGCCACATACACATGCCACTATGCATTGTATGTGGTCCCACTTGCTTGTGTGGCATGCCATGTCACACTATGTGACATGCATCCATGCAAGCCATGCATCCCATGCATGTGTATTAAATCCACGTAAATATTGATTCTAAATCAATATATTTATCAAGCAATGTATATCAATATCGAGCTCGTGTGTGACCCTGTAGGTATGATTTAATTGATCAATATTATATTGTTCCCAACAATTAATATTATCAAATAATCATTTAACATCCATAGACGACCTTATGACTTTATCGATTGCACACGTAGGATCGAAGGACATATCCCAACAATCTCCCACTTGGCCTTCAGAGCCAGTGTGCTGCCAACTTCCTGTTGTCACTTTATGTCTATGTTTGAACTTGAGGCAAGACTCGAGTCATCCTCAATCGGTTCAAACCTTTCTTGGACTTTGAGACAGACTGTAAAACCAGATTTATCACTATGATACGAATCTGGACGTGGCCACGTATTTTCCACAGTCTCGACTCTCCAAGTGGCCGGTAAGACATGTATCCCATTATAAAATGGAGGACAATCCCATCTTGTCAATCCAAGCTCTCCCACTTGCTTCCTGATATACCCAATAACAAGTTTTATAACCTCCTTTTACGAAAGGCGTTTACTTGTATCAAAGTACACCATTTCACAATGGAATCACTCTGGACTACTCAGGTCAGAGGAAATTGCTCGACAGTCAATGAAATAGTACTATGACTCGAAATCTTAAATACTATTCCAGTCGGGTCTGTTCGATCATTAGCTCCCAGCTAATATCTATGTAATTGTACTTGATGTCCCACATCACTAGCCCATGAAGCGGCGCTATAGTACACATTACAATCTAGTTCTTTGTATTATCGGTTTGTCCGTACTCGATTATACGAACTAGGAACAAGCATATGATTCAAGTATATCAGTTCAACCATTGGGACTTCATTATGCGGTAAGTCGACCTCATAACCCAATCGATATTACTTAATCATTTGGACAATTCATATAAATTAAACCATATTTATATGAAGAAATATGTATTATACATATGAGTGAATGTTTATCAAATCTCCAAAAGTATCTAATACAGTAATAGAAATCACAACCCATCTCTAAGATGTCTGATCTCTATTGCAGTCGTGAAGCCTCAAGCTTAAACTGCCGGAGAGGTTTAGAAAGCGGGTTTGCAACCTTACCAAAAGTTGCAACTTTATTATCTCGATGTCTCCACAAAACTATCTCCTAGATAATGTAGAACTTCCTGAGCACCAGTTTAGACTTGTGGTGCTCCCTTGGCTCATTGGCTTGCGCGATAGCCCTACTATAAATAGAGAACTATCGGATGGGCCGAGCTAATTACGCCACCTAGTTCATTCAAGAACTTTCAAATCCTAACTGCCAACATTACTGCATCCAATGCAATACTGTGCTCAGCTTCTGTAGTTTAATCAGCTATATTTGATGGAACTATTCCAGCAAATATCACCTCTAACCAGACAAACGATATAACCAGATTAAAATCGGAAATTATCTTAGTCTGTTTTGAAGTTAGCATTCAAACAGCTTGTTAATATCAACTCTTTTTGTCTTCCAAAGACAACAAAATTCTTTTGTCCATCTAAGGTACATAAGAATATTCTTGGTCGCAGTCTAACGCGCCTCACCTGGATTTCCATGAAACTGACTCGTCATGCTCAAAGCATACGATACGTCCGGTCATGTACATATCATGGCATACATTATAGACCATATTGCCAAAGCATAAGGAATGTTTTCCATCCTCTTTTGCTCATCAAGTCCCGTAGGGCCTTGCATCTTGCTAAGAGATGTGCCATTACTCATTGGAATGAGACCCTTTTTGGCGTCTTTCATTCTGAACTTATCAAGTACCTTATCAATATAGGTCACTTGACTAAGTCCAAACATCATTTTCGATCTGTTCCGACAGATCTTGATGCCCAATATGTACTGTGCTTCTCCAAGATCCTTTACTGAAAACAATTTCCAAGCCATTCTTTAATAGAATTAAGCATAGAAACATTATTTCCAATAAGGAGTATGTCATCGACATACAACACAATGTATACAACGTAACTCCCACTGTTCTTCTTGTAAAACAAGACTCTTACGAGTTCCTCTGAAATCCAAAACCCAGTATGGATTCATTGAACTGAAGATTGCTACTCTGATATGCTTTGCTTTATTCCATAAATGGAATTATAAGATTGCATAATTTCTCAGCCTTATTAGGATCGATAAAACTCTTTGGCTGTGTCAAAACACATTCTCTTCTAGAATCCAATTCAAGAAGTTAGTTTTAACATCCAATATTACCATAACTCATTATCAAGATGAGTAGCAATGGCTAAGATGATCTGAATGATTTAATCAAAGCAACAGGTGAAAGTTTTTCCATAATCCACCTCGTGAATAAAACTTTTACCATCAACCTTACTTTGAAAACCCTAGGTTTTCCATCTGTCTGTTTAGATCTTAAAGATCTATTAGCATTCATTGGGTCTAACCCCGTGATGCAAATATATCAAGTTCCAAACTTGATTATCAGATATTGATATCATCTCAGATTTCATGGCACCATGCCAATTTTCAGTAGCTGGACTCGTCATAGCTTGGAATTAGGTCGAAGGTTCACCGCTTTCCAAAAGCATGAATTCATATCTCTCATTGGTCACAATATCTAAGTATTTGAATAATAGAGATAGATTTATGCCTTTCGGACCTACGAGGGCTGGTATGGCTTTCAAAACCATAAGAATACTCTCAACCCAGTCTTGAGTATTCATCATTGGTTGTTTCACTTGAACCTCATTCAAAACAACCGAGCTCCCACTGAATTTCTAGGAAAGATAACTCTTTTCAAGAAAATCACTATCTCGAGTAACAAAATATTGTTCTCAGATAGATCGTAGAAGTTGTACCCTCGAGTTTCTTATGGATACCATAAAGAAACTTTTATCCCATTTGAGTTCAAGCTCTATAGAGATAAATCTCGTCAGAGAAGCTTTTAGAACCTCAAATTTTGATGAAAACAATTTAGGGACCCTCCCTTTCCATACCTAGTATGGTGTCTTATCAACAGCTTTTGACAGCGTCCTATTCAGTGTATAAGTTGAAGTCAAGAATTGTGTGTTCCCAAAAGAGACCAGTAGTTCATTTAGACCTCTCATCGAATGGTCGAACTATATCTAATATAGTTTGTTTTCTCTTTTCCAAAACATAACCTTCATGTGCTTGTGAACTGATAGGTTCCACATACATCAGTATGGATCATCCCTAATTACTCACATGTTCTCCTTTCTCCAAGAAAGATGACATTGTTATCTTTTCAATCACACATCATTCACATGTATCAAATGACTCCAAGTCAAATGATTCTAAAATTCCTTCTAAAAG
Source organism: Euphrasia confusa (assembly GCA_954870475.1). Taxonomy (NCBI): domain Eukaryota; kingdom Viridiplantae; phylum Streptophyta; class Magnoliopsida; order Lamiales; family Orobanchaceae; genus Euphrasia; species Euphrasia confusa. The sequence continues at coordinate 40,799,648 of OX940950.1, read as the reverse complement.
AAGCTTCGTTACATGTTTAGATTTTGATTTGATCTAATCAACAATGTTTCAGTTATGTCTCATCGATACTTATTCGATTTGGCCTTTGGTCTTAATGATATATATGATTTGTCAAGTTTAAAGTATACATAAACAATATAATAATCGTACCAAAACAAAGAATAATTCACAATTAAAATAGTTACCAAACTATTTAATAGTGAAAAACTAATCCATCAGTATCTAATACTGAACCAATATTCATTGTTTATTGAAGGTACGAAATTACATAGTTATAATACTAAAACAAGGCCCTAAGGCAAAACAACATCATATGATCATACGGCTAATGCAGCGACCTTCGCTCCATTTCTTGCCTGTAGATCGACATCTCTATTCACCAAACTTATACTTCTATGTAGTTCCTCCACATAAAAAATGTGAGAACCACATTTGGCATCCAATACCCAAGAAGTAGAACTTGTGAAGTTTAATGTCTATATCATTAATACTTGAAGATGAAGCAACCCCGTTCTTCACATCTTCTTTGAACTTTGGGCAAATTCAATTATTCCCAATAATTGAGTCTCGTTCAAATTTCCCATTCAAAATTATCTCAATGTCAAAACGTGATAAATCGTAAGTGAAAAATCGAAGTTTTCTAACCAGCGATATTATCATGCAATTGAAGACCTATCTCTCATAAAATATGAGGGAGCCAACCAGACAATCGATTCACGCCATCCAATGGCTCGAAAGTCTCTAATTTGTGTCATTGATGAACTTAAGTGTTTTTGGATTAAATCACTCCCCGAGGTGTAAATAATCCTAACCTTATAATCCATCAAATGAAAGACAAATTAGGCATTTGTTTTGAAATTGAATAAAATATGAACTTTTACTTGTTTGCAATTAGTGTCCTACACTTTTGCAGTAGACGCATTCAGATTCCCTAGGAACCCTAGTAGCATTTTTGCCCATGCTCTTTTGAATACCTCATCCCTTATCATAAGAATATCCCTCTCAGGGTCCTTTTTAATTGACGACTCATCATCTTAGAAAAATTTAGGAGATCACTTAAAACAAATAATCCAATTATTTGTTGTACATGTGGTCCCTATAGGTTTCTCTTTTCCAGCCTAGCTGAAGCGATGACCCTCGTTATTCAGAACTTTTCAATATTAGCATATTCCCCGAACATGCTATTGAGTTGTTCAATGATATCTTAGGATGTGGTTATTTAACACATTTTCCTTGACTTCGTATTTGAGGACCATCCTCAAATTACGTTGTTAATCAAGAAAATTTATGTTGTTCAATTTTTCACAATCAAGAATTGAACGAAACTTGAATTGAGTTGATATTAGACATGATAAACTACAAAAGAAAGATAACTAAAGTATGTAAACAGTGATAATAGTAGGTGTACAATAGCGTTCCGGTGTATAAACAGTGATAATAGTAGGTGCAGTTAGTGGTGTACTGCTACTCGGTTTGGCTGGTTCTAAGTCTTAATCTTTCTCTCTCATTTCTAAATATCATGTCACTTTAGGCTTGTGGTTCATCATATAGTCTCTCTCTAAGAACCGGGCGTTAGAACTTATAACGTCCTTCTGGTTCATAGTACTATTGAACACACATCTTTTGTTCTTCTAGGATATTCTACAACCGCATTTGAATGCGCCGTTGTTTCCAGACATATCCATAGAATATAGGTAGTTCCGTATAACTCATAATTTTACTATTTCTATAAGAGTTCCATTTCTTGTTTACGACACACCATCTCTACACAACAGTGTATGGTGAAGTCATTTTGGATCAAATCCCAATTTCTGATTAGTATGCCATGCATTCCTCAGACAGGTACTTGCCTCCGCGATCAAATCGCAGGCTATAAATGGATATACCTTGATGGATCTCCACAATTGCTTAGTGTCCATTGACTTGTCAAAACACTTGCTTTTGTGGCACATCAGGTATTCTAATCCATTTTTCGAGTAATCATAAAATGAAGTACTCGTACCTTATTGTCTGAGTAGGCATAGGTCTGCATACATCAGAGTCAATCAATTCTTATACTTGTCCGGATCTTACATCTTATATCCATAAAGGATTGCTTAGTCATATTATCTTCCAAATTAGATTCTTAGGTCGGAAGGTCCACTCCTTCAACTTAATTGATAAAATATCAATTTTCGACCTTTGAACTTCTTATTTGAATAAACATGACTCAGCATAAGAATCCACAAGTATAATTGATAAAGAAATCTTCTTATTAGTAAAACGAGTTTCATACTACGGTTCGTTGCATCGTGGTGGACTCAGGATTCATCATTTATATATTGCTAGCCAATGTACCAAAATAGATAATATCATTATTTCTTCTTATAACCATCAAATGATTAAAAGAAATAAAATATCCATTTCTTAGAAATCCAGAACAAAGTTCTTTCTAATTTGAAAGGTACATAAAAGCAATAACCCAAAATGAAATCCTATAAAATGTCCTCCACTGCAACAGCTGCCTCCTTACAGCATTGCCCATGTAGACTACGATCTTTTCTTTTCTAAGTCGTCGGGTTTCCTGGAACCCTTGCATTTAGAATGCACATACCGCCAGTGGTTCCATATCTACACACCAGGTTCCGGTAGATAATACCATTGACTAAAGAAATTTCGTACCTTCTTTGAGAGGATAATCAGACTTCCAGTACCCAGACTGTTTGTATCGAGAATACTTGCCTCACGGCTTTCTCGTCCCATCTCGTGGTCCACTGACCACTGGGTTTGCTTGCTTTTCCTTTCCCCCGATTTAGCCCTTAGGTTCGAAACCCTTGGTCTTGGCTACAAGAGCTTGCGATTTCCGTCTCAACTCGTCTAAAAGGTCAATCATCTCAAAAACGTTTTTAAGCGTTTCCTCGAATCGACTAGCCTTTATGAGTATCCTCATCGCCTCTTGTCTAGCCTCTACATCATGTCTAAACATCTCCTTGAGTTCGAACGTGATATCAAAATCAGTCCTTTCCTCATCAGTTAAGACATTTGTAGGCTCGGGAGGACAAAGCTCACTGAGTACAAACTTGTACTCTCTAACAGTCTGGACAATGTCTAGGTCTCTATTCCAATCAATACATTTAGGGACCAATGAGTTTAAAAACCTTACGTATCACATAAAGTGGGTTCAAAGTCATATCCTAATCTATGAGCACATATAACAATAAACAATCGATTTAATATCCGATATTATCTCCCTTAAATAATATCATTAAATCACTAATCACATCTAATATATATATATATATAAGGTTCAACGATTACTTACTTTTGGTGATCGTTGAAATTGGTTAAGGTGGTGTTGAGTCGATTGAACCACCTTAATGGATCAGCCACGAATTGTACACCTTTGGAATGACCCCGTCACGCCTTTGGATCGCCCGGATGTTGAAGCCGCACAAATGGCCCGGCCTCTACGTGTTGCACACGAACCCGGATGACGAACACTTTGCTTGATCGAGTCGGTTCTCCAAGAACACTTTCTCCTCTCTCTCTTTGGTGTGAATTTCGTGGGTTAAGGTAATGTGTGATGAAAATCTGATTTTCATCCATATTATAACCTCATTATTCACCACATTACTCCCCTTTGTAACCTACAACATAATGGGCATCATAATGCACCATTAACATGCAAAAGGGGTTACAAAGGAGGGGAAAGGTCATGCCACATACACATGCCACTATGCATTGTATGTGGTCCCACTTGCTTGTGTGGCATGCCATGTCACACTATGTGACATGCATCCATGCAAGCCATGCATCCCATGCATGTGTATTAAATCCACGTAAATATTGATTCTAAATCAATATATTTATCAAGCTATGTATATCAATATCGAGCTCGTGTGTGACCCTGTAGGTATGATTTAATTGATCAATATTATATTGTTCCCAACAATTAATATTATCAAATAATCATTTAACATCCATAGACGACCTTATGACTTTATCGATTGCACACGTAGGATCGAAGGACATATCCCAACACCCGATACTATTGCGGGTGTGTATATTTAATATATGTGACTTTGATTTTCCAAAGGAATTAACCGATTTATTTATTGGGTTAATTACCGGTTAAGTTGGGTCACTATATTTTATATATGGCATGCCGTGAATACTTGACGGGAAAGTGTATCCCGTAAGGGTTGATAATATCCCCGAGATGAGTTCAAAGGAATTATTGTGTAAACCTCATGAGTGGATTCGTTCCGCACAATAATTAAGGTTGAATGGTACTAGTCTCGGATTCAAGAGATGAATAAATTAATTAGCAATAAATTAATTTTATTCATAGATATTTAAATCTTAAATACACGGAATAAATAATACTACCGGAGAAATATTATTTGATATAATATGGTTTAATATTGGGAGTGCAATTAATTTATATAGTGGAAAATAAATTAATTAATATTAATGGGAGATTAATAGATTTGGGCTTGGGCTCAATTTAATCATTAATATTGGAAGCCCAATATTCAACCTCCTTTAGATCCCCTACGTAGCCTATAAAAGCACTACATGGTCTTCACAATTAAACACACCATAAGATTATCATACTTGATATTCTAGAGAGTTCGTGAAGTAGATCCATAAGCTTGGAAGATCGTCGCCCACCCGACGTTCAAGCTAGTGCAAGGAATATGTGGGAAGATCGTAAGGTCATTAATTGATTTCGTTTCTCCGCACAACGAATCAAAAGGTAAAATCATAAACTCCCTTCTATGATTTTATGTGAATTGATTGTGATACATACATGAGCGCACGATCCGGGAAAACGAAGAACTTCGGGGACGGGGATTCGAGATCCCCGGCGAAGTTTCAACGGACCCTCGGCTGGGAGCCGAGGGCGTGCGGTCGAGCCCTAGGGCTTCGACCGCGAGGCACGCGAGGAACCCCGGCTAGGAGCCGGGGTGGGCGATCGACCGTGGTGGTCGATCGCCGGGCAGCCGCGGCGGGTTCGCCGCTGGGCGAACCGCCCTCCTCGGGCGGTGGCGGTGAGTCGCCGGACTCACCGCCCGGGGCTGCCGGAGCAGCCCAGCGATCGCATGCGTGCGATCGCGAACCCCACGGTGGGGTTCGGCTAGGGTTTAGCCGCGGGTTCATCCCGCGGCGATGCTCTTGTCGAGCCCGGTTCTTCGTGGCGTTCGTGATCGGTTTCCGGTGATGGGATTTCGGTCGGGGTTATCGGTTCCGCAATTTTTGATACCCCGGGATATCGATTTCCAACAATTGGTATCAGAGCGTTTGGTTTCGTGTTCATGTATGTGTTCAATTATCGTTCTACCTTGCAGGGATTCCGACTATCATGGTTAATTAATTGTTAATTAATTGTTTAATTAATTGTTGATTTAATTTTACCATGATTGTTAAACTCTCGGGCATGTCGAGATTCGTTTTGTGTGGATGAATGCTTGTAATAGTAAAAATTCGGGGGTTGACCGAATTTAGATTTATTATTATTGTTCTATGTTTTCCGGAAAGTGTATAGGGTCGATTTCATGTATAGAATCGATACCGGAATTGTAAATTTATTATTATGTAATTTATTTACGTTGGATCGATGTCGAGACGACCGCCGGAGAACTCATGTGACGAAGGAGAAGATGAGAGGGACACCTGGGGCTTGGGATCGATGGGATCGATCCCATGAAGATGATGATCGATCGAGGGGGCTGCCCGCGGGGCTCCTCGGCCACGCCGACCACCGGTGGTGGTGGCGCGTGGGCTGGGGACGGCGGCGGCAGTGCTCCCGGCCGGCGATCAAGGTGGGGGGGCGCGGGGTCCTTGTGATCTCGTGCTACTCCTGTTGGAAATCGATATCCCGGAATTAATAAATTAATTAAAATTAATTATCTAATTAATTCCGAACGAAATCCTTCGGAGAACGACTATCCGGAATTGTCAATGCGGAACGACAATTCCAATCGACTCCCGGTTGCCGGAACATCCCGCCACGAACCACCACGAAGCCGAGCCCAACCAAACCCTAACCATGGGCGAACTCATGGCTGTTCGGTCGAGCCCCTTCATGGGGCACGCAGCTGATCACAGCAGCCTCCACGGACTGCTCGTAGCAGCCCGCTATCCACGCCCGAACCCTCGCAAAACAGCCCCCCCCACCGCAAACCCTAGCCGCGGCCAAGCCGCCGCATGTTTGCTCGAGGCGTGCGCACGTCATGGACGTGCGTTAGGGTTCAGCTGCACAGCCCCCGTGCAACTCCGAGCATGGCCAGCGACGCCCCGCGGATCCGCTGCGCAAGAGCGCGCAGCCCGCTGCCCAGCCATACGAGGCGGGCGCCTGGTGGTCGCGCGACCGCGCGCGACATGGACCAGGCGAGCGCCTGGTCCCCAGGCGGGCGCTTCGCTCCCAGCGAAGCTCCGTCGCGTGATTCTCGCCGGCGAGTCGCTCCAGCCGCGGCGGTCCGGCGATCCTCGATCGCCACCGCTCGGCTCGACCCCGCTGAGGATCCCAAACCTTTGGATCTTACGTTCACGTTATTCTCACGATAATTAAACTTTAAAATCATCGAAGGGGGTTCAACGATTTTACCTTTGTTCTCGTTGTACGGAGAAACGAAGAACTCAATTGACGACCTTGAGATCTTCCCGCGTATTCCTTGCACTAGCCCGGACGTCGTGTGGGCGACGATCTACCGAACTCCATGGATCCTCCTCTCTACTTTCTCTCTCTAGAATTGTGATCTTCAAGTTATGAGAATAGAGAAGACCATGTAGTGCTTTTATAGGCTACGTAGGGGATCTAAAGGAGGTGGAATATTGGGCTTCCAATAATAGTGATTAAATTGAGCCCAACAAGCCCAAATCTATTAATCCTTACTATTATTAATTATATGATTAATTCCACTATATAAATATAATTGCACTCCCAATATTCACCATATTATATCAAATAATATTTCTCCGGTAGTATTATTTATTCCGTGTATTTAAGATAGAAATGTCCATGAATAAAATTAATTTATTGCTAATTAATTAATTATTCATCTCTTATATCCGAGACTAGTACCATTCAACCTTAATTATTATGTGGAACGAATCCACCTGCAGGGTTTACATAATAATTCCTTATGAACTCATCTCGGGGACATTATCAACCCTTCCGGGATACACTGTCCGGTCAATTATTCACGGCATGTCATATATGAAATATAGTGACCCAACTTAACCGGTAATCAACCCAATAATTAAATCGGTTAATTCCTTTGGTAAATCAAAGTCACTTATATTAAATATACACACCCGCAATAATATCGGGGATTAAGAATAAAATACACTGAGACTCGAATCGATTATCGCCGGCAATCCTAATCGATGAATCTCAACGATCCGCTCAATACACCAAGTGTACAAGTGTGATAAAATAATTAAGATAAATTATTTTCTCTCTCACACAACGACTATACCGATGGATTGGTCCGTGTCCATCTAGGCCGTGAGCAACTGTTCGATTAAATACGAGTAACCGATAGTATGATCTTCTGTGTGCCCATGCAACACCATACTAACTACAACGTATAAAATCCAGGACTATGATTTGCATATATTTAATTATAAATAATTAAACGCAAATAATTGTTTATTTAGTTAAATAGATTAATGGCAATGGATCGTAAGTTTGCGTTACTTAAATCTAGACATTAAGTACACAACTCCAACAATCTCCCACTTGTACTAAGGTCTAGTCATTTCCTCCAAACTCCCGACTCCCATACTCATCACGTGCTTAGGTTGTACTTCCAAGAAGTACTATGTGAATGAGCACTCTAGGTTGCCGCTCTGAAGTTATCTTGGTGACTACAGCGTCGTCTCCCTCGACGATGATTCGTATCAGGTGGTACTTGCACTATGTGTTATCTTACACTTATGGACTAGTGATTTCTTCCCATTTGCCATTGCACCGCTATTTACATAGCCTTTGGCAAATTAAGAATCAGATCTAAGTCCCAGAGATTATCCCGGAGTTATACCAAAACTTCTGCTGCCTCTGAGGCCGCTATTTGGTTGGCAGAGTCCGAAAAGCATCGTGCTTATCACTCTTCCATGTTAAAACTCCTTCTCCTTTAATAGTGAAATACATAGCCTGATCGACTTACACCGGTCCTCATTCGATTAGAAATCTAAGAGAATGTAATCCAAAGGAAAAACTCGTCTGCTTCCTAGTCTAGAACAGTACTTCGAAAGTACTTTTACGGCAGTCGAATATTCCTTTCCAGGATTACCTTGATATCCTCCCACTACGCTAACCGCATAGCCGATATCAGGTTCTTGTTTTCAACAATGCATTTATTAAGCTTTCCACACTCAAGGTGTAGGAAACTGCTTTCATTGCTTCTATCTCCTTTTGTGTTCCAAAACACATATCCTTAGATAGATGCATTCCGTCTCTGAAAGGTAACGAACCTTTCTTGGAATCTTGCATGTTTTAAAACGAACCATAATCATTTATGTAAGATGTCCAGGAGAAGTACAATGTTCTATCTAGAGATCCATGATCTCAAGAACATGTCCAACTTCTTCCTTTATCTTTCATAATGATTCATCTAGACAACCATCATTTTTTGTCTGATAACATCTTTACATTGTTGCCAATGATAAGAGTGTCATCTACATAAAACCTCCGAGAAACACCACCTTGTTTCCATCACGTTTCCAATACACACAATTCGTTTATGCTTTTGATGAATCCATAAAATGGACTATCTCATCAATTTGCAAGTACCACGAACTCAATGCTTTGTTCCAATCCATAAATGGATCAACTAAGCTTGTACTCTAAATGATCTCGCCTCTTAGCAATAATCCTTATTGCTCTCCAAGAAGGCACATTTAGATCTAGTACGGCCTTCATGTAGATCCAGGGATCGATTTCATGTATACTAGGTCCAGAGTCCGAAGACTCTCCTAGTCTTATGAATATCTCCGGTTGTCCCACAACCTCCCACTACAATAGCGTTCCGGTGTATAAACAGTGATAATAGTAGGTGCAGTTAGTGGTGTACTGCTACTCGGTTTGGCTGGTTCTAAGTCTTAATCTTTCTCTCTCATTTCTAAATATCATGTCACTTTAGGCTTGTGGTTCATCATATAGTCTCTCTCTAAGAACCGGGCGTTAGAACTTATAACGTCCTTCTGGTTCATAGTACTATTGAACACACATCTTTTGTTCTTCTAGGATATTCTACAACCGCATTTGAATGCGCCGTTGTTTCCAGACATATCCATAGAATATAGGTAGTTCCGTATAACTCATAATTTTACTATTTCTATAAGAGTTCCATTTCTTGTTTACGACACACCATCTCTACACAACAGTGTATGGTGAAGTCATTTTGGATCAAATCCCAATTTCTGATTAGTATGCCATGCATTCCTCAGACAGGTACTTGCCTCCGCGATCAAATCGCAGGCTATAAATGGATATACCTTGATGGATCTCCACAATTGCTTAGTGTCCATTGACTTGTCAAAACACTTGCTTTTGTGGCACATCAGGTATTCTAATCCATTTTTCGAGTAATCATAAAATGAAGTACTCGTACCTTATTGTCTGAGTAGGCATAGGTCTGCATACATCAGAGTCAATCAATTCTTATACTTGTCCGGATCTTACATCTTATATCCATAAAGGATTGCTTAGTCATATTATCTTCCAAATTAGATTCTTAGGTCGGAAGGTCCACTCCTTCAACTTAATTGATAAAATATCAATTTTCGACCTTTGAACTTCTTATTTGAATAAACATGACTCAGCATAAGAATCCACAAGTATAATTGATAAAGAAATCTTCTTATTAGTAAAACGAGTTTCATACTACGGTTCGTTGCATCGTGGTGGACTCAGGATTCATCATTTATATATTGCTAGCCAATGTACCAAAATAGATAATATCATTATTTCTTCTTATAACCATCAAATGATTAAAAGAAATAAAATATCCATTTCTTAGAAATCCAGAACAAAGTTCTTTCTAATTTGAAAGGTACATAAAAGCAATAACCCAAAATGAAATCCTATAAAATGTCCTCCACTGCAACAGCTGCCTCCTTACAGCATTGCCCATGTAGACTACGATCTTTTCTTTTCTAAGTCGTCGGGTTTCCTGGAACCCTTGCATTTAGAATGCACATACCGCCAGTGGTTCCATATCTACACACCAGGTTCCGGTAGATAATACCATTGACTAAAGAAATTTCGTACCTTCTTTGAGAGGATAATCAGACTTCCAGTACCCAGACTGTTTGTATCGAGAATACTTGCCTCACGGCTTTCTCGTCCCATCTCGTGGTCCACTGACCACTGGGTTTGCTTGCTTTTCCTTTCCCCCGATTTAGCCCTTAGGTTCGAAACCCTTGGTCTTGGCTACAAGAGCTTGCGATTTCCGTCTCAACTCGTCTAAAAGGTCAATCATCTCAAAAACGTTTTTAAGCGTTTCCTCGAATCGACTAGCCTTTATGAGTATCCTCATCGCCTCTTGTCTAGCCTCTACATCATGTCTAAACATCTCCTTGAGTTCGAACGTGATATCAAAATCAGTCCTTTCCTCATCAGTTAAGACATTTGTAGGCTCGGGAGGACAAAGCTCACTGAGTACAAACTTGTACTCTCTAACAGTCTGGACAATGTCTAGGTCTCTATTCCAATCAATACATTTAGGGACCAATGAGTTTAAAAACCTTACGTATCACATAAAGTGGGTTCAAAGTCATATCCTAATCTATGAGCACATATAACAATAAACAATCGATTTAATATCCGATATTATCTCCCTTAAATAATATCATTAAATCACTAATCACATCTAATATATATATATATATAAGGTTCAACGATTACTTACTTTTGGTGATCGTTGAAATTGGTTAAGGTGGTGTTGAGTCGATTGAACCACCTTAATGGATCAGCCACGAATTGTACACCTTTGGAATGACCCCGTCACGCCTTTGGATCGCCCGGATGTTGAAGCCGCACAAATGGCCCGGCCTCTACGTGTTGCACACGAACCCGGATGACGAACACTTTGCTTGATCGAGTCGGTTCTCCAAGAACACTTTCTCCTCTCTCTCTTTGGTGTGAATTTCGTGGGTTAAGGTAATGTGTGATGAAAATCTGATTTTCATCCATATTATAACCTCATTATTCACCACATTACTCCCCTTTGTAACCTACAACATAATGGGCATCATAATGCACCATTAACATGCAAAAGGGGTTACAAAGGAGGGGAAAGGTCATGCCACATACACATGCCACTATGCATTGTATGTGGTCCCACTTGCTTGTGTGGCATGCCATGTCACACTATGTGACATGCATCCATGCAAGCCATGCATCCCATGCATGTGTATTAAATCCACGTAAATATTGATTCTAAATCAATATATTTATCAAGCTATGTATATCAATATCGAGCTCGTGTGTGACCCTGTAGGTATGATTTAATTGATCAATATTATATTGTTCCCAACAATTAATATTATCAAATAATCATTTAACATCCATAGACGACCTTATGACTTTATCGATTGCACACGTAGGATCGAAGGACATATCCCAACACCCGATACTATTGCGGGTGTGTATATTTAATATATGTGACTTTGATTTTCCAAAGGAATTAACCGATTTATTTATTGGGTTAATTACCGGTTAAGTTGGGTCACTATATTTTATATATGGCATGCCGTGAATACTTGACGGGAAAGTGTATCCCGTAAGGGTTGATAATATCCCCGAGATGAGTTCAAAGGAATTATTGTGTAAACCTCATGAGTGGATTCGTTCCGCACAATAATTAAGGTTGAATGGTACTAGTCTCGGATTCAAGAGATGAATAAATTAATTAGCAATAAATTAATTTTATTCATAGATATTTAAATCTTAAATACACGGAATAAATAATACTACCGGAGAAATATTATTTGATATAATATGGTTTAATATTGGGAGTGCAATTAATTTATATAGTGGAAAATAAATTAATTAATATTAATGGGAGATTAATAGATTTGGGCTTGGGCTCAATTTAATCATTAATATTGGAAGCCCAATATTCAACCTCCTTTAGATCCCCTACGTAGCCTATAAAAGCACTACATGGTCTTCACAATTAAACACACCATAAGATTATCATACTTGATATTCTAGAGAGTTCGTGAAGTAGATCCATAAGCTTGGAAGATCGTCGCCCACCCGACGTTCAAGCTAGTGCAAGGAATATGTGGGAAGATCGTAAGGTCATTAATTGATTTCGTTTCTCCGCACAACGAATCAAAAGGTAAAATCATAAACTCCCTTCTATGATTTTATGTGAATTGATTGTGATACATACATGAGCGCACGATCCGGGAAAACGAAGAACTTCGGGGACGGGGATTCGAGATCCCCGGCGAAGTTTCAACGGACCCTCGGCTGGGAGCCGAGGGCGTGCGGTCGAGCCCTAGGGCTTCGACCGCGAGGCACGCGAGGAACCCCGGCTAGGAGCCGGGGTGGGCGATCGACCGTGGTGGTCGATCGCCGGGCAGCCGCGGCGGGTTCGCCGCTGGGCGAACCGCCCTCCTCGGGCGGTGGCGGTGAGTCGCCGGACTCACCGCCCGGGGCTGCCGGAGCAGCCCAGCGATCGCATGCGTGCGATCGCGAACCCCACGGTGGGGTTCGGCTAGGGTTTAGCCGCGGGTTCATCCCGCGGCGATGCTCTTGTCGAGCCCGGTTCTTCGTGGCGTTCGTGATCGGTTTCCGGTGATGGGATTTCGGTCGGGGTTATCGGTTCCGCAATTTTTGATACCCCGGGATATCGATTTCCAACAATTGGTATCAGAGCGTTTGGTTTCGTGTTCATGTATGTGTTCAATTATCGTTCTACCTTGCAGGGATTCCGACTATCATGGTTAATTAATTGTTAATTAATTGTTTAATTAATTGTTGATTTAATTTTACCATGATTGTTAAACTCTCGGGCATGTCGAGATTCGTTTTGTGTGGATGAATGCTTGTAATAGTAAAAATTCGGGGGTTGACCGAATTTAGATTTATTATTATTGTTCTATGTTTTCCGGAAAGTGTATAGGGTCGATTTCATGTATAGAATCGATACCGGAATTGTAAATTTATTATTATGTAATTTATTTACGTTGGATCGATGTCGAGACGACCGCCGGAGAACTCATGTGACGAAGGAGAAGATGAGAGGGACACCTGGGGCTTGGGATCGATGGGATCGATCCCATGAAGATGATGATCGATCGAGGGGGCTGCCCGCGGGGCTCCTCGGCCACGCCGACCACCGGTGGTGGTGGCGCGTGGGCTGGGGACGGCGGCGGCAGTGCTCCCGGCCGGCGATCAAGGTGGGGGGGCGCGGGGTCCTTGTGATCTCGTGCTACTCCTGTTGGAAATCGATATCCCGGAATTAATAAATTAATTAAAATTAATTATCTAATTAATTCCGAACGAAATCCTTCGGAGAACGACTATCCGGAATTGTCAATGCGGAACGACAATTCCAATCGACTCCCGGTTGCCGGAACATCCCGCCACGAACCACCACGAAGCCGAGCCCAACCAAACCCTAACCATGGGCGAACTCATGGCTGTTCGGTCGAGCCCCTTCATGGGGCACGCAGCTGATCACAGCAGCCTCCACGGACTGCTCGTAGCAGCCCGCTATCCACGCCCGAACCCTCGCAAAACAGCCCCCCCCACCGCAAACCCTAGCCGCGGCCAAGCCGCCGCATGTTTGCTCGAGGCGTGCGCACGTCATGGACGTGCGTTAGGGTTCAGCTGCACAGCCCCCGTGCAACTCCGAGCATGGCCAGCGACGCCCCGCGGATCCGCTGCGCAAGAGCGCGCAGCCCGCTGCCCAGCCATACGAGGCGGGCGCCTGGTGGTCGCGCGACCGCGCGCGACATGGACCAGGCGAGCGCCTGGTCCCCAGGCGGGCGCTTCGCTCCCAGCGAAGCTCCGTCGCGTGATTCTCGCCGGCGAGTCGCTCCAGCCGCGGCGGTCCGGCGATCCTCGATCGCCACCGCTCGGCTCGACCCCGCTGAGGATCCCAAACCTTTGGATCTTACGTTCACGTTATTCTCACGATAATTAAACTTTAAAATCATCGAAGGGGGTTCAACGATTTTACCTTTGTTCTCGTTGTACGGAGAAACGAAGAACTCAATTGACGACCTTGAGATCTTCCCGCGTATTCCTTGCACTAGCCCGGACGTCGTGTGGGCGACGATCTACCGAACTCCATGGATCCTCCTCTCTACTTTCTCTCTCTAGAATTGTGATCTTCAAGTTATGAGAATAGAGAAGACCATGTAGTGCTTTTATAGGCTACGTAGGGGATCTAAAGGAGGTGGAATATTGGGCTTCCAATAATAGTGATTAAATTGAGCCCAACAAGCCCAAATCTATTAATCCTTACTATTATTAATTATATGATTAATTCCACTATATAAATATAATTGCACTCCCAATATTCACCATATTATATCAAATAATATTTCTCCGGTAGTATTATTTATTCCGTGTATTTAAGATAGAAATGTCCATGAATAAAATTAATTTATTGCTAATTAATTAATTATTCATCTCTTATATCCGAGACTAGTACCATTCAACCTTAATTATTATGTGGAACGAATCCACCTGCAGGGTTTACATAATAATTCCTTATGAACTCATCTCGGGGACATTATCAACCCTTCCGGGATACACTGTCCGGTCAATTATTCACGGCATGTCATATATGAAATATAGTGACCCAACTTAACCGGTAATCAACCCAATAATTAAATCGGTTAATTCCTTTGGTAAATCAAAGTCACTTATATTAAATATACACACCCGCAATAATATCGGGGATTAAGAATAAAATACACTGAGACTCGAATCGATTATCGCCGGCAATCCTAATCGATGAATCTCAACGATCCGCTCAATACACCAAGTGTACAAGTGTGATAAAATAATTAAGATAAATTATTTTCTCTCTCACACAACGACTATACCGATGGATTGGTCCGTGTCCATCTAGGCCGTGAGCAACTGTTCGATTAAATACGAGTAACCGATAGTATGATCTTCTGTGTGCCCATGCAACACCATACTAACTACAACGTATAAAATCCAGGACTATGATTTGCATATATTTAATTATAAATAATTAAACGCAAATAATTGTTTATTTAGTTAAATAGATTAATGGCAATGGATCGTAAGTTTGCGTTACTTAAATCTAGACATTAAGTACACAACTCCAACAATCTCCCACTTGTACTAAGGTCTAGTCATTTCCTCCAAACTCCCGACTCCCATACTCATCACGTGCTTAGGTTGTACTTCCAAGAAGTACTATGTGAATGAGCACTCTAGGTTGCCGCTCTGAAGTTATCTTGGTGACTACAGCGTCGTCTCCCTCGACGATGATTCGTATCAGGTGGTACTTGCACTATGTGTTATCTTACACTTATGGACTAGTGATTTCTTCCCATTTGCCATTGCACCGCTATTTACATAGCCTTTGGCAAATTAAGAATCAGATCTAAGTCCCAGAGATTATCCCGGAGTTATACCAAAACTTCTGCTGCCTCTGAGGCCGCTATTTGGTTGGCAGAGTCCGAAAAGCATCGTGCTTATCACTCTTCCATGTTAAAACTCCTTCTCCTTTAATAGTGAAATACATAGCCTGATCGACTTACACCGGTCCTCATTCGATTAGAAATCTAAGAGAATGTAATCCAAAGGAAAAACTCGTCTGCTTCCTAGTCTAGAACAGTACTTCGAAAGTACTTTTACGGCAGTCGAATATTCCTTTCCAGGATTACCTTGATATCCTCCCACTACGCTAACCGCATAGCCGATATCAGGTTCTTGTTTTCAACAATGCATTTATTAAGCTTTCCACACTCAAGGTGTAGGAAACTGCTTTCATTGCTTCTATCTCCTTTTGTGTTCCAAAACACATATCCTTAGATAGATGCATTCCGTCTCTGAAAGGTAACGAACCTTTCTTGGAATCTTGCATGTTTTAAAACGAACCATAATCATTTATGTAAGATGTCCAGGAGAAGTACAATGTTCTATCTAGAGATCCATGATCTCAAGAACATGTCCAACTTCTTCCTTTATCTTTCATAATGATTCATCTAGACAACCATCATTTTTTGTCTGATAACATCTTTACATTGTTGCCAATGATAAGAGTGTCATCTACATAAAACCTCCGAGAAACACCACCTTGTTTCCATCACGTTTCCAATACACACAATTCGTTTATGCTTTTGATGAATCCATAAAATGGACTATCTCATCAATTTGCAAGTACCACGAACTCAATGCTTTGTTCCAATCCATAAATGGATCAACTAAGCTTGTACTCTAAATGATCTCGCCTCTTAGCAATAATCCTTATTGCTCTCCAAGAAGGCACATTTAGATCTAGTACGGCCTTCATGTAGATCCAGGGATCGATTTCATGTATACTAGGTCCAGAGTCCGAAGACTCTCCTAGTCTTATGAATATCTCCGGTTGTCCCACAACCTCCCACTACAATAGCGTTCCGGTGTATAAACAGTGATAATAGTAGGTGCAGTTAGTGGTGTACTGCTACTCGGTTTGGCTGGTTCTAAGTCTTAATCTTTCTCTCTCATTTCTAAATATCATGTCACTTTAGGCTTGTGGTTCATCATATAGTCTCTCTCTAAGAACCGGGCGTTAGAACTTATAACGTCCTTCTGGTTCATAGTACTATTGAACACACATCTTTTGTTCTTCTAGGATATTCTACAACCGCATTTGAATGCGCCGTTGTTTCCAGACATATCCATAGAATATAGGTAGTTCCGTATAACTCATAATTTTACTATTTCTATAAGAGTTCCATTTCTTGTTTACGACACACCATCTCTACACAACAGTGTATGGTGAAGTCATTTTGGATCAAATCCCAATTTCTGATTAGTATGCCATGCATTCCTCAGACAGGTACTTGCCTCCGCGATCAAATCGCAGGCTATAAATGGATATACCTTGATGGATCTCCACAATTGCTTAGTGTCCATTGACTTGTCAAAACACTTGCTTTTGTGGCACATCAGGTATTCTAATCCATTTTTCGAGTAATCATAAAATGAAGTACTCGTACCTTATTGTCTGAGTAGGCATAGGTCTGCATACATCAGAGTCAATCAATTCTTATACTTGTCCGGATCTTACATCTTATATCCATAAAGGATTGCTTAGTCATATTATCTTCCAAATTAGATTCTTAGGTCGGAAGGTCCACTCCTTCAACTTAATTGATAAAATATCAATTTTCGACCTTTGAACTTCTTATTTGAATAAACATGACTCAGCATAAGAATCCACAAGTATAATTGATAAAGAAATCTTCTTATTAGTAAAACGAGTTTCATACTACGGTTCGTTGCATCGTGGTGGACTCAGGATTCATCATTTATATATTGCTAGCCAATGTACCAAAATAGATAATATCATTATTTCTTCTTATAACCATCAAATGATTAAAAGAAATAAAATATCCATTTCTTAGAAATCCAGAACAAAGTTCTTTCTAATTTGAAAGGTACATAAAAGCAATAACCCAAAATGAAATCCTATAAAATGTCCTCCACTGCAACAGCTGCCTCCTTACAGCATTGCCCATGTAGACTACGATCTTTTCTTTTCTAAGTCGTCGGGTTTCCTGGAACCCTTGCATTTAGAATGCACATACCGCCAGTGGTTCCATATCTACACACCAGGTTCCGGTAGATAATACCATTGACTAAAGAAATTTCGTACCTTCTTTGAGAGGATAATCAGACTTCCAGTACCCAGACTGTTTGTATCGAGAATACTTGCCTCACGGCTTTCTCGTCCCATCTCGTGGTCCACTGACCACTGGGTTTGCTTGCTTTTCCTTTCCCCCGATTTAGCCCTTAGGTTCGAAACCCTTGGTCTTGGCTACAAGAGCTTGCGATTTCCGTCTCAACTCGTCTAAAAGGTCAATCATCTCAAAAACGTTTTTAAGCGTTTCCTCGAATCGACTAGCCTTTATGAGTATCCTCATCGCCTCTTGTCTAGCCTCTACATCATGTCTAAACATCTCCTTGAGTTCGAACGTGATATCAAAATCAGTCCTTTCCTCATCAGTTAAGACATTTGTAGGCTCGGGAGGACAAAGCTCACTGAGTACAAACTTGTACTCTCTAACAGTCTGGACAATGTCTAGGTCTCTATTCCAATCAATACATTTAGGGACCAATGAGTTTAAAAACCTTACGTATCACATAAAGTGGGTTCAAAGTCATATCCTAATCTATGAGCACATATAACAATAAACAATCGATTTAATATCCGATATTATCTCCCTTAAATAATATCATTAAATCACTAATCACATCTAAAATCCCATCAGGTAAGGCAAGCCACGGTGTGTGGACGTTTACCCACCCAAACGACTTAGCAATTAGATTTCCTTCGGTCATACATCACTTATAGCGGAACCTCGGTGGGAGGAATACTATAAGGCGTATCTAAGTGTAAACCATTACTCAGTACCAAAGTAAATCGTTTGGAATTGCTACATCACCGCAAGCCACGTTGTGTGGACGTTTACGACAACTTCACAACTCTTCACAATTTCTTACAACTGTCTACATCAATTAATCCAAAATCTGTCAGCATAGCAAGCCACGTTGTGTGGACGTTTACTTCACTAAGAGATCTTTATAATTGACTCCCAATTACTTGATCCATTTAATCTCGTAAATCAAGACGTGGAGAATCATAAGTGAAACTCGAAGTTTCTTACCAGTGATTCACCATGCGAACGACCCTATCTCTCATAAATGAGGGAGCCGAGCAGACAAACGACCCATCTATCAAAGAATGGCACGAAAGTTTCTAATTTGTGTCCTCTACATGACCAAGTGGCTTTGGCTCCATTCCACTCCCCGGGGTGAGAATGAGTCGACTTGAAATCAGTTTTGGAAAGACAAATTAGGCATTGTTTGATAAACTTAATCAATGTTTCTCGTAAAAGGAATTACAAGAATTCTCCTCCAATGACTTGTCTATACGAACTTCAAAAGTCCATAAAAGTCACCAAGAGAACAGCAATGGAGACCATGGATATGTTTCCATACCCTCTCCCACTTAGCTTTTTACAATAAAGGGATACGCTATCTAATGCATAATTAAATACACATAAGCATGCATACATGAAATAAAGCACATAGAATATTATCACATAGTCAAAATAATTACTAGAATATTATTTTCCGACTATTATGGCTTTATCGCATCCCCGTACGCATCTTCTAGTCTTCAGTCTTCGTTCTTGAATGCTCCATGTGACGAGAATATTAATCCCAATATTTAAATCTATTTATTTTCAATTAATCCAAAAGTTACTTAATTCGAAAATTAAGTCAATCGAATATATCAAAAATAAAATTAAATATTATTAATATTTTTATTTATTTATTTTCCTATCTAATTCTATTAAATCTCTAGAATAATCTATCCAAGTTAAACTTGGAATATTCTAGAAGACTTCTATAATAGAATAAGGAAATAAAATAAATTAGGACTCTTCTACTTTCCAAGATTAATTAATTTCCATCTCTATGAAAATTCCCATAAAATAGGAATAATCAATTAGGAAATAAATCAATCCTAAATTAACTCTTATTCATTTCCTATTATATTAAATCTCTAGGATCCTATTCCAAGTAGAACTCGGAATACTCTAGAAGACTTCCATAATAGAATAAGGAATAAAATTAATTCCAATTAATTCTTTTCCTAATCCATGAGAATTCCCAAAAATAGGAAAACTCAAATAGGAAAAACCGAATTAATTAGGAAAGTAGTATCTTGGTAGGAGAACACGAGATCACGAGGACCCCGCGCCCTCCCACCATCGATCGCCGGCCGGGGAGGAGCGCCGCCGCCACCTTAGCCCACGCGCCACCACCATCGGTGGCCGGCGTGGCCAAGAAATCCCACGGGCAGCCCCCTCCGCGCCTCTGATCGATCCTCATGGGATCGATCCTCGTGATCGATCCCCGGTCCTCCCTCTCATCTTCTCCTTCGTCACATGTGTTCTCCGGCGGTCGTCTCGGCATCGATCCAACGTAAATAAATTACAAGAATTAAATTACAATTATCCGGTATCGATTCTATACATGAAATCGACCCTATACATTTTCCGGAAAAAGTAGAACGTAATAATAAACCTAAATTCGGTCAACCCCCGAATTTTTACTATTACAAGCATTCACCACACATAAAACGAATCTCGACATGTCCGAGAGTTTAATAATCAAGAACAATATTATGACAATAATTAAGAACAATTATATCTAGCCATAATAGTCGGAAACCCTGCAAGGTAGAACAATTTATCGAAAAATAACGTGAACGAAAACCAACGCTCTGATACCAATTGTTGGAAATCGATATCCCGGAATTAATAAATTAATTAAAATTAATTATCTAATTAATTCCGAACGAAATCCTTCGGAGAACGACTATCCGGAATTGTCAATGCGGAACGACAATTCCAATCGACTCCCGGTTGCCGGAACATCCCGCCACGAACCACCACGAAGCCGAGCCCAACCAAACCCTAACCATGGGCGAACTCATGGCTGTTCGGTCGAGCCCCTTCATGGGGCACGCAGCTGATCACAGCAGCCTCCACGGACTGCTCGTAGCAGCCCGCTATCCACGCCCGAACCCTCGCAAAACAGCCCCCCCCACCGCAAACCCTAGCCGCGGCCAAGCCACCGCATGTTTGCTCGAGGCGTGCGCACGTCATGGACGTGCGTTAGGGTTCAGCTGCACAGCCCCCGTGCAACTCCGAGCATGGCCAGCGACGCCCCGCGGATCCGCTGCGCAAGAGCGCGCAGCCCGCTGCCCAGCCATACGAGGCGGGCGCCTGGTGGTCGCGCGACCGCGCGCGACATGGACCAGGCGAGCGCCTGGTCCCCAGGCGGGCGCTTCGCTCCCAGCGAAGCTCCGTCGCGTGATTCTCGCCGGCGAGTCGCTCCAGCCGCGGCGGTCCGGCGATCCTCGATCGCCACCGCTCGGCTCGACCCCGGTGAGGATCCCAAACCTTTGGATCTTACGTTCACGTTATTCTCACGATAATTAAACTTTAAAATCATCGAAGGGGGTTCAACGATTTTACCTTTGTTCTCGTTGTACGGAGAAACGAAGAACTCAATTGACGACCTTGAGATCTTCCCGCGTATTCCTTGCACTAGCCCGGACGTCGTGTGGGCGACGATCTACCGAACTCCATGGATCCTCCTCTCTACTTTCTCTCTCTAGAATTGTGATCTTCAAGTTATGAGAATAGAGAAGACCATGTAGTGCTTTTATAGGCTACGTAGGGGATCTAAAGGAGGTGGAATATTGGGCTTCCAATAATAGTGATTAAATTGAGCCCAACAAGCCCAAATCTATTAATCCTTACTATTATTAATTATATGATTAATTCCACTATATAAATATAATTGCACTCCCAATATTCACCATATTATATCAAATAATATTTCTCCGGTAGTATTATTTATTCCGTGTATTTAAGATAGAAATGTCCATGAATAAAATTAATTTATTGCTAATTAATTAATTATTCATCTCTTATATCCGAGACTAGTACCATTCAACCTTAATTATTATGTGGAACGAATCCACCTGCAGGGTTTACATAATAATTCCTTATGAACTCATCTCGGGGACATTATCAACCCTTCCGGGATACACTGTCCGGTCAATTATTCACGGCATGTCATATATGAAATATAGTGACCCAACTTAACCGGTAATCAACCCAATAATTAAATCGGTTAATTCCTTTGGTAAATCAAAGTCACTTATATTAAATATACACACCCGCAATAATATCGGGGATTAAGAATAAAATACACTGAGACTCGAATCGATTATCGCCGGCAATCCTAATCGATGAATCTCAACGATCCGCTCAATACACCAAGTGTACAAGTGTGATAAAATAATTAAGATAAATTATTTTCTCTCTCACACAACGACTATACCGATGGATTGGTCCGTGTCCATCTAGGCCGTGAGCAACTGTTCGATTAAATACGAGTAACCGATAGTATGATCTTCTGTGTGCCCATGCAACACCATACTAACTACAACGTATAAAATCCAGGACTATGATTTGCATATATTTAATTATAAATAATTAAACGCAAATAATTGTTTATTTAGTTAAATAGATTAATGGCAATGGATCGTAAGTTTGCGTTACTTAAATCTAGACATTAAGTACACAACTCCAACAACTCCTACCTAGATTCACTTTCCAAATTGATTCTGTTTTTCCTATTTTGAGTATTCCTAAGTTTGGGAACTCTCATGGAAATAGGAAAAGAATTAATTGGAATTAATTTATTTCCTTATTCTATTATGGAAGTCTTCTAGAATATTACAAGTCCTACTTGGAATAGGATTCTAGAGATTTAATAGAATTAGATAGGAAAATAATTAATTAATAAAATTGTTTTATTTCCTATTTGATTATTCCTATTTTATAGGAGTTTTCATGGACATGGAAATTAATTAATTTTGGAAAGTAGAAGAGTCCTAATTTATTTTTCCTTATTCTATTATAGAAGTCTTCTAGAATATTCCAAGTTTTACTTGGATAGATTATTCTAGAGATTTAATAGAATTAGATAGGAAAATAAATAAATAAAAATATTAATAATATTTAATTTTATTTTTTATTTATTCGATTGACTTAATTTTCGAATTGAGTATCTTTTGGATTTATTAAAAATAAATAGATTTAAATATTGGGATTAATATTCTCGTCACATGGAGCATTCAAGAACGAAGACTGAAGACTAGAAGACGCATACGGAGATGGAATAAAGCCATGATAGTCGGAAAATATTTTTCTAGCATTATTTTGACTATGTGATATGTGCTTTATTACTTGTATGCATGCTATATGTGTTTACTTTATGCACTAGATAGCGTATCCCTTTGTTATAAAAAGCTAAGTGGGAGAGGGGATGGAAACATTCTCATGGTCTCCATTACTGTTCTCTTGGTGACATTTATGAGCTTTCGAAGTTCATATAGATATGTCATTGGAGGAGAATTCTTGTAATTCCTTTTACGAGAAACATTGATTAAGTTTATCAAACAATGCCTAATTTGTCTTTCTGAAACTGACTTCAAGTCGACTCATTCTCACCCCGGGGAGTGGAATGGAGCCAAAGCCACTTGGTCATGTGGATGACACAAATTAGAGACATTCGTACCATTCTTTTGAAGGTGGATCGTCTGTCTGCTCGGCTCCCTCATCTAATGAG
The DNA here is from genome assembly GCA_954870475.1 of Euphrasia confusa. Classification (NCBI taxonomy): domain Eukaryota; kingdom Viridiplantae; phylum Streptophyta; class Magnoliopsida; order Lamiales; family Orobanchaceae; genus Euphrasia; species Euphrasia confusa. Next base: position 40,776,229 of record OX940950.1, on the reverse strand, counting down.
AGATAGGGTTGTTCGCATGGTGAATCACTGGTTAGAAACTTCGAGTTTCACTTATGATTCTCCGCGTCTTGATTTACGAAAATCGAATGGATCTCGTAATTGGGAGTCAATTATAAAAGTCTCTTGGTGTAGTAAATGTCCACACCACGTGGCTTGCTATACTAACGGATTTATGATTAATTGATGTAGACAGTTGTAAGGAATTGTGAAGAGTTGTGAAGTTATCGTAAACGTCCACACCACGTGGCTTGCGGTGATGTAGCAATTCCAAATAATTTACTTGGTGCTGAGTAATGGTTTACCCTTAGATACGCATTATAGTATTCCTCCCCACGAGGTTACGCTATAAGTGATGTATGACCAAAGAATATCTAATTACTAAATCATTTGGGTGGGTAAACGTCCACACCACGTGGCTTGCCTTGCCTGATGGGATTTTAGATGTAATTAGTAATTTAATGATATTATTTGAGGGAGATAATATCGGATATTAAATTGATTGTTTGTTTAAATGTGCTTATAGGTTTAGAGAATAGTTATGAATCCACTTTTTGTGATACTCAAGGAGCATAAACTCACTGGCCCCAATTATATTGATTGGAGGAGAAATTTAGACATTGTCCTAACTTCTGAAGAGTACAAATTTGTACTCCATGAATTGTGCCCTGCTGAGCCCACGGCTGCCTCAACTAATCAGGAAAGAGAGGCATATCGGATGTGGAAAAAGGCTGATGAAATGGCTAGGTGTTATATTTTGGCTTCCATGTCAAATGTACTCCAAACCCAACATGAGTCGATGGCCACTGCCTATGATATGTTGTTTAACCTCAAAGAAATGTTTGGGGAGGAAGATCGTGCGGCAAGGCAAGAAGCCATGAGAGTCCTCATGACAACTACTGAGTCTGAAGGAACGCCCGTAGGGGATCACGTTCTTAAGATGATGAGTTTGTTGAATGAGCTTGAGATCCTAGGAGCTCAAATTGATGCTGAGACGCAAGTCGACATCATACTCCAGTCTCTGACCCCTAGTTTTGAGCAGTTTCGCATGAGTTATAATATGGGTAAACTGTCTTATACTCTTGCGCAACTCCTGACTGAACTGAAGGCGGAAGAGGGGATCTACAAGAAGGGCAAGTCTCAAGCGCTTGTAGCTACCAAGTCCAAAGGCTTGAAGCCTGTTGGAGGTAGGGGCAAGAAAAGGAAGCAAGCCTGGAAACCCAGTGGTGCCAAGAGGAGTGGACCACGAGTGGGGGCTGCAAAGCCAAGGGGCAAGTGCTTCCGATGCAATAAGTCTGGACACTGGAAGTCTGAATGTCCTCTCAAAGGTACAAATTTTTCTTTAGTCGTAAAAACATAGTCAGCGGTATTATCTACCAGAATTCTGGTGTGTAGATATGGAACCACTGACGGTATGTGCATTTTGAATGCAGGGGTTCCAGAAAACCCGGCGACTTAGAGAAGAAGAGTTCGAGTCTACACGGGCAAAAGCTGTAGAGGAGGCAGCGGTTCGGTGGAAGACATTTATCTGCTTTAGTAGTTAAATAGGATTTCATTTCAAGTTTATTGCATTATGTACCCTTTATTTTAGAAAGAACGTTTTGTTCTGGATTTCTATTATTTATGAATGGATATTTTATTTCTTTAATCATTTGATGATTTTGATAAGAAATAATGGGTATTATCTATTCTGGTACATTAGATAACAATATATGAATGATAGATCCTTAGTCTACCACGATGCAACAAACCGTTCTATAACTTGTTTTACTTATTAGATATATTTCTTGTTAAATCATTATACTTGTGAATTCTTATACTTAGTAGTATTTATTCAAATAAAATTCAAAAGGTCGAAATTGATTTGATCAATTAAAGTTGAAGGAATGGACCTTCCGACCTAAGAATTGAATTTGGAAGATGATACAACTAAGCATACCTTTATGAGTAAAGGGTAGAATTCGGACAAGTATTGAGAATGATCAATGATATATGCAGTCATATGTGTAGTGCGAGCAATTCTTTTGAGAATACTCGAAGATGGATTAGAATGCTTGATGTGCCATAAAAGCGAAGTGTTTTAGTCACAAAGCAATTATGGGGAACCTTCAAAGTATATCCATTGGAAGCCTGCGACTTAGTCGCGGAGGCCATCACATAACACATAGCATAATCAAAGATTGGGATTCAATCCCAAAATGACTGCACCATACACTTACGTGTAGAGATGGTGTGTCAGAAATAAGAAAAAGGGATTCTAATAGTAAAATAACAAGTTATTCGGAACTACCTATGTTCTATGGATATTTCTAGATACAACGGCACATTCCATGTGGTTGTAGGATATCCTAGATGAACAAAGTTTTGTGTGTTCTATAGTACTATGAACCAGAAGGACATTTCGTCCGGTTCTTAAAGGAAGACTATTAGATGATCCACAAAGCCCGAACTGATGTAATACCTTGGAATGAGAAAAAGGACAAAGACTAGGAACCATCCAAACCGAGTAGAAGAACACCACAAACTGCACCTACTGTTATTACTGTTATACACCGGGACGCCGTTGCAGTGGGAGGTTGTTGAACAACCAGAGATGTTCATAAGACTAGAAGAGTTTTGAACTCTGGATCTAGTAAAGATGAAATCGATCCCTAGCTCTGCACAAGGGCAATACTAGATCTAAATGTGCCTGCTTAGAAAACAATAAGGATTATTGTTAAGAGGCAAGATCATTTAGAGTACAAGCTTAGTAAATCCATTTATGGATTGAAACAAAGCTGTAAATCGTGGAACTAGCGAATTGATGGGATAGTCCATTTGATGGATTCATCAAAAGGCATAGACGAAAGGTGTATTGGAGACGTAATGGAAACAAGGTGGTGTTTCTCGGAAATTTTATGTAGATAACATTTTATCATTGGCAACAATGTAAAGATATTGTCAGACATAAGATGATGGTTGTCTAAATAAATCGGGATATAAGGTGAGTAGAAATTAGAACGTGTTCTTAAGATCTTTTGATCTAAGGATAAGAACATTGTACTTCTCCTAGATATCTTATATGATTATGGTTTGTTTTAAACATGCATAATTCTGAGAAAGGTTATTGCCTTTCAGATACAGAATATATATCTATCTAAAGGGTATGTGTTTCGAACACATGAAGGAGATAGATGAAGACAAACAGTTTCCTACACTTCGAGTGAGGAAAGCTTTATAGATGCAATGTTGTAAAACGAGAACCTGATATCAACTATGCAGTTTGCGTAGTGGGAGGATATCAAAGTAATCTGAAAAAGAGATATTCGAATGCTGTAAAAGTACTTGGATGTACTAGATTAAGCAAGACGAAATCTTCTTTGATTACAAATTCTCAGATCTCAAATCAGAAAAGGACCAGTGTAAGTCGATATCAGGCTATGTGTTCACTTTTAGAAAGAGGTGGAACAATGAAATGAAAGACTGATAAGCAGGAAGCTTCTCAGACTCTCTCATAACCGAATAGCAGCCTCAGAGGCAGCGAAAGTTTTGGTTAGGTTCCGGGATAACCTCTAAGACTTGGATATGACTCTTGGTTTACCAAAGGCTATTGTATAGCGGTGCATGATAAACTGGAAGAAGTCATAAGTCAAAAAGTGATGTTAACACATAGAGCAAGTACCACCTGATACGAGTCATCGTCGAGGGAGACGACGCAGTAGTCACCAACTTAACCTTACGACCTAGAGTGCTCATTCACATAGTACTTCTTGGAAGTACAACTTAAGCACGTGATGAGTATGGGAGTCGGGAGTTTGGAGGAAATGACTAGACCTTAGTACAAGTGGGAGATTGTTGGAGTTGTGTACTTAATGTCTAGATTTAAGTAACGGTAAACTCCTGGTCATAGCATTTAATCTATTAAATTAATAAACAATTGTTTGCGTTTAATTATTGTTAATTAAATATATGCAAATCATAGTCCTGGATTTTATACGTTGTAGTTAGTATGGTGTGTATGGACACACAGAAGATCATACTATCGGTTACTCGTATTTAATCGAACAGTTGCTCACGACCTAGATGGACACGGACCAATCCATCGGTATAGTCGTTGTGTGAGACAGAAAATAATTTGTCTTAATTATTTTATCACACTTGTACACTTGGTGTATTGAGCGGATTGCTTGAGATTTATCGATTAGGATTGCCGGCGATAATCGATTCAAGTCTCAGAGTATTTTATTCTTAATCCCCGATACTATTGCGGGTGTGTATATTTAATATATGTGACTTTGATTTTCCAAAGGAATTAACCGATTTAGTTATTGGGTTAATTACCGGTTAAGTTGGGTCACTATATTTTATATATGGCATGCCATGAATACTTGACGGGAAAGTATATCCCGTAAGGGTTGATAATATCCCCGAGATGAGTTCATAAGGAATTATTGTGTAAACCTCATGAGTGGATTCGTTCCGCACAATAATTAAGGTTGAATGGTACTAGTCTCGGATTCAAGAGATGAATAAATTAATTAGCAATAAATTAATTTTATTCATGGATATTTAAATCTTAAATACACGGAATAAATAATACTACCGGAGAAATATTATTTGATATAATATGGATTAATATTGGGAGTGCAATTAATTTATATAGTGGAAAATAAATTAATTAATATTAATGGGAGATTAATAGATTTGGGCTTGGGCTCAATTTAATCATTAATATTGGAAGCCCAATATTCCACCTCCTTTAGATCCCCTACGTAGCCTATAAAAGCACTACATGGTCTTCACAATAAAACACACCATAAGATTATCATACTTGATATTCTAGAGAGTTCGTGAAGTAGATCCATAAGCTTGGAAGATCGTCGCCCACCCGACGTTCAAGCTAGTGCAAGGAATACGTGGGAAGATCGTAAGGTCATCAATTGATTTCGTTTCTCCGCAGAACGAATCAAAAGGTAAAATCATAAACTCCCTTCTATGATTTTATGTGAATTGATTGTGATACATACATGAACGCACGATCCGGGAAAAACGAAGAACTTCGGGGACGGGGATTCGAGATCCCCGGCGAAGGTTCAACGGACCCTCGGCTGGGAGCCGAGGGCGTGCGGTCGAGCCCTAGGGCTTCGACCGCGAGGCACGCGAGGAACCGGGGTCGATCGCCGGGAAGCCGCGGCTAGAGCCGCGGCGGGTTCGCCGCTGGTCGAACCGCCCTCCTCGGGCGGTGGCGGTGAGTCGACGGACTCACCGCCCGGGGGTGCCGGAGCAGCCCCAGCGATCGCATGCGTGCGATCGCGAACCCCACGGTGGGGCGCGGGTTCATCCCGCGGCGATGCTCTTGTCGAGCCCGTTTCTTCGTGGCGTTCGTGATCGGTTTCCGGCGATGGGATTTCGGTCGGGGTTATCGGTTCCGCAATTTTTGATACCCCGGGATATCGATTTCCAACATCAATAATCCCTACCTACTGAATGAATGGACAGAGAAGTTTTGGGCTAAGGACGTTCGATTAGTGATGTAATGTATCTGTCTTTACAAGTGCACTTTATTTCACATCATGTTGGCATGAAAACACGAAAAAAACAGTTTCATAATTTTGATGCAATTCTTACAAGTACACTGTTGTTATAGATTTCTAAAACTACACATACTTCATATCCATATTATGTCATTTTTCATTGTAAGTAGATCTCATACTCCATATTTATATTACATCATCATTCATAATAAATAGAGTTCATTTTTCATTTTAAACAGTTATTATTAATTTTTAGAGCTGCAAAATAAATTTTCTACAAAAACAAACATAAGAAAGAATACTTCTCCACCAAACCAGGTAAATTTCTGAATGTGCTCGTAATTCATATCCATAGAACGCCATCTTTCATTAAAACCGTTCATCCTTTATTTTAATATTGAAACCGTGTTTGTTCAATGACCGTGTTTATTTGCCAAGTGTAGACGAGAGCTTATACTTCATATATGTATTGCATCATCTTTCATAATAATAGAGCTCATCCTTTATTTTAATATTGTACTAAATTTCACATATTATGTGTTGGAAATCGACTACCCGGGATGCGTTCGTTCGATTGCTCGAACATCCGAACGTTCCCAGTCGACCTCCGGTGTCGCTACTTCGTTCACACGACAGCCCTTGACCCGATTCACGCCCAGCCATCGCCCCGGAGGACAACCGCGCGAAACGGGGCTGGTCTGCACCCAATCAGCGCCCGCCGATTGCAGACCAGCGGTCGCTGGTGGAGCTGCAAACAACGGTCGCTGTTTGCCCACCAGCGGTCGCTGTTTGCCCACCAGCGGGCGCTGTACGTCCGCGAACAGCAACGCGACGTTGCTGTTCCGGGCTCGTTTCCGGGTCGTTTTTCCTCATCCGACTACCGATCCGAAGGTCCTAGAACCCCCAGTAGTCGAGGAATACGAACCACGATCCCGGAACCCGATCTACGTTCAAAGTATGATCAACGAGAAAAAATGAGATCGAATGAAATTGCGGAATAGAGATCCGATCTCATACCTTATCGGTCGATTGTTGAGACCTTAGAGCTTCTAACGTATTCTCTGATCCCGTCTCCAACCGTTGTGTGGGCAACGATCCGCTGGAGTTTTCCCGTCTATACTCTCTCTGTCTCAACCAGCGTATGATTATTCTCAATGAGAGAATAAAAATATAATTGCGTTAACCTTATTATTTTTACAGAGAAAAATATATTTGCGCTAACGCAATTATTTTTCTCAGCAAAAATAAATGTTGTGGCGAATTGTAGGTTAAGAGAGGGTAAGGGAGGGGGTTTATATAGAGCTACGTTAGGGACCTAAGGGTAAATTAATTAAGGGCTAAATTGAAATATTAATTAACTTGGAATACGTAAAAGCAATTCCTTAATTAATCGATTTCAATTTTAATTATTATTAACTCCACTATAAAATAATAATTGAATTCCCGAAATTAATTTAATATTATATCAACAATAATATTTCCGCCAAAATTACATATACGACTTTCCCCGTGTTTAAGATATCGAATGTCCACGAATTAATTTCAATTACTAATAATTAAATTAACTCGTTTCTTATTATCCGAGACTAGTACCACTCATCCTTATTATCATGTGGAACAAATCCACCTGCAGGGTTTACATGATAAACTTTATGAGCTCATCTCGGGGACATCATCAACCCGATAAACGGGACACGGTTTCCTGTCTATAATCTATAGCATGTCGTGTGTACAATTCTGATTCCCAATTTACCGAGTATCTCGACTAATCAATTAGTCTCACTCATTGGCATATTAAAGAACCGAGAATTGGACACACGCACCTATAATTATATAGGGATTAGGAATTCGTATATCCGTAATCTCTGAGGTCTAGTTCGATTACTTCGATTAGTATAAATCGAACGCCCTCCCGTGGTCCTGCTCAATACATCAAGTGTACGAGTGTAACATAATAGTCAAGACCAACTATTACCCAGTCACACTACGACGTACCGATGGATTGTCCCTGTCCATCTAAGTCGTGAGCTTATGTTCGATAGTATACGAGTAACCGACAATATGATCTTCCGCGTGTCTCCTCACGCCATACTGTCTACAACGTATATATCTAGGACTATTGCATTCAAGTACATGATAGACAAAATGCCGACAGTTTGATTAATAGATAATGAAAAACACAGATAAGGAGTTCCATATTGTCACTAAACTAGACATTTAGAATATAACTCCATCAATCTCCCACTTATACTAAAAGTCTAGTTGCCCTCTACCATACATCCGATACCCATCCCCTTCACGTGTCTCTTGAACGCTTCCGCTGGAAGTGCCTTCGTGAAGGGGTCTGCCAGGTTATCCGCTGATGCAATCTTGGTGACAACCGCATCTCCTCTCCTGACGATGTATCTAATCAGGTGGTACTTTCGATCTATGTGTTTACTCGCATTGTGGGCTCGTGGTTCCTTTGCATTTGCCACTGCACCGCTATTGTCACAATAAATTGTGATAGCTCTAGGCATTTTAGGAACCACATCCAAGTCCATAAGGAAGTTCCGGAGCCACACCGATTCTTTAGCTGCCTCAGAGGCTGCTACATATTCGGCTTCCATGGTAGAGTCCGAAATGCATTTCTGCTTAACACTCTTCCATGAGACTGCTCCACCTCCCAATGTGAACACATAGCCTGATGTAGACTTTCGCTGATCCTTATCAGATTGGAAATCCGAGTCTGTGTAACCAATAGGAATCAACTCGGACGCTTTGTAACTCAGAACATAATTCCTAGTCCTTCGCAGGTACTTAAGTATGTTCTTTACAGCAGTCCAGTGACCCTGTCCAGGGTTACTCTGATATCTAGCTACCATGCCCACGGCATAGCAGATATCAGGTCTCGTGCACAACATGGCATACATTAGACTTCCTACTGCCGAAGCATAAGGAACCTTCTTCATGTAATATATCTCCTTTTGTGTTTTGGGACACATGTCTTGAGATAGATGAATTCCATGGCAGAAAGGTTGAGCACCTCTCTTGGAATTCTGCATGTTGAAACGAGCCAGAATCGTATCAATATATGAAGCTTGGGACAAGCTTAATGTTCTTTTCCGGCGATCCCTTATAACCTTGATCCCAAGAACATGCCCAACTTGTCCTAAGTCTTTCATATCGAATTGCCTGGACAACCATCCCTTTATGTCCGACAACATCTTCACATTGTTGCCAATTAGAAGGATGTCGTCTACATAAAGCACGAGAAACGCCACGCTGTTTCCGTCACTTCTCCGGTATACACACGACTCGTCCATGCTTTGAATGAATCCATAAGACTGGATAACCTCATCAAACCGCATGTTCCAAGATCTAGAAGCTTGCTTCAATCCATAAATGGATTGGTTTAGCTTACACACTAGATGCTCTTGGCCTTTCTTGATGAAACCTTCTGGCTGTCTCATGTAAATGGTCTCGTCAAGATTCCCATTCAAGAATGTTGTCTTGACGTCCATTTGTCACACCTCATAATCCATATAAGATGCTATAGACAAAATAATCCGGATCGACTTTAGCATGGCTACCGGCGAAAAGGTTTCCTCATAATCGATCCCTTCTTTCTGAGTATACCCTTTCGCAACAAGCCTAGCCTTGAAGGTTTCCACCTTCCCTTCAGACCCTCTTTTTCTCTTGTACACCCATTTACAACCAATGGCTTTTACACCTTTGGGCGGTGCTACAAGATTCCAGACCTGATTTGAATCCATTGATTCAATCTCAGATTTCATCGCCTTTTGCCAAGACTGAGCACATCTTGATCTTTAAGCGCCTCGCCGTAGGTCCAGGGATCGGCTTCATGTTCTCCAGGTAACATGTCCGAAGACTCACCTATAAACATGAACCTATCGGGTTGTCGAACGCTCCGATGTAACCTCAGTAACTACAGGCGCAGACTGTGGTGGCGTATCACCCGGTTGGGTTGGATCTAAGCCTTGATCGTCCCCTCTCAGTTCGTTAAGTATTATCTTACTCTTGGGCTTGTGGTCCATTACATAATCATCTTCCAAGTACCGAACGTTGGTGCTAACAACGATCTTCTGGTCCTTAGGACTATAAAATAGACCACCTTTCGTTCCTCTAGGATATCCTATAAACAACCGAATATCTGAACGAGATTCCAATTTATCAGCCCCATGCTTCAGCACATGTGCTGGACAACCCCAGATCCGAATGTGTTTCAAGTTTGGCTTACGCCCGGTCCACAATTCCGAGGGCGTCTTAGGGACTGATTTAGAAGGAACTAAGTTCATGATATACGCCGCTGTTTCCAAGGCATATCCCCAGAACGAAACTGGTAGGTCTGAGTAACTCATCATAGATCTTACCATTTCCATAAGAGTCCTATTCCTTCTTTCTGCTACACCATTCTGCTGGGGCGTGTATGGTGCAGTCATCTGGGAGTCAATCCCATTCTCTAATAAGTATGCCTTAAACTCTCCTGAGAGGTACTCTCCTCCACGATCAGATCGTAGAGTATTTATGGTTTTACCATGAAGGTTCTCCACAAGAGCTTTGTACTCCTTGAACTTGTCAAAGCACTCGCTCTTGCGGCGCATCAGGTATATAAAACCATACCTTGAGTAATCATCCGTGAAAGTTACGAAATATTCATAACTTCCTCTCGCTTGGACAGATAAAGGCCCGCCCAAATCAGAGTAAATCAATTCCAGTACTTCCTTGGATCTATACCCCTTATCACTAAAGGGTCGCTTGGTCATTTTTCCTTCCAGGCATGATTCGCAGGTTGGAAAGTCCTCATCTTTCACACCACTGAGTATTCCATCAGTTATCAACCTTTGAATCCTACCCAAGTTAATATGACCTAGCCTAAGATGCCATAAGTACTTTTGATTCATCCTAGAAGGCTCCTTTCTCTTATTGGTACTAGATGTGTTAAAAGACTCTACTCGTTGCATCGTGGAATAATTAGGATTCAGTATATATGTTGGAGTTGTGTACTTAATGTCTAGATTTATGTAACGGAAACTCACGATCCATTGCCACTAATCTATTTAATTAAATAAACAATTATTTGCATTTAATTATTTATATGCAAATTATAGTCCTGGATTCTATACGTTGTAGTTAGTATGGTGTGTCGGGCCCACACAGAAGATCATACTATCGGTTACTCGTATTTAATCAAACAGTTGCTCACGACCTAGATGGACACGGACCAATCCATCGGTATAGTCGTTGTGTGAGAGAGAAAATAATTTATCTTAATTATTTTATCACACTTGTACACTTGGTGTATTGAGCGGATCGTTGAGATTCATCGATTGGGATTGCCGGCGATAATCGATTCGAGTCTCAGTGTATTTTATTCTTAATGCCCGAAACTATTGCGGGTGTGTATATTTAATATAAGTGACTTTGATTTACCAAAGGAATTAACCGATTTAATTATTGGGTTAATTACCGGTTAAGTTGGGTCACTATATTTTATATATGGCATGCCGTGAATACTTGACGGAAAAGTGTATCCCGTAAGGGTTGATAATATCCCCGAGATGAGTTCATAAGGAATTATTATGTAAACCCTGCAGGTGGATTCGTTCCACATAATAATTAAGGTGAATGGTACTAGTCTCGGATATAAGAGATGAATAAATTAATTAGCAATAAATTAATTTTATTCATGGATATTTATATCTTAAATACACGGAATAAATAATACTACCGGAGAAATATTATTTGATATAATATGGTTTAATATTGGGAGTGCAATTAATTTTATATAGTGGAAAATAGAATTAATTAATAATAGTAAGGATTAATAGATTTGGGCTTGGGCTCAATTTAATCACTATTATTGGAAGCCCAATATTCCACCTCCTTAAGATCCCCTACGTAGACTATAAAAGCACTACATGGTCTTCTCTAATCTCATAACTTGAGGATCACATATCTAGAGAGAGAAAGTAGAGAGGGAGATCCATGGAGTTCGGTAGATCGTCGCCCACACGACGTCCGGGCTAGTGCAAGGAATACGTGGGAAGATCTCAAGGTCGTCAAATTGAGTTCTTCGTTTTTCCGAACAACGAGAACGAGGTAAATCGTAAAACCCTCTTTATGATTTTATCGTTTAATTATCGTAAAAATATCGTGAACCAAGATCCAAGAACGCGACCTTTGTCGAGGTTGAACCGGGCGGTGGTGATCGAAGATCACCGGACCGCCGGCGGCTCAAAGGCTCGAACAAGAGAGGGTCGAGAGGGGCGAGCCTCGGCTGGACGCCGAGACTCGATCGAGGGCGAGCTCGATCGCCCGTGCACAACCAGCGGGCTGCTGGAGCAGCCCCGCTCACGCGGCTGGACCGCCGCTCGAGCGGCGGTGGCTGGTGGTGATCGCAAGCCACGGTTCGCCGTGGCTGGTCGTGCAATCACCGGGGGCGGCTGGGCGTGCATAGGGGGCTGCCAAGGGCAGCCCTAGGCGGCTGCCAAGGACAGCCGCGAGCCCTACGCGAGGGCTCGGCCGAACAGCCCGGGCTATCCCCGTGGTTAGGGTTTGGTTGAGTCCGGCTTCGCGTGGTGGTTCGTGGCGGGTTGTTCCGGCATCCGGGAGTCGATTGGAGTTGTCGTTCCGCACTTTGACAACTCCGGATATTCGATCTCCAAAGGATTTCGGTCGGAATTAATTAGATAATTAATTTTAATTAATTTATTAATTCCGGGATATCGATTTCCAACAATATATAGGTTGCCTATCAATGTACCAGAACATATATAATCACCATTCTTTTTGACAATAACAGAACTATCAAAAGAAACTGAATATCCATTCAAAACCAACTTAGAAACCGAAACAAGGTTCTTTCTAAAGTTCGGTACATAAAGACAATTATTCAATACTAAAACTTTATTATTAAAAGATAAATGAACATCTCCCACTGCAACCGCCGCCACTTTCGTAGTGTTGCCCATGTAGATGGTGATCTCTCCCTCTCTAAGCCGCCGGGTTTCCTGGAACCCCTGCAAAGAATTGCAGACATGATCAGTGGCTCCCGTATCCACACACCAGGTACCGGTGGATAACACCGCTAAACATGTTTCAGTGACTAAGGAAAAGTTCATACCTCCTTGCCTGAGAGGACAATTAGACTTCCAATGTCCAGACTGCTTGCAACGGAAACACTCCATTCCGTGGTCCACCATTTCTGGGTCCACTTGGTTTCCGTCCTTGCTTCTTCTTCCTCTTAGTCCCCGGAGGGCCAGGAAGTTTCACAGCCACAAGTGCCTGAGACTTCTTAAAGATTCCCTCTGCCGCCTGGAGTTCAGTCAGGAGTTCCGCCAACGAATATAACCTCTTGTTCATGTTATAGTTCAGGCGGAACTGCTCAAAACTCCTAGGCAGAGATTGGAGCACTATATCGATCTGGGTTTCCCCATCGATAGCTCCTCCCATAATCTCTATCTCATTCAGATAGCCAATCATCTTAAGAACGTGATCCCTCACGGGCGTTCCTTCGGACATGGTGGTCTCATGAGTTGCCTAATATCATCTTGCCTGGCTGCCCTATCCTGACTACCAAACATCTCCTTGAGGTTAAGCATCATATCATAGGCAGTGGTCATGGCTTCATGCTGATGTTGCAGCACATTTGACATAGAAGCCAAAATGTAGCACCGCGCCATCTGATCAGCCTTGACCCACTTCCGATGAGCTTCCTTTCCTCAGGAGTGGAGGTATCAGTAGGTTCATCAGGACAAACCTCATGGAGTACATACTTGTACTCCTCAGCAGTTAGGACAATGTCCAAGTTTCGTTTCCAATCAACATAGTTTGGACCAGTGAGTTTGTTTTCTTTTAGTATAATGGACAGCGGTTTGAGTGCCATATCTATAAAAGAGTCAAATCAAACCGTCAAATTTAATTCGATATCAACTCCCTTAATTAATATCATTAAATTTACCAATCAATCCTAAAATCCATCAGACTAGCATGCCACGTTCATGTGGACGTATACTAGTCCAAACGATTTTATAACTGGACTTTTACTTTGGTCGTACATCATTACAGCAGTGACTCCGATGGGGAGGATACTGTAAAGCGTACCTAAGTGTATACCATTTCTCAGTACTAAGTTAATCGCTCAGAAACTACACGCCCACCGCAAGCCACGTTAGTGTGGACGTTTACGTTGACATGCGGTCCCTTTACGATTTCCTATAACTGTCGAGCCTCAATTAACCCAAAGTTCCATTTCCGTCTAGTAAGCCACGATAGTGTGGACGTTTACTAAACAAACAACTTTGTTAATTGAATTCCATTTAATAAATTTCACAGATTCGTTAATCAAAGCTTGATATCTCGTAAGTGAAACTCGAAGTTTCTAACCAGCGATCAATCATGCAATTGAGCCCTATCTCTCACAAAGTGAGGGAGCCAACCAGACAATCGATCTAGTCATCAAATGACTCGAATGTCTCTAATCTGTGTCATCGACATAACCAAGCGCGTTGGCTCCATTCCACTCCCCGGGGTGAGAATGAGTCGAGTTGAAATTAGTCTTTGAAAGACAGATTAGGCATTGCTTTGAAAAACTTAAGTGTTCAATTCTATAAATGGAATTGAATTCGAATTTTGATCCAATGATATCCGTGTGTCAACTTTATCCGATATGGAGGATGACACTAAAGCCAACTCGTAAGCGACACACATCACCATCAAAACAGAGAATGGAGACCGCGGGATTGTTTCCAATCCCTCTCCCACTTAGTTTTTACGAAAGGGATAACATTCACATGCATATAAAATTAAAGCATAATAAAGCACGTAAACACACAAAAAGCATTTAAAGTGGCCCGATTATTATGGCCTTTAAAATCTTCAATGCACGTCTTCTCGGATCTTCGTCTCGTTGCTCGTCTCGGTCTCGGTCCATCACCGACTCGTCTAAGTGCCAAGAGACGAACCCCTCCCACTGGAGTATCATCCCGGGCAAAGACGAGTGTTCCGTGATGTCCATCGAACCCCCGCGACGCTGCTTCCAAGACTCGGGCAGCGCGCGCTGCCCTCTATCCAGCGCTCGCTGGTGGAGCTGCAAACGGCGACCGCCGTTTACCCTCCAGCGGGCGTCGTTTGTGCACAGCAGCCGCGGGTTCGACTCCTCGACCCTCGTTCGTCCGTCCTTCGATCTTCTCTCGATCCACCAAGTAGCAGCAACATTACAAAGGTAAAACATATTACTTCCGGCATCGATCCTATACAGGTTGATCGATCCTATACATCCGGATAAACGAAAAAACGAAAAACGTAAAACCTAAACGACTCAACCCGTCGTTTTAACTATTACAAACAAGCAACGATAAAAACCAAAGATCTCGACAATCCCGAGAGTTTAACAAACCACAACATACAGTACATAAACATGACCATAATAATCGGGTTATCCTGCAAAACAAACTCGCAAACAATACAAAGAACGTACAAAACCGGCTCTGATACCAATTGTTGGAAATCGACTACCCGGGATGCGTTCGTTCGATTGCTTGAACATCCGAACGTTCCCAGTCGACCTCCAGTGTCGCTACTTCGTTCACACGACAGCCCTTGACCCGATTCACGCCCAGCCATCGCCCCGGAGGACAACCGCGCGAAACGGGGCTGGTCTGCACCCAATCAGCGCCCGCCGATTGCAGACCAGCGGTCGCTGGTGGAGCTGCAAACAGCGGTTGCTGTTTGCCCACCAGCGGGCGCTGTACGTCCGCGAACAGCAACACGACGTTGCTGTTCCGGGCTCGTTTCCGGGTCGTTTTCCCTCATCCGACTACCGATCCGAAGGTCCTAGAACCCCTAGTAGTCGAGGAATACGAACCATGATCCCGGAACCCGATCTACGTTCAAAGTATGATCAACGAGAAAAAATGAGATCGAATGAAATTGCGGAATAGAGATCCGATCTCATACCTTATCGGTCGATTGTTGAGACCTTAGAGCTTCTAACGTATTCTCTTATCCCGTCTCCAACCGTTGTGTGGGCAACGATCCGCTGGAGTTCTCCCGTCTATACTCTCTCTGTCTCAACCAGCGTATGATTATTCTCAATGAGAGAATAAAAATATAATTGCGTTAACCTTATTATTTTTACAGAGAAAAATATATTTGCGCTAACGCAATTATTTTTCTCAGCAAAAATAAATGTTGCGGCGAATTGTAGGTTAAGAGAGGGTAAGGGAGGGGGTTTATATAGAGCTACGTTAGGGACCTAAGGGTAAATTAATAAAGGGCTAAATTGAAATATTAATTAACTTGGAATACGTAAAAGCAATTCCTTAATTAATCGATTTAAATTTTAATTATTATTAACTCCACTATAAAATAATAATTGAATTCCCGAAATTAATTTAATATTATATCAACAATAATATTTCCGCCGAAATTACATATACGACTTTCCCCGTGTTTAAGATATCGAATGTCCACGAATTAATTTCAATTACTAATAATTAAATTAACTGTTTCTTATTATCCGAGACTAGTACCACTCATCCTTATTATCATGTGGAACAAATCCACCTGCAGGGTTTACATGATAAACTTTATGAGCTCATCTCGGGGAAATCATCAACCCGATAAACGGCACACGGTTTCCTGTCTATAATCTATAGCATGCCGTGTGTACAATTCCGATTCCCAATTTACCGAGTATCTCGACTAATCAATTAGTCTCACTCATTGGCATATTAAAGAACCGAGAATTGGACACACGCACCTATAATTATATAGGGATTAGGAATTCGTATATTCGTAATCTCTGAGGTCTAGTTCGATTACTTCGATTAGTATAAATCGAACGCCCTCCCGTGGTCCTGCTCAATACACCAAGTGTACGAGTGTAACATAATAGTCAAGACCTACTATTACCCAGTCACACTACGACGTACCGATGGATTGTCCCTGTCCATCTAAGTCGTGAGCTTCTGTTCGATAGTATACGAGTAACCGACAGTATGATCTTCCGCGTGTCTCCTCACGCCATACTGTCTACAACGTATATATCTAGGACTATTGCATTCAAGTACATGATAGACAAAATGCCGACAGTTTGATTAATAGATAATGAAAAACACAGATAAGGAGTTCCATATTGTCACTAAACTAGACATTTAGAATATAACTCCATCATTATGTAATAATTTCACATAATAAAATGATTACAATCTTCATTTAGTGTAAGTTTTATTACATATATTTTTTTGTATTACATTATTAAATCTAATAACAGGAGGTGGGGTCGCATTGAAACCACAAGAAGAGAAGAAAACTAGATGCTGTTAGTGAAGAGAAAAAAAATGATGCAAGTTTTCTTAAATCTCCTTTCTGGTCTTTCATTTAAATACATATCCTTTCTGCTTTTTCGTTTTAATTACACTAGAAAATCTAAAAAAATGTGTATGAATTCACAGGAAGAGGTGGAGGTTGCATTGAGCCGCAAGAAGACGATCATTGCAGCAAAAAGTACTTCTAAATTATTTACTTCAAATTGATCATATTACATTTTGTTAACTTCATTGTAAAACTATTTCTTACTTCAATTTAATCATATTACATTATTGTTCATAAATAAGATAAATAAAGCGGCTTCAAAAGAAAAGAAAAAATAAAAATGTTGAAAAAGATGAGATTCATGTTGTGTGATGAAAATTCGTATTCGCGGCGTCATATACTGTAGACTAATGAGATGCCTTTCATTGTCAACAGGTTTGGATCCCTATTATCGTATCGAGCACGAACTGCTGGAAATCGATATCCTGGGGTATCAAAAATTTGCGGAACCGATAACCCCGACCGAAATCCCGTCGCCGGAAACCGATCACGAACACCACGAAGAACCGGGCTCGACAAGAGCATCGCCACGGGATGAACCCGCGGCTAAACCCTAGCCGAGCCCCACCGTGGGGCTCGCGATCGCGCACAAGGCGATCGCTGGGGCTGCTCCGGCAGCCCCGGGCGGTGAGTCCGGCGACTCACCGCCACCGCCCGAGGAGGGCGGTTCGCCCAGTGGCGAACCCGCCGCGGCTGCCCGGCGATCGACCACCGCGGTCGATCGCCCACCCCGGCTCCCAGCCGGGGTTCCTCGCGTGTGCTCGCGGTCGAAGCCCTAGGGCTCGACTGCACCCCCTCGGCTCCCAGCCGAGGGTCCTTCGAACCTTCGCCGGGGATCTCGAATCCCCATCCCCGAAGTTCGTCGTTTTCCCGGATCGTGCGTTCATGTATATGCCACAATTAATTGAACATAAAATCACACAAGGAGTTTTATGATCATACCTTTGATTCGTTGTGCGGAGAAACGAAATCAAGTTGAAGACCTTTTGGATCTTCCCACGTATTCCTTGCACTTCGTTCGAACGTCGGGTGGGCGACGATCTATCGAACTCCTATGGATCTCCTTCAACTCTCTAGAATATCAAGTATGATATTCTTGTCTTATTCTTGTTATTAATTATGAAGGCCATGTGGTGCTTTTATAGGCTACGTAGGGGATCTAAAGGAGGTGGAATATTGGGCTTCCAATATTGAAGATTAAATTGAGCCCACTGCCCAAGTCCATTAATCCTTATCAATATTAATTAATTTATTTTCCACTATATAAATTAATTGCACTCCCAATATTAAACCATATTATATCAAATAATATTTCTCCGGTAGTATTATTTATTCCGTGTATTTAAGATTTAAATATCCATGAATAAAATTAATTTATTGCTAATTAATTTATTCATCTCTTTAATCCGAGACTAGTACCATTCAACCTTAATTATTGTACGGAACGAATCCACTCATGAGGTTTACACAATAATTCCTTATGAACTCATCTCGGGGATATTATCAACCCTTCCGGGATACACTGTCCGGTCAATCATTCACGGCATGCCATATATGAAATATAGTGACCCAACTTAACCGGTAATTAACCCAATAATTAAATCGGTTAATTCCTTTGGTAAATCAAAGTCACTTATATTAAATATACACACCCGCAACAATATCGGGGATTAAGAATAAAATACACTGAGACTCGAATCGATTATCGCCGGCAATCCTAATCGATGAATCTCAACGATCCGCTCAATACACCAAGTGCACAAGTGTGATAAAATAATTAAGATAAATTATTTTCTCTCTCACACAACGACTATACCGATGGATTGGTCCGGGTCCATCTAGGTCGTGAGCCACTGTTTGATTAAATACGAGTAACCGATAGTATGATCTTCTGTGCGCCCATGCAACACCATACTAACTACAACGTATAAAATCTAGGACTATGATTTGCATATATTTAATTAATAATAATTAAAAGCAAACAATTGTTTATTAATTTAATAGATTAAATGCTATGACCGGGAGTTTACCGTTACTTAAATCTAGACATTAAGTACACAACTCCAACACGAACGACCTCTTTTCCTTCTGCTTAGGTCTGCTTCAACTAGCCTCGCTACTTCACAAAGAGCCCTCCAAATAAAGGCGAATTATTAGGAGGCCATATCTGTAAATTCACATACATAGACATCGATGAATGGTGGATTGGTATATACAATTAGTGTATGTGGTAGATGATTGATGGTTGAATGATAAACATTGTTGATGGATGATAGATAATTTGTCCTTGACAAGAGTGTTAGATGCTTAAACTGTTTTGTGCATCATTTGTAGATGATTAGTGAATAATTTTAAGATAATTGATTTGTAGGTGATTGATGCATGTTTGTTTATTTCTGGTATATTGTGCCTGCTTTGTTGATGATTCAGTTAGTCTTATAAAATACATAAGTACTTGCATGTTTGTTCAAAATGAAAATAAATGTTAATATTTATCTCCAAATTGATCGGTGTTAGTCAACTATTATCATCTCAAATGAAAACAAAATCTAAAACACAATAAATAAACATCTACAACTCACATGAAACATACACTAATAATTCACTAAAATGATATTTCAATTATTATACATTTTTGGAAACACCAGCCTTCATTTTCATTAACATCATTCTGCATTTTTATTTAACTTCATCCTTCATTCTGTTTATTTTTATTTAACCTCAAAATTCACTACGAATAAAATATAATCATCATCAAATAAAAAAAACCCAAAATCCTAATAATCAATATATGTTTCAAATGATTAGAGTAGAGAGCAGAAAATCCAAAGTCTTGTATTCCAACATCTTGTAAAATCGGTTGAACTCTTTGATCTTCCAAACACACTCTCTTACACTTCAAATGTCCACCTGAGCAACCTGGCCTATTTATTTTTCAGGATATAAAATGAAAAATAACAGAATGAGAAATTTAACTAATCTGTTACAAAAATGAAGTTTCGAATCCACTATCAAATACAATATCCAAAACCAATATTTGTTACAATAATCAAAATCCAAAATCCTAAAAACCAATATATGTTTCAAATGAACTCTTGTAGAAAATGCAAAGACTTATCGAACTATTTAATATTCTAAATCACACTATCTCACTATTGTCAAGATCAACAAAAATAGTAGCATCAATGTTAGAATAACATGAAGTATGAGGATTTAGGGTTCCATCATCACGATCAACAACACATAAACTCATAACACTAAATTAAACTTAAATGAAGATTGACATTTAACTTCAATGAAGGTTGACATATTACAAAATAAAGGTTGACAGAATACAAACTGAAGGTAAGCAACAATATAAGAATAACTATTGAAGGGTTTCATCATCAAGATCAATAACGTGGTTCGACTCAATAGCATCTAAAAAGTCAAAACACAAAAACACATAAAAAAACATACAATTCGAAAACATCCATATTTACCTTAGAAAAGGTATGAAACGAGCTCCAAGAATGTAATAACAATATTTACCGTAAATTTTCTTCCAACGATGGTAAATAGAAAGAACCATTGGAAGTATGTTGTGGAAGAGGGGCATCGGCTGAGACGAGGCTCTGAAGTTTAAGGTCGCGAGCTCTTTGAGGTTGCCCAACAAAAGCTCGTACTTGGGGCCTTGATCCCCTTTTTCAGAAAGTGATTCTTAATTCTTCTTGTTGTCCACCACAGGTGAGATACAATCTTCAACCCAAAACAATCAACAACAACAGCAACATATGAGATCAAAACCACACAAAAAAAATCTAACTGAAAATCGATAACAGATATGTATAAACTGTTGGAGTTGTATACTTAATGTCTAGATTTTAAGTGATATTAACTCCCGATCCATTGTCACTAATCTATTTAATTAAATAAACAATTATTTGCGTTTAATTATTTATAATTAAATATATGCAAATTATAGTCCTAGATTATATACGTTGTAGTTAGTATGGTGTGCGTCGTCACACGGAAGATCATACTATCGGTTACTCGTATATAATCGAACAGTTGCTCACGAACTAGATGGACAAGGACCAATCCATCGGTATAGTCGTTGTATGAGTGAGAAAATAATTGGTCTTGATTATTTTATCATACTTGTACACTTGGTGTATTGGGCGGATCCCTTGAGATTTATCGATTAGGATTGCCTTTGATAATCGATTTAAAATTATGTGTATTATATTCTTAATCCCTGATATTATTGCGGGTGTGTGCTTTTAATATTAGTGACTTTTATTTTCCAAAGGAATTGACTGATTAGAATAATCGGTCAATTACCGGCAAAGTTGGGTCACTGTATTTTGTGTACGACATGCTGTGAATTCTTGACGGGAAAGTGTGTCCCGATAAGGGTTGATAATGTCCCCGAGATGAGTTAATAAGGAATTATTATGTAAACCCTGCAGGTGGATTTGTTCCGCATAATAATTAAAGTTGAATGGTACTAGTCTCGGATACAAGAGATGAATAAATTAATTAGCAATAAATATAATTTATTCATGGACATTTTATCTTAAACGCACGGAATAAATAATACTACCGGAGAGATAATATTATTTGATATAATATGGTATAATAATGGGAGTGCAATTATATTTATATAGTGGAAAATAAATATAATTAATATTAATGAATTAATAGATTTGGACTTGGGCTCAATTTAATCATTAATATTGGAAACCCAATATTCCACCTCCTTTAGATCCCCTATGTAGCCTATAAAAGCACTACATGGTCTTCTCTATTCTCATAACTTGAAGATCACAATTCTAGAGAGAGAAAGTAGAGAAGGAGATCCATAGAGTTCGGAGGATCGTCTCCCACCCGACGTTCGAACGAGTGCAAGAAATACGTGGGAAGGTCTCAAGGTCTTCAATAAGATCTCGTTTCTCCGCACAACGAATCTAAAGGTGAATTAAATATTTCCGCTATTTAATTCATGTTTATTGAAATATTATCGAAAAACAAGATCCGATAAACGGGGATCCAAACCGGGACGAGTCGGGAGGTGGCGGTCTTGGACCGCCGGACCGCCGGCGACTCGAGGACCTGGCTGGAGGATCACCGCGTGGGAGCCCTCGGATGGGCAGCCCACAGCCCGCCTAGGCGGCGGGCGATCGCCCCGCGGGGAGCGATCGAGCGGTCGCGGCTAGGGCTCGATCAAGCACTCCTCGGGCGGTGGCTCCGGGCTGTTTCATCGTGGTTTCCGGGACGTCGATCGGAGTCGGTTTTACGACGACTCCGGGTGATCGATTTCCAACAATTGGTATCAGAGCGTACGGTTACGTTTTTCGTTAATAGTTTCGATAATCGATTCTCGATGTTTATAGCCATAGATTAATTTAATTTATTAAATTATTGTGCTATATATATTGTTCTACGTCTATGTTTTCTCTCTTGTATGAATTTTGTTGAACGGAAAAATCAAAATTAAATCGAGGGTTTTCGGAATAAACGAACCGGAGGAGATCGAACGCGCGCTCGGAGTGGGCTGCCGGGGAAGTGGCTGGAGGCACGGGCTGTGCGGGCTGCTGGGCGTGACCTAAACGTGGCTGGGCATGCCGGAGTGTGCCATCAGTGGTGGTGGTTCACCGGCAGCCGGCAGCTGCGTTCGAGGGTTGCGGCATCGCGGACGGCTTCGCGTTTTGACGGCTGTGTTGGAGTTGTATACTTAATGTCCAGATTTAAGTGATATTAACTCCCGATCCATTGCCACTAATCTATTTAATTAAATAAAAAATTATTTGCGTTTAATTATTTATAATTAAATATATGCAAATTATAGTCTTAGATTATATACGTTGTAGTTAGTATGGTGTGCGACGTCACACAGAAGATCATACTATCGGTTACTCGTATATAATCGAACAGTTGCTCACGACCTAGATGGACACGGACCAATCCATCGGTATAGTCGTTGTGTGAGAGAGAAAATAATCTGTCTTGATTATTTTATCACACTTGTACACTTGGTGTACTGAGCGGATCTGCTTGAGATTTATCGATTAGGATTGCCGGCGATAATCGATTTAAATCTCTGAGTATTTTATTCTTAATCACCGATATTATTGCGGGTGTGTATATTTAATATAAGTGACTTTGATTTTCCAAAGGAATTGACCGGTTTAATTATTGGGTCAATTACCGGTTAAGTTGGGTCACTATATTTTACATATGGCATGCCGTGAATACTTGACGGGAAAGTGTATCCCGTAAGGGTTGATAATATCCCCGAGATGAGTTCATAAGGAATTATTATGTAAACCCTGCAGGTGGATTCGTTCCGCATAATAATTAATGTTGAATGGTACTAGTCTCGGATACAAGAGATGAATAAATTAATTAGCAATAAATTAATTTTATTCATGGATATTTATATCTTAAATACACGGAATAAATAATACTACCGGAGAAATATTATTTGATATAATATGGTTTAATATTGGGAGTGCAGTTAATTTTATATAGTGGAAAATAGAATTAATTAATAATAGTAAGGATTAATAGATTTGGGCTTGGGCTCAATTTAATCACTATTATTGGAAGCCCAATATTCCACCTCCTTAAGATCCCCTACGTACCCTATAAAAGCACTACATGGTCTTCTCTATTCTCATAAGTTCATAACTTGAAGATCACAATTCAAGAGAGAGAAAGTATAGAGGGAGATCCATGGAGTTCGGTAGATCGTCGCCCACACGACGTCCGAGCTAGTGCAAGGAATACGTCGGAAGATCTCAAGGTCGTCAAATTGAGTTCTTCGTTTTTCCGAACAACGAGAACGAGGTAAATCGTAAAACCCTCTTTATGATTTTATCGTTTAATTATCGTAAAAATATCGTAAACCAAGATCCGAGAACGCGACCTTTGTCGAGGTTGAACCGGGCGGTGGTGATCGAAGATCACCGGACCGCCGGCGGTTCAACGGCTCGAACAAGAGAGGGTCGAGAGGGGCGAGCCTCGGCTGGACGCCGAGACTCGATCGAGGGCGAGCTCGATCACCCACGCACCTCCAGCGGGCTGCTGGAGCAGCCCCGCTCACGCGGCTGGACCGCCGCTCGCGCGGCGGTGGCTGGTGGTGATCGCAAGCCACGGTTCGCCGTGGCTGGGCGTGCGATCACCGGGCGTCGACTGGGTGTGCAAGGGGGCTGCGAAGGGCAGCCCTAGGCGGCTGCCAAGGACAGCCGCGAGCCCACGCGAGGGCTCGACCGAACAGCCCGGGCTATCCCCGTGGTTAGGGTTTGGTTGAGTCCGGCTTCGTGGTGGTTCGTGGCGGGATGTTCCGGCAACCGGGAGTCGATTGGAGTTGTTGTTCCGCAACTTTGACAACTCCGGATATTCGATCTCCAAAGGATTTCGGTCGGAATTAATTAGATAATTTATTTATTTAAATTTATTAATTCCGGGATATCGATTTCCAACAATTGGTATCAGAGCGTTGGTTTTAGTTCATTGTATTTTTCGATAAATTGTTCTACCTTGCAGGGTTTCCGATTATTATGGCTAGATTTAATTTTTATTAATTAATGTCCATAATATTGCTCTTGATTATTAAACTCTCGGTGATGTCAATATTTATTCTTGTGTGGTGAATGCTTGTTCTTAATTTTTCCGGAAATTGTTTGAGGTCGTTTTCATGTAGAGAATCGATACCGGATAACGTAGTAATAAATTTGTAATTTATTTACGTTGGATCGAGGACGAAACGACGACCGGAAAAGTGTGACGGAGGATACGAAGAGAGGGAGGATTCCGGGGATCGATCAACCCCATGATCGAACCCCATGAAGGGTCGATTGATCGAAGGGAGAAGGGGGCTGCCCGAGGCTCTCGGCCACGCCTAGCCACCGGTGGTGGTGGCGCGTGGGCTGGGACGGCGGCGATGCTCCTCCTCGAGCCGCGATCGATGGTGGTGTGGGGCGCGGGGTCCTCATGATCTCGTGCTCTCCCGCCAAGATCCAACTTTCCTAAATTATTCGGTTTTCCTATTTTGAGTATTCCTATTTTTGGGAATTCTCATGGAATAGGAAAAGAATAAATTTAGAATAAATTTATTTTTCCTTATTTGATTATTCCTATTCTTGGGAGTTTTCATGGAATAGGAAAAGGAATAAATTTAGAATTAATTTATTTTTTCTATTTAATTATTCCTTTATGGAATTTTTAATGGATTAGGAAAATAATTAATTTGGAAAGTTTTAAAAGTCCTTAATTTATTTTTCCTTATTTAATTATTTCTTTATGGAATTTTTAATAGAAAAGGAAAGGAATTAATTTGGAAGGATTATGAGTCCTAAATTATTTTATTTCCTTATTTCATTATGGAAATCTTCTAGAATATTCCAAGTGGGTCTTGGATAGGATTCTAGAGATTTAATGGAATTAGAAAAGGAAAATAAAAATAATAAAAATATTAATAATATTTAATTTTATTTTTGATTTATTCGATTGACTTAATTTTCGAATTAAGTAACTTTTGGATTAATTGAAAATAAATAGATTTAAATATTGGAATTAATATTCCCGTCACATGGAGCATTCAAGAACGAAGACTAAAGACTAGAAGGAGCATACGGAGATGCGATAAAGCCATAATAGTCGGAAAATAATATTCTAGTATTATTTTGATTATGTGATAATATTCTATGTGCTTTATTTCATGTATGCATGCTTATGTGTATTTAATTATGCATTAGATAGCGTATCCCTTTGTTATAAAAAGCTAAGTGGGAGAGGGATTGGAAACAATGCCGTGGTCTCCATTGCTGTTCTCTTGGTGACTTTTATGGACTTTCGAAGTTCGTATAGACAAGTCATTGGAGGAGAATTCTTGTAATTCCTCTTACGAGAAACATTGATTGAGTTTATCAAACAATGCCTAATTTGTCTTTCTGAAACTGATTTCAAGTCGACTCATTCTCACCCCGGGGAGTGGAATGGAGCCAAAGTCACTTGGTCATGTGGATGACACAAATTAGAGACCTTCGTACCATTCCTTTTGAAGGTGGATCGATTGTCTGCTCGGCTCCCTCATTTATGAGAGATAGGGTCGTTCGCATGGTGAATCACTGGTTAGAAACTTTGAGTTTCACTTATGATTCTTCGCGTCTTGATTTACAAGATTAAATGATTCAAGTAATTGGGAGTCAATTGTAAAAGTCTTTTGGTGTAGTAAACGTCCACACTATCGTGGCTTGCTACATTGAATGGGATTTTGGAACGATTGATGTAGACAGTTATAGAAGGGAGTAAAGGAGCGTATGTTAACGTAAACGTCCACACTATCGTGGCTTGCGGTGAATATGCGTGTCCCAAACAATCTTCTTAGATACTGAGTAATGGTTTACACTTAGGTACGCTTCTTAGTATTCTTCCCATCGAAGTAACGCTAATGATGATGTACGACCGAAGCAAATCTAATTGCTAAATCATATGGATAGGTAAACGTCCACACTATCGTGGCTTGCCATATCTGATGGGATTTTAGATGCGATTAGTGGTTTAATGATATTATTTGAGGGAGATAATATCGGAGATTAAATCGATTGTTTGTTGTTATACGTGCTCATAGATTAGGAAATGGCTTTGAACCCACTTTCTGTGATACGTAAGGATTTTAAACTCACTGGTCCCTAAATGTAATGATTGGAATAGAGAACTAGACATTACCCAAACTGTTGAAGAGTACAAGGTTGTACTCAATGAGCTTTATCCTTCCGAGCCTATTGACATAGGCGGCTAGACAAGAAGCGATGAGGATACTCATAAAGGCCAGTCACTTCGAGGAAACGCTTAAAAACGTTTTTGAGATGATTGACCTTTTAGACGAGTTGAGACGGAAATCGCAAGCTCTTGTAGCCAATGCCAAAGGTTTCGAACCTAAAGGCATGAATCGGGGGAAAGGACAAGAAAGCAAAGAAACCCAGTGGTTCTCTTTGGACCACGAGATGGGACGAGAAAGCCAATAGGCAAGTGTTCTCGATGCAAACAGTCTGGGTACTGGAAGTCTGATTGTCCTCTCAAAGAAAGTACGAAATTTTCTTTAGTCGTAAAACATAGTCAGTGATATTATCTACCGGAACCTGGTGTGTAGATATGGAACTATTGACGGTATGTGCATTTTAAATGCAAGGGTTCCAGGAAACCCGACGACTTAGAAAAGAAGAAATCGTAGTCTACATGGGCAATGCTGTAGAAGAGGTAGCAGTTGCAGTGGAGGACATTTATAGGATTTCATTTTAAGTTATTGCTTTTATGTACCTTTCATTTAGAAAGAACTTTGTTCTGGATTTCTAATGAATAGATATTTTATTTCTTTTAATCATTTGATGGTTATAAGAAGAAATAATGATATTATCTATTCTGGTACATTAGCTAGCAATATATAAATGATGAATCCTGAGTCCACCATGGTGCAACGAACCGTAGTATGAAACTCGTTTTACTAATAAGAGATTTCTTTATCAATTACACTTGTGGATTCTTATGCTAAGTCATATTTATTCAAATAAGAAGTTCAAAGGTCGAAAATTGATAGTTTAATCAATTAAGTTGAAGGAATGGACCTTCCGACCTATGAATCTAATTTGGAGGATAACATGACTAAGCAATCCTTTATGGATATAAGATATAAGATCCGGACAAGTATAAGAATTGATTGACTCTGATGTATGCAGACCTATGTCTTCTCAGACAATAAGGTACGAGTACTTCATTTGATGATTACTCGAGAAATGGATTAGAATACCTGATGTGCCACAAAAGCAAGTGTTTTCACAAGTCAATGGACACTAAGCAATTGTAGAGAACCATCAAGGTATATCCATTTGTAGCCTGCGATTTGATCGCGGAGGCATGTACCTGTCTGAGGAATGCATGGCATACTGATCAGAGATTGGGATTTGATCCCAAATGACTACACCATACACTTTTGTGTAGAAATGGTGTGTAGTAAACAAGAAATGGAACTCTTATAGAAATAGTAAAACCATGAGTTATACGTAACTACCTGTGTTCTATGGATATGTCTGGAAACAACGGCGCATTCAAATGCGGTTGTATAATATCCTAGAGGAACAAAAGATGTGTGTTCAATAGTACTATGAACCAGAAGGACGTTATAAGTTCTAACTCCCGGTTCTTAGAGAAAGACTATATGATGAACCACAAGCCCAAAGTTACATGATACTTTGAAATGAGAGAGAACGAAGAAGACTGGAAACCAGCAGAACTGAGTAGCGGTACACCACTAACTGCACCTACTGTTATTACTGTTAATACACCGGAATGCCATTGTAGTGGGAGGTTGTGGGTCAACCAGAGATATTAATAAGACTAGGAGAGTCTTCGGACTCTGGACCTAGTATACATGAAATCGATCCCTAGATCTACATGAAGGCAGTACTAGATCTAAATGTGCTTTCTTGGAGAGAAATAAGGATTATTTCTAAGAGGCAAGATCATTTAGAGTACAAGCTTAGTTGATCCATTTATGGATTGGAACAAAGCATTGAATTCGTGGTACTTGCAAATTGATGAGATAGTCCATTTTATGGATTCATCAAAGCATAGACGAATCGTGTGTATTGGAAACGTGCTGGAACAAGGTGGTGTTTCTCGGGTTTTATGTAAAGAACATTCTTATCATTGGTAACAATGTAAAGATGTTGTCAAGACATAAAATGAGGTTGTCTAGATAAATCAATATGAAAGATATAGGAAGAAGTTGGACATGTTCTTGAGATCTTGGATCTCTGGGAAAGAACATTGTACTTCTCCTGGACATCTTACATATATATGATTATGGTTCGTTTTAACATGCAAAATTCCGAGAAAGGTTCGTTACCTTTCAGAGACGGAATGCATCTATCTAAGGATATGTGTTTTGGAACACAAAAGGAGATAGAAGCAATGAAAGCAGTTTCCTACACTTTGAGTGTGGAAAGCTTAATAAATGCATTGTTGAAAACAAGAACCTGATATCGGCTATGCGGTTAGCATAGTGGGAGGATATCAAGGTAATCCTGGAAAGGAATACTTGACTGCTGTAATGAACATTTTAAGTACTTTCAAAGTACTGGAAACTATGTTCTGGATTACAGAGCAAACAAGCTTTTCCTTTGGATTACATTCTCTTAGATTTCTAATCGAATGAGGACCGGTGTAAGTCGATATCAGGCTATGTGTTTCACTATTGAAGGAGAAAGAGTTTTGACATGGAAGAGTGATAAGCACGATGCTTTTCGGACTCTGCCATGGGTAACCAAATAGCGGCCTCAGAGGCAGCGGAAGTTTTGGTATAGCTCCGGGATAATCTCTGGGACTTAGATGTGATTCTTAATTTGCCAAAGGCTATGTAAATAGCGGTGCGATGGCAAATGGTAAGAAGTCACAAGTCCATAAGTGTAAGATAACACATAGAGCAAGTACCACCTGATACGAGTCATCGTCGAGGGAGACGACGCTGTAGTCACCAAGATAACTTCAGAGCGGCAACCTAGAGTGCTCATTCACATAGTACTTCCTGGAAGTACAACTTAAGCACGTGATGAGTATGGGAGTCGGGAGTTTGGAGGAAATGACTAGACCTTAGTACAAGTGGGAGATTGTTGGAGTTGTGTACTTAATGTATAGATTTAAGTAACGGAAACTCACGATCCATTGCCACTAATCTATTTAATTAAATAAACAATTATTTGCGTTTAATTATTTATAATTAAATATATGCAAATTATAGTTCTGGATTCTATACGTTGTAGTTAGTATGGTGTGTCGGGCCCCACACAGAAGATCATACTATCGGTTACTCGTATTTAATCGAACAGTTGCTCACGACCTAGATGGACACGGACCAATCCATCGGTATAGTCGTTGTGTGAGAGAGAAAATAATCTGTCTTGATTATTTTATCACACTTGTACACTTGGTGTATTGAGCGGATCTGCTTGAGATTTATCGATTAGGATTGCCGGCGATAATCGATTTAAATCTCTGAGTATTTTATTCTTAATCCCCGATACTATTGCGGGTGTGTATATTTAATATAAGTGACTTTGATTTTCCAAAGGAATGGACCGGTTTAATTATTGGGTCAATTACCGGTTAAGTTGGGTCACTATATTTTACATATGGCATGCCGTGAATACTTGACGGGAAAATGTATCCCGTAAGGGTTGATAATATCCCCGAGATGAGTTCATAAGGAATTATTATGTAAACCCTGCAGGTGGATTCGTTCCGCATAATAATTAAGGTTGAATGGTACTAGTCTCGGATACAAGAGATGAATAAATTAATTAGCAATAAATTAATTTTATTCATGGATATTTATATCTTAAATACACGAAATAAATAATACTACCGGAGAAATATTATTTGATATAATATGGTTTAATATTGGGAGTGCAGTTAATTTTATATAGTGGAAAATAGAATTAATTAATAATAGTAAGGATTAATAGATTTGGGCTTGGGCTCAATTTAATCACTATTATTGGAAGCCCAATATTCCACCTCCTTAAGATCCCCTACGTAGCCTATAAAAGCACTACATGGTCTTCTCTATTCTCATAAGTTCATAACTTGAAGATCACAATTCAAGAGAGAGAAAGTAGAGAGGGAGATCCATGGAGTTCGGAAGATCGTCGCCCACACGACGTCCGAGCTAGTGCAAGGAATACGTCGGAAGATCTCAAGGTCGTCAAATTGAGTTCTTCGTTTTTCCGAACAACGAGAACGAGGTAAATCGTAAAACCCTCTTTATGATTTTATCGTTTAATTATCGTAAAAATATCGTGAACCAAGATCCGAGAACGCGACCTTTGTCGAGGTTGAACCGGGCGGTGGTGATCGAAGATCACCGGACCGCCGGCGGTTCAACGGCTCGAACAAGAGAGGGTCGAGAGGGGCGAGCCTCGGCTGGACGCCGAGACTCGATCGAGGGCGAGCTCGATCACCCACGCACCTCCAGCGGGCTGCTGGAGCAGCCCCGCTCACGCGGCTGGACCGCCGCTCGCGCGGCGGTGGCTGGTGGTGATCGCAAGCCACGGTTCGCCGTGGCTGGGCGTGCGATCACCGGGCGTCGACTGGGCGTGCAAGGGGGCTGCCAAGGGCAGCCCTAGGCGGCTGCCAAGGACAGCCGCGAGCCCACGCGAGGGCTCGACCGAACAGCCCGGGCTATCCCCGTGGTTAGGGTTTGGTTGAGTCCGGCTTCGTGGTGGTTCGTGGCGGGATGTTCCGGCAACCAGGAGTCGATTGGAGTTGTTGTTCCGCAACTTTGACAACTCCGGATATTCGATCTCCAAAGGATTTCGGTCGGAATTAATTAGATAATTTATTTATTTAAATTTATTAATTCTGGGATATCGATTTCCAACAAAAGGGTGTAATGGGGAGGTGAAGTGGCATTGCCACATATACATGCCACATGACATGAAATATGGCCCCACTTGCTTGTGTGGCATGCATGCCATGCAAGCCATGCAATGCATCCCATGCATGCATATAAATTCACGTAAATATTGATTCTAAATCAATATAATTAACAAGCATTGTTCATCATCTACGAGTCCGTGTGTGACCCTGTAGGTATGATTATCGATCAATATTATATTATTCCCAACAATTAATATTATCGAATAATCATTTATCATCCATAGACGACCTTATGACTTTATCGATTGCACACGTAGGATCGAAGGACATATACCAACAATCTCCCACTTGGCCTTCAGAGCCAGTGTGCTGCCAATTTCCTGTTGTCACTTTATGTCTAAGTTTGAACTTGAGGCAAGACTCGAGTCATCCTCAATCGGTTCAAACCTTTCTTGGACTTTGAAACAGACTGTAAAACCAGATTTATCACAAATACAAATCTGGACGTGGCCACGTATTTTCCACAGTCTCGACTCTCCAGGTGGCCGGTAAGACATGTATCCCATTATAAAATGGAGGACAATCCCATCTTGTCAATCCAAGCTCTCCCACTTGCTTCCTGATATACCCAATAACAAGTTTTATAACCTCCTTTTACGAAAGGCGTTTACTTGTATCAAAGTACACCATTTCACAATGTAATCACTCTAGACTACTCAGGTCAGAGGAAATTGCTCGACAGTCAATGAAATAGTATTATGACTCGAAATCTTAAATACTATTTCAGTCGGGTCTGTTCGATCACTAGCTCCCAGTTAATATTTATGTAATTGTACTTGATGTCCCACATCACTAGCCCATGAAGCGGCGCTATAGTACACATTACAAACTAGTTCATTGTATTATCGGTTTGTCCGTACTCGATTATACGAACCAGGAACAACTATATGTTTTAAGTATATCAGTTCAACCATTGGGACTTCATTATGCGGTAAGTCGACCTCATAACCCAATTGATATCACTTAATCATTTGGACAATTCATATAAATTAAACCATATTTATATGAAGAAATATGTATTATACATATGAGTGAATGTTTAACAAATCTCCAAAAGTATCTAATACAGTAATAGAAATCAAAACCCATCTCTAAGATGTCTGATCTCTATTGCAGTCGTGAAAGCCTCAAGCTTAAACTGCTGGAGAGGTTTAGAAAGCGGGTGATAAGTCGTTTTAGTAGCGTCAAAATCAATTAAATTTGTAATCGAACTAGTTGCCGAAACAACTTACCCGAGTCGGTCTCGAGGAACACTATAATCGGCGTGTAGAAGCGTTTATTTGTTTGCAACTAGGAAGAGAAATAGAATAGCATAATGCATTGAGTTGTTTTTTGTTTTGTTTTTAAACTAAAAAGTATCTAAGTAAAAGTAGAATCGAGAGCTAGTAAAAGAGTTTTGAAATACTGAAAAAAGGGATTAGGGATCGGGAGCTTCGATTCTCGAAGTTAAGGTTTAATTTTTATTTGCACCAGTCTTAAACGAACGCCCGTTGCCGGTTGGCTCGATTATGATTTGATTAATTTCAATTTATGCTCCAAAGACATTTTAACAAACACCTTTCAAACGATTTAAAATCAAACCTTGTCTTTTGAAAATAAAAACTCCCTACCCTAATCGAATAATTTAGCTACTCATCTTTTGAATCGAAATAAAAAAACGTTGGTATAAAGGAGATCATGATTACGAGAATTGAATAAAAGAGCGAAAAAGTAAATCAATCAAGCAAGAACACAAAAGACGTAAAGGAAAAACTTACTAGAATCAATAACGAAGTCAAAACATCTATCGGCGGTGAACTCCGACTTTTACCGAGATTCGAAAAACGACAAACCAAAAGCTAAGAAATCTCTCGGGACTCGAGTCTAGGTCTATGAAAACGTGCGTCCAAAAATCCGAATGAAAAGTGTTTTGGAATAGGGTAAAACCCTATTCTTGTACAAAATCCGACGGTCAACAAAAGTCAAAATCTTCATAAAACGGGGGACCAAGCGGCCGCTTGGGGGGTCAGGCGGTCGCCTGCCCCGCCTTCCAGGGAGCTTGATCAACACAGCGGAGCGGCCGCCTGAGGGGTCAGGCGGCCGCGTGGAGGTTCCTCCAGCCAGTTCTGCCAAGGGCACCAGGCGGCCGCTTGCCTGGTGGTCAGCTTGGTCCTTGGCTCGTCGTCTCGTCTACTCGGCTCGTCGTCACGGAAATGCCTCCAATGTCGCTTCTAACACCAACTAAGCCCTGCACACTACACAAACATGTCAAACGCACCAAACTAAAGGGAAAACACACGACACGACACACAATAATGCAAGACGACACAAGAAAAACATACGGAAAAGCACACAAAAACTAGTACATCAACTCCCCCACACTTAAGCTTTTGCTAGTCCCTAGCAAAGTCCAAGAGTAGAGCAAAACACAAATAAGTAAAACAAAGAACATAAAAAATCCAATCACCAACTCAACCTCCCGAAATTACCAACAAATTCTCGATGCTTCCAAAACAATCCTAATGAATAGCCTCGACCCCAAATACATAGCACAAAGACAATCAAGCGAGTTTCAATACATGTAACCAATCCGAAGCCCCTCACAAAGGTTCACTCTCTTCTTTTATACTCGAAGTATATATGGTTCCACTCAAAGGTGTGCACAAGAGAAGGATAAGTAATCAAAATGTACTTGTGCACTCAAAGAAACATAAGCATATAGGGACAAATGACGATCATGTAAGAAAAAAAAAATGAAAGAGCTTCAAATAATATCATATGCGCCTAAGAACAAGAACTAAACACGTTATTCAATTATGCTCTCCACAAATCAAGTTCTACCATCTTAAGAATCATGGGCGATCGATAAATAGGGTGTAACGGGGCTAGGCTTAGGGTATTCGGGATAATTTGGGAAAAGTGGACTAATTATCAATCAGGCGTCACCACTACCAAACCTCCTTTATTTCACACCACAACTCCCGACAACTCCAATCAAGAATCAAGAACACATCAAGGCCACAAACAACACAACGGAGCGGCCGCCTGAGGGGTCAGGCGGCCGCGTGGAGGTTCCTCCAGCCAGTTCTGCCAAGGGCACCAGGCGGCCGCTTGGGGGGTCAAGCGGCCGCTTGCCTGGTGGTCAGCTTGGTCCTTGGCTCGTCGTCTCGTCTACTCGGCTCGTCGTCACGGAAATGCCTCCAATGTGGCTTCTAACACCAACTAAGCCCTGCACACTACACAAACATGTCAAACGCACCAAACTAAAGGGAAAACACAAGACACGACACACAATAATGCAAGACGACACAAGAAAAACATACGGAAAAGCACACAAAAACTAGTACATCGGCAGGTTTGCAACTTTACCAAAAGTTGCAACTTTATTATCTCGATGTCTCCACAAAACTATTGTTGGGGGAGTAAAAACCGGATACGAAAACGTATATCCACGGATGAGACACGTGGTTAAGGGCCCGCTCGAAGCTAACCATGTGAAGGGGGGCACAGGACTCAAGCTCGGCTCTTGGCTCGGGTCATGTGGCACGCGAGAGGCCAGCCAGAAGCATGCGATACGAAGAGACGACGCATGGGACGCGTTGCGGTTCGGGTCGCGGGTCACGGATCCTCTGGGCGATCCGCACGGGGAAGTGACTCAGGCGCGTCCGCGACCCGGGACGATGATCCGTCATCAATCCATACGAGGATACGATGCGGGACGCATGCTCATCCCGAGCCCCAGGTCATGAATCCGACATGCAAGCCATGCAGGGAGATGGGACCCGGGACACGCTCCTGTTTTCGCTACACAAACCCGCAATACATCCCATACGTGGAGTCGGTGAAAGCCTCGAGTCCAGCCCGCAGCCCAGGCCTCACCATCAGTATCTGAGGAAGGGCCCATCCTCGGAAGACCGGAGACATCTCCCACGTGATTCCACATGCCTCATCTACATGCCAGATCACGAGTACCGGGTCGCTACTAGCTTCATTTAATGATATAGATGTAGTACGTGGTCTGGATGTAATCATTCCATAAATCCCTATAAATAGAGGGCTTATCCCTTCAGATTAAAGGGCGGCACTAATTAGTGAATATACTTGATATTAAAAGAGTGGATAATAGAAATCCTTCAGAAGAAGCTTCAAAGCTCAAAACCTCTGTTCTTTTCCAGATCTAGTCCAACCCCTACTCCATAAATATAAATTTACATGTATTAGTATCGTTTCAAACCCTCTATACACAGCCCAGCCCCGTATTATACTACCCGACTAAAACGTGCTAAAACATTTGGCGCTAGAAGGAGGGGGTTGTTATACTAGACCCAGGAAAAGAGAGAAGAGTCGAAGCCAAGTCTGATGGAGCCACCGCGTCAGATTCCTCCCGCTCCGCCATGAGGAAGAAGCTGGAGAGAGGGAAGATGCCCGCCGTCGAGTCAGACGCCGCCCCGCCATTCTCCCCAAAGATCCCGGGGGAAATCCCCGGGAACGAAGACGCCGTCATCACCGGGGAGCTGGACGGCCACAACACGTCCAACCAATACCACCGTAGCAGCTCCGAGGCCCGACGCCTCAGACGCCGCCAGCAGGCCCACCGCCATGCGCATCGCTCGGATCCCGAGTTCCGACGCGGACCGCCTCCCCCCGAGACACCGGCCCGGGAATTGCACCTCCTCTTAGACACCCCCGAAAAGATCGACGTTGCCATGTCCGACCTCATACAGCGTAAGAAAACTCTAACATCCCTCTCTGTTCGTCCAGGTGAGAAGATTGGGAAAGGAAGCGCGTTCGGTCGTCTGGGGCCCGGTCACGCCAGCCACAGCGCGTTCGACCGCCTCGGAGCGGGTCGTGCCGGCTCCAACCGCTACACGATCCCCGCCCGACGACTCATCTTCGATCTCGGCGAGGAGGCCGACAACCAGTCGGCCCCAGCAGACCGATTCAGGGCGGACGACGAGGAGAAGACTCGTCGCGCCGAGCCAGAGCAGGGTCCCGGGACCCGTGTCCCGCGACCACCGGGACCCGAGGCGGGCCTCCTGGACCTTTACAGCAAGGTGTCCGAGATGGAGAGAAAGCTGGCTGAGGCCCAGGCCCGACCGGAACGGGTCGACTACTGCAAAGAGCCTTTGGCCTTGGAGGTCGAGCATGCGGTCATGCAATACGAGATCCAGCCCCTCCAGACGACCCTGTACGACGGGAAAACGGATCCCGAGATCCACCTCAGCCGCTTCCGCACATACATGTCCGGGAGAGGAGCCAGCGACGCCACGAGGTGCAGGCTTTTCCCCCTCACCCTCGGGGATGTGGCCCACAAATGGTTCGCGGGGATCTCCTCCCGCTCGATCCACTGTTTCGACGGCCTCGTCCAACGTTTCGTGGCGCACTTCGCCTCCAAGGTGAACCGTCTCGAGCAAAGCCAGCGACTGATCGGCATTCGCCAAAATATGGAGGAAGGCGACGAGCGATACGTGGACCGAGTCGGGGACATCCTGCTCGGCGGAGAGGAAGTCGACGACGATCTCAAGCTGCACACGGCGATGAACGGGCTCCGAAAGAATTCCGAGCTTTTCAAGCATCTGATGCTCAACTATCCACAGACCTACGAGGATTTCCGCGTAAAGGCCGCGGCACAGTGTTGGTACCAGCGCCTCATGCACGGGACGGAGACCCCCGGGGACATGAAACGGAAGGATCCCGCTCCCGTGGAGGCGAGACCGGCTCACGTTACCAGGAGGGGCCCTCCCAAGGCCCCGGAACGGGACCGTCCTGCCCCAAGTTACCGCGAGATGGAGGTCCGGCTGGTCGAGGTCATCGGACAGGACACCATGGCCATGATGCACGCACTCCAAGCCATGGGGGACGCCCTGACCAAACCCGAGCCCATGAGGATCTCTCCGGACAAGCTCGACAAGCGCCTATGGTGCGCCTTCCACGAGCAGCATGGGCACCCCACCGGCCAGTGTCGTCAGCTGCTAAGGCAACTATGGAGGTTATTTGAGGAAGTGAAACTCTGGGAGCTCCTCGGCAGACCCGGGGACCGGGGGACTGGCCAGGTGCCCAACCCGGACAACGGAAGAATTGTGGTCGTGGCCCCGGGTCGCGGAGGGCAGAACTGCGGCCAGTCCCCGGGACACGTCGGGCAGATCTTGATGATTGGCGGGCTACAGCCCATCACGAGCGAGAGCAGAAGGAAGAGGAAACGCGAGGTGGAGATCTGGAGGGTCTATCAGAAGACGAACCCTGCTCCCCCTCGAAGCATCACGGAACGCGCCTTGATCACGTTCTCCCCGGAGGACCGCGAAGGGGTCGGCTACCCCAAGAGCGAGGCCTTGGTGATCACTACCGCCATACTCGGAGTGGAAGTTGC
This sequence comes from Euphrasia confusa, assembly GCA_954870475.1. Lineage (NCBI taxonomy): Eukaryota > Viridiplantae > Streptophyta > Magnoliopsida > Lamiales > Orobanchaceae > Euphrasia > Euphrasia confusa. The sequence continues at coordinate 40,738,516 of OX940950.1, read as the reverse complement.
GCGGCTTCTGGTCGATAACGGGGCCCACTGCAATATCTTGTACAAGCAGGCCCTCGACCAGATGGACAATATGGCGCAATACATACTCCCCAGTAGCGTGAGACTGAAAGGCGTGGGGAAAGACGTGTTGATTCCCTACGGGACGGTGGTGCTACCTCTGGAGTTGAGAGACGAGAAGAACCCCGAAATAAAGCTATTGAGGAACTTGACCTTCGTAATAGTCGATGAAGTTAGCGGATATAACGCACTTTTGGGGAGGCCCTTTCTAGAAGCTTTCGAAGATGTGGCCTCCTCGTACTATTACTGTATCAAGTTCCCAGTCTCCTCCGGGGCCATTGTACTCCTTCAGTGAAGGGATCGATGAAATAAATGCTCACGAAGAACTAGTCTCCGCGGACCCGGAACTCGGGGTCAATCCCGAAACACCCGGGGCCCGAGATGAAAAATATGAGGAAAAACTAGTAGGGCCCGGACTCGGCAACAGCGGGGCGGGCCACTGACCCCGTCGCGATTTCGGATCTTGAACCCGGGTCGAAATCACGGGACGATATAGTCTCGGACCCGGGGCCGAGACCCTATCTGAATAAAGGAACTGCAATCGAACCCGCTTCACAGAGTGCGGAATCATGTGATCAAACTCGTGACCCCATGACTCGCTTCCGAGGACCCGAAACCGAGACAGCACAGGGGTCGAGGCTCTGGAGAAAACTATCCCCCTCGAAGTCGGAAGCAACGAGCTTCCGCGACAGCTGCTCATCGGATCTTCTCTGGCGCCCGCAACAAAGGACGAACTCGATAAATTCCTCCGAGTCAACCTACCCACGTTTGCATGGACCAGTGGGGAACTCGGCAGGGTTGACCCGGGACACGCATGCCACCACCTACGGCTGGATAGCAAGCGTCGTGCCATAGCCCTAAGACGCCGGAAGACGGGCCCCGAGAAGAATGAGACACTGAACACCGAGGTAGACAAGCTGCTCCGAGACGGTTTGATCCGACTCGCCACGCACGACGTGACGTGGATCTCGAACGCGGTCATGGTGAGGAAAACCCAAGGGAAATGGAGGCTCTGCATCTATTATACCGACCTCAACAACGCGTGTCCCAACGTTCACATCCCGATGCCGCACATCGAGCGAGGCACAGACCCTGGCGGATTGCATCAGGGAGCTCACCTTTCCCCCACGGAGCACATGATCAGCACGCCCCTGGCAGCTCTACGTGGACGGGTCCTCTACCAGCGCGTGCTCGGGGGCCGAGGTAGTGCTCCTGGGGCCAGACAGAGATTCGTTCACTCACGCGGTAAAGTTTAATTTTTTCGCAACTAATAACGAGATCGAGTATGAGGCATTGGTAGCAGGTTAAGAAATGTCTGTGGTGGTCAACGTTCCCCGCCTCCATATTTTCATGGACTCGCAACTTGTGGTGAACCAAGTCACCGGTGATTACGAGGCGAAGGGCGAACAGATGAAGAAATACTTGGACTTAGTGTGGTGCCTCTGCGAGAAAATCCCGGACGTCCGTATCGAACAAATCCCGTGGGAGCACAACTCGCAGGCCGGCGCCCTGTCCAAACTAGCCTCAACCGAAGGATCCGCGGATTTGTCCCGAGTCATCTTGACCCAGTTGAATTCGCCATCGATCGCGGCCTTCGCGGAAATTATGCCGGTTGACCCGGTTCCCGGAACAGCACCAGAAGCGACGCCCGGGATGGATTGGCGCGACCCGGTGATGCGGCTCGTCGAGTCCGGGACCCTCCCTTCAGACCGAGTCAAAGCGAAAAAACTCCGCATACGCACCTCAGGGTACACGATCCTAAACTCTCAATTATTCCGCAGGAGTTCCTCGATGCCGCTTTTAAGATGCGCCTCCTGAGAAGACGGGGTGCGGGTACTTTCGGAGATCCACGAAGAGCTATGCGGAAACCATGCCAGGGGCCGATCTCTCGCCCACAAAACGATGGGCCAGGGGTATTACCGGCCGAGCTTGCGCCGGGACGCGACCAACTTCGCCCGCAAATGCCTCCAGTGCCAGCTTATGGGGCCAAACATCAATGTGGCCCCTGAAGAACTCAAGCCAATATACTCTCCGTGGCCGTTCGCCCGGTGGGGGATTGATATCATTGGACCTCTAGCCCCCGCGCCGGGAGGAGTCAAGTTCGCGATCGTTGCGGTGGACTACTTCACCAAGTGGGCCGAAGCGGAGGCGGTCCAGAAGATCGATCGACCCAAAGTGATCAAGTTCATCTGGGGGAACATAATCTGCCGTATCGGTTTGCCCAAGTCCATTATCCGGGACAACGGCAAGCAGTTCGACGGGACCGTGGTCGCGGAGTTCTGTGAGCAATGGGGGATCCGGAGGACGTTTCCCACCCCCAACCATCCACAGACGAACGGGCGAGTCGAGGCAGTTTTTAGAGTCATAAAGCATACCCTTGAGGCGAAGCTCGAGTCGCGCCAGGGAAAATGTGCCGAAGAGTTACCCGAGGCGCTGTGGTCATACCGAACCACGGCCCGGAACGCCACAGGAGAACCGCCATACGCCTTTGCTTTTGGGTTCCGAAGCAGTGGTCCCGGCCAAGATCACAGCTCGCTCGCACCAAACCACTCAGGTCATCACCCCGGAGAAACAAAGCGGTTTTGCACCTAGAGCTAGATCTCCTGGAAGAGCGAAGGCTAAGCTCCGACTCCCTCGACGCGATGAACAAACAGAGGATCGCCAAGGCTTGTGACGCGCGGGTCCGCTCTCGTGGGTGCGAGATAGGGGACATGGTGTTGAAAAAGCTGCTCGGGACGCACTCGGGGGCCCTCGGGCCGACGTGGGAAGAGCCGTTTCGGGTTACAAAATGTCTATTGAACGGAGCGTACGAGTTGGTGTTGCCAGACGGAACCCCGGATCGGTACCGATGGAACGCGCGACACTTGAAAAGGTTCTACCAGTAAGAAGGAGCCGCTGCGGTCCCGAACCAAGGAAAGCGAGTCTGTACTCTTATTCCTAAACGGGGAACATATAAAACCGGATATTTCCGCACAGCTAAATGCCAAAGATCCCGGTAAAACTAATGAGCTCCTAAAGAGACCTCCGGGTCAAGAGTCATAACGTGCGGGGGAACATATAAAACCGGATATTTCCGCACAGCTAAATGCCAAAGATCCCGGTAAAACTAATGAGCTCCTAAAAAGACCTCCGGGTCAAGAGTCATAACGTGCGGGGGAACATATAAAAACGGATATTTCCGCACAGCTAAATGCCAAAGATCCCGGTAAAACTAATGAGCTCCTAAAAAGACCTCCGGGTCAAGAGTCATAACGTGCGGGGGAACATATAAAACGGATATTTCCGCACAGCTAAATGCCAAAGATCCCGGTAAAAGTAATGAGCTCCTAAAAAAACCTCCGGGTCAAAGAGTCATAACGTACGGGGAAAAAGACGGATATTTTCCGCAACAAACTACGAGCCATCCCCAGTAAAAAAGCGCGGGACAATCGCGGGACCACGTGACCCTAATCGAGAGAAAGTAGATCCCAGAATCGCGTATAAAAATCCATGATGGGCCCCCGGTACCCACACCCGAGGCCACGACCCGTATCTTCGAAACGGGGCCGCGAGGCGGCATCTCGAGTTTACGACCTCCACCCGGGACCCATAGTCCCGAGATGAAGTAGTGGGACAGCATCTCGGACCTTTAAAATGTTCCATCCCAATAATCTATCCCAGGAAATCTCTGGAGAAGGGGTACGATCCACTTACCAGGTAGATTCGGGGTGGGCCACCAAAAAATGCTAAAAGAAACCAGTGCTACGTTGAACACTATGCACAGAAACTAGCTAAAAGCACTGAATAAACATCCAAATAAAAACCAAAGCCAAGCCCCGTGGCTCGACTGAAAATATCCTAAGAGGCAGAGCCTCGTCAAAAAACATCCACACGAAGTACAGAATCCAAAGCAAGAAAAAGAAATTGTCTTGGACTAAACGCCCTCGGCCACCAACGGCCGTGGAAAGAAAGCAAAAACAGAAAGCATTTTTAATCGGAGGCCCCTCGCAGGGACTATTATCACTCAGAACCACCCGCCTCTTCGGGACATTGGCTATCCGCCTCGGCCATCACCTGATCCTCCTGCCCGGGAACCGGCGCCGCTGTAACATCTTCGACATGATCTATGCCGGCCATGAAGGCATCAAAAGACTTCTCCGGGAAGCTCGACACCACCTCCTCCATGACCGCCTCCTGGTTGGGATCCGAGTCGCCTTTCCCCTCCGGGGTCGCCTCCGGGACCACACCAGCATTCTCCCCCACCACTTCCGGGACATGGACGGCATTTTCCGCCGTCGCTTTGGCAGCAGCCGAGGTACCGCCACCGGTCTGGAAGGAGCGGCGTGAGCAGGTGGCGAGCCAGGACGGACCAAGCGATCATAGGTGGGCCCCCATTTCATATCGATGTGGAGGTCCTCCTCTAAATCAAGAAAGGTTTCGGCGATCCCGGGTTCAAGCTCGCGTCCCGCCATTTACCTCTTCCAATAAGCGAGGACGCGATCGAGGAGTACCTGGTCATTGACTTGATGAGCGTGCCGGATGAGGTCTGCCATAGAGCGGGAGTAGAAGTGGTCCAGGAGAATCGTGTGGTCGGTCCAGGGACTCTCGAGGTAGGCCTCCAACTCGTCCATACGGGCATCAGCCTCTGCCTGCCGTTCCCGGAGAGACGCCACCTCTGCATCCCGGGAGGCGAGAGATTTTTCCAACTGCGCCGCGCGGGCCGTCACCTCGGAGAGCGCAGTAGATATCTGCGTAGCCCGGGCCTCCGCCGCCGCAGTCCCGGCAACCGCCACCTCCAATTTCTCCCCCCGGAGATCCGCCAAGGCGCGCCATTTATCCCGGTCCCCTGACGAAGCGGCGAGGGCCTCGGTGCTCTGCCGGAGAGCCTCCTCGCTCTCCTTAAGCTCGCCGCTCAGCTGCTCGTTCCGATAAACCACGTCCACATTCATTCGGCCCAGCTCCTCGATCGTCCTTTCCCTCCCATTGGCGAGATCCATCCAGTGCCTAATCTGACGGGCCTGCCCCTCGAGCCAGTCATGTATCTCGGCCATGGCCACGGTCGCCTGGCTCTGCAGCATGGACGCGAGGAGGAAGGCCTCGTCGGGTCCCCGGTTGAAGGCTTGCAGCTCTTGGGTCCAGCAGCGGGCCACCGAATCAATCGCCCGGCCTACGGGAAGTCCAGGGGTGGACACTGGAGGCAGGGGCCCCCGACTCGCGGCATACTGAAGCAGGAGCGGCGCCAGGTGGGGCGCAGAACCCGAGATACTGTCACCATGTACAAACAGCAAGTAAATCGCCAAGTCGTGGCAAAAGAAAGGACACGATAAGACACGAAGATAAGTGACGAGGCACCTACCTCTGGGCGACGCCCGGATCAACCCCGTAAACCGGCGTGCTCCCAACGGGCGGAACATTTCCGAAAGGCCCTGTCTGCGACGGCTCGACGGGGGCCCGGGGGCCGGAACCTCCACCCTCCGGGTCGGGGGGCGCCCTCCTCTTCCGGGACAAAGAGGGCTCGGGCACTTCCGGGAGATCTTGAGAGAACAGCCCGCCTCGGGGCGAATCAGGAAAGGACCCCATCAACGGCTCCCGCGCGGGCGGCGACTCGTCCGAGACAATGTCCACAGGACCGCCGTCCCGGGACCCGGGAACGCGGATACCAGAGGAAGACGCGTGGATCACGCCTCCCGCGTCCATTATAAAAGGGCCGTGAGGGATCTCGGGCAGTGGCCCCGAGTCCCGGGACTCCACCGCTTCCTGCGATAGCGGCGGCGAGGACGGCCGGGTTCGGCGAACCCGGTAGGCGGACCGGGCCGGGATCACGGGCGGCGGTGCGGCGACCAGACCACGGGTCCTCGCCTGAAGCGCGGGCCTGCGCGGCGGCGGCGCGGCGGATGGCAATTTATTATCTGGAACCCCGGGAAACTTAGACATTTTGCCGCGGGGGCGATCTTCAAAAATTCGATTGAACGGGGCTGCAGCACAATTCCCAACTCCATAAGCAGATAAGAAAGTAATTATAAAACGACCTGTCTATGAAGTTGATGCGAGAGCAGGGCGACATTACCTGGGTACGGGTCAAACAGATGCTTGGGGGGGCAGATCAGGCGAGCGTCTTCCCGCGACTCCTCAGTGCACAGATAGTCGGCTCTGCGGCGCCTCGTCGGCAGGGCAGCGGCGAACTTCAGGGCAACCTGATAATCCCAATTCAGCGGTCCCTCTCTGTGAGTGCTCACGCCTGTGAAATCAAAAGAAAGAGTTAAAATCAGTACGACGAGGAAAACTTAGAAACGACTCAAATCTTACTGGCGATTTTGTCATGATAGCGGGTGGGGATGTCTATCTCCTCACTGGGGGTCTGGGTCCGCCATGCCCCCGAGACATACACCCACTGCGCCCAGGGGAAGTCCACCTTGGACACCTTCACCTCCACGGGAGGGATCCCGGTGCGGCCCTTGACGGTGTAATCGCCATGACTCCCCCCGAATCGGGCGATCGTGAATGAACGCCTGATCTCCGAGTCGGAGAGAGTCCGGTAGAGGCCGACGTTGCCAAGCATCGAGAGCACCCCGATGAGTTGCGACCAACCATTGGGATGAATCTGGTGTGGGGCCACTGCCCAAAATCGGAGAGCGGCACTAACATTAGGGTGCAGGGGGAACCGGAGCCCAAATTCCAACGCCTCCGTCCCAATCGCCACCATCCCCGGTGGCGGGCAGCAAGCAGATTCCCCGGCCCGAGGTATGTAGATATGGACATCATTAGGGATCTGCCATTTCTCCCTTTTTATCATAGCGGGAGTCACAATGCTCGCCCGACCGTGGGCCCCCCACTCGGGGGTACTGCAGGAACGCGGGGAGCGGGCAAGGGGCCGCGACGGTGCGCCGGGATAAGGATTCTCGCGAAAATAGGGCTCCCAGAGAAACAGGTCGGGCGGGGGATACTCCTCGTCCATCAACGCATCGAACTGCTGAAACAAGATGTTCATATCCGACTCCGAGTTCGACGACGACTCGTAGGGGATCTCCTCTTCCACCGCGTCCTCTGACGAGGAATCCGACAACATGATTCCTTTTCCCCGGGACGACGACATCAAAACCTGTAAAAAAGGAAATTAGAAAAGGGATTTGCGGGAATACCTTGAGCAAACGCTCAGGAATTCGGAAACGGGAGTCTGGCGTTTTCTAGGGTTCGAGGCAAAGTTAAAGGTGCAGAAAGAGAAACCGCTGCGTGATTGGGGGTTTTTATAGAAGGTAACTGCATCAAATAGGGGACAAGCGGGAACGGTTATTGATAGAAGTACTCAAGTACTCTCGAAGCCCAACACGCCTGAAGGGGGCCCAAACGAATGCCAACCGTCCGTAGAGCACATGGGGCCGCGTACCGGGACGCGGGACGGTTTCCAAAAGCTTGCACCCCGGAACCCGGGTCACGGGACAACTGCCTATGTAAGGTGATTTTGACCTTGAAGAAACGACGTCCCGCCAATGACGGGAACCGGGCCCCGGAAGGTTCCGCCACGGGTCACAAGTTGTCCTTCACGGCATCCCACGAATCGCGGTATTCCCGCGCGCCGCGATCCCGGCGGCGGCGGAAAGGAAAGACCGGGCAAGAGGTCTCGGGTTCTCATGCCGTGAGCATTTTTTAGAGCAAACAGAGAAATCAAGAACACAGGATTTTCATTAGCAAACCTCCGTCTAGGGGGAGAACCCTTTACATCGAGATTCAAAACCCATATTTACAGAGAAAAAACAAGGGCTTTTTGCCAAAAGACTACTCAAAAACCGACCTACAAGCCGTCCTAAAAAATTCTATCGGAGTTTGGTCCGGGCGACGCCGTACTCATCGGTAACGCGGATCCGGGAGACACCATCCGGCGACCAATTAACCTAGACGCGCCACCCTCTCCGAGCGCCCAGGTGGCGGTAGAAGGAACGCCATCCTTTCCCCCGTACCCGGAGCCGGTCACGAAGTCGAGTTAGCTTCATAGGCCAGTTCTGGCCCAAGGCATCTTGTACCATGACCCGGCGATCTTCCACGCCGGCAAAAGGAACGGAGAGAGGTGGCGGCAGGGGCAGGCCCTGGCGCCGCCACATCGCTGGCCGAGTCCGCGAGTGCCAGAATTGGGTAGCCTCCACCGTGCGCTCGATGGAGAGATGGCTGTCTCCGGCGTCCGGGTCGGAATCCGACGAAATCTCGACCACCTCCGGCGGGGCTCGAACGGGCTCCTCTTCGGACTCTACATCCGAATCAGAGGGGACGTGGATGATCTCCGGTGGGACATAATCGTTGCTACCAACGGACGAGCTCACCATGATTCTCGGAAGAAAAACTCGGTAGTTACAGATGAAGAATTTGGGGAAGCCGGGGAAGAAGACTGAGACGACAGTATCTTTTAAAGATCCCCAAGAGACGTGACGTACATAAAGCGTCATCATTACCCTTGGGGAACCGGTGTGGCGTTTCGACTCCTGAGGGACCGAACGGTCCCGCGCGATAAAATCCCGAGATCCGGGCTCGTAACCCGGGTCCGCGACCCGGCACACAGAAAAATAAATTATTGTGTTTTCTCTCCTTTTTTCAATTATTATTTATTCGAGAAAATCAAAGACCATTACAGGCCCGACAAAGGCGAAGCGAAATTTTCACCTAATTATTACATAAACAGGGGAAGTAGAAAACGAGTCGGCCGCTCCAGCTTAAAGGGGCCATTGGGCCGCAACGGGAACAGGGACCAGGGAAACGTCATCACGGAGAACGGCGATGTTGATATCCTGCAGTTGCATGTGCTTGACAAAGACGGCCCATCCGATACCCCCGATCCCCAAGCAATTCCCGCCGGAGATCAGGTCAAAGACCCATAGGCAGCTGGAGGAATCAGTGACCGCGATCAAAGCGGGCCACACGTGCCCATACATTTGCGAAAAAGGAGACGGCATCAGAAGCACCTCGCGATGGTATTAGGGGTGAAACTTCCGAGACACGATGAAGCGCTTAACCCCAGACTCCAGAGTAGCCACCATTGATTCTTCCCCGGGCTCACGAGCCCGGGGGTGAGTGATGGGCCCCACGCCGGAGATAGCAGTACTCGGAGGAAGGCTCGACATGTTTTATTGTCTAGAAATAGATAAAACCTAAAACTCAGCGGCTTTATGAAGACCACGGATTGCGAGGCCCAAGGCCACCGTCTAGGCACGATTCCCGGGTACATTAAATGGTTTTTTCAGTATTGCAGCAGCAGACCAGAGACACCCAAGCGATCACGATTGCCCAGGACGGGCGGCGAAGTACAGAGAAGGACCACCTGCCAACCCCCACAATTAAAGCCAGACAGTCACCTGGGGACAGCTGGCCAGAAATCCCCAACGGGCGGAGACATCCCCGAAAATACAGCACCTCCGGCGATCTCTCCGGGGGCCAATTTTGGGGGAGTAAAAACCGGATACGAAAACGTATATCCACGGATGAGACACGTGGGTAAGGGCCCCCCCGAAGCTAACCATGTGAAGGGGGGCACAAGACTCAAGCTCGGCTCTCGGCTCGGGTCATGTGGCACGCGGGCAAAGGCCAGCCAGAAGCATGCGATACGAAGAGACGACGCATGGGACGCGTTGCGGCTCGGGTCGCGGGTCACGGATCCTCTGGGCGATCCGCACGGGGAAGTGACTCGGGCGCTTCCGCGACCCGGGACGATGATCCGTCATCAAGCCATACGAGGATACGATGCGGGACGGATGCTCATCCCGAGCCCCAGGTCATGAATCCGACATGCAAGCCATGCAAGGAGATGGGACCCGGGACACGCTCCTGTTTTCGCTACACAAACCCGCAATACATCCCATACGTGGAGTCGGTGAAAGCCTCGAGTCCAGCCCGCAGCCCAGGCCTCACCATCAGTATCTGAGGAAGGGCCCATCCTAGGAAGACCGGAGACATCTCCCACGTGAGTCCACATGCCTCATCTACATGCCGGATCACGAGTCCCGGGTCGCTACTAGCTTCATTTAATGATATAGATGTAGTACGTGGTCTGGATGTAATCATTCCATAAATCCCTATAAATAGAGGGCTTATCCCTTCAGATTAAAGGGCGGCACTAATTAGTGAATATACTTGATATTAAAAGAGTGGATAATAGAAATCCTTCAGAAGAAGCTTCAAAGCTCAAAACCTCTGTTCTTTTCCAGATCTAGTCCAACCCCTACTCCATAAATATAAATTTACATGTATTAGTATCGTTTCAAACCCTCTATACACAACCCAGCCCCGTATTATACTACCCGACTAAAATGTGCTAAAACAACTATCTCCCAGATAATGTGGAACTTCCTGAGCACCAGTTTTAGACTTGTGGTGCTTCCTAGCTCATTGGCTTGCGCGATAACTCTACTATAAATAGAGAACTATGGGATGGGCTGAGCTAGTTACGCCACCTAGTTCATTCAAGAACTTTCAAATCTTAACTGCCAACGTTACTGCATCCAATGCAATACTGTGCTCAGCTTCTGTAGTTTAATCAGCTATATTGCATTGCATGGAACTTTTCCAGCAAATTTCACCTCTAACCAGACAAAAGATATAACCAGATTAAAATCGGAAATTATCTTAGTCTGTTTTGAAGTTAGCATTCAAACATCTTGTTAATATCAATTCTTTTTGTCTTCCAAAGACAACAAAATATTCTTTAGTCCATCTAAGGTACATAAGAATATTCTTGGCCGCAGTCTAATGCGCCTCACCTGGGTTTCCTTGAAACCGAATCGTCATGCTCAAAGCATACGATATGTCCAGTCGTGCACATATCATGGCGTACATTATAGACCCTATTGCCGAAGCATAAGGAATGTTTTCCATCCTCTTTTGCTCATCAGGTCCCGTAGGACATTGCATATTGCTAAGAGATGTGCCATTAGTTATTGGAATGAGACCCTTTCTGGCGTCTTTCATTCTGAACTTATCAAGCACCTTATCAATTTAGGTCGCTTTACTAAGTTCAAACATCCTTTTCGATCTGTTCCGACAGATCTTGATGCCCAATATGTACTGTGCTTCTCCAAGATCCTTTATTGAAAAACAATTTCCAAGTCATTCTTTAATTGAATTAAGCATAGAAACATTGTTTCCAATAAGGAGTATGTCATCGACATACAACACAATGTATACAACGTAACTCCCACTGTTCTTCTTGTAAAACAAGACTCTTCCTAGTTCCTCTGAAATCCAAAACCCAGTATGGATTCATTGAACTAAAGATTGCTACTCCGATATGCTTTGCTTTATTCCATAAATGGAATTATAAGATTGCATAATTTCTCAGCCTTATTAGGATCGAAACACATTCTCTTCTAGAATCCAATTCAAGAAGTTAGTTTTAACATCAAATTTTACCATAACTCATTATCAAGATGAGTAGCAATGGCTAAGATAATCTGAATGATTTAATCAAAGCAACTGGTGAAAGTTTTTCCATAATCCACCTCGTGAATAAAACTTTTACCATCAACCTTGCTTTGAAAACCCTAGGTTTTCCATTTGTCTGTTTAGATCTTAAAGATCTATTAGCATTCATTAGGTCTAACCCCGTGATGCAAATATATCAAGTTCCAAACTTGATTATCAGATATTGATATCATCTCAGATTTCATGGCACCATGCCAATTTTCGGTAGCTGGACTCGTCATAGCTTGGAATTAGGTCGAAGGTTCACCGCTTTCCAAAAGCATTAATTCATATCTCACATTGCTCACAATATCTAAGTATTTGAATAATAGAGATAGATTTATGCCTTTCGGACCTACGAGGGCTGGTATGGCTTCCAAAACCATAAGAATACTCTCAACCCAGTCTTGAGTATTCATCATTGGTTGTTTCACTTGAACCTCGTTCAAGACAACCGAGCTCCCACTGAATTTCTAGGAAAGATAACTCTTTTCAAGAAAATCACTATCTCGAGCAACAAAATATTGTTCTCAGATAGATCGTAGAAGTTGTACCCTCGAGTTTCTTATGGATACCATAAAGAAATTTTATCCCATTTGAGTTCAAGCTCTATATAGATAAATCTCGTCAGAGAAGCTTTTAGAACCTTAAATTTTGATGAAAACAATTTAGGGACCCTCCCTTTCCATACCTAGTATGGTGTCTTATCAACAGCTTTTGACAGCGTCCTATTCAGTGTATAAGTTGAAGTCAAGAATTGTGTGTTCCCAAAAGAGACCAGTAGTTCATTTAGACATCTCATCGAATGGTCGAACTATATCTAATATAGTTTGTTTTCTCTTTTCCGAAACATAACCTTCATGTGCTTGTGAACTGATAGGTTCCACATACATCAGTATGGATCATCCCTAATTAATCACTCACATGTTCTCCTTTCTCCAAGAAAGATGACATTGTTATCTTGTACATCACACATCATTTACATGTATCAAATGACTCCAAGTCAAATGATTCTAGAATGCATTCTAAAAGAAGCATCGTTACTTGTTTAGATTTTGATTTGATCTAATCAACAATGTTTCAGTTATGTCTCATTGAGACTTATTCGATTTGGCCTTTGGTGTTTAATGTTATATATGATTTTTCAAGTTAAAGTATACATAAACAATATAATAATCGTACCAAAACAAAGAATAATTCACAATTAAAATAGTTACCAAACTATTTAATAGTGAAATCTAATCCATCAGTATCCAATACTGAACCAATATTCATTGTTTATTGAAGGTACGAAATTACATGTTTATAATACTAAAACAAGGCCCTAAGGCAAAACAACATCTTATGATCATACGGCTAATGCAGCGACCTTCGCTCTATTTCTCGCCCGTAGATCGACATCTCTACTCACCAAACTTATACTTCTATGTAGTTCCTCCACATACAAATGTGAGAACTACATTTGGCATCCAATACCCAAGAAGTAGAATTTGTGAAGTTTAATGTCTATAACATTAATACCTGAAGATGAAGCAACCCCGTTCTCCACATCTTCTTTGAACTTTGGGAAAGTTCAATTATTCTAAATAATTGACTCTTATTCGAATTCTCGTTCACAATTATTCCAATATCAAAACGTGATAAATCGTAAGTGAAAACTCGAAATTTTCTAACTAGCGATATTATCATGCAATTGAAGCCCTATCTCTCATAAAATATGAGGGAGCCAACCAGACGATCGATTCACGCCATCCCATGGCTCGAAAGTCTCTAATTTGTGTCATTGATGAACTAAGTGTTTTGGATTAAATCACTCCCCGAGGTGTAAATAATCTTAACTTTAGAATCCATCAAATGAAAGACAAATCAGGCATTTGTTTTGAAATTGAATAAAATATGAAATTTTATATGTTTGCAAGTAGTGTCCAACACTTTTGCAGTAGACGCATTGAGATTCCCTCGGAACCCTAGTAGCCTTCTTGCCCATGCTCTTTTGAATACCCTATCCCATATCATAAGAATTTCCCTCTTAGGGTCCTTCTCTATCGTCGGCTCAGCAGCCTTGAGCATCCCGTGGAGCTCACGAAGCGATATCTTCAAACCATTCATATGGAAAATTTAGCCTAAAGGCATTATAACCATAATGAGATTGAAGTATGAAATCGGTTGCCAAATAATCATCATAGGAAAAATCTAGGCGGTCACTTGAAGCAAATAATCCAATCATTTGTTGCACATGTGATCCCATAGATTTCCATTTTTCCAGCCTAGCTGAAGCGATGACCCTGGTCATACCGAATCGCTCAATCATAGTATGTTCCCCGAACATGCTATTGAGTTGTTCAATGATATCATAGGAATTGGTAGTCTAACACATTCTCTTTGTATTCGTATTTGAGGACCATCCTCAAATTACGTTGTCAATCAAGAAAATTTGTTTTGTTCAATTTTTCACAATCAAGAATTGAACCAAACTTGAATTGAGTTGATATTTGACATGATAAACTACAAAAGAAAGATACATAAAATATGTAAACATCCACAAAGCGGTAAACAAATAAGGTTGTCTAACAATTGTACTTATTTATTTCATTTTGTTCAATTGATATCCAATATCATTGTCCCTTAGAACAAAACGATCCCGAGATCCTCATCTTGCAAATCTTTAAGCCGACTGAGTCCGCACTTAAGTATTTCAAGATAGGTAGACATACCCATGTCAATGATATCTAATATCACTTTCGGTCGATGAGAATCCCATTCTCATCTCATGTCTCGATAGCCACGCCTGCAGTGGATCTATCGATGAGAAAACCAAACTCACGTGTAAGGGTCTAACCCTTACTCCCACTTATCCCAAGATAACAAGTAGTACCCCGCTGAGGCGGACCTACCAACTTATGATCGAGGGCTTTATGGGTGTGATGTTTTGGACAAGACATTATACTCATTATTTTGGGAACTTGCATGCATAGGTGTTTATATGTAAGTTGAACATTTATAACATAAACCAATCTATAGCTAGCAAAGCAAATAAATACGTAATCGAAAGGCCCCTAGAACCTCACAACTCTCAAAAGAAAAGATTAAAAGCAACAAAATAGGCCTTGAACATCTTCTGGAATGGTCCGCCCGCCGATTCAGTTCCGCGCCCGCCGATTTTGGTCAAACCTATTCCATACCCAAAAAACCACGAACAGCGCCCGCCGTTTCACAAACAGCGGTCGCTGAACACCACTGGCGGTCGCCGTTTCCAAAACGGCGGTCGCCAAAAGGGTATAAAACGGGGCTGACCCAAAAACAGCCTTTCGGCGGTCGCCATTTCCAAAACGGCGCCCGTCGAATCAAAACGGCGTCCGCCGTTTGGCTCCAGCAGCCCCGGTTTGCTTCGTTTTGCTTATTTTCTTCCCGTTTTCGCCGGAGAGCCGATATCCAATGTCGATCCATGGATTCAATCCATTGCTTACACATTGAACAATACATTTTTGAATAGAAAAAACCTATCTATTACAAAAGATTCCAAGGGACGCAGCCCTCCAAAACTATGGCCAATCGTACGTAAAAAACGACAATTTCATTCACCCGACCACTAACGGTGGCCGGCCTTACATCTAATCACATAATCATAGTTAAACATATAATCCAATTATGTTGATTTAACCTTCGTGTCGAACACGAAAGTGTGCACGAGCCCTAGGCTCTGATACCAATTGAAGGTACCGGTACACAGATCCGATCGATATACCGAGTGTGCGGAAGCGTGTAAAGCGATAGATTTACTATGCCATGATCTTAGTGCACACAAATATGTATAGACACACATATATTTATATATATATATATATATATATATATATATATATATATATATATATATATATATATAAGGTTCAACGAGTTCTTACATTTGATAATGAATTGATTCGTTGATGTTGATTAAGGTGATGTTGAGTCGATTGATCCACCTTAATGGATCACCAACTTGAAGCTCTCCTTGTGAATGACCTTGTCACTCCTTTGGATCGTCCGGATGTTGAAGCCGCACAAATGGCCCGGCCTCTACGTGTTGCACACGAACCCGAATGACGTACACTTTGCTTGCTTGAGTCGGTTCTCCAAGAATACTCTCTACTTTCTTCCTTTTGGTTGTGAATTTCGTGGCTGATCAAGTTGTGTATGAAAACACATGTTTTCATCATTTATTTAATCACCAATAACCTCTTTACTTCACCATAAGTGATCCCCATGTAACCCCCACACTTAAGAGCATCAATATGCACCATAAAGGGTGTAATGGGGAGGTGAAGAGGCATTGCCACATATACATGCCACATGACATGAAATATGGCCCCACTTGCTTGTGTGGCATGCCATGTCACACTATGTGACATGCATCCATGCAAGTCATGCAATGCATCCCATGCATGCATATAAATTCACGTAAATATTGATTCTAAATCAATAAAATTAACAAACATTGTTCATCATCTACGAGTCCGTGTGTGACCCTGTAGGTATGATTATCGATCAATATTATATTGTTCCCAATAATTAATATTATCGAATAATCATTTAACATCCATAGACGACCTTATGACTTTATCGATTGCACACGTAGGATCGAAGGACATATACCAACAGGACCAATCCATCGGTATAGTCGTTGAATGAGAGAGAAAATAATTTGTCTTAATTATTTTATCATACTTGTACACTTGGTGTATTGGGCGGATCGCTTGAGATTTATCGATTAGGATTGCCTTAGATAATCGATTTAAATCTCAGAGTATTTTATTCTTAATCCCTGATATTATTGCGGGTGTGTGCATTTAATTTTAGTGACTTTGATTTTCCAAAGGAATTGACCGGTTAGTATATTGGGTCAATTACCGGTAAAGTTGGGTCACGGTATTTTATGTATGACATGCTGTGAATTCTTGATGGGAAAGTGTGTCCCGATAAGGGTTGATAATGTCCCCGAGATGAGTTCATAAGGAATTATTGTGTAAACCCTGCAGGTCCGCATAATAATTGAAGTTGAATGGTACTATTCTTGGATTCAAGAGATGAATAAATTAATTAGCAATAAACTAATTTTATTCATGGACATTTCTATCTTAAACGCACGAAATAAATAATACTACCGGAGAGATAATATTATTTGATATAATATGGTATAATATTGGGAGTGCAATTATATTTATATAGTGGAAAATAAATATAATTAATATTAATGGATTAATAGATTTGGGCTTGGGCTCAATTTAATCATTAATATTAGAAGCTCAATATTTCACCTCCTTTAGATCCCCTACGTAGCCTATAAAGGCACTACATGGTCTTCTCTATTCTCATAACTTGAAAATCACAATTCTAGAGAGAGAAAGTAGAGAGGGAGATACATGGAGTTCGGAAGATCGTCGCCCACCCGACGTTCGAGCTAGTGCAAGGAATACGTGGGAAGATCTCAAGGTCATCAAAATATCTCGTTTCTCCGCACAACGAGAACAAAGGTAACATCGTTGAACCCCCTTCGATGATTTTAATTTATTATCGTCATATATACATGAACGAAGATCCGAGGGACGAACCCGGGGATGGGGTTTGACCGCGCGGTGGTGATCCGAGATCACCGGACTGCGGGCGGTCAAGCGAGCCCCGCCGGGATCGAGAGCAACAAACCCTCGGCTGGACGCTGAGGGTGACGATCGGCCCTGGGGCACGATCGCCGGGCGCGCAATGAGAAGCCCCGGCTGGTGCCGGGGCGTGCGATCGACGCTCGGTCGATCGCTGGGGGCAGCCGCGGGCTGGTGCCGCGGCAGGCGCCCCCCTCCTTCATCGGCGGTGGCGGTGAGTCGCCGGACTCACCGCCGGGGGCTGCTACGAGCAGCCTCGGGGACGCACGATGCATCCCCATGCGATCGCCCACCGCGATCGCGAGCCCCTCGCGGGGCTCGACTAGGGCACGCGTGGGTTCTCCACGCGTGGTGCTTTGGTCGGGCTCCGGTCATGCGTGGTGGTTCGCGGTGGTTTCCGGCGAAGGGATTTCGGTCGGAGTCGTGATTCTGCAATTCCGACGACTCCGGGATATCGATTTCCAACAATTGGTATCAGAGCGTTGGTTCTAGTTCATGTGTATATGCGATAAATTGTTCTAACTTGCAGGGTTTTCGACTATTATGGCTTGTTAATAATTATTCGTTTAATTATTTTGTCGTAATGGTTTGATTATTAAACTCTCGGACATGTCGAGATTCGTTTTTTGTGTGGTGAATGCTTGTAATAGTAAAAATTCGGGGGTTGACCGAATTTAGGATTTATTATTACGTTCTACTTTTTCCGGAAATTGTATAAGGTCGATTTCATGTATAGAATCGATACCGGATAATTGTAAATTATTTTTTGTAATTTTATTTACGTTGGATCGATGCCGAAACGACCGCCGGAGAAGACGTGTGACGGAGGAGACGATGAGAGGGAGGATTCCGGGGATCGATCAACCCCATGATCGACCCCAAGGGATGAATCGATCAAGTGGGAGGGGCGGCCATCGCACCCCTTGGTCGTGGGCTGCCGCCGGTAGTGGTGGTGGCTGGCCGGTTGGGGTGGCGGCGGCGGTGATGCCCTCCTCGGCCTCGATCGATGATGGGGAGTGGCGCGGGGATCCCCAACCCGTGCTTCTCCCGGTCGAGATTTACTTTCCTAAATTATTCGGTTTTCCTATTTTGAGTATTCCTATTTTTGGGAATTCTCATAAAATAGGAAAAGAATAAATTTAGAATAAATTTATTTTTCCTTATTGATTATTCCTATTCTTGGGGATTTTCATGGAATAGGAAAAAGAGTAAATTTATAATTAATTTTTTTTTTCTATTTAATTATTCCTTTATGGAATTTTTAATGGATTAGGAAAATAATTAATTTGGAAAGTTTTAAGAAGTCCTTAATTAATTTTTCCTTATTTAATTATTCCTTTATGGAGTTTTTAATAGAAAAGGAAAGGAATTAATTTGGAAGGATTAGGAGTCCTAAATTATTTTATTTCCTTATTTCATTATGGAAATCTTCTAGAATATTCCAAGTGGGTCTTGGATAGAATTCTAGAGATTTAATGGAATTAGAAAAGGAAAATAAAAATAATAAAAATATTAATAAAATTTAATTTTATTTTTGATTTATTCGATTGACTTAATTCTCGAATTAAGTAACTTTTGGATTTATTAAAAATAAGTAGATTTAAATATTGGAATTAATATTCCCGTCCCATGGAGCATTCAAGAACGAAGACTGAAGACTAGAAGATGCGTACGGGGATGGAATAAAGCCATAATAGTCGGAAAATAATATTCTAGTATTATTTTGACTATGTGATAATATTCTATGTGCTTTATTTCATGTATGCATGCTTATGTGTATTTAATTATGCATTAGATAGCGTATCCCTTTATTGTAAAAAGCTAAGTGTGAGAGGGATTGGAAACAATGCCATGGTCTCCATTGTTGTTCTCTTGGTGACTTTTATGAACTTTTGAAGTTCATATAGATAAGTCATTGAAGGAGAATTCTTGTAATTCCTTTTACAAGAAACATTGATTTAGTTTATCAAACAATGCCTAATTTGTCTTTTTGAAACTGATTTCAAGTCGACTCATTCTCACCCCGGGGAGTGGAATGGAGCCAAAGCCACTTGGTCATGTGGATGACACAAATTAGAGACCTTCGTACCATTTCTTGAAATGGATCGATTGTCTGCTCGGCTCCCTCATTTTAATGAGAGATAGGGTTGTTCGCATGGTGAATCACTTGTTAGAAACTTCGAGTTTCACTTATGATTCTCCGCGTCTTGATTTACAAAAATCGAATGGATCAAGTAATTGGGAGTCAATTATAAAGATCTTTTGGTGTAGTAAACGTCCACGCAAACGTGGCTTGCTATACTGAATGGGATCTTGGAATAATTGATGTAGACAGTTATAGGGAATTGTGAAGGATTGTGAGTTATCATAAACGTCCACACAATTGTGGCTTGCGGTGACGTAGCGATTCCAAACGATTCACCTTAGTACTGAGTAATGGTTTACACTTAGGTACGCTTTATAGTATTCTTCCCAACGAAGTAACGCTATAATTGATGTACGACCGAAGCAAATCTAATTGCTAAATCATTTGGATAGGTAAACGTCCACATAAACGTGGCTTGCCATATCTGATGGGATTTTAGATGTGATTAGTGATTTAGTGATATTATTTGATGGAGATAATATCGGATATTAAATCAATTGTTTGTTGTTGTATGTGCTCATAGATTAGGAAATGGCTTTGAACCCATTTTATGTAATACTTAAGGATTTAAACTCACTGGTCCCTGAATGTAATGATTGGAATAGAAATCTGGACATTGCCCAAACTGTTGAAAAGTACAAGTTTGTACTCAGTGAGCTTTGTCCTCCCGAGCCTATTAATGTCTCAACTGATGAGGAAATGACTGATTTTAAGAAGTGGGAAAATGCTTATGCAATGACCACTGATTATGATATCATGTTCAAACTCAAGTTGGTGTTTAGACATGACATAGGCAGCTAGACAAGAAGCGATGAGGATACTCATAAAGGCCAGTCGCTTCGAGGAAACGCTTAAACACGTTTTTGAGATGATTGACCTTTTGGACGAGTTGAGACGGAAATCGCAAGCTCTTGTAGCCAATACAAAAGGTTTTGAACCTAAGGGCAAAATCGGGGGAAAGGAAAAGCAAGCAAAGAATCCCAGTGGTCCTAAGTTGCTTAGACCACGAGATGGGAAGAGAAAGCCATAAGGCAAGTATTCTCGATGCAAACAGTCTGGGTACTGGAAGTCTGATTATCCTCTCGAAGAAGGTACGAAATTTTCTCTAGTCGTAAAACATAGTCAGTGGCATTATCTACCAGAACCTGGTGTGTAGATATGGAACCACTAACGGTATGTGCATTTTAAATGCAGAGGTTCCAGGAAACCTAAACGACTTGGAAAAGAAAAGATCGTAGTCTACATGGGCAATGCTGTGAAGGAGGCAGCTGTTGCAGTGGAGGACATTATTATAGGATTTCATTTTGAGTTATTGCTTTTATGTACCTTTTAGAAGGAACTTCGTTTTGAATTTCTAATGAATGGATATTTTATTTCTTTTGATCATTTGATGGTTATAAGAAGAAATATTGATATTATCTATTCTGGTACATTAGCTAGCAATATATAAATGATGAATCCTGAGTCTTCCACAATGCAACGAACCGTTTTATGAAACTCGTTCTACTAATAAGAGATTTCTTTAATTAAATTAATTATACTTGTGGATTCTTATGCTGAGTCATGTTTATTCAAATAAGAAGTTCAAAGGTCGAAAATTGATTTTTGATCAATTAAGTTGAAGGAGTGGACCTTCCGACCTGAGAATCTAATTTGGAAGATAATATGACTAAGCAATCCTGTGTGGATATAAGATATAAGATCCGGACACGTATTAGAATTGATTGACTCTGATGTATGCGAACCTATGTCTACTCAGACAAGAAGGTACGAGTACTTCATTTGATGATTACTCGAGAAATGGATTAGAATACCTGATGTGCCACAAAATCAAGTGTTTTGACAAGTTAATGGAAACAAAGCTATTGTGGAGAACCATCAAGGTATATCCATAGAAAGCCTGCGATTTGATCGCGGAGGCAAATACCTGTCTGAGGAATACATGGCATACTGATCAGAGATTGACATTTGATCCCAAAAGACTACACCATACACTGTTGTGTAGAAATGGTGTGTCGGAAATAAGAAATGGAACTCTTATAGAAATAGGAAAAGACAAGTTATACGGAACTACCTGTGTTTTATGGATATGTCTGGAAACAACGGCGCATTCAAATGCGGTTGTAGAATATCCTAGAAGAACAAAAGATGTGTGTTCAATAGTACTATGAATCAGAAGGACGTTATAAGTTCTAACGCCCGATTCTTAGAGAAAGACTATATGATGAACCACAAGCCCAAAGTGACGTGATACTTTGAAATGAGAGAGAACGAAGAAGACTGGAAACCAGCCGAACCGAGTAGCGATACACCACTAACTGCACCTACTGTTATTACTATTAATACACTGGAATGCCGTTGTAGTGGGAGGTTGTGTGACAACCAGATATATTCATAAGACTAGGAGAGTCTTCGGACTCTGGACCTAGTATACATGAAATCGATCCCTGGATCTACATGAAGGCAGTACTAGATCTAAATGTGCCTTCTTGGAGAGCAATAAGGATTATTGCTAAGAGGCGAGATCATTTAGAGTACAAGCTTAGTTGATCCATTTATGGATTGAAACAAAGCAATGAGTTCGTGGTACTTGCAAATTGATGAGATAGTCCATTTTATGGATTCATCAAAGCATGGACGAATCGTGTGTATTGGAAACGTGATGGAAACAAGGTGGTGTTTCTCGGGTTTTATGTAGATAACATTTTATCATTTGTAGCAATGTAAAGATGTTGTCAAACGTAAAATGATAGTTGTCTAGATAAATCACAAAACGAATCTCGACATGTCCGAGAGTTTAATAAACGAATAATCATGGTAAAATAATTAACAATTAATTAAAGCATGATAGTCGGATCCCTGCAAGGTAGAACGATAATTGAACATATACATGAACACGAAACCAAACGCTCTGATACCAATTGTTGGAAATCGATATCCCGGGGTATCAAAAAAAATTGCGGAACCGATAACCCCGACCGAAATCCCATCGCCGGATACACGCGAACCACCAAACAGATTCGGGCCCGACGAGAGCTCCACCGCGGACAAGTCGCGGCAAAACCCTAGTCGAGCCCCCGCCGGGGCTCGCAATCGCACGCGATCGCTGGGGCTGCTCCGGCAGCCCCGGGCGGTGAGTCCGGCGACTCACCGCCATCGCCGGAGGTGGGGGGAGCCACCAGTCGCGGCGCCAGCCCGCGGCAGTCCCCCCGGCGATCGAGCTAGGGCTCGATCGCCCCCAGCCGCGGCGTCCAGCCGCGGCTTCTTCCCGTGCGCCACCGCCGGCCAGTGAGGACCGGGGAGGCCGTCTGCCGTGGCGCCAGCCCACGGTGACTCCCCCAGCGATCGACCCTTGGTCGATCGCATGCCCCGGCGTCCAGCCGGGGCTTCCCTTTGGCCGCGGTACCGGCGGTCGAACCCTAGGGTTCGGCCGCCCCTCTCGATCCTCGCCGGGGATCTCGAATCCCCGACCCCAATGTTCGTCGTTTTCCCGGATCGTGCGTTCATGTATATATTACAATTAATATCACATAAAATCATACAAGGGAGTTTATGATTTTACCTTTGATTCGTTGTGCGGAAAAACGAAATCAATTGAAGACCTTTGAATCTTCCTACGTATTCCTTGCACCTCGTTCGAAAGTCGTGTGGGCGACGATCCTCCGAACTCTATGGATCTACTTCACGAACTCTCTAGAATATCAAGTATGATATTCTTATGGTGTTATGGGATGATGAATTGTGAAGACCATGTAGTGCTTTTATAGGCTACGTAGGGGATCTAAAGGAGGTGGAATATTGGGCTTCCAACATTGATGATTAAATTGAGCCCAAGCCCAAATCTATTAATCCCATCAATATTAATTAATTTATTTTCCACTATATAAATTAATTGCACTCTCAATATTAAACCATATTATATCAAATAATATTTCTCCGGTAGTATTATTTATTCCGTGTATTTAAGATTTAAATATCCATGAATAAAATTAATTTAATTCTAATTAATTTATTCATCTCTTGTATCCGAGACTAGTACCATTCAACCTTAATTATTATGCGGAACAAATCCACTCATAAGGTTTACATAATAATTCCTTATGAACTCATCTCGGGGATATTATCAACCCTTCCGGGATACACTTTCCCGTCAAGTATTCACGGCATGTCGTATATAAAATATAGTGACCCAACTTAGCCGGTAATTAACCCAATGATTAAATCGGTTAATTCCTTTGGTAAATCAAAGTCACTTATATTAAATATACACACCCGCAATAGTTTCGGGGATTAAGAATAAAATACTCTGAGACTTGAATCAATTATCAACGGCAATCCCAATTTATTAGTCTCAAGCGATCCGCCCAATACACCAAGTGTACAAGTGTGATAAAATAATTAAGACAAATTATTTTCTCTCTCACACAACGACTATACCGATGGATTGGTCCGTGTCCATCTAGGTCGTGAGCAACTGTTTGATTAAATACGAGTAACCGATAGTATGATCTTCTGTGTGGGCCCGCACACCATACTAACTACAACGTATAGAATCCATGACTATATTTTGCATATATTTAATTATTAATAATTAAATGAAAACGATTGTTTATTAATTAAATAGATTAAATGCTATGATCGGGAGTTACCGTTACTTAAATCTAGACATTAAGTACACAACTCCAACAATAAGCACGATGCTTTTCGGACTCTACCATAGGTAACCAAGAATAGCGACCTCAGAGGCAGCGGAAGTTCTGGTAATGCTCCAGGATAACCTCTGGGACTTAGATGTGACTCTTAGTTTGCCAAAGGCTATGTAAATAGCGGTGCGATGGCAAATGGTAAGAAATCACGAGTCCATAAGTGTAAGATAACACATAGAGCAAGTACCACCTGATACGAGTCATCGTCAGGGAAGACGACGTTGTAGTCACCAAGATAACTTCAGAACGACAATCTAGATTGCTCTTTCACAAGGCACTTCTTGGAAGTGCATTATAAGCACGTGAAGAGTATTGGAGTCGGGAGTTTGGAGGAAATGACTAGACCTTAGTATAAGTGGGAGATTGTTGGAGTTGTATACTTAATGTCTAGATTTAAGTGATATTAACTCCCGATCCATTGCCACTAATCTATTTAATTAAATAAACAATTATATGCGTTTAATTATTTATAATTAAATATATGCAAATTATAGTCCTAGATTATATACGTTGTAGTTAGTATGGTGTGCGACGTCACACAGAAGATCATACTATCGGTTACTCGTATATAATCGAACAGTTGCTCACGACCTAGATGGACAAGGACCAATCCATCGGTATAGTCGTTGTATGAGAGAGAAAATAATTTGTCTTGATTATTTTATCATACTTGTACACTTGGTGTATTGGGCGGATCGCTTGATATTTATCGATTAGGATTGCCTTAGATAATCGATTTAAATATCAGAGTATTTTATTCTTAATCCCTGATATTATTGCGGGTGTGTGCATTTAATATTAGTGACTTTGATTTTCCAAAGGAATTGACCGGTTAGTATATTGGGTCAATTACCGGTAAAGTTGGGTCACGGTATTTTATGTATGACATGCTGTGAATTCTTGATGGGAAAGTGTGTCCCGATAAGGGTTGATAATGTCCCCGAGATGAGTTCATAAGGAATTATTGTGTAAACCCTGCAGGTGAATTTGTTCCGCATAATAATTAAAGTTGAATGGTACTATTCTCGGATTCAAGAGATGAATAAACTAATTAGCAATAAATTAATTTTATTCATGGAAATTTCTATCTTAAACGCACGGAATAAATAATACTACCGGAGAGATAATATTATTTGATATAATATGGTATAATATTGGGAGTGCAATTATATTTATATAGTGGAAATAAATATAATTAATATTAATGGATTAATATATTTGGGCTTGGGCTCAATTTAATCATTAATATTGGAAGCCCAATATTCCACCTCCTTTAGATCCCCTACGTAGCCCATTAAAGCACTACATGGTCTTCTCTATTCTCATAACTTGAAGATCACAATTCTAGAGAGAGAAAGTAGAGAGGGAGATCCATGGAGTTCGGAAGATCGTCGCCCACCCGACATTCGAGCTAGTGCAAGGAATACTTGGGAAGATCTTAAGGTCATCAAAAGATCTCGTTTCTCCGCACAACGAGAATAAAGGTAAAATCATTGAACCCCCTTCGATGATTTTAATTTATTATCGTCATATATACATGAACGAAGATCCGAGGGACGAACCCAGGGATGGGGTTTGACCGCGCGGTGGTGATTCGAGATCACCGGACCGCGGGCGATCAAGCGAGCCCCGCCGGGATCGAGAGCAACAAACCCTCGGCTGGACGCTGAGGGTGGCGATCGGCCCTAGGGCACGATCGCCGGGCGCGCAAGGAGAAGCCCCGGCTGGTACCGGGCCGTGCGATCGACGCTCGGTCGATCGCTGGGGCCAACCGCGGGCTGGTGCCGCGGCAGGCGCCCCCCTCCTTCATCGGCGGTGGCGGTGAGTCGCCGGACTCACCGCTGGGGGATGCTACGAGCAGCCCCGGGAATACTTGGGATGTATGACATGCACAATGCATCCCCATGCGATCGCCAACCGCGATCGCGAGCCCCTCGCAGGGCTCGGCTAGGGCACGCGTGGGTTCTCCCCGCGTGGTGCTTTGGTCGGGCTCCGGTCATGCGTGGTGGTTCGCGGTGGTTTCCGGCGAAGGGATTTCGGTCGGAGTCGTGATTCCGCAATTTCGACGACTCCGGGATAT
Source organism: Euphrasia confusa (assembly GCA_954870475.1). Classification (NCBI taxonomy): domain Eukaryota; kingdom Viridiplantae; phylum Streptophyta; class Magnoliopsida; order Lamiales; family Orobanchaceae; genus Euphrasia; species Euphrasia confusa. Next base: position 40,712,473 of record OX940950.1, on the reverse strand, counting down.
CGATTTCCAACAGGCTGGAGGCGCGGGCTGCTGGGAGGCAGCGGCTGGGCACATGGGCTCGTCGACTTGGCGTTCACCATCGTGGGATGGTTCGCCGGAAGTCGACGGAAGTCCGGCGTGTTGCAGCTGCTCGTTCCGGCGAAGGTCCAGGCGAGCGTCGGCGCGATCGATCGAACGGCGTGTTACGCTCGACTTGATCGCGGGCTGCTCGTGCGTGGGTGCACCATGGGTCGATGGCATGGGTCGTCAGTGGAGACGTCGTGCCGGAAATCGACCAGGGCTGGTGCACAACCTCGTCGATGTAGACGATCGTTGAATTTGCCCGCTGCTGTAATTTACAAGGGGTGTCGGCCGACATCTTATTTGTCAGCGGCCGACACCATGTGATATTTGCTGTATGTGTGAATTGGCTTCATGGCTGAATGAATTAATTCATTCTTGATTGATGCATGGCCTAGTGTGCATGTTAATGTGCATGTCCGCATGTATATGGTGTGCATGTGTTTGCATAGTTCGATTGGGATGACCGGAATTGTTTTCGGTTCGTCCCCGGTAAATCCGATATTTCCGGTAATAATTTAATCTTTCTAATTTTATTTAATTTTGAAATTAAATAATGGAATTAGATGGAGATTGAAATTAGAAAAGAAAATCTTAGTTTCTCTAGATATCCTATACGTACTTGGATTAGAAGTTTTAGGAAGAATCAAAATTCGATTTTGATTAAGATTCTTGAGATTTAATTTAAATATGATTGAGAAATTATTAAAATATTAATTTTATTTAATTTAAGTATTTTATTTAAAATCAATAGATTAATTCAAAATTTATTTTTAATTGGAAATCTTGGATTTTAAATATGGAAATCAATGGATTTTAATAAAATTGATTTTATTTAATTTAAGTATTTTATTTAAAATCATTAGATTAATTCAAATTTATTTTGAATTGGAAATCTTGGATTTTATTTGAAATAGAATTAAATATGGAAATCAATGGAATTGATTTTGTTTAATTTGAGTATTTTATTTAAAATCATTAGATTGATTCAAATTTATTTTGAATTGGAATCTTGTATTTTTTTTTAAATAAAATTAAATATGAAAATCAAAGAATTTTTCCGTCGCTCGGCAAAGTATTCAAGACGTAGAATGAAGACTCAAGACAAGAATGCAGGAATTCATCAAGGTACGAATAGTCGAGAAATAATTTTACTTGAGCAAATTATTTGATTATTTGTGTAAGTACTTGCATGAAGTGTATGTCTGTTGTTATGCTTATGTGTATTTAATTATGCATTAGATAGCGTATCCCTTTGTTATAAAAAGCTAAGTGGGAGAGTGATTGGAAACAATCTCATGGTCTCCATTGCTGTTCTCTTGGTGACTTTTATGGACTTTTGGAGTTCGTATAGACAAGTCATTGGAGGAGAATTCTTGTCCTTTTACAAAGAAACATTGATTAATTTTATCAAACAATGCCTAATTTGTCTTTCTGAAACTGATTTCAAGTCGACTCATTCTCACCCCGGGGAGTGGAATGGAGCCAAAGCCACTTGGTCATGTCGAAGACACAAATTAGAGACTTTCGTGTCATTTTATGACTAGATCGATCGTCTGCTCGGCTCCCTCATTTTATGAGAGATAGGGTTGTTCGCATGCTGAATCACTGGTAAGAAACTTCGAGTTTCACTTATGATTCTCCGCGTCTTGATTTACAAGATTGAATGAATCAAGTAATTGGATGTCAATTATAAAAATCTTTTGGTGTAGTAAACGTCCACACAAACGTGGCTTGCTATACTGAATGAGATTTTGGATTAATTGATGTAGACAGTTATAGGGAGTTTTGAAGGATTGTGAGTTATCGTAAACGTCCACACAAACGTGGCTTGCGGTGATGTAGCGATTCTGAATGATTCACCTTAGTACTGAGTAATGGTTTACACTTAGGTACGCTTTATAGTATCCTTCCCAACGAAGTAACGCTATAATGATGTACGACCGAAGCAAATCTAATTGCTAAATTGTTTGGGTAGGTAAACGTCCACACAAACGTGGCTTGCCATATCTGATGGGATTTTAGATGTGATTAGTGATTTAATGATATTATTTGAGGGGGATATATCGGAATTAAATCAATTGTTAGTTGTTATATGTGCTCATAGATTAGGAAATGGCTTTGAACCCACTTTCTGTGATACTTAAGGATTTTAAACTCACTGGTCCCTGAATGTAATGATTGGAATAGAAATCTGGACATTGCCCAAACTGTTGAAGAGTACAAGTTTTTACTCAGTGAGCTTTGTCCTCCCGAGCCTATTAATGTCTCAACTGATGAGGAAATGACTGTTTTTAAGAAGTTGGAAAATGCTTATGCAATAACCACTGATTATGATATCATGTTCAAACTCAAGTTGGTGTTTAGACATGACATAGGCGGCTAGACAAGAAGCGATGAGGATACTCATAAAGGCCAGTCGCTTCGAGGAAACGCTTAAACACGTTTTTGAGATGATTGACCTTTTGGACGAGTTGAGACAGAAATCGCATGCTCTTGTAGCTAATACCAAAGGTTTTGAACCAAAGGGTAAAATCGGGGGAAAGGAAAAGCGAGCAAAGAAACCCAGTGGTCCTAAGTTACTTGGACCACAAGATGGGAAGAGAAAGCCATGTGGCAAGTATTCTCGATACAAACAGTCTGGGTACTGGAAGTCTGATTATCCTCTTAAAGAAGGTACAAAATTTTATTTAGTCGTAAAACATAGTCAGTGGTATTATCTACCAGAACCTGGTGTGTAGATATGGAACCACTGACGGTATGTGCATTCTAAATGCAAGGGTTTCAGGAAACCCGACGACTTGGAAAAGAAAAGATCGTAGTCTGTGTGGGCAATGCTATGGAGGAAGCAGTTGTTGCAATGGAGGACATATATAGGATTTCATTTTAAGATATTGCTTTATATACCCTATTGTTTTAGAAAGAACTTTGTTCTGGATTTCTAAATTTTAATGAATGGATATTTTATTTCTTTTAATCATTTGATGGTTATGAGAAGAAATAATGATATTATCTATTCTGGTACGTAAGCTAGCAATATATAAATGATGAATCCTGAGTCTACCACGATGCGACGAACCGTTTTATATAACTCGTTTACTAATAAGAGATTTCTTTATTAAATCATTTATACTTGTGGATTCATATGCTAAGTCATATTTATTCAAATAAGAAGTTCAAAGGTCGAAAATTGATAGTTTGATCAATTAAGTTGAAGGAGTGGACCTTCCGACATGAGAATCTAATTTGGAAGATAATACGACTAAGCAATCCTTTATGGATATAAGATATAAGATCCGGACAAGTATTAGAATTGATTGACTCTGATGTTTGATCAGAACTTGGGATTGGATCCCAAGAGACTACACCATACAGTCCTCTGTAGAAATGGTGTGTCGGAAATAAGAAATGGAACTCTTATAGAAATAGTAAAAGTATGAGTTAAACGGAACTACCTATGTTCTATGGATATGTCTTGGAAATAACGGCGCATTCAAATGTGGTTGTAGAATATCCTAGAAGAACAAAAGATGTGTGTTCAATAGTAATATGAACCAGAAGGACGTTATAAGTTCTAACGCCCGGTTCTTAGATGAAGACTATTAGATGAACCACAAGCCCAAAATGACGTGATACTTCTGAAAAGAGAGAAAACGATAAAGAATGGAAAGCGGTACACCACTAACTGCACCTACTGTTATTACTGTTTATACACCGGAATGCCGTTCTAGTGGGAGGTTGTGTGACAACCGGAGATATTCATAAGACTAGGAGAGTTTCGAACTCTGCACCTAGTATACATGAAATCAATCCCTGGATCTACATAGAGGCGGTACTAGATCTAAATGTGCCTTCTAGGAGAGCAATAAGGATTATTTCTAAGAGGAGAGATCATTTAGAGTACAAGCTTAGTCAATCCATTGACGGATTGAAGGAAAGCTTAAAGATCGTGGAACTTGCGATTTGATGAGATAGTCCATTTTATGGATTCATCAAAGCATAGACGAATCGTGTGTATTGGAAACGTGATGGAACGAGGTGGTGTTTCTAGGGTTTATGTAGAGAACATTCTTATCATTGGCAACAATGTAAAGATGTTGTCACACATAAAATGATGATTGTCTAGATAAATCGATATGAAAGATATAGGAAGAAGTTGGACATGTTCTTGAGATCTAGGATCTCTAGAAAAGAACATTGTACTTCTCCTGCACATTTTACATATATATGATTATGGTTCGTTTTAATCCATCGGTATAGTCATTGTATGAGTGAGAAAATAATTGGTCTTGATTATTTTATCATACTTATACACTTGGTGTATTGGGCGGATCGTTTGAGATTTATCGATTATGATTGCCTTTGATAATCGATTTAAATCTATGTGTATTATATTCTTAATCCCTGATATTATTGCGGGTGTGTGCATTTAATATTAAGGACTTTGATTTTCCAAAGGAATTGACTGATTAGAATAATCGGTCAATTACCGGCAAAGTTGGGTCACTGTATTTTGTGTACGACATGTTGTGAATTCTTGACGGGATAGTGTGTCCCGATAAGGGTTGATAATGTCACCGAGATGAGTTCATAAGGAATTATTATGTAAACCCTGCAGGTGGATTTGTTCCGCATAATAATTAAAGTTGAATGGTACTAGTCTCGGATACAAGAGATGAATAAATTAATTAGCAATAAATATAATTTATTCATGGACATTTCTATCTTAAACGCACGGAATAAATAATACTACCGGAGAGATAATATTATTTGATATAATATGGTATAATATTGGGAGTACAATTATATTTATATAGTGGAAAATAAATATAATTAATATTAATGAATTAATAGATTTGGGCTTGGCTTAATTTAATCATTAATATTGGAAGCTCAATATTCCACCTCCTTTAGATCCCCTACGTAGCCTATAAAAGCACTATATGGTCTTCTCTATTCTCATAACTTGAAGATCACAATTCTAGAGAGAGAAAGTAGAGAAGGAGATCCATAGAGTTCGGAGGATCGTCGCCCACCCGACGTTCGAACGAGTGCAAAGAATACGTGGGAAGGTCTCAAGGTCTTCAATAAGATCTCGTTTCTCCGCACAACGAATCTAAAGGTGAATTAAATATTTCCGCTATTTAATTCATGTTTATTGAAATATTATCGAAAACCAAGATCCGATAAACGGGGATCCAAACCGGGACGAGTCGGGAGGTGGCGGTCTTAGACCGCCGAACCGCCGGCGACTCGATGACCCGGCTGGAGGATCACCTCGTGGGAGCCCTCGGATGGGCAGCCCACAGCCCGCCTAGGCGCCGGGCGATCGCCCCGCGGGGAGCGATCGAGCGGTCGCGGCTTTGCCGCGGCTAGGGCTCGATCGAACACTCCTCGGGCGGTGGCTCCGGGCTGTTTCGTCGTGGTTTCTGGGACGTCGATCGGAGTCGGTTTTACGACGAATCCGGGTGATCGATTTCCAACATAAACAACAAAAATTATCAAACACAATAATCAACAAAAACAACAACAACAACCATCAACCGAAATTAAATTGAAAAATAAAACGGAATTTCATAGCATACCTTCAAGGAAACACAATGCAAACATAATTTGTGGAGAAGTCAACAAATTCAGAATCGAGATCGATTGAGTGACGAAAGCGATGGTCAGAACCGAGATCGAATAGAGATCGACGCAGGAACGAAGACGACGGTAAGAACCGATCTGGATGGAGGGACGAAACCGACGGTAAGAACCGAGATCGTACCTATCTCGATGGAGGACGAAGCCGAAGATGATTAAGAACAAAAATATCGATGGTATAGATCAAGGTTTTCAACAGTGTATGTTGATGTATAGAAGAAGAAAAGAGGAAGGAGGAAGGAGACAGAAGGAGGAAAAAAAGAAAAAAAAAAACTAAACGAGAGGGCGCGGTATAACTCCTTGTCGTCGATGAAGCCGCTTCCGTCCAGATCGGCCATCTGAAAGTTCGCGATCACGTTTGAATCGATTCCGAGTGGAAAAGCAGACGGCGCGGGAGACGAGAAGGGGCTTCCGTATGGCGGTTAACCGCCATAGAACTTGGGCGGAGTCGAGAGAGGGAGAGAGGAAATTGAGAGAGAGTGAAAACGATGAAAAAAAAAGGAAAAAAATTAGGTTAATTTTGATTGACTCTTTAATTATGTTGACCAGGTGTAATATGTGCATCTTGTATTGAGGAGCAAGATATAATTTGCCTAATCCGAGGTAGAAAATCGACTACGTTAGTATATTTGTTTCTCATTTTATATATTGTAAGAAGATAGGTAAGGTAGTGTAATCTAAAAACACAAGAGTGTACAAAGAAAAATATAAATAAAATTAATTTTATTTACACTTCCAACTTTACTAAACTGAACTATTTTAATTTTTTTTAACACAGTTTAAAAAATCTCATTATTGCCCTTAGAGCCCGTTTGGGCGAGCTTATTTAAAAGGGCTTATAAGATGTTACGTCTTATAAGCTGTTTTAATAGCTAATAAGCTGTTATGTCTTATTTAATAAATAAGTTGTTAAACCATTTGGATAAAATAGATATATAAACTTATAAGATGTTAATTTGTTTGGCAATTTAAGATCTTATATAAATAAATTTATCAAAAATAAATTGTTATATATGTTGGAAATCGATATCTCGGGCTATCAAAAATATTGCGGAACCGATAACTCAACCGAAATCCTTGATCGCCGGAGAACCAACCGCAAACTACCGCACGAGCCGGAGCTCAACCGAGCACCACCACGGTCCGCCCGTGGTGCCCAGCCGAGTCCCCGCGCGGTGCTCGCGATCGCCTCGCGGCTGATCGCTGGGGATGCACGAGGCATCCCCGAGGCTGCTCGTAGCAGCCCCGCAGCGAGCTCACGGGCTCGCTGCTCGCGGGGGGTTCGATCCTCCCCGCATCACCGCTGCGGGAAACCCCGCAGCTGATACGAGGCGTTGCGGGTAAACTCGCAGCTCACCCGGCGATCGACCCTAGGGTTCGATCGCCCCCGGAGCCGAGGGCTTCCCCGCGACGCGCATAGGCGCGATCCCCGGCGGGGATCTCTAGACCGCCGGCTGTCCGGTGGTCTTCGACCACCACCGCCCGGTCTATCCCCGTCCCCGGGTTCGTTCGTTTAGGGGGTTTATGAAATCACGATTATAAAATTCGTTTGTAAGAGGGGGTTTATGAATATTACCTAGGGTTCGAACCCTAGGGTCGATCCTAGGGTTTTCGTTCGTTTAGGGGGTTTATGAAATCACGATTATAAAATTCGTTTGTAAGAGGGGGTTTATGAATATTACCTAGGGTTCGAACCCTAGGGTCGATCCTAGGGTTTCCCAAACAAATTCGTCTCTCCGGGGGCGATCGAACCCTAGGGTCGATCGCCCGGTCTATCACGATTATAAAATCAAATAATCATAAGAGGGGGTTTATGAATATTACCTTATTCTCGTTGTGCGGAGAAACGAGATTAGTTGAAGACCTTTGAATCTTCCCACGTATTCCTTGCACTACGTTTGAACGTCGTGTGGGCGACGATCCTCCGAACTTCTTATGGATCTCCTTCACGAACTCTCAAGAATATCAAGTATGATAATTCTCTTAATTATTGTGTCTTGAATTGTGAAGACCATGTAGTGCTTTTATAGGCTACGTAGGGGATCTAAAGGAGGTGGAATATTGGGCTTTCAATATTAATGATTAAAATTGAGCCCAAGCCCAAATCCATTAATCCATTAATATTAATTATATAATTACTTCCACTATATAAATATAATTTCACTCCCAATATTTATCATATTATATAAAATAATATTATCTCCGGTAGTATTATTTATTCCGTGTGTTTAAGATATAAATATTCATGAATAAAATTAATTTATTACTTAATTAATTTATTCATCTCTTATATCCGAGACTAGTACTATTCAACTTTAATTATTATGCGGAACAAATCCACTCATGAGGTTTACATAATAATTCCTTATGAACTTATCTCTGGGATATTATCGACCCATACGAGGACACACTTTCCCGTCAAGAATTCACGGCATGTCATACATAAAATACAGTGACCCAACTTTGCCGGTAATCGACCGGTTATTCTAATCGGTCAATTCCTTTGGAAAATCAAAGTCACTAATATTAAATGCACACACCCGCAATAATATTAGGGATTAAGAATAAAATACACTGAGATTTAAATCGATTATCTAAGGCAATCCTAATCGATAAATCTCAAGCGACCCGCTCAATACACCAAATGTACAAGTATGATAAAATAATCAAGACCGATTATTTTCTCTCATACAACGACTATACCGATGGATTGATCCTTGTCCATCTAGGTCGTGAGCTACTGTTTGATCAATATACGTGTAACCGATAGTATGATCTTCCGTGTGTCGTCGCACACCATACTAACTACAACGTATGTAATCTAGGACTATAATTTGCATATATTTAATTATAAATAATTAAAAGAAAACAATTGTTTATTTATTTAGATTAAATACTATGACCGTAAGTTACTTAAATATAGACATTAAGTATACAACTCCATAAATATATGAAAAAAATAATTAAAAATATTTATATTAACTAAATAATAAATTTGGAATTTTTGTATATATATAAAAGGTAATAATTTTAGGGGTATATTGGTCTTTTATTGTTTAATTTACAAGAGCTTATAAGTTGTTGAAAAAAAAATACCTCCCTCTTTACTTTTTTTAAACAGATTATTTTTAAATTTTTTAAGATCTTTCTTTAAATATTTACCAAACAAATTTAAAAAGCTTATGAGTTGAATAAGGCCATCTCCAACCGAGAAACCAAAACTTAAACTCAAAATAAGTTTAAGTTTAAGTTTACAGTAATTTGACTCCAACCGAAAAAACAATATTCAAACTTAAAAGAATATTCTTTAAATATTCTTTTTATAAAATTATTTATACTATTTTTATAAATAACCAATACTTTTATAAATTTATAATTTAACCCCACATCTTTATTGATTAATTTTGTTGTTGTGATTCATAATTTATTTATTTTTGTAATTAGTAGCATTTTATTTTACGTATCTTATTTTTATTTTAATGTTATTTTATTTTTAATATCAATTAAATATTTAATATTTAATTATATTTTATATTGTGATTTTTATTTTTTTATAAAATAATTTATTTTAATTATTAATGATATGATTATTTAAAAACATTACGTTACAAAAAATATTAAGTAAGAAACAAAAAATATTAATAAGTCATTTTTATTAATTTTTGTAAAAAAAAAGGATTATTTCATAAATAATAAATAGTTTTTGGTTTGAGTTTAGTATTTTTTTGGTGGGTCCCACCGTAAAACTTATAATAGGTTTATACTTACTACAAAATAGGTTTTTGGAATCGGTTGAAGATGCTTTAAGCTCAAGCTCTGACTCAGAATCATTATATTTTTGTTAAAAGGTTTCGTTCATGATACACACCTGTCTCTCTTTCCTCTTCAATTATTTAGAAGAATCTCACACTCGCGAAACTTGCAGCGGAGGATACTGACGAAAAAAGATGCCGACGAAGATTTACAGTATGGAAGAAGCCTCGCGGCATAACACCAGCGAGGATTGCTGGATTGTCGTCGACGGCAAGGTAATTACCATCTCTTATTACCTTCTTCTTTACCTTCTTGTATTCGATTTAACTTCTGCTTATGGTTTTCAAATTAAATGAAGGCACTACTCAAATTCGAATCAATATTTCTAACGATTTATGAGAATTCATTTTCAAATCAATATCTCTAACGATTGATTGTGCAATCTCAACGTAATTCGTTTGCGAACAGTGAATGCCCAAATTGGGGGCTGGAGATGCTAATAGGTCAGAGCTTAAATTTGAACACCTTGGTTGTTGATTGTGAAATTTATATGCGAAACTATTCGTGGATTTTCCGAGATGACATCCTTTTTTTCTATTACCATTTCTTCGAGTATAATCGTATCAATCATTGTGTAATGTTATGGCATTCGTATTAATAAAAACTCTTTTATTGCTGATATATGTACATTTGTGTCTTCCAAAACTGGCCAAGTTTTGTTCATATTAGCTTTGGTGGAGAATTTCATTAGAATTGGGAGATTTAATCTTTTTTTTGTTTGTTATTTGTTCACTTTGGAATTTAAATTTCTAGGTGTATGATGTGTCATCTTATTTGGATGAACATCCCGGGGGAGATGACGTCTTACTTAGGGCCACTGGTAAGAGTTTCTTATGTATTCTTAATGTTCATAGACAGATGAGCTGTTTCATTTTTCGGAACATGAAATATTCAAATCTTGAGCATAGTTGATTTACAAGCAAAGAATCCCACTTGATTATAAATCGGATTTTTTGATTTTAAAATTTCAACACATTAATTATGTCAGGTTTTCGAACTCTGAATTTAGAACTCAGACTGTCTTATCAAATGAACCCTAAAAGTTTTAATTATTTTTCTTGCAGGAAAAGATGCCACTGATGAATTTGAGGAAGTCGGGCACAGTAAAACCGCAATTGAACAAATGGAACAGTTTTTCATTGGAGAACTCGATGAATTGCCACCTCCTATTCCGGAGATGGAGATTATACAGAATAAGACAGAATTGGAGAAAGTCTTGAACATCGGGAAGCAATATTGGGCTGTGCCAGTTGCTGTTGTTGGATTATCTGTGGCCGTTGGTTTCATATACCTTCGGAAGAAGGTTTATTGAGAAAATCATTGTCTGATTACATTTAGGGGTTTAGACCAAATTCTCCCATTGGCTACTTAATATATTGAAGAGAAATGTCATACACCAACGTTAGACCTACAATTCCCACCACAACAAGGTAATGTTTTGGTTGATTCGATTGTTTTGAAAATTGAACTTATCATTTTTGGATGTGAATGTAAGAACAATTATGATCATATGACAATTAATTTAGCAAATGAAAGAACTATGGGTTTGCCTAATTAATTTATGAGCTTTCACTGCTTTCTCCCATACTTAATATATAAAAGAAGTAACTAATATATGAAAATTCACAAATAATAATACATAACACGTTCCGCCAATATGCTTCTTTTAAAAGTAGTATATAAGAGATTAAAAGGGTAAATTGTGATAAAAAGAGGTGAGTGCGAGTTCCGAGCTTGTTTGTTGAATTTTTTCCAAACATGAAATTAAGAATTAAATTACTAAATCTTACTCGCCACAGCCTACAACAGATACTTCAAGAAAACATGGTAAAAGTGATGGCAATTTTGTGAAAAATGTGTCACAATTGCTAATTATTGCAATAAACGGAAGTCGTTGTTTTTGCCCTTATCTTAATTTCACTTCGTAGTCACATGTTCGGCTGTTGTCGCATTATTTGGTGGGCCCCAATTCTTTATAAATATTGTTAAAATAGTTTGGTTGTATTATGCAACGACTAATCTGTCACGTTTTATATTTGAAATCGGAAAAAAAAAACATGAACTCCCCGTCGTAATTTATATGGACAGCTGTCGCTGTTTCGAAAAACATGTCACAAAGTTCAAAAATATCTGTCACAAATTTTGACCAAAAATTGCAACAAATTATAGTTTGTCACAATTTCTGAATTTCAAAAACTATATGGCCTAATTTCACAATTTTTATTTCAAAATTTCCATTTACAAAAAACACATTGCAAACACAAATCAAATTAATTCCAATCTAATAACACAAACTAAAATCCAACAATTTGTGAAACAAAATAAAAACTACGATCAACATTTCTAAAACAAAACATAAACTAGCATGAAATAAAAATATTGTTCAAAATAAAAGTTAACATTCTTCAAACATAAACTGTTGTGCAAAATAGAAATATTGTTTATTAAAACATAGCGCTAGTTTCGTCGTCGTAGTCACCCCATTTTCGTGTTGATTCTCATTTGGATCATCGAACGCAATTAATTTTCCCTACAATACAAATTTAAACAATTAAAATATAATTTTCATAAGGTTATAAAAACAAATACTGTACTCTTGGCTTCACAAAACAAATGTCAGACAAACACATAATTTATATATAAAGTCATCCAAGTCTAATACAAATAATCATCAGACAAGCACATAATTTTTATAACATAATCAGTAACTAAAGTTAACAATCATCAACCTAATTTATATATAAAGTCATCCAAGTCTAATACAAATAATCATCAGACAAGCACATAATTTTTATAACATAATCAGTAACTAAAGTTAACAATCATCAACCGTTCAACACATTTATAGTAAATATGGTTGCCAAATATTGAAAGAAAATAAGTATATATTTACCTTTTCACTTGGCAGACCACGAGTTTGGTAAAGATTATTAAGTACTTCGATCACGACTCGAATCAAGAATCGACGTATTTCTTGAGTTACGGAATGATTGGTTGGTAAGTTCTGTAACACCCGATTTTTCGCTTTTGAGATTTAAAATAAAAAAAAAATTAAATTAATTATTATATTTAATTATCCTTAAAACTCAATTAAATATTTTTTAAATTATTAAGATAAAATTTATCTTGATATTAATACAATTATTGCATTACTTAAAATATTTTGATTTATTAAATTCAGCTAAAAATATTGTAGTCAAACGAAAGAGTGACTAATACAATTATCATATTTAAATATTAATTATTATCCTTATTTAAAATTCCAATTAACAATAAAATAAAGTCAAATATAATTTTCCTAATACTTGGTCGTCACGCCGCAAATCTCTCAACTTCCTCTTGAAGTTTCCCTATATCAAAATCTCCGCAAGTCTCCTCCTATTAGATTCCCTCACGGTTCATCTTCTCGAGATACATTCACGACCAAAACAAAGCCACCTCCATGTCATTATAAGACATAAAAAATAAATAAAAAAGAAAAGAAAATTCACGCCCTTGCGCAACCCGGGCTCTCTCACGCCCTTAGGGCGTTGTTTAATTTATTATTTTTCTTGCCACATGTAATGATTTAATTGGTACTTTATCTGTTTTGTTTTACTTTTATATCATTATATACATTTTACTATATACCTAATATTATATATAATTATATATAAATATAGTTATATCAAAAACTTTATTTTTTTATTCTCTAAAAATGACACCAATATTCATATATTTTCATTTATTATATAATTATGTAATTTTTAAAATAGTGTTTAATTGTAATTTATTAAAATTTAAAATTTACTTTATAATATTTTATGTTTATTTTTTTTTTTTTAAAATTATTAATGGAAGTATTTTAATATTTCATATATTTTTTTAATTTATATTAAATATAAATTTAATAAATAAATATTATGTAATTATTTATTAATAATAAAAAATAAAAAATTGAAATGAATTGTAGGTTGTGGATAAATGATGAAAAATTAAAAGGTTGAAATGAATGATGTGGAGGAGAGTGAAATGAATAATTTATTAAAAGTTGGAGTGTGTTAGGTTGTGGATAAACATGGTCTAATCTAGACCCGAAAACCAGTCGAACATCATACATATATTCACCGGACCCTTTACCGCAACTTCACGTCGTTTAGACACCGTCGAAGGACTAACAACGACATCACGGCTCCTCCCTCTTCCGGCGAGTACATCCACCAGTAATCGATCCGCTGCCACGGTACTCGTTGCCGACTAGTCGAGATCCGATAGACACCGACGAACGCGTCGCGCGCCTTGAACGACGCTGCAACCCGTTAAACCACCCACGAGATTGGCCGCAGCCTCATACGACTCGCACCACCATCGCACCCTCGGACGAATTCAGTCGACGCCACGCAACGTTCGGCCGCTGGACATCTGACCGGGTCGTGCCTCTCTTTACTCCACTGTAAGTAAGAAGATAGATAAGGTTCGTAGTAGGTTTTCTAATCCTTTTTCAATTTGGGTAACCAATAATCCATGGGGTGCTGATGGGGCCAGCACGTTTTCACTCCAATCCTCTTTCCATCTTCGGCCCAAATTACTTTCACTAAGCCCAATAATTCATTTATCATTTATTCTCCTAAACTAATAATGATACAGTAACTTAAAAGTACTCGATGCTCATATAATTTAATGTGTAGGAGACATCATTTGAGGTTTAAGAATCGACTCTCGGGTTTAGGATCAACTTGGAATTTAAGAAGCCAAACAGTATAGAAACGAACAGGATACAAGAGGTAAGGGGATACTTTTCTAATCTCTTTATAACATTTATGTTCAAAGTATGTGTGTACGTGAATTGAAATGTGCAATTGTAAATGTTTGATATGTTAAACTTGATGACTAGGAAAATGGTCAGTGGTCCATATAAGTTGACCATCGAGCTTACGACCCGTCGAGCTATGTTGATATGTTAAACTCGGTGACTAGGAAAAGGGTCAGTGGTCCATATAAGTTGACCATCGGGCTTACGATCCGTCGAGCTATGAATGAAATGTTTGGCCGATGACTAGGAAAAGGGTCAGTGGTCCATCTAAGTTGACCATCGGGCTTACGACCCGTCGAGCTATATGTTTATATGAAATTTGTGGCTAGGAAAAGGGCCAGTGATCCGTATAAGTTGATCATCGGGCTTACGACCCGCTTGTTTTATATATATATGTGAACCTAAATGTTACATGCCACGTGTTTATTTATGATTCATGTTTTGAGGAATGTATGTCATACGATGATAATGATTGTTATGTTTAGATGATTATTGTTTCTCCTTGCTGAGCACGTTGAGCTCACCCCAATCAACGACATTTTTTTTAGGTACGAACGGAGACTTCGAGGGGCGTAATGAGGACGCGGCGCAGTGACACGTTTTTATGATATTGTTTCTTTTATTTTTATGACTAGGCTTATTTAGACTAAAATGCTCGACTTTTATTTTTAAGTATTATGTTTTGAAAGACTAATTTATTTTGGAAAATGTTACTCAGATTTTGAAAAATCAATCTATTTTACGTAACTCCCGTATTTTATTAAATGTTATTTTTAAATAAATTATTTTATTTTAAAGATTTCCGCTTTATTTTACAAAACTGAAATCTGGGCGTTACATCCCCTAATCACGTTCTGCCAAGATTTGGATATCTTGCGCATTAAATTGGTATTCCCCAGGATTGGCTCTAGCATGTGCTAGGGTACGATCGACAACCTATATAAATAACTCATCTCGAATACGAGATAGTGTCGATTGTCCTGATCCTCCTTCTCCTTTCCACAGCGATTTACGAGCCTTAAGACCTTTTTGATTTACAAAATGTAGCACATCAGAAGCTTAAAAAATAAAATGTAGGAGTATTAAATAAAAATATATGTATATATTATATACTAACACATCAGAAGCTTTAATTTTTAGAAATCCGAAAATATATCTTGTTCTTTCGAGGATCTTTCACAGCTTCTTACCAATTTTGAATTTCTTGTTTGGTCCTATCGATGTCGTTACTAGAGCATAGTGATTTATAGCGTATCTATAAAATATAAATATAATATTAGTATATAATAAAATTTTAATAATAAATCAGTTAAAAATTCAATTAACTTACAATGATCTCTTTTGCTTCCGGAGATAAGAGTTTACCAACTTTATTTTTACGTGTTCAGAATCAAGCCGGAAACAACCGCGAACTCCGGCGAGAATCGAACTCAAACACAAAACGAACAATCGAACACAAAATACCAAAACTCGATCGCGAGCTTCAAACTCAACTCTCACCACTCACGAAGTTCGAATAGAGTATATAGAACACACTCACGCTGCAAAAACGAGATAAACACAAGGATTTTAAGTGCTTCGATCGACGAGAAGACGATCTACGTGCACGGTAGAGGGGAGGGTGGTTCTGGGATTATACGAAGCACAAAAGCGATTACAACAAGTTCTCTGCAGCTCAAGGATTGCATATCAATTGCTAACACTCGCGATTATATACTAAAACAGAAACGCACAAAATGAAAATCATCATCTAAGCCATTCCTCTGTAACTGCCTCGCGTTTTCAAGCCGTGCGATCAAATTTTGCAATTTCAATTGCAATCGATAGATGAGCTGGCAAGGATCACGCTCCAACAAGAATCATGTGAAATGGTGTAGAATCGAGTGAGAAAACACCCACGCAATCCAGCTGCATCCGGCCCCAAGTTCGAATCAAAACGTCGTCGTTTTGACATGCGGGAAATTCAAATTCCTGCTGAAATTACCAGAATGCCCCTGAGCTCGTTTCTTGTACATTTTGCACCTGTAGTTGGATTTTTGTGTACATTTCAACAAATCTCCACCTTACACAACAAAACCAACTTAATGCAATCCATACAGCACAACTCCAGAGCTCAGGTAACACCAAATCATCAAAATCACATTTCAGCCAAAAATTGACCAAAACCAGATTTCTGAACCAACTTCAGATCCTCACTCTGAACTCAATATTGAGATTTAGACCCTCTAATCAGTCCCAACATGATCCTTGTAATCACAACTTCAAAACCATAGCCAGAACTCATCAAATGATCCACTATAGCTTCAGAACATTGCAAATGTGCCTAACCCCTTCAGAATTGTACTGAGTTGAAAAAACTCACATACTCAAATTCTGTAATTCTGATCCAAATGGACTCAAACCACCTCCAAATTGTTTGTACACAGAAATGTGACTTCACTGCACATTCCATACACCACAAACAAGCCTCCTACTCAGAATCACCACCAAGGTAATTCAAGCCAGAAAACAGTCAAGTGAACTTCACCATTGACTTCAAGAATTCTTGACATCCATGCAGAAAACTCAATCTACACAAGTCATATACATGATTGTGAACCTCAGGCCACAACCACAGAACTCAGAAAACCACTGAGCAACAAAAAACACTAAGTCACACTTCAAAATCCTCAAAACTGCCAGTATGAGTATTTTGTTGCATAACTCCACAACCACAGCTGATCTCTCACCTCTACTGCAGCCAAAAGTTCCACAACCTTACTGAGATTGTGAAAGGTCCACCAATTGGACCAGATCCTGACATAATTTGAACTTATCCACAGACAACACCTTAGTGAAGCTATCTGCTGGATTTCCCTCAATTGCTATTTTCTCAACTTCGACTATATTTTTATCCACAACATCCCTCACAAAATGCATCCTCACATCAATATGCTTGGACCTTTCATGAAACACCTGATGTTTGACTAAGTGTAAGACACTTTGACTATCACAATTAACTTTAACTGTATATTGATCAATTCCCAACTCCTGTAGGATACCTCTTAACCACATAGCCTCCTTTATAGCCTCAGTCATGGCCATATAATCACTCTCAGTGGTGCTCAAAGCAACCACACCCTGATGAGAAGCCTTCCATACAACTGCAGTACCAAACAAGGTAAATACATAATCTGTTATGGATTTCCTTGTGTCCAAATTACTGCCAAAGTCAGAATTCACATAACCAATCAAAGAATCTCCACTAAGATCATTCTTTCTAAACACCAAACCATGATTCACAGTCCCCTTTATATATCTTAGCAGCCATCTCACTGCATCCCAATGCATTCTCCCTGGATTTGACATGAACCTAGAGACTGTACTCATCCCATAAGCAAAATCAGGTTTGCTACACACCATAGCATACATGATACTCCCAACTGCAGAAGCATAGGGAACACCACTCATAGCATTGATATCTGACTGTGATTTTGGACTTTGATCAACTGAAAGTTTTATATGTTGAGCCATGGGAGTTGCTAAAGTTTTAGCTTGATCCATATGAAACCTCTTGAGAACCTTTTCAAGATATGAAGTTTGAGATAAACTCAAAGTACCAGAATTCCCGTTTCTGATTAAATCCATACCCAAAATCCTTCTGGCTTCACCAAATCCTTCATTTCAAACTCATATCTCAGTAACCTTTTTAGAGACTCCACCTCAACTTTAGAGCAACTAGCAATCAACATATCATCAACATAGAGTAACAAATAGGTGACCACTTTGCCAGATTTCAGTTTCAAGTATACACAACATGTTGGAAATCGATCACCAGGAGTCGTCGTAAAACCGACTCCGATCGACGTCCCGGAAACCACGACCGATCAGCCCGGAGCATCGCGGAGGAGCAGCCCGATCGAGCCCTAGCCACGGCCGAAACCGCGACCGCTCGATCGCTCCAACCGCGAGCGATCGCCCGCCGCTTAGGCGGGCTGTGGGCTGCCCAGCCGAGGGCTCCCACGGGCTGATCCATCCAGCCAGGTCTCGAGTCGCCGGCGGTCCGGCGGTCCAAGACCGCCACCTCCCGACTCGTCCCGGTTCGGATCCCTGTTTATCGGATCTTGTTTTTCGATAATATTTCAATAAACATGAATTAAATAGCGGAAATATTTAATTCACCTTTTGATTCGTTGTGCAGAGAAACGATATCTTATTGAAGACCTTGAGACCTTCCCACGTATTCCTTGCACTCGTTCGAACGTCGGGTGGGCGACGATCCTCCGAATTCTATGGATCCCCTTCTCTACTTTCTCTCTCTAGAATTGTGTTCTTCAAGTTATGAGAATAGAGAAGACCATGTAGTGCTTTTATAGGCTACGTAGGGGATATTAAGGAGATGGAATATTGGGCATCCAATATTAATGATTAAATTGAGCCCAAGCCCAAATCTATTAATTCATTAATATTAATTATATTTATTTTCCACTATATAAATATAATTGCACTCCCAATATTATACCATATTATATCAGATAATATTATCTCTTCGGTAGTATTATTTATTCCGTGTGTTTAAGATAGAAATGTCCGTAAATAAATTATATTTATTGCTAATTAATTTATTCATCTCTTGAATCCGAGAATAGTACCATTCAACTTTAATTATTATGCGGAACAAATCCACCTGCAGGGTTTACATAATAATTCCTTATGAACTCATCTCGGGGACATTATCAACCCTTATCGGGACACACTTTCCCATAAAGAATTCATAGCATGTCATACACAAAATACAGTGACCCAACTTTGCCGGTAATCGACCGGTTATTCTAATCGGTCAATTCCTTTGGAAAATCAAAGTCACTAATATTAAATGCACACACCCGCAATAATATCAGGGATTAAGAATAAAATACACTTAGACTTAAATCGATTATCTAAGGCAATCCTAATCGATAAATCTCAAGCGATCCGCCCAATACACCAAGTGTACAAGTATGATAAAATAATCAAGACCAATTATTTTCTCACTCATACAACGACTATACCGATGGATTGGTCCTTGTCCATCTAGGTCGTGAGCAACTGTTCGATTATATACGAGTAACCGATAGTATGATCTTCCGTGTGACGACGCACACCATACTAACTACAACGTATATAATCTAGGACTATAATTTGCATATATTTAATTATAAATAATTAAACGCAAACAATTGTTTATTCATTAAATAGATTAATGCAATGGATCGGGAGTTTATATCACTTAAATCTAGACATTAAGTATACAACTCCATCACAACAGTCATACTTGGATATAACAAAGCCAATATGAATCATATAGTTATCAAACCTTTTGTACCACTGTCTAGGACTTTGCTTCAAGCCATATAGTGATTTTTTGAGCAGACAAACCCTATTATCATTGGTAGCACTCTCAACACCTTCTGGAATCCTCATAAAGATTTGTTCCTCAAGCTCACCATGCAAAAATGCTATTTCCACATCCATTTGTTGCAACTCAAGATCCAACTGAGCTACAATGGATAATAAAATCCTGATTGTGCAATGTTTGACCACAGGAGAAAATATTTCATTGAAATCCACACCCTCCTTTTGAGTAAAACCCTTTGCAACCAACTTGGCTTTATACCTAACATCATTTTCACTAGTGCCTTCCAGTTTCTTCTTGAAAATCCATTTACACCCCACAACTCTATGAGATGGTGGCTTCTTAACAATGATCCAGGTTTGATTCTTCTCCAAAGATTGAAGTTCCTCCTGCATACCTATAATCCATTTCTCTTTCTTAGAACATAATATAGCTTCAGAATAACTATTTGGTTAACTTGAATCAACTTCATCAGCCACCAACAGAGCATATGACACCACATCAACTTGAGCATACCTCTAAGGTGGATTAATCACCCTTCTTTCTCTATCTCTTTCTAGTTGATAGTCACTGAGTTCTTCCTGATTTTCATAAGGTTCAAGCTCATCATACTCATCAACTTCACCTTCTTCCAGAGACACATTCTCTCTCACAGTGAGCTCAATTTCAAACAACTCAGTTTCTTTCAAGATCTTATCAGTGAGCATAGGCATAGTGTGTTAATCAAAAGTCACATCTCTACTTATGACACACCTTTGCTGCCCAGGCTCAATACACCATAGTCTATACCCTTTAACTCATTTAGGGTATCCCAGAAACACACACCTAAGTGCTCTAGCCTCCAGTTTATCACCCCTCACATGATAAAAACATATACTACAAAAAAATCTCAAGTTATCCAGATTTGGAACAACACCAGTCCATATCTCTTGAGAAGTTTTCATACTCAAAGCAGCTACAGGACTTCTGTTTATTAAATATGCTGCACAACTCACAGCTTCTCCCCAAAAAGACTTGTGAAGTCCAGAACTCAATAGTATACACCTCACTCTATCAAGTAAGGTTCTATTCATTCTTTCTGCTACTCCATTTTGTTGTGGAGTAGATGTCACTGTCCCGTGTCTAGCAATACCCTTGCTCCTACACAGTTCATTGAATTTCTAAGAAAGAAACTCCAAGCCATTGTCAGTGCTCAAATGCTTCACCATCTTTCATTATTGCTTTTCAACTTCAACCAACGATTCACTGAACTTCTCAAAAGCTTCAGATTTGGCTTTAAGTATGATCACCCATACTTTTCTACTAAAATCATCAATGATAGACATAAAATATCTACCACCACTTTTAGTATTTGTCCTGGTAGGTCCCCAAAGGTCAGAATGCACATAATCCAGTACACCCTTTGTGGTATGTCTCCAAGTTCCAAAAGAAGCTCTAATTGCTTTTCCCAAAGCACAAGTTTCACAGAACCTCAACTTAGAAATTTTGTCTTTGGCCAACAATCCTTGTTTTGACAGTTCATTCAAGCCCTTCCCACTGAGATGACCCAACCTTTTATGCCATAACTCACACTTCTCATTTTCTGCAGCATATGATGATTCTCCAATCACTGCATTTCCTTTAAGAAAATAAAGATCATTTTTCTTGAATCCTTCAAGAACAACAACTGATCCCTTCTTTACTTGCAGACAACCACAATGAGAGCTAAAACTAAATCCCAAGCTAACAACATACCAAGTGAAATGAGATTTCTCTTGAGCTCTGGAATATATCTGACTTTAGCAAGAAGTTTTGTGGAACCATCATGAAGTTTTAACCTCACTGAACCAACACCTTGAACCTTTTGTTGGATTTGTATACTAAATGTCTAGATTTAAGTGATATTAACTCCCGATCCATTGCCACTAATCTATTTAAATAAATAAACAATTGTTTGCATTTAATTATTTATAATTAAATATATGCAAATTATAGTCCTAGATTATATACGTTGTAGTTAGTATGGTGTGCGTCGTCACACGGAAGATCATACTATCGGTTACTCGTATATAATCGAACAGTTGCTCACGACCTAGCTGGACAAGGACCAATCCATCGGTATAGTCGTTGTACGAGTGAGAAAATAATTGGTCTTGATTATTTTATCATACTTGTACACTTGGTGTATTGGGCGGATCGCTTGAGATTTTATCGATTAGGATTGCCTTAGATAATCGATTTAAGTCTCAGTGTATTTTATTCTTAATCCCTGATATTATTGCGGGTGTGTGCATTTAATATTAGCGACTTTGATTTTCCAAAGGAATTGACCGATTATAATAATCGGTCAATTACCGGTAAAGTTGGGTCACGGTATTTTATGTATGACATGCCGTGAATTCTTGAAGGGAAAGTGTGTCCCGATAAGGGTTGATAATGTCCCCGAGATGAGTTCATAAGGAATTATTATGTAATGTCACTTCTTTATTACACTCAGGACCTAAACATGCCTTAAACGAATCCATGAAATGGATTTTCTCATAGGTCCGCATGTGTCCAAGATCTTGAAGCTTCCTTCAATCCTAAGATTGATTAAGCTTGCTTACCGAATGCTCTTGGCTCTTTTCGATTTACCAAGACTGAGCATCTTGATCTTTCAGCGACTCGTCATAGATCCAGGGGTCGGCTTCATGTTCTCTAGGTAACAAGTCCGAAGACTCTCCTATACACATGAACCTGTCGGGTTGTCTAACAACCCTCCCACTACGACGACGCTCCAGTGTATCTTTAGTGACTAAAGATTATAGTAGTGAACTACTCAGTTAGGCAAGTTCTAAGTCTTTATCAGTCCCTCTAAGCACGTTAAGTATTACTCTACTCTTGGGCTTGTGATCTTGTGTATATATAGTCCATGTCTAAGAACCGAACGTTGATTCAATCAACGAACATCTGGTCCTTTGGACTATATTACATATCTCAATTCGTTTTCTTAGGGTATCCTATAACCAGCCGAATATCTGTACAAGTTTCCAAAGGAATCAAGTTCAGGATAAACGCCGCTGTTTCCAAGCCATATCCCAAAAACGAATTAGGTAACTCCGAATAACTTATTGTCTACTTTCCCATATCTATAAGAGTCCTATTCCTTCTTTACAACACATTATTTTGCCGAGGCATAAATGGTGTAGTCTGTTGGGAGTTAATCCCATTTTCTGATAAGTATGCCTTACTCCTCAAGGAGGTCTGCATATATCAGAGCGAATCAACTCTAGTACTTTCTTGGATCTTTTCCCTTTAACCGTAAAAGGTTGCTTGGTCATTAAAACTTCCAAGTATGATTCGAAGGTTGGAAAGTCCTTTCCTTCAACCTAGCTGAGTAGTCCATCAGCTTTCACCCTTTGAATCGTACTCAAGTTAAAATGATCTAGCCTAAGATTCCATAAGTACATTTGATTCAACCTAGAAGGATCTTTACTCTTATTGGGGTTCGACAATGTGTTATTAGCTCCGGTGTGTTGCATCGTGGAAGAACACGGATTTAGTATTAAATTGTCTATCAATGTACCAGAATAGATAATATCCCCGTTTCCTACTATGATAGGTATAAAACTATCAGAAGAAACGAAATATCCATTCTAAGCCAATTTAGAAATCCGAAATGAAAATTCTTTCTAAATACCGGCACATAAAGACAATTTATTAGAACTAAAATCCTACCGTTAAAACATTTAACATCTCCCACTGCAATGGCTGTTACCTTAACAGTATTGCCCATGTAGGTTATAACTTCTTCCTTTCTAAGTCTCCGGGTTTCCTGGAACCCCCGCATTTAGGTGCAGACATGATTAGTGGTTTCCGTATCCACACACCAGGTACTGGTAGATAACACCACTAAACATGTTTCGGTGACTAAGGAGAAGTTAACTTCTAGTTGCTTTGAGAGGACAATCAAACTCTCAGTATCCAAACTGCTTACAACGGAAGCACTTGCCCCTTGGCTTGCTTGTCCCATTCCGTGGTCCAGATATATTAGGGCCACTGGGTTTCCGTATTGCTTTTTCTTCCTTTTGCCGCCCGAAGGCCTAGGAAGAGTCAATTTCTCAGCCACAAGTGCTTTGAGAACCCTTAAAGATTCTCTCAGCCGCTTGAATTTCAATCAGGAGCTCCGCCAATGAATAAGACCTCTTATCCATATTATAGTTTAGGCGGAACTGCTCAAAACTTCTCGGCAGAGACTGGAGCACAAAATCAACCTGGGTTACCCCATTGATAATTGTTCCCAGAATCTCTATCTCATTAAGATAGCCCATCATTCTAAGAACGTGATCCCTCACGGGCGTTCTTTCCGACATGATGGCCGTCATGAGTTGCCTCATTTCACTTTGTCCGGCTGTCCTGTCCTGATAACCAAAAACTCCTTGAGGTTAAGCATCATATCATAGGTAATGGTCATGGCATGATCCTGATGTCGGAGCATATTTGACATGAAAGTCATAATGTTGCTCCGCGTCATCTCATAGCCCTGATCCATTTCCAATGACCTTCCTTTCCTCAGTAGTGGAAGCATCATTTGGTTCAGCAGGTCAATTGACTTGGAGTACATATTTGTACTCCTCTGCAGTTAGGACAATGTCCAAGTTTTCTTTTCCAATCCATGCAATCAGGTTAAGTGAGTTTGTTGACTTTTAATGGGAATAATACCATATAAAACAAACAATGAGTTTAATTCGATATCA
Organism: Euphrasia confusa; assembly: GCA_954870475.1. Taxonomy (NCBI): domain Eukaryota; kingdom Viridiplantae; phylum Streptophyta; class Magnoliopsida; order Lamiales; family Orobanchaceae; genus Euphrasia; species Euphrasia confusa. The sequence continues at coordinate 40,688,073 of OX940950.1, read as the reverse complement.
TTTCCCTTAAGTGATATCATTAAACTACCAATCATTTCCAAAATCCCATCAGACATAGCAAGCCACGTTCTTGTGGACGTTTACCAGTCCAAATGATTTTATGATTGGATTTCACTTCGGTCGTACATCATCATAGCAGTGACTCCGATGGGGAGGATACTATAAAGCGTACCTAAGTGTATACCATTTCTCAGTACTAAGTCCACCGCTCGGGAACTACATGTCCACCGCAAGCCACGTCCTTGTGGACGTTTACGTTGACATGCGGTCCTCCACGACTTTCTATAACTGTCGAGCCTCAATTAATCCCAAAGTTCCGTTTCCATTTAGCAAGCCACGTTCTTGTGGACGTTTACTAAAACAAACAACTTTATTAATTGAATCTCACTTATTTAAATTTCATAGAATCTTAATTAACCCAAAGTACCGTTTCCATTTAGCAAGCCACGATAGTGTGGACGTTTACTAAAACAAACAACTTTGTTAATTGACTCTTACATTTATTAAATTTCACAATTTTATTAATCAAAGCTTGATATCTCGTAAGTGAAACTCGAAGTTTCTAACCAGCGATCAATCATGCAATTGAGCCCTATCTCTCACAAAGTGAGGGAGCCAATCAGACAATCGATCTAGTCATCGAATGACTCGAAAGTCTCTAATCTGTGTCATCGACATAACCAAGCGCTTTGGCTCCATTCCACTCCCCGGGGTGAGAATGAGTCGAGTTGAAATTAGTCTTTGAATGACAGATTAGGCATTGCTTTTGAGAAATATAATTGTTCAATTTTATAAGTGGATTTTAAATTCGAATTTTGATCCAGTGATATCCGTGTATCGACTTTATCCGATAGGGAGGATGACACTAAAGCCAACTCGTAAGTCAATACACATCACATTCAAAACAGAGAATGGAGACCGCGGGATTGTTTCCAATCCCTCTCCCACTTAGTATTTTACGATAAGGGATAACATGCATAAATAATTTAAGCATAATAATAAACACGTAAATCACATAAAAAGCAATTAACGTGGCCCCGATTATTATGGCCTTAAATATTTTCCAATGCACGTCTCTTGGAACTTCATCTCGTTGCTCGTCTCGATCTCGGTCCACCACCGACTCGCTCGAGGGTCAAGAGACGAACTCCTCCCACTGGAGCCTCGTCTCGAGCCTCGTTGAGTCGTCCGTGGGGTCGAACGAACCCCAGCCCCGCTGCTTCCCGTCGCGAACACGGGGTGTGTTCGATGGCTGCCCGTTGCCGGTTCGCTCTCCTCGATCCTCGTTTCTCCGGGTTTTGATCTCGTCTCGATCCACCAAAATTAGTAAGAAAAATTACAAGAATAAACTTACTAAATCCGGCATCGATCCTATACAAGGTGATCGACCCTATACATGTCCCGGATACAACGAAAAATAAATAAACCTAACGACTCAACCCGTCGTTTTTATCTATTACAAACAAGCATCGTTTTTCCAAAACAAAAACAATCTCGACAAGCCCGAGAGTTTAATCAAAACCAAAAATTAAAGCACAACATACAATCACAACGTTGGCCATAATAACCGGGTTCGAACCTGCAAAACAAATCTCGCAAAAATACAACGAATCGACAAAACCGTCTCTGATACCAATTGTTGGAAATCGACTACCCGGGAGGCGTTCGTTCGATTGCTCGAACATCCGAACGCTCCCAGTCGACCTCCGAAGTGGCTACTTCGTTCGCTTTTCCAGCCCGTGCCCCGATTCACGCCCAGCCATTGCCCCGAAGGACAACCGCGCGAACCGAGCGGGCTGCCAGAAAAAGGCCAAAACGGCGGGCGCCGTTTGGAAACGGCGGTCGCCGTTTCTCCGCGAACAACAACGCGATGTTGTTGTTCCGGGCTCGTTTCCGGGTCGTTTTTCCTCATCCGACTACCGATCCGGAGGTCCTGGAACCCCCAGTAGTCGAGGAACACAACCCACAACCCCGGAACCCGATCTACGTTCAAAATATGATCAACGAGGAAAAGTGAGATCGATTAAATGCGGAATTGAAAGTTCCGATCTCATACCTTATCGGTCGATTGTTGAGACCTTAGAGCTTCTAACGTATTCTCTGATCCCGTCTCCAACCGCTGTGTGGGCAACGATCCGCTGGAGTTCTCCCGTCTATACTCTCTCTTTCTCAACCACGGTATAATTATTCTCAATGAAAGAATAAAATTATAATTGCGTTAACTCTATTTTTCACACAGAGAAAAATATTTTTGCGCTAAGCAAAATAATTATTCTCAGATGACAAATGAGAATTGCGGCGAATGTTAGGTTAAGAGAGGGTAAGGGAGGGGGTTTAAATAGAGCTACGTTAGGGACCTAAGGATAAATTAATTAAGGGCTAAATTGAAATATTAATTAACTTGGAATACGTAAACGCAATTCCTTAATTAATCGATTTCAATTTTAATTATTATTAACTCCACTATAAAATAATAATTGAATTCCCGAAATTAATTTTAATATTATTTCAACAATAATAAATCCACCGAAATTACATATACGACTTTCCCCGTGTTTAAGATATCGAACGTCCACGAATTTATTTAATTACTAATAATTAAATTAATTCGTTTCTTATTATCCGAGACTAGTACCACTCATCCTTATTATCATGTAGAACAAATCTACCTGCAGGGTTTACATGATAAACTTTATGAGCTCATCTCGGGGACGTTATCAACCCGATAAACGGGACACGGTTTCCTGTCTATAATCTATAGCATGCCGTGTGTACAATTTCGATTCCCAATTTACCGAGTATCTCGACTAATCAAATAGTCTCACTCATTGGCAAGTTAAAGAACCGATAATTGGACATACGCACCTATAATTATATAGGGATTAAGAATTCGTATATCCGTAATTCTGAGGTCTAGTTCGATTACGTCGATTAGTATAAATCGAACGCCCTCCCGTGGTCCTGCTCAATACACCAAGTGTACAAGTGTAACATAATAGTCAAGACCAACTATTACCCAGTCACACTACGACGTACCGATGGATTGTCCCTGTCCATCTAAGTCGTGAGCTTCTGTTCGATAATATACGAGTAACCGACAGTATGATCTTCCGCGTGTCTCCTCACGCCATACTGTCTACAACGTATACATCAAGGACTATTGCATTAAATGCAATCATGCTTGAATCATATCTCGAATTAAGGTATAGATAAGGAGTTCCGTATTTGCACTAAACTAGACATTTAGAATACAACTCCATCAGGGTTGCCGTGAGCAACCCGGCGATCGCATGGCGCGATCGCGAGCCCCATGCGGGGGCTCGGATAGGGTTTGCCGTGGGTTCATCCCACGGCGGCTACCTTTGTCGGGCTCCGGCTCGTGTGGTGGTTCGCGGTAGTTTCCGGCGAAGGGATTTTGATCGGGGTTATGTTTCCGCAATTCCGTTAACCCCAGGATATCGATTTCCAACACCTTGCAAGTGACATTGTTCCCAAGAACAACACAACCACCATCAATCTCCTCAAACTGCTCACACCATTCTTTCTGTGGGCTCATATGAAAGGTACAACCTGAATCCAGGATCCACTCAGTTTCCTTTTTACCCAAAGTCACATTCAACACCTCTGCATACTCACAGTTATTATTACCAACTGTGACATCAGCTTGTTGTTGAGTAGGTTGATTTTCTTGAAGTTTTTTCCAAGCATTACAGTTCTTCTTAAGGTGACCAGCCTTCTTGCAGTGATAACAATTTCTACTTTCTCCAGAAGTAGAAGCTCCACCTCCACTTGCATTTGGCTTATTCTGTGGCTGCTTTTTCTTAAAGGTTTTCTTCCCAGTGGTGACCAATCCCTCAGGGGCACTTGGATGATCCTTCTTAGATGATGAATCCTTCTTATGCAGCTCCTTAGTTCTCAATGCAATCTGAACTTCATCAAGAGTAAGGGCATGCTCTCTACCATAAATCATAGCATCTCTAAACTGATCAAACTTTGAAGGAAGAGAGCTTAACAAACTGATCAAACTGATCATCAAGCTTCTTATCAATATTCTCCAAATCATCTAGAATCTTAATGAACTCGTCCATTTGATCAACCACTGACCTATCACTTGGCATCTTAAAGGAATACAGTTTCTGCTTCATATACAATCTACTTGCAAGTGACTTGGTCATATACAGAGATACAAGCTTCTTCCATAGGCCATAAGCAGTGGTTTCTTTACATACCTCTCTCAAAACCTTATCACCAAGGCTGAGTATGATGACACTGTGAGCCTTCATGGATATCTCTTCCAAGTCATCTTCATCAACTGCACTAGAAGCAGATCCATCCTTGTCCTTCACTTTTGTTTTCCCCTTCTTCTCAGCTTCAGAATCAGGTGGAGTAAGAGCTGCAATCAACCCTTGTTGAACCAGAACAGCTCGCACCTTGATTATCCATAAACTGAAATCATTCTTCCTTGTGAGTATCTTCACCTCGAACTTTGCAGATCCGGTCTTCATGTTCGATGTATCACCTTCCCACAGACGGCGCCACTTGTTGAGAATCAAGCTGGAAACAACCGCAAGCTCCGACGAGAATCGAACTCAAACTTTTTTTTTTTTGGTCTATGTCAATTGCATGTCTTGGGATTCGAACCAAGGACCTCAAGTCCCCAATTCAAGTGCTCAACCAACTGAGCTAACAACCCTCGACAATCGAACTCAAACTTAATACGAACAATCGAACACAAAATACCAAATCTCGATCGCGAGCTTCAAACTCAACTCTCACCACTCACGAAGTTCGAATCAAGTATATAGAACACACTCACGCTGCAAAATCGAGATAAACACAAGGATTTTACGTGCTTCGATCGCCGTGAAGACGATCTACGTGCACGGTGGAGGGGAGGGTGGTTCTGGGATTATACGAAGCAGAAAAGCGATTACAACAAGTTCTCTGCAGCTCAAGGATTGCATATCAATCGCTAACACTCGCGATTATATACTAAAACAAAAACGCACAAAATGAAAATTATCATCTAAGCCGTTCCTCTGTAACTGCCTCGCGTTTTCAAGCCGTGCGATCAAATCTTGAAATTTCAATTGCAATCGATAGATGAGCTGACAAGGATCACGCTCCAACAAAAATCATGTGAAATGGTGTAGAATCGAGTGAGAAAACGGCCACGCAATCCAGCTGCATCCGACCCCAAATTCGAAACAAAACGTTGTCGTTTTGACATGCGGGAAATTCAAATTCCTGCTGAAATTACTAGAATGCCCCTGAGCTCGTTTCTTGTACATTTTGCACCCTTAGTTGGATTTTTGCGTACATTTCAACATTACGGTATGTTTCTGACGTAGCGGAAGCAATAGAACAAGATTAAAACTCGTTGATTCCGAAGAATACCGAGGATTAACCGATCAAAGATCGTTGATTCCGAAGAATACCGAAATTTGATTAAAGATTCGAGAAACCCTAGAATACCGAAATTTGATTAAAGATTCGAGAAACCCTTGATACTACATATACTAGGTATTTCAACGAAAGAAATATATTATTCAATAAAAAACAACTATCTAAAATAAACGAAAGTACGAAATATAAATAGTGCAAAAACCCTAAAAATCATGGGCTTTAAAAAAGGAAGAAAATAAACACTAAATAAATAAATGATTATTTCTTGGGCTTGAATACTCGATCATGGGCCTCCAAATATGAAAGAGTTGTTGTTTCCGCCTCAGTATGCGTATCAAGGAAGTACTCCTCTGATTCACGTCTGTGTTCATCCACATACTCCTTTAAAACAAGTAAATAAATTAAATGATATTAAAATTATTAGGTATATAATTTAATAAGAGAAAAAATGCGACATACCCGACGACGATGTGCAAATGAAATGGCACCAGAAGTGTGAGGAGTCTTAACTATCGCTCGAGCCGCCTTTCCAGCAGCAGATCTCCGAATATATAGCTCACTCCTCCAATGCTCACATAAGGTAATCCAAACATCAGGATTCATATACTTTGGATTATAATCCGCATATACTTTTATCTTCTTATCTACGTTTGTCTTTCTCTCGACTCACCATTCGTCGGTAGTTATCTCGCATGTGCGCAATAATAGAAACACGAGCTTCCTCTTTTGTGGCAAAACGAAGATTGAAAGTGTAATAGAGCTACCATAAAAAAATTGAATGAAAAAAACAAACGAAAGAATTAAAGTTGTATCTTCAAACATAAAACTAAGATAAAATTAAAATAAAATTAAGTGGCTTACCAAGAACTCATCAACCATCCTATCCCACCAAGAACGATCCATCCTATCAACGTGGTCGTAAAAAAATTTGGCATCCAATGTACTCTTATAATTGTAAGAAGATTACGCTTCGCTATAGGATGATCAACCCTTTATCATTATTACAAATTCAATAAATAAACAAAACTTATATTTAAAAGCAAGTACGGTAAGTCTATTAAGGTTTATTATTTACTCTTATACTAATTAAATACATAAATAATCAATTATATACATAAGAAAATAATTTTAGATAATGATAATGTTTTATAACTTACTCGTTCTCGACATTATGAACCATATAGGTAAACATGCATCATGGATATTATTGAATCCTCCAAGAGAATATCCATGGGCTCGATGAGCAGGTGCTCGATTCAGCGATTCAAATTGCCTCATCGTAATCATCATCGCCATCATCATCATCATCATCATCATCATCATCATTTGTTGTGTCTGGATCAGCTACAAAATTATCCTCAAGACCATACTCATCTCGTAGTCTGCCCCACCACGATTACCCCGAGCACCTCTACCTCCACGACCATTTCCCATAGGTCGCCTACCGGCCATCATAAACGCAATGCTAAGTAAAAAAACAATCAAAATTAATAAATAAAAATCCTAACTAGAATTCTTTTGAATTAAAATCTATACATAAGTTGAATGTAAGAAAAACTAAAGTGTAAACAAAAAAAATAAAAAAATAATAATAAGTGTATGAAAAAACAAACCGCAAATCCAAAATAAATAATATCACATATCTAATTTAAATTAGGATTAAAAAATTGCACTACTTTTAAATTCTTTTCATTGTGGACGTTTATTGTGGACGGTAATTTGACTTTTCACAAAATTATATCACCGCAAAAAATATTGTGACATAATTCATTAATACTGTCACAAATTTAGTACAAAATGCTACTTGATTTTATTTCGTTTGAAAACAAACCAATCATATAAAAAAATCATACCACATACACAAATTACACAAAAATTGTCCAAAACATACACAAATTAGTTAACCATTATTAAAATTAATTATCAATCTTCTAAATTATCATAATCATCTTCCTCTTCTTCTTCTTCTTCTTCTTCTTCTTCTTCTTCTTCTTCTTCTTCTTCTTCTTCTTCTTCTTCTTCTTCTTCAATTTCAAAATTTGTAAAATCAACAAATAACGAAATTAATGGAAATATCATCACTAAAAGAAAATATTAATTTGGAGACAAAATTATAGGTGACTATTTTTTTTTTGTCTCTAATATGTATTATTAATGACAAAATTTCAAATAATTCCTCACAAAAAAATTGTAGTAAATCTTATATTTGTGATATATTTAGGTGAGAAAATAAATACATAAATGACAAAATTAATTTTGTCTCTCAATCTTTTTGTACATAAAAATAAAATTTAGTCTCTAATAAATTAAGTATTTTGCAATTTAACTTTATTTTGTTAGAAATATTATTTTTAAAATAGAATTAGACTATATATATATATATATATATATATATATATATATATATATATATATATATATATATATATTCATTGAGTGCATTTATTTATATATATATCAAATTGAATCGTGAATCACTCTACTCTATATTAGAGTATATTAAAAAAAATATTCAAATCAGTTATATATTTTGTTTTACATAGAAAAAAATTAATTCAAAAATGGATTAAAAATAACTAAAATCTAAATTGTTTAATTTAACACGATTATTTTAAATAGGTGAAACCACATCTTTTTAGTGGGGATATATCTTTAACTCCTCATTTACACAACTTCACCCACATTTCATGCCCATACTTCATTCTCTAAACACATTAAAACATTCTCTAATATTTATTTTCTTCTCAATTTCTCAAAGCTGAAGAAATTTCATAGCACGCATTCCGATGTGAAGCTAGCAGTCCTTCTCATCAAGTTCAACTTCATAAAGACCACCATCGGCTACGGGCAAACCACCATTAACTGTTGGGTAATTCGCGTCCAAATTCTCTTCCTGAAAAACAATACGAACAAACAAGAACGAAAAATACGCGAAATTAAAGAGACACGAGATTATAGTGGTTCACCCGTTAACGAGGGCTACTTCCACTTTTTGCCGCTGCAATAATTCAGTAGAACGATTATAGGACTTGATTACAAGGCTTTGTAATGTTATAATTGCTTCTAGGCTTTCTGGAGGTGTTAACCCTATTTTACACGCATAGGGTTCATATATAGGGGAAGAAAAAACAAAAACAGGGAAAAAACCCGCTTTTGCGTAAAAGCCCCGGCTTGTCGGCCGACGACATAATCTTGTCGGCCGACACCACATTGGCGACCGCCAATATCATTTCGGCGACCGCCGAAATCGTCTGGCGACCGCCAGAGCTCGATCGACGCCCGCCGAAAGGCCCAATTCTTGGCAATCCGTCTGAGCTCCTTTTCCTCGGTTTCGGCGCCAACCGAAACCTGCCCCGCGCCCCTGCTCGCGATCGCCGGAAGCCCTCCGGCGACCGTCGTTTCCTTGCTTCGTCGTTTTCTCATCTTCTCGGTGTGAATTGGCCTGCACACTCAACAATCTCCCACTTTGAGCTGATTCACGACCCCTATCTTCTCTTCCCATTGCAGCGGCGTTCCCGGTCCTTATCCCAGAAGACCAACCGAGGTTGAACACAACCTCAACTGGTCACACGTTACCACCTTCGTAAACATGTCGGTCGGATTCTTACTCCCAAGAATCTTTTCCATCACCAAGGCGCCTTCCTCCAAGGCAGATCGAATGAAGTGATATCTCAGCTGGATATGCTTCGTTCGAGCATGATACACCGGATTCTTCGCCAAGTGAATGCGCTCTGACTGTCGGAATACAAGACACTCCCTAGTGGTCTTGCCTCAGCTCTAGCAGAAAAGCCTGTAGCCACATCATTTCTTCGCGGCTTCCGTCACATCAACGTACTCCGCCTCACAACTCGATAGTGCTACGATTTTCTGCAACCTCGACACCCAGCTAATCGCGGTACCCCCAAAAGTGTACACGTACCAAGTTATCCGCGTCCACGGACCCGAGTAACCCCAAATCTGATTTCTGGAACCTCAAAACAAAATTGGAAGTCCCTCTCAAGTATCGAAAGATCCACTTGACGGCTTCCCAACGTTGCTTCCCTAGATTACTCATAAACCGGCTGACCACTCCCACTGCATGGGCAATGTCAGGCCTCGTGCACACCATGGCATACATAAGGCTCCCAATCGCGGAGGCGTAAGGGACCTTATCCATATGCTCTAGCTCCTTCTCGCTCACTGGCGAGTCCTCCTTTGACAAACGGAAGTGACTACCAAAGGAGTGCTCACGGGTTTCGCATCCTCCATGCTAAACCTCGCCAATACCTTCTTCAGGTACTCCTCTTGAGACAGCTAAAAACCCTCCTTACTCCTCGTAATTCTCATCCCCAGGATTTGTTTGGCAGCTCCCAAATCCTTCATAGAGAACTCCCTCGATAGACCTATTTTGAGCTTGTTGATCTTCGCCAAGCTCGCCCCGACTATCAGCATGTGATCTACATAAAGGAGTAAAATTATGTAGGTACCTCCTATAGAAGTGATGAAGAATGTATTTCATTGAGTAAAATGAGAATATACATTATCTATATATACTAACTAGGATGTACAGAAGAAGGCAATGTTTGACTAATTACAAAATTATAGGGCGTGAGTTAAGGGAGGATATTGCATAATTATAGTGATTCTAATTGCTTAATTATAGAGATTATATTAATGACTAATACGCCCTCGCAAGATTGACGTTCCGTCAGCAACAGCTAGCCGAGAACGAAGATCTTGAAAACGTGCTTTAGGTAATGGCTTTGTGAGAATGTCTGCAAGTTGATCCTTGGTGTTAACATACGCCACTGTTAAGACCCCTTTAGTTGTAAGGTCTCGAACGAAATGCAAGTCAATTGCAATATGCTTCATTCTAGAGTGTTGAACAGGATTAAGTGCCAAATGAGTAGCTCCGATATTATCGCAAAGTATTCTAGGCGACGAGGTCGGAGTGAGATAGAGATCAGCGAATAAATAGCGCAACCAACAAACTTCAGACGCCGCTGTGGCGAGAGAGCGATACTCAGCCTCTGTTGATGAGCGAGCTACGCCACGTTGCTTGCGAGACCTCCAAGAGACAGGAGTTGAACCAAGGAAAACCACATAGGCAGAAGTTGACTTACAGTCAGTGAGATCTCCACCAAAGTATGAATCGGTGTAGGCGGTCAAAGTGAGATTCGAAGTGCGACGTAGAAGGAAACCATGATGGAGAGTATGCTTGAGGTAGCGAAACAACCTTTTGACTGAAGCCCAAGCAACAGGTGTTGGAGCAGACATGTGTTGCGCAAGACGATTCACAGAATAAGAGATATCGGGACGAGTCATCGTTAAGTATTGAAGACCTCCAATTGCACTACGGTATTCAACGGGATCGACCGAGTCGTCGGAGGTAACAGGGGGCTTGAGCGAGGAAGGAGTAGATATTGGTTTGACACCTTCGAATTTGTGCCGTCGTAGCAAGTCGAGCAAATACTTGTGTTGTGACATAAAAAGACCTTCTTTGCAATAAGCCACTTCAATGCCCAAAAAATATGATAATGTGCCGAGATCTTTAATTGCAAAAGAAGATTGTAGATGCTTGGTAAGAGATGAAATAAGGCTTGTGGAGGATCCTGTTACGACCAAGTCATCAACATATACTAAAACAAACAATTTTTCACCGTCCATGTTAATAGAAAAAAGGGAAGAGTCTGCCTTAGAGCGACGTAGACCGAAACGTTCAAGAGAAGCACAAAGGGAGTTATACCAGGCCCGAGGAGATTGACGAAGACCATATAACGAACGTCGGAGCAACCACACATGGTCAGGATGGGACGGATCTTTAAATCCGGGGGGTTGTTGCATATAAACAGGCACATCGAGGTCACCGTGTAAAAACGCATTACTTACGTCAAGTTGTCGCAATGACCAATTCGATGAGAGGGCCAAAGTGAGCACCGTTCGAATAGTCGCAGGCTTAATGACGGGGCTAAAGGTGTCTTTAAAATCTATTCCTGGTCGTTGATGAAAACCCTTAGCCACTAACCGTGCTTTGAACTTATCCACCGAGCCGTCCGACTTTCGTTTCGTGCGAAAGACCCACTTGCAACCAATAATGTTGCAACGCGGAGGGGGTGTCACCAAGTCCCATGTGCCATGCCGCTGTAGTGCGGTGAATTCATCGGACATAGCAAGACGCCAATGTGGAATTGAGAGAGCTTCCTTGACAGTAGAGGGCTCGACATCATGAGGAAGTGGATGCTTTGTCGCCGATAGTAATTGCTTTGGCCGATGAATATTATTGAGTGCACGAGTACGCATTGTATGAGTACGTTGCGGAATAATCGAAGACGAAGTAGATTGAGTAGGAATAGAAGACAAATGGTCTTCAGCAAGAGGGGTAGATGAATCTTGGGCATCAGGTGAGGGGTTTGGAAGTGCTGCTGGATGGTGCGGCACAGAATGAGCCTCGGTAGTTGTGGCTTCAGAGTGAATCATCGGCAATGAGATGGTAGAAGTGGATGGACTGGCCGACGACGGGGTCGATTCATATAACTGTGGGAATTTATCTTCCAAAAAACGAACATGGCGAGAGGTAAAGACACGACCAGTTGTAATATCGTAGCATCTGTAAGCACTTTAAGATGTAGAATACCCAATAAATATACACTGTGAGGATGGGGGATTGAGTTTCCCAGTTACATAAGGACGGATCCATGGAAAACAAAGACATCCGAAGACTCGAAGCTTCAAATAGTTCGGCGAACGTTTGAATAAAACCGAAAACGGACTTCGATTATCAAGGATCGGAGTTGGCATTCGATTAATCAAGTACACGGCTGTTTGCAAAGCAAATGCCCAAAATTTGTTGGGTAAGTTCGCATGTAGTAATAATGCTCGACCAATTTCCAAGATGTGACGATTTCGACGCTCGACAATACCGTTTTGCTGCGGGGTGTGGGGGGCTGTAGTGAGCCAATTGATCCCAAAATCGTTAAGATGTTGGCGAAGAGCCTGAAACTCACCACCATTATCAGTAAAAAAATTCATTATGTAGTGACCAAACTGCTTCTCAACAATGGGCTTAAAATTAGTAAATATTTGTGCGACCTGCGATTTAGCCGTCAAAGGAAATATCCAGCAATAACGAGAGTAGAGATCGACAAATAAAAGAAAATAACGAGAGCCATCCACAGATTTATCAGACGTCGGTCCCCAAACATCCGCATAAATATAATGAAGAGGATGAGTTGCAGCAAACGACGTATTATTAAACGGTAATTTGGTGGCTTTGCTCAAATGGCAAGGAACACAATTATTATCCAAAACACGAGAATTATTCAATACGGGTAAATTAAAATGACTAATAAGTAATCGACTTGTATCCACAGACGGATGACCAAGTCGAGCATGCCAATGGGAGAGAGAAGTCTTGACACCAGCTGAAGCAAACTTTGAATAAGATGGCAAGTGATAAACCCCATTCCGGCAAGAACCCCTAATGAGCACTTCCCCCGAGCTCCGATCCTTAACAAGAAAATAAGATGGAAAAAATTCCATAGTAACATTGTTATCGGCAGTAAACTTGCTTACGGATAAGAGATTTCGTTGAGCATTAGGGACACATAGGATATCTGATAATAAGAATTCACGATTCGGAAATTTTAAATAAGAATTACCCGTATGAGATATAGGAATGCTAGATCCATCTGCAAGTTGAACCTCATCGGTTCCATCATATTCAGAGTGAATAGATAAATTATTTATATCACCGGTTAAGTTGTGAGAGGCACCCGAGTCAACCATCCATGGATTAGAAGAATCTGTTGGAGAGTGAGCAAAGTTAGCTTGCTGAAGAGGCAATCGACGACATGTCGGGGCAGCGTGGCCTTTATATCCACAAAGTTGGCATATCACAGGAGGACGGTCAGAAGTATTAGATGATCCCGAACGAGAAGGAGGGCGGGAACCCCGAGTCGAAGGGGCCGAAGATGACGAGGAATTCTGCCGAGGAGTGTGGTTGGTGCCAGGCGAGGAAGCACCTCGTGGTCGAGAGTGATGACTAGGGCGACCAGATGCAAAGTTGGCAGTAGCAACCAGGGATTGAGCAGCATGTTCTTGAACTTTTAAAGAAAGCTCATGCTCATAGAGGAGATCGTGAAGCTCCTCAAATCGAAGAGAGGTCTCCCGAATACGAATAGGACCTACAATAGTGGCATACTCGGAGCCCAAACCATTAATAACAAATAAAGTAAGATCATCGATGCTTACCGGTTGATCAATTAAGGCTAATTCATCGGTCTTAGATTTGACATATTGGAGATACTCCGTCACAGAACGATCACCAATGGTGATTCGATGCAACTCACTCTTGAGTTGATTGACTCGAGATCGAGATTTTCCAGCAAACATTCGAGAAAGGACTGCCCAAGCTTCGGCCGCCGTCGATGACGAGGAGACAATGGGAAGAATTTCTGGGGCAAGTGATCCAAAGATTGCAGCAAGAAGTAATTGATCTTGTTGAATCCAAAGGAGGACACTTGCAGCATTTGAACCATCCTCGAGACGAACAGGACATGGATGAGAACAATCAATGAATCCAAGGAGGTTGTGGCCACGTAGAAGGGCCATAAGATGAGCACGCCAAGAAGGATAATTCTTGTGTGTCAACCTGATGGGTAGATCATGGCGAGTAGATATGGGCACCAATGAAGGGGCAACTGAAGAAGCCATGAGAGGTGCAAGAAAAAAAATTTGAGACGTGGATTAGGATCGTCTTTCTTCTGATACCATATAGAAGTGATGAAGAATGTATTTCATTGAGTAAAATGAGAATATACATTATCTATATATACTAACTAGGATGTACAGAAGAAGGCAATGTTTGACTAATTACAAAATTATAGGGCGTGAGTTAAGGGAGGATATTGCATAATTATAGTGATTCTAATTGCTTAATTATAGAGATTATATTAATGACTAATACCTCCGAGGTTCTTGAAATAGGAGCATTGGTCCGCCTCGCACCGCGTGAATTCGACCCGCTTCATGAACATGTCGAACTTCTTGTACCACTGCCTTGGAGCTTGCTTCAACCCATACAAGTTCTTCTGAAGCTTACACACCAGCTTCTCCTTGCCTCGGACTTCAAAACCCTCCTGTTGCTTCATATAAATTTCTTCATCTAGATCCCCATGAAGAAATACGGTCTTTACATCCACTTGCTGAAGATGTAAGTTCTCTTGTGCCACCAAGCTAAGCACCACCCGGATGGTTACCATCTTGACTACCGCAGCAAAGATCTCCGTGTAGTCAATCCCTTCCATCTGCTGGAAGCCCTTCACCACCAATCTTGCCTTGTACCGAACGCTTCTATCGTGTTCTTCCTTTTCCCGGAAGACCCATTTATTGTGCAAGGCCTTCTTCTCCTTCGGAAGCTCGGCTAGTTCCCAAGTCTGATTCACCATTAATGAGCTCATGTCCTCTTTCATGGCTGACTCCCACTTGATCGAATCCCTCGCTTGTATAGCCTCGGTGTAGCTCTCCGGCTCACCCCTATCAGTCAACAAGATATAGTTAAGAGATGGTGAAAATTTATGAGGAGGTCTTCTTACCCTAGTCGACCTCCATGGCTTCGGTGTTGGAAATCGATATCCCGGAATTAATAAATTTAAATAAATAAATTATCTAATTAATTCCGACCGAAATCCTTTGGAGATCGAATATCCGGAGTTGTCAAAGTTGCGGAACAACAACTCCAATCGACTCCCGGTTGCCGGAAACCCGCCACGAACGACCACACGAAGCCGGACTCAACCAAACCCTAACCACGGGGATAGCCCGGGCTGTTCGGTCGAGCCCTCGCGTAGGGCTCGCGGCTGTCCTTGGCAGCCCCCTTTGCACGCCCAGCCTCGCCCGGTGATCGCACGCCAGCCACGGTCGAACCGTGGCTTGCGATCACCATCAGCCCGCCGCCGCGCGAGTGGCGGTCCAGCCGCGCGAGCGGCGCTCACACCGTGCGAGCGGCTGCTCCAGCAGCCCGCTGGACTAGCATGAGCGATCGAGCTCATGCTCGATCGAGTCTCGGCGCCCAGCCGAGGCTCACGCCCCTCGACCCCTCCTAGGCGAGCCGTTGAGCCGCCGGCGGTCCGGTGATCTTCGATCACCACCGCCCGGTTCAACCTCGTCATGGGTCGCGTTCTCGGATCTTGGTTCAAGATATTTTTACGATAAATAAACGATAAAATCATAAAGAGGGTTTTACGATTTACCTCGTTCTCGTTGTTCGGAAAAACGAAGAACTCAATTTGACGACCTTGAGATCTTCCCACGTATTCCTTGCACTAGCTCGGACGTCGTGTGGGCGACGATCTACCGAACTCCATGGATCTCCCTCTCTACTTTCTCTCTCTAGAATTGTGATCATTAACTTATGAACTTATGAGAATACAGAAGACCATGTAGTGCTTTTATAGGCTACGTAGGGGATCTTAAGGAGGTGGAATATTGGGCTTCCAATAATAGTGATTAAATTGAGCCCAAGCCCAAATCTATTAATCCTTACTATTATTAATTAATTTATTTTCCACTATATAAATTAATTGCACTCCCAATATTAAACCATATTATATCAAATAATATTTCTCCGGTAGTATTATTTATTACGTGTATTTAAGATATAAATATCCATGAATAAAATTAATTTATTGCTAATTAATTTATTCATCTCTTATATCCGAGACTAGTACCATTCAACCTTAATTATTATGCGGAACGAATCCACCTGCAGGGTTTACATAATAATTCCTTATGAACTCATCTCGGGGATATTATCAACCCTTACGGGATACACTTTCCCGTCAAGTATTCACGGCATGCCATATATAAAATATAGTGACCCAACTTAACCGGTAATTAACCCAATAATTAAATCGGTTAATTCCTTTGGTAAATCAAAGTCACTTATATCAAATATACACACCCGCAATAGTATCGGGGATTAAGAATAAAATACACTGAGACTTGAATCGATTATCGCCGGCAATCCTAATCGATAAATCTCAAACGATCCGCCCAATACACCAAGTGTACAAGTGTGATAAAATAATTAAGATAAATTATTTTCTCTCTCACACAACGACTATACCGATGGATTGGTCCGTGTCCATCTAGGCCGTGAGCAACTGTTTGATTAAATACGAGTAACCGATAGTATGATCTTCTGTGTGTCCATACACACCATACTAACTACAACGTAAAAAATCCAGGACTATAATTTGCATATATTTAATTATAAATAATTAAACGCAAATAATTGTTTATTTTATTAAATAGATTAGTGGCACTGGATCGTGAGTTTCCGTTACTTAAATCTAGACATTAAGTACACAACTCCAACAATCTCCCACTTGTACTAAGGTCTAGTCATTTCCTCCAAACTCCCGACTCCCATACTCATCACGTGCTTAAGTTGTACTTCCAAGAAGTACTATGTGAATGAGCACTCTAGGTTGCCGCTCTGAAGTTATCTTGGTGACTACAGCGTCGTCTCCCTCGACGATGACTCGTATCAGGTGGTACTTGCACTATGTGTTATCTTTACACTTATGGACTTGTGATTTCTTACCATTTGCCATTGCACCGCTATTTACATAGCCTTTGGCAAATTAAGAATCACATCTAAGTCCTAGAGATTATCCCGGAGTTATACCAAAACTTCCGCTGCCTCTGAGGCCGCTATTTGGTTACCTATGGCAGAGTCCGAAAAGCATCGTGCTTATCACTCTCCCATGTTAAAACTCCTTCTCCTTCAATAGTGAAACACATAGCCTGATATCGACTTACACCGGTCCTCATTCGATTAGAAATCTAAGAGAATGTAATCCAAAGGAAATGCTCGTCTACTCCGTAATCCAGAACATAATTTCTAGTACTTCGAAAGTACTTAAAATGTTCATTACAGTAGTCGTGTATTCCTTTCCAGGATTACCTTGATATCCTCCCACTATGCTCACCGCATAGCCGATATCAGGTTCTCGTTTTCAACATTGCATTTATTAAGCTTTCCACACTCAAAGTGTAGGAAACTGCTTTCATTGCTTCTATCTCCTTTTGTGTTTCCAAAACACATGTCCTCAGATAGATGCATTCCGTGTCTGAAAGGTAACAACCTTTCTCGGAATCTTGCATGTTAAAACGAACCATAATCATATATATGTAAGATGTCCAGGAGAAGTACAATGTTCTTTCCTAGAGATCCAAGATCTCAAGAACATGTCCAACTTCTTTCTATATCTTTCATAATGATTTATCTAGACAACCACCATTTTATGTCTGACAACATCTTTACATTGTTAACAATGATAAAATGTTATCTACATAAAACCTCCGAGAAACACCACCTTGTTTTCCATTGTTGGAGTTGTGTACTTAATGTCTAGATTTAAGTATCGGTAAACTCCCGGTCATAACATTTAACCTATTTAATTAATAAACAATTATTTGCATTTAATTATTATTAATTAATTATGCAAAATATGGTCCTGGATTTCATACGTTGTAGTTAGTATGGTGTGCATGGGCACACAGAAGATCATACTATCGGTTACTCGTATTTAATCGAACAGATGCTCACGACCTAGATGGACACGGACCAATCCATCGGTATAGTCGTTGTGTGAGAGAGAAAATAATTTATCTTAATTATTTTATCACACTTGTACACTTAGTGTATTGGGCGGATCGCTTGAGATTTATTGATTAGGATTGCCTTGGATAATCATTTTAAATCTCAGAGTATTTTATTCTTAATCCCCGATACTATTGCGGGTGTGTATATTTAATATTAGAGACTTTGATTTTCCAAAGGAATTAACCGATTTAATTATTGGGTTAATTACCGGTAAAATTGGGTCGCTATATTTTATATATGACATGCCGTGAATACTTGACGGGAAAGTGTATCCCGGAAGGGTTGATAATATCCCCGAGATGAGTTCATAAGGAATTATTGTGTAAACCTCATGAGTGGATTTGTTCCGCACAATAATTAAGATTGAATGGTACTAGTCTCGGATATAAGAGATGAATATAATTTATTGAGCAATAAATAAATTTATTCATGGATATTTAAATCTTAAATACACGGAATAAATAATACTACCGGAGAAATATTATTTGATATAATATGGTTTAATATTGGGAGTGCAATTAATTTATATAGTGGAAAATAAATTAATTAATATTGATAAGGATTAATAGATTTGGGCTGGGCTCAATTTAATCTTCAATATTAGAAGCCCAATATTCCACCTCCTTTTGATCCCCTACGTAGCCTATAAAAGCACTACATGGTCTTCACAATTCATAACCTACGCCAATCATAAAGTCTTGAAGAGTGAAGGAGATCCATAGGAGTTCGATAGATCATCGCCCACACGACGTTCGGACGAGGTGCAAGGAATACGTAGGAAGATCGCAAGGTCATCAACGTTTGATTTCGTTTCTCCGTACAACGAATCGAGGTACATAATCATAAACCCCCTCTATGATTACATGTTCGTTCAATTGTGATGTATACATGAACAAGACGATCCGGGAAAGCTTCGAGACCTAGATACGGGGATCGTTGGATCCCCGTGGGGATCGAACGAGGGGCGGTCGAACCCTAGGGTTTCGACCGCCGGTACCGCGGCAAGGGGAAGCCCCGGCTGGACGCCGGGGCACGCGATCGACCAAGGGTCGATCGCTGGGGAAGTCGCCGTGGGCTGGTGCCACGGCGGACGACCTCCACGTCCTCCCTGCCGGCGGCGTGCGCGCGGGAAAGCTCCGGCCGAAGCCGGATCGGGCGATCGACCGAAGTCGATCGCGGAGGGCAGTCGCGGGCTGGTGCCGCGACTGGAGGCCCTCCTCCCGTCGGATGGTGGCGGTGAGTCGCCGGACTCACTGTCGGGGGCTGTTCCGAGCAGCCCCACGGGGATGCACGCGCATCCCCGGCGATCGCCATGCACGGCGATCGCGAACCCCAGCCGCGATGGGGTTCGGCTAGGGTTTAGCCGCGGGTTCGTCCCGCGGCGATGCTCTTGTCGAGCCCGGCTTCGTGTGTGGTTCGCGTTTGTGGTTTCCGGCGACGGGGTTTCGGTCGGGTTATCGGTTCCGCATATTTTTGATAGCCCGGGACATCGAATCCCAACAAATGGTATCAGAGCGTTTGGTTTCGTGTTCATGTATATGTTCGATTATTGTTCTACCTTGCAGGGATTTCCGGCTATCATGGTTGGATTTAATTATTGTGTTAATTAATTATCATGATTATTCGTTTATTAAACTCTCGGACATGTCGAGATTCGTTTTGTGTGGTTGAATGTTTGTAATAGTAAAAATTCGGGGGTTGACCGAATTTAGGATTTATTATTACGTTCTATGTTTTCCGGAAAATGTATAGGGTCGATTTCATGTATAGAATCGATACCGGAATTGTAAATTTATTTCGTAATTTATTTACATTGGATCGATGCCGAATTGACCGCCGGAGAACGCGTGTGACGAAGAAGACGAAGAGGGCAAGGGATCAATCATGGGATCGATCCCATGAGGATCGATCGAAGGGGCGGGCGTGGGGGGCTGTCCGTGGGAACCCTCGGCCACGCCGGCCACCAGTGGTGGTGGCGCGTGGGCTGAGGTGGCGGCGGCACTCCTCCCGGCCGGCGATCGAAGTGGGGGGGGGGGGGGGGGGGGTCCTCGTGATCTCGTGCTTCTCCTACCGAGATCCACTTTCCTAATTTGATTCGGATTTTTTTCCTTTTGAGTACTCCTAATTCTTTGGGAACTCTCATGGATAAGGAAAAAGAATCAAATTTGGAATTAATTAGGATTCCTATTGATTTATTTCTCTTAAAGAAATATTCATGGATTAGGAATCCAATTAATTTGGCATTAATTTATTTCCTATTTGATTATTCCTATTTATGGGAATTTTCATTAGATGGAAATTAATTAATTATGGAAAGTAGTAGAGTCCTAATTTATTTTATTTCCTTATTCTATTATAGAAGTCTTCTAGAATATTCCAAGTTTTACTTGGATAGATTATTCTAGAGATTTAATAGAATTAGATAGGAAAATAAATAAATAAAAATATTAATAATATTTAATTTTATTTTTGATATATTCGATTGACTTAATTTTCGAATTAAGTAACTTTTGGATTAATTAAAATAAATAGATTTAAATATTGGAATTAATATTCTCGTCACATGAAGCATTCAAGAACGAAGACTGAAGACTAGAAGATGCATATGAAGATGGAATAAAGCCATGATAGTCGGGGAAATAATTTTCTAGCATTATTTTGACTATGTGATACTATGTGCTTTATTGCTTGTATGCATGCTATATGTGTTTACTTTATGCACTAGATAGCGTATCCCTTTATTGTAAAAAGCTAAGTGGGAGAGGGGATGGAAACATTCCCATGGTCTCCATTACTGTTCTCTTGGTGACTCTTATGGACTTTTAAAGTTCGTATAGACGAGTCATTGGAGGAGAATTCTTGTAATTCCTTTTACAAGAAATATTGATCAAGTTTATCAAACAATGCCTAATTTGTCCTTCTGAAACTGACTTCAAGTCGACTCATTCTCACCCCGGGGAGTGGAATGGAGCCAAAGCCACTTGGTCATGTGGATGACACAAATTAGAGACCTTCGTACCATTCTTTGATAGATGGATCGATTGTCTGCTCGGCTCCCTCATTTATGAGAGATAGGGTCGTTCGCATGGTGAATCACTGGTTAGAAACTTCGAGTTTCACTTATGATTCTCCGAGTCTTGATTTGCAGAAATCGAATGGTTCTTGTAATTGGGAGTCAATTATAAAAGTCTCTTGGTGTAGTAAACTTCCACACCACGTGGCTTGCTATACTAACGGACTTTGGATTAATTGATGTAGACAGTTATAAGTAATTGTGAAGGGTTGTGAAATTATCGTAAACGTCCACACCACGTGGCTTGCGGTAATGTAGCAATTCCAAACAATGTACTTTGGTGCTGAGTAATGGTTTACACTTAGATACGCGTTATAGTATTCTTCCCCACGAAGTTACGCTATAATCGATGTATGACCAAAGAAAATCTAATTGCTAAATCATTTAGGTGGGTAAACGTCCACACCACGTGGCTTGCCTTACCTGATGGGATTTTAGATGTAATTAGTAATTTAATGATATTATTTGAGGGAGATAATATCGGACATTAAATTAATTGTTTGTTTATATGTGCTTATAGGTTTAGAGAATAGCTATGAATCCACTTTCTGTGATACTCAAGGAGCATAAGCTCACTGGTCCCAATTACATTGATTGGAAGAGAAATTTAGACATTGTCCTGACTTCTGAGGAGTACAAGTTTGTACTCCATGAAGTATGCCCTGCCGAGCCCACGGCTGCCTCAACTGATGAGGAAAAACTGGCATATCGGAAGTGGAAAAAGGCTGATGAAATGGCTAGGTGTTATATTTTGGCTTCCATGTCAAATGTACTCCAAACCCAACATGAGCCGATGGACACTGCCTATGATATGATGTTTAACCTCATGGAGATGTTTGGGGAGCAAGATCGTGCGGCTAGGCAAGAAGCCATGAGAGTCCTCATGTCGACTACTCAGTCTGAAGGAACGCCCGTTGGGGAGCACGTTCTTAAGATGATGAGTTTGTTAAATGAACTTGAGGTCCTAGGAGCTTCTATTGATGCTGAGACGCAAGTCGACATCATACTCCAGTCTCTGACCCCTAGTTTTGAGCAGTTTCGTATGAGCTATAATATGGGTAAACTATCTTATACTCTTGCGCAACTCCTGACTGAACTGAAGGCCGCAGAGGGGATCTACAAGAAGGGCAAGTCTCAAGCGCTTGTAGCTACCAAGTCCAAGGGCTCGAAGCCAGTTGGAGGTAGGGGCAAGAAAAGGAAGCAAGTCTGGAAACCCAGTGGTGCCAAGAGGAATGGACCACGAGTGGGGGCTAGTAAGCCAAGGGGCAAGTGCTTCCGATGCAACAAGTCTGGACACTGGAAGTCTGAATGTCCTCTCAGAGGTACGAATTTTTCTTTAGTCGTAAAAACATAGTCAGCGGTATTATCTACCAGAATTCTGGTGTGTAGATATGGAACCACTGACGGTATGTGCATTATTTTAAATGCAGGGGTTCCAGAAAACCCGACGACTTAGAAAAGAAGAGTTCGAGTCTACATGGGCGAAGCTGTTGGGGTAGCAGCGGTTGCAGTGGAAGACATTTATCTGCTTTAAGTAGTTTTAGGATTTCATTTCAAGTTATTGCTTTATGTACCCCTTATTTTGAAAAGAACTTTTGTTCTGGTTTTTCTTTATTAATGAATGGATATTTATTTCTTTAATCATTCAGTGATTTAGATAAGAAATAATGGTGTTATCTATTCTGGTACATTTTAGATAGCAATATATGAATGATGAATCCTTAGTCTACCACGATGCAACAAACCGTTATGTATAACTTGTTTTACTTATTAGATGTATTTCTTTATCATTATGCTTGTGAATTCTTGAATTCGGACAAGCATTAAGAATGATTCATGATTAATGCAATAACATGTGT
This sequence comes from Euphrasia confusa, assembly GCA_954870475.1. Classification (NCBI taxonomy): domain Eukaryota; kingdom Viridiplantae; phylum Streptophyta; class Magnoliopsida; order Lamiales; family Orobanchaceae; genus Euphrasia; species Euphrasia confusa. The sequence goes on along the minus strand of OX940950.1, from coordinate 40,665,086 downwards.
AATTAGAAAGGTACGAGTCATTCTTTCAAAGAATACTCGAAGATGGATTAGAATACTTGATGTGCCATAAAAGCAAAGTGTTTTTCAAGTAGACACAAAGCTATTATGGGGAACCTTCAAAGTATATCCATTGGAAGCCTGCGGCTTGTTCGCGGAGGCTATCACCTATCTAAACAACACATAGCATAAATCAAAGATTGAGATTAAGTCTCAAAGGACTGCACCATACACTGGAGTGTAGACATGGTGTGTCAGGGATAAGAAATGGAATTCTAATAGTAAAAGGACAAGTTTGTTCGGAACTACCTATGTTCTATGGATATTTCTGGATACAACGGCACATTTAATGTGGTTGTAGAATATCCTAGGAGAACAAGTAATTGTATGTTCAATAGTACTATGAACCAGAGGGGTGTCCTCACCCGGTTCTTAGAAGAAGACTATTAGATGAACTACAATGCCCTAACTGACAAGGTACTTGAAAATGAGGAAAGGAAAGACTGAGAACCAGCCTAACCGAGTAGTAGTTCACCACTACCTGCACCTAATGTTATTACTGTTATACACCAGAACGCCATTGCAGTGGGAGGTTGTTAAGCAACCGGAGATGTTCATAAGACTGGAGGAGTTTTGAACTCTGGATCTAGTAGACATGAAATCGATCCCTAGTTCTGCATAGGAGGCAGTACTAATCTAAATGTGCCTACTTGGATAACAATAACTATTATTGTTAAGAGGCAAGATCATTTAGAAGTACAAGCTTAGTGAATCCATTTATGGATTGTCACAAAGCTGTAAATTGTGGAACTTGCGAACTGATGAGATAGTCCATGAGATGGATTCATCAAAGTGCATAAGATAAAGAAAGGTGTGTTAGAGACGTAATGGAAACAAGGTGGTGTTTCTCGGAATTTTATGTAGATAACACTTCATCGTTGGCAACAATGTAAAAGTGTTGTCAGACATAAAATAAAGGTTGTCTAAATGAATCGAGATATAAGATTAAGAGTAAGTTAGACCATGTTCTTAGAATTCTTCGATCTCTAGATAAGAACATTTGTACTTCTCTTAAGATATCTTATGCGATTATGGTTTGTTTTAAACATGCATAATTCTGAGAAAGGTTATTGCCTTTCGGGAACAGAATGCATCTATCTAAAGGTATGTGTTTTGAACACATAAAGGAGATAGATATAGACAAAGCAGTTTCCTACACTTCGAGTGTGGAGAGCTTTGTAAATGCAGTGTTGTAAAACAGGAACCTGATATCAACTATGCGGTTAGCATAGTGGGAGGATATCAAAGTAATCTGGATAAGGGATGTTCGAATGCTGTAAGAGTACTTTCAAAGTACTGGCTTACGGAGCAAGACAAAATCTTCTTGGGTTACAGTTTCTCAGATCCAAAATCAGAGAAATACCAGTGTAAGTCGATATCAGGCTATGTGTTCACTTTTAAAAGGAGGTGGAACCTAAAGATGAAATAGTGATAAGCATGATGCTTCTCAGACTCTATCATAAACCGAATAGCAGCCTCAGAGGCAGCGGAAGTTTTTGGTTAGGTTCCGGGATGACCTCTGAACTTGGATATGATTCTTGGTTCACCAAAGGCTATGTATATAGCGGTGCATGGTAAACTGGAAGAAGTCATAAGTTCAAAAGGTGATGATAACACATAGAGCAAGTACCACCTGATTCGAGTCATCGTCTAGGGAGACGACGCAGTAGTCACCAAGATAACTTCAGAGCGGCAACCTAGATTGCTCATTCACATAATACGTCTGGGAAGTATAACTTAAGCACGTGATGAGTATGGGAGTCGGGAGTTTGGAGGAAATGACTAGACCTTAGTACAAGTGGGAGATTGTTGGAGTTGTGTACTTAATGTCTAGATTTAAGTATCGGTAAACTCCCGGTCATAGCATTTAACCTATTTAATTAATAAACAATTATTTGCATTTAATTATTATTAATTAATTATGCAAAATATGGTCCTGGATTTCATACGTTGTAGTTAGTATGGTGTGCATGGGCACACAGAAGATCATACTATCGGTTACTCGTATTTAATCGAACAGATGCTCACGACCTAGATGGACACAGACCAATCCATCGGTATAGTCGTTGTGTGAGAGAGAAAATAATTTATCTTAATTATTTTATCACACTTGTACACTTAGTGTATTGGGCGGATCGCTTGAGATTTATTGATTAGGATTGCCTTGGATAATCATTTTAAATCTCAGAGTATTTTATTCTTAATCCCCGATACTATTGCGGGTGTGTATATTTAATATTAGAGACTTTGATTTTCCAAAGGAATTAACCGATTTAATTATTGGGTTAATTACCGGTAAAATTGGGTCGCTATATTTTATATATGACATGCCGTGAATACTTGACGGGAAAGTGTATCCCGGAAGGATTGATAATATCCCCGAGATGAGTTCATAAGGAATTATTGTGTAAACCTCATGAGTGGATTTGTTCCGCACAATAATTAAGGTTGAATGGTACTAGTCTCAGATATAAGAGATGAATATAATTTATTGAGCAATAAATAAATTTATTCATGGATATTTAAATCTTAAATACACGGAATAAATAATACTACCGAAGAAATATTATTTGATATAATATGGTTTAATATTGGGAGTGCAATTAATTTATATAGTGGAAAATAAATTAATTAATATTGATAAGGATTAATAGATTTGGGCTGGGCTCAATTTAATCTTCAATATTAGAAGCCCAATATTCCACCTCCTTTTGATCCCCTACGTAGCCTATAAAAGCACTACATGGTCTTCACAATTCATAACCTACGCCAATCATAAAGTCTTGAAGAGTGAAGGAGATCCATAGGAGTTCGATAGATCGTCGCCCACACGACGTTCGGACGAGGTGCAAGGAATACGTAGGAAGATCGCAAGGTCATCAACGTTTGATTTCGTTTCTCCGTACAACGAATCGAGGTACATAATCATAAACCCCCTCTATGATTACATGTTCGTTCAATTGTGATGTATACATGAACAAGACGATCCGGGAAGGCGTCGAGACCTAGATACGGGGATCGTTGGATCCCCGTGGGGATCGAACGAGGGGCGGTCGAACCCTAGGGTTTCGACCGCCGGTACCGCGGCAAGGGGAAGCCCCGGCTGGACGCCGGGGCACGCGATCGACCAAGGGTCGATCGCTGGGGAAGTCGCCGTGGGCTGGTGCCACGGCGGACGACCTCCCCGTCCTCCCTGCTGGCGGCGTGCGCGCGGGAAAGCTCCGGCCGAAGCCGGAGCGGGCGATCGACCGAAGTCGATCGCGGAGGGCAGTCGCGGGCTGGTGCCGCGACTGGAGGCCCTCCTCCCGTCGGATGGTGGCGGTGATTCGCCGGACTCACCGCCGGGGGCTGTTCCGAGCAGCCCCACAGGGATGCACGCGCTTCCCCGTCGATCGCCATGCACGACGATCGCGAACCCCAGCCGCGATGGGGTTCGGCTAGGGTTTAGCCGCGGGTTCGTCCCGTGGCGATGCTCTTGTCGAGCCCGGCTTCGTGTGTGGTTCGCGTTCGTGGTTTCCGGCGACGGGGTTTCGGTCGGGTTATCGGTTCCGCATATTTTTGATAGCCCGGGACATCGAATCCCAACATTCATCACGTTTCCAATACACACGATTCGTCCATGCTTTTGATGAATCCATAAAATGGACTATCTCATCAATTTGCAAGTACCACGAATTCAATGCTTTGTTTCAATCCATAAATGGATCAACTAAGCTTGTACTCTAAATGATCTTGCCTCTTAGCAATAATCCTTATTGCTTTATAAGAGAGCACATTTAGATCTGTTGGAGTTGTGTACTTAATGTCTAGGTCCAGAGTCCGAAGACTCTCCAAGTCTTATGAATATCTCTGGTTGTTCCACAACCTCCCACTACAATGGCATTCCGGTGTATAAACAGTGATAACAGTAGGTGCAGTTAGTGATGTACCGCTACTCGGTTCGGCTGGTTCTAAGTCTTAATCTTTCTCTCTCATTTCAAAGTATTACGTCACCTTGGGCTTGTGGTTCATCATATAGTCTTTCTCCAAGAACCGGGCGTTAGAGCTTATAACGTCCTTCTGGTTCATAGTACTATTGAACACACATCTTTTGTTCTTCTAGGATATTCTACAACCGCATTTGAATGCGCCGTTGTTTCCAGACATATCCATAGAACATAGGTAGTTCCGTATAATTCATGATTTTACTATTTCTATAAGAGTTCCATTTCTTGTTTACGACACACCATTTCTACACAACAGTGTATGGTGTAGTCATTTGGGATCAAATCCCAATCTCTGATCAGTATGCCATGCATTTCTCAGATAGGTACTTGCCTCCGCGATCAAATCGCAGGCTACAAATGGATATACCTTGATGGTTCTCTTCAACAGCTTTGTGTCCATTGACTTGTCAAAACACTTGCTTTTGTGGCACATCAGGTATTCCAATCCATTTTTTGAGTAATCATAAAATGAAGTACTCGTACCTTATTGTCTGAGTAGACATACGTCTGTTGGAGTTGTGTACTTAATGTCTAGATTTAAGTAACGGAAACTCACGATCCATTGCCACTAATCTATTTAATTAAATAAACAATTATTTGCGTTTAATTATTTATAATTAAATATATGCAAATCATAGTCCTGGATTTTATACGTTGTAGTTAGTATGGTGTGTCGGGCCCCACACAGAAGATCATACTATCGGTTACTCGTATTTAATCGAACAGTTGCTCACGACCTAGATGGACACGGACCAATCCATCGGTATAGTCGTTGTGTGAGAGAGAAAATAATCTGTCTTGATTATTTTATCACACTTGTACACTTGGTGTATTGAGCGGATCTGCCTAAGATTTATCGATTAGGATTGCCGGCGATAATCGATTTAAATTTTTGAGTATTTTATTCTTAATCCCCGATACTATTGCGGGTGTGTATATTTAATATAAGTGACTTTGATTTACCAAAGGAATTAATCGATTTAATTATTGGGTTAATTACCGGTTAAGTGGGGTCACTATATTTTATATATGACATGCCGTGAATATTTGACGGGAAAGTGTATCCCGTAAGGGTTGATAATATCCCCGAGATGAGTTCATAAGGAATTATTATGTAAACCCTGCAGGTGGATTCGTTCCGCATAATAATTAAGGTTGAATGGTACTAGTCTCGGATAAAAGAGATGAATAAATTAATTAGCAATAAATTAATTTTATTCATGGATATTTATATCTTAAATACACGGAATAAATAATACTACCGGAGAAATATTATTTGATATAATATGGTTTAATATTGGGAGTGCAGTTAATTTTATATAGTGGAAAATAGAATTAATTAATAATAGTAAGGATTAATAGATTTGGGCTTGGGCTCAATTTAATCACTATTATTGGAAGCCCAATATTCCACCTCCTTAAGATCCCCTACGTAGCCTATAAAAGCACTACATGGTCTTCTCTATTCTCATATGTTCATAACTTGAAGATCACAATTCTAGAGAGAGAAAGTAGAGAGGGAGATCCATGGAGTTCGGTAGATCGTCGCCCACACGACGTCCGAGCTAGTGCAAGGAATACGTGGGAAGATCTCAAGGTCTTCAAATTGATTTCTTCGTTTTTCCGAACAACGAGAACGAGGTAAATCGTAAAACCCTCTTTATGATTTTATCGTTTAATTATCGTAAAATTATCATGAACCAAGATCCGAGAACGCGACCCATGACGAGGTTGAACCGGGCGGTGGTGATCGAAGATCACCGGACAGCGGGCGGCTCAACGACTCGCCTAGGAGGGGTCGAAGGGTGTGAGCCTCGGCTGGACGCCGAGACTCGATTGAGCATGAGCTCGATCGCTCATGCTAGTCCAGCGGGCTGCTGGAGCAGCCGCTTGCACGGCGCGATCGCCGCTCGCGCGGGCTGATCGCCGCTCGCGCGGCGGCGGGCTGTGGTGATCGCATGCCACGATTTTGATCGTGGCGGATGTGCGATCACCCGAGGCATGGCTGGGCAGCCCTAGGCGGCTGCTACGAACAGCCGCGAGCCCCACGTGGGGGCTCGACCGGATAGCCGCGGGCTATCCCCGCGGTTAGGGTTTCGGTTGGGCTATCCCCGTGGTGTTTCGTGGCGGGTTGTTCCGGCAACCGGGAGTCGATTGGAGTTGTCGTTCCGCACTTTGACAACTCCGGATATTCGATCTCCAAAGGATTTCGGTCGGAATTTATGGTGTAGTCATTTGGGATCAAATCCCAATCTCTGATCAGTATGCCATGCATTTCTCAGATAGGTACTTGCCTCCGCGATCAAATCGCAGGCTACAAATGGATATACCTTGATGGTTCTCCACAACAGCTTTGTGTCCATTGACTTGTCAAAACACTTGCTTTTGTGGCACATCAGGTATTCTAATCCATTTTTCGAGTAATCATAAAATGAAATACTCGTACCTTATTGTCTGAGTAGACATAGGTATGCATACATCAGAGTCAATCAATTCTTATACTTGTCCGGATCTTATATCTTATATCCATAAAGGATTGCTTAGTCATATTATCTTCCAAATTAGATTCTTAGGTCGGAAGGTCCACTCCTTCAACTTAATTGATCAAATATCAATTTTCGACCTTTGAACTTCTTATTTGAATAAACATGACTCAGCATAAGAATCCACAAGTATAATTGATAAAGAAATCTCTTATTAGTAAAACGAGTTTCATACTACGGTTACTTGCATCGTGGTGGACTCAGGAATCATCATTTATATATTGCTAGCTATTGTACAAGAATAGATAATATCTTTATTTCTTCTTATAACCATCAAATGATTAAAAGAAATAAAATATCCATTCATTAGAAATCCAGAACAAAGTTCATTCTAATATGAAGGTACATAAAAGCAATAACTCAAAATGAAATCCTATAAACTGTCTTCCATTGCAACAGCTGCCTCCTCTACAGCATTGCCCATGTAGACTACGATCTTTTCTTTTCTAAGTCGTCGGGTTTCCTGGAACCTTTGCATTTAGAATGCACACACCGTCAGTGGTTCCATATCTACACACCAGGTTCCGGTAGATAATACCACTGACTATGTTTTACGACTAAAGAAAATTTCGTACTTTCTTTGAGAGGATAATAAGACTTCCAGTACACAGACTGTTTGCATCGAGAACACTTGCCTATTGGCTTTCTCGTCCCATCTCGTGGTCCATAAAACTTAGGACCACTGGGTTTCTTTGCTTGCTTTTCCTTTCCCCAGATATTACCCTTAGGTTCGAAACCTATGGCATTGGCTACAAGAGCTTGCGATTTCCGTCTCAACTCGTCTAAAAGGTCCATCATTTCAAAAACGTGTATAAGCGTTTCCTTGAATCGAATGGCCTTTATGAGTATCCTCATCGCCTCTTGTCTAGCCACTACGTCAGTTAAGACATTCGTAGACTCGGGAGGACAAAGCTCACTGAGTACAAACTTGTACTCTTCAACAGTCTGGACAATGTCTAGATCTCTATTCCAATCATTACATTTAGGGACCAATGAGTTTAAAATCCTTACGTATCACAGAAAGTGGGTTCAAAGCCATTTCCTAATCTATGAGCACATATAACAACAAACAATCGATTTAATCTCCGATATTATCTCCCTCAAATAATATCATTAAACCACTAATCACATCTAAAATCTCATCAGATATGGCAAGCCACGTGGTGTGGGCGTTTACCAATCCAAATGATTTAGCAATTAGATTTGCTTCGGTCATACATCACTTATAGCGTAACCTCGTGGGGAGGAATACTATAATGCGTATCTAAGTGTAAACCATTACTCAGTACTAAAGTAAATCGTTTGGAACCGCTACATCACCGCAAGCCACGTGGTGTGGACGTCTACGATGATTTCACAATTCTTCACAATTCCTTATAACTGTCTACATCAATTAATCCAAAATCCGTTAGTATAGCAAGCCACGTGGTGTGGACGTTTACTACACCAAGAGACTTTTATAATTGACTCCCAATTACTTGATCCATTTGATTTTTGTAAATCAAGACGCGGAGAATCATAAGTGAAACTCGAAGTTTCTTACCAGTGATTCACCATGCGAACAACCCTATCTCTCATAAAATGAGGGAGCCGAGCAGACAATCGATCTAGTCATCAAATGACACGAAAGTCTCTAATTTGTGTTAGTATGGTGTGCGACGTCAGGTTATATACAATCGATCTAGTCATCAAATGACAATCGATCTAATCATCAAATGACAATCGATCTAGTCATCAAATGACACGCGGAGAATTATATACGTTGTAGTTAGTATGGTGTGCGACGTCACACAGAAGATCATACTATCGGTTACTCGTATTTAATAAAACAGTTGCTCACGACCTAGATGGACACGGACCAATCCATCGGTATAGTCGTTGTGTGAGAGAGAAAATAATTTATCTTAATTATTTTATCACACTTGTACACTTGGTGTATTGAGCGAATCGCTTGAGATTTATCGATTAGGATTGCCTTGAGATAATCGATTCAAGTCTCAGAGTATTTTATTCTTAATCCCCGATACTATTGCGTGTGTGTATATTTAATATGTGTGACTTTGATTTTCCAAAGGAATTAACCGATTTAATTATTGGGTTAATTACCGGTTAAGTTGGGTCACTATATTTTATATATGGCATGCCGTGAATACTTGACGGGAAAGTGTATCCCGGAAGGGTTGATAATATCCCCGAGATGATTTCATAAGGAATTATTGTGTAAACCTCATGAGTGGATTCGTTCCGCACAATAATTAAGGTTGAATGGTACTAGTCTCGGATTCAAGAGATGAATAAATTAATTAGCAATAAATTAATTTTATTCATGGATATTTAAATCTTAAATACACGGAATAAATAATACTACCGGAGAAATATTATTTGATATAATATGGTTTAATATTGGGAGTGCAATTAATTTATATAATGGAAAATAAATAAATTAATATTAATGGGAGATTAATAGATTTGGGCTTGGGCTCAATTTAATCATTAATATTGGAAGCCCAATATTCCACCTCTTTTAGATCCCCTACGTAGCCTATAAAAGCACTACATGGTCTTCACTTTTTAATAAGACAAGAATATCAATACTTGATAGTTCTAGAGAGTTGAAGAGGATCCATAAGCTTGGAGGATCGTCGCCCACCCGACGTTCAAGCTAGTGCAAGGAATACGTGGGAAGATCGTAAGGTCATCAATTGAATTTGTTTCTCCGCACAACGAATCAAAAGGTAAAATCATAAACTTCCTTCTATGATTTTATGTGAATTGATTGTGATACATACATGAACGCACGATCCGGGAAAACAAGGAACTTCGGGGACGGGGATTCGAGATCCCCGGCGAATGTTCAAAAGGACCCTCGGCTGGGAGCCGAGGGGTGGCGGTCGAGCCCTAGGGCTTCGACCGCCGGCGCGCATCGAAGGAAAGCCGCGGCTGGACGCCGCGGCTGGGGCGATCGAGCCCTAGCTCGATCGCCGGGGACCGTCGCGGCTTCGCGCCGCGGCTGGTGGTCCCCCCTCCTGTCGATGGTGGCGGTGAGTCGCCGGACTCACCGCCCGGGGCTGCCGGATCAGCCCCAGCGATCGGCGCACGATCGCGAGCCCCGGCGGGGGCTCGACTAGGGTTTTCGGCCGCGGGTTCATCCCGCGGCGATGCTCGGGTCGAGCCCGGTTCCGTTTGGAGGTTCGCGTGTTTCCGGCGAGAGGTTTTCGGTCGGGTTATTATTTTCCGCAAATTTTAATACCCCGGGATATCGATTTCCAACAATTGGTATCAGAGCGTTTGGTTTCGTGTTCATGTATGTGTTCAATTATCGTTCTACCTTGCAGGGATTCCGACTATCATGGTTAATTAATTGATTAATTGTTTAATTAATTGTTATTTAATTTTACCATGATTATTAAACTCTCGGACATGTCGAGATCCGTTTTGTGTGGATGAATGCTTGTAATAGTAAAAATTCGGGGGTTGACCGAATTTAGATTTATTATTATTGTTCTATGTTTTCCGGAAAGTGTATAGGGTCGATTTCATGTATAGAATCGATACCGGAATTGTAAATTTATTTCTTGTAATTTATTTACGTTGGATCGATGCCGAGACGACCGCCGGAGAACTCATGTGACGAAGGAGATGATGAGAGGGAGTACTAGGGCTCGAGATCGATCTTGTGATGGGGGGGGGGGGCTGTCCGCGGTGGACCTCGGCCACGCCGGCCACCGGTGGTGGTGGCGCGTGGGCTGGGGACGGCGGCGGTGATGCTCCCGGCCGGCGATCAAGGTGGGGGGCGCGGGGTCCTCGTGATCTCGTGCTACTCCTACCTAGATTCACTTTCCTAATTAATTCGGTTTTCCTATTTTGAGTATTCCTATTTTTGGGAACTCTCATGGAGATAGAAGAAGAATTAATTAATATTATTTAATTCCTTATTCTATTATGGAAGTCTTCTAGAATATTCAAAGTCCTACTTGGAATAGGAATCTAGAGATTTAATAGAATTAGATGGGAAAATAATTAATTAATAAATTGATTTATTTCCTATTTGATTATTCCTATTTTATGTGAATTTTCATGGACATGGAAATTAATTAATTTAAGAAAGTAGAAGAGTTCTAATTTGTTTTATTTCCTTATTCTATTATAGAAGTCTTCTAGAATATTCCAAGTTTTACTTGGATAGATTATTCTAGAGATTTAATAGAATTAGATAGGAAAATAAATAAATAAAAATATTAATAATATTTAATTTTATTTTTAATTTATTCGATTGACTTAATTTTCGAATTGAGTATCTTTTGGATTTATTAAAAATAAATAGATTTAAATATTGGGATTAATATTCTCATCACATGGAGCATTCAAGAACGAAGACTGAAGACTAGAAGACGCATACGGAGATGGAATAAAGCCATGATAGTCGGAAAATGATTTTTCTAGCATTAGTTTGACTATGTGCTATGTGCTTTATTACTTGTATGCATGCTTATGTGTTTAATTATGCATTAGATAGCGTATCCCTTTGTTATAAAAAGCTAAGTGGGAGCGGGGATGGAAACATTCCCATGGTCTCCATTACTGTTATCTTGGTGACATTTATGAGCTTTCGAAGTTCATATAGATGTGTCATTGGAGGAGAATTCTTGTAATTCTTTTTACAAGAAACATTGATTAAGTTTATCAAACAATGCCTAATTTGTCTTTCTGAAACTGACTTCAAGTCGACTCATTCTCACCCCGGGGAGTGGAATGGAGCCAAAGCCACTTGGTCATGTGGATGACACAAATTAGAGACATTCGTACCATTCTTTTGAAGATGGATCGTTTGTCTGCTCGGCTCCCTCATCTAATGAGAGATAGGGTTGTTCGCATGGTGAATCACTAGTTAGAAACTTCGAGTTTCACTTATGGTTCTCCGCGTCTTGATTTACAAAATCGAATGCTTCAAGTAATTGGATGTCAATTGTAAAAGTCTTTTGGTGTAGTAAACGTCCACACTATCGTGGCTTACTGCATTGAATGGGATTTTGGAACGATTGATGTAGACAATTATAGGAGGGAGTGAAGGAAACGTAGGTTAACGTAAACGTCCACACTATCGTGGCTTGCGGTAACATGCGAATCTTAAACAAACTTCTTAGTACTGAGTAATGGTTTACACTTAGGTACGCTCTATAGTATTCTTCCCATCGAAGTAACGCTATAGTGATGTACGACCGAAGCAAATCTAATTACAAAATCATTTGGATAGGTAAACGTCCACACTATCGTGGCTTGCCATATCTGATGGGATTTTAGATGTAATTAGTAATTTAATGATATTATTTGAGGGAGATAATATCGGATATTAAATTGATTGTTTGTTTAAATGTGCTTATAGGTTTAGAGAATAGCTATGAACCCACTTTCTGTGATACTCAAGGAACATAAACTCACTGGTCCCAATTATATTGATTGGAGGAGAAATTTGGACATTGTCCTGACTTCTGAAGAGTACAAGTTTGTACTCCATGAATTGTGCCCTGCTGAGCCCACGGCTGCCTCAACTAATGAGGAAAGAGAGGCATATCGGAAGTGGAAAAAGGCTGATGAAATGGCTAGGTGTTATATTTTGGCTTCCATGTCAAATGTACTCCAAACCCAAAATGAGTCGATGGCCACTGCCTATGATATGCTGTTTAACCTCAAAGAAATGTTTGGGGAGCAAGATCGTGCGGCAAGGCAAGAAGCCATGAGAGTCCTCATGACAACTACTCATTCTGAAGGAACGCCCGTAGGGGATCACGTTCTTAAGATGATGAGTTTGTTGAATGAGCTTGAGATCCTAGGAGCTCAAATTGATGCTGAGACGCAAGTCGACATCATACTCCAGTCTCTGACCCCTAGTTTTGAGCAGTTTCGCATGAGCTATAATATGGGTAAACTATCTTATACTCTGGCACAACTCCTGACTGAACTGAAGGCGGCAGAGGGGATCTACAAGAAGGGCAAGTCTCAAGCGCTTGTAGCTACCAAGTACAAAGGCTTAAAGCCTGTTGGAGGTAGGGGCAAGAAAAGAAAGCAAGCCTGGAAACCCAGTGGTGCCAAGAGGAGTGGACCACGAGTGGGGCTGCAAAGCAAAGAGGCAAGTGCTTCCGATGCAATAAGTCTGGACACTGGAAGTCTGAATGTCCTCTCAAAGGTACGAATTTTTCTTTAGTCGTAAAAACATATTCAGCGGTATTATCTACCAGAAATCTGGTGTGTAGATATGGAACCACTGACGGTAAGTGCATTTTAAATGCAGGGGTTCCAGAAAACCCGGCGACTTAGAGAAGAAGAGTTCGAGTCTACACGGGCAAAAAGCTGTAGAGGAGGCAGCTGTTGCAGTGGAAGACATTTATCTGATTTAGTAGTTGAATAGGATTTCATTTCAAGTTTATTGCATTATGTACCCTTTATTTTAGAAAGAACGCTTTGTTCTGGATTTCTATTATTTATGAATGGATATTTTATTTCTTTAATCATGGTGATGATTTTGATAAGAAATAATGGGTATTATCTATTCTGGTACATTAGACAGCAATAATGTAAATGATGAATCCTTAGTCTACCACGATGCAACAAACCGTTCTATAACTTGTTTTACTTGTTAGATATATTTCTTTATCATTATACTTGTGAATTCTTATACTTAGTAGTTCTGATTCAAATGAGATTCAAAAGGGTCGAAATTGATTTGATCAATTGTAGTTGAAGGAATGGACCTTCCGACCTAAGAATCGAATTTGGAACATAATACAACTAAGCATACCTTCTGGTAAAGGATAGAATTCGGACAAGTATTGAGAATGATCAATGGTATATGCAGACATATGTGTAATTAGAAAGGTGTGAGTAGTTCTTTTAAGAACACTCGCAAAATGGATTAGGATGCTTGATGTGCCATAAAAGCAAAGTGTTTTAGTCACAAAGCAATTATGGGGAACCTTCTAAGTATATCCATTGGAAGCCTGCGACTAAAATCGCGGAGGCTATTACCTATCTAAATAACACATAGCATAATCAAAGATTGAGATTAAGTCTCAAATGACTGCACCATACACTTACGTGTAGAGATGGTGAGTCAATAAGAAATAGAATTCTAATAGTAAAAGAACAAGTTGTTCGGAACTACCTATGTTCTATGGATATTTCTAGAGACAACGGCACATTCAATGTGGTTGTAGGATATCCTAGATGAACAAGATATTGTGTGTTCTATAGTACTATGAACCAGATGGACGTATATCGCCCGTTTCTTAGAGGAAGACTATTAGATGAACTACAAAGCCCTAACTGACGTAATACCTTGGAATGAGAAAAAGGACAAAGACTAGGAACCAGCCAAACCGAGTAGTAGTACACCACTAACTGCACCTACTGTTATTACTATTATACACCGGGACGCCATTGCAGTGGGAGGTTGTTAAGACAACTGGAGATATTCATAAGACTAGAAGAGTTTTGAACTCTGGATCTGGTAAAGATGAAATCGATCCCTAGCTCTGCATAAGGGCAGTACTAGATCTAAATGTGCCTGCTTAGAAAAACCAATAAGGATTATTGTTAAGAGGCAAGATCATTTAGAGTACAAGCTTAGTAAATCCATTTATGGATTGAAACAAAGCTATAAATCGTGGAACTTGCGAATTGATGGGACAGTCCATTTGATGGATTCATCAAAGGGCATAGACGAAAGGTGTATTGGAGACGTAATAGAAACAAGGTGGTGTTTCTCGGAGATTTTATGTAGATAACATTTTATCATTGGCAACGATGTAAAGATGTTGTCAGACATAAGATGATGGTTGTCTAAATGAATCGAGATATAAGATTGAGTAGAAGTTAGAGCATGTTCTTGAGATCTTTTGATCTAAGGATAAGAACATTGTACTTCTCCTAGATATCTTATACGATTTTGGTTTGTTTTAAACATGCATACTTCTGAGAAAGGTTATTGCCTTTCAGAGACAGAATATACATCTATCTAAAGGGTATTTGTTTCGAACGCATGAAGGAGATAGATGAAGCAGTTTCCTACACTTCAAGTGTGGAAAACTTTATACATTGCAGTGGGAGGTTGTTAAGACAACTGGAGATATTCATAAGACTAGAAGAGTTTTGAACTCTGGATCTGGTAAAGATGAAATCGATCCCTAGCTCTGCATAAGGGCAGTACTAGATCTAAATGTGCCTGCTTAGAAAAACCAATAAGGATTATTGTTAAGAGGCAAGATCATTTAGAGTACAAGCTTAGTAAATCCATTTATGGATTGAAACAAAGCTATAAATCGTGGAACTTGCGAATTGATGGGACAGTCCATTTGATGGATTCATCAAAGGGCATAGACGAAAGGTGTATTGGAGACGTAATAGAAACAAGGTGGTGTTTCTCGGAGATTTTATGTAGATAACATTTTATCATTGGCAACGATGTAAAGATGTTGTCAGACATAAGATGATGGTTGTCTAAATGAATCGAGATATAAGATTGAGTAGAAGTTAGAGCATGTTCTTGAGATCTTTTGATCTAAGGATAAGAACATTGTACTTCTCCTAGATATCTTATACGATTTTGGTTTGTTTTAAACATGCATACTTCTGAGAAAGGTTATTGCCTTTCAGAGACAGAATATACATCTATCTAAAGGGTATGTGTTTCGAACGCATGAAGGAGATAGATGAAGCAGTTTCCTACACTTCAAGTGTGGAAAACTTTATACATGCAATGTTGTAAAACGAGAACCTGATATCAACTATGCGGTTTGCGTAGTGGGAGGATATCAAGGTAATCTAGACAAGAGATTTTCGGATGCTGTAATAGTACTTGCGAAGTACTGGATTACTAAGCAAGACGAAATCTTCTTGGATTACATGTTCTCAGATCTCAAATCAGAGAAGGACCAGTGTAAGTCGATATCAGGCTATGTGTTCACTTTTAGAAAGAGGTGGAACCATGAAATGAAAGAGTTTTAAGCAGGACGCTTCTCAGACTCTCTCATAACCGAATAAGCAGCCTCAGAGGCAGCGGAAGTTTTGGTTAGGTTCGGGGATAACCTCTTGACTTGGATATGACTCTTAGTTTACCAGAGGCTATTGGATAGCGATGCACTGTAAACTGGAAGAAGTCATAAGTCAAAAAGTGATGTTAACACATAGAGCAAGTACCACATGATACGAGTCATCGTCGAGGGAGACGACGCAGTAGTCACCAAGATAACTTCAGAGCGGCAACCTAGAGTGCTCATTCACACAGTACTTCTTGGAAGTACAACTCTAAGCACGTGATGAGTATGGGAGTCGGGAGTTTGGAGGAAATGACTAGACCTTAGTACAAGTGGGAGATTGTTGGAGTTGTGTACTTAATGTCTAGATTTAAGTAACGGTAAACTCCCGGTCATAGCATTTAATATATTTAATTAATAAACAATTGTTTGCGTTTAATTATTGTTAATTAAATATATGCAAATTATAGTCCTGGATTATATACGTTGTAGTTAGTATGGTGTGCGACGTCACACAGAAGATCATACTATCGGTTACTCGTATTTAATCAAACAGTTGCTCACGACCTAGATGGACACGGACCAATCCATCGGTATAGTCGTTGTGTGAGAGAGAAAATAATTTATCTTAATTATTTTATCACACTTGTACACTTGGTGTATTGAGCGGATCGCTTGAGATTTATCGATTAGGATTGCCTTGAGATAATCGATTCAAGTCTCAGAGTATTTTATTCTTAATCCCCGATACTATTGCGGGTGTGTATATTTAATATGTGTGACTTTGATTTTCCAAAGGAATTAACCGATTTAATTATTGGGTTAATTACCGGTTAAGTTGGGTCACTATATTTTATATATGGCATGCCGTGAATACTTGACGGGAAAGTGTATCCGGGAATGGTTGATAATATCCCCGAGATGAGTTCATAAGGAATTATTGTGTAAACCTCATGAGTGGATTCGTTCCGCACAATAATTAAGGTTGAATGGTACTAGTCTCGGATTCAAGAGATGAATAAATTAATTAGCAATAAATTAATTTTATTCATGGATATTTAAATCTTAAATACACGGAATAAATAATACTACCGGAGAAATATTATTTGATATAATATGGTTTAATATTGGGAGTGCAATTAATTTATATAGTGGAAAATAAATTAATTAATATTAATGAGAGACTAATAGATTTGGGCTTGGGCTCAATTTAATCATTAGTATTGGAAGCCCAATATTCCACCTCCTTTAGATCCCTACGTAGCCTATAAAAGCACTACATGGTCTTCACTTTTTAATAAGACAAGAATATCAATACTTGATAGTTCTAGAGAGTTGAAGAGGATCCATAAGCTTGGAGGATCATCGCCCACCCGACGTTCAAGCTAGTGCAAGGAATACGTGGGAAGATCGTAAGGTCATCAATTGAATTCGTTTCTCCGCACAACGAATCAAAAGGTAAAATCATAAACTCCCTTCTATGATTTTATGTGAATTGATTGTGATACATACATGAACGCACGATCCGGGAAAACAAGGAACTTCGGGGACGGGGATTCGAGATCCCCGGCGAATGTTCAAAAGGACCCTCGGCTGGGAGCCGAGGGGTGGCGGTCGAGCCCTAGGGCTTCGACCGCCGGCGCGCATCGAAGGAAAGCCGCGGCTGGACGCCGCGGCTGGGGCGATCGAGCCCTAGCTCGATCGCCGGGGACCGTCGCGGCTTCGCGCCGCGGCTGGTGGTCCCCCCTCCTGTCGATGGTGGCGGTGAGTCGCCGGACTCACCGCCCGGGGCTGCCAGAACAGCCCCAGCGATCGGCGCACGATCGCGAGCCCCGGCGGGGGCTCGACTAGGGTTTTCGGCCGCGGGTTCATCCCGCGGCGATGCTTGGGTCGAGCCCGGTTCCGTTTGGAGGTTCGCGTGTTTCCGGCGAGAGGATTTCGGTCGGGTTATTATTTTCCGCAAATTTTAATACCCCGGGATATCGATTTCCAACACGAACCCGGGGACGAGGATCGACCTCGCGGTGGTGATCGAGGATCACCGGACCGCGGGAGGTCGAGAGATCCTCGCCGGGATCGAGAGGACGAACCCTCAACTGGACGCCGAGGGTGGCGGTCGAGCCCTAGGGCTTCGATCGCCGGCAGCGCACAAGGACCCCGTCTGGACGCCGGGGGTGCGATCGAGCAAGTGCTCGATCGCGTGGGGTGGCGGGCTGGTGCCCGTTGGAAATCGACTACCCGGGACGTGTACGTTCGATCGCTCGAACATCCGAACACTCCCAGTCGACCTCCCGGAAGCGCTACTCCGTTCACATGACAGCCCGTGTGCCGAATCACGCCCAACCGTCGCCACGGAGGACAACCGCGCGAAACGGCAGCTGATCTTGCTTGGGCAGCGGGCGCTGCCCATAAATCAGCGGTTGCTGATTAGGCCTAAAACGGCGGTCGCCGTTTGCCTTTCAGCGGGCGCTGTTCGTCCGCGAACAGCAGCGCGACCTGCTGTTCCGAGCGCATTTCCGGGTCGATTTTCCTCTTCCGACTACCGACCTGGAGGTCCTTGACCCCCCAGTAGTCGAGGAACATGATCCACGACGCCCGGAACCCGATCTAAGATTCGATGTACAATCAACGAAATAAGAGATCGATAATCGCGGAAATAGGGTTCGATCTCATACCTTTGTCGCGTGATTCGGAGGAGCCGAATTGTTGAGACCATAAAGCCTTCTGTTGTATGTCTCTATCCCCGACGTTCAGCCGTTGAGTGGGCAACGATCCGCTGAACCTTCCTCTTCTCCTTTCTCTCTTGAACCACCGTGAGAATTTTATTCTGTCTCAGAAATATATTTGCGCTAGCAAATTAATTTCTACAGAATAATAACAGCGCTGATCTAAATTAATTAAGCAGAGAAATAAAATAATTGCGCAAGCTTTTATTTTTCTCTGCAGAATTAATTATAGCGGCGTTTCGTAGGTATAGAGAAAGGGAGGGTGGAGTATTTATAAAGCTACATCAGGGACCTTATGGAAATTAATTATTAGGATAAATTGCAATTAATTTAACCCGGCGTCTTAAAAGGAAAACCTTAATTAAATTCCACAATTTTAATTATAATTAATTCCACTATAAAATTATAATTGAATTCCCAATAATTAATTTATATTATTTCAACAATATTAATTCCGCCGAATTACATATACGACTTTCCCCGTGTTTAAGATATCGTATGTCCACGAATTAACTTTAATTACTAATAATTAAATTAATTCGTTTCTTGTTATCCGAGACTAGTACCTCTCATCCTTATTATCATGTGGAACGGATCCACCTGCAGGAGTTACATGATAAACTTTATGAGCTCATCTCGGGGACATCATCAACCCAATAAACGGGACACGGTTTCCTGTCTATAATCTATAGCATGCCGTGTGTATAATCAATTAGTCTCACTCACTAGCAAGTCAAAGAACCGAGAATTGGACACAAGCACCTATAATTATATAGGGATTAGGAATTCGTATATCCGTAATATCTGAGGTCTGGTTCGATTAGTATAAATCGAACGCCCTCCCGTGGTCCTGCTCAATACACCAAGTGTACGAGTGTAACATGATAGTCAAGACCGACTATCTACCAGTCACACTACGACGTACCGATGGATTGTCCCTGTCCATCTAAGTCGTGAGCTACTGTTCGATAGTATACGAGTATCCGATAGAATGATCTTCCGCGTGTATCCTCACACCATACTATCTACAACGTATACATCAAGGACTATTGTATTAAATACAATCATCCTTGAATCATATATCGAATTAAAGTATAGATAAGGAGTTCCGTATTTGCACTAAACTAGACATTTAGAATATAACTCCATCAGTGCCGCCGCTGCTCGCACGGCGAGCAGCCCCCTCCTCCGCGGACGGCGAGTCGCCGGACTCGCCGTGGGGTTGCCGTGAGCAACCCGGCGATCGCGTGCGATCGCGAGCCCCTCGCGGGGGCTCGGCTCGGGGCAGCCGCGGGTTTATCCCGCGGCGGTGCTTTCGGTCGGGCTCCCGTCATGCGTGGTGGTTCGCGGTGGTTTCAGGCGAAGGGATTTTGATCGGGGTTATGTTTCCGCAATTCCGTTAACCCCGGGATATCGATTTCCAAAAATTGGTATCAGGGCGAGGTTCTAGTTCATGTGTATAAACGATAAATTGTTCTACCTTGTAGGGTTTCCGACTATTATGGCTTGTTAATAATTATTCGTTTAATTATTTTGTCGTAATGGTTTGATTATTAAACTCTCGGACATGTCGAGATTCGTTTTATGTGTGGTGAATGCTTGTAATAGTAAAAATTCGGGGGTTGACCGAACTTAGGATTTATTATTACGTTCTACTTTTTCCGGAAATTGTATAGGATCGATTTCATGTATAGAATCGATACCGGATATTATAATTAAATTTTGTAATTTTATTTACGTTGGATCGATGCTGAAACGACCGCCGGAAAAGACATGTGACGGAGGAGACGAAAGAGAGGGAGGACTCAGACCGGCCATCCCCATGGCCGATCCTATGGATCGATCGATCGCATGGGGAGGGCGCATCGCGCCTCTCGGCCGCGGTGTCACTGGCGATGGTGGCTTGTGGCTGGGCGGCGGCGGTGCTCCTCCTCGGCTAGCGGTCGATGGGAGGGGCGCGGGGATCCCCACCCCATGCTTCTCCCGATGAAGATTCACTTTCCTAAATTATTCGGTTATCCTATTTTGAGTATTCCTATTTTTGGGAATTCTCATGGATTAGGAAAAGAATAAACTTGGAATTGATTTACTTTCCTAATTGATTCGGTTTTCCTATTTTGAGTTTTCTTATTTTTGGGAACTCTCATGGAATAGAAAAAGAATTAAATTTGAATTAATTTGGTCTTCCTAATTGATTATTCCTAATTTTGGAATATTCATGGATTAGGAAAAGAATTAATTTGGAATTAATTTATTTTAATTATTTAATTATTTCTTTATGGAATTTTTAATAGATTAGGAAAATAATTAATTTGGAAAGTTTTGAAAGTCCTTAATTAATTTCTTCCTTATTTAATTATTACTTTATGGAATTTTTAATAGATTAGTAAAGGAATTAATTTGGAATGATTAGGAGTCCTAAATTATTTTATTTCCTTATTTCATTATGGAAATCTTCTAGAATATTCCAAGTGGGTCTTGGATAGAATTCTAGAGATTTAATGAAATTAGAAGAGGAAAATAAAAATAATAAATAATATTAATAATATTTAGTTTTATTTTTGATTTATTCGACTGGCTTGATTCTCGAATTAAGTAACTTTTGGATTTATTAAAAATAAATAGATTTAAATATTGGAATTAATATTCCCGTCACATAGAGCATTCAAGAACGAAGACTGAAGACTAGAAGATGCGTACGGGGATGGAATAAAGCCATAATAGTCAGAAAATAATATTCTAGTATTATTTTGATTATGTGATAATATTTTATGTGCTTTATTTCATGTATGCATGCTTATGTGTATTTAATTATGCATTAGATAGCGTATCCCTTATTGTAAAAATCTAAGTGGGAGAGGGATTGGAAACAATGCCATGGTCTCCATTGCTGTTCTCTTGGTGACTTTTATGGACTTTTGAAGTTCGCATAGACAAGTCATTGGAGGAGAATTCTTGTAATTCCTTTTACAAGAAACATTGATTAAGTTTATCAAACAATGCCTAATTTGTCTTTCTGAAACTGATTTCAAGTCGACTCATTCTCACCCCGGGGAGTGGAATGCAGCCAAAGCCACTTGGTCATGTGGATTACACAAATTAGAGACCTTCGTACCATTTCTTGAAATGGATCGATTGTCTGCTCGGCTCCCTCATTCAATGAGAGATAGTGTTGTTCGCATGGTGAATCACTGGTAAGAAACTTCGAGTTTCACTTATGATTCTCCGCGTATTGATTTACAAGATCGAATGGATCAAGTAATTAGGAGTCAATTGTAAAAATCTTTTTGTGTAGTAAACGTCCACACTATCGTGGCTTGCTACATTGAATGGGATTTTGGAACGATTGATGTAGACAGTTATAGAAGGGAGTAAAGGAACCGTGTGTTAGCGTAAACGTCCACACTATCGTAGCTTGCGATGATATGCGAGTCCCTAACAAACTTCTTAGTACTTAGTAATGGTTTACACTTAGGTACGCTTCATAGTATCCTTCCCATCGAAGTAACGCTATTGATGATGTACGACCGAAGTAAATCTAATTGCGAAATCGTTTGGGTAAGTAAACGTCCACACTATCGTGGCTTGCCCTATCTGATGGGATTTTAGATGTGATTAGTGAATTAATTATATTATTTGAGGGAGATAATATCGGATATTAAATCAATTGTTTGTTATTATGTGCTCATAGGTTAGGAATGGCTTTGAACCCACTTTCTGTGATACTTAAGGAATTAAACTCATTGGTCCCTGAATGTATTTATTGGAATAGATATCTGGACATTGCCCAGACTGTTAAAGAGTACAAGTTTGTACTCAGTGAGCTTTGTCCTCCCGAGCCTACCAATGTCTTAACTGATGAGGAAAGGACTGATTTTGATATCATGTTCAAACTCAAGGAGATGTTTAGACATGACGTAGCGGCTAGACAAGAGGTGATGAGGATACTCATGAAGGCCATTCGACTCGAGGAAACGCTTGAACACGTTTTTGAGATGATTGACCTTTTGGACGAGTTGAGACGGAAATCGCAAGGTCTTGTAGCCAATGCCAAAGGTTTCGAACCTTAGGGCAAAAACCGGGGAAAGGAAAGGCAAGCAAAGAAACCCAGTTGTCCTAAGCTACTTGGACCACGAGATGGGACGAGAAAGCCATAAGGCAAGTATTAGTCGTAAAAACATAATCAGTGGTATTATCTACCGGAACCTGCTGTGTAGATATGGAACCACTGACGGTATGTGCATTTTAAATGCAAGGGTTCCAGGAAACTCGACGACTTATAAAAGAAGAAATCGTAGTCTACATGGGAAATGCTTTGGAGGAGGCAGCTGTTGCAGTGGAGGACTTTTTATAGGATTTCATTTTGAGTTATTGCTTTTATGTACCTTTCATTTTAGAAAGAACTTTGTTCTGGATTTCTAATGAATGGATATTTTATTTCTTTTAATCATTTGATGGTTATAAGAAGAAATAATGATATTATCTATTCTGGTACATTAGCTAGCAATATATAAATGATGAATCCTGAGTCCACCACGATGCAACGAACCGTAGTATATAACTCGTTTTACTTTTAAGAGATATTTCTGTAATAAATCATTTATACTTGTGGATTCTTATGCTAAGTCATGTTTATTCAAATAAGAAGTTCAAAGGTCGAAAATTAATATTTTGATCAATTAAGTTGAAGGAGTGGACCTTCCGACCTAAGAATCTAATTTGGAAGACAACATGACTAAGCAATCCTTTCTGGATATAAGATATAAGATCCGGACAAGTGTTAGAATTGATTGAATCTGATGTATGCAGACCTTTCATAGACAATAAGGTACGAGTACTCATTTAATGATTACTCAATAAATGGATTAGAATACCTGATATGCCACAAAAGCAAAAGTGTTTTGACAAGTCAATGGACAAAAAGCTATTGTGGAGAACCATCAAGGTATATCCATTAGTAGCCTACGATCTAATCGTGGAGACAAGTACCAGTCTGAGAAATGAAAGGCATACTAATCAGAAATTGGGATTGGATCCGAAGAGACTACACCATACAGTCCTCTGTAGAAATGGTGTGTCGGAAACAAGAAATAGAACTCTTATAGAAATAGTAAAATTATGAGTTATACGGAACTACCTATGTTCTATGGATATGTCTTGGAAACAAAGGCGCATTCAAATGTGGTTGTGGAATATCCTTGGAGAACAAAAGACGTGTGTTCAATAGTACTATGAACCAGAAGGACGTTATAAGTTCTAACGCCCGGTTCTTAGAGGAAGACTATTAGATGAACCACAAGCCCAAAGTGATCGACGCGATACTTTTGAATGGGAGAGAAACGATTAAGACTTAGAACCAGCCAAACCGAGTAGCGGTACACCACTAACTGCACCTACTGTTTATACACTGGAATGCCGTTGTAGTTGGAGGTTGTGGATCAACCGAAGATGTTCATAAGGCTACGAGAGTTTTCGGACTCTGGACCTAGTATACATGAAATCGATCCCTGGATCTACATGAAGGCGGTACTAGATCTAAATGTGCCTTCTTGGAGAGCAATAAGGATTATTGCTAAGAGGCGAGATCATTTAGAGTACAAGATTAGTTGATCCATTTATGGAGAAGGAAAGCTTAAAGATCGTGGAACTTGCGATTTGATGAGATAATCCATTTTATGGATTAATCAAAGCATAGACGAATCGTGTGTATTGGAAACGTGATGGAACAAAGTGGTGTTTCTCGGGTTTTATGTAGATAACATTTTATCATTGGTAACAATGTAAAGATGTAATCAAACATGAAATGATGGTTTTCTGGATGAATCATTATGAAAGATATAGGAAGAAGTTGGACATGTTCTTGAGATCTTGGATCTCTAGGAAAGAACATTGTACTTCTCCTGGACATCTTACATATATATGATTATGGTTCGTTTTAACATGCAAGATTCCGAGAAAGGTTCGTTACCTTTCAGACACGGAATGCATCTATCTAAGGACATGTGTTTGGAAAACACAAAAGGAGATAGAAGCAATGAAAGCGGATTCCTACACTCGGAGTGAGGAAAGCTTGATAAATGCGATGTTGAAAAAAATGGGAACCTGATATCTGCTATGCGGCTAGTATAGTGGGAGGATATCAAGGTAATCCTAGAAAGGAATGCTCTACTGCTGTAATGAACATTTTAAGTACTTTCAAAGTACTGGAAACTATGTTCTGGATTACGGTGCAGACTAGCTTTTCCTTTGGATTACAATCTCTTAGATTTCTAATCAAAATAAGGACCGGTGTAAGTCGATATCAGGCTATGTGTTTCACTATTAAAGGAGGAGGAGTTTTAACATATAAGAGTGATAAGCACGATGCTTTTCGGACTCTGCCATGGGTAACCAAGAATAGCGGCCTCAGAGGCAGCGGAAGTTTTGGTGTTTTGCTCCGGGATAACCTCTGGGACTTAGATGTGATTCTTATTTTACCAAAGGCTATGTAAATAGCGGTGCTATGGCAAACTATAAGAAATCACAAGTCCATAAGTGTAAGGTAACACATAGAGCGCAAGTACCACCTGATACGAATCATCGTCAGGGAAGACGATGCTGTAGTCACCAAGATAACTTCAGAACGACAATCTAGATTGCTCTTTCACAAGGCACTTCTTGGAAGTGCATATTAAGCACGTGAAGAGTATGGGAGTCGGGAGTTTGGAAGAAAAGACTAGACCTTAGTAGAAGTGGGAGATTGTTGGAGTTGTATACTTAATGTCTAGATTTAAGTGATATTAACTCCCGATCTATTGCCACTAATCTATTTAATTAAATAAACAATTATTTTCGTTTAATTATTTATAATTGAATATATGCAAAATATAGTCCTAGATTATATACGTTGTAGTTAGTATGGTGTGCGTCGTCACACGGAAGATCATACTATCGGTTACTCATATATAATCGAACAGTTGCTCACGACCAAGATGAACAAGGACCAATCCATCAGTATAGTCATTGTATGACTGAGAAAATAATTGGTCTTGATTATTTTATGATACTTGTACACTTGGTGTATTGGGCGGATCGCATGAGATTTATCGATTAGGATTGCCTTAGATAATCGATTTAAGTCTCAGTGTACTTTATTCTTAATCCTTGATATTATTGCGGGTGTGTGCATTTAATATTAGTGACTTTGATTTTCCAAAGGAATTGACCGATAGAATAAACGGTCGATTACCGACAAAGTTGGGTCACTGTATTTTGTGTATGACATGCTGTGAATTCTGTTGGAGTTGTGTACTTAATGTCTAGATTTATGTAACGGAAACTCACGATCCATTGCCATTAATCTATTTAATTAAATAAACAATTATTTGCGTTTAATTATTTATAATTAAATATATGCAAATTATAGTCCTGGATTCTATACGTTGTAGTTAGTATGGTGTGTCGGGCCCACACAGAAGATCATACTATCAGTTACTCGTATTTAATCGAACAGTTGCTCACGACCTAGATGGACACGGACCAATCCATCGGTATAGTCGTTGTGTGAGAGAGAAAATAATTTGTCTTGATTATTTTATCACACTTGTACACTTGGTGTATTGGGCGGATCTGCTTGAAATTTATCGATTAGGATTGCCGTCGATAATCGATTTAAATCTCAGAGTATTTTATTCTTAATCCCCGATACTATTGCGGGTGTGTATATTTAATATAAGTGACTTTGATTTACCAAAGGAATTAACCGATTTAATTATTGGGTTAATCACCGGTTAAGTTGAGTCACTATATTTTATATATGGCATGCCGTGAATACTTGACGGGAAAGTGTATCCCGTAAGGGTTGATAATATCCCCGAGATGAGTTCATAAGGAATTATTATGTAAACCCTGCAGGTGGATTTGTTCCGCATAATAATTAAGGTTGAATGGTACTAGTCTCGGATATAAGAGATGAATAAATTAATTAGCAATAAATTAATTTTATTCATGGATATTTATATCTTAAATACACGGAATAAATAATACTACCGGAGAAATATTATTTGATATAATATGGTTTAATATTGGGAGTGCAATTAATTTTATATAGTGGAAAATAGAATTAATTAATATTAATGGATTAATAGATTTGGGCTTGGGCTCAATTTAATCATTAATAATGGAAGCCCAATATTCCACCTTCTTAAGATCCCCTACGTAGCCTATAAAAGCACTACATGGTCTTCCCTATTCTCATAACTTGAAGATCACAATTCTAGAGAGAGAAAGTAGAGAGGGAGATCCATGGAGTTCGGTAGATCGTCGCCCACACGACGTCCGAGCTAGTGCAAGGAATATGCGGGAAGATCTCAAGGTCGTCAAATTGAGTTCTTCGTTTTTCCGAACAACGAGAACGAGGTAAATCGTAAAACCCTCTTTTATGATTTTATCGTTTAATTATCGTAAAAATACTTTGAACCAAGATCCGATGAACGGACCCACGAGACGAGGTCGAACCGGGCAGTGGTGGTCGGACCACCGGACCGCCGACGGCTCGACGACTCGGCTGGAAAGGGATCGCGCGAGGTGGATCGAGCCTAGGGCTCGATCATGCGGATCGGCTGCGGGTTTTCCCGTAGCGATCTGCTGCCAGCTACGGGTTTTCCCGCAACGACTCGTAGCGCCCAGCAGCAGCGAGTCAGGCGACTCGCTGCGGGTTGATGTGGGCTGCTACGGGGAATTCGCTGGGTGCTGTGGGATTTCCCGCAGCTGACCCGCAGCGATCCAGCAGGGTCCCAGCAGCAGCGAGTCAGGCGACTCGCTGCGGGTTGCTGCGGGCTGCTGCGAGCAACCCCGCGTGGCTGCTGCGGGTTTCGCGGGTTCACGCGAGTTCTCTCGTGTTTTTCCCGCGTAACTTTTTCGTATGGTCATGTACGTGTTCCGGGAGTCGATTGAGTTGTTGGTTCCGCAATTTTGACAATTCGGATATTCGATCTCCGTAGGATTTCGGTCGGAATTAATTAGATAATTTATTTATTTAAATTTATTAATTCCGGGATATCGATTTCCAACAATTGGTATCAGAGCGTTGGTTTTAGTTCATGTTATTTTTCGATAAATTTTTCTACCTTGCAGGGTTTCCGATTATTATGGCTAGATTTAATTATTGTTAATTAATGTCCATAATATTACTCTTGATTATTAAATTCTCGGTGATGTCGATATTCGTTCTTGTGTGGTGAATGCTTGTTCTTATTTTTTATTCCGGAAATTGTTTGAGGTCGTTTTCATGTAGAAAATCGATACCGGATAGCGTAGTAATAAATTTGTAATTTATTTACGTTGGATCGATGACGAAACGACTACCGGAAAATTGTGACGGAGGAGACGTAGAGAGGGTTAGGGCTCGGTTCGGCTATCCCCGTAGCCGAACCATGGATCGAGCGCGTGGGGGGCACTCGACCGCACCCTCGGCCGTGCGATGTCACCGGCGGTGGTGGCGCGCCGGTTGGGTGGTGGCGGTGGTGGGCGTGCTCCTCGGCCGAGCTCGGGGATAGACCGGAAATCCCCATTCCGTGTTAATCCCGGTAAAGATCCTATTCCTAATATAATTCGGTTTTTCTAATATAATTATTCCTATTTTATGGGAATTTTTATGGATTAGGAAAATAATTATTTTTCCTAAGATTAGTTCGGTTTTCCTATTTTGAGTATTCCTATTTTTGGGAATTCTCATGGAATAGGAAAAGAATTAATTTGGAATTAATTTATTTTCCTCATTTAATTATTCCTTTATGAAATTTTTAATGGATTACGAAAATAGTTAATTTGGAAAGTTTATGAGTCCTAAATTAATTTTTCCTTATTTAATTATTCCTTTATGGAATTTTTAATGGATTAGGAAAGAAATTAATTTGGAAGGACTAGGAGTCCTAAATTATTTTATTTCCTTATTTCATTATGGAAATCTTCTAGAATATTCCAAGTGGGTCTTGGATAGGATTCTAGAGATTTAATGGAGTAGAAAAGGAAAATAAAAATAATAAAAATATTAATAATATTTAATTTTATTTTTGATATATTCGATTGACTTAATTTTCGAATTAAGTAACTTTTGGATTAATTAAAAATAAATAGATTTAAATATTGGAATTAATATTCCCGTCACATGGAGCATTCAAGAACAAAGACTAAAGACTAGAAGACGCATACGGGGATGCGATAAAGCCATAATAGTCGGAAAATAATATTCTAGTATTATTTTGATTATGTGATAATATTCTATGTGCTTTATTTCATGTATGCATGCTTATGTGTATTTAATTATGCATTAGATAGCGTATCCCTTTGTTATAAAAAGCTAAGTGGGAGAGGGATTGGAAACAATGCCATGGTCTCCATTGTTGTTCTCTTGGTGACTTTTATGAACTTTCGAAGTTCATATAGATAAGCCATTGGAGGAGAATTCTTGTAATTCCTCTTACGAGAAACATTGATTAAGTTTATCAAACAATGCCTAATTTGTCTTTCCAAAACTGATTTCAAGTCGACTCATTCTCACCCCGGGGAGTGGAATGGAGCCAAAGCCACTTGGTCATGTCGAGGACACAAATTAGAGACTTTCGTGTCATTTGATGACTAGATCGATTGTCTGCTCGGCTCCCTCATTTTATGAGAGATAGGGTTGTTCGCATGGTGAATCACTGGTTAGAAACTTCGAGTTTCACTTATGATTCTCCGCGTCTTGATTTACAAGATCGAATGGATCAAGTAATTGGATTTCAATTATATAAATCTTTTGGTATAGTAAACGTCCACACGAACGTGGCTTGCTATACTGAATGGGATTTTGGAATAATTGATGTAGACAGTTATAGGGAATTGTGAAGGATTGCGAGTTATCGTAAACGTCCACACGAACGTGGCTTGCGGTGACGTAACAATTCTAAACGATTCACCTTAGTACTGAGTAATGGTTTACACTTAGGTGCGCTTTATAGTATTCTTCCCAACGAAGTAACGCTATAATGATGTACGACCGAAGCAAATCTAATTGCTAAATCATTTGGGTGGGTAAACGTCCACACGAACGTGGCTTGCTTTACCTGATGGGATTTTAGATGTGATTAGTGGTTTAATGATATTATTTGAGGGAGATAATATCGGAGATTAAATCGATTGTTTGTTGTTATATGTGCTCATAGATTAGGAGATGGTTTTGAACCCACTTTCTGTGATACGTAAGGATTTTAAACTCATTGCT
Source organism: Euphrasia confusa (assembly GCA_954870475.1). Taxonomy (NCBI): domain Eukaryota; kingdom Viridiplantae; phylum Streptophyta; class Magnoliopsida; order Lamiales; family Orobanchaceae; genus Euphrasia; species Euphrasia confusa. Next base: position 40,635,503 of record OX940950.1, on the reverse strand, counting down.
CCCTAAATATAATGATTGGAATAGAGATCCAGACATTGCCCGGACTTATAAAGAGTACAAGTTTGTACTCAGTGAGCTTTGTCCTCCCGAGCCTACAAATGTCTTAACTGATGAGGAAAGGACTGATTTTGATATCATGTTCAAACTCAAGGAGATGTTTAGACATGATGTAGGGGCTAGACAAGAGGCGATGAGGATACTCATAAAGGCCAGTCAATTCGAGGAAACGCTTAAACACGTTTTTGAGATGATTGACCTTTTAGACGAGTTGAGACGGAAATCGCAATCTCTTGTAGCTGATGCCAAAGGTTTCGAACCTAAGGGCAAAAATCGGGGGAAAAGAAAAGCAAGCAAAGAAACCCAGTGGTCCTAGGTTTCTTGGACCACGAGATGGGACGAGAAAGCCAAGAGGCGAGTGTTCTCGATACAAATAGTCTGGGTACTGGAAGTCTGATTGTCCTCTCAAAGAAAGTACGAAATTTTCTTTAGTCGTAAAACATAGTCAGTGGTATTATCTGCCGGAACCTGGTGTGTAGATATAGAACCACTGACGGTATGTGCATTTTAAATGCAAAGGTTCTAGGAAACCCGACGACTTAGAAAAGAAGAAATCGTAGTCTACATGGGCAATGCTGTAGAGGAGGCAGCAGTTGCAGTGGAGGACATTTTATAGGATTTTATTTTGGGTTATTGCTTTTATGTACCTTTCAAATTAGAAAGAACTTTGTTCTGGATTTCTAATAAATGGATATTTTAGTTCTTTTAATCATTTGATGGTTATAAGAAGAAATAATGATATTATCTATTTTGGTAATTAGCTAGCAATATATAAATGATGAATCCTAAGTCCACCACAATGCAACGAACCGTAGTATAAAAAACTCGTTTTACTAATAAGAGATTTCTTTATCAATTATACTTGTGGATTCTTATGCTGAATCATGTTTATTCAAATAAGAAGTTCAAAGGTCGAAAATTGATATTTGATCAATTAAGTTGAAGGAATGGACCTTCCGACCTATGAATCTAATTTGGAAGATAACATGACTAAGCAATCCTTTATGGATATAAGATGTAAGATCCGGACAAGTATAAGAATTGATTGACTCTGATGTATGCAGACCTATGTCTACTCAGACAATAAGGTACGAGTACTTCATTTTATGATTACTCGAGAAATGGATTAGAATACCTGATGTGCCACAAAAGCAAGTGGTTTGACAAGTCAATGGACACAAAGCTATTGTGGAGAACCATCAAGGTATATCCATTTGTAGCCTGCGATTTAATCGCGGAGGCAAGTACCTGTCTGAGGAATGAATGGCATACTGATAAGAGATTGGAATTTGATCCCAAATAACTACACCATACACTGTTGTGTAGAAATGGTGTGTCGAAAACAAGAAATGGAACTCTTATAGAAATAGTAAAAGCATGAGTTATACGGAACTACCTGTGTTCTATGGATATGTCTGGAAACAACGGCGTATTCAAATGCGGTTGTAGAATATCCTAGAAGAACAAAAGATGTGTGTTCAATAGTACTATGAACCAGAAGGACGTTATAAGTTCTAACGCCCGGTTCTTAGAGAAAGACTATATGATGAACCACAAGCCCAAAGTGACGTGATACTTTGAAATGAGAGAGAACGAAGAAGACTGGAAACCAGCAGAACTGAGTAGCGGTACACCACTAACTGCACCTACTGTTATTACTGTTAATACACCGGAATGCCATTGTAGTGGGAGGTTGTGGGTCAACCAGAGATATTCATAAGACTAGGTGAGTCTTCGGACTCTGGACCTAGTATACATGAAATCGATCCCTGGATCTACACAGAGGCAGTACTAGATCTAAATGTGCTCTCTTGGAAAGCAATAAGGATTATTGCTAAGAGGCAAGATCATTTAGAGTACAAGCTTAGTTGATCCATTTATGGATTGGAACAAAGCATTGAGTTCGTGGTACTTGCAAATTGATGAGATAGTCCATTTTATGGATTCATCAAAGCATAGACGAATCATGTGTATTGGAAACGTGATGGAACAAGGTGGTGTTTCTCGGGTTTTATGTAGAGAACATTCTTATCATTGGTAACAATGTAAAGATGTTGTCAAGACATAAAATGAGGTTGTCTAGATAAATCAATATGAAAGATATAGGAAGAAGTTGGACATGTTCTTGAGATCTTGGATCTCTGGGAAAGAACATTGTACTTCTCCTGGAAATCTTACATATATATGATTATGGTTCATTTTAACATGCAAGATTCCGAGAAAGGGTAGTTACCTTTCAGATACGGAATGCATCTATCTAAGGATATGTGTTTTGAAACACAAAAGGAGATAGAAGCAATGAAAGCAGTTTCCTACACTTTAAGTGTGGAAAGATTAATAAATGCATTGTTGAAATCAAGAACCTGATATCGGCTATGCGGCTAGAATAGTGGGAGGATATCAAGGTAATCCTGGAAAGGAATATTCGACTGCGAAGTACTGTTCTAGACTACGAAGCAGACGAACATTTCCTTTGGATTACATTCTCTTAGATTTCTAATTGAATGAGGACTGGTGTAAGTCGACGTCAGGCTATGTGTTTCACTATTAAAGGAGAAGGAGTTTTAACATGGAAGAGTGATAAGCACGATGCTTTTCGGACTCTGCCATGGGTAACCAAATAGCGGCCTCAGAGGCAGCGGAAGTTTTGGTAAAGCTCCGAGATAATCTCTGGGACTTAGATGTGATTCTTAATTTGCCAAAGGCTATGTAAATAGCGGTGCGATGGCAAATGGTAAGATCACAAGTCCGTAAGTGTAAGATAACACATAGTGCAAGTACCACCTGATACGAGTCATCGTCGAGGGAGACGACGCTGTAGTCACCAAGATAACTTCAGAGCGGCAACCTAGAGTGCTCATTCACATAGTACTTCTTGGAAGTACAACTTAAGCACGTTATGAGTATGGGAGTCGGGAGTTTGGAGGAAATGACTAGACCTTAGTACAAGTGGGAGATTGTTGGAGTTGTGTACTTAATGTCTAGATTTAAGTAACGGAAACTCACGATCCATTGCCATTAATCTATTTAATTAAATAAACAATTATTTGCGTTTAATTATTTATAATTAAATATATGCTAATTATAGTCCTGGATTCTATACGTTGTAGTTAGTATGGTGTGTCGGGCCCACACAGAAGATCATACTATCAGTTACTCGTATTTAATCAAACAGTTGCTCACGACCTAGATGGACACGGACCAATCCATCGGTATAGTCGTTGTGTGAGAGAGAAAATAATTTGTCTTGATTATTTTATCACACTTGTACACTTGGTGTATTGGGCGGATCTGCTTGAGATTTATCGATTAGGATTGCCGTCGATAATCGATTCAAATCTCAGAGTATTTTATTCTTAATCCCCGATTGATGGGATTCGATGTCCCGGGCTATCAAAAATGCGGAACCGATAACCCGACCGAAAACCCGTCGCCGGAGATCGCACGAACACCGACTCATCCGCAGGAGTCCGACCTTTGGAGACTACGCATCCGAAGACACGCAGCCCGCCCCCAGCCGATTTTCTCCCACGAGTCGGATCCACGAACGCGAACCACGGACGAGCTAGAGCATGACCAAGGCGTCGCCGCGGGAGAACCCACGACTAAACCCTAGCCACGCCCACGCCCGGGCTCGCGATCGCCGTGCATGGCGATCGCCGGGGATGCGAGGCATCCCCGCAGGGCTGTTCGGAACAGCCCCTGGCGGTGAGTCCGGCGACTCACCGCCTCCGCCATCGAGGGGAGGGCGGTCAGCCCAGCTGACCCGCCGCGGCCTAGCCGCGGCTGCCCTAGCGATCGACTTCCGAGTCGATCGCTCGCCCCGGCTTCAGCCGGGGCCCCCTTCGAGCGCACGCCGCCGTCGAGGGCGGCTGGGGTCCGCCACGGCACCAGCCCGTGGCACCCCAGCGATCGACTGAAGTCGATCGCATGCCCCGGCGTCCAGCCGGGGCTCGCCCCTCGTCGCGTGCGCACGGCGGTCGAACCCTAGGGTTTCGACCGCCCCCTTCGATCTTCGCCGGGGATCTCGAATCCCCGTCCGCGATGATCGTCGTTTTCCCGGATCGCGTCGTTCATGTATATATCACAATTATTCAACGCACAAATAATCATAGAAGGGGGTTCTCGATTATTACCTCGAATCGTTGTACGGAGAAACGAATTCGGTTGACGACCTCGTGATCTTCCCGCGTATTCCTTGCACCTCGTCCGAACGTCGTGTGGGCGACGATCTATCGGATTCCTATGGATCTTCCTCACTCTCAGAACTTTATGATTGGCGTAACTTAGGTTGTGAAAAGTGAAGACCATGTAGTGCTTATATAGGCTACGAAGGGGATCATAAGGAGAATAAATATTGGGCTTCAATATTGAAAATTAAATTGGGTCCAACCCAAATCTATTAATTCTTATCAATATTAATTTTATTTATTTTCCACTATATAAATAAAATTGCACTCCCAATATTATTCCATATTATATCAAATAATATTTCTCCATCTTAGTATTATTTATTCCGTGTATTTAAGATTTAAATATCCATGAATAAATTTATTTATTGCTTAATAAATTATATTCATCTCTTGAATCCGAGACTAGTACCATTCAACCTTAATTATTGTGCGGAACGAATCCACTCATGAGGTTTACACAATAATTCCTTATGAACTCATCTCGGGGATATTATCAACCCTTCCGGGATACACTGCCCCTTCAAGAATTCACGGCATGCCATATACAAAATATAGTGACCCAACTTAACCGGTAATTAACCCAATAATTAAATCGGTTAATTCCTTTGGTAAATCAAAGTCACTTATATTAAATATACACACCCGCAATTGTTTCAGGGATTAAGAATAAAATACTCCGAGTCTCAAATCAATTATCGCCGAGCAATCCTAATTGATGAGTCTCAATTGATCCGCCCAATACACCAAGTGTACAAGTGTGATAAAATAATTAAGATAAATTATTTTCTCTCTCACACAACGACTATACCAATGGATTAGTTCGTGTCCATCTAGGCCGTGAGCAACTGTTCGATTAAATACGAGTAACCGATAGTATGATCTTCTGTGCGCCCATGCAGCACCATACTAACTACAACGTATAAAATCCAGAACCATGATTTGCATATAATTAAATGCAAATAATTGTTTATTAATTAAATAGATTAAATGCTATGATCGGGAGTTTACCGTTACTTAAATCTAGACATTAAGTACACAACTCCAACAATCTCCCACTTGTACTAAGGTCTAGTCATTTCCTCCAAACTCCCGGTTCCCATACTCATCACGTGCTTTAAAGTGTACTTCCGAGAAGTACTATGTGAGTGAGCAATCTAGGTTGCCGCTCTGAAGTTATCTTGGTGACTACTACGTCGTCTTCCTGACGATGACTAGTATCAGGTGGTACTTGCTCTATGTGTTAACATCACTTTTGACTTATGACCTCTTCTAGTTCACCGTGCACCGCTATCTAATAGCCTTTGGTAAACTAAGAGTCATATCCAAGTCAAGAGGTTATCCCGGAACCTAACCAAAACTTCCGCTGCCTCTGAGGCTGCCATTCGGTCATGAGAGAGTCTGAGAAGCATCCTGCTTATCACTCTTTCATTTCATGGTTCCACCTCTTTCTAAAAGTGAACACATAGTCTGATATCGACTTTCACTGGTCCTTCTCTGATTTTTGGATCTGAGAATCTGTAATCTAAGAAGATTTCGTCTTGCTCAAGCCAGTGCTATGAAAGTACTCTTGCAGCATTCGAACATCTCTTATCCAGATTACTTTGATATCCTCCCACTACGCAAACCGCATAGTTGATATCAGGTTCTTGTTTTACAACATTGCATCTACAAAGCCCTTTACACTCGAAGTGTAGGGAACTGCTTTGTCTATATCTATCTCCTTCATGTGTTCAAGACACATACCTTAGATAGATGAATTCTGTTCTCGAAAGGCAATAACCTTTCTCAGAAGTATGCATGTTTAAAACAAACCTTAATTGTATAAGATGTCTAGGAGAAGTACAATGTTCTTATCTCTAGATCATAAGATCTTAAGAACATGCTCTAACTTCTTCTCAATCTTATATCTCGATTTATTTAGACAACCTCCATTTTATGTCTGACAACACTTTTACATTGTCGCCAATGATAAAATGTTATCTACATAAAATCTCCGAGAAACACCACCTCTGTTTCCGTCACGTCTCTAACACACCTTCTTCGCTAAACCCTGTGCAGACCTAGGGATCGATTTCATGTACACTGGATCCAGAGTTCAAAACTCCTCCAGTCTTATGAACATCTCTAGTTGCTTAACAACCTCCCACTGCAATGGCGTCCCGGTGTGTAACAGTAACAACATTAGGTGCAGTTAGTGGTGTACTACTACTCGGTCAGGCTGGTTCTCAGTCTTTCCCTTTCCTCATTTTAAAGTATTTTGTCAATTAGGGCATTGCAGTTCATCTAATAGTTTTTCTTCTATGAACCGGACGAGACGTCCCTCTGGTTCATAGTACTATAGAACACACAATACTTCGTTCATCTAGGATATCCTACAACCATATTGAATATGTTGTTGTCTCCAGGAATATCCATAGAACTTAGGTAATTCCGAACAACTTGTTCTCTTTTTATTAGATTTCTATTTCTTTACAACGCACCATCTCTACACGTAAGTGCACGGCTCGTCTCTTTGGGAATTAATCCCAATCTTTGATTATGCTATGTGTTATCTAGATAGGTGATGGCCTCCGCGACCGAGTCACAGGCTTCTAATGGATATACTTTGATGGTTCCCCATAATAGCTTTGTGTCCATTGACAAGTCAAAACACTTTGCTTTTATGGCACATCAAGCATTCTAATCCATCACTGAGTATTCTTTGAAAGAATTACTCATACCTCTCTAGTATACACATATGTCTGCATATCTAATCATTTCCAATACTTGTCTGAATTCTATCCTTTTTCCAGAAAGGTTTGCTTAGACGTATTATCCTCCAAATTCAATCCTTAGGTCGGAAGGTCCATTCCTTCAACTATAATTGATCAAATCAATTTCGACCATTTGAATTTCATTTGAAAATACTACTAAGTATAAGATTTCATAAGTATAATGATAAAGAAATATCTAATAAGTAAAACAAATTATATATAACAGTTTGTTGCATCGTGGTAGACTAAGGATTTATCCTTCACATATTGCTATCTAATGTACCATAATGAATATCACCATTATTTCTTATCCAAACCATCCAATGATTAAAGAAATAAAATATCCATTAATAAAGAAAAACAGAACGAAGTTCTTTTTCAAAATAAAAAGGGGTACATAAGCAATAACTGAAATGAAAACTTAAAACAGATAAATGTCTTCCACTGCAACCGCTGCTACCCCAACAGCTTCGCCCATGTAGACTCGAATTCTTCTTCTCTAAGTCGCCGGGTTTTCTGGAACCCCTGCATTCAAAAATGCACATACCGTCAGTGGTTCCATATCTACACACCAGAATTCTGGTAGATAATACCGCTGACTATGTTTTTACGACTAAAGAAAGATTCGTACCTCTGAGAGGACATTCAGACTTCCAGTGTCCCTTCTTGTTGCATCGGAAGCACTTACCCTTTGGCTTTGCAGCCCCCACTTGTGGTGCAGTCCTCTTGACACCACTGGGTTTCCAGGCTTGCTTCCTTTTCTTGCCCCTACCTCCACCAGGCTTAAAGCCTTTGGACTTGGTAGCTACAAGCGCTTGAGACTTGCCCTTCTTGTAGATCCCCTCTGCCGCCTTCAGTTCAGTCAGGAGTTGCGCAAGAGTATAAGATAGTTTACCCATATTATAGCTCATACGAAACTGCTCAAAACTAGGGGCCAGAGACTGGAGTATGATGTCGACTTGCGTCTCAGCATCAATAGAAGCTCCTAGGACCTCAAGTTCATTCAACAAACTCATCATCTTAAGAACGTGCTCCCCTACGGGCGTTCCTTCAGATTGAGTAGTCGACATAAGGACTCTCATGGCTTCTTGCCTAGCCGCACGATCTTGCTCCCCAATCATCTCCTTGAGGTTAAACATCATATCATAGGCAGTGTCCATTGGCTCATGTTGGGTTTGGAGTACATTTGACATGGAAGCCAAAATATAACACCTAGCCATTTCATCAGCCTTTTTCCACTTCCGATATGCCAGTTTTTCCTCATCAGTTGAGGCAGCCGTGGGCTCGGCAGGGCACACTTCATGGAGTACATACTTGTACTCTTCCGAAGTTAGGACAATGTCTAAATTTCTCTTCCAATCAATATAGTTGGTGCCAGTGAGCTTATGCTCCTTGAGTATCATAGAAAGTGGGTTCATAGCTATTCTCTAAACCTATAAGCACATTTAAACAAACAATTAATTTAATATCCGATATTATCTCCCTTAAATAATATCATTAAATTACTAATTACATCTAAAATCCCATCAGGTAAGGCAAGCCACGTGGTGTGGACGTTTACCCACCCAAATGATTTAGCAATTAGTTTTTCTTTGGTCATACATCGCTTATAGCGGAACCTCGTGGGGAGGAATACTACAAGGCGTATCTAAGTGTAAACCATTACTCAGAACCAAAGTGAATCGCTTGGAATTGCTACATTACCGCAAGCCACGTGGTGTGGACGTTTACGACAACTTCACAACTCTTCACAATTCCTTACAACTGTCTACATCAATTAATCCAAAATCCGTCAGTGCAGCAAGCCACGTGGTGTGGACGTTTACTACACTAAGAGACTTTTATAATTGACTCCCAATTACTTGATCCATTTAATCTCGTAAATCAAGACGCGGAAAATCATAAGTGAAACTCGAAGTTTCTAACCAGTGATTCACCATGCGAGCGACCCTATCTCTCATAAATGAGGGAGCCGAGCAGACAAGCGACCCATCTATCAAAGAATGGCACGGAAGTCTCTAATTTGTGTCCTCTACATGACCAAGTGGCTCTGGCTCCATTCCACTCCCCGGGGTGAGAATGAGTCGACTTGAAGTCAGTTTCAGAAAGACAAATTAGGCATTGTTTGATAAACTTGATCAATGTTTCTTGTAAGAGGAATTACAAGAATTCTCCTCCAATGACACATCTATACGAACTTCAAAAGTCCATAAGAGTCACCAAGAGAACAGTAATGGAGACCATGGGAATGTTTCCATCCCCTCTCCCACTTAGCTTTTTATAATAAAGGGATACGCTATCTAATGCATAATTAAACACATAAGCATGCATGAAAGCAATAAAGCACATAGCACATAGTCAAAAATAATGCTAGAGAAATTATTTTTCCCCGACTATCATGGCTTTATCTTCATATGCATCTTCTAGTCTTCAGTCTTCGTTTCTTGAATGCTCCATGTGACGAGAATATTAATCTCCAATATTTAAATCTATTTATTTTCAATTAATCCAAAAGTTACTTAATTCGAAAATTAAGTCAATCGAATATATCAAAAATAAAATTAAATATTATTAATATTTTTATTTATTTATTTTCCTATCTAGTTCTTATTAAATCTTTAGAATAATCTATCCAAGTAAAACTTGGAATATTCTAGAAGATATCTATAATAGAACAAGGAAATAAAATAAATAAATTAGGACTACTACTTTTCAAATTTATTTTTATTCCTAATCCATGAATATTCCCTTGAGTAGGAATAATCAAATAGGAAAAATAAATTTAGTACTAAATTAATTAAATTTCTAATCTATGAATATTTCCATGAAGGAAATAAATCAATAGAAAATAAAATTAATTTAAATTAATTCTTTTCCTAATCCATGAGAGTTTCCATAAAGGAAAGTACTCAAATAGGAAAAATCCGAATTAATTTGGAAAGTAGATTTTTGTAAGAATAGCACGGGATTAGGAGATCCCACGCCATCCCCACGATGATGGATCGGCCGGCCACTCGGGAGGAGCGCCGCCACCGCCTAGCCACACCGGCTAGGCTATGGGTCGATCACCACCATGTGATCGATCCCAAGCCCTAGTCTTCTCGTCACTTCTTCGTCTTCCGGCGATCGTCTCAACATCGAACCAACGTAATTAAAATTACAAAATTTAAATTACAATTCCGGTATCGATTCTATACATTTTCCGGAAAATAAAGTGCGTAATAATAAATCCTAAATTCGGTCAACCCCCGAATTTTTACTATTACAAACATTCAACCACACAAAACGAATCTCGACATGTCCGAGAGTTTAATAATCATGATAATTAATTAAAAAACAATTAATTAAATCCAACCATGATAGCCGGAAATCCTGCAAGGTAGAACAATAATCGAACATATACATGAACACGAAACCGAACGCTCTGATACCATTTGATGGGATTCGATGTCCCGGGCTATCAAAAATGCGGAACCGATAACCCGACCGAAAACCCGTCGCCAGAGATCGCACGAACACCGACTCATCCGCAGGAGTCCGACCTTTGGAGACTACGCATCCGAAGACACGCAGCCCGCCCCCAGCCGATTTTCTCCCACGAGTCAGATCCACGAACGCGAACCACGGACGAGCTAGAGCATGACCAAGGCGTCGCCGCGGGAGAACCCGCGACTAAACCCTAGCCACGCCCACGCCCGGGCTCGCGATCGTCGTGCATGGCGATCGCCGGGGATGCGAGGCATCCCCGCAGGGCTGTTCGGAACAGCCCCTGGCGGTGAGTCCGGCGACTCACCGCCTCCGCCATCGAGGGGAGGGCGGTCAGCCCAGCTGACCCGCCGCGGCCTAGCAGCGGCTGCCCTAGCGATCGAATTCCGAGTCGATCGCTCGCCCCGGCTTCAGCCGGGGCCCCCTTCGAGCGCACGACGCCGTCGAGGGCGGCTGGGGTCCGCCACGGCACCAGCCCGTGGCACCCCAGCGATCGACTGAAGTCGATCGCATGCCCCGGCGTCCAGCCGGGGCTCGCCCCTCGTCGCGTGCGCACGGCGGTCGAACCCTAGGGTTTCGACCGCCCCCTTCGATCTTCGCCGGGGATCTCGAATCCCCGTCCGCGATGATCGTCGTTTTCCCGGATCGCGTCGTTCATGTATATATCACAATTATTCAACGCACAAATAATCATAGAAGGGGGTTCTCGATTATTACCTCGAATCGTTGTACGGAGAAACGAATTCGGTTGACGACCTCGTGATCTTCCCGCGTATTCCTTGCACCTCGTCCGAACGTCGTGTGGGCGACGATCTATCGGATTCCTATGGATCTTCCTCACTCTCAGAACTTTATGATTGGCGTAACTTAGGTTGTGAAAAGTGAAGACCATGTAGTGCTTATATAGGCTACGAAGGGGATCATAAGGAGAATAAATATTGGGCTTCAATATTGAAAATTAAATTGGGTCCAACCCAAATCTATTAATTCTTATCAATATTAATTTTATTTATTTTCCACTATATAAATAAAATTGCACTCCCAATATTATTCCATATTATATCAAATAATATTTCTCCATCTTAGTATTATTTATTCCGTGTATTTAAGATTTAAATATCCATGAATAAATTTATTTATTGCTTAATAAATTATATTCATCTCTTGAATCCGAGACTAGTACCATTCAACCTTAATTATTGTGCGGAACGAATCCACTCATGAGGTTTACACAATAATTCCTTATGAACTCATCTCGGGGATATTATCAACCCTTCCGGGATACACTGCCCCTTCAAGAATTCACGGCATGCCATATACAAAATATAGTGACCCAACTTAACCGGTAATTAACCCAATAATTAAATCGGTTAATTCCTTTGGTAAATCAAAGTCACTTATATTAAATATACACACCCGCAATTGTTTCAGGGATTAAGAATAAAATACTCCGAGTCTCAAATCAATTATCGCCGAGCAATCCTAATTGATGAGTCTCAATTGATCCGCCCAATACACCAAGTGTACAAGTGTGATAAAATAATTAAGATAAATTATTTTCTCTCTCACACAACGACTATACCAATGGATTAGTTCGTGTCCATCTAGGCCGTGAGCAACTGTTCGATTAAATACGAGTAACCGATAGTATGATCTTCTGTGCGCCCATGCAGCACCATACTAACTACAACGTATAAAATCCAGAACCATGATTTGCATATAATTAAATGCAAATAATTGTTTATTAATTAAATAGATTAAATGCTATGATCGGGAGTTTACCGTTACTTAAATCTAGACATTAAGTACACAACTCCAACACCGATACTATTGCAGGTGTGTATATTTAATATAAGTGACTTTGATTTACCAAAGGAATTAACCGATTTAATTATTGGGTTAATCACCGGTTAAGTTGAGTCACTATATTTTATATATGGCATGCCGTGAATACTTGACGGGAAAGTGTATCCCGTAAGGGTTGATAATATCCCCGAGATGAGTTCATAAGGAATTATTATGTAAACCCTGCAGGTGGATTTGTTCCGCATAATAATTAAGGTAGAATGGTACTAGTCTCGGATATAAGAGATGAATAAATTAATTAGCAATAAATTAATTTTATTCATGGATATTTATATCTTAAATACACGGAATAAATAATACTACCGGAGAAATATTATTTGATATAATATGGTTTAATATTGGGAGTGCAATTAATTTTATATAGTCGAAAATAGAATTAATTAATATTAATGGATTAATAGATTTGGGCTTGGGCTCAATTTAATCATTAATAATGGAAGCCCAATATTCCACCTCCTTAAGATCCCCTACGTAGCCTATAAAAGCACTACATGGTCTTCTCTATTCTCATAACTTGAAGATCACAATTCTAGAGAGAGAAAGTAGAGAGGGAGATCCATGGAGTTCGGTAGATCGTCGCCCACACGACGTCCGAGCTAGTGCAAGGAATACGCGGGAAGATCTCAAGGTCGTCAAATTGAGTTCTTCGTTTTTCCGAACAACGAGAACGAGGTAAATCGTAAAACCCTCTTTTATGATTTTATCGTTTAATTATCGTAAAAATACTTTGAACCAAGATCCGATGAACGGACCCACGAGACGAGGTCGAACCGGGCGGTGGTGGTCGGACCACCGGACCGCCGGCGGCTCGACGACTCGGCTGGAAAGGGATCGCGCGAGGTGGACCGAGCCTAGGGCTCGATCACGCGGATCGGCTGCGGGTTTTCCCGTAGCGATCTGCTGCCAGCTACGGGTTTTCCCACAACGACTCGTAGCGCCCAGCAGCAGCGAGTCAGGCGACTCGCTGCGGGTTGATGTGGGCTGCTACGGGGAATTCGCTGGGTGCTGTGGGATTTCCCGCAGCTGACCTGCAGCGATCCAGCAGGGTCCCAGCAGCAGCGAGTCAGGCGACTCGCTGCGGGTTGCTGCGGGCTGCTGCGAGCAACCCCGCGTGGCTGCTGCGGGTTTCGCGGGTTCACGCGAGTTCTCTCGTGTTTTTCCCGCGTAACTTTTTCGTATGGTCATGTACGTGTTCCGGGAGTCGATTGGAGTTGTCGGTTCCGCAATTTTGACAATTCGGATATTCGATCTCCGTAGGATTTCGGTCGGAATTAATTAGATAATTTATTTATTTAAATTTATTAATTCCGGGATATCGATTTCCAACAAATTCTTGATGGGAAAGTGTGTCCCGATAAGGGTTGATAATGTCCCCGAGATGAGTTCATAAGGAATTATTATGTAAACACTGCAGGTGGATTTGTTCCGCATAATAATTAAAGTTGAATGGTACTATTCTCGGATTCAAGAGATGAATAAATTAATTAGCAATAAATATAATTTATTCATGGACATTTCTATCTTAAACACACGGAATAAATAATACTACCGGAGAGATAATATTATTTGATATAATATGGTATAATATTTGGAGTGCAATTATATTTATATAGTGGAAAATAAATATAATTAATATTAATGGATTAATAGATTAATAGAATTTTGGGCCTGGGCTCAATTTAATCATTAATATTGGAAGCCCAATATTCCACCTCCTTTAGATCCCCTACGTAGCCTATAAAAGCACTAAATGGTCTTCTCTACTCTCATAACTTGAAGATCACAATTCTAGAGAGACAAAGGAGAGAAGCAGATCCATAGAGTTCGGAGGATCGTCGCCCACCCGACGTTCGAACGAGTGCAAGGAATACGTGGGAAGATTCAAAGGTCTTCGAATATCTCGTTTCTCCGTACAACGAGAACAATGGTAAAATCACGAACCCCCTCGATGATTTTAATTAATTCGTATATACATATGAATGAAGATCCGAGGGACGTACGAACCCGGGGATGACGATCGACCTCGCGGTGGTGATCGAGGATCACCGGACCGCGGGAGGTCGAGAGATCATCGCCGGGATCGATAGGACGAAACCTCGGCTGGACGCCGAGGGTGGTGGTCGAGCCTTAGGGCTTCGACCGTCGGCAGCGCACAAGGACCCCGGCTGGATGCCGGGGGTGCGATCGAGCGCGTGCTCGATTGCGTGGGGTGGCGGGCTGGTGCCGCCGCTGCTCGCACGGCGAGCAGCCCCCTCCTCCGCGGACGTCGAGTCGCCGGACTCGCCGTGGGGTTGCCGTGAGCAACCCGGCGATCGCGTGCGATCGCGAGCCCTTCGCGGGGGCTCGTCTGGGGGCAGCCGCCGGTTTATCTCGCGGCGGTGCTTTCGGTCGGGCTCCGGTCATGCGTGGTGGTTCGCGGTGGTTTCCGGGTGGGGCCACTGTAGCCCCCGGTACTAACCCTGAACTGGCCGATTTGAGGCAGAAGTACTCTGAACTGGAAAGGCGATTGAATGAAAATCAAATTCTCGCTGCCCCGACAGGTCGTCATAATGATCCTTTGGCCCCTGAGGTCGAACAAGCTCCCATGCAACTGGAAATTCAGCCCATGCAAACGACTTTGAATAGCGGCAAAACTGATCCAGAAGCTCATTTGAGCAGATTCAGGACATACATGTCCGGCCGAGGAACCACTGATGCTACTTGGTGAAATGTTCCCACTCACCCTGGGCGATATTCCCCACCAATGGTACGTTAGCTTACCCGCACATTCTATCAAATGTTTTGACGATTTGGTGCAGAGGTTTGTGTCGTATTTTGCATCCAAAGCATCCTATATGGAATATAGTCAGAAACTGCTTGGGGTCAAACAGGGTGATACATAATCGGACGAATCTTATGTTGATCGTGTCGAAGAACTGCTTTTGGCAGGCGGTGAAGAGATTGGTGATAACCTCAAACTTCACACCGTGTTGGCAGGTTTGAGAAGAAATTCTAAGTTGTTTAAATCTGCAATGTTGAATTATCCTCGATCGTATGAGGATTTTAGGAGGAAAGCTGGGGCCCAAGTGGCATACCAGCGTCTTATTGCCGGTGGGGAACATTCCCCCGGGCAAAATAAAAAACCTCCTTTTTCCTCCGATCGAAGGCCAAATTACATTGGCAAAAAACCAGGCCCAAAGCCAACTGATCCACGGATGGATGAGATCCGTGAGTTGGAAGAAAAATTAACTGCCCAGACTGGTCATTCGCCAGCAAATATTCTGAATATTTTGATCATGCAAAAATCTGATCTGTTGGTTAAACCACCACCAATTTTAACTCCTCCGGACAAGTTGGATCCCAAAAAATGGTGTGCCTATCATGAAAAGATTGGTCACAACACCAGCCAGTGCAGGCAGCTGGTTAAACTGTTGTGGAAACTTTTCCAGGATGGAAAGCTGTGGCAATTCTTGCCCAGGCCGGGTGCAGGGGGAAATCCGCAGGGGCCTCCTCCCCAGGAAGTACCCGCACCGGCACCACCACCACCTCCATCGGCACAGGGCCCACCACGAGTGGGACAGATCATGATGATCGGCGGTTTGAGGCCGGTGAATGAGGAAAGCCACCGCAAGAGGAAGAGAGATTTCCAGATGTGGGAAGTGTGGTATGAAACGGCCCCGACACAGGGGTCGTCAATCTCTGATACGGCGGTGATAACTTTCACCCCGAAAGATCGAGCCGAGACAAAATTCCCAAAGGATGTGCCCTAGGTGATAAGGGCAAGAATCCTCGGTTTGGATGTGTCTCGCACGCTGGTGGACAATGGCGCGCATCTCAATGTTATCTACAAGAGGACCCTGGATTTGATGGGGAATCTGGCGCGCTATGTCAACCCGTGGGATATGGTGTTGAAAGGTTTTGGAGATGATGTAGTCATTCCGTACGGAGAAATCATTCTCCCGGTGGAATTGATGGATGCGAAGAATCCCAAAGTCATGATGGTTAGGAATCTGAAGTTTGTAACAGTTGATAAGGTTAGTGGCTATAATGCTTTGTTAGGCAGGCCCTTTCTGGATGCTTTTGAAGCAGTCGCCTCGTCCTACTACTACTGTATTAAGTTTCCAACACCCTCCGGTGCAGTTGGCACCGTCAGAGGGGATCTAGTAATGGCTAAAAGGACTTTGATGTATTTTCGCGATCTTGATAACTCCAAAACCAAAATAAACAATAACGTACCCCAAATTAATTTGGAGGAGACTAAAATAAAACAAATCGATCACATAAAAAGTGTTATCAAAATAAACGATCAAGAAAAAGAATTAAATCCTTCTCAGGAAAAACTTCACGGGGAAATTATTAAAATTCCTTCGGACAAAATAAACAATCCCCCCGAAAAAGGAACTGGCGTGGACTTAGCATCTACCATCCAAGAGCTCCCCCAATAAATACCGGAAATGGATGATTGGGGTTCAAGGGGTGGATATCAATGTAAAAAAGTACCAGTTGTGGAAATGGTCGAAACTCTGGATTCTATAGTCTTAGATCCAGAACAGGTTGAAAAGCAGATGTTGGAAATCAATATCCCGGGCTATCAAAAATTGCGGAAACGATAAACCGAACGAAATCCGTTCGCCGGAAAACACGCGAACCACCGTACGACACCGGAGCTCAACCGGAGCGTCGCCGCGGGATGAACCCGCGGCTAAACCCTAGCCGAGCCCCTCGCCGGGGCTCGCGATCGCGCGTCAGCCACGGTCGCATGGGGCTGCTCCGGCAGACCCCGACGGTGAGTCCGGCGACTCACCGCCGTCATCGGAGGAGGGAGGGGGCACCCGCCGCGGCACCAGCCTGCGGCAGCCCCCAGCGATCGACCTCACGGTCGATCGCACGCCCCGGCGTCCAGCCGGGGCTCCTTCGATACGCGCCGGCGGTCGGTGCCCTAGGGCTCGACCGCCACCCTCGGCTCCCAGCCGAGGGTTTCTTCGATATCCGCCGAGGATATCGAATCCTCGTCCCCGGAGTTCGTTCGTCCCGGATATTTGTTCATGTATATATTACGATTTAATTCACATAAACTCATAGAGGGTGTTTAACGATTTTACCTTCGATCTCGTTGTGCGGGGAAACAAGATGATTTGAATACCTTCGGATCTTCCTACGTATTCCTTGCACTTCGTTCGAACGTCGTGTGGGCGACGATCCTCCGAACTCCTATGGATCTCCTTCACAACTCTCTAGAATATCAAGTATGATAATCTTATGATGTGTCTTTAATTGTGAAGACCATGTAGTGCTTTTATAGGCTACGTAGGGGATCTAAAGGAGGTGGAATATTGGGCTTCCAATATTAATGATTAAATTGAGCCCAAGCCCAAATCTATTAATCCATTAATATTAATTATATAATTACTGTCACTATATAAATATAATTGCACTCCCAATATTCACCATATTATATCAAATAATATTTTCTCCGGTAGTATTATTTATTCCATGTGTTTAAGATATAAATATCCATGAATAAAATTTATTTATTGCTTAATTAATTTATTCATCTCTTATATCCGAGACTAGTACCATTCAACTTTAATTATTATGCGGAACAAATCCACTCATGAGGTTTGCATAATAATTCCTTATGAACTCATCTCGAGGATATTATCAACCCTTTCGAGGACACATTTTCCCGTCAAGAATTCACGGCATGTCATACATAAAATACCGTGACCCAACTTTGCCGGTAATTGATCGGTTATTCTAATCAATCAATTCCTTTGGAAAATCAAAGTCACTAATATTAAATGCACACACCCGCCATAATATCAGGGATTAAGAATAAAATACTCAGAGATTTAAATCGATTATCCAAGGCAATCCTAATCGATAAATCTCAAGCGATCCACTCAATACACCAAGTGTACAAGTATGATAAAATAATCAAGACCAATTATTTTCTCTCTTATAAAACGACTATACCGATGGAATAGTTCTTGTCCATCTAGGTCGTGAGCTACTGTTTGATTATATATGAGTGACTGATAGTATGATCTTCCGTGTGACGTCGCACACCATACTAACTACAACGTATATGATCCAGAACTATATTTGCATTTATTTAATTATAAATAATTAAAAGCAAACGATTATTTATTTAAATAGATTAAATGCTATGAACGGGAGTTTACGATACTCAAATCTAGACATTAAGTATACAACTCCATCAATCTACCACTTATACTAAGGTCTAGTCATTTCTTCCAAACTCCCGAATCCCATACCCATCACGTGCTTAATCTTCACTTCCAAAGAAGTGCCTCGTGCATGAGCATTCTAGGTTGCCGTCTCCGAAGTTATCTTGGTGACTACAGCGTCGTCTCACTCGACGATGACTCGTATCAGGTGGTACTTGCTCTATGTGTTTTCATCACTATGGACTTAAGATTTCTTTCAGTTTGCCATTACACCGCTATCTAAATAACCTTTGGTAAACTAAGAATCATATCCAAGTCCAGAGGTTATCCCGGAGCTTTACCAAAACTTCTGCTGCCTCTGAGGCCGCTATTTAGTCACATGGTGGAGTCTGAAAAGCATCATGCTTATCACTCTTCCATTCTAAAGCTCCACCTCCTTTTACAAGTGAACACATAGCCTGATATCGACTTACACTGATCTTGATTTGATTAGAGATCTGAGAGATGTAATCCAAAGGAACGATTCATATGCTTTGTTAGTCTAGAACAGTACTTCGTAAGTACTTTTACAGCAGTCGAATATTCCTTTCCAGGATTACTTTGATATCCTCCCACTATGCCAACTGCATAGTCGATATCTGGTTCTCGTTTTTGAACATTGCATTTTAAAGCTTTTCACACTCAAAGTAGGAAACTGCTTTCACTGCTTCTACCTCCTTTATGTGTTCACAACACATGCTCTTTAGATAGATGCATTTCTTGTCTGAAAGGTGACATACCTTTCTTGAAATTATGCATGTTTAAAACGAACCTTAATCGTATAAGATATCTAGGAGAAGTATAATGTTCTTTTCTCGAGATCCTAGATCTCATGAACATGATCTAACTTCTTCTTTATCTTATATATCAATTTTATCTTAGACAACCATTATTTTATGTCTGACAACACTTTTACATTGTTGCCAATGATAGAATGTTATCTACATAAAATCTCCGAGAAACACCACCTTGTTTCCATTACGTTTCCAATACACACTATTCGTCCATGCCTTTTGATGAATCCATCTAATGGATTATCTCATCAATTCGCAAGTACCACGAATTATAGCTTTGTTACAATCCACAAATGGATCAACTAAGCTTGTACTCTAAACGATCTTGCCTCTTAGCAATAACCGTTATTGCCCTCTAAGAAAGCACATTTAGATCTAGTACTGCCTCTATGTAGATCTAGGGATCGATTTCATGTTTACTAGATCCTGAGTTCAATAACTCTTCTAGTCTTATGAACATCTCCGGTTGATCAGCAACCTCCCACTACAATGGCATTCCAGTGTACTAACAGTAATAACAGTAGTTGCAGCTTGTGGTGTACCGCTAATCGGTTTGGCTGGTTTCCAGTCTTTGTCCTTTTCTCTCATTCTAAGGTATCTCGTCACTTTGGGCTTTGTGCTTCATCAAATAGTACTCCTCTAAGAACCGGGCGTTAGAACTTATAACGTCCTTTCTGGTTCATAGTACTATTGAACACATGACTTCTTGTTCTTCTAGGATATTTTACAACCACATCGAAATGCAACGTTGTCTTTCATAAATATCCATAGAACATAGGTAGTTCCGACTAACTCTTTCTTTTACCTTTCCATTAGAGATCCATTTCTTATTCATAATACACCATGTCTACACTTTAAAGTGTATGGTGTAGTCTTTTTTAATCTAATTCCAATTACTGATTATGCTATGTCTTCAGTCAGGTACTAGCCTCCGCGATTAGATCGTAGGCTACTTATGGATATACTTTAATAGTTCTTCACAATAGCCTTGCGTCCATTGACTTGTCAAAACACTTGCTTTTGTGGTATATCAAGTATTCTAATCCATACTTAGAGTATTCATTAAATGAAGTACTCGCACCTTTCTTGTCAGATTAGACATAGGTCTGCATGTCAGTGTTAATCATTTTCAATACTTGTCCGGATTCTACATCTTTTATCCAGAAAACTTTGCTTATGTTGGAATTCGATATCCCGGAGTTGCCGGAATTGCGGAACATGACAACTCCGATCAAAAACCCGTCGCCGGATAACACGCGAACACCGCGTACAAGCCGGAGCACGAACAGAACGCATGACGTGACCGAAGCCACGCGCACGCCCAGCCCGAGCCCCCGCACGCGGGGCTCGCGATCGCATGTTGCGATCGCTGGGAGCGATCGATCAGGGCTGCTCTGGCATCCCCCAGCAGCAAGTCCGGCGACTTGCTGCTCGCCATGGAGGGGCGGCTCGATCGACGAGCCGCTGCGGGCGCGCCAGCCGCCCGCCCGGCGATCGTGCCCTAGGGCATCGATCGCCCCCTCGGCTTCGGCCGAGGGCTCCCATGCACGCGTCCCCGGCGTACAGTCGGGGTTCACTTGGTTCGATCCCCACGGGGATCGATCCCCGGCGGTCCGGCGGCTCACGCCGCCACCACCCGTTCGATCCTCGTTTCGGGGTTCGTCCTCGGATCTTGGTTCGTCGGTGTTTACAATATATTAACGGTTAAAATCATAGAGGGGGTTTTCTAGATTTTACCTCGTTCTCGTTGTCCGGAAAAACGAAGAACTTCGATGACCTTGAATCCTTCCCACGTATTCCTTGCACTAGCTTGAACGTCGTGTGGGCGACGATCCTCCAAGCTTATGGATCTCCTTCACAACTCTCTAGAACTATCAACTAATGATATTCTTGTCTTTTGTTCTAATTGTGAAGACCATGTAGTGCTTTTATAGGCTACGTAGGGGACCTTAAGGAAGTAGAATATTGGGCTTCCAATATTAATGATTAAATTGAGTCCAAGCCCAAATCTATTAATCCATTAATATTAATTATATGATTAACTCCACTATATAAATATAATTGCACTCCCAATATTTACCATATTATATCAAATAATATTCTTCCGGTAGTATTATTTATTCCGTATGTTTAAGATATAAATATCCATGAATAAATATTTATTTATTGCATAATAAAATTTATTCATCTCTTATATCCGAGATTAGTACCACTCAACTTTATTATTATGCGGGAACAAATCCACTCGCGAAGCTTACATAATAAATCCTTATGAGCTCATCTCGAGGATATTATCAACCCTTATCGGGACATACTTTCCCGTCAAGAATTCACAGCATGTCATACATAAAATACGGTGACCCAACTTTACCGGTAATTGACTGGTTATTCTAATCAATCAATTCCTTTGGAAAATCAAAGCCACCTATATTATATGCACACACTCGCAATAATATCAGGGATTAAGAATAGAATACTCAGAGATTTAAATCGATTATCAAAGGCAATCCTAATCGATAAATCTCAAGCAGATCCGCTCAATACACTAAGTGTACATGTATGACAAAATAATCAAGACCAATTATTTTCTCACTCATACAACGACTATACCGATGGATTAGTTCTTGTCCATCTAGGTCGTGAGCAATCGTTCGATTATATACGAGTGACTGATAGTATGATCTTCCGTGTGACGACGCACACCATACTAAATACAACGTATAAAATCCAGAACCATAATTTGCATTCAATTAATAAAGCAAATGAATGTTTATTTATAAATAGATAAATGAAAGTGTACAAGGAGTTCAGATCACTTAAGTCTAGACATTAAGTATACTACTCCATCAGCTTAGTCGTATTATCTTCCAAATTCAATTCTTAGGTTGGAAGGTCCACTCCTTCAACTGAATTGATCAAATCATTTTCAACCTTTGAATCTTATTTGAATAAATACTACATAGCTTAAAATCCACAAGTATAATGACTTAGTAAAGAAATATCTCTAACAAGTAAAACGAATTATATACTACGGTTTGTTGCATCGTGGAGACTTAGGATTCATCATTCACATATTGCTAACTAATGTACCAGAATAGATAATATCATAATTTCTTCTCAATAATCATCAAATGATTAAAAGAAATAAATATCCATTCATTAATAATAGAAAACCAGAACATAGTTCTTTCTAAAATAAAAGGGGTACATAAAAGCAATAACTTGAAATGAAATCCTATAACTACTCAAAGCAGATAAAATGTCTTCCACTGCAACAACTGCCTCCTCTACAGCTTTGCCCATGTAGACTCGAACTCTTCTTCTCTAAGTCGCCGGGTTTTCTGGAACCCCTGCATTTGAAATGCAAATACCGTCAGTGGTTCCATATCTACACACCAGATTTCTGGTAGATAATACCGCTGACTATGTTTTAATGACTAAAGAAGAATTCGTACCTTTGTGAGGACAATCAGACCTCCAGTGTCCAGAATTCTTGCATCGGAAGCACTTGCCTTTTGGCTTGCTGGTCCCTTCACGCGGTGTTTGCCTCTTGGCACCACTGGGTTTCCAGACTTGCTTCCTTTTCTTCCCTCTACCTCCATTAGGCTTGAAGCCTTTGGACTTAGTAGCTACAAGTGCTTGACACTTGCCCTTCTTGTAGAACCCCTCTGCCGCCGTCAGTTCAGTCAGGAGTTCCGCTAGAGAATAAGATAGTTTACCCATATTATATCACATGCGGAACTGCTCAAAACCAGAGGCCAGAGATTGGAGTATGATGTCGACTTGCGTCTCCCCATCAATTTGAGCTCCTAGGATCTCCAACTCATTCAACAACCCCATTATCTTAAGAACGTGCTCCCCTACGGGCGTTCCTTCAGATTGAGTAGTTGTCATAAGAACTCTCATTGCATCTTGCCTAGCCGCACGGTCTTGATGCCCAAACATCTCC
This sequence comes from Euphrasia confusa, assembly GCA_954870475.1. NCBI lineage: Eukaryota > Viridiplantae > Streptophyta > Magnoliopsida > Lamiales > Orobanchaceae > Euphrasia > Euphrasia confusa. The sequence continues at coordinate 40,612,196 of OX940950.1, read as the reverse complement.
TTGAGGTTAAACAACATGTCATAGGCAGTGTCCATCGAGTGATGCTGGTTTTGGAGTACATTTGACATGGAAGCCAAAATATAGCACCTAGCCATCTCATCAGCCTTTTTCCACCTCCTATATGCCGTTCTTTCCTCATCAGTTGAGGCATTCGTGGGCTCAGCAGGACATTGATCATGAAGTACAAACTTGTACTCCTCAAAAGTTAGGACAATGTCCAGATTTCTCCTCCAATCAATATAATTGGGGCCAGTGAGTTTATTCTCCTTGAGTATCACAGAAAGTTGATTCATAGCTATTCTCTAAACCTATAAGCACATAAACAAATTATCAATTTAATTTCCGATATTATCTCCGTCAAATAATATCATTAAATTACTAATCACATCTAAAATCCCATCAGATATGGCAAGCCACATTGTGTGGACGTTTACCTATCCAAACGATTTTGCAATTAGATTTGCTTTGGTCGTACATCAATTATAGCGTTACTTCGTTTGGAAGAATACTATAAAGCGTACCTAAGTGTAAACCATTACTTAGTACTAAGGTGAATTGTTTGGAATCGCTATATTACAGCAAGCCACGTTGTGTGGACGTTTACGATAACTCACAATCCTTCACAATTCCCTATAACTGTCTACAACAATTAATCCAAAATCCCATCAGTATAGCAAGCCACGTTGTGTGGACGTTTACTATAACAAAAGATTTTTATAATTGACTCCCAATTACTCGAGACATTTAATCTTGTGAATCAAGACGTGGTAAATCATAAGTGAAACTCGAAGTTTCTTACCAGTGATTCACCATGCGAACAGCCCTATCTCTCATAGAATGAGGGAGCCGAGCAGACGATCGATCCAAGGATACGAAAGTATCTAATTTGTGTCATTCACATGACCAAGTGGCTTTGGCTCCATTACACTCCCCGGGGTGAGAATGAGTCGACTTGAAGTCAGTTTCAGAAAGACAAATTAGGCATTGTTTGATAAACTCAATCAATGTTTCTTTTAAAAGGAATTACAAGAATTCTCCTCCAATGACTCGTCTATACGAACTTCGAAAGTTCATAAGAGTCACCAAGAGAACAGCAATGGAGACCATGGGAATTGTTGGAGTTGTGTACTTAATGTCTAGATTTAAGTAACGGAAACTCCCGATCCATTGCCATTAATCTATTTAATTAAATAAACAATTATTTGCGTTTAATTATTTATAATTAAATATATGCAAATTATAGTCCTAGATTATATACGTTGTAGTTAGTATGGTGTGCGACGTCACACGGAAGATCATACTATCAGCTACTCGTATATAATCGAACAGTTGCTCACGACCTAGATGGACACGGACCAATCCATCAGTATAGTCGTTGTATGAAAGAGAAAATAATTTGTCTTAATTATATAATCATACTTGTACACTTGGTGTATTGGGCAGATCGTTTTGAGATTTATCGATTAGGATTGCCTTGGATAATCGATTTAAATCTCAGTGTATTTTATTCTTAATCTCCGATACTATTGCGGGTGTGTATATTTAATATAAGTGACTTTGATTTTCCAAAGGAATTGACCGGTTTAATTATTGGGTCAATTACCGGTTAAGTTGGGTCGCTATATTTTATATATGACATGCCGTGAATACTTGACGGGAAAGTGTGTCCCGATAAGGGTTGATAATGTCCCCGAGATGAGTTCATAAGGAATTATTATGTAAACCCTGCAGGTGGATTTGTTCCGCATAATAATTAAGGATGAATGGTACTAGTCTCGGTTACAAGAGATGAATAAATTAATTAGCAATAAATTAATTTTATTCATGGACATTTCTATCTTAAACGCACGGAATAAATAATACTACCGAAGAAATATTATATGATATACTATGGTTTAATATTGGGAGTGCAATTAATTTATATAGTGGAAAATAAATTAATTAATATTAATGGGATTAATAGATTTGGGCGTGGGCTCAATTTAATCATTAATATTGGAAGCCCAATATTCCACCTCCTTAAGATCCCCTACGTAGCCTATAAAAGCACTACATGGTCTTCTCTATTCTCATAACTTGAAGATCACAATTCTAGAGAAAGAAAGTAGAGAGGGTGATCCATGGAGTTCGGAAGATCGTCGCCCACACGACGTTCGAGCTAGTGCAAGGAATACGTGGGAAGATCTCAAGGTCTTCAAATTGAGTTCTTCATTTTTCCGAACAACGAGAACGAGGTAAATCGTAAAACCCTCTTTATGATTTAATCGTTTAATTATCGTAAAATTACCTTGAACCAAGATCCGAGGAACGACCCATGACGAGGTTGAACCGGGCGGTGGTGATCGAAGATCACCGGACTGCCGGCGGCTCAACGGCTCGAAGGGATGGGTCGAGGAGGCGTGAGCCTCGGCTGGACGCCGAGGGCTCGATTGCACAGGCTCGGTCGCGAGCTACGGGTTTTGCCGTAGCGGATTCGCGGGCTGTCCGAGCCCTCCCCGTGCACGATCAGCGGGCTGCTGCGAGCAGCCCGTACGCACGCACGGGACTCCAGCGGGCTGGACCACCGCTCGCGCGGCGGCGGCTGGCGGTGATCGCTAGCCACGGTTCGCCGTGGCTGGGCGTGCGATCACCGTGGGGCAGCTGGGGCGTGCAAAGGGGGCTGCCAAGGGCAGCCCTAGGCGGCTGCCAAGGACAGCCGCGAGCCCCATGCGGGGGCTCGACCGGAAAGCCGCGGGTTCGCCCGCGGTTAGGGTTTCGGTTGAGCCGGCCTTCGTGGTGGTTCGTGGCGGGTTTCCGGCAACCGGGATTTCGATTGGAGTTGTCGTTCCGCATTTTGACAACCCCGGATATTCGATCTCCAAAGGATATCGGTCGGAATTAATTAGATAATTTATTTATTTAAATTTATTAATTCCGGGATATCGATTTCCAACAAATCGTATCAGAGCGTTGGTTTTAGTTCATGGTATTTTTCGATAAATTGTTCTAACTTGCAGGGTTTCCGATTATTATGGCTAGATTTAATTATTGTTAATTAATGTCATAATATTTCTCTTGATTATTAATCTCTCGATGATGTCGATATTCGTTCTTGTGTGGTGAATGCTTGTTCTTATTTTTCCGGAAATTGTTTGAGGTCGTTTTCATGTAGAGAATCGATGCCGGATAGCGTAGTAATAAATTTGTAATTTATTTTACGTTAGATCGAGGACGAAACGACGACCGGAAAAGTGTGACGGAGGAGACAAAGTGAGGGAGGACTCTGATCGATCATCCCCATGATCGATCCATGGAGGATCGACCCGAGAGAGAGGGGGCAGCCGCGAGAGGCTCTCGGCCATGCCTAGCCACCGGTGGTGGTGGCGCGCCGGCTGGGGGCGGCGGCGGTGCTCCTCCTCGGTGGTGGTCGATCGGTTGGGGGTGGTGCGGAGATCCCCACTCCGTGCTACTCCTAACCGAGATTTGCTTTCCTAAATTATTCGGTTTTCCTATTTTGAGTATTCCTATTTTTGGGAATTCTCATGGAATAGGAAAAGAATAAATTTATAATTAATTTATTTTTCCTATTTAATTATTCCTTTATGGATTTTTTAATGGATTAGGAAAATAATTAATTTGGAAAGTTTTAAGAGTCCTTAATTAATTTTTCCTTATTTAATAATTCCTTTATGGAATTTTTAATAAAAAAGGAAAGAAATTAATTTAGAAGGATTAGGATTCCTAGATTATTTTATTTCCTTATTTCATTATGGAAATCTTCTAGAATATTCCAAGTGGGTCTTGGATAGGATTCTAGAGATTTAATTGAATTAGAAAGGAAAATAAAAATAAATAAAAATATTAATAATATTTAATTTTTTTTTTGATTTATTCGATTGACTTAATTTTCGAATTAAGTAACTTTTGGATTTATTAAAAATAAATAGATTTAAATATTGGAATTAATATTCCCGTCACATGGAGCATTCAAGAACGAAGACTGAAGACTAGAAGATGCGTACGGGGATGGAATAAAGCCATAATAGTCGGAAAATAATATTCTAATATTATTTTGATTATGTGATAATATCTTATGTGCTTTATTTCATGTATGCATGCTTATGTGTATTTAATTATGCATTAGATAGCGTATCCATTTGTTATAAAAAGCTAAGTGGGAGAGGGATTGGAAACAATGCCATGGTCTCCATTGCTGTTCTCTTGGTGACTTTTATGGACTTTTGAAGTTCGTATAGACAAGTCATTGGAGGAGAATTCTTGTAATTCCTTTTACGAGAAACATTGATTAAGTATATAGAACAATGCCTAATTTGTCTTTCTGAAACTGATTTCAAGTCGACTCATTCTCACCCCGGGGAGTGGAATGGAGCCAAAGCCACTTGGTGACGTGGATGACACAAATTAGAGACCTTCGTAGCATTTCTTGAAATGGATCGATTGTATGCTCGGATCCCTCATTCTATGAGAGATAGGGTTGTTCGCATGGTGAATCACTGGTTAGAAACTTTGAGTTTCACTTATGATTCTCCACGTCTTGATTTACAAGATTGAATGAATCAGGTAATTGGATGTCAATTATAAAGATCTTTTGGTGTAGTAAACGTCCACACAAATGTGGCTTGCTATACTGAATGGGATTTTGGATTAATTGATGTAGACAGTTATAGGGAATTGTGAAGGATTGTGAGTTATCGTAAACGTCCACACAAACGTGGCTTGCGGTGACGTAGCGATTCCAAACGATTCACCTTAGTACTGAGTAATGGTTTACACTTAGGTACGCTTTATAGTATTCATCCCAACGAAGTAACGCTATAATTGATGTACGACCGAAGAAAATCTAATTGCTAAATCATTTGGATAGGTAAACGTCCACACAAACGTGGCTTGCCATATCTGATGGGATTTTAGATGTGATTAGTGATTTAATGATATTATTTGGGGGAGATAATATCGGAGATTAAATCAATTGTTTGTTATTATATGTGCTCATAGATTAGGAATGGCTTTGAACCCACTTTCTGTGATACGTAAGGATTTTAAACTCATTGCTCCCTAAATATAATGATTGGAATAGAGATCCAGACATTGCCCAGACTGTTAAGAGTACAAGTTTGTACTCAGTGAGCTTTGTCCTCCCGAGCCTACAAATGTCTTAACTGATGAGGAAAGGACTGATTTTTATATCATGTTCAAACTCAAGGAGATGTTTAGACATGACGTAGTGGCTAGACAAGAGGCGATGAGGATACTCATAAAGGCCATTCGATTCAAGGAAACTCTTAAACACGTTTTTGAAATGATGGACCTTTTAGACGAGTTGAGACGGAAATCGCAAGCTCTTGTAGCCAAAGCCAAAGGTTTCGAACCTAAGGGTAAAATCGGGGGAAAGGAAAAGCAAGCAAAGAAACCCAGTGGTCCTAAGTTTCTTGGACCACAAGATGGGACGAGAAAGCCAAGAGGCAAGTGTTCTCGATACAAACAGTCTGGGTACTGGAAGTCTGATTATCCTCTCAAAGAAAGTACGAAATTTTCTTTAGTCGTAAAACATAGTCAGTGGTATTATCTGCCGGAACCTGGTGTGTAGTGTTGGAATTCGATATCCCGGGCTATTAAAAATTGCGGAAACCATAGCCCGATCAAAAACCATTCGCCGGAGATCACACGAACGCCGACGAACGCGCCGGAGTCTAGCCGAGGAGACCACACGCCCGAAGACGTGCGGCTGCCCCCGACCGAACCCCCGCGTCGCGGGGTTCACGCGATTACCGATCGCGTCGTGCGATCGGTTAGGGTGGGTGCTCCCAGCAGCCCCCGCGGCGAGGCCGGCGACTCGCCGCCGCTTGGAGGTCCCCGCCTTCACGGCGGGGTGGGGTGCGGCACCAGCCCGCGCCCCCCGCGATCGATCCTTGTGATCGATCGCAAGCCCTCGGCCCAGCCGAGGGTTTCTCCTCCGCGCGCTGCCAAACCCTAGCCGGGCGATCCCGCGGTCCGGTGGCTTTGCCACCACCGCGTGATCGTTCTTCTAATCCGGGTTCGACTTTCGGATCTTCGTTCTACGGTATTTTCAATAAATCCAAATCAAAATAATATCGAGGACGTTTAGATATTATACCTTCGATTCGTTGTTCGGAGAAACGAAATCAAACACCTTTGAATTTTCCCACGTATTCCTTGCACTCCGTTCGAACGTCGGGTGGGCGACGATCTATCGAACTCCTATAGATCTCCTTCAACTCTCAAGAATTATCAAGTATGATATTCTTGTCTTATTATGTGTGTATTAATTATGAAGGCCATGTAGTGCTTTTATAGGCTACGTAGGGGATGAAAAGGAGGTGGAATATTGGGCTTCTTATATTGGAGATTAAATTGAGCCAAGCCCATATCCATTAATCCTTACCAATATTAATTTTATTTATTTTCCACTATATAAATAAAATTGCACTCCCAATATTTACCCATATTATATCAAATAATATTTCTCCGGTTAGTATTATTTATTCCGTGTATTTAAGATTTAAATATCCATGAATAAAATTTATTTATTGCTTAATAAATTTATTCATCTCTTATATCCGAGAATAGTACCACTCAACCTTATTTATTATGCGGGAACAAATCCACTCGCGAGGTTTACATAATAAATCCTTATGAGCTCATCTCGGGGATATTATCAACCCTTCCGGGATACACTGTCCCTTCAAGAATTCACGGCATGCTATATATAAAATATAGTGACCCAACTCAACTGGTAATTAACCCAATAATTAAATCGGTTAATTCCTATGGAAAATCAAAGTCACTTATATTAAATATACACACCCGCAATTGTTTCGGGGATTAAGAATAAAATACTCCGAGACTTAAATCAATTATCATAGAGCAATCCTAATTGATAAGTCTCAAGCGATCCGCTCAATACACCAAGTGTACAAGTGTGATAAAATAATTAAGACAAATTATTTTCTTTCTCACACAACGACTATACCGATGGATTGGTCCGTGTCCATCTAGGTCGTGAGCTACTGTTTGATTAAATACGAGTAACCGATAGTATGATCTTCTGTGTGGGCCCGACACACCATACTAACTACAACGTATATAATCCAGGACTATAATTTGCATCTATTTAATTAATAATAATTAAAAGCAAATGACTGTTTATTATTAATAGGTAAATGAAAGTGCACAAGGAGTTCAGAATACTCAAATCTAGACATTAAGTATACTACTCCAACAATCTCCCACTTATACTAAGGTCTAGTCTTATCTTCCAAACTTCTGACTCCCAAACCCTCCAAGTGCTTGAAATATACTTCCTTAGGAAGTATCTTGGTGAAAGGGTCCGCTAGGTTGTCCTCCGAAGCTATCTTGGTGACTACTGCATCGCCCCTCTCGACGATGTCTCGAATCAGGTGGTACTTGCGCTCTATGTGTTTCGTAGCACTATGGGACCGTGGTTCCTTACTGTTTGCCACTGCACCGCTATTATCACAATAAATTGTCATAGCCTTGGGCAAACTCGGAATCACATCTAAGTCCTGGAGGAAATTAAGGAACCAAACTGACTCTTTCGCTGCCTCTGAGGCTGCAACATATTCAGCTTCCATGGTAGAGTCCGAAATGCACTTTTGCTTAACACTCTTCCATGATACGGCTCCACCTCCCAAAGTGTACACATAGCCTGATGTCGACTTACGCCGGTCCTTATCAGCTTGGAAATCCGAATCCGTATAACCCAAAGGAATCAGATTGTCTGCCCCGTAACTTAGAACATAATCCCTAGTATTTCGCAAATACTTGAAAATGCTCTTTACGGCAGTCCAATGAGCCTTTCCAGGATTACTCTGATATCTCACTACTATGCCCACTGCATAGCAGATATCAGGCCTCGTGCATAACATTGCATACATCAAGCTTCCCACAGCCGAAGCGTAGGGAACTGCTTTCATTTCATCTTTCTCCTTCTGTGTCCGAGGACACATCTCTTTAGAAAGATAAGTTCCTTTACTGAAGGGCAGTTCACCCTTCTTGGAATCTTGCATGTTAAAACGAGCCAGAATCGTGTCTATGTAATATTGCTGGGAAAGATACAATGTTCTATTCCGGCGATCCCTTATAACCTTGATCCCTAGAACATGTCCCACTTCTCCCAAATCTTTCATATCGAATTGTCTAGACAACCATCCCTTTATGTCTAATAACATCTTCACACTGTTGCCAATGAGAAGGATGTCGTCTACATAAAGCACGAGAAACACCACTTTCTTTCCATCACGTTTCCAATACACACACTATTCGTCCATGCTTTGAATGAATCCAAAAGATTGGACTACTTCATCAAACCGCAGGTTCCACGATCTCGAGGCTTGTTTCAATCCATAAATGGATCGATTAAGCTTGCACACTAGATGATCTCGCTCCTTAGCAATGAATCCTTCTGGTTGCTTCATATAAATCGTCTCGTCAAGACTTCCATTTAGGAAAGCTGTCTTGACATCCATTTGCCACACCTCATAGTCCATATGAGCTGCTATGGATAAGAGAATCCGGATCGACTTTATCTTAGCTACCGGCGAGAAGGTCTCCTCATAATCGATTCCCTCTTTCTGAGTATATCCTTTCGCAACAAGCCGAGCTTTAAAGGTTTCAACCTTTCCGTCAGATCCTCTCTTTCTCTTGTAGACCCATTTACACCCAATTGGCTTTACGCCGCTTGGTGGTTCTACAAGGTCCCAGACTTTATTTGAATCCATAGATTCAATTTCGGATTTCATCGCTTTCTTCCAAGAAGGCGCATCTATATCTTGTACCGCCTCATCATAGGTCCAGGGATCGACTTCATGAACTCCGGGTGCCGAGTCCGAAGACTCACCCAGTCCAATCCATCTGTCCGGTTGTTTAACAACCCTCCCACTACGACGGCGTTCCGGTGTATCAACTGTGACAGTATTAGGTGCAGGTTCTAGTGGTGTATCTATACTCGGTTCGGCTGTATCTAGGTCTTCCTTGTTACCTCTCAACTCATCAAGCATTATGTCACTTTTGGGCTTGTGGTCCATGACATAGTCTTCCTCTAAGAACCGAGCGTTAGTACTTATAACGATCTTCTGGTCCGTAGGACTATAGAACATGCCACCTTTAGTTCCTTTCGGGTATCCTACAAACAGCCGTAATTCTAATCTAGGTTCTAACTTATCGGCCCCTTGTCGCAACACATGTGCTGGACAACCCCAGATCCGAATGTGTTTCAAGTTAGGCTTGCGCCCACTCCACAATTCCATGGGTGTAGTTGGTACGGTTTTAGTTGGAACCCTATTCAGAATATATGCCGGTGTTTCCAAGGCATGTCCCCAGAACATAACAGGTAAATCCGAGTAACTCATCATTGATCGCACCATCTCCATAAGAGTCCTATTCCTCCTTTCTGACACACCATTCTGCTGGGGAGTATATGGTGAAGTCAGCTGGGATTCAATCCCATTCTCTGCTAAGTATGCCTTGAATTCTCCAGACAGGTACTCGCCTCCGCGATCAGATCGCAGGCATTTTATGGATTTACCACGAAGGTTCTCCACAAGAGCCTTGAATTCCTTGAACTTGTCAAAAGAATCACTCTTGTGGCGCATCAGGTATACATATCCATATCTTGAGTAATCATCAGTAAAGGTGATGAAGTACTCGTACCCTCCCCTTGCCTGAGTAGACATAGGTCCGCATACATCAGAGTGAATCAAATCCAATACTTGTTCAGCTCTTCGTCCTTTACCAGAAAAAGGACGTTTGGTCATTTTACCCTCTAAAAAGGATTCGCAGTTTGGAAGGTCCTCTCCTTCAACATCGCTGATTAGACCATCAGCTTTCAACCTTTGAAGCCTATTCGAGTTTATATGACCTAGCATCAGATGCCACAAATATAATTGATTCATCCTAGAAGGTTCCTTTCTCTTATTGGTGTTCGTAGATGTGTTATTACTCTCGGTTAGTTGCATCGTGTTAGACTCAGGATTTGTCACATACAAATCGTCTACCAATGTACCAGAACAGATAATCTCACTATTTCTTCTTATGATCATAGAGTGGTCAAAAGAAACAGAATATCCATTCATAATAAGTTTAGAAACCGAAATTAAATTCTTTCTAAAGTTGGGTACATAAAGACAATTATGTAGAACTAAAACCCTATTGTTGGAAATCGATATCCCGGAATTAATAAATTTAAATAAATAAATTATCTAATTAATTCCGACCGATATCCTTCGGAGATCGAATATCCGGGGTTTTCGAATTGCGGAACGACAACTCCAATCGAAATCCCGGTTGCCGTAATTCCGCCACGAACCACCACGGGGATAGCCCAATCAAAACCCTAACCGCGGAGATAGCCCGCGGCTTGTTCGATCGACCCCGCGTGGGCTCGCGGCTGTCCTTGGCAGCCGCCTAGGGCTGCCCTTGGCAGCCCCCTTCTTGCACGCCCAGCCACACCCGGGAGATCGCGTTCCAGCCACGGTCGAACCCGTGGCTCGCGATCGCCCCCAGCTGCCGCCAGCCACCGCCGCGCGAGCGGCAGTCCAGCCGTGCGAGCGGCAGCCCCTCCGCGTGAGCGGAGGCAGCGCCGTGCGAGCGGCGCTAGGCGTCCAGCCAGCGTACTCACGGGGATCCACCCTTCGCCGTGGATTCCTAGCCGCGGCGGTCCGGGGATCCTCGATCCCCATCGCTCGGCACATCCTCGGTTTGGATCTCCGTCCCTCGGATCTTGGTTCACGATATTTTCACGATAAATAAACGATAAAATCATAAAGAGGGTTTTACGATTTACCTCGTTCTCGTTGTTCGGAAAAACGAAGAACTCAATTTGACGACCTTGAGATCTTCCCACGTATTCCTTGCACTAGCTCAGACGTCGTGTGGGCGACGATCTACCGAAGTCCATGGATCTCCCTCTCTACTTTCTCTCTCTAGAATTGTGATCTTCAAGTTATGAGATATGAGAATAGAGAAGACCAAGTAGTGCTTTTATAGGCTACGTAGGGGATCTTAAGGAGGTGGAATATTGGGCTTCCAATATTAATTATTAAATTGAGCCCAAGCCCAAAATCTATTAATCCATTAATATTAATTAATTCTATTTTCCACTATATAAAATTAATTGCACTCCCAATATTAAACCATATTATATCAAATAATATTTCTCCGGTAGTATTATTTATTCCGTGTATTTAAGATATAAATATCCATGAATAAAATTAATTTATTGCTAATTAATTTATTCATCTCTTATATCCGAGACCAGTACCATTCAACCTTAATTATTATGCGGAACAAATCCACCTGCAGGGTTTACATAATAATTCCTTATGAACTCATCTCGGGGATATTATCAACCCTTACGGGATACACTTTCCTGTCAAGAATTCACGGCATGCCATATATAAAATATAGTGACCCAACTTAACCGGTAATTAACCCAATAATTAAATCGGTTAATTCCTTTGGTAAATCAAAGTCACTTATATTAAATATACCCACCCGCAATAGTATCAGGGATTAAGAATAAAATACTCTGAGACTTGAATCATTTATCAAAGGCAATCCTAATTGATAAGTCTCAAGCGATCCGCTCAATACACCAAGTGTACAAGTGTGATAAAATAATCAAGACAGATCATTTTCTCTCTCACACAACGACTATACCGATGGATTGGTCCGTGTCCATCTAGGTCGTGAGCAACTGTTCGATTAAATACGAGTAACCGATAGTATGATCTTCTGTGTGGGCCCGACACACCATACTAACTACAACGTATAAAATCCAGGACTATAATTTGCATATATTTAATTATAAATAATTAAATGCAAATAATTGTTTATTGAATTAAATAGATTAGTGGCAATGGATCGTGAGTTTCCGTTACTTAAATCTAGACATTAAGTACACAACTCCAACACCTATCACTACTAAAGCGTAAGTGAATGTCTCCCACTGCAACAGCCGCCACCCTCGCGGCATTGCCCATGTAGACCACGATTTCTCCCTCTCTAAGTCTCCGGGTTTCCTGGAACCCCTGCAATGAATTGCAGACATGATCAGTGGCCCCCGTATCTACACACCAGGTGCTTGTAGATATCACCACTGATAATGTTTCGGTGACTAAGGAAAATTTCGTACCTTTGATGAGAGGACAATCAGACTTCCAGTGCCCAGACTGCTTGCATCGAAAGCATTTGCCTCGCGGCTTGCTCTTCCCAATCCGTGGTTCAAAACCACTGGGCCTCTTTGCTTGTACTTCCAACTTGGCCACTAGAGCTTGTGATTCTCTGATCATACTTATCAGTTCATTTCTTTTGAAATCGTTTTTAAGCGATTCCTCAAGAGGACTGAACTTAATGAGTATGTCAATCACCTCTAGTCCGGCTTCCTTACTATGTCCTAACATCTTCTTGAGGTCATTTTCAATGTCCTCATCAGTTGGAAAAATAGTGGATTCGGAAGGTTCAACAGTCTGAACATTGTCCAGATTTCTTTCCCAAACATCACTATATGGAACCAGTGAGTTTTCATCTTTAAGTATATCACAAAGTGGGGTCACAACCATTCTTAACCTATAAGCACATAAAACAAACAAACAATTTAATATCCGATATTATCTCCCTTAAATAATATCATTAAATCACTAATCACATCTAAAATCCCATCAGGTAAGGTAAGCCACGTGGTGTGGACGTTTACCCACCCAAACGACTTAGCAATTAGATTTTCTTTGGTCATACATCTCTTATAGCGTAACCTCGTGGGGAGGAATACTATAATGCGTATCTAAGTGTAAACCATTACTCAGCACCAAAGTAAATCGTTTGGAATTGCTACATTACCGCAAGCCACGTGGTGTGGACGTTTACGACAACTTCACAACTCTTTACAATTTCTTACAACTGTCTACATCAATTAATCCAAAATCCGTCAGCATAGCAAGCCACGTGGTGTGGACGTTTACTACACCAAGAGATCTTTATAATTGACTCCCAATTACTTGATCCATTCGATCTTGTAAATCAAGACGCGGAGAATCATGAGTGAAACTCGAAGTTTCTTACCAGTGATTCACCATGCGAACAACCCTATCTCTCATAAATGAGGGAGCCGAGCAGACAATCGATCCATCTATCAAAGAATGGTACGAAGGTCTCTAATTTGTGTCCTCTACATGACCAAGTGGCTTTGGCTCCATTCCACTCTCCGGGGTGAGAATGAGTCGACTTGAAATCAGCTTTGGAAAGACAAATTAGGCATTGTTTGATAAACTTAATCAATGTTTCTCGTAAGAGGAATTACAAGAACTTTCCTTCAATAACTTATCTATATAAACTTCAAAAGTTTATAAAAGTCACCAAGAAAGCAGCAATGGAGACCATGGGTATGTTTCCATACCCTCTCCCACTTAGCTTTTTACAATAAAGGGATACGCTATCTAGTGCATAAAGTAAACACATATAGCATGCATACATGTAATAAAGCACATAGTATTATCACATAATCAAAATAATACTAGAATATTATTTTCCGACTATTATGGCTTTATCACATCTCCGTACGCATCTTCTAGTCTTCAGTCTTCGTTTCTTGAATGCTTCATGTGACGAGAATATTAATTTCCAATATTTAAATCTATTCATTTTCAATTAATCCAAAAGTTACTTAATTCGAAAATTAAGTCAATCGAATATATCGAAAATAAAATTAAATATTATTAATATTTTTATTTATTTTTATTTTCCTTTTCTACTCCATTAAATCTCTAGAATAATCTATCCAAGACCCACTTGGAATATTCTAGAAGATTTCCATAATGGAATAAGGAAATAAAATAAATTAGGACTCTTCTACTTTCCATAATTAATTAATTTCCTTCTAATGAAAATTCCCAAGAATAGGAATAATCAAATAGGAAATAAATTAATATCAAATTAATTAGATTCCTAATCCATGAATATTTCCATAAAATAGAAATAATCAAATAGGAATCCTAATTAATTCCAAATTGATTCTTTTCCTTATCCATGAGAGTTCCCAAAAAATAGGAGTACTCAAAAAGGAAAAATCCGAATCAATTAGGAAAGTAAATTTCCGGTAGGAGTAGCATGGGTTGGGAGACCCCACGCCACCCCCACCTCGACCGACCGCCGCCTAAGCCACGCCGCCGCCGCCCGCCCCACGCGCCACCACCACTGGTGGCCGGCGTGGCCGAGACTCCCACGGACAGCCCCTCGTTGGGACGAGGGTCGATCGATCCTCATGGGATCGATCATGGGGATTGATCGATCCCCGGTCCTTCGTCTTCTCGTCACTTCGTCTTCTCCGGGGTCTTCGATTCATCGATCCAATCGCAAAATAAATTACATAATCTAAATTATAATTCCGGTATCGATTCTATACATGAAATCGACCTTATACATTTTCCGGAAAAACATAGAACGTAATAATAAATCCTAAATTCGGTCAACCCCCGAATTTTTACTATTACAAGCATTCACCACCAAAAACGAATCTTGACATGTCCGAGAGTTTAATAAAACCAAGAATTATGACAAAATAAATTAAACGAATAATTAATCAAGCCATAATAGTCGGAACCCTGCAAGGTAGAACAATTTTATCGAAAATACCGCGAACGTAAACCACGCTCTGATACCAATTGTTGGAATTCGATATCTCGGGCTATTAAAAATTGCGGAAACCATAGCCCGATCAAAAACCATTCGCCTGAGATCACACGAACGCCGAGGAACGCGCCGGAGTCCAGCCGAGGAGACCACATGCCCGAAGACGTGCGGCTGCCCCCGACTGAACCCCCGCGTCGCGGGGTTCACGCGATTACCGATCGCGCCGTGCGATCGGTTGGGGTGGGCTGCTCCCAGCAGCCCCCGCGGCGAGTCCGGTGACTCGCCGCCGCCTGGAGGTCCCCGCCTTCACGGCGGGGTGAGGTGCGGCACCAGCCCGCGCCCCCCGCGATCGATCCTTGTGATCGATCGCAAGCCCTCGGCCCAGCTGAGGGTTTCTCCTCCGCGCACCGCCAAACCCTAGCCGGGCGATCCCGCGGTCCGGTGGCTTCGCCACCACCGCGTGATCGTTCGTCTAATTCGGGTTCGACTTTCGGATCTTCGTTCTACAGTATTTTCAATAAATCCAAATCAAAATAATATCGAGGACGTTTAGATATTATACCTTCGATTCGTTGTTCGGAGAAACGAAATCAAACACCTTTGAATCTTCCCACGTATTCCTTGCACTCCGTTCGAACGTCGGGTGGGCGACGATCTATCGAACTCCTATGGATCTCCTTCAACTCTCAAGAATTACCAAGAATGATATTCTTGTCTTATTATGTGTGTATTAATTATGAAGGCCATGTAGTGCTTTTATAGGCTACGTAGGGGATCAAAAGGAGGTGGAATATTGGGCTTCTAATATTGGAGATTAAATTGAGCCAAGCCCAAATCCATTAATCCTTACCAATATTAATTTGATTTATTTTCCACTATATAAATAAAATTGCACTCCCAATATTTACCCATATTATATCAAATAATATTTCTCCGGTTAGTATTATTTATTCCGTGTATTTAAGATTTAAATATCCATGAATAAAATTTATTTATTGCTTAATAAATTTATTCATCTCTTATATCCGAGAATAGTACCACTCAACCTTATTTATTATGCGGGAACAAATCCACTCGCGAGGTTTACATAATAAATCCTTATGAGCTCATCTCGGGGATATTATCAACCCTTCCGGGATACACTGTCCCTTCAAGAATTCACGGCATGCTATATATAAAATATAGTGACCCAACTCAACCGGTAATTAACCCAATAATTAAATCGGTTAATTCCTTTGGAAAATCAAAGTCACTTATATTAAATATACACACCCGCAATTGTTTCGGGGATTAAGAATAAAATACTCCGAGACTTAAATCAATTATCATAGAGCAATCCTAATTGATAAGTCTCAAGCGATCCACTCAATACACCGAGTGTACAAGTGTGATAAAATAATTAAGACAAATTATTTTCTCTCTCACACAACGACTATACCGTTGGATTGGTTCGTGTCCATCTAGGTCGTGAGCTACTGTTTGATTAAATACGAGTAACCGATAGTATGATCTTCTGTGTGGGCCCGACACACCATACTAACTACAACGTATATAATCCAGGACTATAATTTGCATTTATTTAATTAATAATAATTAAAAGCAAATGAATGTTTATTATTAATAGGTAAATGAAAGTGCACAAGGAGTTCAGAATACTCAAATCTAGACATTAAGTATACTACTCCAACATGTAGATATGGAACCACTGACGGTATGTGCATTTTAAATGCAAGGGTTCCAGGAAACCCGACGACTTAGAAAAGAAGAAATCGTAGTCTACATGGGCAATGCTGTAGAGGAGGCAGCAATTGCAGTGGAGGACTTTTTATAGGATTTCATTTTGAGTTATTGCTTTTATGTACCTTTCATTTAGAAAGAACTTTGTTCTGGATTTCTAATGAATAGATATTTTATTTCTTTTAATCATTTGATGGTTATAAGAAGACATAAAGATATTATCTATTCTGGTACATTAGCTAGCAATATATAAATGATGAATCCTGAGTCCACCACGGTGCAACGAACCGTAGTATGAAACTCGTTTTACTAATAAGAGATTTCTTTATTAAATCGATTATACTTGTGGATTCTTATGCTAAGTCATGTTTATTCAAATAAGAAGTTCAAAGGTCGAAAATTGATATTTGATCAATTAAGTTGAAGGAATGGACCTTCCGACCTATGAATCTAATTTGGAAGATAAAATGACTAAGAAATCCTTTATGGATATAAGATATAAGATCCGGACAAGTATAAGAGTTGATTGACTCTGATGTATGCAGACCTATGTCTACTCAGACAATAAGGTACGAGTACTTCATTTGATGATTACTCGAGAAATGGATTAGAATACCTGATGTGCCACAAAAGCAAGTGTTTTGACAAGTCAATGGACACTAAGCGATTGTGGAGAACCATCAAGGTATATCCATTTATAGCCTGCGATTAGATCGCGGAGGCAAGTACCTGTCTGAGGAATGCATGGCATACTAATCAGAGATTGGATTTGATCCCAAATGACTACACCATACACTGTTGTGTAGAAATGGTGTGTCGTAAACAAGAAATGGAACTCTTATAGAAATAGTAAAAGCATGAGTTATACGGAACTATCTGTGTTCTATGGATATGTCTGGAAACAACGGCGCATTCAAATACGGTTGTGGAATATCCTAGAAGAACAAAAGATGTGTGTTCAATAGTACTATGAACCAGAAGGACGTTATAAGTTCTAACGCCCGGTTCTTAGAGAAAGACTATATGATGAACCACAAGCCCAAAGTGACGTGATACTTTGAAATGAGAGAGAACGATAAGGACTGAGAACCAGCTGAACCAAGTAGCGGTACACCACTAACTGCACCTACTGTTATTAATGTTTATACACCGGAATGCCGTTGTAGTGGGAGGTTGTGTGACAACCAAAGGTATTCATAAGACTAGGAGAGTTTTCGGACTCTGGACCTAGTATAAATGAAATCGATCCCTGGATCTACATGGAGGCAGTACTAGATCTAAATGTGCCTTCTTGGGAAGCAATAAGGATTATTGTTAAGATGCAAGATCATTTAGAGTACAAGCTTAGTTGATCCATTTATGGATTGGAACAAAGCATTGAGTTTGTGGTACTCGCAAATTGATGAGATAGTCCATTTTATGGATTCATCAAAGCATAGACGAATCGTGTGTATTGGAAACGTGATGGAACAAGGTTGTGTTTCTCGGGTTTTATGTAGAGAACATTCTTATCATTGGTAACAATGTAAAGATGTTGTCAAGACATAAAATGAGGTTGTCTAGATAAATCAATATGAAAGATATAGGAAGAAGTTGGACATGTTCTTGAGATCTTGGATCTCTGGGAAAAAACATTGTACTTCTCCTGGACATCTTACATATATATGATTATGGTTCGTTTTAACATGCAAGATTCCGATAAAGGTTCGTTACCTTTCAGATACGGAATGCATCTATCTAAAGATATGTGTTTTGGAACACAAAAGGAGATAGAAGCAATTAAAGCAGTTTCCTACACTTTGAGTATGGAAAGCTTAATAAATGCAATGTTGAAAAACGAGAACCTGATATCGGCTATGCGGCAAGCATAGTGGGAGGATATCAAGGTAATCCTGGAAAGGAATATTCGACTGCTGTAAAAGTACTTTCGAAGTACTGTTCTAGACTACGAAGCAGACGAGCATTTCCTTTGGATTACATTCTCTTAGATTTCTAATCGAATGAGGACCGGTGTAAGTCGATATCAGGCTATGTGTTTCACTATTAAAGGAGAAGGAGCTTTAACATGGAAGAGTGATAAGCACGATGCTTTTCGGACTCTGCCATGGGTAACCAATAATAGCAGCCTCAGAGGCAGCGGAAGTTTTGGTATAGCTCCGGGATAATCTCTGGGACTTAGATGTGATTCTTAGTTTGCCAAAGGCTATGTAGATAGCGGTGCAATGGCAAATGGTAAGAAATCACAAGTCCATAAGTGTAAGATAACACATAGAGCAAGTACCACCTGATACGAATCATCGTCAGGGAAGGCGACGCTGTAGTCACCAAGATAACTTCAGAGTGGCAACCTAGATTGCTTATTCACATGGTACTTCTTGGAAATACAGGTTTAGCACGTGATGAGTATGGGAGTCGGGAGTTTGGAGGAAATGACTAGACCTTAGTACAAGTGGGAGATTGTTGGAGTTGTGTAATTAATGTCTAGATTTAACTAACGGAAACTCCCGATCCATTGCCATTAATCTATTTAATTAAATAAACAATTATTTGCGTTTAATTATTTATAATTAAATATATGCAAATTATAGTCCTAGATTATATACGTTGTAGTTAGTATGGTGTGCGACATCACACGGAAGATCATACTATCGGTTACTCGTATATAATCGAACAGTTGCTCACGACCTAGATGGACACGGACCAATCCATCGGTATAGTCGTTTTATGAAAGAGAAAATAATTTGTCTTAATTATTTTATCATACTTGTACACTTGGTGTATTGGGCGGATCGTTTGAGATTTATCGATTAGGATTGCCTTGGATAATCGATTTAAATCTCAGTGTATATTATTCTTAATCCCCGATACTATTGCTGGTGTGTATATTTAATATAATTGACTTTGATTTTCCAAAGGAATTGACCGGTTTAATTATTGGGTCAATTACCGGTTAAGTTGGGTCGCTATATTTTATATATGACATGCCGTGAATACTTGACGGGAAAGTGTGTCCCGATAAGGGTTGATAATGTCCTTGAGATGAGTTCATAAGGAATTATTATGTAAACCCTACAGGTGGATTTGTTCCGCATAATAATTAAGGATGAATGGTACTAGTCTCGGTACAAGAGATGAATAAATTAATTAGCAATAAATTAATTTTATTCATGGACATTTCTATCTTAAACGCACGGAATAAATAATACTACCGGAGAAATATTATTTGATATAATATGGTTTAATATTGGGAGTACAATTAATTTATATAGTGGAAAATAAATTAATTAATATTAATGGGATTAATAGATTTGGGCTTGGGCTCAATTTAATCATTAATATTAGAAGCCCAATATTCCACCTCCTTAAGATCCCCTACGTGTTGGAAATCGATATCCCGGGGTTAACGGAATTGCGGAAACATAACCCCGATCAAAATCCCTTCGCCGGAAACCACCGCGAACCACCACACGAACCGGGCCCGACCAAAGCAACACCGCCGCGGGATAAACCCGCAGCTAGCATTAGCCGAGCCCCGCGTGGGGCTCGCGATTGCACACGGCAATCGCTGGGGATGCATCGTGCATCCCCCGGGGCTGCTCGTAGCAGCCCCCGGCGGTGAGTCCGGCGACTCACCGCCACCGTCGATCGGAGGAGGGGGCGCCTGCCAATGCACCAGCCCGCGGCTGCCCCCAGCGATCGACCGAAGTCGATCGCTCGCCCGGCGTCCAGCCGGGGCCCTTCGATGTGCACCGATGGTCGAAGCCCTAGGCTCGACCGCCACCCTCGGCGTCCAGCCGAGGGTACTCTTGCGATCCCGGCGGGTTTCGCTTGACCGCCCGCGGTCTGGTGATCTCGGATCACCACCGCGCGGTCAAACCCCATCCCCGGGTTCGTCCCTCGGATCTTCGTTCATGCGTATACCCGAATTAATAATTAAAACCATCGAGGGGGTTCGTGATTTTACCTTTTTTCTCGTTGTACGGAGAAACGAGATCTATGAAGACCTTGAGACCTTCCCACGTATTCCTTGCACTAGCTCGAACGTCGGGTGGGCGACGATCTTCCGAACTCCATGGATCTCCCTCTCTACTTTCTCTCTCTAGAATTGTGATCTTCAAGTTATGAGAATAGAGAAGACCATGTACTGCTTTTATAGGCTACGTAGGGGATCTTAAGGAGGTGGAATATTGGGCTTCCAATATTAATGATTAAATTGAGCCCAAGTCCAAATCTATTAATCCATTAATATTAATTAATTTTATTTTCCACTATATAAAATTAATTGCACTCCCAATATTAAATCATATTATATCAAATAATATTTCTCCGATAGTATTATTTATTCCGTGTATTTAAGATATAAATATCCATGAATAAAATTAATTTATTGCTAATTAATTTATTCATCTCTTATATCCGAGACTAGTACCATTCAACCTTAATTATTATGCAGAACAAATCCACCTGCAGGGTTTACATAATAATTCCTTATGAACTCATCTCGGGGATATTATCAACCCTTCGGGATACACTTTCCCGTCAAGTATTCACGGCATGCCATATATAAAATATAGTGACCCAACTTAACCGGTAATTAACCCAGTAATTAAATCGGTCAATTCCTTTGGAAAATCAAAGTCACTTATATTAAATATACACACCCGCAATAGTATCGAGGATTAAGAATAAAATACTCTGAGACTTGAATCGATTATCACCGGCAATCCTAATCGATAAATCTCAACGATCCGCTCAATACACCAAGTGTACAAGTGTGATAAAATAATTAAGACAAATTATTTTCTCTCTTACACAACGACTATACCGATGGATTGGTCTGTGTCCATCTAGGTCGTGAGCAACTGTTTGATTAAATACGAGTAACCGATAGTATGATCTTCTGTGTGTCCATACAACACCATACTAACTACAACGTATAAAATCCAGGACTATAATTTGCATATATTTAATTATAAATAATTAAATGCAAATAATTGTTTATTTAATTAAATAGATTAATGGCAATGGATCGTGAGTTTCCGTTACTTAAATCTAGACATTAAGTACACAACTCCAGCAATCTCCCACTTGTACTAAGGTCTAGTCATTTCCTCCAAACTCCCGACTCCCATACTCATCACGTGCTTAAGTTGTACTTCCAAGAAGTACTATGTGAATGAGCACTCTAGGTTGCCGCTCTGAAGTTATCTTGGTGACTACCGCGTCGTCTCCCTCGACGATGACTCGTATCAGGTGGTACTTGCACTATGTGTTATCTTACACTTATGGATTTGTGATTTCTTACCATTTTCCATCGTACCGCTATTTACATAGCCTTTGGCAAATTAAGAATCACCTCTAAGTCCCAGAGATTATCCCGGAGCTATACCAAAACTTCCGCTGCCTCTGAGGCCGCTATTTGGTTACCCATGGCAGAGTCCGAAAAGCATCGTGCTTGTTACTCTTCCATGTTAAAAACTCCTTCTCCTTCAATAGTGAAACACATAGCCTGATATCGACTTACACCGGTCTTTATTTGATTAGAAATCTAAGAGAATGTAATCCAAAGGAAAAGCTTGTCTGCTCCGTAATCCAGAACATAGTCTCCAGTACTTTGAAAGTACTTAAAATGTTCATTACAGCAGTCGAGTATTCCTTTCCAGGATTACCTTGATATCCTCCCACTATACTAGCCGCATAGTAGATATCAGGTTCTCGTTTTCAACATCGCATTTATTAAGCTTTCCACACTCGAAGTGTAGGAAACCGCTTTCATTGCTTCTATCTCCTTTTGTGTTTCAAAACACATATCCTTAGACAGATGCATTCCGTATCTGAATGGTAACATACCTTTTCTCGGAATCTTGCATGTTAAAACGAACCATAATCATTTATATGTAAGATGTCCAGGAGAAGTACAATGTTCTTTTCTAGAGATCCTAGATCTCAAGAACATGTCCAACTTCTTCCTATATCTTTCATAATGATTTATCTAGACAACCATCATTCTATGTCTGACAACATCTTTACATTGTTGCTGTTGGAGTTGTGTACTTAATGTCTAGATTTAAGTAACGGTAAACTCCCCGTCATAGCATTTAATCTATTAAATTAACGAACAATTGTTTTGCTTTTAATTACTTGATAATTAAATAAATGCAAACCATGGTTCTGGATTTTATACGTTGTAGTTAGTATGGTGTGCATGGGCACACAGAAGATCATACTATCGGTTACTCGTATTTAATCGAACAGTTGCTCACGACCTAGATGGACACGAACTAATCTATCGGTATAGTCGTTGTGTGAGAGAGAAAATAATTTATCTTAATTATTTTATCACACTTGTACACTTGGTGTATTGAGCGGATCGTTGAGATTCATCGATTAGGATTGCCGGCGATAATCGATTCGAGTCTCAGTGTATTATATTCTTAATCCCCGATATTATTGCGGGTGTGTATATTTAATATAAGTGACTTTGATTTACCAAAGGAATTAACCGATTTAATTATTGGGTTAATTACCGGTTAAGTTGGGTCACTATATTTTATATATGGCATGCCGTGAATAATTGACCGGACAGTGTATCCCGTAAGGGTTGATAATATCCCCGAGATGAGTTCAAAAGGAATTATTGTGTAAACCTCATGAGTGGATTCGTTCCGCACAATAATTAAGGTTGAATGGTACTAGTCTCGGATTCAAGAGATGAATATAAATTAATTAGCAATAAATTAATTTTATTCATGGATATTTAAATCTTAAATACACGGAATAAATAATACTACTGGAGAAATATTATTTGATATAATATGGTTTAATATTGGGAGTGCAATTAATTTATATAGTGGAAAATAAATTAATTAATATTAATGGGAGATTAATAGATTTGGGCTTGGGCTCAATTTAATCATTAATATTGGAAGCCCAATATTCCACCTCCTTTAGATCCCCTACGTAGCCTATAAAAGCACTACATGGTCTTCTCTTTTCTACAACACACATCATAACTTGAAGATCATAATTCTTCTAGAGAGAGAAAGTAGAGAGAGAGAGAAGAGGATCCATAAGCTTGGAGGATCGTCGCCCACCCGACGTTCAAGCTAGTGCAAGGAATACGTGGGAAGATCGTAAGGTCATCATCTTGATTCCGTTTCTCCGCACAACGAATCAAAAGGTAAAATCATATACTCTCTTCTATGATTTTATGTAAATTAATTGTGATGCATACATGAACGGACGATCCGGGAAAACGACGAACTTCGGGGACGGGAATTCGAGATCCCCGGCGAAGTTCGAAGGAGCCCTCGGATGGGAGCCGAGGGGGTGCGGTCGAGCTCTAGGGCTTCGACCGCAACGGCACACGCGAGGAACCCCGGCTGGGAGCCGGGGTGGGCGATCGACCGCGGTGGTCGATCGCCGGGCAGCCGCGGCTGGAGCCGCGGCGGGTTCGCCGCTGGGCGAACCGCCCTCCTCGGGCGGTGGCGGTGAGTCGCCGGACTCACCGCCCGGGGCTGCCGGAGCAGCCCCAGCGATCGCCTTGTGCGCGATCGCGAGCCCCACGGTGGGGCTCGGCTAGGGTTTAGCCGTGGGTTCATCCCGCGGCGATGCTCTTGTCGAGCCCGGTTCTTCGTGGTGTTCGTGATCGGTTTCCGGCGAGAGGATTTCGGTCGGGTTATTATTTTCCGCAATTTTTTAATGATCCGGGATACCGAATTCCAGCAATTGGTATCAGAGCGTTTGGTTTCGTGTTCATGTATGTGTTCAATTGCGTTCTACCTTGCAGGGATTCCGACTATCATGGTTTAATTAATTGTTAATTATTCGTTCAATTAATTACTATTTAATTTACCATGATTGTTCGTTTATTAAACTCTCGGACATGTCGAGATTCGTTTTGTGTGGATGAATGCTTGTAATAGTAAAAATTCGGGGGTTGACCGAATTTAGGATTTATTATTACGTTCTATGTTTTCCGGAAAGTGTATAGGGTCGATTTCATGTATAGAATCGATACCGGAATTGTAAATTTATTTCTTGTAATTTATTTAGGTTGGATCGATGCCGAGACGACCGCCGGAGAACTCATGAGACGAAGAAGACGAAGAGGACGAAAAGAAGGGGGGGTCGATCATCCCCATGATCGATCCCCATGAGGATCGATCGACCCCACGCCCGGGGCTGCCCGTTAGGGTTTCCGCCCACGCCGGCCACCGGTGGTGGTGGCGCGTGGCTGGGGGACGGCGGCGGTGGTGCCCGGCGGTGGTGGTGGTCGGCG
This sequence comes from Euphrasia confusa, assembly GCA_954870475.1. NCBI lineage: Eukaryota > Viridiplantae > Streptophyta > Magnoliopsida > Lamiales > Orobanchaceae > Euphrasia > Euphrasia confusa. The sequence goes on along the minus strand of OX940950.1, from coordinate 40,587,514 downwards.
GTAGGGGGTGGTGCGGGGATCCCCACCCCGTGCTACTCCTAATCCTACCAAGATACTACTTACCTAATTGATTCAAGTTTTCCTATTTTGAGTATTCCTAAGTATGGGAACTCTCATGGAGATAGGAAAAGAATTAATTAATATTATTTATTTCCTTATTCTATTATAGAAGTCTTCTAGAATATTTCAAGTTCTACTTGGAATAGGAATCTAGAGATTTAATAGAATTAGATAGGAAAAGAATTAATATTATTTATTTCCTTATTCTATTATGGAAGTCTTCTAGAATTTTTCAAGTTCTACTTGGAATAGGAATCTAGAGATTTAATAGAATTAGATAGGAAAATAATTAATTAATTTATTTCTATTTGATTATTCCTATTTTATGGGAATTTTCATGGACATGGAAATTAATTAATCTTGGAAAGTAGAAGAGTCCTAATTTATTTTATTCCTTATTCTATTATAGAAGTCTTCTAGAATATTCCAAGTTTGACTTGGATAGATTATTCTAGAGATTTAATAGAATTAGATAGGAAAATAAATAAATAAAAATATTAATAATATTTAATTTTATTTTTGATTTATTCGATTGACTTAATTTTCGAATTAAGTATCTTTTGGATTTATTGAAAATAAATAGATTTAAATATTGGGATTAATATTCTCGTCACATGGAGCATTCAAGAACGAAGACTGAAGACTAGAAGACGCATACGGAGATGGAATAAAGCCATGATAGTCGGAAAATAATTTTCTAGCTTATTTTGACTATGTGATATGTGCTTTATTACTTGTATGCATGCTTATGTGTTTAATTATGCATTAGATAGCGTATCCCTTTGTTATAAAAAGCTAAGTGGGAGCGGGGATGGAAACATTCCCATGGTCTCCATTACTGTTCTCTTGGTGACTCTTATGGACTTTTGAAGTTCGTATAGATGTGTCATTGGAGGAGAATTCTTGTAATTCCTTTTACAAGAGACATTGATTAAGTTTATCAAACAATGCCTAATTTGTCTTTCTGAAACTGACTTCAAGTCGACTCATTCTCACCCCGGGGAGTGGAATGGAGCCAAAGCCACTTGGTCATGTGAATGACACAAATTAGAGGCAGTCGTACCATTCTTTGATAGATGGATCGATTGTCTGCTCGGCTCCCTCATTTTATGAGAGATAGGGTTGATCGCATGGTGAATCACTGGTTAGAAACTTCGAGTTTCACTTATGATTCTCCGCGTCTTGATTTACAAAATCGAATGCATCTTGTGAATGGGAGTCAATTATAAAAGTCTCTTAGTATAGTAAACGTCCACACAACGTGGCTTGCTGTACTGACGGATTTTGGATTAATTGATGTAGACAGTTGTAAGGAATTGTGAAGATTTGTGAAGTTGTCGTAAACGTCCACACAACGTGGCTTGCGGTGATGTAGCAATTCCAAACGATTTCCTTTGGTGCTGAGTAATGGTTTACACTTAGATACGCTTTATAGTATTCCTCCCACGAGGTTCCGCTATAAATGATGTATGACCAAAGGAAATCTAATTGCTAAATCGTTTGGGTGGGTAAACGTCCACACACCGTGGCTTGCCTTACCTGATGGGATTTTAGATGTAATTAGTAATTTAATGATATTATTTGAGGGAGATAATATCGGATATTAAATTGATTGTTTGTTTAAATGTGCTTATAGGTTTAGAGAATAGCTATGAACCCACTTTCTATGATACTCAAGGAATTCAACGCACTAGTTCCATACTGTGTTGGATGGAATAACGAGTTAGACATTTCCCAGACTGTTGCTGAGTACAAGTTTGTACTCAGTGAACTTTGTCCTCCTAAACCAACTCATGTCTCAACTATTGAGGAAAAAGATGATTTTGAGAAGTGGAACAGTGCTTTTGCATTAACCACCAATCATGATATCATGCTAAAACTCAAGCTTATGTTTAGAGACAACGAGAAGGTTAGAAAAGAGGCGATGAGGATACTCATAAAGGTCAGTCGCTTCGAGGAAACGCTTGAACACGTTTTCGAGATGTTGGACCTTTTGGATGAGTTGAGACAATCGCGAGCTCTTATGGCCAAAGCCAAAGGTTTCGAACCTAGGGGCATAAACCATGGAATGGAGAAGCAGACAAAGAAGCCCTGTAGTTCTACTCTTGGACCACGGAATAGGGTGAGAAAGCCTTCGAGCAGTCATTCTCAAAGAAAACTTTCTGGGGACTGGAAGTCTTTATTTTCTCCTGGAGAAGGTATGAGATTCTCTCCTTAGTCTTTAAAACATAGTCAGCTGGTTTATCTACCAGAACCTGGTTGGTAGATATGGATCCACTGACGGTATGTATGCATTTAAAAATGCAGGGACACCAGGGAACCCAAAGACTTGGAAATGGAGGAATAGTCAAGGCAAAGTTGTGGAGGAGGCAGCGGTTGCAGTGGAAGACATTTATCTGCTTTAGTAGTTAAATAGGATTTCATTTCAAAGTTATTGCATTATGTACCCCTTTATTTTAGAAAGAATGTTTTGTTCTGGATTTCTATTATTAATGAATGCATATTTTATTTCTTTAATCATTGGATGATTTTGATAAGAAATAATGGCATTATCTATTCTGGTACATTAGATAGCAATATATGAATGATGAATCCTTAGTCTACCACGATGCAACAAACCGTTCTATAACTTGTTTTACTTGTTAGATATTTCTTTATTGATCATTATACTTGTGAATTCTTATACTTAGTAGTATTTTTCAAATAAGATTCAAATGGTCGAAATTGATTTGATCAATTAAAGTTGAAGGAATGGACCTTCCGACCTAAGGGTTTAATTTGAAGGATAATACATCTAAGTAAACCTTTCTGGATAAAGGATAGAATTCAGACAAGTATTGGAAATGATTACATATGCAGACATATGTGTAAATTAGAAAGGTACGAGAAATTCTCTCAGAAAATACTCGGTGATGGATTAGAATGCTTGATGTGCCATAAAAGCAAAGTGTTTTGACTAGTCAATGGACACAAAGCTATTATGGGGAACCATCAAAGTATATTCATTAAGAGCCTGTGACTCGGTCACCAAGGCCATCACTTATCTAAGTAACACATAGCATAATCAAAGATTGGGATTCAATCCCAAAGAACCGCGCCATACACTTGCGTGTAGAGATGGTGCGCTATAAAGAAATGGAAAATCTAATAGTAAAAGAACAAGTTGTTCGGAACCACCTATGTTCTATGGATATTCCTGGATACAACGGCATATTGAATATGGTTGTAGGATATCCTAGATGAACGAAGTATTGTGTGTTCTATAGTACTACGAACCAGAGGGACGTCTCTCGTCCGGTTCATAGAGGAAGACTACTAGATGGACCACAAAGCCTAAATTGACGTAATACCTTGAAATGAGAAGAAGGACAAAAGACTAGGAACCAGCCAAACCGAGTAGAAGTGCACCACATACTGCACCTATTGTTATTACTGTTATACACCGGGACGCCATTGCAGTGGGAGGTTGTTGGACAACCAGAGATATTCATAAGGCTAGAGGAGTTCGGACTCTGGATCTAGTAAAGATGAAATCGACCCCTAGATCTGCATAAGGGCAGTACTAGACCTAAATGTGCCTGCTTGGAACAATAAGGATTATTGTTAAGAGGCTAGATCATTTAGAGTACAAGCTTAGTAAATCCATTTATGGATTGAAATAAAGCTACGAATCGTGGAACTTGCGAATTGATGGGATAGTCTAGTTCATGGATTCATCAAAAGTCATAGACGAAAGGTGTATTGAAAACGTAATGGAAACAAGGTGGTGTTTCTCGGAGATTTTATGTAGATAACATTTCATCATTGGCAACAATGTAAAAATGCTGTCAGACACAAAATAATGGTTGTCTAAATAAATCGAGATATAAGATTGAGAAGAAGTCAGAGCATGTTCTTAAGGTCTTATGATCTAGAGATAAGAACATTGTACTTCTCCTAGATATCTTGTACGATTAAGGTTTGTTTTTAACATGCATACTTCTGAGAAAGGTTATTGCCTTTCAGAGACAGAATAAACATCTATTTAAAGGTTATGTGTTCGAACACATGAAGGAGATAGATGAGGACAAAGCAGTTTCCTATACTTCAAGTATGGAAAGCTTTATAGATGCAATGTTGTAAAACAAGAACCTGATATCAAACTATGCGGTTTGCGTAGTGGGAGGATATCAAAGTAATCTAGATAAGGGATGTTCGAATGCTGCAAGAGTACTTTCATAGTACTGACTTGAGCAAGACGAAATCTTCTTAGATTACAGATTCTCAGATCCAAAAATCAGAGAAGGACCAGTGAAAGTCGATATCAGGCTATGTGTTCACTTTTAGAAAGAGGTGGAACCATGAAGTGAAAGAGTGATAAGCAGGACGCTTTTCAGACTCTCTCATAACCGAATAGCAGCCTCAGAGGCAGCGGAAGTTTTGGTTAGGTTCCGGGATAACCTCTTGACTTGGATATGACTCTTAGTTTACCAAAGGCTATTGAATGGCGGTGCACGGTGAACTAGAAGAGGTCATAAGTCAAAAGTGATGTTAACACATAGAGCAAGTACCACCTGATACGAGTCATCGTCAGGGGAGACGACGTAGTAGTCACCAAGATAACTTCAGAGCGGCAACCTAGATTGCTCACTCACATAGTACTTCTCGGAATTACACTTTAAAGCACGTGATGAGTATGGGAACCGGGAGTTTGGAGGAAATGACTAGACCTTAGTACAAGTGGGAGATTGTTGGAGTTGTGTACTTAATGTCTAGATTTAAGTAACGGTAAACTCCCCGTCATAGCATTTAATCTATTAAATTAACGAACAATTGTTTTGCTTTTAATTACTTGATAATTAAATAAATGCAAACCATGGTTCTGGATTTTATACGTTGTAGTTAGTATGGTGTGCATGGGCACACAGAAGATCATACTATCGGTTACTCGTATTTAATCGAACAGTTGCTCACGACCTAGATGGACACGAACTAATCTATCGGTATAGTCGTTGTGTGAGAGAGAAAATAATTTATCTTAATTATTTTATCACACTTGTACACTTGGTGTATTGAGCGGATCGTTGAGATTCAGCGATTAGGATTGCCGGCGATAATCGATTCGAGTCTCAGTGTATTATATTCTTAATCCCCGATATTATTGCGGGTGTGTATATTTAATATAAGTGACTTTGATTTACCAAAGGAATTAACCGATTTAATTATTGGGTTAATTACCGGTTAAGTTGGGTCACTATATTTTATATATGGCATGCCGTGAATAATTGACCGGACAGTGTATCCCGTAAGGGTTGATAATATCCCCGAGATGAGTTCAAAAGGAATTATTGTGTAAACCTCATGAGTGGATTCGTTCCGCACAATAATTAAGGTTGAATGGTACTAGTCTCGGATTCAAGAGATGAATATAAATTAATTAGCAATAAATTAATTTTATTCATGGATATTTAAATCTTAAATACACGGAATAAATAATACTACCGGAGAAATATTATTTGATATAATATGGTTTAATATTGGGAGTGCAATTAATTTATATAGTGGAAAATAAATTAATTAATATTAATGGGAGATTAATAGATTTGGGCTTGGGCTCAATTTAATCATTAATATTGGAAGCCCAATATTCCACCTCCTTTAGATCCCCTACGTAGCCTATAAAAGCACTACATGGTCTTCTCTTTTCTACAACACACATCATAACTTGAAGATCATAATTCTTCTAGAGAGAGAAAGTAGAGAGAGAGAGAAGAGGATCCATAAGCTTGGAGGATCGTCGCCCACCCGACGTTCAAGCTAGTGCAAGGAATACGTGGGAAGATCGTAAGGTCATCATCTTGATTCCGTTTCTCCGCACAACGAATCAAAAGGTAAAATCATATACTCTCTTCTATGATTTTATGTGAATTAATTGTGATGCATACATGAACGGACGATCCGGGAAAACGACGAACTTCGGGGACGGGAATTCGAGATCCCCGGCGAAGTTCGAAGGAGCCCTCGGCTGGGAGCCGAGGGGGTGCGGTCGAGCTCTAGGGCTTCGACCGCAACGGCACACGCGAGGAACCCCGGCTGGGAGGCGGGGTGGGCGATCGACCGCGGTGGTCGATCGCCGGGCAGCCGCGGCTGGAGCCGCGGCGGGTTCGCCGCTGGGCGAACCGCCCTCCTCGGGCGGTGGCGGTGAGTCGCCGGACTCACCGCCCGGGGCTGCCGGAGCAGCCCCAGCGATCGCCTTGTGCGCGATCGCGAGCCCCACGGTGGGGCTCGGCTAGGGTTTAGCCGCGGGTTCATCCCGCGGCGATGCTCTTGTCGAGCCCGGTTCTTCGTGGTGTTCGTGATCGGTTTCCGGCGAGAGGATTTCGGTCGGGTTATTATTTTCCGCAATTTTTTAATGATTCGGGATACCGAATTCCAGCAGTTGCCAATGATAAAATGTTATCTACATAAAACCCGAGAAACACCACCTTGTTTCCATCACGTTTCCAATACACACTATTCGTCCATGCTTTGATGAATCCATGAAATGGACTATCTCATCAATTTGCAAGTACCACGAATTTCAATGCTTTGTTCCAATCCATAAATGGATTAACTAAGCTTGTACTCTAAATGATCTTGCCTCTTAGCAATAATCCTTATTGCTTTCTAAGAGAGCACATTTAGATCTAGAACTGCCTCCATGTAGATCCACGGATCGATTTCATGTATACTAGGTCCAGAGTCCGAAAACTCTCCTAGTCTTATGAATATCTCCGGTTGATCCACAACCTCCCACTACAACGGCATTCCGGTGTATAAACAGTAATAACAGTAGGTGCAGTTAGTGGTGTACCGCTACTCGGTTCGGCTGGTTCCCAGTCCTTATCTCTTTCTCTCTTTCAAAGTATTACGTCTCTTTGGGCTTGTGGTTCATCTAATAGTCTTTCTCTAAGAACCGGGCGTTAGAACTTATAACGTCCTTCTGGTTCATAGTACTATTGAACACACATCTTTTGTTCTTCTAGGATGTTCTACAACCGCATTTGAATGCGCCGTTGTTTCCAGACATATCCATAGAACATAGGCAGTTCCGTATAACTCATGCTTTTACTATTTCTATAAGAGTTCCATTTCATATTTCCGACACACCGTTCCTACACAAGAGTGTATGGTGTAGTCATTTGGGATCAAATCCCAATCTCTGATCAGTATGCCATGCATTCCTCAGACAGGCACTTGCCTCCGCGATCAAATCGCAGGCTACAAATGGATATACCTTGATGGTTCTCCACAATTGCTTAGTGTCCATTGACATGTCAAAACACTTGCTTTTGTGGCACATCAGGTATTCTAATCCATTTCTCGAGTAATCATCAAATGAAGTACTCGTACCTTATTGTCTGAATAGACATAGGTCTGCATACATCAGAGTCAATCAATTCTTATACTTGTCCGGATCTTATTTCTTATATCCATAAAGGATTGCTTAGTTATGTTATCTTCCAAATGAGATTCTTAGGTCGGAAGGTCCACTCCTTCAACTTAATTGATCAAAATATCAATTTTCGACCTTTGAACTTCTTATTTGAATAAACATTACGTAGCATAAGAATCCACAAGTATAAATGATTCATTACAGAAATATCTCTTAAAAGTAAAACGAGTTATATACTACGGTTCGTTGCATTGTGGTGGACTCAGGATTCATCATTTATATATTGCTAGCTAATGTACCAGAATAGATAATATCTTTATTTCTTCTTATAACCATCAAATGATTAAAAGAAATAAAATATCCATTCATTAGAAATCCAGAACAAAGTTCTTTCTAATATGAAAGGTACATAAAAGCAATAACGCAAAATTAAATCCTATAAAATGTCCTCCACTGCAACTGCTGCCTCCTCTACAGCATTGCCCACATAGACTACGATCTGTTCTTTTCTAAGTCGTCGGGTTTCCTGGAACCCTTGCATTTAGTATGCACATACCGTCAGTGGTTCCATATCTACACACCAGGTTCCGGTAGATAATACCACTGACTATGTTTTACGACTAAAGAAGATTTCGTACTTTCTTTGAGAGGATAATCAGACTTCCAGTACCCAGACTGTTTGCATCGAGAACAGTGGCCTATTGGCTTTCTCGCCCCATCTCGTGATCCAAGAAACTTAGGACCACTGGGTTTCTTTGCTTTCTTTTCCTTTCCCCCGGTTTTGCCCTTATGTTCAAAACCTTTGGCATTGGCTACAAGAGCTTGCGATTTCCGTCTCAACTCGTCCAAAAGGTTCATCATCTTAGAAACGTGTTCAAGCGCTTCCTCGAATGAATGACCTTTATGAGTATCCTCATCGCCTCTTGTTTAGCCACTACGTTATGTCTAAACATCTCCTTGAGTTTGAACATGATATCAAAATCAGTCCTTTCCTCATCAGTTAAGACATTAGTAGGCTCGGGAGGACAAAACTTCACTGAGTACAAACTTGTACTCTTTAACAGTCTGGGCAATGTCCAGATCTCTATTCCAATCAATACATTTAGGGACCAATGAGTTAAATTCCTCAAGTATCACATAAAGTGGGTTCAAAGCCATTTCCTAATCTATGAGCACATATAACAACAAACAATTGATTTAATCTCCGATATTATCTCCCTCAAATAATATCATTAAACCACTAATCACATCTAAAATCCCATCAGATATGGCAAGTCACGTGGTGTGGACGTTTACCTACCCAAATGATTTAGTAATTAGATTTGCTTCGGTCATACATCACTTATAGCGTAACTTCGTGGGGAAGAATACTATAATGCGTATCTAAGTGTAAACCATTACTCAGTACTAAAGTAAATCGTTTGGAACCGCTACGTCACCGCAAGCCACGTGGTGTGGACGTTTACGATGATTTCACAATCCTTCACAATTCCTTATAACTGTCTACATCAATTAATCCAAAATCCGTTAGTATAGCAAGCCACGTGGTGTGGACGTTTACTACACCAAGAGACTTTTATAATTGACTCCCAATTACTTGATCCATTGGATTTTTGTAAATCAGGACGCGGAGAATCATAAGTGAAGCTCGAAGTTTCTAACCAGTGATTCACCATGCGAACAACCCTTTCTCTCATTAGATGAGGGAGCCGAGCAGACAATCGATCCATCTATAAAAGAATGGTACGAAGGTCTCTAATTTGTGTCCTCCACATGACCAAGTGGCTTTGGCTCCATTCCACTCCCCGGGGTGAGAATGAGTCGACTTGAAATCAGCTTTGGAAAGACAAAATAGGCATTGTTTGATAAACTTAATCAATGTTTCTCGTAAGAGGAATTACAAGAACTCTCCTCCAATGACTTATCTATATAAACTTCAAAAGTTTATAAAAGTCACCAAGAGAGCAGCAATGGAGACCATGGGTATGTTTCCATACCCTCTCCCACTTAGCTTTTTACAATAAAGGGATACGCTATCTAGTGCATAAAGTAAACACATATAGCATGCATACATGTATTAAAGCACATAAATATTATCACATAGTCAAAATAATACTAGAATATTATTTTCCGACTATTATGGCTTTATCGCATTCTCGTACGCATCTTCTAGTCTTCAGTCTTCGTTCTTGAATGCTCCATGTGACGAGAATATTAATTCCAATATTTAAATCTATTTATTTTTAATTAATCCAAAAGTTACTTAATTCGAAAATTAAGTCAATCGAATATATCAAAAATAAAATTAAATATTATTAATATTTTTATTTATTTTTTATTTTCCTTTCTAATTCTATTAAATCTTTAGAATCCTATCCAAGTCAAACTTGGAACATTCTAGAAGACTTCTATAATAGAATAAGAAAATAAAATAAATTAGGACTCCTAATCCTTCCAAATTAATTCCTTTCCTAATCTATTAAAAAATTCCATAAAGGAATAATTAAATAGGAAAAATTAATTAAGGATTCTTAAAACTTTCCGAATTAATTATTTTCCTAATCCATTAAAAATTCCATAAAGGAATAATTAAATAGGAAAAATAAATTAATTCCAAATTAATTCTTTTCCTAGTCCATGAATATTCCAAAAGGAATAATCAATTAGGAAGACCAAATTAATTCTAAATTTATTTCTTCCTTATCCATGAAAATTCCCATACTAGGAATAATCAATAAGGAAATAAATTTATTCTAAATTTATTCTTTTCCTATTCCATGAGAGTTCCCAAAATTAGGAATACTCAAAATAGGAAAACCGAATAATTTAGGAAAGTTGAATTCCGGTAGGAGTAGCACGAGATCACGAGGACCCCGCGCCACCCCCACCGCCGATCGACCACCTCCGGGGAAGAGCACCGCCGCCCAGCCGGCCGGCCAACCACCTCACGGCGGCAGCCCATGGCCAAGGGCGATCGAGCCCTAGCCCCGTGATCAATCATGGGGTCGATCATCATGATCGATCCCCGGTCCTTTCTTCCTCTCGTCACTTCGTCTTTTCCGGCGGTCATCTCGGCATCGATCCAACGTAAATTAAATTACATAATTTAATTACAATTATCCGGTATCGATTCTATACATGAAATCGACCCTATACATTTTCCGGAAAAAGTAGAACGTAATAATAAACCTAAATTCGGTCAACCCCCGAATTTTTACTATTACAAGCATTCACCACACATAAAACGAATCTCGACATGTCCGAGAGTTTAATAAAAATTATGACAATAATTAACGAAGAATTATATCTAGCCATAATAGTCGGAAACCCTGCAAGGTAGAACAATTTATCGCATATACATATGAACTAGAACCAACGCTCTGATACCAATTGTTGGAAATCGATATCCCGGGGTTAACGGAATTGCGGAAACATAACCCCGATCAAAATCCCTTCGCCGGAAACCACCGCGAACCACCACACGAACCGGGCCCGACCAAAGCAACACCGCCGCGGGATAAACCCGCAGCTAGCCCTAGCCGAGCCCCGCGTGGGGCTCGCGATTGCACACGGCAATCGCTGGGGATGCATCGTGCATCCCCCGGGGCTGCTCGTAGCAGCCCCCGGCGGTGAGTCCGGCGACTCACCGCCACCGTCGATCGGAGGAGGGGGCGCCTGCCGCGGCACCAGCCCGCGGCTGCCCCCAGCGATCGACCGAAGTCGATCGCTCGCCCCGGCGTCCAGCCGGGGCCCTTCGATGAGCACCGGCGGTCGAAGCCCTAGGGCTCGACCGCCACCCTCGGCGTCCAGCCGAGGGTACTCATGCGATCCCGGCGGGGTTCGCTTGACCGCCCGCGGTCCGGTGATCTCGGATCACCACCGCGCGGTCAAACCCCATCCCCGGGTTCGTCCCTCGGATCTTCGTTCATGCGTATACCCGAATTAATAATTAAAAGCATCGAGGGGGTTCGTGATTTTACCTTTGTTCTCGTTGTACGGAGAAACGAGATCTATGAAGACCTTGAGACCTTCCCACGTATTCCTTGCACTAGCTCGAACGTCGGGTGGGCGACGATCTTCCGAACTCCATGGATCTCCCTCTCTACTTTCTCTCTCTAGAATTGTGATCTTCAAGTTTTGAGAATAGAGAAGACCATGTAGTACTTTTATAGGCTACGTAGGGGATCTAAAGGAGGTGGAATATTGGGCTTCCAATATTAATGATTAAATTGAGCCCAAGTCCAAATCTATTAATCCATTAATATTAATTAATTCTATTTTCCACTATATAAAATTAATTGCACTCCCAATATTAAACCATATTATTTCAAATAATATTTCTCCGGTAGTATTATTTATTCCGTGTATTTAAGATATAAATATCCATGAATAAAATTAATTTATTGCTAATTAATTTATTCATCTCTTATATCCGAGACTAGTACCATTCAACCTTAATTATTATGCGGAACAAATCCACCTGCAGGGTTTACATAATAATTCCTTATGAACTCATCTCGGGGATATTATCAACCCTTACGGGATACACTTTCCCGTCAAGTATTCACGGCATGCCATATATATGAAATATAGTGACCCAACTTAACCGGTAATTAACCCAGTAATTAAACCGGTCAATTCCTTTGGAAAATCAAAGTCACTTATATTAAATATACACACCCGCAATAGTATCGGGGATTAAGAATAAAATACTCTTAGACTTGAATCGATTATCGCCGGCAATCCTAATCGATAAATCTCAACGATCCGCTCAATACACCAAGTGTACAAGTGTGATAAAATAATTAAGACAAATTATTTTCTCTCTCACACAACGACTATACCGATGGATTGGTCCGTGTCCATCTAGGTCGTGAGCAACTGTTTGATTAAATACGAGTAACCGATAGTATGATCTTCTTTGTGTCCATATAACACCATACTAACTACAACGTATAAAATCCAAGACTATAATTTGCATATATTTAATTATAAATAATTAAATGCAAATAATTGTTTATTTAATTAAATAGATTAATGGCAATGGATCGTGAGTTTCCGTTACTTAAATCTAGACATTAAGTACACAACTCCAACACTACGTAGCCTATAAAAGCACTACATGGTCTTCTCTATTCTCATAACTTGAAGATCACAATTCTAGAGAGAGAAAGTAGAGAGGGAGATCCATGGAGTTCGGAAGATCGTCGCCCACACGACGTTCGAGCTAGTGCAAGGAATACGTGGGAAGATCTCAAGGTCTTCAAATTGAGTTCTTCGTTTTTCCGAACAACGAGAACGAGGTAAATCGTAAAACCCTCTTTATGATTTAATCGTTTAATTATCGTAAAATTACCTTGAACCAAGATCCGAGGAACGACCCATGACGAGGTTGAACCGGGCGGTGGTGATCGAAGATCACCGGACCGCCGGCGGCTCAACGGCTCGAAGGGATGGGTCGAGGAGGCGTGAGCCTCGGCTGGACGCCGAGGGATTGATCGCACGGGCTCGGCCGCGAGCTACGGGTTTTCCCGTAGCGGATTCGCGGGTTGTCCGAGCCCTCCCCGTGCACGATCAGCGGGCTGCTGCGAGCAGCCCCGTACGCACGCACGAGACTCCAGCGGGCTGCTGGAGCAGCCCCGCTCGGGCAGCTGGACCGCCGCTCGCGCGGCGGCGGTTGGCGGTGATCGCTAGCCACGGTTCGCCGTGGCTGGGCGTGCGATCACCGTGGGGCAGCTGGGGCGTGCAAAGGGGGCTGCCAAGGGCAGCCCTAGGCGGCTGCCAAGGACAGCCGCGAGCCCCATGCGGGGGCTCGACCGGAAAGCCGGGGGTTCGCCCGCGGTTAGGGTTTCGGTTGAGCCGGCCTTCGTGGTGGTTCGTGGCGGGTTTCCGGCAACCGAGATTTCGATTGGAGTTGTCGTTCCGCATTTTGACGACCCCGGATATTCGATCTCCAAAGGATATCGGTCGGAATTAATTAGATAATTTATTTATTTAAATTTATTAATTCCGGGATATCGATTTCCAAAAGGAATGTTGTTGGAAATTGATATCCCGGGGTTAACGGAATTACGGAAAACATAACCCCGACCGAAATCCTCGATCGCCGGAGAACACGCCGCGAGCCGCCGTACGAGCCAGAGCTCAACCAAGCACCACCACGGTCCGCCCGTGGTGCCCAGCTGAGCCCCCGCACGGAGCTCGCGATCGTCATGCGGACAATCGCTGGGGATGCTCGTAGCATCCCCGGGGCTGCTCGTAGCAGCCCCCGCAGATAGCTCACGGGCTCGCTGCTAGCGCACGGGATCACCCCGTGCAAACCGCTACAGGCGAACCCGTAGCATGCACGGGGTCGCTGCGAGTCGCCCCGCAGCTGACCCGCGATCGATCCGAGGATCGATCGCACCCCTCGGCTCCAGCCGAGGGTTTCCCGTAGCAACGCCGGCGGTCGAACCCTAGGGTTCCGACCGCCACCCTCGGCTCCCAGCCGAGGGCTTTCCTCGATCCCCGCGGGGATGTCGACCTCGCGGTCCATCCCCGTCCGCGGAGTTCGTCGTTTCCCGGATCTTCGTTCATGTATATATTACGATTATATAAATCACATAAAATCATAGAGGGTGTTTATCGATTTTACCTTTTATCTCGTTGTGCGGAGAAACGAGATTGATTTGAAGACCTTCGGATCTTCCTACCTATTCCTTGCACTAGCTTGAACGTCGTGTGGGCGACGATCCTCCAAGCTTATGGATCTCCTTCACAACTCTCTAGAACTATCAACTAATGATATTCTTGTCTTGTAGGTGTGTTCTAATTGTGAAGACCATGTAGTGCTTTTATAGGCTACGTAGGGGATCTAAAGGAGGTGGAATATTGGGCTTCCAATATTAATGATTAAATTGAGCCCAAGCCTAAATCTATTAATCCATTAATATTAATTATATGATTAATTCCACTATATAAATATAAATGCACTCCCAATATTCACCATATTATATCAAATAATATTCTCTCCGGTAGTATTATTTATTTCATGTGTTTAAGATATAAATATCCATGAATAAAATTAATTTATTGCTTAATTAATTTATTCATCTCTTATATCCGAGACTAGTACCATTCAACTTTAATTATTATGCGGAACAAATCCACTCATTAGGTTTACATTATAATTCCTTATGAACTCATATCGGGGATATTATCAACCCTTTCGAGGACACATTTTCCCATCAAGAATTCACGGCATGTCATACATAAAATACCGTGACCCAACTTTACCGGTAATTGATCGGTTATTCTAATCAATCAATTCCTTTGGAAAATCAAAGTCACTAATATTAAATGCACACACCCGCATTAATATCAGGGATTGAGAATAAAATACTCAGAGATTTAAATCGATTATCCAAGGCAATCCTAATCGATAAATCTCAAGCGATCCGCTCAATACACCAAGTGTACAAGTATGATAAAATAATCAAGACCAATTATTTTCTCTCTCATACAACGACTATACCGATGGATTAGTTCTTGTCCATCTAGGTCGTGAGCTACTATTTGATTATATACGAGTGACTGATAGTATGATCTTCCGTGTGACGACGCACACCATACTAAATACAACGTATATAATCCAGAACCATATTTGCATTTATTTAATTATAAATAATTAAAAGCAAACGATTATTCATTTAAATAGATTAAATACTATGACCGGGAGTTTACGATACTTAAATCTAGACATTAAGTATACAACTCCATCAATCTCCCACTTATACTAAGGTCTAGTCATTTCATCCAAACTCCCAACTCCCATACCCATCACGTGCTTAATCTGCACTTCCAAAGAAGTGCCTTGTGCATGAGCATTCTAGGTTGCCGTCTCCGAAGTTATCTTGGTGACTACAACGTCGTCTCACATGACGATGACTCGTATCAGGTGGTACTTGCTCTATGTGTTATCATCACTATGGACTTATGATTTCTTTCAGTTTGCCATCGCACCGCTATCTTAATAGCCTTTGGTAAACCAAGAATCATATCTAAGTCCAGAGGTTATCCCAAAGCTTTACCACAACTTCCGCTGCCTCTGAGGCTGCAGTTTGGTTACCCATGGTTGAGTCCGAAAAGCATCATGCTTATCACTCTTCTACTCTAAAGCTTTACCTCCTTTTTCAAGTGAACACATAGCCTGATATCGACTTACACTGATCCTGATTTGATTAGAGATCTGAGAAATGTAATCCAAAGGAAAATCCCGTCTACTTCGTAGTCTAGAACAGTACTTCGAAAGTACTCTTACAGCAGTCGAATATTCCTTTCCAGGATTACTATGATATCCTCCCACTATGCCAACTGCATAGTCGATATCCGGTTCTCGTTTTACAACATTGCATTTAAAAGCTTTCCAGACATCCAGTGTCGGAAACTGCTTTCACTGATTCTATCTCCCTTATGTGTTCCAAACACATACTTTAGATAGATGAATTCCTTCTTGAAGGTAACACCCTTCTTGGAATGATGCATGCTAAAACGAACCTTAATCGTATAAGATTTCTAAGATAAGTACAATGTTCTTTTATAAAGATCCTAGATCTTAAGAACATGATCTAACTTCTTCTTTATCTTATATATCAATTCTATCTTAGACAACCATTATTTTATGCCTGACAACACTTTATTGTTCCCAATGATAGAATGTTATCTTCATAAAATCTCCGAGAAACACCACTTTGTTTCCATTACGTTTCCAATATACATTATTCGTTCTTGCCTTTTGATGAATCCATCAAATGGATTATCTCATTAATTCACAAGTACCACGAATTATAGCTTTGTTACAATCCACAAATGGATCAACTAAGCTAGTACTCTAAATAATCTTGTCTTTTAGCAATAATCATTATTGCTTTCTAAGAAGACATATTTAGATCTAGTACTATCCTTATGCAGAGCTAGGGATCGATTTCATCTTTACTAGATCCAGAGTTCAACAACTCTTCTAGTCTTATGAACATCTCCGGTTGATCAGCAACCTCCCACTACAATGGCGTTCCGGTGTATAAACAGTAATAACAGTAGGTGCAGTTAGTGGTGTATCGCTACTTGGTTTGGCTGGTTTCCAGTCCTTGTCCTTTTTCTCTCGTTCTAAGGTATCTCGTCACTTTGGGTTTTGTGTTTCATCTGTTGGAAATCGATATCCCGGGCCATTAAAATTTGCGGAAAAATAATAACCCGACCGAAATCCTCGATCGCCGGAGATCCGACCACGAACCACCGTACGAGCCGGAGCTCAACCGAGCACCACCACGGTTCCGCCCGTGGTGCCCAGCCGAGCCCCCGCATGGGGCTCGCGATCATCTCACGATGATCGCTGGGGCTGCTCCGGCAGCCCCGGGCGGTGAGTCCGGCGACTCACCGCCATCACCGGAGGTCGGGGGAGTCACCAGCCGCGGCGCCAGCCCGCGGCAGTCCCCCCGGCGATCGAGCTAGGGCTCGATCACCCCAACCGCGGCGTCCAGCCGCGGCTCCCCTTCGATGCGCGCCGGCGGTCGAAGCCCTAGGGCTCGACCGCCACCCCTCGGCTCCCAGCCGAGGGTTCTCTCGATCCTTCGCCGGGGATCTCGAATCCCCGTCCCCGAAGATCGTCGTTTTCCCGGATCGTGCGTTCATGTATATGCTACAATTAATTCACATAAAATCATAGACGGGAGTTTATGATTTTACCTTTCGATTCGTTGTGCGGAGAAACGAAATCAAGATGACCTTACGATCTTCCCACGTATTCCTTGCACTAGCTTCAACGTCGGGTGGGCGACGATCCTCCAAGCTTATGGATCCTCTTCTCTCTATCTCTTCTTTCTCTCTCTAGAAGAATTATGATCTTCAAGTTATGAGAATAGAGAAGACCATGTAGTGATTTTATAGGCTACGTAGGGGATCTAAAGGAGGTGGAATATTGGGTTTCCAATATTAATGATTAAATTGAGCCCAAGCCCAAATCTATTAATCTCCCATTAATATTAATTAATTTATTTTCCACTATATAAATTAATTGCACTCCCAATATTAAACCATATTATATCAAATAATATTTCTCCGGTAGTATTATTTATTCTGTGTATTTAAGATTTAAATATCCATGAATAAAATTAATTTATTGCTAATTAATTAATTCATTTCTTGAATCCGAGACTAGTACCATTCAACCTTAATTATTGTGCGGAACGAATCCACTCATGAGGTTTACACAATAATTCCTTATGAACTCATCTCGGGGATATTATCAACCATTCCGGGATACACTTTCCCTTCAAGTATTCACGGCATGTCATATATAAAATATAGCGACCCAACTTAACCGGTAATTAACCCAATAATTAAATCGGTTAATTCCTTTGGTAAATCAAAGTCACTTATATTAAATATACACACCCGCAATACTATCGGGGATTAAGAATAAAATACACTGAGACTTGAATCGATTATCTCCGGCAATCCTAATCGATAAATCTCAAACGATCCGCTCAATACACCAAGTGTACAAGTGTGATAAACGTGTCCATCTAAGTCGTGAGCAACTGTTTGATTAAATACGAGTAACCGATAGTATGATCTTCTGTGTGTCCATACACACCATACTAACTACAACGTATAAAATCCAGGACTATGATTTGCATATATTTAATTAACAATAATTAAACGCAAACAATTGTTTATTTATTTAATAGATTAAATGCTATGACCGGGAGTTTACCGTTACTTAAATCTAGACATTAAGTACACAACTCCAACAATCTCCCACTTGTACTAAGGTCTAGTCATTTCCTCCAAACTCCCGACTTCCATACTCATCACGTGCTTAAGTTGTACTTCCAAGAAGTACCATGTGAATGAGCACTCTAGGTTGCCGCTCTGAAGTTATCTTGGTGACTACTGCGTCGTCTTCCTTGATGATGACTCGTATCAGGTGGTACTTGCTCTATGTGTTATCATCACTTTTGACTTCTGACTTCTTCCAGTTTACCGTGCACCGCTATCCAATAGCCTTTGGTAAACCAAGAGTCATATCCAAGTCTTAGAGGTTATCCCGGAACCTAACCAAAACTTCCGCTGCCTCTGAGGCTGCTATTCGGTTATGAGAGAGTCTGAGAAGCGTCCTGCTTATCACTCTTTCATTTCATGGTTCCACCTCTTTCTAAAAGTGAACACATAGCCTGATATTGACTTACACTGGTCCTTCTCTGATTTGAGATCTGAGAATTTGTAATCAAAGAAGATTTCGTCTTGCTTAATCTAGTACATCCAAGTACTTTTACAGCATTCGAATATCTCTTTTCCAGATTACTTTGATATCCTCCCACTACGCAAACCGCATAGTTGATATCAGGTTCTCGTTTTACAACATTGCATCTATAAGGTTTTCCACACTTGAAGTGTAGGAAACTGCTTTTTCCTCATCTATCTCCTTCATGTGTTCGAAACACATACCCTTAGATAGATATATATTCTGTATCTGAAAGGCAATAACCTTTCTCAGAATTATGCATGTTTAAAACAAACCATAATCGTATAAGATATCTAGGAGAAGTACAATGTTCTTATCCTTAGATCGAAAGATTTTAAGAACATGCTCTAACTTCTGCTCAATCTTATATCTCGATTCATTTAGACAACCATCATCTTATGTCTGACAATATCTTTACATTGTTGCCAATGATAAAATGTTATCTACATAAAATCTCCGAGAAACACCACCTTGTTTCCATTACGTCTCCAATACACCTTTCGTCTATGCCTTTTGATGAATCCATCAAATGGACTATCCCATCAATTCGCAAGTTCCACGATTTATAGCTTTGTTTCAATCCATAAATGGATTTACTAAGCTTGTACTATAAATGATCTTGCCTCTTAACAATAATCCTTATTGTTTTCTAAGCAGGCACATTTAGATCTAGTACTGCCCTTATGCAGAGCTAGGGATCGATTTCATCTTTACTAGATCCATAGTTCAAAACTCTTCTAGTCTTATGAACATCTCTGGTTGTTCAACAACCTCCCACTGCAACGGCGTCCCGGTGTATAACAGTAATAACAGTAGGTGCAGTTAGTGGTGTACTACTACTCGGTTTGGCTGGTTCCTAGTCTTTGTCCCTTTTCTCATTCCAAGGTATTACATCAGTTCGGGCTTTGTGGTTCATCTAATAGTCTTCCTCTAAGAACCGGACGAAATGTCCTTCTGGTTCATAGTACTATAGAACACAATCCTTTTTGTTCACCTAGGATATCCTACAACCACATTGTGCCGTTGTCTCTAGAAATATCCATAGAACATAGGTAGTTTCGAACAACTTGTTATTTTACTATTAGAATCCCTTTTCTTGTCACTGACACACCATTTCTACACGTAAGCGTATGGTGCAGTTATTTGAGACTTAATCTCAATCTTTGATTATGCTATGTGTTATTTAGATAGGTGATAGCCTCCGCGATTTTAGTCGCAGGCTTCCAATGGATATACTTAGAAGGTTCCCCATAATTGCTTTGTGACTAAAACACTTCGCTTTTATGGCACATCAAGCATCCCAATCCATTTTTCGAGTATTCTTAAAAGAACTACTCGCACCTTTCTAATTACACATATGTCTGCATATACCACTGATCATTCTCAATACTTGTCCGAATTCTATCCTTTACCGAAAGGTATGCTTAGTTGTATCATCTTCCAAATTCAATTCTTAGGTCGGAAGGTCCATTCCTTCAACTATAATTGATCAAATCAATTTCGACCTTTTAAATCATATTTGAATAAATACTACTAAGTATAAGAATTCACAAGTATAATGATTTAACAAGAAATATATCTAATAAATAAAACAAGTTATAGAACGGTTTGTTGCATCGTGGTAGACTTAGGATCTATCATTCATATATTGCTATCTAATGTACCAGAATAGATAATACCCATATTTCTTATCAAAATCATCAAATGATTAAAGAAATAAAATATCCATTCATAAATAATAGAAATCCAGAACAAAACGTTCTTTCTAAAATAAAGGGTACATAATGCAATAAACTTGAAATGAAATCCTATTTAACTACTAAAGCAGATAAATGTCTTCCACCGCAACCGCTGCCTCCTCTACAGCTTTGCCTTGACCATTCCTCCATTTCCAAGTCTTTGGGTTTCCTGGTGTCCCTGCATTTTTAAATGCATACATACCGTCACTGGTTCTAAATCTACCAACCAGGTTTCTGGTAGATAACACTGCTGACTATGTTTCAAAGACTAAGGAGAGAATCTTATACCTTCTTGAGGAGAAAATATAGACTTCCAGTCCCCAGAAAGTTTTCTTTGAGAATGAATTCCCGAAGGCTTTCTCACCCTATTTCGTGGTCCAAGAGCAGGACTACAGGGCTTCTTTGTCTGCTTCTCCATTTCTTGGTCTATGCCCTTAGGTTCGAAACCTTTGCCTCTGGCCATAAGAGCTTGCAATTGTCTTAACTCATCCAAAAGATCTAACATCTCGAAAACGTGTTCAAGCGTTTCCTCGAAGCGACTGACCTTTATGAGTATCCTCATCGCCTCTTTTCTAACCTTCTCGTTGTCTCTAAACATAAGCTTGAGTTTCAGCATGATATCATGATTAGTGGTTAATGCAAAAGCATTGTCCCATTTCTCAAAATCAGCTTTTTCCTCAACAGTTGAGACACGTGTAGGTTCAGGAGGACAAAGTTCACTGAGTAATAACTTGTACTCAGCAACAGTCTGGGTAATGTCTAACTCTTTATTCCATCCAACACAGTATGGAACCAGTGCGTTGAATTCCTTTAGTATCACAGAAAATGGATTCATAGCTATTCTCTAAACCTATAAGCACATTTAAACAAACAATCAATTTAATATCCGATATTATCTCCCTCAAATAATATCATTAAATTACTAATTACATCTAAAATCCCATCAGGCAAGGCAAGCCACGTGGTGTGGACGTTTACTCACCCAAATGATTTAGCAATTAGATTTTCTTTGGTCATACATCACTTATAGCGTAACCTCGTGAGGAGGAATACTATAATGCGTATCTAAGTGTAAACCATTACTCAGCACCAAAGTAAATTGTTTGGAATTGCTACATCACCGCAAGCCACGTGGTGTGGACGTTTACGATAACTTCACAACTCTTCACAATTCCTTACAACTGTCTACATCAATTAATCCAAAATCCGTTAGTATAGCAAGCCACGTGGTGTGGACGTTTACTACACCAAGAGACTTTTATAATTGACTCCCAATTACGAGATCCATTCGATTTTCGTAAATCAAGACGCGGAGAATCATAAGTGAAACTCGAAGTTTCTAACCAGTGGTTCACCATGCGAACAACCCTATCTCTCATTAGATGAGGGAGCCGAGCAGACAAACGATCCACCTTCAAAAGAATGGTACGAATGTCTCTAATTTGTGTCATCCGCATGACCAAGTGGCTTTGGCTCCATTCCACTCCCCGGGGTGAGAATGAGTCGACTTGAAGTCAGTTACAGAAAGACAAATTAGGCATTGTTTGATAAACTTAATCAATGTTTCTTGTAAAAGAAATTACAAGAATTCTCCTCCAATGACATATCTATATGAACTTCGAAAGCTCATAAATGTCACCAAGAGAACAGTAATGGAGACCATGGGAATGTTTCCATCCCCTCTCCCACTTAGCTTTTTATAACAAAGGGATACGCTATCTAATGTATAATTAAACACATAAGCATGCATACAAGTAATAAAGCACATAGTATCACATAGTCAAAATAATGCTAGAAAATTATTTTCCGACTATCATGGCTTTATTCCATCTCCGTACGCGTCTTCTAGTCTTCAGTCTTCGTTCTTGAATGCTCCATGTGACGAGAATATTAATCCCAATATTTAAAATCTATTTATTTTCAATAAATCCAAAAGTTACTTAATTCGAAAATTAAGTCAATCGAATAAATTAAAAATAAAATTAAATATTATTATTATTTTTATTTATTTATTTTCCTATCTAATTCTATTAAATCTCTAGAATAATCTATCCAAGTAAAACTTGGAATATTCTAGAAGACTTCTATAATAGAATAAGGAAATAAAATAAATTAGGACTCTTCTACTTTTCAAAATTAATTAATTTCCATGTCCATGAAAATTACCATAAAATAGAAATAATCAACTAGGAAATATATTAATTTATTAATTAATTATTTTCCTATCCAATTCTATTAAATCTCTAGAATCCTATTCCAAGTAGGACTTGGAATATTCTATAAGACTTCCATAATAGAATAAGGAAATAAATTAATTCCAATTAATTCTTTTCCTATCTCCATGAGATTTCCCAAAAATAGGAATACTCAAAATAGGAAAACCGAATCAATTAGGAAAGTGAATCTAGGTAGGAGTAGCATGGGTTGGGGATCCCCACACCACCCCCACCTTCGACCACCACCATCGACGGGCACCACCGCCGCCGCCCCCTAGCCACGCGCCACCACCACCGGTGGCCGGCGTGGCCGGAAACCCTAGCGGGCAGCCCCTTCGCGTGGGGTCGACCGATCCTCATGGGGATCGATCATGGGGATGATCGACCCCCCCGGTTTTTCGTCCTCTTCGTCTTCTTCGTCACACGTGTTCTCCGGTGGTCGTCTCGGCATCGATCCAACGTAAATAAATTACAAGAAATAAATTTACAATTCCGGTATCGATTCTATACATGAAATCGGCCCTATACAATTTCCGGAAAACATAGAACAATAATAATAAATCTAAATTCGGTCAACCCCCGAATTTTTACTATTACAAGCATTCATCCACACAAAA
Source organism: Euphrasia confusa (assembly GCA_954870475.1). NCBI lineage: Eukaryota > Viridiplantae > Streptophyta > Magnoliopsida > Lamiales > Orobanchaceae > Euphrasia > Euphrasia confusa. The sequence continues at coordinate 40,564,184 of OX940950.1, read as the reverse complement.
CGAATCTCGACATGTCCGAGAGTTTAATAATCATGGTAAAATTAAATTAACAATTAATTAAACAATTAATCAATTAATTAACCATGATAGTCGGAATCCCTGCAAGGTAGAACGATAATTGAACACATACATGAACACGAAACCAAACGCTCTGATACCAATTGTTGGAAATCGATATCCCGGGCCATTAAAATTTGCAGAAAAATAATAACCCGACCGAAATCCTCGATCGCCGGAGATCCGACCACGAACCACCGTACGAGCCGGAGCTCAACCGAGCACCACCACGGTTCCGCCCGTGGTGCCCAGCCGAGCCCCCGCACGGGGCTCGCGATCATCTCACGATGATCGCTGGGGCTGCTCCGGCAGCCCCGGGCGGTGAGTCCGGCGACTCACCGCCATCACCGGAGGTGGGGGGAGTCACCAGCCGCGGCGCCAGCCCGCGGCAGTCCCCCCGGCGATCGAGGTAGGGCTCGATCGCCCCAGCCGCGGCGTCCAGCCGCGGCTCCCCTTCGATGCGCGCCGGCGGTCGAAGCCCTAGGGCTCGACCGCCACCCCTCGGCTCCCAGCCGAGGGTTCTCTCGATCCTTCGCCGGGGATCTCGAATCCCCGTCCCCGAAGAACGTCGTTTTCCCGGATCGTGCGTTCATGTATATGCTACAATTAATTCACATAAAATCATAGACGGGAGTTTATGATTTTACCTTTCGATTCGTTGTGCGGAGAAACGAAATCAAGATGACCTTACGATCTTCCCACGTATTCCTTGCACTAGCTTGAACGTCGGGTGGGCGACGATCCTCCAAGCTTATGGATCCTCTTCTCTCTCTCTCTAGAAGAATTATGATCTTCAAGTTATGAGAATAGAGAAGACCATGTAGTGCTTTTATAGGCTACGTAGGGGATCTAAAGGAGGTGGAATATTGGGCTTCCAATATTAATGATTAAATTGAGCCCAAGCCCAAATCTATTAATCTCCCATTAATATTAATTAATTTATTTTCCACTATATAAATTAATTGCACTCCCAATATTAAACCATATTATATCAAATAATATTTCTCCGGTAGTATTATTTATTCCGTGTATTTAAGATTTAAATATCCATGAATAAAATTAATTTATTGCTAATTAATTCATTCATTTCTTGAATCCGAGACTAGTACCATTCAACCTTAATTATTGTGCGGAACGAATCCACTCATGAGGTTTACACAATAATTCCTTATGAACTCATCTCGGGGATATTATCAACCCTTCCGGGATACACTTTCCCTTCAAGTATTCACGGCATGTCATATATAAAATATAGCGACCCAACTTAACCGGTAATTAACCCAATAATTAAATTGGTTAATTCCTTTGGTAAATCAAAGTCACTTATATTAAATATACACACCCGCAATAGTATCGGGGATTAAGAATAAAATACACTGAGACTTGAATCGATTATCTCCGGCAATCCTAATCGATAAATCTCAAACGATCCGCTCAATACACCAAGTGTACAAGTGTGATAAAATAATTAAGATAAATTATTTTCTCTTTCACACAACGACTATACCGATGGATTGGTCCGTGTCCATCTTGATGGTACCGGTATACCGATCCAATCGATATACCGTGTGTGCGGAAGCGTGTAAAGCAATAGATCTACTATGCCATGATCTTAGTGCACACATAATGTGTATAAGAACACATTTAAACATATATATATATATACACATCCAATATATATATATATATATATATATATATATATATATATATATATATATATATATATATATATATATATATATATATATATATATATATAAGGTTTAACGATTACTTACTTTTGGTGATCGTTGATTTCGGTTAAGGTGGTGTTGAGTCGATTGAACCACCTTAATGGATCAGCAACTCAAAGATCTCCTTGTGAATGAACTCTTCACTCCTTTGGATCGTCCGGATGTTGAAGCCGCACAAATGGCCCGGCCTCTACGTGTTGCACACGAACCCGGATAATGAACACCTTTGATTGCTTGAGAATGGATCTCCAAGATCACCTCTTTTCTCTCTATATGTGTGGATTTTTGTGGCTGATGCTTGTGTGTGATGAAAATCAGATTTTCATCTATATAAACACACCATTATTCACACCATTACACCTCTATGTAACCTCCATCTTAATGTGCATAATGATGCACCATTAACATGCAAAAGAGGTTACAAAGGAGGTGAAAGGTCATGCCACATACACATGCCACTATGCATTGTATGTGGTCCCACTTGCTTGTGTGGCATGCCATGTCACACTATGTGACATGCATCCATGCAAGCCATGCATCCCATGCATGGGAATTAAATCCACGTAAATATTGATTCTAAATCAATATATATATCAATCATCGTACATTATCTTCGAGACCGTGTGTGACCCTGTAGGTATGATTTAATTGATCAATATTATATTGTTCCCAACAATTAATATTATCAAATAATCATTTAACATCCATAGACGACCTTATGACTTTATCGATTGCACACGTAGGATCGAAGGACATATCCCAACACATCTAGGTCGTGAGCAACTGTTTGATTAAATACGAGTAACCGATAGTATGATCTTCTGTGTGTCCATACACACCATACTAACTACAACGTATAAAATCCAGGACTATGATTTGCATATATTTAATTAACAATAATTAAACGCAAACAATTGTTTATTTATTTAATAGATTAAATGCTATGACCGGGAGTTTACCGTTACTTAAATATAGACATTAAGTACACAACTCCAACATCATCTAATAGTACTCTCCCAAGAACCGGGCGTTAGAACTTATAACGTCCTTCTGGTTCATAGTACTTTTAAACACATAACTTTTGTTCTTTCAGGATATTTTACAACCACATCGAAATGTGTCGTTGTCTTTCATAAATATTCATAGAACATAGGTAGTATCGATTAACTCTTTCTTTTACCTTTCCTTTAGAGATCTATTTCTTATTTATACACCATGTCTACACTTCGAAGTGTATGGTGTAGTTATTTGGAATCTAATTCCAATTTCTGATTATGCTATGTCTTCAGACAGGTACTAGCCTCCGTGATTAGTGTTGGAAATCGACTACCCGGGACATGTCCGTTCGACTACTCGAACATCCGGAAAAGCCCAGTCGGCATCCAGTGTGCACACTGTGTTCACGACGAAGCCCCTGACCCGAATTGCACCCAGCCATCGCACCCGAGGCACGACCGCGCAAAACGAGAGGCTTCTGGCCTCTCTGTCGTCCGACACCAGAAGGTGTCGTCCGACAAGCCTGCCCACTGTCGTCCGACACCAGAAGGTGTCGTCCGACAAGCCCGTCGGCCGACAGTCAAACCTGTCGTCCGACACCCGTCGCGAACAGCGGCGGGATTCGCCCGTTTTGGCTGTTCCGATGCGATTTTCTCGATCCGACTGCCATGCCGGAGGTCAGAAACCTCCCAGCAGTCCGAGAACATCACATCCAAACCACGGAACCGATCGTACGTTCAAAGTATGATCAACGAAATATGAGATCGAATTAAAAGTGCGGAATAAGAATCAATCTCATACCTTCTCGGTCGATTGTTGAGACCTTAGCGATTGCTAGTGTATGTCTCTGCCCCGATCCCAACCGTTGTGTGGGCAACGATCTGTTGGTCTCTCCTTTTCTGCTTCTCTGATAAACCACCGCAATGTCCCTTTTACTTTTCTGTGTAAAATAATTGCGCAAAGCTTTATTGATTTTTACAGAAGAAATTATATTTGCGTTAACGCAATTAATTTCTGCTGTAAAAATAAATGCGGCGAATGTTAGGTTTAGGAGAGGGCAAGGGGGGGGGTTTAAATAGAGCTACACTAGGGACCCCTTAGGTAAATAAACTCCGGGCTGAATTGCAATATTAATTAACTAGGAGTCCTTAAAAGAAAACCTTTAATTAATTACAATTCTAATTATTATTAATTCCACTAAATAATAATAATTGAATTCCCGAAATACATTTAATATTATTTCAACAATAATAATTCCGCCGAAATTACATATACGACTTTCCCCGTGTTTAAGATATCGAACGTCCACGAATTTATTTAATTACTAATAATTAAATTAATTCGTTTCTTATTATCCGAGACTAGTACCACTCATCCTTATTATCATGTGGAACAAATCCACCTGCAGGGTTTACATGATAAACTTTATGAGCTCATCTCGGGGACGTCATCAACCCGATAAACGGGACACGGTTTCCTGTCTATAATCTATAGCATGCCGTGTGTACAATTCCGATTCCCAATTTACCGAGTATCTCGACTAATCAATTAGTCTCACTCATTGGCATATTAAAGAACCGAGAATTGGACACACGCACCTATAATTATATAGGGATTAGGAATTCGTATATCCGTAATCTCTGAGGTCTAGTTCGATTACGTCGATTAGTATAAATCGAACGCCCTCCCGTGGTCCTGCTCAATACACCAAGTGTACAAGTGTAACATAATAGTCAAGACCAACTATTACCCAGTCACACTACGACATACCGATGGATTGTCCCTGTCCATCTAAGTCGTGAGCCTCTGTTTGATAATATACGAGTAACCGACAGTATGATCTTCCGCGTGTCTCCTCACGCCATACTGTCTACAACGTATATATCTAGGTCTATTGCATTCAAGTACAAGATAGACAAAAATGCCGACAGTTTGATTATTAGATAATGTAAAACACAGATAAGGAGTTCCATATTGTCACTAAACTAGACATTTAGAATATAACTCCATCAATCTCCCACTTATACTAAATCTCTAGTTGCCCTCTACCATACATCCGATACCCATCCCCTTCACGTGTCTCTTGAACGCTTCCGCTGGAAGTGCCTTCGTAAAGGGGTCTGCCAGGTTTTCCGCTGATGCAATCTTGGTGACAACCGCATCGCCTCTCCTGACGATGTCTCTAATCAGGTGGTACATGCGATCTATGTGTTTACTCGCATTGTGGGCTCGTGGTTCCTTTGCATTTGCCACTGCACCGCTATTGTCACAATAAATTGTGATAGCTCTAGGCATTTTAGGAACCACGTCCAAGTCCATAAGGAAGTTCCGGAGCCACACCGATTCTTTAGCTGCCTCAGAGGCTGCTACATATTCGGCTTCCATGGTAGAGTCCGAAATGCATTTCTGCTTAACACTCTTCCATGAGACTGCTCCACCTCCCAATGTGAACACATAGCCTGATGTAGACTTTCGCTGATCCTTATCAGATTGGAAATCCGAGTCTGTGTAACCAATAGGAATCAACTCGGACGCTTTGTAACTCAGAACATAATTCCTAGTCCTTCGCAGGTACTTATGTATGTTCTTTACAGCAGTCCAGTGACCCTGTCCAGGGTTACTCTGATATCTAGCTACCATGCCCACGGCATAGCAGATATCAGGTCTCGTGCACAACATGGCATACATTAGACTTCCTACTGCCGAAGCATAAGGAACCTTCTTCATGTAATCTATCTCCTTTTGTGTTTTGGGACACATGTCTTTAGATAGATGAATTCCATGGCAGAAAGGTTGAGCACCTCTCTTGGAATTCTGCATGTTGAAACGAGCCAGAATCGTATCAATATATGAAGCCTGGGACAAGCTTAATGTTCTTTTCCGGCGATCCCTTATAACCTTGATCCCAAGAACATGCCCAACTTGTCCTAAGTCTTTCATATCGAATTGCTTGGACAACCATCCCTTTATGTCTGACAACATCTTCACATTGTTGCCAATTAGAAGAATGTCATCTACATAAAGCACGAGAAACGTCACGCTGTTTCCGTCACTTCTCCGGTATACACACGACTCGTCCATGCTTTGAATGAATCCATAAGACTGGATAACCTCATCAAACCGCATGTTCCAAGATCTAGAAGCTTGCTTTAATCCATAAATGGATCGGTTCAGCTTACATACTAGATGCTCTTGGCCTTTCTTGATGAAACCTTCTGGCTGTCTCATGTAAATGGTCTCGTCAAGATTCCCATTCAAGAATGCTGTCTTGACGTCCATTTGCCACACCTCATAATCCATATAAGATGCTATAGACAAAAGAATCCGGATCGACTTTAGCATAGCTACAGGCGAAAAGGTTTCCTCATAATCGATCCCTTCTTTCTGAGTATACCCCTTCGCAACAAGCCTAGCCTTGAAGGTTTCAACCTTCCCGTCAGACCCTCTTTTTCTCTTGTACACCCACTTGCAACCAATGGCTTTTACACCTTTGGGCGGTGCTACAAGATTCCAGACCTGATTTGAATCCATTGATTCAATATCAGATTTCATCGCTTTTTGCCAAGACTGAGCATCTTGATCTTTAAGCGCCTCGCCGTAGGTCCAGGGATCGGCTTCATGTTCTCCAGGTAACAAGTCCGAAGACTCACCTATAAACATGAACCTATCGGGTTGTCGAACAACCCTCCCACTACGACGACGCTCCGGTGTAACCTCAGTAACTACAGGTGCAGACTGTGGTGGCGTATCACCCGGTTGGGTTGGATCTAAGCCTTGATCGTCCCCTCTCAATTCGTTTAGTATTATCTCACTCTTGGGCTTGTGGTCCATTATATAATCCTCTTCCAAGAACCGAGCGTTGGTGCTAACAACGATCTTCTGGTCCTTAGGACTATAGAATAGACCACCTTTCGTTCCTCTAGGGTATCCTATAAACAACCGAATATCTGAACGAGATTCCAACTTATCAGCCCCATGCTTCAGCACATGTGCTGGACAACCCCAGATCCTAATGTGTTTCAAGTTCGGCTTTCGACGGTCCACAATTCCGAGGGCGTCTTAGGGACTGATTTAGAAGGAACTAAGTTCAGGATATACGCCGCTGTTTCAAAGGCATATCCCCAGAACGAAACTGGTAGGTCTGAGTAACTCATCATAGATCTTACCGTTTCCATAAGAGTCCTATTCCTTCTTTCTGCTACACCATTCTGCTGGGGCGTGTATGGTGCAGTCATCTGGGAGTCAATCCCATTCTCTAATAAGTACGCCTTAAACTCTCCCGAGAGGTACTCTCCTCCACGATCAGATCGTAGAGTCTTTATGGTTTTACCATGAAGGTTCTCCACAAGAGCTTTGTACTCCTTGAACTTGTCAAAGCACTCGCTCTTGCGGCGCATCAGGTATATAAAACCATACCTTGAGTAATCATCAGTGAAGGTTACGAAATATTCATAACCTCCTCTCGCTTGGACAGATAAAGGCCCGCACAGATCAGAGTGAATCAATTCCAGTACTTCCTTGGATCTATACCCCTTATCACTAAAGGGTCGCTTGGTCATTTTTCCTTCCAGGCATGATTCGCAGGTTGGAAAGTCCTCATCTTTCACACCACTGAGTATTCCATCAGTTATCAACCTTTGAATCCTGCCCAAGTTAATATGACCTAGCCTAAGATGCCATAAGTACTTTTGATTCATTCTAGAAGTCTCCTTTCTCTTTTTGGTACTAGATGTGTTATTTGACTCTACTCGTTGCATCGTGGAATAATCAGGATTCAGTATATATAAGTTGCCTATCAATGTACCAGAACAGATATACTCACCATTCTTTTTGATAATAACAGAACTATCAAAAGAAACAGAATATTCATTCAAAACCAATTTAGAAACCGAAACAAGGTTCTTTCTAAAATTCGGTACATAAAGACAATTATTCAATACCAAAACTTTATTATTAAAAGACAAATAAATATCTCCCACTGCAACTGCCGCCACTTTCGTAGCGTTGCCCAAGTAGATAGTGATCTCTCCCTCTCTAAGCCGTCGGGTTTCCTGGAACCCCTGCAAAGAATTGCAGACATGATCAGTGGCTCCCGTATCCACACACCAGGTACCGGTGGATAACGCCGCTAAACATGTTTCAGTGACTAAGGAAAAGTTCGTACCTCCTTGTCTGAGAGGACAATTAGACTTCCAATGTCCAGACTGCTTGCAACGGAAACACTTGCCATTGGGCTTGTTCACTCCATTTTGTGGTCCACCATTTCTGGGTCCACTGGGTTTCCGCCCTTGATTCTTCTTCCTCTTACTCCCCGGAGGGCCAGGAAGTTTCACAGCCACAAGTGCATGAGATTTCTTAAAGATTCCCTCTGCCGCCTGGAGTTCAGTCAGGAGTTCCGCCAACGAATATAACCTCTTGTTCATGTTATAGTTCAGGCGGAACTACTCAAAACTCCTAGGCAGAGACTGGAGCACTATATCGATCTGGGTTTCCCCATCGATAGCTCCTCCCATAATCTCTATCTCATTCAGATAGCCTATCATCCTAAGAACGTGATCCCTCACGGGCGTTCCTTCGGACATAGTGGCCGTCATGAGTTTTCTCATAGCATCTTGCCTGGCTGCCCTATCCTGACTACCAAACATCTCCTTGAGGTTAAGCATCATATCATAGGCAGTGGTCATGGCCTCATGCTGATGTTGCAGCACATTTGACATAGAAGCCAAAATTTAGCACCGCGCCATCTGATCAGCCTTGACCCACTTCCGATGAGCTTCCTTTTCCTCAGGAGTGGAGGTATCAGTAGGTTCATCAGGACAAACCTCATGGAGTACATACTTGTACTCCTCAGCAGTCAGGACAATGTCCAAGTTTCGCTTCCAATCAACATAGTTTGGACCAGTGAGTTTGTTTTCTTTTAGTATAATGGACAGCGGGTTGAGTGCCATATCTATAAAAGAGACAAATCAAACTCTCAAATTTAATTCGATATTAACTTCCTTAATTAATATCATTAAATTTACCAATCAATCCTAAAATCCCATCAGACTAGCATGCCACGTTCATGTGGACGTATACTAGTCCAAACGATTTTATAACTGGACTTTTACTTCGGTCGTACATCATTACAGCAGTGACTCCGATGGGGAGGATACTGTAAAGCGTACCTAAGTGTATACCATTTCTCAGTACTAAGTTAACCGCTCGGAAACTACACGCCCACCGCAAGCCACGTTAGTGTGGACGTTTACGTTGACATGCGGTCCCTTTACGATTTCCTATAACTGTCGAGCCTCAATTAACCCAAAGTTCCGTTTCCGTCTAGTAAGCCACGATAGTGTGGACGTTTACTAAACAAACAACTTTGTTAATTGAATTCCATTTAATAAATTTCACAATTTCGTTAATCAAAGCTTGATATCTCGTAAGTGAAACTCGAAGTTTCTAACCAGCGATCAATCATGCAATTGAGCCCTATCTCTCACTAGGTGAGGGAGCCAACCAGACAATCGATCTAGTCATCAAATGACTCGAATGTCTCTAATCTGTGTCATCGACATAACCAAGTGCTTTGGCTCCATTCCACTCCCCGGGGTGAGAATGAGTCGAGTTGAAATTAGTCTTTGAAAGACAGATTAGGCATTTGCTTTGAAAAACTTAATTGTTCAATTTTAAAATTGGAATTTCATTCGAATTTCGATCAAAGTGATTTCCGTGTATCGACTTTATCCGATAGGGAGGATGACACTAAAGCCAACTCGTAAGTCAATACACATCACTCTCGAAACAGAGAATGGAGACCGCGGGATTGTTTCCAATCCCTCTCCCACTTAGTATTTTACGATTTAGGGATATACATGCATAAGATAATAAGCATAATAAAAACACGTAAATCACACAAAAAGCAATTAACGTGGCCCGATTATTATGGCCTTAAAATCTTGAATGCACGTCTCTTGGAACTCGAACTCGTTGCTCGTCTCGACTTCGATTCTCGTTCCTCCGGGCTTCGATCTCATCTCGATCCAATAGCAGAAATTAATTACAAAATTATTCTACTAAGTCCGGTATCGATCCTATACATTTTGATCGACCCTATACAAGTCCCGGATCCAACGAAAAGATAAATAAACCTAACGACTCAACCCGTCGTTTTTATCTATTACAAACAAGCAACTTTCCAAAAATAAAACTGATCTCGACAAGCCCGAGAGTTTAATCAAAACCACACACATAGCACAAAATACCAAAAATAAATTGGCCATAATAATCGGGTGATCCTGCAAAACAATTCTCGCAAACAATACAAAGAACGTATATAACCGGCTCTGATACCAATTGTTGGAAATCGACTACCCAGGACATGTCTGTTCGACTACTCGAACATCCGGACAAGCCCAGTCTGATGGAGTTATATTCTAAATGTCTAGTTTAGTGACAATATGGAACTCCTTATCTGTGTTTTTCATTATCTATTAATCAAACTGTCGGCATTTTGTCTATCTTGTACTAGAATGCAATAGTCCTAGATATATACGTTGTAGACAGTATGGCGTGAGGAGACACGCGGAAGATCATACTGTCGGTTACTCGTATAGTATCGAACAGAAGCTCACGACTTAGATGGACAGGGACAATCCATCGGTACGTCGTAGTGTGACTGGGTAATAGTTGGTCTTGACTATTATGTTACACTTGTACACTTGGTGTATTGAGCAGGACCACGGGAGGGCGTTCGATTTATACTAATCGACGTAATCGAACTAGACCTCAGATATTACGGATAAACGAATTCCTAATCCCTATATAATTATAGGTGCGTTTGTCCAATTCTCGATTCTTTAACTTGCCAATGAGTGAGACTATTTGATTAGTCGAGATACTCGGTAAATTGGGAATCGGAATTGTACACACGGCATGCTATAGATTATAGACAGGAAACCGTGTCCCGTTTATCGGGTTGATGATGTCCCCGAGATGAGCTCATAAAGTTTATCATGTAAACCCTGCAGGTGGATTTGTTCCACATGATAATAAGGTTGAGTGGTACTAGTCTCGGATAATAAGAGACGAATTAATTTAATTATTAGTAATAAAATTAATTCGTGGACATACGATATCTTAAACACGGGGAAGGTCGTTTATGTAATTTCGGCGGGATTATTATTGTTGAAATAATATTAAATTTATTTCGGGAATTCAATTATAATTTTATAGTGGAATTAATTATAATTAAAATTGAATTTAATTAAAGGTTTTCTTTTAAGGACACCGGTTTAATTAAATTGCAATTTAGCCCGGGATTTATTTACCTAAGGGGTCCCTAGTGTAACTCTATAAATACCCTACCTTGCCTATCCTAAACCTACATTCCGCAGCTTTTTATTTTTCTGAGAATTATTATTGCGTTAGCGCAATTAAGTTTTCTCTGCAAAAATAAAACAGTGTAGCGCAAATATTTTTCTCTCATAAGAGAAAAGAAATATAACGCTGGTGGAAAAGGAGAAGGCAGAAAAGGAGACCCAACGGATCGTTGCCCACACAACGGTTGGAGTCAAGGGAAGAGGCATACACTAGCAATCGCTAAGGTCTCAACAATCGACCGATAAGGTATGAGATCGGAACTTTTAATTCCGCGTTTTATTCGATCTCACTTTTCCTCGTTGATCATACTTTGAACGTAGATCGGGTTCCGGGGTTGTGGGTTGTATTCCTCGACTACTGGGGGTTCTAGGACCTCCGGATCGGTAGTCGGATGAGGAAAAACGACCCGGAAACGAGCCCGGAACAGCAACATCGCGTTGCTGTTCGCGGAGAAACGGCGACCGCCGTTTCCAAACGGCGACCGCCGTTTTGGTCTTTTTCTGGCAGCCCGCTCGGTTCGCGCGGTTGTCCTTCGGGGCAATGGCTGGGCGTGAATTGGGGCACGGGCTGGAAAAGCGAACGAAGTAGCGACACCGGATGTCGACTGGGAGTGTTCGGATGTTCGAGCGATCGAACGAACACATCCCGGGTAGTCGATTTCCAACAATTGGTATCAGAGCCGGTTTATGCGTTCTTGTATTGTTTGCGAGTTTGTTTTGCAGGTCACCCGATTATTATGGTCATTTTTTTTGTACTGTATGTTGTGGTGTGTTAAACTCTCGGGATTGTCGAGATTTTTGGTTTTTACGTTGCTTGTTTGTAATAGTTTAAAACGACGGGTTGAGTCGTTTAGGGTTTTTCGTTTTTTCGTTTTATCCGGGTGTATAGGATCGATCATTTCTGTATAGGATCGATGACGGAAGTAGCTAGGTTACTTATGTAATGTTGCTGCTACTTGGTGGATCGAGACGAGATCGAGGGCCGGACGAACGAGGGTCGAGAAGTCGAACCCGCGGCTGCTGAAGGGCAAACGGCGGTCGCCGTTTTTCAAACGGCGGTCGCCGTTTCGGTGTTTTCTTGGCAGCAGCTTGCGGGGGTTCGACGGACATCACGGATCGCTTGTCGAGGGCCCGGGATGATACTCCAGTGGGAGGAGTTCGTCTCTTGGTCCTTAGACGAGTCGGTGGTGGATCGAGACCTAGACGAGCAACGAGACGAAGATCCGAGAAGACGTGCATCGAAGTTTTAAAGGCCATAATAATCGGGCCACGTTAATTGCTTCTTGTGTGTTTAACGTGCTTTTATTATGCTTTAATTCATATGCATGCTTGTATATCCCTAAATCGTAAAATACTAAGTGGGAGAGGGATTGGAAACAATCCCGCGGTCTCCATTCTCTGTTTCGAGAGTGATGTGTATTGACTTACGAGTTGGCTTTAGTGTCATCCTCCCTATCGGATAAAGTCGATACACGGAAATCACTTTGATCGAAATTCGAATGAAATTCCATTTTTAAAATTGAACACTTAAGTTTTTCAAAGCAATGCCTAATCTGTCTTTCAAAGACTAATTTCAACTCGACTCATTCTCACCCCGGGGAGTGGAATGGAGCCAAAGCGCTTGGTTATGTCGATGACACAGATTAGAGACATTCGAGTCATTTGATGACTAGATCGATTGTCTGGTTGGCTCCCTCACTTTGTGAGAGATAGGGCTCAATTGCATGATTGATCGCTGGTTAGAAACTTCGAGTTTCACTTACGAGATATCAAGCTTTGATTAACGAAATTGTGAAATTTATTAAATGGAATTCAATTAACAAAGTTGTTTGTTTAGTAAACGTCCACACTATCGTGGCTTACTAGACAGAAACGGAACTTTGGGTTAATTGAGGCTCGACAGTTATAGGAAATCGTAAAGGGACCGCATGTCAACGTAAACGTCCACACTAACGTGGCTTGCGGTGGGCGTGTAGTTTCCGTGCGGTTAACTTAGTACTGAGAAATGGTATACACTTAGGTACGCTTTACAATATCCTCCCCATCGGAGTCACTGCTGTAATGATGTACGACCAAAGTAAAAGTCCAGTTATAAAATCGTTTGGACTAGTATACGTCCACATGAACGTGGCATGCTAGTCTGATGGGATTTTAGGATTGATTGGTAAATTTAATGATATTAATTAAGGGAGTTAATATCGAATTAAATTTGACAGTTTGATTTGTCTCTTTTATAGATATGGCACTCAACCCGCTGTCCATTATACTAAAAGAAAACAAACTCACTGGTCCAAACTATGTTGATTGGAAACGAAACTTGGACATTGTCCTAACTGCTGAGGAGTACAAGTATGTACTCCATGAGGTTTGTCCTGATGAACCTACTGATACCTCCACTCCTGAGGAAAAGGAAGCTCATCGGAAGTGGGTCAAGGCTGATGAGATGGCGCGGTGCTACATTTTGGCTTCTATGTCAAATGTGCTGCAACATCAGCATGAGGCCATGACCACTGCCTATGATATGATGCTTAACCTCAAGGAGATGTTTGGTAGTCAGGATAGGGCAGCCAGGCAAGATGCCACGAGAAAACTCATGACGGCCACTATGTCCGAAGGAACGCCCGTGAGGGATCACGTTCTTAGGATGATAGGCTATCTGAATGAGATAGAGATTATGGGAGGAGCTATCGATGGGGAAACCCAGATCGATATAGTGCTCCAGTCTCTGCCTAGGAGTTTTGAGCAGTTCCGCCTGAACTATAACATGAACAAGAGGTTATATTCGTTGGCGGAGCTCCTGACTGAACTCCAGGCGGCAGAGGGAATCTTTAAGAAATCTCAGGCACTAGTGGCTGTGAAACTTCCTGGCCCTCCGGGGACTAAGAGGAAGAAGAAGCAAGGACGGAAACCCAGTGGACCCAGCAATGGTGGACCACGGAATGGAGTGAACAAGCCCAAGGGCAAGTGTTTCCGTTGCAAGCAGTCTGGACATTGGAAGTCTAATTGTCCTCTCAGACAAGGAGGTACGAACTTTTCCTTAGTCACTGAAACATGTTTAGCGGTGTTATCCACCGGTACCTGGTGTGTGGATACAGGAGCCACTGATCATGTCTGCAATTCTTTGCAGGGGTTCCAGGAAACCCAGCGGCTTAGAGAGGGAGAGATCACTATCTACATGGGCAACGCTACGAAAGTGGCGGCAGTTGCAGTGGGAGATATTTATTTGTCTTTTAATAATAAAGTTTTGGTATTGAATAATTGTCTTTATGTACCGAATTTTAGAAAGAACCTTGTTTCGGTTTCTAAATTGGTTTTGAATGAATATTCTGTTTCTTTTGATAGTTCTGTTATTATCAAAAAGAATGGTGAGTATATCTGTTCTGGTACATTGATAGGCAACTTATATATACTGAATCCTGATTATTCCACGATGCAACAAGTAGAATCAAATAACACATCTAGTACCAATAAGAGAAAGGAGCCTTCTAGGATGAATCAAAAGTACTTATGGCATCTTAGGCTAGGTCATATTAACTTAGGCAGGATTCAAAGGTTGATGACTGATGGAATACTCAGTGGTGTGAAAGATGAGGACTTTCCAACCTGCGAATCATGCCTGGAAGGAAAAATGACCAAGCGACCCTTTAGTGATAAGGGGTATAGATCCAGGGAAGTACTGGAATTGATTCACTCTGATTTGTGCGGGCCTTTATCTGTCCAAGCGAGAGGAGGTTATGAATATTTTGTAACCTTCACTGATGATTACTCAAGGTATGGTTTTATATACCTGATGCGCCGCAAGAGCGAGTTCTTTGACAAGTTCAAGGAGTACAAAGCTCTTGTGGAGAACCTTCATGGTAAAACCATAAAGACTCTACGATCTGATCGTGGAGGAGAGTACCTCTCGGGAGAGTTTAAGGCGTACTTATTAGAGAATGGGATTGACTCCCAAATGACTGCACCATACACGCCCCAGCAGAATGGTGTAGCAGAAAGAAGGAATAGGACTCTTATGGAAATGGTAAGATCTATGATGAGTTATTCAGAACTACCAGTTTCGTTCTGGGGATATGCCTTGGAAACAGCGGCGTATATCCTGAACTTAGTTCCTTCTAAATCAGTCCCTAAGACGCCCTCGGAATTGTGGACCGGGCGAAAGCCAAATTTGAAACACATTCGGATCTGGGGTTGTCCAGCACATGTGCTGAAGCATGGGGCTGATAAGTTGGAATCTCGTTCAGATATTCGGTTGTTTATAGGATATCCTAGAGGAACGAAAGGTGGTCTATTTTATAGTCCTAAGGACCAGAAGATCGTTGTTAGCACCAACGCTCGGTTCTTGGAAGAGGATTATATAATGGACCATAAGCCCAAGAGTGAGATAATACTTAACGAACTGAGAGGGGACGATCAAGGCTTAGATCCAACCGAACCGGGTGATACGCCACCACAGTCTGCACCTGTAGTTACTGAGGTTACACCGGAGCCTCGTCGTAGTGGGAGGGTTGTTCGACAACCCGATAGGTTCATGTTTATAGGTGAGTCTTCGGACTTGTTACCTGGAGAACATGAAGCCGATCCCTGGACCTATGGCGAGGCGCTTAAAGATCAAGATGCTCAGTCTTGGCAAAAGGCGATGAAATCTGAGATTGAATCAATGGATTCAAATCAGGTCTGGAATCTTGTAGCACCGCCCAAAGGTGTAAAAGCCATTGGTTGCAAGTGGGTGTACAAGAGAAAAAGAGGGTCTGACGGGAAGGTTGAAACCTTCAAAGCTAGGCTTGTTGCGAAGGGGTATACTCAGAAAGAAGGGATCGATTATGAGGAAACTTTTTCGCCGGTGGCTATGCTAAAGTCGATCCGGATTCTTTTGTCTATAGCATCTCATATGGATTATGAGGTGTGGCAAATGGACGTCAAGACAGCATTCTTGAATGGGAATCTTGACGAGACCATTTACATGAGACAGCCAGAAGGTTTCATCAAGAAAGGCCAAGAGCATCTAGTGTGTAAGCTAAACCGATCCATTTATGGATTGAAGCAAGCTTCTAGATCTTGGAACATGCGGTTTGATGAGGTTATCCAGACTTATGGATTCATTCAAAGCATGGACGAGTCGTGTGTATACCGGAGAAGTGACGGAAACAGTGTGGCGTTTCTCGTGCTTTATGTAGACGATATCCTTCTAATTGGCAACAATGTGAAGATGTTGTCGGACATAAAGGGATGGTTGTCCAAGCAATTCGATATGAAAGACTTAGGACAAGTTGGGCATGTTCTTGGGATCAAGGTTATAAGGGATCGCCGGAAAAGAGCATTAAGCTTGTCCCAGGCTTCATATATTGATACGATTCTGGCTCGTTTCAACATGCAGAATTCCAAGAGAGGTGCTCAACCTTTCTGCCATGGAATTCATCTATCTAAAAGACATGTGTCCCAAAACACAAAAGGAGATAGATTACATGAAGAAGGTTCCTTATGCTTCGGCAGTAGGAAGTCTAATGTATGCCATGTTGTGCACGAGACCTGATATCTGCTATGCCGTGGGCATGGTAGCTAGATATCAGAGTAACCCTGGACAGGGTCACTGGACTGCTGTAAAGAACATACTTAAGTACCTGCGAAGGACTAGGAATTATGTTCTGAGTTACAAAGCATCCGAGTTGATTCCTATTGGTTACACAGACTCGGATTTCCAATCTGATAAGGATCAGCGAAAGTCTACATCAGGCTATGTGTTCACATTGGGAGGTGGAGCAGTCTCATGGAAGAGTGTTAAGCAGAAATGCATTTCGGACTCTACCATGGAAGCCGAATATGTAGCAGCCTCTGAGGCAGCTAAAGAATCGGTGTGGCTCCAGAACTTCCTTATGGACTTGGATGTGGTTCCTAAGATGCCTAGAGCTATCACAATTTATTGTGACAATAGCGGTGCAGTGGCTAATGCAAAGGAACCACGAGCCCACAATGCGAGTAAACACATAGATCGCAAGTACCACCTGATTAGAGACATCGTCAGGAGAGGCGATGCGGTTGTCACCAAGATTGCATCAGCGGATAACCTGGCTGACCCCTTTACGAAGGCACTTCCAGCGGAAGCGTTCAAGAGACACGTGAAGGGGATGGGTATCGGATGTATGGTAGAGGGCAACTAGAGATTTAGTATAAGTGGGAGATTGATGGAGTTATATTCTAAATGTCTAGTTTAGTGACAATATGGAACTCCTTATCTGTGTTTTTCATTATCTATTAATCAAACTGTCGGCATTTTGTCTATCTTGTACTAGAATGCAATAGTCCTAGATATATACGTTGTAGACAGTATGGCGTGAGGAGACACGCGGAAGATCATACTGTCGGTTACTCGTATAGTATCGAACAGAAGCTCACGACTTAGATGGACAGGGACAATCCATCGGTACGTCGTAGTGTGACTGGGTAATAGTTGGTCTTGACTATTATGTTACACTTGTACACTTGGTGTATTGAGCAGGACCACGGGAGGGCGTTCGATTTATACTAATCGACGTAATCGAACTAGACCTCAGATATTACGGATAAACGAATTCCTAATCCCTATATAATTATAGGTGCGTTTGTCCAATTCTCGATTCTTTAACTTGCCAATGAGTGAGACTATTTGATTAGTCGAGATACTCGGTAAATTGGGAATCGGAATTGTACACACGGCATGCTATAGATTATAGACAGGAAATCGTGTCCCGTTTATCGGGTTGATGATGTCCCCGAGATGAGCTCATAAAGTTTATCATGTAAACCCTGCAGGTGGATTTGTTCCACATGATAATAAGGTTGAGTGGTACTAGTCTCGGATAATAAGAGACGAATTAATTTAATTATTAGTAATAAAATTAATTCGTGGACATACGATATCTTAAACACGGGGAAGGTCGTTTATGTAATTTCGGCGGGATTATTATTGTTGAAATAATATTAAATTTATTTCGGGAATTCAATTATAATTTTATAGTGGAATTAATTATAATTAAAATTGAATTTAATTAAAGGTTTTCTTTTAAGGACACCGGTTTAATTAAATTGCAATTTAGCCCGGGATTTATTTACCTAAGGGGTCCCTAGTGTAACTCTATAAATACCCTACCTTGCCTATCCTAAACCTACATTCCGCAGATTTTTATTTTTCTGAGAATTATTATTGCGTTAGCGCAATTAAGTTTTCTCTGCAAAAATAAAACAGTGTAGCGCAAATATTTTTCTCTCATAAGAGAAAAGAAATATAACGCTGGTGGAAAAGGAGAAGGCAGAAAAGGAGACCCAACGGATCGTTGCCCACACAACGGTTGTAGTCAAGGGAAGAGGCATACACTAGCAATCGCTAAGGTCTCAACAATCGACCGATAAGGTATGAGATCGGAACTTTTAATTCCGCGTTTTATTCGATCTCACTTTTCCTCGTTGATCATACTTTGAACGTAGATCGGGTTCCGGGGTTGTGGGTTGTATTCCTCGACTACTGGGGGTTCTAGGACCTCCGGATCGGTAGTCGGATGAGGAAAAACGACCCGGAAACGAGCCCGGAACAGCAACATCGCGTTGCTGTTCGCGGAGAAACGGCGACCGCCGTTTCCAAACGGCGACCGCCGTTTTGGTCTTTTTCTGGCAGCCCGCTCGGTTCGCGCGGTTGTCCTTCGGGGCAATGGCTGGGCGTGAATTGGGGCACGGGCTGGAAAAGCGAACGAAGTAGCGACACCGGATGTCGACTGGGAGTGTTCGGATGTTCGAGCGATCGAACGAACACATCCCGGGTAGTCGATTTCCAACACAGTCGACATCCAGTGTGCCCACTGTGTTCACGACGAAGCCCCTGACCCGAATTGCACCCAGCCATCGCACCCGAGGCACGACCGCGCAAAATGAGAGGCTTCTGGCCTCTCTGTCGTCCGACACCAGAAGGTGTCGTCCGACACCAGAAGGTGTCGTCCGACACCAGAAGGTGTCGTCCGACAAGCCTGCCCACTGTCGTCCGACACAAGAAGGTGTCGTCCGACAAGCCCGTCGGCCGACAGTCAAACCTGTCGTCCGACACCTGTCGCGAACAGCGGCGGGATTCGCCCGTTCTGGCTGTTCCGATGCGATTTTCTCGATCCGACTGCCATGCCGGAGGTCAGAAACCTCCCAGCAGTCCGAGAACATCACATCCAAACCACGGAACCGATCGTACGTTCAAAGTATGATCAACGAAATATGAGATCGAATTAAAAGTGCGGAATAAGAATCGATCTCATACCTTCTCGGTCGATTGTTGAGACCTTAGCGATTGCTAGTGTATGTCTCTGCCCCGATCCCAACCGTTGTGTGGGCAACGATCTGTTGGTCTCTCCTTTTCTGCTTCTCTGATAAACCACCGCAATGTCCCTTTTACTTTTCTGTGTAAAATAATTGCGCAAAGCTTTATTGATTTTTACAGAAGAAATTATATTTGCGTTAACACAATTAATTTCTGCTGTAAAAATAAATGCGGCGAATGTTAGGTTTAGGAGAGGGCAAGGGGGGGGGGGTTTAAATAGAGCTACACTAGGGACCCCTTAGGTAAATAAACTCCGGGCTGAATTGCAATATTAATTAACTAGGAGTCCTTAAAAGAAAACCTTTAATTAATTACAATTCTAATTATTATTAATTCCACTAAATAATAATAATTGAATTCCCGAAATAAATTTAATATTATTTCAACAATAATTCCGCCGAAATTACATATACGACTTTCCCCGTGTTTAAGATATCGAACGTCCACGAATTTATTTAATTACTAATAATTAAATTAATTTGTTTCTTATTATCCGAGACTAGTACCACTCATCCTTATTATCATGTGGAACAAATCCACCTGCAGGGTTTACATGATAAACTTTATGAGCTCATCTCGGGGACGTCATCAACCCGATAAACGGGACACGGTTTCCTGTCTATAATCTATAGCATGTCGTGTGTACAATTCCGATTCCCAATTTACCGAGTATCTCGACTAATCAATTAGTCTCACTCATTGGCATATTAAAGAACCGAGAATTGGACACACGCACCTATAATTATATAGGGATTAGGAATTCGTATATCCGTAATCTCTGAGGTCTAGTTCGATTACGTCGATTAGTATAAATCGAACGCCCTCCCGTGGTCCTGCTCAATACACCAAGTGTACAAGTGTAACATAATAGTCAAGAGCAACTATTACCCAGTCACACTACGACATACCGATGGATTGTCCCTGTCCATTTAAGTCGTGAGCCTTTGTTTGATAATATACGAGTAACCGACAGTATGATCTTCCGCGTGTCTCCTCACGCCATACTGTCTACAACGTATGTATCTAGGACTATTGCATTCAAGTACAAGATAGACAAAAATGCCGACAGTTTGATTATTAGATAATGTAAAACACAGATAAGGAGTTCCATATTGTCACTAAACTAGACATTTAGAATATAACTCCATCAATTAGATCACAGGCTACTTATGAATATACTTTGATAGTTCTTCCACAATAGCTTGTGTCCATTGACTTTTCAAAACACTTACTCTTGTGGTGTATCAAGTATTCTAATCCATACTTGGAGTATACATCAAATGAAGTACTCGTACCTTTCTTGTCTGAGTAGACATAGGTCTACATATCAGTGTTTAATCAATTTCAATACTTGTCCGGATTCTATATCCTTTATCCAGAAAGGTTTGCTTAGTTCGTATTATCTTCCAAACTTAATTCTAAGGTTGGAAGGTCCACTCCTTCAACTTAATTGATCAAATCAATTTTCAACCTTTGAATCTTATTTGAATAAATACTACTTAGCATAGAATTCACAAGTATAATGATTTAGTAAAGAAATATCTCTAACAAGTAAAACAAAATATATACTATGGTTTGTTGCATCGTGGAGACTTAGGATTCATCATTCACATATTGCTAACTAATGTACCAGAATAGATAATATCATAATTTCTTCTCAATAATCATCAAATGATTAAAAGAAATAAATATCCATTCATTAATAATAGAAAACCAAAACATAGTTCTTTCTCGAATAAAAGGGGTACATAAAAGCAATAACTTTGAATGAAATCCTATAGCTACTTAAAAGCAGATAAAATGTCTTCCACTGCAACAGCTGCCTCCTCTACAGCTTTGCCCATGTAGACTCGAACTCTTCTTCCTTAAGTCGTCGGGTTTTCTGGAACCCCTGCATTTAAAATGCACATACCGTCAGTGGTTCCATATCTACACACCAGAATTCTGGTAGATAATACCGCTGACTATGTTTTAATGACTAAAGAAGAATTCGTACCTTTGAGAGGACAATCAGACCTCCAGTGTCCAGACTTCTTGCATCGGAAGTACTTTCCCTTAGGCTTGCTGGTCCCTTCACGCGGTGCTTGCCTCTTGGCACCACTGGGTTTCCAGACTTGCTTCCTTTTCTTCCCTCTACCTCCATTAGGCTTAAAGACTTTGGACTTAGTAGTTACAAGAGCTTGAGACTTGCCCTTCTTGTAGATCCCCTCCGCCGCTGTCAGTTCAGTCAGGAGTTCCGCTAGAGAATAAGATAGTTTACCCATATTATAGCTCATGCGGAACTGCTCAAAACCAGAGGCCAGAGATTGGAGTATGATGTCGACTTGCGTCTCCCCATCAATTTGAGCTCCTAGGATCTCCAACTCATTCAACAACCCCATCATCTTAAGAACGTGCTCCCCTACGGGCGTTCCTTCAGACTGAGTAGTTGTCATAAGGACTCTCATTGCATCTTGCCTATCCGCACGGTCTTGATGCCCAAACATCTCTTTGAGGTTAAACAGCATATCATAGGCGGAGTCCTTCGACTGATGCTGGTTTTGGAGTACATTTGACATGGAAGCCAAAATATAGCACCTAGCCATCTCATCAGCCTTTTTCCACCTCCTATATGCCGGTCGTGGGCTCAGCAGGGCATTGATCATGAAGTAAAAACTTGTACTCCTCAGAAGTTAGGACAATGTCCAGATTTCTCCTCCAATCAATATAATTGGGGCCAGTGACTTTTGATGGAGTTGTATTCTAAATGTGTAGTTTAGTTCAAATACAGAACTCCTTATCTATACCTTAATTCGAGATATGATTCAACCATGATTGCATTTAATGCAATAGTCCTTGATGTATACGTTGTAGACAGTATGGCGTGAGGAGACACGCGGAAGATCATACTGTTGGTTACTCGTATACTATCGAACAGTAGCTCACGACTTAGATGGACAGGGACAATCCATCGGTACGTCGTAGTGTGACTGGTAGATAGTCGGTCTTGACTATCATGTTACACTCGTACACTTGGTGTATTGAGCAGGACCACGGGAGGGCGTTCGATTTATACTAATCGCAGTAATCGAACTAGACCTCAGATATTACGGATATACGAATTCCTAATCCCTATATAATTATAGGTGCGTGTGTCCAGTTCTCGGTTCTTTGACTTACTAGTGAGTGAGACTAATTGATTAGTCAATATTCTCGGTAAATTGGGAATCGGAATTGTACACACGGCATGCTATAGATTATAGACAGGAAACCGTGTCCCATTTATTGGGTTGATGATGTCCCCGAGATGAGCTCATAAAGTTTATCATGTAAACCCTGCAAGTGGATTCGTTCCACATGATAATAAGGATGAGTGGTACTAGTCTCGGATAACAAGAAACGAGTTAATTTAATTATTAGTAATTAAAGTTAATTCGTGGACATACGATATCTTAAACACGGGGAAAGTCGTATATGTAATTCGGGGGAATTATTATTGTTGAAATAATATAAATTAATTATTGGGAATTCAATTATAATTTTATAGTGGAATTAATTATAATTAAAATTGTGGAATTTAATTAAGGTTTGCCTTTTAGGACGCCGAGTTAATTAAATTGCAATTTAGCCTAATAATTAATTTTCATAAGGTCCCTGGTGTAGCTCTATAAATACCTCACCCTCTCTTTCTCTAAAACCTAAGAAACGCCACTATTTTATTTTGCGGAGAAAAATAAATTGTTTGCGCAATTATTTTTCTGTAAAAATAAATAGATTAGCGCTGTTATTATTTTTTTCTGGAGAAATTAATAGCTAGCGCAATTATATTTTCCTCTGCTTAATTAATTCAGATTAGCGCAGTAATAATTCTGTAGAAATAGACGGAAGATCAAAACCTTACTTACGCCGCTATAATTAATACTGCAGAGAAAATAAAAGCTTGCGCAATTAATTTTCCTCTGCTTATAGAAATAATTTTGCTTGCGCAAATATATTTCTGAGACAGAGGATATTATTCCTACGGTGGGTTCAAGAGAGAAAGGAGAAGAGGAAGGTTCAGCAGATCGTTGCCCACTCAACGGCTGAACGTTGGGGATAGAGACATACACCGGAAGGCTTCATGGTCTCAACAATTCGGCTTCTTCGAATCACGCAACAAAGGTATGAAATCGAAACCCTTATTCCGCATCGTTTCGATTTGATCTCGTACGTAATCATACAACGAACCACCGATCGTGTTCGATGGCTTGGGTTCGATAGTCTCGGACTGCTGGGCGTTCTCCGATCGCCGGAACAGCAGTCGGATCGAGAAAATCGCGCCGGAACAGCCCGAACAGCAGCATCGCGATTCTAGAATCGCGACGCTGTCGGCCGACAGATATTCTTGTCGGCCGACAATGCCCTATCGGGCGACAGCCTTAAGCTGTCGGGCGACAGACAGGGCAGAAGCCCTCGGAAACGCGCGGTTGTGCCTCGGGCATGATGGCTGGGCGTGTTTCGGGTCTGGGGCTTAGTCGTGATGGAAGTAGTGATGCTGGAGGTCGACTGGGCGTGTCCGGATGTTCGAGTAGTCGAACGGACTCGTCCCGGGTAGTCAATTTCCAACAACTTTATTATCCTTGAGTATCACAGAAAGTGGATTCATAGCTATTCTCTAAACCTATAAGCACATAACCAAATAATCAATTTGATTTCCGATATTATCTCCCTCAAATAATATCATTAAATTACTAATCACATCTAAAATCCCATCAGATAAGGCAAGCCACGTTGTGTGGACGTTTACCTATTCAAACGATTTCGTAATTAGATTTGCTTCGGTCGCACATCAATTATAGCGTAACTTCGTTGGGAAGGATACTATAACGCGTACCTAAGTGTAAACCATTACTCAGTACTAAGGTGAATCGTTTGGAATTGCTATATCACCGCAAGCCACGTTGTGTGGACGTTTACGATAACTCACAATACTTCACAATTCCCTATAACTGTCTACATCAATTATTCCAAAATCCCATTCGGTATAGCAAGCCACGTTGTGTGGACGTTTACTACACCAAACTATTTTTATAATTGACTCTCAATTACTCGAGACATTTAATCTTGTGAATCAAGACGTGGTAAATCATAAGTGAAACTCGAAGTTTCTTACCAGTGATTCACCATGCGAACGACCCTATCTCTCACAGAATGAGGGAGCCGAGCAGACAATCGATCCATTTCAAGAAATGGTATGAAGGTCTCTAATTTGTGTCATCCACATGACCAAGTGGCTTTGGTTCCATTCCACTCCCCATGGTGAGAATGAGTCAACTTGAAGTCAGTTTCAGAAAGACAAATTAGGCATTGTTTGATAAACTTAATCAATGTCTCTTGTAAGAGGAATTACAAGAATTCTCCTCCAATGACTTGTCTATATGAACTTCAAAAGTTCATAAAAGTCACCAAGAGAACAACAATGGAGACCATGGGTATTGTTTCCAATACCTTTCCCATTTAGCTTTTTACAATAAAGGAATACGCTATCTAATGCATAAATTAATACACATAAGCATGCATACATGAAATTAAAGCACATAAATATTATCACATATTCAAAATAATACTAGAATATTATTTTCCGACTATCATGGCTTTATTCCATCCTTGTACGCATCTTCTAGTCTTCAGTCTTCGTTCTTGAATGCTCCATGTGACGAGAATATTAATCCCAATATTTAAGTCTATTTATTTTTAATAAATCCAAAAGATAATTAATTCGAAAATTAAGTCAAACGAATAAATCAAAAATAAAATTAAATATTATTAATATTTTTATTTATTTATTTTCCTTTCTAATTCTATTAAATCTTTAGAATCCTATCCAAGTCAAACTTGGAACATTCTAGAAGACTTCCATAATAGAATAAGGAAATAAAATAAATTAGGACTCTTCTACTTTCCAAATTAATTAATTTACATACATGAAAATTCCCATAAAATAGGAATAATCAATTAGGAAATAAATTAATTTCAAATTAATTCTTTTCCTTATCCATGAGAGTTCCCATAAATAAGAACACTCAATAAGGAATAAATTAATTCCAATTAATTCTTTTCCTATTCCATGAGAGTTCCTAAAATTAAGAACACTCAAAATAGGAAAACCAAATTAAATTAGGAAAGCGAATCATGGTAGGAGAAGCAAGGGGTGGGGATCCCCGCACCCCTCCCACTAGATCGGCCACTACACCGGGAGGAGCACCGCCGCCCAGCCAGCCGGCCAGCCACCACCGTCGCCGGCGGCAGCCCACAGCCGAGGGGCGAACGGCCCCCTTCCTTGCGGTCGATCGCTCGGGATCGATCATGGGGATTGATCGATCCCCGGTCCTTCCCTCTCATCGTCTCCTTCGTCACATCTCGTTCTCCGGCGATCGTCTCAACATCGAACCAACGTAAAATTAAATTACAAATTTAAATTACAATTCCGGTATCGATTCTATACATTAAATCGATCCTATACACTTTCCGGAAAAACAAGAACAATAATAATAAATCCTAAATTCGGTCAACCCCCGAATTTTTACTATTACAAGCATTCATCCACACAAAACGAATCTCGACACGTCCGAGAGTTTAATAAAAATTATGACAATAATTAATAAATAATTAACAAGCCATAATAGTTGGAATCCCTGCAAGGTAGAACACAAAATCGAACATATACATGAACTAGAACCAACGCTCTGATACCAATTGTTGGAAATCGATATACCGGGGTTAACGGAATTACGGAAAACATAACCCCGACCGAAATCCTCGATCGCCGTAGAACACGCCGCGAGCCGCCGTACGAGCCGGAGCTCAACCGAGCACCACCACGTTCCGCCCGTGGTGCCCAGCCGAGCCCCCGCACGGGGCTCGCGATCGTCATGCGGACGATCGCTGGGGATGCTCGTAGCATCCCCGGGGCTGCTCGTAGCAGCCCCCGCAGCGAGCTCACGGGGCTCGCTGCTAGCGCACGGGATCACCCCGTGCGAACCGCTACGGGCGAACCCGTAGCATGCACGGGGTCGCTGCGAGTCGCCCCGCAGCTGACCCGCGATCGATCCGAGGATCGATCGCACCCCTCGGCTCCAGCCGAGGGTTTCCCGTAGCAACGCCGGCGGTCGAACCCTAGAGTTCCGACCGCCACCCTTGGCTCCCAGTCGAGGGCTTTCCTCGATCCCCGCGGGGATGTCGACCTCGCGGTCCATCCCCGTCCGCGGAGTTCGTCGTTTCCCGGATCTTCGTTCATGTATATATTACGATTATATAAACCACATAAAATCATAGAGGGTGTTTATCGATTTTACCTTTGATCTCGTTG
This sequence comes from Euphrasia confusa, assembly GCA_954870475.1. NCBI lineage: Eukaryota > Viridiplantae > Streptophyta > Magnoliopsida > Lamiales > Orobanchaceae > Euphrasia > Euphrasia confusa. The sequence continues at coordinate 40,537,376 of OX940950.1, read as the reverse complement.
TGCGGAGAAACGAGATTGATTTGAAGACCTTCGGATCTTCCTACGTATTCCTTGCACTAGCTTGAACGTCGTGTGGGCGACGATCCTCCAAGCTTATGGATCTCCTTCACAGCTCTCTAGAACTATCAACTGATGATATTCTTGTCTTGTAGGTGTGTTCTAATTGTGAAGACCATTTAGTGCTTTTATAGGCTACGTAGGGGATCTAAAGGAGGTGGAATATTGGACTTCCAATATTAATGATTAAATTGAGCCCAAGCCTAAATCTATTAATCCATTAATATTAATAATATGATTAATTCCACTATATAAATATAATTGCACTCCCAATATTCACCATATTATATCAAATAATATTCTCTCCGGTAGTATTATTTATTCCATGTGTTTAAGATATAAATATCCATGAATAAAATTAATTTATTGCTTAATTAATTTATTCATCTCTTATATCCGAGACTAGTACCATTCAACTTTAATTATTATGCGGAACAAATCCACTCATGAGGTTTACATAATAATTCCTTATGAACTCATCTCGGGGATATTATCAACCCCTTCGAGGACACATTTTCCCGTCAAGAATTCACGGCATGTCATACATAAAATACCGTGACCCAACTTTGCCGGTAATTGATCGGTTATTCTAGTAAATCAATTCCTTTGGAAAATCAAAGTCACTAATATTAAATGCACACACCCGCAATAATATCAGGGATTAAGAATAAAATACTCAGAGATTTAAATCGATTATCCAAGGCAATCCTAATCGATAAATCTCAAGCGATCCGCTCAATACACCAGTGTACAAGTATGATAAAATAATCAAGACCAATTATTTTCTCTCTCATACAACGACTATACCGATGGATTAGTTCTTGTCCATCTAGGTCGTGAGCTACTGTTTGATTATATACGAGTGACTGATAGTATGATCTTCCGTGTGACGTCGCACACCATACTAACTACAACGTATATGATCCATAACTATATTTGCATTTATTTAATTATAAATAATTAAAAGCAAACGATTATTTATTTAAATAGATTAAATGCTATGACAGGGAGTTTACGATACTCAAATCTAGACATTAAGTATACAACTCCATCAGCAGATACTTGTGGGGACTCATATGGGATCGAATACCCGGAGCGGTATTATAAATTTCCTTAAAGAAAACATCTCTACTTTCTCGTGGTCAAGTGCTGATTTGGGGAAAATAGACCCTAAACATGCCTGCCATCGATTGAAAATTGATCCCTGCAAGAGACCAATTGCGCAGAAGCGTAGAAAAATGGGTCCCGAGAAGTGCCAAGCACTCGCCGGGGAAGTGGATAAACTAATTGAAAATAAATTGGTCAGGAAAGCTTCGAGTGATGTCACTTGGCTTTCCAATGCGGTGATGGTGACTAAAACGGTTGAGGCATGGCGCTTGTGTATATATTTTACTGATCTGAACAATGCATGCCCGGAAGACCTTTTTCCCATGTCGCACATCGACCATGTGGTTGATAATTTGACAGGTCACGCGATATTTTCAACATTGGACGCCAAGGCAGGATACCATCAAATTCCAATGCATCCAGATGACGTCGAGCATATGGCGTTCTACTCAGAGAAAGGAATCTATTGCTGGGAAAGAATGCCTTTTGGCCTGAAGAATGCGGGTGCCACCTATCAAAGGTTGGTAAATCTGATGTTTTCTGATTTAATTGGTGTAACCATGGAAGTATACATTGATGATACATTTGTATAAAGTAAAAATGAATCATATCATGTCAAAGACCTCGAAGAAGTTTTCAGAATTCTGGGGCATTATAATATGAAATTAAACCCCAAGAAATGTAACTTTGGAATCAAAAAAGGGATGATCATGGGGCATGTGGTTAGTGAGAAAGGCATTGAGCCCAACCCTACCAAAGTCCAAGCGATTCTGGACATGCAAGAGCCCCGGGACATAAAAGGTGTACAACGACTCACGGGTCGTTTAGCCGCCCTGAATAGGTACATTTCTTGCCTGGGAGATAAAACTCGTCCGTTCTTTGCTTCCATCAAAGGACAGGAATTTCACTGGAAAAAGGATGCCCAACAAGCTTTTGTACGGATAAAGGAATATTTGTCCAATCCTAAAGTAGTTGTGGCACCTAAACCAGAAGAAAAGCTTTATTTGTACTTGGCCGCATCAGAACATGCCATTAGTGCAGTCCTGACAAGGGTAGAGGGAATAGTACATTTCCCGATTTATTTTGTGAGCCAAGTACTACATGAGGCAGAAATTAAATACACTCCACTGGAAAAATTAACATATGCTTTAATAGTGTCAATTAGAAAACTCCGGGCGTACTTATTTGAGCACCCCGTTGATGTTTTGACTACTATGCCTTTAAGGCACGTATTGCACCGGTCGGATATCGCCGGGAGACTCATGCGTTGGGCGTTAGAAATTAGTCAGTATGACATAACTTTCGCCCCGAGGACAGCAATTAAAGCGCAAGCCCTGGCGGATTTTATTGTGGAATTAACTTTCCCTGGGAAATCCCAGAGCCAACCACGCGCCTGACAGCTGTTCGTAGATGGATCATCTACCACCGCGTGCTCGGGGGCAGGTGTGGTATTACTCAGTCCCGACGGAGATTTAGTAACCCACGCGGTGAAGTTTGAATTTCCCGCATCCAACAATGAAGCAGAGTACGAAGCTCTCATTTCAGGGTTGGAGTTGGCTCTAGCCGTCGGGGCGAGGAAACTTCATGTGTTCCTGGACTCACAGTTAGTAGTGAACCATGTAAGTGGAGATTATGAAGCAAGAGGTGAACAAATGGTAAAATACCTAAAATTGGTATGGGAACTTTGCGAAAAAATCCCAGAAGTTCTAATTGAACAAATTCCACGGGAACATAATTCGCAAGCTGACGCCTTGTCAAAGTTAGCATCAGTTGAGGGCTCAACAGACTTCTCAAATATTGTTTTGACAAAATTAATGTTCCCATCAGTGGAACAAAGAGAAGTACAAGTACAAATACTTGTCGGGGCCAGAGAAGACTGGCGAATTCCCATTCAACGGTACATTGATACCGGGGAATTACCAGCAGATAAAACCGAAGCAAAACAACTTCGTACCCGAGCGGCAAAGTATACTTTGATAAACTCACAACTTTACAAAAGAAGTTATTCCCTTCCACTACTAAAGTGTGTGTCGAAGGAGGAAGGATTTAAAATCCTGGAAGAAATACATGATGGTGTGTGTGGAAACCATGCGGGGGGAAGATCCCTGGCACACAAAACTATGGGGCAAGGATTTTACTAGCCAAGCCTGAGAAAGGACGCAGTCGGATATGCACGAAAATGTGTCAAATGCCAGACGAATGGGCCTAATATCCGTACGTCCCCAGAAACCCTGAAATCCATTTACAGCCTGTGGCCATTTGCTCGGTGGGGTATCAATTTGATCAGACCACTAGCAACCGCACGGGGCGGGGTAAAATATGCGATTGTAGCAGTCGAATATTTTACCAAATGGGTTGAAGCGGAACCATTGAATAAGATTGATCAACCCCAGGTCATCAAGTTCATATGGAAAAATATAATATGTCGTTTTGGTTTACCCGAGACGATCATTTCCGACAACGGAAAACAATTTGATGGGGCGGAGGTAGAGGAATTCTGTGAAAAATGGAAAATTAGAAGGTTATTCTCTACTCCCTACCACCCCCAGACGAATGGTCAAGGTGAAGCGGTTAATAAATTACTAAAACACACCATCAAATCGAAACTAGAGAGCCGCAAAGGAAAATGGGCGGATGAACTCCCAGAAGTTATGTGGTCGTATCGTACCACAGCCAGAAAATGCTACTGGGGAGACCCCATATTCTTTGGCCTTTGGTACAGAAGCGGTGATTCCAGCGGAAATAACAGTGTTATCACATCGAACCGCTCAGGAAATTTCCCAAGAAAATGAAGCAGCCATTCGTAAAGAATTGGATCTTCTTGAAGAAAGAAGGTTAGCTTCTGATTCTCTGAATGCTATGAACAAACAAAGAATTGCAAAACTATTCAATTCAAAAGTAAAAGCACGAGAATTCCAAGAGGGAGACTTGGTACTGAAGAAAATCTTAAGAACGCACCAGGGAGCACTGGGCCGAACTGGGAGGGACCGTTCAGAGTGAGCCATTGCCTCCAGAACGGAGCGTACGAGTTAGAGCTACTCGACGGTACCAAGGATCAGTATCGATGGAATGCGTTACATCTAAAGAAGTTTTATCATTAAAAACTTATAAGCTAAAAAGTTATTTTTGACTTCTTGTAAAAATGTTATTTTTGTAAACCTTTTTGGCTACTTTTGTAAATCTTTTGATACTTATCAAAATATCTTTATGCAGTTTCAATAAAAAAAGTATCTTTATCTTAAAAACGATTAGTTTTACATTTTGTCTGTGAAACAGAAATATATTGCCCCGGGGAATCATATAAGTTTCCCAGTGCGATAACAATATTGAGTATTCCTAAAGGAAAGAATACTAAGGTTCGGTGAAGACCCAAAAAATCTATAGATTATGGGGCCGAACACTTCATTCAGTGCAAGGATTCGAAAGAGTAAAAGAAACTCAAGAATCGCCCTGGAGAAGATATTGGTCCGGGAAAATCCTAAAAGGTAAGTATAAAACTAAACCACAAGATCGGTCAGAACTGTTAAAAGGAAAGATTAAGGAGAAAAATGTTACTTAGATTCAAAGAGAATTCAAAGAGGTAACTAAATCTGAAAATCACTTTTACGGAGCAAAGAACTCACAAAGAATCCCAACAAAGTTTTAATAAAACATGGGTGTGAGCCAAAAGTTATCTATTCGCAAGAATAATGATTCACCAAGCAAGCTAAACTGACTTGTGAGTGATAGATAATAAAGGTAAAATAAAACCTGAACAAAATGGTGAGAGGGCCATCAGTAAGACCCAAAGGATAATATCCAAAATAGCTTACTAAGTTATTACACACTAGCAAAATATACATGTTCCAGGTAAAACTGCCTGTAAAATCCCAAGACAGAAATAAGCAAATATTGTTTTTTGGCACTAAGCCCAAACTGAAACAAGACAGAAAATAAGATTAAAATCTCTGAGCTTTTTACACTCAGAGCAGTCATCAATTTAGCAGACTCCTGAGTTGTTAAAACTCAGGAGGTGGAACCACCATCACCTGGGGGAGTCACCAGGGGATCTTTTGGCTTGCCATCAGGCCCAACACCAAGAAGATCCATCCCCTCACCATCAGCATCACCCTCATCATCAGAAGCTCCAACAGTAGTTTTAGCAGGCTCACCAGGCATGGAGAGAAGATTGTATGTGGGCCACCACTTCATATCAATCCCATGGGCAACTTCCAGATCCATGAAGGGTTGTGGGACTCTGGGATACAGAGTGCACCCTGTCATGTGATTTTTGAGGAGTTTCAAACCATACTCTTTGGCCACATCATTCTTCTCCTTTGTTGCAGACCTGATGAGATCAGCATAAGCAGTAACATAGAGTAGGTCAGCCAGTACCTGGGGGTTGTGAGCAGGAGAATCCAATAGGGCTTCAAGCTCTGAAACTCTCTCCATGGACTGTCCAAAGTCATCTTTGGCCTGCTTCCACTCCCTCGTAACTTTGGCTACCTCCTCTTTGAGCTCTTTCTTTTCCCTGGCAAACCTGTCTTGGGCATCTTCAATTTCTTCTTCTTTTTCTTTGACGGTTTTCAATGCCTCCTGCATCTCAGATTTCAGCTTTCCCACCTCTGCCCGTGCAATATCTGCAGCCTTTTTTCACCTGTCTTTATCCCCTGCTGTGGCAGTGTATGCAGCTTTAAGCCCCTGTACTTGTGTCTCTTGTGTGCTGCTGGTAGTTCTGAGCTTGGTAACTTCAGTTCTGATTTTTTCAGCCATGTTGTGGGCACCAGTGATGGCAACTGCACTTTGACTGGCCAATTTTAGGGCCAGGGAAAAGGCATGTTCCTCATGGTCCATCATATCATTGAGCTCTGAAGTCCAACACCTACCAACAGCATCAATTGAGTCACCTACTGGATTGCCCAGGGTAGTCACAGTGTCAATAGGGCCTTTACCAGAGAAGAAGGGTAGCAGAACTGAGGGGAGATTTTCCTGGGAAAACCTGACCAAGAAATAAAACAGAGGAATTAATTGAATGAACTGTGTAATATAAAAAGAGTACAAATGAATAAAACTTACTTATCATAGAGTATCTTTTCAACTCCAAAAACAGACTGATTTTTATCAGCACGAGGGAGAGAGTCTGTCACATCTATAACACCCTCATCAATCTTTTTCCTCTTCTTGTCGCCTTCGAGCTTGACTTTCAGAAGAGTTGATGACCCAGAAGGGGGTAAGCCTTGACTTGGAACAACATCAGTCATCACCACATCTGATGGCTGAGAAGTTTCCTTATACGAGTCCACCACATCTATTATCCCCGAGGGATCTGTCTCACCACCCTGAGCCGAAACCGTGCGGGATCTGGTACGGGAAGCTGGGGAACCAGATGTTCCACCCCGATTTTTCACAGATCCCCTTCCACCAGCACTGGTGGAACTGGTTTTGGATTTACGAGCCTTGGCTGGGTTTGGGAGTCCAAGGCGTTCGAACAGTTTGTTATCAGCCATCTCGGTGGGTTTCAATTCAAACACTGTAGAAAAGAATTCTGCACGGGAAAAGTAAAACTATTACACCCGACAAAAATTAATAAAATTTCCCCGGGAAATATGCTCCCAGGAAATAAAAGAAAACCATGAAAAACAAAGAGAAATTACCAAAACAAGGTTGATCTTCAACAAAAGGAGGACAAAACAAGCCTGCTGCGTCACAAATGATGTCGTCGTTTAGGTATTCTGAATCCCTTTCCTCGATCGGGATACACTGTGCCAAAAGATTTGCAGTCTCCAAATCCCACGGGAAGGAGCAAGTCGCCCGTTTGAGCCGTACACCTACAAAATACAAACGATTTTAGATCAGTTTAAACTATAAGAAATTAAGGCTTTAAGTACTTACTTTCTTCCTTAACACCATAAGTCAAGGGGACTTCAATCTCCCCTTCCCGGGTTTGAGTTCTCCATCTCCCCGAAACAAAAAACCACCTATCCCAACAAGTCGGATCCTTTTCTTCGGGATCTTGAATTTTCAACATATACTTCCTGCGGCGGACGGTGTAGTCTCCCAGTGAATTTTTGTTGAAGTTGACTAGACTGAAGAATAGATGGAATTCATCCCCAGTAATGGGTCGAGAAAATCCCACTTGCCCCAATACAGTCAAAACTCCATAGATCTGGGCCCACCCATTCGGATGGATCTGATGAGGAGCCACACCCCATCGGTTCAACAAGGCTGAAACTGAAAGATGCAGGGGAAACCGCAATCCTTGTTCCATAGCATCGACGCCGATGGCAACCATGCCCGGAGGCGGGCAACAGGCGGATTCACCCTCTTCTGGTGCATGCAAATGCACGTTGTAGGGAATCCGCCAATCGTCCCTCCAGTCGGCATGTTGTGCCGCCGTCAGCGTGCTTTTTCGGCCGTGAGCACCCCACTCCTGGTGGTTTGGGTCGGGTTGAACCGTCGTGATAGTCCTCACGACAGGTACGTACGGGTGGGCCTCCTCCAGTGTTGGAATCGATATCCCGGGGTTAACGGAATTGCGGAATACATAACCCCGACCGAAATCCCATCGCCGGAAATCCGATCGCGAACACCACGAAGAACCGGGCCCGACGAGAGCATCACCGCGGGATGAACCCGCGGCTAAACCCTAGCCGAGCCCCACCGCGGGGCTCGCGATCGCACGGATGCGATCGCTGGGGCTGCTCCGGCAGCCCCGGGCAGTGAGTCCGGCGACTCACCGCCATCGCCCGAGGAGGGCGGTTCGCCCAGCGGCGAACCCGCCGCGGCTGCCCGGCGATCGACCACCACGGTCGATCGCCCACCCCGGGGTTCCTCGCGTGCCCTTGCGGTCGAAGCCCTAGGGCTCGACCGCACGCCCTCGGCTCCCAGCCGAGGGTTCTCTCGATCTTCGCCAGAGATCTCGAATCCCCGTCGCCGAAGTTCGACGTTTTTCCGGATCGTGCGTTCATGTATATATCACAATTATTTATCACATAAAATCATACAAGGGAGTTTATGATTTTACCTTTGATTCGTTATGCGGAGAAACGAAATCAAATTGAAGACCTTTGGATCTTCCCACGTATTCCTTGCACCTCGTTCGAACGTCGTGTGGGCGACGATCCTCCGAACTCTATGGATCTACTTCACGAACTCTCTAGATTATCAAGTATGATAATCTTATGATGATGATTTTAATTGTGAAGACCATGTAGTGCTTTTATAGGCTACGTAGGGGATCTAAAGGAGGTGGAATATTGGGCTTCCAATATTAATGATTAAATTGAGTCCAAGCCCAAATCTATTAATCCCATTAATATTAATTAATTTATTTTCCACTATTTAAATTAATTGCACTCCCAATATTAAACCATATTATATCAAATAATATTTCTCCGGTAGTATTATTTATTCCGTGTATTTAAGATTTAAATATCCATGAATAAATTTTATTTATTGAAAAATAAATTTATACATCTCTTGTATCCGAGAATAGTACCATTCAACCTTAAATATTATGCGGAACAAATCCACTCATGAGGTTTACATAATAATTCCTTATGAACTCATCTCGGGGATATTATCAACCCTTACGGGATACACTTTCCCGTCAAGTATTCACGGCATGTCATATATAAAATATAGTGACCCAACTTAACCGGTAATTGACCTAATAATTAAACCGGTCAATTCCTTTGGAAAATCAAAGTCACTTATATTAAATATACACACCCGAAATAGTATCGGGGATTGAGAATAAAATACTCTGAGATTTAAATCAATTATCCAAGGCAATCCTAATCGATAAATCTCAAGCGATCCGCCCAATACACCAAGTGTACAAGTGTGATAAAATAATTAAGACAAACTATTTTCTCTCTCACACAACGACTATACCGATGGATTGGTCCGTGTCCATCTAGGTCGTGAGCTACTGTTCGATTAAATACGAGTAACCGATAGTATGATCTTCCGTGTGACGACGCACACCATACTAACTACAACGTATAGAATCCAGGACTATATTTTGCATATATTTAATTATCAAATAATTAAAACCAAACAATTGTTTATTAATTAAATAGATTAAATGCTATGACCAGGAGTTTCCGTTACTTAAATCTAGACATTAAGTACACAACTCCAACAATCTCCCACTTGTACTAAGGTCTAGTCATTTCCTCCAAACTCCTGACTCCCATACTCATCACGTGCTTAAATTTGTACTTCCAAGAAGTACCATGTGAATGAGCAATCTAGGTTGCCGCTCTGAAGTTATCTTGGTGACTACAGCGTCGTCTCCCTCGACGATGACTCGTATCAGGTGGTACTTGCTCTATGTGTTATCTTCACCTTTTTGACTTATGACTTCTTCCAGTTTACCATGCACCGCTATGAAATAGCCTTTGGTGAACTAAGAATCATATCCAAGTCTAGAGGTTATCCCGGAGCCCAACCAAAATTTTCGCTGCCTCTGAGGCTGCTATTTGGTTATGAGAGAGTCCGAGAAGCGTCATGCTTATCACTCTTTCATTTTAAGGTTCCACCTCTTCAAAAGTGAACACATAGCCTAATATCGACTTACAGTGGTCCTTCTCTGATTTGAGATCTGAGAACATGTAATCCAAGAATAATTCGTGTTGCTTCGTAATCCAGTAATTCAAAAGTACTCCTTACAGCATCCGAATTTCTCTTGATGAGATTACTTTGATATCCTCCCACTACGCTAACCGCATAGTTGATATCAGGTTCTTGTTTTTCAACATTGCATTTAAGCTTTCCACACTCAAGGTGTAGGAAACCGCTTTGCCTTCGCCTATCTCCTTTATGTGTTTAGAACACATATCTTTAGATAGATTCATTCTGTGTCTGAAAGGTAATAACATTTCTCAGAATTATGCATGTTTAAAACAAACCATAATCGTATAAGATTTCTAGGAGAAGTACAATGTTCTTATCTCAAGATCGAAAGATCTTAAGAACATGTTCCAACTTCTACTGAATCTTATATCCCGATTTATTTAGACAACCATTATTTTATGTCTGACAATATCTTTACATTGTTGCCAATGACAAAATATCATCTTCATAAAATTCCGAGAAACACCACCTTGTTTCCATTACGTTTCTAATACACCTTTCGTCTATGCCCTTTGGTGAATCCATCAAATGGACAATCTCATCAATTCGCAAGTTCCACGATTCATAGTTTTGTATCAATCCATAAATGGATTAACTAAGCTTGTACTCTAAATGATCTTGCCTCTTAACAATAACGCTTATTGCTTTCTAAGCAGGCACATTTAGAACTAGTACTGCCCCTTTGCAGAGCTAGGGATCGATTTCATCTTCACTAGATCCAGAGTTCGAAACTCTTCTAGTCTTATGAGGATCTCCGGTTGTCAAACAACCTCTCACTGCAATGGCATTCCGGTGTATAAACAGTAATAACAGTAGGTGCAGTTAGTGGTGTACTACTACTCGGTTTGGCTGGTTCCTAGTCTTTGTCCTTTTCTCTCATTCCGAAGTATTACGTCAGTTCGGGCTTTGTGGTTCATCTAATAGTCTTCCTTTAAGAACCGGGCGTTAGAACGTCCTTCTGGTTCATAGTACTATTGAACACACAATATTCTTGTTCACCTAGGATATCCTACAACCCACATTGAGTGTGTCGTTGTTTCCAGGAATATCCATAGAACATAGGTAGTTCCGAACAACTTGTCCTTTTACTATTAGAATTTCATTTCTTATTTCCGACACACCATTTCTACACAAGAGTGTATGGTGTTGTCAATTGGGATCCAATCCCATTCTTTGATTTATGCTATGTGTTATCTAGAAAGGTGGTAGCCTCTGCGATCAAATCGCAGGCTTCTAATGGATATACTTAGAAGGTTCCCCATAATAGCATTGTGTCTTTTGACTTGTCAAAACACTTTGCTTTTATGGCACATTAAGTATTCTAATCCATTTTGAGTATTCTGAAATACTCGCATTTTTCTAAGTACACATATGCTGCATATATCAGTCAATCAATTTCAATACTTGTCCGGATTCTATCCTTTATCCAGAAAGGTTTGCTTAGTTGTATTATCTTCCAAATTCAATTCTCAGGTCGGAAGGTCCATTCCTTCAACTATAATTGATCAAATCAATTTCGACCTTTTTGAATCTTATTTGAATAAATACTACTAAGTACAAGAATTCACAAGTATAATGATTTAACAAAGAAATATATCTAATAAGTAAAACAAGTTATTGAACGGTTCGTTGCATTGTGGTAGACTTAGGATTCATCATTCCTATATTGCTATCTAATGTACCAGAATAGATAATGCCATTATTTCTTATCAAAATCATCAAATGATTAAAGAAATAAAATATCCATTCATAAATAATAGAAACCAAAACAAAGTTCTTTCTAAAATAAAGGGTACATAAAGCAATAAACTTGAAATGAAATCCTATAACTACTCATAGATAAACCCTCTATTGCAACAGCTGCCTCCTCCGCAGCATTTTCCTTGACCATTCTTTCCTTTCCAAGTCTCTGGGTTTCCTGGTGCCCCTGCATTTAAAATGCACACATACCGTCAGTGGTTCCATATCTACCAACCAGGCTTCTGGTAGATAATACCGCTGACTATGTTTTTAAGACTAAGGATAGAACCTTATACCTTCTTGGGGAGAAAATACAGACTTCCACTACCCAGTCTGTTTTCTTTGAGAATGACTGCCCAAGGGCTTTCTCACCCTATCTTGTGGTCCAAGTACTTTAGGACTACAGGGTTTCTTTGTTTGCTTCTCCATTTCCTGGTCCATGCCCTTAGGTTCAAAACATTTGGCCTTGGCTATAAGAGCTTGCGATTGTCTCAACTCATCCAAAAGATCCAACATCTCGAAAACGTGTTCAAGCGTTTCCTCGAAGCGACTGACCTTTATGAGTATCCTCATCGCCTCTTTTCTAACCTTCTCGCTGTCTCTAAACATTAGCTTGAGTTTCAGCATGATATCATGATTAGTGGTTAATGCAAGAGCATTGTCCCACTTCTCAAAATCAGCTCTTTCCTCATCAGTTGAGACACTTGTAGGTTCAGGAGGACAAAGCTCACTGAGTACTATCTTGTACTCAACAACAGTCTGGGTAATGTCTAATTCTCTATTCCATCCAACACAGTATGGACCCAGTGCATTGAATTCTTCGAGTATCACAGAAAGTGGATTCATAGCTATTCTCTAAACCTATAAGCACATTTAAACAAACAATCAATTTAATGTCCGATATTATCTCCCTCTAATATTATCATTAATTTACTAATTACATCTAAAATCCCATCAGATATGGTAAGCCACGATAGTGTGGACGTTTACCTATCCAAATGATTTCGTAATTAGATTTGCTTTGGTCGTACATCACTATAGCGTTACTTCGATGGGAAGAATACTATAGAGCGTACCTAAGTGTAAACTATTACTCAGTACTAAGAAGATTGTTTGAGACTCGTATATTACCGCAAGCCACGATAGTGTGGACGTTTACGTTAACACACGGTTCTTTCACTCCCTTCTATAACTGTCTACATCAATTGATCCAAAATCCCATTCAATATAGCAAGCCACGATAGTGTGGACGTTTACTACACCAAAAGATTTTTACAATTGACTCCCAATTACTTGATCCATTCGATTTTCATAAATCAAGACGCGGAGAATCATAAGTGAAACTCAAAGTTTCTAACCAGTGATTCACCGTGCGAACAACCCTATCTCTCATTAGATGAGGGAGCCGAGCAGACAATCGATCTATTTCAAGAAATGGTACGAAGGTCTCTAATTTGTGTAATCCACATGACCAAGTGGCTTTAGCTCCATTCCACTCCCCGGGGTGAGAATGAGTCGACTTGAAGTCAGTTTCAGAAAGACAAATTAGGCATTGTTTGATAAATTTAATCAATGTTTCTCGTAAAAGGAATTACAAGAATTCTCCTCCAATGACTCGTCTATATGAACTTCGAAAGTCCATAAGAGTCACCAAGAGAACAGTAATGGAGACCATGGGAATGTTTCCATTCCCTCTCCCACTTAGCTTTTTACAACAAGGGATACGCTATCTAGTGCATAAAGTAAACACATATAGCATGCATACAAGTAATAAAGCACATAGTATCACATAGTCAAAATAATGCTAGAAAATTATTTTCCGACTATCATGGCTTTATTCCATCTCCGTACGCATCTTCTAGTCTTCAGTCTTCGTTCTTGAATGCTCCATGTGACGAGAATATTAATTCCAATATTTAAATCTATTTATTTTTAATAAATCCAAAAGATACTTAATTCGAAAATTAAGTCAATCGAATAAATCAAAAATAAAATTAAATATTATTAATATTTTTATTTATTTATTTTCCTTTCTAATTCTATTAAATCTCTAGAATCCTATCCAAGTAAGACTTGGAATATTCTAGAAGACTTCTATAATAGAATAAGGAAATAAAATAAATTAGGACTCTTCAACTTTCTAAATTAATTAATTTCAATGTCCATGAAAATTTCCAGGAATAATCAATTAGGAAATAAATTACTTCTTAATTAATTATTTTCATTTCTAATTCTATTAAATCTCTATAATCCTATCCAAGTAAGACTTGGAATATTCTAGAAGACTTCTATAATAGAATAAGGAAATAAATTAATTCCAATTAATTCTTTTCTTATTCCATGAGAGTTCCCCAAAAAAAAAAGAAACACTCAAAATAGGAAAACCGAATCAATTAGGAAAGCGAATCTAGGTAGGAGAACACGAGATCACGAGGACCCCGCGTCCCCCACCATCGATCGCCGGCCTGGAGCACCACCGCCGCCGTCCCAAGCCCACGCGCCACCACCACCGGTGGCCGGCGTGGCCGAGGATCATCGCGGACAGCCCCCGCGATCGATCTCCATGGGATCGATCTCATGATCGATCCCTTGCCCTAGTTCTCCCTCTCATCTTCTCCTTCGTCACATGTGTTCTCCGTGTTGGGGATCGTGCATGTATACGCAGCGGAAAACAAAAATTTTATGAAAAACCGTTTTTCATTAATATAAACATTTTACATTATATTTATTTTATTTTATTGAAAATCATATTTTCAATATTACATGCATTAATTGATTTAATTCAAATCTATTAGAATAAATAATCCACCATTTAATTTAATTATCAAATAATTAAATATTTAATTCATGCATCCCATACTACATAAATTAAATCTAGCGTAATTAAATTTATCAAATTAATTAATTACTTCTAGCGCATTTATATTTATCATATAAATTAATTACTTCTAGTCCATTTCAGGATTCTTCCATGCTAAACCATTTCAGAAACAGTTTCTATGTACAAGGATTGAGAAGATTATGCATCCTTCTAGATCTATATCTATAGTGACGTATCACAATACGTAGGATGCCTCTCCTCAAATCCTTTATTCGAGAAACGTGTGGATAACCGTGCTTTCGTTGACTGCAACATCACTCAATCATCCTTATGATTAGTATGTCATCAACGTACAACACTTAAATTTCACTGCGCTCCCACTAACCTTCTTGAATACAAGGTACCTTCAAGTTTTATACCAAGTCAACGCTTTGACTATTGTATTTAAAACACATGTTCCATTTTAGGGATGCTCGTTTCAATCCATAAAAGGATCGCTGGAGTATGCAAACCTTTTGATCCTTTCCAGAAAATATGAAGCCTTCCGGCTGCGCTACAACTCTTCCATAATATCACATTCAAGGAAAGTAGACTTCATATCTATTTTCCATATCTCATAGTCGTACTATGCAGAAATGGCCAGCAAAATTGTAATGGAATTAAGCATAGCGACTGATGGAAAGATTACCTCATAAACAACACATTGTCTTTGAGTAACTTCTTTCGCCATCATCCTTGCTTTAAAGGTCACACCTTTCTATATACATATATGTATATCTATATATACTCCAATGTCATAATTAATAGATCAATATGCATCATTTGGGAACAATTCCCTTTGGTGGATCTACCAAGGTCAACACCTTGTTGGAGCACACACAGTCCATTATGAATTTCATGGCAATAAGCCAATGTCCCATATTCGTATCCAATACGAATCAGTTGAAGTTTATTAGATCATATCCATTTTCAACTTTATCTTGATCATTATTAAGTTGGAACCGTCTACCAGGTACCTTCCGAACATTTTCGGATTTACGAACCGATAGATGAAGTGGTATATTAGTGGTTTGTTGAATTGGTTCATCTCCAAGTACTTGTGTTTGAACTTCATAGTGTGGTTCATATTCTCGAACTATTTCGAGATTTACTATATTGCCTTTTCTATCGAATAGAAACTTCTTCTCTAAGAAGGCAACATTTCTTTAAACAAACATTTTGTTTTAGAAATATAGTAGAATAGGTATCCTTGTGAATGTTCAGGATTTAATTTACTATCCAACTTATCTTCCACTAGCCGCTTCACGCAAACAGGATACGGGAGTGCCCAAGTTCATATGGTGTGTTTTTAACTGCTTTGGTGGTAACACTATTCAGCAAATGGACGATTGTCAAAAGTGCAGGACTTTTACAGTTTCGTCGGCAATTTGGTGAACCCCTTTGTGGATCAAACCATGTCCAACAAAGTTTGATTCCAACATTCAGACACTCAATACAATTAAGGAGTTCCAGACGGAGTCCATTGCCAGAGAATCATATTCTCTTTTAGATAGTCAATAAGCTTGGTGCTTAAATATTTATTATCACGATCGTATCGTAATTTCTAAATATAGCAACCAAGTTGGTTTCCTACTTTGATGTCTAAATTTATTGAACATTTCAAAATTAAAGACGTGTACTTCATAAGTACATTATGTAGTTGAAAACCACCCCCAACACTAACACATTAGTGTATCACACATCTCTGTTTGGATCAAATCCAATAGACCTTCAACATACTCAACTAGCGTGCTAAAGTTGTGCGGGATTTTAACTTTTATCTATTGCTGATATTTGGGTTTAGTTCATTCTTGTATATTTGTTAATCGTCTTTAGCAAATCATATTTTCTTTATTTTGTATAAAGTAAATCGGATTTCCAAAAACAAATTATAACCTTTACCTTCTATATCAAATATAGAAGTAAGATCTAATAATAGAACGTTTCTATTAATAGTAGGTTTCTAAATTTAGACGAAACAAATAATCAATTGTTCAAAACAATAGAATAAATATAACCCAATACGAACCTTTGTCAGAACTTTTAGCAGTTATGGCCCTATGGCCTTTATTCACACAACGATGGCAAGCGTCATCAACTCATTTGTTGACCTTGTTCTTAGTCGCCCTTCTAGTATCACCTTTATCCATCTTTATGCTTAGACCGGAAACCATTTCCGTCATTTTCTTCAAGAAGAACACTTCTTTCATGAAGAAGCAATAATGAGAACAAATTTCTTGTATTGATGGTTGACTCGTTGATCAACATCTTGAACTACTTATCCATTTAAGGATCGAGCTTGTTCATGTTGCAGTTCATAATGAACGATTCATAAGAACTAGGTATCCACTTCTCATAAGTGGAAGTCCTCAGTGTTGGGATTCGATGTCCCGGGCTATCAAAATTATGCGGAATCGATAACCCGACCGAAACCCTATCGCCGGAAACCACGAACACGAGCACCACGGTGTCCGGAGCTCGACCCGAGCATCGCCGCGGGATGAACCCGCGGCCGAAACCCTACCCGAGCCCCACCGCGGGGCTCGCGATCGCGTTCGATCGCGTGGGCTGCTCCGGCAGCCCCCGGCGGTGAGTCCGGCGACTCACCGCCATCACAGGAGGCGGGGGGAGCCACCAGCCGCGGCACCAGCCCGCGGCAGTCCCCCCGGCGATCCAGCGAAGGGCTCGATCGCCCCCAGCCGCGGCGTTCAGCCGCGGCTTTTCTCCGTGCGCACGCCACTGGGCGAGGGTGGCAGGGGGGGTTCGTCCGCCGTGGCACCATCCCACGGCTGAACCCCCAGCGATCGACTTCACGTCGATCGCTTGCCCTGGCGTCCAGCCGGGGCTTCCCCTCTCGCCCGCGCGCCGGCGGTCGAACCCTAGGGTTCGGCCGCCCCTCTCGATCCCGACGGGGATCGCGTGATCCCCGTATCCCGGTCTCGACGTTTCCCCGGATCGTCTTGTTCATGTATACATCACAATTAAACGAACATATAATCACGGAGGGGGTTTATGATTATGTACCTCGATTCGTTGTACGGAGAAACGAAATCAAACGTTGATGACCTTGCGATCTTCCTACGTATTCCTTGCACCTCGTCCGAACGTCGTGTGGGCGACGATCTATCGAACTCCTATGGATCTCCTTCACTCTTCAAGACTTTATGATTGGCGTAGGTTATGAATTGTGAAGACCATGTAGTGCTTTTATAGGCTACGTAGGGGATCAAAAGGAGGTGGAATATTGGGCTTCTAATATTGAAGATTAAATTGAGCCCAGCCCAAATCTATTAATCCTTATCAATATTAATTAATTTATTTTTCACTATATAAATTAATTGCACTCCCAATATTAAACCATATTATATCAAATAATATTTCTCCGGTAGTATTATTTATTCTGTGTATTTAAGATTTAAATATCCATGAATAAATTTATTTATTGCTTAATAAATTATATTCATCTCTTATATCCGAGACTAGTACCATTCAACCTTAATTATTGTGCGGAACAAATCCACTCATGAGGTTTACACAATAATTCCTTATGAACTCATCTCGGGGATATTATCAACCCTTCCGGGATACACTTTCCCGTCAAGTATTCACGGCATGTCATATATAAAATATAGCGACCCAATTTTACCGGTAATTAACCCAATAATTAAATCGGTTAATTCCTTTGGAAAATCAAAGTCTCTAATATTAAATATACACACCCGCAATAGTATCGGGGATTAAGAATAAAATACTCTGAGATTTAAAATGATTATCCAAGGCAATCCTAATCAATAAATCTCAAGCGATCCGCCCAATACACTAAGTGTACAAGTGTGATAAAATAATTAAGATAAATTATTTTCTCTCTCACACAACGACTATACCGATGGATTGGTCCGTGTCCATCTAGGTCGTGAGCATCTTTTCGATTAAATACGAGTAACCGATAGTATGATCTTCTGTGTGCCCATGCACACCATACTAACTACAACGTATGAAATCCAGGACCATATTTTGCATAATTAATTAATAATAATTAAATGCAAATAATTGTTTATTAATTAAATAGGTTAAATGCTATGACCGGGAGTTTACCGATACTTAAATCTAGACATTAAGTACACAACTCCAACAATCTCTCACTTGTACTAAGGTCTAGTCATTTCCTCCAAACTCCCGACTCCCATACTCATCACGTGCTTATGTTATACTTCCCAGAAGTATTATGTGAATGAGCAATCTAGGTTGCCGCTCTGAAGTTATCTTGGTGACTACTGCGTCGTCTCCCTAGACGATGACTCGAATCAGGTGGTACTTGCTCTATGTGTTATCATCACCTTTTGAACTTATGACTTCTTCCAGTTTACCATGCACCGCTATATACATAGCCTTTGGTGAACCAAGAATCATATCCAAGTTCAGAGGTCATCCCGGAACTTAACCAAAAACTTCCGCTGCCTCTGAGGCTGCTATTCGGTTTATGATAGAGTCCGAGAAGCATCATGCTTATCACTCTTTCATCTTTAGGTTCCACCTCCTTTTAAAAGTGAACACATAGCCTGATATTGACTTACACTGGTCTTTCTCTGATTTTGGGTCTGAGAAACTGTAATCCAAGAAGATTTCGTCTTGCTCCGTAAGCCAGTACTTTGAAAGTACTCTTACAGCATTCGAACATCCCTTATCCAGATTACTTTGATATCCTCCCACTATGCTAACCGCATAGTTGATATCAGGTTCTTGTTTTACAACACTGCATTTACAAAGCTCTCCACACTCGAAGTGTAGGAAACTGCTTTGTCTATATCTATCTCCTTTATGTGTTCAAAACACATACCTTTAGATAGATGCATTCTGTTCCCGAAAGGCAATAACCTTTCTCAGAATTATGCATGTTTAAAACAAACCATAATCGCATAAGATATCTTAAGAGAAGTACAAATGTTCTTATCTAGAGATCGAAGGATTCTAAGAACATGGTCTAACTTACTCTTAATCTTATATCTCGATTCATTTAGACAACCTTTATTTTATGTATGACAACACTTTTACATTGTTGCCAACGATGAAGTGTTATCTACATAAAATTCCGAGAAACACCACCTTGTTTCCATTACGTCTCTAACACACCTTTCTTTGTCTTATGCACTTTGATGAATCCATCTCATGGACTATCTCATCAGTTCGCAAGTTCCACAATTTACAGCTTTGTGACAATCCATAAATGGATTCACTAAGCTTGTACTTCTAAATGATCTTGCCTCTTAACAATAATAGTTATTGTTATCCAAGTAGGCACATTTAGATTAGTACTGCCTCCAATGCAGAACTAGGGATCGATTTCATGTCTACTAGATCCAGAGTTCAAAACTCCTCCAGTCTTATGAACATCTCCGGTTGCTTAACAACCTCCCACTGCAATGGCGTTCTGGTGTATAACAGTAATAACATTAGGTGCAGTTAGTGGTGAACTACTACTCGGTTAGGCTGGTTCTCAGTCTTTCCTTTCCTCATTTTCAAGTACCTTGTCAGTTAGGGCATTGTAGTTCATCTAATAGTCTTCCTCTAAGAACCGGGTGAGGATTGATGGAGTTATATTCTAAATGTCTAGTTTAGTGACAATATGGAACTCCTTATCTGTGTTTTACATTATCTATTAATCAAACTGTCGGCATTTTGTCTATCTTGTACTTGAATGCAATAGTCCTAGATATATACGTTGTAGACAGTATGGCGTGAGGAGACACGCGGAAGATCATACTGTCGGTTACTCGTATACTATCGAACAGGAGCTCACGACTTAGATGGATAGGGACATTCCATCGGTACGTCGTAGTGTGACTGGGTAATAGTTGGTCTTGACTATTATGTTACACTTGTACACTTGGTGTATTGAGCAGGACCACGGGAGGGCGTTCGATTTATACTAATCGACGTAATCGAACTAGACCTCAGAATTACGGATATACGAATTCTTAATCCCTATATAATTATAGGTGCGTGTGTCCAATTCTCGGTTCTTTAACTTGCCAATGAGTGAGACTATTTGATTAGTCGAGATACTCGGTAAATTGGGAATCGTAATTGTACTCACGGCATGCTATAGATTATAGACAGGAAACCGTGTCCCGTTTATCGGGTTGATAACGTCCCCGAGATGAGCTCATAAAGTTTATCATGTAAACCCTGCAGGTGGATTTGTTCCACATGATAATAAGGATGAGTGGTACTAGTCTCGGATAATAAGAAACGAATTAATTTAATTATTAGTAATTAAATAAATTCGTGGACGTTCGATATCTTAAACACGGGGAAAGTCGTATATGTAATTTCGGCGGAAATATTATTGTTGAAATAATATTAAATTAATTTCGGGAATTCAATTATTATTTAATAGTGGAGTTAATAATAATTAAAATTGAAATCGATTAATTAAGGAATTGCGTTTACGTATTCCAAGTTAATTAATATTTCAATTTAGCCCTTAATTAATTTAACCTTGGGTCCCTGGTGTAACTCTATATAAACCCCCCCCCCCCCCCCCCCCTTGCCTATTCTAGACCTACACTTCGCCGCTTCTTATTTTCATCAGAGAAAAATAATTGTTTAGCGCAATTAAGTTTTTCTCTGTTAAAAACATTAAGTTAGCGCTGATATTTTCTCTAAGAGAGAAAAGATATATCAACGCTGTAGAGAAAGGAGAAAGCAGAGAAGGCAAACCCAACAGATCGTTGCCCACACAACAGTTGGAGTCGGGGCAGAGTCATACACTAGAAGCATCTAAGGTCTCAACAATCGACCGCAAGGTATGAGATCGGATCTATCTTTTTTCCGCAATTTATTCGATCTCGTTTTATCTCGTTGAACGTATATGAACGTAGATCGGGTTCCGGGGTCGTGGATCGTGTTCCTCGACTACCTGGGGGTCTAGGACCTCCGGAACGGTAGTCGGATGAGGAAAAACGACCCGGAAACGAGCCCGGAACAGCAACGTCGCGTTGCTGTTCGCGGACGAACAGCGCCCGCTGGTGGGCAAACAGCGACCGCTGTTTGCAGCTCCACCAGCGACCGCTGGACTGCAATCGGCGGGCGCTGATTGGGTACAGTCCAGCTCCGTTTCGCGCGGTTGTCCTCCGGGGCGATGGCTGGGCGTGATTCGGGATAAGGGCTGTCGTGCGAACGAAGTAATGACTTCGGATGTCGACTGGGATGGTTCGGATGTTCGAGCAATCGAACGAACGCATCCCGGGTAGTCGAAATCCAACAATTGGTATCAGAGCCGGTTATGCGTTCTTGTATTGTTTGCGAGTTTGTTTTGCAGGTAACCCGATTATTATGGTCATATGTTTATGTACTGTATGTTGTGGTTTGTTAAACTCTCGGGGTTGTCGAGATCTTTTGGTTTTAACGTTGCTTGTTTGTAATAGTTTAAAACGACGGGTTGAGTCGTTTAGGATTTTTTCGTTTTTTCGTTTATCCGGGTGTATAGGATCGATCATTCCTGTATAGGATCGATGCCGGAAGTAGTTAGTATTACTCTTGTAATGTTGCTGCTGCTTGGTGGATCGAGACGAGATCGAGGGCCGGACGAACGAGGGTCGAAGAGTCGAACCCGCGGCTACTGTGCAGAAACGGCGCCCGCTGGAGGGCAAACGGCGACCGCCGTTTGCAGCTCCTCCAGCGACCGCTGTTCCTCAAACGGCGGGCGCTGTTTTGAGTTTTGGCAGCAGCAACGCGGGGGTTCGACGGACATCACGGATCGCTTGTCGAGGGCCCGAGATGATACTCCAGTGGGAGGGGTTCGTCTCTTGGTCCTTAGACGAGTCGGTGATGGACCGAGACCGAGGCGAGCAACGAGACGAAGATCCGAGAAGACGTGCATCGAAGATTTGAAGGCCATAATAATCGGGCCACGTTAAATGCTTTTTGTGTGTTTACGTGCTTTTATTATGCTTTAACTCTATATGCATGCTTGTTATCCCTTTCGTAAAAACTAAGTGGGAGAGGGATTGGAAACAATCCCGCGGTCTCCATTCTCTGTTTTGATGGTGATGTGTGTCGCTTACGAGTTGGCTTTAGTGTCATCCTCCCTATCGGATAAAGTTGACACACGGATATCACTGGATCAAAATTCGAATTCAATTCCATTTATAGAATTGAACACTTAAGTTTTTCAAAGCAATGCCTAATCTGTCTTTCAAAGACTAATTTCAACTCGACTCATTCTCACCCCGGGGAGTGGAATGGAGCCAAAGCGCTTGGTTATGTCGATGACACAGATTAGAGACATTCGAGTCATTTGATGACTAGATCGATTGTCTGGTTGGCTCCCTCACTTTGTGAGAGATAGGGCTCAATTGCATGATTGATCGCTGGTTAGAAACTTAGAGTTTCACTTACGAGATATCAAGCTTTGATTAACGAAATTGTGAAATTTATTAAATGGAATTCAATTAACAAAGTTGTTTGTTTAGTAAACGTCCACACTATCGTGGCTTACTAGACGGAAACGGAACTTTGGGTTAATTGAGGCTCGATAGTTATAGGAAATCGTAAAGGGACCGCATGTCAACGTAAACGTCCACACTAACGTGGCTTGCGGTGGGCGTGTAGTTTCCGAGCGGTTAACTTAGTACTGAGAAATGGTATACACTTAGGTACGCTTTACAGTATCCTCCCCATCGGAGTCACTGCTGTAATGATGTACGACCGAAGAAAAAGTCCAGTTATAAAATCATTTGGACTAGTATACGTCCACATGAACGTGGCATGCTAGTCTGATGGGATTTTAGGATTGATTGGTAGATTTAATGATATTAATTAAGGGAGTTAATATCGAATTAAATTTGACAGTTTGATTTGTCTCTTTTATAGATATGGCACTCAACCCGCTGTCCATTATACTAAAAGAAAACAAACTCACTGGTCCGAACTATGTTGATTGGAAACGAAACTTGGACATTGTCCTAACTGCTGAGGAGTACAAATATGTACTCCATGAGGTTTGTCCTGATGAACCTATTGACACCTCCACTCCTGAGGAAAAGGAAGCTCATCGGAAGTGGGTCAAGGCTGATCAGATGGCGCGGTGCTACATTTTGGCTTCTATGTCAAATGTGCTGCAACATCAGCATGAGGCCATGACCACTGCCTATGATATGATCCTTAACCTCAAGGAGATGTTTGGTAGTCAGGATAGGGCAGCCAGGCAAGATGCCATGAGAAAACTCATGACGGCCACTATGTCCGAAGGAACGCCCGTGAGGGATCACGTTCTTAGGATGATAGGCTATCTGAATGAGATAGAGATTATGGGAGGAGCTATCGATGGGGAAACCCAGATCGATATAGTGCTCCAGTCTCTGCCTAGGAGTTTTGAGCAGTTCCGCCTGAACTATAACATGAACAAGAGGTTATATTCGTTGGCGGAGCTCCTGACTGAACTCCAGGCGGCAGAGGGAATCTTTAAGAAATCTCAGGCACTTGTGGCTGTGAAACTTCCTGGCCCTCCGGGGACTAAGAGGAAGAAGAAGCAAGGACGGAAACCCAGTGGACCCAGCAATGGTGGACCACGGAATGGAGTGAACAAGCCCAAGGGCAAGTGTTTCCGTTGCAAGCAGTCTGGACATTGGAAGTCTAATTGTCCTCTCAGACAAGGAGGTATGAACTTTTCCTTAGTCACTGAAACATGTTTAGCGGTGTTATCCACCGGTACCTGGTGTGTGGATACGGGAGCCACTGATCATGTCTGCAATTCTTTGCAGGGGTTCCAGGAAACCCGGCGGCTTAGAGAGGGAGAGATCACTATCTACATGGGCAACGCTACGAAAGTGGCGGCAGTTGCAGTGGGAGATATTTATTTGTCTTTTAATAATAAAGTTTTGGTATTGAATAATTGCCTTTATGTACCGAATTTTAGAAAGAACCTTGTTTCGGTTTCTAAATTGGTTTTGAATAAATATTCTGTTTCTTTTGATAGTTCTGTTATTATCAAAAAGAATGGTGAGTATATCTGTTCTGGTACATTGATAGGCAACTTATATATACTGAATCCTGATTATTCCACGATGCAACGAGTAGAGTCAAATAATACATCTAGTACCAATAAGAGAAAGGAGCCTTCTAGGATGAATCAAAAGTACTTATGGCATCTTAGGCTAGGTCATATTAACTTGGGCAGGATTCAAAGGTTGATAACTGATGGAATACTCAGTGGTGTGAAAGATGAGGACTTTCCAACCTGCGAATCATGCCTGGAAGGAAAAATGACCAAGCGACCCTTTAGTGATAAGGGGTATAGATCCAAGGAAGTACTGGAATTGATTCACTCTGATTTGTGCGGGCCTTTATCTGTCCAAGCGAGAGGAGGTTATGAATATTTCGTAACCTTCACTGATGATTACTCAAGGTATGGTTTAATACACCTGATGCGCCGCAAGAGCGAGTGCTTTGACAAGTTCAAGGAGTACAAAGCTCTTGTGGAGAACCTTCATGGTAAAACCATAAAGACTCTACGATCTGATCGTGGAGGAGAGTACCTCTCGGGAGAGTTTAAGGCGTACTTATTAGAGAATGGGATTGACTCCCAAATGACTGCACCATACACGCCCCAGCAGAATGGTGTAGCAGAAAGAAGGAATAGGACTCTTATGGAAATGGTAATATCTATGATGAGTTATTCAGAACTACCAGTTTCGTTCTGGGGATATGCCTTGGAAACAGCGGCGTATATCCTGAACTTAGTTCCTTCTAAATCAGTCCCTAAGACGCCCTCGGAATTGTGGACCGGGCGAAAGCCAAATTTGAAACACATTCGGGTCTGGGGTTGTCCAGCACATGTGCTGAAGCATGGGGCTGATAAGTTGGAATCTCGTTCAGATATTCGGTTGTTTATAGGATATCCTAGAGGAACGAAAGGTGGTCTATTTTATAGTCCTAAGGACCAGAAGATCGTTGTTAGCACCAACGCTCGGTTCTTGGAAGAGGATTATATAATGGACCATAAGCCCAAGAGTGAGATAATACTTAACGAACTGAGAGGGGACGATCAAGGCTTAGATCCAACCGAACCGGGTGATACGCCACCACAGTCTGCACCTGTAGTTACTGAGGTTACACCGGAGCCTTGTCGTAGTGGGAGGGTTGTTCGACAACCCGATAGGTTCATGTTTATAGGTGAGTCTTCGGACTTGTTACCTGGAGAACATGAAGCCGATCCCTGGACCTACGGCGAGGCGCTTAAAGACCAAGATGCTCAGTCTTGGCAAAAGGCGATGAAATCTGAGATTGAATCAATGGATTCAAATCAGGTCTGGAATCTTGTAGCACCGCCCAAAGGTGTAAAAGCCATTGGTTGCAAGTGGGTGTACAAGAGAAAAAGAGGGTCTGACGGGAAGGTTGAAACCTTCAAGGCTAGGCTTGTTGCGAAAGGGTATACTCAGAAAGAAGGGATCGATTATGAGGAAACCTTTTCGCCGGTAGCTATGCTAAAGTCGATCCGGATTCTTTTGTCTATAGCATCTTATATGGATTATGAGGTGTGGCAAATGGACGTCAAGACAGCATTCTTGAATGGGAATCTTGACGAGACCATTTACATGAGACAGCCAGAAGGTTTCATCAAGAAAGGCCAAGATCATCTAGTGTGTAAGCTAAACCGATCCATTTATGGATTGAAGCAAGCTTCTAGATCTTGGAACATGCGGTTTGATGAGGTTATCCAGTCTTATGGATTCATTCAAAGCATGGACGAGTCGTGTGTATACCGGAGATGTGACGGAAACAGTGTGGCGTTTCTCGTGCTTTATGTAGACGACATCCTTCTAATTGGCAACAATGTGAAGATGTTGTCGGACATAAAGGGATGGTTGTCCAAGCAATTCGATATGAAAGACTTAGGACAAGTTGGGCATGTTCTTGGGATCAAGGTTATAAGGGATCGCCGGAAAAGAACATTAAGCTTGTCCCAGGCTTCATATATTGATACGATTCTGGCTCGTTTCAACATGCAGAATTCCAAGAGAGGTGCTCAACCTTTCTGCCATGGAATTCATCTATCTAAAGACATGTGTCCCAAAACACAAAAGGAGATAGATTACATGAAGAAGGTTCCTTATGCTTCGGCAGTAGGAAGTCTAATGTATGCCATGTTGTGCACGAGACCTGATATCTGCTATGCCGTGGGCATGGTAGCTAGATATCAGAGTAACCCTGGACAGGGTCACTGGACTGCTGTAAAGAACATACTTAAGTACCTGCGAAGGACTAGGAATTATGTTCTGAGTTACAAAGCGTCCGAGTTGATTCCTATTGGTTACACAGACTCGGATTTCCAATCTGATAAGGATCAGCGAAAGTCTACATCAGGCTATGTGTTCACATTGGGAGGTGGAGCAGTCTCATGGAAGAGTGTTAAGCAGAAATGCATTTCGGACTCTACCATGGAAGCCGAATATGTAGCAGCCTCTGAGGCAGCTAAAGAATCGGTGTGGCTCCGGAACTTCCTTATGGACTTGGATGTGGTTCCTAAAATGCCTAGAGCTATCACAATTTATTGTGACAATAGCGGTGCAGTGGCTAATGCAAAGGAACCACGAGCCCACAATGCGAGTAAACACATAGATCGCAAGTACCACCTGATTAGAGACATCGTCAGGAGAGGCGATGCGGTTGTCACCAAGATTGCATCAGCGGATAACCTGGCTGACCCCTTTACGAAGGCACTTCCAGCGGAAGCGTTCAAGAGACACGTGAAGGGGATGGGTATCGGATGTATGGTAGAGGGCAACTAGAGATTTAGTATAAGTGGGAGATTGATGGAGTTATATTCTAAATGTCTAGTTTAGTGACAATATGGAACTCCTTATCTGTGTTTTACATTATCTATTAATCAAACTGTCGGCATTTTGTCTATCTTGTACTTGAATGCAATAGTCCTAGATATATACGTTGTAGACAGTATGGCGTGAGGAGACACGCGGAAGATCATACTGTCGGTTACTCGTATACTATCGAACAGGAGCTCACGACTTAGATGGACAGGGACAATCCATCGGTACGTCGTAGTGTGACTGGGTAATAGTTGGTCTTGACTATTATGTTACACTTGTACACTTGGTGTATTGAGCAGGACCACGGGAGGGCGTTCGATTTATACTAATCGACGTAATCGAACTAGACCTCAGAATTACGGATATACGAATTCTTAATCCCTATATAATTATAGGTGCGTGTGTCCAATTCTCGGTTCTTTAACTTGCCAATGAGTGAGACTATTTGATTAGTCGAGATACTCGGTAAATTGGGAATCGTAATTGTACTCACGGCATGCTATAGATTATAGACAGGAAACCGTGTCCCGTTTATCGGGTTGATAACGTCCCCGAGATGAGCTCATAAAGTTTATCATGTAAACCCTGCAGGTGGATTTGTTCCACATGATAATAAGGATGAGTGGTACTAGTCTCGGATAATAAGAAACGAATTAATTTAATTATTAGTAATTAAATAAATTCGTGGACGTTCGATATCTTAAACACGGGGAAAGTCGTATATGTAATTTCGGCGGAAATATTATTGTTGAAATAATATTAAATTAATTTCGGGAATTCAATTATTATTTAATAGTGGAGTTAATAATAATTAAAATTGAAATCGATTAATTAAGGAATTGCGTTTACGTATTCCAAGTTAATTAATATTTCAATTTAGCCCTTAATTAATTTAACCTTGGGTCCCTGGTGTAACTCTATATAACCCCCCCCCCCCCTTGCCTATTCTAGACCTACACTTCGCCGCTTTTTATTTTCATCAGAGAAAAATAATTGTTTAGCGCAATTAAGTTTTTCTCTGTTAAAAACATTAAGTTAGCGCTGATATTTTCTCTAAGAGAGAAAAGATATATCAACGCTGTAGAGAAAGGAGAAAGCAGAGAAGGCAGACCCAACAGATCGTTGCCCACACAACGGTTGGAGTCGGGGCAGAGTCATACACTAGAAGCATCTAAGGTCTCAACAATCGACCGCAAGGTATGAGATCGGATCTATCTTTTTTCCGCAATTTATTCGATCTCGTTTTATCTCGTTGAACGTATATGAACGTAGATCGGGTTCCGGGGTCGTGGATCGTGTTCCTCGACTACCTGGGGGTCTAGGACCTCCGGAACGGTAGTCGGATGAGGAAAAACGACCCGGAAACGAGCCCGGAACAGCAACGTCGCGTTGCTGTTCGCGGACGAACAGCGCCCGCTGGTGGGCAAACAGCGACCGCTGTTTGCAGCTCCACCAGCGACCGCTGGACTGCAATCGGCGGGCGCTGATTGGGTACAGTCCAGCTCCGTTTCGCGCGGTTGTCCTCCGGGGCGATGGCTGGGCGTGATTCGGGATAAGGGCTGTCGTGCGAACGAAGTAATGACTTCGGATGTCGACTGGGATGGTTCGGATGTTCGAGCAATCGAACGAACGCATCCCGGGTAGTCGAAATCCAACAAGGACACCCCTCTGGTTCATAGTACTATTGAACATACAATTACTTGTTCTCCTAGGATATTCTACAACCACATTAAATGTGCCGTTGTATCCAGAAATATCCATAGAACATAGGTAGTTCCGAACAAACTTGTCCTTTTGTTGGAAATCGATATCCCGGAATTAATAAATTTAAATAAATAAATTATCTAATTAATTCCGACCGAAATCCCTCGGAGATCGAATATCCGGATTGTCAAAATTGCGGAACCGACAACCCAATCGAAATCCCGATCGCCGGATGCGAGGAGAAGTCCAATCAATCACCGTCTTCGAGAGAACTCGAGGTGATCGATTGCATCTCAAGGATGGCATGAGGGGCTGTTCTAAACAGCCCGTTGGTCGTGCCGGAGAACCCCACGCGAACAGCCCGCACCTCCCAGAGGTGCCCCTAACCGAGCCCTAGCCACGGATGAACCGCGGCTGCCCGATCAGGCGCGCGCACGCCTCCAAGCGCGCGCTAGGGTCCAGCCCGCATGGCTGCCCGCTGGGAATCCCAGCCACGCCCCGGGTGATCGCCACGATCACCCCAGCTGCCGCCAGCCACCGCCGCGTGAGCGGCGGTCCAGCCGCGCGAGCGGCTGCCTCTCCGCGCGAGCGGAGACAGCCCCCGAGCAAGCGGCGCGTCCAGCTAGGGCACGCTCGAGTCTCGGCGTCCAGCCGAGGCTCTCGCCCTCTCGAACCCTGTCCAGCCGAGCCGTCGATCCGCCGGCGGTCCGGTGGTCCGACCACCACCGCCCGGTTCGACCTCGTCATGGGGTTCGTCTTTCGGATCTTGGTTCACGATATTTTTACGATAATTAAACGATAAAATCATAAAGAGGGTTTTACGATTTACCTCGTTCTCGTTGTTCGGAAAAACGTAGAACTCAATTTGACGACCTTGAGATCTTCCCACGTATTCCTTGCACTAGCCCGGACGTCGTGTGGGCGACGATCTACCGAACTCCATGGATCTCCCTCTCTACTTTCTCTCTCTAGAATTGTGATCTTCAAGTTATATGAATAGAGAAGACCATGTAGTGCTTTTATAGGCTACGTAGGGGATCTTAAGGAGGTGGAATATTGAGCTTCCAATATTAATGATTAAATTGAGCCCAAGCCCAAATCTATTAATCCATTAATATTAATTAATTCTATTTTCCACTATATAAAATTAATTGCACTCCCAATATTAAACCATATTATATCAAATAATATTTCTCCGGTAGTATTATTTATTCCGTGTATTTAAGATATAAATATCCATGAATAAAATTAATTTATTGCTAATTAATTTATTCATCTCTTATATCCGAGACTAGTACCATTCAACCTTAATTATTATGCGGAACGAATCTACCTGCAGGGTTTACATAATAATTCCTTATGAACTCATCTCGGGGATATTATCAACCCTTCCGGGATACACTGTCCGGTCAATTATTCACGGCATGTCATATATGAAATATAGTGACCCAACTTAACCGGTAATTAACCCAATAATTAAATCGGTTAATTCCTTTGGTAAATCAAAGTCACTTATATTAAATATACACACCCGCAACAATATCGGGGATTAAGAATAAAATACACTGAGACTCGAATCGATTATCGCCGGCAATCCTAATCGATGAATCTCAACGATCCGCTCAATACACCAAGTGTACAAGTGTGATAAAATAATTAAGACAAATTATTTTCTCTCTCACACAACGACTATACCGATGGATTGGTCCGTGTCCATCTAGGTCGTGAGCAACTGTTCGATTAAATACGAGTAACCGATAGTATGATCTTCTGTGTGGCGTCGCACACCATACTAACTACAACGTATATAATCCAGGACTATAATTTGCATATATTTAATTATAAATAATTAAACGCAAATAATTGTTCATTTAATTAAATAGATTAATGGCAATGGATCGTGAGTTTTTGTCACTTAAATCTAGACATTAAGTACACAACTCCAACAATCTCACACTTGTACTAAGGTCTAGTCATTTCCTCCAAACTCCCGACTCCCATACTCATCACGTGCTAAAGTTGTACTTCCAAGAAGTACTATGTGAATGAGCACTCTAGGTTGCCGCTCTGAAGTTATCTTGGTGACTACAGCGTCGTCTCCCTCGACGATGATTCGTATCAGGTGGTACTTGCACTATGTGTTATCTTACACTTATGGACTAGTGATTTCTTCCCATTTGCCATTGCACCGCTATTTACATAGCCTTTGGCAAATTAAGAATCACATCTAAGTCCCAGAGATTATCCCGGAGTTATACCAAAACTTCCGCTGCCTCTGAGGCCGCTATTTGGTTACCCATGGCAGAGTCCGAAAAGCATCGTGCTTATCATTCTTCCATGTTAAAACTCCTTCTCCTTCAATAGTGAAACACATAGCCTGATATCGACTTACACCGGTCCTCATTCGATTAGAAATCTAAGAGAATGTAATCCAAAGGAAAAACTCGTCTGCTTCGTAGTCTAGAACAGTACTTCGAAAGTACTTTTACGGCAGTCGAATATTCCTTTCCAGGATTACCTTGATATCCTCCCACTATGCTAACCGCATAGCCGATATCAGGTTCTTGTTTTCAACAATGCATTTATTAAGCTTTCCACACTCAAAGTGTAGGAAACTGCTTTCATTGCTTCTATCTCCTTTTGTGTTTCAAAACACATATCCTTAGATAGATGCATTCCGTCTCTGAATGGTAACAAACCTTTCTCGGAATCTTGCATGTTAAAACGAACCATAATCATATATGTAAGATGTCCAGGAAAAGTACAATGTTCTTTCTAGAGATCCAAGATCTCAAGAACATGTCCAACTTCTTCCTTTATCTTTCATAATGATTCATCTAGACAACCATCATTTTATGTCTGATAACATCTTTACATTGTTGCCAATGATAAGAGTGTCATCTACATAAAACCTCCGAGAAACACCACCTTGTTTTCCATCACGTTTCCAATACACACAATTCGTCTATGCTTTTGATGAATCCATAAAATGGACTATCTCATCAATTTGCAAGTACCACGAACTCAATGCTTTGTTTCAATCCATAAATGGATCAACTAAGCTTGTACTCTAAATGATCTCGCCTCTTAGCAATAATCCTTATTGCTCTCCAAGAAGGCACATTTAGATCTAGTACGGCCTTTATGTAGATCCAGGGATCGATTTCATGTATACTAGGTCCAGAGTCCGAAGACTCTCCTAGTCTTATGAATATCTCCGGTTGTTCCACAACCTCCCACTACAATGGCATTCCGGTGTATAAACAGTGATAACAGTAGGTGCAGTTAGTGGTGTACCGCTACTCGGTTTGGCTGGTTCTAAGTCTTAATCTTTCTCTCTCATTTCAAAGCATTATGTCACCTTGGGCTTGTGGTTCATTATATAGTCTTTCTCTAAGAACCGGGCGTTAGAACTTATAACGTCCTTCTGGTTCATAGTACTATTGAACACACATCTTTTGTTCTTCTAGGATATTCTACAACCGCATTTGAATGCGCCGTTGTTTCCAGACATATCCATAGAACATAGGTAGTTCCGTATAACTCATAATTTTACTATTTCTATAAGAGTTCCATTTCTTGTTTACGACACACCATCTCTACACAACAGTGTATGGTGAAGTCATTTAGGATCAAATCCCAATTTCTGATTAGTATGCCATGCATTCCTCAGACAGGTACTTGCCTCCGCGATCAAATCGCAGGCTATAAATGGATATACCTTGATGGATCTCCACATTTGCTTAGTGTCCATTGACTTGTCAAAACACTTGCTTTTGTGGCACATCAGGTATTCTAATCCATTTTTCGAGTAATCATAAAATGAAGTACTCGTACCTTATTGTCTGAGTAGGCATAGGTCTGCATACATCAGAGTCAATCAATTCTTATACTTGTCCGGATCTTACATCTTATATCCATAAAGGATTGCTTAGTAATATTATCTTCCAAATTAGATTCTTAGGTCGGAAGGTCCACTCCTTCAACTTAATTGATAAAATATCAATTTTCGACCTTTGAACTTCTTATTTGAATAAACATGACTCAGCATAAGAATCCACAAGTATAATTGATAAAGAAATCTCTTATTAGTAAAACGAGTTTCATACTACGGTTCGTTGCATCGTGGTGGACTCAGGATTCATCATTTATATATTGCTAGCCAATGTACCAAAATAGATAATATCATTATTTCTTCTTATAACCATCAAATGATTAAAAGAAATAAAATATCCATTTCTTAGAAATCCAGAACAAAGTTCTTTCTAATTTGAAAGGTACATAAAAGCAATAACCCAAAATGAAATCCTATAAAATGTCCTCCACTGCAACTGCTGCCTCCTCTACAGCATTGCCCATGTAGACTACGATCTTTTCTTTTCCAAGTCGTTAGGTTTCCTGGAACCTCTTGCATTTAAAATGCACATACCGTCAGTGGTTCCATATCTACACACCAGGTTCCGGTAGATAATACCACTGACTATGTTTTTCGACTAAAGAAAATTTCGTACTTTCTTTGAGAGGATAATCAGACTTCCAGTACCCAGACTGTTTGCTTCGAGAACTCTTGCCTCTTGTCTTTCTCGTCCCATCTCGTGGTTCAAGTAATCTTAGAACCACTGGGTTTCTTTGCTTTCTTTTCCTTTCCCCCGATTCATGCCTTTAGGTTCAAAACCTTTGGCATTGGCTACAAGAGCTTGCGATTTCCGTTTCAACTCGTCTAAAAGGTCAATCATCTCAAAAACGTGTTTAAGCGTTTCCTCAATCGACTGCCCTTTATGAGTATCCACATCGCCTCTTGTCTAGCCGCCTATATCAATAGGCTCGGAAGGACAAAGCTCATTGAGTACAACCTTGTACTCTTCAACAGTTTGGGTAATGTCTAGATCTCTATTCCAATCATTACATTCAGGGACCAGTGAGTTTTAAAAAAAATCCTTAGTTATCACATAAAGTGGGTTCAAGGCCATATCCTAATCTATGAGCACATATAACAACAAACAATCGATTTAATCTCCGATATTATCTCCCTCAAATAATATCATTAAACCACTAATCACATCTAAAATCCCATCAGATATGGCAAGCCACGATAGTGTGGACGTTTACCTATCCAAACGATTTAGCAATTAGATTTCCTTCGGTCGTACATCATCATTAGCGTTACTTCGATGGGAAGAATACTAAGAAGCGTACCTAAGTGTAAACCATTACTCAGTATCTAAGAAGATTGTTTGGGACACGCATATTCACCGCAAGCCACGATAGTGTGGACGTTTACGTTAACATACGCTCCTTTACTCCCTTCTATAACTGGCTACATCAATCGTTCCAAAATCCCATTCAATGTAGCAAGCCACGATAGTGTGGACGTTTACTACACCAAAAGACTTTTACAATTGACTCCCAATTACTTGATTCATTTAATCTTGTAAATCAAGACGCGGAGAATCATAAGTGAAACTCGAACTTTCTAACCAGTGATTCACCATGCGAACAACCCTATCTCTCATAAATGAGGGAGCCGAGCAGACAATCGATCTAGTCATCAAATGACACGAAAATCTCTAATTTGTGTCCTCGACATGACCAAGTGGCTTTGGCTCCATTCCACTCCCCGGGGTGAGAATGAGTCGACTTGAAATCAGTTTTGGAAAGACAAATTAGGCATTGTTTGATAGACTTAATCAATGTTTCTCGTAAAAGGAATTACAAGAATTCTCCTCCAATGACTTGTCTATACGAACTTCAAAAGTCCATAAAAGTCACCAAGAGAACAGCAATGGAGACCATGGATATGTTTCCATACCCTCTCCCACTTAGCTTTTTATAATAAAGGGATACGCTATCTAATGCATAATTAAATACACATAAGCATGCATACATGAAATAAAGCACATAGAATATTATCACATAGTCAAAATAATTACTAGAATATTATTTTCCGACTATTATGGCTTTATCGCATCCCCGTACGCATCTTCTAGTCTTCAGTCTTCGTTCTTGAATGCTCCATGTGACGAGAATATTAATCCCAATATTTAAATCTATTTATTTTCAATTAATCCAAAAGTTACTTAATTCGAAAATTAAGTCAATCGAATATATCAAAAATAAAATTAAATATTATTAATATTTTTATTTATTTATTTTCCTATCTAATTCTATTAAATCTCTAGAATAATCTATCCAAGTAAAACTTGGAATATTCTAGAAGACTTCTATAATAGAATAAGGAAATAAAATAATTTATTTTATTTTCCCTTTCTACTTCATTAAATCTCTAGAATAATCTATCCAAGACCCACTTGGAATATTCTAGATGATTTCCATAATGAAATAAGGAAATAAAATAATTTAGGACTCTTCTACTTTCCAAGATTAATTAATTTCCATCTCTATGAAAATTCCCATAAAATAGGAATAATCAATTAGGAAATAAATCAATCCTAAATTAACTCTTATTCCTTTCCTATTCTATTAAATCTCTAGGATCCTATTCCAAGTAGAACTCGGAATACTCTAGAAGACTTCCATAATAGAATAAGGAATAAAATTAATTCCAATTAATTCTTTTCCTAATCCATGAGAATTCCCAAAAATAGGAAAACTCAAATAGGAAAAACCGAATCAATTAGGAAAGTAGTATCTTGGTAGGAGAACACGAGATCACGAGGACCCCGCGCCCCCCACCATCGATCGCCAGCCGGGGAGGAGCGCCGCCGCCACCTCAGCCCACGCGCCACCACCATCGGTGGCCGGCGTGGCCAAGAAATCCCACGGGCAGCCCCCTCCGCGCCTTTGATCGATCCTCATGGGATCGATCCTCGTGATCGATCCCCGGTACTCCCTCTCATCTTCTCCTTCGTCACATGTGTTCTCCGGCGGTCGTCTCGACATCGATCCAACGTAAATAAATTACAAGAATTAAATTACAATTATCCGGTATCGATTCTATACATTTTCCGGAAAAAGTAGAACGTAATAATAAACCTAAATTCGGTCAACCCCCGAATTTTTACTATTACAAGCATTCACCACACATAAAACGAATCTCGACATGTCCGAGAGTTTAATAATCAAGAACAATATTATGACAATAATTAAGAACAATTATATCTAGCCATAATAGTCGGAAACCCTGCAAGGTAGAACAATTTATCGAAAAATAACGTGAACGAAAACCAACGCTCTGATACCAATTGTTGGAAATCGATATCCCGGAATTAATAAATTTAAATAAATAAATTATCTAATTAATTCCGACCGAAATCCCTCGGAGATCGAATATCCGGATTGTCAAAATTGCGGAACCGACAACCCAATCGAAATCCCGATCGCCGGATGCGAGGAGAAGTCCAATCAATCACCGTCTTCGAGAGAACTCGAGGTGATCGATTGCATCTCAAGGATGGCATGAGGGGCTGTTCTAAACAGCCCGTTGGTCGTGCCGGAGAACCCCACGCGAACAGCCCGCACCTCCCAGAGGTGCCCCTAACCGAGCCCTAGCCACGGATGAACCGCGGCTGCCCGATCAGGCGCGCGCACGCCTCCAAGCGCGCGCTAGGGTCCAGCCCGCATGGCTGCCCGCTCGGAATCCCAGCCACGCCCC
Organism: Euphrasia confusa; assembly: GCA_954870475.1. Taxonomy (NCBI): domain Eukaryota; kingdom Viridiplantae; phylum Streptophyta; class Magnoliopsida; order Lamiales; family Orobanchaceae; genus Euphrasia; species Euphrasia confusa. The sequence continues at coordinate 40,500,847 of OX940950.1, read as the reverse complement.
GGGTGATCGCCACGATCACCCCAGCTGCCGCCAGCCACCGCCGCGTGAGCGGCGGTCCAGCCGCGCGAGCGGCTGCCTCTCCGCGCGAGCGGAGACAGCCCCCGAGCAAGCGGCGCGTCCAGCTAGGGCACGCTCGAGTCTCGGCGTCCAGCCGAGGCTCTCGCCCTCTCGAACCCTGTCCAGCCGAGCCGTCGATCCGCCGGCGGTCCGGTGGTCCGACCACCACCGCCCGGTTCGACCTCGTCATGGGGTTCGTCTTTCGGATCTTGGTTCACGATATTTTTACGATAATTAAACGATAAAATCATAAAGAGGGTTTTACGATTTACCTCGTTCTCGTTGTTCGGAAAAACGTAGAACTCAATTTGACGACCTTGAGATCTTCCCACGTATTCCTTGCACTAGCCCGGACGTCGTGTGGGCGACGATCTACCGAACTCCATGGATCTCCCTCTCTACTTTCTCTCTCTAGAATTGTGATCTTCAAGTTATATGAATAGAGAAGACCATGTAGTGCTTTTATAGGCTACGTAGGGGATCTTAAGGAGGTGGAATATTGGGCTTCCAATATTAATGATTAAATTGAGCCCAAGCCCAAATCTATTAATCCATTAATATTAATTAATTCTATTTTCCACTATATAAAATTAATTGCACTCCCAATATTAAACCATATTATATCAAATAATATTTCTCCGGTAGTATTATTTATTCCGTGTATTTAAGATATAAATATCCATGAATAAAATTAATTTATTGCTAATTAATTTATTCATCTCTTATATCCGAGACTAGTACCATTCAACCTTAATTATTATGCGGAACGAATCCACCTGCAGGGTTTACATAATAATTCCTTATGAACTCATCTCGGGGATATTATCAACCCTTCCGGGATACACTGTCCGGTCAATTATTCACGGCATGTCATATATGAAATATAGTGACCCAACTTAACCGGTAATTAACCCAATAATTAAATCGGTTAATTCCTTTGGTAAATCAAAGTCACTTATATTAAATATACACACCCGCAACAATATCGGGGATTAAGAATAAAATACACTGAGACTCGAATCGATTATCGCCGGCAATCCTAATCGATGAATCTCAACGATCCGCTCAATACACCAAGTGTACAAGTGTGATAAAATAATTAAGACAAATTATTTTCTCTCTCACACAACGACTATACCGATGGATTGGTCCGTGTCCATCTAGGTCGTGAGCAACTGTTCGATTAAATACGAGTAACCGATAGTATGATCTTCTGTGTGGCGTCGCACACCATACTAACTACAACGTATATAATCCAGGACTATAATTTGCATATATTTAATTATAAATAATTAAACGCAAATAATTGTTCACTTAATTAAATAGATTAATGGCAATGGATCGTGAGTTTTTGTCACTTAAATCTAGACATTAAGTACACAACTCCAACACCTTTTACTATTAGAATTCCATTTCTTATCCCTGACACACCATGTCTACACTCCAGTGTATGGTGCAGTCCTTTGAGACTTAATCTCAATCTTTGATTTATGCTATGTGTTGTTTAGATAGGTGATAGCCTCCGCGAACAAGCCGCAGGCTTCCAATGGATATACTTTGAAGGTTCCCCATAATAGCTTTGTGTCTACTGAAAAACACTTTGCTTTTATGGCACATCAAGTATTCTAATCCATCTTCGAGTATTCTTTGAAAGAATGACTCGTACCTTTCTAATTACACATGTTACTGCATTAATCATGAATCATTCTTAATGCTTGTCCGAATTCAAGAATTCACAAGCATAATGATAAAGAAATACATCTAATAAGTAAAACAAGTTATACATAACAGTTTGTTGCATCGTGGTAGACTAAGGATTCATCATTCATATATTGCTATCTAAAATGTACCAGAATAGATAACACCATTATTTCTTATCTAAATCACTGAATGATTAAAGAAATAAATATCCATTCATTAATAAAGAAAAACCAGAACAAAAGTTCTTTTCAAAATAAGGGGTACATAAAGCAATAACTTGAAATGAAATCCTAAAACTACTGAAAGCAGATAAATGTCTTCCACTGCAACCGCTGCTACCCCAACAGCTTCGCCCATGTAGACTCGAACTCTTCTTGTCTAAGTCGCCGGGTTTTCTGGAACCCCTGCATTTAAAACAATGCACATACCGTCAGTGGTTCCATATCTACACACCAGAATTCTGGTAGATAATGCTGGAAATCGATATCCCGGGCTATTAAAATTGCGGAAGATAATAACCCGAACGAAATCCTTCATCGCCGGAGATTGGATCCCCGACTCATCCGCAAGAGTCCGACCTTTGGAGACTACGCGCCCGAAAAACACGCAGCCCGCCCCCAGCCGATTTTCTCCCACGAGTCGGATCCATGAACGCGAACACCAACGAACCGGGCTCGACGAGAGTAACATCGCCGCGGGATGAACCCGCGGCTAGAAACCCTAGCCGAACCCCGCTAGGGTTCGCGATCGCCGTGCATGGCGATCGCCGGGGATGCACGGCATCCCCGCGGGGCAGATCCAATCAGCACCCGCCGGCGGTGAGTCCGGCGACTCACCGCCACCACCTCACGGGGTGGAGGGCCCCCAGCCGCGGCACCAGCCCGCGGCTGCCCTCCGCGATCGACTTCGGTCGATCGCCCGCTCCGGCTTCGGCCGGAGCTTCCCCGTGCGCACGCCGCCGTCCAGGGAGGTCGGGGAGGCCGTCTGCCGTGGCTCCAGCCCACGGCGGCTTCCCCAGCGATCGACCCTTGGTCGATCGCGTGCCCCGGCGTCCAGCCGGGGCTGCTCCTTGGCGCGGTTACCGGCGGTCGAAACCCTAGGTTTCGGCCGCCCCTTTCGATCTTCGCCGGGGATCTCGAATCCCCGTCCCCGAAGTTCGTACGTTTACCGGATCGTGTGTTCATGTATTTACTACGATTAATTCACACGAAATCATAAAAGAGGGTTTATGATTTTACCTTCGATTCGTTGTACGGAGAAACGAAATTAACACGTTGATGACCTTGCGATCTTCCCACGTATTCCTTGCACCTCGTCCGAACGTCGTGTGGGCGACGATCTATCGAACTCCTATGGATCTTCCTCACTCTCAAAACTTTATGATTGGCGTAGGTCAATTAATTGTGTTATGAAAAGTGAAGACCATGTAGTGCTTATATAGGCTACGTAGGGGATCATAAGGAGAATAAATATTGGGCTTCAATATTGAAAATTAAATTGGGTCCAACCCAAATCCATTAATTCTTATCAATATTAATTTTATTTATTTTCCACTATATAAATAAAATTGCACTCCCAATATTATTCCATATTATATCAAATAATATTTCTCCGGTAGTATTATATATTCCGTGTATTTAAGATTTAAATATCCATGAATAAATTTATTTATTGCTCAATAAATATTATTCATCTCTTATATCCGAGACTAGTACCATTCAACCTTAATTATTATGCGGATTAAATCCACCTGCAGGGTTTACATAATAATTCCTTATGAACTCATCTCGGGGATATTATCAACCCTTACGGGATACACTGCCCCTTCAAGAATTCACGGCATGCCATATATAAAATATAGTGACCCAACTTAGCCGGTAATTAACCCAATTATCAAACCGGTTAATTCCTTTGGTAAATCAAAGTCACTTATATTAAATATACACACCCGCAATTGTTTCAGGGATTAAGAATAAAATACACTGAGACTCGAATCGATTATCGCCGGCAATCCTAATCGATGAATCTCAAGCTGATCCGCCCAATACACCAAGTGTACAAGTGTGATAAAATAATTAAGATAAATTATTTTCTCTCTCACACAACGACTATACCGATGGATTAGTTCGTGTCCATCTAGGTCGTGAGCAACTGTTCGATTAAATACGAGTAACCGATAGTATGATCTTCTGTGCGCCCATGCAACACCATACTAACTACAACGTATAAAATCAAGAACCATATTTTGCATAATTAATTAAATGCAAATAATTGTTTATTAATTAAATAGGTTAAATGCTATGACAGGGAGTTTACCGATACTTAAATCTAGACATTAAGTACACAACTCCAACAATCTCCCACTTGTACTAAGGTCTAGTCATTTCCTCCAAACTCCCGACTCCCATACTCATCACGTGCTTAAGTTATACTTCCCAGAAGTATCATGTGAATGAGCAATCTAGGTTGCCACTCTGAAGTTATCTTGGTGACTACTGCGTCGTCTCTCTGACGATGATTCGTATCAGGTGGTACTTGCTCTATGTGTTATCATCATCTTTTGAACTTATGACTTTTTCCAGTTTACCATGCACCGCTATGTACATAGCCTTTGGTGAACCAAGAGTCATATCCAAGTTCAGAGGTCATTCCGGAACCTAACCAAAACTTCCGCTGCCTCTGAGGCTGCTATTCGGTTTCTTAGGTTCCACCTCTTCTAAAAGTGAACACATAGCCTGATATCGACTTACACTGGTCCTTTCTCTGATTTTTATCTGAGAAAGCGTAATCTAAGAAGATTTCGTATTGTCAGTAATCCTGTACTTCCAAGTACTTTTACAGCATTCGAATATTTCTTATCCAGATTACTTTGATATCCTCCCACTACGCTAACCGCATAGTTGATATCAGGTTCTTGTTTTATAACACCGCATTTACAAAGCTCTCCACACTCGAAGTGTAGGTAACTGCTTTGTCTATATCCATCTCCTTCATGTGTTCGAGACACATACCTTTAGACAGATGTATTCCGCTCTAGTAAGGCAATAACCTTTCTCAGAATTGTGCATGTTTAAAACAAACCATAATCGTATAAGATATCTTAAGAGAAGTACAAATGTTCTTATCTAGAGATCGAAAGATTTCTAAGAACATGATCCAACTTCATCTTAATCTTATATCTCGATTTACTTAGACAACCTCTATTTTATGTCTGACAACACTTTTACATTGTTGCCAACGATAAAGTGTTATCTACACAAAATTCCGAGAAACACCACCTTGTTTCCATTACGTTTCTAATATACCTTTTATTGTCTATGCCTTTTGATGAATCCATATAATGGACTATCTCATCAATTCGCAAGTTCCACAATTTCCAGCTTTGTGATAATCCATAGATGGATTCACTAAGCTTGTACCTCTAAATGGTCTTGCCTCTTAACAATATCATTGCTTTCCAAGTAGGCACATTTAGATTAGTACTGCCCCCTATGCAGAACTAGGGATCGATTTCATGTCTACTAGATCCAGAGTTTAAAACTCTTCCAGTCTTATGAACATCTCCGGTTGCTTAACAACCTCCCACTGCAATGGCGTTCCGGTGTATAACAGTAATAACACTAGGTGCAGTTAGTGGTGTACTACTACTCGGTTAGGCTGGTTCTCAGTCTACTCTTTCCTCTTTATAAGGTACTTTGTTAATTAGGGCATTGTAGTTCATCCAATAGTCTTCCTCTAAGAACCGGGCGAAAACACCATTCTGGTTCGCAGTACTATTGAACATACAATTACTTGTTCTTCTAGGATATTCTACAATTACATCGAATGTGTCATTGTATCCAGAAATATCCATAGAACATAGGTAGTTCCGAATAAACTTGTTCTTTTACTATTAGAATCCCATTCCTTATTCCTGACACACCATGTCTACACATCAGTGTATGGTGCAGTCGTCTGAGACTTAATCTCAACTTTTGATTTATGCTATGTGTTATTTAGATAGGTGATAGCCTCCGCGAACAAGTCGCAGGCTTTCAATGGATATACTTTGAGGGTTCCCCATAATGGTTTTTATGGCACAACATGTAGTCTAATCCATTTTCGAGTATTCTTGAAAGAATGACTCGTACTTTCTCCAATCACACATACCGCATTAATCATCAATCATCTTCTATACTTGTCCGAATTCCATCCTTTACCCAGAAAGGTTGATTTAGTTGTATCACCTTTCAAGATCGATTCTTAGGTCGGGAGGTCCATTCCTCCAACTATAACTGATCAAATCAATTTCGACCTTCTGAATCCCTTTTGAATAGATACTACCAAGTTCAAGAATTCACAAGTATAATGATCGATAAAGAAATACATCCAATAAGTAAAATAGGTTATAACGGTTTGTTGCATCGTGGTAGACTAAGGATTCATATATTGCTATCTAATGTACCATAATAGATATCGCCATTATTCCTTGTCTAAATCATCAAGTGATTAAAGAAATAAAATATCCATTAATAATAGAAATCCAGAACAAAAGTTCTTTCTAAAATATAAAAGGTACAAAGCAATAAACTTGAAATGAAATCCTAAACAGATAGATAAATGTCTTCCACTGCAACCGCTGCTTCCTCAACAGCTTTGCCCATGTGGACTCGAACTTTTCTTCTCTAAGTCGCTGGGTTTTCTGGAACCCCTGCATTTAGAATTCACATACCGTCAGTGGTTCCATATCTACACACCAGAATTCTGGTAGATAATACCGCTGACTATGTTTTACGACTAAAGAAAAATTCGTACCTTTGAGAGGACAAGATGTAGACCCCCAGTACTCAGACTGCTTTGCTTGGGGATGTTTGCCCGAAGGCTTCTTTATCCCACCCTTTGGTCCAAGTCCCTTAGGACTACCGGACCCCCTTGTCTTCTTCTCCTTTCCTTTGCCTTTAGGTTCGAAACCTTTGGCTTTGACTATAAGAGCTCGCGATTGTTTCAACTCGTCTAAAAGATCCATCATCTCAAAAACATGATCAAGTGTTTCATCGAAGTAACAGATCTTTATGAGTATCCTCATCGCCTCTTTTCTAGCGTTCTCATCATGTCCAAACAGCAACTTGAGTTTGAGCATGACATCATGATTAGCGGCTAATGCACGAGCACTACCCCACTTTTCAAAGTCAAAAATCTCCTCCTCAGTTGAGTTAATGGTGAGTCCAGGAGGACAAGTTTCACTGAGTACATCTTTGTACTCTTTTGCAGTCTGAGCAATGTCTAACTCTTCTTTCCATTCAATACAGTATGGAACCAGTGCGTTAATTTCCTCAAGTATCAACAAAAGTGGATTCATAGCAATTCTCTAAACCTATAAGCACATTTAAACAAACAATTAATTTAATATCCGATGTTATCTCCCTAGAACAACATCATTAAATTACTAATCACATCTAAAATCCCATCAGGTAAGGCAAGCCACGTGGTGTGGACGTTTACCCACCCAAATGATTTAGCAATTAGATTTTCTTTGGTCATACATCGCTTATAGCGGAACCTCGTGGGGAGGAATACTACAAGGCGTATCTAAGTGTAAACCATTACTCAGCACCAAAGTGAATCGTTTGGAATTGCTACATTACCGCAAGCCACGTGGTGTGGACGTTTACGACAACTTCACAACTCTTCAAAATTCCTTACAACTGTCTACATCAATTAATCCAAAATCCGTCAGTGCAGCAAGCCACGTGGTGTGGACGTTTACTACACTAAGAGACTTTTATAATTGACTCCCAATTACTTGATCCATTTAATCTCGTAAATCAAGACGTGGAGAATCATAAGTGAAACTCGAGGTTTCTAACCAGTGATTCGCCATGCGAACGACCCTATCTCTCATAAATGAGGGAGCCGAGCAGACAAGCGACCCATCTATCAAAGAATGGCACGGAAGTCTCTAATTTGTGTCCTCTACATGACCAAGTGGCTCTGGCTCCATTCCACTCCCCGGGGTGAGAATGAGTCGACTTGAAGTCAGTTTCAGAAAGACAAATTAGGCATTGTTTGATAAATTTGATCAATGTTTCTTGTAAAAGGAATTACAAGAATTCTCCTCCAATGACTCGTCTATACGAACTTCGAAAGTCCATAAGAGTCACCAAGAGAACAGCAATGGAGACCATGGGAATGTTTCCATCCCCTCTCCCACTTAGCTTTTTATAATAATAGGGATACGCTATCTAGTGCATAAAATAAACACATATAGCATGCATACAAGCAATAAAGCGCATAGTATCACATAGTCAAAATAATGCTAGAAAATTATTTTCCGACTATCATGGCTTTATTCCATCTCCGTACGCATCTTCTAGTCTTCAGTCTTCGTTCTTGAATGCTCCATGTGACGAGAATATTAATCTCTAATATTTAAATCTATTTATTTTCAATTAATCCAAAAGTTACTTAATTCGAAAATTAAGTCAATCGAATATATCAAAAATAAAATTAAATATTATTAATATTTTTATTTATTTATTTTCCTATCTAGTTCTATTAAATCTCTAGAATAATCTATCCAAATAAAATTTGGAATACTCTAGAAGATATCTATAATAGAACAAGGAAAAATAAATTAGGACTTACTACTTTCCAAATTTATTTTTATTCCTAATCCATGAATATTCCCATGAGTAGGAATAATCAAATAGGAAAAATAAATTTAGTACTAAATTAATTAAATTTCTAATCTATGAATATTTCCATGAAGGAAATAAATCAATAGAAAATAAAATTAATTTAAATTAATTCTTTTCCTAAACCATGAGAGTTTCCAAAAAGAAAGTACTCAAATAGGAAAAATCCGAATTAATTTGGAAAGTGGATCTTGGTGGGAGTAGCATGAGATCGGGAGACCCCACGCCACCCCACCTTCGACCAACCGGCCCACGGGAGGAGCACCGCCGCCCAGCCACGCCGGCCAACCACCGAACCGGCGGCAGCCCGTGGCAGGGGCGATCGAGCCCCTCGCCCATGCCATCGATCGATCTCATCATGGGATCGATCCAATCGATCCCCGGTCCTCCCTCACGTCTTCTCCTTCGTCACATGTTCTTCGTCTTCCGGCGATCGTCTCAACATCGAACCAACGTAATTAAAATTACAAGAATTAAATTACAATTATCCGGTATCGATTCTATACATGAAATCGACCCTATACATTTTTCGGAAAAACAAAAAAACGTAATAATAAATCCTAAATTCGGTCAACCCCCGAATTTTTACTATTACAAACATTCATCCACACAAAACGAATCTCGACATGTCCGAGAGTTTAATAATCATGATAATTAATTAATAAACAATAATTAATTAAATCCAACCATGATAGCCGGAGATCCTGCAAGGTAGAACAATAATCGAGCATTTACATGAACACGAAACCAAACGCTCTGATACCATTTGCTGGAAATCGATATCCCGGGCTATTAAAATTGCGGAAGATAATAACCCGAACGAAATCCTTCATCGCCGGAGATTGGATCCCCGACTCATCCGCAAGAGTCCGACCTTTGGAGACTACGCGCCCGAAAAACACGCAGCCTGCCCCCAGCCGATTTTCTCCCACGAGTCGGATCCATGAACGCGAACACCAACGAACCGGGCTCGACGAGAGTAACATCGCCGCGGGATGAACCCGCGGCTAGAAACCCTAGCCGAACCCCGCTAGGGTTCGCGATCGCCGTGCATGGCGATCGCCGGGGATGCACGGCATCCCCGCGGGGCTGATCCAATCAGCACCCGCCGGCGGTGAGTCCGGCGACTCACCGCCACCACCTCACGGGGTGGAGGGCCCCTAGCCGCGGCACCAGCCCGCGGCTGCCCTCCGCGATCGACTTCGGTCGATCGCCCGCTCCGGCTTCGGCCGGAGCTTCCCCGTGCGCACGCCGCCGTCCAGGGAGGTCGGGGAGGCCGTCTGCCGTGGCTCCAGCCCACGGCGGCTTCCCCAGCGATCGACCCTTGGTTGATCGCGTGCCCCGGCGTCCAGGCGGGGCTGCTCCTTGGCGCGGTTACCGGCGGTCGAAACCCTAGGTTTCGGCCGCCCCTTTCGATCTTCGCCGGGGATCTCGAATCCCCGTCCCCGAAGTTCGTACGTTTACCGGATCGTGTGTTCATGTATTTACTACGATTAATTCACACGAAATCATAAAAGAGGGTTTATGATTTTACCTTCGATTCGTTGTACGGAGAAACGAAATTAACACGTTGATGACCTTGCGATCTTCCCACGTATTCCTTGCACCTCGTCCGAACGTCGTGTGGGCGACGATCTATCGAACTCCTATGGATCTTCCTCACTCTCAAAACTTTATGATTGGCGTAGGTCAATTAATTGTGTTATGAAAAGTGAAGACCATGTAGTGCTTATATAGGCTACGTAGGGGATCATAAGGAGAATAAATATTGGGCTTCAATATTGAAAATTAAATTGGGTCCAACCCAAATCCATTAATTCTTATCAATATTAATTTTATTTATTTTCCACTATATAAATAGAATTGCACTCCCAATATTATTCCATATTATATCAAATAATATTTCTCCGGTAGTATTATATATTCCGTGTATTTAAGATTTAAATATCCATGAATAAATTTATTTATTGCTCAATAAATATTATTCATCTCTTATATCCGAGACTAGTACCATTCAACCTTAATTATTATGCGGATTAAATCCACCTGCAGGGTTTACATAATAATTCCTTATGAACTCATCTCGGGGATATTATCAACCCTTACGGGATACACTGCCCCTTCAAGAATTCACGGCATGCCATATATAAAATATAGTGACCCAACTTAGCCGGTAATTAACCCAATTATCAAACCGGTTAATTCCTTTGGTAAATCAAAGTCACTTATATTAAATATACACACCCGCAATTGTTTCAGGGATTAAGAATAAAATACACTGAGACTCGAATCGATTATCGCCGGCAATCCTAATCGATGAATCTCAAGCTGATCCGCCCAATACACCAAGTGTACAAGTGTGATAAAATAATTAAGATAAATTATTTTCTCTCTCACACAACGACTATACCGATGGATTAGTTCGTGTCCATCTAGGTCGTGAGCAACTGTTCGATTAAATACGAGTAACCGATAGTATGATCTTCTGTGCGCCCATGCAACACCATACTAACTACAACGTATAAAATCAAGAACCATATTTTGCATAATTAATTAAATGCAAATAATTGTTTATTAATTAAATAGGTTAAATGCTATGACAGGGAGTTTACCGATACTTAAATCTAGACATTAAGTACACAACTCCAACAGATAATACCGCTGACTATGTTTTTACGACTAAAGAAAAATTCGTACCTCTGAGACGACATTCAGAATTCCAGTGTCCAGACTTGTTGCATCGGAAGCACTTGCCCCTTGGCTTACTAGCCCCCACTCGTGGTCCATTCCTCTTGGCACCACTGGGTTTCCAGGCTTGCTTCCTTTTCTTGCCCCTACCTCCAACAGCTTTCAAGCTTTTGGACTTGGTAGCTACAAGCGCTTGAGACTTGCCCTTCTTGTAGATCCCCTCTGCCGCCTTTAGTTCAGTCAGGAGTTGCGCAAGAGTATAAGATAGTTTACCCATATTATAGCTCATACGAAACTGCTCAAAACTAGGGGCCAGAGACTGGAGTATGATGTCGACTTGCGTCTCAGCATCAATAGAAGCTCCTAGGACCTCAAGCTCATTCAACAAACTCATCATCTTAAGAACGTGCTCCCCAACGGGCGTTCCTTCAGACTGAGTAGTCGACATGAGGACTCTCATGGCTTCTTGCCTAGCCGCACGATCTTGCTCCCCAAACATCTCCTTGAGTTTGAACATCATATCATAGGCAGTGTCCATCGGCTCATGTTGGGTTTGGAGTACATTTGACATGGAAGCCAAAATATAACACCTAGCCATTTCATCAGCCTTTTTCCACTTCCGATATGTTTCTTTTTCCTCATCAGTCGAGGCAGCCGTGGGCTCAGCAGGGCATAACTCATGGAGTACAAACTTGTACTCTTCAGCAGTCAGGACAATGTCTAAATTTCTCTTCCAATCAATGTAATTGGGACCAGTGAGCTTATGCTCCTTGAGTATCACAGAAAGTGGATTCATAGCTACTCTCTAAACCTATAAGCACATATAGACAAACAATTAATTTAATGTCCGATATTATCTCCCTCAAATAATATCATTAAATTACTAATTACATCTAAAATCCCATCAGGTAAGGCAAGCCACGTGGTGTGGACGTTTACCCACCTAAATGATTTAGCAATTAGATTTTCTTTGGTCATACATCGATTATAGCGTAACTTCGTGGGGAAGAATACTATAACGCGTATCTAAGTGTAAACCATTACTCAGCACCAAAGTACATTGTTTGGAATTGCTACATCACCGCAAGCCACGTGGTGTGGACGTTTACGATAATTTCACAACCCTTCACAATTACTTATAACTGTCTACATCAATTAATCCAAAGTCCGTTAGTATAGCAAGCCACGTGGTGTGGACGTTTACTACACCAAGAGACTTTTATAATTGACTCCCAATTACAAGAACCATTCGATTTCTGCAAATCAAGACTCGGGTAATCATAAGTGAAACTCGAAGTTTCTAACCAGTGATTCACCATGCGAACGACCCTATCTCTCATAAATGAGGGAGCCGAGCAGACAATCGATCCATCTATCGAAGAATGGTACGAAGGTCTCTAATTTGTGTCATCCACATGACCAAGTGGCTTTGGCTCCATTCCACTCCCCGGGGTGAGAATGAGTCGACTTGAAGTCAGTTTCAGAAGGACAAATTAGGCATTGTTTGATAAACTTGATCAATGTTTCTTGTAAAAGGAATTACAAGAATTCTCCTCCAATGACTCGTCTATACGAACTTTGAAAGTCCATAAGAGTTACCAAGAGAACAGTAATGGAGACCATGGGAATTTTTCCATCCCCTCTCCCACTTAGCTTTTTACAATAAAGGGATACGCTATCTAGTGCATAAAGTAAACACATATAGCATGCATACAAGCAATAAAGCACATAGTATCACATAGTCAAAATAATGCTAGAAAATTATTTTCCCGACTATCATGGCTTTATTCCATCTTCATATGCCTCTTCTAGTCTTCAGTCTTCGTTCTTGAATGCTTCATGTGACAAGAATATTAATTCCAATATTTAAATCTATTTATTTTTAATTAATCCAAAAGTTACTTAATTCGAAAAATAAGTCCATCGAATATATCAAAAATAAAATTAAATATTATTAATATTTTTATTTATTTATTTTCCTATCTAATTCTATTAAATCTCTAGAATAATCTATCCCAGTAAAACTTGGAATATTCTAGAAGATTTCTATAATAGAATAAGGAAATAAAATAAATTAGGACTCTTCTACTTTCCATAATTAATTAATTTCCATCTAGTGAAAATTCCCAAGAATATGAATAATCAAATAGGAAATAAATTAAATTAATTAGATTCCTAATCCATGAATATCTCTTCAATAGAAATAAATCAATAGGAATCCTAATTAATTCCAAATTTTATTCTTTTTCCTTATCCATGAGAGTTCCCAAAGAACTAGGAGTACTCAAAAGGAAAAAAATCCGAATCAAATTAAGAAAGTGGATCTCGGTAGGAGAAGCACGAGATCACGAGGACCCCGCGCCCCCCCACTTCGATCGCCGACTGGGAGCACCACTGCCGCCACCCCCAGCCCACGCGCCACCACCACCGGTGGCCGGCGTGGCCAAGGAGCATCGCGGACAGCCCCCGCGATCGATCTCCATGGGATCAATCTCATGATCGATCCCGAGCCCTAGCCCTCTTCGTCTTCTTCGTCACACGCGTTCTCCGGCGGTCAATTCGGCATCGATCCAATGTAAATAAATTACAAGAAATAAATTTACAATTCCGGTATCGATTCTATACATGAAATCGACCCTATACATTTTCCGGAAAACATAGAACGTAATAATAAATCCTAAATTCGGTCAACCCCCGAATTTTTACTATTACAAACATTCAACCACACAAAACGAATCTCGACATGTCCGAGAGTTTAATAAACGAATAATCATGATAATTAATTAACACAATAATTAAATCCAACCATGATAGCCGGAAATCCCTGCAAGGTAGAACAATAATCGAACATATACATGAACACGAAACCAAACTCTTTGATACCATTTGTTGGGATTCGATGTCCCGGGCTATCAAAATTATGCGGAATCGATAACCCGACCGAAACCCTATCGCCGGAAACCACGAACACGAGCACCACGGTGTCCGGAGCTCGACCTGAGCATCGCTGCGGGATGAACCCGCAGCCGACACCCTAGCCGAGCCCCACCGCGGGGCTCGCGATCGCGTTCGATCACGTGGGCTGCTCCGGCAGCCCCGGGCGGTGAGTCAGGCGACTCACCGCCATCACAGGAGGCGGGGGGAGCCACCAGCCGCGACACCAGCCCGCGGCAGTCCCCCCGGCGATTGAGCGAAGGGCTCGATCGCCCCCAACCGCGGCTTCTCTCCGTGCGCACGCCACTGGGCGAGGGTGGCCGGGGGGGTTCGTCCGCCGTGGCACCAGCCCACGGCTGAACCCCCAGCGATCGACTTCACGTCGATCGCTTGCCCCGGCGTCCAGCCGGGGCTTCCCCTCTCGCCCGCGCGCCGGCGGTCGAACCCTAGGGTTCGGCCGCCCCTCTCGATCCCGACGGGGATCGCGTGATCCCCGTATCCCGGTCTCGACGTTTCCCCGGATCGTCTTGTTCATGTATACATCACAATTAAACGAACATATAATCACGGAGGGGGTTTATGATTATGTACCTCGATTCGTTGTACGGAGAAACGAAATCAAACGTTGATGACCTTGCGATCTTCCTACGTACTCCTTGCACCTCGTCCGAACGTCGTGTGGGCGACGATCTATCGAACTCCTATGGATCTCCTTCACTCTTCAAGACTTTATGATTGGCGTAGGTTATGAATTGTGAAGACCATGTAGTGCTTTTATAGGCTACGTAGGGGATCAAAAGGAGGTGGAATATTGGGCTTCTAATATTGAAGATTAAATTGAGTCCAGCCCAAATCTATTAATCCTTATCAATATTAATTAATTTATTTTCCACTATATAAATTAATTGCACTTCCAATATTAAACCATTTTATATCAAATAATATTTCTCCGGTAGTATTATTTATTCCGTGTATTTAAGATTTAAATATCCATGAATAAATTTATTTATTGCTCAATAAATTATATTCATCTCTTATATCCGAGACTAGTACCATTCAACCTTAATTATTGTGCGGAACAAATCCACTCATGAGGTTTAAACAATAATTCCTTATGAACTCATCTCGGGGATATTATCAACCCTTCCGGGATACACTTTCCCGTCAAGTATTCACGGCATGTCATATATAAAATATAGCGACCCAATTTTACCGGTAATTAACCCAATAATTAAATCGGTTAATTCCTTTGGAAAATCAAAGTCTCTAATATTAAATATACACACCCGCAATAGTATCGGGGATTAAGAATAAAATACTCTAAGATTTAAAATGATTATCCAAGGCAATCCTAATCAATAAATCTCAAGCGATCCGCCCAATACACTAAGTGTACAAGTGTGATAAAATAATTAAGATAAATTATTTTCTCTCTCACACAACGACTATACCGATGGATTGGTCCGTGTCCATCTAGGTCGTGAGCATCTGTTCGATTAAATACGAGTAACCGATAGTATGATCTTATGTGTGCCCATGCACACCATACTAACTACAACGTATGAAATCCAGGACCATATTTTGCATAATTAATTAATAATAATTAAATGCAAATAATTATTTATTAATTAAATAGGTTAAATGCTATGACCGGGAGTTTACCGATACTTAAATCTAGACATTAAGTACACAACTCCAACACTCAGCAGTCAAAGGTTGGGTGAGATTATCAAATAATCTATTCTCAAGTACATAGAGGCACTCATCATTTTAAATTACAAGATTAAGATTCCAATTCAAATGGTTTGGGCCAGTGAGTTTTGATTTGGATTGGTCGAGTATCGATGTTACGGGATATTTTAGAGAATATTACTGAGAAATATTAAGAAGATTAACATTGAGATAATTTGTTATTAATGATTACAATTAAATGTTTGGTCTTTATCATTTAATTGCCTCCCACTAAATTTTTCGAATTCCGCTATCCTCTAGCAGACAGACGGGAAAACTTATTTTTCCTTAGTTGGGCTTTAGGTCCAATAGCGTGAATACAACCCGTAGTTAATCTACCCCGATTACATTCACCTAAAGGTAGAAACATTTTCAATCACATCTCTATGTGACCCTAAAGATTACTTTTCCTCACCATGACAATGAACTACGTTAATCGTACCCTTCAAAGTCAACCATGTGTCAAGACCGACCTACCGATGTGAGAAGTGAAAGTTGGACTCCAATAAACATGTGTAAGCCCATAGTTAATCTATCCGACCACACATATTTAAAAGAATCATAGCTAACACCTCTCCATCTTATGTCAATAAATTACAGCTTAACTCACAAGAAGTACTCCCCGCTAACACGGCATACCATACTACTTGTAAGTGGCTTTCACATAATTTATTGTCGGTAGAAGGAAAGGAGAAAGAACGACACATCGGTTCTCCTTTAAGGCTTGATATACATTCTCGGGAGAGAATGGAGGAGTATAAGATTGGTTATCTCTTCAGAATAATCGTTATACATTCTCAGGAGAGAATGAAGTGAGTGATCGATTGTTGATTCTTTAACAACTATGTCCTCTATTGGTCATCCTAACGAGCACATACGATCATAACATATATCACAATATATATATCTCATATAATTCACATAGCATTTAATCACAATTAAAACGAGGTATGCAAATTAAATGGTGCTCTATTAATTAACTTGATTTAACAATTAAATCAAATAATTAATCTATCACCTTGTTGATCGAATATTTAAATCAATTATTTAATTGGTCAATAAATAATTTCACTAAATTAAATATTGATACTTCCTTTCTATTTCAATTTATTAATATCTTAATAATCAAAACGTGATGTCTCGTAAGTGAAACTCGAGGTTTCTAACCAGCGATTCATCATGCGAGCGACCCTATCTCCCATAAATGGGGGAGCCGAGCAGACCATCGAATCATGCCATCATATGGCTCGATGTCTCTAATTTGTTTTAACAAAAACAAGTCTAGATGAATCACTCCCCGAGGTGCATTCATGTTCGACATTGAATTGTTACTTGATAACAAATTAGGCATTGTTTCGATCTATTAGATAAAAATATATATCTTAATAGAAACAACTAAGTCCCAATTAAACAACATTAAATCAATCAATTCAACAAACAGCATGTTTTAGGTGATTATATTCATAGACAATTAATCAATTTCAGAACCTGCTCTGATACCACTGTTGGGGATCGTGCATGTATACGCAGCGGAAAACAAAAAATTTATGAAAAACCGTTTTTCATTAATGTAAACATTTTACATTATATTTATTTTATTTTATTGAAAATCATATTTTCAATATTACATGCATTAATTGATTTAATTCAAATCTATTAGAATAAATAATCCACTATTTAATTTAATTATCAAATAATTAAATATTTAATTCATGCATCCCATACTACATAAATTAAATCTAGCGCAATTAAATTTATCAAATAAATTAATTACTTCTAGCGCATGTATATTTATCATATAAATTAATTACTTCTAGCGCAATTATATTAATCATATTTATTTTATTTTATTGAAAATCATATTTTCAATATTACATGCATTAATTGATTTAATTCAAATCTATTAGAATAAATAATCCACCATTTAATTTAATTATCAAATAATTAAATATTTAATTCATGCATCCCATACTACATAAATTAAATATAGCGCAATTAAATTTATCAAATAAATTAATTACTTCTAGCGCATGTATATTTATCATATAAATTAATTACTTCTATCGCAATTATATTAATCATATTAATATATTACACTAAACAATTAATTTAAACAATTAATTAGGTAAACATGCGCACATAATTAATTTGTGTCAAATTGACAATTAACATGTTATACCCAAGAAAACAGTCACCGACACGTGTCCTGAATCAAAGGGCCACGTCATCAAGAGAGAAAGTCAGACAAGACAATCATATAGACCTTCAAAGGCATATCTGAGAAGAGGATGAAGAGCTCGGACAGTAGAGACCGCACGGTAGAATCAGACTCCTTTCACAGGGAAATCGCCTGGGGAGACTCCTGGGACACCAGTCAATGAGCTGGGACCTCACGGGGAAAGGGGCAGATTAAGCACTAAGGGAAATTAGTGGGTATTTAATGCATCATATTAGTGGACTAGAGGTCCAATAAGAAGCCGATATGTGGGCATTAGGTGGCATAATTCAGCCATGCATAGAGCATTATAAATAGAGGGTATGAGAGAGAGGAAAGGGGACATGCAACCTTGATTTTAATCATGTACTCTAAGTATGGATATTTGAATAAAGAGGAGCCTTGAGCTTCCATTTCCAGTACTTATGATTTCTGCATTTAGCTTAATCCTCTTGCTTTCTTACCTATAACAAATTTACATTTTGTGTTGTTTCCCAAACCCTCTGTTACCAACAAATTACACCATCAAAGAGCAAAAACAACCCAAAACAGTTGGCGCTAGAAGGATCGAGCATCAGGTAATTAAGTTGCAGAAAAGCTCGATTAAAATCAGAAATGGTGAATGAAAATGAAGGTACTACGGTGTCAGGTGCATCCGGCACAAGTGGCAGGTGGCGAGCGGTAATGTGTAAAGCCGTGATGGTGGAACCCGAGGTTCCATCTCCGTCTAAATACCCAGAACCTGAGAATAAGGAGCTGCCGCCACCTACCCAGATCAGCTCCGATGAGCACAATAGCAAACATGCAGAAGCCGATGAGCCTACTGACAGTCAAGCAGATCAACGACAACGTCGACTTCGGTCACGACGTCGGAATCACCGTCTCCATCCTTACGATCTCGGAGGGCCGTCGACGCCTAAGGGTCCGCCTCCAATTAGATTCGCAAGTCTTGATACTCCACAAAAAATAGATGAAGCAATGGCAGAACTGATGTCTTTGAAATATGTGATGACAACTCCTCTGATCCCGGTGAGGGGCGTGCACGCATCCGCCGGAGCAAATCCAGACAAGGGCCCCGAGCGAACTGGTCGTGTTCCCCGGGGGAACCGCAGAATGCGCCGGGCCTTAGATCTAAACAAAAGAGCTGAATCAGTAGGTACTTCTACTGATCCTCACCGACAGGTTAGCAGAAGTGACATGCACAGTCACCGTATGAACTTTTCACCGGGGAGGGTCCCTACGGCCCCCGGGGCTAATCCTGAATTGGCCGATTTAAGGCAAAAATACTCTGAGCTGGAAAGGCGATTGAATGAAAATCAGATTCTCGCCGCCCCGACTGGTCGTCATAATGATCCCTTGGCCCCTGAGGTTGAACAAGCTCCCATGCAACTGGAGGTCCAGCCCATGCAAACCACTTTGTACAGCGGCAAGACTGACCAAGAAGTTCACTTGAGCAGATTCAGGACATACATGTCCGGTCGAGGAGCCACTGATGCTACTCGGTGCAAATTGTTCACACTCACCCTGGGCGATATTCCCCACCAATGGTACGTCAGCTTACCTGCACATTCTATCAAATGTTTTGACGACTGGGTGCAGAGGTTTGTGTCGTATTTTGCATCCAAAGCTTCCTATATGGAATATAGTCAGAAGCTGCTTGGAGTCAAACAGGGTGAGAATGAAACAGACGAGTCTTATGTTGATCGCGTCGAAGAACTCCTCATGGCGGGCGGTGAAGAGATTGGCGATAACCTCAAACTTCACACCGTGCTGGCAGGTTTGAGAAGAAATTCTAAGTTGTTTAAATCTGCAATGTTGAATTATCCCCGATCGTATGAGGATTTTAGGAGGAAAGCTGGGGCCCAAGTGGCGTACCAGCGTCTTGTTGCTGGCGGGGGACACTCCCCCGAGCAAAAGAAAAAACCTCCTTTTTCCTCCGATCGAAGGCCAAATTACATTGGCAAAAAACCAGGCCCCAGGCCAAATGATCCACGAATGGATGAGATCTGTGAGTTGGAAAGAAAACTTACTGTTCAGACTGGTCATACACCAGCAGATATTCTGAATATCATGGTCATACAAAATCTGACCTATTGGAAAAACCACCACCAATTCTAACTTCCCCGGACAAGTTGGATCTTAACAAATGGTGTGTCTTTCATGAAAAGATTGGTCACAACACCAGCCAGTGCAGACAACTGGTAAAACTGTTGTGGAAACTTTTTCAGGATGGGAAGTTGTGGCAATTCTTGCCCAGGCCAGGTGCAGGGGGAAATCCGCAGGGGCCTCCTCCCCGGGAAGTACCTGCACTAGTTCCACCGCCGCCTCCTCCGGCTCAGGATCCACCGAGAGTGGGTCAGATCATGATGATCGGCGGTTTGAGGCCGGTGAACGAGGAAAGCCACCGCAAGAGAAAGAGAGACTTTCAGATGTGGGAAGTTTGGTATGAAACTGCCCCGTCAAAGGAAGCAACAATCAATGAAACGGCGGTGATAACATTCACCCCGGAAGATCGAGCCGAGACAAAGTTCCCGAAGGATGTGCCTTTAGTGATAAAAGCAAGAATCCTCGGTCTGGACGTGTCTCGCATGTTGGTGGACAATGGCGCGCATCTCAATGTTCTGTACAAAAAGACCCTGGATCTGATGGGGAAGCTGGCGCGCTATGTCAACCCGTTCGATATGGTGTTGAAAGGTTTTGGTGATGATGTAGTCATCCCCTACGGAGAGATCATTCTCCCGGTGGAAATGATGGACGCAAAGAACCCCGAAGTCGTGATGGTTAGGAATCTGAAGTTTGTAATAGTTGATAAGGTTAGTGGCTATAATGCTTTGTTAGGCAGGCCTTTTCTGGACACTTTTGAAGCTGTCGCCTCGTCCTATTACTACTGTATCAAGTTTCCAACACCCTCCGGTGCAGTTGGCACCGTCAGAGGGGACCTAGTAATGGCTAAGAAGACTTTGATGTACTTTCGCGATCTTGATAAAACTAAAACCAAAATAAACGACAACATTCCCCAAATCAATATGGAGGAAGACAAAATAAAACAAATCGATCACATTAAAAATGTCATTAAAATCCCCGAGGAAGGAATGAACTCCCCTCAGAAAAACCCGCACGGGGAAGATATTCAGATTCCCTCGGTTGAAACAGATAATCCCCCCGAAGAAGAACCCAGTGTAGACTTACCATCTACCGGGAAGAAACTTCCCCAAAACAGACCAGACTTGGATGATTGGGGGTCGCGGGGTGGATATCAATGCAAGAAAGCACCCGTAGTGGAGATGGTTGAAACTCTGGACTCTATAGTTTTAGATCCAGAGCAAACTGAAAAACAAATAGTTGTGGGGACTCATATGGAAACAACTACCAGAAATGATATTATAAAGTTCCTAAAGGAGAACGTTTCCACTTTCTCATGGTCCAGTGCGGATTTAGGAAAGATAGATCCTAAACATGCCTGCCATCGATTGAAAATTGATCCCTGCAAAAGACCAATTGCGCAGAAGCGTAGGAAAATGGGCCCCGAGAAGTGCCAGGCACTCGCCGGGGAAGTAGATAAGCTAATTGAAAATAAACTGGTCAGGAAAGCTTCGAGTGATGTCACTTGGCTTTCCAATGCGGTAATGGTGACAAAAACGGTGGGGGCATGGCGTTTGTGTATAGATTTCACTGATCTAAACAATGCTTGCCCGAAAGACCTTTTTCCCATGCCACATATCGACCATGTGGTTGATAATTTGACAGGTCACGCAATATTCTCAATGCTAGACGCTAAGGCCGGGTACCATCAAATTCCCATGCATCCAGATGACGTCGAGCACACGGCGTTCTACTCAGAAAAAGGGATCTATTGCTGGGAAAGAATGCCTTTCGGCCTGAAGAATGCGGGGGCCACCTATCAAAGGTTGGTAAATCTAATGTTCTATGATTTAATTGGTGTAACCATGGAAGTGTACATTGATGATATTTTTGTAAAAAGTAAAAACGAATCAGATCATATCAAAGACCTCGAAGAAGTTTTCAAAATTCTGGGGCATTATAATATGAAATTGAACCCCAAAAAATGTAATTTCGGAATTAAGAAAGGGATGATCCTGGGGAATGAGGTTAGTGAGAAAGGCATTGAGCCCAACCATACCAAATTCCAAGCTATCTTGGACATGCAAGAGCCCCGGGACATTAAAGGCGTACAGCGACTCACGGGTCGTCTAGCCGCCCTGAATAGATACATTTCTTGCCTGGGAGATAAAACTCGTCCGTTCTTTGCCTCCATCAAAGGACAGGAATTCCACTGGAAAAAGGAGGCCCAACAAGCTTTTGTACGGATAAAGGAATATTTATCCAATCCTAAAGTAGTTGTGGCACCTAAACCAGGAGAAAAGCTGTATCTGTACCTAGCCGCCTCAGAACATGCCATCAGTGCAGTCCTGACAAGGGCAGAA
Source organism: Euphrasia confusa (assembly GCA_954870475.1). Classification (NCBI taxonomy): domain Eukaryota; kingdom Viridiplantae; phylum Streptophyta; class Magnoliopsida; order Lamiales; family Orobanchaceae; genus Euphrasia; species Euphrasia confusa. Next base: position 40,478,402 of record OX940950.1, on the reverse strand, counting down.
GGAATACAACACTTCCCGATTTATTTTGTGAGTCAAGTACTACATGAGGCAGAAATTAAATACACTCCACTGGAAAAATTAACATATGCTTTAATAGTGTCAATTAGAAAACTCCGGGCGTACTTATTTGAGCACCCCGTCGAAGTTTTGACTACTATGCCTTTAAGGCAAGTATTGCACCGGTCAGATATTACCGGGAGACTCCTGCGTTGGGCATTAGAAATTAGTCAGTATGACATAACTTTCGCCCCGAGGACAGCGATCAAAGCACAAGCCTTGGCAGATTTTATTGTGGAATTAACTTTCCCTGAGAAATCCCAGAATCAACCAATTCTGTACATATTGCAATCGATGGATTCAAGGATGGCACACCTTGCCCTATCGTTGGCAGTAGCTGCGGCAGTTTCATCGATAGACCACTTCTCCGGTGATTTTACAATCGTGCCGCCTTCAGGTATTTCCTCCTGAGGTGGTTTCCATCCTCGAAGTACGGATAGCCACGCACTGCGATCAATTGATTTGATCCTTGCTTCAATGCGGGTTTTCCAAAATCCATAATTACTACCGTCAAGAACAACCGGTGTTCGTACGATGTAAGATGGATCTGCCATTGTAAGTGTGCGTGATCAGACGGACCTTAAACACTAAGTAAGTCTAGTGCCCGCTCTGATACCACTTGAAAGACGTAGGCAGTAGATAAAACGCAGTAAAATGCGCTGCCTAGACAAGGCAGTGTTCTGCGGCAGAACAGCGTATGCCGCAGCACGATGCCTTGTACAGAAAACGTTCGTTTTACGTGATTTAATTAAGTTTAAGTATTTTATCCAGTTTAACCAAGTTGTTTACTTGTTAAAATTATATGTGATATATGTATAAGAATTGCAGCGGAATTAATAAAAATAAATCACTTCGAACGAACACACACACACGTACGAAAACGTAAAGAACACAAATTTAAATCTTTGTATGTGTATTTAAATTATACACATACGAAACGGCCTTACGGCCAGAAACTTTATTAAAGAACGAGTCTTTACAAAATGATACTCTTGGATTTACAAAGATATTACCAAAGGCTATACACATGTATGCCTTCGTATGAATCGTATCCGAAGAGTATGAACAATCAACAACAAAAACCTAGCAACTGAAATGAACACCTATACTAAGCTATCGAATCATCAGCTGAACAAACGAACTCTCTTAGGGACGAGAGAACACACGGCACGACGAGCTTCAAGAATGAAGTCGCGGCTCTAAAAGCTCGATGATCGATTCCCGAAGGAAATGTGTTTCTGGAGGTGTTAATATGTTGTATGAGTGTTGAGTAAATGCAGCTGGGTCGTCCTCTATTTATAGGTGAGAGTCTCCAACTGATTTCCTCATTTTGCTAGGTCAACAATCGGTTGAGATATTCTAGGGCAGGCTGTTTTGACCACTGCCGCAGGAATGCCTTCTGAAGTTCTTCTGGAATGCTCTGCCGTACTGCACTGCCTTCCATACTCTCTGGACTTCAGCAATCCTTTGCCCTACGCTCATGCTTCGCTCGATATCTTGACTCAACCTCTTGTCCAAGCCTTGCACTGCTTGCGGCATGACTCTGCCTGGCTGTGCTGCGGCAGAAAGCTTCTATGTTGATTGTTTTTCAAGCACGTTCCAACTAATGAACTATGCTAAATCAAATCACCAATATGACAAGTGATTACAACAGTTTAAATTGTGAAGAAAGAAATAAAACAAATAAATATGTTAGCAAGACAACTTCTGCCTAGGTACATTTAAGGCATTGTAATGCCCAAACATATTTATCCTTACAAACTCCCCCTTTTTATCTTTCTTCACAAAACCATGAGGCAGCAGCGCATAAGAGCACTCCCCCTCAATGAAATACATCTGACTTAGAAGTTTATGGATTTTATCTTGACAAAACAACTAAGGCATAAAACTCCCCCTTAGTTAATACTTCCTAAGTAGAACAAAAATTTATTTAAACAACTAACTAACTAATAGAACAAAAACAAGTAACTAAGTAAGCCTTAAAAATAACACACCAAATTTTTCAAAAGGGAAATAACTAAAATTGTTCAAACAAATAAAAACTTAAAAACAAATTGTTCAAAAAGCAAATAGACAGAAATTCAATAAATTGTTCAAAGTAAATAGAAACTAAAAGCAAAAGAAGAAATAATTTTTCTTCGGGTCTTCAGAACTGCAATCCTTGAAATCTTCAATCATCGTGCTAAGGAGACGATCCACGCTCTTCATCATCTGCTGCAGTGTCTGCGGCAGCCTTCTCTGCTGCGGCAGCATCCTTCTCTGCAGCTTCTTCAGCTTCAACTTCTTTGAGGTCTGCATCAATGCGCTTCTTCAACATCCTCAACACAGTGCTCTTTGCCATTTTTGCCTCGGCTGCTGGTACTCCCCCTTTTTGTGGAGGAAAGCCCTCTTCTTCAAGAAAGAAGGTAATGGCATCCACGAGTGCTTTTGACATGTAGTCCTGCATGATAACCATGTGGTTTGCAGCAACTTGGTCTGCAAATGCCTGGACACGAGCAGAAACACCTGGCTGTGGAGCAGATGAGCTAGGGGCATCAGTCTGCGGCAGCTTTGGAGCCTTCTTTGGAGGTGGAGTGGGAGGCACTGCAGCAGTAGCATGAAAACCATTCCACGGCAAGTCATTGTACTCACGAACAGATAACTTGTAGGGATGTGGCACAGCAGTTAGTTGATCAGCACTATTGATCGAGAGCCCTTGGATCTTCAACATCTCCCAGATCAAAGAAGGGAACGCAAGGCTCTGCGTCTGGGTGATGTTCTCTGCCTGTGAAGCAATCTTCTCAAAGATAAGTTCTCCCAAATTCACCTGCCTACCTGCACCAAGGTGAAACAAGATTTCCCCCATTTGGGTATGCACAAAGTGCACATTGGTTGTGGGAATCCAGTTGTGCCTGGCAACAGTGAACAAAAAGTAGTAAAAAGAAGAGAGTTTTGAGCAAGGAATGTTGTTTGCGGCATCAGGTGGTGATTTGGTCAGGCGGTGAGAGACTGCGGCAACAGTAGGGTCAGCAAGTGCGGCAGGATACTCGATGTCTGAGCGCTCCAAGAAGGCATTAATGGCAGAAGGGGTAAAATTAAAAATTTTCTCCCGGAGATACACCTTCCCATAGCCACGGGAACCATCATCACCAAAGCAGGGGCGCAAGTTAGCATAAAGATCGCGCACCAAGTCCTCGCAGTAGGGTCCTGCGTAGGTGACTGCCTTGACCAACTTCATCCTCTTCAGGAACTTATCAACTTTGTGTCTGGCACAAGTCGCCATGTCCACACAGCGATCCGTTTGAATGGGCTTGTTGGAGTAGAATTGGGGCCCAATCACTGAACGGCGTTCTGACCAGAATCGCCTCGAGTAACCCTTGCCGGGTTTCATATCAGAATCTGAGTCCTCCTTGGGAGCATCAATTTTTGGTGCCTTGCCACCCTTCTTCGCAGCAGGTAGTGCTGCGGCATCACCACTTTGCGAGCTGTCGGGTTTGGATGCGGCAGCCTTCTCCTTCCCTTTACGGGATTTCTTAGCAGTGGTGGCTTCGACGTCAATGGGATTTTCCATTGAGGTTGGGGGCACAGCCGGGCCTTTGCCTTTAGCATAGGCAGTGGCGGATCTGGTGGACGGCCGGCGAGTGATGGGCACTTGCTGTTTCTTGCGCTTCCTGGAGGCAAGATCCTGCAGCAGTGGGTCTGATTCTGTGTCAGAGGCTTCTGCGGCATCATGCTGCTGTTGACTTGAGTGGCCGGAATCTTCCGCATCGGAGGGTGGATTTGCAGATGGAAAAGGAGTCGGTTTGCGAGCCTTGGTCTTTTTCTGAGATATGGGATAGTTGTCGTAGAGCTCGGCATAGTTGAAATCATCATCACCATCCCTCCTGTTGTAAGGCATTTGCTTGCCTTGCTGCTGCACTTCAGGGTCTGCCTGAGGAAAGGCAGATGATGCGGCAGTAACCGATGGCTCAGGAGTGAAAAGGCCCTTGAAATCAGAAGTGTTGAGGGATCTTTCATTCAGGGCAGCCTCATAATCGATGACGTTTCCGACGCCCGGAATGACCACCGGCGGTCGTGGAGTTTGAGACGGCTCAGTATCGCCGGAGATGTCCACATCTTCAGGGCGGATGATGGTCAGTGGAGTTGGTTCGGGAAAGACGCGTTCCTCTTCGGCAGGTTCGTCTTCTGCGGCAGCTTCTCCCCCTGCATCATGGTCCGGGGAGATGTTCATGGGAGAAGCCTTACCTGATCCTTCTCCGGCCTCGACGTGCGACGGCTGATTCTCAGTAGACTGCTGGGAAGCGGCGTCGATTGCGGCGGCGGCAGCTGCGGCGGCGGCGGCGTCGATGGCGATGAGACGATTGATGAAGGGCAGAGACTCCGCGGGCTGAATATCCTCCATAGTTGCATCGGGGCGAGATTCTTTGATGAGCTCCACCAGGCGTGGGTCCGAGAAGTAGCGAGCAAAGGCGAAAGGAGATGATGCCATGGAATTCAAAGTTTTTGATGAAATTAGGGTTTTAGAAAAGAAAACAGAGTACACAATACGCAAGGAAGATAGAGTATTTTATACTTGTGCGTTGTGAGAAAAATTAGGGATTTAGAATTCCAGAAATTTCAAACTCTCTTTTGATCGATTTAGATGGAGAAGATAGAGTTGGAATAGGATTAGGACTTTTGAATTTCAGTAAATATTAAAAGTAAAACTTGAAAGAGTTTTAAGAGAAAGAAACGGATGGCAGTTGATGGGATGGGCAACTAGGCAACGGTTACTTTTTGAAGCTGAACCGTCGCCTGCCGCATACTCAAGTGCTGCCCAACGGTCAAGTGGGGCAAGGCTCTGCGGCAGGTTGTTGCCAAAAAAGTGAAAATCCAAAATCCCCCTTTTTTTTTTTTTTTTTTTTTTGTTTATCTATTTTTCTGTTTTTAATTTTTCTCTTTTTCTGTTTTTAGAGTATTTTCTTTTTCTATTTTTCATTTTTCAATTTTTTTTTTTTTTTTTTTTTTTGAATAAAATAAGTAAAATATTTTTGTGGTGTGAAAAATCGAGGCTTACAAAGCAAAATTAGGAAAAGAATAAAAACATCTAATCCTAATGAAACATCATGCTGCATCATAAGTACTTATACTCTACTTAGGTATAATGCCATGTCAACAATGAGATTATCAAATACTTAGTTCACCTAGTACATAGTATCTCAACCCATTTCGTATTAATTACATGTATATGGGTTTGACCATGTTGCCTAGAGTGGTTTGGGTATTTTCTCTTCCTTCGGAAAATTTTAAACTCAAAAATTGACTAAGGCAGAATGCTGTGGCAGAGGTTCAGTAGGCATGACAATGCGGCAGCATGATGCAGATCAGCATCTAAGGTATGGTGCACATACACAAATAATTTCTCAAAGCAATGAATCGATCTGAGTTCAGTGGCTTGGTGAAGATATCAGCTATTTGATTTTCTGTTGGGATGTGATCAATCCTCAAGAGTCGTTTCTCCACCAAATCTCGGATGAAATGATGCCTTATGCTGATGTGTTTGGTTCTTGAGTGCTGTACTGGATTATGACTGATATTTATGGCACTCGTATTGTCGCAGTAGAGTGTAAGGACATTGCTATCCAGGTGGTAGTCATCAAGCATGTGCTTCAACCAAATCAATTGGGTACAGCAACTCCCTGCGGCAATGTATTCTGATTCGGCAGTGGATAGAGAAATGCAGTTTTGCTTGCGGCTTTGCCATGAAATGATGTTGTTTCCAAGAAAGCAACATCCTCCGCTTGTACTCCTGCGCTCATCCGTGTCTCCTGCCCAGTCGGCATCTGAAAATCCAACCAAATCGGTGGTGGTATCTTTGGTATACCATATGCCTAACTCGACTGATGCGGCAACATAGCGTATGATGCGTTTGACTGCCTTCAAGTGTTCTTCCCTTGGATCAGCTTGAAACCTGGCACACAAACAAACGCTATACATGATATCTGGTCTAGTTGCCGTAAGGTAAAGTAAACTCCCTATCATGGATCGGTAGAGTGTCTGATCCACTGCGGCAGTATCAGTGCCTCGGGAGATTTTGTCCGTTGAGCCCATAGGTGTTTTCATGGGCTTGGATCCTTCAAGTTGGAATCTTTTGATGAGATTCTTAGCGTATGAAGTTTGTGAGATAAACGTCCCAGTTGATGATTGCTTGATATGGAGCCCTAAAAAATGAGTTAGTTCTCCTACCATGCTCATCTCAAATTTTGATGCCATGGCAGAGGTAAATGCCTTAAGCATATTCTCACATGTGGATCCAAAGACAATATCATCAACATAAATTTGTGCAATTAAAATATTGGAAGAATTGAATTTCACAAACAGTGTTTTGTCGGCAGTGCCTCGAGTGAATCCGAAACTGAGTAGAAAATCAGTTAGGCAGCCATACCAAGCTCTAGGAGCTTGTTTTAGGCCGTACAATGCCTTGTGTAGTTGATACACATGGTCAGGATATTTCGGATCTTCGAAGCCTTTGGGTTGTGCAACATATGCTTCCTCTTCAAGTATGCCGTTGAGAAAGACTGCTTTCACGTCCATTTGATGTAAGGTGATGTTGAGGTGGCATGCAATGGCAATAAGTAAACGTATGGACTCCATGCGTGCAACGGGAGCAAAAGTTTCATCGAAGTCGATGCCTTCAACTTGCGTATAGCCTTGCGCCACTAGTCTTGCCTTGTTGCGCACAACCTGCCCATGCTCATTCGATTTGTTCTTGAAAATCCACTTTGTCCCTATGACATTCTTGTTTTTGGGACGAGGAATGAGCTTCCAAACTTTGTTTCTTTCAAACTCGTTCATCTCTTCTTGCATTGCCATAAACCAAAATTCATCGGCCAACGCTTCTTTGGCATTCTTTGGTTCGATCGTTGAGAGGTACGAGGCAATGCCTATTTCAATACATGTGGCAGACATGCTTACATTCTTGGTCATGTTGCGGTAGTTGATGTATGGACGAGCTCTCATGCGTGTGGCCAACAGTTGACTCGAAGGGTGGTTTCGAATAACATGTCTTGGGGGATCCCTTCGTCGTCTGGTCGGTGTTTCTTCAACATCCGATGAATCTGTTTGTTGAGGCGAGCTATCATCATTTGAGTGCTCGGGAAACGCTGTAGAGGGCTCTGATCATCATTACTCGAGCCAGTGGGTGCGGCAGTAGACTGCGTAGGAGTGAAACTGCCTTCGATTTCTGCTACTGCGGCAGGCTCGAGCAGGCCTTCTACATTCTCTTCTTTGGGTTTCCTGAGACGACTAAGATCATCAAAATCAACATTAACAGATTCAATGATGGTTCTAGTTTGTATGATAAAAATACGATAGGCATGACTATTCCTAGAGTATCCAACAAATAATCCTTTAAGTGACTTTGGATCAAGTTTAGATCTAGGTTCCCTATCATTCAGAACATAACAAACAGAGCCAAACACATGAAAGTATTTCAAATTAGGCTTTCTATTGTTTAAAATTTCATAGGCCGTTTTTGTTGTTCCTGAACGTATGCTGATGCGGTTCAGGATATGGCATGCGGCATTGAATGCTTCTGCCCAAAATTGCTTGCTTAGGCCCTTGGCGATCAGCATGGTACACGCCATTTCCTTGAGGGTTCGGTTCTTCCTTTCAGCCACGCCGTTTTGTTGCGGTGTTATGGGGGCAGAAAACTCTTGGGCAATGCCATGCGTATCACAAAATCGAGAAAGCCGTTGGTTTTCAAACTCGGTGCCATGGTCACTTCTTATTCTCTTTACTGAGGCTTCATGGTTGGTCTTTATCCACCTAATTAGCTTAGACACCTCGTCAAATGTCTCACTCTTGTCTTGGAGAAAGCGTACCCAAGTATATCTTGAGAAATCATCTACTACGACAAGTACGTAGCGTTTTCCAGAGTGGCTCCTAGTCTCGATTGGTCCCATTAAATCCATGTGGAGGAGATCAAAGCATTTGGTTTGCTTTTGATACAGTTCTGCCTTGGAATTGGCAGGTCCTGCGGCAGAGGCATCAGTCTGTCCTGCGGCAGGTATTGCTGGATGACTTGTACGAGTCATTTTTCCTTGTTTGCAATGTCCACATGTTGTCTTCTGGATTTTTGGGAGAGCTGGAAGTCCACGAACAGCATTGAGCTTGATTAGACGCTCTAAATTCCCAAGACTTGTGTGTCCAAGTTTTTGATGCCATAGGTCTATGTCATCTTTGACTTGTGAAGAGAGGCATGTTTCTCCAATGGAGTAGCAGTTGTTTGCCTTGGAACGCTCCCCCTGAATGAGTGGGTTGCCTGCACTATCAAACACTTCACACATTTGGTGAGTAAACTTTACATTCATGCCTTCATCGCATAGTTGACTTATGCTTATGAGGTTTGTGATGAGGCCTTCAAGATGAAGCACTTGTTGTAGCTTTGGCAGCCCTTTCACATTTAAAGTGCCTCGGCCAACAATTGAACCACTGGACCCTCCTCCAAATGTGACCTCTCCTCCGTGAAAAGCTTTGTAGTCGATGAGGTGATCACTATTTCCGGTCATGTGCCGCGAGCATCCACTATCGAAGTACCATTTATCATCCTTGGTAGCTTTGAGGGCAGTGAAAATGACATTGCATGTTTCGGCACTTTGGATGGCATTTGATGCGGCAGAGGAGGGACCTGTAAAACAGACATTCGTAGAGAGTTTAGTTTTGGGCACCCATTTGCGTATAATTGTTGCCTTCTTTTTGAAAAAGCGTCGTGAAGACAGAGCATGCGAAAAGTATTTGGGATGCCGTGGTCCAGTATTGGAGTGAAAGTAATGTCCTCTTGCTTGATCCTCTTCGCGTCTCCAACAAAAAGGTCGAATGTGACCAGGTACAAGGCAGTAGTGGCAAATATATCGTCTCTTCGATTTAAAATGTTGCTTAGGCCGGGGCTTCCTTGTCTTCATACTGCCTGACGGTGCCTGCCTTTGCTTCTGCCTTCTGCGGCAGTCTTTTGCTGGGGCAGTGGCCTTGCCTTCGGTTTGTTCATCCCTTTTTGGAGTTGAGGATTGTGCGGCAGCGTTTGAATCGTCACTTGATGCCTTTACAAATGACATGTCCATTGAGTTTTTCTTTGGAAAAACGGCATCTACAACTTTTTGATGTCCGAGGCCTTGCCTTTCAACATGTGAAATACTCATTACGGCATCTAATTTTGTTGTTGCTGTGTTAAGTTTTACAAAAGTATTGTTAGCAACTTCGAGTTTTCCATTTACACGATTAAAGTCAATTTTCAGTTTCTCGGCCTCCATATCCTTTCTGGTGAGTTGGACATCAAGTTTCTTCAATCGCTCTTCAAAGGTGTTCTTTTCTACGAGCATTTGTTCAATTGCCATGGCCTGCTTCTTCACTTTTTCTTCATATCCGGCTTTGGTTGACGCAAGCATCTTCATCATCTTGGTCTGCCGGGTAAATTTCATGAGAAGCTCATCGAAACTTTCTTTGAGCTCGATGAAAATATCAATGGGAATGGTCTCCTCTTCAGATTCATAGCCATTGACTGAGGCAGTGAGGCACAGGCAGTTCTCTGCGGCAGGGCTTTCTGTCGTTTCTGCGGCAGAGGCAAAGAATGCAACATGCCGTCGTGCATTCACATTGGATGGACTGTCATCTTCAGCGTCAGATAGGGTTGTGCCTTCGAGTTGAGCAGTAAGCGCAGTGGTTGAGTCTTCAAGGCAATATTGTTCCATATCTTCTTGCGCAACCATGGAGTTCAAAATTCCAATGCCTCGATCTTTTGAAGGGCATTCGGTTGAAAAGTGTCCAATCCCTTGACATACGTGGCACTTGATCCTCGACCAGTCCTTTGAATTTGGACTGGAACTTGAGATGGATCCCGTGCTTGGTTGGCGGATCACAAGTCGTCGATCTTGAGTTTGTGGTGACCTTGCCGGAAACTTCCTTCGTCGGGGATCGTACGGCTTCTTCAGCGAGCGAACAAGTACATCATCCATTTTCCGGGCGAGGAATGCAAACTGGTCATCTCCACCATCAGATCCAAGTAGCTCGTAGATCTCTTCATCGGTCAAGTCATTGGTAGAGGTGGGGCTGCTGCCTTGAGAACTATTTCCTTGTTCTCTGCCGTCGGGCTCTGCCACGGTGTAGGCAATGTTCCTCTCGTCGCTTCGTGGACGTGACTTCCCGTGAGTTTCACGATCTTCATGGTTCAGTTCATAGTTCTTGAAGATCGCCATTAATGAAACAAAATCTTCTTCAGACATTTCGCTGTCTTCTATGGCAGTGACCTTCGGCAGGAACTTTTTGCTCATCGATCGCATAATCTTACTACACACTGCCGGGTTGCTAATGGGTGAACCAAGGTCAGCACATTCAGTAACAATGGACATTAATTCTCCAAAGTACTGAAGGCAAGTCTCGTCCTCGTTCATACGCAAGTTCTCGAAACGAGACATAAGCATACGGACCTTGGTTTTCTTCACTGCGTTGTTACCTTCACAATGAAGAGCCAGCAAATCCCATACTTGTTTGGCAGTAGTACATTGTTTGACAATTCTGTACATATTGCAATCGATGGATTCAAGGATGGCACACCTTGCCCTATCGTTGGCAGTAGCTGCGGCAGTTTCATCGATAGACCACTTCTCCGGTGATTTTACAATCGTGCCGCCTTCAGGTATTTCCTCCTGAGGTGGTTTCCATCCTCGAAGTACGGATAGCCACGCACTGCGATCAATTGATTTGATCCTTGCTTCAATGCGGGTTTTCCAAAATCCATAATTACTACCGTCAAGAACAACCGGTGTTCGTACGATGTAAGATGGATCTGCCATTGTAAGTGTGCGTGATCAGACGGACCTTAAACACTAAGTAAGTCTAGTGCCCGCTCTGATACCACTTGAAAGACGTAGGCAGTAGATAAAACGCAGTAAAATGCGCTGCCTAGACAAGGCAGTGTTCTGCGGCAGAACAGCGTATGCCGCAGCACGATGCCTTGTACAGAAAACGTTCGTTTTACGTGATTTAATTAAGTTTAAGTATTTTATCCAGTTTAACCAAGTTGTTTACTTGTTAAAATTATATGTGATATATGTATAAGAATTGCAGCGGAATTAATAAAAATAAATCACTTCGAACGAACACACACACACGTACGAAAACGTAAAGAACACAAATTTAAATCTTTGTATGTGTATTTAAATTATACACATACGAAACGGCCTTACGGCCAGAAACTTTATTAAAGAACGAGTCTTTACAAAATGATACTCTTGGATTTACAAAGATATTACCAAAGGCTATACACATGTATGCCTTCGTATGAATCGTATCCGAAGAGTATGAACAATCAACAACAAAAACCTAGCAACTGAAATGAACACCTATACTAAGCTATCGAATCATCAGCTGAACAAACGAACTCTCTTAGGGACGAGAGAACACACGGCACGACGAGCTTCAAGAATGAAGTCGCGGCTCTAAAAGCTCGATGATCGATTCCCGAAGGAAATGTGTTTCTGGAGGTGTTAATATGTTGTATGAGTGTTGAGTAAATGCAGCTGGGTCGTCCTCTATTTATAGGTGAGAGTCTCCAACTGATTTCCTCATTTTGCTAGGTCAACAATCGGTTGAGATATTCTAGGGCAGGCTGTTTTGACCACTGCCGCAGGAATGCCTTCTGAAGTTCTTCTGGAATGCTCTGCCGTACTGCACTGCCTTCCATACTCTCTGGACTTCAGCAATCCTTTGCCCTACGCTCATGCTTCGCTCGATATCTTGACTCAACCTCTTGTCCAAGCCTTGCACTGCTTGCGGCATGACTCTGCCTGGCTGTGCTGCGGCAGAAAGCTTCTATGTTGATTGTTTTTCAAGCACGTTCCAACTAATGAACTATGCTAAATCAAATCACCAATATGACAAGTGATTACAACAGTTTAAATTGTGAAGAAAGAAATAAAACAAATAAATATGTTAGCAAGACAACTTCTGCCTAGGTACATTTAAGGCATTGTAATGCCCAAACATATTTATCCTTACAGAACAGATGATAAAATACCTAAAATTGGTATGGGAACTTTGCGAAAAAATCCCTGAAGTTCTAATTGAACAAATCCCACGTGAACACAATTCACAAGCTGACGCCCTGTCAAAATTAGCATCAGCTGAGGGCTCAGCAGACTTCTCAAATATTGTGTTGACAAAATTAATGTCCCCATCGGTAGAACAAAGAGAAATACAAATGCAAATACTTGCCGGGGCCGGAGAAGACTGGCGGATTCCCATCCAACGGTACATAGATACCGGGGAAGTACCAGCAGATAAAACTGAAGCAAAACAACTTCGCTCTCGAGCGGCAAAGTACACTTTAATAAATACACAACTTTACCGAAGAAGTTATTCCCTTCCACTACTAAAATGTGTGTCGAAGGAAGAAGGATTTAAAATCCTGGAAGAAATACATGATGGTGTGTGTGAAAACCATGCGGGGGGAAGATCCCTGGCACACAAAACCATGGGGCAAGGATTTTACTGGCCAAGCCTGAGAAAGGACGCAGTCGGGTATGCACGTAAATGTGTCAAATGCCAGACGAATGGGCCTAACATCCGTATTTCCCCAGAAGCCCTGAAATCCATTTACATCCCGTGGCCATTTGCTCGGTGGGGTATCGATCTGATCGGACCACTGGCAACCGCACGGGGCGGAGTGAAATATGCGATTGTAGCAGTCGACTATTTTACTAAGTGGGTTGAAGCAGAACCATTGAACAAAATTGATCAACCACAGGTTATCAAGTTCATATGGAAAAACATTATATGTCGATTTGGTTTGCCCGAGTCAATCATTTCCGACAACGGAAAACAATTCGATGGGGCTGAGGTGGAAGAATTCTGTGAAAAATGGAAAATTAGAAGGTTGTTCTCTACTCCTTACCACCCCCAGACGAATGGTCAGGTTGAAGCAGTGAATAAAATATTGAAACATACCATCAAATCAAAATTGGAAAGTCGCAAAGGAAAATGGGCGGATGAACTTCCAGAGGTTTTGTGGTCATATCGTACCACAGCTAGAAATGCCACTGGAGAAACCCCCTACTCTTTGGCTTTTGGAACAGAAGCAGTAATTCCAGCGGAAATAACGGTGTTATCACATCGGACCGCTCAGGAAATCTCCCCGGAGAATGAAGTAACCATCCGGAAAGAGTTAGATCTTCTTGAAGAAAGAAGGTTAGCTTCTGATTCTCTAAATGCCATGAACAAACAACGAATTGCAAAATTATTTAATTCAAAAGTAAAGGCACAAGAATTCCAAGAAGGAGACTTGGTGCTGAAGAAAATCTTGGGAACGCACCAGGGAGCACTGGGGCCGAACTGGGAGGGACCGTTTAGAGTGAGCCACTGCCTCCAAAATGGAGAATATGAGTTAGAGCTGCTCGACGGGACCAAGGATCAGTATCGGTGGAACGCGTTGCATCTAAAGAAATTTTATCATTAAACCAAAAGGTTAATTTTGGCTTTTTGTAAAAGTATTATTTTTGTAAAACCCTTTTTACTACCTTTATAAATTTTCTCAGTATTTACCAAAAATACTTGTATAGTTTTTAAAGTTATATTTTATCTATAACAAGGAAAAATATTACCCCGGGAAAAAGAATAAATTTCCCGGTCAAAACAAAGAATATTGAGTATTCCTAAGGAATACTGAGGTTCGGTAAAGACCCAAAAAATCTGTAGATTATGGGGCCGAACACTTCTTTCTGCGTACGGATTCAACAGAGTAGAAGAAACTCAAGAATCGCGCGGGAGGAAGATATTGGTCCGAGGATAATCCTTAGAGGTATTCATAATGAACAAACCACAAGAGGTATTCATGATGAACAAACCACAGGATCGGTCAGTCTTTGTAAAAGGAGAGATGGAGGAGAAAAATGTTACTTAGAATCAGAGAGAATTCCGAGAGGTAACTAAACAAAGTTTTAACTTGGGTGTGAGTCAAAAGTTATCTATTTACAAGAATTACGATTCACCAAACAAGCTGAAGCTGACTTGTAAAGTGATAGATAATATTGTTGAAAGGAAACCGAAACAAAACGGTGGACGGGCCATATGTAAGACCCAGAGGATAAATATCCAAAAATAACTTGCTAAGTTATTACACACCAGCAAAATATTAAAACTTGTCCCAGGCAAAAGCTGCCTTTAAAATCCAAACAGAAATAGCAAATATTGTCTTATGGCCATGGGCCCAAACCAGAATAAAAACTTGAATAAAAACCTCTGAGCTTTTCACACTCAGAGTAAGGATCAATTTAGCAGACTCCTGAGTTGTTAAACTCAGGAGGTAGAATTACCATCACCAGGGGGGGTCACCAGAGGATCTTTTGGCTTGCCATCAGGCCCAACACCAAGCAGATCCAAACCCTCATCTTCAAAATCATCTTCATCAACAGGAGCATCATCAGCTAACTTTGCAGGTTCACCAGGCATAGAGAGGAGACTGTATGATGGCCACCATTTCACGTCAATCCCATGGACAACTTCCAGATCCATGAAAGGTTGAGGAACTCTGGAATCCAGAGTGCATCCCTTCATGTGATCCTTGAGGAGTTTGAGTCCATACTCTTTGGCCACATCATTCTTCTCCTTTGCTGCAGACCTGATGAGATCAGCATATGCAGTTACATAAAGGAGGTCAGTCAATACCCTGGGATTGTGAGCAGGTGAGTCCAGTAGGGTTTCGAGCTCCACAACTCTTTCCATGGACTGTGCAAAATCATCCTGGACCTGTTTCAGTTCTTTGGTGACTTTGGCCACCTCATCCTTTAGCTCTTTCTTTTCCCTGACAAAGCTGTCCTGGGCATCCTCAATCTGTTCTTCTTTTTCCTTGATGGTTTTCAAGGCTTCCTGCATCTCAGACTTCAAATTCCCCACCTCTGCCCGTGCAGTGTCTGCAACCTTCTTCCACCTATCCCTGTCCCCTGCCGCAGCTTTGTAGGCTGCATTGAGCTCCTGTACTTGTGTTTCTTGACCAGTGATGGTGATGCGAAGCTTGGTAACCTTAGCTCTGAGTTTCTCAGCCATGGTATGAGCACCAGAGATGGCAACTGCACTTTGACTGGCCAGTTTAAGGGCCAGGGAAAAGGCATGTTCCTCATGGTCCATCAGGTCATTGAGCTCTGAGGTCCAGCACCTCCCAACTGCATCAATTGAATCACCTACAGGATTGCCCAGGGTGGTGACGGGGTCAATGTGACCTTTGCCAGAGAAGAAGGGAAGGAGCACAGATGGAAGTTTTTCCTAGGAAAACCTAGCCAAGAAATAAAACAAAAGAATGAGATTGAATGTTTTGTAAAATAATGAAGGAGCATAAATCAAATAAAAACTTACATGTCAGAGAGAACTTTTTCAACTCCAAAAACAGACTGACTTATGTCAGCACGGGGAGGTGATTCAGTCACATCAATTATACCCCCATCAACTTTCTTCCTTTTCTTGTCTCCTTCGAGCTTGACTTGTAGAAGTGTGGATGACCCAAAGGGAGGCAAACCCTGGCTTGGAACAACGTCAGTCATCACCACATCAGCAGGGGTAGAGGATTCTTTGTAGGAGTCCACCACCTCCATGATCCCCAGGGAATCTGTCTCGCCGCCCTGGGCGGAGACAGTTCGGGATCTGGTCCGGGAAGCCGGGGCACCTACT
Organism: Euphrasia confusa; assembly: GCA_954870475.1. Lineage (NCBI taxonomy): Eukaryota > Viridiplantae > Streptophyta > Magnoliopsida > Lamiales > Orobanchaceae > Euphrasia > Euphrasia confusa. The sequence continues at coordinate 40,462,676 of OX940950.1, read as the reverse complement.
GCCCCACCCCGAGTCTTTACAGATCCTCGGCCACCTATGCTGGTTGAACTGGTTTTTGATTTACGGGCTTTCCCCGTCTGGGATGGATCCACAAGTCCAAGTCTTTCGAACAGTCTGTATCCGCCATATTTGGGGGTTTCACGTCAAACACGGTAGAGAAAAATTCTGCACCGGGAAAGTAAAAGTATTACACCCGACAAAATTAATGAGATTTCCCCGAGGGATATACCCCCAGGAAATAAGATAAATTAAAAAACTGTGAAAAGCACAGAACTTTACCAAAACAAGGTTTGTCTTCAACGAACGGAGGACAGAACAAGCCTGCTGCGTCACGAATACTTTCTTCGTTAAGATACACTGAGTCCCTCTCGGTAGTAGGAATGCACTGTGCCAAAAGATTCGCTGTTGCCAAATCCCACGGGATGCTATAGTCAGATTTGGGGATCCGGGCACCTACAAATATAAAAACAATTTTAGATCAGTCAAAACTGTGAAAACTCAAAAGTATAACTTACTTACTTTCATCTTTAACGCCATAAGTTAAAGGAATTTCAATTTCTCCCTCTCGGGTCTGAGTTCTCCATCTCCCCGAGACATAAAACCATCGATCCCAACAAGTAGGATCTTTAACTTCCGGCTCTTTTATTTTCACCATATTTTTCCTGCAACGAACTGTGTAATCACCCAACAACCCTTTCTGAAAATTGACTGGACTAAAGAACAAATGGAATTCATCCCCCGTGAGGGGTCGAGAAAATCCCACTTGTCCTAGAACCGTCAAAACCCCGTACAACTGAGCCCACCCATTCGGATGAATCTGATGAGGAGCCACACCCCACCGGTTCAACAGGCCGGAAATTAAAGGATGCAGGGGAAACCGCAGACCTTGCTCCATCGCGTCGACGCCGATGGCCACCATGCCTGGGTGGACAGCAGGCGGATTCTCCCTCTTCTGGCGCATGCAAATGCACGTTGAAAGGAATCCGCCAGTCATCCCTCCAGTCGGTGAGTTCGTCCGCCGTCACCGTGCTATCTCGGCCGTGCGCGCCCCACTCCTGGTGGTTTGGTTCTGTTGAACCGCAGTGATGGTCCTCTCAGCGGGAACGTAGGGATGGGCCGCGTCCAGTTCGTCCAGTCGGAATTCCGGCAAGGCCGGTTCCGCCTTGTCCATAAATTCTTTGTACTGACGAGCGAGCAGGACGTGGGGCTCTTCAACCACTTTGGGGAGAACGACTCTCGTGTATTAGGGCATGATGATGGGGGTTGTAGAAGGAAATTTACAATACAAATTAAACAAATTTACACAGTAAAAATTGCAGAGAGAAGGAAATTCTTACCGATTTCTAGATTTGAAAATCGAAGGGAGTTGTGAAGTTTTGAAATTTGAAAAGGGTTAATGTGTTTTGAAAGTTAACCCTGCCTCATGAATTGATCAACGGTTGAGATCAAGGAAGGGGAAGAGAGGGCGGTTACCGATGAAAAACGTACTCAAGTGTCCTCCCACTACCCCGTAAAACCTAAAATACTTGGCCAGGATAATGCCACGTGGCAAATATTTACTGACAAAGGTCAGATCAAGAAGAAATCCTTTTTCTACTTTCTTTTATTATTTATTTATTAAATTACTGATTTATTTAAGAGATAAGTTTTCTGATACTTATCAAAATTTACGGATGTACAGAGTCCTTCAAAAAACAACAACTCTTATTCACTTCACCGGGAAAGAATCCTGGGAAATAAAACTTGGAGAATTAACCCAGGAAACCTTATTTTACAAAGAAAAAACAAATTTTCTATATTTTGGATAGATCTCACGGTGAAGTATATCCCCAATCATCTTTTACAGGAAGATTTTCAGGTTCGGAAGTGATCGAACTATCTTCAGAATCAGTTCCCAGATCAATGATTTCCTCTCCATCCCTCCCAAACACTCCGATGTTGAAAGACTTTTGCCCACGCAACTCTAGAAAGATGGTTACGCCCACCGAAGCAAGACGGCGCTCACAGAATTTGTTCCAACCGTCACTCAGAGCGAGGCGTCGACCATCCTTCTCTACCTTAACTGTCCAGACCCGTTCAAAGGCATCTACCAAAGCGACATCCTGTCCATCGAGCTCCGGAAACTTCTGAGAAAAAGACAAAGAAAGAGGCAACTTAGCTTTCATCGACCGATTCCTAATCCGAGAAGAAAAGCTGGTTATTTGATTCGGGTACACCTCTCTGTTCCAAGTAAAAGCCATGATATGATGCCATAATCCAGACTCGAAGAGCCTTTAAAGGCGTAAAATTCAGAATTAAATGAAGTCTCAACCACCAACAGAAAGTCAGAATGTTATTTCCAAGACGAATCAACCGAGGAAGACGACCATAAACTTCAAGGAAATCAGAGTTGAAAGCTCTAATTTTCCTGGGGGCCTATGTTATACCCAAGAAAACAGTCACCGACACGTGTCCTGAATCAAAGGGCCACGTCATCAAGAGAGAAAGTGAGCCAAGACAGTCATATAGACCTTCAAAGGCATATCTAAGAAGAGGATGAAGAGCTCGGACAGTAGAGACCGCACGGTAGAATCAGACTCCTTTCACAGGGAAATCGCCTGGGGAGACTCCTGGGACACCAGTCAATGAGCTGGGACCTCACGGGGAAAGGGGCAGATTAAGCACTAAGGGAAATTAGTGGGTATTTAATGCATCATATTAGTGGACTAGAGGTCCAATAAGAAGCCGATATGTGGGCATTAGGTGGCATAATTCAGCCATGCATAGAGCATTATAAATAGAGGGTATGAGAGAGAGGAAAGGGGACATGCAACCTTGATTTTAATCATGTACTCTAAGTATGGATATTTGAATAAAGAGGAGCCTTGAGCTTCCATTTCCAGTACTTATGATTTCTGCATTTAGCTTAATCCTCTTGCTTTCTTACCTATAACAAATTTACATTTTGTGTTGTTGCCCAAACCCTCTGTTACCAGCAAATTACACCATCAAAGAGCAAAAACAACCCAAAACATAACATAATCATATTATTTAATTCTAATCGCAATTAAATTAATCAAATTAATTAATTACACATATATAATTAATTACATGTACACATAATCAGTTTGCGTCAAATTGACAATTAATCAGTTTGCGTCAAATTGACAATTAAGATAATCATATTATTTAATTCCAATCAATTTTAATTTAATTGACATTTAAATTAATCACAATTAATTTTTCTTTATCAATTAAAAATCCCATTACATAACGCAAACATTAACAATACATATCGCAAACATTTAACGCAAACAATTAAATCTGAATTTAATCGTAAGTACCTCAGGGATTCATCGGACGAAACTAGGTTCGTCAGGAGTCGCGCGGATGCGACGCGGGGACGGCACGGGTCGTGTGCGGGGAGAGCCGAGCGAGTGGCGGGGCTCTCGGCTGGACTCGTGTGTCACGGCTGGAGCGCATTGGCGCGACTCGGGCTGTGCTCAGGCGTTCCTTCGGCGTCTCTCGTCTAATCAGGTTTCACCTTGTATAGGTAATCCAACTTACGTATTGCACTAGAAATACGTAAGGGAGAATACGACGGGAAAGAAGAGCCGGAAAAACGGTGCCGGAATCAGATTCCGGCGAGGGGAGGCGGCTGCCGGCAGCGGCACTAGGCGGCGGCGGGCGGCGGCTCCGGTTGTCGGCGGTCCTCCGAGGGAGGCGACCGAGGGGGCGGACGAGAGGGAGAGAGGAGAGGAGAGAAAGTGAGGCTAGGGTTTTGAGCTCTTCACTTGGTGTGTTTTTTCTCATGCCTATGGAGCTCCTTTTATAGGTGAAGAAAGGAGCTTGTTGGGCTCAAACCCTAATGGATCGGATCCATTAACCCTAGCCGGCCCAATACATTAGTCGTCACTACGTTTCTCCAAAATTGACAATCAATTTCATCTCCGAAAAATATAACGATTATATTTTCTTTCTCGTTTTAATTCTCTCATCAATATGAGATAATAATAAAAATTTCCAATTTCACAAAATCGGAAAGCCCATTTCAGGGGTACTGCTAAATCGGGAAATTTCCCAAAATAGAAAGTGTACACCATCGTGTCCGTTTTCTTTAGCTCATTATTATTTCCAACTCATAATCACAATTATGAATCTCGGATTCAATCATATTGACCTCCGACTATATGTACTTAATTAACAGTTAATTAATACATGATCGTATTCAAGGATCGGTTTACACGAGAATGTGACCCTCAATGGTTCAGGTGTATAACTAGCCGTGGGCTCACAACATATTGTGATTCGAACAACATATTGTTCTTATTTCAACTACTCCCAAGAGTTTTAGATGAATAATCATATTATTTAATCTCCGAACAAGTCGGTGCCCAACGAATCTGTGACGAGCGTCTAGCAGCCACGCTTCACTAATTCCCTAGATACAAATGAAGTGCCTGCAAGAACCTTGTAATATAGTTATCGTACAGTACGATCCCTCCGATACATATGTCCCGATCAAACTAGAGATATTGGTTAATCGAGATCTCTTGTTGAGTTTGATAACTGTGCGTACGTTCTAGGATTCGTAAAATCCAGTCGTGATTGATTTAGAGAAACACATTTCTCTAATCACCTCACTATTCAACTCTGGCCAGAGATTCCGGGACTACGAACCATCAGAACACACAGGACATCAATGATATATATCAAGCGATCAGATCCCCTACTACCATGCACAGACTTCACATCAGATTTCGAACTGCACGAACATTGTCTCCTTTTTCGACTTACTCCATTTCCAGGGAATCAGAGACATGTCACGATACAGCTAGTCCTCTAATGAAGTCACGGTGATGTCTGGGTCTTAAGGATTAATTGTGTACAACTATATTATGGAATTCTCTACTCGATCAGTGATAACCACTTAGAGATTCCAGGGAGAGGGGGTTCAGTGAACTCATCAACAGTGAGCACCCACTCAAGTATGTCGATGTCCCAACACCGAGGCTCGAGATTAGCCCACATACATTAAGTGTAGTCTCAAGGGGGAAAGGCCGGGTATCCTTGTTACTGGCGTAACCCATCGACTAGGAATTATTATGTTGCGTTAACAGAATTATTATGTTGCGTTAACACTAAGTGCTAGTCTCATGAGTTTGACCAGTTACGTTGCGTTAACAGAATTATTATGGCGTAACCCATCGACTAATTATTATGGCGTAACTCATCGACTAGGAATTATTATGTTGCGTTAACACTAAGTGATAATCTCAAGAGTTTGACCAGTTACGTTGCGTTAACAGAATTATCTCTCGGTTTCCACAAAACCGAATTCATACAACATGTGTAACCGTATAGGACTATATCTATGATTCAACATTGGGAGCAGATATAGTATATGCCATTAATATAGGTTTCATTAATTAACGAAATAAACCGTTATATAACGGAATACGGTTAACCGCTCGGCCAACCGTTGGCTCGCCGGTCACCTATTCCAACACTCTGGCGGTCGTCTCGGCATCGAACCAACGTAAATAAATTATAATAATTTAAATTACAATTCCGGTATCGATTCTATACATGAAATCGACCCTATACAATTTCCGGAAAACATAGAACAATAATAATAAACTTAAATTCGGTCAACCCCCGAATTTTTACAATTACAAGCATTCATCCACACAAAACGAATCTCGACATGTCCGAGAGTTTAATAAACGAATAATCATGATTAAATAATTAACAATTATTAAACCATGATAGTCGGAATCCCTGCAAGGTAGAACGATAATTGAACACACACATGAACACGAAACCAAACGCTTTGATACCAATTGTTGGAAATCGATATCCCGGGGTTAACGGAATTTCGGAATACATAACCCCGACCGAAATCCCATCGCCGGAAATCCGATCGCGAACACCACGAAAAACCTGGCCCGACGAGAGCATCGCCGCGGGATGAACCCGCGGCTAAACCCTAGCCGAGCCCCACCGTGGGGCTCGCGATCGCACAAATGCGATCGCTGGGGCTGCTCCGGCAGGCCCGGGAGGTGAGTCCGGCGACTCACCGCCACCGCCCGAGGAGGGCGGTTCGCCCAGCGGCGAACCCGCCGCGGCTCCAGCCGCGGCTGCCCGGCGATCTACCACCACGGTCGATCGCCCACCCCGGCTCCCAGCCGGGGTTCCTCGCGTGCCCTTGCGGTCGAAGCCCTAGGGCTCGACCGCACGCCCTCGGCTCCCATCCGAGGGTTCTCTCGATCTTCGCCGGGGTTCTCGAATCCCCGTCCCCGAAGTTCGACGTTTTTCCGGATCGTGCGTTCATGTATATATCACAATTATTTATCACATAAAATCATACAAGGGAGTTTATGATTTTACCTTTGATTCGTTGTGCGGAGAAACGAAATCAAATTGAAGACCTTTGGATCTTCCCACGTATTCCTTGCACCTCGTTCGAACGTCGTGTGGGCGACGATCCTCCGAACTCTATGGATCTACTTCACGAACTCTCTAGATTATCAAGTATGATAATCTTATGATGATGATTTTAATTGTGAAGACCATGTAGTGCATTTTATAGGCTACGTAGGGGATCTAAAGGAGGTGGAATATTGGACTTCCAATATTAATGATTAAATTGAGCCCAAGCCCAAATCTATTAATCCCATTAATATTAATTAATTTATTTTCCACTATATAAATTAATTGCACTCCCAATATTAAACCATATTATATCAAATAATATTTCTCTGGTAGTATTATTTATTCAGTGTATTTAAGATTAAAATATCCATGAATAAATTTTATTTATTGCAATATAAATTTATTCATCTCTTGTATCCGAGAATAGTACCATTCAACCTTAATTATTATGCGGAACAAATCCACTCATGAGGTTTACATAATAATTCCTTATGAACTCATCTCGAGGATATTATCAACCCTTACGGGATACACTTTCCATTCAAGTATTCATGGCATGTCATATATAAAATATAGTGACCCAACTTAACCGGTAATTGACCCAATAATTAAACCGGTCAATTCCTTTGGAAAATCAAAGTCACTTATATTAAATATACACACCCGCAATAGTATCGGGGATTGAGAATAAAATACTCTGAGATTTAAATCGATTATCCAAGGCAATCCTAATCGATAAATCTCAAGCGATCTGCCCAATACACCAAGTGTACAAGTGTGATAAAATAATTAAGACAAATTATTTTCTCTCTCACACAACGACTATACCGATGGATTGGTCCTGTCCATCTAGGTCGTGAGCTACTGTTCGATTAAATACGAGTAACCGATAGTATGATCTTCCGTGTGACGACGCACACCATACTAACTACAACGTATAGAATCCAGGACTATATTTTGCATATATTTAATTATCGAATAATTAAAAGCAAACAATTGTTTATTAATTAAATAGATTAAATGCTATGACCGGGAGTTTCCGTTACTTAAATTTAGATATTAAGTACACAACTCCAACATCTAGTTCATCCAGGCGGAACGCCGGCAGGGCCGGCGCGGCCTCCTCCATGAAATTTTTGTATTGTCGGGCAAGGAGGAATTCTGGTGCTTCAAGTTTCGGGTGTACGACTTTTGAGATTTTCGGCATATTGTCGAGTTGGTAAAACGAAATTTACACTACAAATTACAAAGAAAAATTACAGAGAAGAGAAGAGATTTCTTACCGAATTTTTGGATCTGAAAAGTCGAAAAATGTTATGGTGAACTTTAAAATTCAAATTGTTTATTGGTTTCTGAAAACCAATTTTTCCGTTTTTTACATCTAAAGGTGAAAATTGAAGGAGGGGAAGAGATGGCAGTTACCGAGGAAAAACGCACTCGAGTGCCTCTCCACTACCCATCAAACCCTAAAAATACTTAGCCAGGATATTGCCACGTGGCGATTGACGCCTGACAAGGTAAGTTGAAAAAGTTACCTTCCTTTTCAAATTTATTATTATTTTATTACACTTAATTAAGGATAAGTATCAGAATACTTATCATATTCAAATAAAATCACAGAATCCTTTAAGGATCGAAACACTTATTTATTCCACCGGGAAGAAACCCCGAGGAATAAACCCTGGGAAATAAACCCAGAAAAAACCATTTTACATAAAAAGATATAAAATATTTTCGAATAGATTTCACGGGGAAAGATATCCCCAGTTATCTCTTTCAGGAGAATTTTCCGGCTCAGAATTGAGCGAGCTATCTTCAGAATCAGTTCCCAGATCAATGATCTCCTCTCCATCCCTCCCAAACACACCAATGCTGAAAGACTTTTGCCCACGCAACTCCAGAAAAATGATTCCACTCACGGGAACCAATCGACGCTCACAAAATTTGCTCCAGCCGTCAGTCAGTGCAAGATGCCGGCCATCCTTCTCCATTTTCACCGTCCAGATTCTTTCAAAAGCATCTATCAAAGCAACATCCTGTCCTGCAAGCTCCGGAAACTTCTGAGAAAAAGACAAAGACAAAGGCAGCTTAGTTTTCATCGACCGATCTCTGATCCTAAAGGAGAAACTCGTAATTTTATTCGGGTACACTTCTCTATTCCAAGTGAAAGCCATGATGTGAAGCCATAATACCGTTTGAAGAGCCTTTAAAAGCGTAAAAACAACATTAAATGAAGAGTCAACCACCAGCAGAAAGTCAGAATGCAAATTCCAAGACGCGAAGATCAAGATAGTCAACTACAAACTTCAGGGAAATCGAAGTTGGAAACTCCAATTTTCCTGTGGGCCTATGTTATACCCGGGAAAACGGTCACCGACACGTGTCCTCAGCGGGTCAGCCACGTCACCAAAGATATATGTCAGAAACAACCAGACAAAAAGACCATGAAAGGCATCTCTCAGAAGAAGAAGAAGAGCTTGGACAGGAAAGATTGCAGGGTAGAGTCAGACTTATTTCACGTGAATATCCGTGGGGAAGGTGTCAGAGCCATCAGGCAAGTAGCAGGGACTTGCCGGGGAAAGGAGCAGAAGTCATACTTAAGGGCTAAGTGGGTTTTGAATGCTTCATATTAGTGGAGTTGGGGTCCAATAGGAATCCAATAAGTGGGCATTAGGTGGCATAATCTAGCCATGAATGGAGTATTATAAATAGAGGGTATGTGAGAGAGGAAGGGGGACATGCAACCTTGTATTTTAATAATGAATTCTAAGTATGAATATATGAATAAAGAGGAGCCTTGAGCTTCCATGTTCTATACTTATGATTTCTGCTATAACTTAATCCTCTTGCTAACTTACCTATAACAAATATACATTTTTTGTAGTTAACAAATCCCTTTGTTACCAGCGAATACCACCCGCAAATCTAAAAACAACCCAAAACAATCGTACCAGTGACATTTGAATAGAATCATTTGGTTACCTCCGTCGTAAGTCATCTTAACAATTTCAGTAATAATCATTCACGTCGCCATCATAGCAACTTTTATTCACAAGTACACCAGAATTGGATCATCCTATGTTGAAAGCGTAGCCATGACCTTGCATTTCTTATAAGAAATCACATTCCTTGCTAGACCATGTAACAAATACTCAAATAATATGTGTCGTTATTGTATTGTACCTGAAATGACATATCAAACATATATGTTTTTCAAAGAAAAAATGGTATACAACATTCAAAATCATATTACAAATCAATTACCTTTTGTCGTAGCCAATCAGCAAATCGAGTATGTAACATAATATCAATCTCAGCAACACTAATTACATCGGGACTGCAATTACGAACCTCTTGCTCGAAGTTCCTAAATAAAAGAAAATTGTTATCATCATTATATGGTGTTAAAATGCTTTCGTAATTTGTGATAATGTAACGATTATATATATGACATGAGGTAAGATGCTTACGTAATATATGGTTTATTCCAAGAATATTGGTGAGAATATAATGTGCAGCCGTGTTGTACAAATCTGTATCTAAATTATAATTTGAGGATACTCCACAGAGTTTCACTGGATAGGTAAATGCCTCCAATCTTCTTAAATAGCGCGAGTTTATCATCAACTTTATTGCGACCTAATATGTAATGTACCGTATGGATTGTCGTCTCGAAGTACAACGAACATAAACTTTGTTAGTTCTTCTTGCGTATATCGTTCAGCAATTGAACCTTCAACATGTGCTTTGTTGCCAACTTTTAGCTTCATTCTGCGTTGCAGTCTTTCAAATGGATACATCCACCGATAGTATACGGGTCCACCTAGTTTGCACTCCTCGGCTAAATGAACTAGAAGATGCTCCATTGGATCAAAGAAACTAGGAGGAAATATTGTCTCCAATGTGCAAATTATTCCAACTATATTTTTTATCCATATTCTTCAAATCAGACGCGCAGTGTCGTTGAGCATAAGCAGGTAAAAACATTAGACCAGCCACATAGTACACTATGAATATCATAGGGAAGCTCAGGGAAAGCAGAAGACATGAGTTTTTGCAAGAGTACATGCTAGTCGTGTGATTTCATGCCTTAGAACTTCAGCTGCATTATCTTATAACATCTTGATGAACAATCGTCTATTAGTTTTACTCTCTTAACCCATTTGCACAAAATCTGTAATTGATCTCTAGTCAATGTGTATCTCGCACGAGGCTTACGAGTTCCACTAAGCCATAATTCGAGCATGATGTTCAATGCTTCCAAATCCATTCTTGCATTAGAAGTGTCTTTTGATTTTTCACTATAGATAATAGTGTGGAAAACAATGTCAAGCGCATTCTTTTCTGTGTGCATTACATCAATGCAATGACGCTAACGCAAAGAATCTCAGTATGGTAGATCAAATAATGAAGTAAAATGCGTCTGTCAAAGTTGGGTCAATAACACCTTAAAAGGCCTTGTTAAGGTGATAAGGTAATCCAACTTATATTTGAGCTTTAGGACCTTGTTCCAACCGATGTGCAATACTTAACACGCCCCCTCACGAGTAGGCTCGGTTTTGTCGGCTCTACTCGTGGACATAGTGTCATCATTGGGCAAGCCAGAAATTTAATCGGCTGGGGCACCCAACATCGTGTTGGGCCTGCTCTAATACCATGTCAAAGTTGGGTCAATAACACCTTAAAAGGCCTTGTTAAGGTGATAAGGTAATCCAACTTATATTTGAGCTTTAGGACCTTGATCCAACCGATGTGGGATACTTAACAGCGTCCAAATGTGTGAATCTCCAAAACCATCTGCCCTTTCTTTGCTATGCTGTTTCCCGCGAGATGAGAAAATTATTTCTTCGACCTTTGATCGAACAAATGCACCTTTTTTTTTACGACGTCGAAGTCCTGCTAAATCATACTTGACGTTACTACAACTCTTGAACATCGTATTTCAATATATGTTACAAGGACATCTTATTATGCCATTGACTATCACACAATTACTTTGAGCGAATTAAATAAATTGATCGACACCAAAAAGATATTTCTCCGTAAATCCTTATCCATTTGGATTAATTCTACGATTGATCCAACTACGATCACAAACACATATACTCATAAATATACATAATTTCATTACAAAATTTTAGTAGTAAACATATAATATGAAATCAAAGCATGGATTAAAATTATTACTTACATTGAAGAAATATGGGAGATGGACTTTTGAGAAAAACAATGAAAGAGGAAAGACAAATGAAAAAATGAAGAAGAAACAGGGGAGTTAAACGATTCTGACTCGAACTTGTGACAGAATTTGTTAAATTTGTCACAAATTAGTAATATCATATAATTCTCAACTACCGAATACGAATACAATTTAAATCTCAATCACTGAAAATTAATTGTGCACAATTGATACACAAACTTGTGACAGTCATGAAATGTCGTCGAATTTACTAAGCATACTTGCGACAGCCATGCAATGTCGTCGCATTTACTGGGAAATACTTGCGACAACCTTCATATGTAGTCATACATATGTTCGGTTGACGAAATTTTTAGCGCAAAAGTTTGGACAAAATTTGTGGAAAAGAAAAATGGCACCTTAAATTTTGCCAATTTTTTCAAAAAAACATATTTGTGGCACTCATTTCGTATTCGTCACACTATAATATTGGCGGAATTTTAACCTTCATTTATTTTCAAAAAAAAATAATTTTTTTTATGTATATATAAAGAGCGACAGGACTTGAATGGCAGTCACTATCTAGTATAACATGAGACGGCTACATTGACAGGCGTCGCCAGTTGGAATCCCGGAAGGTTCTGTCGCATTTTCGAGCCGCAAGTCCGTCACAAATGCCCCTTTTAATTGTAGTGAGAAAGACATTTTAAACACGAAAACGAATATTAAAAGAGATTTTAAATAATACTCTGTATTACCTTAGGCCATGTCCAATGGTTGCCTTTAAATTACCACCAAAATTTTCAAATTGACACCAAATTTGAGTTCAAACAGTAAATCATCGTCAATCATTAAACTCAAATAAATAAAATTTTAATTAATTTTATTACAAAATCTATTTTTATATAAATTTTATTTTTGTAATATTACATATAAATTAAATTAAAATCTATATTACAAAATTATATAATAAAGTACCATATTAAAAATTAAAAACACACATATTATGTATATTAAAATTTTAATTTGTGTTTTTTTTTATTTTATAAATTTTTTTGTGACATGTATGTTTAATTTTATGTTGTATTGCATATTATAATATGTGTTATGAATATTATTAATTAGTGAATGACTAGTTTACCCTTTCTTGGTGAACAAGACAGAAACCCTACTTTGTATCCTATATAAAGGGGTCTCCCCATATGAATGATATAACAATTATATTTTCCTCTCATTGTCTCTCTTTATATTCTATTATTCTCTCTCTATTTCTTTTGAGTTTATAACACGTTATCACCACGATGCCCTACGAAAGCTGAACCGCGTTCTTCATCGAAGTTGTACTCATCCAAGATCCGAACTCCAAGGCAAAAATTTATATGTTTGTTTATATTCATTAATAATTATAAATATATCTACTTCTCTTCTCTTCTTCTTTAATTTAAATGTTCCCGAAGAACATTCTGAAGTAATATCATATGTTCCCGAAAAAAATTATAATATGATATTCTTGAAGTAGTATCATATGTTCCCGAAAAACATTATAATATGATATTCTGATATTCCTGAAGTAATATCATACTAATTATGCCTAGTAAATCAATTAAAATTTTAATGTTCCTAAAGAACATTGTGGTATGATATTCCTGAAGAAATATCAAAAGGAAATGTTCATAAAGAACATGATATGATATTTCCGAAAAAATATCAAAACTAAATGTTCCTGAAGAATATGATATGATATTTCTGAAAAAATATCAAAATTAAATGTTCCTGAAGAACATCGTGCGAGTTTTTCGTGACCAAGTCATGTATGTGCGAATTCGACCCATGAATCAATTAAGGGACTTCCTGAATTCCAAAGTGGGTGAAACTTTAGGAAAAATAAATCCAAACCTTTAATATTGGGGATATCCACATGAGTTCGAATCCCAATGATAAACATTATAATTTGATATTCCTGAAATAATATCAAATCAATTATTCTTGATATATCAATTAAATTGAATGTTCCTGAAGAACATATACTATGGTTTAAATATTATATTGATCTTTTAAGATCATCCTGATTTGATATTATTCGATAATTATCTAAATTGCTCCCGTAGTAGCAATAAGTTTGGAAATATCAAATTAAATTGCTCCGGTAGTAGCAATAAGTTTATATGATCCCGAAGATTATTATGATATGATATTAATGATTAAATATCAAAATTAAATTTTAAATGTTCTTGAAGAATATCATGATAGGATATTCTCGTAGAAATATCAAATCAAATGGCTTGTAGCAATTAAAGTTTAAAAAATAAATGTTTTTTAATAAAGTTATATCTAATGATACTCATAGTGAAACGCCAAATTCGATTATTTTCGTTATAAGAATGATTACTTATAAATTATCCATGAAGGATATCTTTTGAAAATCGAGAATAAATGTACTATGTGGGTACTCATGGAATATCGAAAAAGTCGATTCCAATTAAATGTAATTTCTGAGAAAATTATATATTGAGATATATTTTGATCCCCGGAGGATCATTGATAAAACCTAATATTTTGATCCCGAATGATCATTGGTAAAGGTACCGTATCCCCGAAGGATCATTGATAAAGATAAAATGTATCTCCGAAGGATCATTGGTAAATAATGTTATGCAAATGATGACATGTTAAGAGTAAGCTTCAGAAGAGTTTTATTAATTATCTCCACGAGTACTACAAATGTACTTAAACATGAAAATGATGAATACCATGATGCGTGGAAATGAATCAAACATTTCCCATCTGCGAATTATTTTTATATATGCAAGTTATATTCACCATTAAAGTGTATTTTTTATGAACGGGCATAGTAAAAAATAAGGTATATTAAATATATTGAGCCCGCGATCGTGAAGATCGGTTTACAACAATAATGCTGATTTGCATATTTAACGAAGATCATTTCCCGGCATTAGGGGGAGATAAGAATATAAAAGTTGTAAATGCCGAGAAATTTCATGGAATGAAAACGATCTTTAATTCTAGATCTACGCACCAATAAATTGAACCCGAAATTTATTAAAATAAGTGACTTGCAATATTCAGCAAGTAATCTGTCAAATTCATTTACATATTAATGAAGGTGTGACAAAATCACATATTTGTGATAAAATGAACTATAAGAGTTCAAATACAAAAGAGATCAACTCAAATGTTGATTCTAATATACGCCTGAAGCGTTGTAGATCGATCTTAAGATATAAAATAAATCCGCGGAAAAACAAAGAAATTAATTCACCCTCAAAATCTCCTGAAGAGAGTTAGATGAAAATCCCATTGAAAAGCATGTGCACATCATAATAGAAAATCGTGGGATTGCGGAACAACCAAATTAAATATTTTGGGAAATGGTTAAAGAATTGGTTGATATATTGAATTATCATCAACTTGGAAAAATAGAAAGTCGTCAACGATATATTTACCTCAAGGGTTGCTCTAGAAAATTTGGATCCAAAACTTAAATCAATGATAGTGTGCCAGCAGCACTCGAAAAATAAGAAACGAGCAATTGAGGTTTAGCATGACTCGCTAAATAAAGATATATTTTGACTCTATAGTACACACCTAAAAATATTATCCCAGAAGGATATACATGGGTGTTCGTAAGAAAAACGAGTAATGATGTGGTGAGATATAAAAGCGAGATTAGTAGCTCAAGAGTTTTTCGCAGAAACTCGATATTTTTAAGGATGATGACATTAAGTTCCGCTACCTTATACTTCTGGCAGGAACAACGATAAATATAGATATGCACGAATGTATGATTTGACCATGTAGAAGTCATTAGAAAGATACATACACATGAAAATCCTGGATGGATTTTAAGATTCCTGAAATTAAAGGAAATGAAAATCAGAACATGTATTGTATCATATTACATATGTTATTATGGACAAAATTGATATTGAGACAAGGTCCCGAAGACCAGTGATTGGTCTCGAAGACCAGTGATTGTACTCTTTTTCCCTCTACTAAGTTTTTCCCACATGGTTTTCTTAGTTAAAGGTTTTTAACGAGACAATCACCACAATATAAATGTGAATGTTGTGTACTCTTTTCCTCGAGTATTTTTTCTTACAAGGTTTTATAATGAGGCATGCACATCACTCGATAATAATTAATGAGAACATCAGAATGTTTCATATGAGTTTATTTTTGAGATAAACTGAGATATTGAACCTGAAGTTCAAATGATTGTAATTGAAGTTCACATTATTGTTCATTTGTCAAGAAATGTATATTGAACACTAGACGCATTTAATATACTCCAGAAGAGTTACCGGCCGGTTATAGCAATTGCGAATGCTCTAGTCAATATAGATGTCTGGTAAACGTATGCCCCAGAAGGACGAAAAATATACAATAATACAAATGAATGTGAAACTCGACAATTCGAAGGTTGTGTCCTGAAGACAAAAATGTGTATTTGAATATAAGTTTTTCCTATATGGTTTTATTAGTTACAGGTTTTAATGAGAAAGATTGATCACCAATAATTACTTTTAAGAAGTCAAAGATCTTCATTGATTACAATCCGGGGGAGCAAGCTGTACTCTTTTTCCTTCGCTAAGATTTTGTCCCACAGGGTTTTCCTAGCAAGGTTTTAACGAGGCATCAATCATATAAATAGTCATTCAAGGGGAGTGTTATGAATATTATTAATTAGTGAATGGCTAGTTTACCCTTTCTTGGTGAACAAGACAGAAAACCTACTTTGTATCCTATATAACGGAGTCTCCTCATATGAATGATATAACAATTATATTCTCCTCTCATTGTCTCTCTTTATATTTTATTACTCTCTCTCAATTTCTTTTGAGTTTATAACAATAAGTATATTTTGCTTATTATTGAATTTTTTACTTCAGTTTATATTAAACACTATTGAAGATGGTCTTACATCTACATTTAGAATAAAATATGTGAAGATAAACAAGGTTAACCAGGAACTACCACTTAAATAAAGTGGCACATATAAATTTGTTTGATTGAGTATCGTCCTACAAATATAAAGCTAAATGCTAACTCTTTTTCAATAAACTAGCTACAAAAAAACTTATGAATAAAAAAAAAATTATGGACGAATTTCCCTACCTTTTTGCAAAAATAAAATAAAAATACCACCAAGTTCCTCAAGTGGTAGATCCAGTTCCTGGAGAAGAACATAAAGAAGCTCGACTTTTGCCCCGATAGCAACTGCACCATCGTACAGTTCACCGACATCAAGAACTCGCCTGGACTTATTCTCTTCAAGAAAGAGCTCCGCCAGGCGATCAACCAGGCTCTTCAGTTGCTTCTGGGTAACTACCCTGAATCTGTTGCCAAACAGGTAACAAACAAGCATACAAATAATCTCGTTTTTTTTACTTTGTTTTTTGTTTAATTTAGGGCTTAAAAATCCAAACTTTATTTGTTTAGTTTAGGTTTAAAAATTCATTATTTATAATGAATATCTGCCTACTTTTTTAAAAAAAAATTCAAAGGTGTTTATCAATGTTCCATGGTGTGTGGCTTACAATGGGATGATAAGTCCATTCTTGACTCGTTAGGACCAAGACCAAATTTGTATCTGTTGGCTCTACCAGAACTGCTGAGACTATTTTGAACTAATGGATGGTGCTCCAATCACTCATGTCAAGACGGAGACTCTTGCAAAGTTATAACTGATGGATGGTGCTCCAGTCAGAGGTATGCAATCAAAAGTATTCTATACTTTCTATTTCTCAACATTCTTGTTTACAGTGGTGGTCGGGTGGATAGATTCATAAATTTGTTCATCTTTATCTTGCTCTTCCTGATAAGTAAGATTTTCCATGTCCTTTGTTTCTGTTTTTGTTTGGGTCTCTCTTTTTTCATGAAAGAAATTAAAATTTCATTCCTAGAAAAATAATATGCAGTAGCTCAAAGTTTAATCAAGAGTGTTTGTTTCTTAATAAATTGTAAATGTATTTTATTTGTGAAACAAACAAAACGAGACGAAATCGAACTGATTTGTTTTAGCATTTCTCCTGTCCCTTGCTTTTAAGATTTAATTAAACTATGCATACTCAAAAGTTCTCTTTAAAACATCCAACACTATATTTGGTGAAGACAGAAATGGACTAATTTTTGATGTTTTATTAATTTTACAGGGGAATCTATTCCGATCAGATTGTTCTTAAGCCTTTACGAGCTAACTTCGACATACTACAACATCAACAACAAGTTTAGCGTGAAATAATTCTTCAACTTTGTACTCGTGGATGAAGAGGACCGTCGATTAAACTTAAGGCTTCTGTATCTTATACAAGTAAATGTCATTTTGAAACTTATTTGGCATAGTAGGTTAAACTTAAGGCTGTATCGAGATGCATGGGGGTTCGTCTTGCTTCGCAAGACGATCCCCTACTAGTATATATATATATATATATATATATATATATATATATATATATATATATATATAAAGAGAAGAACATTAGCCCACATTAGCCCACGTATCAACCTTTCATGTGTACCTATTATGTATCTAAATACTAATTGCTTAAGGATTGATTGCCACGTACTGGCCTTCTATGTAATACATATATGTATGTAATGTGTATTTATGTTGTATGTAAATTACCTTAATTAAATAATTATACAAATCGTTCTTAATATCTGTACTCGAAATCACCACATGATGCCGCGTGTTACTCAATACAGTATTTCTTTACAAAAATGAAAAAACAAAAACCCAGATCTCATCTGCTTCTTACAAAAATTGAAATCGCGTGAAGCTTGAAGTCGCGATACATTTGCGGTTCTGGATCTTCGACCACAACAGAGTGGGTAGCAGCGGTATATTTCAGGTATATTAATTCATTAACAAACCAGGCAATTTATTCCATTTCGCTCGAGATTTTTTCTGATATTTCTGCTTGTGCTTCTTGGTGTTCATCTTCTTCCTCCTTTTAGCGAGCTCAGAATTTTTCGTTTCCATCTCTATTCGACTGTACACATGTATCATTGGGTCGGTAAGGGAACCGTAAGAAGGCATCAGATGTGTCCGAAGTAAATCGCTCCTGCAGGTTCTCGGAATTTCGACGCCCTCGCTTATTCTTCTTGGGATTCTCTCAAATAGGTTTTTTTGGAATTCTTCTTTGATGATTATGTGATTAGGGTTTCTATATTTTTTTCTTCGAAATTGATGGCTGCTTTTTGGTTAATTCTATTTGTTAAATAATTTATTCGTTAATTGCACAGCAAATCCACCAGATTTGAGGAGAATCAGCTGGAAACAATTGTGTTTCTGGATGATCTAGAAACGAGAAGCGGTGATGAATGTCGAGGTGGACCAGCAGTACTGAAAACATGGGAAGAGTGTGGATGCATTTTGTGGGATCTTGCTGCAAGTGAAGACCATCCTCATTTTATGGTACTTTGTCATTTCATTATATGTTTATTATGTTTCTAGACTTATGTATTTTTATATATTTATTCTCTGTTTCAATTGGATCGACCAACTACGTTTGTTTGTTGGATGTCAGAGCTGAATACAATCCAAATAATGATTTGTTAGATCCAGATTGTGTGCTCAAAGGCAAGCGGTACATGAGGAATGATATAGAGGTATGCTTTTTTTTTTGCGTGTGTTTTTCGTTTTTCATATCGTCAGTAGTTATTAAATCAAGGTGCTTTTTTATTTTTATTTTACAGGTTGTAAATTGTCATGGAGATGTTCTTCAATGTAGCCATTACATGCCTGTTATCCTCCCCGAAGGGATTACACTTCCCTCAGTTCCCTGTGTAATCTACTGCCACGGGAATAGGTTTGTATATTTGTGCCGAGTGGGAAACCAACTCTAATTGTGAAACTTCTGACATCGGTATATCAATTAGACTTGAATTTGGAAGGGCTTTTGCAATTCATTAGCTTTAGACTCATACATGAAATAGCAAATCACATTGTGTGTATAAAGCTAGGCAAAGAAAAAAAGCCGAACCATTTAAAATCTTGAAACGAGTAAAATGCGATAAATTGCTGAATTTGTTTGAATGCATGAGTTGGGTTTTATTAATAATTATTGTAATGTTACTGCCTTCTTCTGTAAAGAATCTTATTTAAAAATTGTTTTCCCCTTAGATTATGGCGTCCGT
Source organism: Euphrasia confusa (assembly GCA_954870475.1). Taxonomy (NCBI): domain Eukaryota; kingdom Viridiplantae; phylum Streptophyta; class Magnoliopsida; order Lamiales; family Orobanchaceae; genus Euphrasia; species Euphrasia confusa. The sequence continues at coordinate 40,442,923 of OX940950.1, read as the reverse complement.
GAATGGAGGTAGTGATGATATACTGATGCTAGAGGCCCCGCCTCAGTTGGCTGCAGCTACTCATGTTGAAATCATCGATGATCTGCCTTACATTGATGATGACTATGTCAACCCCATCGTCAAAGAAGAAGTTGACCGATTGATTGAAGAAGAGATGCGCCATAGCTCGAATGTTTTTTCATTTAAAGAGTATATTTGCTTCTGAAAACATTGTCTCTTCCTATTGAAGTGAAACTTTTGTATGATTTTATCTTTATTTTTTGGGATTGAAACACGTTGCAGGAAACATTATCCATGGCCATGGAGTTGGTGATCAGCTTCATGCGACAAGTTGTGCTTAAAAAGCAAGCAGTGAAACAAGCAAAAGCAGAAGCCGGGATAGGTTCTTGCTGGTATCTCTTTTTTCTTGCCTTGGCCGCGTGGTTCCAGGCCATGCCTTTTCGCCTTGGTGTTGCTTTACCTCATTCATAGCTTTAATGGTTCCGTAGATATGCCATTTGATTATAAGGCGCATGCATCATTTGTACAAGTACATTTGATTTAGCGGTGAATTAGTATTACCTTGTTATTTCTCATATACTAATATCCCATGTCTGTGATTTGGTTTCTTTACATGTATTTTTAAATAATTCATGTTTTCTTGATTCATTTATTTATTTTATAAATGTTGATATCATAATTGTCTGATGGCGTATCATCTGACAAGTACGTTTACCTGGATTTGTTACGGAATTTTATTCTTGATTGTAGTTTTGGTGTGAGCTGTCTTCGTAACATAAACATAAGCTTCTAAAGTTAGACACGCAAACACTCTTTGAGCACGCCCGTAAGAACATGTATTGAACATGTATTGCTCTAGGTGCAATGGTTTGTTGCTTGAAGGTTTTTTGCAGATTGTCATGTATGGAAAGTCTCTACAGCAGGATGCAGCTGGTAGCCATCACAATGTGAAAGTCACAGACTACCAATGAGTGTAGAGATGATATTCGAGACTCATCAGTCCATTCTTGGGGTGGGCTGACTACTAGGGATGTGATGCTCAAGCTTTTGGACTTTAATTTTAATTTTTAATTTGTTTTTTTTAATTGAGTAGAAAATGTTAATTCTTGAATCTGCTTGATCGAGTAGAAAATATGCATTCTTAAACCGGAAAGTATAGTGATGTTTCTACGTATCGATTGTCGTTAACCGAGGACACGAAAGCCATAAACCAACTGCTTAGATTAGAAATCTTGATGTGCTTATGATTGTAACTTCATTGTTATTGTGGTTATGTGAAACTATATACCTATCAGGTATGTCGAAGTTTTTTTCTTTAGTGTTTTTTTAATAAAATTTTATAATTATTTTGTTAAAGTCAGTATCTTTGCCTTGAAGATAGTTTTGTAAGTTAAATACCTTCTCTTGCACCTTTGTTTTTTGTTGTTCTTTCTCTCTTGTAATGTACTTCATTTTGAGCTACTGTTATGAAATTCCCTTGTGTTGTGAGCATCATATCTCGTGACCTCTACTTTTGCTATACCCCTATTAATAGTTGTAATATTTTTCACTTCTTCATACATTGCAACATTTTGCAACATGTTTCGCACTAAGGTTGTATCGAGATGCATGGGCGTTCGTCTTGCTTTGCAAGACGAGCGCCACTAGTATATATATATATATATATATATATCGTACTTTGCCCGGAATGAGCCACGTCTCCTTTGTTATACTTACACACCTTCGTACAATATACATACATGTCTATCTATACCTCCGTATGTTGCCTTACAAGATGCCACGTCCATCATATATATTGTATCTCTATTATTTTGCATACTAATTAAATATTAAAAATTAATTAATTCATGGCATTATCCTTTCAAAGCAAAAAAAGGAAAAAAAAGTAGATCTAGAATTCTTCTTCCTCCTTCTCTGCAATTCGCTTCTCTGCAATTTGATCGATTTGTATTAGAACGGCATCACAGATGCTCAGTCACCTCTGAAGGTTAAAGTCCGCGTTCATCTCATGTAGTATTTTTTCTTTTCGATCCGATCACCCACTATGTACTTGTTTTTGATTTTACAACTTTGATGTTATGAATTGGAAACTAAATGATAAGGTTACGTTCTCTCTGTTTTACATGGTTCAGTGGTTGGTTGAATTTGTTTGTGCGATGCTTTATCGTTCTCGGGTTCGCCTTTTGTTGCCCTTCTCGGTTAAAAATCTTACATGTTTCAATTAGTGAAATTGATCATGGTTTCATTCTCAATTATTCTCAACTCTCATGAGTGATTCGAATGAAACGCGAGGACCAAAGCAGCATTGATCGGAAAATCACCGTTTCCGTGCGTCTCTGATCGTAGTATTTACTTTTCAGATGAGATGACTGCTGCACACAAGCATTCTGATGTAGCAGTGCTAATTGTGGATGCGGCAGAAGGTGTGATGGTAAGTTTTCCTTATATCTTTTGTAAATACATTCTCTTAAGAATTTTCTTAATTAGTCCACTTCTGTTTGTTCCAGCCGATTTCATTGAATATACTCACTCTTACTTTCACAAATCTATTATCACTGTAGATACCATGCTTTATTTGGCTTCTGAATTTATTGTCTAAAAGATTGCTATTGATTATAAATATTGTTTGATGTATATGCATTAATATTTTACTTTGTTAACAGGTAAATACAGAGAGGGCAATAGGCCATGCAATACATGGTCGAATTCCCACAGTAGTAGTAATAAACAAGGTAATAATTCAAACCTGATGGTGATTTATGAAATCTTTTTTTCCCATGTCTGTCATTGAAATTTTAATGCCCAATAATATTAACTCACTTCCTATTTATTTCATTATTAATCAGGTTGACAGATTGATAACTAAGCTCAAGTTACCTCCTAAGGACGCGTACCATAAGCTAAGGTACACAATTGAGGTCATCAACAACAACATTGCAGCGGCATCTTCAACAACCTTCAACAACCGGAAATGTTCAAGTCATTGATCCAGCTATAGGAAATGTTTGCTTTGCAAAGCCAGTGCGGGATGACTGGCCAGACTGTACGGGTGTTGGTAGAGGGGTACTCTCTAGATGATGGGGAGGACATGACTGTGACAGAGGTGACAAAATTATAGATTTATCAAGCTCGGTACAGGATACCAGTAAGCAAGGCCCCACCGGGTTCTTGGGTTCTTATTGAAGGCGTTGATGCTTCTATTATGAAGACCGCCACACTTTGCAACTTAGAATAGGATGACGATGCCTTCATATTCAGGCCTCTCCAATTCAATACCCTTCATGTGGTGAAAACGGCTACCGAACCATTCAATCCAAGCGAGCTGCCAAAAATGATGGAGGCTCTTAGGAAGATCAGCAAGAGCCAAGAGCTACCCATAAGCAATTACGAAACTTGAGGAATCTGGTGAGCATACTATTTTGGGTACCGGAGCGGAGACTTGTACCTGGATTCTATAATGAAGGACCTCAGAAGTCAAGGTACTTCCCGTATTTTTGTTTTCTAGAACAAAAAAAACTAATGTGATACTTCCACTATATCATAATATATTTTTTGTTTCTAAATTATAATTTGGTGGCAGATCCTGTTGTCTTGTTATGTGAAACAGTTGTGAAATCCTCCTCGATGAAATGCTTTGTCCAAACTCCAAACAAGAAATATAAAATTACGATGGTAAGTTAATTATTTACTACCGTGTATGATGTATATGAAAAAACGAAGATTTCCTTATTTATTCCATTTCGATTTTCAAGTTGCGGATCCACTGGAAAAGGGACTGTTAGAGGACATCGAGAATGGTGCTGTAAGTATTGACGAGCCCCAACCCCGTTTCAATTTTGGATATGTGTAGATTGATTTGAATTGAAACGGAGATGGGCTTATTGTTTTGTTATGTAATGAATGATTTGCTTTGAGCTACGAGACATTGCTTTTTTCGCACACTTATTACCGACTGTGTGTTTAGGTGACAGACATAAAGAAGCTAAATGGGTTGGTGACTGATCTCCAAATGTTTGCTCTAAAGACCTTCCAAATACCGTTTCCGGGGAGGCACCCTCAGTCGCCTAACTTGTCCTATGGTCACGAAACTCCTCCTACGCAGTACTTCCACTTCCATTCTCATTACTACTATTTTATTTCCGTGATATCAATTTCATAATAATATATTTGTTGAGAAGATATGGTATAATTGTGTCACTAAATTTGATATTTTTATAAACAAGTAATTAGAATCTTTGTAAAATAACCGTGATCAAGTTTTCACTTTTCACTATAATATATATATATATATATATATATATATATATATATATATATATATATATATATATATATATATATATATATGAGATATTCCAGGAAAGGTGAAACTGGTCAGGCGATATCCTTTTGTACTCCTGGTGTTCTTATGATTTGGGTGAAGGTGAACTTTGTTGTTGACTTGTATCTGATGCACATGGTATCCTTATCAAAATACTCATGCTTGTTGAAAACATATTTCTGAGATTCACATTGCTTTCTGGCCTTTTTATTCGTTTGTCGTGTGTGAGAAGAACTGAAGTTGGTTAAACTGCAAAAAAAATCAGCTTGAACTTGTGGAGTATAGAATATGTCTTTAAATAACCACGCAGTCCCTGGTGTTTCTGGTCTTAGCTTAAATGTTTTTTAGTTGAATATAGAGTGTAGTATTACTCAATGACATGTTATATGTCGTAGGATGGATCATATTGCTTTTGATTTAACATCTATATCATATGTAAATTCGTATCTTACCTTACAAGGAGCCGCATGCCCTTAAAATACTTGCAGATACTTACAATTACTTATATTTATTTGTGTTTTTTTCCAGTCACTTTTACTCCTCGTATAGTCTTCTCAGAGTAGGGTTTCCTCCCTCCAGTAAAGCCTTAAAACGAAGATAATCAGGTACTCGTCTTTTTATGGTACCTCAATTTATATCCGGTGAATTTAGGGATCCTTCCCGATTTTTCCAGTGAATTTGTTGTCTCGTTTCTAATAGTCTGAAGTTCACTATTTGAGGATTTGACTTTATGTTTTGGTTCCTTGTTTTGCTGACGGGTCATGCTATTTTTCTGATTGGGAGTCCGTTTGACCCTGTAGAGTTCAGTGGAAAACGTTTTCTGCTTTGTCAGGTTTGTTCCTCTTTGTTTTAATTTAAGGGGTACATTTTTTCCCCTCAGATTGATCTTTTCTCTATAATAATTGTTCTGCCCTTCTCTCTATAATATCATGCAAACAATGCGTATATATTCACAGGGCTTCGATTTTTATTGATCAACTTTGAAAAATAAATACTCCATACAATTTAGATATGCTGAAAGATTATATTTTCTATTTTAGGTTTGGCAACACGACTGCTCCAACCTGCAGACCTTGTACACATCATCGAGCACAATTCTAAATCAACTGGGCCCCGTCTTGCATCCCGTCTTGCGATGCAAGACGGAAGACTTTCTAGTATATATATATATATATATATATATATATATATATATAATTTTCTTCGATAAATTTTTCCACATTTCACATTCGTCGATAATTATCGAAGATAAAATTATCGTCATCATTGTTTTTACTATATATAAATTATCGAGAAATTTGATCGTCGATAAATTCTTACACATTTCGCATTCGTCTATATAAATATTTTTAAATTGATGATAAAAAATAAAATTGTAAAGAGTAAGATTTGAGACCTAAACTTTTTAGTTGTTGAAAATTATAAATTTACAATTTTAATTTTTATTATCAATATATCAATATTTATGTATTATAAATACATATACTAGTATCATTTAAATTTAAAAATTCTATTAATATTGTAATATTACTTAATGTGCTATAAGATAGTATGATTCTACATTTACAATTTCTATTGGAATGATTCTCAATCCACTTTAGTTCAATTCAGTTCAATTTACACTTATTAAGTTCGTTCGATTCAGTTCAGTTCAATTCATACATATTAAGTTCAACTAATTTCAGTCCAGTCATTTAATTTTTTTTATTTATTTATTATTTATTATTATTATTATTATTATTTCACTATTTTAAAATTTAATTCAATTGAACTTAATTTCAGTGCAATTAAATATTTTTTAACCTGTTTCTTTCTTATTTTTTATTTTTTGATATACAATAATATAGTATAATGATTTCTTATTGACAATACATTTTTTCCAATTAATTATCTTTTTTCTATTTGTTAACATGGCAGAAAAAACCGGGCAGAGCGACCCTTCTTTTCTCCAGTAACATAAATATGAGACTTTGAGGATTAAACTAACAATTTCTCTTGTGAAAAAGGAAAGAAACGTTAAGCTGAAAATAGTATACTGCCTTTTTTGGGGGTTGAGAATCTGCCTTTTTAGGTAAGAGTACACATATATTTATAGAGTTACAGCTAGGGTTTTTCCTTTTTTCCTAATGGGCCTCTACCATTCTATTATATGGGCTTTTCAGAATAGGAATTGGCCCAAAATGCCTTACCTTTCTTGACGGGCAAACCATCTATGGAAAGAAACTCTTCCCGTTTGACTTCCTCGCCCTTGCTCGGTTCAGATCAATTTCATAACATCATCACTCCCCCTATCCTCAGCAGCCAGCCAGTGCCATCATCTTCGGGGGTAGGGAATCCACTCTCCCCGGTGGGCTCCCTATGTTGGAAATCGATATCCCGGGGTTAACGGAATTGCGGAAAACATAACCCCGACCGAAATCCCATCGCCGGAAAACACGCGAACCACCGTACGACTCCGGAGCTCAACCGGAGCGTCGCCGCGGGATGAACCCGCGGCTAAACCCTAGCCGAGCCCCCGCCGTGAGGGGCTCGCGATCACGCGTGTGATCGCATGGGGCTGCTCGGCAGCCCCCGGCGGTGAGTCCGGCGACTCACCGCCACCACCGAAGGAGGCGGGGGGGTTCGCCCGGCGGACAGCCACGGCGCCAGTCCGTGGCACCCCCAGCGATCGACCTCACGGTCGATCGCATGCCCCGGCTCCAGCCGGGGCTCCTTCCCGTCGCGCTCGGCGAACGAGCCCTAAGGCTTTGATCGAAACCCCTCGGCTCCCAGCCGAGGGTTTTTCTCGATGTCCGCGGGGATGTCGACCTCGCGGTCCATCCCCATCCGCGGAATCGTTCGTTATCCCGGATCTTCGTTCATGTATATATCACGATTTATAAATCACATAAAATCATAGAGGGTGTTTAACGATTTTACCTTCGATCTCGTTGTGCGGAGAAACGAGATTGATTTGAAGACCTTCGGATCTTCCCAAGTATTCCTTGCACTAGCTTGAATGTCGTGTGGGCGACGATCCTCCAAGCTTATGGATCTCCTTCACAACTCTCTAGAACTATCAACTAATGATATTCTTGTCTTGTGTTTTAATTGTGGAAACCATGTAGTGCTTTTATAGGCTACGTAAGGGATCTAAAGGAGGTGGAATATTGAGCTTCCAATATTAATGATTAAATTCAGCCCAAGCCCAAATCTATTAATCCATTAATATTAATTATATAATTACTTCCACTATATAAATATAATTGCACTCCCAATATTCACCATATTATATCAAATAATATTTTCTCCGGTAGTATTATTTAATCCATGTGTTTAAGATATAAATATCCATGAATAAAATTAATTTATTGCTTAATTAATTTATTCATCTCTTATATCCGAGACTAGTACCATTCAACTTTAATTATTATGCGGAACAAATCCACTCATGAGGTTTACATAATAATTCCTTATGAACTCATCTCGGGGATATTATCAACCATTTCGAGGACACATTTTCCCGTCAAGAATTCACGGCATGTCATACATAAAATACCGTGACCCAACTTTGTCGGTAATTTATCGGTTATTCTAATCAATCAATTCCTTTGGAAAATTAAAGTCACTAATATTAAATGCACACACCCGCAATAATATCAGGGATTAAGAATAAAATACTCAGAGATTTAAATCGATTATCAAAGGCAATCCTAATCGATAAATCTCAAGTGATCCGCTCAATACACCAAGTGTACAAGTATGATAAAATAATCAAGACCAATTATTTTCTCTCTCATACAACGACTATACCGATGTATTAGTTCTTGTCCATCTAGGTCGTGAGCTACTGTTTGATTATATACGAGTGACTGATAGTATGATCTTCCGTGTGACGACGCACACCATACTAAATACAACGTATATAATCCAGAACCATATTTGCATTTATTTAATTATAAATAATTAAAAGCAAACGATTATTCATTTAAATAGATTAAATACTATGACGGGGAGTTTACGATACTTAAATCTAGATATTAAGTATACAACTCCATCAATCTCCCACTTATACTAAGGTCTAGTCATTTCATCCAAACTCCCGACTTCCATACCCATCACGTGCTTAATCTGCACTTTCAAAGAAGTGCCTCGTGCATGAGCATTCTAGGTTGCCGTCTCCGAAGTTATCTTGGTGACTACAGCGTCGTCTCACTTGACGATGACTCGTATCAGGTGGTACTTGCTCTATGTGTTATCATCACTATGGACTTATGATTTCTTTCAGTTTTCCATTGCACCGCTATCTTAATAGCCTTTGGTAAACCAAGAATCATATCTAAGTCCAGAGGTTATCCCAAAGCTTTACCACAACTTCCGCTGCCTCTGAGGCTGCAGTTTGGTTATCCATGGTTGAGTCCGAAAAGCATCGTGCTTATCACTCTTCCATTCTAAAGCTTCACCTCCCTTTCCAAGTGAACACATAGCCTGATATCGACTTACACTGATCCTGATTTGATTAGAGATCTGAGAAATGTAATCCAAAGGAAAAAGTTCGTCTGCTTCGTAGTCTAGAACAGTACTTCGAAAGTATTTTTACAATAGTCGAATATTCCTTTCCAGGATTACTTTGATATCCTCCCACTATTCCAACTGCATAGTCGATATCCGGTTCTCGTTTTTCAACATTGCATTTTAAAGCTTTCCACACTCAAAGTGTAGGAAACTGCTTTCACTGCTTCTATCTCCTTTATGTGTTCAAAACACATGCCTTTAGATAGATGCATTCCTTGTTTGAAAGGTAACATACCCTCCTTGGAATGATGCATGTTAAAACGAACCTTAATCGTATAAGATTTCTAAGAGAAGTACAATGTTCTTTTCTCAAGATCTTAGATCTTAAGAACATGATCTAACTTCTTCTTTATCTTATATATCTATTCTATCTTAGACAACCATTTTTATGTCTGATAACACTTTTACATTGTTCCCAATGATAGAATGTTATCTATATAAAATCTTCGAGAAACACCACCTTGTTTCTATTATGTTTCCAATACACATTATTCGTTCATGCCTTTTGATGAATCCATCAAATGGATTATCTCATCAATTCGCAAGTACCACGAATTATAGCTTTGTTACAATCCATAAATGGATCAACTAAGCTTGTACTCTAAATGATCTTGTCTCTCAGCAATAATCTTATTGCTCTCTAAGAAAACACATTTAGATCTAGTACTGCCCCCATGTAGATCCAGGGATCGATTTCATGTTTACTAGATCCAGAGTTCAAAACTCTTATAGTCTTATGAACATCTCCGGTTGATCAGCAACCTCCCACTACAATGGCGTTCCGGTGTATAAACAGTAATAACAGTAGGTGCAGTTAGTGGTGTACCGCTACTCGGTTTGGCTGGTTTCCAGTCTTTTGTTGGAGTTGTGTACTTAATGTCTAGATTTAAGTAACGGTAACTCCCGGTCATAGCATTTAATCTATTAAATTAATAAACAATCGTTTGCACTTAATTATTGATAATTAAATATATGCAAAATATAGTCCTGGATTCTATACGTTGTAGTTAGTATGGTGTGTGGGCCCACACAGAAGTTCATACTATCGGTTACTCGTATTTAATCGAACAGTTGCTCACGACCTAGATGGACATGGACCAATCCATCGGTATAGTCGCTGTGTGAGAGAGAAAATAATTTGTCTTAATTATTTTATCACATTTGTACACTTGGTGTATTGGGCGGATCGCTTAAGATTTATCGATTAGGATTGCCTGCGATAATCGATTCAAGTCTCAGAGTATTTTATTCTTAATCCCCGATACTATTGCGGGTGTGTATATTTAATATATGTGACTTTGATTTTCCAAAGGAATTAACCGATTTAATTATTGGGTTAATTACCGGTTAAGTTGGGTCACTATATTTTATATATGACATGCCGTGAATACTTGACGGGAAAGTGTATCCCGGAAGGGTTGATAATATCCCCGAGATGAGTTCATAAGGAATTATTGTGTAAACCTCATGAGTGGATTCGTTCCGCACAATAATTAAGGTTGAATGGTACTAGTCTCGGATTCAAGAGATGAATAAATTAATTAGCAATAAATTAATTTTATTCATGGATATTTAAATCTTAAATACACGGAATACATAATACTACCGGAGAAATATTATTTGATATAATATGGTTTAATATTGGGAGTGCAATTAATTTATATAGTGGAAAATAAATTAATTAATATTAATGGGAGATTAATAGATTTGGGCTTGGGCTCAATTTAATCATTAATATTGGAAGCCCAATATTCCACCTCCTTTAGATCCCCTACGTAACCTATAAAAGCACTACATGGTCTTCTCTATTCTCATATAACTTGAAGATCATAATTCTTCTAGAGAGAGAAAGTAGAGAGAGAGAGAAGAGGATCCATAAGCTTGGAGGATCGTCGCCCACCCGACGTTCAAGCTAGTGCAAGGAATACGTGGGAAGATCGTAAGGTCATCAATTGAGTTCGTTTCTCCGCACAACGAATCAAAAGGTAAAATCATAAACTCCCTTGTATGATTTTATGTGAATTAATTGTAATACGTACATGAACACACGATCCGGGAAAACGACGAACTTCAGGGACGGGGATTCGAGATCCCCGGCGAACGTTCGAAGGACCCTCGGCTGGGAGCCAAGGGGGTGCGGTCGAGCCCTAGGGCTTCAACCGCGAGCTCACACGAGGAGCCCCGGCTGGACGCCGGGGCACGCGATCGACCGTGGGGTCGATCGCCGGTCAAGCCGCGGCTGGGCCGCGGCTGGTGCGCTGGGCGCACCGCCCTCCTCGGCGGTGGCGGTGAGTCGCCGGACTCACCGCCGGGGGCTGTTCCGAACAGCCCCACGGGGATGCACCCCGCATCCCCGTGCGATCGCGTGAGCGATCGCGAACCCCGCGATGGGGTTCGGCTAGGGTTTAGCCGCGGGTTCATCCCGCGGCGATGCTCTTGTCGAGCCCGGTTCTTCGTGGCGTTCGTGATCAGTTTCCGGCGAGAGGATTTCGGTCGGGTTATTATTTTCCGAAAATTTTAATGGCCCGGGATATCGATTTCCAACAATTGGTATCAGAGCGTTTGGTTTCGTGTTCATGTATGTGTTTAATTATCGTTCTACCTTGCAGGGATTCCGACTATCATGGTTTAATTTAATTATTGTTAATTATTTTTTACCATGATTATTCGTTATTAAACTCTCGGACATGTCGAGATTCGTTTTGTGTGGATGAATGCTTGTAATAGTAAAAATTCGGGGGATGACCGAATTTAGATTTATTATTATTGTTCTATGTTTTTCGGAAAGTGTATAGGGTCGATTTCATGTATAGAATCGATACCGGAATTGTAAATTTATTTCTTGTAATTTATTTACGTTGGATCGATGCCGAGACGACCGCCGGAGAACGCGTGTGACGAAGAAGACGAAGAGGACGAAAAACCGGGGGGGTCGATCATCCCCATGATCGACACCATGATCGACCAAAGGGGAAGGGGGCGTCGCGCCCCTTCGGCCGTGGGTTGTCGCCGGCGACGGTGGCGGCTGGCCGGCTGGAGTGGCGGCGGCGGGTGCTCCCTCCCGGTGGTCGGTCGATGATGGTGGGGTGGTTCGGGAATCCCCATCCCGTGCTACTCCTACCGAGATTCACTTTCCTAATTGATTCGGTTTTCCTATTTTGAGTATTCCTATTTTTGGGAACTCTCATGGAAATAGGAAAAGAATTAATTAATATTATTTTATTTTCTTATTCTATTATAGAAGTCTTCTATAATATTCAAGTCTAACTTGGATAGGATTCTAGAGATTTAATAGAATTGGAAGGGAAATATTTAATTAATGAATTAATTTTATTTCCTAATTGATTATTCCTATTTTATTGGAATTTTCATGGACATGGAAATTAATTATTCTTGGAGAGTAGAAGAGTCCTAATTTATTTTATTTCCTTATTCTATTATAGAAGTCTTCTAAAATATTCCAAGTTTTACTTGGATAGATTATTATAAGAGATTTAATAGAATTAGATAGGAAAATAAATAAATAAAAAAATATTAATAATATTTAATTTTATTTTTGATTTATTCGATTGACTTAATTTTCGAATTAAGTATCTTTTGGATTTATTAAAAATAAATAGATTTAAATATTGGGATTAATATTCTCGTCACATGGAGCATTCAAGAACGAAGACTGAAGACTAGAAGACGCATACGGAGATGGAATAAAGCCATGATAGTCGGAAAATAATTTTCTAGCATTATTTTGACTATGTGATACTATGTGCTTTATTGCTTGTATGCATGCTATATGTGTTTATTTTTATGCACTAGATAGCGTATCCCTTTGTTGTAAAAAGCTAAGTGGGAGAGGGGATGGAAACATTCCCATGGTCTCCATTACTGTTCTCTTGGTGACTCTTATAGACTTTTGAAGTTCATATAGATGTGTCATTGGAGGAGAATTCTTGTAATTCCTTTTACAAGAAACATTGATTAAGTCTATCAAACAATGCCTAATTTGTCTTTCTGAAACTGACTTCAAGTCGACTCATTCTCACCCCGGGGAGTGGAATGGAGCCAAAGCCACTTGGTCATGTGGATGACACAAATTAGAGACATTCGTACCATTATTTTGAAGGTGGATCGATTGTCTGCTCGGCTCCCTCATTTAATGAGAGATAGGGTTGTTCGCATGGTGAATCACTGGTTAGAAACTTCGAGTTTCACTTATGATTCTCCGCGTCTTGATTTACGAAAATCAAATGGATCTTGTAATTGGGAGTCAATTATAAAAGTCTCTTGGTGTAGTAAACGTCCACACCACGTGGCTTGCTATACTAACGGATTTTGGATTAATTGATGTAGACAGTTATAAGTAATTGTGAAGAATTATGAAGTTGTCGTAAACGTCCACACCACGTGGCTTGCGGTGATGTAGTAATTCCAAACGATTTACTTTAGTACTGAGTAATGGTTTACACTTAGATACGCATTATAGTATTACTCCCCACGAGGTTACGCTATAAGTGATGTATGACCAAAGAAAATCTAATTGCTAAATCATTTGGGTGGGTAAACGTCCACACCACGTGGCTTGCCTTACCTGATGGGATTTTAGATGTAATTAGTAATTTAATGATATTATTTAAGGGAGATAATATCGGATATTAAATTGATTGTTTGTTTAAATGTGCTTATAGGTTTAGAGAATAGCTATGAACCCACTTTCTGTGATACTCAAGGAACATAAACTCACTGGCCCAAATTATATTGATTGGAGGAGAAATTTAGACATTGTCCAGACTTCTGAAGAGTACAAATTTGTACTCCATGAATTGTGCCCTGCTGAGCCCACGGCTGCCTCAACTAATGAGGAAAGAGAGGCATATCGGAAGTGGAAAAAGGCTGATGAAATGGCTAGGTGTTATATTTTGGCTTCCATGTCAAATATACTCCAAACCCAACATGGGTCGATGGCCACTGCCTATGATATGTTGTTTAACCTCAAAGAAATGTTTGGGGAGCAAGATCGTGCGGCAAGGCAAGAAGCCATGAGAGTCCTCATGACAACTACTCAGTTTGAAGGAACGCCCGTAGGGGAGCACGTTCTTAAGATGATGAGTCTGTTGAATAAACTTGAGATCCTAGGAGCTCAAATTGATGCTGAGACGCAAGTCGACATCATACTCCAGTCTCTGACCCCTAGTTTTGAGCAGTTTCGCATGAGTTATAATATGGGTAAACTGTCTTAAACTCTTGCGCAACTCCTGACTGAACTGAAGGCGGCAGAGGGGATCTACAAGAAGGGCAAGTCTCAAGCACTTGTAGCTACCAAGTCCAAAGGCTTGAAGCCTGTTGGAGGTAGGGGCAAGAAAAGGAAGCAAGCCTGGAAACCCAGTGGTGCCAAGAGGAATGGACCACGAGTGGGGGCTACCAAGCCAAGAGGCAAGTGCTTCCGATGCAATAAGTATGGACACTGGAAGTCTGAATGTCCTCTCAAAGGTACGAATTTTTCTTTAGTCGTAAAAACATAGGCAGCGGTATTATCTACCAGAATTCTGGTGTGTAGATATTGAACCACTGACGGTATGTGCATTTTCAAATGCAGGGGTTCTAGAAAACCCGGCGACTTAGAGAAGAAGAGTTCGAGTCTACATGGGCAAAGATGTAGAGGAGGCAGCTGTTGCGGTGGAAGACATTTATCTGCTTTAGTAGTTAAATAGGATTTTATTTCAAGTTTATTGCTTTATGTACCCTTTAATTTAGAAAGAACTTTTGTTCTGGATTTCTATTATTTATGAATGGATATTTTATTCCTTTAATCATTTGTTGATGATTTTGATAAAAAATAATGGCATTATCTATTCTGGTACATTAGATAGCAATAATGTGAATGATGAATCCTTAGTCTACCACGATGCAACAAACCGTTCTATAACTTGTTTTACTTGTTAGATATATTTCTTGTTAAATCATTATACTTGTGAATATTTATACTTAGTAGTATTTATTCAAATAAGATTCAAAAGGTCGAAATTGATTCGATCAATTATAGTTGAAGGAATGGACCTTCCGACCTAAGAATTGAATTTGGAAGATAATACAACTAAGCATACCTTTCGGTAAAGGATAGAATTCGGACAAGTATGGAGAATGATTAAACAATGATATATGCAGACATATGTGTAATATAGGAACGAGTAATTCTCCTAGAATACTCGACAATGGATTAGAGTACTTGATGTGCCATAAAAGCAAAGTGTTTTGACTAGTCAATGGACACAGAGCTATTATGGAGAACCTTCAAAGTATATCCATTAGAAGCCTGCGACTTGATCGCGGAGGCTACCTCATAACACATAGCATAATAAAAAATGACTAAACCATACACTTACGTGTAGAAATGGTATGTCAGTAATAAGAAATGGAATTCTAATAGTAAAATAACAAGTTGTTCGGAACTACCTGTGTTCTATGGATATTCCTGGAGACAACGGCATATTCAATATGGTTGTAGGATATCCTAGATGAACAAAGATCTGTGTGTTCTATAGTACTATGAACCAGAAGGACGTTTATCGCCCGGTTCTTAGAAGGAAGACTATTAGACAAACCACAGAGCCCGAACTGACGTAATACCTTGAAATGGGAGAAAGGACAAAGACTAGGAACCAGCCAAACCGAGTAGTAGTACACCACTAACTGCACCTACTGTTATTAATGTTATACACCGGGACGCCATTGCAGTGGGAGGTTGTTAAGACAACCGGAGATGTTCATAAGACTAGAAGAGTTTTGAACTCTGGATCTAGTAAAGATGAAATCGATCCCTAGCTCTGCATAAGGGCAGTACTAGATCTAAATGTGCCTGCTTGGAGAACAATAAAGTTTATTGTTAAGAGGCTAGATCATTTAGAGTACAAGCTTTGTGACGAAGCTATGAATCGTGGAACTTGCGAATTGATGAGATAGTCCATCTAATGGATTCATCAAAAGGCATAGACGAAAGGTGTATTAGAAACGTAATGGAAACAAGGTGGTGTTTCTCAGAATTTTATGTAGATAACATTTTATCATTGGCAACAATGAGAGAGTGTCATCAGACATAAAATGATGGTTGTCTAAATGAATCGGGATATAAGATTGAGTAGAAGTTGGAACATGTTCTTGAGATCTTTCGATCTAAGGATAAGAACATTGTACTTCTCCTAGATATCTTATACGATTATGGTTTGTTTTAAACATGCTTAATTCTGAGAAAGGTTATTGCCTTTCAAGATACAGAATATACATCTATCTAAAGGGTATGTGTTTCGAACACATGAAGGAGATAGATCAAGACAAAGCAGTTTCCTACTCTTCAAGTGTGGAAAGCTATGCGGTTTGCGTAGTGGGAGGATATCAAAAGTAATCTGGACAAGAGATATTCGAATGCTTTAAAAGTACTTGAATGTACTAGATTAAGCAAGACGAAATCTTCTTTGATTACAAATTCTCAGATCTCAAATCAGAGAAGGACCAGTGTAAGTCGATATCAGGCTATGTGTTCACTTTTAGAAAGAGGTGGAACTTTGAAATGAAAGAGTGATAAGCATAACGCTTTTCGGACTCTCTCATAACCGAATAGCAGCCTCAGAGGCAGCGGAAGTTTTGGTTAGGTTCCGGGATAACCTCTTGACTTGGATATGACTCTTAGTTTACCAAAGGCTATTGGATAGCGGTGCACTGTAAACTGGAAGAAGTCATAAGTCAAAAGTGATGATAACACATAGAGCAAGTACCACCTGATACGAGTCATCGTCAAGGGAGACGACGCTGTAGTCACCAAGATAACTTCAGAACGGCAACCTAGAGTGCTCATTCACATGGTACTTCTCGGAAGTACAACTTAAGCACGTGATGAGTATGGAAGTCGGGAGTTTGGAGGAAATGACTAGACCTTAGTACAAGTGGGAGATTGTTGGAGTTGTGTACTTAATGTCTAGATTTAAGTAACGGTAACTCCCGGTCATAGCATTTAATCTATTAAATTAATAAACAATCGTTTGCATTTAATTATTGATAATTAAATATATGCAAAATATAGTCCAGGATTCTATACGTTGTAGTTAGTATGGTGTGCGGGCCCGCACAGAAGATCATAATATCGGTTACTCGTATTTAATCGAACAGTTGCTCACGACCTAGATGGACACGGACCAATCCATCGGTATAGTCGTTGTGTGAGAGAGAAAATAATTTGTCTTAATTATTTTATCACACTTGTACACTTGGTGTATTGGGCGGATCGCTTGAGATTTATCGATTAGGATTGCCTGCGATAATCGATTCAAGTCTCAGAGTATTTTATTCTTAATCCCCGATACTATTGCGGGTGTGTATATTTAATATATGTGACTTTGATTTTCCAAAGGAATTAACCGATTTAATTATTGGGTTAATTACCGGTTAAGTTGGGTAACTATATTTTATATATGACATGCCGTGAATTCTTGACGGGAAAGTGTATCCCGGAAGGGTTGATAATATCCCCGAGATGAGTTCATAAGGAATTATTGTGTAAACCTAATGAGTGGATTCGTTCCGCACAATAATTAAGGTTGAATGGTACTAGTCTCGGATTCAAGAGATGAATAAATTAATTAGCAATAAATTAATTTTATTCATGGATATTTAAATATTAAATACACGGAATAAATAATACTACCGGAGAAATATTATTTGATATAATATGGTTTAATATTGGGAGTGCAATTAATTCATATAGTGGAAAATAAATTAATTAATATTAATGGAGGATTAATAGATTTGGGCTTGGGCTCAATTTAATCATTAATATTGGAAGCCCAATATTCCACCTCCTTTAGATCTCCTACGTAGCCGATAAAAGCACTACATGGTCTTCTCTATTCTCATATAACTTGAAGATCATAATTCTTCTAGAGAGAGAAAGTAGAGAGAGAGAGAAGAGGATCCATAAGCTTGGAGGATCGTCGCCCACCCGACGTTCAAGCTAGTGCAAGGAATACGTGGGAAGATCGTAAGGTCATCAATTGAGTTCGTTTCTCCGCACAACGAATCAAAAGGTAAAATCATAAACTCCCTTGTATGATTTTATGTGAATTAATTGTAATACGTACATGAACACACGATCCGGGAAAACGACGAACTTCGGGGACGGGGATTCGAGATCCCCGGCGAACGTTCGAAGGACCCTCGGCTGGGAGCCGAGGGGGTGCGGTCGAGCCCTAGGGCTTCGACCGCGAGCTCACACGAGGAGCCCCCGCTGGACGCCGGGGCACGCGATCGACCGCGGGGTCGATCGCCGGGCAAGCCGCGGCTGGTGCGCTGGGCGCACCGCCCTCCTCGGCGGTGGCGGTGAGTCGCCGGACTCACCGCCGGGGGCTGTTCTGAACAGCCCCACGGGGATGCACCCCGCATCCCCGTGCGATCGCGTGAGCGATCGCGAACCCCGCGATGGGGTTCGGCTAGGGTTTAGCCGCGGGTTCATCCCGCGGCGATGCTCTTGTCGAGCCCGGTTCTTCGTGGCGTTCGTGATCGGTTTCCGGCGAGAGGATTTCGGTCGGGTTATTATTTTCCGCAAATTTTAATGGCCCGGGATATCGATTTCCAACATCTTTGTCCTTTTCTCTCACTCTAAGGTATCTCGTCATTTTGGGCTTTGTGTTTCATCTAATAGTATTTTTCTAAGAACCGGGCGTTAGAACTTATAACGTCCTTCTGGTTCATAGTACTATTTGAACACATAACTTTTGTTCTTCTAGGATATTTTACAACCACATGGAAATGTGCCGTTGTCTTTCATAAATATTCATAGAACATAGGTAGTACCGATTAACTCTTTCTTTTACCATTCCTTTAGAGATCTATTTCTTATTTATACACCATGTCTACATTTGAAGTGTATGGTGTAGTCATTTGGAATCTAATTCCAGTTACTGACTATGCTATGTTTTTCAGACAGGTAATAGCCTCCGCGATTAGATCACAGGCTACTTATGAATATACTTTGATAGTTATTCCACAATAGCTTGTGTTCTTTGACTTGTCAAAACACTTACTCTTGTGGTGTATCAAGTATTCTAATACATACTTAAGAGTATTCATCAAATGAAGTACTCGGGGCGGGGTGCCATCTCTCCGCGGCGTCTTTCTCTTGGGCGTGCTCGGTGAACGGGACCGTGCACTTGCCAAAACTGGGTCTTCCGAGCTGTTTATTGAATGAATAAAAACAGGGTATAACAAATGCCCCTCGAGAGAGGTATGATCGGCCTAGGACGAGCAGGCCTCTCTCAACCGAGATAAAACCTATTTTTATGCCGTCTTTCATCCTTCGTGTGACTTCTCTATATGAGTTACACGAGCGGAGGAGACTTATACCTGAAACAACGACGGACCATCATAAAAGAATTGCCGAGCAAGCAAGCCGAATGGACGCAGAACTGGTTTTTTGTCACCGGCGAATGGAACTCGAAAGACTATCATATTGACGCGGAGTATCGAGTGACCGCAAACCGTTATTTCCCTCGGTCCTTACATAGTTTTTCCATTGCTCTCTTTGTTGGAGTTGTATACTTAATGTCTAGATTTAAGTGATATGAACTCCCGATCCATTGCCATTAATCTATTTAATTAAATAAACAATTATTTGCGTTTAATTATTTATAATTAAATATATGCAAATTATAGTCCTAGATTATATGCGTTGTAGTTAGTATGGTGTGCGACGTCACACGGAAGATCATACTATCGGTTACTCGTATTTAATCGAACAGTTGCTCACGACCTAGATGGACACGGACCAATCCATCGGTATAGTCGTTGTATGAGAGAGAAAATAATTTGTCTTAATTAATTTATCATACTTGTACACTTGGTGTATTGGGCGGATCGCTTGAGATTTATCGATTAGGATTGCCTTAGATAATCGATTTAAATCTCAGTGTATTTTATTCTTAATCCCCGATACTATTGCGCGTGTGTATATTTAATATAAGTGACTTTGATTTTCCAAAGGAATTGACCGGTTTAATTATTGGGTCATTTACCGGTTAAGTTGGGTCGCTATATTTTATATATGACATGCCGTGAATACTTGACGGGAAAGTGTATCCCGTAAGGGTTGATAATATCCCCGAGATGAGTTCATAAGGAATTATTATGTAAACCCTGCAGGTGGATTTGTTCCGCATAATAATTAAGGATGAATGGTACTATAACCCGGTTACAAGAGATTAATAAATTAATTAGCAATAAATTAATTTTATTCATGGATATTTATATCTTAAATACACGGAATAAATATAACTACCGGAGAAATATTATTTGATATAATATGGTTTAATATTGGGAGTGCAATTAATTTATATAGTGGAAAATAAATTAATTAATATTAATGGGATTAATAGATTTGGGCTTGGGCTAAATTAAATCATTCATATTGGAAGCCCAATATTCCACCTCCTTAAGATCCCCTACGTAGCCTATAAAAGCACTACATGGTCTTCTCTATTCTCATAACTTGAAGATCACAATTCTAGAGAGAGAAAGTAGAGAGGGAGATCCATGGAGTTCGGAAGATCGTCGCCCACACGACGTTCGAGCTAGTGCAAGGAATACGTGGGAAGATCTCAAGGTCTTCAAATTGAGTTCTTCGTTTTTCCGAACAACGAGAACGAGGTAAAGCGTAAAACCCTCTTTATGATTTTATCGTTTAATTATCGTGAAAATTCCTTGAACCAAGATCCGAGAACGCGACCTTTGTCGAGGTTGAACCGGGCGGTGGTGATCGAAGATCACCGGACCGCCGGCGGCTCAACGGCTCGAGCAAGAGAGGGTCGAGAGGGGCGAGCCTCGGCTGGACGCCGAGACTCGATCGAGCGCGTGCTCGATCGTCCGGATGGGCTCGACGCGAGCTGCGGGTTCTCCCGCAGCGGGCTCGCGTGCGATGCGAGCCTCGTCCGGGGACGACCAGCGGGCTGCTGCGAGCAGCCCGTACGATTGCTCAGCGCCGCTTGCACGGCGCGATCGCCGCTTGCGTGGGCTGATCGCCGCTCGCGCGGCGACGGGCTGTGGTGATCGCATGCCACGATTTTGATCGTGGCGGATGTGCGATCACCCGAGGAATGGCTGGGTAGCCCTAGGCGGCTGCCAAGGACAGCCGCGAGCCCCGTGCATGGGCTCGACTGAACAGCCGCGGCTTAGTCGCGGTTAGGGTTTTGGTTGAGTCCGGATATACGCGGTGGTTCGTGGCGGGATGATCCGGCAACCGGGAGTCGATTGGAGTTGTTGTTCCGCAACTTTGACAACTCCGGATATTCGATCTCCGAAGGATTTCGGTCGGAATTAATTAGATAATTTATTTATTTAAATTTATTAATTCCGGGATATCGATTTCCAAGACTCTTAAGTAGCCTACCTCGCTTCTCCTGACTGTCTCCTTGTCCTTTTAGGCTTTAAAGCTCCGACCGAAGACAAATTAGGATGGGATTTCTTAACGATTTTGGAGAGGATGACATCTCTCCCTGGTGACGATTGTAAATATAAATTCTGGTTGACCGACGCGAGATGGGCTCGGGCTCGTTTTATCACGATTCCCCGTGATGTTGAGAATATTTATCCGCGTGAGTTATAGAACGAGCCCTTTCCTTCCTATATAATTTTTGTGATATTTAACTCTGACTTTTGTTTCCTCAGGTCATCGTTATCCTCGGATCGTTCGCCCCGCGAAGTTTGCTGACATGGAGAACCCCCGAGACACGGCGAAGAGGGAAATGGAAAGACTGAAAAAACTCATGTCCAGCGCCAAGAGCCAAATGGGCTCGGTCTCGGGGAAACAGAGTGAGGTAACGGTGGTGGTGCTTCCGCCCGCGAGCGTTCCCTCGTTGGTGATCCCTTCCCCGCTGCCTTTGAATAAGATTCCTTCCGAAAAAACCGAGAAAGATCTAGAGAAGGAAACTGTCGGGCAGAAGCGGCAGCGCGATGAAGAGATCCCGACCTCGGGGGAGCACGGGGCGGAATTCGGCTCACCTATCAGGGACGTTGTTCTGAAGACTTGGATAGTTCGTCTTCGGAGGACGAAAGGCCCTCGTCCCGTCGATGAGGAGAATCAAGATGAAACATAGCAGAGTGAGCCCATCTTCGGCGTTGACACGGAGAAACTTCAGAGGTAATTTTATTCCATCTTGATCTCTGCGTTCGTCATTTGACTTTCCCGCTCAGAGTCCTCTTTCTTTTGTTCTAGTATATATGAGGTAGACTCGGAGATCCCCATTGCCGCTGCTTATTTACAAGTTGCCCGGGCCCACTGTTTGAAATCGATATCCCGGGTTATCAAAATTGCGGAAACCGATAACCCGACCGAAATCCCGTCGCCGAAAACCGATCGCGAACACCGCACGAACCGGAGCACGACCAAGGCGTCACCGCGGGCAAGCCCGCAGTTAAACCCCGCCGGGGCTCGCGATTGCCGTGCATGATGATCGCATGGGGCTGCATGGGGCAGCCCCCGGCGGTGAGTCCGGCGACTCACCGCCACCGCCAGGAGGGGCGGTCAGCCCGACTGACCTACCGCGGCTCCAGCCGCGGTCTACCCCTGGCGATCGATCTCACGATCGATCGCCCACCCCGGCCCAGCCGGGGTGCCTTTTCTTGCGCACGCCGCCGTCGAGGCGGCGGGGATCCGCCACGGCACCAGCCTGTGGCATCCCCGGCGATCGACCGAAGGTCGATCGCATGCCCCGGCGTCCAGCCGGGGCGTTTCTTGTGCGCACGCCGGCGGTCGAACCCTAGGGTTCGGCCTCCCCCTTCGATTTCGACGGGGATCGCACGATCCCCGTATCCCGGTCTCGACGTTTTCCCGGATCGTATGTTCATGTATATATCACAATTATTATCACATAAAATCATACAAGGGGGTTTATGATTTTACCTTTGATTCGTTGTGCGGAGAAACGAAATCAAATTGAAGACCTTTGAATCTTTCTACGTATTCCTTGCACCTCGTTCGAACGTCGTGTGGGCGACGATCCTCCGAACTCTATGGATCTACTTCACGAACTCTCTAGAATATCAAGTATGATACTCTTATGTTGTATTTAATTGTGAAGACCATGTAGTGCTTTTATAGGCTACGTAGGGGATGTAAAGGAGGTGGAATATTGGGCTTCCAATATTAATGATTAAATTGATCCCAAGCCCAAATCTATTAATCCCATTAATATTAATTAATTTATTTTCCACTATATAAATTAATTGCACTCCCAATATTAAACCATATTATATCAAATATTTTTTCTCCGGTAGTATTATTTATTCCGTGTATTTAAGATTTAAATATCCATGAATAAAATTAATTAATTGTTAATTAATTTATTCATCTCTTGTATCCGAGAATAGTACCATTCAACCTTAATTATTATGCGGAACAAATCCACTCATGAGGTTTACATAATAATTCCTTATGAACTCATCTCGGGGATATTATCAACCCTTACGGGATACACTTTCCCGTCAAGTAATCACGGAATGTCATATATAAAATATAGTGACCCAACTTAACCGGTAATTAACCCAATAATTAAATCGGTTAATTCCTTTGGAAAATCAAAGTCACTTATATTAAATATATACACCCGCAATAGTATCGGGGATTGAGAATAAAATACTCTGAGACTTGAATCAATTATCAAAGGCAATCCTAATTGATAAGTCTCAAGCGATCCGCCCAATACACCAAGTGTACAAGTGTGATAAAATAATTAAGACAAATTATTTTCTCTCTCACACAACGACTATACCGATGGATTAGTCCGTGTCCATCTAGGTCGTGAGCAACTGTTCAATTAAATACGAGTAACTGATAGTATGATCTTCCGTGTGGTCCCGCACACCATACTAACCACAACGTATAGAATCCAGGACTATATTTTGCATATATTTAATTATCGAATAATTAAAAGAAAACAATTGTTTATTAATTAAATAGATTAAATGCTATGATCGGGAGTTACCGTTACTTAAATCTAGACCTTAAGTACACAACTCCAACAATCTCCCACTTGTACTAAGGTCTAGTCATTTCCTCCAAACTCCCAACTCCCATACTCATCACGTGCTTAAGTTGTACTTCCAAGAAGTACTATGTGAATGAGTAATCTAGGTTGCCGCTCTGAAGTTATCTTGGTGACTACAGCGTCGTCTCCCTCGACGATGACTCGTATCAGGTGGTACTTGCTCTATGTGTTATCATCACCTTTTGACTTATGACTTCTTCCAGTTTATCATGCACCGCTATATAATAGCCTTTGGTAAACTAAGAGTCATATCCAAGTCTAGAGGTTATTCCGGAACCCAACCAAAACTTCCGCTGCCTCTGAGGCTGCTATTCGGTTATGAGAGAGTCCGAGAAGCGTCGTGCTAATCACTCTTTCATTTTAAGGTTCCACCTCTTCTAAAAGTGAACACATAGCCTGATATCGACTTACACTGGTCCTTCTCTGATTTGAGATCTGAGAATATGTAATCCAAGAAGAATTCGTGTTGCTTTGCAAGTACCTTTTATAGCATCCGAATATCTCCTTTTGTGATTACTTTGATATCCTCCCACTACGCTAACCGCATAGTTGATATCAGGTTCTCATTTTTCAACATCGCATTCATCAAGCTTTCCACACTCGAAGTGTAGGAAACTGCTTTGTCTGTATCTATCTCCTTCATGTGTTCGAAACACATATCTTTAGATAGATATATATTCTGTGTCTGAAAGGCAATAACCTTTCTCAGAATTATGCATGTTTAAAACTAACCATAATCGTATAAGATATCTAGGAGAAGTACGATGTTCTTATTCTTATATCGAAAGATCTGAAGAACCATCAATCTTATATCCCGATTCATTAAGACAACCATCATTTTATGTCTGACGACATCTTTACATTGTTGCCAATGATAAAATGTTATCTACATAAAATTCCGAGAAACACCACCTTGTTTCCATCACGTTTCCAATACACCTTTCGTTTAAGCCTTTTGATGAATCCATCAAATGGACTATCTCATCAATTCGCAAGTTCCACGATTTTTAGCTTTGTAACAATCCATAAATGGATTAACTAAGCTTGTACTCTAAATGATTTTGCCTCTTAACAATAAAACTTTATTGTTTTCTAAGCAGGCACATTTAGATTCAGTACTGCCCATGTGCAGAGCTAGGGATCGATTTCATCTTTACTAGATCCAGAGTTCAAAATTCTTCTAGTCTAGTGAATATCTCTGGTCGTCAAACAACCTCCCACTGCAATGGTATTCCGGTGTATAAACAGTAATAACAGTAGGTGCAGTTAGTGGTGTACTTCTACTCGGTTTGGCTGGTTCCTAGTCTTTGTCCTTTTTCTCATTCCAAGGTATTACGTCAGTTAGTGGTGTACTTCTACTCGGTTTGGCTGGTTCCTAGTCTTTGTCCTTTTTCTCATTCCAAGGTATTACGTCAGTTAGGGCTTTGTAGTTCGTCTAATAGTCTTCCTCTAAGAACCGGGTGTTAGAGCTTATAACGTCCTTCTGGTTCATAGTACTATAGAACACACAATATTTTGTTCATCTAGGATATCCTACAACCATATTGAATGTGCCGTTGTTTCCAGGAATATCCATAGAACATAGGTAGTTCCGAACAACTTGTCCTTTTACTATTAGAATTTCATTTCTTATTTCCGACACACCATTTCTACACGTAAGTGTATGGTGCAGTCATTTGGGATCCAATCCCATTCTTTGATTATGCTATGTGTTACTTAGATAGGTGGTAGCCTCCGCGACCAAGTCGCAGGCTTCTAATGGATATACTTCGAAGGTTCCCCATAATAGCATTGTGTCCATTGACTAGTCAAAACACTTTGCTTTTATGGCACATCAAGTATTCTAATCCATCACCGAGTATTCTAAAAAAAATACTCGCACCTTTCTAATTACACATACTGTTGGAATTCGATATCCCGGGTTATTAAAATTTGCGGAAACAATAACCCGATCAAAAACCCTTCGCCAGAAATCACACGAACGCCGACGAACGCGCTGGAGTCCAGCCGAGGAGACCACGTACCCGAAGGCACGCAGCCCGCCCCCAGCCGAACCCCCGTGTCGCGGGGTTGTGCGATCGCACGCCGATCGCTCACGGCGATCGGCCGGGACTGCCCAGCAGTCCCCCGCGGCGAGTCCGGCGACTCGCAGCCGTCCGGAGGAGCCCCACCTTCACGGTGGGGTCGGGCACGGCACCAGCCCGTGCCCAGCGATCGATCATCATGATCGATCGCGTGCCCTCGGCCCAGCCGAGGGTCGATCCTCTCGGTGCCCTCAAACCCTAGGCGGGCGATCCCACGCGGTCCGGTGGCTTCGCCACAACCGCGTGATCGTTCGTCTAATCCGGGTTTGATCTTCGGATCTTGCGTTCTACGGTATTTTACGATAAACCAAATCAAATAATATCAAGGGCGTTTAGATATTATACCATCGATTCGTTGTTCGGAGAAACGAAATCAAGATGACCTTTTGAATCTTCCCACGTATTCCTTGCACTCCGTTCGAACGTCGGGTGGGCGACGATCTATCGTACTCCTATGGATCTCCTTCAACTCTCTAGAACTATCAAGTATTGATATTCTTGTCTTATTATTTATGAAGGTCATGTAGTGCTTTTATAGGCTACGTAGGGGATCTAAAGGAGGTGGAATATTGGGCTTCCAATATTGAAGATTAAATTGAGCCCAAGCCCAAGTCTATTAATCCTTATCAATATTAATTAATTTATTTTCCACTATATAAATTAATTGCACTCCCAATATTAAACCATATTATATCCAAATAATATTTCTCCGGTAGTATTATTTATTCCGTGTATTTAAGATTTAAATATCCATGAATAAAATTTATTTATTGCTTAATAAATTTATTCATCTCTTATATCCGAGACTAGTACCACTCAACCTTATTTATTATGCGGAACAAATCCACTCGCGAGGTTTACATAATAAATCCTTATGAGCTCATCTCGGGGATATTATCAACCCTTCCGAGATACACTGTCCCGTCAAGAATTCACGGCATGCCATATATAAAATATAGTGACCCAACTTAACCGGTAATTGACCCAATAATTAAACCGGTCAATTCATTTGGAAAATCAAAGTCACTTATATTAAATATACACACCCGCAATTGTATCGGGGATTAAGAATAAAATACACTGAGTCTTAAATCAATTATCACCGAGCAAACCTAATTGATAAGTCTCATGCGATCCGCTCAATACACCAAGTGTACAAGTGTGATAAAATAATTAAGATAAATTATTTTCTCTCTCACACAACGACTATACCGATGGATTGGTCCGTGTCCATCTAGGTCGTGAGCATCTGTTCGATTAAATACGAGTAACCGATAGTATGATCTTCTGTGTGTCCATACACACCATACTAACTTCAACGTATAAAATCCAGGACTATGATTTGCATATATTTAATTAACGATAATTAAAAGCAAATGAATGTTCATTATTAATAGGTAAATGAAAGTGTACAAGGAGTTCATAATACTCAAATCTAGACATTATGTATACTACTCCAGCACATACGTCTGCATATATCAGTATTTAATCATTCTCAATACTTGTCTGAATTCTACCCTTTATCCAGAAGGTTTGCTTAGTTGTATTATCTTCCAAATTCAATTCTTAGGTCGGAAGGTCCATTCCTTCAACTATAATTGATCAAATCAATTTTGAACTTTTGAATCTTATTTGAATAAATACTACTAAGTATAAGAATTCACAAGTACAATGATTTAACAAGGAAATATATCTAATAAGTAAAACAAGTTATAGAACGGTTTGTTGCATCGTGGTAGACTTGGGATTCATCTTTCACGTTATTGCTATCTAATGTACCAGAATAAATAATGCCATTATTTCTTATCAAAATCATCAAATTATTAAAGAAATAAAATATCCATTCATAAATAATAGAAACCACAACAGAAGTTCTTTCTAAAATAAAGGGTACATAAAGCAATAAACTTGAAATGAAATCCTATAACTACTTAAAAGCAGATAAATGTCTTCCACTACAACAGTTGCCTCCTCTACAGCTTTACCCATGTAGACTTGAACTCTTCTTCTCTAAGTCGTCGGGTTTTCTGGAACCCCTGCATTCAAAATGCACACACCGTCACTGGTTCCATATCTACACACCAGATTTCTGGTAGATAATACCGCTGACTTTGTTTTTACGACTAAAGAAAAATTCGTACCTTTGAGAGGACATTCAGACTTCCAGTGTCCAGACTTATTGCATCGGAAGCACTTGCCCCTTGGCTTGCTAGCCCCCACTCGTGGTCCATTACTCTTGGCACCACTGGGTTTCCAGGCTTGCTTCCTTTTCTTGCCCCTACCTCCAACAGGCTTCAAGCCTTTGGACTTGGTAGCTACAAGCGCTTGAGACTTGCCCTTCTTGTAGATCCCCTCTGCCGCCTTCAGTTCAGTCAGGAGATGCGCAAGAGTATAAGACAGTTTACCCATATTATAACTCATGCGAAACTGCTCAAAACTAGGGGTCAGAGACTGGAGTATGATGTCGACTTGCGTCTCACCATCAATTTGAACTCCTAGGATCTCAAGTTCATTTAACAAACTCATCATCTTAAGAACGTGCTCCCCTACGGGCGTTCCTTCAGACTGAGTAGTTGTCATAAGGACTCTCATGGCTTCTTGCCTTGCCGCACGATCTTGATGCCCAAACATTTCCTTGAGGTTGTTCAACATATCCTCGGCAGTGGCCATCGACTCATGTTGGGTTTGGAGTACATTTGACATAGAAGACAAAATATAACACCTAGCCATTTCATCAGCCTTTTTCCACTTCCGATATGCTTCCTTTTCCTCATTAGTTGAGGCATCCGTGGGCTCAGCAGGGCACACATCATAGAGTACAAACTTGTACTCTTCAGCAGTCAGGACAATGTCCAAATTTCTCCTCCAATCAATATAATTGGGGCCAGTGAGTTTATTCTCCTTGAGTATCACAGAAAGTGGGTTCATAGCTATTCTCTAAACCTATAAGCACATTTAAACAAACAATCAATTTAATGTCCGATATTATCTCCCTCAAATAATATCGGACATTAAATCCCATCAGGTAAGGCAAGCCACGTGGTGTGGACGTTTACCCACCCAAATGATTTAGCAATTCGATTTTCTTTGGTCATACATCACTTATAGCGTAACCTCGTGGGGAGGAATACTATAATGCGTATCTAAGTGTAAACCATTACTCAGTACTAAAGTAAATCGTTTGGAATTGCTACATCACCGCAAGCCACGTGGTGTGGACGTTTACGATAACTTCACAATTCTTCACAATTACTTATAACTGTCTACATCAATTAATCCAAAATCCGTTAGTATAGCAAGCCACGTGGTGTGGACGTTTACTACACCAAGAGACTTTTATAATTTACTCCCAATTACATGATCCATTCGATTTTCGTAAATCAAGACGCGGAGAATCATAAGTGAAACTCGAAGTTTCTAACCAGTGATTCACCATGCGAACAACCCTATCTCTCATTAGATGAGGGAGCCGAGCAGACAATCGATCCATTTCAAGAAATGGTACGAAGGTCTCTAATTTGTGTCATCCACATGACCAAGTGGCTTTGGCTCCATTCCACTCCCCGGGGTGAGAATGAGTCGACTTGAAGTCAGTTTCAGAAAGAAAAATTAGGCATTGTTTGATAAACTTAATCAATGTTTCTTGTAAAAGGAATTACACGAATTCTCCTCCAATGACATGTCTATATGAACTTCGAAAGCTCATAAATGTCACCAAGAGAACATTAATGGAGACCATGGGAATGTTTCCATCCCCTCTCCCACTTAGCTTTTTATAAAAAAAGGGATACGCTATCTAGTGCATAAAGTAAACACATATAGCATGCATACAAGTATTAAAGCACATAGTATCACATAGTCTAAATAATGCTAGAAAATTATTTTCCGACTATCATGGCTTTATTCCATCTCCGTACGCTTCTTCTAGTCTTTAGTCTTCATTCTTGAATGCTCCATGTGACGAGAATATTAATTCCAATATTTAAATCTATTTATTTTTAATAAATCCAAAAGATACTTAATTCGAAATTTAAGTCAATCGAATAAATCAAAAATAAAATTAAATATTATTAATATTTCTATTTATTTATTTTTCTTTCTAATTCTATTAAATCTCTAGAATCCTATCCAAGTAAAACTTGGAATATTCTAGAAGACTTCTATAATAGAATAAGGAAATAAAATCAATTAGGACTCTTCTACTTTCCAAATCAATTAATTTCCATGTCCATGAAAATTCCAATAAAATAGGAATAATCTATTAGGAAATAAATTAATTCATTAATTAATTATTTTCCTTTCTAATTATATTAAATCTCTAGAATCCTATCCAAGTTAGACTTGTAATATTCTAGAAGACTTCTATAATAGAATAAGGAAATAAATTAATTCCAATTAATTCTTTTCCTATTCCATGAGAGTTCCCAAACTTAGGAACACTCAAAATAGGAAAACCGAACCAATTAGGAAAGTAGGATCTTGGTAGGAGTAGCACGGGATGGGGATTCCCGCACCACCCCACCATCATCGATCGACCACCGGGAGGAGAGCACCCGCCGCTGCCACTCCAGCCGGCCAGCCACCACCGTCGCCGGCGACAGCCCACGGCCAAAGGACGCGACGCCCCCTCCCTCTTGATCGATCATGGGGTCGATCATGGGGATGATCGACCCCTCCGGTCCTTTCGTCCTCATCGTCTTCTTCGTCACATGTGTTCTCCGGCGGTCGTCTCGGCATCGATCCAACGTAAATAAATTACAAATAATAAATTTACAATTCTGGTATCGATTCTATACTTGAAATCGACCCTATACAATTTCCGGAAAACATAGAATCCACACAAGCATTCATCCACACAAAACGAATCTCGACAAGCATTCATCCACACAAAACGAATCTCGACATGTCCGAGAGTTTAATAACGAATAATCATGGTAAAAATAATTAACAATTAATTAAACCATGATAGTCGGAATCCCTGCAAGGTAGAACGATAATTGAACATATACATGAACACGAAACCAAACGCTCTGATACCAATTGTTGGAAATCGATGTCCCGGGTTATCAAAATTGCGGAAACCGATAACCCGACCGAAATCCCGTCGCCGGAAACCGATCGCGAACACCGCACGAACCGGAGCACGACCAAGGCGTCACCACGGGCAAGCCCGCGGTTAAACCCTAGCCACGCCCCCGCCGGGGCTCGCGATCGCCGTGCATGGCGATCGCATGGGGCTGCATGGGGCAGCCCCCGGCGGTGAGTCCGGCGACTCACCGCCACCGCCAGGAGGGGCAGTCAGCCCGGCTGACCTACCGCGGCTCCGGCCGCGGTCTACCCCCGGCGATCGATCTCACGATCGATCGCCCACCCCGGCCCAGCCGGGGTGCCTTTTCTTGCGCACGCCGCCGTCGAGGCGGCGGGGATCCGCCACGGCACCAGCCCGTGGCATCCCCGGCAATCGAGCGAAGGTCGATCGCATGCCCCAGCGTCCAGCCGGGGCATTTCTTGCGCGCACGCCGGCGGTCGAGCCCTAGGGTTCGGCCGCCCCCTTCGATTCCGACGAGGATCGCACGATCCCCGTATCCCGGTCTCGACGTTTTCCCAGATTGTATGTTCATGTATGTATCACAATTATTATCACATAAAATCATACAAGGGGGTTTATGATTTTGCCTTTGATTCGTTGTGCGGAGAAACGAAATCAAATTGAAGACCTTTGAATCTTCCTACGTATTCCTTGCACCTCATTCGAACGTCGTGTGGGCGACGATCCTCCGAACTCTATGGATCTACTTCACGAACTCTCTAGAATATCAAGTATGATACTCTTATGTTGTATTTAATTGTGAAGACCATGTAGTGCTTTTATAGGCTACGTAGGGGATCTAAAGGAGGTGGAATATTGGGCTTCCAATATTAATGATTAAATTGAGCCCAAGCCCAAATCTATTAATCCCATTAATATTAATTAATTTATTTTCCACTATATAAATTAATTGCACTCCCAATATTAAACCATATTATATCAAATAATATTTCTCCGGTAGTATTATTTATTCCGTGTATTTAAGATTTAAGTATCCATGAATAAAATTAATTTATTGCTAATTAATTTATTCATCTCTTGTATCCGAGAATAGTACCATTCAAGCTTAATTATTATGCGGAACAAATCCACTCATGAGGTTTACATAATAATTCATTATGAACTCATCTCGGGGATATTATCAACCATTACGGGATACACTTTCCCGTCAAGTATTCACGGCATGTCATATATAAAATATAGTGACCCAACTTAACCGGTAATTAACCCAATAATTAAATCGGTTAATTCCTTTGGAAAATCAAAGTCACTTATATTAAATATACACACCCGCAATAGTATCGGGATTGAGAATAAAATACTCTGAGACTTGAATCAATTATCAAAGATAATCCTAATTGATAAGTCTCAAGTGTACAAGTGTGATAAAATAATTAAGACAAATTATTTTCTCTCTCACACAACGACTATACCGATGGATTGGTCCGTGTCCATCTAGGTCCTGAGCAACTGTTCGATTAAATACGAGTAACCGATAGTATGATCTTTCGTGTGGTCCCGCACACCATACTAAATACAACGTATAGAATCCAAGACTATATTTTGCATATATTTAATTATCGAATAATTAAAAGCAAACAATTGTTTATTAATTAAATAGATTAAATGCTATGACCGGGAGTTACCGTTACTTAAATCTAGACATTAAGTACACAACTCCAACACCCCCTACGAGGATGACGTGGTTCCCCCGCATGTTCAGCAAGCTCTTGACAACATCATTGGATCATGGTCTCATCAGATGGAAAGTTACACCTCCCAGCCCGACTTCATGTTGAATATGCTCAAAGTCCAAGCTGCTCGTGTCCCGGTGATGATCAACCATCTTGGTCAGCTCCTAGAGGATCGAAAAGGTAAGGGTATCGCTGCTCCTTCTGCTCAGTCGAGCGATGAGGAGGCCCTCCGGGGACGCCTCTCCCAGCTCCAGGAGAAATATGACCTCTAAGTCGGCTTGAAACACTCTCTGGAAACCGAGCTCGAGGAGCTGAAAGGGAGGTTGGCTGCACAGGAGTCGCTGGTGGATGAGTATAAGAAAATGTTGAAAGAATGCGAGGCTGCGATGTTTGCTCGGGACGCCGACGTGGCCAAGATATCCAACCGGGTAGCCGAGATGGCGAACCGGACTGTTGAGGCTAAGAAACAAGCTAGGGAGACCGTGGAGGCCGCCAATCTGCAGCTCAAAGAGACGAAGGATCTGCTGGCGAGAGAGCGTCTTGAGATGGGGCAGACTGCCGAGGATCTGAAGAAAATGCAGGAGGCTGAGACTGCCCGACTCGCCGATCCATGGGAGAAGCTGGGTGAGCTCAGCAATTATTCCTATTACTGTGCATTTTTCGATGGCATCCGGGGTCTACTTAAAGTCGGCCAGCCCGTGGACGCTTTGATGTCGATTGTCCGGACTTATGCTTCTACAAATGCTCTCCACCTTGACATGAAACTGTCTATACTGGATTTGGAGACCGAGCATAAAGTAGATCTCTCTTGCTGGTCGAGGAAAGACCAGTTGTTTGATCCTCGAGTGTTGGAGGTTGATGAAGAAGAAGCGGACACGACTTTTGCGGACTCCCTGATCGGTGATGGGGAGGCTCCCTAACAAGATGCCTGAATGGAAGGTTTCCCGCTTGCTCGTATGAAATAAATCATTTTGATTATGCTCGATTATACCCGCTTGGGTTTGAACAATATTATGCTTGCACCTAGGGTGCCCTTTTGTGCTGCTTTGAAGTTTTTTAAACTTTTAGAATTTGGTTAAGTATGAAATTTTATTTACATGTTTCGCTTGTGGTTGCCCGATTTTTCGCTTCCTTATCCAGGGTTCCTTGTTGGCGGGATTTCTTACCGCCAAAAACATTTTACTTCCCTTTTTTGTGGATGGGTTCCCGCCAAAGGATGATTACCTTGGGCGGGAAAATCTTTATTTCAAGTCTCTATAAATAGGGTTCAATACGTGTGCAGTTCTACGAATGAAAATAGATGGATCGGAAGAAAGGGAAACAGGTCTGCGAAGGTGCGTCGGGATCTCAGGAAAGTTATTACGATATCACCATTCACTCTGATGGCTGGCGCCGGTTGCGTCAGAAGTTCGATGGTCGGTGGCATCGCAATAACTTTCCTCTCCCCACCTCCTTCGTGCAACCTTTGGAAAAAATTATTGGGCGAAGAAATTTTCGTTCAACACACTGGCGTCCAAGCGGGTTGGGAGGTTTGGATGATATGGAAACCCGGGTTCGGGTTCCGCGTTAGCCTTTTCAACCAGGAGGGTCTCAACGTGTCATTTCCAGAGCAGGTTCGAGCGCGCAGGGTGGCAGACTCACTTGGGCACCCATATTCAGATTAACGTGCATAGGGTTTTCTAACTTATGTTTAAATAATCTCCCTATAGGGGGTTAACTAGCCCGATCCCTATCTGATCGGCATTAAATAACCATTTCCTTTAATGTTTCAAAGCTGCCAACTACTTTCGGTGTGGACAGTTGACCTCATTAATTGTTCCTTGATTTATGCGAAGTAGACCCTTTATAAATGAGCTCTTTTCGCTTTCTATTTCTCGAAATAATATCGACGTACCAAAATTATGTCGACCCGAGTGGAGTTTTCAGACAATTCGCATTCGTTTGAGCACGCGTTCAACGGCACCTAGCATAAGGAGGTGTTCCCGATCCCCGCGGCGTTCCTGCGTCCGATCAGCGATAGAACGGTGAATGGGTTCTGTATGACGGATCATCTGGACCAAGAATGGCGTGTTTCTTTCACCCATTTCCGGAATCAACTTGCTATTCACGGGTCGGAATGGGAGTGGCTCGTTGGCGGATTTGGGATGCAAGAAGGTTGGGCCATTCGAATCACTTGGGCCGATGGGAGAGGCTTTTCAATTGACGTCTTCGATCGTGATCGTAACTCGATGGCGCGCCCGGTCGGAAACCGCCTATGGTTTCCCCAGCGCATGGTGCGCGGGTCCAGGACTAGCCCGTGGCCTCCCCGACCAACCCACGATCGGCGGGGCCGCCTCCTCCGTTGACATCCCCTTTTCCGTGCTGCTTTAATTCATGTCTTCGGATTTCGGTCAATGTCTTGTTTTGTTCTTGATCATGTTGTGTTTCGTTCGGTAGAGACCGTATTTTGGATTTCTATGTTTGCGCATTCATCGATACCTAAACTTCCAATTTTGGTTAAATGTTCATGTTCCCTGACGTATCAAGGAAACATGGCCGAGGATGGGACTTATCCGGTCCTCGGACTTATAAATACCGTTTGATCGGTCGGGCAACGTATCGCTCGGCTCATCTTAGGTCCGGGGTGAGCGTACTCTATCCCTGGCCTACGAGTTCATGTGCCCTGACGTATCAAGGAAACATGGCCGAGGATTAGACTTATCCGGTCCTCGGACTTATAAATACCGTTTGATCGGTCGAGCAACGTATCGCCCGGCTCATCTTTGGTCCTGGGTGATTGTACTCTATCCCCGGCCTACGAGTTCATGTGCCCTGACGTATCAAGGAAACATGGCCGAGGATGGGACTTATCCGGTCCTCGGACTTCTAAATTCCATTTGATCGGCCGGGCAACGTATCGCCCGGCTCATCTTAGGTCCGGGGTGAGCGTACTCTATCCCCGGCCTACGAGTTCATGTGCCCTGACGTATCAAGGAAACATGGCCGAGGATGGGAATTATCCGGTCCTCGGACTTATAAATATCCGGGAAAGAGAGAAATAAAGTTTTATTTCAATAATAAGAAATCATCCAAGTACAAGATTACTGGTGATACTTTTTCAAGTGAAGTGCATTCCAAAAATACTGATCAGCCACGCCGTCGAGGTGCTCCAACTCGTAAGATCCCTTTTCCACGTATCTCCTTACTCGCATTGGGCCCACCCAGTTTGGTCCCAATGCCCCAGTGCTCGGTCCGAGCATGCGCTTCAGAACCAGGTCCCCGACCTGGAATTTCCTGACCTTTGCCTTTGAGTTATAGAAACGTCAGCTCTCTGTTTTCCCGACGCGTTTTGAAAAACTGAATTTAGCCTTCGCTCTTCCAGAAAGTCTAGCTCAAGGCACAGAGCCTTGTCATTATTTTCATTTAGCTCTTGCGAGGTCCTGTGACTGGTAACTTCGATCTCGGAAGGTATTACTCCTTCGGCACCAAACGCTAGAGCAAAAGGGGTTTCCCCGGTGGCGGCCTTGCTAGTCGTCCTGTATGACCACAGAACGTCCGACAATTCGGCCGCCCATCGCCCCTGCCTTTCTTCCAGTTTGGCTTTGATGGTATGTTTCAGAATTTTGTTGATGGCTTCTACTTGTCCGTTCGTCTGAGGATGATAAGGGGTGGAGAAAGCCTTCTTAATTTTCCATTTGTCAAAAAAGTTCATGATTTCCTGTCCGTCGAACTGTTTCCCATTATCCGAGGTGATCGTGTATGGGATTCCAAACCGACATATAATATTTTTCCAGATGAACTTTATGATTGCCTTTTGGTTGATAACCTTCAACGGCTCGGCCTCGGCCCACTTCGTGTAGTAATCCACGGCTACAACTGCATACTTCACCCCACCTGGTCCGGTCGGCAAGGGTCCGATCAGATTGATTCCCCACGACGCGAAAGGCCATGGGATGTATATCGAGTTCAGATATTCTGGTGTTGTTTGGATGATCGGTGCCGTTACCTGGCATCTGTGGCACCTCCGAGCATAGTTGATCGCGTCTCGCTTCAAAGTGGGCCAATAGTATCCTTGCCGGATTGTTTTGTGGGCCAGGGATTGTCCTCCTGCGTGATTCCCGCACACACCATCATGAATTTCACTGAACACTATATTTCCCTCTAGCGGGGTGATGCATTTGAGCAGAGGCAGGTATAGACTCCTCCGATACAGAACCTCCCCAATCATAGTTTATCTGGCTGCTCGTATCCTTAGCTGTTTTGCCTCAATTCTATCCGGGGGCAAATTTCCATCCACTAGGTAAGACTTGATCGGATCCAACCATGTTTCACCCCGATCCACGATAGTGATAAGTTCTTCCATTCGTCATATCGGTTGTGCCCTCCGAGGAAGCCAATTTAGATAGAGCATCCGCCTGTGAGTTTAGTTCCCTACCCTTGGTATCTTTTCACATAGTGAGACCACGTGCTCGTAATATTTCGCCATTCGGTCACATCGGGTCTCATAACTCCCTTTGATCTGGTTCACCACCAATAAAGAATCCATAAAGATCTGCAAGTGTTCAGCACCGACCGCTAAGGCTAGATTAAGCCCGACGATCAGTGCTTCGTACTCCGCCTCATTGTTCGTTGCCTCAAATTCGAACTTCACGGCGTGTGTGAAAGACTGTCCGCCCGGTCCTACCAATACTATTCCAGCCCCGGCATGGGAGGAATTGGACGAGCCATCAACATATAACTTCCATGGCGGATCGTCGTGGACGGGGTGGACTCGGGGAAGGTTAGCTTGACTATGAAATCCGCTAAGGCTTGCCCCTTGATCGCCGTTCTGGGGGCATAAGTGATGTCATACTGCCCTACTTCCAAACTCCACTTCAATAATCGCCCGTTCGTATCCGGTCGCTGCAATACTTGCCGTAGAGGCATCGTGGTCAGGACTTCTACTGGGTGGTCGAAGAAGTAAGACCTCAATTTTCTCACGCTCATTACGAGTGCGTAGGCTAACTTTTCCAGGGGGTATAGCGCGCCTCCGCGTCGTGGAGGACCTGACTGACAAAATAAATAGGTTTATGCGTCCGTCCGTCTGCCCGGACCAAGACTGAGCTCATGGCGTGCATGGAAGCCGCTAGGCAGAGGAATAATCGTTCCCCGGCAACCGGTTTTGAAAGGATAGCCGGGCTCCCGAGGTGTTCCTTTAATCGCAGGAACGCGTCCTGGCTTTCCTTTCCCCATCTGAATTTCTGATCCTTGATCGCCTT
Organism: Euphrasia confusa; assembly: GCA_954870475.1. NCBI lineage: Eukaryota > Viridiplantae > Streptophyta > Magnoliopsida > Lamiales > Orobanchaceae > Euphrasia > Euphrasia confusa. The sequence goes on along the minus strand of OX940950.1, from coordinate 40,404,867 downwards.
GAAAAATGGACGACTTTTATCCCCCAGCCGGGGAATGAAACAAATTAATGCGGCCAGGCAACCCGTGAGCTTTTGCACGTCCTTCAGACTTCTGGGCTCCTTCAAGTCCAGGATTGATTTAATCTTTTTGGGGTTAATTTCGATCCCCCTTTGACTCACGATGTGTCCGAGGAACTTCGTAGCGTACACACCGAAATGGCACTTCCTTGGGTTTAATTTCATGTTGAAAGCTTTAAGGATCTCGAAGGTAGTCCTCAGATCTTTTATGTGGTCCTCCTCGGATTTGCTTTTTATGATGATGTCGTCAACATAGACCTCCATTGTGTCCCCGATCTGGTCGGTGAACATTTTGTTTACCAGCCTCTGATAGGTTGACCCAGCGATTTTTAATCCGAACGGCATCCTTTTCCAACACAGCACCCCCTTGTCGGAGTAAAACGAGGTATGCTCTATGTACTCATCCGCCATGGGGATCTGATGATAACCTGCGAAACAATCACAGTTAGAAAAAATAGCGTGCCCGGCGACACTGTCGACCAGATGATCGATGTGGGGTAGAGGGAAATGATCTTCCGGGCAGGCTTTGTTGAGGTCGGTGAAATCGATTCACAATCGCCAAGCGTCATTCGACTTTTTAACAAGCACGACGTTCGCGATCCATTGAGGTTCTTCCTCGGCCTCTCGCACAAGGTCGTTATCCACCAGCTTTTTAACCTCCACAGCCAAAGCCGCGTATTTCTACGGTCCCGTCTTCCTCCTCTTCTGGGCGACGGATTTCTTCTCGGGATCGATTTTCAGGTGGTGGCAGGCATGCTTAGGATCGATTCCGACCATGTCCTTATGAGACCAGGCGAAAGCATCTGTATTTTGCTTTAGGAAGTCGACCCACTCGTTCCTTAGTCATTCGGGGATCCGCTTTCCAATAAAAACCTCCAACTCTGGTCTATTCGGATCCAGGCACACCTTTTCAACTTCGTCTACCGCCGTGCACGTCGATGGTCCCCGGGGATCGGGTATTTCATTCAGCTCGAATCCGATTCATGGGTCGGGATCCTCAAAGTCTATGGTTTGTGTGTTCGGGGCCGGGTTAGCATCATGACCGGCCGGTAATTCGTCGATGAGAATGTGTAGGAATTGTACCTCGAAATCGGACAATCCACTCTCGAGCTCCTGATTCCCGTTATCCTTGTCTCCGATGGAATTAGGTTGTCCGGGCTCACCCTCTTCCCACAAAACAGTCAAGTAATCATGATCCTCTACGTCCATTTCGCCCGTGGGGTCGATCTCTTTGACCACAATTATGCCATCCTCAGATTTTTCGTTCCGGGGTTCGTTGTTCCCCAGAACCAGCTCCCGGGCGGTCATTTGGGGGTCAACGCCCCCAAATGCCCCAGTGTCTATTTCTGTCATATCAATATCATTCGGGTCTTCGTTTGTAAAAGGACACGAAGAGTAATTAAAACATTTCCTTGCCATATACTGGTCACCTCGGAGGATGCCAACCGCACCGCTCAGGGTGGGAAATTTGATACAATAGTAATGGGAGGACGCCACGGCCTCAAAGGCATCGAGGAACGGCCTCCCGAAAAAAGCATTATAAATGTTATCAGCATCCACAATAACAAAGTTAATCATCCTGGTCATGTTTATGCTCGGGTCTTGCCAGTCTCTCAGCTCCACGACCATCTTGATTCGTCCCCGGGGGCGAACAACCACATCTCTGAATCCTTTCAAGACTCCATCATATGGCCGGACATAGCTGGCAAGATCCCCGAGCTGGTCTAACGCCGACTTGAAAATGAGGTTGCAGTGGGCCCCATTGTCTACCAGAACCCTGGCCACCTCGATTCCGAGAATCCTTGCGGTGACCACCAGAGCATCTTCCTTGGGATACCTTATCCCCTCTTTGTCCTTCTCTGAGAAATAAATGACTACACCGCGGGCAATAGTCGACTCGGCGTGGGGAACCACTACATTCACCCCTTCGAACTCGCGAAGTTCCTCCTTCTTCTGCCTCTTGGACTTATGGATGATCGGCGTCAAACCCCCGATCATATTGACCCGTGCTCCTTCGTGGACGGGTGGATCTTCGTCTTCGGGTCTGCCGGCTGGAGGCAGTGGTAGAGCTAATTGGTTTTGCCCGGGCTGATCTTGCTTGCGTCTTTGCTGCTGGTGGGGACGATGATTCTGATCGTCCTGGTAACCTCGGCCTCGGCCTCTTCCTCCCCTCCGCGGTCGGCGCCTCCGCGACCGGCGCCTGCACGACCACGTTTTGGTGCCCGGAGGAGGTCGGCCAGGCTCCCATCTTCGTAAAATTGTCGGAGTTGAGCTATCAAGTCGCGACACTCATCAGTTCTATGGCCGTTCTCCTGGTGAAAAGAGCACCATTTGCGCGGGTTTCTCTCCACGCGATGACTTCTCATGGCCTGGGGAGGGGTGAGGATGTTAATATCCCGTTCATAAAAGATTTGAAAGATCCGGGCAGGGGTCTTTCCCAGGATGGTCCCATCGTCGGGATATGCGTCCACAATGTCGACCTTCTTCGGTGCCTGGAAGTTTCCCTGGTAGGGCTTGTAAGTGGGCTTCTTCGTCCATTCATTCTTCTCGGTAGGTGGCTTCTCCTCCTTCTCGGGCTCTAACTCCTTTATCCGCTGATCATATATCCGTTGTTGGGAAATCTCCTCGCTCGCTCTTCTCCGGAACTCAGTATACGATTTCGGATATTCTTTCATCATTGGTTTAAACAGCCCAGAGGTTGCCCTCAGGCCGCCCACTACCGCATGGACGAGGATCTCGTCACTCACCCGGTCTCCTTTTTTGGCTATCAGCTCCACTCGATCTATATAACCCTCATCAGTCCCGTCCTTGTTGGAATAGGTGATCGGCGAGCCAACGGTTGGCCGAGCGGTTAACCGTATTCCATTATATAACGGTTTATTTCGTTAATTAATGAAACCTATATTTATGGCATATACTATATCTGCTCCCAATGTTGAATCATAGATATAGTCCTGTACAGTTACACATGTTATATGAATTCGGTTTTGTTGAAACCGAGAGATAATTTTGTAAACGCAACGTAACTGGTCAAACTCTGTTCCTAGTCGATGGGTTACAAAAATAACAAGGATACCCGGCCTTTCCCCCTTGAGACTAGCACTTAGTGTATGTGGGCTAATCTCGAGCCTCGATGTTTGGACATCGACATACTTGAGTGGGTGCTCACTGTTGATGAGTTCACTGAACCCCCTCTCCCTGGAATCTCTAAGTGGTTATCACTGATCGAGTAGAGAATTCCATAATATAGTTGTACACAATTAATCCTTAAGACCCAGACATCACCGTGACTTCATCAGAGGACTAGCTGTATCGTGACATGTCTCTGATTCCCTGGAAAGGGAGTAAGTCGAAAAAGGAGACAATGTTCGTGCAGTTCGAAATCTGATGTGAAGTCTGTGCATGGTAGTAGGGGATCTGATCGCTTGATATAGATCATGGATGTCCTGTGTGTTCTGATGGTTCGTAGTCCCGGAATATCTGGCCAGAGTTGAATAGTGAGGTGATTAGAGAAATGTGTTTCTCTGAATCAATCACGACTGGATTTTACGAAACCTAGAACGTACGCACAGTTATCAAACTCAACAAGAGATCTCGATTAACCAATATCTCTAGTTTGATCGGGACATATGTATCGGATGGATCGTACTGTACGCTAACTATATTACAAGGTTCTTGCAGGCACTTCATTTGTATCTAGGGAATTAGTGAAGCGTGGCTGCTAGACACTCGTCACTGATTCGTTGGGCACCGACTTGTTCGGAGATTAAATAATATGATTATTAATCTAAAACTCTTGGGAGTAGTTGAAATAAGAACAATATGTTGTTCGAATCACAATATGTTGTGAGCCCACGGCTAGTTATACACCTGAACCATTGAGGGTCACATTCTCGTGTAAACCGATCCTTGAATACGATCATGTATTAATTAACTTTTAATTAAGTACATATAGTCGGAGGTCAATATGATTGAATCCGAGATTCATAATTGTGAATATGAGTTGGAAATAATACTGAGCTAAAGAAAACGGACACGATGGTGTACACTTTCTATTTTGGGAAATTTCCCAATTTAGCAGTACCCCTGAAATGGGCTTTCCGATTTTGTGAAATTGGAAATTTTTATTATTATCTCATATTGATGAGAAAATTAAAACGAGAACGAAAATATAATTGTTATATTTTTCGGAGATCAAATTGATTGTCAATTTTGGAGAAACGTGATGACGACTAGTGAATTGAGCCGGCTAGGGTTAATGGATCCGATCCATTAGGGTTTGAGCCCAACAAACTCCTTTCTTCACCTATAAAAGGAGCTCCATAGGCATGAGAATAAACACACCAAAGTGAAGAGCTCAAAACCCTAGCCTCACTTTCTCTCCTCTCCTCTCTCCCTCTCGTCCCCCCCCCCCCCCCCTCGGTCGCCTCCCTCGGAGGACCGCCGACAACCGGAGCCGCCGCCCGCCGCCGCCTAGTGCCGCCGCCGGCAGCCGCCTCCCCTCGCCGGAATCCGATTCTGGCACCGTTTTTCCGGCCCGTTTTTCCCGTCGTATTCTCCCTTACGTGTTTCTAGTGCAATACGTAAGTTGGATTACCTATACGAGGTGAAACTTGATTAGACGAGAGACGCCGAAGGAACGCCCGAGCACAGCCCGAGTCGCGCCCATGCGCTCCAACCGTGACACACGAGTCCAGCCGAGAGCCCCGCCACTCCCCCGGCTCTCCCCGCACACGACCCGTGCCATCCCCGCGTCGCATCCGCGCGACTTCTGACGAACCTCGTTTCGTCCGATGAATTCCTGAGGTACTTACGATTAAATTCAGATTTAATTGTTTGCGTTAAATGTTTGCGCTATGTACTGTTAATGTTTGCGTTAGATTTTTAATTGATAAAGAAAAAATAATTGTGATTAATTTAAATGTCAATTAAATTAAAATTGATTCGAATTAAATAATATTATTATCTTAATTGTCAATTTAAATTATGTGCACATACGTAATTAATTATATATGTGTAATTAATTAATTTGATTAATTTAATTGTACAATTCAAGTTGATTAGAATTAAATAATATGATTATGTTAATTGTCAATTTGACGCAAATTAATTATGTGCGGATGTTTACATAAACTCAAGTTGATTAGAATTAAATAATAAGATTATATTAATTGTCAATTTTACGCAAATTAATTATATGCGCATGTTTTCATAATTAATTGTATAAGTGTAATTAATTTATATGATAAATTTAATTGCGCTGGAAGTAATTAATTTATTTGAAAATTTTAATTGCGCCAGATTTAATTTGTGTAGTATGGGATGCATGAATTAAATATTTAATTATTTGATAATTAAATTAAATGGTGAATTATTTATTCTGATAGATTTGATATAAATCAATTAATGCATGTAATATTGAAAATAGGATTTTCAATAAAATAAAATAAATATAATGTAAAATGTTTACATTAATGAAAAACGGTTTTTCAAAAAATTTTTGTTTTCCGCTGCGTATACATGCACGATCCCCAACAGTCCTTCCCTTGCTTAACCCCCATTAGACGTTGCCGGCCTTCCGAGTACTTCACATTGGATGCGAAATAAGAAGCGAATTCGTCCCCCAACTCCTCGAAGCTGTCGATCGACCTCGGGGGCAAACTCGTATACCAGCGATCAGCCATATCACCGAGGGTCAGAGGGAACAAACGGCACTTAGTCGCCTCAGTCGCTCCTCGGCCCACCATGTATATGTTATATTTGTTCAGGTGGACGTCGGGGTCGGAGGCTTCGTCGTAGATGAAGGTCAGCAGCGGGGTTATGTCTGGCTGTGGTCGGGCCCGCTCGATCTTTAAAGTGAGTGGCTCTACGAGAGAAGATCTCCTCTTCGGGTCGCTGTCCTACTCGGCCAGCTTCCTCTCTACCTCCTCCAGTCTTTGCGCGAGGCCGGGGTCGGTCATAACGATTGTTCTGGGTTTCCCGTCGCGCGGTTGAGGTGGGCTGTCTGTTTCTTCTGGACCGGAGCGCGAACGGCCTCATCGTGCACCTCTTCCTCGATTTCGCCTTCTAGGCAGCGTGCGTCAAGATTCGGCCCTTCAGCGGCTGACTTCTTCTCCAGGAGCCGGGACCGGGCCTCTAGCTTCTGTATGGTTCGTTTGATCTCCTCAGGGGTGTTGATGTGGAAATCGATATCCCGGAATTAATAAATTTAATTAAATAAATTATCTAATCAATTCCGACCGAAATCCTTGGAGATCGAATATCCGGATTTGTTGGAAATCGATATCCCGGAATTAATAAATTTAAATAAATAAATTATCTAATTAATTCCGACCGAAATCCTTCGGAGATCGAATATCCGAAGTTGTCAAATTGCGGAACGACAACTCCAATCGACTCCCGGTTGCCGGAACATCTCGCCACGAACCACCGCGTATATCCGGATTCAACCAAAACCCTAACCGCGGCTAAGCCGCGGCTGTTCGGTCGAGCCCATGCACGGGGCTCGCGGCTGATCATGGCAGCCGCCTAGGGCTGCCCTTGGCAGCCCGCTGGGCATGCTTGAACCCTCACGGACAGCCCCCGTCAAACCCTAGCAGCGGCACGAGCCGCCACCGTTCGATTGAGGCGCGCGCATGTCACCGGACGTGCGCTAGGGTTCAGCCCGCTAGGCACGCCCCAGCTGCCCCCGGGTGATCGAGCTCCAACCACGGTGGAACTCGTGGCTCACGATCACCCCAGCTGCCGCCAGCCACCGCCGCGCGAGCGGCGGTCCAGCCGTGCGAGCGGCAGCCCCTCCGCGTGAGCGGAGGCAGCGCCGTGCGAGCGGCGTTGGGCTGTCCAGCCGGCGTGCTCACGGGGATCCACCTCTTGCCGTGGATTCCTAGCCGCGGCGGTCCGGGGATCCTCGATCCCCATCGCCCGACACATCCTCGGTTTGGATCTCCGTCCCTCGGATCTTGGTTCACGATATTTTTACGATAATTAACGATAAAATCATAAAGAGGGTTTTACGATTTACCTCGTTCTCGTTGTTCGGAAAAACGTAGAACTCAATTTGACGACCTTGAGATCTTCCCACGTATTCCTTGCACTAGCTCGGACGTCGTGTGGGCGACGATCTACCGAACTCCATGGATCTCCCTCTCTACTTTCTCTCTCTAGAATTGTGATTTTCAACTTATGAGAATAGAGAAGACCATGTAGTGCTTTTATAGGCTACGTAGGGGATCTTAAGGAGGTGGAATATTGGGCTTCCAATATTAATGATTAAATTGAGCCCAAGCCCAAATCTATTAATCCCATTAATATTAATTAATTTATTTTCCACTATATAAATTAATTGCACTCCCAATATTAAACCATATTATATCAAATAATATTTCTCCGGTAGTATTATTTATTCCGTGTATTTAAGATATAAATATCCATGAATAAAATTAATTTATTGCTAATTAATTTATTCATCTCTTATTTCCGAGACTAGTACCATTCAACCTTAATTATTATGCGGAACAAATCCACCTGCAGGGTTTACATAATAATTCCTTATGAACTCATCTCGGGGATATTATCAACCCTTACGGGATACACTTTCCCGTCAAGTATTCACGGCATGCCATATATAAAATATAGTGACCCAACTTAACCGGTAATTAACCCAATAATTAAATCGGTTAATTCCTTTGGTAAATCAAAGTCACTTATATTAAATATACACACCCGCAATAGTATCGGGGATTAAGAATAAAATACTCAGAGATTTAAATCGATTATCGCCGGCAATCCTAATCGATAAATCTCAAACGATCCGCTCAATACACCAAGTGTACAAGTGTGATAAAATAATCAAGATAGATTATTTTCTCTCTCACACAACGACTATACCGATGGATTGGTCCGTGTCCATCTAGGTCGTGAGCAACTGTTCGATTAAATACGAGTAACCGATAGTATGATCTTCTGTGTGTCCATACAACACCATACTAACTACAACGTATAAAATCCAGGACTATAATTTGCATATATTTAATTATAAATAATTAAATGCAAATAATTGTTTATTTAATTAAATAGATTAATGGCAATGGATCGTGAGTTTCCGTTACTTAAATCTAGACATTAAGTACACAACTCCAACAATCTCCCACTTGTACTAAGGTCTAGTCATTTCCTCCAAACTCCCGACTCCCATACTCATCACGTGCTTAAGTTGTACTTCCAAGAAGTACTATGTGAATGAGCACTCTAGGTTGCCGCTCTGAAGTTATCTTGGAGACTACAGTGTCGTCTCCCTTGACGATGACTCGTATCAGGTGGTACTTGCACTTTGTGTTATCTTACACTTATGGACTTGTGATTTCTTACCATTTGCCATCACACCGCTATTTACATAGCCTTTGGCAAATTAAGAATCACATCTAAGTCCCAGAGATTATCCCGGAGTTATACCAAAACTTCCGCTGCCTCTGAGGCCGCTATTTGGTTACCCATGGCAGAGTCCGAAAAGCATCGTGCTTATCACTCTTCCATGTTAAAACTCCTTCTCCTTTAATAGTGAAACACATAGCCTGATATCGACTTACACCGGTCCTTATTCGATTAGAAATCTAAGAGAATGTAATCCAAAGGAAATGCTTGCTTGCTCCGTAATCCAGAACATAGTCTCCAGTACTTCGAAAGTACTTAAAATGTTCATTACAGCAGTCAAGTATTCCTTTCCAGGATTACCTTGATATCCTCCCACTATGCTAACCGCATAGCCGATATCAGGTTCTTGTTTTCAACATCGCATTTATTAAGCTTTCCACACTCGAAGTGTAGGAATCCGCTTTCATTGCTTCTATCTCCTTTTGTGTTCCAAAACACATATCCTTAGATAGATGCATTCCGTTTCTGAAAGGTAACGAACCTTTCTCGGAATCTTGCATGTTAAAACGAACCATAATCGTATAAGATATCTAGAGAAGTACAATGTTCTTTTCTTGAGATCCTAGATCTTAAGAACATGCTCTAACTTCTTCTTTATCTCATATATCGATTTTTCTAGACAACCATCATTTTATGTCTTGACAACATCTTTACATTGTTGCCAATGATAAAAAGTTATCTACATAAAACCCGAGAAACACCACCTTGTTTCCATCACGTTTCCAATACACACTATTCGTCCATGCTTTGATGAATCCATAAAATGGACTGTCTCATCAATTTGCAAGTACCACGAATTCAATGCTTTGTTCCAATCCATAAATGGATCAACTAAGCTTGTACTCTAAATGATCTTGCCTCTTATCAATAATCCTTATTGCTTTCCAAGAAGGCACATTTAGATCTAGTACTGCCTTCATGTAGATCAAGGGATTGATTTCATGTATACTAGGTCCAGAGTCCGAAGACTCACCTAGTCTTATGAATATCTCTGGTTGTCACATAACCTCCCACTACAACGACATTCCGGTGTATAAACAGTGATAACAGTAGGTGCAGTTAGTGGTGTACCGCTACTTGGTTCGGCTGGTTCTCAGTCTTCTTCGTTCTCTCTCATTTCAAAGTTTCACGTCACTTTGGGCTTGTGGTTCATTACATAGTCTTCCTCTAAGAACCGGGCGTTAGAACTTATAACGTCCCTCTGGTTCATAGTACTATTGAACACACATCTTTTGTTCTTCCAGGATATTCTACAACCGCATTTGAATGCGCCGTTGTTTCCAGACATATCCATAGAACATAGGTAGTTCCGTATAACTCATGCTTTTACTATTTCTATAAGAGTTCCATTTCTTGTTTACGACACACCATTTCTACACTAAAAGTGTATGGTGTAGTCATTTGGGATCATCCCAACCTCTGATCAGTATGCCATGCATTCCTCAGACAGGTACTTGCCTCCGCGATCAAATCGCAGGCTACAAATGGATATACCTCGATGGTTCTCCACAATTGCTTAGTGTCCATTGACTTGTCAAAACACTTGCTTTTGTGGCACATCAGGTATTCTAATCCATTTCTCGAGTAATCATCAAATGAAGTACTCGTACCTTATTGTCTGAGTAGACATAGGTCTGCATACATTAGAGTCAATCAATTCTAATACTTGTTCGGATCTTATATCTTATATCCATAAAGGATTGCTTAGTCATGTTATCTTCCAAATAAGATTCTTAGGTCGGAAGGTCCACTCCTTCAACTTAATTGATCAAATATCAATTTTCGACCTTTGAACTTCTTATTTGAATAAACATGATTCACCATAAGAATCCACAAGTATAATTGATAAAGAAATCTCTTATTAGTAAAACGAGTTTTACTACGGTTCGTTGCATTGTGGTGGACTCAGGATCCATCATTTATATATTGCTAGCCAATGTACCAGAATAGATAATATCATTATTTCTTCTTATAATCATTAAATGATTAAAAGAAATAAAATATCCATTTATTAGAAATCCAGAACAAAGTTCTTTCTAATATGAAAGGTACATAAAAGCAATAACCCAAAATGAAATCCTATAAAATGTCCTCCACTGCAACTGCTGCCTCCTCTACACCATTGCCCATGTAGACTACGATTTCTTCTTTTCCAAGTCGTTGGGTTTCCTGGAACCCTTGCATTTAAAATGCACATACCGTCAGTGGTTCCATATCTACACACCAGGTTCCGGTAGATAATACCACTGACTATGTTTTACGACTAAAGAAAATTTCTTACTTTCTTTGAGAGGATAATCAGACTTCCAGTACCCAGACTGTTTGTATCGAGAATACATGCCTATTGGCTTTCTCGTCCCATCTCGTGGTCCAAGTAACTTAGAACCACTGGGTTTCTTTGCTTTCTTGTCCTTTCCCCCGATTCATGCCTTTAGGTTCGAAACCTTTGGCATTGGCTACAAGAGCTTGCGATTTCCGTCTCAACTCGTCTAAAAGGTCAATCATCTCAAAAACGTTTTTAAGCGTTTCCTCGAAGTGACTGCCTTTATGAGTATCCTCATCGCTTCTTGTCTAGCCGCCTATGTCAATAGGCTCGGAAGGATAAAGCTCATTGAGTACAACCTTGTACTCTTCAACAGTTTGGGTAATGTCTAGATCTCCATTCCAATCTTTTCATTTAGGGACCAGTGAGTTTAAAATCCTTACGTATCACAGAAAGTGGGTTCAAAGCCATTTCCTAATCTATGAGCACATATAATAACAAACAATCGATTTAATCTCCGATATTATCTCCCTCAAATAATATCATTAAACCACTAATCACCTCTAAAATCCCATCAGATAAGGCAAGCCACGTTCGTGTGGACGTTTACCTATCCAAATGATTTAGCAATTAGATTTGCTTCGGTCGTACATCAATTATAGCGTTACTTCGTTGGGAAGAATACTATAAAGCGTACCTAAGTGTAAACCATTACTCAGTATCTAAGAAGATTGTTTGGGACACGTATATTCACCGCAAGCCACGTTCGTGTGGACGTTTACGTTAACATACGCTCCTTTACTCCCTTCTATAACTGTCTACATCAATCGTTCCAAAATCCCATTCAATGTAGCAAGCCACGTTCGTGTGGACGTTTACTACACCAAAAGACTTTTACAATTGAAATCCAATTACTTGATCCATTCGATCTTGTAAATCAAGACGCAGAGAATCATAAGTGAAACTCGAAGTTTCTAACCAGTGATTCACCATGCGAACGACCCTATCTCTCATAAAATGAGGGAGCCGAGCAGACAGTCGATCTAGTCATAAAATGACACGAAAGTCTCTAGTTTGTGTCCTCGACATGACCAAGTGGCTTTGGCTCCATTCCACTCCCCGGGGTGAGAATGAGTCGACTTGAAATTGTTGGAAATCGATATCCCGGAATTAATAAATTAATTAAAATTAATTATCTAATTAATTCCGACCGAAATCCTTTGGAGATCGAATATCCGGGGTTGTCAAAGTGCGGAACGACAACTCCAATCGAAATCCCGGTTGCCGGAAATCCGCCACGAACCACTACGCGAAGCCGGACTCAACCAAACCCTAACCACGGGGATAGCCCGGGCTGTTCGGTCGAGCCCTCGTGTGGGGCTCGCGGCTGTCCTTGGCAGCCGCCTAGGGCTGCCCTTGGCAGCCCCCTATGCACGTCCAGCCGCCCCCGGTGATCGCACGACCAGCCACGGCGAACCGTGGCTTGCGATCACCACCAGCCACCGCCGCTCGAGTGGCGGTCCAGCCGCGTGAGCGGGGCTGCTCCAGCAGCACGCTGGTTGTGCACGGGCGATCGAGCTCGCCCTCGATCGAGTCTCGGCGTCCAGCCGAGGCTCGCCCCTCTCGACCCTCTCTTGTTCGAGCCGTTGAGCCGCCGGCGGTCCGGTGATCTTCGATCACCACCGCCCGGTTCAACCTCGACAAAGGTCGCGTTCTCGGATCTTGGTTCACGATATTTTTACGATAATTAAACGATAAAATCATAAAGAGGGTTTTACGATTTACCTCGTTCTCGTTGTTCGGAGAAACGAAGAACTCAATTTGACGACCTTGAGATCTTCCCACGTATTCCTTGCACTAGCTCGGACGTCGTGTGGGCGACGATCTACCGAACTCCATGGATCTCCTTCACGAACTCTCTAGACTAATCAAGTATGATTATCTTGTCTTGTCTAATTGTGAAGATCATGTAGTGCTTTTATAGGCTACGTAGGGGATCTTAAGGAGGTGGAATATTGGGCTTCCAATAATAGTGATTAAATTGAGCCCAAGCCCAAATCTATTAATCCTTACTATTATTAATTAATTCTATTTTCCACTATATAAAATTAATTGCACTCCCAATATTAAACCATATTATATCAAATAATATTTCTCCGGTAGTATTATTTATTCCGTGTATTTAAGATATAAATATCCATGAATAAAATTAATTTATTGCTAATTAATTTATTCATCTCTTATATCCGAGACTAGTACCATTCAACCTTAATTATTATGCGGAACGAATCCACCTGCAGGGTTTACATAATAATTCTTTATGAACTCATCTCGAGGATATTATCAACCCTTCCGGGATACACTTTCCCGTCAAGTATTCACGGCATGTCATATATAAAACATAGTGACCCAACTTAACCGGTAATTAACCCAATAATTAAATCGGTTAATTCCTTTGGTAAATCAAAGTCACTTATATTAAATATACACACCCGCAATAGTTTCGGGGATTAAGAATAAAATACACTGAGACTCGAATCGATTATCGCCGGCAATCCTAATCGATGAATCTCAACGATCCGCTCAATACACCAAGTGTACAAGTGTGATAAAATAATTAAGATAAATTATTTTCTCTCTCACACAACGACTATACCGATGGATTGGTCCGTGTCCATCTAGGTCGTGAGCAACTGTTCGATTAAATACGAGTAACCGATAGTATGATCTTCTGTGCGCCCATGCAACACCATACTAACTACAACGTATAAAATCCAGGACTATGATTTGCATATATTTAATTATAAATAATTAAACGCAAATAATTGTTTATTTATTAAATAGATTAATGGCAATGGATCGTGAGTTTCCTTTACTTAAATCTAGACATTAAGTACACAACTCCAACAATCTCCCACTTGTACTAAGGTCTAGTCATTTCCTCCAAACTCCCGACTCCCATACTCATCACGTGCTTAAGTTGTACTTCCAAGAAGTATTATGTGAATGAGCACTCTAGGTTGCCGCTCTGAAGTTATCTTGGTGACTACAGCGTCGTCTCCCTCGACGATGACTCGTATCAGGTGGTACTTGCACTATGTGTTATCTTACACTTATGGACTTGTGATCTTACCCATTTTCCACCGCACCGCTATACACATAGCCTTTGGCAAATTAAGAATCACCTCTAAGTCCCAGAGATTATCCCGGAGTTATACCAAAACTTCCGCTGCCTCTGAGGCCGCTATTTGGTTACCCATGGCAGAGTCCGATATTAAAACTTCCATGTTAAAACTCCTTCTCCTTAAATAGTGAAACACATAGCCTGATATCGACTTACACCGGTCCTCATTCGATTAGAAATCTAAGAGAATGTAATCCAAAGGAAATGCTCGTCTGCTCCGTAATCCAGAACATAGTTTCTAGTACTTCGAACGTACTTAAAATGTTCATTACAGTAGTCAAGTATTCCTTTCCAGGATTACCTTGATATCCTCCCACTATGCTCACTGCATAGCCGATATCAGGTTCTTGTTTTCAACAATGCATTTATTAAGCTTTCCACACTCAAAGTGTAGGAAACTGCTTTCATTGCTTCTATCTCCTTTTGTGTTCCTCAAACACATATCCTTAGATAGATGCATTCCGCCTCTGAAAGGTAACGAACCTTTCTCGGAATCTTGCATGTTAAAACGAACCATAATCATATATATGTAAGATGTCCAGGAGAAGTACAATGTTCTTTCCTAGAGATCCAAGATCTCAAGAACATGTCCAACTTCTTCCTTTATCTTTCATACTGATTTATCTAGACAACCATCATTTTATGTCTGACAACATCTTTACATTGTTACCAATGATAAAATGTTATCTACATAAAACCTCCGAGAAACACCACCTTGTTTCATCACGTTTCCAAAACACACGATTCGTCTATGCTTTGATGAATCCATAATGGACTATCTCATCAATTTGCAAGTACCACGAACTCAATGCTTTGTTCCAATTCATAAATGGATCAACTAAGCTTGTACTCTAAATGATCTTGCCTCTTTGCAATAATCCTTATTGCTTTCCAAGAAGGCACATTTAGATCTAGTACTGCCTTCATGTAGATCAAGGGATCGATTTCATGTATACTATGTCCATAGTCCGAAGACTCACCTAGTATTATGAATATCTCTGGTTGTCACACAACCTCCCACTACAACGGCATTCCGGTGTATAAACAGTGATAACAGTAGGTGCAGTTAGTGGTGTACCGCTACTCGGTTCGGCTGGTTCTAAGTCTTAATCTTTCTCTCTCATTTCAAAGTATCACGTCACTTTGGGCTTGTGGTTCATCAAATAGTCTTCCTCTAAGAACCGGGCGTTAGAACTTATAACGTCCTTCTGGTTCATAGTACTATTGAACACACATCTTTTGTTCTTCCAGGATATTCTACAACCGCATTTGAATGCGCCGTTGTTTCCAGACATATCCATAGAACATAGGTAGTTCCGTATAACTCATGCTTTTACTATTTCTATAAGAGTTCCATTTCTTGTTTACGACACACCATTTCTACACTAAAAGTGTATGGTGTAGTCATTTGGGATCATCCCAACCTCTGATCAATATGCCATGCATTCCTCAGACAGGTACTTGCCTCCGCGATCAAATCGCAGGCTATAAATGGATATACCTCGATGGTTCTCCACAATTCCTTAGTGTCTATTAACTTGTCAAAACACTTGCTTTTGTGGCACATCAGGTATTCTAATCCATTTCTCGAGTAATCATCAAATGAAGTACTCGTACCTTATTGTCTGAGTACACATAGGTCTGCATACATCAGATTCAATCAATTCTTATACTTGTCCGGATCTTATATCTTATATCCATAAAGGATTGCTTAGTCATGTTACCTTCCAAATTAGATTCTTAGGTCGGAAGGTCCACTCCTTCAACTTAATTGATCAAAATCAATTTTCGACCTTCGAACTTCTTATTTGAATAAACGTGACTTAGCATAAGAATCCACAAGCATAATTGATTTAATAAAGAAATCTCTTATTAGTAAAACGAGTTTCATACTACGGCTCGTTGCATCATGGTGGACTCAGGATTCATCATTTATATATTGCTAGCTAATGTACCAGAATAGATACTATCATTATTTCTTCTTATAACCATCAAATGATTAAAAGAAATAAAATATCCATTCATTAGAAATCCAGAACAAAGTTCTTTCTAATATGAAAAGTACATAAAAGCAATAACTCAAAATGAAATCCTATAAAATGTCCTCCATTGCAACAGCTGTCTCCTCTACAGCATTGCCCACATAGACTACGATCTTTTCTTTTCTAAGTCGTCGGGTTTCCTGGAACCTTTGCATTTAGAATGCACATACCGTCAGTGGTTCCATATCTACACACCAGGTTCCGGTAGATAATACCATTGACTATGTTTTACGACTAAAGAAAATTTCGTACTTTCTTTGAGAGGATAATCAGACTTCCAGTACCCAGACTGTTTGCATCAAGAACTCTTGCCTCTTGGCTTTCTCGTCCCATCTCGTGGTTCAAGTAATCTTAGAACCACTGGGTTTCTTTGCTTTCTTTTCCTTTCACCGATTCATGCCTTTAGGTTCGAAACCTTTGGCATTGGCTACAAGAGCTTGCGATTTCCGACTCAACTCGTCTAAAAGGTCAATCATCTCAAAAACGTTTTTAAGCGTTTTCTCGAAGCGACTGACCTTTATGAGTATCCTCATCGCTTCTTGTCTAGCCGCCTATGTCAATAGGCTCGGAAGGACAAAGCTCATTGAGTACAACCTTGTACTCTTCAACAGTTTGGGTAATGTCTAAATCTCTATTCTAATCATTACATTTAGGGACCAGTGAGTTTAAAATCCTTACGTATCACAGAAAGTGGGTTCAAAGCCATTTCCTAATCTATGAGCACATATAACAACAAACAATTGATTTAATCTCCGATATTATCTCCCTTTAATAATATCAGTAAATCACTAATTGCCTCTAAAATCCCATCAGGTAAAGCAAGCCACGTGGTGTGGACGTTTACCTACCCAAATGATTTAGCAATTAGTTTTGCTTCGGTCATACATCACTTATAGCGGAACTTCGTGGGGAAGAATACTATAATGCGTATCTAAGTGCAAACCATTACTCAGTACCAAAGTAAATCGTTTGGAACCGCTACATCACCGCAAGCCACGTGGTGTGGACGTTTACGATGACTTCACAATTCTTCACAATTCCTTACAACTGTCTACATCAATTAATCCAAAATCCGTTAGTATAGCAAGCCACGTGGTGTGGACGTTTACTACACCAAGAGACTTTTATAATTGACTCCCAATTACTTGATTCATTTAATCTTGTAAATCAAGACGCGGAGAATCATAAGTGAAACTCGAAGTTTCTAACCAGTGATTCACCATGCGAACGACCCTATCTCTCATAAATGAGGGAGCCGAGCAGACAATCGATCCACCTTCAAAAGATGGTACGACTGCCTCTAATTTGTGTCCTCGACATGACCAAGTGGCTTTGGCTCCATTCCACTCCCCGCGGTGAGAATGAGTCGACTTGAAGTCAGTTTTGGAAAGACAAATTAGGCATTGTTTGATAGACTTAATCAATGTTTCTCGTAAGAGGAATTACAAGAATTCTCCTCCAATGACTTATCTATATGAACTTCGAAAGTTCATAAAAGTCACCAAGAGAACAGCAATTGAGACCATGGATATGTTTCCATACCCTCTCCCACTTAGCTTTTTACAATAAAGGGATACGCTATCTAATGCATAATTAAATACACATAAGCATGCATACATGAAATAAAGCACATAGAATATTATCACATAATCAAAATAATACTAGAATATTATTTTCCGACTATTATGGCTTTATCGCATCTCCGTACGCATCTTCTAGTTTTTAGTCTTCGTTCTTTGAATGCTCCATGTGACGGGAATATTAATTCCAATATTTAAATCTATTTATTTTTAATAAATCCAAAAGTTACTTAATTCGAAAATTAAGTCAATCGAATAAATCAAAAATAAAATTAAATATTATTAATATTTTTATTTATTTATTTTCCTATCTAATTCTATTAAATCTCTAGAATAATCTATCCAAGACCCACTTGGAATATTCTAGAAGACTTCTATAATAGAATAAGGAAATAAAATAAATTAGGACTCTTAATCCTTCCAAATTAATTCCTTTCCTAATCTATTAAAAATTCCAAAGGAATAATTAAATAGGAAAAATTAATTAAGGACTCTTCTACTTTCCAAAATTAATTAAATTCCATGTCCATGAAAATTCCCATAAAATAGGAATAATCAACTAGGAAATAAATTAATTTTAATAATTAATTATTTTCCTTTCTAATTCCATTAAATCTCTAGAATCCTATTCCAAGTAGAACTTAGAATATTCTAGAAGACTTCCATAATAGAATAAGGAAATAAATTAATTCCAATTAATTCTTTTCCTATTTCCATGAGAATTCCCAAAAATAGGAATACTCAAAATAGGAAAACCGAATCAATTTAGGAAAGTTGGATCTTTACCGGGATTAACACGGAATGGGGATTTCCGGTCTATCCCCGAGCTCGGCCGAGGAGCACGCCCACCACCGCCACCACCCAACCGGCGCGCCACCACCGCCGGTGACATCGCACGGCCGAGGGTGCGGTCGAGTGCCCCCCACGCGCTCGATCCATGGTTCGGCTATGGGGATAGCCGAACCGAGCCCTAACCCTCTCTTCGTCTCCTCCGTCACACTTTTCCGGTCGTCGTTTTGTTCTCGATCCAACGTAAAATAAATTACAAATTTATTACTACGCTATCCGGTATCGATTCTCTACAAAAACGACCTCAAACAATTTCCGGAAAAATTAAGAACAAGCATTCACCACACAAGAACGAATATTGACATCACCGAGAGTTTAATAATCAAGAACATTATTATGACATTAATTAATAAAAATTAAATCTAGCCATAATAATCGGAAACCCTGCAAGGTAGAACAATTTATCGAAAAATACCATGAACTAAAACCAACTCTCTGATACCAATTGTTGGAAATCGATATCCCGGAATTAATAAATTAACTAAAATTAATTCCGACCGAAATCCTTTGGAGATCGAATATCCGGGGTTGTCAAAGTGCGGAACGACAACTCCAATCGAAATCCCGGTTGCCGGAAATCCGCCACGAACCACTACGCGAAGCCGGACTCAACCAAACCCTAACCACGGGGATAGCCCGGGCTGTTCGGTCGAACCCTCGTGTGGGGCTCGCGGCTGTCCTTGGCAGCCGCCTAGGGCTGCCCTTGGCAGCCCCCTATGCACGCCCAGCCGCCCCCGGTGATCGCACGACCAGCCACGGCGAACCGTGGCTTGCGATCACCACCAGCCACCGCCGCTCGAGCGGCGGTCCAGCCGCGTGAGCGGGGCTGCTCCAGCAGCCCGCTGGTTGTGCACGGGCGATCGAGCTCGCCCTCGATCGAGTCTCGGCGTCCAGCCGAGGCTCGCCCCTCTCGACCCTCTCTTGTTCGAGCCGTTGAGCCGCCGGCGGTCCAGTGATCTTCGATCACCACCGCCCGGTTCAACCTCGACAAAGGTCGGGTTCTCGGATCTTGGTTCACGATATTTTTACGATAATTAAACGATAAAATCATAAAGAGGGTTTTACGATTTACCTCGTTCTCGTTGTTCGGAAAAACGAAGAACTCAATTTGACGACCTTGAGATCTTCCCACGTATTCCTTGCACTAGCTCGGACGTCGTGTGGGCGACGATCTACCGAACTCCATGGATCTCCTTCACGAACTTTCTAGACTAATCAAGTATGATTATCTTGTCTTGTCTAATTGTGAAGACCATGTAGTGCTTTTATAGGCTACGTAGGGGATCTTAAGGAGGTGGAATATTGGGCTTCCAATAATAGTGATTAAATTGAGCTCAAGCCCAAATCTATTAATCCTTACTATTATTAATTAATTCTATTTTCCACTATATAAAATTAATTGCACTCCCAATATTAAACCATATTATATCAAATAATATTTCTCCGGTAGTATTATTTATTCCGTGTATTTAAGATATAAATATCCATGAATAAAATTAATTTATTGCTAATTAATTTATTCATCTCTTATATCCGAGACTAGTACCATTCAACCTTAATTATTATGCGGAACGAATCCACCTGCAGGGTTTACATAATAATTCCTTATGAACTCATCTCGGGGATATTATCAACCCTTCCGGGATACACTTTCCCGTCAAGTATTCACGGCATGTCATATATAAAACATAGTGACCCAACTTAACCGGTAATTAACCCAATAATTAAATCGGTTAATTCCTTTGGTAAATCAAAGTCACTTATATTAAATATACACACCCGCAATAGTTTCGGGGATTAAGAATAAAATACACTGAGACTCGAATCGATTATCGCCGGCAATCCTAATCGATGAATCTCAACGATCCGCTCAATACACCAAGTGTACAAGTGTGATAAAATAATTAAGATAAATTATTTTCTCTCTCACACAACGACTATACCGATGGATTGGTCCGTGTCCATCTAGGTCGTGAGCAACTGTTCGATTAAATACGAGTAACCGATAGTATGATCTTCTGTGCGCCCATGCAACACCATACTAACTACAACGTATAAAATCCAGGACTATGATTTGCATATATTTAATTATAAATAATTAAACGCAAATAATTGTTTATTTAATTAAATAGATTAATGGCAATGGATCGTGAGTTTCCTTTACTTAAATCTAGACATTAAGTACACAACTCCAACAGAAATCAGTTTTGGAAAGACAAATTAGGCATTGTTTGATAAACTTAATCAATGTTTCTCGTAAGAGGAATTACAAGAATTCTCCTCCAATGACTTGTCTATACGAACTTCAAAAGTCCATAAAAGTCACCAAGAGAACAGCAATGGAGACCATGGATATGTTTCCATACCCTCTCCCACTTAGCTTTTTACAATAAAGGGATACGCTATCTAATGCATAATTAAATACACATAAGCATGCATACATGAAATAAAGCACATAGAATATTATTTTCCGACTATTATGGCTTTATCGCATCCCCGTACGCATCTTCTAGTCTTCAGTCTTCGTTCTTGAATGCTCTATGTGACGGGAATATTAATTCCAATATTTAAATCTATTTATTTTTAATAAATCCAAAAGTTACTTAATTCGAAAATTAAGTCAATCGAATAAATCAAAAATAAAATTAAATATTATTAATATTTTTATTTATTTATTTTCCTATCTAATTCTATTAAATCTCTAGAATAATCTATCCAAGACCCACTTGGAATATTCTAGAAGACTTCTATAATAGAATAAGGAAATAAAATAAATTAGGACTCTTCTTCTTTCCAAAATTAATTAATTTCTATGTCCATGAAAATTCCCATAAAATAGGAATAATCAAATAGGAAATAAATTAATTTAATAATTAATTATTTTCCTTTCTAATTCCATTAAATCTCTAGAATCCTATTCCAAGTAGAACTTAGAATATTCTAGAAGACTTCCATAATAGAATAAGGAAATAAATTAATTCCAATTAATTCTTTTCCTATTTCCATGAGAATTCCAAAAAAAAAGGAATACTCAAAATAGGAAAACCGAATCAATTAGGAAAGTGAATCTAGGTAGGAGAACACGAGATCACGAGGACCCCACGCCCCCCACCATCGATCGCCAGCCGGGGAGGAGCGCCGCCGCCACCTCAGCCCACGCGCCACCACCACCGGTGGCCGGCGTGGCCGAGGGTTCCGGCGGGCAGCCCCCACGCCCCCCTTCGATCGATCCTCATGGGATCGATCATCATGATCGATCCCCGGTCCTCCCTCTCTTCGTCTCCCCCGTCACACTTTTCCGATCGTCGTTTCGGAATCGATCCAACGTAAATAATTTTAATTATCCGGTATCGATTCTCTACATGAAATCGACCTCATACAATTTCCGGAAAAATAAGAACAAGCATTCACCACACAAGAACAAATATTGACATCACCGAGAGTTTAATAATCAAGAGAAATATTATGACATTAATTATCAATAATTAAATCTAGCCATAATAATCGGAAACCCTGCAAGGTAGAACAATTTATCGAAAAATACCATGAACTAAAACCAACGCTCTGATACCAATTGTTGGAAATCGATATCCCGGAATTAATAAATTTAAATAAATAAATTATCTAATTAATTCCGACCGAAATCCTTCGGAGATCGAATATCCGGAGTTGTCAAATTGCGGAACGACAACTCCAATCGACTCCCAGTTGCCGGAACATCTCGCCACGAACCACCGCGTATATCCGGATTCAACCAAAACCCTAACCGCGGCTAAGCCGCGGCTGTTCGGTCGAGCCCATGCACGGGGCTCGCGGCTGATCACGGCAGCCGCCTAGGGCTTCCCTTGGCAGCCCGCTGGGCATGCTTGAACCCTCACGGACAGCCCCCGTCAAACCCTAGCAGCGGCACGAGCCGCCACCGTTCGATTGAGGCGCGCGCACGTCACCGGACGTGCGCTAGGGTTCAGCCCGCTAGGCACGCCCCAGCTGCCCCCAGGTGATCGAGCTCCAGCCACGGTGGAACTCGTGGCTCACGATCACCCCAGCTGCCGCCAGCCACTGCCGCGCGAGCGGCGGTCCAGCCGTGCGAGCGGCAGCCCCTCCGCGTGAACGGAGGCAGCGCCGTGCGAGCGGCGCTGGGCTGTCCAGCCGGCGTGCTCACGGGGATCCACCTCTTGCCGTGGATTCCTAGCCGCGGCGGTCCGGGGATCCTCGATCCCCATCGCCCGACACATCCTCGGTTTGGATCTCCGTCCCTCGGATCTTGGTTCACGATATTTTTACGATAATTAACGATAAAATCATAAAGAGGGTTTTACGATTTACCTCGTTCTCGTTGTTCGGAAAAACGTAGAACTCAATTTGACGACCTTGAGATCTTCCCACGTATTCCTTGCACTAGCTCGGACGTCGTGTGGGCGACGATCTACCGAACTCCATGGATCTCCCTCTCTACTTTCTCTCTCTAGAATTGTGATCTTCAACTTATGAGAATAGAGAAGACCATGTAGTGCTTTTATAGGCTACGTAGGGGATCTTAAGGAGGTGGAATATTGGGCTTCCAATATTAATGATTAAATTGAGCCCAAGCCCAAATCCATTAATCCCATTAATATTAATTAATTTATTTTCCACTATATAAATTAATTGCACTCCCAATATTAAACCATATTATATCAAATAATATTTCTCCGGTAGTATTATTTATTCCGTGTATTTAAGATATAAATATCCATGAATAAAATTAATTTATTGCTAATTAATTTATTCATCTCTTATTTCCGAGACTAGTACCATTCAACCTTAATTATTATGCGGAACAAATCCACCTGCAGGGTTTACATAATAATTCCTTATGAACTCATCTCGGGGATATTATCAACCCTTACGGGATACACTTTCCCGTCAAGTATTCACGGCATGTCATATATAAAACATAGTGACCCAACTTAACCGGTAATTAACCCAATAATTAAATCGGTTAATTCCTTTGGTAAATCAAAGTCACTTATATTAAATATACACACCCGCAATAGTTTCGGGGATTAAGAATAAAATACACTGAGACTCGAATCGATTATCGCCGGCAATCCTAATCGATGAATCTCAACGATCCGCTCAATACACCAAGTGTACAAGTGTGATAAAATAATTAAGATAAATTATTTTCTCTCTCACACAACGACTATACCGATGGATTGGTCCGTGTCCATCTAGGTCGTGAGCAACTGTTCGATTAAATACGAGTAACCGATAGTATGATCTTCTGTGCGCCCATGCAACACCATACTAACTACAACGTATAAAATCCAGGACTATGATTTGCATATATTTAATTATAAATAATTAAACGCAAATAATTGTTTATTTAATTAAATAGATTAATGGCAATGGATCGTGAGTTTCCTTTACTTAAATCTAGACATTAAGTACACAACTCCAACAGAAATCAGTTTTGGAAAGACAAATTAGGCATTGTTTGATAAACTTAATCAATGTTTCTCGTAAGAGGAATTACAAGAATTCTCCTCCAATGACTTGTCTATACGAACTTCAAAAGTCCATAAAAGTCACCAAGAGAACAGCAATGGAGACCATGGATATGTTTCCATACCCTCTCCCACTTAGCTTTTTACAATAAAGGGATACGCTATCTAATGCATAATTAAATACACATAAGCATGCATACATGAAATAAAGCACATAGAATATTATTTTCCGACTATTATGGCTTTATCGCATCCCCGTACGCATCTTCTAGTCTTCAGTCTTCGTTCTTGAATGCTCTATGTGACGGGAATATTAATTCCAATATTTAAATCTATTTATTTTTAATAAATCCAAAAGTTACTTAATTCGAAAATTAAGTCAATCGAATAAATCAAAAATAAAATTAAATATTATTAATATTTTTATTTATTTATTTTCCTATCTAATTCTATTAAATCTCTAGAATAATCTATCCAAGACCCACTTGGAATATTCTAGAAGACTTCTATAATAGAATAAGGAAATAAAATAAATTAGGACTCTTCTTCTTTCCAAAATTAATTAATTTCTATGTCCATGAAAATTCCCATAAAATAGGAATAATCAAATAGGAAATAAATTAATTTAATAATTAATTATTTTCCTTTCTAATTCCATTAAATCTCTAGAATCCTATTCCAAGTAGAACTTAGAATATTCTAGAAGACTTCCATAATAGAATAAGGAAATAAATTAATTCCAATTAATTCTTTTCCTATTTCCATGAGAATTCCAAAAAAAAGGAATACTCAAAATAGGAAAACCGAATCAATTAGGAAAGTGAATCTAGGTAGGAGAACACGAGATCACGAGGACCCCACGCCCCCCACCATCGATCGCCAGCCGGGGAGGAGCGCCGCCGCCACCTCAGCCCACGCGCCACCACCACCGGTGGCCGGCGTGGCCGAGGGTTCCGGCGGGCAGCCCCCACGCCCCCCTTCGATCGATCCTCATGGGATCGATCATCATGATCGATCCCCGGTCCTCCCTCTCTTCGTCTCCCCCGTCACACTTTTCCGATCGTCGTTTCGGAATCGATCCAACGTAAATAATTTTAATTATCCGGTATCGATTCTCTACATGAAATCGACCTCATACAATTTCCGGAAAAATAAGAACAAGCATTCACCACACAAGAACAAATATTGACATCACCGAGAGTTTAATAATCAAGAGAAATATTATGACATTAATTATCAATAATTAAATCTAGCCATAATAATCGGAAACCCTGCAAGGTAGAACAATTTATCGAAAAATACCATGAACTAAAACCAACGCTCTGATACCAATTGTTGGAAATCGATATCCCGGAATTAATAAATTTAAATAAATAAATTATCTAATTAATTCCGACCGAAATCCTTCGGAGATCGAATATCCGGAGTTGTCAAATTGCGGAACGACAACTCCAATCGACTCCCAGTTGCCGGAACATCTCGCCACGAACCACCGCGTATATCCGGATTCAACCAAAACCCTAACCGCGGCTAAGCCGCGGCTGTTCGGTCGAGCCCATGCACGGGGCTCGCGGCTGATCACGGCAGCCGCCTAGGGCTTCCCTTGGCAGCCCGCTGGGCATGCTTGAACCCTCACGGACAGCCCCCGTCAAACCCTAGCAGCGGCACGAGCCGCCACCGTTCGATTGAGGCGCGCGCACGTCACCGGACGTGCGCTAGGGTTCAGCCCGCTAGGCACGCCCCAGCTGCCCCCAGGTGATCGAGCTCCAGCCACGGTGGAACTCGTGGCTCACGATCACCCCAGCTGCCGCCAGCCACTGCCGCGCGAGCGGCGGTCCAGCCGTGCGAGCGGCAGCCCCTCCGCGTGAACGGAGGCAGCGCCGTGCGAGCGGCGCTGGGCTGTCCAGCCGGCGTGCTCACGGGGATCCACCTCTTGCCGTGGATTCCTAGCCGCGGCGGTCCGGGGATCCTCGATCCCCATCGCCCGACACATCCTCGGTTTGGATCTCCGTCCCTCGGATCTTGGTTCACGATATTTTTACGATAATTAACGATAAAATCATAAAGAGGGTTTTACGATTTACCTCGTTCTCGTTGTTCGGAAAAACGTAGAACTCAATTTGACGACCTTGAGATCTTCCCACGTATTCCTTGCACTAGCTCGGACGTCGTGTGGGCGACGATCTACCGAACTCCATGGATCTCCCTCTCTACTTTCTCTCTCTAGAATTGTGATCTTCAACTTATGAGAATAGAGAAGACCATGTAGTGCTTTTATAGGCTACGTAGGGGATCTTAAGGAGGTGGAATATTGGGCTTCCAATATTAATGATTAAATTGAGCCCAAGCCCAAATCCATTAATCCCATTAATATTAATTAATTTATTTTCCACTATATAAATTAATTGCACTCCCAATATTAAACCATATTATATCAAATAATATTTCTCCGGTAGTATTATTTATTCCGTGTATTTAAGATATAAATATCCATGAATAAAATTAATTTATTGCTAATTAATTTATTCATCTCTTATTTCCGAGACTAGTACCATTCAACCTTAATTATTATGCGGAACAAATCCACCTGCAGGGTTTACATAATAATTCCTTATGAACTCATCTCGGGGATATTATCAACCCTTACGGGATACACTTTCCCGTCAAGTATTCACGGCATGCCATATATAAAATATAGTGACCCAACTTAACCGGTAATTAACCCAATAATTAAATCGGTTAATTCCTTTGGTAAATCAAAGTCACTTATATTAAATATACACACCCGCAATAGTATCGGGGATTAAGAATAAAATACTCAGAGATTTAAATCGATTATCGCCGGCAATCCTAATCGATAAATCTCAAACGATCCGCTCAATACACCAAGTGTACAAGTGTGATAAAATAATCAAGATAGATTATTTTCTCTCTCACACAACGACTATACCGATGGATTGGTCCGTGTCCATCTAGGTCGTGAGCAACTTTTCGATTAAATACGAGTAACCGATAGTATGATCTTCTGTGTGTCCATACAACACCATACTAACTACAACGTATAAAATCCAGGACTATAATTTGCATATATTTAATTATAAATAATTAAATGCAAATAATTGTTTATTTAATTAAATAGATTAATGGCAATGGATCGTGAGTTTCCGTTACTTAAATCTAGACATTAAGTACACAACTCCAACATGATTGTCGAAATTGCGGAACCGACAACCCAATCGAAATCCCGACTGCTGGAGAAACCACGAGCACCCTACGTGACCGGAGGCCCGACCGAACACCGCCACGGGAAAACCCGCGGCTGCCAGCCGAGCCCCCACGAGGGGGGGTCGCGATCGCTCCGTGCGATCGCTGGGGATGCTCGTAGCATCCCCGCAGCGAGTCCTTGATTCGCTGCCCGTGAAGGGTGGCTCGCTCACGCGAGCCGCTACGGGAATCCCCGCAGCAACGCACGAGCGGCTGCGGGTCCAGCCCGCAGCACCCCGCGATCGAACCCTAGGTTCGATCGCATCCCCGGCTCCCAGTCGGGGCTTCTCACGTCCGCGATCCCCAACGGGGATCTTCGAACGCCGCGGTCCAGTGGTCTTCGACCACCACCGCCGGTCGACCCTCGTTCCGGGGTTCGTCCCTTGGATCTTGTTCTACGGTATTTTCACGATAATTAATGGATTAAATCATACAAGGGGTTTTACGATTTACCTCGTTCTCGTTGTTCGGAAAAACGAAGAACTTAGTTGAAGACCTTGAGATCTTCCCACGTATTCCTTGCACTAGCTTGAACGTCGTGTGGGCGAAGATCCTCCGAACTCCATGGATCTCCTTCTCTTTCTTTCTCTCTCTAGAATTGTGATCTTCAAGTTATGAGAATAGAGAAGACCATGTAGTGCTTTTATAGGCTACGTAGGAGACCTTAAGGAGGTGGAATATTGGGCTTCTAATATTAATGATTAAATTGAGCCCAAGCCTAAATCTATTAATCGATTAATATTAATTATATAATTACTTCCACTATATAAATATAATTGCACTCCCAATATTTACCATATTATATCAAATAATATTCTCCGGTAGTATTATTTATTCCACATGTTTAATATATAAATGTCCATGAATAAATTATATTTATTGCTAATATTATTTATTCATCTCTTATAATCCCGAGAATAGTACCATTCAACTTTATTATCATGCGGATCAAATCCACTTGCAAGGTTTACATGATAATCCTTATGAGCTCATCTCGGGGACATTATCAACCCTGTCGAGGACATGCTTTCCCGTCAAGAATTCACAGCATGTCATACATAAAATACAGTGACCCAACTTTACCGGTAATGGACCGGTTATTCTAATAAGTCAATTCCTTTGGAAAATCAAAGTCAGTAATATTATATGCACACACCCGCAATAATATCAGGGATTAAGAATAGAATACTCAGAGATTTAAATCGATTATCAACGGCAATCCTAATCGATAAATCTCAAGCAGATCCGCTCAATACACCAAGTGTACAAGTATAATAAAATAATCAAGACCAATTATTTTCTCACTTATACAACGACTATACCGATGGATTGGTCCTTGTCCATCTAGGTCGTGAGCAACTGTTCGATTATATACGAGTAACCGATAGAATGATCTTCCGTGTGACGACGCACACCATACTAACTACAACGTGTATAATCTAGGACTATAGTTTGCATTAAATGCAAATGATTGTTTATTATTAATTAGGATAAATGCTTTAGACGGAGTTCAGATGTTACTTAAATCTAGACATTAAGTATACAACTCCATCAATCTCCCACTTATACTAAGGTTTAGTCGCTCTCTCCCAAACATCTGACGCCCATACCATCCACGTGCCTACTGAACTCTTTCGCTCGCAGGGCCTTAGTGAACGAGTACTCTAGGGTGTTCCCCGATGCTATCTAGGTAACGACTATATCGCCTCGCTGACGATACCTTGAATCAGGTGGTACTTGCTCTATGTGTTATCTTCACACTATAGACTCGTGGTTCCATTGTTTGTCACTGCACCGCTATTGTCACAATAGCATTGGGAAAACAAGGTACCACATCTAAGTCCTGGAGAAATCTCCGGAGTCACACCGATCCTTTAGCTGCCTTAAAGGCTGCTACCTATTCGGTTTCCGTGGTAGAGTCCGTAATGCACTGCATTACACTCTTCAATTCGAGATCTCCATTTCTTAGTGTTGGAAATCGATATCCCGGGCTATTAAAATTTGCGGAAAAATAACCCGAACGAAATCCTTCATCGCCGGAGATTGGATCCCCGACTCATCCGCAGGAGTCCGACCTTTGGAGACTACGCGCCCGAAAACACGCAGCCCGCCCCCAGCCGATTTTCTCCCGCGAGTCGGATCCATGAACGCGAACCACCGTATGACGGAGCCGGGCCCGACGAGAGGTCTACCGCGGACAAGCCGCGGCAAAACCCTAGCCGAGCCCCCGCCGCGAGGGGCTCGCGATCGCGCACTTGCGATCGCTGGGGCTGCCCAGCAGCCCCCGGTGGTGAGTCCGGCGACTCACCACCATCGCCGGAGGAGGGGCGGTCAGCCCCCAGCTGACCCGCCGCGGCTCCAGCCGCGGCTTTCCCCGCGATCGACCTCACGGTCGATCGCATGCCCCGGCTCCAGCCGGGGCTCCTCCGTCGCGCATAGCCGCCGGTCGAGGTGGCTGGGGGGACCAGCTGCCGTGGCACCAGCCCACGGCGGTCTCCCCGCGATCGACTCACGGTCGATCGCTTGCCCCGGCGGTCCAGCCGGGGCTCCCTCGTCCGTGCGCCGCGATCGAACCCTAGGGTTCGATCGCCCCCTCGGCTCCAAGCCGAGGGTTCTTCGATCTTCGCCGGGGATCTCGAATCCCCGTCCCCGAAGTTTGTACGTTTATCCGGATCGTGTGTTCATGTATTTACTACGATTAATTCACACGAAATCATAAAAAGAGGGTTTATGATTTTACCTTCGATTCGTTGTGCGGAGAAACGAAATCAAACACCTTTGATGACCTTGCGATCTTCCCACGTATTCCTTGCACTCCGTTCGAACGTCGTGTGGGCGACGATCTATCGAACTCCTATGGATCTTCCTCACTCTCAAGACTTTATGATTGGCGTAGGTCAATTAATTGTTATGAAAAGTGAAGACCATGTAGTGCTTATATAGGCTACGTAGGGGATCATAAGGAGAATAAATATTGGGCTTCTAAATATTGAAGATTAAATTGGGTCCAACCCAAATCCATTAATCCTTATCAATATTAAATTTTATTTATTTTCCACTATATAAATAAAATTGCACTCCCAATATTATTCCATATTATATCAAATAATATTTCTCCGGTAGTATTATATATTCCGTGTATTTAAGATTTAAATATCCATGAATAAATTTATTTATTGCTCAATAAATATTATTCATCTCTTATATCCGAGACTAGTACCATTCAACCTTAATTATTATGCGGATTAAATCCACCTGCAGGGTTTACATAATAATTCCTTATGAACTCATCTCGGGGATATTATCAACCCTTACGGGATACACTTTCCCGTCAAGTATTCACGGCATGCCATATATAAAATATAGTGACCCAACTTAACCGGTAATTAACCCAATAATTAAATCGGTTAATTCCTTTGGTAAATCAAAGTCACTTATATTAAATATACACACCCGCAATAATATCGGGGATTAAGAATAAAATACACTGAGACTCAAATCGATTATCGCCGGCAATCCTAATCGATGAATCTCAAGCTGATCCGCCCAATACACCAAGTGTACAAGTGTGATAAAATAATTAAGATAAATTATTTTCTCTCTCACACAACGACTATACCGATGGATTAGTTCGTGTCCATCTAGGTCGTGAGCAACTGTTCGATTAAATACGAGTAACCGATAGTATGATCTTCTGTGTGCCCATGCAACACCATACTAACTACAACGTATAAAATCCAGAACTATATTTTGCATATTTAATTAAATGCAAATAATTGTTTATTAATTAAATAGGTTAAATGCTATGATAGGGAGTTTACCGATACTTAAATCTAGACATTAAGTACACAACTCCAACACTTAGTGTGAACACATAGCCTGAATTCGACTTTCAACTTTCCCTCTGCGATAAGAAATCCGAATTAGTGTAACCCACAGGAAATTGCTCGACTGATCACAACAGTCCAATGTTCCTTTCCAGGGTTACTCTGATATCTCGCCACTATGCTCCCGGTATAGCAAATATCAGGTCTCGTACATAACATACATTAAGCTTCCATAGCCGAAGCGTAGGGAACTTCTTTCATTTCTTCTATCTCCTTTTGTGTTTGACACACATCCTTAGATAGATAGATTCCATGTCTGAAGGGTGAAAACCTTTCTTGGGAATCTTGTATGTTACACGAGTCAGAATCTTGTCTATGTATGAAGCTTGGGATAGGTACAATGTTCTTCTCTTGTGATCCATCATAACTTTTATCACAAGAACATGTCCAACCTCTCCTAAGTCCTTCATATCGAATTGTCTAGAACAACCATCCCTTTATGCCCGATAACATTTTCACATTGTTGCCAATTAGAAAATATCGTCTACATAAAGCACGAGAAACCACTTTGTTTCCATCACGTTTCCAATACACATACAATTTGTCCATGCTTTGAATAAATCCACAACGGATTATCAAATCGCATGTTCCATGATCTTGTAGCTTGTTTCAATCCATAAATGGATCAACTGAGCTTGCACACTAAAAGTTCTCGCCCCTTAGCAATGAATCCTACTGGTTATTTCATAAATGGTTCCGTCAAGACTTCCATTTAAGGAAAGCTGTCTCGACAACCATTTTACCACACCTCATAATCCATATGAGATGTTAAGAGTATCCAGATTGACTTTAGCATTGCTACCGGCGAAATGTCATCATTTCACAACAAGCTTTGCTTTGAAGGCTTCGACCTTCCCGTCATATCCTCTCTTTGTCTTGTAGACCCATTTACCCGATTGGCTTTTCGCCTTTCGGTGGTTTTACAAGATCCCAGACTTTATTAGAATCCTTAGATTCTATTTCGGATTTCATCGCCTTTTCCAAGAAGGCGCATTTAGATCTTGTACTGCCTCATCATAGATCTAGGGATCGATTTCATGTACTCCAGGTGCCGAGTCCGAAGACTCACCCAGTACCACGAATCTTTTTCGGTTGTCTCACAACCCTTCCACTACGACGGCGTTCCGATGTATTAACAGTGATAACATGTGCAGGTTCTAGTGGTGTACTACTCGGTTCGGCTGGTTCTAAGTCTCGATCATTCTCTCTCATTCTCATCAAGTATCACATCACTTTTGGGCTTGTGGTTCATCACATAGCCTTCCTCTAAGAACCGGGCGTTAGAACTTTTAACGACCTTCTGGTCCTTAGGACTATAGAACACACAACTTTTGTTCTTCTAGGATATCCTACAAACAACCGCATTTCCGTATGAGGTTCTAAGAACCAAGTTTAGGATGTGCGCCGATGTTTCCAAGGCATATCCCTAGAACATAAAGGTAAGTCCGAATAACTCTATCGTTTTCACCATTCCCATAAGAGTCCTTTTCCTTCTTTCTGACACACCATTCCTTAGAGGAGTAAATGGTACAGTCAGTTGGGAGTTAATCCCATTCTCTGATTAGTATGCCTTGAATTCTCCAGACAGGTATATGCCTCCACAATCCATTCGTAGGCATTTAATGGATTTACCATGAAGGTTCTCCACAAGAGCTTTGTACTCCTTGAACTAGTCAAAGTACTTGCTTTTATGGCGCATCAGGTACCTAAATCCATATCTCGAGTAATCATCAAAGATGAAATACTCGTACCCTCCTCATGTCTGAGTAGACATAGGTCCGCATACATCAGAGTGAATCAAATCCAATACTTGTCCGGATCTATAGCTTATAACCTTAAAAGGTTACTTGGTCATTTATTACCATCCAAAATCGATTCATAGGTAGGAAGGTCCTCTCCTTCAACACCACTTATTAAACCATCAGTTGTTCAACCTTTGAATCCCATTTGGATTAATATGACCTAGCTTAAGATACCACAAATATAATTGATTCATCCTAGATGGTTCCTTTCTCTTATTGGTTTTAGATAATGTATTACTAGTTTCGGTTTGTTGCATCGTGGTAGACTCAGGATTTAACATATACAAATTGTTAACCAATGTGCCAGAACAGATATTATCATCTATTCTTCTTATAATCATCGAATGATCAGAAGAAATAGAATATCCATTTCTTTAGAAACTGAAATCAAATTCTTTCTAAATCTTGACACATAAAGACAATGTATAAAATCTTTTCATTACTTCAATAGTAAATGAATCTCTCCCACTGCAATAGCCGCCACCTTCGCAGCATTGCCCATGTAGATGGTGATTTTTTCCTTTCCAAGTCGCCGGGTTTCCTGGAACCCTTGCATACAAATGCAAAACATGATCAGTGGCCTTCGTATCTACACACCAAGTGCTGGTAGATATCACCACTTAAAATGTATCATCGACTAAGGAAAAATTCACTCCTTGTTTTTATGAGAGGAAAATCAGTCTTCCAGTGCCCAGACTGTTTGCAACGGAAGTACTTGCCTTGCGGCATACTTATCCCATTCTCGTGGTTCAAAACTAGGAACACTAGGTTTTCGTATCTTGCTTCTTCTTTTCCATCTACCCGTTCATAGGTTCAAAACCATTTCTTGACACGGGAGGACAAAGATAATGAAGTACATATTTGTACTTATTCAGCAGTTAGGACATCGTCCATATTTCGATTCCAATCAACATTCTAAGGGTCATTGAGTATAATTGCTTTATCGTATATTCACATAGTAGGGCAAAGTCATTTCTAACCTATAAGAACATAATACAAACAATCGATTTAATCTGCGATATTATCTCCCTCAAATAATATCATTAAATCACTAACTGCATCTAAAATCCCATAAGATATGGCAAGCCACGTTGTGTGGACGTTTACCTACCCAAATGATTTAGCAATTAGATTTGCTTCGGTCGTACATCAATTATAGCGTAACTTCGTTGGGAAGGATACTATAAAGCGTACTTATGTGTAAACCATTACTCAGTACTAAGGTGAGTCGTTTGGAACCGCAACATCACCGCAAGCCACGTTGTGTGGACGTTTACGATAACTCACAATCCTTCACAACTCCCTATAACTGTCTACATCAATTTGATGGAGTAGTATACTTAATGTCTAGATTTGAGTATTCTGAACTGCTTGTACACTTTCATTTACCTATTAAATACAAACATTCATTTGTTTTTAATTATTGTTAATTAAATATATGCAAATTATAGTCCTGGATTTTATACGTTGTAGTTAGTATGGTGTTGCATGGGCACACAGAAGATCATACTATCGGTTACTCGTATTTAGTCGAACAGTTGCTCACGACCTAGATGGACACGGACCAACCCATCGGTATAGTCGTTGTGTGAGAGAGAAAATAATTTATCTTAATTATTTTATCACACTTGTACACTTGGTGTATTGAGCGGATCGATTGAGACTCATCAATTAGGATTGCTCGGCGATAATTGATTTGAGACTCAGTGTATTATATTCTTAATCCCCGATATTATTGCGGGTGTGTATATTTAATATAAGTGACTTTGATTTGCCAAAGGAATTAACCGATTTAATTATTGGGTTGATTACCGGTCAAGTTGGGTCACTATATTTTATATATGGCATGCCGTGAATAATTGACCGGACAGTGTATCCCGGAAGGGTTGATAATATCCCCGAGATGAGCTCAAAAGGATTTATTATGTAAACCTCGCGAGTGGATTTAATTCCGCATAATAAATAAGGTTGAGTGGTACTAGTCTCGGATAAAAGAGATGAATAAATTTATTAAGCAATAAATAAATTTTATTCATGGATATTTATATCTTAAATACACGGAATAAATAATACTACCGGAGAAATATTATTTGGATATAATATGGTTTAATATTGGGAGTGCAATTAATTTATATAGTGGAAAATAAATTAATTAATATTAATGGGAGATTAATAGATTTGGGCTTGGGCTCAATTTAATCATTAATATTGGAAGCCCAATATTCCACCTCCTTTAGATCCCCTACATTGCCTATAAAAGCACTACATGGTCTTCTCTATTCTCATAACTTGAAGATCACAATTCTAGAGAGAGAAAGTAGAGAGAGAAGTAGATCCATAGAGCTTGGAGGATCGTCGCCCACCCGACGTTCAAGCTAGTGCAAGGAATACGTGGGAAGATTCAAAGGTCATCTTGAATTCGTTTCTCCGAACAACGAATCGAAAGGTAAAAATCTAAACGCCCTTGATTTATTCGATTTTGGATTTATCGAGAATACCGTAGAACAAGATCCGAAGATCGAACCCGGAGTAGAGGACGAACGCGTGGTGGTGGCGAAGCCACCGGACCACGGCGATCGCCCCTAGGGTTTCGATGGGGGCGACGGGGGCCGAACCCTCGGCTTGGCCGAGGGGGTGCGATCGACCATGGAGGGTCGATCGCTGGGCACGGGATGGAGCCGTGCCCAACCCCGCCGTGAAGGCGGGGGCTTCCAGCTGGCGGCGAGTCGCCGGACTCGCCGCGGGGGCTGCCGGAGCAGCCCCACCCCAAACCGATCGCCGGCGTGCGATCGGTGATCGTCGCGAGCCCCGCGTGCGGGGGCTCGGGCTGGGCGTGCACGAGGCTTCGGCCTCGTCGTGCGTTCGGCTCGTGCTCCGGCTCGTACGTGGTGCTCGTGTGATCTCCGGCGGATGGTTTTGATCGGGTTATTGTTTTCCGCAATTTTTTAATAGCCCGGGATATCGAATTCCAACAATTGGTATCAGAGCGTGGTTTACGTTCGCGGTATTTTCGATGAATTTGTTCTACCTTGCAGGGTTCCGACTATTATGGCTTAATTTATTATTCGTTTAATTTATTTTGTCATGTATGTTGGATTGATTAAACTCTCGGACATGTCGAGATTCGGTTTTGGTGGTGAATGCTTGTAATAGTAAAAATTTGGGGGTTGACCGAATTTAGGATTTATTATTACGTTCTACTTTTTTCCGGAAAATGTATAGGGTCGATTTCATGTATAGAATCGATACCGGATAGTGTAAAATTTATTTTGTAATTTATTTTGCGTTGGATCGATGCCGAAACGACCGCCGGAGAAGACGCGTGACGAAGGAGATGACGTGAGGGCAACGGGACAAGGATCGACCATCCCCATGGTCGATCCCATGAGGATCGATCGACCCTCACATGGAGGAGCCGCCGGCGATGGTGGCCGGCCACCTCCTAGGCGTGGGTCGAGGGTGGCGCGGGGATCCCCAC
Source organism: Euphrasia confusa (assembly GCA_954870475.1). Lineage (NCBI taxonomy): Eukaryota > Viridiplantae > Streptophyta > Magnoliopsida > Lamiales > Orobanchaceae > Euphrasia > Euphrasia confusa. Next base: position 40,368,542 of record OX940950.1, on the reverse strand, counting down.
CCCGTGCTATCCCGGTCCGGAAATTTACTTTCCTAATTAGTTCGGATTTTTCCTATTTGAGTATTCCTATTTTTTGGGAATTCTCATGGATTAGGAAAAGAATTAATTGGAATTAATTTTATTTCCTTATTCTATTATGGAAGTCTTCTAGAGTATTCCGAGTTCTACTTGGAATAGGATCCTAGAGATTTAATAGAATTAGAAAGGAATAAAAGTTAATTTAGGATTGATTTATTTCCTAATTGATTATTCCTATTTTATGGGAATTTTCATAGAAATGGAAATTAATTAATCTTGGAAAGTAGAAGAGTCCTAAGTTATTTTATTTCCTTATTTCATTATGGAAATCATCTAGAATATTCCAAGTGGGTCTTGGATAGATTATTCTAGAGATTTAATGAAGTAGAAAGGGAAAATAAAATAAATAAAAATATTAATAATATTTAATTTTATTTTTGATTTATTCAATTGACTTAATTTTTTAATTAAGTATCTTTTGGATTTATTAAAAATAAATAGATTTAAATATAGGAGATTAATATTCTCGTCACATGGAGCATTCAAGAAACGAAGACTAAAGACTAGAAGATGCGTACGGAGATGGAGTAAAGCCATAATAGTCGGAAAATAATATTCTAGTAATTATTTTGACTATGTGATAATATTTTGTGCTTTACTGCTTGTATGCATGCTATATGTGTTTACTTTTATGCACTAGTATAGCGTATCCCTTTATTGTAAAAAGCTAAGTGGGAGAGGGTATGGAAACATACCCATGGTCTCCATTGCTGCTCTCTTGGTGACTTTTATAAACTTTTGAAGTTTATATAGATAAGTTATTGGAGGAGAGTTCTTGTAATTCCTCTTACGAGAAACGTTGATTAAGTTTATCAAACAATGCCTAATTTGTCTTTCCAAAGCTGATTTCAAGTCGACTCATTCTCACCCCGGGGAGTGGAATGGAGCCAAAGCCACTTGGTCATGTCGAGGACACAAATTAGAGGCAGTCGTACCATTCTTTGATAGATGGATCGATTGTCTGCTCGGCTCCCTCATTTATGAGAGATAGGGTTGTTCGCATGGTGAATCACTGGTTAGAAACTTCGAGTTTCACTTATGATTCTCCGCGTCTTGATTTACAAGATTAAATGGATCAAGTAATTGGGAGTCAATTATAAAGATCTCTTAGTGTAGTAAACGTCCACACAACGTGGCTTGCTATGCTGACGGATTTTGGATTAATTGATGTAGACAGTTGTAAGAAAATTGTGAAGAGTTGTGAAGTTGTCGTAAACGTCCACACAACGTGGCTTGCGGTGATGTAGCAATTCCAAACGATTTACTTTGGTACTGAGTAATGGTTTACACTTAGATACGCCTTATAGTATTCCTCACACCGAGGTTCCGCTATAAGCGATGTATGACCGAAGGAAATCTAATTGCTAAGTCGTTTGGGTGGGTAAACGTCCACACACCGTGGCTTGCCTTACCTGATGGGATTTTAGATGTAATTAGTGATTTAATGATATTATTTAAGGGAGATAATATCGGATATTAAATTGTTTGTTTGTTTTATGTGCTTATAGGTTAGGAATGACTGTGACCCCACTTTGTGATATACTTAAAGATGAAAACTCACTGGTTCCATATAGTACTGATTGGAAAAGAAATCTGGACAATGTTCAGACTGTTGAGCCTTCCGAACCCACTATAGTCCCAACTGATGAGGACATTGAAAATGACCTCAAGGAGATGTTAGGACATAGTAAGGAAGCCGGACTAGAGGTGATTGACATACTCATCAAGTTTAGTCCCCTTGAGGAATCGCTTAAAAACGATTTCAAAAGAACTGAACTGATAAGTATGGTCAGAGAATCACAAGCTCTTGTGGCCAAGTTGGAAGTGCAAGCAAAGAAGCCCAGTGGTTTTGAACCACGGATTGGGAAGAGCAAGCCACGAGGCAAATGCTTTCGATGCAAGCAGTCTGGGCACTGGAGGTCTGATTGTCCTCTCATCAAAGGTACGAAATTTTCCTTAGTCACCGAAACATTGTCAGTGGTGTTATCTACCAGCACCTGGTGTGTAGATACGGGGGCCACTGATCATGTATGCAATTCATTGCAGGGGTTCCAGGAAACCCGGAGACTTAGAGAGGGAGAGATCGTGGTCTACATGGGCAATGCTGCGAGGGTGGCGGCTGTTGCAGTGGGAGACGTTCACTTACGTTTTAGTAGTGATAGGGTTTTAGTTTTACATAATTGTCTTTATGTACCCAATTTTAGAAAGAATTTAATTTCGGTTTCTAAACTTATAATGAATGGGTATTCTGTTTCTTTTGACCACTCTGTGATCATAAGAAGAAACAGTGAGATTATCTGTTCTGGTACATTGGTGGACGATTTGTATGTACTAAATCCTGAGTCTAACACGATGCAACTAACCGAGAGTAATAACACATCTACGAACACCAATAAGAGAAAGGAACCTTCTAAAATGAATCAATTATACTTGTGGCATCTAAGACTAGGTCATATAAACTCGAATAGGCTTCAAAGGTTGAAAGCTGATGATTTAATCACTGGCGTTGAAGGAGAGGACCTTCCTACCTGCGAATCCTGTTTAGAGGGTAAAATGACCAAGCGTCCTTTTTCTGGTAAAGGACGGAGGGCTGAACAAGTATTGAATTTGATTCACTCTGATGTATGCGGACCTATGTCTACTCAGGCAAGGGGAGGGTACGAGTATTTCATCACTTTCACTGATGATTACTCAAGGTATGGATTTGTATACTTGATGCGCCGTAAGAGCGAATCCTTTGACAAGTTCAAGGAGTTCAAGGCTTTTGTGGAGAACCTTCAAAACAAATCCATTAAGTGCCTGCGATCGGATCGCGGAGGCGAGTACCTGTCTGGAGAATTCAAGGCATACTTGGCAGAGAATGGGATTGATTCCCAAATGACATCACCATATACTCCCCAGCAGAATGGTGTGTCAGAAAGAAGGAATAGGACTCTTATGGAAATGGTGCGATCAATGATGAGTTACTCGGACTTACCTGTTATGTTCTGGGGATTTGCCTTGGAAACAGCGGCGTATATCTTGAATAGGGTTCCAACCAAAACGGTACCAACCACACCCATGGAATTGTGGAGTGGGCGCAAGCCTAACTTAAGACACATTCGGATCTGGGGTTGTCCAGCACATGTGTTGCGACAAGGTGCCGATAAGTTAGAACCTAGATCAGAATTACGGCTGTTTGTAGGATACCCGAAAGGAACTAAAGGTGGCATGTTCTATAGTCCTAAAGACCAGAAGATCGTTATAAGTACTAACGCTCGGTTCTTAGAGGAAGACTATTTCATGGACCACAAGCCCAAGAGTGACATAATACTTGATGAGATGAGAGGTGACAAGGAAGACTTAGATATAGCCGAACCGAGTATAGATACACCACTAGAATCTGCACCTGATACTGTCACTGTTAATACACCGGAACGCCGTCGTAGTGGGAGGGTTGTTAAGCAACCAGACCGATGGATTGGACTGGGTGAGTCTTCAGACTCTGGACCTGGAGTTCATGAAATCGATCCCTGGACCTATGATGAGGCGGTACAAGATATAGATGCGCCTTCTTGGAAGAAAGCGATGAAATCCGAAATTGAATCAATGGATAAAGTCGATCCGGATTCTCTTATCCATAGCAGCTCATATGGATTATGAGGTGTGGAAAATGGATGTCAAGACAGCTTTCCTAAATGGAAGTCTTGACGAGACGATTTATATGAAACAACCAGAAGGATTCATTGCTAAGGGGCGAGATCATCTAGTGTGCAAGCTTAATCGATCCATTTATAGATTGAAACAAGCCTCGAGATCGTGGAACCTGCGGTTTGACGAAGTAGTCCAATCTTTTGGATTTAGTCAAAGCATGGACGAATCGTGTGTGTATTGGAAACGTGATGGGAAGAAGGTGGTGTTTCTCGTGCTTTATGTAGACGACATTCTTCTCATTGGCAACAGTGTGAAAATGTTATCAGACATAAAGGGATGGTTGTCTAGACAATTCGATATGAAAGATTTGGGAGAAGTCGGGCATGTTCTAGGGATCAAGGTTATAAGGGATCGCCGGAGTAGAACATTGTACCTATCCCAGCAATCTTACATAGACACGATTCTGGCTCGTTTTAACATGCAAGATTCCAAGAAGGGTGAGCTGCCCTTCAGTAAAGGAACTTATCTTTCTAAGGAAATGTGTCCTCGGACACAAAAGGAGAAAGATGAAATGAAATCAGTTCCCTACGCTTCGGCTGTGGGAAGCTTGATGTATGCAATGTTATGCACGAGGCCTGATATCTGCTATGCAGTTGGCGTAGTAGCGAGATATCAGAGTAACCCTGGAAAGGCTCATTGGACTGCCGTAAAGAGCATTTTCAAGTATTTGCGAAATACTAAGGATTATGTTCTAAGTTACGGGGCAGACAATCTGATTCCTTTGGGTTATACGGATTCGGATTTCCAAGCTGATAAGGACCGGCGAAAGTCGACATCAGGCTATGTGTACACTTTGGGAGGTGGAGCCGTATCATGGAGGAGTGTTAAGCAAAAGTGCATTTCAGACTCTACCATGGAAGCTGAATATGTTGCAGCCTCAGAGGCAGCGAAAGAATCAGTTTGGTTCCTTAATTTCCTCCAGGACTTAGATGTGATTCCGAGTTTGCCCAAGGCTATGTAAATAGCGGTGCAGTGGCAAACTTTAAGAGATTACGAGTCCATGAGTGTAAGATAACACATAGGGCAAGTACCACCTGATACGAGCCATCGTCAGAGGGACGATGCAGTAGTCACCAAGATAGCTTCAGAGCGGCAACCTAGATTGCTCATTCACATGGTACCTCTTGGAGGTACAGTTTAAGCACGTGATGAGTATGGGAGCCGGGAGTTTGGAAGATAAGACTAGACCTTAGTATAAGTGGGAGATTGATGGAGTAGTATACTTAATGTCTAGATTTGAGTATTCTGAACTCCTTGTACACTTTCATTTACCTATTAAATACAAACATTCATTTGCTTTTAATTATTGTTAATTAAATATATGCAAATTATAGTCCTGGATTTTATACGTTGTAGTTAGTATGGTGTTGCATGGGCACACAGAAGATCATACTATCGGTTACTCGTATTTAGTCGAACAGTTGCTCACGACCTAGATGGACACGGACCAACCCATCGGTATAGTCGTTGTGTGAGAGAGAAAATAATTTATCTTAATTATTTTATCACACTTGTACACTTGGTGTATTGAGCGGATCGATTGAGACTCATCAATTAGGATTGCTCGGCGATAATTGATTTGAGACTCAGTGTATTATATTCTTAATCCCCGATTTTATTGCGGGTGTGTATATTTAATATAAGTGACTTTGATTTGCCAAAGGAATTAACCGATTTAATTATTGGGTTGATTACCGGTCAAGTTGGGTCACTATATTTTATATATGGCATGCCGTGAATAATTGACCGGACAGTGTATCCCGGAAGGGTTGATAATATCCCCGAGATGAGCTCAAAAGGATTTATTATGTAAACCTCGCGAGTGGATTTAATTCCGCATAATAAATAAGGTTGAGTGGTACTAGTCTCGGATAAAAGAGATGAATAAATTTATTAAGCAATAAATAAATTTTATTCATGGATATTTATATCTTAAATACACGGAATAAATAATACTACCGGAGAAATATTATTTGGATATAATATGGTTTAATATTGGGAGTGCAATTAATTTATATAGTGGAAAATAAATTAATTAATATTAATGGGAGATTAATAGATTTGGGCTTGGGCTCAATTTAATCATTAATATTGGAAGCCCAATATTCCACCTCCTTTAGATCCCCTACGTAGCCTATAAAAGCACTACATGGTCTTCTCTATTCTCATAACTTGAAGATCACAATTCTAGAGAGAGAAAGTAGAGAGAGAAGTAGATCCATAGAGCTTGGAGGATCGTCGCCCACCCGACGTTCAAGCTAGTGCAAGGAATACGTGGGAAGATTCAAAGGTCATCTTGAATTCGTTTCTCCGAACAACGAATCGAAAGGTAAAAATCTAAACGCCCTTGATTTATTCGATTTTGGATTTATCGAGAATACCGTAGAACAAGATCCGAAGATCGAACCCGGAGTAGAGGACGAACGCGTGGTGGTGGCGAAGCCACCGGACCACGGCGATCGCCCCTAGGGTTTCGATGGGGGCGACGGGGGCCGAACCCTCGGCTTGGCCGAGGGGGTGCGATCGACCATGGAGGGTCGATCGCTGGGCACGGGATGGAGCCGTGCCCAACCCCGCCGTGAAGGCGGGGGCTTCCAGCTGGCGGCGAGTCGCCGGACTCGCCGCGGGGGCTGCCGGAGCAGCCCCACCCCAAACCGATCGCCGGCGTGCGATCGGTGATCGTCGCGAGCCCCGCGTGCGGGGGCTCGGGCTGGGCGTGCACGAGCCTTCGGCCTCGTCGTGCGTTCGGCTCGTGCTCCGGCTCGTACGTGGTGCTCGTGTGATCTCCGACGGATGGTTTTGATCGGGTTATTGTTTTCCGCAATTTTTTAATAGCCCGGGATATCGAATTCCAACACAATTAATCCAAAATCCGTCGATATAGCAAGCCACGTTGTGTGGACGTTTACTACACCAAGAGATTTTTATAATTGACTTCCAATTACTTGATCCATTCAATCTTGTAAATCAAGACGCGGAGAATCATAAGTGAAACTCGAAGTTTATTACCAGTGATTCACCATGCGAACGACCCTATCTCTCATAGAATGATGGAGCCGAGCAGACAATCGATCCATTTCAAGAAATGGTACGAAGGTCTCTAATTTGTGTCTTCGACATGACCAAGTGGCTTTGGCTCCATTCCACTCCCCGAGGTGAGAATGAGTCGACTTGAAATCAGTCTCAGAAAGACAAATTAGGCATTGTTTGATAAACTTAATCAATGTTTCTCGTAAAAGGAATTACAAGAATTCTCCTCCAATGGCTTATCTATATGAACTTCAAAAGTTCATAAAAGTCACCAAGAGAACAACAATGGAGACCATGGCATTGTTTCCAATCCCTCTCCCACTTAGCTTTTTATAACAAAGGGATACGCTATCTAATGCATAAATAAATACACATAAGCATGCATACATGAAATAAAGCACACATTATTATCACATAATCAAAATAATACTAGAATATTATTTTCCGACTATTATGGCTTTATCGCATCCCCGTATGCGTCTTCTAGTCTTTAGTCTTCGTTCTTGAATGCTCCATGTGACGGGAATATTAATTCCAATATTTAAATCCATTTATTTTTAATAAATCCAAAAGTTACTTAATTCGGAAATTAAGTCAATCGAATAAATCAAAAATAAAATTAAATATTAATTAATATTTTTATTATTTTTATTTTCCTTTTATAATTCAATTAAATCTCTAGAATCCTATCCAATACCCACTTGGAATATTCTAGAAGATTTCCATAATTAAATAAGGAAATAAAATAATTTAGGACTCCTAGTCCTTCCAAATTAATTCCTTTCTTAACCCATTAAAAATTCCATAAAATAATAATTAAATAAGGAAAAATTAATTTAGGACTCCTAATCCTTTCAAATTAATTCTCTTCCTAATCCATTAAAATTCCCAAAAATAGGATTAATCAATTAGGAAGACCAAATTAATTCTAAATTAATTCTTTTCCTAATCCATGAAAATTCCCAAAATTAGGAATAATCAAATTAGGAAAACCGAATTAAATTAGAAATAGGATCTTACCGGGATGAACACGGAATGGGGATTTCCGGTCCATCCCCGAGCCAAGCCGAGGACCACCACCACCAAACGCCACCGCCCAGTCGGCGGCCACCACCACCGGTGGTCTCGCCTCGAGCATGCGGTCGAGTGGCCCTCACGCGCTCGATCCATGGTTCGGCTATGGGGATAGCCGAACCGAGCCCTAACCCTCTCTTCGTCTCCTCCGTCACAATTTTCCGGCGGTCGTTTCGTCCTCGATCCAACGTAAAAAATTACAAATTTATTACTACGCTATCCGGTATCAATTCTATACATGAAATCGACCTCGTTCAATTTCCGGAAAAATAAGAACAAGCATCCACCACACAAAAACGAATCTCGACATCACCGAGAGTTTAATAATCAAGAGCACAATTATGACATTAATTAACAAAAATTAAATCTAGCCATAATAATCGGAAACCCTGCAAGGTAGAACGATTTATCGAAAAATACCGTGAACTAAAACCAACGCTCTGATACCAATTGTTGGAAATCGATATCCCGGAACTAATAAATTTAATTAAGTAAATTATCTAATTAATTCTGACCGAAATCCTTTGGAGATCGAATATCCGGATTGTCAAAATTGCGGAACCGACAACCCAATCGAAATCCCGACCGCCGGAGAAACCACGAGCACCCCACGTGTTCGGAGGCCCGACCGAACACCGCCACGGGAAAACCCGCGGCTGCCAGCCGAGCCCCCACGAGGGGGGTCACGATCGCTCCGTGCGATCGCTGGGGATGCTCGTAGCATCCCCGGGGCTGCTCGTAGCAGCCCCGCAGCGAGTCCTTGACTCGCTGCCCGTGAAGGGTGGCTCGCTCACGAGAGCCGCTACGGGAATCCCCGCAGCAACGCGCGAGCGGCTGCGGGTCGAGCCCGCAGCACCCCGCGATCGAACCCTAGGTTCGATTGCATCCCCGGCTCCCAGCCGGGGCTTCTCACGTCTGCGATCCCCAACGGGGATCTTCGACCGCCGCGGTCCAGTGGTCTTCGACCACCACCGCCGGTCGACCCTCGTTCCGGGGTTCGTCCCTTAGATCTTGTTCTACGGTATTTTCACGATAATTAATCGATTAAATCATAAAAGAGGGTTTTACGATTTACCTCGTTCTCGTTGTTCGAAAAAACGAAGAACTTAGTTGAAGACCTTGAGATCTTCCCACGTATTCCTTACACTAGCTCGAACGTCGTGTGGTCGACGATCCTCCGAACTCCATGGATCTCCTTCTCTTTCTTTCTCTCTCTAGAATTGTGATCTTCAAGTTATGAGAATAGAGAAGACCATGTAGTGCTTTTATAGGCTACGTAGGGGACCTTAAGGAGGTGGAATATTGGGCTTCCAATATTAATTATTAAATTGAGTCCAAGCCCAAATCTATTAATCCATTAATATTAATTATATAATTACTTCCACTATATAAATATAATTGCACTCTCAATATTTACCATATTATATCAAATAATATTCTCCGGTAATATTATTTATTCCACATGTTTAAGATATAAATGTCCATGAATAAATTATATTTATTGCTAATATTATTTATTCATCTCTTATAATTCCGAGAATAGTACCACTCAACTTTATTATCATGCGGATCAAATCCACTTGCAAGGTTTACATGATAATCCTTATGAGCTCATCTCGGGGACATTATCAACCCTTTCGAGGACATGCTTTCCCGTCAAGAATTCACAGCATGTCATACATAAAATACAGTGACCCAACTTTCCCGGTAATGGACCGGTTATTCTAATCAGTCAATTCCTTTGGAAAATCAAAGTCAGTAATATTATATGCACACACCCGCAATAATATCAAGGATTAAGAATAGAATACTCAGAGATTTAAATCGATTATCAACGACAATCCTGATGGAGTTGTAATCTAAATGTCTAGTTTAGTGCAAATACGGAACTCCTTATCTATACCTTAATTCGAGATATGATTCAAGCATGATTGCATTTAATGCAATAGTCCTTGATGTATACGTTGTAGACAGTATGGCGTGAGGAGACACGCGGAAGATCATATTGTCGGTTACTCGTATACTATCGAACAGTAGCTCACGACTTAGATGGACAGGGACAATCCAACGATACGTCGTAGTGTGACTGGTAGATAGTCGGTCTTGACTATCATGTTACACTCGTACACTTGGTGTATTGAGCAGGACCACGGGAGGGCGTTCGATTTATACTAATCGCAGTAATCGAACTAGACCTCAGATATTACGGATATACGAATTCCTAATCCCTATATAATTATAGGTGCGTGTGTCCAGTTCTCGGTTCTTTGACTTACTAGTGAGTGAGACTAATTGATTAGTCAATATTCTCGGTAAATTGGGAATCGTAATTGTACACACGGCATGCTATAGATTATAGACAGGAAACCGTGTCCCATTTATTGGGTTGATGATGTCCCCGAGATGAGCTCATAAAGTTTATCATGTAAACCCTGCAGGTGGATTCGTTCCACATGATAATAAGGATGAGTGGTACTAGTCTCGGATAACAAGAAACGAGTTAATTTAATTATTAGTAATTAAAGTTAATTCGTGGGCATACGATATATTAAACACGGGGAAAGTCGTATATGTAATTCGGCGGAATTATTATTTTTGAAATAATATAAATTAATTATTGGGAATTCAATTATAATTTTATAGTGGAATTAATTATAATTAAAATTGTGGAATTTAATTAAGGTTTGCCTTTTAGGACGCCGAGTTAATTAAATTGCAATTTAGCCTAATAATTAATTTCCATAAGGTCCCTGGTGTAGCTCTATAAATACCTCACCCTCTCTTTCTCTAAACCTAAGAAACGACGCTATTTTATTTTTGCGGAGAAAAATAAATTGTTGCGCAATTATTTTTCTGTAAAAAATAAATACATTAGCGCTGTTATTATTTTCTGGAGAAATTGATTGCTAGCGCAATTATATTTCTCAGACAGAAGATCAAAACCTACGCCGCTATAATTAATTCTGCATCAAAACCTACGCCCGCTATAATTAATTCTGCAGAGAAAATAAAAGCTTGCGCAATTAATTTTCCTCTGCTTAATTAATTTCAGATTAGCGCAGTAATAATTCTGTAGAAATAATTTTGCTTGCGCAAATATATTTCTGAGACAGAGGATATTATTCCTACGGTGGGTTCAAGAGAGAAAGGAGAAGAGGAAGGTTCAGCGGATCGTTGCCCACTCAACGGCTGAACGTCGGGGATAGAGACATACACCGGAAGGCTTCGTGGTCTCAACAATTCGGCTTCTCCGAATCACGCGACAAAGGTATAAGAAATCGAAACCCTTATTCCGCATACGTTTCGTTTTCTATTTCGTTAAAAATACATCGGATCTAAGATCGGGTTCCGGGCGTCGTGGATCATGTTCCTCGACTACTGGGGGTCAAGGACCTCCGGATCGGTAGTCGGAAGAGGAAAATCGACCCGGAAACGCGCTCGGAACAGCAGGTCGTGCTGCTGTTCGCGGAAAAACGGCGGTCGCCGGAGGGCAAACGGCGGTCGCCGTTTCGCTGTTTTTCGGGCAGCCAGCTCTGGTTCGCGCGGTTGTCCTTCGGGGCAATGGCTGGGCGTGAATCGGGACACGGGCTGGCACGTGAACGGAGTAACGGACCTGGAGGTCGACTGGGATCGTTCGGATGTTCGAGTGATCGAACGAACGCATCCCGGGTAGTCGATTTCCAACAATTGGTATCAGAGCCGATTTTGTCGATTCGTTGTATTTTTGCGAGATTTGTTTTGCAGGTTCGAACCCGGTTATTATGGCCAACGTTGTGATTGTATGTTGTGCTTTAATTTGTGGTTTTGATTAAACTCTCGGGCTTGTCGAGATTGTTTTTGTTTTGGAAAAACGATGCTTGTTTGTAATAGATAAAAACGACGGGTTGAGTCGTTAGGTTTATTTTTTTTGTTGTATCCGGGACATGTATAGGGTCGATCACCTTGTATAGGATCGATGCCGGATTTAGTAAGTTTATTCTTGTAATTTTTCTTACTAATTTTGGTGGATCGAGACGAGATCAAAACCCGGAGAAACGAGGATCGAGGAGAGCGAACCGGCAACGGGCAGCCATCGAACACACCCCGTGTTCGCGACGGGCAGCAGCGGGGCTGGGGTTCGTTCGACCCCACGGACGACTCAACGAGGCTCGAGACGAGGCTCCAGTGGGAGGAGTTCTTCTCTTGACCCTCGAGCGAGTCGGTGGTGGACCGAGATCGAGACGAGCAACGAGATGAAGTTCCAAGAGACGTGCATTGGAAAATATTTAAGGCCATAATAATCGGGGCCACGTTAATTGCTTTTTATGTGATTTACGTGTTTATTATTATGCTTAAATTATTTATGCATGTTATCCCTTATCGTAAAATACTAAGTGGGAGAGGGATTGGAAACAATCCCGCGGTCTCCATTCTCTGTTTTGAATGTGATGTGTATTGACTTACGAGTTGGCTTTAGTGTCATCCTCCCTATCGGATAAAGTCGATACACGGATATCACTGGATCAAAATTCGAATTTAAAATCCACTTATAAAATTGAACAATTATATTTCTCAAAAGCAATGCCTAATCTGTCATTCAAAGACTAATTTCAACTCGACTCATTCTCACCCCGGGGAGTGGAATGGAGCCAAAGCGCTTGGTTATGTCGATGACACAGATTAGAGACTTTCGAGTCATTCGATGACTAGATCGATTGTCTGATTGGCTCCCTCACTTTGTGATAGATAGGGCTCAATTGCATGATTGATCGCTGGTTAGAAACTTCGAGTTTCACTTACGAGATATCAAGCTTTGATTAATAAAATTGTGAAATTTAATAAATGTAAGAGTCAATTAACAAAGTTGTTTGTTTTAGTAAACGTCCACACTATCGTGGCTTGCTAAATGGAAACGGTACTTTGGGTTAATTAAGATTCTATGAAATTTAAATAAGTTAGATTCAATTAATAAAGTTGTTTGTTTTAGTAAACGTCCACAAGAACGTGGCTTGCTAAATGGAAACGGAACTTTGGGATTAATTGAGGCTCGACAGTTATAGAAAGTCGTGGAGGACCGCATGTCAACGTAAACGTCCACAAGAACATGGCTTGCGGTGGACATGTAGTTCCCGAGCGGTGGACTTAGTACTGAGAAATGGTATACACTTAGGTACGCTTTATAGTATCCTCCCCATCGGAGTCACTGCTATGATGATGTACGACCGAAGTGAAATCCAATCATAAAATCATTTGGACTAGTAAACGTCCACAAGAACGTGGCTTGCTATGTCTGATAGGATTTTGGAAATGATTGGTAGTTTAATGATATCACTTGAGGGAAATGATATCGAATTAAACTCATTGTTTGTTTTATATGGTATTATTCCCATTAAAAGTCAACAAACTCACTGAACCTGATTGTATGGATTGGAAAAGAAACTTGGACATTGTCCTAACTGCAGAGGAGTACAAATATGTACTCCAAGTCAATTAACCTGCTGAACCAAATGATGCTTCCACTACTGAGGAAAGGAAGCTCATTGGAAATGGATCAAGGCTATGAGATGACGCGGAGCAACATTATGGCTTTCATGTCAAATGTGTTGTGACATCGGGATCATGCCATGACCATTACCTGTGATATGATGCTTAACCTCAAGAAGTTTTTGGTTATCAGGACAGGACAGCCGGGCAAAGTGAAATGAGGCAACTCATGACGGCCATCATGTCGGAAAGAACGCCCGTGAGGGATCACGTTCTTAGAATGATGGGCTATCTTAATGAGATAGAGATTCTGGGAACAATTATCAATGGGGTAACCCAGGTTGATTTTGTGCTCCAGTCTCTGCCGAGAAGTTTTGAGCAGTTCCGCCTAAACTATAACATGGATAAGAGGTCTTATTCAATGGCGGAGCTCCTGGTTGAACTTCAAGCGGCTGAGGGAATCTTTAATGGCTCTCAAACACTTGTGGCTGAGAAATTGGCTCTTCCTAGGCCTTCGGGCAGCAAAAGGAAGAAGAAGAAAATACGAAAACCCAGTGGGCCTAATATATCTGGACCACGGAATGGGAAAAGCAAGCCCAAGGGGCAAGTGCTTCCGTTGTAAGAAATTTGGATACTGGGAGTTTTAATTGTCCTCTCAAGCAACAAGAAGTTGACTCTTCCTTAGTCACCGAAACATGTTTAGTGGTGTTATCTACCAGTACCTGGTGTGTGGATACGGGAACCACTAATCATGTCTGCACCTAAATGCAGGGGTTCCAGGAAACCCGGAGACTTAGAAAGGAAGAAGTTATAACCTACATAGGCAATAATGTTAAGGTAACAGCCGTTGCAGTGGGAGATGTTAAATGGTTTTAAACCGTAGGATTTTAGTTCTAATAAATTGTCTTTATGTGCCGGCATTTAGAAAGAATTTTCATTTCGGATTTCTAAATTGGCTTAGAATGGATATTCCGTTTCTTCTGATAGTTTCATACTTTTCAGAGTAGGAAACGGGGATATTATCTACTCTGGTACATTGATAGACAATTTAATACTAAATCCGTGTTCTTCCACGATGCAACTCACCGGAGAAAATAACACATTGTCGAACCCCAATAAGAGTAAAGATCCTTCTAGGATGAATCAAATGTACTTATGGAATCTTAGGCTAAATCATTTTAACTTAAGTACGATTCAAAAGGATGAAAGCTGATGGACCACTCAGCTAGGTTGAAGGAAAGGACCTTCCAACCTTGGAATCATACTTGGAAGTGTAAATGACCAAGCAACCCTTTACGGTTAAAGGGAAAAGATCCAAGAAAGTACTAGAGTTGATTCGCTCTGATATGTGCAGACCTCTTTGAGGAGTAAGGCATACTTATCAGAAAATGGGATTAACTCCCAACAGACTACACCATTTATGCCTCGGCAAAATAATGTGTTGTAAAGAAGAATAGGACTCTTATAGATATGGGAAAGTAGACAATGAGTTATTCGGAGTTACCTAATTCGGTTTTGGGATATGCCTTGGAAACAGCGGCGTTTATCCTGAACTTGATTCCTTTGGAAACTTGTACAGATATTCGGCTGTTTATAGGATACCCTAAGAAAACGAATTGAGATATGTAATATAGTCCAAAGGACCAGGTATTCGTTGATTGCATCAACGTTCGGTTCTTAGACATGGACTATATATGCAAGAATCACAAGCCCAAGAGTAGAGTAATACTTAATGTGCTTAGAGGGACTGATCAAGACTTAGAACCAGCCTAACTGAGTAGTTCACTACTATAATCTTTAGTCACTAAAGATACACCGGAGCTTCGTCGTAGTGGGAGGGTTGTTAGACAACCCAACAGGTTCATGTTTATAGGTGAGTCTTCGGACTTGTTACCTGGAGAACATGAAGCCGAACCCTGGATCTATGACGAGACGCTGAAAGATCAAGATGCTCAGTCTTGGCAAAAGTCGATCCGGATTCTTTTGTCTTCACATGGAAGATGGAAGTCAAGACAGATTTCCTAAATCGAAGTCTTGACGGGGCCATCTGTGTGGGACAGCCAGAGAGATTCATCGAAAAGAGCCAAGAGCATTCGGTAAGCAAGCTTAATAATTCTTAGGATTGAAGGAAGCTTCAAGATCTTGGACACATGCGGACCTATGAGAAAATCCATTTCATGGATTCATTCAAGGCATGTTTAGGTCCTGAGTGTAATAAAGAAGTGACAGAAAAGATGTGGTGTTTTCTCATTCTTTATGTAGACGACATCCTTCTAAATTGGCAACAATATGAAAGATGTTATCGGACATGAAGGGATGGTTGTCCGAGTAATTCAATGTAAGAGACTTAGGAGAAGTCGGGAATGTTCTTGGGATCAAAGTAATAAATGATCGCCAGAAAAGAACATAGAACTTATCTCGAGCCTCATACATAAATAGAATTCTTACTCGTTGCAGCATACAGAATTCCAAGAAAGGTCTTCACCTTTTAGATGTGGAATTCGTCTATCTAAAGTTTTGTGTCCGACACAATAAAGGAGATAGATGAAGAGTAAGCAGTTCCCTGCACCTTAATGGTGGGAAGCTTAATGTATGTAATGCTATGCACGAGACTGATATCTACTATGCTGTGGGCATGGTGGTGAGATATCATAGTAATCCTGGAAAGGATCACTCGACTGATGTAAAGAACATGTTTAGGTTCCTGCAGAGGACCAGGAATTATGTTCTGAGTTACAAAGCAGTCAAGTTGTTTCCTTTGGATTACATAGAATTGGATTTCCAAATCAAACAGGGACAGTCGAAAGTCGAAGTCAGGCTATGTGTTCTCACTGTGAAGTGGAGCAGTCACATGGAAGAATGTAAAGCAGCGATGCATTACGGACTCTACCATGGAAACAGAAAGGATAACGGCCTCTGAGGCAGTTAAAAGGTCAGTGTGGCTCCAGAACTTCCTAAGGGACTTAGATGTGGTTTCTAGTTTACCCAAAGCTATTTTGAATAGCGGTATTGGCAAACTTGAAATGCCACGAGTCCAAAGTGGGAGATAACACGTAGAGCGCAAGTGCCACCTGATTCGAGAGATCGTCTAGTAAGACGATGCAGTTGTCACCTAGATAGCATCGAGAGGATTGCCTGGTAAACCCGTTCACAGAGGCACTTCCAGCGAAAGCGTTGGGTAGGCGTGATGAGGTTATTGGAATCTGATGT
Organism: Euphrasia confusa; assembly: GCA_954870475.1. Classification (NCBI taxonomy): domain Eukaryota; kingdom Viridiplantae; phylum Streptophyta; class Magnoliopsida; order Lamiales; family Orobanchaceae; genus Euphrasia; species Euphrasia confusa. The sequence goes on along the minus strand of OX940950.1, from coordinate 40,351,994 downwards.
TTGGGAGAGGGCGACTAGACTTTTAGTATAAGTGGGAGATTGATGGAGTTGTATTCTAAATGTCTAGTTTAGTGCAAATACGAAACTCCTTATCTATACCTTAATTCGAGATATGATTCAAGCATGATTGCATTTAATGCAATAGTCCTTGATGTATACGTTGTAGACAGTATGGCGTGAGGAGACACGCGGAAGATCAAACTGTCGGTTACTCGTATACTATCGAACAGTAGCTCACGACTTAGATGGACAGGGACAATCCATCGGTACGTCTTAGTGTGTGTTGGAGTTGTGTACTTAATGTCTAGATTTAAGTAACGTAAACTCACGATCCATTGCCACTAATATATTTAATTAAATAAACAATTATTTGCGTTTAATTATTTATAATTAAATATATGCAAATTATAGTCCTGGATTCTATACGTTGTAGTTAGTATGGTGTGTCGGGCCCCACACAGAAGATCATACTATCGGTTACTCGTATTTAATCGAACAGTTGCTCACGACCTAGATGGACACGGACCAATCCATCGGTATAATCGTTGTGTGAGAGAGAAAATAATTTGTCTTGATTATTTTATCACACTTGTACACTTGGTGTATTGAGCGGATCTGCTTGAGATTCATCGATTAGGATTGCCGGCGATAATCGATTCGAGTCTCAGTGTATTTTATTCTTAATCCCCGATATTATTGCGGGTGTGTATATTTAATATAAGTGACTTTGATTTACCAAAGGAATTAACCGATTTAATTATTGGGTTAATTACCGGTTAAGTTGGGTCAATATATTTTATATATGACATGCCGTGAATACTTGACGGGAAAGTGTATCCCGTAAGGGTTGATAATATCCCCGAGATGAGTTCATAAGGAATTATTATGTAAACCCTGCAGGTGGATTCGTTCCGCATAATAATTAAGGTTGAATGGTACTAGTCTCGGATATAAGAGATGAATAAATTAATTAGCAATAAATTAATTTTATTCATGGATATTTATATCTTAAATACACGGAATAAATAATACTACCGGAGAAATATTATTTGATATAATATGGTTTAATATTGGGAGTGCAATTAATTTTATATAGTGGAAAATAGAATTAATTAATATTAATGGATTAATAGATTTGGGCTTGGGCTCAATTTAATCATTAATATTGGAAGCCCAATATTCCACCTCCTTAAGATCCCCTACGTAGCCTATAAAAGCACTACATGGTCTTCTCTATTCTCATAACTTGAAGATCACAATTCTAGAGAGAGAAAGTAGAGAGGAGGATCCATGGAGTTCGGTAGATCGTCGCCCACACGACGTCCGGGCTAGTGCAAGGAATACGTGGGAAGGTCTCAAGGTCTTCATAGATCTCGTTTCTCCGTACAACGAGAACAAAGGTAAAATCGTGAAAACCCCCTCGATGATTTTACATGTTAATTATCGTAAAAATATCGTGAACCAAGATCCAAGAACGCGACTCATGACGAGGACGAACCGGGCGGTAGTGGTCGAAGACCACCGGACCGCGGCGGCTCGTCGGCTCGATCGGAGATGGGTCGAAGGGCGAGAGCCTCGGCTGGACGCCGAGAGCTCGATCGAACCCCAGCTGGACGCGCCGCTTGCACGGGGGCTGTCTCCGCTCGCGCGGAGAGGCAGCCGCTCGCGCGGCTGGACCGCCGCTCGCGCGGTGGTGGCCGGCGGCTGCTGGGCTGATCGTGAGCCACGGGTTCGACCGTGGCTGGAGCTCGATCACCCGGGGAGCAGCTGGGGCGTGCCCAGCAGGGCTGAACCCTAAGTACACGTCCGGCGACGTGCGCATGCCTCGGTTGAACAGCGGCGGCTCGTGCCGCTGCTAGGGCTTCGACGGGGGCTGTCCGCGAGGGTTTGAGCGCGCCCAGCGGGCTGCCAAGGGCAGTCCTAGGTGGCTGTTGTGGACAGCCGCGAGCCCACGCATGGTGGCTCGACCAAACAAGCCACGGGCTATCCCCGTGGCGGGTTTGTTTGATTAGGCTATCCCCGTGGAGGTTCGTGGCGGGTTTCCGGCAACCGGGAGTCGATTGGATTGTCGGTTCCGCAATTTAGACAATCCGGATATTCGATCTCCAAAGGATTTCGGTCGGAATTAATTAGATAATTAATTTTAATTAATTTATTAATTCCGGGATATCGATTTCCAACAGTGTGACTGGTAGATAGTCGGTCTTGACTATCATGTTACACTCGTACACTTGGTGTATTGAGCAGGACCACGGGAGGGCGTTCGATTTATACTAATCGCAGTAATCGAACTAGACCTCAGATATTACGGATATACGAATTCCTAATCCCTATATAATTATAGGTGCGTGTGTCCAGTTCTCGGTTCTTTGACTTACTAGTGAGTGAGACTAATTGATTAGTCAATATTCTCGGTAAATTGGGAATCGGAATTGTACACACGGCATGCTATAGATTATAGACAGGAAACTGTGTCCCATTTATTGGGTTGATGATGTCCCCGAGATGAGCTCATAAAGTTTATCATGTAAACCCTGCAAGTGGATTCGTTCCACATGATAATAAGGATGAGTGGTACTAGTCTCGGATAACAAGAAACGAGTTAATTTAATTATTAGTAATTAAAGTTAATTCGTGGGCATACGATATCTTAAACACGGGGAAAGTCGTATATGTAATTCGGCGGAATTATTATTGTTGAAATAATATAAATTAATTATTGGGAATTCAATTATAATTTTATAGTGGAATTAATTATAATTAAAATTGTGGAATTTAATTAAGGTTTGCCTTTTAGGACGCCGAGTTAATTAAATTGCAATTTAGCCTAATAATTAATTTCCATAAGGTCCCTGGTGTAGCTCTATAAATACCTCACCCTCTCTTTCTCTAAACCTAAGAAACGCCGCTATTTTATTTTTTCCGAGAAAAATAAATTGTTGCGCAATTATATTTCTCAGACAGAAGATCAAAACTTACGCCGCTATAATTAATTCTGCAGAGAAAATAAAAGCTTGCGCAATTAATTTTCCTCTGCTTAATTCAGATTAGCGCAGTAATAATTCTGTAGAAATAATTTTGCTTGCGCAAATATATTTCTAAGACAGAGGATATTATTCCTACGGTGGGTTCAAGAGAGAAAGGAGAAGAGGAAGGTTCAGCGGATCGTTGCCCACTCAACGGCTGAACGTCGGGGATAGAGACATACACCGGAAGGCTTCGTGGTCTCAACAATTCGGCTTCTCCGAATCACGCGACAAAGGTATAAGAAATCGAAACCCTTATTCCGCATACGTTTCGTTTTCTATTTCGTTAAAAATACATCGGATCTAAGATCGGGTTCCGGGCGTCGTGGATCATGTTCCTCGACTACTGGGGGTCAAGGACCTCCGGATCGGTAGTCGGAAGAGGAAAATCGACCCGGAAACGCGCTCGGAACAGCAGGTCGTGCTGCTGTTCGCGGAAAAACGGCGGTCGCCGGAGGGCAAACGGCGGTCGCCGTTTCGCTGTTTTTCGGGCAGCCAGCTCTGGTTCGCGCGGTTTTCCTTCGGGGCAATGGCTGGGCGTGAATCGGGACACAGGCTGGCACGTGAACGGAGTAACGGACCTGGAGGTCGACTGGGGTCGTTCGGATGTTCGAGTGATCGAACGAACGCATCCCGGGTAGTCGATTTCCAACAAATCCTAATCGATAAATCTCAAGCAGATCCGCTCAATACACCAAGTGTACAAGTATGATAAAATAATCAAGACCAATTATTTTCTCACTCATACAACGACTATACCGATGGATTGGTCCTTGTCCATCTAGGTCGTGAGCAACTATTCGATTATATACGAGTAATCGATAGTATGATCTTCCGTGTGACGACGCACATCATACTAACTACAACGTGTATAATCTAGGACTATGGTTTGCATTAAATGCAAATGATTGTTTATTATTAAATAGGATAAATGCTTTAGACGGAGTTCAGATGTTACTTAAATCTAGACATTAAGTATACAACTCCATCAGTTGAGTTGCCCCAAGTCCAGATCTGGCTCTTTCTACACAACGGGCAACATTCGCTTCTCGGTCTCTGCCACCTTGTCGCGGAGAATCCTCTGTCTCTCCGCCAACTCGGCTTCCTCCGCGCGCAGGCTTTCTATCCAGGCTAACTGGGCAGCGATCTCCTTGGGGATTTCAGGTGTCCCCGTTCCAGAACCGTTCTGCGTCATCGGCGCCTTGCCAGTGTCCCGCGTGTGTCGGCTGGTTTCATCCTCGAGATCGACGGCAGCAATACCTGAAAAACCGATTATCTCCATGACAAAAAGAAAAAATCGTTAGTTCAACGCTCGTGGTATTCCCTCATTCTAGCGCCACTTGTTAACAGGCGGAAAAAACCGGGCAGAGCGACCCTTCTTTTCTCCCGTAACAGAAATATGAGACTTTGAGGATTAAACTAACAATTTCTCTTGTGAAAAAGGAAAGAAACGTTAAGCTGAAAATGGTATACTGCCTTTTTTGGGGGTTGAGAATCTGCCTTTTTAGGTAAGAGTCCACATGTATTTATAGAGTTACAGTTAGGGTTTTTCCCTTTTTCCTAATGGGCCTCTAACATTCTATTATATGGGCTTTCCATAATAGGAATTGGCCCAAAATGCCGCCACCTTTCTTGACGGGCAGACCATCTATGGAAAGAAACTCTTCCCGTTTGACTTCCTCGCCCTTGCTCGGTTCAGATCAATTTCATAACATCATCACTCCCCCTATCCTCGGCAGCCAGCCAGTGCCATCATCTTCGGGGGTAGGGAATCCACTCTCCCTGGTGGCTCCCTATGTCCTCGGCAAAGGTTAGCAGGGTTCTGTTCGGGACGGGGTGCCATCTCTCTGCGGCGTCTTTCTCTTGGGCGTGCTCGGTGAACCGGACCGTGCACTTGTCAAAACTAGGTCTTCCGAGCTGTTTATTGAATGAATAAAAATAGGTTATAACACTATTATAATTGAGATTTTAACGTTTTTATAATAAAATGACACAATATATATTGTTCATTTTTTATATATATTTTTTGGATATTATTCAAATATTTGATAAATACGAATACGTACCTATATTTAAATTCAGTTCATTTTAGACCTATTAAATTCAGTGCAGTTCAAACGTATTAATTTCAGTTCAGACTTATTAAATTTTGTTATGTTCAGTTCAACCAGTTTCAGTCCAAAAGAACATGTACTTAGGAAATGATCTTTTGGACTTAATTTCAGTTCATTTAAGTTCAGTTCAGATCGTTTCTGTTTAGTTCAGTTCAACTCGATTAAAATAGTTTCAAAATACATTAAAATAAAATAAACAAAAAATAATTTGAATCAACAATTTTAACTATACAATCCAGCTAATGTCATAATATTATTAATATTTTAAAAAAAATATTAAATAATTTATAAAAATTATTATTATTTTTATAAGAAAACAAATTTAGTTCAGTTCCGATCATTCAGTTGAGATCGTTTCAGTCCAAAAGAACAAGTCCTTAGTCTTTTAAGTTTTAAAAAAAAAATCAAATATCGTCTTATTTAACGAATTTTAGTAGAATTTCGAACGTTAATCGTTTATAAAGTGTACTTGATAAATACAATTTTAAAAATGTATTTTATCGTTTATAAAGTGTACTTTAATTACATCTTTAAAAACGTTAATAGTTTATAAAGTGTACTTTCTAAAGTGTATTTAATTATAAATAATTACTTAAATTTACCCCTTTTTAAAAAACATCTTTTATTTTTTCAGACTCAATTTATATAATAATAATAATAATAATAATAATAATAATAATAATAAATTAAAATTTAGGAAAAGTAAGATAAATTTGGAAGGGGCAGGCGCCAGGCGGGCAGAATAAAACACTATGAAGCCCTAAAGTCAGCAATTCGTGGATTTCAAGTTTCTCAGAAATGAACGAGGGAGTGCAGAAGAACACGCTGTACGTTGGGGGTCTGGCGGAGGAGGTGAACGAGAGCATACTCCACGCCGCCTTCATCCCCTTCGGAGATATCAAGGATGTGAAGACCCCACTGGACCAGGCCACGCAGAAGCACCGCTCTTTCGGCTTCGTCACCTTCCTTGAGAGGGAGGATGCCGCCGCCGCCATGGACAACTTGGACGGCGCAGAGCTTTACGGGCGCGTGCTCACCGTTAATTACGCGCTGCCCGAGCGCATCAAGGGTGGCGAACAAGGCTGGGCAGCCCAACCCAGTAAGCCCTATTTCCTCAATTCCTTTTGTTTTGATTTTAGGGTTCAATTTCACATTGAAATAAAATTCATTCATCGATTCTACGGGCTTCATCTTGAATTATTTCGGTATCCCTAAAAAAATTGTGATATTTTACCTAATTTAGCTATGATTTATGTCTAGTAATTTAGAGAGCTAACTGTGATTGGGGGAACTAGACTTGAGCTTGCTTGATGGATCTTGATCTTCTTGTGCCTCTGGTTCTCAAGCTCTTTCTTTTCCAAAGTAAAAGTCGAACTATAGTTTCGAATACTTCAAAGCATTTTAATATTGATGCAATTCGTCAATTATAGAGCATCAAATTTGCTTTTGGGGGGTTTTCTTAGCCCTGATTTTGTTTGAGGACCTCTGCCTTTCAATCCCATACTGATTTATTAATCTTTCAGTTGCACTCATTGAGTAGCAAATTAGAGTTTATTTGTATATCGACTTTTTCGCTAGTTTTTTCTTGTCCCTCTAGAGAGCTATGTATCAGTTTTTCCAGTATGGCATTTTCTCATAATAATAGAACGAACTGTGATAGACGATTTTTTTTTAATCTTTCTTCTCTGTTCACAAGAATAGATGACCTATTTAGTATCGCAATCCGCAATCATTGAAAGGCTTTTGTATTTATGTTTCACCCTTGATATGCATAAACTGTACTGTACTGTACTGTACGTATTGATGTTCGGAAACGGGATGAAATTTATTGACATATACTCTTTATGTCTTGCTTATGTTTTATGTGTTTCAGAGCCTCGCGTATTTGTTCTTCCTGTGATATTGAATGCTAACCTTAAATGCTTGTTAAATTTTTATTTGACAGTATGGGCGGATGCTGACACGTGGTTCGAAAGGCAGCAGCAGGAGCGAGAAATGCAGAGGCTTCAGGCGGAACAACGGGAGGCAATGCAGGCTGAAGAAAACTTGCAGAGGAAGAAAGTTGTGGAGGAGAGAGAAGGCGAGAAAGATGACGAGCCTGATGACCCTATGGCTAAGGCCGAACAAGAGGGTTTGAAGCTGAATAATCCCGTTGCCTGATTTAGTAAAACCGCAAGCATATTTTCTAATCGACAAACAATCATTAATATGTAAGAATGCAGGATGGTGCCAAACAAAAAGTTTGAAGAATTTTTCTCTTGGTGATTTAACATTACATCTGAATCATCTTTTGATCGCCTTTTAACTTTCTGTCTGGTTAATTTATTTAGTTTTTGATTGTTCTATGTCATTTACATGAATACAGGTAAAAGCTTATGGATGTTATAGAGTAAAAAATCATTGGATCTTATTTTTTTGCTTACTTTCTTGACTGCTACTCCATTGGTTCGTCAAATATATTCGGGGGACAAATAATAAAATAAGTTAAAAAAATATGTGACAAGTCAAAATTAAATTAATTTTTAAAATGAAAAAATAGGAGTAAATAATCATATATAATTGTAGCCGAATTTAAAATAAAAAATAATTAATTAAAATGGCTTGTTAATTATTTATTTGAACTTTAAAATATTATAGGTTGAATTTGAATTGAATGGACTTTTATAAAAATTAATTTATTTTCAACTCGGCTTAAAAGAAAATTAAGATGGGTCAAGATACTTACACCTCCATCTTATTATTCTTATGAAATGTGAAATATCTAGATTGCCCCTTAATTATTTACTTAATTATTTGCTCCTTACACCACTACCAATAAATCAATTGAAACAGAAAAATAACTACCTAATGAAGCCTAGTGGTGAAGGTTCCCACTTCTATTTTTTTTTGCTATCTCGCACAGGTGTCTGCTACTCGGGCACATTTCTCGATTTACATTCTATCCGATCAAGAGACCTCCGATCGGGTGGGGGTGAAGTTTCTCGTCTCTCCTCCTTATCAAAAAAAAAAATCAATTGAAACAGAAAAATGTTGGAGAGCAAAATCGGCGCGGTTAACGGCTTTGAGTCGTGGCTCGACCTCACCGGCAAAGTGTGATGGTTATCAGCGCGTCTTCCGGGCTGGGCCGCGGCTTCTGCCTTGATTTGGCCAAAGCGGGCTGCAGAATTGTAGCCTCCGCCCGACGGATTGACCTCCTCCAATCGCTCTGCGACGAGATCAACGCCACCTGTTAGGATTTGGGTCGCCCGTGGGCTCGACCCAACATTAAAATAAAAGTATTTTAATTCATTTTATAATATATATATATATATTATTTATTTAATATAATATATATTATAAATAAATTATCCTAATTAACTTCCTCTCTATGGTTAATAGTGCGGTTATCTGTCTAGATATTATATTTGAATATAGAGATAAAATAACACAGAAAAAAAAGACACACTAATATGCGTAATCTGCAGAAGATGAAATACACAGTTAACGCACAATTAGAAAATAAACACACAGAACGGGGTTCTTAATTCGTGAAGAACAATTCTATTGGATTTGTGTCCTTCATTCCACGTGTGTTGTACCGAGATAAGTTATATAGTGCGTCCTATGTAGATGGATCGATTAGTCGGTGTTATGTGTCTTGTCGAGAACACGAACTTAACACTCGATAATCATGCCAAATGAGTCACACGGCCCTCTTGATCATGTATACTTGGAGTATACAAACTTCGGTTGGGAATTGGGGTGAGACGAAGAAAACGGAGATAAATCGAGTTCTGGACAGCCAGGCGGCCGCTACGCCCCCAGGCGGGCGCTTGGGATAAGTCGGTGGACCAAGCGGCCGCTTGACCCCCCAGGCGGGCTCCTGGTCCTCCAGATCGTGAATTTTTGGAAATTTTCCGATTTCCTTCCTTTTTGGACTCCTACGCCTACTAGGAAACCCTATGGGATTACTCCTATATAACCTATGGGATTACTCCTATATAAAGGGACCCTATGACCACGAAATTCACTACTACATCATCATATATTCGTGAGAGAATATCGTGGAGAGGCCGGAGGAATCGAGGAATCGAGTGGGGTTCGTTTCAAGTCCAAGTTCGTGTTGTTTCAAGGATCAACGAAGGGTTCGTGCAACGAATTGAGGCCGGGTATTTTCGCGGCTGATCCATCTACGTCCGGGCATCAATTATTAAGAAGAATCACAAGGTACACGATTCTTAAACTAACTCATTAATTGTTCTTACTACATACGTGCGCACTAGATCCATGATTGGGGTTTTACGTGTTTATGCATGATTCTTTCTTCCGCACTTTTTCATGCTTGTAAAATACGTAATCCATCTATTGGGGTATGGATGAGATTCATACAAAACCCAACAGTGGTATTAGAGCCTTGGTCGTGCGTTTGCGTATGCGCGTTGAACAAGTGCCTATAAAAATTGTTTTTATTTTTATTTGTGATTTTTTCGTGGACTAATTTTTGGAAAAAAATAGTATTTGATTTAATTGGATTATTTTTGCATAAATCAAGTGTCCATGAATTTTTGTGATTTATTCATGTAATCTTTCATGGAATATTTTTTGGAAAAATAGTACTTAATTTGATGTTAAAAATTTAATCGATTATTTTTGTATGCATAAATCAAATCTCCATGATGTGAAATTCGGAATTGATAAATTTATTTGGAATATTATTTGTCAATTTTATCTCTTAATCATGATTAATAAAGAATTTAGAATTCTTGTATTTTTCATGAAGTTCATGTTTTATCAAATTTTCAAAACAATGCCTAATTTGTCTTTCAAAGATTAATTTCAAGCCGATCTATTCTACACCTCGGGGAGTGGGAATGAGACCAGAGTCCTTAAATTAGTCGATGACGCAAATTAGAGACTTTCGAATCATGGGATGGTACGATCGTCTGGTTGGCTCCCCCATGTCACATGGGAGATAGGGCGCAATTGCATGATAAATCGCTGGTTAGAAACCTCGAGTTTTCACTTACGATTTATCGCGTTTTGATTATTGGGATGATTATGACGGGGATACAAATAAAAGGGGATTATTGGGAATAATCGTTGTTGAAACAATTAAATCTGAATTTTATTGAGAATAAAAATTAATAGGCATTTTTGAGTTAATTGTTGCATCTTGCCTGCTAGGAATTGAGAATTCTTGTGCTTGCTAGATGTTATGCTCTGCGGTAGTATGCATGCTTTAGGTTTATATTATGCGTTTTCATCATGTTCAATCGATTAAAACAAAACCTGCATGTATAGTCTCATAAAATGAGTTATCGCCTAGTCCAATTAGACACACCCCCTAAAGCTCTCGATCATCAATTAGTAGGTTCCGCCTCCGCGGGGTGCTATATTTTTGATCTTGAGATAAGGTGAGGGTAGAGGAACAACGAGGCCTCTACAACGTGTTTTTGGTTTCTCATCGACAAACCCACTGGAGGCGTGGTAGTCGAGGCGAGGAGATAAGAATGGGATTCTTATCAACCAAGAGTGTTATTGTCGATAGTGAGACTATTGAAATAACATTGACAATGAGATTGTCTACCTATCTTGGATTTTTCGAGTGTCAGCTCTCCTTGGCTCGAGAAATTGCGAAATGAGGATCTTGGAATTATTTTGTTCTAGAGACACCAATGTTGGACATTGGAGGACGAAATAGACAAGTATATAAGTGTTCTAGGAACGACTTGTTGTCAAATTTTGAATGTTTACTAAATACTTGTTTTTTTTCATTATGTAGTTAATATGTCGTCAACTAACTCAATCAACCCAAGTACCATACGTTCAATCCTTGAGAAGGAAAAATTGAACGGTACTAATTTTCTCGATTTGCATCAAAATTTGAGAATTGCTCTCAAATACGAGAAACGAGAGACTGTGCTGGAAACTCCTATTCCTGTAATTACTCCAAACTCCACTGGTTCTGAAAAGAACAATGTAAAGAGGATTGAGGAAGCCTCGCGAGAGGTGACTTGCATCATGCTAGGGCCTTGGAACCCGCCTTTCAAAGGCAGTTCGAACACATGGATGCCTATAGCATCATTGAACAACTCAAGAGCATGTTCGGGGAACAAGCGAGGATTGAGAGGTTCAGTGTCCTTCGTGACATAATGGATACAAAGCTTCAAAAAGGGAAACCTGTTGGGCCACACGTGCAAAAGATGATGGGTCTTTTTGCGACGAGTGAGCGCCTAGGATTCCCATATGAAGAGGCATTGGCAGTAGATATCGTTCTGCACTCGTTGCATGATGGTTATGACTCCTTTAGGACGAACTATCATGTGAACGGAGTTCAGAAATCGTTGATGGATCTACATGGTCTTTTGAAGACTGTAGAACCCTCGATTAAGAGCAACTCTGGGAGAGATGTTCTTATGATAAAGGAAGGAGGGATTTCTAAAAGGAAGAACAAGTCCAAAGTCAAAGGCAAGGGAAAAGCTGTTGCTGCACCCAAGGCCAAAGACAAGAAGAAGAATGCGGTGGGACCGATATGCTTCTACTGCAATGGCGAGGGCCATTACAAGAGGGACTGTTCTAAATACAAGGAAGATGTTGATGGGATTCGATGTCCCGGGCTATCAAAAATGCGGAACCGGTAACCCGACCGAAAACCCGTCGCCGGAGATCGCACGAACACCGACTCATCCGCAGGAGTCCGACCTTTGGAGACTACGCATCCGAAGACACGCAGCCCGCCCCCAGCCGATTTTCTCCCACGAGTCGGATCCACGAACGCGAACCACGGACGAGCTAGAGCATGACCAAGGCGTCGCCGCCCGGACTCGCGATCGCCGTGCATGGACTCGCGCCCACGCCCGGACTCGCGATCGCCGTGCATGGCGATCGCCGGGGATGCGAGGCATCCCCGCAGGGCTGTTCGGAACAGCCCCTGGCGGTGAGTCCGGCGACTCACCGCCTCCGCCATCGAGGGGAGGGCGGTCAGCCCAGCTGACCCGCCGCGGCCTAGCCGCGGCTGCCCTAGCGATCGACTTCCGAGTCGATCGCTCGCCCCGGCTTCAGCCGGGGCCCCCTTCGAGCGCACGCCGCCGTCGAGGGCGGCTGGGGTCCGCCACGGCACCAGCCCGTGGCACCCCAGCGATCGACTGAAGTCGATCGCATGCCCCGGCGTCCAGCCGGGGCTCGCCCCTCGTCGCGTGCGCACGGCGGTCGAACCCTAGGGTTTCGACCGCCCCCTTCGATCTTCGCCGGGGATCTCGAATCCCCGTCCGCGATGATCGTCGTTTTCCCGGATCGCGTCGTTCATGTATATATCACAATTATTCAACGCACAAATAATCATAGAAGGGGGTTCTCGATTATTACCTCGAATCGTTGTACGGAGAAACGAATTCGGTTGACGACCTCGTGATCTTCCCGCGTATTCCTTGCACCTCGTCCGAACGTCGTGTGGGCGACGATCTATCGGATTCCTATGGATCTTCCTCACTCTCAGAACTTTATGATTGGCGTAACTTAGGTTGTGAAAAGTGAAGACCATGTAGTGCTTATATAGGCTACGAAGGGGATCATAAGGAGAATAAATATTGGGCTTCAATATTGAAAATTAAATTGGGTCCAACCCAAATCTATTAATTCTTATCAATATTAATTTTATTTATTTTCCACTATATAAATAAAATTGCACTCCCAATATTATTCCATATTATATCAAATAATATTTCTCCATCTTAGTATTATTTATTCCGTGTATTTAAGATTTAAATATCCATGAATAAATTTATTTATTGCTTAATAAATTATATTCATCTCTTGAATCCGAGACTAGTACCATTCAACCTTAATTATTGTGCGGAACGAATCCACTCATGAGGTTTACACAATAATTCCTTATGAACTCATCTCGGGGATATTATCAACCCTTCCGGGATACACTGCCCCTTCAAGAATTCACGGCATGACATATACAAAATATAGTGACCCAACTTAACCGGTAATTAACCCAATAATTAAATCGGTTAATTCCTTTGGTAAATCAAAGTCACTTATATTAAATATACACACCCGCAATTGTTTCAGGGATTAAGAATAAAATACTCCGAGTCTCAAATCAATTATCGCCGAGCAATCCTAATTGATGAGTCTCAATTGATCCGCCCAATACACCAAGTGTACAAGTGTGATAAAATAATTAAGATAAATTATTTTCTCTCTCACACAACGACTATACCAATGGATTAGTTCGTGTCCATCTAGGCCGTGAGCAACTGTTCGATTAAATACGAGTAACCGATAGTATGATCTTCTGTGCGCCCATGCAGCACCATACTAACTACAACGTATAAAATCCAGAACCATGATTTGCTTATAATTAAATGCAAATAATTGTTTATTAATTAAATAGATTAAATGCTATGATCGGGAGTTTACCGTTACTTAAATCTAGACATTAAGTACACAACTCCAACAATCTCCCACTTGTACTAAGGTCTAGTCATTTCCTCCAAACTCCAGGTTCCCATACTGATCACGTGCTTTAAAGTGTACTTCCGAGAAGTACTATGTGAGTGAGCAATCTAGGTTGCCGCTCTGAAGTTATCTTGGTGACTACTACGTCGTCTTCCTGACGATGACTCGTATCAGGTGGTACTTGCTCTATGTGTTAACATCACTTTTGACTTATGACCTCTTCTAGTTCACCGTGCACCGCTATCTAATAGCCTTTGGTAAACTAAGAGTCATATCCAAGTCAAGAGGTTATCCCGGAACCTAACCAAAACTTCCGCTGCCTCTGAGGCTGCCATTCGGTCATGAGAGAGTCTGAGAAGCATCCTGCTTATCACTCTTTCATTTCATGGTTCCACCTCTTTCTAAAAGTGAACACATAGTCTGATATCGACTTTCACTGGTCCTTCTCTGATTTTTGGATCTGAGAATCTGTAATCTAAGAAGATTTCGTCTTGCTCAAGCCAGTGCTATGAAAGTACTCTTGCAGCATTCGAACATCTCTTATCCAGATTACTTTGATATCCTCCCACTACGCAAACCGCATAGTTGATATCAGGTTCTTGTTTTACAACATTGCATCTACAAAGCCCTTTACACTCGAAGTGTAGGGAACTGCTTTGTCTATATCTATCTCCTTCATGTGTTCAAGACACATACCTTAGATAGATGAATTCTGTTCTCGAAAGGCAATAACCTTTCTCAGAAGTATGCATGTTTAAAACAAACCTTAATTGTATAAGATGTCTAGGAGAAGTACAATGTTCTTATCTCTAGATCATAAGATCTTAAGAACATGCTCTAACTTCTTCTCAATCTTATATCTCGATTTATTTAGACAACCTCCATTTTATGTCTGACAACACTTTTACATTGTCGCCAATGATAAAATGTTATCTACATAAAATCTCCGAGAAACACCACCTCTGTTTCCGTCACGTCTCTAACACACCTTCTTCGCTAAACCCTGTGCAGACCTAGGGATCGATTTCATGTACACTGGATCCAGAGTTCAAAACTCCTCCAGTCTTATGAACATCTCTAGTTGCTTAACAACCTCCCACTGCAATGGCGTCCCGGTGTGTAACAGTAACAACATTAGGTGCAGTTAGTGGTGTACTACTACTCGGTCAGGCTGGTTCTCAGTCTTTCCCTTTCCTCATTTTAAAGTATTTTGTCAATTAGGGCATTGCAGTTCATCTAATAGTTTTTCTTCTATGAACCGGACGAGACGTCCCTCTGGTTCATAGTACTATAGAACACACAATACTTCGTTCATCTAGGATATCCTACAACCATATTGAATATGTTGTTGTCTCCAGGAATATCCATAGAACTTAGGTAATTCCGAACAACTTGTTCTCTTTTTATTAGATTTCTATTTCTTTACAACGCACCATCTCCACACGTAAGTGCACGGCTCGTCTCTTTGGGAATTAATCCCAATCTTTGATTATGCTATGTGTTATCTAGATAGGTGATGGCCTCCGCGACCGAGTCACAGGCTTCTAATGGATATACTTTGATGGTTCCCCATAATAGCTTTGTGTCCATTGACAAGTCAAAACACTTTGCTTTTATGGCACATCAAGCATTCTAATCCATCACTGAGTATTCTTTGAAAGAATTACTCATACCTCTCTAGTATACACATATGTCTGCATATCTAATCATTTCCAATACTTGTCTGAATTCTATCCTTTTTCCAGAAAGGTTTGCTTAGACGTATTATCCTCCAAATTCAATCCTTAGGTCGGAAAGTCCATTCCTTCAACTATAATTGATCAAATCAATTTCGACCATTTGAATTTCATTTGAAAATACTACTAAGTATAAGATTTCATAAGTATAATGATAAAGAAATATCTAATAAGTAAAACAAATTATATATAACAGTTTGTTGCATCGTGGTAGACTAAGGATTTATCATTCACATATTGCTATCTAATGTACCATAATGAATATCACCATTATTTCTTATCCAAACCATCCAATGATTAAAGAAATAAAATATCCATTAATAAAGAAAAACAGAACGAAGTTCTTTTTCAAAATAAAAAGGGGTACATAAGCAATAACTGAAATGAAAACTTAAAACAGATAAATGTCTTCCACTGCAACCGCTGCTACCCCAACAGCTTCGCCCATGTAGACTCGAATTCTTCTTCTCTAAGTCGCCGGGTTTTCTGGAACCCCTGCATTCAAAAATGCACATACCGTCAGTGGTTCCATATCTACACACCAGAATTCTGGTAGATAATACCGCTGACTATGTTTTTACGACTAAAGAAAGATTCGTACCTCTGAGAGGACATTCAGACTTCCAGTGTCCCTTCTTGTTGCATCGGAAGCACTTACCCTTTGGCTTTGCAGCCCCCACTTGTGGTGCAGTCCTCTTGACACCACTGGGTTTCCAGGCTTGCTTCCTTTTCTTGCCCCTACCTCCACCAGGCTTAAAGCCTTTGGACTTGGTAGCTACAAGCGCTTGAGACTTGCCCTTCTTGTAGATCCCCTCTGCCGCCTTCAGTTCAGTCAGGAGTTGCGCAAGAGTATAAGATAGTTTACCCATATTATAGCTCATACGAAACTGCTCAAAACTAGGGGCCAGAGACTGGAGTATGATGTCGACTTGCGTCTCAGCATCAATAGAAGCTCCTAGGACCTCAAGTTCATTCAACAAACTCATCATCTTAAGAACGTGCTCCCCTACGGGCGTTCCTTCAGATTGAGTAGTCGACATAAGGACTCTCATGGCTTCTTGCCTAGCCGCACGATCTTGCTCCCCAAACATCTCCTTGAGGTTAAACATCATATCATAGGCAGTGTCCATTGGCTCATGTTGGGTTTGGAGTACATTTGACATGGAAGCCAAAATATAACACCTAGCCATTTCATCAGCCTTTTTCCACTTCCGATATGCCAGTTTTTCCTCATCAGTTGAGGCAGCCGTGGGCTCGGCAGGGCACACTTCATGGAGTACATACTTGTACTCTTCCGAAGTTAGGACAATGTCTAAATTTCTCTTCCAATCAATATAGTTGGTGCCAGTGAGCTTATGCTCCTTGAGTATCATAGAAAGTGGGTTCATAGCTATTCTCTAAACCTATAAGCACATTTAAACAAACAATTAATTTAATATCCGATATTATCTCCCTTAAATAATATCATTAAATTACTAATTACATCTAAAATCCCATCAGGTAAGGCAAGCCACGTGGTGTGGACGTTTACCCACCCAAATGATTTAGCAATTAGTTTTTCTTTGGTCATACATCGCTTATAGCGGAACCTCGTGGGGAGGAATACTACAAGGCGTATCTAAGTGTAAACCATTACTCAGCACCAAAGTGAATCGCTTGGAATTGCTACATTACCGCAAGCCACGTGGTGTG
Organism: Euphrasia confusa; assembly: GCA_954870475.1. Lineage (NCBI taxonomy): Eukaryota > Viridiplantae > Streptophyta > Magnoliopsida > Lamiales > Orobanchaceae > Euphrasia > Euphrasia confusa. The sequence continues at coordinate 40,334,978 of OX940950.1, read as the reverse complement.
GACGTTTACGACAACTTCACAACTCTTCACAATTCCTTACAACTGTCTACATCAATTAATCCAAAATCCGTCAGTGCAGCAAGCCACGTGGTGTGGACGTTTACTACACTAAGAGACTTTTATAATTGACTCCCAATTACTTGATCCATTTAATCTCGTAAATCAAGACGCGGAAAATCATAAGTGAAACTCGAAGTTTCTAACCAGTGATTCACCATGCGAGCGACCCTATCTCTCATAAATGAGGGAGCCGAGCAGACAAGCGACCCATCTATCAAAGAATGGCACGGAAGTCTCTAATTTGTGTCCTCTACATGACCAAGTGGCTCTGGCTCCATTCCACTCCACGGGGTGAGAATGAGTCGACTTGAAGTCAGTTTCAGAAAGACAAATTAGGCATTGTTTGATAAACTTGATCAATGTTTCTTGTAAGAGGAATTACAAGAATTCTCCTCCAATGACACATCTATACGAACTTCAAAAGTCCATAAGAGTCACCAAGAGAACAGTAATGGAGACCATGGGAATGTTTCCATCCCCTCTCCCACTTAGCTTTTTATAATAAAGGGATACGCTATCTAATGCATAATTAAACACATAAGCATGCATGAAAGCAATAAAGCACATAGCACATAGTCAAAAATAATGCTAGAGAAATTATTTTTCCCCGACTATCATGGCTTTATCTTCATATGCATCTTCTAGTCTTCAGTCTTCGTTTCTTGAATGCTCCATGTGACGAGAATATTAATCTCCAATATTTAAATCTATTTATTTTCAATTAATCCAAAAGTTACTTAATTCGAAAATTAAGTCAATCGAATATATCAAAAATAAAATTAAATATTATTAATATTTTTATTTATTTATTTTCCTATCTAGTTCTTATTAAATCTTTAGAATAATCTATCCAAGTAAAACTTGGAATATTCTAGAAGATATCTATAATAGAACAAGGAAATAAAATAAATAAATTAGGACTACTACTTTTCAAATTTATTTTTATTCCTAATCCATGAATATTCCCTTGAGTAGGAATAATCAAATAGGAAAAATAAATTTAGTACTAAATTAATTAAATTTCTAATCTATGAATATTTCCATGAAGGAAATAAATCAATAGAAAATAAAATTAATTTAAAATTAATTCTTTTCCTAATCCATGAGAGTTTCCATAAAGGAAAGTACTCAAATAGGAAAAATCCGAATTAATTTGGAAAGTAGATTTTTGTAAGAATAGCACGGGATTAGGAGATCCCACGCCATCCCCACGATGATGGATCGGCCGGCCACTCGGGAGGAGCGCCGCCACCGCCTAGCCACACCGGCTAGGCTATGGGTCGATCACCACCATGTGATCGATCCCAAGCCCTAGTCTTCTCGTCACTTCTTCGTCTTCCGGCGATCGTCTCAACATCGAACCAACGTAATTAAAATTACAAAATTTAAATTACAATTCCGGTATCGATTCTATACATGAAATCGACCCTATACATTTTCCGGAAAATAAAGTGCGTAATAATAAATCCTAAATTCGGTCAACCCCCGAATTTTTACTATTACAAACATTCAACCACACAAAACGAATCTCGACATGTCCGAGAGTTTAATAATCATGATAATTAATTAAAAAACAATTAATTAAATCCAACCATGATAGCCGGAAATCCTGCAAGGTAGAACAATAATCGAACATATACATGAACACGAAACCGAACGCTCTGATACCATTTGATGGGATTCGATGTCCCGGGCTATCAAAAATGCGGAACCGATAACCCGACCGAAAACCCGTCGCCGGAGATCGCACGAACACCGACTCATCCGCAGGAGTCCGACCTTTGGAGACTACGCATCCGAAGACACGCAGCCCGCCCCCAGCCGATTTTCTCCCACGAGTCGGATCCACGAACGCGAACCACGGACGAGCTAGAGCATGACCAAGGCGTCGCCGCGGGAGAACCCGCGACTAAACCCTAGCCACGCCCACGCCCGGACTCGCGATCGCCGTGCATGGCGATCGCCGGGGATGCGAGGCATCCCCGCAGGGCTGTTCGGAACAGCCCCTGGCGGTGAGTCCGGCGACTCACCGCCTCCGCCATCGAGGGGAGGGCGGTCAGCCCAGCTGACCCGCCGCGGCCTAGCCGCGGCTGCCCTAGCGATCGACTTCCGAGTCGATCGCTCGCCCCGGCTTCAGCCGGGGCCCCCTTCGAGCGCACGCCGCCGTCGAGGGCGGCTGGGGTCCGCCACGGCACCAGCCCGTGGCACCCCAGCGATCGACTGAAGTCGATCGCATGCCCCGGCGTCCAGCCGGGGCTCGCCCCTCGTCGCGTGCGCACGGCGGTCGAACCCTAGGGTTTCGACCGCCCCCTTCGATCTTCGCCGGGGATCTCGAATCCCCGTCCGCGATGATCGTCGTTTTCCCGGATCGCGTCGTTCATGTATATATCACAATTATTCAACGCACAAATAATCATAGAAGGGGGTTCTCGATTATTACCTCGAATCGTTGTACGGAGAAACGAATTCGGTTGACGACCTCGTGATCTTCCCGCGTATTCCTTGCACCTCGTCCGAACGTCGTGTGGGCGACGATCTATCGGATTCCTATGGATCTTCCTCACTCTCAGAACTTTATGATTGGCGTAACTTAGGTTGTGAAAAGTGAAGACCATGTAGTGCTTATATAGGCTACGAAGGGGATCATAAGGAGAATAAATATTGGGCTTCAATATTGAAAATTAAATTGGGTCCAACCCAAATCTATTAATTCTTATCAATATTAATTTTATTTATTTTCCACTATATAAATAAAATTGCACTCCCAATATTATTCCATATTATATCAAATAATATTTCTCCATCTTAGTATTATTTATTCCGTGTATTTAAGATTTAAATATCCATGAATAAATTTATTTATTGCTTAATAAATTATATTCATCTCTTGAATCCGAGACTAGTACCATTCAACCTTAATTATTGTGCGGAACGAATCCACTCATGAGGTTTACACAATAATTCCTTATGAACTCATCTCGGGGATATTATCAACCCTTCCGGGATACACTGCCCCTTCAAGAATTCACGGCATGCCATATACAAAATATAGTGACCCAACTTAACCGGTAATTAACCCAATAATTAAATCGGTTAATTCCTTTGGTAAATCAAAGTCACTTATATTAAATATACACACCCGCAATTGTTTCAGGGATTAAGAATAAAATACTCCGAGTCTCAAATCAATTATCGCCGAGCAATCCTAATTGATGAGTCTCAATTGATCCGCCCAATACACCAAGTGTACAAGTGTGATAAAATAATTAAGATAAATTATTTTCTCTCTCACACAACGACTATACCAATGGATTAGTTCGTGTCCATCTAGGCCGTGAGCAACTGTTCGATTAAATACGAGTAACCGATAGTATGATCTTCTGTGCGCCCATGCAGCACCATACTAACTACAACGTATAAAATCCAGAACCATGATTTGCATATAATTAAATGCAAATAATTGTTTATTAATTAAATAGATTAAATGCTATGATCGGGAGTTTACCGTTACTTAAATCTAGACATTAAGTACACAACTCCAACAGATGTGAAGAATGGGGTCGCCCCATCGTCTTCAGGTATTTTCGTTGTAGATATACATTTTTCTGACACTACTTCATGGGTATTGGATACCGGTTGTGGAACTCACATTGTTCGAAATGTGCAGGGACTGCAAAGAAGTAAGAAGTTAGAGAAAGGTGAAGTCCATCTGCGCGTGGGGAATGGAGCGAGGGTCGCTGCATTAGCCGTATGGACTTATAGTTTATCTTTGCCCTTTGGGCTCGTACTAGAACTCAAAAATGTTTATTTTGTTCCTAGTATAACCATGAATATTATTTCTATTTCTGCATTGGATGCTGAAGGATTTAATTTTACGATTATTAATGGAGTTTTTTCGTTGTTTAATCGTGATGTATTTTATGGTTTAGCACGTCTTGAGCGTGGCTTATACGTGCTCGATTTAGATAAACAAATCTACAATATAAATACCAAACGAGCTAAATCAAACGAGACTAACGAAACATACCTCTGGCACTGTCGTTTAGGCCATATAAACACTAAGCGTGTTGAGAGACTCCTCAAGGAGGGTGTTCTCAAATCATTTGATTTGGAATCATTTGATACATACGATGGGTGTCTATTAGGCAAAATGACGAAATCACCATTTCTGAGAACTGGTGAGCGAGTAGTGATCTATTGGGCCTTATACACACTGATGTGTGTGGACCAATGAGTTCACCGGCACGAGGTGATTACGTATACTTCATAACTTTTACTGATGATTTAAGTAGATATGGTTATGTCTATTAAATGAAGCATAAGTCGGAATCTTTTGAGCGATTCAAAGAATTCTAAAATGAAGTAGAAAATCAACTTGGCAAGACGATAAAAGTTCTTCGATCGGATCGAGGAGGCGAATATCTGTTTCATGAGTTTGATGATCATCTAGTGAAATGTGGGATTAATTCTCAACTCACCCCTCCTGGAACTCCTCAGTTTAATGGAGTGTCTGAAAGAAGGAATCGAACTCTGTTGGACATGGTTCGATCTATGATGAGCTTAGCAAAACTTCCTATATCCTTTTGGGGACATGCACTATCTACTGCTGCTCTAATACTGAACAGGACGCCGTCAAAGGCTGTGAGTAAGACACCATATGAGATATGGAGTGGGAGGGTCCCGAATTTGTCTTATCTCAAGATTTGGGGTTGCGAAGCCTATGTCAAGAGAAATATCTCTGGCAAGCTTGAACCCAAATCTGACAAGGTTTTCTTTGTGGGATACCCAAAAGAAACCCGAGGATATCATTTCTACAACCAATCAGAGAACAAAGTTTTCGTTGCTCGTGATGGTTTCTTTCTGGAAAAGGAATTCCTTTCTAAGAAAGATAGTGGGAGTAAAGTTGTTCTGGACGAGGTCCGTGATGAACAACCAGTTGCCGAGGAAACAAACGACGAGGTCGTAGTAATTCCTGAACCCTCGCAGGTGGTAGCTGATCCTCGTAGGTCGGGAAGGACAATAACTCGTCCCGCTAGATATATTAATATCTTAAGGAATGAGGAACCATCCACCTATAGTCAAGCCGTGACAAGTCCAGATTCCGAGAAATGGCTGAGAGCCATGAAATCCGAAATGGACTCCATGTCTGAGAATCAAGTCTGGGACTTGATCGATTTACCTCAAGAGGCTAGGCCTATTGAGTGTAAGTGGGTCTATAAGATTAAGACCGACATGAATGGAAAACCCGAGGTTTTCAAAGCTAGATTGGTAGCAAAAGGATTTTGCCAAATCCACGAGGTGGACTACGACGAGACCTATTCACCAGTCACGATGTTTAAGTCTATCAGGATACTTCTTGCCATTGCCGCTCATTATGATTATGAGATATGGCAAATGGATGTTAAAACCGCCTTCTTGAATGGAATTCTTGAAGAGGATGTGTATATGACACAACCTGAGGGTTTTATCGATCCAAAAGGGGCTAAGAAGGTATGCAAGCTTAAGAGAGCCATTTATGGACTCAAGCAAGCATCTCGGAGTTGGAATCTGCATTTCGACGAAGCCGTAAAGGAATTCGGCTTTGAACGTAACCCAGAGGATTCTTGTATATACAAGAAGGTCAGTGGGAGCGCAATCGTTTTTCTTGTGTTGTATGTCGATGACATACTCCTTATTGGAAATGACATTCCGATGTTGAACTCTGTGAAGGAGTGGCTAGGAAAGTGTTTCTCAATGAAGGATTTGGGAGAAGCACAATACATATTGGGCATCAAGATCTATTGGAATAGATCTAAAAGGATGCTTGGACTAAGTCAAGAGTCTTATATTGACAAGATACTTGAAAGTTCAAGATGAAGGATTCTAAGAAGGGTCTTCTACCCATGACACATGGCTCAAAACTTAGTCTTAAACAGTGCCCGCAAGGACCTGTTGAGCAAAAGAGGATGGATAATGTTCCTTATGCTTCGGCAATAGGATCGATTATGTATGCCATGATATGTACGAGGCCAGACGTATCGTATGCTTTGAGCATGACGAGTCATTTTCAGTCGAACCCGGGTGAGGCGCATTGGACTGCGGCCAAAAACATTCTCAGATACCTTAATCGGACTAAGGAGAATTATCTTGTCTATGGGGGACAAAATGAGTTAGAAATGACGGGCTATACGAACGCGAGTTTTCAGACTGATGATGACGATCAGCAATCTCAGTCTGGTTACGTCTTCTGTCTGAACGAAGGCGCGGTTAGTTGGAAGAGTTCCAAGCAAACCTCTGTCGCCGACTCAACTACAGTGTCTGAGTACATTGCAGCCTCGGAGGCTGGAAAGGAAGGTGTATGGATGAAAAAGTTCCTTGAGGAACTTGGTGTCGTCCCCAGTGCTGCCAAACCTATGGTTCTCTATTGCGATAATAGTGGAGCCATAGCTCAAGCAAAAGAGCCAAGGGATCACCACAAAGTCAAACACATACTCAGGAAATATCACGTCATCCGCGACTTCGTGGGAAGAGGTGATATAGAAATACGCAAGATAGCAACCGAGAAGAACGTTGCTGATCCGTTTACTAAACCTCTCCCGCAGTTAAGGCATAATACCTTATTTGATGCGATAGGAATTAAACGTCTTAAGGACTAATTCTTAAGTTGTAATTTATTTTACTTCGGAGATTACAATGTAAACATTCATTTTTCATTAATAAATCAATTTTTTTCATATTCTCTTGGTTTGGATTATATGAACTGTTCAAAAGTAGATTTTAAATTTTATCTGAGTTATGTGATAATGTCACATAATGAGGCTCAGTGATTGAACTAAAATTAAAATCAACTTAAGTCCCTAATCTAGATCATCGTGTACGAACAGACACAATTGATCAATATAAAGATTAGATTGCAAGTTGTACTATAGCGCCACCTCATGGGCTAGACGTGGGACGTCGAGTAAAATTGTATAGACAACGGCTGTGAGCTGGGTGTCGGACGTGACTCGCCTAAGAATGGTATATAAGGCAGTGTGTCATAATACCAATTCTTATAGCTTTCGAACGTCTCCTTAGACCTGAGTAGTCTAGAGTAACTACATTATGAAATGTTGTGTTTTGACGCTGTCAAACGCTTTCGGTAAAACGGAGCTATAAAGATAGTCGTTGGATACCTCAAGAAGCAAGTGGGTGCACTTAGATTGACAAGATGGGACTATCCTCCTACGAGGTAGGATTAAATGTCTTAAAGGCCACTCGGAGAGTTGGGTTGCAAAACTGCATGGCCATGCCCGAATATGTATCATGGTGATCATCTGGTTCGCAATCCGCTCATGAGATCCGAGAAAGGTTCGAACGGAACGAGGGTGACACTGGTCTTACCTCTAGTTCGGACTTAGACATCAAGCGATAAGGGAAACGTGGATACACACTAGAATTGAAGTCCAAGTGGGAGATTATTGGATTTGTGTCCTTCATTCCACGTGTGTTGTACCGAGATAAGTTATATAGTGCGTCCTATGTAGATGGATCGATTAGTCGGTGTTATGTGTCCTATGTAGATGGATCGATTAGTCGGTGTTATGTGTCTTGTCGAGAACACGAACTTAACACTCGATAATCTTGCCAAATGAGTCACACAACCCTCTTGATCATGTATACTTGGAGTATACAAACTTCGGTTGGGAACCGGGGTGAAACGACGAAGAAAACGGAGAGAAATCGAGTTCTGGATAGCCAGGCGGCCGCTACGCCCCCCAAGCGGGCGCTTGGGGTAAGTTGGTGGACCAAGCGGCCGCTTGACCCCCCAGGCGGGCTCCTGGTCCTCCAGATCGTGAATTTTTGGAAATTTTCCCATTTCCTTCCTTTTTGGACTCCTACGCCTACTAGGAAACCCTATGGGATTACTCCTATATAAAGGGACCCTATGACCACGAAATTCACTACTACATCATCATATATTCGTGAGAGAATTTCGTGGAGAGGCCGGAGGAATCGAGGAATCGAGCGGGGTTCGTTTCAAGTCAAAGTTCGTGTCGTTTCAAGGATCAACGAAGGGCTCGTGCAACGAATTGAGGCCGGGTATTTTCGCGGCTGATCCATCTACGTCTGGGCATCAATTATTAAGAAGAATCACAAGGTACACGATTCTTAAACTAACTCATTAATTGTTCTTACTACATACGTGCGCACTAGATCCATGATTAGGGTTTTACGTGTTTATGCATGATTCTTTCTTCCGCACTTTTTCATGCTTGTAAAATACGTAAATCCATCTATTGGGGTATGGATGAGATTCATATAAAACCCAACAAATTCAACACTCCAATCGGGAGAGTGTTGTAGACACTGCGTAGCACGAGGCACGAGAAGCAACACACAACAAGAGGATTCGATCCGTTCGATTTACGTTTCCGCATCGAAGACAAGTAAGTCTTCTAATTTATTTTATCGAATTTCTTATGTCATTTAAGTAATTCCTTCATTGGTATCAGAGCCTGTGTGATCGGATCCCTCGTAAAATTATATGTTTAATTTTGTTCATGTTTATATACATGTGGTCTCGGTGTGTACTCTGCGATGAACTGCGTTATTTGTTCAATTTATTGTTCTGTGTGAAATTTACTGTATGAACAAATTGGGTTAACTAGAATCTTTCAACCCGTGCGATGCACCGGGATTCTCGGTTCGGAAGCTTCTCCGGTTACTATTTTAATATAAGTATACTAATAAATAAATTTAAAATACATTTTGAAATATATATTACAAAAAATGAGGCCAACCATTAGAAAAAATAATCATACCTGATAATAGATTTTAAAAAAATAGGAAATTTAGAAGGTCCATTCACATTTCTGAACACTTCATTGTAAACGACATGTGTAGCCTTATTTGTAAGATGAGGGCAACGATTGGAGAAAATAATCTTACTTGATAATAGATTTAAAAAAAAAAAAGAAATTTGGAAGGTTAATTCACATTTCTGAACACCTCCTTGTAAACGACATTTGTAGCCTTATTCATGAGGTCACCATTCCAATCACAAATTAAGAATTTCAATCTTACTCGATTAGTGACTCTTGAAACTGCAACATATAATTGTCCGTGTGTGAACACCGGTCTTCTCAACAGCTATTTTTATTGAAAATTTGATATATACAATAAAAAAAATTGTTGAAGTGTTTTAACATAATGGAGAAATTTCTTGCGCTTTCATGGATCACTTAAATCATATAATGTGAATAAATTAATAAAAATAAATGGTTAAATAATTATTTTTGTTTTTATTTTAATTATCTCACATTTCAATTTTGTTATTATGTTATTATTGTTAATAATTTTAAAGAATATAAAAATAAAATAAAAAGTGTATGTAAACTGTGAATTATATAATTTATTAGTTGTGTATTTAATAAACTAAAATTGTTGAATAATTAGTTTGTTTCTATTTTAACTATCTCAAATAAAAATTTAAATGGTTATATATTTTATCAGTTATATTATTTGTTTTACCATTCATTATTATAAATTGACATAAACAAATATATTTTTAAAATTAAACATTCAAAACAATTAGCTAATGGAGTTAAATTGTGGGTATTGAATGATCATGTAGCTAATGAAGTTAAATAGTTGAGTAATTAAGTTAAGTTCCGTTAGTTCAGATTCACTAAGTTTAGTTTAGTCATTTTAATTTTTATTCATATTTCAATATTTTAAGATATAGCTGAAAATTTATTATTGAATATGGTTAGAAGCTACAAAAATGAACATGTTATATATCATGAGGATGTTATGTTCAAGGAACACATTATATAATAAATTTTGATGTACAAACCTGCAATGCAACGGTCTAGGCTAACAGTCAAAATATTTAGTTAATAAATGAATATATGTAAACATTTCAGATAACAGGACATATGCAGTCTGCTTTCAAGAAAACAGGGTGAATGAACGGTTTAAGAAAAAGCTGTGTTTAAGCAAATAGAATGAATCTATCTCTTTGGAAATGAAAATCAGAAACTTTGGGAATCTGAAATACAGAGCAACTTACGAATTTGGGATAAGTTTTTGGATGAAAATTATTCTGCAAAGATAACAGGGGGAATGGACCGGGTAATACGAAATTGGGATATGATGAGAGATAAGATTCTGAACTACAGAGAAACTTAAGAATTTGGAGCACGAAGAGATGAGAATTACTCTGCAAAAAATAGGCCACAAACAACGATTTATCAAATTGATGAATTCTGATACTGCAAAAATATAAAGGATCAATATAAGCAGTGTAAAGATATCAGGGGGAATGGACTGGGTAATACGAATTTGGCATATGATGAGGGATAAGGGATAAGAATCTAAACTACAGAGAAACTTACAAATTTGGAGCACAACGAGGGATGAGAATTACACTGTAAAAAATTGGCTACAAACAACGATTTATAAAACCGATGAATTCTGATACTGCAAAATTATAAAGGATCAATATAATCAGTGTAAAGATAACAGGAAGAATGAAAGTTACGATATACCGATCCGATCGATATACCGTGTGTGCGGAAACGTGTAATGCGATAGATCTACTATGCCATGATCTTAGTGCACACAAATATGTATAGACACACATATATTTATATATATATACATCCGGAGAGAGAGAGATATCAACGAGATCTTACTTTTGGTGACGAAGTGATTCGTTGATGTCGTTAAGGTGGTGTTGAGTCGATTGAACCACCTCAAATGGATCAGCCTCGAAATGTTCACCTTTAGAATGACCTCGTCGCGCCTTTGGATCGCCCAGATGTTGAAGCCGCACAAATGGCCCGGCCTCTACGTGTTGCACACGAACCCGGAAAATGAACTTGCTTGCTTGAATGATTGAAGTGGTTCTCCAAGAACTCTTTTCTCTCTATTTTGTGTGATTTTCGTAGTTAAATATTGTGGTGTAAAAATCAGCATTTTCTCACCTATTAAACCATGAAATAACACCAAGTAACCCCCCCCCCCCCCCCCCCCCCCATAATGGTGATTTTGATGTAGAATCATTATCACACATTAAGGTGTGTTAATGGTGAAGTTGAATGGTCATGTCCACATCCTCATGCCACATTGCATTGGATGTGGTCCCATTCGCTTGCGTGGCATGCCATGTCACACCATGTGACATGTATTCCATGCAAGCCATGCATCCCATGCATGTACGTAAATCACATCGAATATAAACCTAGTTTATATATATGTCGATTTCAAATCGACTTCTTTTAGCAAACACTTATAGCTCGTATTTCCGGCTCGTGTGTGACCCTGTAGGTATAATTATCGATCAATATTATATTGCTCCCAGCAATTAATATTATCTAATAATTATTTAAACATCCATAGACGACCTTATGACTTTATCGATTGCACACGTAGGATCGAAGGACATATTCCAACAATCTCCCACTTGGCCTTCAGAGCCAGTGTGCTGCCAACTTCCTGTTGTCTCTTTATGTCTAAGTTTGAACTTCAGACAAGACTCCAGTCATCCTCAATCGGTTCAAACCTTTCTTGGACTTTGAGACAGACTGTAAAACCAGATTTATCACTATGATACTGTTGGAAATCGATATCCCGGGCTATTAAAAATTTATGCGGAACCGATAACCCGACCGAAATCCTTCATTGCCGGAGATTGGATCCCCGACTCATCCGCAGGAGTCCGACCTTTGGAGACTACGCGCCCGAAGACACGCAGCCCGCCCCCAGCCGATTTTCTCCCGCGAGTCGGATCCACGAACGCGAACCACCGTACGAGCCGAGGCCCGACCGAATACTCAGCGAGGCCCGAAGGCCGCGAGCACTCAGCCGAGCCCCCGCACGGGGCTCGCGATCATCTCCACGATGATCGCTGGGGATGCACGAGGCATCCCCGGGGCTGCTCGTAGCAGCCCCGCAGCGAGCTCAAGGGCTCGCTGCTCGCGGGGGGGTTCGATCCTCCCCGCATCGCCGCAGCTTGATACGAGGCGCTGCGGGTAAACCCGCAGCTCACCCGGCGATCGAACCCTAGGTTCGATCGCCCCCTCGGCTCCAGCCGAGGATTCAGCCCGCGACGCCGCCGGACGGGAGGGCTGGGGTTCATCCGCCGTGGCTCCAGCCCACGGCGAACCCCGGTGGTCGACCCGAGGTCGACCCCACGCCCCGGCGTCCAGCCGGGGCTCATCCTCTTCGTCCGCGCTCCGGCGGTCGAACCCTAGGGTTCGGCCGCCACCCTCGATCCTCGCCGGGGATCTCGAATCCCCGTCCCCGAGGTTCGTCGTTTATCCGGATCGTGTGTTCATGTATTTACTACGATCAATTTATACGAAATCATAAAAGAGGGTTTATGATTTTTACCTTCGATTCGTTGTACGGAGAAACGAAATCAAACACCTTTGATGACCTTGCGATCTTCCCATGTATTCCTTGCACTCCGTTCGAACGTCGTGTGGGCGACGATCTATCGAACACCTTATGGATCTCCTTCACTCTTCAAGACTTTATTGTTGGCGTAACTTAGGTTCTCTTGTCTCTTGAAAAGTGAAGACCATGTAGTGCTTATATAGGCTACGTAGGGGATCATAAGGAGAATAAATATTGGGCTTCAATATTGAAAATTAAATTGGGTCCATCCCAAATCCATTAATTCTTATCAATATTAATTTTATTTATTTTCCACTATATAAATAAAATTGCACTCCCAATATTATTCCATATTATATCAAATAATATTTCTCCGGTAGTATTATATATTCCGTGTATTTAAGATTTAAATATCCATGAATAAATTTATTTATTGCTCAATAAATATTATTCATTTCTTGTATCCGAGAATAGTACCATTCAACCTTAATTATTATGCGGATTAAATCCACCTGCAGGGTTTACATAATAATTCCTTATGAACTCATCTCGGGGATATTATCAACCCTTACGGGATACACTTTCCCGTCAAGTATTCACGGCATGTCGTATATAAAATATAGTGACCCAACTTAACCGGTAATTAACCCAATAATTAAATCGGTTAATTCCTTTGGTAAATCAAAGTCACTTATATTAAATATACACACCCGTAATAATATCGGGGATTAAGAATAAAATACACTGAGACTCGAATCGATTATCGCCGGCAATCCTAATCGATGAATCTCAACGATCCGCTCAATACACCAAGTGTACAAGTATGATAAAATAATTAAGATAAATTATTTTCTCTCTCACACAACGACTATACCGATGGATTAGTTCGTGTCCATCTAGGTCGTGAGCAACTGTTCGATTAAATACGAGTAACCGATAGTATGATCTTCTGTGCGCCCATGCAACACCATACTAACTACAACGTATAAAATCCAGAACTATATTTTGCATAATTAATAAAATGCAAATAATTGTTTATTAATTAAATAGGTTAAATGCTATGACAGGGAGTTTACCGATACTTAAATCTACACATTAAGTACACAACTCCAACAGATACAAATCTGGACGTGGCCACGTATTTTCCACAGTTTCGACTCTCCAAGTGGCCGCTAAGACATATATCCCATTATAAAATGGAGGACAATTCCATCTTGTAAATCCAAGCTCTCCCACTTGCTTCCTGCTATACCCAATAACAAGTTTTATAACCTCCTTTTACGAAAGGCGTTTACTTGTTTCAAAGTACACCATTTCAGAATGGAATCACTCTGGACTACTCAGGTCAGAGTAAATTGCTCGACAGTCAATGAAATAGTATTATGACTCGAAATCTTAAATACTATTCCAGTCGGGTCTGTTCGATCATTAGCTCCCAGCTAATATCAATGTAATTGTACTTGATGTCCCACATCACTAACCCATGAAGCGGCGCTATAGTACACATTAAAATCTAGTTCTTTGTATTATCGGTTTGTCCGTACTCGATTATACGAACCAGGAACATCTATATGATTCAAGTATATCAGTTCAACCATTGGGACTTCATTATGCGGTAAGTCGACCTCATAACCCAATTGATATAACTTAATCATTTGGACAATTCATATAAATTAAACCATATTTATATGAAGAATTATGTATTATACATATGAGTGAACGTTTACCAAATCTCCAAAAGTATCTAATACAGTAATAGACATCACAACCATCTCTAAGATGTTTGATCTCAATTGCAGTCGTGAAAACCTCAAGCTTAGACTGCTGGAGAGGTTTAGAAAGCGGGTTTGCAACCTTACCAAAAGTTGCAACTTTATTATCTCGATGTCTCCACAAAACTATCTCCCAGATAATGTGGAACCTCCTGAGCACTAGTTTTAGACTTGTGGTGCTTTCTAGCTCATTGGCTTGCGCGATAGCTCTACTATAAATAGAGAACTATCGGATGGACCTAGCTAGTTACGCCACCTAGTTCATCGAAGAACTTTCAAATCTGAACTGCCAACATCACTACATCCAATGCAGTGCTGTACTCAGCTTATGTAGTTTAATCAGCTAATGCATTGCATGGAACTATTCCAGCACATTTTACCTCTAATTAGACAAAAGATATAACCAGATTAAAATCGGAAATTATCTTAGTCTGTTTTGAAGTATGCATTAAAATAGATTGTTAATATCAACTCATCTTGTCCTCCAAAGACAAGATAATATTCTTTAGTCCGTAAACGGAACTTTAGAAAAGTTTTGGCCACATCCAATGTTCCTCACCAGATTTTCCTCAAAACCAGTTCGTCATACTCAAAGCATACGATATTTTGGGTGATAATCAAACAACGTAACTCCCACTGATCTTCTTTTAAAACAAGATTCTTCTGTGTTCCTCTAAAATCCAAAACCTTGTATGGATTCATCGAACTGAAGATTCCAACTCCGAGATGCTTGCTTTAATCCATAAATGGATCTATTAAGCTTGCATACTCTCACAGCCTGATTAGGATTGATAAAACCCTCTGGTTGTGTCATAAACACATCCTCTTCTAGAATCCCATTCAAGAAGGCGGTTTTAACATCCATTTGTCATATCTCACAATCATAATGAGCAGCAATGGCTAAGAGAATCCGAATGGATTTAATCATAGCAACTGGTGAAAAGGTTTCATCATAATCCACCCCGTGAATTTGATTAACTCCTTTTGCCACCAACTTTGCATTGAAAACACTATGTTTTCCATTCATGTCTGTTTTTATCTTGTAAATCCATTTGCATCCAATGGGCCTAGCCCCTTTAGGCAAATCGACCAATTTCCAAACTTGATTTTCAGACATTGATTCCATTTCGGATTTCATGGCAACCTGCCATTTCTCGGAATTTGGACTCATCATAGCTTGGATATAGGTCGAAGGTTCATTGCTTTCTAAAAGCATGACTTCATAACTCTCGTTTGTCAGAATACCTAAGTATCTGTCAGGTTGAGATCTAATCCTTCCGGACCTTCGAGGGTTAGGTGTGGTTTCCAAAACCACTGGAGTACTCTCGACTTGGTCTTGAGTGTCCATCTCAGTTTGATCTTCTTGAACCTCGTTCAAGTTTTCTTGAACTTCGTTCAATTCAACTGAGCTCCCACTTACTTTCTTGGAAAGATATTCCTTTTCAAGAAATACACCATCTCGAGCAACAAAGATTTTGTTCTCAGATTGGTTGTAAAAGTGGTACCCTCGTGTTTCTTTTGGATAACCCACAAAGAAACATTTATCCGATTTGTGTTCAAGCTTTGTAGAGATATTTCTCTTCACATAAGCTTCACATCCCCAAACCTTGATATAAGACAAGTTAGGGACCTTCCCTTTCCATATCTCGTATGGTGTCTTATCAACAGCTTTTGACGGTGTCCTATTTAGTGTATAGGCCGTTGTTAAAAGTGCGTGTCCCCAAAAAGATTTTGGTAGTTCACTAAGGCTCATCATCGATCGAACCATATCTAATAAGGTTCTATTCCTCCTTTCGGAAACACCATTCATCTGGGGTGTTCCTGGTGGAGTGAGTTGATATAGTATACCACAACTCATAAGATGATCATCGAACTCTTGGCTAAGATATTCACCACCTCGATCCGATCGAATGGCTTTTATCTTCTTACCAAGTTGATTCTCAACTTCATTTTGGAATTCTTTGAACTTTTCAAAGGCTTCCGACTTATGCCTCATTAAATAGACATAACCATATCTACTTAAGTCATCGGTAAAAGTTATGAAGTAGAAATAACCTCCACGTGCTTGTGAGCTCATTGGACCACATACATCAGTATGGATTAAACCCAATAGATCATTTGCACGTTCTCCTTTTCCTAGAAAAGGTGACTTTGTCATTTTGCCCATCAAACACCCTTCACATGTATCAAATGACTCCAAGTCAAAAGATTTGAGAATACCTTCTTTAAGAAGTTTCTCTACACATTTAATGTTGACGTGGCCTAATCGACAATGCCAAAGGTATCTTTCATTGAATTCATTCGATTTGGCCTTTTTGGTATCAATGTTATATATATGATTGTCAAGTTGAAGTATATATAAACCATGTTCTAATCGTGCCGAACCATAGAACACTCCACTTTTTGAAATAGTAAATAAACCATTTATTATAGTGAAGGAAAATCCTTCAGTATCCAATACTGAAATAGAAATGATGTTCTTGGTAATACTTGGAACGAAATAAACATTATTCAATACTAAAACAAGGCCCGAAGACAAATACAAATCATAAGATCCTACGGCTAATGCAGCGACCCTCACTCCATTTCCAACCCGCAGATCGACATCTCCCTTTACCAAACTTCTACTTCTTTGCAGTCCCTGCACATGTGAAACAATGTGAGCACCGCATCTGGTATCCAATACCCAAGAATAAGAATTTGTAAAATTTATGTCTATGACATAAATACCTGAAGATGAAGGAACGACACCGTTCTTCACATCCCCCTTGAACTTGGGGCAATCCCGCTTGTAGTGTCCAACACCCTTGCAGTAGAAACACTCAGATTCCCCAGGAACCTTAGAAGCTTTCAAGAACCTTTTGGAAGGAGTTGCCACTACTTTCCCTTTCCCTTTGCCTTTCACTTCCGATTTCTTAATCCCCTTAAACTTTTTGGTACCTCCTTCCCGAATCATAAGAACTTCCCTCCTAGGGTCCTTCTTAATTGCCGGCTCAGCAGCCTTAAGCATCCCATGGAGCTAATGAAGCGATTTCTTCAGTCCATTCATGTGGAAATTCAGCCTAAAGGCGTCATAACCATCATGAAGAGAATAAAGAATTAAATCGGTAGCCAACTCGTCATCATATACAAACCGAGGCGAGCACTTGAAGCAAATAATCCAATCATTTGCTGCACATGTGGTCCCACGGGTTTACCCTTTTCCAGCCTAGCTGTTGCTATAGCCCGGGTGACACCGAAGCGCTCAATCCTAGCCTGTTCCCCGAACATGCTCTTGAGCTCTTCTATGATGTCATAGGCTTCCATGAACTCGAATTGTTTTTGCAACTCGGGTACCATGGATGCCAACATCAAACATGTCACCTCATTCGAGGCTTTCTTAGCAAGGGCATATGCTGTCTTTTGGACATTCGTGCTGGGATTCGATGTCCCGGGCTATCAAAATTGCGGAAACGATAACCCGACCGAAACCCTATCGCCGGAGACCGCACGAACACCAACTCATCCGCAGGAGTCCGACCTTTGGAGACTACGCATCCGAAGACACGCAGCCCGCCCCCAGCCGATTTTCTCCCACGAGTCGGAAATCACGAACGCGAACCACATGCGAAGAACCGGGCTCGACAAGAGCGTCGCCGCGGGATAAACCCGCGGCTAAACCCTAGCCGAACCCCATCCGCGGGGTTCGCGATCGCCGTGCATGGCGATCGCTGGGGCTGCTCCGGCAGCCCCCGGATGGCGGTGAGTCCGGCGACTTCACCGCCGTCGCCACCAGGAGGGGGGAACCACCAGTCGCGGCGCGAAGCCGCGACGGTCCCCGGCGATCGAGCTAGGGCTCGATCGCCCCAGCCGCGGCGTCCAGCCGCGGCCTTCTCCTCTTGCGCGCACCACCAGCGGAGGGAGGCCGGGGGGTTCGATCCGCCGTGGCTCCAGCCAACGGCCGAACCCCCAGCGATCGACTTCACGTCGATCGCTCGCCCCGGCGTCCAGCCGGGGCTCCCCTCACGCCCGCGCACCGGCGGTCGAACCCTAGGGTTCGACCGCCCCTTCTTCGATCCCGACGGGGATCGCGAGATCCCCGTATCCCGGTCTCGACGTTCCCGGATCGCGTCGTTCATGTATACGTCACAATTATTCAACGCACATAATCATAGAAGGGGGTTTCTCGATTATTACCTCGAATCGTTGTACGGAGAAACGAATTCGGTTGACGACCTTGTGATCTTCCCGCGTATTCCTTGCACCTCGTCCGAACGTCGTGTGGGCGACGATCTATCGGATTCCTATGGATCTTCCTCACTCTCAGAACTTTATGATTGGTGTAACGTAGGTTAATGAAAAGTGAAGACCATGTAGTGCTTATATAGGCTACGAAGGGGATCATAAGGAGAATAAATATTGGGCTTCAATATTGAAAATTAAATTGGGTCCAACCCAAATCTATTAATTCTTATCAATATTAATTTTATTTATTTTCCACTATATAAATAAAATTGCACTCCCAATATTATTCCATATTATATCAAATAATATTTCTCCATCTTAGTATTATTTATTCCGTGTATTTAAGATTTAAATATCCATGAATAAATTTATTTATTGCTTAATAAATTATATTCATCTCTTGAATCCGAGACTAGTACCATTCAACCTTAATTATTGTGCGGAACGAATCCACTCATGAGGTTTACACAATAATTCCTTATGAACTCATCTCGGGGATATTATCAACCCTTCCGGGATACACTGCTCCTTCAAGAATTCACGGCATGCCATATACAAAATATAGTGACCCAACTTAACCGGTAATTAACCCAATTATCAAACCGGTTAATTCCTTTGGTAAATCAAAGTCACTTATATTAAATATACACACCCGCAATTGTTTCAGGGATTAAGAATAAAATACTCCGAGTCTCAAATCAATTATCGCCGAGCAATCCTAATTGATGAGTCTCAATTGATCCGCCCAATACACCAAGTGTACAAGTGTGATAAAATAATTAAGATAAATTATTTTCTCTCTCACACAACGACTATACCGATGGATCAGTTCGTGTCCATCTAGGTCGTGAGCAACTGTTCGATTAAATACGAGTAACCGATAGTATGATCTTCTGTGCGCCCATGCAGCACCATACTAACTACAACGTATAAAATCCAGAACCATGATTTGCATTAAATGCAAATAATTGTTTATTAATTAAATAGATTAAATGCTATGATCGGGAGTTTACCGTTACTTAAATCTAGACATTAAGTACACAACTCCAACAATTCGTGCCTCCATCAGCGGGAAGCACGGGAAGGGGTTTGTCCAACACACTTTCCTTTTCTTCGTATTTGAGGACTATTCTCAAGTTACGTTGCCAATCAAGGAAATTGGTGTTGTTCAACTTTTCTCTATCCAAGATAGAGCTGAACTTGAATTGAGTTGAGACAGACATATTATACTACAGAAGAAAGATAAATAACGTAAGTAAACATCCACAAAGCTTTAAATAAATAATGTTGTCTAGCAAAACTACTTTATTTGTTCCATTTTGTTCATTCGATATCCAATATCGTCGTTCCCAATTATTTCAATGTCAAAAACGTGATAAATCGTAAGTGAAAACTCAAGGTTTTCTAACCAGCGATCTTATCATGCAATTGAAGCCCTATCTCTCATTAAAATGAGGGAGCCAACCAGACTATCGATTCACGCCATCTAATGGCTCGAAAGTCTCTAATTTGCGTCATTGATGAACTTAAGTGTTTTGGATTAAATCACTCCCCGAGGTGTAAATAATCCTAACCTTATAATCCACCAAATGAAAGACAAATTATGCATTTGTTTTTGAAATTTTAATAAATTAGAACAAAACGATCCCAAGACCCTCATCTTGCGAATCATTATGCCGACTGAGTCCGCACTTAAGAACTCCAAGATAGGTAGACATCCAATGTCAATGACATCTAATGTCACTCTCGGTCGATGAGAGTCCCATTCTCATCTCATGTCTCGATAGCCACGTCTGCAGTGGATCTATCGATGAGAAAACCAAACTCACGTGTAAAGGTCTAACCTTTACTCCCACTTATCCCAAGATAACAAGTAGTACCCCGCTGAGGCGGACCTACCAACTTATGATCGAGGGCTTCATGAGTGTGATGTTTTTGGACAAGACATTATACTCATTATTTTGGGAACTTGCATGCATAGGTGTTTATATGTAAGTTGAACATTTATAACATAAAACATCCTATAACTAGCAAAGAAATTAAATATGTAATCGAAAGGCCCCTAGAACCTCACAACTCTCAAACGAAAAGATTAAAAGCAACAAAATAGGCCTTGAACATCTTCAAGACTGGTCCGCGCCCGCCGTTTCAGTTCCGCGCCCGCCGATTTAGGTCAGCCTTAGTCCGTACCCCAAAAACCACGAACGGCGCCCGCCGTTTCACAAACGGCGGTTGCCGAACACATCCGGCGGTCGCCGTTTCCAAAACGGCGGTCGCCGTTTCCAAAACGGTGGTCGCCAAAAGGGTATAAAACGGGGCTGCCCCAAAAACAGCCTTTCGGCGGTCGCCGTTTCCAAAATGGTGCCCGCCGAATCAAAACGGCGCCCGCTGGAGCTAAAACGGCGCCCGCCGTTTGGCTCCAGCAGCTCCGGTTTGCTTCGTTTTGCTTCGTTTCTTCTCGTTTTCGCCGGAGAGTTGATATCCAATGTCGATTCATGGATTTAATCCATTGCTTAAACATTGAACAATACATTTTTGAATAGAAAAAACCTATCTATTACAAAAGATTCCAAGGGACGCAGCCCTCCAAAACTATGGCCAATCGTACGTAAAAAATGACAA
This sequence comes from Euphrasia confusa, assembly GCA_954870475.1. NCBI lineage: Eukaryota > Viridiplantae > Streptophyta > Magnoliopsida > Lamiales > Orobanchaceae > Euphrasia > Euphrasia confusa. The sequence continues at coordinate 40,313,937 of OX940950.1, read as the reverse complement.
TTTCATTCACCCGACCACTAACGGTGGCCGGCCTTATATCTAAACACATAATCACATAATCACATAGAACAATTAAGCCAATTATGTTGATTTTAAACATATTGTGTCCAACACAAAAGTGTGCACGAGCCCTAGGCTCTGATACCAATTGAAGGTTACGATATACCGATCCGATCGATATACCGTGTGTGCGGAAATGTGTAATGCGATAGATCTACTATGCCATGATCTTAGTGCACATAAATATGTATAGACACACATATATTTATATATATATACATCCAATATATATATATATATATATATAGAGAGAGAGATATCAACGAGATCTTACTTTTGGTGACGAAGTGATTCGTTGATGTCGTTGAGGTGGTGTTGAGTCGATTGAACCACCTCAAATGGATCAGCCTCGAAATGTTCACCTTTGGAATGACCTCGTCACGCCTTTGGATCGCCCGGATGTTGAAGCCGCACAAATGGCCCGACCTTTATGTGTTGCACACGAACCCGGAAAATGAACTTGCTTGCTTGAATGATTGAAGTGGTTCTCCAAGAACTCTTTTCTCTCTATTTTTGTAAATGTTGATTTTGGCGACAACGTATTTTTCCTTGTGTTTTTGTGTTTGTTGATTTTCAGGGTTACAGGTTAAGAATCTGAAGTCAACTACCTTGTGCATGGAAATGGAGACTTGAGTCTCCACTTTTGGATTTACATGAAAACGGCGACCAGAGTCGCCACTTTTGGTGATGCAAGGAAACGGCGACTCCTGTCGCCGGTTTTGATGCATGGATGAAGTTACAAGGAAACGGCGACCAGAGTCGCCGCTTTTGGTGAAGCAAGGAAACGGCGACTCCAGTCGCCGGTTTTTGTGCAAGGCGGATTTGACATGGAAACGGCGGCACGAGTCGCCACTTTTGTTGCTGTAAAGAAACGGCGACTCGAGTCGCCGGTTTTGTGTCTTGGTGAATTTCCAGCGACAAGAGTCGCTGTTTTGGTGTGTTGGAGAAACGGCGACTCCAGTCGCCGTTTTTGGTGCGTGGAAAAATTCTAGCGACTGGAGTCGCTGGTTTTGTGGACGTACATGGATCCGGCGACAGGAGTCGCCGGTTTTGGTTTCTTGTGATGTTTTCATCAATTCTTGTTTCTGTGTCATGGTTTCAAAGACTAAGTACTTACAATGTGATTTCTTTCACCAGGTACTCAGTTCGAGGAAATGAAGAATTGTTCCAAGTTTGCAACTTCAACAAGATCGACGACCATGAAGACGATGAAATTCTGAAGCTTCAACACTTAGAGATTTTCACAAGAAATTGAAGATGAAGAACTGAGATCGATGGAGTCAAGATTGAAATTGAAGTTTGTTTTTGAAACTGAAGATTCAAGATTCAAGGATTCAAGAATCAAAGATTCAAGATTCCAAGATTCAAGAATCCAAGTTCTACAATGATGATGTCATCTATGGAAAAGTGACATAGGCCAAGCATGCGACGAATGAGAACGTGTCACGTCATCGCTCTCACATGTGCGGCTCTACTATAAATACCCATGGATGTTCATTTCATCATTTGACGATTTTGAGAGAACGAAATCTGATTTTTAGAATCATAGTCGAGCTTCGAGTTTGTGTAGTAGCTTTTGCGCCATGTGCCAAGATTAGAGCTAGGAGATATAGCTTTAGGTACTCGTGTGCTAGATTGAAAGTTAGTGGGAGTTGTTGCAACACTCGGGAAACTTCTTGTAATCGTTTTGCCTACCATACTCTTCAAGTGTAATAGTTTAAGTTTTGTGATCAATGAAATGAAAACTATTCCATAACTTTGTCTCCACTTTTTATTTTACAAATTGTGTGAGTGTTTACTTTGACGGAAGCTGCTGTCTGTGAGTTCAAGACCAATTTCACGAAAAATTGGTATCCTACGCTGAAGGCGTAATTTCAATTGGTATCAGAGCAGGACGTCATACGTACAAGACGTGATCCGTAACTTGACTTCATATTTCTGCTAAAATGGAGTCGCCAATGTTTGTCCAGAAACCGATTATGCTTACTCATCAGAACTACTCTAACTGGAAAGCTAAAGTTTCAGCTAGAATTAAAGGCCATGACTCTCGTGCATGGATGTCTGTTTTGGAAGGTTGGGTTTGTCCGTATACTGAAGATGCCGATGGAATAAGAACTCCCAAACCAGAACGTAACTGGACTAGAGAAGAGCATGATTTGTCAACTGCGAATAGCAAGGCTCTACTTCTTATTTGCGAATGGTTGGAACTAAGTATGTACCAACTGGTGAAAAATTGCACTTCAGCGAAAGACGCATGGGAAACTCTTCAGAGAACATGCGAAGGAAGTAAGGCCGTGAAGCGCTCTAAAATTCGAACTATCACTGCTCAGTTCCATCAACTCCGTATGAGAGAAGATGAAGACATAAATGAGTACTTAGACAAAATCATGAGATATGTGAATGAAGTTCATGAACTTGGAGAAACCTTTCCTGCTGTCATGATCTACGAGAAAACTCTTCATAGTCTAAGTTCTCGGTTCGAAAGTAAAGTGCTAACACTTGAAGCACGAGAAGAAAAAGATCAAACATGGGACTACGCAGATCTGATGGCTGATTTGAGAAACTACGATTGACTCTAAAAGTACGTAGCAACCCGGATATGTCACTTGTTTATGAGCCGATGACTGCACTAAAAATTTCTGAGAAGGGTAAGAGTTCGAGAAGTTCGAAACCTCAGAAAACCTGTTTGAAAAAGGAGAAGTCTGAATGTAGTTTCTCAGCTGATGTGAATGAATCTGACGATGAGGAAGCTGAGGATATTGAACGTTTGATGAATTCAAACAATCCTGACAAACTTGCTGCACTGACCGAAATCGTCACGTACCTTGTGAAGCAAGAATTCAAGAGAAAGAATCGTGCACGAAATTTTCGAAAATTTCAGAAAAATTCTAACTCTTTTCAGAGAAACTCAGACAACCGGAATCAAACCTCATTCTCTGACAAAAAATTTAAGGAGACAAAACTTTCTCCATATTCTTCTACTAGCAAGGATGTTTCCAAAATGCAGTGCTTTGAATGCAAAGGATTTGGACATGTCAAAAACGAGTGTCCTAACTTACATCGCAAAAAGAAACTGCCCGTGAGCTATGTAGTTTTTGATGATGAAAATGTAATCTCAGAAAATGAGGAATCTGAGAATGAAAATTCTGATGACGATGAGGACAACGCTCTAGTTGTCACGTTTGATGAAGGTTTTGACCTTGCGAACTTTGAAGTTGAAAACTTTCAAATTGCTGCCTTTCTAAAGGATACTGCTACCGCAGACAACATTTTCCGTGTGGCGTCTGAAAATCGAAATTTCTGTGATGATGATATTTTTTCGGATGTTGAATCCGTGACATAGTCTGTGGAAAATGAGATGTTATCTAAAGTATCTCAAACTGAATGTGTAAGTGCTGAGCTGCTTGCCTTGAATGAGAGTCACTCTGAACTCTCAAAATCCTATGACTTAGTTATCACTGAGAATGGTGCACTTGAAGTGTCCCTGAAAGTTCTTACATAATCTTGTAACGAACTCTCGAATGCTAACCGAAAGATGTATGACGAGGTTGTAGAGTTGAAAAACTCAGTTGAGAAGACAACGGACGAGAAAAAGAGGTTGAACAACTCTCTGACTATACTTAAAATCAAATTTGATGATCTCTTCGAAGAAAAACATAAATACTACAAAGAAGTTGTTGAACTGAGAGAAGTGTGTGAAAAGTTGAGTTCTGAAAACTCGAAACTGAAGACCTTGTTGAAAAAGGAAATGTCCGAAGTAAAGAAACTTCAAACTCTTTTCAAAAACTCTGACTCTGAGAACGATGATCTGAAATCATCACTTTTGAAGACTCACACTGATCTTGCTATGACAGACAAAGAGTGCTATGTTTTGAAAGAAAAACTTCAGATGACTGATGAGCTGTTGAAAAAGATGAACACGAATTCTTCAGTGTTTGACAATGCTGCTTCATACATGAATCCTAATCGCTATGGACTCGGCTTTCAAAAAGTATTTGAGTCCATTTACTCTACACCTGAGAAGAAAAATGTGACATTTGTCAAAGCATCAAATGATCAACCAGAGGATGAACTTAAAGCTGAGCCTGAAATATTGAAACGAAAAGAGATTGCTGAAGGAAAGAAGATTGTAAAGTCTCCTGAATCTAAACCTCAAAACTCAGTCTCGACTTCAAACTCTAAATCTGAGACATATCAATTTCCAAGAAATATTGTGAAACATGATGGAGTTATATTCTAAATGTCTAGTTTAGTGACAATATGGAACTCCTTATCTGTGTTTTACATTATCTATTAATCAAACTGTCGGCATTTTGTCTATCTTGTACTTGAATGCAATAGTCCTATATATATACGTTGTAGACAGTATGGCGTGAGGAGACACGCGGAAGATCATACTGTCGGTTACTCGTATACTATCGAACAGAAGCTCACAACTTAGATGGACAGGGACAATCCATCGGTACGTCGTAGTGTGACTGGGTAATAGTTGGTCTTGACTATTATGTTACACTCGTACACTTGGTGTATTGAGCAGGACCACGGGAGGGCGTTCGATTTATACTAATCGACGTAATCGAACTAGACCTCAGAATTACGGATATACGAATTCCTAATCCCTATATAATTATAGGTGCGTATGTCCAATTCTCGGTTCTTTAACTTGCCAATGAGTGAGACTATTTGATTAGTCGAGATACTCGGTAAATTGGGAATCGGAATTGTACACACGGCATGCTATAGATTATAGACAGGAAACCGTGTCCCGTTTATCGGGTTGATGACGTCCCCGAGATGAGCTCATAAAGTTTATCATGTAAACCCTGCAGGTGGATTTGTTCCACATGATAATAAGGATGAGTGGTACTAGTCTCGGATAATAAGAAACGAGTTAATTTAATTATTAGTAATTAAATAAATTCGTGGACGTTCGATATCTTAAACACGGGGAAAGTCGTGTATGTAATTTCGGCGGAAATATTATTGTTGAAATAATATTAAATTAATTTCGGGAATTCAATTATTATTTTTTAGTGGAGTGAATAATAATTAAAATTGAAATTGATTAATTAAGGAATTGCGTTTACGTATTCCAAGTTAATTAATATTTCGATTTAGCCCTTAATTAATTTAACCTTAGGTCCCTAATGTAACTCTATATAACCCCCCCCCCCCCCCCACCCTTGCCCTCTCCTAAAACCTACAGAACGCCGCAACATTTTATTTCAGCAGAAAAATTTAATTGTTAGCGCAATTAAAAAGTTTTTCTGTTAAAATAAAAAGGGTTAACGCAAATATAATTATTTCTCACACAGAGAATAATCATACGGTGGTTTGAGAAAGGAGAGAAGCAGAAAAGGACGAACCCAGTAGATCGTTGCCCACACAACGTCTGGAGTCGGGAAGAGTCATACATTAGAAGCTCTAAGGTCTCAACAATCGACCGATAAGGTATGAGATCGAATCTCAATTCCGCAATTTCATTCGATCTAATTTCTCGTTGATCATACATGAACGTAGATCGGGTTCCGGGGTTGTGGGTTGCATTCCTCGACTACTGGGGGTTCTAGGACCTTCGGATCGGTAGTCGGAAGAGGAAAAACGACCCGGAAACGAGCCCGGAACAGCAACGTCGCGTTGCTGTTCGCGGAGAAACGGCGACCGCCGTTTCCAAACGGCGACCGCCGTTTTGGTGTTTTTCTGGCAGCCCGCTCGGTTCGCGCGGTTGTCCTTCGGGGTAATGGCTGGGCGCGAATCGGGGCACGGGCTGGAAAAGCGAACGAAGTAGCGACACCGGATGTCGACTGGGATCGTTCGGATGTTCGAGTGATCGAACGAACGCATCCCGGGTAGTCGAAATCCAACAATTGGTATCAGAGCCGGTTTATGCGTTCTTGTATTGTTTGCGAGTTTTTTTTTGCAGGATAACCCGATTATTATGGTCATGTTGTATGTACTGTAATTTTGTGGTTTGTTAAACTCTCGGGGTTGTCGAGATCTTTGGTTTTGAATCGTTGCTTGCTTGTAATAGTTAAAACGACGGGTTGAGTCGTTTAGGGTTTTCTATTTCGTTTTTCGTTTATCCGGGTGTATAGGATCGATCGATATGTATAGGATCGATGCCGGAAGTAGTATGTTTTACTCTTGTAATGTTGCTGCTGCTTGGTGGATCGAGACGAGATCGAGGGCCGGACGAACGAGGGTCGAGAAGTCGAACCCGCGGCTGCTGAAGGGCAAACGGCGGTCGCCGTTTCGCTGGATTCTTGGCAGCAGCTCCGCGGGGGTTCGACTGACACCACGGATCGCTCATCGAGGCTTGAGATGATACTCCAGTGGGAGGGGTTCGTCTCTTGGCACTTAGACGAGTCGGTGGTGGATCGAGACCTAGACGAGCAACGAGACGAAGATCCGAGAAGACGTGCATCGAAGATTTTTAAAGGCCATAATAATCGGGCCACGTTAAATGTTTTCTTGTGTGTTTAACGTGCTTTTATTATGCTTTAAATTTTATGCATGCTTGTTAATCCCTTTCGTAAAAACTAAGTGGGAGAGGGATTGGAAACAATCCCGCAGTCTCCATTCTCTGTTTTGATGGTGATGTGTGTCGCTTACGAGTTGGCTTTAGTGTCATCCTCCCTATCGGATAAAGTTGACACACGGATATCACTGGATCAAAATTCGAATTCAATTCCATTTATTGAATTGAACACTTAAGTTTTTCAAAGCAATGCCTAATCTGTCTTTCAAAGACTAATTTCAACTCGACTCATTCTCACCCCGGGGAGTGGAATGGAGCCAAAGCGCTTGGTTATGTCGATGACACAGATTAGAGACATTCGAGTCATTTGATGACTAGATCGAGTGTCTGGTTGGCTCCCTCACTTTGTGAGAGATAGGGCTCAATTGCATGATTGATCGCTGGTTAGAAACTTCGAGTTTCACTTACGAGATATCAAGTTTTGATTAATGAAATTGTGAAATTTATTAAATGGAATTCAATTAACAAAGTTGTTTGTTTAGTAAACGTCCACACTATCGTGGCTTACTAGACAGAAACGGAACTTTGGGTTAATTGAGGCTCGACAGTTATAGGAAATCGTAAAGGGACCGCATGTCAACGTAAACGTCCACACTAACGTGGCTTGCGGTGGGCGTGTAGTTTCCGAGCGGTTAACTTAGTACTGAGAAATGGTGTACACTTAGGTACGCATTACAGTATCCTCCCCATCGGAGTCACTGCTGTAATGATGTACGACCGAAGTAAAAGTCCAGTTATAAAATCGTTTGGACTAGTATACGTCCACATGAACGTGGCATGCTAGTCTGATGGGATTTTAGGATTGATTGGTAAATTTAATGATATTAATTAAGGGAGTTAATATCGAATTAAATTTGACAGTTTGATTTGTCTCTTTTATAGATATGGCACTCAACCCGCTGTCCATTATACTAAAAGAAAACAAACTCACTGGTCCAAACTATGTTGATTGGAAACGAAACTTGGACATTGTCCTAACTGCTGAGGAGTACAAGTATGTACTCCATGAGGTTTGTCCTGATGAACCTATTGATACCTCTACTCCTGAGGAAAAGGAAGCTCATCGGAAGTGGGTCAAGGCTGATCAGATGGCGCGGTGCTACATTTTGGCTTCTATGTCAAATGTGCTGCAACATCAGCATGAGGCCATGACCACTGCCTATGATATGATGCTTAACCTCAAGGAGATGTTTGGTAGTCAGGATAGGGCAGCCAGGCAAGATGCTATGAGAAAACTCATGACGGCCACTATGTCCGAAGGAACGCCCGTGAGGGATCACGTTCTTAGGATGATAGGCTATCTGAATGAGATAGAGATTATGGGAGGAGCTATCGATGGGGAAACCCAGATCGATATAGTGCTCCAGTCTCTGCCTAGGAGTTTTGAGCAGTTCCGCCTGAACTATAACATGAACAAGAGGTTATATTCGTTGGCGGAACTCCTGACTGAACTCCAGGCGGCAGAGGGAATCTTTAAGAAATCTCAAGCACTTGTGGCTGTGAAACTTCCTGGCCCTCCGGGGACTAAGAGGAAGAAGAAGCAAGGACGGAAACCTAGTGGACCCAGCAATGGTGGACCACAGAATGGAGTGAACAAGCCCAAGGGCAAGTGTTTCCGTTGCAAGCAGTCTGGACATCGGAAGTCTAATTGTCCTCTCAGACAAGGAGGTATGAACTTTTCCTTAGTCACTGAAACATGTTTAGCGGTGTTATCCACCGGTACCTGGTGTGTGGATACGGGAGCCACTGATCATGTCTGCAATTCTTTGCAGGGGTTCCAGGAAACCCGGCGGCTTAGAGAGGGAGAGATCACTATCTACATGGGCAACGCTACGAAAGTGGCGGCAGTTGCAGTGGGAGATATTTATTTGTCTTTTAATAATAAAGTTTTGGTATTGAATAATTGTCTTTATGTACCGAATTTTAGAAAGAACCTTGTTTCGGTTTCTAAATTGGTTTTGAATAAATATTCTGTTTCTTTTGATAGTTCTGTTATTATCAAAAAGAATGGTGAGTATATCTGTTCTGGTACATTTATAGGCAACTTATATATACTGAATCCTGATTATTCCACGATGCAACGAGTAGAGTCAAATAACACATCTAGTACCAATAAGAGAAAGGAGCCTTCTAGGATGAATCAAAAGTACTTATGGCATCTTAGGCTAGGTCATATTAACTTGGGTAGGATTCAAAGGTTGATAACTGATGGAATACTCAGTGGTGTGAAAGATGAGGACTTTCCGACCTGTGAATCATGCCTGGAAGGAAAAATGACCAAGCGACCCTTTAGTGATAAAGGGTATAGATCCAAGGAAGTACTGGAATTGATTCACTCTGATTTGTGCGGGCCTTTATCTGTCCATGCGAGAGGAGGTTATGAATATTTCGTAACCTTCACTGATGATTACTCAAGGTATGGTTTTATATACCTGATGCGCCGCAAGAGCGAGTGCTTTGACAAGTTCAAGGAGTACAAAGCTCTTGTGGAGAACCTTCATGGTAAAACCATAAAGACTCTACGATCTGATCGTGGAGGAGAGTACCTCTCGGGAGAGTTTAAGGCGTACTTATTAGAGAATGGGATTGACTCCCAGATGACTGCACCATACACGCCCCAGCAGAATGGTGTAGCAGAAAGAAGGAATAGGACTCTTATGGAAATGGTAAGATCTATGATGAGTTACTCAGACCTACCAGTTTCGTTCTGGGGATATGCCTTGGAAACAGCGGCGTATATCCTGAAATTAGTTCCTTCTAAATCAGTTCCCAAGACGCCTTCGGAATTGTGGACCGGGCGTAAGCCAAATTTGAAACACATTCGGGTCTGGGGTTGTCCAGCACATGTGCTGAAGCATGGGGCTGATAAGTTGGAATCTCGTTCAGATATTCGGTTGTTTATAGGATATCCTAGAGGAACGAAAGGTGGTCTATTTTATAGTCCTAAGGACCAGAAGATCGTTGTTAGCACCAACGCTCGGTTCTTGGAAGAGGATTATATAATGGACCACAAGCCCAAGAGTGAGATAATACTTAACGAACTGAGAGGAGACGATCAAGGCTTAGATCCAACCGAACCGGGTGATACGCCACCACAGTCTGCACCTATAGTTACTGAGGTTACACCGGAGCCTCGTCGTAGTGGGAGGGTTGTTCGACAACCCGATAGGTTCATGTTTATAGGTGAGTCTTCGGACTTGTTACCTGGAGAACATGAGGCCGATCCCTGGACCTATGGCGAGGCGCTTAAAGATCAAGATGCTCAGTCTTGGCAAAAGGCGATGAAATCTGAGATTGAATCAATGGATTCAAATCAGGTCTGGAATCTTGTAGCACCGCCCAAAGGTGTAAAAGCCATTGGTTGCAAGTGGGTGTACAAGAGAAAAAGAGGGTCTGACGGGAAGGTTGAAACCTTCAAGGCTAGGCTTGTTGCGAAAGGGTATACTCAGAAAGAAGGGATCGATTATGAGGAAACTTTTTCGCCGGTAGCTATGCCAAAGTCGATCCGGATTCTTTTGTCTATAGCATCCTATATGGATTATGAGGTGTGGCAAATGGACGTCAAGACAGCATTCTTGAATGGGAATCTTGACGAGACCATTTACATGAGACAGCCAGAAGGTTTCATCAAGAAAGGCCAAGAGCATCTAGTGTGTAAGCTAAACCGATCCATTTATGGATTGAAGCAAGCTTCTAGATCTTGGAACATGCGGTTTGATGAGGTTATCCAGTCTTATGGATTCATTCAAAGCATGGACGAGTCGTGTGTATACCGGAGAAGTGATGGAAACAGTGTGGCGTTTCTCGTGCTTTATGTAGATGACATCCTTCTAATTGGCAACAATGTGAAGATGTTGTCAGACATAAAAGGATGGTTGTCCAAGCAATTCGATATGAAAGACTTAGGACAAGTTGGGCATGTTCTTGGGATCAAGGTTATAAGGGATCGCCGGAAAAGAACATTAAGCTTGTCCCAGGCTTCATATATTGATACGATTCTGGCTCGTTTCAACATGCAGAATTCCAAGAGAGGTGCTCAACCTTTCTGCCATGGAATTCATCTATCTAAAGACATGTGTCCCAAAACACAAAAGGAGATAGATTACATGAAGAAGGTTCCTTATGCTTCGGCAGTAGGAAGTCTAATGTATGCCATGTTGTGCACGAGACCTGATATCTGCTATGCCGTGGGCATGGTAGCTAGATATCAGAGTAACCCTGGACAGGGTCACTGGACTGCTGTAAAGAACATACTTAAGTACCTGCGAAGGACTAGGAATTATGTTCTGAGTTACAAAGCGTCCGAGTTGATTCCTATTGGTTACACAGACTCGGATTTCCAATCTGATAAGGATCAGCGAAAGTCTACATCAGGCTATGTGTTCACATTGGGAGGTGGAGCAGTCTCATGGAAGAGTGTTAAGCAGAAATGCATTTCGGACTCTACCATGGAAGCCGAATATGTAGCAGCCTCTGAGGCAGCTAAAGAATCGGTGTGGCTCCGGAACTTCCTCATGGACTTGGATGTGGTTCCTAAGATGCCTAGAGATATCACAATTTATTGTGACAATAGCGGTGCAGTGGCAAATGCAAAGGAACCACGAGCCTACAATGCGAGTAAACACATAGATCGCAAGTACCACCTGATTAGAGACATCGTCAGGAGAGGCGATGCGGTTGTCACCAAGATTGCATCAGCGGTTGTCACGAAGGCACTTCCAGCGGAAGCGTTCAAGAGACACGTGAAGGGGATGGGTATCGGATGTATGGTAGAGGGCAACTAGAGATTTAGTATAAGTGGGAGATTGATGGAGTTATATTCTAAATGTCTAGTTTAGTGACAATATGGAACTCCTTATCTGTGTTTTACATTATCTATTAATCAAACTGTCGGCATTTTGTCTATCTTGCACTTGAATGCAATAGTCCTAGATATATACGTTGTAGACAGTATGGCGTGAGGAGACACACGGAAGATCATACTGTCGGTTACTCGTATACTATCGAACAGAAGCTCACAACTTAGATGGACAGGGACAATCCATCGGTACGTCGTAGTGTGACTGGGTAATAGTTGGTCTTGACTATTATGTTACACTCGTACACTTGGTGTATTGAGCAGGACCACGGGAGGGCGTTCGATTTATACTAATCGACGTAATCGAACTAGACCTCAGAATTACGGATATACGAATTCCTAATCCCTATATAATTATAGGTGCGTATGTCCAATTCTCGGTTCTTTAACTTGCCAATGAGTGAGACTATTTGATTAGTCGAGATACTCGGTAAATTGGGAATCGGAATTGTACACACGGCATGTTATAGATTATAGACAGGAAACCGTGTCCCGTTTATCGGGTTGATGACGTCCCCGAGATGAGCTCATAAAGTTTATCATGTAAACCCTGCAGGTGGATTTGTTCCACATGATAATAAGGATGAGTGGTACTAGTCTCGGATAATAAGAAACGAGTTAATTTAATTATTAGTAATTAAATAAATTCGTGGACATTCGATATCTTAAACACGGGGAAAGTCGTGTATGTAATTTCGGCGGAAATATTATTGTTGAAATAATATTAAATTAATTTTGGGAATTCAATTATTATTTTTTAGTGGAGTGAATAATAATTAAAATTGAAATTGATTAATTAAGGAATTGCGTTTACGTATTCCAAGTTAATTAATATTTCGATTTAGCCCTTAATTAATTTAACCTTAGGTCCCTAATGTAACTCTATATAAACCCCCCCTTGCCCTCTCCTAAAACCTACAGAACGCCGCAACATTTTATTTCAGCAGAAAAATTTAATTGTTAGCGCAATTAAAAAGTTTTTCTGTTAAAATAAAAAGGGTTAACGCAAATATAATTATTTCTCACACAGAGAATAATCATATGGTGGTTTGAGAAAGGAGAGAAGCAGAAAAGGACGAACCCAGTAGATCGTTGCCCACACAACGTCTGGAGTCGGGAAGAGTCATACATTAAAAGCTCTAAGGTCTCAACAATCGACCGATAAGGTATGAGATCGAATCTCAATTCCGCAATTTCATTCGATCTAATTTCTCGTTGATCATACATGAACGTAGATCGGGTTCCGGGGTTGTGGGTTGCATTCCTCGACTACTGGGGGTTCTAGGACCTTCGGATTGGTAGTCGGAAGAGGAAAAACGACCCGGAAACGAGCCCGGAACAGCAACGTCGCGTTGCTGTTCGCGGAGAAACAGCGACCGCCGTTTCCAAACGGCGACCGCCGTTTTGGTGTTTTTCTGGCAGCCCGCTCGGTTCGCGCGGTTGTCCTTCGGGGTAATGGCTGGGCGCGAATCGGGGCACGGGCTGGAAAAGCGAACGAAGTAGCGACACCGGATGTCGACTGGGATCGTTCGGATGTTCGAGTGATCGAACGAACGCATCCCGGGTAGTCGAAATCCAACAAAACATCCTCGTGGTATTCTGCCATATGAGAAAACTTTGTTGAAAAAGTTGAACAAAACTCAGAGTGTTAAGCCGAATGTAGGACACTCTCAATCTAAACCTGTTTTTGTCAAGACACCTGTGAAAGTTGAAACTCGTCAACGACGAGAATACGTCTGTCACTACTGTAATGTGCTCGGACACATAAGACCTTTTTGCTACAAACTTAAAGTCGACATGAACCGTGAGTTGATGACGAAGAATGAAAAATCACGAAATTCTCAAAAGCTGAGTATTGAGAAAAATATGAACACGATGGTTCGAACAAAGTCACAAAATTTTGATAAGAAGAAAGTTGAGGTTGCTAAGGACATAAAGAAACCCATTTCTCAAAATCTGAAGACTGTGACTGAGAGAAATGTCCAAACTTTGAATGACAAAAGGATATGGGTGCCTAAGTCTCAAAAGAGTAAAGTTGAACTTAACTCTAACTCCAAAAGTTGTTGGCAACCAAGAGAACTCATTTTTTGCAATGTTGCACTTAACGCATCTAAAACTGGAACCAAAGGAATTTGGTACTTTGATAGTGGCTGTTCCCGCCATATGACTGGCACGAAAAAGTTTCTGAAAAATTACGAGCCTATGACTGGCGCTCCCGTGGTGTTTGGAGGGGGAGCGAAAGGCATCGTACAGGGAAAGGGGACTCTACAAATCAAAGGTTTACCTCCGATCAGAAATGTAGTCCATGTAAAAGGACTTGTTGCAAATCTTATCTCCATCAGTCAACTGTGCGATGAAGGACTGAACGTGAGTTTTGATAAAGAGTCTTGCAGAGTATTTGATGGTGAAGGAAAGTGTATAATGGAAGGTCCACGTGCTAAAAATAATTGCTATACAACTGAGTATAGTTGTTTTTCTGTGACCGTTCCTGATGAAGTTGATTTGTGGCATCAATGACTTGGCCACACTGGCACTCGAAATTTGAGTAAACTGGTCAAGGGGGAGATAGTTCGAGGAATCTCTCAACTCCCAAAAATTGAAAAGCGAGTGTGCAGTGACTGACAGAAGGGAAAGCTGACGAGAACTTCTCATCCTGCACTACCAACATTAATGAGCACTTCGGCTCCATTTGAATTGCTACACATGGACTTGATGGGTCCAATGGAAGTCAAAAGCATAGCAAAGAAAGAATATGTGCTGGTTGTAGTTGATGATTTTTCTCGTTACACTTGGACGAGATTTTTGGCCACCAAAGATGAAACTTTTGATGCCTTCAAAGGCATTGTGAAATGGATCAAAACAAATCATGAAGCTAAAGTGAAAAGGATCAGAAGTGATCACGGAACTGAATTTCAAAATGCTAGCTTCAATGAGTTCTGTATGATGAAGGGAATTCATCATGAATACTCGGCCCCGAAAACTCCTCAACAAAATGGGATTGCCGAACGTAAAAATCGAACGTTGCAAGAAATGGCACGTGTAATGCTTATCTCGAAAAATCTTGCACGAACTTTTTGGGCAGAAGCCGTCTCCACTGCTGGATACATTTTGAATCGGATAAGTATTCGATCTGGGACGACCGCAACTGCCTATGAACTTGTGAATGGCAAGAAACCTTCAGTTGCACACTTTCGTGTCTTTGGCTGTACTTGCTATATTTTGAAGGATCGTGATCCTCTGAAGAAATTTGAAGCCAAAGCTGATCGTGGAATTTTTGTTGGTTATAGTCAAAATAGCCATGCTTACCGTGCCTACAATCTTCGAACTAAGAAAGTCATCGAAACTGTGAACATAAATTTTGATGAACAAGACTTTCTAGGAAAAGATGCTGGGGAAGACTGGGTTAAAGAAGGAATTTTGGAATATCAAAATTTTCCACCAACACCCACAACTGCTGCTCCTGAGAATGTGTCTCCAGGAAATTTTCCTCCAAACACTTCACCTGAAGTTGGAGTTTCTAGCAATCGGGACAATGATACTTCATCGTCTGAGGATGAAGAAAATGAGCTAAACACTGAAAACCCAGCTACTGCTACTAGAGAGGCACCCAGACTTATTCAAAAGAAACATCCGCCGACCCAAATGATTGGGAACTTAAATGAGCGAACTACGCGCTCAAAGAAACCGACAAATTCTCCGAATGAACTCTACAACATCTGCACTTCTGCAATCTATAATGAAATCGGCATCTCTTGCTTTCTTTCTGAAAACGAGCCGAAAAATTACAAGGAAGCCATGAAAGAAGATTTTTGGATCATGGCCATGCAAGAAGAGTTGAATGAGTTTACTAGAAACAATGTTTGGTCCTTAGTTCCCAGAACGTCAAACATGAATGTAGTTGGAACTAAATGGATCTTCAAAAATAAAACTGATGAACACAACCAAGTTGTTCGAAACAAAGCACGACTTGTTGCACAAGGCTATGCCCAAGTAGAGGGTATTGATTTTGATGAAACCTTTGCTCCAGTTGCACGAATTGAATCCATCAGGCTCTTAATTGCTATTGCATGCCATCTCGGCATCAAACTCAGACAAATGGATGTCAAAGCTGCATTCCTAAATGGAGTATTGGAAGAAGAAGTTTATGTAGCTCAACCGAAAGGTTTTGAAGATCCTAAGAAACCAACTCATGTCTACAAACTTCACAAAGCTCTCTATGGTTTGAAACAAGCGCCTCGCGCTTGGTATGGATGTTTGAAGGACTATCTTCTGAAGTTCGGTTTTGAACGTGGTTCTGTGGACAAAACTCTTTTTATCAAAAGGGACGGCAAGAACATGATGGTTGCTCAGATTTACGTTGACGACATTGTCTTTGGTGCTACTTGCTCTAAACTCGTGAAAGCTTTCACGGAATCTATGTCTTCGACATTTCAGATGAGTCTTGAAGGAGAGCTACATCAGTTTCTTGGGCTACAAATTTCTCAACGACCAAATGGGATCTTCGTTTCTCAAAGCAAATATGCGAAAAACATGGTCGAAAAATTTGAGATGCATCATGCCAAGCCCGCAAAAACTCCCATGGCAACGACTGAACGGTTATCTAAATTGACTAAAAGTCGAAGTGTTGATCAAACTCTTTTTCGTTCCATGATTGGAAGTTTACTTTATCTAACCGCTACTCGCCCTGACATTATGTTTAGTGTTTGTATGTATGCTAGGTACCAAGCAGATCCAAAGGAAGACCATCTACGAGCTGTCAAACGGATTCTCCGCTACATCTCTGGGACTTCTGAACTTGGTCTTTGGTATGCATGCGACACTTCATCAAATTTAGTCGGTTACTCCGATGCGGATTGGGCAAGCGATACTGATGAACGTAAAAGCACTTCTGGATGCTGCTGCTTCCTTGGAAATAATATCGTATCATGGCATAGTCGCAAACAAAATTGCATAGCTCTCTCGACTGCCGAGTCTGAATATGTTGCAGCTGGAAGTTGCTGCACTCAAATGCTTTGGTTGAAACAAATGTTGAATGACTATCTCATCCAGAGTGCTCCATTGGTGTTGTTTTGTGATAATCAGAGTGCTATCAAAATCAGCGAAAATCCTGTCCAGCATTCAAGAACTAAACACATCGACATTCGACATCATTTCATTAGAGATTTGGTTGATCGTGATATAGTCAGTCTACAGCATATTTCAACAGAAAAACAGCTCGCTGACATCTTTACCAAACCTCTAGACTTTGAGAGATTTCAAACTCTAAGAAATTCTCTCTGCATGTGTTCTCTTTAAGAGTTCACGAAAATTTTGAAGTCTGAAAGATTATTTTCTTTACTTCTGAATATGCACGCCGAATCGTCGTGGATTAGTCTAATAATGTTGAACATGGATTCGAGGCCGCTTTAGTCTTCGGACCCAAGTGCATTTATTCCTCTGAGTGCGAACATGTGAACTTGGCATATAACTCCCATAAGCTATCATTTGCATAGATCCATAATACCAAGTAACGGAGGACGTCGGATCATTTGTCCGCCGGCTCCCCTCTTCGAAAGGTAACACATGGACGCTGATCTTTAAGACACTCTACCTCACACTTTGGAGGACGCAAGTACACCTTGCTCCCCTCTGACTGCTGTAATGAGTGTCTGTTGCATTTCATTTAAAGCTATTAAACCCTTCCACCGGTTTTAATATGGGAGATTTTTCTTTTTATCTCAAAGCTGCTATCACCTTGTGTGAAATTTTTTTTGGTTTTTGGAAAATGATGAAATCTGGATTCTTTTCTGGGAAAATATTTGCTCTTCATTGCCTAATACCACCCCTCGAATCTCCACTAAAATGGTTTTGAATGTTTGTAGTGTGTTGAACACTTGAATGACTAACTCGGGATGTGTTGTTTTGATTTTGCATTTTTGTAGTTCATATACACCGCTACGTGGTTTACCTTCTCTGAAGTCTAAGTTTTGAGTGTAGCGACGGCAAACTTGCAATATTCAAGTGACAACTTTTTTGGAGACTTCGAACACGAAAAATCAACTTAGTCCAAAGCGTGCAAAAACGGAGACACTCAACTATGGACACAAAAACGGAGACTCGGCCTGCATCTAAAACTGGCGACACCCAAAACTGGAGACTAGAGTCGCTGGTTTTTCGCCATGTCCTGAAAACCGGAGACTCATACTTCACCCAAATCCGGAGACTCGCCAAAAACGGCGACTGGCGTCGCTGGAATTCGTCCCACAAAATTGAAGACTCTAGTCGCCGAAAAAGCGGCGACTCAACCTATGCCACACGAACCGGCGACTCTCATTTCTTGCCTTAGCCGATTTTTCAGTGTCAACGAAAAATTGTCAACTCAAGTTTCTCAACCAATGGCTCTCAACTTCATTTCTCAACCGATGGTTCTCAACTTCGGTTTTCATGCCCTGGTTTGATTTTCATTTTTTTTATTTATTATTATTATTATTATTGATTATTAATTTTGAAATTATTATTTTAATAATATTTTTCAAATTAATAATTTTTTGTTCGTCTTGTAAACCTAATTTCCTTCTTGAGATGAGCTGTTTGCAGGTCTTGGACTGGGCTTTTTCATTCCGACGGGCGGCCCAATTTTTTCCTATAAATAGGCCTTGATGAAAACCTAATTCATTTACGCTTACATAAAACTCTCTAACTTTCAAGTTCTCAAGTTCTCAAGTTCTCTAACTCTCGGCTCTCGACTGCAAGTTCAGCGTTCGGAATTCTTAGTTCTTAAGTTCTTTTCCGTTGCATCCGGCAACTCTTGCTTTGCGCATCCGGCGCCCTGTCCTTGGTTCTGTAGTTCGAATTCGTTTTCGTGGTTTACTATTCTCGCAGCTACCAACTCTCAGTCACTTACCTTAACTTCGAAATGGCTGCCAAAAACTTTGATGACATGATGGCTGACATGACTGCATATCTTAACGAGCAGTTCGAAAAAGCTCCTACTCCTGAATCCAAGAAAGCTGCTTATGAAGAACTGAAAGCTCATCTTGACAAAGTTGATCGTCGCAAGGCTGTGTCTGCTGAACCTGACTTGACTAGATCAGCTACTCCTGAACTCTCGACTGCCCGTCAGTCGGGAAAAGAACCTAAGTCCGGAAAAACTAAGGAGAGAGATACTTCCCTTCGCATCTACAAGGGTATCGTTTCCAGGGCTGAATACAATAAGTTAATTGTTGGAGTTGTGTACTTAATGTCTAGATTTAAGTAACGGTAAAACTCCCGGTCATAGCATTTAATCTATTAAATTAATAAACAATTGTTTGCATTTAATTATTGATAATAAAATATATGCAAAATATAGTCCTGGATTTTATACGTTGTAGTTAGTATGGTGTTGCATGGGCACACAGAAGATCATACTATCGGTTACTCGTATTTAATCAAACAGTTGCTCACGACCTAGATGGACATGGACCAATCCATCGGTATAGTCGTTGTGTGAAAGAGAAAATAATTTATCTTAATTATTTTATCACACTTGTACACTTGGTGTATTGGGCGGATCGCTTGAGATTTATCGATTAGGATTGCCTTGAGATAATCGATTCAAGTCTCAGAGTATTTTATTCTTAATCCCCGATACTATTGCGGGTGTGTATATTTAATATATGTGACTTTGATTTTCCAAAGGAATTAACCGATTTAATTATTGGGTTAATTACCGGTTAAGTTGGGTCACTATATTTTATATATGGCATGCCGTGAATACTTGACGGGAAAGTGTATCCCGGAAGGGTTGATAATATCCCCGAGATGAGTTCATAAGGAATTATTGTGTAAACCTCATGAGTGGATTCGTTCCGCACAATAATTAAGGATGAATGGTACTAGTCTCGGATTCAAGAGGTGAATAAATTAATTAGCAATAAATTAATTTTATTCATGGATATTTAAATCTTAAATACACGGAATAAATAATACTACCGGAGAAATATTATTTGATATAATATGGTTTAATATTGGGAGTGCAATTAATTTATATAGTGGAAAATAAATTAATTAATATTAATGGGAGATTAATAGATTTGGGCTTGGGCTCAATTTAATCATTAATATTGGAAGCCCAATATTCCACCTCCTTTAGATCCCCTACGTAGCCTATAAAAGCACTACATGGTCTTCACTTTCTTCACAACAATAAGACAAGATTATCATACTTGATATTCTAGAGAGTTGAAGAGGATCCATAAGCTTGGAGGATCGTCGCCCACCCGACGTTCAAGCTAGTGCAAGGAATACGTGGGAAGATCGTAAGGTCATCAACTTAAATTCGTTTCTCCGCACAACGAATTAAAAGGTAAAATCATATACTCCCTTCTATGATTTTATGTGAATTGATTGTGATACATACATGAACGCACGATCCGGGAAAACGATGAACCTCGGGGATGGGGATTCGAGATCCCCGGCGAGGATCGAAGGTGGCGGTCGAACCCTAGGGTTCGGACCGCCGGAAGGCGAGGAACCCTCGGCCGGAGCCGAGGGGTGCGATCGATCGCGGGGTGCTGCGGGGTCACCCGTAGCCGCCTCGCATGAGCTACGGGTTCGTCCGCAGCGGTCGTGCGAGGGCGATGCCCTCGCTGGGCAGCGAGCCCGTGAGCTCGCTGCGGGGGCTGCTACGAGAAGCCCCGGGGATGCCGTGAGGCATCCCAGCGATCATCGCGAGATGATCGCGAGCCCCGTGCGGGGGCTCGGCTGGGCACCACGGGCGGACCGTGGTGGTGCTCGGTTGAGCTCTGGCTCGTACGGTGGTTCGTGGTCGGATCTCCGGCGATCGAGGATTTCGGTCGGGTTATTATTTTCCTCAATTTTTTAATGGCCCGGGATATCGATTTCCAACATTACTCGCAGCTGGCGAGATAACTAAGGATGGAAAGAAGGTTGTGAGAGTTCCTTCGACTGCAACTGTGACTGCAGCCACAGACCCTAAAATTACAAAATCATCGCTTCCAACTGGGAGTGGTTCTGGAAAGAAACCTGTCGTCAGTGGCAGTGGATTGAAACCTTCAACTCCAAAAAATTCAGCTGGTGGGTCAGCTGCAAAATCTAAGTCCCACAGCTCCTAAAAACCGCCTTTGGCGCCTCACTCTTCGGGATCAGCTGGATCCCAAAGATCGACTGATACGTTCAAGTATGTCTCGGAATATTCTGAGTGTCCGAGAGCACACTCTGATGATTTCTTCACCGCGACTGCTGAACGTCGCCACAAACTGATTCAGAAGTTGCCTATTCACACTGATCGAACCATTCTCAAGGATGACTATGAAAAGCATGGCATCACAGAATTTCTGACAAGGATGCACATGCTAAAATCCGTGAACCTAACCTATCGATACTCCGTTCCAATACTTTACAAATTTTATGCTAGCCTGTCTCCAGAATTTGCTGATCCGAAGAGTCGGATGTTTGGATGTTTTGTGTTTCGTCGAAAGTTGTACAAGTTCCGTTCGTTCTCCATAAACAAATTTTTGGAAAGATTGGAAATTGATTCCAGATGGACATCACCGACAACTGAGGAAAGGGCTGAGGACTTGAAGGTTGGCACCTTCATCACCCAGAAAAAAGTTAAGTCCGAACTGCCACCGCCGTCCAAGCTCTCAGCTTTCTATGGCATTCTGCATCGCCTCGGGATGTCAAACTGGATTGCTAATCGAGATCCAACTGTCATGGATCCTGACTTGATGCACCTCATCTTCCGTCTCGGTTGCGGCGAACAAGTTAACATTGGCAAGATTATTTTTGCTGACTTATGTAAAATTGCCAAACTTTCGGATGAGGCCATCATTCGGCAAGCTGAGTTGCCCGAAGACAAAAGAATTCATCTCACCCATCCGTGTCTAATCTATGGCATGCTTCATGACCAAGACTTTGTTCCTGACACTCCACTGGAGAAAAAGATGAAGAAGAATGGGGCTGTCAAGATCACTGGAAAGTACTTGAGTCCGACCAAAAGAGTCATCGACTTACCGTGGCATGGTTTCGTTGACAGGAATGCACTTCCCGATATCTTGACACCGCCACCATCACCGAAGTCCGCCAGAAAGCGTAAGTCAGGAACTAAGAAAGCTAAGTCTCCACCTGCCAAACGTCAGAAGTTTGAATTGACTTCTGCAGCTGGTGAAGTTGAAGTCCAACCTGAAGCTCAACCGACTGCCGTTCCTCGCGGTTTTGGTCCAACTTCTGGAATTCCTTCTTATCAAAATCCTTATCATCCGATCCATAGTCACCGTGCTGTGGTACCTTCGGCTGTGGTTCAGGAATTTTATGTGGATTCCTTAGCTGTTGAAAAGCGTCAGGCTGAACATGTTGTTGCGTACAACAGAATGATAGAGGCGCAGGACAAACAGAAAAAATCTTTCCGGAAACTGCAACGGGAAATCCAACAAGGGGGAGGACTTGGAGATGTTGGAGCCCCAGATGCGAGTTTGAAAGATACTTTTATTTTGAAGATGGTGAGGGATGCAATTCAGGAAGCACATACGCAGCTGTCCAAAAGCAAGCTGATAGAAGTGGTGAAAGATGACGGTGAGAAATCGGATGATGCCGAGAAAACTGATGACGATATCTTTGATGGAGTCTTTGAAGCTCGTAACAAAGGAAAGAGGAAAGTTGGTGATACCACAAATCCAGGGGCGTCGTTCGCGATGCCGTCTGACGGTCTGAGAGATGAAGGTGATGAAGATGTCAACGTTGTGGAAGTTGACGATGAAGCTGGTGCTGGTGATGGGCTGGGCGAGCGAGAAATTTTCGGAGATCTAGAAACCGACTCCGATGAAAGTGACGACTCTAGCTCTGACGACGGCTTCAGTTACGAAGACGACGAAGAAGAGTTGATCGGAAGTCCGGAGTGTGATCCAACTCCCACAGCCTCGCCTCAAGACTGAAGTTTCAAGTTCAAGTTTTTAATTTCTTTTTTTATGAACTCCTGAACTCGTTTGTTTTTCTTGTTTTGTTTTTGCATGCATCTAACTCTGAATTCGTTCATGCATTGGTTTTTCATATTTCTCTATCTCTGGATATTTGGTTTGATTTGGATTTTTATCTAAGTATTATCTTTTGGTTTGAAATTGTTGGCTAAGTCTTTTTATGGTTTTCATTGATTGTATGATTGATGTTTTCCATCTTTTTACTTAGCTTATTCTTGAATGATTTATTGGATTGAGGGGGAGATACTTCTATCTCTTTTTACTTAACCTTGTTTTTATGAGTTGTGCCAAAAAGGGGGAGATTGTAAATGTTGATTTTGGCGACAACGTATTTTTCCTTGTGTTTTTGTGTTTGTTGATTTTCAGGGTTACAGGTTAAGAATCCGAAGTCAACTACCTTGTGCATGGAAATGGAGACTTGAGTCTCCACTTTTGGATTTACATGAAAACGGCGACCAGAGTCGCCGCTTTTGGTGATGCAAGGAAACGGCGACTCCTGTCGCCGGTTTTGATGCATGGATGAAGTTACAAGGAAACGGCGACTCCAGTCGCCGGTTTTGGTGCAAGGCGGATTTGACATGGAAACGGCGACACGAGTCGCCACTTTTGTTGCTGTGAAGAAACGGCAACTCGAGTCGCCGGTTTTGTGTCTTGGTGAATTTCCAGCGACAAGAGTCGCTGTTTTGGTGTGTTAGAGAAACGGCGACTCCAGTCGCCGTTTTTGGTGCGTGGAAAAATTCCAGCGACTGGAGTCGCTGGTTTTGTGGACGTACATGGATCCGGCGACAGGAGTCGCCGGTTTTGGTTCCTTGTGATGTTTTCATCAATTCTTGTTTCTGTGTCATGGTTTCAAAGACTAAGTACTTACAATGTGATTTCTTTCACCGGGTACTCAGTTCGAGGAAATGAAGAATTGTTCCAAGTTTGCAACTTCAACAAGATCGACGACCATGAAGACGATGAAATTCTGAAGCTTCAACACTTAGAGATTTTCACAAGAATTGAAGATGAAGAACTGAGATCGATGGAGTCAAGATTGAAATTGAAGTTTGTTTTTGAAATTGAAGATTCAAGATTCAAGGATTCAAGAATCAAAGATTCAAGATTCCAAGATTCAAGAATCCAAGTTCTACAATGATGATGTCATCTATGGAAAAGTGACATAGGCCAAGCATGCGACGAATGAGAACGTGTCACGTCATCGCTCTCACATGTGCGGCTCTACTATAAATACCCATGGATGTTCATTTAATCATTTGACGATTTTGAGAGAACGAAATCTGATTTTTAGAATCATAGTCGAGCTTCGAGTTTGTGTAGTAGCTTTTGCGCCGTGTGCCAAGATTAGAGCTAGAAGATATAGCTTTAGGTACTCGTGTGCTAGATTGCAAGTTAGTGGGAGTTGTTGCGACATTCGGGAAACTTCTTGTAATCGTTTTGCCTACCATACTCTTCAAGTGTAATAGTTTAAGTTTTGTGATCAATGAAATGAAAACTATTACATAACTTTGTCTCCACTTTTTATTTTACAATTTGTGTGAGTGTTTACTTTGACGGAAGCTGCTGTCTGTGAGTTCAAGACCAATTTCACGAAAAATTGGTATCCTACGCTGAAGGCGTAATTTCAATTTTGTGTGATTTTCGTAGCTGAATATTGTGGTGTGAAAATCAGCATTTTCTCACCTATTAAACCATGAAATAACACCAAGTAACCCCCCCCCCCCCCCCCCCCCCATAATGGTGATTTTGATGTAGAATCATTATCACACATTAAGGTGTGTTAATGGTGAAGTTGAATGGTCATGTCCACATCCTCATGATGGTACCGGTATACCGATCCAATCGATATACCGTGTGTGCGGAAGCGTGTAAAGCAATAGATCTACTATGCCATGATCTTAGTGCACACATAATGTGTATAAGAACACATTTAAACATATATATATATACACATCCAATATATATATATATATATATATATATATATATATATAAGGTTTAACGATTACTTACTTTTGGTGATCGTTGATTTCGGTTAAGGTGGTGTTGAGTCGATTGAACCACGTTAATGGATCAGCAACTCAAAGATCTCCTTGTGAATGAACTCTTCACTCCTTTGGATCGTCCGGATGTTGAAGCCGCACAAATGGCCCGGCCTCTACGTGTTGCACACTAACCCGGATAATGAACACCTTTGATTGTTTGAGAATGGATCTCCAAGATCACCTCTTTTCTCTCTATATGTGTAGATTTTCGTGGCTGATGCTTGTGTGTGATGAAAAATCAGATTTTCATCTATATAAACACACCATTATTCACACCATTACACCTCTATGTAACCTCCATCTTAATGTGCATAATGATGCACCATTAACATGCAAAAGAGGTTACAAAGGAGGTGAAAGGTCATGCCACATACACATGCCACTATGCATTGTATGTGGTCCCACTTGCTTGTGTGGCATGCCATGTCACACTATGTGACATGCATCCATGCAAGCCATGCATCCCATGCATGGGAATTAAATCCACGTAAATATTGATTCTAAATCAATATATATATCAATCATCGTACATTATCTTTGAGTCCGTGTGTGACCCTGTAGGTATGATTTAATTGATCAATATTATATTGTTCCCAACAATTAATATTATCAAATAATCATTTAACATCCATAGACGACCTTATGACTTTATCGATTGCACACGTAGGATCGAAGGACATATCCCAACACCTCATGCCACATTGCATTGGATGTGGTCCCATTCGCTTGCGTGGCATGCCATGTCACACCATGTGACATGTATTCCATGCAAGCCATGCATCCCATGCATGTACGTAAATCACATCGAATATAAACCTAGTTTATATATATGTCGATTCCAAATCGACTTATTTTAGCAAACACTTATAGCTCGTATTTCCGGCTCGTGTGTGACCCTGTAGGTATAATTATCGATCAATATTATATTGCTCCCAGCAATTAATATTATCTAATAATTATTTAAACATCCATAGACGACCTTATGACTTTATCGATTGCACACGTAGGATCGAAGGATATATTCCAACAGAGAATGGGCCGGGTAATACGAAATTGGGATATGATGAGGGATAAGAATCTGAACTAAAGAGAAACTTATGAATTTGGAACACAAAGAGGGATGACAATTGCACTGTAAAAAATAGGCCACAAAAAATGATTTATCAAATTGATGAATTCTGATACTGCAAAATTACAAAGGATCAATATAATCAGTGTAAAAATAGCAGGGGGAATGGAACGGGTAATATGAAATTGGGATATGATGAGGGATAAAAATCTGAACTACAGAGAAACTTACGAATTTAGAGCACGGAGAGGAATGACAATTACACTGCAAAAAATAGATCACAAACAATGATTTATCAAATTGATGAATTCTGATATTGCAAAAATATAAAGGATGAATATAATCAGCGTAAAGATAACAGGGGGAATGGACCTGGTAATACGAAATTGGCATATGATGAGGGATAAGAATATGAACTACAGAGAATTGAAAGAATTTGGGTCACGAAGATGGATGAGAATTACACTGCAAAAAATAGGCCAAAAACAACGATTTATAACATTGATGATTTCTGATACTGCAAAATTATAAAGGAGCAATAAGATAAGTGCCAAGATAACTGGGGGTATGGATTGGGGAAGACGAATTTGGCATATGATGAGTGATAAGAATCTAATCTACAGAGAAACTTACGAATTTGGGAAACTTACGAATTTGGGGCACGATGAGGGGTGAGAATTATCCTACAAAAAATAGGCCACAATAAACGATTTATCAATTTGATGAATTCTGATACTGCAAAGTTATAAAAGGGGCAATAAGATCAGTGTCAAAATACACGAAATCGTATAGAAAACTGAAAGAGATAGAAACTTACGGATTAAGAAGAAGAGAATCGATTTGCTGAGATTGTTCAATTCAGAAACTGCAAACTATAACTATATATATATGTTTATATATATATATATATATATATATATATATATATATATATATATATATATTCAGTATAATTATACAAACCATAAAAACTTGAAAACCTAACCGAGAAAGATGAAATGAGAAAAAGATCTGCAAACCTTGTGAATGAAAATGGGTAGATGAAGAAGCGGAAAATAATCTACTGAATTAGGAATTTGAACAGTTGACCGAAATTAAATGATATAGAAGATTGGGGATGGGAAAATTGAGCATTCCTATTGATCAATAGAAATCTAGGAGGCAAAATTGAAGGATTTCATTGGTTATTCGATAAAATTTTAATAACATCATGTTATTTATTTATTTGTATTTATAATGATTTAGAAAAAAAAAATATGTCTTTGAGTGTTTTTTAATTATAAATTTTGACGTATTTATTGGATATCAACATATCCTCATAATTTATTTTATTGATTTATTTTTATTAATACTAATGCAAAAACTAAATAAAAATTAATTTATGTTTTTTCAATAATTATTTTTCGGTGTTTTCATCGTTCATTTGAATTATATAACCATGTGAATAACCATCTGAGTATTCATAAAGAAGCGAATAACAATTTTTTATTGTGTTTTCGATATGTTTTACTCAACTTATCAATGTTTTTATTGATTTCATAAATTATATAATGCCCTACTTTTATAAAATAGTGAATGATTGTACAATTAATAATACTAAAATGTCAAATAATTATTTTATTTGTGTTTCAACTATATTACATTCTCACTAAAATAATTATAAAATTATGAAAATAAATTTTAAATATATATAAATATTTTATTTTGATTAGAATTGTTGAATACAATTACTAAATCAACTATTAATCCATTCAACTATAAAAAGAGAACAATAATAGCAGGATAAAATAAAATGAAACTAACTCAGGGCTAGACAATCCATGTGAACGAAGGGTATTATATAATTCAACTCTAAATAGAAGGAAGGAAACACAATAGAAGTGAACGAAAATCACTTCTGGAGAAATGGGCATATGCTCATCCGGGGCCATAGTGACTTTTTCATTTACTTAGATCAAAGACTAAGTCGAGGATTCCGAGAAGAGTAGGTGAGCCTGGATCACTTCCATTGTAAAAAGAGTTAATTCTTCTAGAGTAAATAGTCTCTGTGAAGAAATAAAGTACATGGAGAGAGAGATAGAGGCCTGTTTGGAATCTCGTAATCACAAAAAATATATACATTATGCATACATAATATATATAAAGTGGAAGAAAATTGAAGACTACAGATGATGGCTAGTATCTGCTAATCTTCTCAGACTTCAAACTTCTTCTGATCAACCTGTCTAAAAATTCAAATCCGAATTCTTTTGAATCTCTCATCCCTGTTAATAAATGAAATTAAAATATTAAAATCCTCATAAACGTATATATCTGTTTTATCCGGGGCCCGCGATACGACGATGCCCTGCTTGTTCGCGACATTGTATTGGAACCTTGGTAGCAAGAGGGAAAAAAGCGGGGCAAGAACCTGTGTAATGTAGTTACAAAAATTGAAGCTTCCAAAAAAAATTAATGAATTTAATGTTGAATCATTTTCAATAATTAATGTTGCATCAGTTTTAGAAAGCGTCCCGTATGTCTTGAGCTTTGATGATGGAACTGCAACAACTGGCTACACAAAGTATGTGACTGACATCCAAAAGTGAATAGCTCCTGTATGAATCAACTCCACAGCAAAAACATCATTGACAGTAATAATTCCCTAAAATCGCAAAGAAAAGAATCAATCATTATGAAATGCCTTATCATTAATTTTGGTGAATACCTATGATGGAGTTGTATTCTAAATTTCTAGTTTAGTGGAAATACGGAACTCCTTATCTATACCTTAATTCGAGATATGATTCAAGCATGATTGCATTTAATGCAATAGTCCTTGATGTATACGTTGTAGACAGTATGGCGTGAGGAGACACGCGGAAGATCATACTGTCGGTTACTCGTATACTATCGAACAGTAGCTCACGACTTAGATGGACAGGGACAATCCATCGGTACGTCGTAGTGTGACTGGTAGATAGTCGGTCTTGACTATCATGTTACACTCGTACACTTGGTGTATTGAGCAGGACCACGGGAGGGCGTTCGATTTATACTAATCGGAGTAATCGAACTAGACCTCAGATATTACGGATATATGAGTTCCTAATCCCTATATAATTATAGGTGCGTGTGTCCAATGCTCGATTCTTTAATGTGCCAATGAGTGAGACTAATTGATTAGTCGTGATCCTCGGTATATTGGGAATCGGAATTGTACACACGGCATGCTATAGATTATAGACAGGAAACTGTGTCCCATTTATTGGGTTGATGATGTCCCCGAGATGAGCTCATAAAGTTTATCATGTAAACCCTGCAGGTGGATTCGTTCCACATGATAATAAGGATGAGTGGTACTAGTCTCGGATAATAAGAAATGAATTAATTTAATTATTAGTAATTAATTAATTCATGAACATGCGATATCTTAAACACGGGGAAAATCATATATGTAATTTCGGCGGAAATATAATTGGTAAAATAATATAGATTAATTAATTGGGAATTCAATTATAATTTTATAGTGGAATTAATTATAATTAAAATTGGATTTAATTAAAGGTTTTCCTTTTAAGGACACCGGTTTAATTAAATTACAATTTAGCCTAATTAATTAATTGTCCTAAGGTCCCTAGTGTGGCCTATATAAACCCCTCAATCTCTCTTCTCCTAACCTAAGTTTCGCCGCTATAATTAATTCTGCGGAGAAAAATAAATTGTTAGCGCAATTATTTTCTTCTCTGCTTAATTAATTTAGATTAGCGCTGATATAAAAATTTCTGTAGAAATTAATTGCTAGCGCAATTATATTTCTGAGACAGAAATTTTCTGTAGAAATTAATTTGCTTGCGCAAATATATTTCTGAGAGACAGATAATATTATTCACCGTGGGTTTGAGAGAGAAGAAGAAGAGAAGACTCCGGTGGATCGTTGCCCACACAACGTCCGGCGTCGAGGGCTAGGATACACACTAGAAGATCTCAGGGTGTTCGCCTATTCGGCTTCTCCGAATCACGCATCAAAGGTATAAGAAATCGAAACCCTATTTCCGCTATTATTCGATTTCTTTCTCGTTGAAAATACATCGGATGTAAGATCGGGTTCCGGATCTCGTGGATCGTATTCCTCGATTACTGGGGGTTCTAGGACCTCCGGATCGGTAGTCGGATGATGAAAAACGACCCGGAAACGAGCTCGGAACAGCAGGTCGCGCTGCTGTTCGCGCCTGCTGGAGGACAAACGGCGACCGCCGTTTTTAGAAACGGCGACCGCCGTTTCGCTGTTTTTCGGGCAGCCAGCTCAGGTTCGCGCGGTTGTCCTTCAGGGCAATGGCTGGGCGTGAATCGGGACACAGGCTGGCTCTTGAGCGGAGTAGCGCTTCCGGGAGGTCGACTGGGAGTGTTCGGATGTTCGAGCGATCGAACGAACGCATCCCGGGTAGTCGATTTCCAACAATTGGTATCAGAGTCGGTTTTGTCGATTCGTTGTATTTTTGCGAGAATTGTTTTGCAGGTTCGAACCCGATTATTATGGCCATTGTATTGTGCTGTATGTTTTGTGGTTTGTTAAACTCTCGGGGTTGTCGAGATCTTTGGTTTTGATTCGTTGCTTGAATGTAATAGTTAAAACGATGGGTTGAGTTGTTTAGGTTTTTCTATTTCGTTTTTTTCGTTTTATCCGGATGTATAGGATCGATCAATCTGTATAGGATCGATGCCGGAAGTAGTTAGCTTTACCTTGTTATGTTGCTGCTACTTGGTGGATCGAGAGAAGATCGAAGGCCGGACGAACGAGGGTCGAGAAGTCGAACCCGCAGGCTGCTGAAGGGCAAACGGCGACCGCCGTTTCGCTGGATACTTGGCAGCAGCGGCGCGGGGGTTCGACGGACACCACGGGTCGCTCGTCGAGGCCTGGGATGATACTCCAGTGGGAGGGGTTCGTCTTTTGGCACTTAGACGAGTCGGTGGTGGATCGAGACCGAGACGAGCAACGAGACGAAGATCCGAGAAGACGTGCATGGAAGATATTTAAAGGCCATAATAATCGGGGCCACGTTAAATGCTTTTTGTGTGTTTACGTGCTTGTTATTATGCTTTATTCATTTTATGCATGTTATCCCTTTCGTAAAATACTAAGTGGGAAAGGGATTGGAAACAATCCCGCAGTCTCCATTCTCTGTTTTGATAAGTGATGTGTGTCACTTACGAGTTGGCTTTAGTGTCATACTCCCTATCGGATAAAGTCGACACACGGATATCACTGGATCAAAATTCGAATTTAAAATCCACTTATAAAATTGAACAATTATATTTCTCAAAAGCAATGCCTAATCTGTCATTCAAAGACTAATTTCAACTCGACTCATTCTCACCCCGGGGAGTGGAATGGAGCCAAAGCGCTTGGTTATGTCGATGACACAGATTAGAGACTTTCGAGTCATTCGATGACTAGATCGATTGTCTGGTTGGCTCCCTCACCTAGTGAGAGATAGGGCTCAATTGCATGATTGATCGCTGGTTAGAAACTTCGAGTTTCACTTACGAGATATCAAGCTTTGATTAATAAAATTGTGAAATTTAATAAATGTAAGAGTTTATTAACAAAGTTGTTTGTTTTAGTAAACGTCCACACTAACGTGGCTTGCTAGATGGAAACGGAACTTTGGGATTAATTGTGGCTCGACAGTTATAGAAAGTCGTGGAGGACCGCATGTCAACGTAAACGTCCACATGAACGTGGCTTGCGGTGGACATGTAGTTCCCGAGCGGTAGACTTAGTACTGAGAAATGGTATACACTTAGGTACGCTTTATAGTATCCTCCCCATCGGAGTCACTGCTATGATGATGTACGACCGAAGTGAAATCCAATCATAAAATCATTTGGACTGGTAAACGTCCACAAGAACGTGGCTTGCTATGTCTGATGGGATTTTGGAAATGATTGGTAGTTTAATGATATCACTTGAGGGAAATGATATCGAATTAAACTCATTGTTTGTTTTATATGGTATTATTCCCATTTAAAGTCAACAAACTCACTGAACCTGATTGTATGGATAAGAGAAGAAACTTGGACATTGTCCTAACTGCAGAGGAGTACAAATATGTACTCCAAGTCAACTGACCTGCTGAGCCAAATGGAGCTTCCACTACTGAGGAAAGGAAGCTCATTGGAAATGGATCAAGGCTATGAGATGACGCGGAGCAACATTTTGGTTTTCATGTCAAATGTGCTGCGACATCGGGATCATGCCATGACCATTACCTATGATATGATGCTTAACCTCAAGAAGTTTTTGGTTTTCAGGACATGACAGCCGGGCAAAGTAAAATGAGGCAGCTCATGACGGCCATCATGTCGGAAAGAACGCCCGTGAGGGATCACGTTCTTAGAATGATGGGCTATCACATTGAGATAGAAATTCTGGGAGAAATTATCAATGGGGTAACCCAGGTTGATTTTATGCTCCAGTCTCTGCCGAGAAGTTTTGCGCAGTTCCGCCTGAACTAAAATATGAATAAGAGGTCTTATTCATTGGCGGAGCTCCTGGTTGAACTTCAAGGGGCTGAGGGAATCTTTAAGGGCTCTCAAAAACACTTGTGGCTGAGAAATTGGCTCTTCCTAAGCCTTCGGGCGGCAAAAGGAAGAAGAAGCAAACACGGAAACCCAGTGGGACTAATATATCTGGACCACGGAATGGGACAAGCAAGCCCAAGGGGCAAGTGCTTCCATTGTAAGCAGTTTGGATACTGGGAGTTTTAATTGTCCTCTCAAGCAACAAGAAGTTGACTCTTCCTTAGTCACCGAAACATGCTCAGTGGTGTTATCCACCAGTACCTGGTGTGTGGATACGGGAACCACTAAACATGTCTGCACTTAAATGCAGGGGTTCCAGGAAACCCGGAGACTTAGAAAGGAAGAAGTAGTAACCTACAATGGGCAATAATGCTAAGGTAACAGCCGTTGCAGTGGGAGATGTTAAATGGTTTTAAACTGTAGGATTTTAGTTCTAATAAATTGTCTTTATGTGCCGGCATTTAGAAAGAAATTTCATTTCAGATTTCTAAATTGGTTTAGAATGGATATTCCGTTTCTTCTGATAGTTTCACACTTTTCAGAGTAGGAAACGGGGATATTATCTATTCTGGTACATTGATAGACAATTTAATACTAAATCTGTGTTCTTTCACGATGCAACAGACCGGAGCTAATAACACATTGTCGAACCCCAATAAGAGTAAAGATCCTTCTAGGATGAATCAAATGTACTTATGGAATCTTAGGCTAAATCATTTTAACTTGAGTACGATTCAAAGGATGAAAGCTGATGGACCACTCGGCTAGGTTGAAGGAAAGGACCTTCCAACCTTCGAATCATACTTGGAAGTTTTAATGACCGAGCAACCCTTTACGGTTAAAGGGAAAAGATCCAAGAAAGTACTAGAGTTGATTAGCTCTGATATATGCAGACCTCTTTGAGGAGTAAGGCATACTTATCAGAAAATGGGATTAACTCCCGACAGACTACACCATTTATGCCTCGGCAAAATAATGTGTTGTAAAGAAGGAATAAGACTCTTATAGATATGGTTAAGTAGACAATGAGTTGTTCGGAGTTACCTAATTCGTTTTTGGGATATGGCTTGGAAACAGCGGCGTTTATCCTGAACTTGATTCCTTTGGAAACTCGTACAGATATTCGGTTGTTTATAGGATACCCTAAGAAAACGAATTGAGATATGTTATATAGTCCAAAGGACCAGATGTTCATTAATTGCATCAATGTTCGGTTCTTAGACATGGACTATATATGTATGAAATATCACAAGCCCAAGAGTAGGGTAATACTTAATGTGCTTAGAGGGACTGATCAAGACTTAGAACCAGCCTAACTGAGTAGTTCACTACTGTAATTTTTAGTCACTAAAGACACACCGGAGCGTCATCGTAGTGGGAGGGTTGTTAGACAACCCGACAGGTTCATGTTTATAGGAGAGTCTTCGGACTTGTCACCTAGAGAACATGATGCCGACCCTGGAACTATGACGAGACGCTGAAAGATCAAGATGCTCAGTCTTGGTAAAAGACGATGAAATATGAGATTGAATCTTTGGATTCAAATCATGTCTGGGATCTTGTAGCACCGCCCAAAGGTGTTAAAGCCATTGGTTTCAAGTAGGTGTACAAGAGGAAAAGAGGGTCTGACGGGAAGGTGTAAACCTTCAAGGCTAGGCTCGTTGCGAAAGGGTGCACGCTCAGAAAGAAAGGGATCGATTATGAGTAAACTTTTTCGCCGGTAGCTATGCTAAAGTCGATCCGGATTCTTTTGTCTTCACATGGAAGATGGAAGTCAAGACGGATTTCTAAATCGAAATCTTGACGGGACCATCTGTGTGGGACAAGCAGAGGGATTCATCGAAAAGAGCCAAGAGCATTCGGTAAGCAAGCTTAATCAATCTTAGGATTGAAGGAAGCTTCAAGACCTTGGACACATGCGGACCTATGAGAAAATCTATTTCAGGGATTCATTCAAGGCATGTTAAGGTCCTGTGTGTAATAAAGAAGTGACAGAAAAGATGTGGTGTTTTCTCATTCTTTATGTAGACAACATCCTTCTAAATTGGCAACAATATGAAAGATGTTATCGGACATAAAGGGATGGTTGTCCGAGTAATTCAATGTAAGAGAATAAGGAGAAGTCGGGAATGTTCTTGGGATCAATGTTATAAATGATTGCAAGAAAAGAGCATAGAACTTATCTCGAGTCTCATACGTAAATACAATTCTTACTCGTTGCAGTATACAGAATTCCAAGAAAGGTCTTCACCTTTTAGATGTGGAATTCATTTATCTAAAGTTTTGTGTCTGACACAATAAAGGAGATAGATAAGAGTAAGCAGTTCCCTGCACCTTAATGGTGGGAAGCTTAATGTATATAATGCTATGCACGAG
This sequence comes from Euphrasia confusa, assembly GCA_954870475.1. Taxonomy (NCBI): domain Eukaryota; kingdom Viridiplantae; phylum Streptophyta; class Magnoliopsida; order Lamiales; family Orobanchaceae; genus Euphrasia; species Euphrasia confusa. The sequence continues at coordinate 40,279,472 of OX940950.1, read as the reverse complement.
ACTGATATCTACTATGTCGTGGGCATGGTGGTGAGATATCATAGTAATCCTGGAAAGAATCACTCGACTGATGTAAAGAACATGTTTAGGCTCCTGCAGAGGACCAGGAATTATGTTCTGAGTTACAAGGCAGTCAAGTTGTTTCCTTTGGATTACATAGAATTGAATTTCCAATCAAACAGGGACAGTCGAAAGTCGAAATTAGGCTATGTGTTCTCACTGTGAAGTGGAGCAGTCACATGGAAGAATGTAAAGCAGCGATGCATTACGGACTCTACCATGGAAACTGAAAGGATAACGGCCTCTGAGGCAGTTAAAAGGTCAGTGTGGCTCCAGAACTTCCTAAGGGACTTAAATGTGGTTTCTAGTTTACCCAAAGCTATTTTGAATAGCGGCATTGGCAAACTTGAAATGCCACGAGTCCACAGTGGCAGATAACACGTAGAGCGCAAGTACCACCTGATTTGAGAGATCGTCTAGTAAGACGATACAGTTGTCACCTAGATAGCATCGAGAGGATTGCCTGGTAAAACCCGTTCACAGAGGCACTTCCAGCGAAAGCGTTGGGAAGGCGTGATGAGGTTATGGGAATTTGATGTTTGGGAGAGGGCGACTAGACTTTTAGTATAAGTGGGAGATTGATGGAGTTGTATTCTAAATGTCTAGTTTAGTGGAAATACGGAACTCCTTATCTATACCTTAATTCGAGATATGATTCAAGCATGATTGCATTTAATGCAATAGTCCTTGATGTATACGTTGTAGACAGTATGGCGTGAGGAGACACGCGGAAGATCATACTGTCGGTTACTCGTATACTATCGAACAGTAGCTCACGACTTAGATGGACAGGGACAATCCATCGGTACGTCGTAGTGTGACTGGTAGATAGTCGGTCTTGACTATCATGTTACACTCGTACACTTGGTGTATTGAGCAGGACCACGGGAGGGCGTTCGATTTATACTAATCGGAGTAATCGAACTAGACCTCAGATATTACGGATATATGAGTTCCTAATCCCTATATAATTATAGGTGCGTGTGTCCAATGCTCGATTCTTTAATGTGCCAATGAGTGAGACTAATTGATTAGTCGAGATCCTCGGTATATTGGGAATCGGAATTGTACACACGACATGCTATAGATTATAGACAGGAAACAGTGTCCCATTTATTGGGTTGATGATGTCCCCGAGATGAGCTCATAAAGTTTATCATGTAAACCCAGGTGGATTCGTTCCACATGATAATAAGGATGAGTGGTACTAGTCTCGGATAATAAGAAATGAATTAATTTAATTATTAGTAATTAATTAATTCATTAAGATGCGATATCTTAAACACGGGGAAAATCATATATGTAATTTCGGCGGAAATATTATTGGTAAAATAATATAGATTAATTAATTGGGAATTCAATTATAATTTTATAGTGGAATTAATTATAATTAAAATTGGATTTAATTAAAGGTTTTCCTTTTAAGGACACCGGTTTAATTAAATTACAATTTAGCCTAATTAATTAATTGTCCTAAGGTCCCTAGTGTGGCCTATATAAACCCCTCAATCTCTCTTCTCCTAACCTAAGTTTCGCCGCTATAATTAATTCTGCGGAGAAAAATAAATTGTTAGCGCAATTATTTTCTTCTCTGCTTAATTAATTTAGATTAGCGCTGATATAAAAATTTCTGTAGAAATTAATTGCTAGCGCAATTATATTTCTGAGACAGAAATTTTCTGTAGAAATTAATTTGCTTGGCAAATATATTTCTGAGAGACAGATAATATTATTCACCGTGGGTTTGAGAGAGAAGAAGAAGAGAAGACTCCGGTGGATCATTGCCCACACAACGTCCGGCGTCGAGGGCTAGGATACACACTAGAAGATCTCAGGGTGTTCGCCTATTCGGCTTCTCCGAATCACGCATCCAAGGTATAAGAAATCGAAACCCTATTTCCGCTTGTTGGAGTTGTGTACTTAATGTCTAGATTTAAGTAACGGAAACTCACGATCCATTGCCACTAATCTATTTAACTAAATAAACAATTATTTGCGTTTAATTATTTATAATTCAATATATGCAAATCATAGTCCTGGATTTTATACGTTGTAGTTAGTATGGTGTTGCATGGGCGCACAGAAGATCATAATATCGGTTACTCGTATTTAATCGAACAATTGCTCACGACCTAGATGGACACGGACCAATCCATCGGTATAGTCGTTGTGTGAGAGAGAAAATAATTTATCTTAATTATTTTATCACACTTGTACACTTTGTGTATTGAGCGGATCTGCTTGAGATTTATCGATTAGGATTGCCGGCGATAATCGATTTAAATCTATGAGTATTTTATTCTTAATCCCCGATACTATTGCCGGTGTGTATATTTAATATAAGTGACTTTGATTTACCAAAGGAATTAACCGATTTAATTATTGGGTTAATTACCGGTTAAGTTGGGTCACTATATTTTATATATGGCATGCCGTGAATACTTGACGGGAAAGTGTATCCCGTAAGGGTTGATAATATCCCCGAGATGAGTTCATAAGGAATTATTATGTAAACCCTGCAGGTGGATTCGTTCCGCATAATAATTAAGGTTGAATGGTACTAGTCTCGGATATAAGAGATGAATAAATTAATTAGCAATAAATTAATTTTATTCATGGATATTTATATCTTAAATACACGGAATAAATAATACTACCGGAGAAATATTATTTGACATAATATGGTTTAATATTGGGAGTGCAATTAATTTTATATAGTGGAAAATAGAATTAATTAATATTGATAAGGATTAATGGACTTGATCATTGGGCTCAATTTAATCTTCAATATTGGAAGCCCAATATTCCACCTCCTTAAGATCCCCTACGTAGCCTATAAAAGCACTACATGGTCTTCTCTATTCTCATAACTTGAAGATCACAATTCTAGAGAGAGAAAGTAGAGAGGAAGATCCATGGAGTTCGGTAGATCTTCGCCCACACGACGTCCGAGCTAGTGCAAGGAATACGTGGGAAGATCTCAAGGTCGTCAAATTGAGTTCTTCGTTTTTCCGAACAACGAGAACGAGGTAAATCGTAAAACCCTCTTTATGATTTTATCGTTTAATTATCGTAAAAATATCGTGAACCAAGATCCGAGGTTTATGATTTTATCGTTTAATTTTTCCTTATTTAATTATTCCTTTATGGAATTTTTAATGGATTAGGAAAGGAATTAATTTGGAAGGACTAGGAGTCCTAAATTATTTTATTTCCTTATTTCATTATGGAAATCATCTAGAATATTCCAAGTGGGTCTTGGATAGATTATTCTAGAGATTTAATGAAGTAGAAAGGGAAAATAAAATAAATTATTTTATTTCCTTATTTCATTATAGAAGTCTTCTAGAATATTCCAAGTGGGTCTTGGATAGATTATTCTAGAGATTTAATGAAGTAGAAAAGGAAAATAAAATAAATAAAAATATTAATAATATTTAATTTTATTTTTGATTTATTCGATTGACTTAATTTTCGAATTAAGTAACTTTTGGATTTATTAAAAATAAATAGATTTAAATATTGGAATTAATATTCCCGTCACATGGAGCATTCAAAGAACGAAGACTAAAGACTAGAAGATGCGTACGGAGATGCGATAAAGCCATAATAGTCGGAAAATAATATTCTAGTATTATTTTGATTATGTGATAATATTCTATGTGCTTTATTTCATGTATGCATGCTTATGTGTATTTAATTATGCATTAGATAGCGTATCCCTTTATTGTAAAAAGCTAAGTGGGAGAGGGTATGGAAACATATCCATGGTCTCCATTGCTGTTCTCTTGGTGACTTTTATGAACTTTCGAAGTTCATATAGATAAGTCATTGGAGGAGAATTCTTGTAATTCCTCTTACGAGAAACATTGAGTAAGTCTATCAAACAATGCCTAATTTGTCTTTCCAAAACTGACTTCAAGTCGACTCATTCTCACCCCGGGGAGTGGAATGGAGCCAAAGCCACTTGGTCATGTCGAGGACACAAATTAGAGGCAGTCGTACCATCTTTTGAAGGTGGATCGATTGTCTGCTCGGCTCCCTCATTTATGAGAGATAGGGTCGTTCGCATGGTGAATCACTGGTTAGAAACTTCGAGTTTCACTTATGATTCTCCGCGTCTTGATTTACAAGATTAAATGAATCAAGTAATTGGGAGTCAATTATAAAAGTCTCTTGGTGTAGTAAACGTCCACACCACGTGGCTTGCTATACTAACGGATTTTGGATTAATTGATGTAGACAGTTGTAAGGAATTGTGAAGAATTGTGAAGTCATCGTAAACGTCCACACCACGTGGCTTGCGGTGATGTAGCGGTTCCAAACGATTTACTTTGGTACTGAGTAATGGTTTACACTTAGATACGCATTATAGTATTCTTCCCCACGAAGTTCCGCTATAAGTGATGTATGACCGAAGCAAAACTAATTGCTAAATCATTTGGGTAAGGTAAACGTCCACACCACGTGGCTTGCCATATCTGATGGGATTTTAGAGGCGATTAGTGATTTAATGATATTATTTAAGGGAGATAATATCGGAGATTAAATCAATTGTTTGTTGTTATATGTGCTCATAGATTAGGAAATGGCTTTGAACCCACTTTCTTTGATACGTAAGGATTTTAAACTCACTGGTCCCTAAATGTAATGATTGGAATAGAGATCTAGACATTACCCAAACTGTTGAAGAGTACAAGGTTGTACTCAATGAGCTTTGTCCTTCCGAGCCTATTGATATAGGAGGCTAGACAATAGGCGATGTGGATACTCATAAAGGGCAGTCGATTCGAGGAAACGCTTAAACACGTTTTTGAGATGATTGACCTTTTAGACGAGTTGAAACGGAAATCGCAAGCTCTTATAGCCAATGCCAAAGGTTTCGAACCTAAAGGCATGAATCGGGGGAAAGGAAAAGAATGCAAAGAAACCCAGTGGTTCTAAGATTACTTGAACCACGAGATGGGACGAGAAAGCCAAGAGGCAAGAGTTCTCGAAGCAAACAGTCTGGGTACTGGAAGTCTGATTATCCTCTCAAAGAAAGTACGAAATTTTCTTTAGTCGTAAAACATAGTCAGTGGTATTATCTACCGGAACCTGGTGTGTAGATATGGAACCACTGACGGTATGTGCATTCTAAATGCAAAGGTTCCAGGAAACCCGACGACTTAGAAAAGAAAAGATCGTAGTCTCTGTGGGCAATGCTGTAGAGGAGGCAGCTGTTGCAATGGAGGACATTTTATAGGATTTCATTTTGAGTTATTGCTTTTATGAATTTTTCATATTAGAAAGAACCTTGTTCTAGATTTCTAATGAATGGATATTTTTATTTCTTTTAATCATTTGATGGTTATAAGAAGAAATAATGATAGTATCTATTCTGGTACATTAGCTAGCAATATATAAATGATGAATCCTGAGTCCACCACGATGCAACGAACCGTAGTATAAAACTCGTTTTACTAATAAGAGATTTATTTATTAAATCAATTATACTTGTGGATTCTTATGCTAAGTCATGTTTATTCAAATAAGAAGTTCAAGGTCGAAAATTGATATTTGATCAATTAAGTTGAAGGAGTGGACCTTCCGACCTAAGAATCTAATTTGGAAGATAATATGACTAAGCAATCCTTTCTGGATATAAGATATAAGATCTGGACAAGTATTGGAATTGATTAACTCTGATGTATGCAGACCTATGTCTACTCAGACAATAAGGTACGAGTACTTCATTTGATGATTACTCGAGAAATGGATTAGAATACCTGATGTGCCACAAAAGCAAGTGTTTTGACAAGTCAATGGACACTAAGCAATTGTGGAGAACCATCGAGGTATATCCATTTGTAGCCTGCGATTTGATCGCGGAGGCAAGTACCTGTCTGAGGAATGCATGGCATACTTATCAGAGGTTGGGATGATCCCAAATGGCTACACCATACACTTTTAGTGTAGAAATAGTGTGTCGATAATAAGAAATGGAACTCTTATAGAGATAGTAAAAGATGAGTTATACGGAACTACCTATGTTCTATGGATATGTCTGGAAACAACGGCGCATTCAAATGCGGTTGTGGAATGTCCTGGAAGAAAGAAAGATGTGTGTTCAATAGTACTATGAACTAGAAGGACGTTATAAGTTCTAACGCCCGGTTCTTAGAGGAAGACTATTAGATGAACCACAAGCCCAAAATGACGTGATACTTTGAAATGAGAGAGAACGAAGAAGACTGAGAACCAGCCAAACCGAGTAGCGGTACACCACAAACTGCACCTACTGTTATCACTGTTTATGCACCGGAATGCCGTTGTAGTGGGAGGTTGTGTGACAACCGGAGATATTCATAAGACTAGGAGAGTTTCGGACTCTGGACCTAGTATACATGAAATCGATCCCTAGATCTACATGAAGGCAGTACTAGATCTAAATGTGCCTTCTTGGAGAGCAATAAGGATTATTGCTAAGAGGCAAGATCATTTAGAGTACAAGCTTAGTCAATCCATTGATGGGATTGAAGGAAAGCTTAGAGTTCGTAGAACTTGCGCATTGATGAGATAGTCCATTTGATGGATTCATCCAAAGGCATTGACGAATCGTGTGTATGGGAAACGTGATGGAAACAAGGTGGTGTTTCTCGGAGGTTTTATGTAGATAACATTTTATCATTGGTAACAATGTAAAGATGTTGTCAGACATAAAATGATGGTTGTCTAGAAAAATCGATATATGAGATAAAGAAGAAGTTAGAGCATGTTCTTAAGATCTAGGATCTCAAGAAAAGAACATTGTACTTCTCTAGATATCTTGTACGATTATGGTTCGTTTTAACATGCAAGATTCCGAGAAAGGTTCGTTACCTTTCAGAGATGGAATGCATCTATCTAAGGATATGTGTTTTGAAACACAAAAGGAGATAGAAGCAATGAAAGCGGATTCCTACACTTTGAGTGTGGAAAGCTTAATAAATGCATTGTTGAAAACAAGAAACCTGATATCGGCTATGCGGCTAGTATAGTGGGAGGATATCAAGGTAATCCTGGAAAGGAATATTCGACTGCTGTAGAAGTACTGTTCTAGACTACGAAGCAGACGAACATTTCCTTTGGATTACATTCTCTTAGATTTCTAATCAAATGAGGACCGCTGTAAGTCGATATCAGGCTATGTGTTTCACTATTGAAGGAGAAGGAGTTTTAACATGGAAGAGTGATAAGCATGATGCTTTTCGGACTCTGCCATGGGTAACCAAATAGCGGCCTCAGAGGCAGCGGAAGTTTTTGTATAACTCCGGGATAATCTCTGGGACTTAGATGTGATTCTAAATTTGCCAAAGGCTATGTGTATAGCGGTGCGATGGCAAATGGTAAGAAATCACAAGTCCATAAGTGTAAGATAACACATAGTGCAAGTACCACCTGATACGAGTCATCGTCAAGGGAGACGACGCTGTAGTCACCAAGATAACTTCAGAGCGGCAACCTAGAGTGCTCATTCACATAGTACTTCTTGGAAGTACAACTTAAGCACGTGATGAGTATGGGAGTCGGGAGTTTGGAGGAAATGACTAGACCTTAGTACAAGTGGGAGATTGTTGGAGTTGTGTACTTAATGTCTAGATTTAAGTAACGGAAACTCACGATCCATTGCCACTAATCTATTTAACTAAATAAACAATTATTTGCGTTTAATTATTTATAATTAAATATATGCAAATCATAGTCCTGGATTTTATACGTTGTAGTTAGTATGGTGTTGCATGGGCGCACAGAAGATCATACTATCGGTTACTCGTATTTAATCGAACAATTGCTCACGACCTAGATGGACACGGACCAATCCATCGGTATAGTCGTTGTGTGAGAGAGAAAATAATTTATCTTAATTATTTTATCACACTTGTACACTTGGTGTATTGAGCGGATCTGCTTGAGATTTATCGATTAGGATTGCCGGCGATAATCGATTTAAATCTCTGAGTATTTTATTCTTAATCCCCGATACTATTGCGGGTGTGTATATTTAATATAAGTGACTTTGATTTACCAAAGGAATTAACCGATTTAATTATTGGGTTAATTACCTGTTAAGTTGGGTCACTATATTTTATATATGGCATGCCGTGAATACTTGACGGGAAAGTGTATCCCGTAAGGGTTGATAATATCCCCGAGATGAGTTCATAAGGAATTATTATGTAAACCCTGCAGGTGGATTCGTTCCGCATAATAATTAAGGTTGAATGGTACTAGTCTCGGATATAAGAGATGAATAAATTAATTAGCAATAAATTAATTTTATTCATGGATATTTATATCTTAAATACACGGAATAAATAATACTACCGGAGAAATATTATTTGACATAATATGGTTTAATATTGGGAGTGCAATTAATTTTATATAGTGGAAAATAGAATTAATTAATATTGATAAGGATTAATGGACTTGAGCATTGGGCTCAATTTAATCTTCAATATTGGAAGCCCAATATTCCACCTCCTTAAGATCCCCTACGTAGCCTATAAAAGCACTACATGGTCTTCTCTATTCTCATAACTTGAAGATCACAATTCTAGAGAGAGAAAGTAGAGAGGAAGATCCATGGAGTTCGGTAGATCGTCGCCCACACGACGTCCGAGCTAGTGCAAGGAATACGTGGGAAGATCTCAAGGTCGTCAAATTGAGTTCTTCGTTTTTCCGAACAACGAGAACGAGGTAAATCGTAAAACCCTCTTTATGATTTTATCGTTTAATTATCGTAAAAATATCGTGAACCAAGATCCGAGAACGCGACCTTTGTGGAGGTTGAACTGGGCGGTGGTGGTCGAAGATCACCGGACCGCCGGCGGTTCAACGGCTCGAGCAAGAGAGGGTCGAGAGGGGCGAGCCTCGGCTGGACGCCGAGACTCGATCGAGCGCGTGCTCGATCGTCCGGATGGGCTCGACGCGAGCTGCGGTTTCTCCCGCAGCGGACTCGCGTACGATGCGAGCCTCATCCGGGGACGACCAGCGGGCTGCTGGGAGCAGCCCGTACGATTGCTCAGCACCGCTTGCACGGCGCGATCGCCGCTTGCGCGGGCTGATCGCCGTTCGCGCGGTGAAGCCGCCGCTCGCGCGGTGGCGGGCTGTGGTGATCGCATGCCACGATTTTGATCGTGGCGGATGTGCGATCACCTAGGGCATGGCTGGGCAGCCCCTTACGGCTGCTACGAACAGCCGCGAGCCCCACACCGAGGCTCGACCGGACAGCCGCGGGCTATCCCCGCGGTTCGGGCTTCGGTTGGGCTATCCCCGTGGAAGTTCGTGGCGGGTTTCCGGCAACCGGGATTTCGATTGGAGTTGTCGTTCCGCAATTTGACAACTCCGGATATTCGATCTCCAAAGGATTTCGGTCGGAATTAATTAGATAATTAATTTTAATTAATTTATTAATTCCGGGATATCGATTTCCAACAATTGGTATCAGAGCGTTGGTTTTAGTTCATGGTATTTTTCGATAAATTGTTCTACCTTGCAGGGTTTCCGATTATTATGGCTAGATTTAATTTTTATTAATTAATGTCATAATAATGTTCTTGTTTTTTAAACTCTCGGTGATGTCAATATTTGTTCTTGTGTGGTGAATGCTTGTTCTTATTTTTCCGGAAATTGTTTGAGGTCGTTTTTGTGTAGAGAATCGATACCGGATAGCGTAGTAATAAATTTGTAATTTATTTACGTTGGATCGATTCCGAAACGACGACCGGAAAATTGTGACGGAGGAGACGAACGAGAGGGAGGACTCGGATCGATCATCCCCATGATCGGTCCATGGAGGATCGACCCGAGAGAGAGGGGGCAGCCGCGGGAGGCTCTCGGCCACGCCTAGCCACCGGTGGTGGTGGCGCGCCGGCTGGGGGCGGCGACGGTGCTCCTCCTCGGTGGTGGTCGATCGGTTGGGGGTGGTGCGGAGATCCCCACTCCGTGCTACTCCTAACCGAGATTTACTTTCCTAAATTATTCGGTTTTCCTATTTTGAGTATTCCTATTTTTGGGAATTCTCATTGAATAGGAAAAGAATAAATTTAGAATAAATTTATTTTTCCTTATTGATTATTCCTATTCTTGGGAATTTTCATAGATTAGGAAAAGGAATAAATTTATAATTAATTTATTTTTCCTATTTAATTATTCCTTTATGGAATTTTTAATGGATTAGGAAAATAATTAATATGGAAAGTTTAGGAGTCCTAAATTAATTTTTCCTTATTTAATTATTCCTTTATGGAATTTTTAATGGATTAGGAAAGGAATTAATTTGGAAGGACTAGGAGTCCTAAATTATTTTATTTCCTTATTTCATTATGGAAATCATCTAGAATATTCCAAGTGGGTCTTGGATAGATTATTCTAGAGATTTAATGAAGTAGAAAGGGAAAATAAAATAAATTATTTTATTTCCTTATTTCATTATAGAAGTCTTCTAGAATATTCCAAGTGGGTCTTGGATAGATTATTCTAGAGATTTAATGAAGTAGAAAAGGAAAATAAAATAAATAAAAATATTAATAATATTTAATTTTATTTTTGATTTATTCGATTGACTTAATTTTCGAATTAAGTAACTTTTGGATTTATTAAAAATAAATAGATTTAAATATTGGAATTAATATTCCCGTCACATGGAGCATTCAAAGAACGAAGACTAAAGACTAGAAGATGCGTACGGAGATGCGATAAAGCCATAATAGTCGGAAAATAATATTCTAGTATTATTTTGATTATGTGATAATATTCTATGTGCTTTATTTCATGTATGCATGCTTATGTGTATTTAATTATGCATTAGATAGCGTATCCCTTTATTGTAAAAAGCTAAGTGGGAGAGGGTATGGAAACATATCCATGGTCTCCATTGCTGTTCTCTTGGTGACTTTTATGAACTTTCGAAGTTCATATAGATAAGTCATTGGAGGAGAATTCTTGTAATTCCTCTTACGAGAAACATTGATTAAGTCTATCAAACAATGCCTAATTTGTCTTTCCAAAACTGACTTCAAGTCGACTCATTCTCACCCCGGGGAGTGGAATGGAGCCAAAGCCACTTGGTCATGTCGAGGACACAAATTAGAGGCAGTCGTACCATCTTTTGAAGGTGGATCGATTGTCTGCTCGGCTCCCTCATTTATGATAGATAGGGTCGTTCGCATGGTGAATCACTGGTTAGAAACTTCGAGTTTCACTTATGATTCTCCGCGTCTTGATTTACAAGATTAAATGAATCAAGTAATTGGGAGTCAATTATAAAAGTCTCTTGGTGTAGTAAACGTCCACACCACGTGGCTTGCTATACTAACGGATTTTGGATTAATTGATGTAGACAGTTGTAAGGAATTGTGAAGAATTGTGAAGTCATCGTAAACGTCCACACCACGTGGCTTGCGGTGATGTAGCGGTTCCAAACGATTTACTTTGGTACTGAGTAATGGTTTACACTTAGATACGCATTATAGTATTCTTCCCCACGAAGTTCCGCTATAAGTGATGTATGACCGAAGCAAAACTAATTGCTAAATCATTTGGGTAAGGTAAACGTCCACACCACGTGGCTTGCCATATCTGATGGGATTTTAGAGGCGATTAGTGATTTAATGATATTATTTAAGGGAGATAATATCGGAGATTAAATCAATTGTTTGTTGTTATATGTGCTCATAGATTAGGAAATGGCTTTGAACCCACTTTCTGTGATATGTAAGGATTTTAAACTCACTGGTCCCTAAATGTAATGATTGGAATAGAGATCTAGACATTACCCAAACTGTTGAAGAGTACAAGGTTGTACTCAATGAGCTTTGTCCTTCCGAGCCTATTGATATAGGCGGCTAGACAATAGGCGATGTGGATACTCATAAAGGGCAGTCGATTCGAGGAAACGCTTAAACACGTTTTTGAGATGATTGACCTTTTAGACGAGTTGAAACGGAAATCGCAAGCTCTTATAGCCAATGCCAAAGGTTTCGAACCTAAAGGCATGAATCGGGGGAAAGGAAAAGAAAGCAAAGAAACCCAGTGGTTCTAAGATTACTTGAACCACGAGATGGGACGAGAAAGCCAAGAGGCAAGAGTTCTCGAAGCAAACAGTCTGGGTACTGGAAGTCTGATTATCCTCTCAAAGAAAGTACGAAATTTTCTTTAGTCGTAAAACATAGTCAGTGGTATTATCTACCGGAACCTGGTGTGTAGATATGGAACCACTGACGGTATGTGCATTCTAAATGCAAAGGTTCCAGGAAACCCGACGACTTAGAAAAGAAAAGATCGTAGTCTCTGTGGGCAATGCTGTAGAGGAGGCAGCTGTTGCAATGGAGGACATTTTATAGGATTTCATTTTGAGTTATTGCTTTTATGAATTTTTCATATTAGAAAGAACTTTGTTCTGGATTTCTAATGAATGGATATTTTATTTCTTTTAATCATTTGATGGTTATAAGAAAAAATAATGATAGTATCTATTCTGGTACATTAGCTAGCAATATATAAATGATGAATCCTGAGTCCACCACGATGCAACGAACCGTAGTATAAAACTCGTTTTACTAATAAGAGATTTATTTATTAAATCAATTATACTTGTGGATTCTTATGCTAAGTCATGTTTATTCAAATAAGAAGTTCAAGGTCGAAAATTGATATTTGATCAATTAAGTTGAAGGAGTGGACCTTCCGACCTAAGAATCTAATTTGGAAGATAATATGACTAAGCAATCCTTTCTGGATATAAGATATAAGATCTGGACAAGTATTGGAATTGATTAACTCTGATGTATGCAGACCTATGTCTACTCAGACAATAAGGTACGAGTACTTCATTTGATGATTACTCGAGAAATGGATTAGAATACCTGATGTGCCACAAAAGCAAGTGTTTTGACAAGTCAATGGACACTAAGCAATTGTGGAGAACCATCGAGGTATATCCATTTGTAGCCTGCGATTTGATCGCGGAGGCAAGTACCTGTCTGAGGAATGCATGGCATACTTATCAGAGGTTGGGATGATCCCAAATGGCTACACCATACACTTTTAGTGTAGAAATGGTGTGTCGATAATAAGAAATGGAACTCTTATAGAGATAGTAAAAGATGAGTTATACGGAACTACCTATGTTCTATGGATATGTCTGGAAACAACGGCGCATTCAAATGCGGTTGTGGAATGTCCTGGAAGAACGAAAGATGTGTGTTCAATAGTACTATGAACCAGAAGGACGTTATAAGTTCTAACGCCCGGTTCTTAGAGGAAGACTATTAGATGAACCACAAGCCCAAAATGACGTGATACTTTGAAATGAGAGAGAACGAAGAAGACTGAGAACCAGCCAAACCGAGTAGCGGTACACCACAAACTGCACCTACTGTTATCACTGTTTATGCACCGGAATGCCGTTGTAGTGGGAGGTTGTGTGACAACCGGAGATATTCATAAGACTAGGAGAATTTCGGACTCTGGACCTAGTATACATGAAATCGATCCCTAGATCTACATGAAGGCAGTACTAGATCTAAATGTGCCTTCTTGGAGAGCAATAAGGATTATTGCTAAGAGGCAAGATCATTTAGAGTACAAGCTTAGTCAATCCATTGATGGGATTGAAGGAAAGCTTAGAGTTCGTAGAACTTGCGCATTGATGAGATAGTCCATTTGATGGATTCATCAAAAGGCATTGACGAATCGTGTGTATGGGAAACGTGATGGAAACAAGGTGGTGTTTCTCGGAGGTTTTATGTAGATAACATTTTATCATTGGTAACAATGTAAAGATGTTGTCAGACATAAAATGATGGTTGTCTAGAAAAATCGATATATGAGATAATGAAGAAGTTAGAGCATGTTCATAAGATCTAGGATCTCAAGAAAAGAACATTGTACTTCTCTAGATATCTTGTACGATTATGGTTCGTTTTAACATGCAAGATTCCGAGAAAGGTTCGTTACCTTTCAGAGATGGAATGCATCTATCTAAGGATATGTGTTTTGAAACACAAAAGGAGATAGAAGCAATGAAAGCGGATTCCTACACTTTGAGTGTGGAAAGCTTAATAAATGCATTGTTGAAAACAAGAAACCTGATATCGGCTATGCGGCTAGTATAGTGGGAGGATATCAAGGTAATCCTGGAAAGGAATATTCGACTGCTGTAGAAGTACTGTTCTAGACTACGAAGCAGACGAACATTTCCTTTGGATTACATTCTCTTAGATTTCTAATCAAATGAGGACCGGTGTAAGTCGATATCAGGCTATGTGTTTCACTATTGAAGGAGAAGGAGTTTTAACATGGAAGAGTGATAAGCATGATGCTTTTCGGACTCTGCCATGGGTAACCAAATAGCGGCCTCAGAGGCAGCGGAAGTTTTGGTATAACTCCGGGATAATCTCTGGGACTTAGATGTGATTCTTAATTTGCCAAAGGCTATGTGTATAGCGGTGCGATGGCAAATGGTAAGAAATCACAAGTCCATAAGTGTAAGATAACACATAGTGCAAGTACCACCTGATACGAGTCATCGTCAAGGGAGACGACGTTGTAGTCACCAAGATAACTTCAGAGCGGCAACCTAGAGTGCTCATTCACATAGTACTTCTTGGAAGTACAACTTAAGCACGTGATGAGTATGGGAGTCGGGAGTTTGGAGGAAATGACTAGACCTTAGTACAAGTGGGAGATTGTTGGAGTTGTGTACTTAATGTCTAGATTTAATTAACGGAAACTCACGATCCATTGCCACTAATCTATTTAACTAAATAAACAATTATTTGCGTTTAATTATTTATAATTAAATATATGCAAATCATAGTCCTGGATTTTATACGTTGTAGTTAGTATGGTGTTGCATGGGCGCACAGAAGATCATACTATCGGTTACTCGTATTTAATCGAACAATTGCTCACGACCTAGATGGACACGGACCAATCCATCGGTATAGTCGTTGTGTGAGAGAGAAAATAATTTATCTTAATTATTTTATCACACTTGTACACTTGGTGTATTGAGCGGATCTGCTTGAGATTTATCGATTAGGATTGCCGGCGATAATCGATTTAAATCTCTGAGTATTTTATTCTTAATCCCCGATACTATTGCGGGTGTGTATATTTAATATAAGTGACTTTGATTTACCAAAGGAATTAACCGATTTAATTATTGGGTTAATTACCGGTTAAGTTGGGTCACTATATTTTATATATGGCATGCCGTGAATACTTGACGGGAAAGTGTATCCCGTAAGGGTTGATAATATCCCCGAGATGAGTTCATAAGGAATTATTATGTAAACCCTGCAGGTGGATTCGTTCCGCATAATAATTAAGGTTGAATGGTACTAGTCTCGGATATAAGAGATGAATAAATTAATTAGCAATAAATTAATTTTATTCATGGATATTTATATCTTAAATACACGGAATAAATAATACTACCGGAGAAATATTATTTGACATAATATGGTTTAATATTGGGAGTGCAATTAATTTTATATAGTGGAAAATAGAATTAATTAATATTGATAAGGATTAATGGACTTGAGCATTGGGCTGAATTTAATCTTCAATATTGGAAGCCCAATATTCCACCTCCTTAAGATCCCCTACGTAGCCTATAAAAGCACTACATGGTCTTCTCTATTCTCATAACTTGAAGATCACAATTCTAGAGAGAGAAAGTAGAGAGGAAGATCCATGGAGTTCGGTAGATCGTCGCCCACACGACGTCCGAGCTAGTGCAAGGAATACGTGGGAAGATCTCAAGGTCGTCAAATTGAGTTCTTCGTTTTTCCGAACAACGAGAACGAGGTAAATCGTAAAACCCTCTTTATGATTTTATCGTTTAATTATCGTAAAAATATCGTGAACCAAGATCCGAGAACGCGACCTTTGTGGAGGTTGAACCGGGCGGTGGTGGTCGAAGATCACCGGACCGCCGGCGGTTCAACGGCTCGAGCAAGAGAGGGTCGAGAGGGGCGAGCCTCGGCTGGACGCCGAGACTCGATCGAGCGCGTGCTCGATCGTCCGGATGGGCTCGACGCGAGCTGCGGTTTCTCCCGCAGCGGACTCGCGTACGATGCGAGCCTCATCCGGGGACGACCAGCGGGCTGCTGGGAGCAGCCCGTACGATTGCTCAGCGCCGCTTGCACGGCGCGATCGCCGCTTGCGCGGGCTGATCGCCGCTCGCGCGGTGAAGCCGCCGCTCGCGCGGTGGCGGGCTGTGGTGATCGCATGCCACGATTTTGATCGTGGCGGATGTGCGATCACCTAGGGCATGGCTGGGCAGCCCCTTACGTCTGCTACGAACAGCCGCGAGCCCCACACCGAGGCTCGACCGGACAGCCGCGGGCTATCCCCGCGGTTAGGGCTTCGGTTGGGCTATCCCCGTGGAAGTTCGTGGCGGGTTTCCGGCAACCGGGATTTCGATTGGAGTTGTCTTTCCGCAATTTGACAACTCCGGATATTCGATCTCCAAAGGATTTCGGTCGGAATTAATTAGATAATTAATTTTAATTAATTTATTAATTCCGGGATATCGATTTCCAACACCGCTATTATTCGATTTCTTTCTCGTTGAAAATACATCGGATGTAAGATCGGGTTCCGGATCTCGTGGATCGTATTCCTCGATTACTGGGGGTTCTAGGACCTCCGGATCGGTAGTCGGATGAGGAAAAATGACCCGGAAACGAGCTCGGAGCAGCAGGTCGCGCTGCTGTTCGCGCCTGCTGAAGGACAAACGGCGACCGCCGTTTTTAGAAACGGCGACCGCCGTTTCGCTGTTTTTCGGGCAGCCAGCTCAGGTTCGCGCGGTTGTCCTTCGGGGCAATGGCTGGGCGTGAATCGGGACACAGGCTGGCACGTGAGCGGAGTAGCGCTTCCGGGAGGTCGACTGGGAGTGTTCGGATGTTCGAGCGATCGAACGAACGCATCCCGGGTAGTCGATTTCCAACAACCTAATCATGCAAGTTTGATACACGAATATGAAATGCGTTAAAATGATAAAACGATGTATAATTAAAAAATAGAAATAATTATAATATAACTTGAATTATAAAAAGAACGGATGAATTCCGGATAGAGGTAAAACACACATTAACCTCCAACAAAAAAGAAAACAAAACATTACAATAAAATCAGAAACAATTATATGACAGTACCATTTGATCAGGCATAGTAGGCGGCAGATGAAACAAATTCCAAAACTTTTTGCCTGTGAAATCAATTATATCAGGGACGGATATTATAAAACTTGTATATTTGTAAATCAGGATACTTAAAGTCATTAGTCCTATAGCTTTACCATCGGTTTTAAGATGATCAAACCATGCCCATAATATTTCATTCAAATTGCAAGATATGCTAGCGCTGATTTTATAAAAATGAACTGTTGACGATCGGACGATTTATAGTATGAAGAAAACAAGAATACCGAAGAAAAGAAATCAACAAGAAAATAGAGAAGACAAGAATTTACGTGGAAACCCAACTGGGAAAAACCACGGGAGGAACGACGAACAATTCACTATAGTATCGTTTCACGATTACAAGGATGATATATGCTCTAAACCCTCAAATCTCACACAATAGCTATAGAATTATAATTGATCTATTAATGCCTATGGAGAGGCTCTCTTTATATAGGGGAGACTCCTAATTAATGTATGGAAACATTAATTCTCGCCCATAGCATGCCTTGTAGGAGAAGGAATCCCAAACGGACCAAAAATAGGACTTTCCAAAAGTCCCCCGCGCTGGCACAATTGGCGACCGCCATTTTCAAAACGGCGGTCGCAGGACCTGTTTCGGCGGGCGCCGAAACCCTTTCGGCGGTCGCCAAACCCCCTCAAAAACGTGCAGTCACGACTTCGTCATATCGACCTTTTCGGCGGTCGCGGGTCCATAAACGGCGGTCGCCGTTTTCCTTCGGCGGGCGCCGATTCCAAAACGGCGGGCGCCGTTTTCCTTCTCGTACGGTTTCGTGGCAAACTCAACAAATCTCCACCTTGTCACTAAACCGCGAACTTCCTTCGCCTTCCGTCTTCCTCCAAAAGCCCCTAAGGGCTTAATCTCTCGATCGAAGTCCAACCAAGCTAGAGCAAAGCTCAAACT
This sequence comes from Euphrasia confusa, assembly GCA_954870475.1. NCBI lineage: Eukaryota > Viridiplantae > Streptophyta > Magnoliopsida > Lamiales > Orobanchaceae > Euphrasia > Euphrasia confusa. The sequence goes on along the minus strand of OX940950.1, from coordinate 40,261,271 downwards.
TGGTTGCGGGTAAGCTCTTTGTTAACATGTCCGCCGGATTGTCGTGAGTACTAATCTTACTCACCTTAATGTCGCCTCGGGCGATTACCTCACGAACAAAATGATAACGAATATCAATGTGCTTCGTTCTCTCATGGAACATTTGATCTTTTGTGAGACAAATAGCACTTTGACTATCACAAAAGATCGACGTCGTCTTAGAACCCTTCGAGAGCTCTCTAAACCAACCTCTCAACCATAACGCCTCCTTGCAAGCCTCGGTGACTGCCATATACTCCGCCTCGGTAGTCGATAAGGCCACCGTACTTTGCAAGATAGCTTTCCAACTTATAGCACACCCACCAATGGTAAAAACATACCCGGTAAGAGATCTTCTTTTATCTAGATCACCGCCATAGTCGGAATCCACGAACCCTCGAACATCTTCTTGATTCCTCCCGAACACTAGCTTCTTGTTAGACGTACCTCTCAAATAGCGCAACACCCACTGCACCGCCTTCCAATGCTCTCTTCCGGGATTCGCCATATACCGACTCACGGCACTCACGGCGTGGGCCAAATCCGGACGAGTACACACCATTGCATACATCAAGGACCCAACGGCATTGGAATAAGGGACTCGAGCCATATCCTCGATGTCCTTCTCCGTAGTCGGAGAGTAAGCAGAGGTAAGTCTAAATTGTGTTCCAAGGGGAGTACTTACCGGGTTCGCCTTCTCAAGGTTGAATCGACGTAGCACCTTCTCTATGTACCCCTTTTGGCCAAGATACAACTTGCCATCTCTTCGATCTCTCGTGATTTCCATTCCTAGAATCTTCTTTGCCGCACCTAGATCCTTCATCTCGAACTCCTTACTAAGTTGTGCCTTAACTCTCTCCACCTCCGACTTATCCTTAGCCGCTATCAACATATCGTCGACGTAGAGGAGGAGATAAACTAAAGACCCATCACGGCCTTTCCGGAAATACACACAACTATCATACGAGCTCCTTCGGAAACCATTCTTAATCATAAACGTGTCGAAACGTTTATACCACTGTCTAGGAGACTGTTTCAAACCGTATAAGGACTTCTTGAGAAAACACACCTTGTTTTCTTGGTTTGAACCCTCGAACCCCTCGGGTTGGACCATGTAGATATCTTCCTCGAGCTCCCCATGTAGAAAGGCCGTCTTCACATCCATTTGCTCAAGCTCCAAGTCATGCATTGCCACAATGCCTAAAATTGCTCGAATCGAGCTATGCTTGACCACCGGTGAAAACACATCATTGAAATCTACTCCGGGAATTTGGCTAAAACCTTTAGCCACCAATCTCGCCTTGTATCTCTCGTCCTCAACCCCAGGGATGCCCTCCTTCTTTTTGAAGATCCATTTGCACTTGATGGCTTTCTTGCCTTTAGGGAGATCAACCAACTCCCAAGTGCCATTCTTATGAAGAGACTCCATCTCTTCTTGCATAGCTACCATCCACTTGCCCGAGTCATCACAAGTAACCGCCTCTTCATATGAGGAAGGTTCCTCATATGAATCAACATCATCGGCTACACTCAGGGCATAAGCGACCAACTCATACTCGGCTAACCTTCTAGGTGGTCGAGTCTCTCGTCTTGGCCTATCTCTAGCTATGCATTGCGGCTCCACCTCTTTTGGATCTTCCGGAGTAGTCGATCTACTCGCCTTATTGGTCGGGGAACTTGACCCATCATCCTCCTCTTGCACCCTGTCCGGCTCCACTTCAATAGGAGTACTTGGAACCTCGAGATTCCCTTTAGACGCCCGATCACCAATCATAGAAGCCTCATCAAAGACTACATCACGGCTTAGAATGATCTTCTTTGTCTCTGGACACCATAGTTTGTATCCTTTAACTCCTTCCTTAAAGCCAACGAATATGCACTTCTTAGAACGTGCACTCAATTTCCCGTCGTTGACATGCATGTAGGCCGGACACCCAAACACCCTCAAGTCCTCATAATTAGCCGGAGATCCCTTCCACAATTCTTGTGGAGTCTTCTTATTAATCGCCATGGACGGGGATCGGTTGATAAGGTAACATGCTAAAGAAGCCGCTTCAGCCCAAAAACCTTTACTCAACCCAGAAGTTGCCAACAAGCAACGTACCTTGTCCATAATCGTGCGATTCATCCTCTCGGCTACTCCGTTTTGCTGGGGCGTGTATCTCACAGTGTGGTGCCTCACAATCCCCGAACTCTTACAGAATTGGTTGAATTCTTCGGACACAAATTCTAGGCCATTGTCCGTACGTAGGTTCTTCACGACTTTCCCGGTTTGTTTCTCTATCATCACCTTCCAATCTTTGAAAGTAGAAAACACGTCGCTCTTATGCTTCAAGAAGAACGACCAAACCTTTCGGGAATAGTCATCGATGATGGTAAGCATGTAGTAAGAACCTCCAGTGGAGGGGACCGGGGATGGTCCCCATAAATCGGAATGGACATACCCGAGTATCTCCTTCGTTGTGTGAGCGCCAGCGGTGAACTTCACCCTCGTTTGCTTCCCGAAGACGCACTGCTCACAAAACTCCAACTTCGACAAGCCCTTATCCCCAAGGAGTCCTTGTCTACTCAACTCCGCCATTCCGGAATCGCTCATATGCCCTAGACGCATATGCCAAAGTCTCGTCGTGTCGACATCCTGGACCTTGGAATCTCCCACGGCTACTTCGCCTTTCACCGTGGCACCTTCAAGAACGTAAAGCCTATTTGACTTACGTTCGCCTCTCATGACGACCAACGAACCGCTGGCCACCTTCACGACTCCACCTTCTCCGGTGAACGAGTAACCCTTAAGCTCCAAAGTACTAAGCGAAATCAAATTCCGCTTTAAGCCGGGGACGAATCTAACCTCGCTTAGGGTGCGGATCGCGCCGTCAAACATCTTGATTCGGATGCTTCCTATCCCTTCGATCTTGCATGACGCGTTGTTGCCCATAGTCACCGCACCTTGCTCCACCTTTTCAAAAGTGTCGAACCAATCACGATTCGGGCACATGTGGAACGTACATCCCGAGTCTAGAATCCACTCCTCGCTTGATTTGGAGACCTCACCCAAAGCCATTAGGAGATCACAATAATTCTCGGCTACACCAACTTCACCGGAACTCTTCCCGGAATTATTGTTGTTGTTGTTGCCGCCCTCTCTCTCCAACCTATTTTTCAAGGCGTAGCAATCGGCTTTGATGTGACCCTTCTTCTTGCAGTAGTTGCAAACCTTGTTACTATGTCGTGACTTCGATCGAGACCTCTGGCTCGATTTCTGAGTTGTCCGCCCACGGACATTCAACCCTTCGCTTGGCGTCTCTCCCGAATTAGGATTCTCCATCATCATAATATTATCCCTAGATGAGAGAGCTGCAATAACGTCTTTAAACGCGAGGCTCTCTCGTGCGGAATATAGGAGAGTATCACGGAAGGTCGCCATAGAAGGGGGTAGAGAAATTAGGAGCCAAAACGCAAGATCATCATCTTCGATCTTCACGCCAATGTTGCCGAGGTCGGCAACCTTCTCCTTGAACTTCGCTACGTGCGCTTGGATCGATGATCCCTCCGCCATCTTGAGGAAATATAGACTCCTCTTCAAATTGTGCTTACTTGACACCGTCTTGGTGATGCACATCTCTTCAAGCTTCTCCCACAATTCTTTCGCTGTCTTCATCTCCATGATGTCCTCCGCCAAACTGTTCGATACATGGAGCCCTATGGTCGCCATAGCCATCTGATCGAGCGACACACGCTCGTCATGCTCCATATGAACCGGCATGTTGTCAATACCGTTGAGGGCGATCTCTTGCTTCAAGGATCGTAGAACTAACCTCATCTTGTATTGCCAAATCGGGAACCTTGTGTTGAGATCCAGCATCGGTATGTCATACTTCACGCTCGTCATAGATCCTTAGCTCTGATACCACTTGTTGACGATCGGACGATGTATAGTATGAAGAAAACAAGAATACCGAAGAAAAGAAATCAACAAGAAAATAGAGAAGACAAGAATTTACGTGGAAACCCAACTGGGAAAAACCACGGGAGGAACGACGAACAATTCACTATAGTATCGTTTCACGATTACAAGGATGATATATGCTCTAAACCCTCAAATCTCACACAATAGCTATAGAATTATAATTGATCTATTAATGCCTATGGAGAGGCTCTCTTTATATAGGGGAGACTCCTAATTAATGTATGGAAACATTAATTCTCGCCCATAGCATGCCTTGTAGGAGAAGGAATCCCAAACGGACCAAAAATAGGACTTTCCAAAAGTCCCCCGCGCTGGCACAATTGGCGACCGCCATTTTCAAAACGGCGGTCGCAGGACCTGTTTCGGCGGGCGCCGAAACCCTTTCGGCGGTCGCCAAACCCCCTCAAAAACGTGCAGTCACGACTTCGTCATATCGACCTTTTCGGCGGTCGCGGGTCCATAAACGGCGGTCGCCGTTTTCCTTCGGCGGGCGCCGATTCCAAAACGGCGGGCGCCGTTTTCCTTCTCGTACGGTTTCGTGGCAAACTCAACATGAACTATACTAATCCATCTAATACAATAAAAAAATTATTGGGATAATAGAATAACAAATTTATTGGGGTAATTAAAAAAATAGTACCACTCTTTGTGTAATTGATGAGCTGGACAGTGACCTCTCTTTAGGTATCAATGGCATGTCTTATTTTCCTAATAGTAGCAGGATCATTTTCAGGGCCTTGAAGAAATCTGCAAAAAAATGTTTCCAATATTTATGATTACAATAACACTAAAGAACTACGTACACCACTTAAATAGTTAGCCATTGAAGAAGTATCCCACTTCCACTTTTATTATGAATACTACTTTAGAGGTTAAAATCTTATTTCCTAGGAATTGGTTTCGGCCCTGATTGTACAGTAACCAAAATGACACACATGTATATGGAGTACTTTATACCTGCAATTTCTTCCCAAAATTTCTTCTCGGCTATACTCTGTCAGCTCCAAGGATTAGAATAAAAATAAGACACCTATTAGAAATGAGAATACATAAATAATATAATAGTCGTAATATCTAAAAAAAGATGGTTATCGGCGCGTCTTCCGGGCTGGGCCGCGGCTTCTGCCCCTATTTGGCCAAAGCGGTCGGCTGCAGAATTGTAGCCTCCGCCCGACGGATTGACCTCCTCCAATCGCTCTGCGACGAGATCAACGCCACCTGTTAGGATTTGGGTCGCCCGTGGGATCGACCCAACATTAAAATAAAAGTATTTTAATTTATTTTATAATATATATATTATTTATTTAATATAATATATATTATAAATAAATTATCCTAATTAACTTCCTATGTCTGGATAATGTATTTGAATATAGAGATAAAATAAAACAAAAAAAAAAGACACACTAATATGCGTAATCTGCAGAAGATGAAATACACATTTAACGCACAATTAGAAAATAAACACACAAAACGGGGTTCTTAGTTAGTGAAGAACAATTCAACACTCCAATCGGGAGAATGTTGTAGACACTGCGTAGCACGAGGCACGAGAAGCAACACACAACAAGAGGATTCGATCCGTTTGATTTACGTTTCCGCATCGAAGACAAGTAAGTCTTCTAATTTATTTTATCGAATTGCTTATGTCGTTTAAGTAATTCCTTGATTGGTATCAGAGTCTGTGTGATCGGATCCCTCGTAAAATTATATGTTTAATTTTGTTCATGTTTATATACATGTGGTCTCGGTGTGTACTCTGCGATGAACTGCTTTATTTGTTCAATTTATTGTTCTGTGTTCAATTTATTGTTCTGTGTGAAATTTACTGTATGAACAATTTGGGTTAATTATTTTTCGTCAACTTGCGTTATAACTCTGCGTAAAAATGTTAATGTTATGCCTTAAAGATGTTATGTCTTAAAGAAGGGTTATTTGTTCTGGGTGAACTATGCGTTGTCTAAACTCTTACTAAAATATGTGGAATGTGCGTATTTATTGTTTTTGTGTAAACTTTATTGCGTGAATATTTATTATTCAAGCGCTGTAATTAATTGTTCAGAGTGAACCCGTACATTATTGGCTATTGCGCTTAAAAGTGTATTTAATTATTGTGTATGTATAATTGTATTAAATATTTAGTGTGAATAATTTTTTTATTATTTTACGTTAATTATTCTGTGAAATTAATTTTTTTAATTATTGCTTAAAATTGTTCTGTGTGATTTTTTTACGTGAATTAATTATTCAGTGTGAATAAGTGAATTATTTTGTGAGAATAATTTTTTAATTATTTCGTAAAATTGTTCTAGTGTGAATAAGTGTGAATAAGTGAATTATTTTGTGAGAATAATTTTTTAATTATTTCGTAAAATTGTTCTAGTGTGAATAAGTGAATTATTTTGTGAGAATAATTTTTTAATTATTTCGTAAAATTGTCCTGTGTGATTTTTTTCCCGTGAATTAATTATTAAGTGTGAATAATAAATATATTTTTTGTCTGTTCTGTGTAAACCGTATAAAATAAAATATATATGTACGAAGAGTACATATAATTGTGTTGAACATCGTTTTGGGAATGAATTTATTTTATTTGTTTTGTTTTGTGTAAACAATAAATAAAAGTACCGTTTATTTAAAACTTATTCTTTGTAAATAATAAAAGTAAATAAACAAAAGTACAGTTGATTTAAAAAAAAAAAAAAATTACTCGGTGTGAATATTTTTTTAATTATGTGTGAATATTGTATTACGCTCAAAATTTCTTTATGGAATTTTTAAAGATACTGATTTTTAATGTTTTTGAATTTTTCAAATCTTAGTAAATTATTTTCTATGTGAAAATAATGTTGTATTTTTTTTTTGAAATTCGTAATATTTTGAGCATGTGAAAGTAATACAATTTGGCTATCTAACTTGGCTCTTCGGCATTTAATAAGTTATATGCCGAATGTCGGATTTTCTAGCACTATGTATGTGTCATTTTTTATAAGGGGAGTGACTAAGTGTTACTTACACCATTTAGACATTTTATACGATTAAGTGTGTTCCTTAATTATTGATTTTGAATTGGAAGTGTCCGATTTTAAAACTTGTCTAAATACAGGTACTATGTGTATCGTTCAAGAATTCTTTCTCTGAAGATGAAACTAACATATACTTATTGCGATCATGTGTTGAACATGCATTACAAGTATAAGACCATGTGGAATAATGTTGGTGACTTGTTCAATTCGGACAAGCTTAAAATCAATTTTTGAGATTCTCTACCCTTAGAATGACACGAGATGTTGGAAATGATTTGAAACGAGAACATGAATTATTCCATGATGTCTATCTCACTTGTGTCATAGCTATATATGACGAGTTCTATAGTCATGGTACTGAACACCAGTGGGTGACTCCTATCGTCTTCAAGACAAGGAGAAAGATGTACTATAAGACTGAGCCTATTAAGAGGATGCCAAAAACTCATGCTCATTTGTGGGCATGTTATCATGTAAATTAATAGTTAGTGTGTACTGGCTATTGGTACTTTGTTTGTTTCACAAACATTGTTTCTCATTTCGTAGTTTTGGTTTGACTTTAGTGGTCATTCTGATTAAACTATGTGAAGTTTTGATAACTTTAATGTATATATTTCGTTTGTCGTTTTATATATGTTTTCATTTAAACATTATTGTTTGAATGATAAGTGTCAAAGTGGGATTTTAAATGGTTTGGTTAATTAAGTGTTTTTGGGATTGAGTTCATTATGATAAGACCTAATTGGGGCCGATGATTGAGATATTAAGTCTTCTTTCGACGTTCTGTTTAGGGAGAATTATTTTGAGCAAAAGTATTCTAAATGATCACTTAATTGTTTTACACACAATAAGAGCATGATTTATATTTACTTTCCTGATTTGCCTATAACTAGCAAATCAATCATTGGTGATATGATTAAAGGAAATAAACTCGATAAAGACAACTATAATCCATGGTACCGAAAGGTTGCGTAATGGATGGTAAAGATGTTGTCGATGTTGCGAACCATGAGATGTTCGGTCTTGGACAGGACACTGGTCCTCAGGATTGTAGAAACTAAGATGCTTATAAGGCTTGAAAGAAAAAGGATTCTAAAGTTAGGGGCATCATTATCGCATCCGTCTAGGATGACATGACTTTTGAATGTGAGTTGCAAAGTACTGCGCATGTCATGTGGGAGTATTTGCGTGATAAGTATGGTGATACTTGTGTCACTACGCTTCGTTATTTGAATATCAAGATTAATACCTACACGAAGTGTGGTCATCATTCTGTTAAACAACATGTGAGAATTATGTCTAACATGATTGTGGAGCTTAAGACAGCTGGACACATTCTTTTAGATGAACAACGAGTTCAAACCTTAATATGTTCCCTTCGTGACCAGTGGGAGCACTTTAAGGTCAACCTTACTCACAATGATAACATCAAAATCTTCAATTATGTAGCTCGACATGTTGTACTTGAGGATGAGCGACTGGGTGTTGTGAAACCTCGTGGAGATGATGTTTATGTGGATGAGGGTTCTGGTTCCAAGAAAAACATTGGTTTTTAGCGTAAATGGAACAAGAACAAAAGGAAAGGGTAAAGAATCTAGTGAAGGTTCAAAGAAGGATACTGATAAAAAATGAATGGAAATAATTTCCTAAGAATCTATTTTTTTCAGTAGCAGTTCTTCTTCGTTAAGGTTATCTGTTGTTGGTTTGAAAATTACATGGTTTCTATTATGTATGATAATGCTGTGTGCAATAACGAACATCTTAATGCCGACTTAATAGTTACGGATTGTAGTAGTACATCTCTTTAACTATTATGTCAATTATGGTTTGTTTCATAATATTTCTTCTACTTGTTTTGAACATGTTTATGATGTGTTTTGATATGCACGTTTGAGACAAATTGGGAAAGATAAGATAAATCGTCAAGTGAAAGAAGAACTTTTGGGTTCACTTTCTAAATTCGATTTGTCCACATGTGAAATATGTTTTGCAGGTAAAATGACTAGCAAGCTTTTTTTAGTAAGGCAACAAGAGTTGAATATCCATTGCAATCAATACATACTGACATTTGTGATTCATTGAGTGTGACAGCTCGTCACTGAGCTTCATATTTTATGACATTCATTAAGAACTTCACGCATTTTGATTAAGTGTATTTAATATCTCACAAGTCCGAAGCACAAAGTTGTTTCAAATACTTCATGAGTGAAGTCGAGAATCAAAAGAATGAACAATCAAAACTTTGAGAACCGATTGCGGGCGTGAATATTTGTCAGAACAGTTTTAGGAACTGTGTATTGAAAAAAGGATTACTCGATAGTTGACTACTCCTAATACTCCACAGCAAAACAGAGTTGCTGAGAGAAGGAATAAAACTTTTTTAGACATGGTGAGATCCATGATGGCGCAAATTAACCTACCAATTTCCTTATGTGGAGATATTATTTGTTAACTACAGCCTATATTCTAAATTGAGTATCATCCAAGTCACTGACATCAACTCCGTATGAACTATGGACAGGTAGAAGACCTGACCTAGATAATCTAAAGCCTTGGGGTTCGGCTGCATATGTGCATAACGTACATGATAAGTACGGAAAGCTAACTCTAAGTAGACAAGCATAAACTTACGTGTTAAAAGAATTATCGCACTTTTAATGAATTGCTCCAAATTATCACCACTTGTAATGAACTATTCCATCTATCTCAGATAATACATTCTTTGTATTTTCTGAATGAAATATGATCATTATTACTCAATAGATTTTGAGACAAATGTATTAATTTTTCTTTGTTGCATTTGGGCAAATATATTACTACTACTACATATAGTATACTATATACCAATATATTTATACTAAATAAATACTAAGTACATCACATATAAAATGTGTACACCCTGTGAATTTAACCGAACCTCCATTTTTACACATTAATTATTCAAGCAAAAAAAAAAAAAAGTTGTTCATCTAAGCATATGTCCAGAATTCAGTTGCAAAGCACTAAAAGAGTGCTTAGTAGTAACAGTACCTTCATCGTCTTCGTCATCATCATCATTATTGGTATTACGATTATTATTACTTCCCCGGTAAAACGAAAGATCCCCCAACGACATCGGCCTATCCGGAATAACCGGCACCTCCACATCCCCCTCCAACATCTTCAGAGCATCCGCAATCGTCGGCCTCAACGCCGCCATCACATGGGCACACAGCACACCCACCAGCACAAACCTCTCCATAATATGCCTCGGATTCTCACCTCCATCCACTAACGAATTATCCAACGCCTCACTTATTTTCCCTGCCTTCACCAAAGACCAAGCCCAATCCGCTATCAGAAACGGGCCCGACGACGACAAATCGAGCGCCTTCCTCCCACACATGATCTCCAACACCACCACCCCGAAACTATAAACATCGCTCTTCTCGGTCAGCTGCCCGTACAGAGCGTACTCGGGCGCCAAGTACCCAGACATGTATTTTCATAAGGTACTCAGAGGAGTACAATGGTTATGTGTTCATTGGTAAAAATGAAGATGATCATATCACTGAAATAGTATCGAGAAATGCAACATTTCTAGAGACTGAATTCCCAAGTCGAGGGGAATTACGAAACAAAGAACCGTTCTTTGAGATTAATGATGAGAATGGGGACACCAACTTAGCTTCTGATCCTCTAGAGGTACAAGGTTCAGACCTAAAACCACTCGACATTTCTTGTAGTGTTGATCAGAGTGGGAGAGATTTACACCTCTAGATGAGTATACCTAAAAGTTCGATCATCAAAACCTATTCGTTATTCTTGTAGAAAGAGTATACCTGATAAGACGTTGTAGTGCGTCAAAAATCAATTAAAAATAACCGAACTTATTGCCAAAGCAATTCGCCCGAGTCGATCTCACGAGAAACACTACTATTGGCAAGTACAAATGTTTTTATGTTTGCAACGAGGGAAATAAAATAGATATAGCATAATGCATTTTGGTTGGTTTTGTTTTAAACTAAAATTAACTAAGAATTAATAAACTAAAAATAAGCTAAAAATAATCAAGAAGCAATTACCGAAAATTAACAAGGTGTAATTAATAAATAGAATGACTAGGGCTTCGGGTTCATCAAGCATAAACTTCGGGTTGTCAATTTACGAGGTACGAATCAAAACTAAAACGTCCGTCGCCGGTAGATTTTAGGGTGTTCGATTATCCTATGTTTTTTAATTGCTCCTAGGCCTCATACAAAAGTTTAAAAATCATGTTGACATTTTATCTTACACCTTTGATGCGTTTGTAAATCTCAAATCCTAATTTATGCTTGAATTCCCCTAGCCCTAGTGTGATGTTTAGCTACTCATAATTCGATTAAGAAAATAAACAACGTTGAAGGAATTCATAGTCGAGATAAATAAATTAAAAAAATAAAATAAGAGCAAGCAACGAAAGAAAAAGAAAATAAACTTACTAATTAATCAAGTGCTGAAAGCAATAAGAACAATCGGAAGCTAACCCCGATTTTCGTCCGTGAATCGAAAGCATGAAAAACAAAGATGAAATCCTAGGATGTCGAGTCTCAAGTCTTCTCCAAAACGTGCAGAAAATAAAAGTGAAAAAGCATGGTGTTTGGAATAGGCCAAAGCCCTATTCTTATACAAGAAATTTCGTTGGTCAACAAAAGTCAATCTGGACGCAAAGTCGGGCGGGCTCCTGGAATGCGTCGCGAGCGAGCGCTTGGTGGGCGGACGGGCGCTTGGATGGCTGGGCCATGTAGAGGACTCCAAGGGCTTTCTGTAGAGGTATAGATCGTCGATGCTTTAGGTGGTCGGAGTTGGGAGAACCAAGCTCTCCAAGTTCGCCGCACATACACTCAAGGCAGCTGCCTGCTGGGATGGAAACTCGTGAAATACAGCCATATGACGGGGTACCATGACAGGAAAGAAGTAGGGCCGTGTAGACAATTTCAAGGGCTTTCCGACAATGTATGGATCATGTTTGTAGGTGATCGGAGATGGGAGAACCGAGGTGGCCAAGTTTGCAGCGAAATCTCGAAACTTTGTCGACCAAATTGCTTTTATCGTTTTTCAACTCGTTTCTCGCTCTTCTCACACTAATCACGTCAACTAGCTTGAACACTCAACAAAACATCTAACCTACCACAAATCATGAGGAAGACACACAAAAGCGACTAGAAATGACACAACTCACACACAACGAAACAAAGAAAAATGACACAAAAACATATAAATCAACTCTCCCACACTTAGCATTTTGCTTGTCCTCAAGCAAACAATCACGAAAGCAACAAACAAATCACACAACAATGTCGATTACCTACTCAATCTCCCAAAAGTTACAAATAAGCCCCTGGTGCATCCGGAAAAAGTATGACAAATAAATTTCGACCCCAAAATGCATAGAAGCAACAAAGATCAACTAAGAATCATCACATGTCACCAATCCAAATTCCCTCACTATGATTCACTCTCATCTTTTACCCTCGAGTCAAGGTTTCACTCATAAGCGTACACAAGCGAAGGATAATCAACAAACTATAACTTGTGCACTCAAGAAAGATAAGCATATTTGGAACAAGGACGAGCTTCAAATAATAACATGTGCGCCTAAGAACACCAACTTAACACGTACTCAAGTTGTGCTCTCCACTAATCAAAGTCTACCATCTTAAGAATCATGGGTGATCGATAAATCGGGTGTAACGGGGCTCGGCTAAGGATATTCGGGATTATTTGGGAAAAAAGTGGACTAATCTTGTTCAAACACGCGTCACCACCACACCAAACATCCTTCTATCAACACCACAACCCCCGACAACCACGAACATGTCATACAACTCATCAAGCCACATATAGTACCCGAGCAATCAACTAATAACATTATTCGACTCTTTTTTATGCAATATATATATATATATATATATATATATATATATATATATATATATATATATATATATATATATATATATATATATATATATATATATATATATATATATATATATATTTGGAGACTTATAACATGTCTCGACTCTTTTTTCTCTTTTTTTTTTGGAGACTTCTAACACGTCTCAATATATTTATTTATTTTTTAGACTAAAATACACATGTCTCAAATTATTAAAAACACCGTATAGATCAACACCCTCATACCCCAACAATAATACTTCGCTTCCCTCCTCTTCGAAAAATAGGACAAGAAGAAAAGGATAAATGTAGGCTCAACGAGGTTACTAGGGTGTCCCACGACGGGCTCGGGGTCAAAAGTAAGCGGCTAAAATGGCTATCCTAATCGATCATATCCCAATCACATTCAAAATCAACTAAGTTATGATATACAAGCCTCAAGTAACAACCTAAGTGACGCAGGGAAGCTGATAACACACGATTAAAACTCGTTGATTCTAAGAATACCCGAGAATTAAAACATCAAACTTTCGTTGATTCCGAAGAATACCGAAACCATAATAAAATAAATTAAAATAATAAATAAAATAATACTAATAACTTGGGTAAGAAGACACAATCTTTTCTTTATTTGTCTCTGCATCATTCTCCCCCTCTAGGAGAAGGTTCGACCGCTAACCTGAAAATCGAGCACGAAGATGCCGGGATCAAACACCAATCGTCGGCAATCCTGAGGGCACAACGCAAGGGCAGCAGCGAGACGTTGACGTGGCGTAGGGACAATGGCTGGAAGAACCGGCGCATGGGCAACAACTTGAGAAAGCGACGCAAGGTCAGCATCGGGATGCAGCGCAAGAACATGAGCATGCGGATATGTCGCAGGGTTAGTATCATCTCCTTTCAGCGCAAGAGCAAGCGCAAGAGCAAACACATGTTGATATGGTGCAGGGGTAACAACACCAGAACTCAGCACAAGTGCCACGGGGATTTCCGAAAAGGGCTCTTCATCAAATTTAGGGGGACCATCATACGTGGATGACTCTTCATTCACACATAACGTGTGAGGGTGAGAGAACGGGCAAGTCTCATGACGGGGGCTGGTCGCGCCACACTCAAAGCAGCATACTACGGCCAAGGTCGATGGCGACTCCACGCTGACGGCGGGGTCGGGGATAGGCTGACGACGAGAAGGCATCGTTTCAGATCTGATACCAATTGACGCAGGAAAGCTAGTAAACACATAGATTAAAACTCGTTGATTCTAAGAATACCCGAGAATTAAAACATCAAACTTTCGTTGATTCCGAAGAATACTGAAACCTAATAAAAACCTCAACAGAGGAACCTTTTTATTTCATATCAAAACAACTCACTAATTGAATGAGAAAAACGACAAATAAATAAGTACCGAAACCCTAATAAAATAAATTAAAATAATAAATAAAATAATACTAATAACTTGGGCAAGAAGACACAATCTTTTATTTATTTGTCTCTGCATCACTAAGCACGACCTAGCTATCTCTAGTTTATATGGGCACACATGATATAGAACAAGGAAATAAGAAGCTCGAAAGACAACGATAAATCAAATCTCACACATATAAGAAAGCTAAAAAGGCCCAAAATCTCACAAGGTTGTTTGGAAAATGTCATAGGCAACATACGATTATCTCACAATTACTACACGACAACTAAACACGGGGTCAAAACTATTCATATACCGACCTATAAGCACCAAGAATCTACCCGCACTTCAAAAGATGAAATAAAGCAGTTGGCATACAAAAATCATCTAACACATGCTCACATGAAAATTATAGCGCATCAGGGGATAATGATCAACACGACTAACACAAGCAAGACAAGACTAACACACAAGCATAGCACGACCAAATACAAGAAGCACAAAAAGAGAGAAGAAATAGATAATAAAGAAAAGAATATGAAAAAGGATCAAACCCCCCACACTTGGGCTAATCCGTGTCCTCATTATTGGATGAACCTCCAAATAAAACAAACGTCCAGTGGAATTTGACCTCGAGGAGTATTCCAATAGCGACGGGGAAACAACCTGCACACAAAAACTATAACAAACCATACAAAGCAAAACCAAGAAGAAAACAGAGACAAAAATAAAAACACGACTCAAAGAAAAGAAAAAATAAAAGACACTATGTACATACCGCGACCGTACGAAGGTACGGTCGATCCTCATGGCTCGGGTGGTGGATCGAGTTGGCTCGGTTGTCGACTATCGGGATTGAATCGAGTCGAGAGTCGATACAAACAATGGGGCTGCCGTGGTCCAATATCGGAACTAGACGGGTCGAGCTAAACGGAGATTCACGGGGATGCCGTAAATTAAGTTGAGAGCCGAGAGTCGAAGTCAAGACGATTCGAGACAGGACTGCCGAAGCTCGGAATTGAAACGAAACGGATCGAACTCACTGGACTTTCACGGCAATGCTGTGGGGTTGGGCTGCTCTAGACGACTGCCCTGGGTGGTGGTGCTCGGCCGGTGACTGACTGGAGGCGGTGCTCTGAGGCAATTCCGGTCGGAGCTGGGTGGTTCGGCGGGGCTGGTCGACGGTGAGTCTGACGGCGAATCTGTTGGAATTCGATATCCCGGGTTATTTAAATTTGCGGAAACCAATAACCCGATCAAACCCTTCGCCGGAGATCACATGAACGCCGACTCATCCGCCGGAGTTCAGCCTTTGGAGACCACGCACCCGAAGGCACGCAGCCCGCCCCCAGCCGAACCCCCGCGAGACGGGGTTCACGCGATCGAGGATCGCGTTCGATCTTCGCGATCGATGGGGCTGCCCAGCAGCCCCCCCGCGGCGAGTCCGGCGACTCTCCGCCGCCTGGAGGAGCCCCGCCTTCACGGCGGGTGGGGTGCGGCACCAGCCCGCGCCCCCGGCGATCGATCCCCGTGATCGATCGCCAACCCTCGGCCCAGCCGAGGGTTCCTCTCCTCCGCGCGCCGCCAAACCCTAGCGGGCGATCCCCGCGGTCCGGTGGCTTCGCCACCACCGCGTGATCGTTCGTCTAATCCGGGTTCGACTCTTGGATCTTGTTCTTCGATAATTGATTCAATAAAACAAGAATTAAATAGCAATTATTTAATTCACCTTTCGATTCGTTGTGCGGAGAAACGAGATCTTATGATGACCTTGAGATCTTCCCACGTATTCCTTGCACTAGCCCGGACGTCGTGTGGGCGACGATCTACCGAACTCCATGGATCCTCCTCTCTACTTTCTCTCTCTAGAATTGTGATCTTCAAGTCATGAGAATAGAGAAGACCATGTAGTGCTTTTATAGGCTACGTAGGGGATCTAAAGGAGGTGGAATATTGGGCTTCCAATATTGAAGATTAAATTGAGCCCAATGCTCAAGTCCATTAATCTTTATCAACATTAATTAATTCTATTTTCCACTATATAAAATTAATTGCACTCCCAATATTAAACCATATTATATCAAATAATATTTCTCCGGTAGTATTATTTATTCCGTGTATTTAAGATATAAATATCCATGAATAAAATTAATTTATTGCTAATTAATTTATTCATCTCTTATATCCGAGACTAGTACCATTCAACCTTAATTATTATGCGGAACGAATCCACCTGCAGGGTTTACATAATAATTCCTTATGAACTCATCTCGGGGACATTATCAACCCTTCCGGGATACACTTTCCCGTCAAGTATTCACGGCATGCCATATATAAAATATAGTGACCCAACTTAACCGGTAATTAACCCAATAATTAAATCGGTTAATTCCTTTGGTAAATCAAAGTCACTTGTATTAAATATACACACCCGCAATAATATCGGGGATTAAGAATAAAATACACTGAGACTCGAATCGATTATCGCCGGCAATCCTAATCGATGAATCTCAACGATCCGCTCAATACACCAAGTGTACAAGTGTGATAAAATAATCAAGATAGATTATTTTCTCTCTCACACAACGACTATACCGATGGATTGGTCCGTGTCCATCTAGGTCGTGAGCAATTGTTCGAATAAATACGAGTAACCGATAGTATGATCTTCTGTGCGCCCATGCAACACCATACTAACTACAACGTATAAAATCCAGGACTATAATTTGCATATATTTAATTATAAATAATTAAACGCAAATAATTGT
Source organism: Euphrasia confusa (assembly GCA_954870475.1). NCBI lineage: Eukaryota > Viridiplantae > Streptophyta > Magnoliopsida > Lamiales > Orobanchaceae > Euphrasia > Euphrasia confusa. Next base: position 40,244,165 of record OX940950.1, on the reverse strand, counting down.
TTATCTAGTTAAATAGATTAGTGGCAATGGATCGTGAGTTTCCGTCACTTAAATCTAGACATTAAGTACACAACTCCAACAATCTCCCACTTGTACTAAGGTCTAGTCATTTCCTCCAAACTCCCGACTCCCATACTCATCACGTGCTTAAGTTGTACTTCCAAGAAGTACTATGTGAATGAGCACTCTAGGTTGCCGCTCTGAAGTTATCTTGGTGACTACAGCGTCGTCTCCCTCGACGATGACTCATATCAGGTGGTACTTGCACTATGTGTTATCTTACACTTATGGACTAGTGATTTCTTACCATTTGCCATTGCACCGCTATTTACATAGCCTTTGGCAAATTAAGAATCACATCTAAGTCCCAGAGATTATCCCGGAGTTATACCAAAACTTCCGCTGCCTCTGAGGCCGCTATTTGGTTACCCATGGCAGAGTCCGAAAAGCATCGTGCTTATCACTCTTCCATGTTTAAACTCCTTCTCCTTCAATAGTGAAACACATAGCCTGATATCGACTTACACCGGTCCTCATTTGATTAGAAATCTAAGAGAATGTAATCCAAAGGAAATGTTCGTCTGCTTCGTAGTCTAGAACAGTACTTCGAAAGTACTTTTACGGCAGTCGAATATTCCTTTCCAGGATTACCTTGATATCCTCCCACTATGCTAACCGCATAGCCGATATCAGGTTCTTGTTTTCAACAATGCATTTATTAAGCTTTCCACACTCAAAGTGTAGGAAACTGCTTTCATTGCTTCTATCTCCTTTTGTGTTCCAAAACACATATCCTTAGATAGATGCATTCCGTCTCTGAAAGGTAACGAACCTTTCTCGGAATCATGCATGTTAAAACGAACCATAATCATATATATGTAAGATGTCCAGGAGAAGTACAATGTTCTTTTCTTGAGATCCTAGATCTTAAGAACATGCTCTAACTTCTTCTTCATCTCATATATCGCTTTTTCTAGACAACCATCATTTTATGTCTGACAACATCTTTACATTGTTACCAATGATAAAATGTCATCTACATAAAACCTCCGAGAAACACCACCTTGTTTTCCATCACGTTTCCAATACACACGATTCGTCTATGCTTTTGATGAATCCATAAAATGGACCATCTCATCAATTTGCAAGTACCACGAATTCAATGCTTTGTTTCAATCCATAAATGGATCAACTAAGCTTGTACTCTAAATGATCTCGCCTCTTAACAATAATCCTTATTGCTTTCCAAGAAGGCACATTTAGATCTAGTACTGTCTTCATGTAGATCAAGAGATCGATTTCATGTATACTAGGTCCAGAGTCCGAAGACTCACCTAGTCTTATGAATATCTCTAGTTGTCACACAACCTCCCACTACAACGGCATTCCGGTGTATAAACAGTGATAACAGTAGGTGCAGTTAGTGGTGTACCGCTACTCGGTTCGGCTGGTTCTAAGTCTTAATCTTTCTCTCTCATTTCAAAGTATTACGTCACTTTGGGCTCGTGGTTCATCATATAGTCTTTCTCTAAGAACCGGGCGTTAGAACTTATAACGTCCATCTGGTTCATAGTACTATTGAACACACGTCTTTTGTTCTTCTAGGATATTCTACAACCGCATTTGAATGCGCCGTTGTTTCCAAGACATATCCATAGAACATAGGTAGTTCCGTTTAACTCGTGCTTTTACTATTTCTATAAGAGTTCCATTTCTTATTTCCGACACACCAATCCTACAGAGGACTGTATGGTGTTGTCACTTGGGATTAAATCCCAATCTCTGATCAGTATGCTATGCATTCCTCAGACAGGTACTTGCCTCCGCGATCAAATCGCAGGCTAGAAATGGATATACCTTGATGGTTCTCCACAATTGCTTAGTGTCCATTGACTTGTCAAAACACTTGCTTTTGTGGCACATCAGGTATTCTAATCCATTTTTCGAGTAATCATAAAATGAAGTACTCGTACCTTATTGTCTGAGTAGGCACAGGTCTGCATACATCAGAGTCAATCAATTCTTATACTTGTCCGGATCTTACATCTTATATCCATAAAGGATTGCTTAGTCGTATTATCTTCCAAATTAGATTCTTAGGTCGGAAGGTCCACTCCTTCAACTTAATTGATCTTACAATCAATTTTCGACCTTTGAACTTCTTATTTGAATAAATATGACTTAGCATAAGAATCCACAAGTATAAATGATTTAATAAAGAAATCTCTTATTAGTAAAACGAGTTATGTATAACGGTTCGTTGCATCGTGGTGGACTCAGGATTCATCATTTATATATTGTTAGCTAATGTACCAGAATAGATAATATCATTATTTCTTCTTATAACCATCAAATGATTAAAAGAAATAAAATATCTATTCATTAGAAATCCAGAACAAAGTTCTTTCTAATATGAAAGGTACATAAAAGCAATAATTTAAAATGAAATCCTATAAAATGTCCTCCACTGCAACTGCTGCCTCCTCCACAGCATTGCCCATGTAGACTACGATTTCTTCTTTTCTAAGTCGTCGGGTTTCCTGGAACCCTTGCATTTAAAATGCACATACCGTCAGTGGTTCCATATCTACACACCAGGTTCCGGTAGATAATACCACTGACTATGTTTTAAGACTAAAGAAAATTTCGTACTTTCTTTGAGAGGATAATCAGACTTCCAGTACCCAGACTGTTTGCATCGAGAACTCTTGCCTCTTGGCTTTCTCGTCCCATCTCGTGGTCTAAGTAACTTAGCACCACTGGGTTTCTTTGCTTGCTTTTCCTTTTTCCCGATCTTGCCCTTAGGTTCGAAACCTTTGGCATTGGCTACAAGAGCTTGCGATTTCCGTCTCAACTCGTCTAAAAGGTCAATCATCTCAAAAACGTTTTTAAGCGTTTCCTCGAAGTGACTGGCCTTTATGAGTATCCTCATCGCTTCTTGTCTAGCCGCCTATGTCAATAGGCTCGGGAGGACAAATCTCACTGAGTACAACCTTGCACTCTTTAACAGTTTGGGTAATGTCTAGATCTCTATTCCAATCATTACATTTAGGGACCAGTGAGTTTAAAATCCTTAAGTATCACATAAAGTGGGTTCAAAGCCATTTCCTAATCTATGAGCACATATAACAACAAACAATCGATTTAATCTCCGATATTATCTCCCTCAAATAATATCATTAAACCACTAATCACATCTAAAATCCCATCAGGTAAGGCAAGCCACGGTGTGTGGACGTTTACCCACCCAAACGACTTAGCAATTAGATTTCCTTCGGTCATACATCGCTTATAGCGGAACCTCGGTGGGAGGAATACTATAAGGCGTATCTAAGTGTAAACCATTACTCAGCACCAAAGCAAATTGTTTGGAATTGCTACATCACCGCAAGCCACGTTGTGTGGACGTTTACGATAACTTCACAACTCTTCACAATTTCTTACAACTGTGTACATCAATTAATCCAAAATCCGTCAGTACAGCAAGCCACGTTGTGTGGACGTTTACTGCACTAAGAGATCTTTATAACTGACTCCCAATTACTTGATCCATTCGATCTTGTAAATCAAGACGCGGAGAATCATAAGTGAAACTCGAAGTTTCTAACCAGTGATTCACCATGCGAACGACCCTATCTCTCATAAATGAGGGAGCCGAGCAGACAATCGATCTAGTCATCAAATGACACGAAAGTCTCTAATTTGTGTCCTCGACATGACCAAGTGGCTTTGGCTCCATTCCACTCCCCGGGGTGAGAATGAGTCGACTTGAAATCAGTTTTGGAAAGAAAAATTAGGCATTGTTTGATAAACTTAATCAATGTTTCTCGTAAGAGGAATTACAAGAATTCTCCTCCAATGACTTGTCTATACGAACTTCAAAAGTCCATAAAAGTCACCAAGAGAACAACAATGGAGACCATGGATATGTTTCCATACCCTCTCCCACTTAGCTTTTTATAACAAAGGGATACGCTATCTAATGCATAATTAAATACACATAAGCATAATAACAAACATACATTTCATGCAAGTACGTTCACAAATAATCAAATAATTACTCAAGCAAAATTATTTCTCGACTATTCGTACCTTGATGAATTCCAGCATGCTTGTCTTGAGTCTTCATTCTACGTCTTGAATACTTTGCCGAGCGACGGAAAAATTCTTTGATTCTCATATTTAATTTTACTCCAATTAAATAAAATCAATTCCATTGATTTCCATATTTAATTCTATTTTAAATAAAATCCAAGATTTTCCAATCCAAAATAAATTTTGAATTAATCTAATGATTTTAAATAAAATACTTAAATTAAATAAAATCAATATTATTAAAATCCATTGATTTCCATATTTAATTCTATTCTAAATAAAATCCAAGATTTTCCAATCCAAAATAAATTTTGAATTAATCTAATGATTTTAAATAAAATACTTAAATTAAATAAAATCAATGTTATTAAAATCCATTGATCTCCATATTTAATTCTATTCTAAATAAAATCCAAGATTTTCCAATCCAAAATAAATTTTGAATTAATCTAATGATTTTAAATAAAATACTTAAATTAAATAAAATCAATATTTTAATAATTTCTCAATCCTATTTAGATTAGATCTCAAGAATCCTAATCAAAATCGAATTTTGATTCTTCTTAAGACTTCTAATCCAAGTAGGTATAGGATATCTAGAGAAACTAGGATTTTCTTTCCTAATTTAACTCTCCATCTAATTCCATTATTTAATTCCATAATTAAGAAATCTAATCCAAATAGAATTTGAATTAATTCCAAAATTAAATTAAATAAAATTAGAAAGATTAAATTATTTCCGGAAAGATCGAATTTACCGGGACGAACCGAAACAAATTCCGGTGTCATCCCAATCGAACCAAGAAAGTGCATGCCCGTGTATCCATACACAGCACTATCCACGCCATGCCATGCATCAAATAACTCTATGCATGTGGACATGCAATTCACGTACCATGCCATGTACAGCATCGTGAATTAAAAATCATGTCATGCATTATGCACAAGGCCATGTACAGCATCGAGAATGAATTAATTCATTCAACCGTATCGGCCCGCACAGCAGCCCGCAAAGGCGTGCCCAGCCACGGGAGGCTTGCCAGCGATCTCGACATCCGGCGACCACCGCCCTTGGTGAATCAAGCCGTCGATTTCCGCCAACATCCTAGCCTGTGCGACCAGCCATCTCGCCGCTGCACCGAGAGCAGCCGAAGCAGCCAGGTTCATGCTTATGCCGCGGTCGATCGAACGATCGCGCGGACGTTTGCCGGAGCAGCCGCGACTCACCGGACATCCGTCGACTTCCGGCGAACCATCCCACGATGGTGAACGCCAAGTCGACGAGCCCAGACGTCCAGCTGCTGCCCAGCAGCCCGCTATGAGCCCTAGGCGTACCAGCAGCGTGCGATCATGCCGTCCGAGCTCGAATCCGAAGTCGCGTGCGTGATGCCGCCAACGCGACTGCCGAGCACAGCTGCCGGCTGCCGGCGAACCACCACCACTGGTGGCATACGCCGGCATGCCCAGCCACGCCCCTGCTCACGTCCAGCAACACCCGCAACCCTCTCCCGAGCCCACGGTCGATAGACAAGGTTCGATATTCCGAAAAACCCTCAATTTTTAATAATTAATATTTCCGTCCAACACAATTCATACAAGAGAGAAAATCAAGTACGTAGAACAATATAGCACAATAATTTAACAATTTAAATTAATCTATGGCCATATATATCGAGAATCGATTATCGAAACAATTAACGAAAAACGTAACCGTACGCTCTGATACCAATTGTTGGAATTCGATATCCCGGGTTATTTAAATTTGCGGAAACCAATAACCCGATCAAACCCTTCGCCGGAGATCACATGAACGCCGACTCATCCGCCGGAGTTCAGCCTTTGGAGACCACGCACCCGAAGGCACGCAGCCCGCCCCCAGCCGAACCCCCGCGAGACGGGGTTCACGCGATCGAGGATCGCGTTCGATCTTCGCGATCGATGGGGCTGCCCAGCAGCCCCCCCGCGGCGAGTCCGGCGACTCGCCGCCGCCTGGAGGAGCCCCGCCTTCACGGCGGGTGGGGTGCGGCACCAACCCGCGCCCCCGGCGATCGATCCCCGTGATCGATCGCCAACCCTCGGCCCAGCCGAGGGTTCCTCTCCTCCGCGCGCCGCCAAACCCTAGCGGGCGATCCCCGCGGTCCGGTGGCTTCGCCACCACCGCGTGATCGTTCGTCTAATCCGGGTTCGACTCTTGGATCTTGTTCTTCGATAATTGATTCAATAAAACAAGAATTAAATAGCAATTATTTAATTCACCTTTCGATTCGTTGTGCGGAGAAACGAGATCTTATGATGACCTTGAGATCTTCCCACGTATTCCTTGCACTAGCCCGGACGTCGTGTGGGCGACGATCTACCGAACTCCATGGATCCTCCTCTCTACTTTCTCTCTCTAGAATTGTGATCTTCAAGTCATGAGAATAGAGAAGACCATGTAGTGCTTTTATAGGCTACGTAGGGGATCTAAAGGAGGTGGAATATTGGGCTTCCAATATTGAAGATTAAATTGAGCCCAATGCTCAAGTCCATTAATCCTTATCAATATTAATTAATTCTATTTTCCACTATATAAAATTAATTGCACTCCCAATATTAAACCATATTATATCAAATAATATTTCTCCGGTAGTATTATTTATTCCGTGTATTTAAGATATAAATATCCATGAATAAAATTAATTTATTGCTAATTAATTTATTCATCTCTTATATCCGAGACTAGTACCATTCAACCTTAATTATTATGCGGAACGAATCCACCTGCAGGGTTTACATAATAATTCCTTATGAACTCATCTCGGGGACATTATCAACCCTTCCGGGATACACTTTCCCGTCAAGTATTCACGGCATGCCATATATAAAATATAGTGACCCAACATAACCGGTAATTAACCCAATAATTAAATCGGTTAATTCCTTTGGTAAATCAAAGTCACTTATATTAAATATACACACCCGCAATAATATCGGGGATTAAGAATAAAATACACTGAGACTCGAATCGATTATCGCCGGCAATCCTAATCGATGAATCTCAACGATCCGCTCAATACACCAAGTGTACAAGTGTGATAAAATAATCAAGATAGATTATTTTCTCTCTCACACAACGACTATACCGATGGATTGGTCCGTGTCCATCTAGGTCGTGAGCAATTGTTCGATTAAATACGAGTAACCGATAGTATGATCTTCTGTGCGCCCATGCAACACCATACTAACTACAACGTATAAAATCCAGGACTATAATTTGCATATATTTAATTATAAATAATTAAACGCAAATAATTGTTTATCTAGTTAAATAGATTAGTGGCAATGGATCGTGAGTTTCCGTCACTTAAATCTAGACATTAAGTACACAACTCCAACAGACTCGATGTTGAGCTCGCGGTGATTGGCCGGCGATGATGATGGTGGCGGTTAGAGAGTCGACGGCGGCAGAACGACGGCTGGAGGTGATGACTGAGGGCGGCGACCTTGCAGTGGTGATGGGCGGTTCGACGAAGCTGACGGGCACCGAGCTGACGGTTGACGGCCTGGTAGACGGCGTATGGATCGGGGTTCGACGGTGCCTCACGGCGAGGCAGAGAGGTGGCGGATTGCGGTGGTCGGTGTTGGAAATCGACATCCCGAAATTAATAAATTTACATAAATAAATTATCTAATTAATTCTGACCGATATCCCTTTGGAGATCGAATATTCGGAGTTGTCAATATTGCGGAACCGACAACCCAATCGAAATCCCGATCGCCGGAGAAACCACGAGGACCCCACGTGACCGGAGGCCCGACCGAACACCGCCACGGGTAAACCCGCGGCTGCCAGCCGAGCCCCTACGAGGGGGCTCGCGATCGCTCGACGCGATCGCTGGGGATGCTCGTAGCATACCCCGGGGCTGCTCGTAGCAGCCCCGCAGCGAGCTCACGGGCTCGCTGCTCGTGAGGGGGTGGCTCACCCATGCGAGCCGCTACGGGAATTCCCGCAGCAATGCACGAGCGGCCGCGGGTCACCCCGCAGCATCCCTGGCGCCCAGCCGGGGCTTCTCACGCACGGTCGATCCTCGTTCCGGGGTTCATCCCTCGGATCTTGGTTCTACGGTATTTTCACGATAATAAAATTAAAATCATCGAAGGGGGGTTCTATGATTTTACCTTGTTCTCGTTGTCCGGAAAAACGAGATCTTGATGACCTTGAGATCTTGCTGCTGGGATTCGATATCCCGGGCTATCAAAATTAATGCGGAACCGATAGCCGGGCTCGACAAGAGCATCGCCGCGGGATGAACCCGCGGCTAAACCCTAGCCGAACCCCATCGCGGCTGGGGTTCGCGATCGCCGTGCATGGCGATCGCTGGGGCTGCATGGGGCAGCCCCCGGCGGTGAGTCCGGCGACTCACCGCCACCGCCAGGAGGGGCGGTCAGCCTCCAGCTGACCACCGCGGCAACAGCCGCGGTTTACCCCCGGCGATCGATCGCTTGATCGATCGCCCGCCTCGGCCCAGCCGAGGCGCCTTCTCGCGCACGCCGCCGTGGAGGCGGCGGGGATCCGCCACGGCACCAGCCCGTGGCATCCCCAGCGATCGACCCTAGGTCGATCGCATGCCCCGGCGTCCAGCCGGGGCTTCCTTGCGCGGCACACCGGCGGTCGAAACCCTAGGGTTCGACCGCCCCTCGTTCAATCCCCACGGGGATCCGACGATCCCCGTATCTAGGTCTCGATGTTTTCCCGGATCGTCTTGTTCATGTATATATCACAATTATTACGAACAAATAATCATAGAGGGGTTTATGATTATATTACCTCGATTCGTTGTACGGAGAAACGAAATCAAACGTTGATGACCTTGCGATCTTCCTACGTATTCCTTGCACCTTGTTCGAACGTCGTGTGGGCGACGATCTATCGAACTCCTATGGATCTCCTTCAACTCTCTAGAACTATCAAGTATTGATATTCTTGTCTTATGTTTTATGAAGGCCATGTAGTGCTTTTATAGGCTACGTAGGGGATCATAAGGAGGTGGAATATTGGGCTTCCAATATTGCACTCCCAATATTAAACCATATTATATCAAATAATATTTCTCCGGTAGTATTATTTATTCCGTGTATTTAAGATTTAAATATCCATGAATAAATTTATTTATTGCTCAATAAATTATATTCATCTCTTGTATCCGAGACTAGTACCATTCAACCTTAATTATTGTGCGGAACAAATCCACTCATGAGGTTTACACAATAATTCCTTATGAACTCATCTCGGGGATATTATCAACCCTTCCGGGATACACTTTCCCGTCAAGTATTCACGGCATGTCATATATAAAATATAGCGACCCAACTTAACCGGTAATTAACCCAATAATTAAATCGGTTAATTCCTTTGGAAAATCAAAGTCTCTAATATTAAATATATACACCCGCAATAGTATCGGGTATTAAGAATAAAATACTCTGAGATTTAAATTGATTATCCAAGGCAATCCTAATCAATAAATCTCAAGCGATCCGCCCAATACACCAAGTGTACAAGTGTGATAAAATAATTAAGATAAATTATTTTCTCTCTCACACAACGACTATACCGATGGATTGGTCCATGTCCATCTAGGTCGTGAGCAACTGTTCGATTAAATACGAGTAACCGATAGTATGATCTTCTGTGTGCCCATGCAACACCATACTAACTACAACGTATAAAATCCAGGACTATATTTTGCATAATTAATTAATAATAATTAAATGCAAATAATTGTTTATTAATTAAATAGGTTAAATGCTATGACCGGGAGTTTACCGATACTTAAATCTAGACATTAAGTACATAACTCCAACAATATCCCACTTGTACTAAGGTCTAGTCATTTCCTCCAAACTCCCGACTCCCATACTCATCACGTGCTTAAGTTATACTTCCAAGAAGTATTATGTGAATGAGCAATCTAGGTTTCCGCTCTGAAGTTATCTTGGTGACTACTGCGTCGTCTCCCTTGACGATGACTCGTATCAGGTGGTACTTGCTCTATGTGTTAACATCACTTTTGACTTATGACTTCTTCCAGTTTACCGTGCACCGCTATCCAATAGCCTTTGGTAAACTAAGAGTCATATCCAAGCCAAGAGGTTAACCCGGAACCTAACCAAAACTTCCGCTGCCTCTGAGGCTGCTATTCGGTTATGAGAGAGTCTGAGAAGCGTCCTGCTTATCACTCTTTCATTTCATGGTTCCACCTCTTTCTAAAAGTGAACACATAGCCTGATATCGACTTACACTGGTCCTTCTTTGATTTAAAATCTGAGAATCTGTAATCAAAGAAGATTTCGTCTTGCTTAATAATCCAGTACTTCGCAAGTACTATTACAGCATCCGAAAATCTCTTGTCTAGATTACCTTGATATCCTCCCACTACGCAAACCGCATAGTTGATATCAGGTTCTTGTTTTTACAACATTGCATCTATAAAGCTTTCCATACTTGAAGTATAGGAAACTGCTTTGTCCTCATCTATCTCCTTCATGTGTTCAAACACATACCCTTTAGATAGGTGTATATTCTGTCTCTGAAAGGCAATAACCTTTCTCAGAAGTATGCATGTTTAAAACAAACCATAATCGTATAAGATATCTAGGAGAAGTACAATGTTCTTATCCTTAGATCGAAAGATCTCAAGAACATGCTCTAACTTCTACTCAATCTTATATCTCGATTTATTTAGACAACCATTATCTTATGTCTGACGACATTTTTTACATTGTTGCCAATGACGAAATGTTATCTACATAAAATCTCCGAGAAACACCACCTTGTTTCCATTACATCTCCAATACACCTTTCGTCTATGCCTTTTGATGAATCCATCAAATGGATTATCCCATCAATTCGCAAGTTCCACGACTCATAGCTTTGTTTCAATCCATAATGGATTTACTAAGCTTGTACTCTAAATGATCTTGCCTCTTAACAATAATCCTTATTGTTTTCTAGGCAGGCACATTTAGATCTAGTACTGCCTTTGTGCAGAGCTAGGGATCGATTTCATCATTACCAGATTCAGAGTAAAAACTCTTCTAGTCTTATGAACAACCTCCCACTGCAATGGCATCCCGGTGTATAACAGTAATAACAGTAGGTGCAGTATGTGGTGTACATCTACTCGGTTTGGCTGGTTCCTAGTCTTTCCTTTTTCTCATTCCAAGGTACTGCGTCAGTTCGGGCTTTGTGGCTCTTCTAATAGTCTTTCTCTAAGAACCGGGCGTTACACGTCCTTCTGGTTCATAGTACTATAGAGCACACAACACTTTGTTCATCTAGGATATCCTACAATCATATGTCGTTGTCTCCAGGAATATCCATAGAACATAGGTTGTTCCGAACAACTTGTCCTTTTACTATTAGAATTCTATTTCTTCCTGACTCATCATCTCTACACGTAAGTGTATGGTGTAGTCATTTGAGACTTAATCTCAATCTTTGATTGTGTTATGTGGTAGCCTCCGCGACTAAGTCGCAGGCTTCCAATGGATATACTTTGAAGGTTCCCCATAATCGCTTTGTGACTAAAACACTTCGCTTTTATGGCACATCAAGCATCCTAATCCATCTTCGAGTATAAAATACTCGCACCTTACACATATCATTGAACATTCTTAATACTTGTCCGAATTCTATCCTTTACCGAAAGGTATGCTTAGTTGTATTATCTTCCAAATTCAATTCTTAGGTCGGAAGGTCCATTCCTTCAACTATAATTGATTAAATCAATTTCGACCTTTTGAATCTTTATTTGAATAAATACTACTAAGTACAAGAATTCACAAGTATAATGATTAATAAAGAAATACATCTAATAAACAAGTTATACATAACGGATTGTTGCATCGTGGTAGACTAAGGATTTATCATTCATATATTGCTATCTAATGTACCAGAATAGATAACACCATTATTTCATATCTAAATCACTGAATGATTAAAGAAATAAATATCCATTCATTAATAAAGAAAATCCAGAACAAAAGTTCTTTTCAAAATAAGGGGTACATAAAGCAATAACTTGAAATAAAATCCTAAAACTACTGAAAGCAGATAAATGTCTTCCACTGCAACGGCTGCTACCCCAACAGCTTCGCCAATGTAGACTCGAACTCTTCTTCTCTAAGTCGCCGGGTTTTCTCGAACCCCTGCATTCAAGAATGCACATACCGTCAGTGGTTCCATATCTGCACACCAGAATTCTGGTAGATAATACCGCTGACTATGTTTTTACGACTAAAGAAAAATTCGTACCTTTGAGAGGACATTCAGACTTCCAGTGTCCAGACTTGTTGCATCGGAAGCACTTGCCCCTTGGCTTACTAGCCCCCACTCGTGGTCCATGCCACTTGGCACCACTGGGTTTCCAGGCTTGCTTCCTCTTCTTGCCCCTACCTCCAACAGGCTTCGAGCCCTTGGACTTGGTAGCTACAAGCGCTTGAGACTTGCCCTTCTTGTAGATCCCCTCTGCCGCCTTCAGTTCAGTCAGGAGTTGCGCAAGAGTATAAGATAGTTTACCCATATTATAGCTCATACGAAACTGCTCAAAACTAGGGGTCAGAGACTGGAGTATGATGTCGACTTGCGTCTCAGCATCAATAGAAGCTCCTAGGACCTCAAGTTCATTTAACAAACTCATCATCTTAAGAACGTGCTCCCCAACGGGCGTTCCTTCAGACTGAGTAGTCGACATGAGGACTCTCATTGCTTCTTGCCTAGCCGCACGATCTTGCTCCCCAAACATCTCCTTGAGGTTAAACATCATATCATAGGCAGTGTCCATCGGCTCATGTTGGGTTTGGAGTACATTTGACATGGAAGCCAAAATATAACACCTAGCCATTTCATCAGCCTTTTTCCACTTCCGATATGCCAGTTTTTCCTCATCAGTTGAGGCAGTCGTGGGCTCGGCAGGGCATACTTCATGGAGTACAAACTTGTACTCCTCAGAAGTCAGGACAATGTCTAAATTTCTCTTCCAATCAATGTAATTGGGACCAGTGAGCTTATGCTCCTTGAGTATCACAGAAAGTGGGTTCATAGCTATTCTCTAAACCTATAAGCACATTTAAACAAACAATTAATTTAATGTCCGATATTATCTCCCTCAAATAATATCATTAAATTACTAATTACATCTAAAATCCCATCAGGTAAGGCAAGCCACATGGTGTGGACGTTTACCCACCTAAATGATTTAGCAATTAGATTTTCTTTGGTCATACATCAATTATAGCGTGACTTCGTGGGGAAGAATACTATAACGCGTATCTAAGTGTAAACCATTACTCAGCACCAAAGTACATCATTTGGAATTGCTACATCACCGCAAGCCACGTGGTGTGGACGTTTACGATAATTTTACAACTCTTCAGAATTACTTACAACTGTCTACATCAATTAATCCAAAATCCGTCAGTATAGCAAGCCACGTGGTGTGGACGTTTACTACACTAAGAGACTTTTATAATTGACTCCCAGTTACAAGATCCATTCGATTCTCGTAGATCAAGACGCGGAGAATCATAAGTGAAACTCGAAGTTTCTAACCAGTGATTCACCATGCGAACGACTCTATCTCTCATAAATGAGGGAGCCGAGCAGACAATCGACCCATCTATCAAAGAATGGTACGAAGGTCTCTAATTTGTGTCATCCACATGACCAAGTGGCTTTGGCTCCATTCCACTCCCCGGGGTGAGAATGAGTCGACTTGAAGTCAGTTTCAGAAAGACAAATTAGGCATTGTTTGATAAACTTGATCAATGTTTCTTGTAAAAGGAATTACAAGAATTCTCCTCCAATGACATGTCTATACGAACTTCGAAAGCTCATAAATGTCACCAAGAGAACAGTAATGGAGACCATGGGAATGTTTCCATCCCCTCTCCCACTTAGCTTTTTATAACAAAGGGATACGCTATCTAATGCATAATTAAACACATAAGCATGCATGCAAGTAATAAAGCACATATCACATAGTCAAATAATGCTAGAAAATTATTTTTCCCGACTATCATGGCTTTATTCCTTCTTCATATGCATCTTCTAGTCTTCAGTCTTCGTTCTTGAATGCTCCATGTGACGAGAATATTAATCCCAATATTTAAATCTATTTATTTTTAATAAATCCAAAAGTTACTTAATTCGAAAATTAAGTCAATCGAATAAATCAAAAATAAAATTAAATATTATTAATATTTTTTATTTATTTATTTTCCTATCTAATTCTATTAAATCTTTAGAATAATCTATCCAAGTAAAACTTGGAATATTCTAGAAGACTTCTATAATAGAATAAGGAAATAAAATAAATTAGGACTCTTCTACTTTCCAAGATTAATTAATTTCCATTACTATGAAAATTCCCATAAAATAGGAATAATCAATTAGGAAATAAATTAATCATAAATTAACTTTTATTCCTTACCAATTCTATTAAATCTCTAGGATCCTATTCCAAGTAGAACTCGGAATACTCTAGAAGACTTCCATAATAGAATAAGGAAATAAAATAAATTCCAATTAATTCTTTTCCTAATCCATGGGAATTCCTAAAATAGGAAAACTCAATTAGGAAAACCGAATTAAATAGGAAAGTAAATCTTTGGTAGGAGTAGCATGGGTTGGGGATCCCCACACCACCCCCACCGCCGACCACCACCATCACCGGGCACCACCACCGCCGCCCCCTTAGCCACGCGCCACCATCCCCGGTGGCCGGCGTGGCCGGAAGCCCTAGCGGGCAGCCCCATGGCGGGGTCGATCGATCCTCATGGGGATCGATCATGGGGATGATCGACCCCCCCGGTTTTTCGTCCACTTCGTCTTCTTCGTCACACGAGTTCTCCGGCGGTCGTCTCGGCATCGATCCAACGTAAATAAATTACAAGAATTTAAATTACACTATCCGGTATCGATTCTATACATGAAATCGACCCTATACATTTTCCGGAAAACATAGAACGTAATAATAAAACCTAAATTCGGTCAACCCCCGAATTTTTACTATTACAAACATTCAACCACATAAAACGAATCTCGACATGTCCGAGAGTTTAATAAACGAATAATCATGATAATTAATTAACACAATAATTAATTCCAACCATGATAGCCGGAAATCCCTGCAAGGTAGAACAATAATCGAACATATACATGAACACGAAACCAAAACGCTCTGATACCATTTGCTGGGATTCGATATCCCGGGCTATCAAAATTAATGCGGAACCGATAACCCGACCGAAACCCCGTCGCCGGAAACCACGAACGCGAACCACGCGCGAAGCCGGGCTCGACAAGAGCATCGCCGCGGGATGAACCCGCGGCTAAACCCTAGCCGAACCCCATCGCGGCTGGGGTTCGCGATCGCCGTGCATGGCGATCGCTGGGGCTGCATGGGGCAGCCCCCGACGGTGAGTCCGGCGACTCACCGCCACCGCCAGGAGGGGCGGTCAGCCTCCAGCTGACCACCGCGGCAACAGCCGCGGTTTACCCCCGGCGATCGATCGCTTGATCGATCGCCCGCCTCGGCCCAGCCGAGGCGCCTTCTCGCGCACGCCGCCGTGGAGGCGGCGGGGATCCGCCACGGCACCAGCCCGTGGCATCCCCAGCGATCGACCCTAGGTCGATCGCATGCCCCGACGTCCAGCCGGGGCTTCCTTGCGCGGCACACCGGCGGTCGAAACCCTAGGGTTCGACCGCCCCTCGTTCGATCCCCACGGGGATCCGACGATCCCCGTATCTAGGTCTCGATGTTTTCCCGGATCGTCTTGTTCATGTATATATCACAACTATTACGAACAAATAATCATAGAGGGGTTTATGATTATATTACCTCGATTCGTTGTACGGAGAAACGAAATCAAACGTTGATGACCTTGCGATCTTCCTACGTATTCCTTGCACCTTGTTCGAACGTCGTGTGGGCGACGATCTATCGAACTCCTATGGATCTCCTTCAACTCTCTAGAACTATCAAGTATTGATATTCTTGTCTTATGTTTTATGAAGGCCATGTAGTGCTTTTATAGGCTACGTAGGGGATCATAAGGAGGTGGAATATTGGGCTTCCAATATTGAAGATTAAATTGAGCCCAATGCTCAAGTCCATTAATCATTATCAATATTAATTAATTTATTTTCCACTATATAAATTAATTGCACTCCCAATATTAAACCATATTATATCAAATAATATTTCTCCGGTAGTATTATTTATTCCGTGTATTTAAGATTTAAATATCCATGAATAAATTTATTTATTGCTCAATAAATTATATTCATCTCTTGTATCCGAGACTAGTACCATTCAACCTTAATTATTGTGCGGAACAAATCCACTCATGAGGTTTACACAATAATTCCTTATGAACTCATCTCGGGGATATTATCAACCCTTCCGGGATACACTTTCCCGTCAAGTATTCACGGCATGTCATATATAAAATATAGCGACCCAACTTAACCGGTAATTAACCCAATAATTAAATCGGTTAATTCCTTTGGAAAATCAAAGTCTCTAATATTAAATATATACACCCGCAATAGTATCGGGGATTAAGAATAAAATACTCTGAGATTTAAATTGATTATCCAAGGCAATCCTAATCAATAAATCTCAAGCGATCCGCCCAATACACCAAGTGTACAAGTGTGATAAAATAATTAAGATAAATTATTTTCTCTCTCACACAACGACTATACCGATGGATTGGTCCATGTCCATCTAGGTCGTGAGCAACTGTTCGATTAAATACGAGTAACCGATAGTATGATCTTCTGTGTGCCCATGCAACACCATACTAACTACAACGTATAAAATCCAGGACTATATTTTGCATAATTAATTAATAATAATTAAATTCAAATAATTGTTTATTAATTAAATAGGTTAAATGCTATGACCGGGAGTTTACCGATACTTAAATCTAGACATTAAATACATAACTCCAACACTTCCCACATATTCCTTGCACTAACTTGAACGTCGGGGTGGGCGACGATCCTCCAAGCTTCCATGGATCACCTTCTCTCTCTACTTTCTCTCTCTAGAATTATGTTATGAATAATTCATGTCTTGAGACTTATGAAAGAAGAGAAGACCATAGGAGTGCTTTTATAGGCTACGTAAGGGGACCTTAAGGAAGTAGAATTTTGGGCTTCCCATAAATTAATTAAATTGAGCCTAAACCCAAATCTATTAATTAATTCATGAATTATATATTACCTTCATTATATAAATATAATTGCACTCCCAATATTTACCATATTATATCAAAATAATATTCTTCCGGTAGTATTATTTATTCCGCATGTTTAAGATATAAATGTCCATGAATAAATTATATTTATTGCTAATATTATTTATTCATCTCTTATAATTCCGAGAATAGTACCACTCAACTTTATTATCATGCGGATCAAATCCACTTGCAAGGTTTACATGATAATCCTTATGAGCTCATCTCGAGGACATTATCAACCCTTTCGAGGACATGCTTTCCCGTCAAGAATTCACAGCATGTCATACATAAAATACAGTGACCCAACTTTACCGGTAATTGACCGGTTATTCTAATCAGTCAATTCCTTTGGAAAATCAAAGTCACTAATATTATATGCACACACTCGCAATAATATCAGGGATTAAGAATAAAATACACTGAGACTTAAATCGATTATCGCAGGCAATCCTAATCGATAAATCTCAAGCGGTCCGCCCAATACACCAAGTGTACAAGTATGATAAAATAATTAAGACAAATTATTTTCTCACTCATACAACGACTATACCGATGGATTGGTCCTTGTCCATCTAGGTCGTGACCAACTGTTCGATTATATACGAGTAACCGATAGTATGATCTTCCGTGTGACGTCGCACACCATACTAACTACAACGTGTATAATCTAGGACTATGGTTTGCATTAAATGCAAATGATTGTTTATTATTAAATAGGATAAATGCTTTAGACGGAGTTCAGATGTTACTTAAATCTAGACATTAAGTATACAACTCCATCAATCTCCCACTTATACTAAGGTCTAGTCGCCCATACCATCCACGTGCCTACTTAACGCTTTCGCTCGCGGGGCCTTAGTGAACGAGTACTCTAGGGTGTCCCCTGATGTTATCTAAGTAACGACTATATCGCCTTGCGATATCTCGAATCAGGTGGTACTTGCTCTATGTGTTATCTTCACACTATGGACTCGTGGTTCCTTTGTTTGTCACTGCACCGCTATTGTCACAATAGCATTGGGCAAACAAGGTACCACATCTAAGTCCTGGAGGAATCTCCGGAGTCACACCGATCCTTTAGCTGCCTCAAAGGCCGCTACCTATTCGGTTTCCGTGGTAGAGTCCGTAATGCACTGCATTACACTCTTCAGAATTACTTACAACTGTCTACATCAATTAATCCAAAATCCGTCAGTATAGCAAGCCACGTGGTGTGGACGTTTACTACACTAAGAGACTTTTATAATTGACTCCCAGTTACAAGATCCATTCGATTCTCGTAGATCAAGACGCGGAGAATCATAAGTGAAACTCGAAGTTTCTAACCAGTGATTCACCATGCGAACGACTCTATCTCTCATAAATGAGGGAGCCGAGCAGACAATCGACCCATCTATCAAAGAATGGTACGAAGGTCTCTAATTTGTGTCATCCACATGACCAAGTGGCTTTGGCTCCATTCCACTCCCCGGGGTGAGAATGAGTCGACTTGAAGTCAGTTTCAGAAAGACAAATTAGGCATTGTTTGATAAACTTGATCAATGTTTCTTGTAAAAGGAATTACAAGAATTCTCCTCCAATGACATGTCTATACGAACTTCGAAAGCTCATAAATGTCACCAAGAGAACAGTAATGGAGACCATGGGAATGTTTCCATCCCCTCTCCCACTTAGATTTTTATAACAAAGGGATACGCTATCTAATGCATAATTAAACACATAAGCATGCATGCAAGTAATAAAGCACATATCACATAGTCAAATAATGCTAGAAAATTATTTTCCCGACTATCATGGCTTTATTCCTTCTTCATATGCATCTTCTAGTCTTCAGTCTTCGTTCTTGAATGCTCCATGTGACGAGAATATTAATCCCAATATTTAAATCTATTTATTTTTAATAAATCCAAAAGTTACTTAATTCGAAAATTAAGTCAATCGAATAAATCAAAAATAAAATTAAATATTATTAATATTTTTTATTTATTTATTTTCCTATCTAATTCTATTAAATCTTTAGAATAATCTATCCAAGTAAAACTTGGAATATTCTAGAAGACTTCTATAATAGAATAAGGAAATAAAATAAATTAGGACTCTTCTACTTTCCAAGATTAATTAATTTCCATTACTATGAAAATTCCCATAAAATAGGAATAATCAATTAGGAAATAAATTAATCCTAAATTAACTTTTATTCCTTACCAATTCTATTAAATCTCTAGGATCCTATTCCAAGTAGAACTCGGAATACTCTAGAAGACTTCCATAATAGAATAAGGAAATAAAATAAATTCCAATTAATTCTTTTCCTAATCCATGAGAATTCCTAAAATAGGAAAACTCAATTAGGAAAACTGAATTAAATAGGAAAGTAAATCTTTGGTAGGAGTAGCATGGGTTGGGGATCCCCACACCACCCCCACCGCCGACCACCACCATCACCGGGCACCACCACCGCCGCCCCCTTAGCCACGCGCCACCATCCCCGGTGGCCGGCGTGGCCGGAAGCCCTAGCGGGCAGCCCCATGGCGGGGTCGATCGATCCTCATGGGGATCGATCATGGGGATGATCGACCCCCCCGGTTTTTCGTCCACTTCGTCTTCTTCGTCACACGAGTTCTCCGGCGGTCGTCTCGGCATCGATCCAACGTAAATAAATTACAAGAATTTAAATTACACTATCCGGTATCGATTCTATACATGAAATCGACCCTATACATTTTCCGGAAAACATAGAACGTAATAATAAAACCTAAATTCGGTCAACCCCCGAATTTTTACTATTACAAACATTCAACCACATAAAACGAATCTCGACATGTCCGAGAGTTTAATAAACGAATAATCATGATAATTAATTAACACAATAATTAATTCCAACCATGATAGCCGGAAATCCCTGCAAGGTAGAACAATAATCGAACATATACATGAACACGAAACCAAAACGCTCTGATACCATTTGCTGGGATTCGATATCCCGGGCTATCAAAATTAATGCGGAACCGATAACCCGACCGAAACCCCGTCGCCGGAAACCAAGAACGCGAACCACGCGCGAAGCCGGGCTCGACAAGAGCATCGCCGCGGGATGAACCCGCGGCTAAACCCTAGCCGAACCCCATCGCGGCTGGGGTTCGCGATCGCCGTGCATGGCGATCGCTGGGGCTGCATGGGGCAGCCCCCGACGGTGAGTCCGGCGACTCACCGCCACCGCCAGGAGGGGCGGTCAGCCTCCAGCTGACCACCGCGGCAACAGCCGCGGTTTACCCCCGGCGATCGATCGCTTGATCGATCGCCCGCCTCGGCCCAGCCGAGGCGCCTTCTCGCGCACGCCGCCGTGGAGGCGGCGGGGATCCGCCACGGCACCAGCCCGTGGCATCCCCAGCGATCGACCCTAGGTCGATCGCATGCCCCGACGTCCAGCCGGGGCTTCCTTGCGCGGCACACCGGCGGTCGAAACCCTAGGGTTCGACCGCCCCTCGTTCGATCCCCACGGGGATCCGACGATCCCCGTATCTAGGTCTCGATGTTTTCCCGGATCGTCTTGTTCATGTATATATCACAATTATTACGAACAAATAATCATAGAGGGGTTTATGATTATATTACCTCGATTCGTTGTACGGAGAAACGAAATCAAACGTTGATGACCTTGCGATCTTCCTACGTATTCCTTGCACCTTGTTCGAACGTCGTGTGGGCGACGATCTATCGAACTCCTATGGATCTCCTTCAACTCTCTAGAACTATCAAGTATTGATATTCTTGTCTTATGTTTTATGAAGGCCATGTAGTGCTTTTATAGGCTACGTAGGGGATCATAAGGAGGTGGAATATTGGGCTTCCAATATTGAAGATTAAATTGAGCCCAATGCTCAAGTCCATTAATCCTTATCAATATTAATTAATTTATTTTCCACTATATAAATTAATTGCACTCCCAATATTAAACCATATTATATCAAATAATATTTCTCCGGTAGTATTATTTATTCCGTGTATTTAAGATTTAAATATCCATGAATAAATTTATTTATTGCTCAATAAATTATATTCATCTCTTGTATCCGAGACTAGTACCATTCAACCTTAATTATTGTGCGGAACAAATCCACTCATGAGGTTTACACAATAATTCCTTATGAACTCATCTCGGGGATATTATCAACCCTTCCGGGATACACTTTCCCGTCAAGTATTCACGGCATGTCATATATAAAATATAGCGACCCAACTTAACCGGTAATTAACCCAATAATTAAATCGGTTAATTCCTTTGTAAAATCAAAGTCTCTAATATTAAATATATACACCCGCAATAGTATCGGGGATTAAGAATAAAATACTCTGAGATTTAAATTGATTATCCAAGGCAATCCTAATCAATAAATCTCAAGCGATCCGCCCAATACACCAAGTGTACAAGTGTGATAAAATAATTAAGATAAATTATTTTCTCTCTCACACAACGACTATACCGATGGATTGGTCCATGTCCATCTAGGTCGTGAGCAACTGTTCGATTAAATACGAGTAACCGATAGTATGATCTTCTGTGTGCCCATGCAACACCATACTAACTACAACGTATAAAATCCAGGACTATATTTTGCATAATTAATTAATAATAATAATTAAATTCAAATAATTGTTTATTAATTAAATAGGTTAAATGCTATGACCGGGAGTTTACCGATACTTAAATCTAGACATTAAATACATAACTCCAACACTTCCCACATATTCCTTGCACTAACTTGAACGTCGGGGTGGGCGACGATCCTCCAAGCTTCCATGGATCACCTTCTCTCTCTACTTTCTCTCTCTAGAATTATGTTATGAATAATTCATGTCTTGAGACTTATGAAAGAAGAGAAGACCATAGGAGTGCTTTTATAGGCTACGTAAGGGGACCTTAAGGAAGTAGAATTTTGGGCTTCCCATAAATTAATTAAATTGAGCCTAAACCCAAATCTATTAATTAATTCATGAATTATATATTACCTCCATTATATAAATATAATTGCACTCCCAATATTTACCATATTATATCAAAATAATATTCTTCCGGTAGTATTATTTATTCCGCATGTTTAAGATATAAATGTCCATGAATAAATTATATTTATTGCTAATATTATTTATTCATCTCTTATAATTCCGAGAATAGTACCACTCAACTTTATTATCATGCGGATCAAATCCACTTGCAAGGTTTACATGATAATCCTTATGAGCTCATCTCGAGGACATTATCAACCCTTTCGAGGACATGCTTTCCCGTCAAGAATTCACAGCATGTCATACATAAAATACAGTGACCCAACTTTACCGGTAATTGACCGGTTATTCTAATCAGTCAATTCCTTTGGAAAATCAAAGTCACTAATATTATATGCACACACTCGCAATAATATCAGGGATTAAGAATAAAATACACTGAGACTTAAATCGATTATCGCAGGCAATCCTAATCGATAAATCTCAAGCGGTCCGCCCAATACACCAAGTGTACAAGTATGATAAAATAATTAAGACAAATTATTTTCTCACTCATACAACGACTATACCGATGGATTGGTCCTTGTCCATCTAGGTCGTGACCAACTGTTCGATTATATACGAGTAACCGATAGTATGATCTTCCGTGTGACGTCGCACACCATACTAACTACAACGTGTATAATCTAGGACTATGGTTTGCATTAAATGCAAATGATTGTTTATTATTAAATAGGATAAATGCTTTAGACGGAGTTCAGATGTTACTTAAATCTAGACATTAAGTATACAACTCCATCAATCTCCCACTTATACTAAGGTCTAGTTGCCCATACCATCCACATGCCTACTTAACGCTTTCGCTCGCGGGGCCTTAGTGAACGAGTACTCTAGGGTGTCCCCTGATGTTATCTAAGTACCGACTATATCGCCTTGCGATATCTCGAATCAGGTGGTACTTGCTCTATGTGTTATCTTCACACTATGGACTCGTGGTTCCTTTGTTTGTCACTGCACCGCTATTGTCACAATAGCATTGGGCAAACAAGGTACCACATCTAAGTCCTGGAGGAATCTCCGGAGTCACACCGATCCTTTAGCTGCCTCAAAGGCCGCTACCTATTCGGTTTCCGTGGTAGAGTCCGTAATGCACTGCATTACACTCTTCAGAATTACTTACAACTGTCTACATCAATTAATCCAAAATCCGTCAGTATAGCAAGCCACGTGGTGTGGACGTTTACTACACTAAGAGACTTTTATAATTGACTCCCAGTTACAAGATCCATTCGATTCTCGTAGATCAAGACGCGGAGAATCATAAGTGAAACTCGAAGTTTCTAACCAGTGATTCACCATGCGAACGACTCTATCTCTCATAAATGAGGGAGCCGAGCAGACAATCGACCCATCTATCAAAGAATGGTACGAAGGTCTCTAATTTGTGTCATCCACATGACCAAGTGGCTTTGGCTCCATTCCACTCCCCGGGGTGAGAATGAGTCGACTTGAAGTCAGTTTCAGAAAGACAAATTAGGCATTGTTTGATAAACTTGATCAATGTTTCTTGTAAAAGGAATTACAAGAATTCTCCTCCAATGACATGTCTATACGAACTTCGAAAGCTCATAAATGTCACCAAGAGAACAGTAATGGAGACCATGGGAATGTTTCCATCCCCTCTCCCACTTAGATTTTTATAACAAAGGGATACGCTATCTAATGCATAATTAAACACATAAGCATGCATGCAAGTAATAAAGCACATATCACATAGTCAAATAATGCTAGAAAATTATTTTCCCGACTATCATGGCTTTATTCCTTCTTCATATGCATCTTCTAGTCTTCAGTCTTCGTTCTTGAATGCTCCATGTGACGAGAATATTAATCCCAATATTTAAATCTATTTATTTTTAATAAATCCAAAAGTTACTTAATTCGAAAATTAAGTCAATCGAATAAATCAAAAATAAAATTAAATATTATTAATATTTTTTATTTATTTATTTTCCTATCTAATTCTATTAAATCTTTAGAATAATCTATCCAAGTAAAACTTGGAATATTCTAGAAGACTTCTATAATAGAATAAGGAAATAAAATAAATTAGGACTCTTCTACTTTCCAAGATTAATTAATTTCCATTACTATGAAAATTCCCATAAAATAGGAATAATCAATTAGGAAATAAATTAATCCTAAATTAACTTTTATTCCTTACCAATTCTATTAAATCTCTAGGATCCTATTCCAAGTAGAACTCGGAATACTCTAGAAGACTTCCATAATAGAATAAGGAAATAAAATAAATTCCAATTAATTCTTTTCCTAATCCATGAGAATTCCTAAAATAGGAAAACTCAATTAGGAAAACTGAATTAAATAGGAAAGTAAATCTTTGGTAGGAGTAGCATGGGTTGGGGATCCCCACACCACCCCCACCGCCGACCACCACCATCACCGGGCACCACCACCGCCGCCCCCTTAGCCACGCGCCACCATCCCCGGTGGCCGGCGTGGCCGGAAGCCCTAGCGGGCAGCCCCATGGCGGGGTCGATCGATCCTCATGGGGATCGATCATGGGGATGATCGACCCCCCCGGTTTTTCGTCCACTTCGTCTTCTTCGTCACACGAGTTCTCCGGCGGTCGTCTCGGCATCGATCCAACGTAAATAAATTACAAGAATTTAAATTACACTATCCGGTATCGATTCTATACATGAAATCGACCCTATACATTTTCCGGAAAACATAGAACGTAATAATAAAACCTAAATTCGGTCAACCCCCGAATTTTTACTATTACAAACATTCAACCACATAAAACGAATCTCGACATGTCCGAGAGTTTAATAAACGAATAATCATGATAATTAATTAACACAATAATTAATTCCAACCATGATAGCCGGAAATCCCTGCAAGGTAGAACAATAATCGAACATATACATGAACACGAAACCAAAACGCTCTGATACCATTTGCTGGGATTCGATATCCCGGGCTATCAAAATTAATGCGGAACCGATAACCCGACCGAAACCCCGTCGCCGGAAACCAAGAACGCGAACCACGCGCGAAGCCGGGCTCGACAAGAGCATCGCCGCGGGATGAACCCGCGGCTAAACCCTAGCCGAACCCCATCGCGGCTGGGGTTCGCGATCGCCGTGCATGGCGATCGCTGGGGCTGCATGGGGCAGCCCCCGACGGTGAGTCCGGCGACTCACCGCCACCGCCAGGAGGGGCGGTCAGCCTCCAGCTGACCACCGCGGCAACAGCCGCGGTTTACCCCCGGCGATCGATTATCGTTTACTCATTATCGTTTTCACCATTCCCATAAGAGTCCTTTCCCTTCTTTTTGACACACCATTCCTTGGAGGAATAAATGGTACAGTCAGTTGGGAGTCAATCCCATTCTCTGATCAGTATGTCTTGAATTCTCCAGACAAGTATATGCCTCTACGATCAGATCGTAGGCATTTAATGGATTTACCATGAAGGTTCTCCACAAGAGCTTTGTACTCCTTGAACTAGTCAAAGTACTTGCTTTCGCGGCGCATCAGGTATCTAAATCCATGTCTCGAGTAATCATCGAAAGATGAAGTACTCGTACCCTCCTCTTGCCTGAGAAGACATAGGTCCGCATACTTCAGAGTAAATCAAATCCAATACTTGTCCGTATCTATAGCTTTTCTCCTTAAAAGGTTACTTGGTCATTTATTACCATCCAAAATCGATTCATAGGTAGGAAGGTCCTCTCCTTCATCACCACTGATTAAACCATCAGTTAATCAACCTTTGAATCCCATTTGGATTAATATGACCTAGCTTAAGATACCACAATTATAATTGATTCATCCTAGAAAGTTCATTTCTCTTATTGGTGTTAGATAATGTGTTACTAGTTTGGGTTCGTTGCATCGTGGTAGACTCATGATTTAATATTTAAAACTTGTTGACCGATGTGCCAGAACAGATATTGTCATCTGTTCTTCTTATAATCATCGAATGATCAGAAGAACTAGAATATCCATTTCAATAGAAAATGAAATCAAATTCTTTCTAATTCTAGGCACATGAAGACAATGTATAAAATCCTTTCATTACTTCAAAAGTAAATGAATCTCTCCCACTGCAACAGCCGCCACCTTCGCAGCATTGCCCATGTAGATGGTGATCTTTTCCTTTCTAAGTCGCCAGGTTTCCTGGAACCCTTTGCATACAAATGCAAAACATGATCAGTGGCCTCCTAATCTACACACCAGGTGCTGGTAGATATCACCACTGAAAATGTATCATCGACTAAGGAAAAATTCACACCTTGTTTTTATGAGAGGAAAATCAGACTTCCACTGGCCAGACTGCTTGTAACGGAAGCATTTGCCTTGCGGCTTGCATATCCCATCTCGTGGTCCAAAAACTAGGATCACTGGGTTTCCGTATCTTGCTTCTTCTTTTCCATTTACCCGTCCATATGTTCAAAACCATTTCTTGACACGGGAGGACAAAGAACACGAAGTACATACTTGTACTTCTCAGCAGTTAGGACATTGTCCAGATTTCGATTCCAATAAACATTCTAAGGGTCATTGAGTATAAATGCCTTATCGTATATCACATAGTGGGGCAAAGTCATTTCTAACCTATAACCACGTTAATTGCTTTTTGCTTGTTTTACGTGCTTTATTATTATGCTTAAGTGTTTATGCATGTTATCCCTTATCGTAAAATACTAAGTGGGAGAGGGATTGGAAACAATCCCGCGGTCTCCATTCTCTGTTTTAAATGTGATGTGTATTGACTTACGAGTTGGCTTTAGTGTCATCCTCCCTATCGGATAAAGTCGATACACGGATATCACTGGATCAAAATTCGAATTAAAATTCCACTTATAAAATTGAACAATTATATTTCTCAAAAGCAATGCCTAATCTGTCTTTTCAAAGACTAATTTCAACTCGACTCATTCTCACCCCGGGGAGTGGAATGGAGCCAAAGCGCTTGGTTATGTCGATGACACAGATTAGAGACTTTCGAGTCATTCGATGACTAGACCGATTGTCTGATTGGCTCCCTCACCTAGTGAGAGATAGGGCTCAATTGCATGATTGATCGCTGGTTAGAAACTTCGAGTTTCACTTACGAGATATCAAGCTTTGATTAATAAAAATTGTGAAATTTAATAAATGTAAGAGTCAATTAACAAAGCTGTTTGTTTTAGTAAACGTCCACACTATCGTGGCTTGCTAAATGGAAACGGTGCTTTGGGTTAATTAAGACTCTATGACATTTAAATAAATGGGATTCAATTAATAAAGTTGTTTGTTTTAGTAAACGTCCACACTAACGTGGCTTGCTAAATAGAAACGGAACTTTGGGATTAATTGAGGCTCGACAGTTATAGAAAATCGTGGAGGACCGCATGTCAACGTAAACGTCCACATGAACGTGGCTTGCGGTGGATATGTAGTTCCCGAGCGGTTGACTTAGTACTGAGAAATGGTACACACTTAGGTACGCTTTATAGTATCCTCCCCATCGGAGTCACTGCTATAATGATGTACGACCGAAGTAAAAATCCAATTGTAAAATCGTTTGGATTAGTATACGTCCACAAGAACGTGGCATGCTAGTCTGATGGGATTTTGGAAATGATTGGTAGTTTAATGATATTATTTGAGGGAAATGATATCGAATTAAACTCATTGTTTGTTTTATATGGTATTATTCCCATTAAAAGTCAACAAACTCACTGAACCTGTTTGTATGGATTAAAGAAGAAACTTGGACATTATCCTAACTGCAGAGGAGTACAAATATGTACTCCAAGTCAATTAACCTGCTGAACCAAATGATGCTTCCACTACTGAGGAAAGGAAGCTCATTGGAAATGGATCAAGGCTATGAGATGACGCGGAGCAACATTGTGACTTTCATGTCAAATGTGCTGCGACATCGGGATCATGTCATGACCATTACCTATGATATGACGCTTAACCTCAAGAAGTTTTGGTTATCAGGACAGGACAGCCGGGCAAAGTGAAATGAGGCAACTCATGACAACCATCATTTCGGAAAGAACGCTCGTGAGGGATCACGTTCTTAGAATGATGGGCTATCTTTGTGAGATAGAGATTCTAGGATCAGTTATCGATGGGGTAACCCAAGTCGATATTGTGCTCCAGTCTCTGCCGAGAAGTTTTGAGCAGTTCCGCCTGAACTATAACATGAATAAGGGGTCTTATTCATTGGCGGAGCTCCTGATTGAACTTCTAGCGGCTGAGAGAATCTTTAAGGGTCCTCAAAGCACTTGTGGCTGAGAAATTGGCTCTTCCTAGGCCTTCGGGCGGCAAAAGGAAGAAGAAACAAATACGGAAACCCAGTGGGCCTAATATATCTGGACCACGGAATGGGAAAAGCAAGCCCAAGGGGTAAGTGCTTCCGTTGTAAGCAGTTTGGATACTGGGGGTTTTAATTATCCTCTCAAGCAACAAGAAGTTGACTCTTCCTTAGTCACCGAAACATGTTTAGTGGTGTTATCTACCAGTACCTGGTGTGTGGATACGGGAACCACTAATCATGTCTGCACCTAAATGCAGGGGTTCCAGGAAACCCGGAGACTTAGAAAGGAAGAAGTTATAACCTACATAGGCAATAATGTTAAGGTAACAGCCATTGCAGCGGGAGATGTTAAATGGTTTTAAAACGTAGGATTTTAGTTCTAATAAATTGTCTTTATGTGCCGGCATTTAGAAAGAATTTTCATTTCGGATTTCTAAATTGGCTTAGAATGGATATTCCGTTTCTTCTGATAGTTTCATACTTTTCAGAGTAGGAAACGGGGATATTATCTATTCTGGTACATTGATAGACAATTTAATACTAAATCCGTGTTCTTCCACAATGCAACAGACCGGAGCTAATAACACATTGTCGAACCCAATAAGAGTAAAGATCTTTCTAGGATGAATCAAATGTACTTATGGCATCTTAGGCTAAATCATTTTAACTTAAGTACGATTCAAAGGATGAAAGCTGATGGACCACTCAGCTAGGTTGAAGGAAAGGACCTTCCAACCTTCGAATCATACTTGGAAGTTTTAATGACCGAGCAACCCTTTACGGTTAAAGGGAAAAGATCCAAGAAAGTACTAGAGTTGATTCGCTCTGATATATGCAAACCTCTTTGAGGAGTAAGGCATACTTATCAGGAAATGGGATTAACTCCCAACAGACTACACCATTTATGCCTCGGCAAAATAATGTGTTGTAAAGAAGGAATAGGACTCTTATAGATATGGGAAAATAGACAATAAGTTATTCGGAGTTACCTAATTCGGTTTTGGGATATGCCTTGGAAACAGCGGCGTTTATCCTGAACTTGATTCCTTTGGAAACTTGTACAGATATTCGGCTGTTTATAGGATACCCTAAGAAAACGAATTGAGATATGTAATATAGTCCAAAGGACCAGGTATTCGTTGATTGCATCAACGTTCGGTTCTTAGACATGGACTATATATGCAAGAATCACAAGCCAAGAGTAGAGTAATACTTAATGTGCTTAGAGGGACTGATCAAGACTTAGAACCAGCCTAACTGAGTAGTTCACTACTATAATCTTTAGTCACTAAAGATACATCGGAGCGTCGTCGTAGTGGGAGGGTTGTTAAACAACCCAACAGGTTCATGTTTATAGGTGAGTCTTCGGACTTGTTACCTGGAGAACATGAAGCCGAACCCTGGATCTATGACGAGACGCTGAAAGATCAAGATGCTCAGTCTTGGCAAAAGTCGATCAGGATTCTTTTGTCTTCACATGGAAGATGGAAGTCAAGACAGATTTCCTAAATCGAAGTCTTGACGGGGCCATCTGTGTGGGACAGCCAGAGAGATTCATCGAAAAGAGCCAAGAGCATTCGGTAAGCAAGCTTAATCAATCTTAGGATTGAAGGAAGCTTCAAGATCTTGGACACATGCGGACCTATGAGAAAATCCATTTCATGGATTCATTCAAGGCATGTTTAGGTCCTGAGTGTAATAAAGAAGTGACAGAAAAGATGTGGTGTTTTCTCATTCTTTATGTAGACGACATCCTTCTAAATTGGAAACAATATGAAAGATGTTATCGGACATAAAGGGATGTTTGTCCGAGTAATTCAATGTAAGAGACTTAGGAGAAGTCGGGAATGTTCTTGGGATCAAAGTAATAAATGATCGCCAGAAAAGAACATAGAACTTATCTCGAGCCTCATACATAAATACAATTCTTACTCGTTGCAGCATACAGAATTCCAAGAAAGGTCTTCACCTTTTAAATGTGGAATTCGTCTATCTAAAGTTTTGTGTCCGACACAATAAAGGAGATAGATGAAGAGTAAGCAGTTCCCTGCACCTTAATGGTGGGAAGCTTAATGTATGTAATGCTATGCACGAGACTGATATCTACTATGCCGTGGGCATGGTGGTGAGATATCATAGTAATTCTGGAAAGGATCACTCGACTGATGTAAAGAACATGTTTAGGTTCCTGCAGAGGACCAGGAATTATGTTCTGAGTTACAAAGCAGTCAAGTTGTTTCTTTTGGATTACATAGAATTGGATTTCCAAATCAAACAGGGACAGTCGAAAGTCGAAGTCAGGCTATGTGTTCTCACTGTGAAGTGGAGCAGTCACATGGAAGAATGTAAAGCAGCGATGCATTACGGACTCTACCATGGAAACTGAAAGGATAACGGCCTCTGAGGCAGTTAAAAGGTCAGTGTGGCTCCAGAACTTCCTAAGGGACTTAGATGTGGTTTCTAGTTTACCCAAAGCTATTTTGAATAGCGGTATTGGCAAACTTGAAATGCCACGAGTCCACAGTGGGAGATAACACGTAGAGCGCAAGTACCACCTGATTCGAGAGATCGTCTAGTAAGACGATGCAGCTGTCACCTAGATAGCATCGAGAGGATTGCCTGGTAAACCCGTTCACAGAGGCACTTCCAGCGAAAGCGTTGGGTAGGCGTGATGAGGTTATGGGAATCTGATGTTTGGGAGAGGGCGACTAGACTTTTAGTATAAGTGGGAGATTGATGGAGTTGTATTCTAAATGTCTAGTTTAGTGCAAATACGGAACTCCTTATCTATACCTTAATTCGAGATATGATTCAAGCATGATTGCATTTAATGCAATAGTCCTTGATGTATACGTTGTAGACAGTATGGCGTGAGGAGACATGCGGAAGATCATACTGTCGGTTACTCGTATACTATCGAACAGTAGCTCACGACTTAGATGGACAGGGACAATCCATCGGTACGTCGTAGTGTGACTGGTAGATAGTCGGTCTTGACTATCATGTTACACTCGTACACTTGGTGTATTGAGCAGGACCACGGGAGGGCGTTCGATTTATACTAATCGGAGTAATCGAACTAGACCTCAGATATTACGGATATGTGAGTTCTTAATCCCTATATAATTATAGGTGTGTGTGTCCAATGCTCGGTTCTTTGATGTGCCAATGAGTGAGATTAATTGATTAGTCAATATTCTCGGTAGATTGGGAATCGGCATTGTACACACGGCATGCTATAGATTATAGACAGGAAATCGTGTCCCATTTATTGGGTTGATGATGTCCCCGAGATGAGCTCATAAAGTTTATCATGTAAACCCTGCAGGTGGATTCGTTCCACATGATAATAAGGATGAGTGGTACTAGTCTCGGATAATAAAAATGAATTAATTTAATTATTAGTAATTAATTAATTCATGGACATGCGATATCTTAAACACGGGGAAATATCACATATGTAATACGACGGGAAAATTATTGACGGAATAATTTGAATTAATTAATTGGGAAATCATTTATAATTTTATAGTGGAATTAATTATAAATAAAATTGTGGAATTTAATTAAGGTTTTCCTTTTGGGACACCAAGTTAATTAAATTGCAATTTAAGCCTAATTAATTAATTGCCTATGGGTCCCTAGTGTGGCCTATATAAATCCCTCATCTCTCTTCTCTAAACCTAAAGAACGCCGCTATTTTATTTTTGCGGAGAAAAATTAATTGTTAGCGCAATAATTTTTCTGTGAAAATAAATAGACTATCGCAATTATATTTTTCTGTAGAAATAAAAAGCTAGCGCAAATATATTTCTGAGACAGAAACTTATTTTTCCTACGCTGGGGTTTGAGAGAGAAGAAGAAGAGAAACTCCAAGCGGATCGATGCCCACACATCGGCTGGAGCAAGAGGGCTAGGATACACGCTAGAAGACTCGAGGTCTCTGTCAATTCGGCTTCTCCGAATCACGCATCAAAGGTAAAGAATCGAAAACCCTATTCCGCATCTTATTCGATTCTTCTCATACGTAATGATATAACGAACCACCGATCGTGTTCGATGGCTTGGGTTTCGATGGTCTCGGACTGCTGGGCGTTCTCCGATCGCCGGAACAGTAGTCGGATCGAGAAAAACGGCCAGAAAAGCCCGAACAGCCGCGACCCGCTGCTGGAACAGCGACGCTGTCGGCCGACATGTGTAACTGTCGGCCGACACAGCCCTGTCGGACGACACCCTCCTGGTGTCGGGCGACAGACAGGGCAGAAGCCCTCGGTTTTGCGCGGTTGTGCCTCGTGCATGATGGCTGGGCGTAAACCGGGTCTGGGGCTTCGTGCTGAGTGTAGTAGGGACGCCGGGGGTCGACTGGGCTTGTCCGGATGTTCGAATGGTCGAACGGACTTGTCCCGGGTAGTCGATTTCCAACAGTCCGGATTCTATCCTTTATCTAGAAAGGTTTGCCTTAGTTGTATTATCTTCCAAATTCAATTCTTAGGTGGGAAGGTCCATTCCTTCAAATTATAATTGATTAAATAAATTTCGACCTTTGAATCTTATTTGAATAAATACTACTGAGCATAAGAATTCACAAGTATAATGATTTAATAAAGAAATGCATTCAACAAGTAAAACAAGTTATAGAACGGTTTGTTGCATCGTGGTAGACCTAGGATTCATAAATCATATATTGCTATCTAATGTATCGGAATAGATAATACCAGTATTTCTTATCAAAATTATCAAATGATTAAAGAAATAAAATATCCATTCATTAATAATAGAAAACCAGAACAAAGTTCTTTCTAAAATAAAGGGTACATAAAGCAATAATCTTGAAATGAAATCCTATAGCTACTAAAAGCAGATAAATGTCTTCCACTGCAACAACTGCCTCCTCTACAGCTTTGCGCATGTAGACTTGAACTCTTCTTCTCTAAGCCGTCGGGTTTTCTGGAACCCCTGCATTAAAATGCACATACCGTCAGTGGTTCCATATCTACACACCAGAATTCTGGTAGATAAAACCGCTGACAATTTTTTATGGCTAAAGAAAAATTCATACCTCTGAGAGGAAATTCAGACTTACAGTGCCCAGACTTATTGCATCGGAAGCATTTGCCCTTAGGCTTGCCAGCCCCTACTCGTGGTCCATTCCTCTTGGCACCACTGGGTTTCCAGGCTTGCTTCCTTTTCTTGCCCCTACGTCCAACAGGCTTCGAGCCCTTGGACTTGGTAGCTACAAGCGCTTGAGACTTGCCCTTCTTGTAGATCCCCTCTGCCGCCTTCAGTTCAGTCAGGAGTTGCGCAAGAGTATCAGATAATTTACCCATATTATAACTCATGCGGAACTTCTCAAAACTAGGGGTCAGAGACTGGAGTATGATGTCGACTTGCGTCTAAGCATCAATCGAGGCTCCTAGGATCTCAAGCTCATTCAACAAACTCATCATCTTGAGAACGTGCTCCCCAACGGGAGTTCCTTCAGACTGAGTAGTTGACATGAGGACTCTCATGGCTTCTTGCCTAGCCGCACGATCTTGATGTCCAAACATCTCCTTGAGGTTGAACAACATGTCATCGGCGGTGGCCATCGACTCATGTTGGGTTTGGAGTACATTTGACATTGAAGCCAAAATATGGCACCTAGCCATTTACTCAGCCTTTTTCCACCTCCTATATGCCACCTTTTCCTCATCAGTTGAGACATCCGTGGGTTCGGCAGGGCATGGATCATAGAGTACAAACTTGTACTCCTCCGCAGTCAAGACAATGTCCAAATTTCTTCTCTAATCGATATAATTGGGGCCGGTGAATTTATTCTCCTTGAGTATCGCAGAAAGTGGATTCATAGCTATTCTCTAAACCTATAAGCACATATAAACAAACAATCAATTTAATACAGATATTATCTCCCTCAAAGAATATCATTAAATTACTAATTACATCTAAAATCCCATCAGATATGGTAAGCCACGATAGTGTGGACGTTACCTACCCAAATGATTTCGTAATTAGATTTGCTTTGGTCGTACATCATTATAGCGTTACTTCGATGGGAAGAATACTATAAAGCGTACCTAAGTGTAAACCATTACTCAGTACTAAGAAGATTGTTGGAGACTCGTATATTACCGCAAGCCACGATAGTGTGGACGTTTACGTTAACATACGGTTCCTTCACTCCCTTCTATAATTGTCTACATCAATTGATCCAAAATCCCATTCAGTGTAGCAAGCCACGATAGTGTGGACGTTTACTTCACCAAAAGATTTTTACAATTGACTCCCAATTACATGATCCATTCGATTTTGTAAATCAAGACGCGGAGAATCATAAGTGAAACTCGAAGTTTCTAACCAGTGATTCACCATGCGAACAACCCTATCTCTCATAAAATGAAGGAGCCGAGCAGACAATCGATCCATTTCAAGAAATGGTACGAAGGTCTCTAATTTGTGTCATCCACATGACCAAGTGGCTTTGGCTCCATTCCACTCCCCGGGGTGAGAATGAGTCGACTTGACATCAGTTTCAGAAAGACAAATTAGGCATTTTTTGATAAACTTAATCAATGTTTCTTGTAAAAGGAATTACAAGAATTCTCCTCCAATGACTCGTCTATACGAACTTCGAAAGCTCATAAGGCCGATTATTATGGCCTTAAGTGTTCTCCAATGCACGTCTCTTGGATCTCGTTGCTCGTCTCGGTCTCGGTCCACCACCGACTCGCTCGAGGGTCAAGAGACGAACTCCTCCCACTGGAGCCTCGTCTCGAGCCTCGTTGAGTCGCTCGTGGGGTCGAACGAACCCCAGCCCCGCTTCTGCCCGTCGCGAACACGGGGTGTGTTCGATGGCTGCCCGGTGCCGGTTCGTTTCCTCGACTCTCGTTTCTCCGGGTTTTGATCTCGTCTCGATCCACCAAAAATAGCAAGAAAAATTACAAGAATAAATCTACTAAATCCGGCATCGATCCTATACAGGGTGATCGATCCTATACATGCCCGGAAAAACAACGGAAAAAAATAAATAAACCTAACGACTCAACCCGTCGTTTTTATCTATTACAAACAAGCAACATTTCCAAAACAAAACAATCTCGACAAGCCCGAGAGTTTAACAAACCACAACAAAATTATCATACAACATCCCAT
The DNA here is from genome assembly GCA_954870475.1 of Euphrasia confusa. Lineage (NCBI taxonomy): Eukaryota > Viridiplantae > Streptophyta > Magnoliopsida > Lamiales > Orobanchaceae > Euphrasia > Euphrasia confusa. The sequence goes on along the minus strand of OX940950.1, from coordinate 40,208,279 downwards.
AATGTTGGCCATAATAATCGGGTTCATCCTGCATCACAAACGTACGAACAATACAACAAACCGATAAACCGGCTCTGATACCAATTGTTGGAAATCGACTACCCGGGACAAGTCCGTTCGACCATTCGAACATCCGGACAAGCCCAGTCGACCCCCGGCGTCCCTACTACACTCAGCACGAAGCCCCAGACCCGGTTTACGCCCAGCCATCATGCACGAGGCACAACCGCGCAAAACCGAGGGCTTCTGCCCTGTCTGTCGCCCGACACCAGGAGGGTGTCGTCCGACAGGGCTGTGTCGGCCGACAGTTACACATGTCGGCCGACAGCGTCGCTGTTCCAGCAGCGGGTCGCGGCTGTTCGGGCTTTTCTGGCCGTTTTTCTCGATCCGACTACTGTTCCGGCGATCGGAGAACGCCCAGCAGTCCGAGACCATCGAAACCCAAGCCATCGAACACGATCGGTGGTTCGTTATATCATTACGTACGAGAAGAATCAAATAAGATGCGGAATAGGGTTTTCGATTCTTTACCTTTGATGCGTGATTCGGAGAAGCCGAATTGACAGAGACCTCGAGTCTTCTAGCGTGTATCCTAGCCCTCTTGCTCCAGCCGATGTGTGGGCATCGATCCGCTTGGAGTTTCTCTTCTTCTTCTCTCTCAAACCCCAGCGTAGGAAAAATAAGTTTCTGTCTCAGAAATATATTTGCGCTAGCTTTTTATTTCTACAGAAAAATATAATTGCGATAGTCTATTTATTTTCACAGAAAAATTATTGCGCTAACAATTAATTTTTCTCCGCAAAAATAAAATAGCGGCGTTCTTTAGGTTTAGAGAAGAGAGATGAGGGATTTATATAGGCCACACTAGGGACCCATAGGCAATTAATTAATTAGGCTTAAATTGCAATTTAATTAACTTGGTGTCCCAAAAGGAAAACCTTAATTAAATTCCACAATTTTATTTATAATTAATTCCACTATAAAATTATAAATGATTTCCCAATTAATTAATTCAAATTATTCCGTCAATAATTTTCCCGTCGTATTACATATGTGATATTTCCCCGTGTTTAAGATATCGCATGTCCATGAATTAATTAATTACTAATAATTAAATTAATTCATTTCTTATTATCCGAGACTAGTACCACTCATCCTTATTATCATGTGGAACGAATCCACCTGCAGGGTTTACATGATAAACTTTATGAGCTCATCTCGGGGACATCATCAACCCAATAAATGGGACACGGTTTCCTGTCTATAATCTATAGCATGCCGTGTGTACAATGCCGATTCCCAATCTACCGAGAATATTGACTAATCAATTAATCTCACTCATTGGCACATCAAAGAACCGAGCATTGGACACACGCACCTATAATTATATAGGGATTAAGAACTCACATATCCGTAATATCTGAGGTCTAGTTCGATTACTCCGATTAGTATAAATCGAACGCCCTCCCGTGGTCCTGCTCAATACACCAAGTGTACGAGTGTAACATGATAGTCAAGACCGACTATCTACCAGTCACACTACGACGTACCGATGGATTGTCCCTGTCCATCTAAGTCGTGAGCTACTGTTCGATAGTATACGAGTAACCGACAGTATGATCTTCCGCATGTCTCCTCACGCCATACTGTCTACAACGTATACATCAAGGACTATTGCATTAAATGCAATCATGCTTGAATCATATCTCGAATTAAGGTATAGATAAGGAGTTCCGTATTTGCACTAAACTAGACATTTAGAATACAACTCCATCACGGACAAGTATTGTAATTGATTAAATACTGATATATGCAGACATATGTGTACTTAGAAAAAGTGTGAGTGATTCTTTCAAAGAATACTCAAAGATAGATTAGAGTACTTGATGTGCCATAAAAGCAAAGTGTTTTGACGAGTCAAATGACACAAAGTCATTATGGGGAACATTCAAAGTATATCCATTAGAATCCTGCGATTTGATCGCGGAGGCAAGTACCTATCTAAGTAACAATAGCATGATCAAAGAATGGGATTGAAACCCAAATGACACCATACACTCGCGTGTAGAAATGGTGTGTCAAGAATAAGAAATGGAATTCTAATAGTAAAAGGATAAGTTGTTCGGAACTACCTATGTTCTATGGATATTTCTGGAAAAACAACGGCACATTCAAATGTGGGTTTAAGATATCCTAGAAGAACAAAAGATTGTGTGTTCGATAGTACTATGAACCAGAAGGACGTTATCGCCCGGTTCTTAGAGGAAGACTATTAGATGAACCACAAAGCCCGAATTGACGTAATACTTTGGAATGAGAGAAAGAACAAAGACTGGAAACCAGCTAAACCGAGTAGTGATACACCGCTAACTGCACCTACTGTTATTACTGTTTATACACCGGAACGCCGTTGTAGTGGGAGGTTGTTAACAACCAAAGATGTTCATAAGACTAGAAGAGTTTTGAACTCTGGATCTGGTAAACATGAAATCGATCCCTGGATCTACATAGAGGCAGTACTAGTTCGAAATGTGTCTTCTTAGAGAGCAATAAGGATTATTGCTAAGAGACAAGATCATTTAGAGTAAAAGCTTAGTTAATCCATTTATGGATTGAAACAAAGCTGAGAATCGTGGAACTTGCGAATTGATGAGATAGTCCGTTTGATGGATTCATCAAAAGGCATAAACGAGTAAGGTGTATTAAAAACATAATGGAAACAAAGTGGTGTTTCTCGGAACTTTATGTAGATGATATGTTATCATTGGCAACAATGTAGAGATATTGTCAGACATAAAATGATAGTTGTCTAAATAAATCGAGACAGAAGATTGAGAAGAAGTTAGAACATGTTCTTGAGGTCTTTTATCTCAAGATAAGAACATTGTACTTCTCCTAGATATCTTATGCGATTATGGTTCGTTTTAAACATGCATAATTCCGAGAAAGGTTGTCGCCTTTCAGACACGGAATGCATCTGTCTAAAGATATGTGTTTTGAACACTTAAAAAGGATAAACGCAGAGAGAGCAGTTTCCTACACTTTGAGTGTGGAAAGCTCAATAAATGCGATGTTGAAAAACGAGAACCTAATATCAACTATGCGGATGCTGTAAAAGATATTCGGATGTTGTAAAAGTACTTTCGAAGTACTGGATTACGGAGCAACACGAATTCTTCTTGGATTACATTTTCTCAGATCTCAAATCATATCAGGACCAGTGTAAGTCGATATCAGGATGTGTGTTCACTTTTGAAACAGGTGGAACCTTAAGATGAAAGAGTGATAAGCATGATGCTTCTCGGAATTTTCATAACCGAATAACAGCCTCAGAGGCAGCGGAAATTTTGGTTGGGCTCCAGGATAACCTCTGGACTTGGATATGATTCGTAGTTCACCAAAGGCTATGAATAGCGGTGCATGGAAAACTGGAAGAAGTCATAAGTACAAAGTGAGGATAACACATAGAGCGCTAGTACTACCTGATACGAGTCATCGTCTAGTGAGACGACGCTGTAGTCACCAAGATAACTTCAGGTCGGCAACCTAGATTGCTCATTCACATGGTACTTCTTGGAAGTACAGTTTAAGCACGTGATAGGTATGGAAGTCGGGAGTTTGGAGGAAATGACTAGACCTTAGTATAAGTGGGAGATTGTTGGAGTTGTATACTTAATGTCTAGATTTAAGTAACCTAAACTCCCGATCATAGCATTTAATCTATTTAATTAAATAAACAATTGTTTGCATTTAATTATTATATGCAGATTATAGTCCTAGATTATATACGTTGTAGTTAGTATGGTGTGCGTCGTCACACGGAAGATCATACTATCGGTTACTCGTATTTAATCGAACAGTAGCTCCCGACATAGATGGACACGGACCAAGCCATTAGTATAGTCGTTGTATGAGGGAGAAAATAATCGGTCTTGATTATTTTATCATACACTTGGTGTATTGGGCGGATCGCTTGAGATTTATCGATTAGGATTGCCTTAGATAATCGATTTAAATCTCAGTGTATTTTATTCTTAATCCCCGATATTATTGCGGGTGTGTATATTTAATATTAGTGACTTTGATTTTCCAAAGGAATTAACCAATTAGAATATTTGGTTTATTACCGGTAAAGTTGGGTCACGGTATTTTATATATGACACGCCGTGAATTCTTGACGGGAATGTGTATCCCGATAAGGGTTGATAATACCCCGAGATGAGTTCATAAGGAATTATTATGTAAACCTCATGAGTGGATTTGTTCCGCATAATAATTAAGGTTGAATAGTACTATTCTCGGATACAAGAGATGAATAAATTAATTAGCAATAAATTAATTTTATTCATGGATATTTATATCTTAAATACATGGAATAAATAATACTACCGGAGAGAATATTATTTGATATAATATGGTTTAATATTGGGAGTGCAATTAATTTTATATAGTGGAAAATAAAATTAATTAATATTAATGGGATTAATAGATTTGGGCTTGAGCTCAATTTAATAATTAATATTGGAAGCCCAATATTCCACCTCCTTTAGATCCCCTACGTAGCCTATAAAAGCACTACATGACCTTCATAAATCATAAGACAAGAATATCATACTTGATATTCTAGAGAGAAAGAGATCCATAGAGTTCGGAGGATTGTCGCTCACACGACGTTCGAACGAGGTGCAAGGAATACGTAGGAAGATCCGAAGGTCTTCAAATCAATCTCGTTTCTCCGCACAACGAGATCGAAGGTAAAATCATAAAACCCCTTGTATGATTTTATGTGAATTAATCGTAGAACATACATGAACGAAAATTCGGGAAACGTATGAACTTCGGTGACGAGGATTCGAGACCCCCGGCGAAGCTCAAGACAAACCCTCGGCTGGGAGCCGAGGGGTGGCGGTCGGCCTAGGGCACGACCGCCGGCGTGCATGAGGGAGGCCCCGGCTGGAGCCGGGGCGAGCGATCGACCGTGAGGTCGATCGCGGGGCTGCCGCGGGCTGGTGCCGCGGCTGGCGCCCCTCCTTGTTGGAGTTGTATACTTAATGTCTGTTGGAGTTTTGTACTTAATGTCTAGATTTAAGTATCGGTAAACTCCCTATCATAGCATTTAACCTATTTAATTAATAAACAATTATTTGCATTTAATTAAATATGCAAAATATAGTTCTGGATTTTATACGTTGTAGTTAGTATGGTGTTGCATGGGCACACAGAAGATCATACTATCGGTTACTCGTATTTAATCGAACAGTTGCTCACGACCTAGATGGACACGAACTAATCCATCGGTATAGTCGTTGTGTGAGAGAGAAAATAATTTATCTTAATTATTTTATCACACTTGTACACTTGGTGTATTGGGCGGATCAGCTTGAGATTCATCGATTAGGATTGCCGGCGATAATCGATTTGAGTCTCAGTGTATTTTATTCTTAATCCCCGATATTATTGCGGGTGTGTATATTTAATATAAGTGACTTTGATTTACCAAAGGAATTAACCGATTTAATTATTGGGTTAATTACCGGTTAAGTTGGGTCACTATATTTTATATATGGCATGCCGTGAATACTTGACGGGAAAGTGTATCCCGTAAGGGTTGATAATATCCCCGAGATGAGTTCATAAGGAATTATTATGTAAACCCTGCAGGTGGATTTAATCCGCATAATAATTAAGGTTGAATGGTACTAGTCTCGGATATAAGAGATGAATATTATTTATTGAGCAATAAATAAATTTATTCATGGATATTTAAATCTTAAATACACGGAATATATAATACTACCGGAGAAATATTATTTGATATAATATGGAATAATATTGGGAGTGCAATTTTATTTATATAGTGGAAAATAAATAAAATTTAATATTGATAAGGATTAATGGATTTGGGTTGGACCCAATTTAATCTTCAATATTTAGAAGCCCAATATTTATTCTCCTTATGATCCCCTACGTAGCCTATATAAGCACTACATGGTCTTCACTTTTCATAACAATTAATTGACCTACGCCAATCATAAAGTCTTGAGAGTGAGGAAGATCCATAGGAGTTCGATAGATCGTCGCCCACACGACGTTCGAACGGAGTGCAAGGAATACGTGGGAAGATCGCAAGGTCATCAAAGGTGTTTGATTTCGTTTCTCCGCACAACGAATCGAAGGTAAAATCATAAACCCTCTTTTATGATTTCGTGTGAATTAATCGTAGTATATACATGAACACACGATCCGGGTAAACGTACGAACTTCGGGGACGGGGATTCGAGATCCCCGGCGAAGATCGAAGAACCCTCGGCTTGGAGCCGAGGAGGCGATCGAACCCTAGGGTTCGATCGCGGCGCGCGGACGAGGGAGCCCCGGCTGGACCGCCGGGGCAAGCGATCGACCTTGAGTCGATCGCGGGGAGACCGCCGTGGGCTGGTGCCACGGCAGCTGGTCCCCCCAGCCACCTCGACCGGCGGCTATGCGCGACGGAGGAGCCCCGGCTGGAGCCGGGGCATGCGATCGACCGTGAGGTCGATCGCGGGGAAAGCCGCGGCTGGAGCCGCGGCAGGTCAGCTGGGGGCTGACCGCCCCTCCTCCGGCGATGGTGGTGAGTCGCCGGACTCACCACCGGGGGCTGCTGGGCAGCCCCAGCGATCGCAAGTGCGCGATCGCGAGCCCCTCGCGGCGGGGGCTCGGCTAGGGTTTTGCCGCGGCTTGTCCGCGGTAGACCTCTCGTCGGGCCCGGCTCCGTCATACGGTGGTTCGCGTTCATGGATCCGACTCGCGGGAGAAAATCGGCTGGGGGCGGGCTGCGTGTTTTCGGGCGCGTAGTCTCCAAAGGTCGGACTCCTGCGGATGAGTCGGGGATCCAATCTCCGGCGATGAAGGATTTCGTTCGGGTTATTTTTCCGCAAATTTTAATAGCCCGGGATATCGATTTCCAACAAATGGTATCAGAGAGTTTGGTTTCGTGTTCATGTATATGCTCGATTATTGTTCTACCTTGCAGGATCTCCGGCTATCATGGTTGGATTTAATTAATTATTGTTTATTAATTAATTATCATGATTATTAAACTCTCGGACATGTCGAGATTCGTTTTGTGTGGATGAATGTTTGTAATAGTAAAAATTCGGGGGTTGACCGAATTTAGGATTTATTATTACGTTCTTTATTTTCCGGAAAATGTATAGGGTCGATTTCATGTATAGAATCGATACCGGATAATTGTAATTTAAATTTTGTAATTTTAATTACGTTGGTTCGATGATGAGACGATCGCCGGAAGACGAAGACGTGTGACGAAGACGAAGAGGACGAAAAACCGGGGGGGTCGATCAACCCCATGATCGATCCCCATGAGGATCGATCGACCCCATCCCGGGGGCTGCCCGCTAGGGCTTCTAGCCACGCCGGCCACCGGTGGTGGTGGCGCGTGGGCTGGGGGCGGCGGTGGTGGTGGTCCCGGGCGGTGGAGGTCGACGGTGGGGATGGCGTGGGATCTCCTAATCTCATGCTATTCCTACCAAGATCCACTTTCCCAATTAATTCGTTTTTTTTCTATTTGAGTACTTTCTTGGAAACTCTCATGGTTTAGGAAAAGAATTAATTTAAATTAATTTTATTTTCTATTGATTTATTTCCTTCATGGAAATATTCATAGATTAGAAATTTAATTAATTTAGTACTAAATTTATTTTTCCTATTTGATTATTCCTACTCTTGGGAATATTCATGGATTAGGAATAAAAATAAATTTGGAAAGAAGTAAGTCCTAATTTATTTTTCCTTGTTCTATTATAGATAACTTCTAGAGTATTCCAAATTTTATTTGGATAGATTATTCTAGAGTTTTAATAGAACTAGATAGGAAAATAAATAAATAAAAATATTAATAATATTTAATTTTATTTTTGATATATTCGATTGACTTAATTTTCGAATTAAGTAACTTTTGGATTAATTGAAAATAAATAGATTTAAATATTAGAGATTAATATTCTCGTCACATGGAGCATTCAAGAACGAAGACTGAAGACTAGAAGATGCTACGGAGATGGAATAAAGCCATGATAGTCGGAAAATAATTTTCTAGCATTATTTTGACTATGTGATACTATGTGCTTTATTGCTTGTATGCATGCTATATGTGTTTATTTTTATGCACTAGATAGCGTATCCCTATTATTATAAAAAGCTAAGTGGGAGAGGGGATGGAAACATTCCCATGGTCTCCATTACTGTTCTCTTGGTGACTCTTATGGACTTTCGAAGTTCGTATAGACGAGTCATTGGAGGAGAATTCTTGTAATTCCTTTTACAAGAAACATTGATCAAATTTATCAAACAATGCCTAATTTGTCTTTCTGAAACTGACTTCAAGTCGACTCATTCTCACCCCGGGGAGTGGAATGGAGCCAGAGCCACTTGGTCATGTAGAGGACACAAATTAGAGACTTCCGTGCCATTCTTTGATAGATGGGTCGCTTGTCTGCTCGGCTCCCTCATTTATGAGAGATAGGGTCGTTCGCATGGCGAATCACTGGTTAGAAACTTCGAGTTTCACTTATGATTCTCCACGTCTTGATTTACGAGATTAAATGGATCAAGTAATTGGGAGTCAATTATAAAAGTCTCTTAGTGTAGTAAACGTCCACACCACGTGGCTTGCTATGCTGACGGACTTTGGATTAATTGATGTAGACAGTTGTAAGTAATTATGAAGAGTTGTGAAGTTATCGTAAACGTCCACACCACGTGGCTTGCGGTGATGTAGCGATTCCAAGTAATTTACTTTGGTACTGAGTAATGGTTTACACTTAGATACGCCTTATAGTATTCCTCCCCACGAGGTTCCGCTATAAGCGATGTATGACCAAAGAAAATCTAATTGCTAAATCATTTGGGTGGGTAAACGTCCACACCACGTGGCTTGCCTTACCTGATGGGATTTTAGATGTGATTAGTAATTTAATGATGTTATTCCAGGGAGATAACGTCGGATATTAAATTAATTGTTTGTTTAAATGTGCTTATAGGTTTAGAGAATTGCTATGAATCCACTTTTGTTGATACTTGAGGAAATTAACGCATTGGTTCCATACTGTATTGAATGGAAAGAAGAGTTAGACATTGCTCAGACTGCAAAGGAGTACAAAGATGTACTCAGTGAAACTTGTCCTCCTGGACTCACCATTAACTCAACTGAGGAGGAGTTTTTTTTGACTTTGAAAAATGGGGTAGTGCTCGTGCATTAGCCACTAATCATGATGTCATGCTCAAACTCAAGTTGTTGTTTGGACATGATGAGAAGGCTAGAAAAGAGGCGATGAGGATACTCATAAAGATCTGTTACTTCGATAAAACACTTGATCATGTTTTTGAGATGATGGATCTTTTAGACGAGTTGAAACAATCGCGAGCTCTTATAGTCAAAGCCAAAGGTTTCGAACCTAAAGGCAAAGGAAAGGAGAAGAAGACAAGGGGGTCCGGTGGTCCTAAGGGACTTGGACCAAAGGGTGGGATAAAGAAGCCTTCTGGCAAATATCCCCAAGGGAAGCAGTCTGAGTACTGGGGGTCTACATCTTGTCCTCTCAAAGGTACGGATTTTTTCTTTAGTCGTAAAACATAGTCAGCGGTATTATCTACCAGAGTTCTGGTGTGTAGATATGGAACCACTGACGGTATGTGCATTCTAAATGCAGGGGTTCCAGAAAACCCAGCGACTTAGATAAGAAGAGTTCGAGTCCACTTGGGCAGAGCTGTTGAGGAAGCAGCAGTTGCAGTGGAAGACATTTATCTTTTTGATAGTTATAGGATTTCATTTCAAGTTTATTGCTTTGTACCTTTTATTCTAGAAAAGAACTTTTGTTCTGGTTTTCTATTATTAATGGATATTTTATTTCTTTAATCATTTGATGATTTAGATAAGAAATAATGGTGATATCTATTCTGGTACATTAGATAGCAATATGTGAATGATGAATCCTTAGTCTACCACAATGCAACAAACCGTTATGTATAACTTGTTTTACTTATTGGATGTATTTCTTTATCGATCATTGTACTTGTGAATTCTTGAACTTGGTAGTATCTATTCAAAAGGGATTCAAAAGGTCGAAATTGATTTGATCAATTATAGTTGGAGGAATGGACCTCTCGACCTAAGAATCGATCTTGAAAGATGATACAACTAAGTTAACCTTTCTGGATAAAGGATGGAATTCGGACAAGTATAGAAAATGATTGATGATTAATGCGGTATGTGTAATTAGAGAAGGTACGAGTCATTCTTTCAAGAATACTCGAAAATGGATTAGACTGCTTGTTGTGCCATAAAAGCGGAGTGTTTTTAACACAAGGCCATTATGGGGAACCCTCAAAGTATATCCATTGAAAGCCTGCGGCTTGTTCGCGGAGGCTATCACCTATCTAATTAACACATAGCATAAATCAAAGATTGAGATTAAATCTCAAACGACTACGCCATACACTGTAAGTGTAGACATGGTGTGTCAGGAATAAGAAATGGGATTCCAATGGTAAAGGAACAAGTTTGTTCGGAACTACCTGTGTTCTATGGATAATTCTGGATACAACAACATATTGAATATGGTTGTAGAATATCCTAGATGAACAAGTAATTGTATGTTCAAATAGTACCACGGACCAGAAGGGTGTCTTCGCCCGGTTCTTGAAGAAGACTATTAGATGAGCTACAAATGCCCTAACGAACAAAGGTACTTTATAATGAGGAGAAAGAGTAGACTGAGAACCAGCGTAACCGAGTAGTAGTACACCACTAACTGCACCTAATGTTATTACTGTTATACACCGGAACGCCATTGCAGTGGGAGGTTGTTAAGCAACCAGAGATGTTCATAAGACTGGAGGAGTTTCAAACTCTGGATCTAGTAGACATGAAATCGATCCCTAATTCTGCATGGAGGGCAGTACTAAACTAAATGTGCCTGCTTGGAACAATAAGGATTATTGTTAAGAGGCTAGATCATTTAGAGTACAAGCTTAGTAAATTCATTTATGGATTGAATTAAAGCTATGAATCGTGGAACTTGCAAATTGATGAGATAGTCCATTGTATGGATTCATCAAGAAGCATAGACAAGATTGGTGTATTGGAGACGTAATGGAAACAAGGTGGTGTTTCTCGGGATTTTATGTACATAACACTTCATCATTGGCAACAATGTAAAAGCATTATCAGACATAAAATAGAGGTTGTCTAAGTAAATCGAAATATAAGATTAAGATGAAGTTGGGTCATGTTCTTAGAAATCTTTCGATCTCTAGATAAGAACATTTGTACTTCTCTTTAGATATCTTATACGATTATGGTTTGTTTTAAACATGCACTATTCTGAGAAAGGTTATTGCCTTTCGAGAACAGAATGCATCTATCTAAGGTATGTGTCTTGAACACATGAAGGAGATAAATATAGACAAAGCAGATTCTTTACACTTCGAGTGTAAAGGACTTTGTAAATGCGGTGCTATAAAACAAGAACCTGATATCAACTATGCGGTTAGCGTAGTGGGAGGATATCAAAGTAATCTGGATAAGAGATGTTCGAATGCTGTAAAAGTACTTGGAAGTACAGGATTACTGGCAATACGAAATCTTCTTAGATTACGCTTTCTCAGATAAAAATCAGAGAATGGACCAGTGTAAGTCGATATCAGGCTATGTGTTCACTTTTAGAAGAGGTGGAACCTAAGGAAGAAAGAGTGATAAGCGTGAAGCTTCTCGGACTCTATCATAAACCGAATAGCAGCCTAAGAGGCAGCGGAAGTTTTGGTTAGGTTCCGGAATGACCTCTGAACTTGGATATGACTCTTTGTTCACCAAAGGCTATGTACATAGCGGTGCATGGTTGTTGGAGTTGTGTACTTAATGTCTAGATTTAAGTAACGGTAAACTCCCGATCATAGCATTTAATCTATTTAATTAATAAACAATTATTTGCATTTAATGCAAATCATGGTTCTGGATTTTATACGTTGTAGTTAGTATGGTGCTGCATGGGCGCACAGAAGATCATACTATCGGTTACTCGTATTTAATCGAACAGTTGCTCACGACCTAGATGGACACGAACTGATCCATCGGTATAGTCGTTGTGTGAGAGAGAAAATAATTTATCTTAATTATTTTATCACACTTGTACACTTGGTGTATTGGGCGGATCAATTGAGACTCATCAATTAGGATTGCTCGGCGATAATTGATTTGAGACTCGGAGTATTTTATTCTTAATCCCTGAAACAATTGCGGGTGTGTATATTTAATATAAGTGACTTTGATTTACCAAAGGAATTAACCGGTTTGATAATTGGGTTAATTACCGGTTAAGTTGGGTCACTATATTTTGTATATGGCATGCCGTGAATTCTTGAAGGAGCAGTGTATCCCGGAAGGGTTGATAATATCCCCGAGATGAGTTCATAAGGAATTATTGTGTAAACCTCATGAGTGGATTCGTTCCGCACAATAATTAAGGTTGAATGGTACTAGTCTCGGATTCAAGAGATGAATATAATTTATTGGGCAATAAATAAATTTATTCATGGATATTTAAATCTTAAATACACGGAATAAATAATACTAAGATGGAGAAATATTATTTGATATAATATGGAATAATATTGGGAGTGCAATTTTATTTATATAGTGGAAAATAAATAAAATTAATATTGATAAGAATTAATAGATTTGGGTTGGACCCAATTTAATTTTCAATATTGAAGCCCAATATTTATTCTCCTTATGATCCCCTTCGTAGCCTATATAAGCACTACATGGTCTTCACTTTTCATTAACCTACGTTACGCCAATCATAAAGTTCTGAGAGTGAGGAAGATCCATAGGAATCCGATAGATCGTCGCCCACACGACGTTCGGACGAAGTGCAAGGAATACGCGGGAAGATCACAAGGTCGTCAACCGAATTCGTTTCTCCGTACAACGATTCGAGGTAATAATCGAGAACCCCCTTCTATGATTATTTGTGCGTTGAATAATTGTGATGTATACATGAACGACGCGATCCGGGAAAACGACGATCATCGCGGACGGGGATTCGAGATCCCCGGCGAAGATCGAAGGGGGCGGTCGAAACCCTAGGGTTCGACCGCCGTGCGCGCGCGACGAGGGGCGAGCCCCGGCTGGACGCCGGGGCATGCGATCGACTTCAGTCGATCGCTGGGGTGCCACGGGCTGGTGCCGTGGCGGACCCCAGCCGCCCTCGACGGCGGCGTGCGCTCGAAGGGGGCCCCGGCTGAAGCCGGGGCGAGCGATCGACTCGGAAGTCGATCGCTAGGGCAGCCGCGGCTAGGCCGCGGCAGGTCAGCTGGGCTGACCGCCCTCCCCTCGATGGCGGAGGCGGTGAGTCGCCGGACTCACCGCCAGGGGCTGTTCCGAACAGCCCCGCGGGGATGCCTCGCATCCCCGGCGATCGCCATGCACGGCGATCGCGAGCCCGGGCGTGGGCGTGGCTAGGGTTTAGTCGCGGGTTCTCCCGCGGCGACGCCTTGGTCATGCTCTAGCTCGTCCGTGGTTCGCGTTCGTAGATCCGACTCGTGGGAGAAAATCGGCTGGGGGCGGGCTGCGTGTCTTCGGGCGCGTAGTCTCCAAAGGTCGGACTCCTACGGAGAGAATATTATTTGATATAATATGGTTTAATATTTATATCTTAAATACATGGAATAAATAATACTACCGGAGAGAATATTATTTGATATAATATGGTTTAATATTGGGAGTGCAATTAATTTTATATAGTGGAAAATAAAATTAATTAATATTAATGGGATTAATAGATTTGGGCTTGAGCTCAATTTAATAATTAATATTGGAAGCCCAATATTCCACCTCCTTTAGATCCCCTACGTAGCCTATAAAAGCACTACATGACCTTCATAAATCATAAGACAAGAATATCATACTTGATATTCTAGAGAGAAAGAGATCCATAGAGTTCGGAGGATTGTCGCTCACACGACGTTCGAACGAGGTGCAAGGAATACGTAGGAAGATCCGAAGGTCTTCAAATCAATCTCGTTTCTCCGCACAACGAGATCGAAGGTAAAATCATAAAACCCCTTGTATGATTTTATGTGAATTAATCGTAGAACATACATGAACGAAAATTCGGGAAACGTATGAACTTCGGTGACGGGGATTCGAGACCCCCGGCGAAGCTCAAGACAAACCCTCGGCTGGGAGCCGAGGGGTGGCGGTCGGCCTAGGGCACGACCGCCGGCGTGCATGAGGGAGGCCCCGGCTGGAGCCGGGGCGAGCGATCGACCGTGAGGTCGATCGCGGGGCTGCCGCGGGCTGGTGCCGCGGCTGGCGCCCCTCCTTGTTGGAGTTGTATACTTAATGTCTGTTGGAGTTGTGTACTTAATGTCTAGATTTAAGTATCGGTAAACTCCCTATCATAGCATTTAACCTATTTAATTAATAAACAATTATTTGCATTTAATTAAATATGCAAAATATAGTTCTGGATTTTATACGTTGTAGTTAGTATGGTGTTGCATGGGCACACAGAAGATCATACTATCGGTTACTCGTATTTAATCGAACAGTTGCTCACGACCTAGATGGACACGAACTAATCCATCGGTATAGTCGTTGTGTGAGAGAGAAAATAATTTATCTTAATTATTTTATCACACTTGTACACTTGGTGTATTGGGCGGATCAGCTTGAGATTCATCGATTAGGATTGCCGGCGATAATCGATTTGAGTCTCAGTGTATTTTATTCTTAATCCCCAATATTATTGCGGGTGTGTATATTTAATATAAGTGACTTTGATTTACCAAAGGAATTAACCGATTTAATTATTGGGTTAATTACCGGTTAAGTTGGGTCACTATATTTTATATATGGCATGCCGTGAATACTTGACGGGAAAGTGTATCCCGTAAGGGTTGATAATATCCCCGAGATGAGTTCATAAGGAATTATTATGTAAACCCTGCAGGTGGATTTAATCCGCATAATAATTAAGGTTGAATGGTACTAGTCTCGGATATAAGAGATGAATAATATTTATTGAGCAATAAATAAATTTATTCATGGATATTTAAATCTTAAATACACGGAATATATAATACTACCGGAGAAATATTATTTGATATAATATGGAATAATATTGGGAGTGCAATTTTATTTATATAGTGGAAAATAAATAAAATTTAATATTGATAAGGATTAATGGATTTGGGTTGGACCCAATTTAATCTTCAATATTTAGAAGCCCAATATTTATTCTCCTTATGATCCCCTACGTAGCCTATATAAGCACTACATGGTCTTCACTTTTCATAACAATTAATTGACCTACGCCAATCATAAAGTCTTGAGAGTGAGGAAGATCCATAGGAGTTCGATAGATCGTCGCCCACACGACGTTCGAACGGAGTGCAAGGAATACGTGGGAAGATCGCAAGGTCATCAAAGGTGTTTGATTTCGTTTCTCCGCACAACGAATCGAAGGTAAAATCATAAACCCTCTTTTATGATTTCGTGTGAATTAATCGTAGTATATACATGAACACACGATCCGGGTAAACGTACGAACTTCGGGGACGGGGATTCGAGATCCCCGGCGAAGATCGAAGAACCCTCGGCTTGGAGCCGAGGAGGCGATCGAACCCTAGGGTTCGATCGCGGCGCGCGGACGAGGGAGCCCCGGCTGGACCGCCGGGGCAAGCGATCGACCTTGAGTCGATCGCGGGGAGACCGCCGTGGGCTGGTGCCACGGCAGCTGGTCCCCCCAGCCACCTCGACCGGCGGCTATGCGCGACGGAGGAGCCCCGGCTGGAGCCGGGGCATGCGATCGACCGTGAGGTCGATCGCGGGGAAAGCCGCGGCTGGAGCCGCGGCGGGTCAGCTGGGGGCTGACCGCCCCTCCTCCGGCGATGGTGGTGAGTCGCCGGACTCACCACCGGGGGCTGCTGGGCAGCCCCAGCGATCGCAAGTGCGCGATCGCGAGCCCCTCGCGGCGGGGGCTCGGCTAGGGTTTTGCCGCGGCTTGTCCGCGGTAGACCTCTCGTCGGGCCCGGCTCCGTCGTACGGTGGTTCGCGTTCATGGATCCGACTCGCGGGAGAAAATCGGCTGGGGGCGGGCTGCGTGTTTTCGGGCGCGTAGTCTCCAAAGGTCGGACTCCTGCGGATGAGTCGGGGATCCAATCTCCGGCGATGAAGGATTTCGTTCGGGTTATTTTTCCGCAAATTTTAATAGCCCGGGATATCGATTTCCAACAATGTCTAGATTTAAGTAACGGAAACTCCCGGTCATGATATTTAATCTATTTAATTAAATAAACAATTGTTTGCTTTTAATTATTTTATAATTAAATATATGCAGAATATAGTCCTGTATTCTATGCGTTGTAGTTAGTATGGTGTGCGTCGTCACACGGAAGATCATACTATCGGTTACTCGTATTTAATCGAACAGTTGCTCACGACCTAGATGGACACAGACCAAGCCATCGGTATAGTCGTTGTATGAGGGAGAAAATAATCTGTCTTGATTATTTTATCATACTTGTACACTTGGTGTATTGGGCGGATCGCTTGAGATTCATCGATTAGGATTGCCTCTGATAATCGATTTAAATCTCAGAGTATTTTATTCTTAATCCCCGATATTATTGCGGGTGTGTATATTTAATATTAGTGACTTTGATTTTCCAAAGGAATTGACCGGTTTGAATATTGGGTCAATTACCGGTAAAGTTGGATCACTATATTTTATATATGACATGCCGTGAATTCTTGAACGGAAAGTGCCCGTAAGGGTTGATAATATCCCCGAGATGAGTTCATAAGGAATTATTATGTAAACCTCATGAGTTGATTTGTTCCGCATAATAATTAAGGTTGAATGATACTATTCTCGGATACAAGAGATGAATAAATTAATTAGCAATAAATTTATTTTATTCATGGATATTTATATCTTAAATACACGGAATAAATAATACTACCAGAGAGAATATTATTTGATATAATATTGTTTAATATTGGGAGTGCAATTAATTTTATATAGTGGAAAATAAAATTAATTAATATTAATGGGATTAATAGATTTGGGCTTGGGCTCAATTTAATCATTAATATTAGAAGCCCAATATTCCACCTCCTTTAGATCCCCTACGTAGCCTATAAAAGCACTACATGGTCTTCACAATTCAAGACACATCATAAGAATATCATACTTGATATTCTAGAGAGTTTGTGAAGGAGATCCATAGGAGTTCGGAGGATCGTTGCCCACACGACGTTCGAACGAGGTGCAAGGAATACGTAGGAAGATTCAAAGGTCTTCAAATCATCTTGTTTCTCCGCACAACAAGATCGAAGGTAAAATAATGTAAACTCCCTTGTATGATTTTATGTGAAATTAATCGTAGAACATACATGAACGAAGATCCGGGAAAACGACGAACTTCGGGGACGGGGATTCGAGATCCCCGGCGAAGATCGAAGGAAGCCCTCGGCTAGGAGCCGAGGGTGACGGTCGGCTGGACGTCGGGGCGAGCGATCGACCGTGAGGTCGATCGCTAGGGCAGCCGCGGCTGGAGCCGCGGCGGGTGCGCTGGGCGCACCGCCCTCCCTCGATGGTGACGGCGGTGAGTCGCCGGACTCACCGCCGGGGGCTGTTCCGAACAGCCCCGGGGGATGCACGCGCATCCCCGGCGATCGCCATGCACGGCGATCGCGAACCCCATACGGGGTTCGATTAGGGTTTCTAGCCGCGGGTTTATCCCGCGGCGGTGATACTCTCGTCGAGCCCGGTTCGTTGGTGTTCGTGATCGGTTTCCGGCGATGGGATTTTGATCGTTTTATCATGTATGTTTTCGATTATTGTTCTACCTTGCAGATATTTCCGACTATCATGGTTTAATAATTTCGTTAATTATTTTATCATGATTATTCGTTTATTAAACTCTCGGACATGTCGAGATTCGTTTTGTGTGGATGAATGCTTGTAATAGTAAAAATTCGGGGGTTGACCGAATTTAGATTTATTATTATTGTTCTATGTTTTCCGGAAATTGTATAGGGTCGATTTCATGTATAGAATCGATACCGGAATTGTAATTTAATTTTTGTAATTAATTTTACGTTGGTTCGATGATTGGAACGATCGCCGGAGAACGAGTGTGACGAAGAAGACGAAGAGGACGAAAGATCGGGGATCGATGGATGATCGATCCCGAGATCGATCGACCAAGAGGGAGAGGGCTCGCGCCCTCGGCTGGGGCTGCCGCCGGCTTGGTGGTGGCCGGTCGGCTGGGTGGCGGCGGCGATTCCCCTCTCCGGTGGCCGGTCGATGGTGGGGGGTGGTGCGGGGATCCCCACCCCGTGCTACTCCTACCAAGATTCACTTTCCTAATTGATTCGGTTTTCCTATTTTGAGTATTCCTAAGTTTGGGAACTCTCATGGAATAAGAAAAGAATTAATTGAAATTAATTTATTTCCTTATTGAGTGTTCTTATTTATGGGAACTCTCATGGATAAGGAAAAGAATTAATTTGGAATTAATTTATTTCCTAATTGATTATTCTTATTTATGGAAATTTTCATGGACATGGAAATTAATTAATTTGGAAAGTAGAAGAGTCCTAATTTATTTTATTTCCTTGTTCTATTATATAAGTCTTCTAGAATATTCCAAGTTTTACTTGGATAGGATTCTAGAGATTTAACATAATTAGAAAGGAAAATAAATAAATAAAAATATTAATAATATTTAATTTTATTTTTGATTTATTCTATTGACTTAATTTTCGAGTTAAGTATCTTTTGGATTTATTAAAAATAAATAGATTTAAATATTGGGATTAATATTCTCGTCACATGGAGCATTCAAGAACGAAGACTAAAGACTAGAAGATGCGTACGGAGATGGAATAAAGCCATGATAGTCGGAAAATAATATTCTAGTATTATTTTGACTATGTGATAATACTATGTGCTTTATTACATGTATGCATGCTACATGTGTTTACTTTATGCACTAGATAGCGTATCCCTTGTTGTAAAAAGCTAAGTGGGAGAGGGATTGGAAACATTTCCATGGTCTCCATTACTGTTCTCTTGGTGACTCTTATGGACTTTCGAAGTTCGTATAGACAAGTCATTGGAGGAGAATTCTTGTAATTCCTTTTACAAGAAACATTGATTGAGTTTATCAAACAATGCCTAATTTGTCTTTCTGAAACTGATTTCAAGTCGACTCATTCTCATCCCGGGGAGTGTAATGGAGCCAAAGCCACTTGGTTATGTGGATGACACAAATTAGAGACCTTCGTACCATTTTTTTTTAAAACTTCGAGTTTCACTTATGATTCTCTCATTTATGAGAGATAGGGTTGTTCGCATGGTGAATCACTGGTTAGAAACTTCGAGTTTCACTTATGATTCTCCGAGTCTTGATTTACGAAATCGAATGGATCATGTAATTGGGAGTCAATTATAATAGTCTCTTGGTGTAGTAAACGTCCACACCACGTGGCTTGCTATACTAAAAAATTTTATATTAATTGATGTAGACAGTTAAAAGGAATTGTGAAGAATTCTGAAATCATCGTAAACGTCCACACCACGTGGCTTGCGGTGATGTAGCAATTCCAAACGATTTACTTTTGTGCTGAGTAATGGTTTACACTTAGATACGCATTATAGTATTCTTCCCCACGAAGTTACGCTATAAGTGATGTATGACCGAAGCAAATCTAATTGCAAAATCGTTTGGGTGGGTAAACGTCCACACCACGTGGCTTGCCTTACCTGATGGGATTTTAGATGTAATTAGTAATTTAATGATATTATTTGAGGGAGATAATATCGGAATTAAATTGATTGTTTGTTTATATGTGCTTATAAGTTTAGAGAATAGCTATGAATCCACTTTATGTGATACTCAAGGAGAATAAACTCACTGGCCCCAATTATATTGATTGGAGGAGAAATTTGGACATTGTCCTAACTGCAGAGGAGTACAAGTTTGTACTCTATGAACCATGCCCTGCTGAACCCACGGATGTCTCAACTGATGAGGAAAAGGCGGCATATAGGAGGTGGGCAAAGGCAGATGAAATGGCTAGGTGCTATATTTTGGCTTCAATATCAAATGTACTCCAAACCCAACATGAGTCGATGGCCACCGCCGATGACATGCTGTTCAACCTCAAGGAGATGTTTGGACATCAAGATCGTGCGGCTAGGCAAGAAGCCATGAGAGTCCTCATGTCAACTACTCAGTCTGAAGGAACGCCCGTTGGGGAGCACGTTCTCAAGATGATGAGTTTGTTGAATGAGCTTGAGATCCTAGGAGCCTCAATTGATGCTGAGACGCAAGTCGACATCATACTCCAGTCTCTGACCCCTAGTTTTGAGTAGTTCCGCATGAGTTATAATATGGGTAAACTATCTTATACTCTTGCGCAACTCCTGACTGAACTGAAGGCAGCAGAGGGGATCTACAAGAAAGGCAAGTCTCAAGCGCTTGTATCTACCAAGTCCAAGGGCTCGAAGCCTGTTGGAGGTAGGGGCAAGAAAAGGAAGCAAGCCTGGAAACCCAGTAGTGCTAAGAGGAATGGACCACGAGTGGGGATAGCAAGCCAAATGGAAAATGCTTCCGATGCAATAAGTGTTGGAAATCGACTACCCGGGATGCGTTCGTTCGATCGCTCGAACATCCGAACACTCCCAGTCGACCTCCAAGTAGCACTGCTCCGTTCACGTAACAGCACTCGTGCTGATTCACGCCCAGCCATCGCCCCGAAGGACAACCGCGCGAAACAGCCGCTGATCTGACTCAGGCTGCGGGCTCTGCCAGTCAATCAGCGGTCACTGAAGAAGCCCCAAACAGCGGGCGTTGTTTGGCCTTCAGCGGTCGCTGTTCGTTCGCGAACAGCAGCGCGACCTGCTGTTCCGAGCGCATTTCCGGGTCGATTTTCCTCTTCCGACTACCGATCCGGAGGTCCTTGACCCCCCAGTAGTCGAGGAACATGATCCACGACGCCCGGAACCCGATCTAAGATTCGATGTATAATCAACGAGAAAGAAATCGAATAAAAGCGGAATTAGGGTTTCGATTTCTTATACCTTTGTCGCGTGATTCGGAGAAGCCGAATTGTTGAGACCACGAAGCCTTCAGGTGTATGTCTCTATCCCCGACGTTCAGCCGGTGAGTGGGCAATGATCCGCTGAACCTTCCTCTTCTCCTTTCTCTCTTGAACCCACCGTGAATATATTTTCTCTCTGAGAGAAATATATTTGCGCGTAAGAATTTATTTCTTCTGTCTCAGAAATATATTTGCACAAGCAAATTTATTTCTACAAAAAATAACTGCGCTAATCTAAATTAATTAAACATAGGAAAAATAATTGCGCTAGCTTTTATTTCCTCTGCAGAATTAATTATAGCGGCGTTTCTTAGGTTTAGAGAAAGAGAGGGTGGGGTATTTATAAAGCTACACCAGAGACCTTATGGAAATTAATTATTAGGATAAATTGCAATTTAATTAACTCAGCGTCCCAAAAGGAAAACCTTAATTAAATTCCACAATTTTAATTATAATTAATTCCACCATAAAATTATAATTGAATTCCCAATAATTAATTTATATTATTTCAACAATAATAATTCCGCCGAATTACATATACGACATTCCCCGTGTTTAAGATATCGTATGTCCACGAATTAACTTCAATTACTAATAATTAAATTAATTCATTTCTTATTATCCGAGACTAGTACCACTCATCCTTATTATCATGTGGAACGAATCCACCTGCAGGGTTTACATGATAAACTTTATGAGCTCATCTCGGGGACATCATCAACCCAATAAATGGGACACGATTTCCTGTCTATAATCTATAGCATGCCGTGTGTACAATTCCGATTCCCAATTTACCGAGAATATTGACTAATCAATTAGTCTCACTCACTAGTAAGTCAAAGAACCGAGAATTGGACACACGCACCTATAATTATATAGGGATTAGGAATTCGTATATCCGTAATATCTGAGGTCTAATTCGATTACTGTGAATAGTATAAATCGAACGCCCTCCCGTGGTCCTGCTCAATACACCAAGTGTACGAGTGTAACATGATAGTCAAGACCGACTATCTACCAGTCACACTACGACGTACCGATGGATTGTCCCTGTCCATCTAAGTCGTGAGCTACTGTTCGATAGTATACGAGTAACCGATAGCATGATCTTCCGCGTGTCCCCTCACGCCATACTATCTACAACGTATACATCAAGGACTATTGCATTAAATGAAATCATGCTTGAATCATATATCGAATTAAGGTATAGATAAGGAGTTCCGTATTTAGAATACAACTCCATCAATCTCCCACTTATACTAAAATTCTAGTCGCCCTCTCCCAAACATCATATTCCCATAACCTTATCACGCCTACCCAACGCTTCCGCTGGAGGAGCCTCTGTGAACGGTTTTACCAGGCAATCCTCTCGATGCTATCTAGGTGACAACTGCATCGTCTTACTAGACGATTTCTCGAATCAGGTGGTACTTGCGCTCTACGTGTTATCTCCCACTGTGGACTCGTGGCATTTCAAATTTGCCAATACTGCTATTCAAAATAGCTTTGGGTAAACTATAAACCACATCTAAGTCCCTCAGGAAGTTCTGGAGCCACACTGACCTTTTAACTGCCTCAGAGGCCGTTATCCTATGAGTTTCCATGGTAGAGTCCGTAATGCATCGCTGCTTTACATTCTTCCATGTGACTGCTCCACTTCACAGTGAGAACTCATAGCCTGACTTCGACTTTCGACTGTCCCTGTTTGTTTGGAAATCCAATTCTATGTAATCCAAAGGAAACAACTTAACTGCTTTGTAACTCTGAACATAATTCCTGGTCCTCTGCAGGAGCCTAAAAATGTTCTTTACATCAGTCGAGTGATCCTTTCCAGGATTACTATGATATCTCACCACCATGCACACGGCATAGTAGATATCAGTCTCGTGCATAGCATTACATACATTAAGCTTCCCACCATTAAGGTGCAGGGAACTACTTACTCTTCATATATCTCCTTTATTGTGTCGGACACAAAACTTTAGATAGATGAGTTCCACATTTAAAAGGTGAAGACCTTTCTTGGAATTATGTATGCTGCAATGAGTAAGAATTTTATTTGTGTATGAGACCCGAGATAAGTTCTATGTTCTTTTATGGCGATCATTTATTACTTTGATCCCAAGAACATTCCCGACTTCTCCTAAGTCCCTTATTGAATTAATCGGATAACCATCCCTTTATGTCCGATAACATCTTTCACCTTGTTGCCAATTTAGAAGGATGTCGTCTACATAAAGAATGAGAAAACACCACATATTTTCCGTCACTTCTTTGTTACACACAGGACCCAAACATGCCTTGAATGAATCCATAAAATGGATTTTCTCATAGATCTGCATGTGTCCAAGATCTTGAAGCTTCCTTCAATCCTAAGATCGATTAAGCTTGCTTACCAAATGCTATTGGCTCTTTTCGATGAATCCCTCTGGCTGTCCCACACAGATGGTCCCGTCAAGACTTCGATTTATGAAATCCGTCTTGACTTCCATCTTCCATGTGAAGACAAAAGAATCCGGATCGACTTTAGCATAGCTACCGGCGAAAAAGTTTACTCATAATCGATCCCTTTCTTTCTGTAAATGTTGATTTTGGCGACAACGTATTTTTCCTTGTGTTTTTGTTTTTGTTGATTTTCAGGGTTACAGTTTAAGAATCCGAAGTCAACTACCTTGCGCATGGAAATGGAGACTTGAGTCTCCACTTTTGGAACTACATGAAAACGGCGACCAGAGTCGCCGCTTTTGAAGATGCGCGGTTTTGGCGACTCGAGTCGCCGAAAATGAAGATGGTGAAAACGGCGACCAGAGTCGCCGCTTTTGGTGATGCAAGGAAACGGCGACTCCAGTCGCCGCTTTTGGTGCGTGCTGAAGAAACGGAGACTGCAGTCTCCGGTTTTGGGATACAAGGGAAACGGCGACTGGCGTCGCCGTTTTTGGTGAAGTGTGGAACGGCGACAGGAGTCGCCGTTTGTGTGCATGTGTTGGTTCCAGCAACTGGTGTCGCTGTTTTTGTGCCTTGACAAGAAACGGCGACTGGAGTCGCCGGTTTCGCGTTCCTTACGTAAAAAACCGGCGACTAATGTTTTTGACATGGTTTCGAAGACGAAGTGCTTTCAACGTGATTTCTTCACCAAGTACACAGTTCAAGAAAATGAAGAATTGTTCCAAGTTTGCAACTTCAACTTTATCGACGACTATGAAGACGATGAAATTCTGAGGCTTCGACACTTAGAGATTTTCACAAGAAATTGAAGATGAAGAATTGAGATCGATGGAGTCAAGATTGAAATTGAAGTTTGATTTTGAAATTGAAGATTCAAGATTCGAAGATTCAAGAATCGAAGATTCAAGATTCCAAGATTCAAGAATCCAAGTTCTACAGTAATGATGTCATCCATGGAAAAGTGACATAGGCCAAGCATGCGACGAATGAGAACGTACCACGTCATCACTCTCACATGTGCGGCTCTACTATAAATACCCATGGATTTGAGTTTCATCATTTGACAATTTTGAGAGAACGAAATCTGATTTTTAGAATCGTAACCGAGAGCTTCGAGCTTCGAGTTTGTGTAGTAGCTTTTGCGCCTTGTGCCAAGATTAGAGTTAGGAGATTTAGCTCTAGGTACTCGTGTGCTAGATTGCAAGTTAGTGGGAGTTGTTGCGACACTCGGGAAACTTATTGTAATCGTTTTGCCTACCATACTCTTCAAGTGTAATAGTTTAGTTTTGTTGATCAATGAAATAAAAACTATTACATAACTTTGTCTCCACTTTTTATTCTACAAATTGTGTGAGTGTGTACTTTGACGGAAGCTGCTGTCTGTGAGTTCAAGATCAATTTCACGAAAAATTGGTATCATACGCTGAAGGCGTAATTTCAATTGGTATCAGAGAGGGACGTCATACGTATAAGACGTGATCCGTTACTTGACTTCTTATTTCCTAAAATGGAGTCGCCATTGTTTGTCCAGAAACCGATTATGCTTACTCATCAGAACTACTCAAATTGGAAAGCCAAAGTTTCAGCTAGAATTAAGGGCTATGACTCTAGATCTTGGATGGCTGTGCTAGAAGGATGGGAACGTCCTTATACCGAAGACGCTGAAGGTCTGAGAACTCCGAAACCAGAACGTAGTTGGACAAGAGAGGAGCATGACTTGTCGACGGCTAACAGCAAAGCGCTACTTATTATCTGTGAATGGCTGAACCTCAGTATGTATCAGCTGGTCAAAAATTGCACTTCTGCCAGAGATGCATGGGAAACCTTACAAAGAACATGTGAGGGAAGTCATGCAGTTAAGCGATCGAAAATCCGAACTATCACAGCCCAATTCCATCAACTTCGAATGAGGGAAGATGAAGACATAAATGACTACTTGGACAAGATCATGAGATATGTCAACGAGGCGTTCGAACTCGGAGAAATCTTTCCTGCTCTCATGGTCTATGAGAAGGTCCTATCAAGTGTGAGCACCAGATTCGAAAGAAGAGTGCTAACTATCGAAGCTCGCAACGACGAGAATCAAAACTGGGATTATGCTGACTTGATGGCTGACTTGAGAAATTATGACTTGACTCTCAAAGTTCGAAGTAACCCAGATATGTCACTTGTCTACGAACCGATGACTGCTCTCAAGATTTCTGAGAAAGGGAAGATTTCAAGAAGCTCGAACTCTCGAAAAACTCATGTGAAAAATGAGAAAACTGAAAGTAGTTTTTCTGCTGATCTGGGTGAATCTGATGATGAGGAAGCTGAGGATATTGAGAGACTGATGAACTCTAATAATCTGGACAAACTTGCTGCACTGACTGAGATAGTCACTTATCTTGTGAAACAAGAGTTTAAGAGGAAGAACCGTGCCCGTAACTTTCGGAAATTTCAGAAAAGTTCTAACTCATATCCGAATACTCCTGACAACCGAAATCAGGGATCATCGTCTGACAAAAAGTTCAAAGGGACAAAACTTTCACCATACTCCTCTACTAGCAAAGATGTTTCTAAGATGCAATGCTACGAGTGTAAAGGATATGGACACGTTAAAAATGAATGCCCGAACTTACATCGTAAGAAGAAGCTACCAGTTAGCTATGTTGTGATTGACGATGAGAATGTCATTTCTGAGAACGACGAGTCTGAGGACAATAATTCTGACGATGATGAAGACAACGCTCTAGTTGTCACTTTTGGTGAAAACTTCGACCTCGAAAATGTGGAGGTTGAAAACTTTGTTTTTGATGGTTTTCTGAAAGATACTGCAACTGCAGACAACATCTTTCGTGTAGCTTCATCAAACCGAAACTTCTGTGATGATGATATTTTCTCGGATGTTGAATCCGTGTCTGAGACTGAAGAGATAGTGAAGACATCAGAAGTATCTCCAACTGAAGATGTATGTGTTGAGTTACTCACTCTAAGAGAGAGTCTTTCTGAACTCAAAACTTTATATGACACAGCTATCACTGAGAATAGCACTCTGGAAGTGTCTTTGAAAGTTCTTACAGAATCTTGTAACGAACTCTCGACTGCTAACCAGAAGATGTATGATAACACTGTTGAGCTGAAAAATTTGGTTGAGAAGACAACGGACGAGAAAAAGAGGTTGAACAACTCTTCAACAATACTTAAAATCAAATTTGATGACCTCTTCGAAGAAAAGCATAAATACTACAAAGAAGTTGTCGAACTGAGAGAAGTGTGCGAGAGGTTGAATTCTGAAAGCTCAAAACTGAAGACCTTGCTGAAAAGGGAAACATCTGAAGTTAAGAAACTACAAACTTTGTTCAGAAATTCAGATGCTGAGAATGATGAACTGAAGTTATCACTGATAAAAGCTCAAACTGATCTTGCCATGACTGACAAGGAACGATATGTTTTGAAAGAAAAACTTCATATGACTGATGAACTATTGAAGAAAATGAACACGAACTCTTCTGTTTTTGACAATGCCGCTTCATATATGAATCCTAATCGATACGGTCTTGGATTTCAAAAAGTTTTTGAGTCTATTTACTCTACGCCTGAGAAGAAAAATGTGACTTTTGTCAAAGCATCAAATGATCAACCAGAGGATGAACTTAAAGCTGAGTCTGAAATATTGAAACGAAAAGAGATTGCTGAAGGAAAGAAGATTGTAAAGTCTTCTGAATCTAAACCTCAAAAGTCAGTCTCGACTTCGAACTCTAAATCTGAGACATATCAATTTCCAAGAAATATTGTGAAACATCCTCGTGGTATTCTGCCATATGAGAAAACTTTGTTGAAAAAGTTGAACAAAACTCAGAGTGTTAAGCCGAATGTAGGACACTTTCAATCTAAACCTGTTTTTGTCAAGACACCTGTGAAAGTTGAAACTCGTCAAAAACGAGAGTATGTCTGTCACTATTGCAATGTGCTTGGACACATAAGACCATTTTGCTATAAACTTAAAGCTGACATGAACCGTGAGTTGATGACGAAGGATGAAAAATCACAAATTTCTCAAAAGCTGAAAGTTGAGAAAAGTTTGACAAACTCACGAAATGTTAATGTGAAGAAGGCTGAGGTTGCTAAGGATATGAAGAAACCCATTTCTCCAAACTTGAAAGTTAACACCACTAATGACAAGAAGAGATGGGTGCCTAAGGCTCAAAAGAGTAAAGTGGAACTTAACTCTATCTCCAAAAGTTGTTGGCAACCAAGAGAACTCATTTTCTGCAATGTTGCACTTAACGCATCTGAAACTGGAACCAAAGGAATTTGGTATTTTGATAGTGGGTGTTTCCGCCATATGACTGGCACGAAAAAGTTTCTGAAAAATTACGAGCCTATGACTGGTGCTCCCGTGGTGTTTGGAGGGGGAGCGAAAGGCGTCGTAAAGGGAAAGGGGACTCTACAAATCAAAGGTTTACCTCCTATCAGAAATGTAGTCCATGTAAAGGGACTTGTTGCAAATCTTATCTCCATCAGTCAACTGTGTGATGAAGGACTGAATGTGAGTTTTGATAAGGAGTCGTGCAGAGTTTTTGATGGTGAAGGAAAGTGTATAATGGAAGGTCCACGTGCTAAAAATAATTGCTATAAAACTGAGTATAGTTGTTTTTCTGTGACCGTTCCTGATGAAGTTGATTTGTGGCACCAACGTCTTGGCCACACTGGCACTCGAAATTTGAGTAAACTGGTTAAGGGGGAGATAGTTCGAGGAATCTCTCAACTCCCCAAAATCGAAAAGCGAGTGTGCGGTGACTGTCAGAAGGGAAAGCTGACGAGAACTTCTCATCCTGCACTACCAACCTTAATGAGCACTTCGGCTCCATTTGAATTGCTACACATGGACTTAATGGGTCCAATGGAAGTCAAAAGTATAGCAAAGAAAGAATATGTGTTGGTTGTTGTTGATGATTTTTCTCGTTACACTTGGACGAGATTTTTGGCCACCAAAGATGAAACTTTTGATGCCTTCAAAGGTATTGTGAAATGGATCAAAAAATCATGAAGCTAAAGTAAAGAGGATCAGAAGTGATCACGGAACTGAATTTCAAAATGCTGGCTTCAATGAGTTCTGTATGATGAAGGGAATTCATCATGAATATTCGGCCCCAAAAACTCCTCAACAAAATGGGATTGCCGAACGAAAGAATCGAACGCTGCAAGAAATGGCACGTGTTATGCTAATTTCGAAAAATCTTGCACGAACTTTTTGGGCAGAAGCCGTCTCCACTGCTGGATACATTTTGAATCGGATAAGTATCCGATCTGGGACGACCGCAACTGCCTATGAACTAGTGAATGGCAAGAAACCTTCAGTTGCACACTTTCGTGTCTTTGGCTGTACTTGCTACATTTTGAAGGATCGTGATCCTCTGAAGAAATTTGAAGCCAAAGCTGATCGTGGAATTTTTGTTGGTTATAGTCAAAATAGCCATGCTTATCGTGCCTACAATCTTCGAACTAAGAAAGTCATCGAAACTATGAACATAAACTTTGATGAACAAGACTTTCTAGGGAAAAATGCTGAGGAAGACTGGGTTAAAGAAGGCATTTTGGAATATCAAAATTTTTCTCCAACACCCGCAACTGCTGCTTCTGAGAATGTGAATCCTGAAAATTTTACTCCAAACACTTCACCTGAAGTTGGAGATTCTAGCAATCAAGACAATGATACTTCTTCTGAGGATGATGAAAATGAGGAAGTTGAAAATCCTGCTGATGCTCCAAGAGAAGCTCCTGGACATATTCAAAAACGACATCCTCCGAATCAGATAATCGGAAACTTGAATGAGCGAACTACACGCTCAAAGAAACCGACAAACTCTCCAAATGAACTATACAACATCTGTACTTCTGCAATCTATAATGAAATCGGCATCTCTTGCTTTCTCTCCGAGAATGAGCCGAAAAACTATAAGGAAGCCATGAAGGAAGACTTTTGGATCATGGCCATGCAAGAAGAGTTGAATGAGTTTACTAGAAACAATGTTTGGTCCTTAGTTCCCAGAACGTCACACATGAATGTAGTTGAAACTAAATGGATCTTTAAAAACAAAACTGATGAACACAACCAAGTTGTTCGAAAAAAAGCTCGACTTGTTGCACAAGGCTATGCCCAAGTTGAGGGTATTGATTTTGATGAAACCTTTGCTCCAGTTGCACGAATTGAATCCATAAGACTCTTAATTGCTATTGCATGCCACCTCGGCATCAAACTTAGACAAATGGATGTCAAAGCTGCATTCATAAATGGAGTTTTGGAAGAAGAAGTGTATGTAGCTCAACCGAAAGGTTTTGAGGATCCTAAGAAACCGAATCATGTCTACAAACTTCACAAAGCTCTCTATGGTTTGAAACAGGCGCCTCGCGCTTGGTACGGTTGTTTGACGGACTATCTTCTGAAGTTCGGTTTTGAACGGGGCTCTGTGGACAAAACTATTTTCATTAAACGGGATGGCAAACACATGATGGTTGCTCAGATTTACGTTGATGACATTGTCTTTGGCGCTACTTGCTCTAAACTCATGAAAGCTTTCACGGAATCTATGTCTTCAACATTTCAAATGAGTCTTGAAGGAGAGCTACATCAGTTTCTTGGGCTACAAATTTCTCAATGACCGGATGGGATCTTCGTTTCTCAAAGCAAATATGCGAAAAACATGGTCGAAAAATTTGAGATGCATCATGCTAAGCCCGCAAAAACCCCCATGGCGACGACTGAACGGTTATCTAAATCGACTAAAAGTCGAAGTGTTGATCAAACTCTTTTTCGTTCCATGATTGGAAGTTTACTTTATCTAACCGCTACTCGCCCTGACATTATGTTTAGTGTTTGTATGTGTGCTAGGTACCAAGCTGATCCAAAGGAGGACCATCTACGAGCTGTCAAACGGATTCTCCGCTACATCTCTGGGACTTCTGAACTTGGCCTTTGGTATGCATGAGACACTTCATCAAATCTTGTCGGTTACTCCGATGCGGATTGGGCAAGCGATACTGATGAACGTAAAAGCACTTCTGGATGCTGCTGCTTCTTTGGAAATAATATTGTATCTTGGCATAGTCGCAAACAAAATTGCATAGCTCTCTCGACTGCCGAGTCTGAATATGTTGCAGCTGGAAGTTGCTGCACTCAAATGCTTTGGTTGAAGAATATGTTGAATGACTATCTCATCGAGAGTGCTCCATTGGTGCTGTTTTGTGATAATTAAAGTGCTATCAAAATCAGCAAAAATCCTGTCCAGCATTCAAGAACTAAACACATCGACATTCGACATCATTTCATTAGAGATTTGGTTGATCGTGATATAGTCAGTCTACAGCATATTTCAACAGAAAAACAGCTCGCTGACATCTTTACCAAACCACTTGACTTTGAGAGATTTCAAACTCTAAGAAATTCTCTCTGCATGTGTTCTCTTTAAGAGTTCACGAAATTTTTGAAGTCTGAAAGAGTATTTTCTTTAATTCTGAATATGCACGCTGAATCGTCGTGGACTAGTCTAATAAAGTTGAACATGGATTCGAGGCCGCTTTAGTCTTCGGACCCAAGTGCATTTATTCCTCTGAGTGCAAACATGTGAACTTGGCATATAACTCCCATAAGCTATCACTTGCATAGATCCATAATACCGAGTAGCGGAGGACGCCGGATCACATTGTCCGCCGGCTCCCCTCTTCGAAAGGTAGCACATGGACGCCATATTTTAAGATGCTCTTCCATCACACTTCGGAGATGCGGGATGATCCTCGCTCCCCTCTGACTGCTGTAATGAGCGTCTGTTGCATTTCATTTAAAAGCTAAAACTCGTCTGGAGATGCAGGATGATCCTTGCTCCCCTCTGAGTGTAGTAACGCTTAGTCCCAAGTGGAGTGCCTTAAAAGTTCACCTTGCACTCATGAATTAAAATCTCTTGTGCGGTGCAAACTCATCAAATGTGTTCCGACGAAACACGGCATGTATTCTTGTGATTGTGACGAAGGACAAGTTCAATATCTATCAAATACTTCGGTCCATTCCACCGGTTTTTAATATGAGAGATTTTTCATATACCTCAAAGTTACTATCACCTTGTGTGAAAATTTTTGGTTTTTGGAAAGTGATGAAAATGTGGATTCTTTTCTGGGAAAATATTTGCTCTTCATTGCCTAATATCACCCCTCGAATCTCCACTAAAATGGTTTTGAATGTTTGTTGTGTGTTGAACGCTTGAATGACTAACTCGGGATGTGTTGTTTTTGATTTTGCATTTTTGTAGTTCATATCCAGCGCTACGTGGTTTACCATCTCTGAAGTCTAAAAATTGAGTGTAGCGACGTCCAACAAGCAAAATTCAAGTGACAAGGTTTGAGATGTGCAAAAACGGAGACTGCACATTCCGGAGAATTTCAATTCCGGAGACTCAAACTTGCACAGAACCAGCGACTGGTGTCGCCGGATTTTCGGAAAAACTTCAAGTTGGACAAAAACGGAGACTACGCCAGAACCGGCGACTCACTCCAAAAACGGCGACTCACCACAAAAACGGAGACTCCAAAAATCTGAGACAATGCCCAAAAACGGAGAACGCCCAAACTGGAGAATGCCCAAAACGGAGACTTCTGTCGCCAGTTTTTTCGGAGACTCTAGTAGCTGTTTTCGTGGACTCAAACTATGCCAAAGTCGACGCTCAAAAACCGGAGACGCTCACCTGTGGACAAAAAACCGGAGACACCGTTCGCCGTTTCTTCAGCAATTTCAAATGCCAAAAACCGGAGACTTAACCTACAACAAAAACGGCGACTCTCAACTTTGCCTTAGCCAAATTCCAGAGTTTACGAAAAATTCACAACTCAAGTTTCTCAACCAATGGCTCTCAACTTCGTTTCTCAACCGATGGTTCTCAACTTCGGTTCTCATGCCTTGGTTTGATTTTCATTTTTCTTTATTTTTTGAATTTAATTATTTATTATTTTTGAAAATCATTATTTTAATAATATTTTCAAATTAATAAATTTTTTGTTCGTCTAATGGGCTCAAATTTTCTTCTTGAGATGAGCATTTTGCAGGTCATGGACTGGGCTTTTTCACTCCGACGGGCGGCCCATATTTCTCCTATATATAGGTCCTGATGAGAATCGATTTCATTTACACTTCCTCAAAATTCTCTAACTCTCAAGCTCTCGATCTCTCAACTGCAAGTTCGGCATCCGAAACTCTTAGTTCTAAGTTCTTGTTTTTCTGTTGCATCCGGCAACTCTAGCTTTGCGCATCCAGCGCCCTGTCCTTGATTATGTAGTTGAACTTCGTTTTCGTGGTTACCTATCTCACAACTGCAAACTCTCAGTTACTTAACTTCGAAATGGCTGCCAAGAATTTAGATGATATGATGGCTGACATGACTGTCTATCTGAACGAACAGTTTGAGAAAGCCGCTTCTCCTAATTCCAAGAAAGCGGCATATGAAGAACTGAAAGCTCACTTGGACAAAGTTGAGCGACGCTCTGGCAAGACTGTGTCTGTCGAACCTGATTTGACTAGATCCGCAACTCCCGAACTCTCAACTGCCCGTCAGCCGGGTAAAGAACCTAAGTCTGGGCAATCTGGAAAAGAGAGAGATACTTCCCTTCGCATCTACAAGGGCATCGTTTCCAGAGTTGAATACAATAAGTTACTCGCAGCTGGCGAGATAACTAAGGATGGTAAGAAGGTGGTGAAAGTTCCATCGACTGCAACTGTGACTGCAGTCAAAGATCCTAAACTTACGAAATCATCGCTTCCAACTGGGAGTGGTGCAGGAAAGAAAGCTGCAGTCACTGTGAGTGGTGGTAAAACTTCAACTCCTAAGAACTCTGGTGGTGGGTCAATGGCAAAGTCCAAAACACACAGCTCACAGAAACCGCCCTTGGCACCTCATTCTTCGGGATCAGCTGGATCCCAAAGATCGACTGATACGTTCAAGTACGTTTCGGAATATTCTGAGTGTCCGAAAGCTCACTCTGATGATTTCTTCACCCCAACTGCTGAACGTCGCCACAAACTGATTCAGAAGTTGCCTATTCACACTGATCGAACTATTCTCAAGGATGACTATGAAAAGCATGGCATCACGGAATTTCTGACAAGGATGCACATGCTCAAATCCGTGAACCTAACCTATCGTTACTCCATTCCGATACTTTACAAATTTTATGCTAGCCTGTCTCCAGAATTTTCTGATCCGAAGAGTCGGATGTTTGGATGTTTTGTGTTTCGTCGAAAGTTGTACAAGTTCCGTCTGTTCTCCATTAACAAATTCTTGGAAAGATTGGAAATTGATTCCAGATGGACATCACCGACAGCTGAGGAAAGGGCTGAAGACTTGAAGGTTGGCACCTTCATCACCGAGAAAAAAGTTAAGTCCGAACTGCCACCGCCGTCCAAGCTCTCAGCTTTCTATGGCATCCTGCATCATCTTGGGATGTCAAACTGGATTGCCAATCAGGACTCAACTGAGATGAACCCTGACTTAATGCATCTCATTTTCCGTCTCAGCTGCGGCGAACAAGTTAACCTTGGCAAGATCATTTTTGCAGACTTGTGTAAAATTGCCAAGACTTCTGATGAGACTATCATTCGGCAAGCTGAGTTGCCCGAGGAGAAAAGAATTCAGCTCACGCATCCTTGTCTAATCTATGGCATGCTTCATGACCAAGACTTTGTTCCTGACACTCCACTTGAGAAAAAGATGAAGAAAAACGGGGCTGTCAAGATCACTGGAAAGTACTTGAGTCCGAACAAAAGAGTCATCGACTTACCGTGGCATGGGTTTGTTGACAGGAATGCACTTCCTGAAATCTTGACACCGCCGCCATCACCGAAGTCTGCCAGAAAGCGTAAGTTTGAAACTAAGAAAGCTAAGTCTCCTCCTGCCAAACGTCAGAAGTTTGAATCGACCTCTGCAGCTGCTGAAGTTGAAGTCCAACCTGAAGCTCAACCGACTGCCGTTCCTCGCGGTTTTGGTCCAACTTCTGGAATTCCTTCTTATCAAAATCCTTATCATCCGATCCATAGTCACCGTGCTGTGGTTCCTTCGGCTGTGGTTCAGAAATTTTATGTGGATTCCTTAGCTGTTGAAAAGCGTCAGGCCGAACATGTTGTTGCGTACAACAGAATGATAGAGGCGCAGGACAAGCAGAAAAAATCTTTCAGGAAACTGCAACGGGAGATCCAACAAGGGGGAGGACTTGGAGATGTTGGAGCCCCAGATGCAAGTTTGAAAGATACATTTATTTTGAAGATGGTTAGGGACGCAATTCAGGAAGCTCATTCGCAGCTGTCCAAAAGCAAGCTGATAGAAGTTGTGAAAGATGACGGTGAGAAATCGGATGATGCCGAGAAAACAGATGATGATATTTTTGATGGTGTTTTTGAAGCTCGTGACAAGGGAAAGAGGAAAGTTGGTGATACCACAAATCCAGGGGCGTCGTTCGCGATGCCGTCTGATGGTCTGAGAGACGAAGATGATGTCAACGTTGTGGACGTTGTCGAAGCTGCTGATGATGGTTTGGGTGAACGTGAAATTTTCGGGGATCCGGAAACCGACTCTGATGAGAGTGATGACTCTAGTTCTGATGACGGCTTCAGTTATGAAGATGATGAAGAAGAGTTGATCGGAAGTCCAGAACGTGATCCCTCTCCCGCAGCCTCGCCACAAGACTGAAGTTGAAGTTCTTGATCAAGTTTTTAATTTATGTTTCTGATTAACTCCTGAACTCGTTTTTATTTCTTGTTTTGTTTTGCATACATACAACTCTAAACTTATTCGTCCATGCTTGGTTTTTCATATTTCTCTATCTCTGGATAATTGGTTTGATTTGTTTTTTTTTTTATCTAAGTGATCTTCATTTGGTTTGAAATATTTGGCTAAGTCTTTTTATGGTTTTCATTGATTGTATGATTGATGTTTTCCATCTTTTTACTTAGCTTATTCTTGAATGTTTTATTCGATTGAGGGGGGTATACTTCTATCTCCTTTTACTTAACTTTGTTTTTATGAGTTGTGCCAAAAAAGGGGAGATTGTAAATGTTGATTTTGGCGACAACGTATTTTTCCTTGTGTTTTTGTTTTTGTTGATTTTCAGGGTTACAGGTTAAGAATCCGAAGTCAACTACCTTGTGCATGGAAATGGAGACTTGAGTCTCCACTTTTGGAACTACATGAAAACGGCGACCAGAGTCGCCGCTTTTGAAGATGCGCGGTTTTGGCGACTCGAGTCGCCGAAAATGAAGATGGTGAAAACGGCGACCAGAGTCGCCGCTTTTGGTGATGCAAGGAAACGGCGACTCCAGTCGCCGCTTTTGGTGCGTGCTGAAGAAACGGAGACTACAGTCTCCGGTTTTGGGATACAAGGGAAACGGCGACTGGCGTCGCCGTTTTTGGTGAAGTGTGGAACGGCGACAGGAGTCGCCGTTTGTGTGCATGTGTTGGTTTCAGCAAGTGGTGTCGCTGTTTTTGTGCCTTGACAAGAGACGGCGACTGGAGTCGCCGGTTTCGCGTTCCTTACGTAAAAAACCGGCGACTCATGTTTTTGACATGGTTTCGAAGACGAAGTGCTTTCAACGTGATTTCTTCACCAAGTACACAGTTCAAGAAAATGAAGAATTGTTCCAAGTTTGCAACTTCAACTTTATCGACGACTATGAAGACGATGAAATTCTGAGGCTTCGACACTTAGAGATTTTCACAAGAAATTGAAGATGAAGAATTGAGATCGATGGAGTCAAGATTGAAATTGAAGTTTGATTTTGAAATTGAAGATTCAAGATTCGAAGATTCAAGAATCGAAGATTCAAGATTCCAAGATTCAAGAATCCAAGTTCTACAATAATGATGTCATCCATGGAAAAGTGACATAGGCCAAGCATGCGACGAATGAGAACGTGCCACGTCATCACTCTCACATGTGCGGATCTACTATAAATACCCATGGATTTGAGTTTTATCATTTGACAATTTTGAGAGAACGAAATCTGATTTTTAGAATCGTAACCGAGAGCTTCGAGCTTCGAGTTTGTGTAGTAGCTTTTGCGCCTTGTGCCAAGATTAGAGTTAGGATATTTAGCTCTAGGTACTCGTGTGCTAGATTGCAAGTTAGTGGGAGTTGTTGCGACACTCGGGAAACTTCTTGTAATTGTTTTGCCTACCATACTCTTCAAGTGTAATAGTTTAGTTTTGTTGATCAATGAAATAAAAAATATTACATAACTTTGTCTCCACTTTTTATTCTACAAATTGTGTGAGTGTGTACTTTGACGGAAGCTGCTGTCTGTGAGTTCAAGATCAATTTCACGAAAAATTGGTATCCTACGCTGAAGGCGTAATTTCACTTTCTGAGTGCACCCTTTCGCAACAAGCCTAGCCTTGAAGGTTCACACCTTCCCGTCAGACCCTCTTTTCATCTTGTACACCCACTTGCAACCAATGGCTTTTACACCTTTGGGCGGTGCTACAAGATCCCAGACATGATTTGAATCCAAAGATTTACTCTCATATTTCATCATCTTTTACCAAGACTGAGCATCTTGATCTTTTAGCGTCTCGTCATAAATCTAGGGGTCGGCTTCATGTTCTCTAGGTAACAAGTCCGAAGACTCTCCTATAAACATGAACCTGTCGGGTTGTCTAACAACCCTCCCACTACGACGACGCTCAGGTGTATCTTTAGTGACTAAAGATTATAGTAGTGAACTACTCAGTTAGGCTGGTTTTAAGTCTTGATCAGTCCCTCTAAGCACATTAAGTATTACTCTACTCTTGGGCTTGTGATCTTGCATATATATAGTACATGTCTAAGAACCGAACGTTGATGCAATCAACGAACATCTGATCCTTTGGACTATATTACATATCTCAATTCGTTTTCTTATGGTATCCTATAAACAGCCGAATATCTGTACAAGTTTCCAAAGGAATCAAGTTCAGGATAAACGCCGCTGTTTCCAAGCCATATCCCAAAAACGAATTTGGTAACTCCGAATAACTCATTTTCTACTTCCCCATATCTATAAGAGTCCTATTCCTTCTTTACAACACATTATTTTGCCGAGGCATAAATGGTGTTGTCTGTTGGGAGTTAATCTCATTTTCTGATAAGTATGCCTTACTCCTCAAAGAGGTCTGCATATACCAGAGCGAATCAACTGTAGTACTTTCTTGGATCTTTGCCTTTTAACCGTAAAGGGTTGCTTGGTCATTTAAACTTCCAAGTATGATTCGAAGGTTTGAAGGTCCTTTCCTTCAACCTAGATGAGTGGTCCATCAGCTTTCATCCTTTGAATCGTACTCAAGTTAAAATGATTTAGCCTAAGATTCTATAAGCACATTTGATTCATCCTAGAAGGATCTTTACTCTTATTGGGGTTCGACAATGTGTTATTTTCTCTGGTGTGTTGCATCGTGGAAGAATATGGATTTAGCATTAAATTGTCTGTCAATGTACCAGAATGGATAACAACCCCGTTTCCTACACTGAAAAGTATGAAACTATCAGAAGACACGGAATATCCATTCTAAGCCAATTTAGAAATCCGAAATGAAATTTCTTTCGAAATGCCGGTACATAAAGACAATTTATTAGAACTAAAGTCCTACCGTTAAAACCATTTAACATCTCCCACTGCAACGGCTGTTACCTTAACAGTATTGCCCATGTAGGTTATTACTTCTTCCTTTCTAAGTCTCCGGGTTTCCTGGAACCCCCGCATTTAAGTGCAGACATGATTAGTGGTTCCCGTATCCACACACCAGGTACTGGTAGATAACACCACTAAACATGTTTCGGTGACTAAGGAAGAGTCAACTTCTTGTTGCTTGAGAGGACAATTAAAACTTCCAGTATCCAAACTGCTTACAACGGAAGCACTTGCCCCTTGGGCTTGCTTGTCCCATTCCGTGGTCCAGATATATTAGGCCCACTGGGTTTCCGTATTTGCTTCTTCTTCCTTTTGCCGCCCGAAGGCCTAGGAAGGGCCAATTTCTCAGCCACAAGTGCTTTGAGAGCCCTTAAAGATTCCCTCAACCGCTTGAAGTTCAATCAGGAGCTCCGTCAATGAATAAGACCTCTTATTCATATTTTAGTTCAGGAGGAACTGCTCAAAACTTCTCGGCAGAGACTGGCGCACAATATCAACTTGGGTTACCCCATTGATAACTGCTCCCAGAATCTCTATCTCATTAAGATAACCCATAATTCTAAGAACTTGATCCCTCACGGGCGTTCCTTCCGATATGATGGCCGTCATGAGTTGCCTCATTTCATTTTTCCTGGCTGTCCTGTCCTGATAACCAAAAACTTCTTGAGGTTAAGCATCATATCATAGGTAATTGTCATGGCATGATCCCGATGTCGCAGCACATTTGACATGAAAGCCATAATGTTGCTCCGCGTCATCTCATAGCCTTGATCCATTTCCAATGAGCTTCCTTTCCTCAGTAGTGGAAGCATCATTTGGTTCAGCAGGTCAATTGACTTAGAGTACATATTTGTACTCCTCTGCAGTTAGGACAATGTCCAAGTTTCTTCTCCAATCCATACAAACAGGGTCAGTGAGTTTGTTGACTTTTAATGGGAATAATACCATATAAAACAAACAATGAGTTTAACTCGATATCATTTCCCTCAAGTGATATCATTAAACTACCAATCATTTCCAAAATCCCATCAGACATAGCAAGCCACGTTCGTGTGGACGTTTACCAGTCCAAATGATTTTATGATTGGATTTCACTTCGGTCGTACATCATCATAGCAGTGACTCCGATGGGGAGGATACTATAAAGCGTACCTAAGTGTATACCATTTCTCAGTACTAAGTCCACCGCTCGGGAACTACATGTCCACCGCAAGCCACGTTCATGTGGACGTTTACGTTGACATGCGGTCCTCCACGACTTTCTATAACTTTCGAGCCTCAATTAATCCCAAAGTTCCGTTTCCATTTAGCAAGCCACGTTAGTGTGGACGTTTACTAAAACAAACAACTTTATTTATTGAATCTTACTTATTTAAATGTCATAGAGTCTTAATTAACCCAAAGTACCGTTTCCATCTAGCAAGCCACGATAGTGTGGACGTTTACTAAAACAAACAACTTTGTTAATTGACTCTTACATTTATTAAATTTCACAATTTTATTAATCAAAGCTTGATCTCTCGTAATTGAAACTCGAAGTTTCTAACCAGCGATCAATCATGCAATTGAGCCCTATCTCTCACTAGGTGAGGGAGCCAGCCAGACAATCGATCTAGTCATCGAATGACTCGAAAGTCTCTAATCTGTGTCATCGACATAACCAAGCGTTTTGGATCCATTCCACTCCCCGGGGTGAGAATGAGTCGAGTTGAAATTAGTCTTTGAAAGACAAATTAGGCATTGCTTTGAGAAATATAATTGTTCAATTCTATAAGTGGAATTTTAATTCGAATTTTAATCCAGTGATATCCGTGTATCGACTTTATCCAATAGGGAGGATGACACTAAAGCCAACTCGTAAGTCAATACACCTCACCATCAAAACAGAGAATGGAGACCGCGGGATTGTTTCCAATCCCTCTCCCACTTAGTGTTTTACGAAAAAGGGATAACATGCATAAACATAGCAGGCATAATAAAAGCACGTAAATCACACAATAAAGCATTTAACGTGGTCCCGATTATTATGGCCTTCACTATCTTGGATGCACGTCTTCTCGAAACTTCATCTCGTTGCTCGTCTCGGTCTCAATCCACCACCGACTCGTCTAAGTGCCAAGAGACGAACCCCTCCCACTGGAGTATCGCCCCAAGCCTTGACGAGCATTCCGTGGTGTCAGTCGAACCCCCGCGGCGTTGCTGCCGAGCCTCGGGCAGCGGGCGCTGCCTCATATCCAGCGCTCGCCGAAGCAGACCTGGGCAGCGGGCGCTGCCCCAGCTTCAGCGACCGCTGATCTAGCCTAACCAGCTGCGGGTTCGACTCCTCGACCCTCGTTCGTCAGGCCTTCGATCTTCTCTCGATCCACCAAGTAGCAGGAACATTACAAAGGTAAAACATACTACTTCCGGCATCGATCCTATACAATTTGATCGATACTATACAATCCGGATACAACGAAACATAAATAGAACCTAAACGACTCAACCCGTCGTTTTAACTATTACAAACATGCAACGATATAAAACCAAAACGATCTCGAAAATCCCGAGAGTTTAAAAAACCACAAAACATACAGCACAAACACATGACCATAATAATCGGGTTCGAACCTGCAAAACAAATCTCGCAAAAATACAACGAATCGAAAAAACCGGCTCTGATACCAATTGTTGGAAATCGACTACCCGGGATGCGTTCGTTCGATCGCTCGAACATCCGAACACTCCCAGTCGACCTCCAGGTAGCACTGCTCCGTTCACGTAACAGCACTCGTGCCGATTCACGCCCAGCCATCGCCCCAAAGGACAACCGCGCGAAACAGCCGCTGATCTGACTCAGGCAGCGGGCGCTGCCAGTCAATCAGCGGTCGCTGAAGAAGCCCCAAACAGCGGGCGCTGTTTGGCCTTCAGCGGTCGTTGTTCGTTCGCGAACAACAGCGCGACCTGCTGTTCCGAGCGCGTTTCCGAGTCGATTTTCCTCTTCCGAATACCGATCCGGAGGTCCTTGACCACCTAGTAGTCGAGGAACATGATCCACGACGCCCGAAACCCAATCTAAGATTCGATGAATAATCAACGAGAAAGAAATCGAATAAAAGCGAAATTAGGGTTTCGATTTCTTATACCTTTGTCGCGTGATTCAGAGAAGCCGAATTGTTGAGACCACGAAGCCTTCCGGTGTATGTCTCTATCCCCGACGTTCAGTCGTTGAGTGGGCAACGATCCGCTGAACCTTCCTCTTCTCCTTTCTCTCTTGAACCCACCGTGAATATATTTTCTCTCTAGGAGAAATATATTTGCGCGTAAGAATTTATTTCTTCTGTCTCAGAAATATATTTGCGCAAGCAAATTTATTTCTACAGAAAAATAACTGCGCTAATGTTGGAATTCGATATCTCGGAGTTACCGGAATTGCGGAACATGACAACTCCGATCAAAAACCCATCGCCGGATAACACGAACACCACGTACGAGCCGGAGCCCGAACCGAACGCGCAACACGGCCGAAGCCATGCGCACGCCCAGCCCGAGACCCCGCACGCGGGCTCGCGATCGATTGCATCGATCACATGGGGCGATCGATCGGGACTGCTCCGGCAGCCCCCCAGCAGCAAGTCCGGCGACTTGCTGCTCGCCGTGGAGGGGCTGCTCGATTGACGAGCCGCTGCGGGCGCACCAGCCGCCCGCCTGGCGATCGCGCCCTAGGCGTCGATCGCCCCCTCGGCTGGAAGCCGAGGGCTCCCATGCTCGCCAAAACCCTAGGTGGGTCTACCGCCGCGATGCCGTGGTCTTCGACCACCATCGCCGGTTGATCCTCCTTCGGAGTTTCGTACTTCGGATCTTGGTTCGTCGGTATTTACAATATATTAACGATTAAAATCATAGAGGGGGTTTTCTCGATTTTACCTCGTTCTCGTTGTCCGGAAAAACGAAGAACTTCGATGACCTTGAAGCCTTCCCACGTATTCCTTGCACTAGCTTGAACGTCGTGTGGGCGACGATCCTCCAAGCTTATGGATCTCCTTCACAAATCTCTAGAACTATCAACTAATGATATTCTTGTCTTGTGTTCTAATTGTGAAGACCATATAGTGCTTTTATAGGCTACGTAGGTGACCTTAAGGAAGTAGAATATTGTACTTCCAATATTAATGATTAAATTGAGCCCAAGCCCAAATCTATTAATCCATTAATATTAATTATATGATTAACTCCACTATATAAATATAATTGCACTCCCAATATTTACCATATTATATCAAATAAT
Organism: Euphrasia confusa; assembly: GCA_954870475.1. Classification (NCBI taxonomy): domain Eukaryota; kingdom Viridiplantae; phylum Streptophyta; class Magnoliopsida; order Lamiales; family Orobanchaceae; genus Euphrasia; species Euphrasia confusa. Next base: position 40,165,715 of record OX940950.1, on the reverse strand, counting down.
ATTCTTCCGGTAGTATTATTTATTCCGGATGTTTAAGATATAAATATCCATGAATAAATATTTATTTATTGCATAATAAAATTTATTCATCTCTTATATCCGAGATTAGTACCACTCAAATTTATTATTATGCGGGAACAAATCCACTCGCGAGGTTTACATAATAAATCCTTATGAGCTCACCTCGGGGATATTATCAACCCTTATCGGGACATACTTTCCCGTCAAGAATTCACAGCATGTCATACATAAAATACGGTGACCCAACTTTAAAATTAATTGATTGGTTATTCTAATCAATCAATTCCTTGGGAAAATCAAAGCCACTTATATTATATGCACACACCCTCAATTATATCAGGGATTAAGAATAGAATACTCAGAGATTTAAATCGATTTTCAGCGGCAATCCTAATCGATAAATCTCAAGCAGATCCGCTCAATACACCAAGTGTACATGTATGATAAAATAATCAAGACCAATTATTTTCTCACTCATACAACGACTATACCGATGGATTAGTTCTTGTCCATCTAGGTCGTGAGCAACCGTTCGATTATATACGAGTGACTGATAGTATGATCTTCCGTGTGACGACGCACACCACACTAAATACAACGTATAAAATCCAGAACCATAATTTGCATTTAATTAATGAAGAAAATGAATGTTTATTTATAAATAGATAAATGAAAGTGTACAAGGAGTTCAGATCACTTAAGTCTAGACATTAAGTATACTACTCCATCAATCTCCCACTTATACTAAGGTCTAGTCTTATCTTCCAACCTTCTGACTCCCAAACCCTCCAAGTGCTTAAAATATACATCCTTAGGAAGTATCTTGGTGAAAGGGTCCGCTAGGTTGTCCTCCGAAGCTATCTTGGTGACTACCGCATCGCCTCTCTTGACGATGTCTCGAATCAGGTGGTACTTGCGCTCTTTGTGTTTCGTAGCACTATGGGCCCGTGGTTCCTTACTGTTTGCCACTGCACCGCTATTGTCACAATAAATTGTCATAGCCTTGGACAAACTTGGAATCACATCTATGTCCCGGAGGAAATTAAGGAACCACACTGACTCTTTCGCTGCCTCTGAGGCTGCAACATATTCAGCTTCATTGGTAGAGTCCGAAATGCACTTTTGCTTAACACTCTTCCATGATACGGCTCCACCTCCCAAAGTGTACACATAGCCTGATGTCGACTTACGTCGGTCCTTATCAGCTTGGAAATCCGAGTCCGTGTATCCCAAAGGAAATAGATCGTCTGCTTTATATCTCAGAACATAATTCTTAGTATTTCGCAAATACTTGAAAATGCTCTTAACAGCAGACCAATGTTCCTTTCCAGGGTTACTCTAATATCTCGCCACTATGCCAACTGCATAGCAGATATCAGGTCTCGTGCATAACATCGCATACATTAAGCTTCCCACAGCCGAAGCGTAGGGAACTGCTTTCATCTCATCTTTCTCCTTTTGTGTTCTAGGACACAACTTCTTAGAAAGATAAGTTCCTTTACTGAAGGGTAACTCACCCTTCTTGGAATCTTGCATGTTAAAACGAGCCAGAATCGTGTCTATGTAAGATTCCTAGGAAAGGTACAATGTTCTATTCCGGCAATCCCTTATAACTTTGATCCTTAGAACATGTCCAACTTCTCCCAAATCTTTCATATCGAATTGTCTAGACAACCATCCCTTTATGTCTGACAACATCTTTACATTGTTGCCAATGAGAAGAATGTCATCTAAATAAAGTACGAGAAACACCACTTTCTTCCCATCACGTTTCCAATACACACACGATTCGTCCATGCTTTGAATGAATCCATAAGACTGGACTACTTCATCAAATCGCATGTTCCACGATCTCGAGGCTTGTTTCAATCCATAGATGGATCGATTAAGCTTGCACACTAGATGATCATGCCCCTCAGCAATGAATCCTTCTGGTTGTTTCCTATAAATCGTCTCGTCAAGAGTTCCGTTAAGGAAAGCTGTCTTGACATCCATTTGCCACACCTCATAGTTCATATGAGCTGCTATGGATAAGAGATTCCCTCTTTCTGAGTATATCCTTTCGCAACAAGCCTTGCTTTAAAGGTTTCAACCTTTCTGTCAGATCCTCTCTTTCTCTTGTAGACCCATTTACACCCAATTGGCTTTATGCCTATTGGTTCTACAAGATTACAGACTTTATTAGAATCCATTGATTCTATTTCGGATTTCATTGCTTTCTTCCAAGAAGGCGCATCTTTATCATGTACCGCCTCGTCATAGGTCCAGGGATCGATTTCATGAACTCCAGGTCAAGAGTCCGAAGACTCACCCAGTCCAATCCATCTGTCTGGTTGTCTAACAACCCTCCCACTACGACGGCATTCCGGTGTATTAACAGTGACAGTGTCAGGTGCAGGTTCTACTGGTGTATCATTTCTCGGTTCAGCTGTATCTAAGTCTTTATCGTTTCCTCTCATCTCATCAAGAATTATGTCACTTTTGGGCTTGTGTTCCATGACATAGTCTTCCTCTAGGAACCGAGCGTTAGTACTTGTAACGATCTTCTGGTCCGTAGGACTATAGAACATGCCACCTTTAGTTCCTTTCGGGTATCCTATAAACAGCCGTACTTCTGATCTAGGTTCTAACTTATCGGCCCCTTGTCGCAACACATGTGCTGGACATCCCCAGATCCGAATGTGTTTCAAGTTAGGCTTACGCCCACTCCACAATTCCATGGGTGTTGTAGGTACCATTTTGGTCGGAACCCTATTCAAAACATACGCCGCTGTTTCCAAGGCATATCCCCAGAACATAACAGGTAAGTCTGAGTAACTCATCATTGAACGCACCATTTCCATAAGAGTCCTATTCCTTCGTTCTGACACACCATTTTGCTGAGGAGTATATGGTGAAGTCAGCTGAGAATCTATCCCAGACTCTGCCAAATATGCCTTGAATTCTCCAGACAGGTACTCGCCTCCGCGATCAGATCGCAGGCATTTAATGGACTTACCTTGAAGGTTCTCCACAAGAGCCTTGAATTCTTTGAACTTGTCAAAGGACTCGCTCTTGCGGTACATCAAGTATACATATCCATACCTTGAGTAATCATCAGTGAAAGTGATGAAGTACTCGTACCCTCCCCTTGCCTGAGTAGACATAGGTCCGCATACATCAGAGTGAATCAAATCCAATACTTGTTCAGCTCTACGTCCTTTACTAGAAAAAGGACGCTTGGTCATTTTTCCCTCTAAACAGGATTCGCAGGTTGGAAGGTCCACTCCTTCAACATCGCTGATCAAACCATCAGCTTTCAACCTTTGAAGTCTATTTGAGTTAATATGACCTAGCCTTAGATGCCACAAGTATAATTGATTCATTTTAGAAGGTTCCTTTCTCTTATTGGTGTTCGTAGATGTGTTATTTGTCTCAGTTAGTTGCATCGTGGTAGACTCAGGATTTAGTACATATAAATCGTCTATCAATGTACCAGAACAGATAATTTCACTGTTTCTTCTTATGACCACAGAGTGATCAAAAGAAACAGAATACCTATTCAGAATTAGTTTAGAAACCGAAATTAAATTCTTTCTAAAATTCGGTACATAAAGACAATTTTGTAAAACTAAAATTCTATCACTACTAAAGCGTAAGTGAACGTCTCCCACTGCAACAGCCGCCACCTTCGCAGCATTGCCCATGTAGACCACGATTTCTCCCTCTCTAAGTCTCCGGGTTTACTGGAACCCCTGCATTGAATTGCAGACATGGTCAGTGGCCCCCGTATCTACACACCAGGTGCTGGTAGATATCACCACTGACAATTTCAGTGACTAAGGAAAATTTCGTACCTTTGATGAGAGGACAATCAGACCTCCAGTGTCCTAACTGTTTGCATCGAAAGCATCTGCCTAACGGCTTGCTTTTCCCATTCCGTAGTTCGAAACCACTGGGCCTCTTTTCACGCTTTTCTTTTAGCCTTGCCACAAGAGCTCGTGATTCTCTTAACTTGCGCACAAAATTCGCTCTCGCTGAATCGTTTTTAAGAGACTCATTGAGAGAGGATTCCGCGTGCATGTTAACCACCTCTTGTCCAGCTTCCACACTATGTCTCAACGTCATCTTGAGGTCATTCTTAATGTCCTCATCAGTTGTGACAACAGTGGATCTAGAAAGCTCGACAGTCTGAACATTGTCTAGATTTCGTTTCCAATCATTACTATATGGAACCAGTGAGTTTTCATCTTTAAGTATATCACAAAGTGGGGTCACAATCATTCTTAACCTATAAGCACATAAAACAAACAAACAATTTAATACCGATATTATCTCCCTTGAATAATATCATTAAATTACTAATTACATCTAAAATCCCATCAGATATGGCAAGCCACGTTGTATGGACGTTTACCCACCCAAATGATATTGCAATTAGATTTTCTTCGGTCGTACATCGATTATAGCGTAACTTCGTTGGGAAGGATACTATAACGCGTACCTAAGTGTAAACCATTACTCAGTACTAAGGTAAGTCGTTTGGAACCGCAACATTACCGCAAGCCACATTGTGTGGACATTTACGATAACTCACAATCCTTCACAACTCCCTATAACTGTCCACATCAATTAATCCAAAATCCGTCGATATAGCAAGCCACGTTGTGTGGACGTTTACTACACCAAGAGATTTTTATAATTGACTCCCAATTACTTGATCCATTTAATCTTGTAAATCAAGACGTGGAGAATCATAAGTGAAACTCGAAGTTTCTTACCAGTGATTCACCATGCGAACGACCCTATCTCTCATAAATAAGGGAGCCGAGCAGACAATCGATCCACCTTTAAAAGGATGGTACGAAGGTCTCTAATTTGTGTCCTCGACATAACCAAGTGGCTTTGGCTCCATTCGACTCCCCGGGGTGAGAATGAGTCGACTTGAAATCAGTTTTGGAAAGACAAATTAGGTATTGTTTGACAAACATAATCAATGATTCTCGTAGGAGCAATTACAAGAACTCTCCTCCAATAACTTATCTATATAAACTTCAAAAGTTTATAAAAGTCACCAAGAGAGCAGTAATGGAGACCATGGGAATGTTTTCATTCCCTCTCCCACTTAGCTTTTTACAACAAAGGGATACGCTATCTAGTGCATAAAATAAACACACATAGCATGCATACATGTAATAAAGCACATAGTATTATCACATAATCAAAATAATACTAGAATATTATTTTCCGACTATTATGGCTTTATCGCATCCCCGTATGCATCTTCTAGTCTTCAGTCTTCGTCTTTGAATGCTCCATGTAACGGGAATATTAATTCCAATATTTAAATCTATTTATTTTTAATAAATCCAAAAGATACTTAATTAATAATAATTAAGTCAATCGAATAAATCAAAAATAAAATTAAATATTATTAATATTTATTTTATTTATTTTATTTTCTTTTTCTATTTCATTAAATCTCTAAAATAATCTATCCAAGTTCCACTTGGAATATTCTAGAAGATTTCCATAATGAAATAAGGAAATAAAATAATTTATGACTCTTCTACTTTCCAAAATAATTAGATTCCTAATCCATGAATATTTCCATAAAATATAAATAATCAATTAGGAATCCTAATTAATTCCAAATTGATTCTTTTCCTATTCCATGAGAGTTCCCAAAAATAAGAACACTCAAAATAGGAAAACCAAACCAATTAGAAAGGCGAATCACCGGACCGGGATAGCATGGGGTGGGGATCCCCACGCCACCACCGGACCGCCGCCATGAAGGTGGCCGGCCACCGTCGCCGGCGGCCCCTCCTCACGCGGTCGATCCCTCGGCCATGGGGATGGCCGAGAGGGTCCTCCCCCTCTCTCTCGTCTCCTCCGTCACACGTCTCTTCCGGGGTCGTTTCGGCATCGATCCAACGCAAAATAAATTACAAATTTGTTTCTACATAATCCGGTATCGATTCTATACATGAAATCGACCCTATACATTTTCCGGAAAAAGATAGAACAATAATAAATCCTAAATTCGGTCAACCCCCGAATTTTTACTATTAAAAGCTGTTGGAATTCGATATCCTGGGCTATTAAAATTTGCGGAAACAATAACCCGATCAAAAACCATTCGCCGGAGATCACACGAACGACGACTCATCCGCCGGAGTCCGGCCTTTGGAGACCACGCACCCGAAGGCACGCGGCCCGCCCCCAGCCGAACCCCCGCGAGCCGGGGTTCATGCGATTGCATGGATCGATCGCATCGTGCGATCGATCAGCTGGGGCTGCAGCGGCAGCCCTGCGGTGAGTCCGGCGACTCACCGCCGTCGGGGAGGGGGGCAGCTCGTCCAGCGAGCCGCGGCGGCACCAGCCGCCACCCCGCGATCGAACCTAGGGTTCGATCGCACCCCGGCGTCCAGCCGGGGTGCTCCTCGATCGCGCACCCCCGGCGTCCAGCCGGGGTGCTCTTGGTTCGATCCCCACGGGGTCCTCGAGCCGCGGCGGTCCGGTGGCTTCGCCACCACCGCCCGGTTCGACCTCGTTACGGGGTTCGTCCTCGGATCTTGGTTCTACGGTATTTTCAATAAATAATCGATTAAAATCATAAAGGGTGTTTACGATTTTACCTTCAATTCGTTGTTCGGAGAAACGAGATCAATCGATGACCTTGAGATCTTCCGACGTATTCCTTGCACTAGCCCGGACGTCGTGTGGGCGACGATCTACCGAACTCCATGGATCTCCTTCACGAACTCTCTAGACTAATCAAGTATGATTATCTTGTCTTGTCTTGTCTAATTGTGAAGACCATGTAGTGCTTTTATAGGCTACGTAGGGGATCTTAAGGAGGTGGAATATTGGGCTTCCAATAATAGTGATTAAATTGAGCCCAAGCCCAAATCTATTAATCCTTACTATTATTAATTAATTCTATTTTCCACTATATAAAATTAATTGCACTCCCAATATTAAACCATATTATATCAAATAATATTTCTCCGGTAGTATTATTTATTCCGTGTATTTAAGATATAAATATCCATGAATAAAATTAATTTATTGCTAATTAATCTATTCATCTCTTATATCCGAGACTAGTACCATTCAACCTTAATTATTATGCGGATTAAATCCACCTGCAGGGTTTACATAATAATTCCTTATGAACTCATCTCGGGGATATTATCAACCCTTCCGGGATACACTTTCCCGTCAAGTATTCACGGCATGTCATATATAAAATATAGTGACCCAACTTAACCGGTAATTAACCCAATAATTAAATCGGTTAATTCCTTTGGTAAATCAAAGTCACTTATATTAAATATACACACCCGCAATAATATCGGGGATTAAGAATAAAATACACTGAGACTCGAATCGATTATCGCCGGCAATCCTAATCGATGAATCTCAAGCAGACCCGCTCAATACACCAAGTGTACAAGTGTGATAAAATAATCAAGACAGATTATTTTCTCTCTCACACAACGACTATACCGATGGATTGGTCCGTGTCCATCTAGGTCGTGAGCAACTGTTCGATTAAATACGAGTAACCGATAGTATGATCTTCTGTGTGGGCCCGACACACCATACTAACTACAACGTATAGAATCCAGGACTATAATTTGCATATATTTAATTATAAATAATTATATGCAAATAATTGTTTATTTAATTAAATAGATTAATGGCAATGGATCGTGAGTTTCTGTCACTTAAATCTAGACATTAAGTACACAACTCCAACAATCTCCCACTTGTACTAAGGTCTAGTCATTTCCTCCAAACTCCCGACTCCCATACTCATCACGTGCTTAAGTTGTACTTCCAAGAAGTACTTTGTGAATGAGCACTCTAGGTTGCCGCTCTGAAGTTATCTTGGTGACTACAGCGTCGTCTCCCTCGACGATGACTCGTATCAGGTGGTACTTGCACTATGTGTTATCTTACACTTATGGACTTGTGATTTCTTACCATTTGCCATTGCACCGCTATTTACATAGCCTTTGGCAAATTAAGAATCACATCTAAGTCCCAGAGATTATCCCGGAGTTATACCAAAACTTCCGCTGCCTCTGAGGCCGCTATTTGGTTACCCATGGCAGAGTCCAAAAAGCATCGTGCTTATCACTCTTCCATGTTAAAACTCCTTCTCCTTCAATAGTGAAACACATAGCCTGATATCGACTTACACCGGTCCTCATTCGATTAGAAATCTAAGAGAATGTAATCCAAAGGAAATGTTCGTCTGCTTCGTAGTCTAGAACAGTACTTCGAAAGTACTTTTACGGCAGTCGAATATTCCTTTCCAGGATTACCTTGATATCCTCCCACTATGCTCACCGCATAGCCGATATCAGGTTCTCGTTTTTCAACATTGCATTTATTAAGCTTTCCACAATCAAAGTGTAGGAAACTTCTTTCATTGCTTCTATCTCCTTTTGTGTTCCAAAACACATATCCTTAGATAGATGCATTCCGTCTCTGAAAGGTAACGAACCTTTCTCGGAATGATGCATGTTAAAACGAACCATAATCATATATATGTAAGATGTCCAGGAGAAGTACAATGTTCTTTTCTTGAGATCCTAGATCTTAAGAACATGCTTTAACTTCTTCTTCATCTCATATATCGATTTTTCTAGACAACCATCATTTTATGTCTGACAACATCTTTACATTGTTACCAATGATAAATTGTCATCTACATAAAACCTCCGAGAAACACCACTTTGTTTCCATCACGTTTCCCATACACACGATTCGTCTATGCTTTTGATGAATCCATAAATTAGACTATCTCATCAATTTGCAAGTACCACGAATTCAATGCTTTGTTTCAATCCATAAATGGATCAACTAAGCTTGTTCTCTAAATGATCTTGCCTCTTAGCAATAATCCTTATTGCTCTCCAAGAAGGCACATTTAGATCTAGTACGGCCTTCATGTAGATCTAGGGACCGATTTCATGTATACTAGGTCCAGAGTCCGAAGACTCTCCTAGTTTTATGAATATCTCCGGTTGTCCCACAACCTCCCACTACAATGGCATTCCGGTGTATAAACAGTGATAACAGTAGGTGCAGTTAGTGGTGTACCGCTACTCGGTTTGGCTGGTTCTAAGTCTTAATCTTTCTCTCTCATTTCAAAGTATTACGTCACCTTGGGCTTGTGGTTCATTATATAGTCTTTCTCTAAGAACCGGGCGTTAGAACTTATAACGTCCTTCTGGTTCATAGTACTATTGAACACACATCTTTTGTTCTTCTAGGATATTCTACAACCGCATTTAAATGCGCCTTTGTTTCCAGATATATCCATAGAACATAGGTAGTTCCGTATAACTCATCTTTTACTATCTCTATAAGAGTTCCATTTCTTATTTACGACACACCATTTCTTACACAAAAGTGTATGGTGTAGTCATTTGGGATCAAATCCCAATCTCTGATCAGTATGCCATGCATTCCTCAGATAGGTACTTGCCTCCGCGATCAAATCGCAGGCTACAAATGGATATACCTGTTGGAGTTGTGTACTTAATGTCTAGATTTAAGTAAAGGAAACTCACGATCCATTGCCATTAATCTATTTAATTAAATAAACAATTATTTGCGTTTAATTATTTATAATTAAATATATGCAAATCATAGTCCTGGATTCTATACGTTGTAGTTAGTATGGTGTGTCGGGCCCACACAGAAGATCATACTATCGGTTACTCGTATTTAATCGAACAGTTGCTCACGACCTAGATGGACACGGACCAATCCATCGGTATAGTCGTTGTGTGAGAGAGAAAATAATATGTCTTGATTATTTTATCACACTTGTACACTTGGTGTATTGAGCGGATCTGCTTGAGATTCATCGATTAGGATTGCCGGCGATAATCGATTCGAGTCTCAGTGTATTTTATTCTTAATCCCCGAAACTATTGCGGGTGTGTATATTCAATATAAGTGACTTTGATTTACCAAAGGAATTAACCGATTTAATTATTGGGTTAATTACCGGTTAAGTTGGGTCACTATATTTTATATATGGCATGCCGTGAATACTTGACGGGAAAGTGTATCCCGGAAGGGTTGATAATATCCCCGAGATGAGTTCATAAGGAATTATTATGTAAACCCTGCAGGTGGATTCGTTCCGCATAATAATTAAGGTTGAATGGTACTAGTCTCGGATAAAAGAGATGAATAAATTAATTAGCAATAAATTAATTTTATTCATGAATATTTATATCTTAAATACACGGAATAAATAATACTACCGGAGAAATATTATTTGATATAATATGGTTTAATATTGGGAGTGCAATTAATTTTATATAGTGGAAAATAGAATTAATTAATATTGATAAGGATTAATGGACTTGAGCATTGGGCTCAATTTAATCTTCAATATTGGAAGCCCAATATTCCACCTCCTTAAGATCCCCTACGTAGCCTATAAAAGCACTACATGGTCTTCTCTATTCTCATAACTTGAAGATCACAATTCTAGAGAGAGAAAGTAGAGAGGGAGATCCATGGAGTTCGGTAGATCGTCGCCCACACGACGTCCGAGCTAGTGCAAGGAATACGCGGGAAGATCTCAAGGTCGTCAAATTGAGTTCTTCGTTTTTCCGAACAACGAGAACGAGGTAAATCGTAAAACCCTCTTTTATGATTTTATCGTTTAATTATCGTAAAAATACCTTGAACCAAGATCCGAGGAACGGACCCACGAGACGAGGTCGAACCGGGCGGTGGTGGTCGGACCACCGGACCGCCGGCGGCTCGACGACTCGGCTGGAAAGGGATCGCGCGAGGTGGATCGAGCCTAGGGCTCGATCACGCGGATCGGCTGCGGGTTTTCCCGTAGCGATCTGCTGCCAGCTACGGGTTTTCCCGCAGCGACTCGTAGCGCCCAGCAGCAGCGAGTCAGGCGACTCGCTGCGGGTTGCTGTGGGCTGCTACGGGGATTTCGCTGGGTGCTGTGGGATTTCCCGCAGCTGACCCGCAGCGATCCAGCAGGGTCCCAGCAGCAGCGAGTCAGGCGACTCGCTGCGGGTTGCTGCGGGCTGCTGCGAGCAACCCCGCGTGGCTGCTGCGGGTTTCGCGGGTTCACGCGAGTTCTCTCGTGTTTTTCCCGCGTAACTTTTTCGTATGGTCATGTACGTGTTAAGGGAGTCGATTGGAGTTGTCGGTTCCGCATTATGACAATTCCGGATATTCGATCTCCGTAGGATTTCGGTCGGAATTAATTAGATAATTTATTTATTTAAATTTATTAATTCCGGGATATCGATTTCCAACAATTGGTATCAGAGCGTTGGTTTTAGTTCATGGTATTTTTCGATAAATTGTTCTACCTTGCAGGGTTTCCGATTATTATGGCTAGATTTAATTATTGTTAATTAATGTTATAATAATGTTCTTGATTATTAAACTCTCGGTGATGTCAATATTTGTTCTTGTGTGGTGAATGCTTGTTCTTAATTTTTCCGGAAATTATGAGGTCGATTTCATGTAGAGAATCGATACCGGATAGCGTAGTAATAAATTTGTAATTTATTTTACGTTGGATCGATTCCGAAACGACCGCCGGAAAAGTGTGACGGAGGAGACGAAGAGAGGGAGGACCGGGGATCGATCATGATGATCGATCCCATGAGGATCGATCGAAGGGGGGGCGTGGGGGCTGCCCGCGGGAACCCTCGGCCACGCCGGCCACCGGTGGTGGTGGCGCGTGGGCTGAGGTGGCGGCGGCGCTCCTCCCCGGCCGGCGATCAATGGTGGGGGACGCGGGGTCCTCGTGATCTCGTGTTCTCCTACCTAGATTCACTTTCCTAAATTGATTCGGTTTTCCTATTTTGAGTATTCCTATTTTTTTGGGAATTCTCATGGAAATAGGAAAAGAATTAATTGGAATTAATTTATTTCCTTATTCTATTATGGAAGTCTTCTAGAATATTCTAAGTTCTACTTGGAATAGGATTCTAGAGATTTAATAGAATTAAAAAGGAAGATAATTAATTATTAAATTAATTTATTTCCTATTTGATTATTCCTATTTTATGGGAATTTTCATGGACATGGAAATTAATTAATTTTGGAAAGTAGAGGAGTCCTAAATTTATTTTATTTCCTTATTTCATTATGGAAATCATCTAGAATATTCCAAGTGGGTCTTGGATAGATTATTCTAGAGATTTAATGAAGTAGAAAGGGAAAATAAAATAAATTATTTTATTTCCTTATTTCATTATAGAAGTCTTCTAGAATATTCCAAGTGGGTCTTGGATAGATTATTCTAGAGATTTAATGAAATAGAAAGGGAAAAAAAAATAAAATAAAAAATATTAATAATATTTAATTTTATTTTTGATATATTCGATTGACTTAATTTTCGAATTAAGTAACTTTTGGATTAATTGAAAATAAATAGATTTAAATATTGGAATTAATATTCCCGTCACATGGAGCATTCAAGAACGAAGACTAAAGACTAGAAGATGCGTACGGAGATGCGATAAAGCCATAATAGTCGGAAAATAATATTCTAGTATTATTTTGATTATGTGATAATATTCTATGTGCTTTATTTCTTGTATGCATGCTTATGTGTATTTAATTATGCATTAGATAGCGTATCCCTTTGTTATAAAAAGCTAAGTGGGAGAGGGTATGGAAACATATCCATGGTCTCCATTGCTGTTCTCTTGGTGACTTTTATGGACTTTTGAAGTTCGTATAGACAAGTCATTGGAGGAGAATTCTTGTAATTCCTTTTACGAGAAACATTGATTAAGTTTATCAAACAATGCCTAATTTGTCTTTCCAAAACTGATTTCAAGTCGACTCATTCTCACCCCGGGGAGTGGAATGGAGCCAAAGCCACTTGGTCATGTCGAGGACACAAATTAGAGGCAGTCGTACCATCTTTTGAAGGTGGATCGATTGTCTGCTCGGCTCCCTCATTTATGAGAGATAGGGTCGTTCGCATGGTGAATCACTGGTTAGAAACTTTGAGTTTCACTTATGATTCTCCGCGTCTTGATTTACAAGATTAAATGATTCAAGTAATTGGGAGTCAATTGTAAAAGTCTTTTGGTGTAGTAAACGTCCACACGAACGTGGCTTGCTACATTGAATGGGATTTTGGATTGATTGATGTAGACAGTTATAGAAGGGAGTAAAGGAGCGTATGTTAACGTAAACGTCCACACGAACGTGGCTTGCGGTGAATATACGTGTCCCAAACAATCTTCTTAGATACTGAGTAATGGTTTACACTTAGGTACGCTTTATAGTATTCTTCCCAACGAAGTAACGCTATAATTGATGTACGACCGAAGCAAATCTAATTGCTAAATCATTTGGATAGGTAAACGTCCACACGAACGTGGCTTGCCTTATCTGATGGGATTTTAGAGGTGATTAGTGGTTTAATGATATTATTTGAGGGAGATAATATCGGACATTAAATCGATTGTTTGTTGTTATATGTGCTCATAGATTAGGAGATGGCTTTGAACCCACTTTCTGTGATTCGTAAGGATTTTAAACTCACTGGTCCCTAAATGTAATGATTGGAATAGAGATCTAGACATTACCCAAACTGTTGAAGAGTACAAGGTTGTACTCAATGAGCTTTGTCCTCCCGAGCCTATTGACATAGGCGGCTAGACAAGAAGCGATGAGGATACTCATAAAGGCCAGTCGCTTCGAGGAAACGCTTAAACACGTTTTTGAGATGATTGACCTTTTAGACGAGTTGAGACGGAAATCGCAAGCTCTTGTAGCCAATGCCAAAGGTTTCGAACCTAAAGGCATGAATCGGGGGAAAGGAAAAGAAAGCAAAGAAACCCAGTGGTTCTAAGTTACTTGGACCACGAGATGGGACGAGAAAGCCAATAGGCAAGTATTCTCGATACAAACAGTCTGGGTACTGGAAGTCTGATTATCCTCTCAAAGAAAGTACGAAATTCTTCTTTAGTCGTAAAACATAGTCAGTGGTATTATCTACCGGAACCTGGTGTGTAGATATGGAACCACTGACGGTATGTGCATTTTTAAATGCAAAGGTTCCAGGAAACCTAACGACTTGGAAAAGAAGAAATCGTAGTCTACATGGGCAATGCTGTAGAGGAGGCAGCAGTTGCAGTGGAGGACATTTTATAGGATTTCATTTTGATTTATTGCTTTTATGTACCTTTCATATTAGAAAGAACTTTGTTCTGGATTTCTAATAAATGGATATTTTATTTCTTTTAATCATTTGATGGTTATAAGAAGAAATAAAGATAGTATCTATTCTGGTACATTAGCTAGCAATATAAAAATGATGAATCCTGAGTCCACCACGATGCAACGAACCGTAGTATGAAACTAGTTTTACTAATAAGAGATTTCTTTATCAATTATACTTGTGGATACTTATGATGAGTCATGTTTATTCAAATAAGAAGTTCAAAGGTCGAAAATTGATATTTGATCAATTAAGTTGAGGGAGTGGACCTTCCGACCTAAGAATCTAATTTGGAAGATAATATGACTAAGCAATCCTTTATGGATATAAGATGTAAGATCCGGACAAGTATAAGAATTGATTGACTCTGATGTATGCAGACCTATGCCTACTCAGACAATAAGGTACGAGTACTTCATTTTATGATTACTCGAAAAATGGATTAGAATACCTGATGTGCCACAAAAGCAAGTGTTTTGACAAGTCAATGGACACTAAGCAATTGTGGAGAGCCATCAAGGTATATCCATTTGTATCCTGCGATTTGATCGCGGAGGCAAGTACCTGTCTGAGGAATGCATGGCATACTGATCAGAGGTTGGGATGATCCCAAATGACTACACCATACACTTTTTGTGTAGAAATGGTGTGTCGTAAACAAGAAATGGAACTCATATAGAAATAGTAAAAGCATGAGTTATACGGAACTACCTATGTTCTATGGATATGTCTGGAAACAACAGCGCATTCAAATGCGGTTGTAGAATATCCTGGAAGAACAAAAGATGTGTGTTCAATAGTACTATGAACCAGAGGGACGTTATAAGTTCTAACGCCCGGTTCTTAGAGAAAGACTATATAATGAACCACAAAGCCCAAGGTGACGTAATACTTTGAAATGAGAGAGAAAGATTAAGACTTAGAACCAGCCGAAGCGAGTAGCGGTACACCACAAACTGCACCTACTGTTATCACTGTTTATACACCGGAATGCCATTGTAGTGGGAGGTTGTGGGACAACCGGAGATATTCATAAGACTAGGAGAGTCTTCGGACTCTGGACCTAGTATACATGAAATCGATCCCTGGATCTACATGAAGGCCGTACTAGATCTAAATGTGCCTTCTTGGAGAGCAATAAGGATTATTGCTAAGAGGCGAGATCATTTAGAGTACAAGCTTAGTTGATCCATTTATGGATTGAAACAAAGCATTGAGTTCGTGGTACTTGCAAATTGATGAGATAGTCCATTTTATGGATTCATCAAAAGCATAGACGAATCGTGTGTATGGGAAACGTGATGGAAACAAGGTGGTGTTTCTCGGAGGTTTTATGTAGATGACATTTTATCATTGGTAACAATGTAAAGATGTTGTCAGACATAAAATGATGGTTGTCTAGAAAAATCGATATATGAGATGAAGAAGAAGTTAGAGCATGTTCTTAAGATCTAGGATCTCAAGAAAAGAACATTGTACTTCTCCTGGACATCTTACATATATATGATTATGGTTCGTTTTAACATGCATGATTCCGAGAAAGGTTCGTTACCTTTCAGAGACGGAATGCATCTATCTAAGGATATGTGTTTTGGAACACAAAAGGAGATAGAAGCAATGAAAGCAGTTTCCTACACTTTGAGTGTGGAAAGCTTAATAAATGCAATGTTGAAAAACGAGAACCTGATATCGGCTATGCGGTTAGCATAGTGGGAGGATATCAAGGTAATCCTGGAAAGAAATATTCGACTGCCGTAAAAGTACTTTCGAAGTACTGTTCTAGACTACGAAGCAGACGAGTTTTTCCTTTGGATTACATTCTCTTAGATTTCTAATCGAATGAGGGCCGGTGTAAGTCGATATCAGGCTATGTGTTTCACTATTAAAGGAGAAGGAGTTTTAACATGGAAGAGTGATAAGCACGATGCTTTTCGGACTCTGCCATGGGTAACCAAATAGCGGCCTCAGAGGCAGCGGAAGTTTTGGTATAACTCCGGGATAATCTCTGGGACTTAGATGTGATTCTTAATTTGCCAAAGGCTATGTAAATAGCGGTGCAATGGCAAATGGTAAGAAATCACTAGTCCATAAGTGTAAGATAACACATAGTGCAAGTACCACCTGATACGAGTCATCGTCGAGGGAGACGACGCTGTAGTCACCAAGATAACTTCAGAGCGGCAACCTAGAGTGCTCATTCACATAGTACTTCTTGGAAGTACAACTTAAGCACGTGATGAGTATGGAAGTCGGGAGTTTGGAGGAAATGACTAGACCTTAGTACAAGTGGGAGATTGTTGGAGTTGTGTACTTAATGTCTAGATTTAAGTAAAGGAAACTCACGATCCATTGCCATTAATCTATTTAATTAAATAAACAATTATTTGCGTTTAATTATTTATAATTAAATATATGCAAATCATAGTCCTGGATTCTATACGTTGTAGTTAGTATGGTGTGTCGGGCCCACACAGAAGATCATACTATCGGTTACTCGTATTTAATCGAACAGTTGCTCACGACCTAGATGGACACGGACCAATCCATCGGTATAGTCGTTGTGTGAGAGAGAAAATAATATGTCTTGATTATTTTATCACACTTGTACACTTGGTGTATTGAGCGGATCTGCTTGAGATTCATCGATTAGGATTGCCAGCGATAATCGATTCGAGTCTCAGTGTATTTTATTCTTAATCCCCGAAACTATTGCGGGTGTGTATATTCAATATAAGTGACTTTGATTTACCAAAGGAATTAACCGATTTAATTATTGGGTTAATTACCGGTTAAGTTGGGTCACTATATTTTATATATGGCATGCCGTGAATACTTGACGGGAAAGTGTATCCCGGAAGGGTTGATAATATCCCCGAGATGAGTTCATAAGGAATTATTATGTAAACCCTGCAGGTGGATTCGTTCCGCATAATAATTAAGGTTGAATGGTACTAATCTCGGATAAAAGAGATGAATAAATTAATTAGCAATAAATTAATTTTATTCATGAATATTTATATCTTAAATACACGGAATAAATAATACTACCGGAGAAATATTATTTGATATAATATGGTTTAATATTGGGAGTGCAATTAATTTTATATAGTGGAAAATAGAATTAATTAATATTGATAAGGATTAATGGACTTGAGCATTGGGCTCAATTTAATCTTCAATATTGGAAGCCCAATATTCCACCTCCTTAAGATCCCCTACGTAGCCTATAAAAGCACTACATGGTCTTCTCTATTCTCATAACTTGAAGATCACAATTCTAGAGAGAGAAAGTAGAGAGGGAGATCCATGGAGTTCGGTAGATCGTCGCCCACACGACGTCCGAGCTAGTGCAAGGAATACGCGGGAAGATCTCAAGGTCGTCAAATTGAGTTCTTCGTTTTTCCGAACAACGAGAACGAGGTAAATCGTAAAACCCTCTTTTATGATTTTATCGTTTAATTATCGTAAAAATACCTTGAACCAAGATCCGAGGAACGGACCCACGAGACGAGGTCGAACCGGGCGGTGGTGGTCGGACCACCGGACCGCCGGCGGCTCGACGACTCGGCTGGAAAGGGATCGCGCGAGGTGGATCGAGCCTAGGGCTCGATCACGCGGATCGGCTGCGGGTTTTCCCGTAGCGATCTGCTGCCAGCTACGGGTTTTCCCGCAGCGACTCGTAGCGCCCAACAGCAGCGAGTCAGGCGACTCGCTGCGGGTTGCTGTGGGCTGCTACGGGGATTTCGCTGGGTGCTGTGGGATTTCCCGCAGCTGACCCGCAGCGATCCAGCAGGGTCCCAGCAGCAGCGAGTCAGGCGACTCGCTGCGGGTTGCTGCGGGCTGCTGCGAGCAACCCCGCGTGGCTGTTGCGGGTTTCGCGGGTTCAAGCGAGTTCTCTCGTGTTTTTCCCGCGTAACTTTTTCGTATGGTCATGTACGTGTTAAGGGAGTCGATTGGAGTTGTCGGTTCCGCATTATGACAATTCCGGATATTCGATCTCCGTAGGATTTCGGTCGGAATTAATTAGATAATTTATTTATTTAAATTTATTAATTCCGGGATATCGATTTCCAACAATACCTTGATGGCTCTTCCACAATTGCTTAGTGTCCATTGACTTGTCAAAACACTTGCTTTTGTGGCACATCAGGTATTCTAATCCATTTTTCGAGTAATCATAAAATGACGTACTCGTACCTTATTGTCTGAGTAGACATAGGTCTGCATACATCAGAGTCAATCAATTCTTATACTTGTCCGGATCTTACATCTTATATCCTTAAAGGATTGCTTAGTCACATTATCTTCCAAATTAGATTCTTAGGTCGGAAGGTCCACTCCCTCAACTTAATTGATCAAAAATCAATTTTCGACCTTTGAACTTCTTATTTGAATAAACATGACTTAGCATAAGAATCCACAAGTATAATTGATAAAGAAATCTCTTATTAGTAAAACGAGTTTCATACTACGGTTCGTTGCATCGTGGTGGACTCAGGATTCATCATTTATATATTGCTAGCCAATGTACCAAAATAGATAATATCATTATTTCTTCTTATAACCATCAAATGATTAAAAGAAATAAAATATCCATTTATTAGAAATCCAGAACAAAGTTCTTTCTAATATGAAAGGTACATAAAAGCAATAACTCAAAATGAAATCCTATAAAATGTCCTCAACTGCAACTGCTGCCTCCTCTACAGCATTGCCCATGTAGACTACGATTTCTTCTTTTCCAAGTCGTTAGGTTTCCTGGAACCTTTGCATTTAAAATGCACATACCGTCAGTGGTTCCATATCTACACACCAGGTTCCGGTAGATAATACCACTGACTATGTTTTACGACTAAAGAAGAATTTCGTACTTTCTTTGAGAGGATAATCAGACTTCCAGTACCCAGACTGTTTGCATCGAGAACTCTTGCCTCATGGCTTTCTCGTCCCATCTCGTGGTCCAAGAAACCTAGGACCACTGGGTTTCTTTGCTTGCTTTTCCTTTCCCCGGATTTTTCCCTAAGGTTCGAAACCTTTGGCATTGGCTACAAGAGCTTGTGATTTCCGTCTCAACTCGTCTAAAAGAGTAAAAGGTCAATCATCTCAAAAACGTGTTTAAGCGTTTCCTCGAAGCGACTGGACTTTATGAGTATCCTCATCGCTTCTTGTCTAGCCGCCTATGTCAATAGGCTCGGGAGGACAAAGCTTACTGAGTACTAACCAGTACTCTTCAACAGTCTGGACAATGTCTAGATCTCTATTCCAATCATTACATTTAGGGACCAATGAGTTTAAAATCCTTAAGTATCACATAAAGTGGGTTCAAAGCCATATCCTAATCTATGAGCACATATAACAACAAACAATCGATTTAATCTCCGATATTATCTCCCTCAAATAATATCATTAAACCACTAATCGCATCTAAAATCCCATCTGATATTGCAAGCCACGATAGTGTGGACGTTTACCTATCCAAATGATTTAGCAATTAGATTTCCTTCGGTCGTACATCATCATTAGCGTTACTTCGATGGGAAGAATACTAAGAAGCGTACCTAAGTGTTAACCATTACTCAGTATCTAAGAAGATTGTTTGGGACACGCATATTCACCGCAAGCCACGATAGTGTGGACGTTTACGTTAACATACGCTCCTTTACTCCCTTCTATAACTGTCTACATCAATCGTTCCAAAATCTCATTCAATGTAGCAAGCCACGATAGTGTGGACGTTTACTACACCAAAAGACTTTTACAATTGACTCCCAATTACTTGAATCATTTAATCTTGTAAATCAAGACGCGGAGAATCATAAGTGAAACTCAAAGTTTCTAACCAGTGATTCACCATGCGAACAACCCTATCTCTCATAAATGAGGGAGCCGAGCAGACAATCGATCCACCTTCAAAAGATGGTACGACTGCCTCTAATTTGTGTCCTTGACATGACCAAGTGGCTTTGGCTCCATTCCACTCCCCGGGGTGAGAATGAGTCGACTTGAAATCAGTTTTGGAAAGACAAATTAGGCATTGTTTGATAGACTTAATCAATGTTTCTCGTAAGAGGAATTACAAGAATTCTCCTCCAATGACTTGTCGATACGAACTTCAAAAGTCCATAAAAGTCACCAAGAGAACAGCAATGGAGACCATGGATATGTTTCCATACCCTCTCCCACTTAGCTTTTTACAATAAAGGGATACGCTATCTAATGCATAATTAAATACACATAAGCATGCATACATGAAATAAAGCACATAGAATATTATCACATAGTCAAAATAATACTAGAATATTATTTTCCCGACTATTATGGCTTTATCGCATCTCCGTACGCATCTTCTAGTCTTCAGTCTTCGTTCTTGAATGCTCCATGTGACGAGAATATTAATCCCAATATTTAAATCTATTTATTTTTAATAAATCCAAAAGTTACTTAATTCGAAAATTAAGTCAATCGAATAAATCAAAAATAAAATTAAATATTATTAATATTTTTATTTATTTATTTTCCTATCTAATTCTATTAAATCTCTAGAATAATCTATCCAAGACCCACTTGGAATATTCTAGAAGACTCCCATAATAGAATAAGGAAATAAATTAAATTAGGACTCTTAATCCTTCCAAATTAATTCCTTTCCTAATCTATTAAAAATTCCATAAAGGAATAATTAAATAGGAAAAATTAATTAAGGATTTTTCTACTTTCCAAAATTAATTAATTTCCATGTCCATGAAAATTTCCATAAAATAGGAATAATCAAATAGGAAATAAATTAATTTAATAATTAATTATTTTCCTTTCTAATTCTATTAAATCTCTAGAATCCTATTCCAAGTAGAACTTAAAATATTCTAGAAGACTTCCATAATAGAATAAGGAAATAAATTAATTCCAATTAATTCTTTTCCTAATCTATGAGAGTTTCCATAAAGAAAAACACTCAATAAGGAAAAACCGAATTAATTCTAAATTTATTCCTTCCTTATCCATGAAAATTCCCATAAAATAGGAATAATCAATAAGGAAATAAATTTATTCTAAATTTATTTTTTTCCTATTCCATGAGAGTTCCTAAGAATAGGAATACTCAAAATAGGAAAACCGAATAATTTAGGAAAGTAAATCTCGGTAGGAGTAGTACGAGATCACGAGGACCCCGCGCCATCACCACCATCGACCGGCCACCGGAGAGGGCAACCGCCGCCACCACTCAGCCGGCCGGCCACCACCAAGCCGGCGGCAGCCCCAGCCGAGGGGTGCGATCGCCGCCCCTCTCTCTTGCCATCGATCTCATGGGGATCGATCTCCATGATCGATCCTTGAGCCCTTCGTCTTCTTCGTCACACGTCTTCTCCGGCGGTCGTTTCGGCATCGAACCAACGTAAATAAATTACAAGAATTTAAATTACAATTATCCGGTATCGATTCTATACATGAAATCGACCCTATACAATTTCCGGAAAAAAGTAGAACGCAATAATAAATCCTAAATTCGGTCAACCCCCGAATTTTTACTATCACAAGCATTCACCACACATAAAACGAATCTCGACATGTCCGAGAGTTTAATCAAAACATATTATGACAATAATTAACGAATAAATTATATCTAGCCATAATAGTCGGAAACCCTGCAAGGTAGAACAATTTTTATCGAAAATACCGCGAACGTAAACCTCGCTCTGATACCAATTGTTGGAATTCGATATCCTGGGCTATTAAAATTTGCGGAAACAATAACCCGATCAAAAACCATTCGCCGGAGATCACACGAACGACGACTCATCCGCCGGAGTCCGGCCTTTGGAGACCACGCACCCGAAGGCACGCGGCCCGCCCCCAGCCGAACCCCCGCGAGTCGGGGTTCATGCGATCGCATGGATCGATCGCATCGTGCGATCGATCAGCTGGGGCTGCAGCGGCAGCCCCGCGGTGAGTACGGCGACTCACCGCCGTCGGGGAGGGGGGCAGCTCGTCCAGCGAGCCGCGGCGGCACCAGCCGCCACCCCGCGATCGAACCTAGGGTTCGATCGCACCCCGGCGTCCAGTCGGGGTTCTCCTCGATCGCGCACCCCCGACGTCCAGCCGGGGTGCTCTTGGTTCGATCCCCACGGGGTCCTCGAGCCGCGGCGGTCCGGTGGCTTCGCCACCACCGCCCGGTTCGACCTCGTTCCGGGGTTCGTCCTCGGATCTTGGTTCTACGGTATTTTCAATAAATAATCGATTAAAATCATAAAGGGTGTTTACGATTTTACCTTCGATTCGTTGTTCGGAGAAACGAGATCAATCGATGACCTTGAGATCTTCCGACGTATTCCTTGCACTAGCCCGGACGTCGTGTGGGCGACGATCTACCGAACTCCATGGATCTCCTTCACGAACTCTCTAGACTAATCAAGTATGATTATCTTGTCTTGTCTTGTCTAATTGTGAAGACCATGTAGTGCTTTTATAGGCTACGTAGGGGATCTTAAGGAGGTGGAATATTGGGCTTCCAATAATAGTGATTAAATTGAGCCCAAGCCCAAATCTATTAATCCTTACTATTATTAATTAATTCTATTTTCCACTATATAAAATTAATTGCACTCCCAATATTAAACCATATTATATCAAATAATATTTCTCCGGTAGTATTATTTATTCTGTGTATTTAAGATATAAATATCCATGAATAAAATTAATTTATTGCTAATTAATTTATTCATCTCTTATATCCGAGACTAGTACCATTCAACCTTAATTATTATGCGGATTAAATCCACCTGCAGGGTTTACATAATAATTCCTTATGAACTCATCTCGGGGATATTATCAACCCTTCCGGGATACACTTTCCCGTCCAGTATTCACAGCATGTCATATATAAAATATAGTGACCCAACTTAACCGGTAATTAACCCAATAATTAAATCGGTTAATTCCTTTGGTAAATCAATGTCACTTATATTAAATATACACACCCGCAATAATATCGGGGATTAAGAATAAAATACACTGAGACTCGAATCGATTATCGCCGGCAATCCTAATCGATGAATCTCAAGCAGATCCGCTCAATACACCAAGTGTACAAGTGTGATAAAATAATCAAGACAGATTATTTTCTCTCTCACACAACGACTATACCGATGGATTGGTCCGTGTCCATCTAGGTCGTGAGCAACTGTTCGATTAAATACGAGTAACCGATAGTATGATCTTCTGTGTGGGCCCGACACACCATACTAACTACAACGTATAGAATCCAGGACTATAATTTGCATATATTTAATTATAAATAATTAAATGCAAATAATTGTTTATTTAATTAAATAGATTAATGGCAATGGATCGTGAGTTTCTGTCACTTAAATCTAGACATTAAGTACACAACTCCAACAAAAGCATTCACCACACAAAAAACGAATCTCGACATGTCCGAGAGTTTAATAAACCAACAATTATGACAAAATAATTAACAATAATTAAACAAGCCATAATAGTCGGAAACCCTGCAAGGTAGAACAATTATATCGTAAATACCGCGAACGTAAACCACGCTCTGATACCAATTGTTGGAATTCGATATCCCGGAGTTGCCGGAATTGCGGAACATGACAACTCCGATAAAAAACACATCGCCGGATAACACGAACACCACGTACGAGCCGGAGCCCGAACCGAACGCGCAACACGGCCGAAGCCATGCGCACGCCCAGCCCGAGCCCCCGCACGCGGGGTCGCGATCGATTGCATCGATCGCATGGGGCGATCGATCGGGACTGTTCCGGCAGCCCCCCAGCAGCAAGTCCGGCGACTTGCTGCTCGCCGTGGAGGGGCAGCTCGATCGACGAGCCGCTGCGGGCGCACCAGCCGCCCGCCCGGCGATCGCGCCCTAGATGTCGATCGCCCCCTCGGCTGGAAGCCGAGGGCTCCCATGCTCGCCAAAACCCTAGGTGGGTCGACCGCCGCGATGCCGTGGTCTTCGACCACCATCGCCGGTTGATCCTCCTTCGGAGTTTCGTACTTCAGATCTTGGTTCGTCGGTATTTACAATATATTAACGATTAAAATCATAGAGGGGGTTTTCTCGATTTTACCTCGTTCTCGTTGTCCGGAAAAACGAAGAACTTCGATGACCTTGAAGCCTTCCCACGTATTCCTTGCACTAGCTTGAACGTCGTGTGGGCGACGATCCTCCAAGCTTATGGATCTCCTTCACAACTCTCTAGAACTATAAACTAATGATATTCTTGTCTTGTGTTCTAATTGTGAAGACCATATAGTGCTTTTATAGGCTACGTAGGGGACCTTAAGGAAGTAGAATATTGTACTTCCAATATTAATGATTAAATTGAGCCCAAGCCCAAATCTATTAATCCATTAATATTAATTATATGACTAACTCCACTATATAAATATAATTGCACTCCCAATATTTACCATATTATATCAAATAATATTCTTCCGGTAGTATTATTTATTCCGGATGTTTAAGATATAAATATCCATGAATAAATATTTATTTATTGCATAATAAAATTTATTCATCTCTTATATTCGAGATTAGTACCACTCAACTTTATTATTATGCGGGAACAAATCCACTCGCGAGGTTTACATAATAAATCCTTATGATCTCATCTCGGGGATATTATCAACCCTTATCGGGACATACTTTCCCGTCAAGAATTCACAGCATGTCATACATAAAATACGGTGACCCAACTTTACCGGTAATTGACTGGTTATTCTAATCAATCAATTCCTTTGGAAAATCAAAGCCACCTATATTATATGCACACACCCGCAATAATATCAGGGATTAAGAATAGAATACTCAGAGATTTAAATCGATTATCAGCGGCAATCCTAATCGATAAATCTCAAGCAGATCCGCTCAATACACCAAGTGTACATGTATGATAAAATAATCAAGACCAATTATTTTCTCACTCATACAACGACTATACCGATGGATTAATTCTTGCCCATCTAGGTCATGAGCAACCGTTCGATTATATACGAGTGACTGAGAGTATGATCTTCCGTGTGACGACGCACACCATACTAAATACAACGTATAAAATCCAGAACCATAATTTGCATTTAATTAATAAAGTAAATGAATGTTTATTTATAAATAGATAAATGAAAGTGTACAAGGAGTTCAGATCAGTTAATTCTAGACATTAAGTATACTACTCCATCAGGTAATCAAAATTAATTAAACAGAGGAAAAATAATTGCGCTAGCTTTTATTTTCTCTGCAGAATTAATTATAGCGGCGTTTTCTTAGGTTTAGAGAAAGAGAGGGTGGGGTATTTATGAAGCTACACCAGGGACCTTATGGAAATTAATTATTAGGCTAAATTGCAATTTAATTAACTCAGCGTCCTAAAAGGAAAACCTTAATTAAATTCCACAATTTTAATTATAATTAATTCCACTATAAAATTATAATTGAATTCCCAATAATTAATTTATATTATTTCAACAATAATAATTCCGCCGAATTACATATACGACTTTCCCCGTGTTTAAGATATCGTATGTCCACGAATTAACTTTAATTACTAATAATTAAATTAATTCATTTCTTATTATCCGAGCTAGTACCACTCATCCTTATTATCATGTGGAACGAATCCACCTGCAGGGTTTACATGATAAACATTATGAGCTCATCTCGGGGACATCATCAACCCAATAAATGGGACACGATTTCCTGTCTATAATCTATAGCATGCCGTGTGTACAATTCCGATTCCAAATTTACCGAGAATATTGACTAATCAATTAGTCTCACTCACTAGTAAGTCAAAGAACCGAGAATTGGACACATGCACCTATAATTATATAGGGATTAGGAATTCGTATATCCGTAATATCTGAGGTATAGTTCGATTACTGTGAATAGTATAAATCGAACGCCCTCCCGTGGTCCTGCTCAATACACCAAGTATACGAGTGTAACATGATAGTCAAGACCGACTATCTACCAGTCACACTACGACGTACCGATGGATTGTCCCTGTCCATCTAAATTGTGAGCTACTGTTCGACAGTATACGAGTAACCGATAGCATGATCTTCCGCGTGTCCCCTCACGCCATACTATCTACAACGTATACATCAAGGACTATTGCATTAAATGCAATCATGATTGAATCATATATCGAATTAAGGTATAGATAAGGAGTTCCGTATTTGCACTAAACTAGACATTTAGAATACAACTCCATCAATAAGTCTGGGTACTGGAAGTCTGAATGTCCTCTCAGAGGTATGAATTTTTCTTTAACCATAAAAACATAGTCAGCGGTTTTATCTACCAGAATTCTGGTGTGTAGATATGGAACCACTGACGGTATGTGCATTTTAATGCAGGGGTTCCAGAAAACCCGGCAGCTTAGAGAAGAAGAATTCAAGTCTACATGGGCAAAGCTGTAGAGGAGGCAGCTATTGCAGTGGAAGACATTTATCTATGAGTAGTTATAGGATTTCATTTCAAGATTATTGCTTTATGTACCCTTTATTTTAGAAAGAACTTTGTTCTGGTTTTCTATTATTAATGAATGGATATTTTATTTCTTTAATCATTTGATGATTTTGATAAGAAATAATGGTATTATCTATTCTAGTACATTAGATAGCAATATATGAATGATAAATCATAGGTCTACAACCATGCAACAAACCGTTCTATAACTTGTTTTACTTGTTGAATGTATTTCTTTATTGAATCATTATACTTGTGGATTCTTATGCTCAGTAGTATTTATTCAAATAAGATTCTAAGGTCCAAATTGATTTGATCAATTATAGTTGAAGGATTGGACCTTCCGAACTAAGAATTAAATTTGGAAGATAATACAACTAAGCAAACCTTTATGACAAAGGATAGAATCCGGACAAGTATTGAAATTGATTAGATACTGATATATGCAGACGTATGTGTAATTAGAAAGGTGCGAGTAATTCTTTAATAGAATACTCGAAGATGGATTAGAGTACTTGATGTGCCATAAAAGCAAAGTGTTTTGACGAAGTCAATGGACACAAAGCTATTATGGGGAACCATCAAAGTATATCCGTTAGAAGCCTGCGATTTGATCGCGGAGGCAAGTACCTATCTAAATAACACATAGCATAATCAAAGTATGGGATTAGATCCCAAATGACTGCACCATGCACTGGGAGTGTAGAAATGGTGTGTCAGGAATAAGAAATGGAATTCTAATAGTAAAAGGATAAGTTGTTCGGACTACATATGTTCTATGGATTTTTTGGAAAAGCAACGGCACATTCTAATGTGGTTGTAAGATATCCTAGGAGAACAAAAGATTGTGTGTTCGATAGTACTATGAACCAGAAGGACGTTATAAGTTCTAACGCCCGGTTCTTATAGGAAGACTATTAGATGAACCACAAAGCCCGAATTGACGTAATACTTTGGATTGAGAGAAAGGACAAAGACTGGGAACCAGCTAAACCGAGTAGTGATACATCACTGACTGCACATACTGTTATTATTGTTTATACACCGGAACGCCGTTGTAGTGGGAGGTTGTTAACAACCATAGATGTTCATAAGAATGGAAGAGTTTTTAACTCTGGATCTAGTAAACATGAAATCGATCCCTGGATCTACATAGAGGCAGTACTAATTCTAAATGTGTCTTCTTAGAGAGCAATAAGGGTTATTGTTAAGAGACAAGATCATTTAGAGTACAAGCTTAGTTAATCCATTTATGGATCGAAACAAAGCTGTGAATCGTGGAACTTGCGAATTGATGAGATAGTCCATTTGATGGATTCAGCAAAAGACAAAGACGAGAAAGGTGTATTAGAAACGTAATAGAAACAAGGTGGTGTTTCTCGGAATTTTATGTAGATGATATTTTATCATTGGCAACAATGTAAAGATATCGTCAGACATAAAATGATAGTTGTCTAAATAAATCGAGATATAAGATTGAGAAGAAGTTAGAACATGTTCTTGAGATCTTTAATCTCAAGATAAGAACATTATACTTCTCCTAGATATCTTATACGATTATGGTTCGTTTTAAGCATGCATAGTTCCGAGAAATGTTGTTGCCTTTCAGATACGGGATGCTTCTGTCTAAGGATATGTGTTTTGAACACTTAAAGGAGATAGATGCAGAGGAAGCGGTTTCCTACACTTTGAGTATGGAAAGCTTAATGAATGCAATGTTGAAAAACAAGAGCCTGATATTTATGGTACTATTCTTGGATACAAGAGATGAATAAATTAATTAGCATTAAATTAATTTTATTCATGGATATTTATATCTTAAATACACGGAATAAATAATACTACCTGAGAGAATATTATTTGATATAATATGGTTTAATATTGGGAGTGCAATTAATTTTATATAGTGGAAAATAAAATTAATTAATTTTAATAGGGTTAATAGATTTGGGCTTGGGCTCAATTTAATCATTAATATTGGAAGCCCAATATTCCACCTCCTGTAGATCCCCTACGTAGCCTATAAAAGCACTACATGGTCTTCACAATTCAAGACACATCATAAGAATATCATACTTGATATTCTAGAGAGTTTGTGAAGGAGATCCATAGGAGTTCGGAGGATCGTCGCCCACACGACGTTCGAACGAGGTGCAAGGAATACGTAGGAAGATTCAAAGGTCTTCAAATCATCTTGTTTCTCCGCACAACAAGATCGAAGGTAAAATCATGTAAACTCCCTTGTTTGATTTTATGTGAAATTAATCGTAGAAAATACATGAACGAAGATCCGGGAAAATGACGAACTTCGGGGACGGGGATTCGAGATCCCCGGCGAAGATCGAAGGAAGCCCTCGGCTGGGAGCCGAGGGTGGCGGTTGGCCTAGGGCACGACCGCCGGCGTGCGATCGAAGGGGCCCCGGCTGGACGCCGGGGCGAGCGATCGACCGTGAGGTCGATCGCTAGGGCAGCCGCGGCTGGAGCCGCGGCGGGTGCGCTGGGCGCACCGCCCTCCCTCGATGGTGAGGGCGGTGAGTCGCCGGACTCACCGCCGGGGGCTGTTCCGAACAGCCCCGGGGGATGCACGCGCATCCCCGGCGATCGCCATGCACGGCGATCGCGAACCCTATACGGGGTTCGGCTAGGGTTTCTAGTCGCGGGTTTATCCCGCGGCGGTGATACTCTCATCGAGCCCGGTTCGTTGGTGTTCGTGATCGGTTTCCGGCGATGGGATTTTGATCGGGTTATCGGTTCCACAATTTTTGATAGCCCGGGATATCGATTTCCAACACTCCTCCCGTCTGATGGTGGCGGTGAGTCGCCGGACTCACCGCCGGGGGCTGTTCCGAACAGCCCCATGGGGATGCACGCGCATCCCCGGCGATCGCCATGCACGGCGATCGCGAACCCCATACGGGGTTCAGCTAGGGTTTCTAGCTGCGGGTTTATCCCGCGGCGACGATACTCTCGTCGAGCCCGGTTCGTTGGTGTTCGTGATCGGATTCCGGCGATGGGACATTGATCGGGTTATCGGTTCCGCAATTTTGATAGCCCGGGATATCGATTTCCAACACCTCCGACCGCCGCGGTCCAGTGGTCTTCAACCACCACCGCCGGTCGATCCTCGTTCCGGGGTTCATCCCTCGGATCTTGGTTCTACGGTATTTTCACGATAATAAAATTAAAATCATCGAAGGGGGGTTTTATGATTTTACCTTGTTCTCGTTGTCCGGAAAAACGAGATCTTGATGACCTTGAGATCTTCTCACGTATTCCTTGCACTAGCTTGAACGTCGGGGTGGGCGACGATCCTCCAAGCTTCCATGGATCACCTTCTCTCTCTACTTTCTCTCTCTACTTTCTCTCTCTAGAATTATGTTATGAATAATTCATGTCTTGAGATTTATGAAAGAAGAGAAGACCATAGGAGTGCTTTTATAGGCTACGTAAGGGGACCTTAAGGAAGTAGAATATTGGGCTTCCCATAAATTAATTAAATTGAGTCCAAGCCCAAATCTATTAATTAATTCATGAATTATATATTACCTCCACTATATAAATATAATTGCACTCCCAATATTTACCATATTATATCAAAATAATATTCTTTCGGTAGTATTATTTATTCCGCATGTTTAAGATATAAATGTCCATGAATATATTATATTTATTGCTAATATTATTTATTCATCTCTTATAATTCCGAGAATAGTACCACTCAACTTTATTATCATGCGGATCAAATTCACTTGCAAGGTTTACATGATAATCCTTATGAGCTCATCTCGGGGACATTATCAACCCTTTCGAGGACATGCTTTCCCGTCAAGAATTCACAGCATGTCATACATAAAATACAGTGACCCAACTTTACCGGTAATTGACCGGTTATTCTAATCAGTCAATTCCTTTGGAAAATCAAAGTCACTAATATCAGGGATTAAGAATAAAATACACTGAGACTTAAATCGATTATCACAGTCAATCATAATCGATAAATCTCAAGCGGTCTGCCCAATACACCAAGTGTACAAGTATGATAAAATAATTAAGACAAATTATTTTCTCACTCATACAACGACTATACCGATGGATTGGTCCTTGTCCATCTAGGTCGTGAGCAACTGTTCGATTATATACGAGTAACCGATAGTATGATCTTCCTTGTGACATCTCACACCATACTAACTACAACGTGTATAATCTAGGACTATGGTTTGCATTAAATGCAAATGATTGTTTATTATTATATAGGATAAATGCTTTAGACGGAGTTCAGATGTTACTTAAATCTAGACATTAAGTATACAACTCCATCAGTCGGGACGTGGAGCTGAGGCGCGGTGGCGATGGTGATTTCGGCTTCGATCTGCAGAGGAGAAAACAAAGTCGTGAAAAAGGGAGGCGGAGTGAATTAGGGCTTCCCTCTCCTTAATCAATTTTCAAAAATAATAAAAATAAAAAATATAATTATATATATATATATATATATATATATATATATATATATATATTTTATATTGAAGAGGAGGAAGCGGGTTGAACAAGTGATCCTCGGGGCAGCTGCGGGATAAGCCGCGGGTTCCCCAGTTTTTTTTAATGCAAGGAGGGGATCCTCGGGTTGGTTAAGAGAAACGCGATCCAGCTGCGGGCTGAGCCTCGTGTTCCCCAGAAATTTTCCTCCAATCCTGGTGCGCTGTTGCCCAAATGCAACTCGATCCTCGCAGCCCTCTCCTTCGTGCGCAGCTTCTCGACTTTCTTCATATCTTTTTCGTTCGAACTCCGATGGCCTCGATTCAAAATTCTCCAGAATCTAGACTTCAAGATCTTCGCGTCCATAAATGTTACAAACTATGATACCCAGTGAGCCAGATCAGATTCACACATGAAGTTGATGCACGTTTCCGTTTCGGCTAATCATCTTGTATTAGTCTCGTCGCTCCATTTTTTCTCGTTTCTCCTCATTTCTTCTCGCGCTATGACTGAAATACGCCCATTCTACGTCGTGATCTTGACAATTCGTGGGGTAAGCCCCCACGCGGTGCTCATTTTGGGAACCGAAAGAGCAATACGGCTCGTTGACTAGTCTCCACGCGACGCTCGTTTATCGTCTCGAGCTTGACTCATCTTTCAAAAATAAAGAGCCTCAATGAGGGTCATCATCCCAAGTGTCATCTCATCTATATAAACATATTTCCATTGTTTAGACAACCTCTTCAGCTCTAATTTTGGTGGAGATGATTCTATATCTTCATCGCTCTCGATTACCTCAATCATCCCCGTACTATCTTTTATATGCATGTATTGCTTGGATTCAATGCTGGGATATAAAAATATCGAGCTAATTTTCTGCAAAAACATTATCTCGGCCAAGAGATCAATAGCATAGAGGTAAAAATAATTTATAGCACATGAAGCAAAGTTATTAATCTCTACCTCACAAATCATCTCAGTTGCTATTCTTACATTCGAACTCAAAGCACAATTAAACTTTAAAATACCTGGATCATGCGGCTTGTGTGGGTGATGAACACGTATCACATTTCAATCATCATCGACCATAAGATCGATCATGCCAAGTGAGCAATGAGGGTGTCCAAAATTCTTCTCCACCAAATCACTCGGAGATGAAGAAGGTGATTCGATCATACATGCATACACAGGAAAAATATCCTCAACCTCCTTGCCCTTGTCTCTCGTGTCATCGGTATTTGAGATTTGAGACTCAAGAGAGATATCTAGCATCAATGACTCCTCTTCTTGGAAATGCACCCCCTCTTGATTGTCGACTACTATATTAATACTCAATGTCTCTTGCTCTAGTTCTCTAGGGGATGGAATGAATGACTTGTATGGGTCTTCGTCTCGATGCGACACTTTAGGTGTAATCTCCTCCAACACCATACTCTCAATCGTCTCTTTTTCATCATCTTCCTCCAAATGTAATTCATCGAGGTACACATGCTCCACTGTGGACTCGACCTCATTCGGTTCTACATCCTTATCTTCGTAGTCACCTTGGAGAATCGCGAGGGTCTGGACTTCCGTCAGATGGCGCGTATGATTTTCTTCATCTTGTTCCCACTCGCGCATTGGGGTAGATAACATACATATCTCATCATCGAAAACTATTGACATTTTCTATGCTTCTTCCCTTTTTGCCATTGCCTCTTCATTTGCTTTCATAATATGTTCGGTCGATTGCATGAAATCGTGAAAATTTTCATCAAAAGATGGATTGCACGGTGGCTCCGGTTGCATCGAATATGGTGGAGGGTATGCCAAATTTTCTTCAACATTTCTGGCCATCGCCACTTCATTCGCTCTCATCGCCGCTTCAATTGATTTTATTTTCTGGTTGGTCGTCTTCATGAAATCCTGAAAAACGTCATCCAATGAGGCCTTGTATGGCGGCTCTGGTTGCATTGAATATTGTGGAGGGTACACCATGTTCTGAGGAGGCCATTGTTGTTGAGGCCATTGTTGGTGAGGTGGATCAAAATGATAGCTCGATTGAGTATCCCACTTCGGATTGTATGCCTGAGACTGAGAGCCAAAATGTGTTATCGCGTCATATTGGGAAGGCTCGTAGTAAGTGCTCGTCTGAGGTCTTGTGAACTCCCACGGATAGTTGTTATATGTATTCATCACTGCTAACACAAACACTTGACAAAAACATTAAACACACCGGTGGGAAAAACAATACTCATATCAAAAAAAAGAAAAAGAAAAAAAAGAAAGTTGCAAACACTCAAACACTAATACTAGTGCCTAAAGTGTTCCCCGGCAACGGCGCCAATTTGATAAGACATTTTAGTGCGTCAAAAATCAATTAAAAATAACCGAACTCATTGCCAAAGCAATTCACCCGAGTCGATCTCACGAGGAACACTACTATTGACAAGTACAAATGTTATTATGTTTGCAACGAGGGAAAGAAAAGAGATATAGCATAATGCATTTTGGTTGGTTTTGTTTTAAGCTAAAATTAACTAAGAATTAATAAACTAAAAATAAGCTAAAAATAATCAAGAAGCAATTAACGAAAATTAACAAGGTGTAATTAATAAAAAGAATGACTAGGGCTCCGGGTTCATCAAGCATAAACTTCGGGTTGTCAATTTACGAGGTACGAATCAAAACTAAAACGTCCGTCGCCGGTAAATTTTAGGGTGTTCGATTATCCTATGTTTTGTAATTGCTCCTAAGCCTCATACAAAAGTTTAAAAATCATGTTGGCATTTTATCGAACACCTTTGATGCGTTTGTAAATCTCAAATCCTAATTTATGCTTGAATTCCCCTAGCCCTAGTGTGATGTTTAGCTACTCATAATTCGATTAAGAAAATAAACAACGTTGAAGGAATTCATAGCCGAGATAAATAAATTAAAAAAAAAAAGAAAATAAGAGCAAGCAACGAAAGAAAAAGAAAATAAACTTACTAATTAATCAAGTGCTGAAAGCAATAAGAACAATCGGAAGCTAACCCCGATTTTCGTCCGTGAATCGAAAGCATGAAAAACAATGATGAAATCCTAGGATGTCGAGTCTCAAGTCTTCTCCAAAACGTGCAGAAAATAAAAGTGAAAAAGCGTGGTGTTTGGAATAGGCCAAAGCCCTATTCTTATACAAGAAATTTCGTGGGTCAACAAAAGTCAAATCTGGACGCAAAGTCGGGCGGGCTCCTGGAATGCGTCGCGAGCGAGCGCCTGGTAGGCAGACTGGCGCTTGGATGGCTGAGCCATGTAGAGGACTCCAAGGGCTTTCCGTAGAGGTATAGATCGTCGCTGTAGGTGGTCGGAGTTGGGAGAACCAAGCTCTCCAAGTTCGCTGCACATACACTCAAGGCAGCTGCCTGCTGGGATGGAAACTCGTGAAATACGGCCATATGACGGGGAACCATGACAGGAAACAAGTAGGGCCGTGTAGACAATTTCAAGGGCTTTCCGACAATGTATGGATCATGTTTGTAGGTGATCAGAGTTGGGAGAACTGAGGTGGCCAGGTTTGCAGCGCAATCTCGAAAGTTTGTCGACCAAATTGCTTTTACCGTTTTTCAACTCGTTTCTCGCTCTTCTCACACTAATCACGTCAACTTGCCTGAACACTCAACAAAACATCAAACCTACCAGAAATCATGGGGAAGACACACAAAAGCGACTAGAAATGACACAACTCACACACTACGAAACAAAGAAAAATGACACAAAAACATATAAATCAATACCTATACGTAATTATGACATTGATGGGTATTCTTTTATGACTGATTCAGTTGAAAAAGAAGAGTCTGTGAGCGAGACTTTATCCTTTTTTCTTTCTTGATAAAACCTGAAGGTTATATGGAAAATTGCAATGGAAGATCAAAAATTCAATGAAGAGTAACTATGTCTGGGAACTAGTTGATCTTCCGAGTTGATGCAAGACAATTTGGGAACAAGTGGGTTCTCAAAATTAAGCGAAAGGCTGATAGGGCAACTGAACGATACTAAGCTCATTTAGTTGCTAAAGACTATAATCTATTAGAGGGTATAGACTATGAAGAAACCTTTTCGCCGAGTGTGAGGATTTCTTCGATTCGCTTACTTCTAGCCATTGTAGCCAATTTTTGATTTGGGACTACATGAATTTAACGTTAAGACTAATTTTCTCAATGGAGAATTGAAGGAAAAGATCTATATGGAACAACCAGTGGGTTTTGTTGTCCAGTCAATGGTACTTTAAATCTCATCAGGTGATGATGATGACCATTGTGATGATTATGTCAAACGTTCAAAAAAGTATTTCGTAATACTATCATTATATGTTGATAATATTCTTTTGACTGAGAATGATACCGATTAATTGAATAAGATCAAGAAATGACTATCCTCATCTTCGAGATGAAGGATGTGGGTGAAGCTGAGTATGGCATCAAAATCTATATGATTCGTTCTCAAAGGTTGCTTAGAATCTCGCAAGAGACTAATATCCATAAGCTCCTTAAAAGATTCAAGATGGATACCTGCAAAGTCATTGATACTCTTTTTATCAAAGGTGAAAACCTAAGCCAAAACATGGATCCCAAAAGTAGTGAAGAAAGGCATTTCATGATAAATGATTGTAAGCACACTAGTGGGTGATGTGACGATCAAATGTGATAGTCAAACAGTGTTTAACTTTGTCGGTGACATTGTTGAAAAGGTAGGAGTAAATATTATATATATATATATATATATATATATATATATATATATGCATTTGATAGTGGTTGATCATATGACCAAACCAATACCTAAAGAGGTGTTCAAGGATCATGTCGAGTCTTTGGGATTGCGTAGAGTTTGATTATATGTAAATAATCAATGAAAATGTGATGTTCTTTTGAAATTAATTAATATGTGTATTAATGTTGTGTGTACAAGTATATGTATTATACTTGAAAAGTATGTTTACAAGCTGTGACTGGTTCTCTCACATGAACAGTTATCTCTAACATCGAGGATGTGCAGAGAAATGAATCCCCACATTCATGGACTTGTAATATAGCCAGATTGCAGTTCTCCTGGACACAGCAGGAGTCTCTGAGGACGTAATAGAGGGGAGAACTCAGGTTAAATGGGAGACGGACACTTGAACTATAATATGTACGATGCTAAATTGAAAGACATACGCTTCCAAAGTGGAAGAAAAGCATTGTAGCGCGTGTTCATACCACGTGTGCTTTTGTGATCATTAAAATGTGAATGAGAGAAACTTCCCTGTTTTCTCATTATGTGAGACCTTGAAGTTAAAACGATGTCGTTAACCTCACTTTGTTACCCTTAAGACTTCCAACAGGGAAGATTATCTTAAAACATGCACTTAACTTGGTATTCAAGGCTAGCCTAATCGTGTACGGACATTATTGTGAATATGAGTTGGGAAAAGGTTGAGTATGCTAAGTATCTGAGAGGGATAAGAGATACGTCGACTAGTGCGGTTTATAAAGATATCTGGGGTACAACGAGTAAAAGTTCTCAATATATTTCGTGAACTGTCATAATACACTAACCGGTTTATGACGACGACATAGTTCACACGCTCGCATGTCACACGATCTATTTGAAGGTTTTCGATGACGATCCAATCGCTCGATTACCTTGTTCGTGTGTGCGGAAGCGTGTAAAACAATAGAACACGAACAACATGAAGATCTAGGCACACATTATATTTATAGACACGTTTATATATATACATCCAATATATATATATATATATATATATATATATATATATATAGGGATTAACGAGAACACTTACAACCGGTGTAGCGTGCCTCGTTGATGTTGATGAAGGTGGTGTTAAGTCGATTGAACCACCTTCATGGATCAGTCACTAGATGCTCTCCTTGTGAATGACCTCGTCACTCCTTTGGATCGTCCGGATGTTGAAGCCGCACAAATGGCCCGGCCACTACGTGTTGCACACGAACCCGGATGATAAACACCTTGCTTGTTTGAAGTGGTTCTCCAAGAACACTCTCTCTTCTCACTCTTTCTTGTGAATTTCGTGGCTGATGATGATGGTGTTAGAATGAGACATGAAAATCTGATTTTCATGCTCATCATACCCCTTTTACTTCACATGTAACCCCCACCATAATGTGTGTGTCATAACCACACATAATGGGGTGTTATGGTAAAGTTCAAAGGTCATCTCCACATAATCATGCCAAATCATGATATGTGGTCCCATTGGCTTGTGTGGCATGCCATTTCACACTATGTGACATGCATCCATGCAAGCCATGCATCCCATGCATGGGAATTAAATCCACGTAAATATTTATCAAGCAATGTATATCAATATCGAGCTCGTGTGTGACCCTGTAGGTATGAATTTATCG
Organism: Euphrasia confusa; assembly: GCA_954870475.1. Lineage (NCBI taxonomy): Eukaryota > Viridiplantae > Streptophyta > Magnoliopsida > Lamiales > Orobanchaceae > Euphrasia > Euphrasia confusa. The sequence continues at coordinate 40,128,091 of OX940950.1, read as the reverse complement.
ATCAATATTATATTGTTCTCAACAATTAACATTATCGAATAATCATTTAACATCCATAGACGACCTTATGACTTTATCGATTGCACACGTAGGATCGAAGGACATATCCCAACAATCTCCCACTTGGCCTTCAGAGCCAGTGTGCTGCCAATTTCTTGTTGTCTCTTTATGTCTATGTTTGAACTTGGGGCAAGACTCGAGTCATCCTCAATCGGTTCAAACCTTTCTTGGACTTTGAGACAGACTGTAAAACCAGATTTATCACTATGATACGAATCTGGACGTGGCCACGTATTTTCCACAGTCTCGACTCTCCAAGTGGCCGGTAAGACATGTATCCCATTATAAAATGGAGGACAATCCCATCTTGTCAATCCAAGCTCTCCCACTTGCTTCCTGATATACCTAATAACAAGTTTTATAACCTCCTTTTACGAAAGGCGTTTACTTGTATCAAAGTACACCATTTCACAATGGAATCACTCTGGACTACTCAGGTCAGAGGAAATTGCTTGACAGCCAATGAAATAGTATTATGACTCGAAATCTTAAATATTATTCCAGTCGGGTCTGTTCGATCATTAGCTCCCAGCTAATATCTATGTAATTGTACTTGATGTCCCACATCACTAGCCCATGAAGCGGCGCTATAGTACACATTACAATCTAGTTCTTTGTATTATCGGGTTGTCCGTACTCGATTATACGAACCAGGAACAGCTATATGATTCAAGTATATCAGTTCAACCATTAGGACTTCATTATGCGGTAAGTCGACCTCATAACCCAATTGATATAACTTAATCATTTGGACAATTCATATAAATTAAACCATATTTATATGAAGAATTATGTATTATACATATTAGTGAATGTTTACCAAATCTCCAAAAGTAGCTAATACAGTAATAGAAATCACAACCCATCTCTAAGATGTCTGATATCTATTATAGTCGTGAAAGCCTCAAGCTTAAACTGCTGGAGAGGTTTAGAAAGCGGGTTTGCAACCTTACCAAAAGTTGCAACTTTATTATCTCGATGTCTCCACAAAACTATCTCCCAAATAATGTGAAACTTCCTGAGCACCAGTTTTAGACTTGTGGTGCTTCCTAGCTCATAGGCTTGCGCGATAACTCTACTATAAATAGAGAACTATCGGATGGGCTGAGCTAGTTACGCCACCTAGTTCATTCAAGAACTTTCAAATTCTAACTGCCAACATTACTGCATCCAATGCAATACTGTGCTCAGCTTCTGTAGTTTAATCAGCTATATTGCATTGCATGGAACTATTCCAGCAAATATCACCTCTAACCAGACAAAAGATATAACCAGATTAAAATCGGAAATTATCTTAGTCTGTTTTGAAGTTCGCATTCAAACAGCTTGTTAATATCAACTCTTTTTGTCTTCCAAAGACAACAAAATATTCTTTTGTCCATCTAAGGTACATAAGAATATTCTTGGTCGCAGTCTAACGCGCCTCACCTGGATTTCCTTGAAACTGACTCGTCATGCTCAAAGCATACGATACATCTGGTCGTGTACATATCATGGCGTACATTATAGACCCTATTGCCGAAGCATAAGGAATGTTTTCCATCCTCTTTTGCTCATCAAGTCCCGTAGGGCCTTGCATCTTGCTAAGAGATGTGCCGTGACTCATTGGAATGAGACCCTTTTTGGCGTCTTTCATTCTGAACTTATCAAGTACCTTATTTTCGATAAGTCCAAACATCATTTTCGATCTGTTCCGACAGATCTTGATGCCCAATATGTACTGTGCTTCTCCAAGATCCTTTATTGAAAACAATTTCTAAGCCATTCTTTAATAGAATTAAGCATAGAAACATTGTTTCCAATAAGGAGTATGTCATCGACATACAACACAATGTATACAACGTAACTCCCACTGTTCTTCTTGTAAAACAAGATTCTTACGAGTTCCTCTGAAATCCAAAACCCAGTATGGATTCATTGAACTGAAGACTGCTACTCCGATATGCTTTGCTTTATTCCATAAATGGAATTATAAGATTGCATAATTTCTCAGCCTTATTAGGATCGATAAAACTCTTTGGTTGTGTCAAAACACATTCTCTTCTAGAATCCAATTCAAGAAGTTAGTTTTAACATCCAATATTAACATAACTCATTATCAAGATGAGTAGCAATGGCTAAGATAATCTGAATGATTTAATCAAAGCAACTGGTGAAAGTTTTTTCATAATCCACCTCGTGAATAAAAATTTTACCATCAACCTTGCTTTGAAAACCCTAGGTTTTCCATCTGTCTGTTTAGATCTTTAAGATCTATTAGCATTCATTGGGTCTAACCCCGTGATGAAAATATATCAAGTTCCAAACTTGATTATCAGATATTGATATCATCTCAGATTTCATGGCACCATGCCAATTTTCAGTAGCTGGACTCGTCATAGCTTGGAATTAAGTCGAAGGTTCACCGCTTTCCAAAAGCATGAATTCATATCTCTCATTGGTCACAATATCTAAGTATTTGAATAATAGAGATAGATTTATGCCTTTCGGACCTACGAGGGCTGGTATGGCTTCCAAAACCATAAGAATACTCTCAACCCAGTCTTGAGTATTCATCATTGGTTGTTTCACTTGAACCTCGTTCAAGACAACCGAGCTCCCACTGAATTTCTAGGAAAGATAACTCTTTTCAAGAAAATCACTATCTCGAGCAACAAAATATTGTTCTCAAATAGATCGTAGAAGTAGTACCCTCGAGTTTCTTATGGACATACCATAAGGAAACTTTTATCCCATTTGAGTTCAAGCTCTATAGAGATAAATCTCGTCAGAGAAGCTTTTAGAACCTCAAATCTTAATGAAAACAATTTAGGGACCCTCCCTTTCCATACCTAGTATGGTGTCTTATCAACAGCTTTTGACAGCGTCCTATTCAGTGTATAAGTTGAAGTCTAGAATTGTGTGTTCCCAAAAGAGACCAGTAGTTCATTTAGACCTCTCATCGAATGGTCGAACTATATCTAATATAGTTTGTTTTCTCTTTTCCGAAACATAACCTTCATGTGCTTGTGAACTAATAGGTTCCACATACATCAGTATGGATCATCCCTAATTACTCACATGTTCTCCTTTCTCCAAGAAAGATGACATTGTTTATCTTTTCAATCACACATCATTCACATGTATCAAATGACTCCAAGTCAAATGATTCTAAAATTCCTTCTAAAAGAAGCTTCGTTACATGTTTAGATTTTGATTTGATCTAATCAACAATGTTTCAGTTATGTCTCATCGATACTTATTCGATTTGTCCTTTGGTCTTAATGATATATATGATTTGTCAAGTTTAAAGTATACATAAACAATATAATAATCGTACCAAAACAAAGAATAATTCACAATTAAAATAGTTACCAAACTATTTAATAGTGAAAAAACTAATCCGTCAGTATCTAATACTGAACCAATATTCATTGTTTATTGAAGGTACGAAATTACATAGTTATAATACTAAAACAAGTCCCTAAGGAAAAACAACATCATATGATCATACGGCTAATCCAGCGACCTTCGCTCCATTTCTTGCCCGTAGATCGACATCTCTATTCACCAAACTTATACTTCTATGTAGTTCCTCCACATAAAAATGTGAGAACCACATTTGGCATCCAATACCCAAGAAGTAGAATTTGTGAAATTTAATGTCTATAACATTAATATCTGAAGATGAAGCAACCCCGTTCTTCACATCTTCTTTGAACTTTGGGCAAATTCAATTATTCCCAATAATTGAGTCTCATTCAAATTTCCCATTCAAAATTATCCCAATATCAAAACGTGATAAATCGTAAGTGAAAACTCGAAGTTTTCTAACCAGCGATAATATCATGCAATTGAAGCCCTATCTCTCATAAAATATGAGGGAGCCAACCAGACAATCGACTAACGCCATCCCATGGCTTGAAAGTCTCTAATTTGTGTCATTTATGAACTAAGTGTTTTGGATTAAATCACTCCCCGAGGTGAAAATAATCCTAACTTTAGAATCAATCATATGAAAGACAAACTAGGCATTTGTTTTGAATTTGAATAAAATATGAACTTCTACATATTTGCAAGTAGTGTCCAACACCTTTGCAGTAAACGCATTCAGATTCCCTAGGAACCCTAGTAGCCTTCTTGCCCATGCTCATTTGATTACCTCATCCTTTATCACAAGAATTTCCCTCTTAGGGTCCATTTTTAATTGACGACTCATCATCTTAGAAAAATTTAGGAGATCACTTAAAGCAAATAATCCAATCATTTGCTGTACATGTGGTCCTTATAGATTTTTCTTATTCAGCCTAGCTGAAGCGATGACCCTGGTCATTCAGAACTGCTCAATCTTAGCATATTCCCCGAACATTCTATTGAGTTTTTTAATGATATATTGGGATGTGGTTATCTAACACATTTTCCTTGTCTTCGTGTTTGAGGACCATCCTCAAATTACGTTGTGAATCAAGAAAATTTGTTCAATTTTTCATAATCAAGAATTGAACCAAACTTGAATTGAGTTGATATTTGACATGATAAACTATAAAAGAAAGATAACTAAAGTATGTAAACATCCACAAAGCGGTAAACAAATAAGGTTGTCTAACAATTGTACTTATTTATTTCATTTTGTTCAATTGATATCCAATATCATTGTCCCTTAGAACAAAACGATCCCGAGATCCTCATCTTGCAAATCTTTAAGCCGACTGAGTCCGCACTTAAGTATTTCAAGATAGGTAGACATACCCATGTCAATGATATCTAATATCACTCTCGGTCGACGAGAATCCCATTCTCATCTCATGTCTCGATAGCCACGCCTGCAGTGGATCTATCGATGAGAAAACCAAACTCACGTGTAAAGGTCTAACCTTTACTCCCACTTATCCCAAGATAACAAGTAGTACCCCGCTGAGGCGGACCTACCAACTTATGATCGAGGGCTTCATGAGTGTGATGTTTTTGGACAAGACATTATACTCATTATTTTGGGAACTTGCATGCATAGGTGTTTATATGTAAGTTGAACATTTATAACATAAAACATCCTATAACTAGCAAAGCAATTAAATACGTAATCGAAAGGCCCCTAGAACCTCACAAGTCTCAAACGAAAAGATTAAAAGCAACAAAATAGGCCTTGAACATCTTCTGGACTGGTCCGCGCCCGCCGTTTTAGTTCCGCGCCCGCCGATTTTGGTCAAACCATGTTCGTACCTCAAAAACCACGAACGGCGCCCGCCGTTTCACAAACGGCGGTCGCCGAACACCACCGGCTGTCGCCGTTTCCAAAAAGGCGCCCGCCAAAAGGGTATAGAATCGGGGCTGACCCAAAAACAGCCTTTCGGCGGTCGCCGTTTCCAAAACGGCGCCCGCCGAATCAAAACGGCGCCCGCCGGAGCTAAAACGGCGCCCGCCGTTTGGCTTCAGCAGCCCCGGTTTGCTTCGTTTGCTTCGTTTTGCTTCGTTTCTTCTCGATTTCGCCGGAGAGCCGAGATCCTCCATCGAACCATGGACCAAGTCCATCGCTTACAAGTAGTATAATAGAAATATAATAGAAAAACCTATCTATTACAAATGATTCCAAGGGACGCAGCCCTCAAATACTACGGCCAATCGAAACGTAAAAAACGACGAAATCATTCACCCGACCACTAACGGTGGCCGGCCTTATATCTAATAACATAATAACATAATCACAATTAAGCCATTTATGTTGATTTAAACATATTGTGTCCAACACAAAAGAGTGCACGAGCCCTAGGCTCTGATACCAATTGAAGGTTTTCGATGCCGATCCAATCGCTCGATTACCTTGTTCGTGTGTGCGGAAGCGTGTAAAACAATAGAACACGAACAACATGAAGATCTAGGCACACATTATATGTATAGACACGTTTATATATATCCAATATATATATATATATATATATATATATATATATATATATAGGGATTAACGAGAACACTTACAACTGGTGTAGCGTGCCTCGTTGATGTTGATGAAGGTGGTGTTGAGTCGATTGAACCACCTTCATGGATCAGTCACTAGATGCTCTCCTTGTGAATGACCTCGTCACTCCTTTGGATCGTCCGGATGTTGAAGCCGCTCAAATGGCCCGGCCTCTACGTGTTGCACACGAACCCGGATGATAAACACCTTGCTTGTTTGAAGTGGTTCTCCAAGAACACTCTCTCTTCTCACTCTTTCTTGTGAATTTCGTGGCTGATGATGATGGTGTTAGAATGAGACATGAAAATCTGATTTTCATGCTCATTATACCCCTTTTACTTCACATGTAACCCCCACCATAATGTGTGTCATAACCACACATAATGGGGTGTTATGGTGAAGTTCAAAGGTCATCTCCACATAATCATGCCAAATCATGATATGTGGTCCCATTGGCTTGTGTGGCATGCCATGTCACACTATGTGACATGCATCCATGCAAGCCATGCATCCCATGCATGGGAATTAAATCCACGTAAATATTTATCAAGCAATGTATATCAATATCGAGCTCGTGTGTGACCCTGTAGGTATGATTTTATCGATCAATATTATATTGTTCTCAACAATTAACATTATCGAATAATCATTTAACATCCATAGACGACCTTATGACTTTATCGATTGCACACGTAGGATCGAAGGACATATCCCAACACTATTTGCCCTGTATGAAATGATGTTGTTGAGAATGTTTATCTGGACGTCGATTCTAGCCCTTTGTGCGAGTGAGAGATGTTAAGATTTGGGTCGCCCGTGGGCTCGACCCGACATTAAAATAAAAGTATTTTAATTCATTTTATATATATATATATATATATATATATATATATATATATATATATATATATATATATATATATATATAATATAATATATATTATAAATAAATTATCCTAATTAACTTCCTCTCTACGGTTAATAGTGCGGTTATCTGTCTGTATATTATATTTGAATATACAGATAAAATAACACAGAAAAAAAGACACACTAGTATGCGTAATCTGCAGAAGATGAAATACACAGTTAACGCACAATTAGAAAATAAACACACAGAACAATAGTTGGGGTTCTTAGTTCGTGAAGAACAATTCAACACTCCAATCGGGAGAGTGTTGTAGACATTGCGTAGCACGAGGCACGAGAAGCAACACGCAAGAGGATTCGATTCGTTCGATTTACGTTTCCGCATCGAAGACAAGTAAGTCTTATAATTTATTTTATCGAATTGCTTATGTCGATTAAGTAATTCCTTCACCACCTATGGGATCGGCTCGAGTGAGCCGATCCGCGCATTGCCGGTCGAGCTCGACGTCAGCGCGGGTGGGCCCGCGATCGATGCTTTGGTCGAGAACGCCTAGGACGCGTTCGGAAGAATCGATGCTCCGATCAACAACACCGGAGTCAGAGTAGTGTGCGCACTCCACTAGATTTGAAAGAGGATGAATGGAACAATGTGGTTCGGGTAAACATGACCGAAAATTTGTACCTCTGTTAATACGGCCATCACTGGGTTATTAGGTTCTCTATTTATTGATAAATACCAATTTAAAAGAGACAATTTTTATTTATTTATTTTGATATAATGAAGGGCAATATAGATATTTTATATTATATAAAAATAAAAAAAAGGTGTGCAGTAAACCTGGAGGAGTAAACATCTTGAGCCAATTAAGATTTATTTAATGGGCTGCTAAAGCCAGCCCAACCTTGGTTTTTATATGCTTAACCTAAACTACGTAAAAATAAAAAATAAACCAAATAAGAAAGAACAAGAAAAAAAGAGGGAGAGAGGAGGAGACGGGAAGAAAGAACAAGAAGTAAAAAGAGGGACGCTCGGACCGAGAAGAGAAGAAGAACGGGAGGTTCATCGAATCCCACGAAATATCCGATCTCGCAATGGTACTTCAATTCATAAGACAAATAAGCTTAAGATTCAGATAAATATTAGGTTATATTTGAATTTAGGGTTCTTTGTTATCTTTCTAAATAATGCTTCTCTCGCTTAAATTCTAATTGATATTGATAGGTAAGATTACGTTAATTATTTGGTATATATGTTGGAAATTTTTGATCAAGAAGGAAAACATCGGTATATATATGTGTATATACACTTATGTGTGCGGTACGAGTATGTTAAGGTGCATAAATATATGGGGAGCTTTGACGAAGTGCCCTCTTTCAGGGTGTTAATTAATAATGTAACCTTCTCTCGATTATTCTTTATCATCTACCCTCTTTTATATTTACTACTTAAAATTAATGTTCAATTACATTAACACCCCTTTACCCATATTCATCAAACCCTACCCAACACAAACAGAACCCAACCCATTAACAAACCCATCCCCAAACCCCATTCATGTTTTACGTTTCTGCAAATAAAATTCGGTTCTTCAAATTTCCCAAAAAAAAACCCTAATTTCCCACCAAAAAAAAATCAAAATCGATTCTCCCAATACCGCACGAGCTTGCAATCACCTTCTTCGTCTTCAATCCGAAGTTCGCCGGACGTCACCCATCAATACCGCACCGCGAGCTTGCAATCACCTTCTTCGTTTTCAATCCGTTGTTCGCCGGCCACCGCCCGTGAATATCGCTCATCATCAACTACCGGCGTTCGTAGTCTCCAATCTGTAATCTGAAGTGTGCAGTCCACCAATCCGGCGTCCTTGATTCAACCCCGCTCGATTCAATCCAGAAAATTGTGCAACCCCAAATTCAATGACCAAAGAAGCGTGGTTGTCGGTTTGTTATACAGGGGATTTTACGATCTCCGACGGTGTTATCTCTTGGGTGTTTGACGGTGGGCTTTAGAATGGCAAGGTAATTCCATTTCTTGTTCCAAAAAATGTGACTTATTTGGAGCTGTACCAGAAGCTAATTGAGAGGTTGAAAGTCAATACTTCTGTGTATGAAATGGTATTGCGATGCCATCGGCCGACGAAGAATAAAGACTCACTGTTCAATGTGCCGTATTCCATAAGCGATGATGATAGTGTAGGTTGGTTAGTATCGTCCTGTGATAAGACTCGGCTATGTGTAACATAGAAATCGAAGTTGATCCCTGAGGTCGGAGTACTGTGTAAAGAGGTAATGGTTGATGATAATGTTGCTTTGGAAATTCTGATGATAGGTCAGAAGAAATCGATAGGGTGGTGCAGTCTTTTGGTTCAGTTGTAGCTGAAAATTTGGAATCGAATGAAGTGCGATGTTTGGTAGGTACATTTGATGATGTTGATCCTATGTTGAACTCAAATGAGACAACTCTAGAAGTTTGTATTGCTAGTGAGCCACATCAGCCGGCAAATGAGATAGATGTAGATGCAATTCAGCCGCCGACTAATGAGATAGGTCCAGAAGTTGGTGATGATTCTTGGTTGGCAAATGAGTCAAATGAAAATCAGGATTTAATGGGTGTTCATGAGGCTTTTCATTGGTGTATTCCTCCGGAAGATGACATCAAAGTGAATGAAATATTCCAGACCAAGGGGATTTTGAAAGAAAAGTTGCAAATGATGGGGTTGAAGCACCATTTTGAATTTCAGACCAATAAGTCAGATAATTCAAGGTATGTCGTGGTTTGTAAATCTGAGTTTTGCAAGTGGCGTTTGCTAGCCACTAATTTAGGAGGTTCGCCAGTGCTTATAGTTAAGAAATATGAACAAAGTCATACTTGCTAACGTAGTCTGTCCAATAGATATCACAAGCACACTTCCTCTAAGTTGATTGGAAAATATTTATCATCAAATTTCCAAGATCCTAACCATGTTTCTAAACCTAAGGATGTAATGAGGGACTTCGCCAAAGATTATGGGTATGAATTAAAGTATTGTACGGCTTATAATGCTCAAAGACATGGGAAGGAATTAATACGATGTAATCCGATTAATAGTTATAAGGAATTGCCAAAGTTTTTTCATTTGTTGGAGGACCAAAATCCTGGTACCTTAACATTTCTTCAAACTAATGATGTGGATGAATTTGAATTTTGCTTTATGGCCCTCGGACAAAGCATAAGGGGGTACTCATCGATGCGACCAGTTGTTTGTGTGGATGGTACTTTTGTTAAAGGAAGGAAGGGGACTCTCCTTGTGGCAGCATGCCAAGATGGAAATTATCAAATTTATCCGCTCACCTGGGCCATTGTGGAATCAGAAAGCAACAAATCATTGACTTGGTTCTTTGAGAAGTTGAAAATAATAACAGGTATGTATTTTGAAGTTTCTAATATTTTCTTATGATATTTAGACTTAAACATGTTCAGAAGATATTCTAATATGATATTTAGAAGTTAATTTGTTCACTAGCATTCATTAGTTCAGTAGCATTTATATGGATTTTTTTCATTTTCATTGGTTCAGTAGTTGTATACATTATATTATATGGATTCATATGGATTTTTTTAATTTTTCATTGGTTCAGTAGTTGTATAAATTATATTATATGGATTGGAGGATTGTTTTCATTTTTCTTGGTTCAGTAGTTGTAGATCATTGGTTCAGTAGTTCGTTAGTTTGTTAGCTATATTATATGGAATCATTTTCATTGGTTCAGTAGTTGTATACATTAAAATATATTAGAATACATGTATGGATTTTTGTTAGCTATATTATATGGAATCAGTTGCATTCATTTATGGATTCTGAGATGCGCATTCATTTATAAATTTTGAAATACAATTCTGAAAATTATGATATTTTTGTAGGTGACACACATGAACTTGCTATAATTTCTGATCGGTCCAAGAGGATCACACATGGATTTAAACATGTATATAAGAATGCTTGTCATTGCCATTGTATGTATCATTTGAAAAGGAACGTGAAATCTCATTTTCCAAGACTTGAAATTGATTTTTTGTTTAATCGGGCTGCAAAAGCATACACCGTTGGAGCATTTAAAAGACATTTTGAGGAACTTTGCTTGAAGCGTGAAGGAATTAGAGAATATTTGGATTCGGCAAATTTTCGGTATTGATCTAGAGCCCACTTTGATGGATTAAGATACAATATCATGACCACCAATAATGCAGAAGCAGTGAATGCTTTGTTGCTTAATCAAAGAGAGTTTCCAGTTGTGTGGATGCTAAAATCAGTTTGTGACGTAATGAAAAGATGGTTTGCTGAAAGACGAGTTTTAGCTAATTCATGGGGGAAAACACTCACCCCTAAAATTGATAAAATTATGTTAAAGAAGCTTGAGCAATTGGTTTCACTTAATCCAGTTGTTTCTGTTATTTGTCATCCTCATAAGTGGCAGGTACGTATCGGGAGTTCGGGCGGACATATTGTGGACCTGGAGGCGGGCAAATGCTCATGCAGAAAATTTGATCTACATAGGTATCCTTGTGTTCACGCACTTGCAGCCGCAAAGAAAGTTGAAATATGCAACCTAGTCGATTGTGCACAAAATACTATTATACTTCTTGTTGGAAAGATGCATATGCAGACTGTATCATGCCTTTTCCAAATGAAGATGAGTATGTTTATCTTGAGCATGTGCAAAATAGGATGGTCAAGGCACCCGGGTGGGCAAAACGTTCAGTTGGTAGACCTGAAATGCCTCGGAAAAAATCTGCTGGAGAAGCAAGAGATCGTCGAAAGTCGAGGAAGGGACGCAAAAGGAGTGCAGTAGCCGTTGATGGTGATGAGCAGCAGCCACCAAGACCTATAGTTGATGTTGATGTTAATGAGCAGCAGCCTGACGAGCAGCAACCAGCTCTCCATGTTGATGAGCAGCAATCACCTCTCCATGTTGATAAACAACAATCACCTCTTCATGTTGATGAGCAGCAGACCGGAGGAGCAAGTCAAGATGAAGTTCCGTTGGAGATTGGAGGTACGACCTGTGAGCAGCATCAGCCAGTCCGGACAGTGAAGAAGAGTCGTAAGAAAATGCGCAAGGTGTTCGATTTATATTAGGTTGATGATTTACTATATCGAAGTTGTTGTTTGACTTTATTTGTTGACTTTTTTTGACATGTTGTTCCAGAGATTTTTATTCGACATTGTTTGTTGACGTTTATTTGACATTGTTTGTTGACTTTTATTCGACATTGTTCAAAATTATTAATATAAAGTTAATTTTATTTTTAATTACATTTTTAATTACTAAAATAAAGTTAGTTTAAGTTTTTATTACATTTTAATTAATAATATAAAGTTTATTTAATGAAATTACATTTTAATTAATAATATAAAGTTTATTTTACTTTTAATTACATATTAATCACTAATATAAAGTTAATTTAACTTTTAATTACATTTTAATAACTAATATAAAGTTAATTTAACTTTTAATTGTTGGAAATCGATCACCCGGAATCATCGTAGAACCGACTCCGATCGACGTCCCGGAAACCACGACTCTACAGCCCGGAGCCACCGCCCGAGGAGCTCCCGATCGAGCCCTAGCCGCGGCGAAGCCGCGACTTGTCGATCGCTCCCCGCGGGGCGATCGCCCGCCTCCAAGGCGAGTGTGGGCTGCCCAGTCGAGCTCCACGCCGGCAATCCATCCGCCGGGAACCACCAGCCGGCTGGCGGTCCGGCGATCTTTGATCGCCACCGCCCCGGTTGGTCCCGGTCTGAATCTCCGACTCACGGATCTTGTTTTTCGATAAATGATTTCAATATTAATTAAATAGCGGAAATATTTAATTCACCTTTCGATTCGTTGTGCGGAGAAACGAGATCTGATGATGACCTTGAGATCTTCCCACGTATTCCTTGCACTAGCTCGAACGTCGGGTGGGCGACGATCTTCCGAACTCCATGGATCTCCCTCTCTACTTTCTCTCTCTAGAATTGTGATCTTCAAGTTATGAGAATAGAGAAGACCATGTAGTGCTTTTATAGGCTACGTAGGGGATCTTAAGGAGGTGGAATATTGGGCTTCCAATAATAGTGATTAAATTGAGCCCAAGCTCAAATCTATTAATCCTTACTATTATTAATTAATTCTATTTTCCACTATATAAAATTAATTGCACTCCCAATATTATACCATATTATATCAAATAATATTATCTCTCCGGTAGTATTATTTATTCTGTGTATTTAAGATATAAATATCCATGAATAAAATTAATTTATTGTTAATTAATTTATTCATCTCTTATATCCGAGAATAGTACCATTCAACCTTAATTATTATGCGGAACAAATCCACCTGCAGGGTTTACATAATAATTCCTTATGAACTCATCTCGGGGATATTATCAACCCTTACGGGATACACTTTCCCGTCAAGTATTCACGGCATGTCATATATAAAATATAGTGACCCAACTTAACCGGTAATTGACCCAATAATTAAACCGGTCAATTCCTTTGGAAAATCAAAGTCACTTATATTAAATATACACACCCGCAATAGTATCGGGGATTAAGAATAAAATACACTGAGACTTAAATCGATTATCGCCGGCAATCCTAATCGATAAATCTCAAACGATCCGCTCAATACACCAAGTGTACAAGTGTGATAAAATAATCAAGACAGATCATTTTCTCTCTCACACAACGACTATACCGATGGATTGGTCTGTGTCCATCTAGGTCGTGAGCAACTGTTCGATTAAATACGAGTAACCGATAGTATGATCTTCTGTGTGGGCCCGACACACCATACTAACTACAACGTATAGAATCCAGGACTATAATTTGCATATATTTAATTATAAATAATTAAATGCAAATAATTGTTTATTTAATTAAATAGATTAGTGGCAATGGATCGGGAGTTTCCGTTACTTAAATCTAGACATTAAGTACACAACTCCAACAATCTCCCACTTGTACTAAGGTCTAGTCATTTCGTCCAAACTTCCGACTCCCATACTCATCACGTGCTTAAGTTGTACTTCCAAGAAGTACTATGTGAATGAGCACTCTAGGTTGCCGCTCTGAAGTTATCTTGGTGACTACAGCGTCGTCTCCCTCGACGATGACTCGTATCAGGTGGTACTTGCACTATGTGTTATCTTACACTTATGGACTTGTGATTTCTTACCATTTGCCATCGCACCGCTATTTACATAGCCTTTGGCAAATTAAGAATCACATCTAAGTCCCAGAGATTATCCCGGAGTTATACCAAAACTTCCGCTGCCTCTGAGGCCGCTTTTTGGTTACCAATGGCAGAGTCTGAAAAGCATCGTGCTTATCACTCTTCCATGTTACAACTCCTTCTCCTTCAATAGTGAAACACATAGCCTGATATCGACTTACACCGGTCCTCATTTGATTAGAAATCTAAGAGAGTGTAATCCAAAGGAAAAATTTGTCTGTTCCGTAATCCAGAACATAGTTTTCAGTACTTCGAAAGTACTTAAAATGTTCATTACAGCAGTCAAGTATTCCTTTCCAGTATTACCTTGATATCCTCCCACTATGCCTACCGCATAGCCGATATCAGGTTCTCGTTTTTCAACATTGCATTTATTAAGCTTTCCACACTCCAAGTGTAGGAAACCGCTTTCACTACTTCTATCACCTTTATGTGTTCCAAAACACATACCTTTAGATAGATGCATTCCGTGTTTGAAAGGTAGCGAATCTTTCTCGGAACTATGCATGTTAAAAAATGAACCATCATCTTACAAGATATCTAGAGAAGTACAATGTTCTTTTCTTGAGATCCTAGATCTTAAGAACATGCTCTAACTTCTTCTTTATCTCATATATCAATTTTTCTAGACAACCATCATTTTATGTCTGACAACATCTTTACATTGTTACCAATGATAAAATGTTATCTACATAAAACCTCCGAGAAACACCACCTTGTTTCCATCACGTTTCCCATACACACGATTCGTCAATGCCTTTTGATGAATCCATCAAATGGACTATCTCATCAATGCGCAAGTTCCACGAACTCTAGCTTTGTTACAATCCATAAATGGATCAACTAAGCTTGTACTCTAAATGATCTCGCCTCTTAACAATAATCCTTATTGCTTTCCAAGAAGGCACATTTAGATCTATTACCGCCTCTATGTAGATCTAGGGATCGATTTCATGTATACTAGGTCCAGAGTCCGAAGACTCACCTAGTTTTATGAATATCTCCGGTTGTTATACAACCTCCCACTACAACGGTGTTCCGGTGTATAAACAGTAATAACAGTAGGTGCAGTTAGTGGTGTACCGCTACTCGGATCGGCTGGTTCTAAGTCTTCATCGTTTTCTTTCTTTTCAGAAATATCATGTCATTTTGGGCTTGTGGTTCATCTAATAGTTTTCCTCTAAGAACCGGGCGTTAGAACTTATAACGTCCTTCTGGTTCATAGTACTATCGAACACACACCTTTTGTTCTTCTAGGATATTCTACAACCACATTTGAATGTGCCGTTGTTTCCAAGACATATCCATAGAACATAGGTAGTTCCGTTTAACTCATGCTTTTACTATTTCTATAAGAGTTCCATTTCTTATTTCCGACACACCAATCCTACAGAGGACTGTATGGTGTAGTCACTTGGGATCCAATCCCAAGCTCTGATCATAAACCAGAGTCAATCAATTCTAATACTTGTCCGGATCTTATATCTTATATCCATAAAGGATTGCTTAGTCGTATTATCTTCCAAATTAGATTCTTAGGTCGGAAGGTCCACTCCTTCAACTTAATTGATCTTACAATCAATTTTCGACCTTTGAACTTCTTATTTGAATAAATATGACTTAGCATAAGAATCCACAAGTATAAATGATTTAATAAAGAAATCTCTTATTAGTAAAACGAGTTATATAAAACGGTTCGTTGCATCGTGGTGGACTCAGGATTTCTCATTTATATATTGATAGCTAATGTACCAAAATAGATAATGTCATTATTTCTTCTTATAACCATCAAATGATTAAAAGAAATAAAATATCCATTCATTAGAATTTAGAAATCCAGAACAAAGTTCTTTCTAAAATAATAGGGTACATAAAGCAATATTTCAAAATGAAATCCTATAATATGTCTTCCACTGCAACTGCTGCCTCCTCTACAGCATTGCCCATGTAAACTACGATTTCTTCTTTTCTAAGTCGTCGGGTTTCCTGGAACCCTTGCATTTAGAATGCACATACCGTCAGTGGTTCTATATCTACACACCAGGTTCCGACAGATAATACCACTGACTATGTTTTACGACTAAAGAAAATTTCGTACTTTCTTTGAGAGGATAATCAGACTTCCAGTACCCAGACTGTTTGTATCGAGAACACTTGCCTCTTGGATTTCTCGTCCCATCTCGTGGTCCAAGTAGCTTAGGACCACTGGGTTTCTTTGCTTGCTTTTCCTTTTCCCCGATCTTGCCCTTAGGTTCGAAACCTTTGGCATTGGCTACAAGAGCTTGCGATTTCCGTCTCAACTCGTCCAAAAGGTCAATCATCTCAAAAACGTGTTTAAGCGTTTCCTCGAAGCGACTGGCCTTTATGAGTATCCTCATCGCTTCTTGTCTAGCTGCCTATGTCAATAGGCTCGGGAGGACAAAGTTCAATGAGTACAACCTTGCACTCTTTAACAGTTTGGGTAATGTCTAGATCTCTATTCCAATCATTACATTTAGGGACCAGTGAGTTTAAAATCCTTAAGTATCACATAAAGTGGGTTCAAAGCCATTTCCTAATCTATGAGCACATATAACAACAAACAATCGATTTAATCTCCGATATTATCTCCCTCAAATAATATCATTAAACCACTAATCGCATCTAAAATCCCATCTGATATTGCAAGCCACGATAGTGTGGACGTTTACCTATCCAAATGATTTAGCAATTAGATTTCCTTCGGTCGTACATCATCATTAGCGTTACTTCGATGGGAAGAATACTAAGAAGCGTACCTAAGTGTTAACCATTACTCAGTATCTAAGAAGATTGTTTGGGACACGCATATTCACCGCAAGCCACGATAGTGTGGACGTTTACGTTAACATACGCTCCTTTACTCCCTTCTATAACTGTCTACATCAATCGTTCCAAAATCTCATTCAATGTAGCAAGCCACGATAGTGTGGACGTTTACTACACCAAAAGACTTTTACAATTGACTCCCAATTACTTGAATCATTTAATCTTGTAAATCAAGACGCGGAGAATCATAAGTGAAACTCAAAGTTTCTAACCAGTGATTCACCATGCGAACAACCCTATCTCTCATAAATGAGGGAGCCGAGCAGACAATCGATCCACCTTCAAAAGATGGTACGACTGCCTCTAATTTGTGTCCTTGACATGACCAAGTGGCTTTGGCTCCATTCCACTCCCCGAGGTGAGAATGAGTCGACTTGAAATCAGTTTCGGAAAGACAAATTAGGCATTGTTTGATAAACTTAATCAATGTATCTTGTAAAAGGAATTACAGGAATTCTCCTCCAATGGCTTATCTATACGAACTTCAAAAGTCCATAAAAGTCACCAAGAGAACAGCAATGGAGACCATGGCATTGTTTCCAATCCCTCTCCCACTTAGCTTTTTATAACAAAGGGATACGCTATCTAATGCATAATTAAATACACATAAGCATAATAACAAACATACATTTCATGCAAGTACGTACACAAATAATCAAATAATTGCTCAAGTAAAATTATTTCTCGACTATTCGTACCTTGATGAATTCCTGCATGCTTGTCTTGAGTCTTCATTCTACGTCTTGAATACTTTTGTCGAGTGACGGAAAAATTCTTTGATTCTCATATTTAATTTAATTTTAAATAAAATCCAAGATTCCAATTCAAAATAAATTTGAATCAATCTAATGATTTTAAATAAAATACTCCAATTAAATAAAATCAATCCCATTGATTTCCATATTTAATTCTATTTTAAATAAATTCCAAGATTTTCCAATTCAAAATAAATTTTGAATTAATCTAAAGATTTTAAATAAAATACTTAAATTAAATAAAATCAATATTATTAAAATCCATTGATTTCCATATTTAATTCTATTCTAAATAAAATCCAAGATTTTCCAATTCAATTTTTTTTTTTGAATTAATCTAATGATTTTAAATAAAATACTTAAATTAAATAAAATCAATATTATTAAAATCCATTGATTTCCATATTTAATTCTATTCTAAATAAAATCCAAGATTTTCCAATTCAAAATAAATTTTGAATTAATCTAATCATTTTAAATAAAATACTTAAATTAAATAAAATCAATATTTTAATAATTTCTCAATCCTATTTAAATTAGATTTCAAGAATCCTAATCAAAATCGAATTTTGATTCTTCTTAAGATTTCTAATCCAAGTAGGTATAGGATATCTAGAGAAACTAGGATTTTCTTTCCTAATTTAAATCTCCATCTAATTCCATTATTTAATTCCATAATTAAGAAATCTAATCCAAATAGAATTTGAATTAATTCCAAAATTAAATTAAATAAAATTAGAAAGATTAAATTATTTCCGGAAAGATCGGATTTACCGGGACGAACCGAAAACGAGACCCACTCGAATCAAAGGTCCATCCCTATCGAACCATGCACAGCCGTGTATCTCACCATGCAAAACGCATGGCCATGCACAGCTCAATTGACCCACGAGATCATTAATTAATTAACATGTGCACATCTAGCATTAATCAAAAGAACATGCAATGCAAGCTCCAATTAATTAGTTCATGCATGGAAAGGGTAATTAATAACTCGGCCGACACCCTTTGCAATTTTCAGCAGCACGATCGATCGATCGTCTTTGACAAGAAGCCTGTGCACGAGCCTTGTCAATTTCCGGCACGGCGTCTCCCTCGAAGACCCATGCCATCGACCCGCTGCTATCATCGCACAGCAGCCCGCTCCGAGCCGCCGCGCGTAGCGGCTGAACCGCTTCTCCTCACGGCAGCGGTCGACCTCCGGCGACCACCACCACTGGTGGTTGATGCCGTCGACCTCCAGCCGCCATACAGCCCGGTCCCGCTACAAGCCCTCGTCCGATCGATCCGGTTCGATTTCCGAAAAACCCTCGTTTTTTAATAATTAATTTTTTCCGACAAACACAATTCATACAAGAGAGAAAATCATAGACGTAGAACAATATAGCACAATAATTTAACAATTTAAATTAATCTATGGCTATAAACAACGATAATCGATTATCGAAACAATTAACGAAAAAACGTAACCGTACGCTCTGATACCAATTGTTGGAAATCGATCACCCGGAATCATCGTAGAACCGACTCCGATCGACGTCCCGGAAACCACGACTCTACAGCCCGGAGCCACCGCCCGAGGAGCTCCCGATCGAGCCCTAGCCGCGGCGAAGCCGCGACTTGCGATCGCTCCCCGCGGGGCGATCGCCCGCCTCCAAGGCGAGTGTGGGCTGCACAGTAGAGCTCCACGCCGGCGATCCATCCGCCGGGAACCACCAGCCGGCCGGCGGTCCGGCGATCTTCGATCGCCACCGCCCCGGTTGGTCCCGGTCCGAATCTCCGACTCACGGATCTTGTTTTTCGATAAATGATTTCAATATTAATTAAATAGCGGAAATATTTAATTCACCTTTCGATTCGTTGTGCGGAGAAACGAGATCTTATGATGACCTTGAGATCTTCCCACGTATTCCTTGCACTAGCTCGAACGTCGGGTGGGCGACGATCTTCCGAACTCCATGGATCTCCCTCTCTACTTTCTCTCTCTAGAATTGTGATCTTCAAGTTATGAGAATAGAGAAGACCATGTAGTGCTTTTATAGGCTACGTAGGGGATCTTAAGGAGGTGGAATATTGGGCTTCCAATAATAGTGATTAAATTGAGCCCAAGCCCAAATCTATTAATCTTTACTATTATTAATTAATTCTATTTTCCACTATATAAAATTAATTGCACTCCCAATATTATACCATATTATATCAAATAATATTATCTCTCCGGTAGTATTATTTATTCCGTGTATTTAAGATATAAATATCCATGAATAAAATTAATTTATTGCTAATTAATTTATTCATCTCTTATATCCGAGAATAGTACCATTCAACCTTAATTATTATGCGGAACAAATCCACCTGCAGGGTTTACATAATAATTCCTTATGAACTCATCTCGGGGATATTATCAACCCTTACGGGATACACTTTCCCGTCAAGTATTCACGGCATGTCATATATAAAATATAGTGACCCAACTTAACCGGTAATTGGCCCAATAATTAAACCGGTCAATTCCTTTGGAAAATAAAAGTCACTTATATTAAATATACACACCCGCAATAGTATCGGGGATTAAGAATAAAATACACTGAGACTTAAATCGATTATCGCCGGCAATCCTAATCGATAAATCTCAAACGATCCGCTCAATACACCAAGTGTACAAGTGTGATAAAATAATCAAGACAGATCATTTTCTCTCTCACACAACGACTATACCGATGGATTGGTCCGTGTCCATCTAGGTCGTGAGCAACTGTTCGATTAAATACGAGTAACCGATAGTATGATCTTCTGTGTGGGCCCGACACACCATACTAACTACAACGTATATAATCTAGGACTATAATTTGCATATATTTAATTATAAATAATTAAACGCAAATAATTGTTTATTTAATTAAATAAATTAATGGCAATGGATCGGGAGTTTCCGTTACTTAAATCTAGACATTAAGTACACAACTCCAACATTAATTACATATTAATCACTAATATAAATTAATTTAACTTTTAATTACATTTTAATCACTAATATAAAGTTAATTTAACTTTTAATTACATATTAATCACTAATATAAAGTTAATTTAACTTTTAATTACATATTAATCACTAATATAAAGTTAATTTAACTTTTAATTACATTTTAATCACAAATATAAAGTTAATTTAACTTTTAATTACATTTTAATCACTAATATAAAGTTAATTTAACTTTTAATTACATATTAATCACTAATATAAAGTTAATTTAACTTTTAATTACATTTTAATTAATAATATAAAGTTAATTTAACTTTTAATTACATATTAATCACTAATATAAAGTTAATTTAAGGTTAATTTTTTTTAAATGAATAGGTATGTGACATTTAGTACTAGGTATAAGGAAAATCTATGTATTCCCATCTGGAAATGGGGGTTATATGCAACATATTGCCCAGAGGTTGGTTTCATCCAAGAGATTCATATTTGCATAAGGTATATAACAACTATACTTAGGTATATATCTTCAAATTTTCATTTTTTTTGAAATAAAATACATGAAACTGTTTGAATTTTTCAATTTCACTCCTTCCCTCCTGTTTCGCTTTTCCAATTTTCACTCCCTCCCGCTCCTTCAAATTTTCAGCTCAATTAGATTTCAATTTCCATTCTCATACCCACCGAATCCAAACCCAAAACTCATAAGCTTCAAAATAATTCATCTTTTCTAACAACCCTAATTCCCAAATATGTCGATCGATTGTGAAATTCACGACCGAATTGAGTGTAATGTCCTCCGTTGTAATTCTTTCAGTTATTTGTTTATTATAAAAAAAACGATTGATGAAATCGATTCTTCAAATACAGGGGATGGGTTCTCGTCCGAATTCTTCAAATTCTTTGTATGTTTATTGGGTTATTTTCCTAACCTTTTTACTTTGTCATACAGGGGATGGGTTCTTCGATTAAGTATACGTTTGATGAAGACGAAAATGCTCCGGTACGCATTTATGCAAAACGATTTGAAACACGTTCTATCTGTGATTCTTTTATTTCAGATTGGGAACGCAGAATTGTGTATTATGAGCGTGTTGATGATGGGAGACGTATGCTCTTAGATGATTTATATAAACAAGTGAAACGGAGAGATTGGGGTGATTTTTTAAACATGCCTAGTTCGTGCAACCAGTCAATCGTACGGGAATTTTATGCAAGTGTTTCCCATAACGAGTCTGTCGCAAAAACAACTGTTAGAGTTAGAGGAGTTAAGATTCGTTACGACCCTGGTTTTATAAATTCATGCTTGAAAACGTTTGACATGTTGGAAATCGACTACCTGGGAGACGTTCGTTCGATTGCTCGAACATCCGAACGCTCCCAGTCGACCTCCGGTTTCGCTACTTCGTTCACAGGACAGCCCGTATCCCGAATTACGCCCAGCCATCGCTCCGGAGAACAACCGCGCGAAACGGGGCTGGTCTGCACCCAATCAGCGCCCGCTGATTTCAGACCAGCGGTCGCTGGAGGAGCTGCAAACAGCGACCGCTGTTTGCCCTCCAGCGGGTGCCGTTTATCCGCGAACAGCAACGCGACGTTGCTGTTCCGGGCTCGTTTCCGGGTCGTTTTTCCTCATCCGACTACCGATCCGAAGGTCCTAGAACCCCCAGTAGTCGAGGAATACGAACCACGATCCCCGGAACCCGATCTACGTTCAATGTATGATTAACGAAATACGAGATCGATGAATGCGGAATAGAAAGATCCGATCTCATACCTTGCGGTCGATTGTTGAGACCTTAGACGCTTCTAGTGTATGACTCTGCCCGACTCCAGCCGTTGTGTGGGCAACGATCTGCTGGGTTCGTCCTTGTCTGCACTCTCCTTTCCAAGACCACCGTATGAATTATTCTCTGGTGAGAAAATAATTTATTTGCGTTAACTATTTTTATTTTAACAGAGAAACTTTTAATTGCGCAAACAATTGTTTTTCTCTGTTGAAATAAAATGTTGCGGCGTTCTGTAGGTCTTAGGAGAGGGCAAGGGGGGGGGGGTTTAAATAGAGCTACACTAGGGACCTCTTAGGTAAATAAATTCCGGGCTAAATTGCAATATTAATTATCTAGGAGTCCTTAAAAGAAAATCCTTTAATTAATTACAATTTTAATTATTATTAATTCCACTAAATAATAATAATTGAATTCCCGAAATAAATTTAATATTATTTCAACAATAATAATTCCGCCGAAATTACATATACGACTTTCCACGTGTTTAAGATATCGAACGTCCACGAATTTATTTAATTACTAATAATTAAATTAATTCGTCTCTTATTATCCGAGACTAGTACCACTCATCCTTATTATCATGTGGAACAAATCCACCTGCAGGGTTTACATTATAAAATTTATGAGCTCATCTCGGGGACGTCATCAACCCGATAAACGGGACACGGTTTCCTGTCTATAATCTATAGCATGCCATGTATACAATTCCGATTCCTAATTTACCGAGTATCTAGACTAATCAATTAGTCTCACTCATTGGTATATTAAAGAACCGAGAATTGGACACACGCACCTATAATTATATAGGGATTAGGAATTCGTATATCCGTAATCTCTGAGGTCTAGTTCGATTTCTGCGATTAGTATAAATCGAACGCCCTCCCGTGGTCCTGCTCAATACACCAAGTGTACGAGTGTAACATAATAGTCAAGACCAACTATTACCTAGTCACACTACGACGTACCGATGGATTGTCCCTGTCCATCTAAGTCGTGAGCTTCTGTTCGATAGTATACGAGTAACCGACAGTATGATCTTCCGCGTGTCTCCTCACGCCATACTGTCTACAACGTATATATCTAGGACTATTGCATTCAAGTACATGATGGACAAAATGCCGACAGTTTGATTAATAGATAATAAAACACAGATAAGGAGTTCCATATTATCACTAAACTAGACATTTAGAATATAACTCCATCAATCTCCCACTTATACTAAAAGTCTAGTTGCCCTCTACCATACATCCGATACCCATCCCCTTCACGTGTCTCTTGAACGCTTCCGCTGGAAGTGCCTTCGTAAAGGGGTCTGCCAGGTTATCCGCTGATGCAATCTTGGTGACAAGCGCATCGCCTCTCCTGACGATGTCTCTAATCAGGTGGTACTTGCGATCTATGTGTTTACTCGCATTGTGGGCTCGTGGTTCCTTCGCATTTGCCACTGCACCGCTATTGTCACAATAAATTGTGATAGCTCTAGGCATTTTAGGAACCACATCCAAGTCCATAAGGAAGTTCCGAAGCCACACCGATTCTTTAGCTGCCTCAGAGGCTGCTACATATTCGGCTTCCATTGTAGAGTCCGAAATGCATTTCTGCTTAACACTTTTCCATGAGACTGCTCCACCTCTCAATGTGAACACATAGCCTGATGTAGACTTTCGCTGATCCTTATCAGATTGGAAATCCGAGTCTGTGTAACCAATAGGAATCAACTCGGACGCTTTGTAACTCAGAACATAATTCCTAGTCCTTCGCAGGTACTTAAGTATGTTCTTTACAGCAGTCCAGTGACCCTGTCCAGGGTTACTCTGATATCTAGCTACCATGCCAACGACATAGCAGATATCAGGTCTCGTGCACAACATGGCATACATTAGACTTCTTACTGCCGAAGCATAAGGAACCTTCTTCATGTAATCTATCTCCTTTTGTGTTTTGGGACACATGTCTTTAGATAGATGAATTCCATGGCAGAAAGGTTGAGCACCTCTCTTGGAATTCTGCATGTTGAAACGAGCCAGAATCGTATCAATATATGAGGCTTGGGACAAGCTTAATGTTCTTTTCCGGCGATCCCTTATAACCTTGATCCCAAGAACATGCCTAACATGTCCTAAGTCTTTCATATCGAATTGCTTGGACAACCATCCCTTTATGTCCGACAACATCTTCACATTGTTGCCAATTAGAAGGATGTCGTCTACATAAAGCACGAGAAACGCCACGCTGTTTCCGTCACTTCTCCGGTATACACACGACTCGTCCATGCTTTGAATGAATCCATAAGACTGGATAACCTCATCAAACCGCATGTTCCAAGATCTAGAAGCTTGCTTCAATCCATAAATGGATCGGTTTAGCTTACACACTAGATGCTCTTGGCCTTTCTTGATGAAACCTTCTGGCTGTCTCATGTAAATGGTCTCGTCAAGATTCCCATTTAAGAATGCTGTCTTGACGTCCATTTGCCACACCTCATAATCCATATAAGATGCTATAGACAAAAGAATCCGGATCGACTTTAGCATAGCTACCGGCGAAAAGGTTTCCTCATAATCGATCCCTTCTTTCTGAGTATACCCTTTCGCAACAAGCCTAGCCTTGAAGGTTTCCACCTTCCCGTCAGACCCTCTTTTTCTCTTGTACACCCACTTGCAACCAATGGCTTTTACACCTTTGGGCGGTGCTACAAGATTCCAGACCTGATTTGAATCCATTGATTCAATCTCAGATTTCATCGCCTTTTGCCAAGACTGAGCATCTTGATCTTTAAGCGCCTCGCCGTAGGTCCAGGGATCGGCTTCATGTTCTCCAGGTAACAAGTCCGAAGACTCACCTATAAACATGAACCTATCGGGTTGTCGAACAACCCTCCCACTACGACGACGCTCCGGTGTAACCTCAGTAACTACAGGTGCAGACTGTGGTGGCGTATCACCCGGTTGGGTTGGATCTAAGCCTTGATCGTCCCCTCTCAGTTCATTTAGTATTATCTCACTCTTGGGCTTGTGGTCCATTATATAATCCTCCTCCAAGAACCGAGCATTGGTGCTAACAACGATCTTCTGGTCCTTAGGACTATAGAATAGACCACCTTTCGTTCCTCTAGGATATCCTATAAACAACCGAATATCTGAACGAGATTCCAACTTATCAGCCCCATGCTTCAGCACATGTGCTGGACAACCCCAGATCCGAATGTGTTTCAAGTTTGGCTTTCGCCCGGTCCACAATTCCGAGGGCGTCTTAGGGACTGATTTAGAAGGAACTAAGTTCAGGATATACGCCGCTGTTTCCAAGGCATATCCCCAGAACGAAACTGGTAGGTCTGAGTAACTCATCATAGATCTTACCATTTCCATAAGAGTCCTATTCCTTCTTTCTGCTACACCATTTTGCTGGGGCGTGTATGGTGCAGTCATCTGGGAGTCAATCCCATTCTCTAATAAGTACGCCTTAAACTCTCCCGAGAGGTACTCTCCTCCACGATCAGATCGTAGAGTCTTTATGGTTTTACCATGAAGGTTCTCCACAAGAGCTTTGTACTCCTTGAACTTGTCAAAGCACTCGCTCTTGCGGCGCATCAGGTATATAAAACCATACCTTGAGTAATCATCAGTGAAGGTTACGAAAAATTCATAACCTCCTCTCGCTTGGACAGATAAAGGCCCGCACAAATCAGAGTGAATCAATTCCAGTACTTCCTTGGATCTATACCCTTTATCACTAAAAGGTCGCTTGGTCATTTTTCCTTCCAGGCATGATTCGCAGGTCGGAAAGTCCTCATCTTTCACACCACTGAGTATTCCATTAGTTATCAACCTTTGAATCCTACCCAAGTTAATATGACCTAGCCTAAGATGCCATAAGTACTTTTGATTCATCCTAGAAGGCTCCTTTCTCTTATTGGTACTAGATGTATTATATGACTCTACACTTTGCATCGTGGGATTCAGTATATATAATTTGCCTATCAATGTACCAGAACAGATATACTCACCATTTTTCTTGACAATAACAGAATTATCAAAAGAAACTGAATATCCATTCAAAACCAACTTAGAAACCGAAACAAGGTTCTTTCTAAAATTTGGTACATAAAGACAATTATTCAATACCAAAACTTTATTATTAAAAGATAAATGAACATCTCCCACTGCAACTGCCGCCACTTTCGTAGCGTTGCCCATGTAGATGGTGATCTCTCCCTCTCTAAGCCGCCGGGTTTCCTGGAACCCCTGCAAAGAATTGCAGACATGATCAGTGGCTCCCGTATCCACACACCAGGTACCGGTGGATAACACCGCTAAACATGTTTCAGTGACTAAGGAAAAGTTCATACCTCATTGTCTGAGAGGACAATTAGACTTCCAATGTCCAGACTGCTTGCAACGGAAACACTTGCCCTTGGGCTTGTTCACTCCATTCTGTGGTCCACCATTTCTGGGTCCACTGGGTTTCCGTCCTTGCTTCTTCTTCCTCTTAGTCCCCGGAGGGCCAGGAAGTTTCACAGCCACAAGTGAATGTGACTTCTTAAAGATTCCCTCTGCCGCCTGGAGTTCAGTCAGGAGTTCCGCCAACGAATATAACCTCTTGTTCATGTTATAGTTCAGGCGAAACTGCTCAAAACTCCTAGGCAGAGACTGGAGCACTATATCGATCTGGGTTTCCCCATCGATAGCTCCTCCCATAATCTCTATCTCATTAAGATAGCCAATCATCCTAAGAACGTGATCCCTCACGGGCGTTCCTTCGGACATGGTGGCCGTCATGAGTTTCCTCATAGCATCTTGCCTGGCTGCCCTATCCTGACTACCAAACATCTCCTTGAGGTTAAGCATCATATCATAGGCAGTGGTCATGGCCTCATGCTGATGTTGCAGCACATTTGACATAGAAGCCAAAATGTAGCACCGCGCCTGATCAGCCTTAACCCACTTCCGATGAGCTTCCTTTTCCTCAGGAGTGGAGGTATCAGTAGGTTCATCAGGACAAACCTCATGGAGTACATATTTGTACTCCTCAGCAGTTAGGACAATGTCCAAGTTTCGTTTCCAATCAACATAGTTTGGACCAGTGAGTTTGTTTTCTTTTAGTATGATGGACAGCGGGTTGAGTGCCATATCTATAAAAGAGACAAATCAAACTGTCAAATTTAATTCGATATTAACTCCCTTAATTAATATCATTAAATTTACCAATCAATCCTAAAATCCCATCAGCCTAGCATGCCACGTTCATGTGGAGTATACTGGTCCAAACGATTTTATAACTGGACTTTTACTTCGGTCGTACATCATTACAGCAGTGACTCTGATGGGGAGGATACTGTAAAGCGTACCTAAGTGTATACCATTTCTCAGTACTAAGTTAACCGCTCGGAAACTACACGCCCACCGCAAACCACGTTAGTGTGGACGTTTACGTTGACATGCGGTCCCTTTACGATTTCCTATAACTGTCGAGCCTCAATTAACCCAAAGTTCCGTTTCCGTCTAGTAAGCCACGATAGTGTGGACGTTTACTAAACAAACAACTTTGTTAATTGAATTTCATTTAATAAATTTCACAATTTCATTAATCAAAGCTTGATATCTCGTAAGTGAAACTCGAAGTTTCTAACCAGCGATCAATCGTGCAATTGAGCCCTAGCTCTCACTAGGTGAGGGAGCCAACCAAACAATCGATCCAGTCATCGAATGACTCGAATGTCTCTAATTTGTGTCATCGACATAACCAAGCGCTTTGGCTCCATTCCACTCCCCGGGGTGAGAATGAGTCGAGTTGAAATTAGTCTTTGAAAGACAGATTAGGCACTTGCTTTTGAAAAATATAATTGTTCAATTTTAAAATGGAATTTCATTAGAATTTCGATCAAAGTGATTTCCGTGTATCGACTTTATCCGATAGGGAGGATGACACTAAAGCCAACTCGTAAGTCAATACACATCACTCTCGAAACAGAGAATGGAGACCGCGGGATTGTTTCCAATCCCTCTCCCACTTAGTATTTTACGATTTAGGGATATACATGCATAAAATAATAAGCATAATAAAACACGTAAATCACATAAGAAAGCAATTAACGTGGCCCGATTATTATGGCCTTAAAATCTTGAATGCACGTCTCTTGGAACTCGAACTCGTTGCTCGTCTCGACTTCGATTCTCGTTCCTCCGGGCTTCGATCTCGTCTCGATCCAATAGCAGAAATTAATTACAAAATTATTCTACTAAGTCCGGTATCGATCCTATACATTTTGATCGACCCTATACAAGTTCCGGATGCAACGAAAAATAAATAAACCTAACGACTCAACCCGTCGTTTTTATCTATTACAAACAAGCAACTTTCCAAAATTAAAACGATCTCGACAAGCCCGAGAGTTTAATCAAAACCACATACATACATCACAAAATATCAAAAAATAAATTGGCCATAATAATCGGGTTCAACCTGCAAGGTAACACGCGCAAAAATACAACGAACCGATAACCTGGCTCTGATACCAATTGTTGGAAATCGACTACCCGGGACATGTCCGTTCGACTACTCGAACATCCGGACAAGCCCAGTCGACTCCCGACGTCCCCACTGTACTTAACACGAGGCCCCAGACCCATAACACGCCCAGCCATTGCACCGAAAGTGCAACCGCGCGAAACGGGTCATTCTGCCCTGTCTGTCGGCCGACGCCAAAAGGCTGTCGCCCGACAGGGCAAATGTCGGCCGACATTCATTTACTCATGAATTGATGTCGGCCGACATCGTCGCGATTCCAGCAGCGGGTTTCGCCCGTTCTGGCTGTTCCGACGAGATTTTCTCGATCCGACTGCCACACCGGAGGTCAGAGACCTCCCAGCAGTCCGAGAACATCAAATCCAAGCCAAGTAAACCAATCTTTGGTTCGTTGTATAATTAACGCAATACATAGATCGAATAAATGCGGAAAAAGAATCGATCTCATACCTTCTCGGTCGATTGTTGAGACCTTAGAGCTTCTAACGTATTCTCTGATCCCGTCTCCAACCGTTGTGTGGGCAACGATCCGCTGGAGTTCTCCCGTCTATACTCTCTCTGTCTCAACCACCGTATAATTATTCTCAATGAGAGAATAAAATTATAATTGCGTTAACTTTATTTTTTACACAGAGAAAAATATTTTTGCGCTAAGCAAAATAATTATTCTCTGATGAAAAATGAAAGTTGCGGCGAATGTTAGGTTAAGAGAGGGTAAGGGAGGGGGTTTAAATAGAACTACGTTAGGGACCTAAGGGTAAATTAATTAAGGGCTAAATTGAAATATTAATTAACTTGGAATACGTAAAAGCAATTCCTTAATTAATCGATTTCAATTTTAATTATTATTAACTCCACTATAAAATAATAATTGAATTCCCGAAATTAATTTTAATATTATTTCAACAATAATAATTCCGCCGAAATTACATATACGACCTTCCCCGTGTTTAAGATATCGAACGTCCACAAATTTATTTAATTACTAATAATTAAATTAATTCGTTTCTTATTATCCGAGACTAGTACCACTCATCCTTATTATCATGTGGAACAAATCCACCTGCAGGGTTTACATGATAAACTTTATGAGCTCATCTCGGGGACGTCGTCAACCCGATAAACGGGACACGGTTTCCTGTCTATAATCTATAGCATGTCGTGAGTACAATTACGATTCCCAATTTACCGAGTATCTCGACTAATCAATTAGTCTCACTCATTGGCATATTAAAGAACCGAGAATTGGACACACGCACCTATAATTATATAGGGATTAGGAATTCGTATATCCGTAATCCGGAATTCGGATTTTGTCTCAGATTGGTCGTCTTCATTGCTTCTTACCATGGTGGGCTGATGCGACTGTCGATTTTATGATAAGTGGTGGCTACAGTGTAAGCTCACAAATCAAACAGGTAAGATATATATTTTATAGTATATACAAAAACCATCACTGAGGTTTATTAGTTCTTACTCAAAACACTGATTTTGTTTGAAGTTTCGGTAATTTAATCTTCAAAGTTAGTTTTGTTATTTGTTTGCACTCTGCATTTTCCCACAAGCAGGTGAAGCAGAAGACGCTTATCATATGGGGAGAAAACGATCAAATTATCGACAATCGACTTGCTGTGGTAAGTGAACACTCAGTCATTTTCCCTTTCTCTTTGCTCAATGATCAAAAACTAATGTCGTGATTTCCTCTGAAAACAGAGGCTACACAGCGAGTTACCAAATGCAATCATACGGCAAATATCAGACTGCGGCCACATACCTCATGTAGAAAAGCCAGAAGCTGTTATTAAATTAGTAAAAGAGTTCCTTGAGTCGGAGACGAGGATAGTCACACCGAGACTTATCACAATGTCTTGAGAAAACTGTGTACTCTACTCTCAATCTTAGTTATGGAACTTAAATAAATAATTCTTCTTTTACAAAACAAACAAACTAAGTGATAATTAAATAGTAGAAGAAACAATTTGCCGACTCACTCCTTGTCTAGATATACATGGGAAAAATCTGAACAGAAGAAGAGAGGGGAGGGTTTGTTCAATATAAGGCTAAAACCCTAATTTATTTTTTCATTTCTTACACGATCCTTTGCTGCATCATCAACCCATAAACTAAAAGAGACGACACGATGAACATGGTGCTTTCAGACAAAAGAGCTGCACCAGCAGAAGTGCTGTCTATTCCGCCTCCTCCGGTTGTTGGTCCAAGGCCGACCCCAGGGGATGATGAGCTACAAGCAAATTAAGAATGAATCACAAACACTTGTAAAAAGCAATGTCACATTCAACAAAAAAAATGAAGAAGAAAAAAGTCAAACCTGGGACCAGATTGAAACACACACCCAGAAGCTACAGCTGTGAAATAAATTTATCAACACAAGAAAAGAGGATTAAAAAAAGTTACACACTCCAAAACCATAAATTTAATTAAATAGAAAAGATTGAATTGATTATTACATGGTGGGGCTTGGGTAAGGGTGGCAGTCCCAGAGAAATCACAGCTCCCATTGACCTGTTTTTTGTTCTGGTAGTAACTGTTGACAGCAAAGTTACAGTGGTCTTTTACCGTATTGGGGTTAAAACAAGATCCGTTTATATGGATATCGGCACACTGAGCTCCAGCCCCACAAGCAAAGTCTATGTTCGTCTGGAGAATGCTCTCGCCCACATTGTTGTTACAAAGGCAATAGCTACTTGCATCTGCCAAACCACAAATACTACTGTAATCTATTTTTACTCATAAAATGACTCACTGTAAAAAAAAAAAAAAAAAGTTACCTGAATGGCAAGCCATAACCAAGAAAACCAGTACACCCACTGCAAGAACAGCCATTAATTTTATTGAGGCAAAACCAAGAGAGAAAGAGTGTGTAGTGGCCTAGTGGAAGAAGTAAGAGAGAGTATTAAATGATTTCTCAATTTAGACACAAATAATATTCTACACGAATAATAAAAAAAAATGTTTTATTAATATTTTGATTCAATAAATTAAAGTAAAAAAATGTGATTTTAAATTAATAATATAAATAAGTGAAATGTAAATACAAAATTGTGTTTTAGAATTAAAAAGTAGGTTTTTTTTTTTTCAAAGTATGTTTATTGGTGAGAAACAGCATAAAATATTATGTCTATTTTTCTAGAATCAGAAGTAATATTTTAATTTAAATGGGAAATTTACAAAGCCTATTTTGTATTAATGCAGGCTGACTGTGTATCAGTATTGTGTCCCTGCTGTTTGTCTTGGGCTTTTCTTCTCAAACGGTCATAAACTAACCATTCTGTGCAGTTACTTAACCCACCTTGAGTTAGCTAGAGTTGACAATTGACATAAATAACTTGTTTGAAATGGGCTACCAAATAAAATCGCTTTTGTTTTTCTATCTGTTTGAAGTTATTAATTTCTTTTTAAGCTTTGACGTGGGAAATAAGATTTTTGTAAAGTGGCAAGTGAAATTGATATGCACCCAAAATACTTGGTTACTTTTTATTTGGCAAGTATTTTTATTCAAATGAGGTTATATATTTCATCTTTCTAAATGAATATGGTTTATTTTTTTAATTCTTTTTTTTTTTTTCAAAATGATTGACTTAGTATTTTTTATAATTTAAATAATTATTGAAAATAATTATAACTAAACAATTTTATTTCATACATATCAAATACATTATTTTTTTAATTTTCATAAAAATAAAAAACTAAGGGGCGGAGGTATTTAAAGGCCAAAGCATAAGAGTATACAAGTTCTAAAGCCCCGTCCATAAGAATGTAAGTTAACTAGGCCAATTTGAATGAAAAGACTTAAGTGCCCTCAATAGTTATCTTTTCTCACAAAACAACAAATCGAATATTACAAAATAACAAAAAGAATATCAGAAAAATAAAGTTGCCCCACAAAATCAATTTTCGACGTTTGAAATTCACACGCACGACGAGCGCCGCCACGGTGAAACACCAGCCCCGACCGTTATCGTATCAACTATTCAACTCCGTCTCCGACGATCATCATTATGGCAAGCAGTGACAACATGGACAACCCAGACAATCGCGCTCAACCTCCGGTAAGTCCATAACCCTAGCTTTCGAACTTTCGATTATTCGAGCTTTAATGTTTGTAAATCATTCGATTGTAATTTGATATCGGTATATCCTTTCAAGATAGGGTTTTTGTTTTCGACATTTTAAAATTGTTAATGGTTTATTGCTCTCTGCAATTTTTTCGCATGCGGTTGTGTGTCAGTTCTAGTAGACGACGGTTCAACCGTGAGTTTTATCACCGTGTATTATCACGGTAGAGTTTAAGACGGTGATATATCTCACGGGTGACATACACCGTGTGTACTTACGGTCTTGTCGATTTACGACTATGATTCATCTCACGGTGTACATTTACCGTGTGTACTTACGGTCTTGTACGAGCACGATCCACGACAGTGTTTTATTTCACGGTGTATGTGTACTTAGGGTCTTGTACGAGCACGGTCCACGACAGTGTTTTATTTCACGGTGTATGTGTACTTACGGTCTTGTACGAGCACGATCCACGACAGTGTTTTATTTCACGGTGTATGTGTACTTACGGTCTTGTACGAGCACGATCCACGACAGTGTTTTATTTCACTGTGTATGTGTACTTACGGTCTTGTACGTGCACGATCCACGACAGTGTTTTATTTCACGATGTATGTGTACTTACGGTCTTGTACGAGCACGATCCACGACAGTGTTTTATGTCACGGTGTACGTGTACTTACGGTCTTGTACGTGCACGATCCACGACAGTGTTTTATTTCACGGTTTATGTGTACTTACGGTCTTGTACGTGCATGATCCACGACAGTGTTTTATGATGGAATTCGATATCCCGGAGTCGCCGGAATTGCGGAACATGACAACTCCGATCAAAAACCTTCGCCGGAGATAACACGAACACCACCACATGCGCCGGGGTCCAGCCGAACGCACGACGTGGCCGAAGCCGCGCACGCACGCCGAGCCAAACCCCCGCATGAGGCGGGGTTCGCGATCGAACACCGATCGCTCCCAGCGATCGGTCGGGGCTACCAAGCAGCCCCAGCGGCGAGTCCGGCGACTCGCCGCCGCCTGGAGGGTCGGCCCGCCTCCAGCAGGCCACCGCGGGGCCCATCCCTCGCGGTCCGCGATCGATCGAAGTGATCGATCGCACCCCCGGCGTCCAGTCGGGGTTCGACCCCTCGCGCGCATGAAGCCCTAATGGGGCGATCGCCCGTGTTCCGGTGGTTTCACCACCACCACGCGATCGTCCCCCGTTTATGGTCTCGTACCTCGGATCTTGGTTCGTCGGTATTTACAATATATTAACGATTAAAATCATAGAGGGGGTTTTCTCGATTTTACCTCGTTCTCGTTGTCCGGAAAAACGAAGAACTTCGATGACCTTGAAGCCTTCCCACGTATTCCTTGCACTAGCTTGAACGTCGTGTGGGCGACGATCCTCCAAGCTTATGGATCTCCTTCACAACTCTCTAGAACTATCAACTAATGATATTCTTGTCTTGTTTTCTAATTGTGAAAAACCATGTAATGCATTTATAGGCTACGTAGGGGACCTTAAGGAAGTAGAATATTGGACTTCCAATATTAATGATTAAATTGAGCCCAAGCCCAAATCTATTAATCCATTAATATTAATTACATGATTACTTACACTATATAAATATAATTGCACTCCCAATATTTACCATATTATATCAAATAATATTCTTCCGGTAGTATTATTTATTCCTGATGAGCCATATTTTTTGGCTCATTTTTAGTTCTTTTGAGTCAAGTTAATCGAGTCTTTTTATTTGTTTTCACCTTGTTTGTGTCTGGGAGGGCACATTTGGAGTCTATGGTCAAGTTATGCAGGTGAAACGTGAAAAGACGAGCATTTGGAAAGAAATCGTCACATTGAGCAAGTATGCTGGTTGAGCAAGTTAGCCTGGAACGAACACCAATGTCATAATGGCCAAAGTCAGGAAGTGACCAAGACCGAAGCTTGACCAAGTACCATACGAAGTAAAGAGGTTGGACAAAGATCCGAGTTGACCAGAGATGGACGTTGAGCAAGTAGTATACGAAGAGTCCTGGGAGTTATGGAGTCTTAAAAGGCGACCAGATTCATAGAAGTATCAAAGATGGACTCTCATCCAACGTTAGAGTCATTGTCCAACACGTCTCTACATCAGATTGAGTCCTATATCTACACAGAATTGGTCAAGGACGCGGCAGGATCCCTATTTTTCAGGATTGGATTAGGAAAGAATCTTTTTTTCCTTATCTCAATTAAACTGATCAAGTCAGCGATTTTACTTGGAGCCCAAGACTTCCAGCATCTATAAATACACATGAAACCCTAGAAATCACGTGGCTAACACTGGAGCAATATATACCACCATACATAGAAGATCACGAAGAAGATTTAAGGAAGAAGAAGACGAGTTCTCGCCGGCTATTGCCTTCGGGCATAGCTGGGCAATTCCGTTTTGTTTTATGTTTTTATTTTCGTATTTTAATTTCTGATTATTCAAGACAATTGTTTCTTTAAATTCTTAGTTTAATTCCAGCATGTTTTCTTTTTCTTTTATTTTTTTATTTATTATTTGTTCATGCGTAGCTAGTTAATCTGCGCCTGGGCAAGGTCCGAACTTGGTCTATCTGCTGTCTAAAATACTGGGAGGCTTTTGATTACAGCAACTAACTTAGTTTTATTCCCGATTCAACAGGGTAGTATCTACAGGCATGTTAGGGACTTGGGCAACGTACTGTAGCCAGTAGGAACCCCTTTTCACCTAACACACACATACGCGGATCAACGTGCCGGGAGACTGGGCGTCCGCATAGTATTACATGTTGCTGGAGATGTGGTCGTATGACTCGGGTCTGTCCGGGCATGCTATTGGCCATTTCGGGTTCGCTTAGATATTAAGGCGGTTTGATCAACTTAGACTCATGTCGGCTAACATAGTGTCGAATTGATTAATACTAGGGGTTTTACTTGGAGAGATCTAGTAAGACTTTAAACCGAAAGAGTGAATAAGGGTTGGGGTATTTGCGTGCGTGACATCATAGGGGCGTTTATACTTTAATTGTACAACCTATAACCGAAAGATAAAGCAGCTAGCAAAATCTTAAGTGCCGATGAACAGTAGAAACTTGATCAGGTAGACAAGGTGACGACTGTGCCCAGATGCTCTGTTTTACAGTTTGGTCAAGTTCAGTAGTTGAGTAGTTTATTTTCGTATTGGTCAAGTTCAGTAGCTGAGTATTTTATTTTTTTGTTATTTTATTTAGTTTGTTTATTATTTGTTTTTAGTTATTTTAGCTGGTCGGTTATTCACTCAAAACTCTTTCAAAAATCGTGACAATCTACATTGGGCAAAGCCGTGAGAAAATAACGATAAACTCCTCGTGGGATCGACACCTAATACTTACCACTAATACTTGTTGTTGGTGAAAAGCTTTAGGTCTTATAAATTTATTTTGCGCTACTCAAACGACGGTAGCGTCAATTCCGTATGTTTAAGATATAAATATCCATGAATAAATATTTATTTATTGCATAATAAAATTTATTCATCTCTTATTTCCGAGATTAGTACCACTCAACTTTATTATTATGCGGGAACAAATCCACTCGCGAGGTTTACATAATAAACCTTATGAGCTCATCTCGGGGATATTATCAACCCTTATCGGGACATACTTTCCCGTCAAGAATTCACAGCATGTCATACATAAAATACGGTGACCCAACTTTACCGGTAATTGACTGGTTATTCTAATCAATCAATTCCTTTGGAAAATCAAAGCCACCTATATTATATGCACACACCCGCAATAATGTCAGGGATTAAGAATAGAATACTCAGAGATTTAAATCGATTATCAAAGGCAATCCTAATCGATAAATCTCAAGCAGATCCGCTCAATACACCAAGTGTACATGTATGATAAAATAATTAAGACCAATTATTTTCTCACTCATACAAAGACTATACCGATGGATTGGTCCTTGTCCATCTAGGTCGTGAGCAACCGTTCGATTATATACGAGTAACCGATAGTATGATCTTCCGTGTGACGACGCACACCATACTAACTACAACGTGTATAATCTAGGACTATAATTTGCATTTAATTAATAAAAGCAAATGAATGTTTATTTATTAACAGATAAATGAAAGTGTACAAGGAGTTCAGATCACTTAAGTCTTGACATTAAGTATACTACTCCATCAATCTCCCACTTATACTAAGGTCTAGTCTTATCTTCCAAACTTCTGACTCCCAAACCCTCCAAGTGCTTATAATATACTTCCTTAGGAAGTATCTTGGTGAAGGGGTCTGCTAGGTTGTCATCTGAAGCTATCTTGGTGACTACAGCGTCGCCTCTCTTGACGATGTCTCGAATCAGGTGGTACTTGCGCTCTATGTGTTTCGTAGCACTATGGGACCATGGTTCCTTACTGTTTGCCACTGCACCGCTATTGTCACAATAAATTGTCATAGCCTTGGGCAAACTTGGAATCACATCTAAGTCCCGGAGGAAATTAAGGAACCACACTGACTCTTTCGCTGCCTCTGAGGCTGCAACATATTCAGCTTCCATGGTAGAGTCCGAAATGCACTTTTGCTTAACACTCTTCCATGTACGGCTCCACCTCCCAAAGTGTACACATAGCCTGATGTCGACTTACGCCGGTCCTTATCAGCTTGGAAATCCGAGTCTGTGTAACCCAAAGGAAATAGCCCGTCTGCTTTGTATCCTAGAACATAATCCTTAGTATTTCGCAAATACTTGAAAATGATTTTTACAGCAGACCAATGTTCCTTTCCAGGGTTACTCTGATATCTCGCCACTATGCCAACTGCATAGCAGATATCAGGTCTCGTGCATAACATCGCATACATTAAGCTTCCCACAGCCGAAGCATAGGGAACTGCTTTCATCTCATCTTTCTCCTTTTGTGTTTTAGGACACAACTTCTTAGAAAGATAAGTTCCTTTACTGAAGGGTAACTCACCCTTCTTGGAATCTTGCATGCTAAAACGAGCCAGAATCGTGTCTATGTAAGATGCATGGGAAAGGTACAATGTTCTATTCCGGCGATCCCTTATAACTTTGATCCCTAGAACATGTCCAACTTCTCCCAAATCTTTCAAATCGAATTGTCTAGACAACCATCCTTTTATGTCTGATAACATCTTTACACTGTTGCCAATGAGAATTATGTCGTCTACATAAAGCACGAGAAACACCACCTTCTTTCCATCACGTTTCCAATACACGCACGATTCGTCCATGCTTTGAATGAATCCATAAGACTAGACTACTTCATCAAATCGCATGTTCCACAATCTCGAGGCTTGTTTCAATCCATAGATAGATCGATTAAGCTTGCACACTAGATGATCTCGCCCCTCAGCAATGAATCCTTCTGGTTGTTTCATATAAATAGTCTCGTCAAGACTTCCATTTAGGAAAGCTGTCTTGACATCCATTTACCACACCTCATAATTAAAATGAGCTGCTATGGATAAGAGAATCCGGATTGACTTTATCTTAGCTACCGGCGAAAAGGTCTCCTCATAATCGATTCCCTCTTTCTGAGTATATCCTTTCGCAACAAGCCGAGCTTTAAAGGTTTCAACCTTTCCGTCAGATCCTCTCTTTCTCTTGTAGACCCATTTACACCCAATTGGCTTTACGCCGCTTGGTGGTTCTACAAGATCCCAGACTTTATTAGAATCCATTGATTCTATTTCGGATTTCATCGCTTTCTCCCAAGAAGGCGCATCTTTATCATGTACCGCCTCGTCATAGGTCCAGGGATCGATTTCATGGATTCCAGGTCCAGAGTCCGAAGACTCACCCAGTCCAATCCATCTGTCCGGTTGTCTAACAACCCTCCCACTACGACGGCGTTCCAGTGTATTAACAGTGATAGTGTCAGGTGCAGGTTCTACTGGTGTATCATTTCTCGGTTCAGCTGTATCTAAGTCTTTATCGTTACCTCTCATCTCATCAAGCATTATGTCACTTTTGAGCTTGTGGTCCATGACATAGTCTTCCTCTAGGAACTGAGCGTTAGTACTTGTAACGATCTTCTGGTCCGTAGGACTATAGAACATGCCACCTTTAGTTCCTTTCGGGTATCCTATAAACAGCCGTACTTTCGACCTAGGTTCTAACTTATCGGCCCCTTGTCTCAACACATGTGCTGGACATCCCCAGATCCGAATGTGTTTCAAGTTAGGCTTACGCCCACTCCACAATTCCATGGGTGTTGTAGGTACCGTTATGGTTGGAACTCTATTCAGAATGTACGCCGCCGTTTCTAAGGCATATCCCAGAACATAACAGGTAAGTCTGAGTAACTCATAATTGAACGCACCATCTCCATAAGAGTCCTATTCCTTCTTTCTGACACACCATTCTGCTGAGGAGTATATGGTGAAGTCAGCTGAGAATCTATCCCAGACTCTGCCAAGTATGCCTTAAATTCTCCAGACAGGTACTCGCCTCCGCGATCAAATCGCAGGCATTTTATGGATTTACCACGAAGGTTCTCTACAAGAGCCTTGAATTCTTTGAACTTGTCAAAGGACTCTCTCTTGCGGTGCATCAAGTACACATATCCATACCTTGAGTAATCATCAGTAAAAGTGATGAAGTACTCGTACCCTCCCCTTGCGTGAGTAGACATAGGTACGCATACATCAGAGTGAATCAAATCCAATACTTGTTCAGCTCTACATCCTTTACTAGAAAAAGGACGCTTGGTCATTTTTCCCTCTAAACAGGATTCGCAGGTTGGAAGGTCCTCTCCTTCAACATTGCTGATTAAACCATCAGCTTTCAACCTTTGAGGTCTATTTGAGTTAATATGACCTAGCCTCAGTTGCCACAAGTATAATTGATTCATCTCAGAAGGTTCCTTTCTCTTATTGGTGTTCGTAGATGTGTTATTAGTCTCAGTTAGTTGCATCGTGGTAGATTCAGGATTTAGCACATATAAATCGTCTATCAATGTACTAGAACAGATAATGTCACTGTTTCTTCTTATGACCACGGAGTGATCAAAAGAAACAGAATACCCATTCAGAATTAGCTTAGAAACCGAAATTAAATTCTTTCTAAAATTCGGTACATGAAGACAATTTTGTAAAACTAAAATCCTATCACTACTAAAACATAAGTGAACGTCTCTCACTGCAACGGCCGCCACCTTCGCAGCATTGCCCATGTATACCACGATTTCTCCCTCTCTAAGTCTCCGGGTTTCCTAGAACCCCTGCATTGAATTGCAGACATGGTCAGTGGCCCCCGTATCTACACACCATGTGCTGGTAGATATCACCACTGACAATGTTTCAGTGACTAAGGAAAATTTCGTACCTTTGATGAGAGGACAATCAGATCTCCAGTGTCCAAACTGTTTGCATCGAAAGCATCTGCCTAGCAGCTTGATTTTCCCATTCCGTGGTTCAAAACCACTGGGCCTCTTTGCACGCTTTTCTTTTAGCCTTGCCACAAGAGCTCGTGATTCTCTTAACTTACGCACAAAATTCGCTATCACTGAATCGTTTTTAAGAGACTCATTGAGAGAGGATTCCGTGTGTATGTTAACCACCTCTTGTCCAGCTTCCACGCTATGTCTCAACATCATCCTGAGGTCATTCTTAATGTCCTCATCAGTTGGGACAACAGTGGATTTAGAAAGCTCGACAGTCTGAACATTGTCTAGATTTCGTTTCCAATCATTACTATATGGAACCAGTGAGTTTTCATCTTTAAGTATATCACAAAGTGGGGTCACAGTCATTCTTAACCTATAAGCACATTAAACAAACAACAATTTAATACCGATATTATCTCCCTCAAATAATATCATTAAATTACTAATCACATCTAAAATCCCATCAGGTAAGGCAAGCTACGTGGTGTGGACGTTTACCCACCCAAACGATTTCGCAATTAGATTTGCTTTAGCCATACATCACTTATAGCGTAATCTCGTGGGGAGGAATACTATAATGCGTATCTAAGTGTAAACCATTACTCAGTACTAAAGTAAATCGTTTGGAATTGCTACATCATCGCAAGCCACGTGGTGTGGACGTTTACGACAACTTCACAACTCTTCACAATTCCTTATAACTGTCTACATCAATTAATCCAAAATCCGTTAGTATAGCAAGCCACGTGGTGTGGACGTTTACTACACCAAGAGACATTTATAATTGACTCCCAATTACTTGATCCATTCGATCTTGTAAATCAAGACGCGGAGAATCTTAAGTGAAACTCGAAGTTTCCTACCAGTGATTCACCATGCGAACAACCTTATCTCTCATAAATGAGGGAGCCGAGCAGACAATCGATCCACCTTCAAAAGGATGGTACGAAGGTCTCTAATTTGTGTCCTCGACATGACCAAGTGGCTTTGGCTCCATTCCACTCCCCGGGGTGAGAATGAGTCGACTTGAAATCAGGTTTGGAAAGACAAATTAGGCATTGTTTGATAAACTTAATCAACGTTTCTTGTAAGAGGAATTACAAGAACTCTCCTCCAATAACTTATCTATATAAACTTCAAAAGTTTATAAAAGTCACCAAGAGAGCAGTAATGGAGACCATGGGAATGTTTCCATTCCCTCTCCCACTTAGCTTTTTACAACAAAGGGATACGCTATCTAGTGCATAAAATAAACACACATAACATGCATACATATAATAAAGCACATAGTATTATCACATAATCAAAATAATACTAGAATATTATTTTCCGACTATTATGGCTTTATCGCATCCCCGTATGCATCTTCTAGTCTTCAGTCTTCGTCTTTGAATGCTCCATGTGACGGGAATATTAATTCCAATATTTAAATCTATTTATTTTTAATAAATCCAAAAGATACTTAATTAATAATAATTAAGTCAATTGAATAAATCAAAAATAAAATTAAATATTATTAATATTTTTATTTATTTTATTTTCCTGTCCAATTTCATTAAATCTCAAGAATCCCATACAAGACCCACTTGGAATATTCTAGAAGATTTCCATAATGAAATAAGGAAATAAAATAATTTAGGACTCTTCTACTTTCCAAATTAATTAGATTCCTAATCCATGAATATTCCCATAAAATAGGAATAATCAATTAGGAAATATAATTAATTCCAAATTAATTCTTTTCCTATTCCATGAGAGTTCCCAAAAAAATAAGAACACTCAAAATAGGAAAACCGATTTAATTAGGAAAGCGAGTCACCGTGCCGGGATAGCACGGGGTGGGGATCCCCGCGCCACCACCGGACCGCCGCCATGAAGGTGGCCGGCCACCGTCGCCGGCGGCCCCTCCTTCCGCGGTCGATCCCTCGGCCATGGGGATGGCCGAGAGGGTCCTCCCCCTCTCGTTCGTCTCCTCCGTCACACGTCTTCTCCGGCGGTCGTTTCGGCATCGATCCAACGCAAAATAAAATACAAATTTATTTTTACATAATCCGGTATCGATTCTATACATGAAATCGACCCTATACATTTTCCGGAAAAAGATAGAACAATAATAAATCCAAAATTCGGTCAACCCCCAGATTTTTACTATTACAAGCATTCACCACACAAAACGAATCTCGACATGTCCGAGAGTTTAATAATCCAACAATTATGACAAAATAATTAACAATAATTAAACAAGCCATAATAGTCGGAAACCCTGCAAAGTAGAACAATTATATCGAAAATACCGCGAACGTAAACCACGTTCTGATACCAATTGTTGGAATTCGATATCCCGGAGTTGCCGGAATTGCGGAACATGACAACTCCGATCAAAAACCTTCGCCGGAGATAACACGAACACCACCACACGCGCCGGGGTCCAGCCGAACGCACGACGCGGCCGAAGCCGCGCACGCACGCCCAGTCGAACCCCCGCATGAGGCGGGGTTCGCGATCGAACACCGATCGCTCCCAGCGATCGGTCGGGGCTGCCAAGCAGCCCCAGCGGCGAGTCCGGCGACTCGCCGCCGCCTGGAGGGTCTGCCCGCCTCCAGCAGGCCACCGCGGGGCCCAGCCCTCGCGGTCCGCGATCGATAGAAGTGATCGATCGCACCCCCGGCGTCCAGTCAGGGTTCGACCCCTGGCGCGCGTGAAACCCTAATCGGGCGATCGCCCGTGGTCCGGTGGTTTCACCACCACAACGCGATCGTCCCCCGTTTATGGTCTCGTACCTCGGATCTTGGTTCGTCGATATTTACAATATATTAACGATTAAAATCATAGAGGGGGTTTTCTCGATTTTACCTCGTTCTCGTTGTCCGAAAAACGAAGAACTTCGATGACCTTGAAACCTTCCCACGTATTCCTTGCACT
The DNA here is from genome assembly GCA_954870475.1 of Euphrasia confusa. Classification (NCBI taxonomy): domain Eukaryota; kingdom Viridiplantae; phylum Streptophyta; class Magnoliopsida; order Lamiales; family Orobanchaceae; genus Euphrasia; species Euphrasia confusa. The sequence continues at coordinate 40,084,652 of OX940950.1, read as the reverse complement.
AGCTTGAACGTCGTGTGGGCGACGATCATCCAAGCTTATGGATCTCCTTCACAACTCTCTAGAACTATCAACTAATGATATTCTTGTCTTGTTTTCTAATAGTGAAGACCATGTAGTGCTTTTATAGGCTACGTAGGGGACCTTAAGGAAGTAGAATATTGGGCTTCCAAGATTAATAATAGAATACTCAGAGATTTAAATCGATTATCAAAGGCAATCCTAATCGATAAATCTCAAGCAGATCCGCTCAATACCAATTGTACATGTATGATAAAATAATCAAGACCAATTATTTTCTCACTCATACAATGACTATACCGATGGATTGGTCCCTGTCCATCTAGGTCGTGAGCAACCGTTCGATTATATACGAGTAACCGATAGTATGATCTTCCGTGTGACGACGCACACCATACTAACTACAACGTTTATAATCTAGGACTATAATTTGCATTTAATTAATAAAAGCAAATGAATGTTTATTTATTAACAGATAAATGAAAGTGTACAAGGAGTTCAGATCACTTAAGTCTAGACATTAAGTATACTACTCCATCATTTTATTTCACGGTGTATGTGTACTTACGGTCTTGTACGTGCATGATCTACGACAGTGTTTTATTTCACGGTGTATGTGTACTTACGGTCTTGTACGAGCACGATCCACGACAGTGTTTTATTTCACGGTGTATGTGTACTTACGGTCTTGTACGAGCACGATCCACGACTGTGATTCATCTCACGGTGTAAATTTACCGTGTGTACTTACAGTCTTGTACGAGCACGGTCCACGACAGTGTTTTATTTCACGGTGTATGTGTACTTACAGTTTTGCACGAGCAAGGTCTACGACAGTGTTTTATTTCAAGGAGTATGTGTACTTACGGTCTTGTACGAGCACGATCCACGACAGTGTTTTATTTCACGGTGTACAAACACCTTGTGTAATGTAAACCGTGGAAAAACATCTTCACCATATGTTTCAAGGTCGTGTGTAATGTACATCGTGGTAAAAAACCGTTTTTGTATGTTTACGGTGAATTTACACCATGATATTCTATGGTTTTTTTTTCTTACGATGTAATTTCACCGTGTCGTTATATTTCTCATTTTTTATCCTTTAATTCTTATTTATTTATTTCATATTTCAGTTTGGATTTGAATGGAAGAGACCAACCAATCTGCAGTCGGTCACTTTAAGTCTCAATTTGTATACTCGCTACGAAATTCCGGAACTGATCACGGAGACAATAAAAGATATCGGGGGTGATGCCATCGCAGTTCGCGATTTTTTTGCGCTGCCTTTCATGAAAAGTGTTATGGGAATAAGATTTACTGCCAAATCAAGCACAAATTTTTTGCACCACCTCGTATGTCGAGAGTTGTCAGGTCCGTCAATACCGGAGAAGGAGCATTGGTTCTACGTCGGTGGTAAGACTGCGAAACCCACACCCGCGGCTTATGCCATTGTAACGGGATTGAATTTCGGCATCTACGATGAATTTGACATCCATGCCACACCCCAGTCTGCTCCAGGTAGCTTAAATAAGCGACTATTCGGTGGGAAGCGTGTAAGAAGCAATGATCTACGCAATTTATTTGCGGCCAAACAACTCTTCGATGGGGAACAACCTGCCTCGTTGGAGGATTACATTAAAGTCGCCAATCTCATCGTCTACTATTCCTTCTTTCTTTGTCGATCCGCTGAAATGTATGTTGAGGACTGGGCATGGGCATTAGTGGATGAGCCGGAAAAGTGGCAGAGTTTTCCATGGGGCGCTTATTCCTTCCAGGCTCTGAGCTACTACCTCGAAACAACAGCGATGGACCCTGAATTAGCAGAAAAAACTTTGTACCACGTCTATGGCCCCAGTTGGGCTTTTATAATTTGGATGTTTGAGTCCGTTCCGGATATCGGTCATTTATGTGGTCAACGTGATCCGAATATGAAAGTGCCACGTTGTTTGATGTGGAGTACATCTACAAAGACTGATTGCGATGATCTTTTCTTCCAAGGAGAGGTACGTAACCATATACTCCTACTTATATTTTGCTAGTAATAGTATTTGTTTCACGTGGTGGAATATTAATACTCTGTGTTGATAAGTTTCAGATTGAAGTTGTTCATGAAACCTTGATTCCTACTGATGAAGAGAAAAATGAGCAGTGTTACCTTTCTGTACATGACAGACCATTTCATGTTGAGTACAATCGCCTAGTACGCAACGGTGGTAATGCAACCAAAGCCAAACAAAATCCAGAGAAGAAGAAAATACAAACCAAGAAGCCTTCTTCAAAAAAGCGTGCTGCTGCCACGGATATTGAAATGCCAATTTCTAGATCACGCAGACGACGTGTTTTTTAGCAGAGTACTCCTGGTCCAAGTGGGCATGTGTGTTGTAGGCCTGTGTGCTGTTGGCGTACACTTTGTTGCCCACATGAAGATGCTTCTGAGTTGGACAGACGACTGACTGGGCTTTTGAGGGCCAAATTGAGAGCCGAGCATGAACGGATTTTGTCTGATGAAGGATTGATTGCAGATTTTGTTGGATATATCTTTGAGCGGATTAAAGGCATCACTCCACAACAACTTCATGAGAGCGCTTCTCTGCATGAGTCGCCGGGAGATCTGTGCCGACCTGTATCGCTGATCACATCAGACAATAATACAGCGAGTGAGGCTGCCGGAGAAGCCGACGTCCAAAATCAGACAGTTGTTGCCGGAGAAGTCGAAAACAACCACGTTCAACCGGAGCAAGATCCTGTTTCTGATTACGTGGAAGTCGTCCAACCCACTAGACCAAACATTGTTGCTGATGAAGCCAACGACCAAAAATTCACAGTCCCTGGTTCTGATACCGTTGAAGTCGGCCAAACCACTGATCCCAACAACTTAGTGATGTCTATTGTTGGACAAATTTCAGCAGATGAAGCCAGTGTCCTAGAATCGACAATCCCTGCCAGAGAAGTTGAAGAAAACATTGACCTATCACCAACAGTTAATACCGGGATGGTAGCTGATGTGGCCAGTGTCGTCGCCTCGCCAACCGCTGCAGCTGATCACTTGGCGGCGGTTGATCACGTAGAAAGTGTTCAATCAACTGCAATCACAAATGCGTGCAAAAATGTTGGTAGGCCAATTGTTTCTCCCCGTAGGCTGAGAACTCGTAAGCCTGAAGCGGCGAAAAATGCTCCCCAAACTCACGGTAAGACACTGATGGAGTTATATTCTAAATGTCTAGTTTAGTGATAATATGGAACTCCTTATCTGTGTTTTTCATTATCTATTAATCAAACAGTTCGCATTTTGTTTGATATACACTCTATGTTATAGTCCTAGATATATACGTTGTAGATAGTATGGGGTGAGAAGACACGCAGAAGATCATACTATCGGTTACTCGTATACTATCGAACAGTAGCTCACGACTTAGATAGACAGGGACAATCCATCGGTACGTCGTAGTGTGACTGGGTGATAGTTGGTCTTGACTATTATGTTACACTCGTACACTTGGTGTATTGAGAAAGACCACGGGATGGCGTTCGATTTGTACTAATCGGAGTAATCGAACTAGACCTCAGATATTACGGATATACGAATTCCTAATCCCTATATAATTATAGGTGCGTGTGTCCAATTCTTGATTCTTTGACTTGCTAGTGAGTGAGACTATTTGACTAGTCAATATTCTCAGTAAATTGGGAATCGAAATTATACACACGGTATGCTATAGATTATAGATAGGAAACCGTGTCCCATTTATTGGGTTGATGATGTCCCCGAGATGAGCTCATAAAGTTTATCATGTAAACCCTGCAGGTGGATTTGTTCCACATGATAATAAGGATGAGTGGTACTAGTCTCGGATAATAAGAAATGAATTAATCTAATTATTAGTAATTAATTAATTCATGGACATGCGATATCTTTTTTGGAAATTGATATCCCGGGCTATTAAAATTTGCGGAAAATAATAACCCGACCGAAATCCTCGATCGCCGGAGATCCGACCACGAACCACCGCACGAGCCGGAGCTCAACCGAGCACCACCACGGTTCCGCCCGTGGTGCCCAGCCAAGCCCCCGCGCGGGGCTCGCGATCATATCACGGATGATCGCTGGGATGCCTCACGGCATCCCCGGGGCTGCTCGCATGGGGTCAGCCCCGTGCACCCCTGCTACGGGAATCCCCGTAGCGCGCACGGGGCAGCTGCGGGTCACCCCGCAGTGACTCGCGATCGAGCACACGGGCTCGATCGCCCCCGGCGTCCAGTCGGGGCTTTATGCGTACCCGACGATCGAACCCTAGGTTCGATCGCCACCCCCTCGGCTCCCAGCCGAGGGTTGCTCTCGATCCCGGCGGGGATCCCTAGACCGCCGGCGGTCCGGTGGTCTTCGACCACCACCGCCCGATCTATCCCCGTCCCCGGTTTCGTTCGTTTTTCCGTATCGTGTGTTCATGTATATATCACAATTATATATTCACATAAAACCATACAAGGGAGTTTATGATTTTACCTTTGATTCGTTGTGCGGAGAAACGAAATCAAATTGAAGACCTTTGAATCTTCCTACGTATTCCTTGCACCTCGTTCGAACGTCGTGTGGGCGACGATCCTCCGAACTCCATGGATCTACTTCACGAACTCTCTAGAATATCAATTATGATATTCTTATTGTGTGTCTTGAATTGTGAAGACCATGTAGTGCTTTTATAGGCTACGTAGGGGATCTAAAGGAGGTGGAATATTGGGCTTCCAATATTAATGATTAAATTGAGCCCAAGCCCAAATCTATTAATCCCATTAATATTAATTTATTTATTTTCCACTATATAAATTAATTGCACTCCCAATATTAAACCATATTATATCGAATAATATTTCTCCAGTATTATTATTTATTCCGTGTATTTAAGATTTAAATATCCATGAATAAAATTAATTTATTGCTAATTAATTTATTCATCTCTTTTATCCGAGAATAGTACCCTTCAACCTTAATTATTTTGCGGAACAAATCCACTCATGAGGTTTACATAATAATTCCTTATGAATTCATCTCGGGGATATTATCAACCCTTACAGGATACACTTTCCCGTCAAGTATTCACGGCATGTCATATATAAAATATAGTGACCCAACTTAACCGGTAATTAACCCAATAATTAAATCGGTTAATTCCTTTGGAAAATTAAAGTCACTTATATTAAATATACACACCCGCAATAATATCGGGGATTGAGAATAAAATACTCTGAGACTTGAATCAATTATCAAAGGCAATCCTATTTGATAAGTCTCAAGCGATCCGCCCAATACACCAAGTGTACAAGTGTGATAAAATAATTAAGACAAATTATTTTCTCTCTCACACAACGACTATACCGATGGATTGGTCCGTGTCCATCTAGGTCGTGAGCAACTATACGATTAAATACGAGTAACCGATAGTATGATCTTCTGTGTGGCGTCGCACACCATACTAACTACAACGTATATAATCCAGGACTATATTTTGCATATATTTAATTATCGAATAATTAAAAGCAAACAATTGTTTATTAATTAAATAGATTAAATGCTATGATCGGGAGTTACCGTTACTTAAATCTAGACATTAAGTACACAACTCCAACAATCTCCCACTTGTACTAAGGTCTAGTCATTTCCTCCAAACTCCCGACTCCCATACTCATCACGTGCTTAAGTCGTACTTCCAAGAAGTACCATGTGAATGAGCAATCTAGGTTGCCGCTCTGAAGTTATCTTGGTGACTACAGCGTCGTCTCCCTTGACGATGATTCGTATCAGGTGGTACTTGCTCTATGTGTTATCAGCACCTTTTGACTTATGACATCTTCCAGTTTACCATGCACCGCTAAATAATAGCCTTTGGTGAACTAAGAATCATATCCAAGTCTAGAGGTTATCCCGGAACCCAACCAAAACTTCCGCTGCCTCTGAGGCTGCTATTCGGTTATGAGAGAGTCCGAGAAGCATCCTGCTTATCACTCTTTCATTTCAAGGTTCCACCTCTTCCAAAAGTGAACACATAGCCTGATATCGACTTACACTGGTCCTTCTTTGATTTGAGATCTGAGAATATGTAATCCAAGAAGAATTCGTGTTGCTTAGTAATCCAGTACATCGCAAGTAACTTTTACAGCATCCGAATATCTCCTTTTGAGATTACTTTGATATCCTCCCACTACGCTAACCGCATAGTTGATATCAGGTTCTCGTTTTTCAACATCGCATTCATCAAGCTTTCCACACTTGAAATGTAGGAAACTGCTTTGTCTGTATCTATCTCCTTCATGTGTTCGAAACACATATCTTTAGATAGATATATATTCTGTGTCTGAAAGGCATTAACCTTTCTCAGAATTATGCATGTTTAAAACAAACCATAATCGTATAAGATATCTAGGAGAAGTACAATGTTCTTATCCTTAGATCGAAAGATCTCAAGAACATGTTCCAACTTCTACTCAATCTTATATCCCGATTTATTTAGACAACCATCATTTTATGTCTGACAACATATTTACATTGTTGCCAATGATAAAATGTTTATCTACATAAAATTTCAAGAAACACCACCTTGTTTCTATCACGTTTCCAATACACCTTTCGTCTATGCCTTTTGATGAATCCATCAGATGGACTATCTCATCAATTTGCAAGTTCCACGATTTATAGCCTTGTTCCAATCCATGAATGGATTGACTTGTACTCTAAATGATCTTGCCTCTTAACAATAAACCTTTATTGCTTTCTAAGCAGGCACATTTAGATCTAGTACTGCCCTTATGCAGAGCTAGGGTCGATTTCATCTTTACTAGATCCAGAGTTCGAAACTCTTCTAGTCTTATGAATATCTCTGGTCGTCAAACAACCTCCCACTGCAATGGCATTCCGGTGTATAAACAGTAATAACAGTAGGTGCAGTTAGTGATGTACTACTACTCGGTTTGGCTTGTTCTAAGTCTTTGTCCTTTTTCTCATTCTAAGGCATTACGTCAGTTAGGGCTTTGTAGTTCATCTAATAGTCTTCCTCTAAGAACCGGGCGTTAGAGCTTATAACATCCTTCTGGTTCATAGCACTATAGAACACACAATATTTTGTTCACCTATGATATCCTACAACCACATTGAATGTGCCATTGTTTCCAGGAATATCCATAGAACATAGGTAGTTCCGAACAACTTGTCCTTTTACTATTAGAATCCCATTTCTTATTTCCGACACACCATTTCTACACTTGAGTGTATGGTGTAGTCATTTGGGATCGAATCCCTATCATTGATTATGCTATGTGTTATTTAGATAGGTGGTAGCCTCCGCGATTAAGTCGCAGGCTTCCAATGGATATACATAGAAGGTTCCCCATAATAGCTTTGTGTCCATTGACTAGTCAAAACACTTCGCTTTTATGGCACATCAAGTATTCTAACCCATCTTTGAGTATTCTAAGAATGACTCGCACCTTTCTAATTACACATACGTCTGCATATATCAGTATTTAATCATTCTCAATACTTGTCCGAATTCTACCCTTTATCCAGAAAGGTTTGCTTAGTTGTATTATCTTCCAAATTCAATTCTTAGGTCGGAAGGTCCATTCCTTCAACTATAATTGATCAAATCAATTTCGACCTTTTGAATCTTATTTGAATAAATACTACTAAGTATAAGAATTCACAAGTACAATGATTTAACAAAGAAATATATCTAATAGGTAAAACAAGTTATAGAACGGTTTGTTGCATCGTGGTAGACTTGGGATTCATCATTCACGTTATTGCTATCTAATGTACCAGAATAGATAATGCCATTATTTCTTATCAAAATCATCAAATGATTAAAGAAATAAAATATCCATTCATAATAGAAATCCAGAACAGAAGTTCTTTCTAAAATTAAAGGGGTACATAAAGCAATAAACTCGAAATGAAATCCTATTTAACTACTCACAGATAAGTGTCTTCCACTGTAACAGCTGCCTCCTCCACAGCATTTCCCTTGACTATTCTTTCCTTTCCAAGTCTCTGGGTTCCCTGGTGCCCCCGCATTTAAAATGCATACATACCGTCAGTGGTTCCATATCTACCAACCAGGATTCTGGTAGATAATACCGCTTACTATGTTTTAAAGACTTAGGAGAGAGTCTCATACCTTCTTGGGGAGAAAATACAGACCTCCAGTACCCAGAATGCTTTCTTTGAGAATGTCTGCCTAAAGGCTTTCTCACCCCATCTTGTGGTCCAAGTACTTTAGGACTACAGGGCTTCTTTGTCTACCTCTCCATTCCCTGATCCATGCCCTTAGGTTCGAAACCTTTGGCTTTGGCTATAAGAGCTTGCGATTGTCTTAACTCATCCAAAAGGTCCAACATCTCGAAAATGTGTTCAAGCGTTTCCACGAAGCGACTGACCTTTATGAGTATCCTCATCGCCTCTTTTCTAGCCTTTTCGCTGTGTCTAAACATTAGCTTGAGTTTGAGCATGATGTCATGATTAGTGGTTAATGCAAAAGCACTTTCCTACTTTTCAAAATCAGCTCTTTCCTCATCAGTCGAGACACTTGTGGGTTCAGGAGGACAAAGCTCACTGAGCACTATCTTGTACTCAGCAACAGTCTGGGTAATGTCTAATTCTCTATTCCATCCAACACAGTATGGAACCAGTGCGTTGAATTCCTTAAGTATCACAGAAAGTGGATTCATAGCTATTCTCTAAACCTATAAGCACATTTAAACGAACAATCAATTTAATATCCGATATTATCTCCCTCAAATAATATCATTAAATTACTAATTACATCTAAAATCCCATCAAATATGGTAATCCACGATAGTGTGGACGTTTACCTATCCAAATGATTTCGTAATTAGTTTTGCTTCGGCCGTACATCACTATAGCGTTACTTCGATGGGAAGAATACTATAGAGCGTACCTAAGTGTAAACCATTACTCAGTACTAAGAAGATTGTTTGAGACTCGTATGTCACCGCAAGCCACGATAGTGTGGACGTTTACGTTAACACACGATCCTTCACTTTCTTCTATAATTGTCTACATCAATTGATCCAAAATCCCATTCAGTGTAGCAAGCCACGATAGTGTGGACGTTTACTACACCAAAATATTTTTACAATTGACATCCAATTACATGAACCATTCGATTTCGTAAATCAAGACGCGTAGATTCATAAGTTAAACTCGAAGTTTCTAACGAGTGATTCACCATGCGAACAACCCTATCTCTCATTAGATGAGGGAGCCGAGCAGACAATCGATCCATTTCAAGAAATGGTACGAAGGTCTCTAATTTGTGTCTTCCACATGACCAAGTGGCTTTGGCTCCATTCCACTCCCCGGGGTGAGAATGAGTCGACTTGAAGTCAGTTTCAGAAGGACAAATTAGGCATTGTTTGATAAACTTAATCAATGTTTCTCGTAAAAGGAATTACAAGAATTCTCCTCCAATGGCACATCTATACGAACTTCGAAAGCTCATAAATGTCACCAAGAGAACAGTAATGGAGACCATGGGAATGTTTCCATCCCCTCTCCCACTTAGCTTTTTATAACAAAGGGATACACTATCTAGTGCATAAAGTAAACACATATAGCATGCATACAAGCAATAAAGCACATAGTATCACATAGTCATAATAATGCTAGAAAATTATTTTCCGACTATCATGGCTTTATTCCATCTCCGTACGCATCTTCTAGTCTTCAGTCTTCGTTCTTAAATGCTCCATGTGACGAGAATATTAATCCCAATATTTAAATCTATTTATTTTTAATAAATCCAAAAGTACTTAATTCGAAAATTAAGTCAATCGAATAAATCAAAAATAAAATTAAATATTATTAATATTTTTTATTTATTTATTTTCCTTTCTAATTCTATTAAATCTCTAGAATCCTATCCAAGTAAGACTTGGAATATTCTAGGAGACTTCTATAATATAATAAGGAAATAAAATAAATTAGGACTCTTCTACTTTCCAAAATTAATTAATTTCCATGTCCATGAAAATTCCCATAAAATAGGAATAATCAATTAGGAAATAAATTAATTCAATAATTAATTATTTTCCTTTCTAATTCTATTAAATCTCTAGAATCCTATCCAAGTAAGACTTTGAATATTCTAGAAGACTTCCATAATAGAATAAGGAAATAAATTAATTCCAATTAATTCTTTTCCTATTTCCATGAGAGTTCCCAAACATAGGAATACTCAAAATAGGAAAACCGAATTAATTAGGAAAGCGAATCTAGGTAGGAGTAGTATGGGTTGGGAGACCCCACACCACCCCCACCATCGACCGCCACCGCCGGGGACCACCACCGCCACCGCCCCCAGCCCACGCGCCAGCACCTCCGGTGGCCGGCATGGCCGGAAGCCCTAGCGGGCAGCCCCATGGTGGGGTCGATCGATCCTCATGGGGATCGATCATGGGGATGATCGACCCCCCCGGTTTTTCGTCCTCTTCGTCTTCTTCGTCACACGTGTTCACCGGCGGTCGTCTCGGCATCGATCCAACGTAAATAAATTACAAAAAATAAATTTACAATTTCGGTATCGATTCTATACATGAAATGGACCCTATACAATTTTCGGAAAACATAGAACAATAATAATAAATCTAAATTCGGCCAACCCCCGAATTTTTACTATTACAAGCATTCATCCACACAAAACGATTCTCGACATGTCCGAGAGTTTAATAAACGAATAATCATGGTAAAAATAATTTACAATTAATTAAACCATGATAGTCGGAATCCCTGCAAGGTAGAACAATAATTGAAAACATACATGAACACGAAACCAAACGCTCTGATACCAATTTTTGGAAATCGATATCCCGGGCTATTAAAATTTGCGGAAAATAATAACCCGACCGAAATCCTCGATCGCTGGAGATCCGACCACGAACCACCGCACGAGCCGGAGCTCAACCGAGCACCACCACGGTTCCGCCCGTGGTGCCCAGACGAGCCCCCGCGCGGGGCTCGCGATCATCTCACGGATGATCGCTGGGATGCCTCACGGCATCCCCGGGGCTGCTCGCATGGGGTCAGCCCCGTGCACCCCTGCTACGGGAATCCCCGTAGCGCGCACGGGGCAGCTGCGGGTCACCCCGCAGTGACTCGCGATCGAGGTCACGAGCTCGATCGCCCCCGGCGTCCAGCCGGGGCTTTATGCGTACCCGGCGATCGAACCCTAGGTTCGATCGCCAACCCCTCGGCTCCCAGCCGAGGGTTGCTCTCGATCCCGGCGGGGATCCCTAGACCGCCGGCGGTCCGGTGGTCTTCGACCACCACCGCCCGGTCTATCCCCGTCCCCGGTTTCGTTCGTTTTTCCGGATCGTGTGTTCATGTATATATCACAATTATATATTCACATAAAACCATACAAGGGAGTTTATGATTTTACCTTTGATTCGTTGTGCGGAGAAACGAAATCAAATTGAAGACCTTTGAATCTTCCTACGTATTCCTTGCACCTCGTTCGAACGTCGTGTGGGCGACGATCCTCCGAACTCTATGGATCTACTTCACGAACTCTCTAGAATATCAAGTATGATATTCTTATTGTGTGTCTTGAATTGTGAAGACCATGTAGTGCTTTTATAGGCTACGTAGGGGATCTAAAGGAGGTGGAATATTGGGCTTCCAATATTAATGATTAAATTGAGCCCAAGCCCAAATTTATTAATCCCATTAATATTAATTAATTTATTTTCCACTATATAAATTAATTGCACTCCCAATATTAAACCATATTATATCAAATAATATTTCTCCGGTAGTATTATTTATTCCGTGTATTTAAGATTTAAATATCCATGAATAAAATTAATTTATTGCTAATTAATTTATTAATCTCTTTTATCCGAGAATAGTACCATTCAACCTTAATTATTATGCGGAACAAATACACTCATGAGGTTTACATAATAATTCCTTATGAACTCATCTCGGGGATATTATCAACCCTTACGGGATACACTTTCCCGTCAAGTATTCACGGCATGTCATATATAAAATATAGTGACCCAACTTAACCGGTAATTAACCCAATAATTAAATCGGTTAATTCCTTTGGAAAATCAAAGTCACTTATATTAAATATACACACCCGCAATAGTATCGGGGATTGAGAATAAAATACTCTGAGACTTGAATCAATTATCAAAGGCAATCCTAATTGATAATTCTCATGCGATCCGCCCAATACACCAAGTGTACAAGTGTGATAAAATAATTAAGACAAATTATTTTCTCTCTCACACAACGACTATACCGATGGATTGGTCCGTGTCCATCTAGGTCGTGAGCAACTGTTCGATTAAATACGAGTAACCGATAGTATGATCTTCTGTGTAGCGTCGCACACCATACTAACTACAACGTATATAATCCAGGACTATATTTTGCATATATTTAATTATCGAATAATTAAAAGCAAACAATTGTTTATTAATTAAATAGATTAAATGATATGATCGGGAGTTACCGTTACTTAAATCTAGACATTAAGTACACAACTCCAACAATCATAAACACGGGGAAGGTCTTATAGGTAATTTCGGCGGAAAATATTATTGGTAAAATAATATGGATTAATTAATTGGGAATTCAATTATAATTTTATAGTGGAATTAATTATAATTAAAATTGGATTTAATTAAAGGTTTTATTTTAAGGACACCGGTTTAATTAAATTACAATTTAGCCTAATTAATTAATTAACCTAAGGTCCCTAGTGTGGCCTATTTAAACCCCTCCCCCTCTCTTCTCTAGACCTAACTTACGCAGCTTTTATTTTTCTTCACTTGAGAAAATAAAACGTGAGAAAGAGTTTAAGAGAGAAGAAGAAGAGGAGACTTCCGGTGGATCGTTGCCCACACAACGTCTGGAGTCGAGGGCTAGGATACACACTAGAAGATTAGAGGTGTTCGCCTATTCTGCTTCTCCGAATCACGCATCAAAGGTAAAGAATCGAAAACCCTATTCCGCGTCTTTTTCGATTCTTCTCGTACGTAATTATACAACGGACCAACGATTGGTTTACGAGGGTCAAGATATATTTTCTCCGGCTTCTGGGCGGTTGAGGACCACCAGATCGGTGGCCGGATGGAGAAAATCGGATCGGAAACTGCTCGGAACGGCAGCATCGTGCTGCTGTTCGGACCAGGCAAGCGCCCGCCAAGGTGGCAGGCGCCCGCTCGCGCTGGGTCGCGAGCGACCGCTCGGGCAGCAAGCGCCCGCTTGCGCGGGTGCGCGAGCGCTCGCCTGGGCGGCAGGCAGTCGTCTGCTCTGGGCAGATTGCGAGCCGCGGCCTTGGCTGCGGCGGACGCGCGATCTGATGGGCTGGTGGCCATGGCTGTTCGGAGGTGACCTCCAGAAGTTGATTGGGGACGTCCGGATGTTCGAGGGTTCGAACGGATGTGTCCCGGATAGTCGATTTCCAACAATTGGTATTAGAGCCGGTTTATCGGTTTGTTGTATTGTTCTTACGTTTGTGATGCAGGATGAACCCGATTATAATGGCCAACATTATGGGATGTTGTATGATAATTTTGTTGTGGTTTGTTAAACTCTCGGGCTTCTCGAGATTGTTTTGTTTTGGATAACGTTGCTTGTTTGTAATAGATAAAAACGACGGGTTGAGTCGTTAGGTTTATTTATTTATTTCCGTTATTTTTCCGTGCATGTATAGGATCGATCACCCTGTATAGGATCGATGCCGGATTTAGTAGATTTATTCTTGTAATTTTTCTTGCTATTTTTGGTGGATCGAGATGAGATCGAAACCTGGAGAAACGAGAGTCGAGGATACGAACCGGCAACGGGCAGCCATCGAACACACCCTGTGTTCGCGACGGGCAGCAGCGGGGCTAGGGTTCGTTCGACCCCACGATCGACTCAACGAGGCTCGAGACGAGGCTCCAGTGGGAGGAGTTCGTCTCTTGACCCTCGAGCGAGTCGGTGGTGAACCGAGACCAAGACGAGCAACGAGATCCAAGAGACGTGCATTGGAGAAAATCGGATCGGAAACTGCTCGGAACGGCAGCATCGTGCTGCTGTTCGGACCAGGCAAGCGCCCGCCAAGGTGGCAGGCGCCCGCTCGCGCTGGGTCGCGAGCGACCGCTCGGGCAGCAAGCGCCCGCTTGCGCGGGTGCGCGAGCGCTCGCCTGGGCGGCAGGCAGTCGTCTGCTCTGGGCAGATTGCGAGCCGCGGCCTTGGCTGCGGCGGACGCGCGATCTGATGGGCTGGTGGCCATGGCTGTTCGGAGGTGACCTCCAGAAGTTGATTGGGGACGTCCGGATGTTCGAGGGTTCGAACGGATGTGTCCCGGATAGTCGATTTCCAACAATTGGTATTAGAGCCGGTTTATCGGTTTGTTGTATTGTTCTTACGTTTGTGATGCAGGATGAACCCGATTATAATGGCCAACATTATGGGATGTTGTATGATAATTTTGTTGTGGTTTGTTAAACTCTCGGGCTTCTCGAGATTGTTTTGTTTTGGATAACGTTGCTTGTTTGTAATAGATAAAAACGACGGGTTGAGTCGTTAGGTTTATTTATTTATTTCCGTTATTTTTCCGTGCATGTATAGGATCGATCACCCTGTATAGGATCGATGCCGGATTTAGTAGATTTATTCTTGTAATTTTTCTTGCTATTTTTGGTGGATCGAGATGAGATCGAAACCTGGAGAAACGAGAGTCGAGGATACGAACCGGCAACGGGCAGCCATCGAACACACCCTGTGTTCGCGACGGGCAGCAGCGGGGCTAGGGTTCGTTCGACCCCACGATCGACTCAACGAGGCTCGAGACGAGGCTCCAGTGGGAGGAGTTCGTCTCTTGACCCTCGAGCGAGTCGGTGGTGAACCGAGACCAAGACGAGCAACGAGATCCAAGAGACGTGCATTGGAGAACACTTAAGGCCATAATAACCGGGACCAGGTTAATTGCTTTTTGCTTGTTTACGTGCTTTATTATTATGCTTAATTGTTTATGCATGTTATCCCTTATCGTAAAATACTAAGTGGGAGAGGGATTGGAAACAATCCCGCGGTCTCCATTTTCTGTTTTGATGGTGATGTGTGTTGACTTACGAGTTGGCTTTAGTGTCATCCTCCCTATCGGATAAAGTCGACATACGGATATCACTGGATCAAAATTCGAATTAAATTCTACTTATAGAATTGAAAAATTATATTTTTCAAAGCAATGCCTAATCTGTCTTTCAAAGACTAATTTCAACTCGACTCATTCTCACCCCGGGGAGTGGAATGGAGCCAAAGCGCTTGGTTATGTTGATAACACAGATTAGAGACTTTCGAGTCATTTGATGACTAGATCGATTGTCTGATTGACTCCCTCCCTTTGTGAGAGATAGGGCTCAATTGCATGATTGATCGCTGGTTAGAAACTTCGAGTTTCACTTACGAGATATCAAGCTTTGATTAATAAAATTGTAAAATTTAATAAATAGAATTCAATTAACAAAGTTGTTTGTTTAGTAAACGTCCACAAGAAAGTGGCTTGCTGAATGGAAACGGAACTTTGGGATAATTGAGGCTCGACAGTTATAGAAAATCGTAAAGGACCGCATGTCAACGTAAACGTCCACAAGAAAGTGGCTTGCGGTGGGCATATAGTTCCCGATCGGTTGACTTAGTACTGAGAAATGGTATACACTTAGGTACGCTTTATAGTATCCTCCCCATCGGAGTCACTGCTATAATGATGTACGACAAAAAAGTCCAGTTATAAAATCGTTTGGATTAGTATACGTCCACAAGAAAGTGGCATGCTAGTCTGATGGGATTTTAGGATTGATTGGTAAATTTAATGATATTAATTGAGGGAGTTAATATCGAATTAAATTTGACTGTTTGATTTGTCTCTTTTATAGATATGGCACTCAACCCACAGTCCATAATACTAAAAGAAAACAAACTCACTGGTCCGAACTATATTGATTGGAAGCGAAACTTGGACATTGTCCTAACTGCTGAGGAGTACAAGTATGTACTCCAGGTCGTTTGTCCTGATGAACCTACTGATACCTCCACTGATGAGGAAAAAGAATCATTCAGGAAGTGGAACAAGGCCGATCAGATGGCGCGGTGCTACATTTTGGCTTCTATGTCAAATGTGCTGCAACATCAGCATGAAGCCATGGCCACTGCCTATGATATGATGCTTAACCTCAAGGATTTGTTTGGTCATCAGGACAGAGCAGCCAGACAAGATGCAATGAGGCAACTCATGACGTCCACTATGTCCGAAGGAACGCCCGTGAGGGATCACGTTCTTAGGATGATGGGCTATCTGAATGAGATAGAGATTCTAGGAGCATCTGTCGATGCGGATACCCAAATCGACATCATACTCCAGTCACTGCCAAGAAGTTTTGAGCAGATCCGCCTGAACTATAACATGAATAAGAGGTCTTATACATTGGCGGAACTCCTGACTGAACTTCAGGCGGCAGAGGGAATCTTGAAGGGCCCTCAAGCACTTGTGGCTGTGAAATCGACTCTTCCTGGGCCTCCGGGCGGTAAAAGGAAGAAGAAGCAAGGACGGAAACCCAGTGGACCCAGGAATGGTGGACCACGGAATGGAGTGAACAAGCCTAAGGGCAAGTGTTTCCGTTGCAAGCAGTCTGGACATTGGAAGTCAAATTGTCCTCCCAGAGAAGGAGGTATGAACTTTTCCTTAGTCACTGAAACATGTTTAGTGGTGTTATCCACCGGTACCTGGTGTGTGGATACGGGAGCCACTGATCATGTCTGCAATTCTTTGCAGGGGTTCCAGGAAACCCGGCGGCTTAGAGAGGGAGAGATCACCATCTACATGGGCAACGCTACGAAATTGGCGGCAGTTGCAGTGGGAGATGTTTATTTATCTTTTAATAATAAAGTTTTGGTATTGAATAATTGTCTTTATGTACCGAATTTTAGTAAGAACCTTGTTTCGGTTTCTAAATTGGTTTTGAATGGATATTCTGTTTCTTTTGATAATTCTGTTATTGTCAAGAAGAATGGTGATCATATCTGTTCTGGTACATTGATAGGCAACCTATATATACTGAATCCTGATTATTCCACGATGCAACGAGTTGAGTCGTATAACACATCTAGTAACAATAAGAGAAAGGAGCCTTCTAGAATGAATCAAAAGTACTTATGGCATCTTAGGCTAGGTCATATTAACTTGAGTAGGATTCAAAGATTGATAACTGATGGAATACTAAGTGATGTGAAAGATGAGGACTTTCCAATCTGCGAATCATGCTTGGAAGGAAAAATGACCAAGCAACCCTTTAGTGATAAAGGATATAGATCCAAGGAAGTACTGGAATTGATTCACTCTGATTTGTGCGGGCCTTTATCTGTCCAAGCGAGAGGAGGTTACAAATATTTTGTGACCTTCACTGATGATTACTCAAGGTATGGATTTATATACCTGATGCGCCGCAAGAGCGAGTGCTTTGACAAGTTCAAGGAGTACAAAGCTCTTGTGGAGAACCTTCATGGTAAATCCATAAAGACTCTACGATCTGATCGTGGAGGGGAGTACCTCTCGGGAGAGTTTAAGGCGTACTTATCGGAGAATGGGATTGACTCCCAGATGACTGCACCATACACGCCCCAGCATAATGGTGTAGCAAAAAGAAGGAATAGGACTCTTATGGAAATGGTAAGATCTATGATGAGTTATTGAGACCTACCAGTTTCGTTCTGGGGATATGCCTTGGAAACAGCGGCGTATATCCTGAACTTAGTTCTTTCTAAAACAGTCCCTAAGACACGCTCGGAATTGTGGACCGGGCGTAAGCCAAACTTGAAACACATTCGGATCTGGGGTAGTCCAGCACATGTGCTGAAGCATGGGGTTGATAAGTTGGAATCACGTTCAGATATTCGGTTGTTTGTAGGATATCCTAGAGGAACGAAAGGTGGTTTATTTTATAGTCCTAAGGACCAGAAGATCGTTTTTAGCACCAACGTTCGGTACTCGGAAGAGGATTATGTAATGGACCACAAGCCCAAGTGTAAGATAATACTTAATGAACTGAGAGGGGACAATCAAGGTTTAGATCCAACCCAACCGGGAGATACGCCACCACAGTCTGCACCTGTAGTTACTGTGGTTACACCGGAGCGTCGTCGTAGTGGGAGGGTTGTTCGACAACCCGACAGGTTCATGTTTATAGGTGAGTCTTCGGACTTGTTACCTGGAGAACATGAAGCCGACCCCTGGACCTATGACGAGGCGGTAAAAGATCATGATGCTCAGTCTTGGCAAAAGGCGATGAAATCTGAGATTGAATCAATGGATTCAAATCAGGTCTGGGATCTTGTAGCACCGCCCAAAGGTGTAAAAGCCATTGGTTGCAAGTGGGTGTACAAGAGGAAAAGAGGATCTGACGGGAAGGTTGAAACCTTCAAAGCTAGGCTTGTTGCGAAAGGGTATACTCAGAAAGAAGGGATCGATTTTGAGGAAACCTTCTCGCCGGTAGCTATGCTAAAGTCGATCCAGATTCTTTTGTCTATAGCATCTTATATGGATTATGAGGTGTGGCAAATGGACGTCAAGACAGGATTCTTGAATGGGAATCTTGACGAGACCATTATATGAGACAGCCAGAGGGTTTCAGCGAGAAAGGCCAAGAGCATCTAGTGTGTAAGCTAAAGCGGTCCATTTTTGGATTGAAGCAAGCTTCTAGATCTGGGAACATGCGGTTTGATGAAGTTATCCAGTGTTATGGACTTATTCAAAGCATGGATGAGTCGTGTGTATACTGGAGAAGTGACGGAAACAGTGTGGTGTTTCTCGTGCTTTATGTAGACGACATCCTTCTAATTGGCAACAATGTGAAGATGTTATCGGACATAAAGGGATGATTGTCCAAGCAATTCGATATGAAAGACTTAGGACAAGTCGGGCATGTTCTTGGGATCAAGGTTATAAGGGATCGCCGGAAAAGAACATTGAGCTTGTCCCAAGCTTCATATATTGATACGATTCTGGCTCGTTTTAACATGCAAAATTCCAAGAGAGGTTCTCAACCTTTCTGCCATGGAATTCATCTATCTAGGGATATGTGTCCCAAGACACGAAAGGAGATAGATTACATGAAGACGGTTCCTTATGCTTCGGCAGTAGGGAGTCTAATGTATGCTATGTTGTGCACGAGGCCTGATATATGCTATGCTGTGGGCATGGTAGCTAGATATCAAAGTAACCCTGGACAAGGTCACTGGACTGCTGTAAAGAACATACTTAAGTACCGGCGAAGGACTAGAAATTATTTTCTGAGTTACAAAGCGTCTGAGTTGATCCCTGTGGGTTACACAGATTCGGATTTCCAATCTGATAAAGACAAGCGAAAGTCTACATCAGGCTATGTGTTCACATTGGGAGGTGGAGCTGTTTCATGGAAGAGTGTTAAGCAAAAATGCATTTCGGACTCTACCATGGAAGCCGAATATGTAGCAGCCTCTGAGGCAGCTAAAGAATCGGTGTGGCTCCGGAACTTCCTTTTGGACTTAGATGTGGTTCCTGATTTGCCTAGAGCTATCACAATTTATTGTGACAATAGCGGTGCATTGGCAAATGCGAAGGAACCACGAGCCCACAATGCGAGTAAACACATAGATCGCAAGTACCACCTGATTAGAGACATTGTCAAGAGAGGCGATGCGGTTGTCACCAAGATTGCATCAGCGGATAACCTGGCAGACCCCTTTACAAAGGCACTTCCAGCGGAAGCGTTCAAGAGACACGTGAAGGGGATGGGTATCGGATGTATGGGAGAGGGCAAATAGACTTTTAGTATAAGTGGGAGATTGATGGAGTTATATTCTAAATGTCTAGTTTAGTGACAATATGGAACTCCTTATCTGTGTTTTTCATTATCTATTAATCAAACAGTTCGCATTTTGTTTTATATACACTCTATGCTATAGTCCTAGATATATACGTTGTAGATAGTATGGGGTGAGAAGACACGCAGAAGATCATACTATCGGTTACTCGTATACTATCGAACAGTAGCTCACGACTTAGATGGACAGGGATAATCCATCGGTACGTCGTAGTGTGACTGGGTGATAGTTGGTCTTGACTATTATGTTACACTCGTACACTTGGTGTATTGAGCAGGACCATGGGAGGGCGTTGGATTTGTACTAATCGGAGTAATCGAACTAGACCTCAGATATTACGGATATACGAATTCCTAATCCCTATATAATTATAGGTGCGTGTGTCCAATTCTTGATTCTTTGACTTGCTAGTGAGTGAGACTATTTGACTAGTCAATATTCTCGGTAAATTGGGAATCGGAATTATACACACGGCATGCTATAGATTATAGACAGGAAACCGTGTCCCATTTATTGGGTTGATGATGTCCCCGAGATGAGCTCATAAAGTCTATCATGTAAACCCTGCAGGTGGATTTGTTTCACATGATAATAAGGATGAGTGGTACTAGTCTCGGATAATAACAAATGAATTAATCTAATTATTAGTAATTAATTAATTCATGGACATGCGATATCTTAAACACGGGGAAAGTCTTATATGTAATTTCGGCGGAAAATATTATTGGTAAAATAATATGGATTAATTAATTGGGAATTCAATTATAATTTTATAGTGGAATTAATTATAATTAAAATTTGATTTAATTAAAGGTTTTCTTTTAAGGACACCAGTTTAATTAAATTACAATTTAGCCTAATTAATTAATTAACCTAAGGTCCCTAGTGTGGCCTATTTAAACCCCTCCCCCTCTCTTCTCTAGACCTAACTTACGCAGCTTTTATTTTTCTTCACTTGAGAAAATAAAACGTGAGAAAGAGTTTAAGAGAGAAGAAGAAGAGGAGACTTCCGGTGGATCGTTGCCCACACAACGTCTGGATTCGAGGGCTAGGATACACACTAGAAGATCAGAGGTGTTCGCCTATTCTGCTTCTCCGAATCACGCATCAAAGGTAAAGAATCGAAAACCCTATTCCGCATCTTTTTCGATTCTTCTCGTACGTAATTATACAATGGACCAACGATTGGTTTACGGGGGTCAAGATATAATTTCTCCGGCTTCTGGGCGGTTGAGGACCGCCAGATCGGTGGCCGGATGGAGAAATCGGATCGGAAAGAGCCCGGAACGGCAGCATCGCGCTGCTGTTCGGACCAGGCAAGCGCCCGCCAGGGTGGCAAGAGCCCGCTCGCGCTGGGTCGCGAGCGACCGCTCGGGCAGAAAGCGCCCGCTTGCGCGGGTGCGCGAGCGGTCGCCTGCTCTGGGCAGATTGCGAGCCGCGGCCTTGGCTGCGGCGGACGCGCGATCTGATGGGCTGGTGGCCATGGCTGTTCGGAGGTGACCTCCAGAAGTTGATAGGGGACGTCCGGATGTTCGAGGGTTCGAACGGATGTGTCCCGGATAGTCGATTTCCAACATACACCACTTTCTCCCAGTGAAGGACTTGAAGCCGTTGAAAAAGCATATCGATCGTTTCTGAGACCATCCAAACAGACCAAATCTTCTTTCGATTTTGTACATTTCCGTGGCACGCAAATTACCGTGAAACGGAAAACATTTCTTGACATTGAAAACGTGAATTGGGACTTCGACGGGGAGGTAACCATTGTAAATTTAAGGTATATAGTAGTATAATTCAGAAAGAAAGTTTTTATACTAACCAACTAGTATTTTTATATTAGGTGATGACTACCTTCTGCAGTTACGTGGAGTTAAAAATGGAAAAGGAAAAGTGGCCTCAGGAATCCTTTGTAATTTTACCCCCAAACTATTTTGTAAGTTTTCACAGACTCCGTGGTATGAACTCAATAAAATCTAGCTCACTTATGACCTTATATATTTTCGTTGCACTTTTTCAGTTTTGCTTCAAACATGCTTACAACTCATTGAACAATCCAAATTGGGAACTCCCAGCCAGTTTATATGACGATGTGGAATGGTTCAGATTTTCCCACGTAAGTACTACAATCATATATCCTAAATCACAAACTCTGAACACTAATTAAGCACTCATGATATCATTTACTTGTTTTATGTGAAGGCCGTCATGGTTTGTCATCTTCCGGGACATTGGGTCGTAGTTCGAATTTGTTTTGATGATTGGACTGTCGAGCTGTATAACTCGTTAGCTCATAACTATGAGCCTGGTGTTAACGCTCGCGCCCTTGAGTTCAAGTGTTTGTTGAAGGTCTTACCTTGAATGTTGGAGAAAATAGGTTACTGGGAAAGAAAAAGATTACCTGTGAAAACGGAAGACTTCAAGCTCAAGGTCATGCCAGCCGAAGAACAATTTGCCCAAGATGACAACCACTCTTGCGGTACTTTCTTCACAATGTATTTGGAACGATTGCTCACCGACCCATCATTGTATCGTAACGCGGACGACATCGATATTAAAGCTGTCAAAAAAAACATAGCACTGAAGATATTTTGGATGTCTTGCAAAGACATTGAACTCCCTTTTTAATTAAGGGATGAATAACAGTTGGTTTCGTTTTGGTTTGCAAGAGAGTAAACTTTTCATATACTGTATGTCGTTGTATGTATAACCGTGTGGTTGATCAGCGCCGTGTGCAAAACTATCAACGACTGTATCTAAAAAAAAATTGTTGATCACCGTGTGCACTTACGGTCTTGTATCAGCACGAACCACGACTGTGATATATCTCACGGTGTAAATTTACCGTGTGTACTTTCGGTAGTGTATGTTCACGATTCACGACAGTGTTTTAATAATGTCATCTATAAACATTTCACGGTATACCAATGCCCCGTGGCACGGTTTTACAATATACCGTGATATACCAACGGCGACGGTTATTGTATTTGAATTTAAAGACGTCTTCACTCTCACACGGTGATCTCACGAGACGTCACCGTGATACAAAACCGTGTGGTTATCAAATCCATTCTAAAAATATTTGAAATTGAACGAGTTCTTTTTTTAGATGGCGTATTTTCGTTTCTAGGATTGGGGCGGGTTAGCCGATGCACGTGTACTTAATATTAGTGGTGTCAGTTATCAGGACAGGTTTTGCAGGCGGGTATTCATCTTTTATTCTTTTATTTAAAATTCAAATTAAAACATCGGAAAATAAATGAGAGGGGGAAGCCGTTTTACGCACGGGTCTGTAACACGTATATTGTGCACGGTCATTTAGTTTCACGGTTGTATACGCACGGTGATACATGGTCATCAATACATCTTCACCGTGGCTTGTTCATCCCGAAAAAAACGTTTGTCAATCGTTTGTATACACTTTTAAGGCGTCGTTACCATCAACGGGTTCATATTTCAGGCATTGAGACGTATGGTATTTGAAATTAAAGACGTACGATGTGATTTGTATTAATGCATGTCTCAAATTCAAGAGATGTTTAGTTAAAATTGGTAACAATTTGGAGTACTCTCAGGTGTGATCATATTGCACATGGTATGTCAAATTTAATCGTTTGATGGATTATTGTGGATTTTTTCGGTTAAAAATAATCATTTCCATAGAAAATTAACTTTGCTTAGGCATTTAGCCAAAAAGATTATTGCGATTGTGCAAGAATCACACGAAAACGTGAATGTTCATACTCATACGGTGATCTCACGAGACGTCACCGTGATACAACACCGTGTGGTTATCAAATCAATTTTAAACATTTTTGAAATTGAATGAGTTCTTTTTTTAGAATGCGTATTTTCGTATTGGAGCGGGATAACCGATGCACGCGAAATATTAGTGGTGTCAGTTATCAGGACAGCTTTTGCAGGCGGTTATAGTCATCCTTTATTCTTTTATTTAAAATTCGAGTTAAAACACCGGAAAATAAATGAGAGGATGGAAGCCGTTTCGCACGGTCATTTAGTTTCACGGTTGTATCTGCACGGCGTTACATGGTCATTAATACATCTACACCGTGGCTTGTTCAACCCGCATAAAAACGATCGTCAATCGTTTGTATACACTTTTAAGGCGTCGTTACCATCAACGAGGTCATGTTTCAGGCAGTGAGACGTATGGTATTTGAAATTAAAGACGTACGATGCGATTTGTATTAGTGCATGTCTCAAATTCAAGAGATGTGTAGTTCATTGGTAACAATTTACTCTCAAGTGTGATCATATTGCACATGGTATGTCAAATTTAATCGTTTGATGGATTATTGTGGAATTTTTTAGGTTCAATATAATCATTTCCATAGGAAAGTAACTTTGCTTAAGCATTTTGCCAAAAAGATTATCGCGATTGTGCAAGAATCACGTGAAAACATCATTGTTCATACTCACACGGCAATGTCGTGAGACCTCACCGTGATACAGTACCGTGCGACGGTCAAATCAAGGTAAGTATGTAAACAGATACTTACGTGGCACGGTTTTGTCAGTGAACAGAACAGCTTTTGAAACCGCAGGTTTATTCAACCTTTTTATTCATCTTTTAATATTTAATAAGTTAAATTACCGGGATTCCCAAAAACCAATAAAAAAAAAAGAGAGAACGGTTGCCTTTTGCCACGGTTCAATCACACGACCCTTGGCGCACGGTAATATCGTCAAACGCTAAAGTCACACGGTTACTCGTGCACGGTGGGAGAAGGTCGAAATATATTAACAAAGAAAAACAAGCACTAGTACAGTATTAACGTAGACTACGTAGTGTAGTAGCTACGAAACCAGAAAAACATACTGTAAAAGCAAAAATAAAAACATACTATTCATAAACAAAACGCAGAATGAAACATTCTTTGCATTCATGGTTCATCATCCTCGACATCTGCGTCATTGCCTTCATCAGTGGTTTCGTCCTTATCGTCTGCGTCATCGTCCATATCGTCCTCATCGTCCGAGAGCTCCACCACTTCCACCACCTTCTCAAACAGGATCTCTTCTACAACCTTAGATATGGTCGGCAGAAGGGGGTCTCCAGGGGCATTAGGATCGGAAAATTTACGAATCTCGAGACCATCTTTACTGTAGACATTGACAAAGAAAGGACCCAATTTCTTGGCGTAGTGAAAAACCAAAAAATAACCGAATTTAAGATGATGAGCCGTACAGAAATCAGTCCAGCCACGATGAAAGCACACGTAACCGTTGAGCCAAGAGATTTCCACGGACCACGGGGCACGAGCGATTACAAATGAGGCGAGTGTCTCACAATCGCAAAGTAGCCCTGCCTGCCAGATACTCATGTTCATGAGCAAAATCAGAAGGTAAAGGATAAACTTCACGGAAATCAATGGTGTTCAGAACTTTGAAGAATCTACAAATCGGGATTGGGGTGGCCATTGAATATGAAATTTGATTTTATAAAAATTAGGGTTTTCAGCGTGGTACGGTGCTTATGTATACACGCCAAAAGTGGGTATGTTGAGGGGTTAATAAACTAATAAAGGTTTCACAATACACCGTGAGATACCAACGGCGACGGTGGGTAAGGGTTTTTATCAAGGGTTATCAGTGTCACATAGACCGTCACGGTAACCGTTACACGGTGAGGAAATCCACTGTAATAAACCCACGGCGCAATGTGTTTAATGCGGGTGGTTGGGAATTGAGTGATTTCGTGAAACGATTTAAATCTGGCGACGATGTGACTCAGAACAGATACTCATCAATTCCCTGAATTGAATGGTCATATCATATCATATCTGGACCATCAATGAGCGTAGTTGGAAGTTGGGTTGGGTCATGTCGTGAGACGATTGAAATCCGGCGGAGGATCAGAACAGACACTCATCATAAATTCTTTGAATTTCACGGTCATATCTAATTAATGGATATCGTGGTGGATGGGGGGTTTGTTGGAGTTGTGTACTTAATGTCTAGATTTAAGTAACGGTAAACTCCCGGTCATAGCATTTAATCTATTAAATTAATAAACAATTGTTTGCTTTTAATTATTATTAATTAAATATATGCAAATCATAGTCCTAGATTTTATACGTTGTAGTTAGTATGGTGTGTCGGGCCCACACAGAAGATCATACTATCGGTTACTCGTATTTAATCAAACAGTGGCTCACGACCTAGATGGACCCGGACCAATCCATCGGTATAGTCGTTGTGTGAGAGAGAAAATAATTTGTCTTAATTATTTTATCACACTTGTACACTTGGTGTATTGAGCGGATCGTTGAGATTCATCGATTAGGATTGCCGGCGATAATCGATTCGAGTCTCAGTGTATTTTATTCTTAATCCCCGATATTGTTGCGGGTGTGTATATTTAATATAAATGACTTTGATTTACCAAAGGAATTAACCGATTTAATTATTGGGTTAATTACCGGTTAAGTTGGGTCACTATATTTCATATATGGCATGCCGTGAATGATTGACCGGACAGTGTATCCCGGAAGGGTTGATAATATCCCCGAGATGAGTTCATAAGGAATTATTGTGTAAACCTCATGAGTGGATTCGTTCCGCACAATAATTAAGGTTGAATGGTACTAGTCTCGGATTAAAGAGATGAATAAATTAATTAGCAATAAATTAATTTTATTC
Organism: Euphrasia confusa; assembly: GCA_954870475.1. NCBI lineage: Eukaryota > Viridiplantae > Streptophyta > Magnoliopsida > Lamiales > Orobanchaceae > Euphrasia > Euphrasia confusa. The sequence continues at coordinate 40,058,044 of OX940950.1, read as the reverse complement.
ATGGATATTTAAATCTTAAATACACGGAATAAATAATACTACCGGAGAAATATTATTTGATATAATATGGTTTAATATTGGGAGTGCAATTAATTTATATAGTGGAAAATAAATTAATTAATATTGATAAGGATTAATGGACTTGGGCAGTGGGGTCAATTTAATCTTCAATATTGGAAGCCCAATATTCCACCTCCTTTAGATCCCCTACGTAGCCTATAAAAGCACTACATGGCCTTCATAAATTATAAGACAAGATTATCATACTTGATATTCTAGAGAGTTGAAGGAGATCCATAGGAGTTCGATAGATCGTCGCCCACCCGACGTTCGAACGAAGTGCAAGGAATACGTGGGAAGATCCAAAAGGTCTTCAACTTGATTTCGTTTCTCCGCACAACGAATCAAAGGTATGATCATAAAACTCCTTGTGTGATTTTATGTTCAATTAATTGTGGCATATACATGAACGCACGATCCGGGAAAACGACGATCTTCGGGGATGGGGATTCGAGATCCCCGGCGAAGGATCGAGAGAACCCTCGGCTGGGAGCCGAGGGGGTGGCGGTCCAGCCTAGGGCTTCGACCGCCGGCAGCGGCCACGCGAGGGGAGCCCCGGCTGGACGCCGGGGCGAGCGATCGACCTAGGGTCGATCGCTGGGGGCTGCCGCGGCTTCGCGCCGCGACTGGGCGCTCCCTCCCCGGTCGGTGGTGGCGGTGAGTCGCCGGACTCACCACCGGGGGCTGCTAGGCAGCCCCACGCGATCATCATCGATCGCGAACCCCGCGATGGGGTTCGGCTAGGGTTTAGCCGCGGGTTCATCCCGCGGCGATACTCATGTCGAGCCCGGTTCTTCGTGTCGTTCGTGATCGGTTTCCGGCGATGGGATTTCGGTCGGGGTTATCGGTTCCGCATTTTTTGATACCCCGGGATATCGATTTCCAACAATTGGTATCAGAGCGTTTGGTTTCGTGTTCATGTATGTGTTCAATTGTGTTTTACCTTGCAGGGATTCCGACTATCATGGTTTAATTAATTGTTAATTATTCGTTTAATTAATTGCTATTTAATTTACCATGATTGTTCGTTTATTAAACTCTCGGACATGTCGAGATTCGTTTTGTGTGGATGAATGCTTGTAATAGTAAAAATTCGGGGGTTGACCGAATTTAGATTTATTATTATTGTTCTATGTTTTCCGGAAAGTGTATAGGGTCGATTTCATGTATAGAATCGATACCGGAATTGTAAATTTATTTCTTGTAATTTATTTACGTTGGATCGATGCCGAGACGACCGCCGGAGAACTCGTGTGACGAAGAAGACGAATAGGACGAAGAACTGGGGGGTCGATCAACCCCATGATCGACCCCATGACCGAAGCCATGGGGAGGGGTCGATCGCCCCTCGGCTGGGGCTGCCGCCGGCAAGGTGGTGGCCGGCCGGCTGGGGATGCAGCGGCGGTGCCCTCTCCGGTGGTGGCGGCGGTCGGTGGTGGTGGTGGTGGTGCGGGGATCCCCAACCCGTGCTACTCCTACTCCTACCAAGATACTACTTACCTAATTGATTCGGTTTTCCTAATTGAGTTTTCCTATTTTTGGGAATTCTCATGGATTAGGAAAAGAATTAATTGGAATTAATTTTATTCCTTATTCTATTATGGAAGTCTTCTAGAGTATTCCGAGTTCTACTTGGAATAGGATCCTAGAGATTTAATAGAATTGGAAAGGAATAAAAGTTAATTTAGGATTGATTTATTTCCTAATTGATTATTCCTATTTTATGGGAATATTCATAGTAATGGAAATTAATTAATCTTGGAAAGTAGAAGAGTCCTAATTTATTTTATTTCCTTATTCTATTATAGAAGTCTTCTAGAATATTCCAAGTTTGACTTGGATAGATTATTCTAGAGATTTAATAGAATTAGATAGGAAAATAAATAAATAAAAATATTAATAATATTTAATTTTATTTTTGATTTATTCGATTGACTTAATTTTCGAATTAAGTATCTTTTGGATTTATTGAAAATAAATAGATTTAAATATTGGGATTAATATTCTCGTCACATGGAGCATTCAAGAACGAAGACTGAAGACTAGAAGACGCATACGGAGATGGAATAAAGCCATGATAGTCGGAAAATAATTTTTCAAGCATTATTTTGACTATGTGCTGTGTGCTTCATTGCTTGTATGCATGCTTATGTGTTTAATTATGCATTAGATAGCGTATCCCTTTGTTATAAAAAGCTAAGTGGGAGAGGGGATGGAAACATTCCCATGGTCTCCATTACTGTTCTCTTGGTGACTCTTATGGACTTTTGAAGTTCGTATAGATGTGTCATTGGAGGAGAATTCTTGTAATTCCTTTTACAAGAGACATTGATTAAGTTTATCAAACAATGCCTAATTTGTCTTTCTGAAACTGACTTCAAGTCGACTCATTCTCACCCCGGGGAGTGGAATGGAGCCAAAGCCACTTGGTCATGTGGATGACACAAATTAGAGATATTCGTACCATTCTTTTAAAGATGGATCGTTTGTCTGCTCGGCTCCCTCATCTAATGAGAGATAGGGTTGTTCGCATGGTGAGTCACTGGTTAGAAACTTCGAGTTTCACTTATGATTCTCCGCGTCTTGGTTTACGAAAATCGAATGCTTCAAGTAATTGGGAGTCAACTATAAAAGTCTTTTGGTGTAGTAAACGTCCACACGAACGTGGCTTGCTATGCTGAATGGGATTTTTGGAAATGGTTGATGTAGACAGTTATAGGGAATTGTGAAGGATTGTGAGTTATCGTAAACGTCCACACTAACGTGGCTTGCGGTGACGTAGCAATTCCAAATGATTCACCTTTGTACTGAGTAATGGTTTACACTTAGGTACGCTTTATAGTATTCTTCCCAACGAAGTAACGCTATAATGATGTACGACCGAAGCAAATCTAATTGCTAAATCATTTGGGTGGGTAAACGTCCACAGGAACGTGGCTTGCCTTATCTGATGGGATTTTAGATGTGATTAGTGATTTAATGATATTATTTGAGGGATATAATATCGGATATTAAATTAATTGTTTGTTTAAATGTGCTTATAGGTTTAGAGAATAGCTATGAACCCACTTTCTATGATACTCAAGGAGCATAAGCTCACTGGCCCCAACTATATTGATTGGAAGAGAAATTTAGACATTGTCCTAACTTCGGAGGAGTACAAGTTTGTACTCCATGAAGTGTGCCCTGCTGAGCCCACGGCTGCCTCAACTGATGAGGAAAAACTGACATATCGAAAGTGAAAAAAGGCTGCTGAAATGGCTAGGTGTTATATTTTGGCTTCATGTCAAATGTACTCCAAACCCAACATGAGTCGATGGACACTGCCTATGATATGATGTTTAACCTCAAAGAGATGTTTGGGGAGCAAGATCGTGCGGCAAGGCAAGAAGCCATGAGAGTCCTCATGACAACTACTCAGTCTGAAGGAACGCCCGTAGGGGAGCACGTTCTTAAGATGATGGGTCTGTTGAATGAGCTTGAGATCCTAGGAGCTCAAATTGATGCTGAGACGCAAGTCGACATCATACTCCAGTCTCTGACCCCTAGTTTTGAGAAGTTTTGCATGAGCTATAATATGGGTAAACTATCTTATTCCCTTGCGCAACTCCTGACTGAACTGAAGGCGGCAGAGGGGATCTACAAGAAGGGCAAGTCTCAAGCGCTTGTAGCTACCAAGTCCAAAGGCTTTAAGCCTGGTGGAGGTAGGGGCAAGAGGAGGAAGCAAGCCTGGAAACCCAGTGGTGTCAAGAAGACTGTACCACGAGTGGGGGCTGCAAAGCCAAAGGGCAAGTGCTTCCGATGTAACAAGTCTGGACACTGGAAGTCTGAATGTCCTCTCAAAGGTACGAATTTTTCTTTAGTCGTAAAAACATAGTCAGCGGTATTATCTACCAGAATTCTGGTGTGTAGATATGGAACCACTGACGGTATGTGCATTTTTGAATGCAGGGGTTCCAGAAAACCCGGCGACTTAGAGAAGAAGAGTTCGAGTCTACACGGGCAAAAGCTGTAGAGGAGGCAGCGGTTGCGGTGGAAGACATTTATCTGCTTTAGTAGTTAAATAGGATTTCATTTCAAAGTTATTGCTTTATGTACCCTTTATTTTAGAAAGAACGTTTTGTTCTGGATTTCTATTATTTATGAATGGATATTTTATTTCTTTAATCATTGGATGATTTTGATAAGAAATAATGGTATTATCTATTCTGGTACATTAGATAGCAATATATGAATGATAGATCCTAAGTCCACCCCGATGCAACGAACCATTCTATAACTTGTTTTACTTGTTATATATTTCTTTATTAATCATTATACTTGTGAATTCTTATACTTAGTAGTATTTTTCAAATAAGATTCAAATGGTCGAAATTGATTTGATCAATTATAGTTGAAGGAATGGACCTTCCGACCTAAGGATTGAATTTGGAGGATAATACGTCTAAGCAAACCTTTCTGGATAAAGGATAGAATTCAGACAAGTATTAGATATGCAGACATATGTGTAAATTAGAAAGGTACGAGTAATTCTTTCAAGAATACTCGGTGATGGATTAGAATACTTGATGTGCCATAAAAGCAAAGTGCTTTGACTAGTCAATGGACACAAAGCTATTATGGGGAACCATCAAAGTATATCCATCAGAAGCCTGCGACTCGGTCGCGGAGGCCATCACCTATCTGAATAACACATAGCGTAATCAGAGATTGGGATTCAATCCCAAAGGGGCGCGCCATACACTTACGTGTAGAGATGGTGCGTTGTAAAGAAAGGGAAATCTGATAGTAAAAGGACAAGTTGTTCGGAACTACCTATGTTCTATGGATATTCATAGATACAACGGCATATTGAATATGGTTGTAGGATATCCTAGATGAACGAAGTATTGTGCGTTCTATAGTACTATGAACCAGAGGGACGTCTTGTCCGGTTCATGGAGGAAGACTATTAGATGAACCACAAAGCCTAAACTGACGTAATACCTTGGAATGAGAAGAAGGACAAAAGACTAGGAACCAGCCAAACCGAGTAGAAGTACACCACATACTGCACCTATTGTTATTACTGTTATACACCGGGACGCCATTGCAGTGGGAGGTTGTCGGACAACTAGAGATATTCATAAGACTAGAGGAGTTCGGACTCTGGATCTAGTAAACATGAAATCGACCCCTAGCTCTGCATAAGGGCGGTACTAGATCTAAATGTGCCTGCTTGGAACAATAATGGTTTATTGTTAAGAGGCTAGATCATTTAGAGTACAAGCTTAGTAAATCCATTATGGATTGAAACAAAGCTATGAATCGTGGAACTTGCGAATTGATGGGATAGTCCATTTGATGGATTCATCAAAAGGCATAGACGAAAGGTGCATTGAAGACGTAATGGAAACAAGGTGGTGTTTCTCGGAGATTTTATGTAGATAACATTTTATCATTGGCAACAATGTAAAAATATCGTCAGACATAAAATAATGGTTGTCTAAATAAATCGAGATAAAAGATTGAGTAGAAGTTAGAGCATGTTCTTAAGATCGTTCGTTCTAACGATAAGAACATTGTACTTCTCCTAGATACCTTATACGATTATGGTTTGTTTTTTTTTAAACATGCATACTTCTGAGAAAGGTTATTGCCTTTCAGAGACAGAATATACATCTATCTAAAGGGTATGTGTTCGAACACATGAAGGAGATAGATAAGGACAAAGCAGTTTCCTATACTTCAAGTATGGAAAGCTTTATAGATGCAATGTTGTAAAACAATAACCTGATATCAACTATGCGGTTTGCGTAGTGGGAGGATATCAAGGTGATCTAGACAAGAGATTTTCGGATGCTGTAATAGTACTTGCAAAGTACTGGATTATTAAGCAAAACGAAATCTTCTTTGATTACAAATTCTCAGATCCTAAAATCAAAGAAGGACCAGTGTAAGTCGATATCAGGCTATGTGTTCACTTTTAGAAAGAGGTGGAACCATGAAATAAAAGAGTGATAAGCAGGATGCTTCTCAGACTCTCTCATAACCGAATAGCAGCCTCAGAGGCAGCGGAAGTTTTGGTTAGGTTCCGGGATAACCTCTTGACTTGGATATGACTCTTAGTTTACCAAAGGCTATTGGATAGCGGTGCACGGTGAACTGGAAGAGGTCATAAGTCAAAAGTGATGATAACACATAGAGCAAGTACCACCTGATACGAGTCATCGTCGAGGGAGACGACGTAGTAGTCACCAAGATAACTTCAGAGCGGCAACCTAGATTGCTCACTCACATAGTACTTCTCGGAAGTACACCTTAAGCACGTGATGAGTATGGGAACCGGGAGTTTGGAGGAAATGACTAGACCTTAGTACATGTGGGAGATTGTTGGAGTTGTGTACTTAATATCTAGATTTAAGTAACGGTAAACTCCCGGTCATAGCATTTAATCTATTAAATTAATAAACAATTGTTTGCTTTTAATTATTATTAATTAAATATATGCAAATCATAGTCCTAGATTTTATACGTTGTAGTTAGTATGGTGTGTCGGGCCCACACAGAAGATCATACTATCGGTTACTCGTATTTAATCATACAGTGGCTCACGACCTAGATGGACCCGGACCAGTCCATCGGTATAGTCGTTGTGTGAGAGAGAAAATAATTTGTCTTAATTATTTTATCACACTTGTACACTTGGTGTATTGAGCGGATCATTGAGATTCATCGATTAGGATTGCCGGCGATAATCGATTCGAGTCTCAGTGTATTTTATTCTTAATCCCCGATATTGTTGCGGGTGTGTATATTTAATATAAATGACTTTGATTTACCAAATGAATTAACCGATTTAATTATTGGGTTAATTACCGGTTAAGTTGGGTCACTATATTTCATATATGGCATGCCGTGAATGATTGACCGGACAGTGTATCCCGGAAGGGTTGATAATATCCCCGAGATGAGTTCATAAGGAATTATTGTGTAAACCTCATGAGTGGATTCGTTCCGCACAATAATTAAGGTTGAATGGTACTAGTCTCGGATTAAAGAGATGAATAAATTAATTAGCAATAAATTAATTTTATTCATGGATATTTAAATCTTAAATACACGGAATAAATAATACTACCGGAGAAATATTATTTGATATAATATGGTTTAATATTGGGAGTGCAATTAATTTATATAGTGGAAAATAAATTAATTAATATTGATAAGGATTAATGGACTTGGGCAGTGGGCTCAATTTAATCTTCAATATTGGAAGCCCAATATTCCACCTCCTTTAGATCCCCTACGTAGCCTATAAAAGCACTACATGGCCTTCATAAATTATAAGACAAGATTATCATACTTGATATTCTAGAGAGTTGAAGGAGATCCATAGGAGTTCGATAGATCGTCGCCCACCCGACGTTCGAACGAAGTGCAAGGAATACGTGGGAAGATCCAAAAGGTCTTCAACTTGATTTCGTTTCTCCGCACAACGAATCAAAGGTATGATCATAAAACTCCTTGTGTGATTTTATGTTCAATTAATTGTGGCATATACATGAACGCACGATCCGGGAAAACGACGATCTTCGGGGATGGGGATTCGAGATCCCCGACGAAGGATCGAGAGAACCCTCGGCTGGGAGCCGAGGGGGTGGCGGTCGAGCCTAGGGCTTCGACCGCCGGCAGCGGCCACGCGAGGGGAGCCCCGGCTGGACGCCGGGGCGAGCGATCGACCTAGGGTCGATCGCTGGGGGCTGCCGCGGCTTCGCGCCGCGACTGGGCGCTCCCTCCCCGGTCGGTGGTGGCGGTGAGTCGCCGGACTCACCACCGGGGGCTGCTAGGCAGCCCCACGCGATCATCATCGATCGCGAACCCCGCGATGGGGTTCGGCTAGGGTTTAGCCGCGGGTTCATCCCGCGGCGATACTCATGTCGAGCCCGGTTCTTCGTGTCGTTCGTGATCGGTTTCCGGCGATGGGATTTCGGTCGGGGTTATCGGTTCCGCATTTTTTGATACCCCGGGATATCGATTTCCAACAATTGGTATCAGAGCGTTTGGTTTCGTATTCATGTATGTGTTCAATTGTGTTCTACCTTGCAGGGATTCCGACTATCATGGTTTAATTAATTGTTAATTATTCGTTTAATTAATTGCTATTTAATTTACCATGATTGTTCGTTTATTAAACTCTCGGACATGTCGAGATTCGTTTTGTGTGGATGAATGCTTGTAATAGTAAAAATTCGGGGGTTGACCGAATTTAGATTTATTATTATTGTTCTATGTTTTCCGGAAAGTGTATAGGGTCGATTTCATGTATAGAATCGATACCGGAATTGTAAATTTATTTCTTGTAATTTATTTACGTTGGATCGATGCCGAGACGACCGCCGGAGAACTCGTGTGACGAAGAAGACGAATAGGACGAAGAACCGGGGGGTCGATCAACCCCATGATCGACCCCATGACCGAAGCCATGGGGAGGGGTCGATCGCCCCTCGGCTGGGGCTGCCGCCGGCAAGGTGGTGGCCGGCCGGCTGGGGAGGCAGCGGCGGTGCCCTCTCCGGTGGTGGCGGCGGTCGGTGGTGGTGGTGGTGGTGCGGGGATCCCCAACCCGTGCTACTCCTACTCCTACCAAGATACTACTTACCTAATTGATTCGGTTTTCCTAATTGAGTTTTCCTATTTTTGGGAATTCTCATGGATTAGGAAAAGAATTAATTGGAATTAATTTTATTCCTTATTCTATTATGGAAGTCTTCTAGAGTATTCCGAGTTCTACTTGGAATAGGATCCTAGAGATTTAATAGAATTGGAAAGGAATAAAAGTTAATTTAGGATTGATTTATTTCCTAATTGATTATTCCTATTTTATGGGAATATTCATAGTAATGGAAATTAATTAATCTTGGAAAGTAGAAGAGTCCTAATTTATTTTATTTCCTTATTCTATTATAGAAGTCTTCTAGAATATTCCAAGTTTGACTTGGATAGATTATTCTAGAGATTTAATAGAATTAGATAGGAAAATAAATAAATAAAAATATTAATAATATTTAATTTTATTTTTGATTTATTCGATTGACTTAATTTTCGAATTAAGTATCTTTTGGATTTATTGAAAATAAATAGATTTAAATATTGGGATTAATATTCTCGTCACATGGAGCATTCAAGAACGAAGACTGAAGACTAGAAGACGCATACGGAGATGGAATAATGCCATGATAGTCGGAAAATAATTTTTCTAGCATTATTTTGACTATGTGCTGTGTGCTTCATTGCTTGTATGCATGCTTATGTGTTTAATTATGCATTAGATAGCGTATCCCTTTGTTATAAAAAGCTAAGTGGGAGAGGGGATGGAAACATTCCCATGGTCTCCATTCCTGTTCTCTTGGTGACTCTTATGGACTTTTGAAGTTCGTATAGATGTGTCATTGGAGGAGAATTCTTGTAATTCCTTTTACAAGAGACATTGATTAAGTTTATCAAACAATGCCTAATTTGTCTTTCTGAAACTGACTTCAAGTCGACTCATTCTCACCCCGGGGAGTGGAATGGAGCCAAAGCCACTTGGTCATGTGGATGACACAAATTAGAGATATTCGTACCATTCTTTTAAAGATGGATCGTTTGTCTGCTCGGCTCCCTCATCTAATGAGAGATAGGGTTGTTCGCATGGTGAGTCACTGGTTAGAAACTTCGAGTTTCACTTATGTTTCTCCGCGTCTTGGTTTACGAAAATCGAATGCTTCAAGTAATTGGGAGTCAACTATAAAAGTCTTTTGGTGTAGTAAACGTCCACACGAACGTGGCTTGCTATGCTGAATGGGATTTTTGGAAATGGTTGATGTAGACAGTTATAGGGAATTGTGAAGGATTGTGAGTTATCGTAAACGTCCACACTAACGTGGCTTGCGGTGACGTAGCAATTCCAAATGATTCACCTTTGTACTGAGTAATGGTTTACACTTAGGTACGCTTTATAGTATTCTTCCCAACGAAGTAACGCTATAATGATGTACGACCGAAGCAAATCTAATTGCTAAATCATTTGGGTGGGTAAACGTCCACAGGAACGTGGCTTGCCTTATCTGATGGGATTTTAGATGTGATTAGTGATTTAATGATATTATTTGAGGGAGATAATATCGGATATTAAATTAATTGTTTGTTTAAATGTGCTTATAGGTTTAGAGAATGGCTATGAACCCACTTTCTATGATACTCAAGGAGCATAAGCTCACTGGCCCCAACTATATTGATTGGAAGAGAAATTTAGACATTGTCCTAACTTCGGAGGAGTACAAGTTTGTACTCCATGAAGTGTGCCCTGCTGAGCCCACGGCTGCCTCAACTGATGAGGAAAAACTGACATATCGAAAGTGAAAAAAGGCTGATGGAATGGCTAGGTGTTATATTTTGGCTTCATGTCAAATGTACTCCAAACCCAACATGAGTCGATGGACACTGCCTATGATATGATGTTTAACCTCAAAGAGATGTTTGGGGAGCAAGATCGTGCGGCAAGGCAAGAAGCCATGAGAGTCCTCATGACAACTACTCAGTCTGAAGGAACGCCCGTAGGGGAGCACGTTATTAAGATGATGGGTCTGTTGAATGAGCTTGAGATCCTAGGAGCTCAAATTGATGCTGAGACGCAAGTCGACATCATACTCCAGTCTCTGACCCCTAGTTTTGAGCAGTTTCGCATGAGCTAAAATATGGGTAAACTATCTTATTCTCTTGCGCAACTCCTGACTTAACTGAAGGCGGCAGAGGGGATCTACAAGAAGGGCAAGTCTCAAGCGCTTGTAGCTACCAAGTCCAAAGGCTTTAAGCCTGGTGGAGGTAGGGGCAAGAGGAGGAAGCAAGCCTGGAAACCCAGTGGTGTCAAGAAGACTGTACCACGAGTGGGGGCTGCAAAGCCAAAGGGCAAGTGCTTCCGATGTAACAAGTCTGGACACTGGAAGTCTGAATGTCCTCTCAAAGGTACGAATTTTTCTTTAGTCGTAAAAACATAGTCAGCGGTATTATCTACCAGAATTCTGGTTTGTAGATATGGAACCACTGACGGTATGTGCATTTTTGAATGCAGGGGTTCCAGAAAACCCGGCGAATTAGAGAAGAAGAGTTCGAGTCTACACGGGCAAAAGCTGTAGAGGAGGCAGCGGTTGCGGTGGAAGACATTTATCTGCTTTAGTAGTTAAGTAGGATTTCATTTCAAAGTTATTGCTTTATGTACCCTTTATTTTAGAAAGAACGTTTTGTTCTGGATTTCTATTATTTATGAATGGATATTTTATTTCTTTAATCATTGGATGATTTTGATAAGAAATAATGGTATTATCTATTCTGGTACATTAGATAGCAATATATGAATGATAGATCCTAAGTCCACCCCGATGCAACGAACCGTTCTATAACTTGTTTTACTTGTTAGATATTTCTTTATTAATCATTATACTTGTGAATTCTTATACTTAGTAGTATTTTTCAAATAAGATTCAAATGGTCGAAATTGATTTGATCAATTATAGTTGAAGGAATGGACCTTCCGACCTAAGGATTGAATTTGGAGGATAATACGTCTAAGCAAACCTTTCTGGATAAAGGATAGAATTCAGACAAGTATTAGATATGCAGACATATGTGTAAATTAGAAAGGTACGAGTAATTCTTTCAAGAATACTCGGTGATGGATTAGAATACTTGATGTGCCATAAAAGCAAAGTGCTTTGACTAGTCAATGGACACAAAGCTATTATGGGGAACCATCAAAGTATATCCATCATAAGCCTGCGACTCGGTCGCGGAGGCCATCACCTATCTGAATAACACATAGCGTAATCAGAGATTGGGATTCAATCCCAAAGGGGCGCGCCATACACTTACGTGTAGAGATGGTGCGTTGTAAAGAAAGGGAAATCTGATAGTAAAAGGACAAGTTGTTCGGAACTACCTATGTTCTATGGATATTCATAGATACAACGGCATATTGAATATGGTTGTAGGATATCCTAGATGAACGAAGTATTGTGCGTTCTATAGTACTATGAACCAGAGGGACGTCTTGTCCGGTTCATGGAGGAAGACTATTAGATGAACCACAAAGCCTAAACTGACGTAATACCTTGGAATGAGAAGAAGGACAAAAGACTAGGAACCAGCCAAACCGAGTAGAAGTACACCACATACTGCACCTATTGTTATTACTGTTATACACCGGGACGCCATTGCAGTGGGAGGTTGTCGGACAACCAGAGATATTCATAAGACTAGAGGAGTTCGGACTCTGGATCTAGTAAACATGAAATCGACCCCTAGCTCTGCATAAGGGCGGTACTAGATCTAAATGTGCCTGCTTGGAACAATAATGGTTTATTGTTAAGAGGCTAGATCATTTAGAGTACAAGCTTAGTAAATCCATTATGGATTGAAACAAAGCTATGAATCGTGGAACTTGCGAATTGATGGGATAGTCCATTTGATGGATTCATCAAAAGGCATAGACGAAAGGTGCATTGAAGACGTAATGGAAACAAGGTGGTGTTTCTCGGAGATTTTATGTAGATAACATTTTATCATTGGCAACAATGTAAAAATATCGTCAGACATAAAATAATGGTTGTCTAAATAAATCGAGATATAAGATTGAGTAGAAGTTAGAGCATGTTCTTAAGATCGTTCGTTCTAACTATAAGAACATTGTACTTCTCCTAGATACCTTATACGATTATGGTTTTTTTTTTTTTAAACATGCATACTTCTGAGAAAGGTTATTGCCTTTCAGAGACAGAATATACATCTATCTAAAGGGTATGTGTTCGAACACATGAAGGAGATAGATAAGGACAAAGCAGTTTCCTATACTTCAAGTATGGAAAGCTTTATAGATGCAATGTTGTAAAACAAGAACCTGATATCAACTATGCGGTTTGCGTAGTGGGAGGATATCAAGGTGATCTAGACAAGAGATTTTCGGATGCTGTAATAGTACTTGCAAAGTACTGGATTATTAAGCAAAACGAAATCTTCTTTGATTACAAATTCTCAGATCCTAAAATCAAAGAAGGACCAGTGTAAGTCGATATCAGGCTATGTGTTCACTTTTAGAAAGAGGTGGAACCATGAAATAAAAGAGTGATAAGCAGGATGCTTCTCAGACTCTCTCATAACCGAATAGCAGCCTCAGAGGCAGCGGAAGTTTTGGTTAGGTTCCGGGATAACCTCTTGACTTGGATATGACTCTTAGTTTACCAAAGGCTATTGGATAGCGGTGCACGGTGAACTGGAAGAGGTCATAAGTCAAAAGTGATGATAACACATAGAGCAAGTACCACCTGATACGAGTCATCGTCGAGGGAGACGACGTAGTAGTCACCAAGATAACTTCAGAGCGGCAACCTAGATTGCTCACTCACATAGTACTTCTCGGAAGTACACCTTAAGCACGTGATGAGTATGGGAACCGGGAGTTTGGAGGAAATGACTAGACCTTAGTACAAGTGGGAGATTGTTGGAGTTGTGTACTTAATGTCTAGATTTAAGTAACGGTAAACTCCCGGTCATAGCATTTAATCTATTAAATTAATAAACAATTGTTTGCTTTTAATTATTATTAATTAAATATATGCAAATCATAGTCCTAGATTTTATACGTTGTAGTTAGTATGGTGTGTCGGGCCCACACATAAGATCATACTATCGGTTACTCGTATTTAATCAAACAGTAGCTCACGACCTAGATGGACCCGGACCAATCCATCGGTATAGTCGTTGTGTGAGAGAGAAAATAATTTGTCTTAATTATTTTATCACACTTGTACACTTGGTGTATTGAGCGGATCGTTGAGATTCATCGATTAGGATTGCCGGCGATAATCAATTCGAGTCTCAGTGTATTTTATTCTTAATCCCCGATATTGTTGCGGGTGTGTATATTTAATATAAATGACTTTGATTTACCAAAGGAATTAACCGATTTAATTATTGGGTTAATTACCGGTTAAGTTGGGTCACTATATTTCATATATGGCATGCCGTGAATGATTGACCAGACAGTGTATCCCGGAAGGGTTGATAATATCCCCGAGATGAGTTCATAAGGAATTATTGTGTAAACCTCATGAGTGGATTCGTTCCGCACAATAATTAAGGTTGAATGGTACTAGTCTCGGATTAAAGAGATGAATAAATTAATTAGCAATAAATTAATTTTATTCATGGATATTTAAATCTTAAATACACGGAATAAATAATACTACCGGAGAAATATTATTTGATATAATATGGTTTAATATTGGGAGTGCAATTAATTTATATAGTGGAAAATAAATTAATTAATATTGATAAGGATTAATGGACTTGGGCAGTGGGCTCAATTTAATCTTCAATATTGGAAGCCCAATATTCCACCTCCTTTAGATCCCCTACGTAGCCTATAAAAGCACTACATGGCCTTCATAAATTATAAGACAAGATTATCATACTTGATATTCTAGAGAGTTGAAGGAGATCCATAGGAGTTCGATAGATCGTCGCCCACCCGACGTTCGAACGAAGTGCAAGGAATACGTGGGAAGATCCAAAAGGTCTTCAACTTGATTTCGTTTCTCCGCACAACGAATCAAAGGTATGATCATAAAACTCCTTGTGTGATTTTATGTTCAATTAATTGTGGCATATACATGAACGCACGATCCGGGAAAACGACGATCTTCGGGGATGGGGATTCGAGAACCCTCGGCTGGGAGCCGAGGGGGTGGCGGTCGAGCCTAGGGCTTCGACCGCCGGCAGCGGCCACGCGAGGGGAGCCCCGGCTGGACGCCGGGGCGAGCGATCGACCTAGGGTCGATCGCTGGGGGCTGCCGCGGCTTCGCGCCGCGGCTGGGCGCTCCCTCCCCGGTCGGTGGTGGCGGTGAGTCGCCGGACTCACCGCCGGGGGCTGCTAGGCAGCCCCACGCGATCATCATCGATCGCGAACCCCGCGATGGGGTTCGGCTAGGGTTTAGCCGCGGGTTCATCCCGCGGCGATACTCATGTCGAGCCCGGTTCTTCGTGTCGTTCGTGATCGGTTTCCGGCGATGGGATTTCGGTCGGGGTTATCGGTTCCGCATTTTTTGATACCCCGGGATATCGATTTCCAACAGGGTTAAGTTTTCTATGTCATATATGAACATACCACGGCTTACGCACCGTGGGATACCAACGACGACGGAGGATTAGGTTTTTTTTATGTCACCTATAACATGTACGTACACGGTGTTAGAATGCACCGTGCTAACATCACGACGACCCATTCAGAGTTGTAGTCACGCTACCAAAGTCACAGTGACCGCGACACGGTGATTTAATCCACCGTGAAATACCCACGGAGGCACAGTTCTAGGTTTTTATTTAAATAATAAATTAATTAATCGCAATGTGTATAATGGGCGTAGTTTAGAGGTCAGTCGTTTCGTGAGTCGATTGAAAGCCGGCGGCGGGATCACTTTATTAGGTCAGAAAATTGAGCCTATAAATACGAACGAAAACACCCTTTTTTTTTCTATACCCAATTTTTTCTCATGTTTTCTGCGTTTTTTTTCATCTTATGGAGCGGTTTTCACCACACATCTTTCAAATTCATAGCTACAGTCCGGTAACGAGATACTCGAGTTTCCAAAAGAAAACCTTCTTTTTCCTAGATCATCAATGACGAGGTACTCGAGTTTCCAAAACATCTCGAGTATCTTTGTTAGATACGGATCTTAGCAAGTGCCACTTTCTCCGTAGCGGTGAATCTGGCCATGTGTTGGAGATCATAACAGGCTATGATTGAGGCCAAATAAAAAGAAGGTCTTCGAAATGCTTCCCATCCAGAGAGTAGATTTTGAGGCGGGTTGGATTTTTTTTTTCTTTGTTCATCCAAGTCTCTTTAGATAAGAAGTTAATACTTTTCGATATGGTTCTGGGTTTAGGGTTTTGATCCATCAATTGTAATTGCCAATAGGGTTTTGATCAATCAATTGTAATTCTCAAAAGGGTTTTGATCCATCAATTGTAATTCTCAATAGGGTTTTGATCCATCAATTGTAATAAGACTATTTTTGTTAAGTTTAAATTGTTTAATAATTTTTCTTTTTGGTTTCCCATTATTAATATTGTAATGAACACACTTCGACTGTATTTTCATTTATTTCGATCCGTCTTCCACCCTACTGCATTCCTTGATAAAACAAATCATGGTCTACTGTGTATTATTATTGTGTTGTATACATGTTTCTAAAACCGTGTAACGTTGTAAGCTGGGTTAATTATTTCACCCCCCTTATTTCACGTTGTGCAATTAATTCACGGTGTATTCTTAAATGAGGAACCCCGCGGCGACGCTGTTCTATGGGTTTAATTTCCCATTTATGAGCCTTCCACGGTGTTACAATCCACCGTGTTCCAACCACGGCGATACAATAGGTTTTAGGATTTTCTACCTACCTAATACCGTTCCACGGTGTTACAATCCACCAAGGGAACCCACGGCGACACAAGTTCTAGGGTTTTATTTATTTTCTTAATTAATTAATCGCAATGTGTTTAATGGGCGTGGTTGGGAGTTGAGTCGTTTAGTGCAACGATTGAAATCCGGCGGTGGGATGACTCAGAACAGAGACGCATCGATTCCCTAAATTGAATGGTCATATCATATTAATGGATTTGGAGCGTTGGATGGGGTGATTTACTATTAATTTTATTAGTACGAATAATTAATAAGCGTAGTTGGCAGTTGAATCGTTTCGTGGAACGATTGAAATCCGGGTGCTGTGATGACGTAAATTAGATCAGAATATTAAGCTTATAAATACGAACGGAAAAACTCCAATTTTCTACACCCATTGATACTCATTTTTGTTTGTTTTATAATGGAGTATGAGTTATCATCTCACAATTTTGAATTTCACAGATGCATTACTGTATCGAGATACTCGAGTTTCCAAAAGAAAACCATCATTAACCATCTTCTTATCTGCCAGCGGAAGAAATCCCTTTTCGATATATCCTGCCCAAACCCTATTTTTTTGGCAGCTTGTACTCTTCTTCCTGGGCAGCTCGATGTGGGGATTGGTCGGGATCTCTTTCCGTTATGTCGTCCGACTTCGAATGGCTTCCAAACGAATCCTGGTCCAGGCTCAAGCGGCTTAAGTACTAATCTTCTAGTTGTATTAAGAGGAGATTTTCATGTTGTGAAACTTTAATTTTATTTTCTTTTCACCGTCCAATAGAGTTTCCTCAAGATGTTGCTACTTTTCGATTGATAGTGTTCAGGGTTTTGATCCATCAATTTTTCACAATAGGTTTTAGGGTTTAGGGTTTATGGTTTTGAACCATCGATCTTTACTGTACTTTTTCCTTAATTTATCATTAAAATATTATAATATCACCGTCATTTATTCATCATGCTCACACGTTTCTCATTCGTATTGAAACCCAAATTATATCGGGATCAACCAAATTCGTATTGAATACGGTTGTGTGTAACCGTGCATTGGTATAAGGTGATATAGCTCTGTGATTTATTGCACGGTTTAATAATATTTCACGGTGTATTTATTCTGTCGTCGTGAAATATCCACGGCGACATTGCAATTTATTTTCCGTTCCACGGTGACACAATTCACTGTGATCTAACCACGACTACCCATTAGGTTTAAATGTTTTCTACCTAATACAGTTGCACGGTGTTACAATCCACTGAGGGAACCCCACGGCGACACAGTTCTAGGGTTTTATTAATTTTCTTAATTTAATAATCGCAATGTGTTTAATGGTAGTGGTTGGGTTGATCTGTTTATGAGACGTTTCCTGCAACGATTGAAGTCCGGCGGAGGTATGACTCAGAACAGAGATGCATCAATTCCCTGAATTGAATGGTCATATCATATTAATGGATATGGAGCGTTGGATGGGGTGATTTACTATTAATTTTATTAATACGAGTAATTAATAAGCGTAGTTGGCAGTTGAATCGTTTCGTGGAACGATTGAAATCCGGGTGGTTGGATGACTTAAATTAGATCCCAATATTAAGCCTATAAATACGATTAGTTGCATTACTGTATCGAGATACACGAGCCTAAAAAATAAAACCATCATTTGCCTGGATCATTTTCCCCAAGATACTTGAGTTTCCAAAACCTACGTAGTATTTGTCTGTTACCTTCTTCACATGATTCGGAGTGCATGTAGCCTAAGCTCCTTGGGCTACAGCCTACATGGATCAGTTATCACCTCACTTTTTCGAATTTCACAGTTGCATTACTGTATCGAGTGGTATTGGTCAGTAACCTTCTTTGCATTTCTGTCTAAAACCTGACGAGATACACGAGTTTCCAAAACCTCCGTGGTATTTATCGGTCACCTTTTTCACATTCGATTCGGAGTGTGCATGTAGCCTAAGCTCCTTGTCTCCGTTGAAATCACCAGTCTGGTCGAGTCTCAAAAACCTTTGCTGCTGACCAGATGTCCAAAGAGGAGATTCACTGATGTGATGTTATTTTTTTTTTTTCATTCAGCTTTTTTGTAAACCGCTGACCGATAGTGTTTAGGGTTTAGAGTTTTGATCCGTCAATTTTTCTCAAGTTTTAGGGTTTATCTTTTTGAGCTTCTCATTCAAAAGTCGCTTTTAATTATCGTGTATGGTACTACGATGTCCATTTATTGTGTCTGGTCTCACGGCGTATGATTGTCATTTTGTCTTACGGTATTCATGGATGGTCACACGGCGTGCGATTATCGTGGATGAGCTCACGATGTCCACTTATCGTATATGGTTTCACGGTGTAAATTTATTGTTGATGTTCACACGGTGTCTATTTATCGTTAATAAACTCACGGCGTAGGATTATCATGGTTGGGATCACGGTGTCCAGTTATCGTGTATTTCTTCACGGTGTCTATTTATCGTTATTGAACTCACTGCGTACGATTATCGTGAATGGTGTCACGTTGTCTTAGTATCGTATATTGTATCACGGTTTCCATTTATCGTGATTTGTCTCATGGCGTGCGACTATCGTGGAGGAGCACACGGTGTCCAGTTATCATGTACTGTGTCACGGCGTAAGATTATCGTGGATGCTCTCACTGTGTCACAGAGTGAGAATCGAACTCTGCTCTGCTCTTCGAGAAACGAACTCCGATCCATGCGAGACTTCCCCGAATTCTCACTCACACTACCCTGTTCACAATGCTCAGGCTCATTGGTGGTTTCGGCTCCACCAAAATCGACACGACCTCCAGCCGTAGTGTAAAGAGTGCCCATTTAACGACCTTGAGCAATAACCATTGCACACTTCATCACTTTCCAAGACCCATCATCGAAGGTCACCCTGTGGCCGTCTCTCGCAAGCTGACTGATCGAGATCACATTTCTCCTCAGCTTCGGCACATACCTCACCTTCGTCAGCTTTAACGTCTGTCTACGAGACGTCTTCAGTGTCACATTACCAACACCACCAACCTTCAAAATTCGACCATCCCCGAGGCGAACTTTCCCGCGATTCCCAGCAATGAAATCTTCCATGCAATCGCGTCTTGTCGTGGTGTGAAACGACGCTCCCGAATCCAGCACCCAGGAGTCTTCAGGATTCTCAGAAGATGTTAGCAAGACATCTCCATAATCCTCGCCAGTTACCGCATTGGTTTGAGCCTTCGCAGGCTCCCTACAATGCCGCTTGACATGCCCCGCCCTCCCGCAATTCAAACACTTCACCTTCTTGCCTTCTCTCGTCTTTGACCCTTCGATGCCATGGTTAGTGCCGCTCCCTTGGCCTCGTCCTCGGCTCTCAGTACTCAAGACAGAACCAGATGGTGCCTCTTGAAATCCTTCTTTCGCAGCTCCTCGGCCAGAACGCTATCTCTGACATCAGCAAATTTGAGATTTTCCTTCCCCAAGGAATTACTAACCGCCGCCCTCATGGGCTCCCAGCTATCAGGCAAAGACGACTGCAAGATCAATGCACACACCTCGTCGTCGAACACAATTCCGACCGCCTTCAGCTTGTTCAGGGTCGAGCCCATCTCATGGATATGAGCCGCAGCATCGAACCCGTCTTTCATCCTCAAGTTGAACATGCTCTTCATAATGTGTATCTTGTTGTTGGCAGTGGGCTTCTCATATTTGTTGGCGAGTGCCTTCATCAAGCCTTGAGTTGTGGTCTCATCGGCCACATCATCCGCCACATGCATCGACAAGGATAAACGGATTATCCCCAGAACCTGCCTGTCGAGCTCAAGCCATGTCGCATCCTCCATCTTCTCCAGCTTCGGCAACAATGGATGATAAAGCTTCCTCCCGTACAGGTAGTCCTCGATCTGCAATCTCCAATGTCTGTAGTTCTTTCCATCATATATCGTCACCGCGAAACTCGCAAGATCGCCCATCGTCTCTTCAATCGACTCCCTTGAAGCTCTGATACCAGTTGTTAGGATTTACGCCTAACTTCGTCGCTGCAAGAGACGAAACGAACACATGAGAAATAAAAATGAAAGAATAAACGAGACAAATATTTATAGTGGTTCACCCCTCAATAGGCTACGTCCACTCGCCGCTGCAGATCTTTTCACTAGAATCACAATAAACGACTCCAGGGAGTTTACAAACGCACGCACACGTATCACAATAAACTCACGCTCTCGCCTATTCTAGCACTCTAGTAATTCTCTTGATGATTTTTGGATCTCTCAAGTTACACAATTACATTGTTGGGGACCATCTTATATAGGCATAGAAATATAAGAAACCCTAATATTAATTAAGGTAGGAGTCCGAGCCCAAAAAGGACACAATCCGCGTGACTTTGCGCCCAAGCAACAAATCTTGTTGCCAAATCGCCGAACCTGTCGGCCGACTGATCAAGGTGTCGGCCGACACCCACTTCTCACTTCGGGTTGAACCTCGCGTTCAGCCGCGGGTTCCACAGAGAGTTCACTCGGGCATGGTCCTGTCGGCCGACAAGCCACGGTGTCGGCCGACACCATCCCAGAAAACCTCTCAACTCCCTCGGCGATTTCTTCGTCCTTCTTTCGTCCACAATTTCGACTCCACATCCCAACATAAGAGTACTTAAATACGCAATGGCGTTTATAAACTCCGCGGGGTTTACATGTGAATTTCTGGCGATGCTAGTTTTTCGGGCCAGCATGGATTTGTGCGGGATTTCGAGCTTTGCGTGATTTTGTGTCTTTTTTTACGTGCACTCCTACTTTAATTGAGATTAGGGTATTGTATAGGTGTGACCCATCTAAGAGGGCCGTGAAAAATATAATTAGTATCATTGAGTGTTATTAAAATTCCAAATTTATTATTTTTTAATTATGTTTTTCATATGTAATAAGTCATTTTTGGTAATTTTATTTATATAAGATCTTAGAATGTTAAAAAAATAATATTTTATAAGTTATACACTCGTGCGATGCACGTGGATGTTTTAAAAATACATTTTTCAGTGGGTACATTTTATTTCAAAGTTCGAAATGAATGTTTTTACTATACATGTTAAGGTTGATGGAATTTTTAAGTATTTAGTAATATTTGTACTACACTATTAGCGTTGTATTGTTTCAACGATTAATATAATTTGTAAACTTATATTTTTGCGCAAATGAGAGTCATCATTTGGAAACAATTAAAGATAAAAATGATTGTCGAAACACGGATAATGGTAACACGTAATTCCCCATTACAAAATTTGAAGCACTTCTTTATACACTACATTTGTTGTTCTATTAATAAGTTTTTCACTATCATCACAAAGTAAAAGCTTAAACCCGGCTCTGGAAGTTACTCTTGAAAAGCAACATATTGTTGGAAATCGATATCCCGGGGTATCAAAAATTGCGGAACCGATAACCCCGACCGAAATCCCATCGCCGGAAACCGATCGCGAACACCAACGAACCGGAGCACGACCAAGGCGTCACCGCGGGCAAGCCCGCGGCTAAACCCTAGCCACGCCCCCGCCGGGGCTCGCGATCGCCGTGCATGGCGATCGCCGGGGATGCGCGTGCATCCACTGGGGCTGTTCGGAACAGCGCCCGGCGGTGAGTCTGGCGACTCACCGCCGCCACCCTCGAGGGAGGGCGGTGTGCCCAGCGCACCCGCCGCGGCTCCAGCCGCTGCAGCCCTAGCGCTCGACCTCACGGTCGATTGCACGCCAGCGGTCATGCCCTAGGCCGACCGCCACCCTCGGCTCCCAGCTGAGGGTTTACCTTGAGCTTCTCCGGGGATCTCGAATCTCCGTCCCCGAAGTTCATCATTTTCCCGGATCGTGCGTTCATGTATATATTACAATTAAATATCACATAAAATCACACAAGGGTTTTATGATATTACCTTCGATTCGTTGTGCGGAGAAACGAAATCAAGTTGAAGACCTTACGACCTTCCCACGTATTCCTTGCACTAGCTTGAACGTTGGGTGGGCGACGATCCTCCAAGCTTATGGATCTCCTTCACAAACTCTCTAGAATATCAAGTATGATAATCTTATGGTGTCTTGAATTGTGAAGACCATGTAGTGCTTTTATAGGCTACGTAGGGGATCTAAAGGAGGTGGAATATTGGGCTTCCAATATTGATGATTAAATTGAGCCCAAGCCCAAATCTATTAATCCCATCAATATTAATTAATTTATTTTCCACTATATAAATTAATTGCACTCCCAATATTAAACCATATTATATCAAATAATATTTCTCCGGTAGTATTATTTATTCCGTGTATTTAAGATTTAAATATCCATGAATAAAATTAATTTATTGCTAATTAATTTATTCATCTCTTATATCCGAGACTAGTACCATTCAACCTTAATTATTATGCGTAACAAATCCACTCATGAGGTTTACATAATAATTCCTTATGAACTCATCTCGGGGATATTATCAACCCTTCCGGGATACACTTTCCCGTCAAGTATTCACGGCATGTCGTATATAAAATATAGTGACCCAACTTAGCCGGTAATTAACCCAATAATTAAATCGGTTAATTCCTTTGGTAAATCAAAGTCACTTATATTAAATATACACACCCGCAATAGTTTCGGGGATTGAGAATAAAATACTCTTAGACTTGAATCAATTATCAACGGCAATCCTAATTGATAAGTCTCAAGCGATCCGCCCAATACACCAAGTGTACAAGTGTGATAAAATAATTAAGACAAATTATTTTCTCTCTCACACAACGACTATACCGATGGATTGGTCCGTGTCCATCTAGGTCGTGAGCAACTGTTTGTTTAAATACGAGTAACCGATAGTATGATCTTCTGTGTGACGTCGCACACCATACTAACTACAACGTATAGAATCCAAGACTATATTTTTCATATATTTAATTATCAATAATTAAATGCAAACGATTGTTTATTAATTAAATAGATTAAAAACTACGACCGGGAGTTACCGTTACTTAAATCTAGACATCAAGTACACAACTCCAACAATCTCCCACTTGTACTAAGGTCTAGTCATTTCCTCCAAACTCCCGACTCCCATACTCATCACGTGCTTAAGTTGTACTTCCAAGAAGTACCATGTGAATGAGCACTCTAGGTTGCCGCTCTGAAGTTATCTTGGTGACTACAGCGTCGTCTCCCTCGACGATGACTCGTATCAGGTGGTACTTGTTCTATGTGTTATCATCACTTTTGACTTATGACTTCTTCCAGTTTACCGTGCACCGCTATCCAATAGCCTTTGGTAAACTAAGAGTCATATCCAAGTCCAGAGGTTATCCCGGAACCTAACCAAAACTTCCGCTGCCTCTGAGGCTGCTATTCGGTTATGATAGAGTCCGAGAAGCATCCTGCTTATCACTCTTTCATCTCAAGGTTCCACCTCTTTCTAAAACTGAACACATAGCCTGATATCGACTTACACTAGTCTTTCTCTGATTTGAGATCTGAGAATATGTAATCCAACAAGATTTCGTCTTGCTTAGTAATCTAGTACTTCCAATTACTTTTACAGCATTCGAATATATCTTGTCCAGATTACTTTGATATCCTCCCACTACGCTAACCGCATAGTTGATATCAGGTTCTCGTTTTACAACATTGCATCTATAAAGCTTTCCACACTCGAAGTGTAGGGAACTACTTTGTCTGTATCTATCTCCTTTATGTGTTCGAAACACATACCCTTAGATAGACATATATTCTGTATCCGAAAGGCAATAACCTTTCTCAGAATTATGCATGTTTAAAACAAACCATAATTGTATAAGATATCTAGGAGAAGTACGTTCCAACTTCTACTCAATCTTATATCCCGATTTATTTAGACAACCATCATTTTATGTCTGATGACATTCTTTCATTGTTGCCAATGATGAAATGCTATCTACATAAAATTCCGAGAAACACCACCTTGTTTCCATTACGTCTCCAATACACCTTTCGTCAATGCCTTTTGATGAATCCATCAGATGGACTATCTCATCAATTCGCAAGTTCCACGATTTACAGCCTCGCATCAATTCCATAAATGGATTGAGTTGTACTCTAAATGATCTTGCCTCTTAACAATAATCCTTTATTGTTTTTCTAAGCAGGCACATTTAGATCTAGTACTTTCCTTGTGCAGAACTAGGGATCGATTTCATCTTTACTAGATCCAGAGTTGGAAACTCTTCTATTTATGAACATCTGTGGTCGTTAAACAACCTCCCACTGCAATGGCATTCCGGTGTATAAACAGTAATAACAGTAGGTGCAGTTAGTGGTGTACTCCTACTCGGTTTGGCTGGTTCTAAGTCTTTGTCCTTTTCTCATTTCAAAGTATTACGTCAGTTAGGGCTTTGTTGTTCATCTAATAGTCTTTCTCTAAGAACCGGGCGTTAGAGCTTATAACGTCCTTCTGGTTCATAGTACTATAGAACACAATATTTTTGTTCATCTAGGATATCCTACAACCACATTGAATGTGCCGTTGTCCTTAGAAATTTCCATAGAACATAGTGTTGGAGTTGTGTACTTAATGTCTAGATTTAAGTAACGGAAATCACGATCCATTGTCACTAATCTATTTAATTAAATAAACAATTATTTCCGTTTAATTATTTATAATTAAATATATGCAAATTATAGTCCTGGATTCTATACGTTGTAGTTAGTATGGTGTGTCGGGCCCACACAGAAGATCATACTATCGGTTACTCGTATTTAATCGAATAGTTGCTCACGACCTAGATGGACACGGACCAATCCATCGGTATAGTCGTTGTGTGAGAGAGAAAATAATTTGTCTTGATTATTTTATCACACTTGTACACTTGGTGTATTGAGCGGATCTGCTTGAGATTTATCGATTAGGATTGCCGGCGATAATCGATTTAAATCTCAGAGTATTTTATTCTTAATCCCCGATACTATTGCGGGTGTGTATATTTAATATAAGTGACTTTGATTTACCAAAGGAATTAACCGATTTAATTATTGGGTTAATTATCGGTTAAGTTGGGTCACTATATTTTATATATGACATGCCGTGAATACTTGACGGGAAAGTGTATCCCGTAAGGGTTGATAATATCCCCGAGATGAGTTCATAAGAAATTATTATGTAAACCCTGCAGGTGGATTTGTTCCGCATAATAATTAAGGTTGAATGGTACTAGTCTCGGATATAAGAGATGAATAAATTAATTAGCGATAAATTAATTTTATTCATGGATATTTATATCTTAAATACACGGAATAAATAATACTACCGGAGAAATATTATTTGATATAATATGGTTTAATATTGGGAGTGCAATTAATTTTATATAGTGGAAAACAGAATTAATTAATATTAATGGATTAATAGATTTGGATTTGGCTCAATTTAATCATTAATATTGGATGCCCAATATTCCACCTCCTTAAGATCCCCTACGTAGCCTATAAATGCACTACATGGTCTTCTCTATTCTCATAAGTTGAAGATCACAATTCTAGAGAGAGAAAGTAGAGAGGGAGATCCATGGAGTTCGGTAGATCGTCGCCCACACGACGTCCGAGCTAGTGCAAGGAATACGTGGGAAGATCTCAAGGTCGTCAAATTGAGTTCTTCGTTTTTCCGAACAACGAGAACGAGGTAAATCGTAAAACCCTCTTTATGATTTTATCGTTTAATTATCGTAAAAATATCTTGAACCAAGATCCGAGAACGCGACCTTTGTCGAGGTTGAACCGGGCGGTGGTGATCGAAGATCACCGGACCGCCGGCGGTTCAACGGCTCGAGCAAGAGAGGGTCGAGAGGGGCGAGCCTCGGCTGGACGCCGAGACTCGATGGGCTCGACGCGAGCTGCGGTTTCTCCCGTAGCGGAATCGCGTGCGATGCGAGCCTCGTCCGGGGACGACCAGCGGGCTGCTGGGAGCAGCCCGTACAATCGCTCAGCGCCGCTTGCACGGCGCGATCGCCGCTTGCGCGGGCTGATCGCCGCTCGCGCGGCTGGGCCGCCGCTCGCGTGGTGGCGGACTGTGGTGATCGCATGCCACGATTTTGATCGTGGCGGATGTGCGATCACCTAGGGTAAGGCTGGGCAGCCCCTTACGGCTGCTACGAACAGCCGCGAGCCCCACGCGGGGGCTCGACCGGACAGCCGCGGGCTATCCCCGCGGTTAGGGTTTCGGTTGGGTTCTATCCCCGTGGTGGTTCGTGGCGGGTTTCCGGCAACCGGGATTTCGATTGAAGTTGTTATTCCGCAATTACACAACTCCGGATATTCGATCTCCAAAGGATTTCGGTCGGAATTAATTAGATAATTTATTTATTTAAATTTATTAATTCCGGGACATCGATTTCCAACAATTGGTATCTGAGCGTTGGTTTTAGTTCATGATATTTTTCGATAAATTGTTCTACCTTGCAGGGTTTCCGATTATTATGGCTAGATTTAATTATGATAATTAATGTCATAATAATGTTCTTGATTATTAAACTCTCGATGATGTCAATATTCGTTCTTGTGTGGTGAATGATTGTTCTTATTTTTTCCGGAAATTGTTTGAGGTTGTTTTCATGTAGAAAATCGATACCGGATAACGTAGTAATAAATTTGTAATTTATTTTACGTTGGATCGAGGAAGAAACGACGACCGGAAAAGTGTGACGGAGGAGACGAAGAGAGGGAGGATTCCGGGGATCGATCAACCCCATGATCGACCCAAGGGATGGATCGATCGATCGCATGGGGAGGGCACATCGCGCCTCTCGGCCGCGGTGTCACCGGCGATGGTGGCTCGTGGCTGGGCGGCGGCGGCGGTGGTGCTCCTCCTCGGCTAGCGGTCGATGGTGGGGGGTGCGGGGATCCCCAACCCGTGCTCTCCCGCCAAGATCCAACTTTCCTAATTGATTCGGTTTTCCTATTTTGAGTATTCTTATGTTTGGGAACTCTTATGGAATAGGAAAAGAATTAATTGGAATTAATTATTTCCTTATTCTATTATGAAAATCTTCTAGAATATTCAAAGTCTTACTTGGATAGGATTCTAGAGATTTAATAGAATTGGAATGGAAAATAATTAATTATTAAATTAATTTATTTTCTAATTGATTATTCCTATTTTATGGGAATTTTCATGGACATGGAAATTAATTAATTTTGGAAAGTAGAAGAGTACTTAATTAATTTTTCCTATTTAATTATTCCTTCATGGAATTTTTAATAGATTAGGAAAGAAATTAATTTGGAAGGATTAGGAGTCCTAAATTATTTTATTTCCTTATTCCATTATAGAAATCTTCTAGAATATTCCAAGTGGGTCTTGGATAGGATTCTAGAGATTTAATGGAGTAGAAAAGGAAAATAAAAATAATAAAAATATTAATAATATTTAATTTTATTTTTGATATATTCGATTGACTTAATTTTCGAATTAAGTAACTTTTGGATTAATTAAAAATAAATAGATTTAAATATTGGAATTAATATTCCCATCACATGGAGCATTCAAGAACGAAGACTAAAGACTAGAAGACGCATACGGGGATGCGATAAAGCCATAATAGTCGGAAAATAATATTCTAGTATTATTTTAATTATGTGATTATATTCTATGTGCTTTATTTCATGTATGCATGCTTATGTGTATTTAATTATGCATTAGATAGCGTATCCCTTTTGTTATAAAAAGCTAAGTGGGAGAGGGATTGGAAACAATGCCATGGTCTCCATTGCTGTTCTCTTGGTGACTTTTATGGACTTTTGAAGTTCGTATAGATAAGCCATTGGAGGAGAATTCTTGTAATTCCTCTTACGAGAAACATTGATTAAGTCTATCAAACAATGCCTAATTTGTCTTTCCAAAACTGATTTCAAGTCGACTCATTCTCACCCCGGGGAGTGGAATGGAGCCAAAGCCACTTGGTCATGTCGAGGACACAAATTAGAGGCCTTCGTACCATTTCTTGAAATGGATCGATTGTCTGCTCGGCTCCCTCATTTGATGAGAGATAGGGTCGTTCGCATGGTGAATCACTGGTTAGAAACTTTGAGTTTCACTTATGATTCTCCGCGTCCTGATTTACAAGATTAAATGATTCAAGTAGTTGGATGTCAATTGTAAAAATCTTTTGGTGTAGTAAACGTCCACACTATCGTGGCTTGCTACATTGAATGGGATTTTGGAACGATTGATGTAGACAGTTATAGAAGGGAGTAAAGGAGCGTATGTTAACGTAAACGTCCACACTATCGTGGCTTGCGGTGAATATGCGTATCCCAAACAATCTTCTTAGATACTGAGTAATGGTTTACACTTAGGTACGCTTCTTAGTATTCTTCCCATCGAAGTAACGCTAATGATGATGTACGACCGAAGCAAATCTAATTGCTAAATCATTTGGATAGGTAAACGTCCACACTATCGTGGCTTGCCATATCTGATGGGATTTTAGATGCGATTAGTGGTTTAATGATATTATTTGAGGGAGATAATATCGGAGATTAAATCGATTGTTTGTTGTTATACGTGCTCATAGATTAGGAAATGGCTTTGAACAAACTTTCTGTGATACGTAAGGATTTTAAACTCATTGGTCCCCAAATGTAATGATTGGAATAGAGATCTAGACATTACCAAAACTGTTGAAGAATACAAGGTTGTACTCAATGAGCTTTGTCCTTCCGAGCCTATTGACATAGGCGGCTAGACAAGAAGCGATGAGGATACTCATAAAGGCCAGTCGCTTCGAGGAAACGCTTAAACACGTTTTTGAGATGATTGACCTTTTAGACGAGTTGAGACGGAAATCGCAAGCTCTTGTAGATAATGCCAAAGGTTTCAAACCTAAAGGCATGAATCGGGGGAAAGGAAAAGAAAGCAAAGAAACCCAGTGGTTCTAAGTTACATGGACCACGAGATGGGACGAGAAAGCCAATAGGCAAGTATTCTCGATGCAAACAGTCTGGGTACTGGAAGTCTGATTATTCTCTCAAAGAAAGTACGAAATTTTCTTTAGTCGTAAAACATAGTCAGTGGTATTATCTACCAAAACCTGGTGTGTAGATATGGAACCACTGACGGTATGTACATTATAAATGCAAAGGTTCCAGGAAACCCGACGACTTAGAAAAGAAAAGATCGTAGTCTATGTGGGCAATGCTGTGGAGGAGGCAGCTGTTGCAATTGAGGACATTTTATAGGATTTCATTTTAGTTATTGCTTTTATGTACCTTTCATTTAGAAAGAACTTTGTTTTGGATTTCTAATGAATGGATATTTTATTTCTTTTAATCATTTGATGATTATAAGAAGAAATAAAGATATTATCTATTCTGGTACATTAGCTAGCAATATATAAATGATGAATCCTGAGTCCACCATGGTGCAACGAACCGTAGTATGAAACTTGTTTTACTAATAAGAGATTTTTTTATTAAATCGATTATACTTGTGGATTCTTATGCTAAGTCATGTTTATTCAAATAAGAAGTTCAAATGTCGAAAATTGATTTTTGATCAATTAAGTTGAAGGAGTGGACCTTCCGACCTATGAATCTAATTTGGAAGATAACATGACTAAGCAATCCTTTATGGATATAAGATATAAGATCCGGAAAAGTATAAGAATTGATTGACTCTGATGTATGCAGACCTATGCCTACTCAGACAATAAGGTACGAGTACTTCATTTGATGATTACTCGAGAAATGGATTAGGATACCTGATGTGCCACAAAAGCAAGTGTTTTGACAAGTCAATGGACACTAAGCAATTGTGGAGAACCATCAAAGTATATCCATTTGTAGCCTGCGATTTGATCGCGGAGGCAAGTACCTGTCTGAGGAATGCATGGCATACTGATCAGAGATTGGGATTTGATCCCAAATGACTACACCATACACTTTTGTGTAGAAATGGTATGTAGTAAACAAGAAATGGAACTCTTATAGAAATAGTAAAAGCATGAGTTATACGGAACTACCTATGTTCTATGGATATGTCTGGAAACAACGGCGCATTCAATGCGGTTGTAGAATGTCCTAGAAGAACAAAAGATGTGTGTTCAATAGTACTATGAACCAGAGGGACGTTATAAGTTTTAACGCCCGGTTCTTAGAGAAAGACTATATGATGAACCACAAGCCCAAAGTGACGTGAAACTTTGAAATGAGAGAGAACGATAAGGACTGAGAACCAGCTGAACCGAGTAGCGGTACACCACTAACTGCACCTACTGTTATTACTGTTTATACACCGGAATGCCGTTGTAGTGGGAGGTTGTGGATCAACCAGAGATATTCATAAGACTAGGTGAGTTTTCGGACTCTGGACCTAGTATACATGAAATCGATCCCTGGATCTACATGGAGGCAGTACTAGATCTAAATGTGCCTTCTTGGAAAGCAATAAGGATTATTGCTAAGAGGCAAGATCATTTAGAGTACAAGCTTAGTTGATCCATTTATGGATTGGAACAAAGCATTGAGTTCGTGGTACTTGCAAATTGATGAGATAGTCCATTTTATGGATTCATCAAAGCATAGACGAATCGTGTGTATTGGAAACGTGATGGAACAAAGTGGTGTTTCTCGGGTTTTATGTAGAGAACATTCTTATCATTGGTAACAATGTAAAGATGTTGTCAAGACATAAAATGAGGTTGTCTAGATAAATCAATATGAAAGATATAGGAAGAAGTTGAACATGTTCTTGAGATCTTGGATCTCTAGGAAAGAACATTGTACTTCTCCTGGACATCTTACATATATATGATTATGGTTCGGTTTAACATGCAAGATTCCGAGAAAGGTTCGTTACCTTTCAGATACGGAATGCATCTATCTAAGGAAATGTGTTTTGGAACACAAAATGAGATAGAAGCAATTAAAGCGGTTTCCTACACTTTAAGTGTGGAAAGCTTAATAAATGCAATGTTGAAAACGAGAACCTGATATCGCCTATGCGGTTAGCATAGTGGGAGGATATCAAGGTAATCCTGGAAAGGAATATTCAACTGCTGTAAAAGTACTTTTGAAGTACTGTTCTAGACTACGAAGCAGACGAGCATTTCCTTTGGATTACATTCTCTTAGATTTCTAATCGAATGAGGACCGGTGTAAGTCGATATCAGGCTATGTGTTTCACTATTAAAGGAGAAGGAGTGTTAACATGGAAGAGTGATAAGCACGATGCTTTTCGGACTCGGCCATGGGTAACCAAATAGCGGCCTTAGAGGCAGCGGAAGTTTTGGTATAACTCCGGGATAATCTCTGGGACTTAGATGTGATTCATAATTTGCCAAAAGACTATGTAAATAGCGGTGAGATGGCAAATGGTAAGAAATCACAAGTCCATAAGTGTAAGATAACACATAGAGCAAGTACCACCTGATACGAGTCATCATCGAGGGAGACGACGCTGTAGTCAACAAGATAACTTCAGAGCGGCAACCTAGATTGCTCATTCACATAGTACTTCTTGGAAGTACAACTTAAGCACGTGATGAGTATGGGAGTCGGGAGTTTGGAGGAAATGACTAGACCTTAGTACAAGTGGGAGATTGTTGGAGTTGTGTACTTAATGTCTAGATTTAAGTAACGGAAACTCACGATCCATTGCCACTAATCTATTTAATTAAATAAACAATTATTTGCGTTTAATTATTTATAATTAAATATATGCAAATTATAGTCCTGGATTCTATACGTTGTAGTTAGTATGAAGTGTCGAGCCCACACAGAAGATCATACTATCGGTTACTCGTATTTAATCGAACATTTGCTCACGACCTAGAGGGACACAGACCAATCCATCGGTATAGTCGTTGTGTGAGAGAGAAAATAATCTGTCTTGATTATTTTATCACACTTGTACACTTGGTGTATTGAGCGGATCTGCTTGAGATTTATCGATTAGGATTGCCGGCGATAATCGATATAAATCTCAGAGTATTTTATTCTTAATCCCCGATACTATTGCGGGTGTGTATATTTAATATAAGTGACTTTGATTTACCAAAGGAATTAACCGATTTAATTATTGGGTTAATACCGGTTAAGTTGGGTCACTATATTTTATATATGGCATGCCGTGAATACTTGACGGGAAAGTGTATCCCGTAAGGGTTGATAATATCCCCGAGATGAGTTCATAAGGAATTATTATGTAAACCCTGCAGGTTGATTTGCTCCGCATAATAATTAAGGTTGAATGGTACTAGTCTCGGATATAAGAGATGAATAAATTAATTAGCAATAAATTAATTTTATTCATGGATATTTATATCTTAAATACACGGAATAAATAATACTACCGGAGAAATATTATTTGATATAATATGGTTTAATATTGGGAGTGCAATTAATTTTATATAGTGGAAAATAGAATTAATTAATATTAATGGATTAATAGATTTGGGCTTGGGCTCAATTTAATCATTAATATTGGAAGCCCAATATTCCACCTCCTTAAGATCCCCTACGTAGCCTATAAATGCACTACATGGTCTTCTCTATTCTCATAAGTTGAAGATCACAATTCTAGAGAGAGAAAGTAGAGAGGGAGATCCATGGAGTTCGGTAGATCGTCGCCCACACGAAGTCCGAGCTAGTGCAAGGAATATGTGGGAAGATCTCAAGGTCGTCAAATTGAGTTCTTCGTTTTTCCGAACAATGAGAACGAGGTAAATCGTAAAACCCTCTTTATGATTTTATCGTTTAATTATCGTAAAAATATCTTGAACCAAGATCCGAGAACGCGACCTTTGTCGAGGTTGAACCGGGCGGTGGTGATCGAAGATCACCGGACCGCCGGCGGTTCAACGGCTCGAGCAAGAGAGGGTCGAGAGGGGCGAGCCTCGGCTGGACGCCGAGACTCGATGGGCTCGACGCGAGCTGCGGTTTCTCCCGTAGCGGAATCGCGTGCGATGCGAGCCTCGTCCGGGGACGACCAGCGGGCTGCTGGGAGCAGCCCGTACAATTGCTCAGCGCCGCTCGCACGGCGCGATCGCCGCTCGCGCGGTGGCGGACTGTGGTGATCGCATGCCACGATTTTGATCGTGGCGGATGTGCGATCACCTAGGGCATGGCTGGGCAGCCCCTTACGGCTGCTACGAACAGCCGCGAGCCCCACGCGGGGGCTCGACCGGACAGCCGCGGGCTATCCCCGCGGTTAGGGTTTCGGTTGGGTTCTATCCCCGTGGTGGTTCGTGGCGGGTTTCCGGCAACCGGGATTTCGATTGGAGTTGTTATTCCGCAATGAGACAACTCCGGATATTCGATCTCCAAAGGATTTCGGTCGGAATTAATTAGATAATTTATTTATTTAAATTTATTAATTCCGGGACATCGATTTCCAACACATAAGTAGTTCCGAACAACTTGTTATTTTACTATTAGAATCCTATTTCTTATTACTGCCACACCATTTCTACACGTGAGTGTATGGTGTAGACATTTGAGACTTAATCCCAATCTTTGATTATGCTATGTGTTATGTGGTAGCCTCCGCGACTAAATCGCAGACTCCCAATGGATATACTTTGAAGGTTCCCCATAGTTGATTTGTGACTAAAACACTTTGCTTTTATGGCACATCAAGTATTCTAATCCATCTTCGAGTATTCTTTAAAAAAGAATTACTCGCACCTTACACATATGACTGCATATATCATTGATCATTCTAAATACTTGTCCGAACTCTACCCTTTACCGAAAGGTATGCTTAGTTGTATTATCTTCCAAACTCAATTCTTAGGTCGGAAGGTCCATTCCTTCAACTACAATTGATTAAATCAATTTCCACCTTTTGAATCTTATTTGAATAAATACTACTAAGTATAAGAATTCACAAGTATAATGATTTAACAAGAAATATATCTAATAAGTAAACAAGTTATAGAACGGTTTGTTGCATCGTGGTAGACTAAGGATTCATCATTATTGCTATCTAATGTACCATAATAGATAATACCATTATTTCTTATCAAAATCATCAACATGATTAAAGAAATAAAATATCCATTCATAAATAATAGAAATCCAGAACAAAAGTTCTTTCTAAAATTAAAGGGGTACATAAAGCAATAAACTTGAAATGTAATCCTATAACTACTCAAAAGCAGATAAAATGTCTTCCACTGCAACAACTGCCTCCTCTACAGCTTTGCCCATGTAGACTCGAACTCTTCTTCTCTAAGTCGCCGGGTTTTCTGGAACCCCTGCATTTGAAAAATGCACATACCGTCAGTGGTTCCATATCTACACACCAGAATTCTGGTAGATAATACCGCTGACTATGTTTTTATGACTAAAGAAAAATTCGTACCTTTGAGAGGACATTCAGACTTCCAGTGTCCAGACTTATTGCATCGGAAGCACTTGCCTCTTGGCTTGGCAGCCCCCACTCGTGGTCCATTCCTCTTGGCACCACTGGGTTTCCAGGCTTGCTTCCTTTTCTTGCCCCTACCTCCAACATGCTTCAAGCCTTTGGACTTGGTAGCTACAAGCGCGTGAGACTTGCCCTTCTTGTAGATCCCCTCTGCCGCCTTCAGTTCAGTCAGGAGTTGCGCAAGAGTATAAGATAGTTTACCCATATTATAACTCATGCGAAACTGCTCAAAACTAGGGGTCAGAGACTGGAGTATGATGTCGACTTGCGTCTCACCATCAATTTGAGCTCCTAGGATCTCAAGTTCATTCAACAAACTCATCATCTTAAGAACGTGCTCCCCTACGGGCGTTCCTTCAGACTGAGTAGTTGTCATAAGGACTCTCATGGCTTCTTGCCTTGCCGCACGATCTTGCTCTCCAAACATTTCTTTGAGGTTAGAAAACATATCATAGGCAGTGTCCATCGACTCATGTTGGGTTTGGAGTACATTTGACATAGAAGCCAAAATATAACACCTAGCCATTTCATCAGCCTTTTTCCACTTCCTATATGCCTCTTTTTCCTCATTAGTTGAGGCATTTGTGGGCTCAGCAGGGCATACATCATGGAGTACAAATTTGTACTCTTCAGAAGTCAGGACAATGTCCAAATTTCTCCTCCAATCAATATAATTGGGGCCAGTGAGTTTATTCTCCTTGAGTATCACAGAAAGTGGATTCATAGCTACTCTCTAAACCTATAAGCACATTTAAACAAACAATCAATTTAATATCCGATATTATCTCCCTCAAATAATATCATTAAATTACTAATTACATCTAAAATCCCATCAGATATGGTAAGCCACGATAGTGTGGACGTTTACCTATCCAAATGATTTCGTAATTAGATTTGCTTCGGTCGTACATCACTATAGCATTACTTCGATGGGAAGAATACTATAGAGCGTACCTAAGTGTAAACCATTACTCAGCACTAAGAAGATTGTTTGAGACTCGTATGTCACCGCAAGCCACGATAGTGTGGACGTTTACGTTAACACACGATCCTTCACTTTCTTCTATAACTGTCTACATCAATTGATCCAAAATCCCATTCAGTATAGCAAGCCACGATAGTGTGGACGTTTACTACACCAAAAGATTTTTACAATTGACATCCAATTACTTGAACCATTCGATTTCGTAAATCAAGACGCAGAGAACCATAAGTGAAACTCGAAGTTTCTAACCAGTGATTCACCATGCGAACAACCCTATCTCTCATTAGATGAGGGAGCCGAGCAGACAATCGATCCACCTTCAAAAGGATGGTACTAATGTCTCTAATTTGTGTCGTCCACATGACCAAGTGGCTTTGGCTCCATTCCACTCCCCGGGGTGAGAATGAGTCGACTTGAAGTCAGTTTCAGAAAGACAAATTAGGCATTGTTTGATAGACTTAATCAATGTTTCTCGTAAAAGGAATTACAAGAATTCTCCTCCAATGACATGTCTATATGAACTTCGAAAGCTCATAAATGTCACCAAGAGAACAGTAATGGAGACCATGGGAATGTTTCCATCCCCTCTCCCACTTAGCTTTTTATAACAAAGGGATACGCTATCTAGTACATAAAGTAAACACATATAGCATGCAAACAAGCAATAAAGCACATAATATCACATAGTCAAAATAATACTAGAAAAATATTTTCCGACTATCATGGCTTTATTCCATCTCCGTACGCATCTTCTAGTCTTCAGTCTTCGTTCTTGAATGCTCCATGTGACGAGAATATTAATCCCAATATTTAAATCTTTTTATTTTTTAATAAATCCAAAAGATACTTAATTCGAAAAATTAAGTCAATCGAATAAATAAAAAATAAAATTAAATATTATTAATATTTTTATTTATTTATTTTTCCTTTCTAATTCTATTAAATCTCTAAAATCCTATAAGACTTGTAACATTCTAGAAGATTTCTATAATAGAATAAGGAAATAAAATAAATTAGGACTCTTCTACTTTCCAAAATTAATTAATTTCCATGTCCATGAAAATTCCCATAAAATAGGAATAATCAATTAGGAAATAAAATCAATTTATTAATTAATTATTTTCCTTTCCAATTCTATTAAATCTCTAGAATCCTATCCAAGTAAGACTTGAATATTCTAGAAGACTTCTATAATAGAATAAGGAAATAAATTAATATTAATTAATTCTTTTCCTATTTCCATGAGAGTTCCCAAACTTAGGAATACTCAAAATAGGAAAACCGAATCAATTAGGAAAGTGAATCTTGGTAGGAGTAGCACGAGATCACAAGGACCCCGCGCCCCCCACCTCGATCGCCGGCCGGCAAGGAGCACCGCCGCCACCTCAGCCCACGCGCCACCACCACCGGTGGCCGGCGTGGCCGAGGGTTCCCGCGGGCAGCCCCCTCGCGCCCCGCCCCTTTGATCGATCTCATGGGATCGATCATCGTGATCGATCCCCGGTCCTCCCTCTCATCTTCTCCTTCGTCACATGAGTTCTCCGGCGGTCGTCTCGGCATCGATCCAACGTAAATAAATTACAAGAATTAAATTTACAATTCCGATTCTATACATGAAATCGACCCTATACAATTTCCGGAAAACATAGAACAATAATAATAAATCTAAATTCGGTCAACCCCCGAATTTTTACTATTACAAGCATTCATCCACACAAAACGAATCTCGACATGTCCGAGAGTTTAATAAACGAATAATCATGGTAAAATAATTAACAATAAATTAAACCATGATAGTCGGATCCCTGCAAGGTAGAACGATAATTGAACATATACATGAACACGAAACCAAACGCTCTGATACCAATTGTTGAAAATCGATATCCCGGGGTAACAAAAATGGCCGAACCGATAACCCCGACCGAAATCCCATCGCCGGAAACCGATCGCGAACACCAACGAACCGGAGCACGACCAAGGCGTCACCGCGGGCAAGCCCGCGGCTAAACCCTAGCCACGCCCCCGCCGGGGCTCGCGATCGCCGTGCATGGCGATCGACGGGGATGCGCGTGCATCCCCCGGGGCTGTTCGGAACATCCCCCGGCGGTGAGTCCGGCGACTCACCGCCGCCACCCTCGAGGGAGGGCGGTGCGCCCAGCGCACCCGCCGCGGCTCCAGCCGCGGCAGCCCTAGCGATCGACCTCACGGTCGATCGCATGCCCCGGCTCCAGCCGGGGCTCCTCCGATTGCACGCCGGCGGTCGTGCCCTAGGCCGACCGCCACCCTCGGCTCCCAGCCGAGGGTTTATCTTGAGCTTCGCCGGGGATCTCGAATCCCCGTCCCCGAAGTTCATCGTTTTCCCGGATCATGCGTTCATGTATATATTACAATTAAATATCACATAAAATCATACAAGGGTTTTATGATATTACCTTCGATTCGTTGTGCGGAGAAATGAAATCAAGTTGAAAACCTTACGACCTTCCCACGTATTCCTTGCACTAGCTTGAACGTCGGGTGGGCGACGATCCTCCAAGCTTATGGATCTCCTTCACAAACTCTCTAGAATATCAAGTATGATAATCTTATGGTGTCTTGAATTGTGAAGACCATGTAGTGCTTTTATAGGCTACGTAGGGGATCTAAAGGAGGTGAAATGGGCTTCCAATATTGATGATTAAATTGAGCCCAAGCCCAAATCTATTCATCCTATCAATATTAATTAATTTATTTTCCACTATATAAATTAATTGCACTCCCAATATTAAACCATATTATATCAAATAATATTTCTCCGGTAGTATTATTTATTCCATGTATTTAAGATTTAAATATCCATGAATAAAATTAATTTATTGCTAATTAATTTATTCATCTCTTATATCCGAGACTAGTACCATTCAACCTTAATTATTATGCGGAACAAATCCACTCATGAGGTTTACATAATAATTCCTTATGAACTCATCTCGGGGATATGATCAACCCTTCCGGGATACACTTTCCCGTCAAGTATTCACGGCATGTCGTATATAAAATATAGTGACCCAACTTAGCCGGTAATTAACCCAATAATTAAATCGGTTAATTCCTTTGGTAAATCAAAGTCACTTATATTAAATATACACACCCGCAATAGTTTCGGGGATTGAGAATAAAATACTCTGAGACTTGAATCAATTATCAACGGCAATCCTAATTGATAAGTCTCAAGCGATCCGCCCAATACACCAAGTGTACAAGTGTGATAAAATAATTAAGACAAATTATTTTCTCTCTCACACAACGACTATACCGATGGATTGGTCCGTGTCCATCTAGGTCGTGAGCAACTGTTTGATTAAATACGAGTAACCGATAGTATGATCTTCTGTGTGACGTCGCACACCATACTAACTACAACGTATAGAATACAGGACTATATTTTGCATATATTTAATTATCAATAATTAAATGCAAATGATTGTTTATTAATTAAATAGATTAAATGCTATGACCGGGAGTTACCGTTACTTAAATCTAGACATTAAGTACACAACTCCAACACATATAGTTGTCCATGAGAAAATACTGGTTTCCTTAAAAATATACCAACGCTGGCCAACGACTGACCTTGGCTTTTATTAATCGTCATAACATATGATATCATGATTGAAAATTATCTTCTTTGGAAATTAAACGATAATTTTGTATCGAAAGACGACAAAGTCATTCGAGGGGCATAGACCACTTCTCCAGAATTTTTTCCTCCTAACACTTTGACCTCGATCACATAATTACCGAGCATTGTTACAACCAATCGTACTATTGCACAGTCCATTGGAAGGATCCATATTACAAAATAGCATTATCGGTACACCAACCTTGTGAATAAAAAAAACATAATAATTTAGTGAACAATATTATTTTCCCTTAATTAAAAAATAATATAAATACATATTGAATAAATTCAGAGTTTAACAAGTAATAGAATGCATACGAATCTTCAACATCAATTGATGGTTTTGAACTCCGGAACATTTGATGGTGTTTAAAAACTCGACGGAATGCTTTTGTTCAAACATAGTGTTTCCACGGTCTGTAGGCGCAATAGAATCAGAACTCAAGTAAAACATTTTCGTCGGTATTATGCAGCGACACTATATAATCGTTTATCGCATATACTTAATCCATTGTTGGCGCTATAATAGCTCTCCCTTGTAAAAAATCATGATTACCGATGTGTTCAAGGAAAGAAGGATACCATGCTTCGACCAGTGATTTAAAATTATCCGACTGAGTTATAAAATACTCAACTGGAAATTCGATAATCGATTCCCCATCGCTATGATCGCCTAACGTACCATCTCCAATAGCCGACATCCAATTCGAGAATTCATGCAACATTGCATAATCGTTTTGATCCCCAACATTTTGCAGCCTCATATTTTGCGTCAAACGCAAAACCTTGCACTCTTTCCATATTTTGGAAGAATTAATAGTGGCATGAACAATATCTTATTTTGTTTCTTTAGGTATGACTTGCAAAATATGTCGAAAATCCCCTCCGAAAACAACAACATTTCCTCTGTACGGCAGATTCGCATCGTCAGGATTTTTTACTCGCATAATGTCTCTAACGGTACGATCGAGGGCTTCAAAACAATTCCTAAAAGATTGAATGAAACATTTTAAGTTAATCACACGTAATCATAAAATAATATAATATACGGTATCGTTGACACTGTTTTCTGAATAATGCGAAACATGTTATAATAATACCTATGAATCATTGGAGCCTCATCACATAGCTTTATGTTGCACATCGATTCATCAGTCAAGTTTAAAGGGATAGCAAAATTGGAATGTGTTGTTCTACCACCGGGCAGAAGAAGAGAAGCTATACCTGATGGAGTTGTATTCTAAATGTCTAGTATTTAGTGCAAATACAGAACTCCTTATCTGTGCCTTATTCTATGTATGATTCAAGCATGATTGCATTTAATGCAATAGTCATAGATATATACGTTGTAGATAGTATGGCGTGAGGAGACACGCGGAAGATCATACTATCGGTTACTCGTATACTATCGAACAGTAGCTCACGACTTAGATGGACAAGGACAATCCATCGGTACGTCGTAGTGTGACTGGGTAATAGTTGGTCTTGACTATTATGTTACACTCGTACACTTGGTATATTGAGCAGGACCACGGGAGGGCGTTCGATTTATACTAATAGGAGTAATCGAACTTGTCCTAAGTCTTTCATATCGAATTGCTCGGACAACCATCCCTTTATGTCCGATAACATCTTCACATTGTTGCCAATTAGAGAAATGTCGTCTACATAAAGCACGAGAAACTCCACACTAATTCTGTCGCTTTTCCGGTATACACACGACTCGTCCATGCTTTGAATGAATCCATAAGACTGGATAAACTCATCAAACCGCATGTTCCAAGATCTAGAAGTTTGCTTCAATCCATAAATGGATCGGTTTAGCTTACAGACTAGATGCTCTTGGCCTTTCTTGATGAAACCTTATGGCTGTCTCATGTAAATGGTCTCGTCAAGATTCCCATTCAAGAATGCTGTCTTAACGTCCATTTGCCACACCTCATAAGCATTATAAGATGCTATAGACAAAAGAATCCGGATCGACTTTAGCATAGCTACTGGCGAAAAGGTTTCCTCATAATCGATCCCTTTTTTCTGAGAATACCCCTTCGCAACAAGACTAGCCTTGAAGGTTTCCACCTTCCCGTCAGAAACTCTTTTTCTCTTGTACACCCACTTGCAACCAATGGCTTTTACACCTTTGGGCGGTGCAACAAGATCCCAGACCTGATTTGAATCCATAGATTCAATTTCAGATTTCATCGCCTTTTGCCAAGACTGAGCATCTTGATCTTTCAGCGCCTCGTCATAAGTCCAGGGGTCGGCTTCATGTTCTCCAGGTAACAAGTCCGAAGACTCACCTATAAACATGAACCTATCGGGTTGTCGAACAACCCTCCCACTACGACGACGCTCCGGCGTAACCTCAGTGACTATAGGTGCAGACTCTGGTGGCGTATGACCCGGTTGGGTTGGATCTATGCCTTGATCTTCCCCTCTCAGTTCATTAAGTATTATCTTACTCTTGGGCTTGTGGTCCATTACATAATCCTCTTCCAAGAACCGAGCGTTGGTGCTAACAACGATCTTCTGGTCCTTAGTACTATAAAATAAACCACCTTTCGTTCCTCTAGGATATCCTATAAACAACCGAATATCCGAACGTGATTCCAACTTATCAGCCCCATGTTTCAGCACATGTGCTGGACTACCCCAGATCCGAATGTGTTTCAAGTTTGGCTTACGCCCCATCCACAATTCCGAGGGTGTCTTAGGAACTGTTTTAGAAGGAACTATGTTCAGGATATACGCCGTTGTTTCCAAGGCATATCCCCAGAACGAAACTGGTAAGTCTGAGTAACTCATCATAGATCTTACCATTTCCATAAGAGTCCTATTCCTTCTTTTTGCTACACCATTCTGCTGGGGCGTGTATGATGCAGTCATCTGGGAGTCAATCCCATTCTCCGATAAGTACGCCTTAAACTCTCCCGAGAGGTACTCTCCTCCACGATCAGATCGTAGAGTCTTTATGGTTTTACCATGAAGGTTCTCCACAAGATCTTTATACTCCTTGAACTTGTCAAAGCACTCGCTGTTGCGGCGCATTAGGTATATGAAACCATACCTTGAGTAATCATCAGTGAAGGTTACAAAATATTCGTAACCTCCTCTCGCTTGGACAGGTAAAGGCCCGCACAAATCAGAGTGAATCAAATCCAGCACTTCCTTGGATCTATACCCTTTATCACTAAAGGGTCGCTTGGTAATTTTTCCTTCCAAGCATGATTCGCAGATTGGAAAGTCCTCATCTTTCACATCACTGAGTATTCCATCAGTTATCAATCTTTGAATCCTGCTCAAGTTAATATGACCTAGCCTAAGATACCATAAGTACTTTTGATTCATTCTAGAAGGCTCCTTTCTCTTATTTGTACTAGATGCATTAAACGACTCAAATCGTTGCATCGTGGAATAATTAGGATTCAGTATATATAAGTTGCCTATCAATGTACCAGAGCAGATATGATCACAATTCTTCTTGACAATAACAGGATTATCAAAAGAAACAAAATATCCATTCAAAACCAACTTAGAAACCGAAACAAGGTTATTTCTAAAATTTGGTACATAAAGACAATTATTCAATACCAAAACTTTATTATTAAAAGATAAATAAACATCTCTCACTGCAACCGCC
The DNA here is from genome assembly GCA_954870475.1 of Euphrasia confusa. NCBI lineage: Eukaryota > Viridiplantae > Streptophyta > Magnoliopsida > Lamiales > Orobanchaceae > Euphrasia > Euphrasia confusa. Next base: position 40,014,840 of record OX940950.1, on the reverse strand, counting down.
GCCACTTTCGTAGCGTTGCCTATGTAGATGGTGATCTCTCCCTCTTTAAGCCGTCGGGTTTCCTGGAACCCCTGCAAAGAATTGCAGACATGATCAGTGGCTCCCGTATCCACACACCAGGTGCCGGAGGATAACACCGCTAAACATGTTTCAGTGACCAAGGAAAAGTTCATACCTCCTTGTCTGAGAGGACAATTAGACTTCCAATGTTCAGACTGCTTGCAACAGAAACACTTGCCCTTGGGCTGGTTCACTCCATTCTGTGGTCCACCATTTCTGGGTCCACTGGGTTTCCGTCCTTGCCTCTTCTTCCTTTTGCCGCCCGGAGGCCTAGGAAGAGTCGACTTCAGAGCTACAAGAAATTGTGATTTTCTTAACTCACTAAAAAATTCCATTCTTTTGGAATCGTTTTTAAGTGATTCCTCAAGAGGACCGAATTTCTTGAGTATGTTAATCACCTCTTGTACAACTTCCACACTATGTCTTAACATCTTCCTGAGTTCATTTTTAATGTTTAAGTTTCGCTTCCAATCAATATAGTTCGGACCAGTGAGTTTGTTTTCTTTTAGTATCATAGACAGTGGGTTGAGTGCCATATCTATAAAAAGAGACAAATCAAACAGTCAAATTTAATTCGATATTAACTCCCTCAAGTAATATCATTAAATTTACCAATCAATCCTAAAATCCCATCAGACTAGCATGCCACGTTCATGTGGACGTATACTAATCCAAACGATTTTATAACTGGACTTTTACTTTGGTCGTACATCACTACAACAGTGACTCCGATGGGGAGGATACTATAAAGTAAGATCCAAGAGACGTGCATTCAAGAATTTTAAGGCCATAATAATCGGGCCACGTTAATTGTTTTTTATGTGATTTACGTGCCTTTATTTTGCTTATTTTTCCTATGCATGATTATCCCTCAATCGTAAAATACTAAGTAGGAGAGGGATTGGAAACAATCCCGTGGTCTCCATTATTTGTTTTGAATGTGATGTGTATTGACTTACGAGTTGGCTTTAGTGTCATCCTCCCTATCGGATAAAGTCGATACACGGATATCACTAGATCAAAATTTGAATTCATAATTCTACTTATAGAATTGAACAATTATATTTCTCAAAGTAGTGCCTAATCTGTCTTTCAAAGACTAATTTCAACTCGACTCATTCTCACCCAGGGGAGTGGAATGGAGCCAAAGCGCTTGGTAATGTCGATGACACAGATTAGAGACTTTCGAGTCATTCAATGACTAGATCGATTGTCTGATTGGCTCCCTCAATTTGTGAGAGATAGGGCTCAATTGCATGATTGATCGCTGGTTAGAAACTTCGAGTTTCACTTACGAGATATCAAGCTTTGATTAATAAAATTATGAAATTTAATAAATGAAATTCAATTAACAAAGTTGTTTGTTTAGTAAACGTCCACACTATCGTGGATTACTAAATGGAAACGGAACTTTGGGTTAATTGAGTCTCGACAGTTATAGAAAATCGTAAAGGGACCGCATGTCAACGTAAACGTCCACACTAACGTGGCTTGCGGTGGACATGTAGTTTCCGAGCGGTTAACTCTTCATCTCGTTGCTCATCTCGGTCTCGATCCACCACCGACTCGCTCGAGGGCCAAGAGACGAACTCCTCCCACTGGAGTCTCATCTCGAGCCTTGTTGAGTCGTCCGTGGGTTCGAACGAACCCCAGCCCCGCTGCTGCCCGTTACGAAACACGGGGTGTGTTCGATGGCAGCCCGTTGCCTGTTCGCCCTCCTCGACTCTCGTTCCTCCGGGCTTCTCTCGTCTCGATCCACCAAAATAGCAAGAAAAATTACAAGAATAAACTTACTAATTCCGGCATCGATCTTATATAAGGTGATCGAACCTATACACGCCCGGAAACAACAACAAAAAAAAAACCTAACGACTCAACCCGTCGTTTTATCTATTACAAACAAGCAACTTTCCAAAATAAATGATCTCGACAAGCCCGAGAGTTTAATCAAACCACACACATACAACACAAAATAACATAAATAAATTGGCCATAATAATCGGGTTCAACCTGCAAGGTAACATGCGCAAAAATACAACAAACCGATAAACCGGCTCTGATACCAATTGTGGGAAATCGACTACTCGGTACAAGTCCGTTCGACTACTCGAACATCCAGACATGCCCAGTCGACCCCCAGCGTGCCTATTTTCGTCACGGCGAAGCCCCAGACCCGAAACACGCCGAATTACAATTCCGGTATCGATTCTATACATGAAATCGACCCTATACAATTTCCGGAAAATATAGAACAATAATTATAAATCTAAATTCGGTCAACCCCCGAATTTTTACTATTACAAGCATTCATCCACACAAAATGAATCTCGACATGTCCGAGAGTTTAATAAATGAATAATCACGATAAAATAATTAACGAATTATTAAACCATGATAGCCGGAAATCCTGCAAGGTAGAACGATAATCGAATACATACATGAACACGAAACCAACGCTCTGATACCAATTGTTGGAAATCGATATCCCGGGGTTAACGGAATTGCGGAAAATTAACTCCGACCGAAATCCCATCGCCGGAATCACGCGAACCACCACACGGAGCCGGGCTCGACCCGAGCATCGCCGCGGGATGAAACCTGCGGCTAAACAGCCCCCGGCGGTGAGTCCGGCGACTCACCGCCACCACCGACCGGGGAGGGGGCCACCAGCCGCGGCGCCAGCCCGCGGCAGCCCCCAGCGATCGACCTTAGGTCGATCGCTCGCCCCGGCGTCCAGCCGGGGCTCCCCTCGGGATCGCTGCCGGCGATCAATGCCCTAGGGCTCGATCGCCACCCCTCGGCTCCAAGCCGAGGGATCGTCTTGACCTTCATCAGGGATCTCGAATCCCCGTCCCCGAAGTTCATACGTTTTCCGGATCGTGCGTTCATGTATATATCTCGATTAATTATTACATAAAATCATAGAGGGTGTTATGATTTTACCTTTGATTCGTTGTGCGGAGAAACGAAATCAATTGAAGACCTTTGAATCTTCCTACGTATTCCTTGCACCTCGTTCGAACGTCGTGTGGGCGATGATCCTCCGAACTCTATGGATCTACTTCACGAACTCTCTAGAATATCAAGTATGATAATCTTATGATGTAGGTTATGAATTGTGAAGACCATGTAGTGCTTTTATAGGCTACGTAGGGGATCTAAAGGAGGTGGAATATTGGGCTTCCAATATTAATGATTAAATTGAGCCCAAGCCCAAATCTATTAATCCCATTAATATTAATTAATTTATTGTCCACTATATAAATTAATTGAACTCCCAATATTAAACCATATTATATCAAATAATATTTCTCCGGTAGTATTATTTATTCCGTGTATTTAAGATTTAAATATCCATGAATAAAATTTATTTATTGCATAATAAATTTTTTCATCTCTTTTATCCGAGAATAGTACCATTCAACTTTAATTATTATGCGGAACAAATCCACTCATGAGGTTTACATAATAATTCCTTATGAACTCATCTCGGGGATATTATCAACCCTTACGGGATACACTTTCCCGTCAAGTATTCACGGCATGTCATATATAAAATATAGTGACACAACTTAACCGGTAATTTACCCAATAAATAAATCGGTCAATTCCTTTGGAAAATTAAAGTCACTTATATTAAATATACACACCCGCAATAATATCGGGGATTGAGAATAAAATACTCTGAGATTTAAATCGATTATCCAAGGCAATCCTAATCGATAAATCTCAAGCGATCCGCTCAATACACCAAGTGTACAAGTGTGATAAAATAATTAAGACAAATTATTTTCTCTCTCACACAACGACTATACCGATGGATTGGTACGTGTCCATCTAGGTCGTGAGCAACTGTTCGATTAAATACGAGTAACCGATAGTATGATCTTCCGTGTGACGTAGCACACCATACTAACTACAACGTATATAATCTAGTACTATATTTGCATATATTTAATTATCGAATAATTAAAAGCAAACAATTGTTTATTAATTAAATAGATTAAATGCTATGACCGGGAGTTTCCGTTACTTAAATCTAGACATTAAGTACACAACTCCAACATGTCATACATAAAATACCGTGACCCAACATTGCCGGTAATCGACCGGTTATTCTAATCGGTCAATTCATTTGGAAAATCAAAATCATTAATATTAAATGCAAACACCCGCAATAATATCAGGGATTAAGAAAAAAATACACTGAGATTTAAATCGATTATCTAAGGCAATCCTAATCGATAAATCTCAAGCGATCCGCCCAATACACCAAGTGTACAAGTATGATAAAATAATTAAGACAAATTATTTTCTCTTTCATACAACGACTATACCGATGGATTGGTCATTGTCCATCTAGGTCGTGAGCTACTGTTTGATCAATATACGAGTGACCGATAGTATGATCTTCCGTGTGACGTCGCACACCATACTAACTACAACGTATATAATCCAGGAATATAATTTGCATATATTTAATTATAAATAATTAAAAGCAAATGATCGTTTATTTATTTAAATAGATTAAATGCCATGGGCCGGGAGTTTATGTTACTAAAATCTAGACATTAAGTATACAACTCCATCAGTGAGCCACTGTTTTATAGTATACGAGTGACCGACAGTATGATCTTCCGCGTGTCTCCTCACGACATAATGTTTACAACGTATATATCTAGGACTATATCATAAAGTACATAATAGACAAAATGCAGACTGTTTGATTAATAGATAATATAACTCCATCAGCTTCTTCTTCTTCATGTTTAAATCTTAGATGGATTTAATATCGGTATTTGAAGGAGGGCCTTGGATTATAGATGGTAACCCGCTGTTCTTGCAGCGATGGAGAACTAGAATGACATTGGAGAAGGAGATGCACACGGAGGTCCCTATATGGGTCAAACTTCGTAATCTTCCGCTAGAGTATTGAAATCTTGAGGGGTTGAGTGCAGTGGTGAGTGCAATAGGGGTGTCGTTGTATCCGGACGTGTACACAACTTCCAAGGCACGGATAGACTACTCCAGGGTTTGTGTAATGAAGAAGGTGGATGAAAAATTCCGGGACAGTGTCATCATGCTCAAACCTACGGAGATGTACGGTGAATATAAATGGAGCTGTAAAATCGATATTGAGTACGAATGGCGACCACCAACTTGCACGAGGTGCAATACACTTAGCCATATCACAGCAAGTTGCCCGCGAGGGTTACCAGGGGTTACAACTCATCCAATAACTAGGTATGAGCCGAAACACAAAACTATTATTTTACCGGCCAAGGGGGGTTCTGTAGACACGAGGAAGGAGGTGGGCTGGAAAGTGGTCGGGGCGAAGAAGCACGGCAAAGGGGTAAGCGTTAATCATGCTCCGGGGAGCGGCCATTCTAATACGGACAAGAGCAAACCAGTTGTTGTTGCTACGATTAAATCGCTGGTCACTGTGACTACTACGGGAGCTAAGAGCATAAAACAACTGGGTACAAATTCTAACTCTTTTAATGCATTGAGAAATATGGAGGAAGAGGAGGACGGGATTGGAAAAATGGGTACTGGAAAAGAAAGTTCACCAAAGGACTCGGAAATTCAGGTTACGACATCTAGAGATGACGTTGATGCTGATGGAGTTATATTCTAAATGTCTAGTTTATTGACAATATGGAACTCCTTATCTGTGTTTTTCATTATCTATTAAATCAAAGTGTCGGCATTTTGTTTATCATGTACTTAAATGCAATAGTCCTAGATATATACGTTGTAGACAGTATGACGTGAGGAGACACGCGGAAGATCATACTGTCGGTTACTCGTATATTATCGAACAGAAGCTCACGACTTAGATGGACAGGGACAATCCATCGGTACGTCGTAGTGTGACTGGGTTATAGTTGGTCTTGACTATTATGTTACACTCGTACACTTGGTGTATTGAGCAGGACCACGGGAGGGCGTTCGATTTATACTAATCGAAGTAATCGAACTAGACCTCAGAAATTACGGATATACGAATTCTTAATCCCTATATAATTATAGGTGCGTGTGTCCAATTCTCGGTTCTTTAACTTGCCAGTGAGTGAGACTAATTGATTAGTCGAGATACTCGGTAAATTGGGAATCGTAATTGTACGCACGGCATGCTATAGATTATAGACAGGAAACCGTGTCCCGTTTATCGGGTTGATGATGTCCCCGAGATGAGCTCATAAAGTTTATCATGTAAACCCTGCAGGTGGATTTGTTCCACATGATAATAAGGATGAGTGGTACTAGTCTCGGATAATAAGAAACGAATTAATTTAATTATTAGTAATAAAATTAATTCGTGGACATACGATATCTTGAACACGGGGAAAGTCGTATATGTAATTTCGGCGGAATTATTATTGTTGAAATAATATTAAATTAATTTCGGGAATTCAATTATTATTATTTAGTGGAATTAATAATAATTAAAAATGTAATTAATTAAGGTTTTCTTTTTAAGGACTCCGAGTTAATTAATATTGCATTTTAGCCTTAAATTAATTTACCTAAGAGGTCCCTAGTGTAACTCTATTTAACCCCCCCCCCCCCCCCCCTTGCCCTCTCCTAGACCTACAATTCGCCGCAACATTTTATTTCACCAGAGAAAAGAATTATTTGCTTAGCGCAATAAAAACTTTTTCTCTGTTAAAATAAAGTTAACGCAATTACATTATTCTCACACTGAGAATGATCAATACGCTGGTCTTGGAAGGAGAGTGCAGACAAGGACGAACCCAGCGGATCGTTGCCCACACAACTGCTGGAGTCGGGCAGAGTCATACACTAGAAGCGTCTAAGGTCTCAACAATCGACCGCAAGGTATGAGATCGGATCTTTCTATTCCGCATTCATCGATCTCATATTTCGTTAATCATACATTGAACAAAGATCGGGTTCCGGGAGTCGTGGGTTGTATTCCTCGATTACTGGGGGTTCTAGGACCTCCGGAACGGTAGTCGGAAGAGGAAAAACGGCCCGGAAACGAGCCCAGAACAGCAGGTCGCGCTGCTGTTCGCGCTGCTGAAGGGCAAAGGGCGACCGCCGTTTTGTCGTTTTTCTGGCAGCCCGCTCCGGCTCGCGCGGTTGTCCTTCGGGGAAATGGCTGGGCGTGAATCGGGGCACGGGCTGGTTAAGTGAACGGAGTAACGGACCTGGAGGTCGACTGGGATCGTTCGGATGTTCGAGCGATCGAACGAACGCATCCCGGGTAGTCGATTTCCAACAATTGGTATCAGAGCCGGTTTTGTACGTTCTATGTATTGTTTGCGAGAATTGTTTTGCAGGTTAACCCGATTATTATGGTCATGTTTATTGTACTGTATGTTGTGGTTTGTTAAACTATCGGGGTTGTCGAGATCTTTGTTTTTGAATCGTTGCTTGAATGTAATAGTTAAAACGACGGGTTGAGTCGTTTAGGTTTTCTATTTCGTTTTTCGTTTATCCGGATGTATAGGATCGATCAACCTGTGTAGGATCGATGCCGGAAGTAGTTAGTTTTACCTTTGTAATGTTACTGCTACTTGGCGGATCGAGAGAAGATCGGAGGCCGGACGAACGAGGGTCGAGAAGTCGAAACCGCGAGCTGCTGAAGGGCAAACGGCGGTCGCCGTTTCGCTAGATTCTTGGCAGCAGCTTCACCGGGGATGATACTCCAGTGGGAGGGGTTCGTCTCTTGGCACTTAGACGAGTCGGTGGTGGATCGAGACCGAGACGAGCAACGAGACAAAGATCCGAGAAGACGTGCATCTAAGAATTTTAAAGGCCATAATAATCGGGCCACGTTAAATGCTTTTTGTGTGTTTATGTGCGTTTTATTATGCTTTAATTTTTCATATGCATGTATGTTATCCCTTTCGTAAAAACTAAGTGGGAGAGGGATTGGAAACAATCCCGCGGTCTCCATTCTCTGTTTTGATGGTGATATGTGTCACTTACGAGTTGGCTTTAGTTTCATCCACCCTATCGGATAAAGTGGACACACGGATATCACTGGATCAAAATTCGAATTCAATTCCATTTATAGAATTGAACACTTAAGTTTTTCAAAGCAATGCCTAACTGTCTTTCAAAGACTAATTTCAACTCGACTCATTCTCACCCCGGGGAGTGGAATGGAGCCAAAGCGCTTGGTTATGTCGATGACACAGATTAGAGACATTCGAGTCATTTGATGACTAGATCGATTGTGAGAGATAGGGCTCAATTGCATGATTGATCGCTGGTTAGAAACTTCGAGTTTCACTTACGAGATATCGAGCTTTGATTAACGAAATTGTGAAATTTATTAAATGGAATTCAATTAACAAAGTTGTTTGTTTAGTAAACGTCCACAATATCGTGGCTTACTAGACGGAAACGGAACTTTGGGTTAATTGAGGCTCGACAGTTATAGGAAATCGTAAAGGGACCGCATGTCAACGTAAACGTCCACACTAACGTGGCTTGCGGTGGGCGTGTAGTTTCCGAGCGGTTAACTTAGTACTGAGAAATGGTATACACTTAGGTACGCTTTACAGTATCCTCCCCATCGGAGTCACTGCTGTAATGATGTACGACCGAAGAAAAAGTCCAGTTATAAAATCGTTTGGACTAGTATACGTCCACATAAACGTGGCATGCTAGTCTAATGGGATTTTAGGATTGATTGGTAAATTTAATGATATTAATTAAGGGAGTTAATATCGAATTAAATTTGACGGTTTGATTTGTCTCTTTTATAGATATGGCACTTAACCCGCTGTCTATACTAAAAGAAAACAAGCTCACTGGTCCGGATTATAATGATTGGAAGCGAAACTTGGACATTGTCCAGACTGTTAAACCTTCTACTCCCACTAACGTCTTAATTGATGAGGACATTAAAGATGAACTCAGGAAGTGTTGGAGTTATGTACTTAATGTCTAGATTTAAGTATCGGTAAACTCCCGGTCATAGCATTTAACCTATTTAATTAATAAACAATTATTTGCATTTCATTATTATTAATTAATTATGCAAAATTATAGTCCTGGATTTCATACGTTGTAGTTAGTATGGTGTGCATGGGCACACAGAAGATCATACTATCGGTTACTCGTATTTAATCAAACAGATGCTCACGACCTAGATGGACCCGGACCAATCCATCGGTATAGTCGTTGTGTGAGAGAGAAAATAATTTATCTTAATTATTTTATCACACTTGTACACTTGGTGTATTGGGCGGATCGCTTGAGATTTATTGATTAGGATTGCCTTAGATAATCAATTTAAATCTCAGAGTATTTTATTCTTAATCCCCGATACTATTGCGGGTGTGTATATTTAATATTAGAGACTTTGATTTTCCAAAGGAATTAACCGATTTAATTATTGGGTTAATTACCGGTAAAATTGGGTCGCTATATTTTATATATGACATGCCGTGAATACTTGACGGGAAAGTGTATCCCGGAAGGGTTGATAATATCCCCGAGATGAGTTCATAAGGAATTATTGTGTAAACCTCATGAGGGGATTTGTTCCGCACAATAATTAAGGTTGAATGGTACTAGTCTCGGATACAAGAGATGAATATAATTTATTGAGCAATAAATAAATTTATTCATGGATATTTAAATCTTAAATACACGGAATAAATAATACTACCGGAGAAATATTATTTGATATAATATGGTTTAATATTGGGAGTGCAATTAATTTATATAGTGGAAAATAAATTAATTAATATTGATAAGGATTAATAAATTTGTGCTGGGCTCAATTTAATCTTCAATATTAGAAGCCCAATATTCCACCTCCTTTTGATCCCCTACGTAGCCTATAAAAGCACTACATGGTCTTCACAATTCATAACTTAACCTACGCCAATCATAAAGTCTTGAAGAGTGAAGGAGATCCATAGGAGTTCGATAGATCGTCGCCCACACGACGTTCGGACGAGGTGCAAGGAATACGTAGGAAGATCGCAAGGTCATCAACGTTTGATTTCGTTTCTCCGTACAACGAATCGAGGTACATAATCATAAACCCCCTCTATGATTATATGTTCGTTTAATCGTGATGTATACATGAACAAGACGATCCGGGAAAACGTCGAGACCGGGATACAGGGATCACGCGATCCCCGTCGGGATCGAACAAGGGGCGGCCGAACCCTAGGGTTCGACCGCCGGTACGCGGGCGAGAGGGGAAGCCCCGGCTGGACGCCGGGGTAAGCGATCGACGTGAAGTCGATCGCTGGGGGTTCAGCCGTGGGCTGGTGCCACGGCGGACGAACCCCCCCGGCCACCCTCGCCCGGTGGCGTGCGCACGGAGAGAAGCCGCGGCTGGACGCCGCGGCTGGGGGCGATCGAGCCCTTCGCTCGATTGCCGGGGGGACTGCCGCGGGCTGGTGCCGCGGCTGGTGGCTCCCCCCGCCTCCTGTGATGGCGGTGAGTCGCCGGACTCACCGCCCGGGGCTGCCAGAGCAGCCCACGCGATCGAACGCGATCGCGAGCCCCGCGGTGGGGCTCGGCTAGGGTTTCGGCCGCGGGTTCATCCCGCGGCGATGCTCGGGTCGAGCTCCGGACACCGTGGTGCTCGTATTCGTGGTTTCCGGCGATAGGGTTTCGGTCGGGTTATCGGTTCCGCATAAATTTTGATAGCCCGGGACATCGAATCCCAGCAAATGGTATCAGAGCGTTTGGTTTCGTGTTCATGTATATGTTCGATTATTGTTCTACCTTGCAGGGATTTCCAGCTATCATGGTTGGATTTAATTATTGTGTTAATTAATTATCATGATTATTCGTTTATTAAACTCTCGGACATGTCGAGATTCGTTTTGTGTGGTTGAATGTTTGTAATAGTAAAAATTCGGGGGTTGACTGAATTTAGGATTTATTATTACGTTCTTTGTTTTCCGGAAAATGTATAGGGTCGATTTCATGTATAGAATCGATACCGGAATTGTAAATTTATTTCTTGTAATTTATTTACGTTGGATCGATGCCGAGACGACCGCCGGAGAACGCGTGAGACGAAGAGGACGAAGGACCGGGGATCGATCAAACCCCTTGATCGACCCCAATCGATCGACCCAAAGGGAAGGGGGCGTTGCGCCCCTTCGGCCGTGGGCTGTCACCGGCGACGGTGGCGGCGGCGGGTGCTCCCTCCCGGTGGTCGGCCGATGATGGTGGGGTAGTGCGGGAATCCCCATCCCGTGCTACTCCTACCAAGATACTACTTTCCTAATTAATTCGGTTTTTCCTATTTTTGGGAATTCTCATGGATTAGGAAAAGAATTAATTGGAATTAATTTTATTTCCTTATTCTATTATGGAAGTCTTCTAGAGTATTCTGAGTTCTACATGGAATAGGATCCTAGAGATTTAATAGAATTGGAAAGGAATAAAAGTTAATTTAGGATTGATTTATTTCCTAATTGATTATTCCTATTTTATGGGAATTTTCATAGTAATGGAAATTAATTAATTTTGGAAAGTAGAAGAGTCCTAATTTATTTTATTTCCTTATTCTATTATAGAAGTCTTCTAGAATATTCCAAGTTTTACTTGGATAGAATATTCTAGAGATTTAATAGAATTAGATAATAAAATAAATAAATAAAAATATTAATAATATTTAATTTTATTTTTGATTTATTCGATTGACTTAATTTTCGAATTAAGTAACTTTTGGATTAATTGAAAATAAATAGACTTAAATATTGGGATTAATATTCTCGTCACATGGAGCATTCAAGAACGAAGACTGAAGACTAGAAGATGCATATGAAGATGGAATAAAGCCATGATAGTCGGGAAAATAATTTTCTAGCATTATTTTGACTATGTGATACTATGTGCTTTATTGCTTGTATGCATGCTATATGTGTTTATTTTATGCACTAGATAGCGTATCCCTTTATTGTAAAAAGCTAAGTGGGAGAGGGGATGGAAACATTCACATGGTCTCCATTGCTGTTCTCTTGGTGACTCTTATGGACTTTCGAAGTTCGTATAGACGAGTCATTGGAGGAGAATTCTTGTAATTCCTTTTACAAGAAACTTTGATCAAGTTTATCAAACAATGCCTAATTTGTCTTTCTGAAACTGACTTCAAGTCGACTCATTCTCACCCCGGGGAGTGGAATGGAGCCAAAGCCACTTGGTTATGTGGATGACACAAATTAGAGACCTTCGTACCATTCTTTGATAGATGGATCGATTGTCTGCTCGGCTCCCTTATTTATGAGAGATAGGGTCGTTCGCATGGTGAATCACTGGTTAGAAACTTCGAGTTTCACTTATGATTCTCCGAGTCTTGATTTGCAAAAATCGAATGGTTCTTGTAATTGGGAGTCAATTATAAAAGTCTCTTGCTGTAGTAAACGTCCACACCACGTGGCTTGCTATACTAACGGACTTTGGATTAATTGATGTAGACAGTTATAAGTAATTGTGAAGAGTTGTGAAATTATCGTAAACGTCCACACCACGTGGCTTGCGGTGATGTAGCAATTCCAAATGATGTACTTTGGTGCTGAGTAATGGTTTACACTTAGATACGCGTTATAGTATTCTTCCCCACGAAGTTACGCTATAATCGATGTATGACCAAAGAAAATCTAATTGCTAAATCATTTAGGTGGGTAAACGTCCACACCACGTGGCTTGCCCTACCTGATGGGATTTTAGATGTAATTAGTAATTTAATGATATTATTTGAGGGAGATAATATCGGACATTAAATTAATTGTTTGTTTATATGTGCTTATAGGTTTAGAGAGTAGCTATGAATCCACTTTCTGTGATACTCAAGGAACATAAACTCACTGGTCCCAATTACATTGATTGGAAGAGAAATTTAGACATTGTCCTGACTTCTGAGGAGTACAAGTTTGTACTCCATGAAGTGTGCCCTGCTGAGCCCACGACTGCCTCGACTGATGAGGAAAAAGGAACATATCGGAAGTGGAAAAAGGCTGATGAAATGCTTAGGTGTTATATTTTGGCTTCCATGTCAAATGTACTCCAAACCCAACATGAGCCGATGGACACTGCCTATGATATGATGTTCAACCTCAAGGAGATGTTTGGGGAGCAAGATCGTGCGGCTAGGCAAGAAGCTATGAGAGTCCTCATGTCGACTACTCAGTCTGAAGGAACGCCCGTTGGGGAGCACGTTCTTAAGATGATGAGTTTGTTGAATGAACTTGAGGTCCTAGGAGCTTCTATTGATGCTGAGACGCAAGTCGACATCATACTCCAGTCTCTGGCCCCTAGTTTTGAGCAGTTTTGTATGAGCTATAATATGGGTAAACTATCGTATACTCTTGCGCAACTCCTGACTGAACTAAAGGCGGCAGAGGGGATCTACAAGAAGGGCAAGTCTCAAGCCGCTTGTAACTACCAAGTCCAAAAGCTTGAAAGCTGTTGGAGGTAGGGTTAAGAAAAGGAAGCAAGCATGGAAACCCAGTGGTTCCAAGAGGAATGGACCACGAGTGGGGGCTAGTAAGCCAAAGGGCAAGTGCTTCCGATGCAACAAGTCTGGACACTGGAAGTCTGAATGTCGTCTCAGAGGTACGAATTTTTCTTTAGTCGTAAAAACATAGTCAGCGGTATTATCTACCAGAATTCTGGTGTGTAGATATGGAACCACTGACGGTATGTGCATTGTTTTAAATGCAGGGGTTCCAGAAAACCCGGCGACTTAGAAAAGAAGAGTTCTAGTCTACATGGGCGAAGCTGTTGGGGTAGCAGCGGTTGCAGTGGAAGACATTTATCTGTTTTCAGTAGTTTTAGGATTTCATTTCAAGTTATTGCTTTATGTACCCCTTAATTTCGAAAAGAACTTTTGTTCTGGTTTTTCTTTATTAATGAATGGATATTTATTTCTTTAATCATTCAGTGATTTAGATAAGAAATAATGGTGTTATCTATTCTGGTACATTTTAGATAGCAATATATGAATGATGAATCCTTAGTCTACCACGATGCAACAAACCGTTATGTATAACTTGTTTTACTTATTAGATGTATTTCTTTATCATTATGCTTGTGAATTCTTGAATTCGGACAAGCATTAAGAATGATTTATGATTAATGCAGTAACATGTGTAATTAGAAAGGTACGAGTCATTCTTTCAAAGAATACTCAAAGATGGATTAGAATACTTGATGTGCCATAAAAGCAAAGTGTTTTTCAGTAGACACAAAGCCATTATGGGGAACCTTCAAAGTTTATCCATTGGAAGCCTGCGGCTTGTTCGCGGAGACTATCACCTATCTAAACAACACATAGCATAAATCAAAGATTGAGATTAAGTCTCAAAAGACTGCACTATACACTGGAGTGTAGACATGGTGTGTCAAGGATAAGAAATGGAATTATAAATAGTAAAAGGACAAGTTTGTTCGGAACTACCTATGTTCTATGGATATTTCTGGATACAACGGAAAATACAATGTGGTTGTAGAATATCCTAGGAGAACAAGTAATTGTATGTTCAATAGTACTATGAACCAGAGGGGTGTTCTCACCCGGTTCTTAGAGGGAGACTATTAGATGAACTACAATGCCCTAACTGACAAGGTACTTAAAATGAGGAAAAGGAAAGACTGAGAACCAGCCTAACCGAGTGGTAGTACACCACTAACCGCACCTAAATGTTATTACTGTTATACACCAGAACGCCATTGCAGTGGGAGGTTGTTAAGCAACCGGAGATGTTCATAAGACTGGAGGAGTTTTGAACTCTGGATCTAGTAGACATGAAATCGATCCCTGGTTCTGCATAGGAGGCAGTACTAATCTAAATGTGCCTACTTGGATAACAATAACTATTATTGTTAAGAGGCAAGATCATTTAGAAGTACAAGCTTAGTGAATCCATTTATGGATTGTCACAAAGCTGTAAATTGTTGAACTTGCGAACTGATGAGATAGTCCATGAGATGGATTCATCAAAGTGCATAAGACAAAGAAAGGTGTGTTAGAGACGTAATGGAAACAAGGTGGTGTTTCTCGGAATTTTATGTAGATAACACTTCATCGTTGGCAACAACGTAAAAGTGTTGTCAGACATAAAATAAAGGTTGTCTAAATGAATCGAGATATAAGATTAAGAGTAAGTTAGACCATGTTCTTAGAATCCTTCGATCTCTAGATAAGAACATTTGTACTTCTCTTAAGATATCTTATGCGATTATGGTTTGTTTTAAACATGCATAATTCTGAGAAAGGTTATTGCCTTTCGGGAACAGAATGCATCTATCTAAAGGTATGTGTTTTGAACACATAAAGGAGATAGATATAGACAAAGCAGTTTCCTACACTTCGAATGTGGAGAGCTTTGTAAATGCAGTGTTGTAAAACAAGAACCTGATATCAACTATGCGGTTAGCATAGTGGGAGGATATCAAAGTAATCTGGATAAGGGATGTTCGAATGCTGTAAGAGTACTTTCATAGTACTGGCTTACGGAGCAAGACGAAATCTTCTTGGATTACAGTTTCTCAAATCCAAAATCAGAGAAAGACCAGTGTAAGTCGATATCAGGCTATGTGTTCACTTTTTTTTTAAAAAGAGGTGGAACCTAAAGATGGATAAGCAGGATGCTTCTCGGACTCTCTCATAACCGAATAGCAGCCTCAGAGGCAGCGGAAGTTTTTGGTTAGGTTCCGGGATGACCTCTGAACTTGGATATGATTCTTGGTTCACCAAAGGCTATGTATATAGCGGTGCATGGTAAACTGGAAGAAGTCATAAGTTCAAAAGGTGATGATAACACATAGAGCAAGTACAGCCTGATTCGAGTCATCGTCTAGAGAGACGACGCAGTAGTCACCAAGATAACTTCAGAGCGGCAACCTAGATTGCTCATTCACATAATAATTCTGGGAAGTATAACTTAAGCACGTGATGAGTATGGGAGTCGGGAGTTTGGAGGAAATGACTAGACCTTAGTACAAGTAGGAGATTGTTGGAGTTATTTACTTAATGTCTAGATTTAAGTATCGGTAAACTCCCGGTCATAGCATTTAACCTATTTAATTAATAAACAATTATTTGCATTTAATTATTATTAATTAATTATGCAAAATTATAGTCCTGGATTTCATACGTTGTAGTTAGTATGGTGTGCATGGGCACACAGAAGATCATACTATCGGTTACTCGTATTTAATCAAACAGATGCTCACGACCTAGATGGACCCGGACCAATCCATCGGTATAGTCGTTGTGTGAGAGAGAAAATAATTTATCTTAATTATTTTATCACACTTGTACACCTGGTGTATTGGGCGGATCGCTTGAGATTTATTGATTAGGATTGCCTTAGATAATAAATTTAAATCTCAGAGTATTTTATTCTTAATCCCCGATACTATTGCGGGTGTGTATATTTAATATTAGAGACTTTGATTTTCCAAAGGAATTAACCGATTTAATTATTGGGTTAATTACCGGTAAAATTGGGTCGCTATATTTTATATATGACATGCCGTGAATACTTGACGGGAAAGTGTATCCCGAAAGGGTTGATAATATCCCAGAGATGAGTTCATAAGGAATTATTGTGTAAACCTCATGAGTGGATTTGTTCCGCACAATAATTAAGGTTGAATGGTACTAGTCTCGGATACAAGAGATGAATATAATTTATTGAGCAATAAATAAATTTATTCATGGATATTTAAATCTTAAATACACGTAATAAATAATACTACCGGAGAAATATTATTTGATATAATATGCTTTAATATTGGGAGTGCAATTAATTTATATAGTGGAAAATAAATTAATTAATATTGATAAGGATTAATAGATTTGTGCTGGGCTCAATTTAATCTTCAATATTAGAAGCCCAATATTCCACCTCCTTTTGATCCCCTACGTAGCCTATAAAAGCACTACATGGTCTTCACAATTCATAACTTAACCTACGCCAATCATAAAGTCTTGAAGAGTGAAGGAGATCCATAGGAGTTCCATAGATCGTCGCCCACACGACGTTCGGACGAGGTGCAAGGAATACGTAGGAAGATCGCAAGGTCATCAACGTTTGATTTCGTTTCTCCGTACAACGAATCGAGGTACATAATCATAAACCCCCTCTATGATTATATGTTCGTTTAATCGTGATGTATACATGAACAAGACGATCCGGGAAAACGTCGAGACCGAGATACAGGGATCACGCGATCCCCGTCGGGATCGAACAAGGGGCGGCCGAACCCTAGGGTTCGACCTCCGGTACGCGGGCGAGAGGGGAAGCCCCGGCTGGACGCCGGGGCAAGCGATCGACGTGAAGTCGATCGCTGGGGGTTCAGCCGTGGGCTGGTGCCACGGCGGACGAACCCCCCCGGCCACCCTCGCCCGGTGGCGTGCGCACGGAGAGAAGCCGCGGCTGGACGCCGCGGCTGGGGGCGATCGAGCCCTTCGCTCGATCGCCGGGGGGACTGCCGCGGGCTGGTGGCTCCCCCCGCCTCCTGTGATGGCGGTGAGTCGCCGGACTCACCGCCCGGGGCTGCCGGAGCAGCCCACGCGATCGCGAGCCCCGCGGTGGGGCTCGGCTAGGGTTTCGGCCGCGGGTTCATCCCGCGGCGATGCTCGGGTCGAGCTCCGGACAACGTGGTGCTCGTGTTCGTGGTTTCCGGCGATAGGGTTTTGGTCGGGTTATCGGTTCCGCATAAATTTTGATAGCCCGGGACATCGAATCCCAGCAGGAAGATGTTAAGACATAGTGTGGAAGCTGGACAAGAGGTGATTAACTTACTCAAGAAATTCGGTCCTCTTAAGGAATTACTTAAAAATGATTCCAAAAGAATGGAATTTGTGAGTGAGTTAAGAAAATCACAAGTACTTGTGGCTGTGAAGTTGGATCTTCCTAGGCCTTCGGGCGGCAAAAGGAAGAAGAGGCAACAACTGAAACCCAGTGGACCCAGAAATGGTGGACCACAGATTGGAGTGAACCAGCCTAAGGGCAAGTGTTTCCGTTGCAAGCAATCTGGACATTGGAAGTCTAATTGTCCTCTCAGACAAGGAGGTATGAACTTTTCCTTAGTCACTGAAACATGTTTAGCGGTGTTATCCACCGGTACCTGGTGTGTGGATACGGGAGCCACTGATCATGTCTGCAATTCTTTGCAGGGGTTCCAGGAAACCCGGCGGCTTAGAGAGGGAGAGATCACCATCTACATGGGCAACGCTACGAAAGTGGCGGCGGTTGCAGTGGGAGATGTTCATTTATCTTTTAATAATAAAGTTTTAGTATTGAATAATTTTCTTTATGTACCGAACTTTAGAAAGAACCTTGTTTCGGTTTCTAAGTTTGTTTTGAATGGATATTCAGTTTCTTTTGATAGTTCTGTTATTGTAAAAAAGAATGGTGATTATATCTGTTCTGGTACATTGATAGGCAACTTATATATACTGAATCCTAATTATTCCACGATGCAACGAGTAGAGTCTTTTAACACATCTAGTACCAATAAGAGAAAGGAGCCTTCTAGGATGAATCAAAAGTACTTATGGCATCTTAGGCTAGGTCATATTAACTTGGGCAGGATTCAAAGGTTGATAACTGATGGAATACTCAGTGGTGTGAAAGATGAGGACTTTCTAACCTGCGAATCATGCCTGGAAGGAAAAATGACCAAGCGACCCTTTAGTGACAAAGGGTATAGATCCAAGGAAGTACTAGAATTGATTCACTCTGATTTGTGTGGGCCTTTATCTGTCCAAGCGAGAGTAGGTTATGAATATTTCGTAACCTTTGTTGGAATTCGATCACCCGGAGTTGCCGGAATTGCGGAACATGACAACTCCGATAAAAAACCCTTCGCCGGAGATCACGCGAACACCACCGCACGCGCCGGAGCACGACCGAGGACGCGACGCACCCGAAGGCACGCCGCTGCCCCAGCCGAGCCCCCGCGAGCGGGGCTCCATGCGACTACCGATCGCATCGATCGATCGATTGGGGTGGGGCTGCCCAGCAGCCCCCGCGGCGAGTCCGGCGACTCGCCGCCGCCTGGGAGGTCCCCACCGTCGAGGTGGGGTGGGGTGCGGCACCAGCCCGCGCCCCCAGCGATCGATCGTAAGATCGATCGCATGCCCGCGGCCCAGCCGCGGGTCTCTCCTCCGCGCGCCCTCGAAACCCTAGTCGGGTCGATCCCACGCGGTCCGGTGGTTTCACCACCACCGCGTGATCGTCCGTCTACTCCGGGGTTCGATCCTTGGATCTTGTTTTTCGATAATTGATTTCAATAAGAATTAAATAGCGGAAATATTTAATTCACCTTTCGATTCGTTGTGCGGAGAAACGAGATCTTATGATGACCTTGAGATCTTCCCACGTATTCCTTGCACTAGCCCGGACGTCGTGTGGGCGACGATCTACCGAACTCCATGGATCTCCCTCTCTACTTTCTCTCTCTAGAATTGTGTTCTTCAAGTTATGAGAATAGAGAAGACCATGTAGTGCTTTTATAGGCTACGTAGGGGATCTTAAGGAGGTGGAATATTGGGCTTCCAATATTAATGATTAAATTGAGCCCAAGCCCAAATCTATTAATCCATTAATATTAATTAATTCTATTTTCCACTATATAAAATTAATTGCACTCCCAATATTAAATTATATTATATCAAATAATATTTCTCCGTAGTATTATTTATTCCGTGCATTTAAGATATAAATATCCATGAATAAAATTAATTTATTGCTAATTAATTTATTCATCTCTTATATCCGAGACTAGTACCATTCATCCTTAATTATTATGCGAAACAAATCCACCTGCAGGGTTTACATAATAATTCCTTATGAACTCATCTCGGGGATATTATCAACCCTTACGGGATACACTTTCCCGTCAAGTATTCACGGCATGTCATATATAAAATATAGTGACCCAACTTAACCGGTAATTGACCCAGTAATTAAACCGGTCAATTCCTTTGGAAAATCAAAGTCACTTATATTAAATATACACACCCGCAATAGTATCGGGGATTAAGAATAAAATACACTGAGACTTAAATCGATTATCGCCGGCAATCCTAATCGATAAATCTCAAGCGATCCGCCCAATACACCAAGTGTACAAGTGTGATAAAATAATCAAGACACATTATTTTCTCTCTCACACAACGACTATACCGATGGATTGGTCCGTGTCCATCTAGGTCGTGAGCAACTGTTCGATTATATACGAGTAACCGATAGTATGATCTTCCGTGTGACGGCGCACACCATACTAACTACAACGTATATAATCTAGGACTATAATTTGCATATATTTAATTATAAATAATTAAACGCAAGTAATTGTTTATTTAATTAAATAAATTAATGGCAATGGATCGGGAGTTTCCGTTACTTAAATCTAGACATTAAGTACACAACTCCAACAACCTTCACTGATGATTACTCAAGGTATGGTTTTATATACCTGATGCGCCGCAAGAGCGAGTGCTTTGACAAGTTCAAGGAGTACAAAGCTCTTGTGGAGAACCTTCATGGTAAAACCATAAAGACTCTACGATCTGATCGTGGAGGAGAGTACCTCTCGGGAGAGTTTAAGGCGTACTTATTAGAGAATGGGATTGACTCCCAGATGACTGCACCATACACGCCCCAGCAGAATGGTGTAGCAGAAAGAAGGAATATGACTCTTATGGAAATGGTAAGATCTATGATGAGTTACTCAGACCTACCAGTTTCGTTCTGGGGATATGCCTTGGTAACAGCGGCGTATATCCTGAACTTAGTTCCTTCTAAATCAGTCCCTAAGACACCCTCGGAATTGTGGACCGGGCGTAAGCCAAACTTGAAACACATTCGGATCTGGGGTTGTCCAGCACATGTGCTGAAGCATGGGGCTGATAAATTGGAATCTCGTTCAGATATTCGGTTGTTTATAGGATATCCTAGAGGAACGAAAGGTGGTCTATTTTATAGTCCTAAGGACCAGAAGATCGTTGTTAGCACCAACGCTCGGTTCTTAGAAGAGGATTATATAATGGACCACAAGCCCAAGAGTGAGATAATACTAAACGAACTGAGAGGGGACGATCAAGGCTTAGATCCAACCCAACCGGGTGATACGCCACCACAGTCTGCACCTGTAGTTACTGAGGTTACACCGGAGCGTCGTCGTAGTGGGAGGGTTGTTCGACAACCCGACAGGTTCATGTTTATAGGTGAGTCTTCGGACTTGTTACCTGGAGAACATGAAGCCGATCCCTGGACCTACGACGAGGCGCTTAAAGATCAAGATGCTCAGTCTTGGCAAAAGGCGATGAAATCTGAGATTGAATCAATGGATTCAAATCAGGTCTGGAATCTTGTAGCACCGCCCAAAGGTGTAAAACCCATTGGTTGCAAGTGGGTGTACAAGAGAAAAAGAGGGTCTGACGGGAAGGTGGAAACCTTCAAGGCTAGGCTTGTTGCGAAAGGGTATACTCAGAAAGAAGGGATCGATTATGAGGAAACTTTTTCGCCGGTAGCTATGCTGAAGTCGATCCAGATTCTTTTGTCTATAGCATCTTATATGGATTATGAGGTGTGGCAAATGGACGTCAAGACAGCATTCTTGAATGGGAATCTTGACGAGACCATTTACATGAGACAGCCAGAAGGTTTCATCAAGAAAGGCCAAGAGCATCTAGTGTGTAAGCTAAACCGATCCATTTATGGATTGAAGCAAGCTTCTAGATCTTGGAACATGCGATTTTATGAGGTTATCCAGTCTTATGGATTCATTCAAAGCATGGACGAGTCGTGTGTATACCGGAGAAGTAACGGAAACAGTGTGGCGTTTCTCGTGCTTTATGTAGACGACATCCTTCTAATTGGCAACAATGTGAAGATGTTGTCGGACATAAAGGGATGGTTGTCCAAGCAATTCGATATGAAAGACTTAGGACAAGTTGGGCATGTTCTTGGGATCAAGGTTATAAGGGATCGCCGGAAAAGAACATTAAGCTTGTCCCAAGCCTCATATATTGATACGATTCTGGCTCGTTTCAACATGCAGAATTCCAAGAGAGGTGCTCAACCTTTCTGCCATGGAATTCATCTATCTAAAGATATGTGTCCTAAAACACAAAAGGAGATAGATTACATGAAGAAGGTTCCTTATGCTTCGGCAGTAGGAAGTCTAATGTATGCCATGTTGTGCACGAGACCTGATATCTGCTATGCCGTTGGCATGGTAGCTAGATATCAGAGTAACCCTGGGCAGGGTCACTGGACTGCTGTAAAGAACATACTTAAGTACCTGCGAAGGACTAGGAATTATGTTCTGAGTTACAAAGCGTCCGAGTTGATTCCTATTGGTTACACAGACTCGGATTTCCAATCTGATAAGGATCTGCGAAAGTCTACATCAGGCTATGTGTTCACATTGGGAGGTGGAGCAGTCTCATGGAAGAGTGTTAAGCAGAAATGCATTTCGGACTCTACCATGGAAGCCGAATATGTAGCAGCCTCTGAGGCAGCTAAAGAATCGGTGTGGCTCCGGAACTTCCTTATGGACTTGGATGTGGTTCCTAAAATGCCTAGAGCTATCACAATTTATTGTGACAATAGCGGTGCAGTGGCTAATGCGAAGGAACCACGAGCCCACAATGCGAGTAAACACATAGATCGCAAGTACCACCTTATTAGAGACATCGTCAAGAGAGGCGATGCAGTTGTCACCAAGATTGCATCAGCGGATAACCTCGCTGACCCCTTTACGAAGGCACTTCCAGCGGAAGCGTTCAAGAGACACGTGAAGGGGAAGGGTATCGGATGTATGGTAGAGGGCAACTAGACTTTTAGTATAAGTGGGAGATTGATGGAGTTATATTCTAAATGTCTAGTTTATTGACAATATGGAACTCCTTATCTGTGTTTTTCATTATCTATTAAATCAAAGTGTCGGCATTTTGTTTATCATGTACTTAAATGCAATAGTCCTAGATATATACGTTGTAGACAGTATGGCATGAGGAGACACGCGGAAGATTATACTGTCGGTTACTCGTATATTATCGAACAGAAGCTCACGACTTAGATGGACAGGGACAATCCATCGGTACGTCGTAGTGTGACTGGGTTATAGTTGGTCTTGACTATTATGTTACACTCGTACACTTGGTGTATTGAGCAGGACCACGGGAGGGCGTTCGATTTATACTAATCGAAGTAATCGAACTAGACCTCAGAAATTACGGATATACGAATTCTTAATCCCTATATAATTATAGGTGCTTGTGTCCAATTCTCGGTTCTTTAACTTGCCAGTAGAGAGACTAATTGATTAGTCGAGATACTCGGTAAATTGGGAATCGTAATTGTACGCACGGCATGCTATAGATTATAGACAGGAAACCGTGTCCCGTTTATCGGGTTGATGATGTCCCCGAGATGAGCTCATAAAGTTTATCATGTAAACCCTGCAGGTGGATTTGTTCCACATGATAATAAGGATGAGTGGTACTAGTCTCGGATAATAAGAAACGAATTAATTTAATTATTAGTAATAAAATTAATTCGTGGACATACGATATCTTAAACACGGGGAAAGTCGTATATGTAATTTCGGCGGAATTATTATTGTTGAAATAATATTAAATTAATTTCGGGAATTCAATTATTATTATTTAGTGGAATTAATAATAATTAAAAATGTAATTAATTAAGGTTTTCTTTTTAAGGACTCCGAGTTAATTAATATTGCATTTTAGCCTTAAATTAATTTACCTAAGAGGTCCCTAGTGTAACTCTATTTAAACCCCCCCCCCCCCCCCCCCCCCTTGCCCTCTCCTAGATCTACAATTCGCCGGAACATTTTATTTCAGCAGAGAAAAGAATTATTTGCTTAGCGCAATAAAAACTTTTTCTCTGTTAAAATAAAGTTAACGCAATTACATTATTCTCACACTGAGAATAATCAATACGCTGGTCTTGGAAGGAGAGTGCAGACAAGGACGAACCCAGCGGATCGTTGCCCACACAACGGCTGGAGTCGGGCAGAGTCATACACTAGAAGCGTCTAAGGTCTCAACAATCGACCGCAAGGTATGAGATCGGATCTTTCTATTCCGCATTCATCGATCTCTTATTTCGTTAATCATACATTGAACAAAGATCGGGTTCCGGGAGTCGTGGGTTGTATTCCTTGATTACTGGGGGTTCTAGGACCTCCGGAACGGTAGTCGGAAGAGGAAAAACGGCCCGGAAACGAGCCCGGAACAGCAGGTCGCGCTGCTGTTCGCGCTGCTGAAGGGCAAACGGCGACCGTCGTTCCTAAACGGCGACCGCCGTTTCGTCGTTTTTCTGGCAGCCCGCTCCGGCTCGCGCGGTTTTCCTTCGGGGAAATGGCTGGGCGTGAATCGGGGCACGGGCTGGGTAAGTGAACGGAGTAACGGACCTGGAGGTCGACTGGGATCGTTCGGATGTTCGAGCGATCGAACGAACGCATCCCGGGTAGTCGATTTCCAACAGATGCTTCGACAGTGATCAGAGGCTTCATTGGGTTCGGGTGTTTGAATAAGAGGTCTAGATCGACTATTGATGATCCGGGAGATGCGGTAGTTCAAGTACACCGAGTAATGCTACTGTTTAATAGATTTTCACTATGTTCTTGGTTTGTTAGCTATATGTTGTTGTTTGGTAGTGTGATAAACTAAACTCTTAGTTTTTGTGGGGCGGTGGGTTCTTACCTACGCGCATTGGCATTGTTGTACGTTACATTTTTTATTTTATAATATTGACATGTACAAAAAAAAATGTCAAATATAATAATTATTTATTTTTTTCACAAAATTAAAAAAAATAAACATATTAAATTAAAGAATTAACATATTAAAATATTGTTTATTCATATTTAATCTTAAAACATACATATATATATATATATATATATATATATATATATATATATTAGAATTGATAGTACTCATCAATTACCAAATTTAAAAAAAAAACCGGGTAGTAAAATTGTATGATTTTTTATGTGTGTAATAGAATTAAAAGATAATTTTTTTTCTTCTCATTATATTATAAGAGTAAAAATTAAATATAGTTTTTAAATTGAACATGTAAAAAAATATCAAAATTTAGTTACGCTTCAAACCTTATATTAAGAAATACTTTTTTTAATTAAATTAGAGATAATAAAATACTTTTTTTAAATTAAATTAGAGATAATTTATATATTTATTTTTGTAAAAATAATTTTATGTATCCACATATAATTACTAAAGATGTAGTTTTTTTTAACAGATCTAGAAATATATTATCAAAATTTAAGAATAAACTACAAAAATCACTTTAATGTTTTGTTAAATTACAAACAAAAAAATTCATAATTACGTAGTAATAACAATGTTCTAAAAATCGGGCCTAGGCGCTATGCGGAGGTAAACCGCCCCGATTTTCCATCTTAGGCGGCTAGGCGGGTTCAGGCGGATTTAGGCGGCCTAGGCGGGGATTAATCGGACCTAGGCGGTTTTCAATAAAAAAAATTAAAAAAAATGTTTTTTTCGTCTCGTTGCGAATTTAATGTTTTTATTGGCTACAAAAGTTTAAAAAATGATATTTTCTTATGTTAGAGAGCTTAAAATATAATATTTGATATGATTTGTGAAATATGATTGAAAATTTGTGTAATATTTTACCTTTATTGAATATATAAACAAATATCATATAACTAATTATTATAATTAAAGTAAAAAAATTGTTATTTTTTCAAAAAATATATATAAAAATTATTTTTGAAATATAATATTAATTAATAAAATATAAAAATGTAAAACGATTAATCCCCGCCTAGTCCCCGATTAATCCCTCTAGGCTCTAGGCCCCTAGTCACCGCCCGCCTACCGCCTAGCGCCTTTTAGAACCTTGAGTAATAATACAATCCAAATTATATTTATTTTATTTAACAAAAGTTTTTTGTACAATAAATTTAATATGTGAATTGAATTGAAAAAATTATAATTTTATTCTTAATTTGTTAAATTTTTAGAAAAAATTTGTAATGAAGTAATTTTTAATACAGTTCTTTTTAATTAATTATTAAATTAGTTTTATTGAGACAATTTTTAAATTTACTAATTGTTTGATGTAATTTATTTAATTAATTATTTACTTAACACGGTTTAAACTTTTTAAAGTAATTAATCTTTAATTTAATTAATTCTTTAATTCCTCTAAATGATTTATTTAATTAATATATTAATTAATTCTTACTTATTATGATAAATTTTATTAATTTTAGAAAAATATTCTGTAGCCTTTTCCTATCAAATTTAGGTGTACCATTCCTTATACACCTAACCTACGAGTATTATATAAATTGCCCAGATATACTACACCAAAGAATAAACCTTACACGGCTACACCAAAATACAATTGGAAAACCATGGCAGCTTATGCATCATTGATTTCTCTGATGCGAGTTGTTCGCGATACTTAAGCTCTTTATATTTATCTTCAGTTTATGTTTATGTTTATCTCATCTCCTTTTGTTCGCGATACTTAAGCTCTTTATATTTATCTTCAGTTTATGTTTATGTTTATCTCATCTCCTTTTTTCACGGCTGATGTACTATATATATTCTACTGTTAATGAAAACATTTTCTCAGGCGTAGTATTATTATTTCATAACATGGTATCAGCCTAATCCTTGGCTTTGAAACCCTATTTTTTTTTCTCTTATTCTCCCCGCGAGCCATATCATGGCCGCCACCTCCGCCGATACGCCGACTCTTCCTCTCTCAACCATGATTCACATGGTGAATATCAAGCTTACATCATCCAACTACCTCCTTTGGCACGCTCAGATCGAACCGCTGCTCACAAGTCAAAAGTTCATGCCGCTTCTGTTGGAAATCGACTACCCAGGACGAGTCCGTTCGACTACTCGAACATCCGGACACGCCCAGTCGACCTCCAGCATCATTACTTCCATCACGACGAAGCCCCAGACCCGAAACACGCCCAGCCATCATGCCCGAAGCACAACCGCGCATTTCCTAGGGCTTCTGCCCTGTCTGTCGCCCGACAGTTCAAGGCTGTCCCCCGACAGGGCAGTGTCGGCCGACAAGAATAGCTGTCGGCCGACAGCGTCGCGATTCCAGAATCGCGATGCTACTGTTCAGGCTGTTTCGGCGCGATTTTCTCGATCCGACTGCTGTTCCGGCGATCGGAGAACGCCCAGCAGTCCGAGACCATCGAATCCAAGCCATCGAACACGAGCGGTGGTTCGTTGTATGATTACGTACGAGATCAAATCGAAACGATGCGGAATAAGGGTTTCGATTTCATACCTTTGTCGCGTGATTCGGAGAAGCCGAATTGTTGAGACCACGAAGCCTTCCGGTGTATGTCTCTATCCCCGACGTTCAGCCGTTGAGTGGGCAACGATCCGCTGAACCTTCCTCTTCTCCTTTCTCTCTTGAACCCACCGTAGGAATAATATCCTCTGTCTCAGAAATATATTTGCGCAAACAAAATTTAAGCAGAGGAAAATTAATTGCGCAAGCTTTTTATTTTCTCTGCAGAATTAATTATAGCGTTAGGTTTTGATCTTCTGTCTCAAGAAATATAATTGTGCTAGCAATTAATTTCTCCAGAAAATAATAACACGCTAATCTATTTATTTTTACAGAAAAATAATTGCGCAAACAATTTATTTTTCTCCGCAAAAATAAAATAGCGGCGTTTCTTAGGTTTAGAGAAATAGAGGGTGAGGTATTTGTAGAGCTACACCAGGGACCTTATGGAAATTAATTATTAGGCTAAATTGCAATTTAATTAACTCGGCGTCCTAAAAGACAAACCTTAATTAAATTCCACAATTTTAATTATAATTAATTCCACTATAAAATTATAATTGAATTCCCAATAATTAATTTATATTATTTCAACAATAATAATTACGCCGAATTACATATACGACTTTCCCTGTGTTTAAGATATCGTATGTCCACGAATTAACTTTAATTATTAATAATTAAATTAACTCGTTTCTTGTTATCCGAGATTAGTACCACTCATCCTTATTATCATGTGGAACGAATCCACCTGCAGGGTTTACATGATAAACTTTATGAGCTCATCTCGGGGACATCATCAACCCAATAAATAGGACACGGTTTCCTGTCTATAATCTATAGCATGCCGTGTGTACAATTCCGATTCCCAATTTACCGAGAATATTGACTAATCAATTAGTCTCACTCACTAGTAAGTCAAAGAACCGAGAATTGGACACACGCACCTATAATTATATAGGGATTAGTAATTCGTATATATGTAATATCTGAGGTCTAGTTCGATTACTGCGATTAGTATAAATCGAACGCCCTCCCGTGGTCCTTCTCAATACACCAAGTGTACGAGTGTAACATGATAGTCAAGACCGACTATCTACCAGTCACACTACGACGTACCGATGGATTGTCCCTGTCCATCTAAGTCGTGAGCTACTGTTCGATAGTATACGAGTAACCGACAGTATGATCTTCCGCGTGTCTCCTCACGCCATACTGTCTACAACGTATACATCAAGGACTATTGCATTAAATGCAATCATGCTTGAATCATATCTCGAATTAAGGTATAGATAAGGAGTTCCGTATTTGCACTAAACTAGACATTTAGAATACAACTCCATCAATCTCCCACTTATACTAAAAGTCTAGTCGCCCTCTCCCAAACATCAGATTCCCATAACCTCATCACGCCTACCCAACGCTTTCGCTGGAAGTGCCTCTGTGAACGAGTTTTACCAGGCAATCCTCTCGATGCTATCTAGGTGACAACTGCATCGTCTTACTAGACGATCTCTCGAATCAGGTGGTACTTGCGCTCTACGTGTTATCTCCCACTGTGGACTCGTGGCATTTCAAGTTTTCCAATACCTCTATTCAAAATAGCTTTGGGTAAACTAGAAACCACATCTAAGTCCTTTAGGAAGTTCTGGAGCCACACTGACCTTTTAACTGCCTCAGAGGCCGTTATCCTTTCAGTTTCCATGCTAGAGTCCGTAATGCATCACTGCTTTACATTCTTCCATGTGACTGCTCCACTTCACAGTGAGAACACATAGCCTGACTTCGACTTTCGACTTTCCCTGTTTGATTTGGAAATCCAATTCTATGTAATCCAAAGGAAACAACTTGATTGCTTTGTAACTCAGAACATAATTCCTGGTCCTCTACAGGAACCTAAACATGTTCTTTACATCAGTCGAGTGATCCTTTCCAGGATTACTATGATATCTCACCACCATGCCCACGGCATAGTAGATATCAGTCTCGTGCATAGCATTACATACATTAAGCTTTCCACCATTAAGGTGCAGGGAACTGCTTACTCTTCATCTATCTCCTTTATTGTGTCGGACACAAAACTTTAGATAGGCAAATTCCACATCTAAAAGGTGAAGACCTTTCTTGGAATTCTGTATGCTGCAACGAGTAAGAATTGTATTTATGTATGAGGCTCGAGATAAGTTCTATGTTCTTTTCTGGCGATCATTTATTACTTTGATCCCAAGAACATTCCCGACTTCTCCTAAGTCTCTTACATTGAATTACTCGGACAACCATCCCTTTATGTCCGATAACATCTTTCATATTGTTGCCAAATTATAAAGATGTCATCTACACAAAGAATGAGAAAACACCACATCTTTTCTGTCACTTCTTTATTACACACATGACCTAAACATGCCTTGAATGAATCCATGAAATGGATTTTCTCATAGGTCCGCATGTGTCCAAGATCTTGAAGCTTCCTTCAATCCTAAGACTGATCAAGCTTTCTTACCGAATGCTCTTGGCTCTTTTCGATGAATCCCTCTGGCTGTCCCACACAGATGGTCCCGTCAAGACTTCGATTTAGAAATCCGTCTTGACTTCCATCTTCCATGTGAAGACAAAAGAATCCGGATCGACTTTAGCATAGCTACCGGAGAAAAAGTTTACTCATAATCGATCCTTTTCTTTCTGAGTGCACCCTCTCGCAACAAGCCTAGCCTTGAAGGTTTACACCTTCCCGTCAGACCCTCTTTTCCTCTTGTACACCTTTGGGTGGTGCTACAAGATCCCAGACATGATTTGAATCCAAAGATTCAATCTCATATTTCATCGTCTTTTACCAAGACTGAGCATCTTGATCTTTCAGCGTCTCGTCATAGATTTAGGTGTCGGCTTCATGTTCTCCAGGTAACAAGTCCGAAGACTCTCCTATAAACATGAACCTGTCGGGTTGTCTAACAACCCTCCCACTACGAAGACGCTCCGGTGTATCTTTAGTGACTAAAGATTATCGTAGTGAACTACTCAGTTAGGCTGGTTCTAAGTCTTAATCAGTCCCTCTAAGCACATTAAGTATTACTCTACTCTTGAGCTTATGATCTTGTATATATATAGTCCATGTCTAAGAACCGAACATTGATGCAATCAACGAACATCTGGTCCTTTGGACTATATTACATATCTCAATTCGTTTTCTTAGGGT
Source organism: Euphrasia confusa (assembly GCA_954870475.1). NCBI lineage: Eukaryota > Viridiplantae > Streptophyta > Magnoliopsida > Lamiales > Orobanchaceae > Euphrasia > Euphrasia confusa. The sequence goes on along the minus strand of OX940950.1, from coordinate 39,984,261 downwards.
ATCCTATAAACAACCGAATATCTGTACAGGTTTCCAAAGGAATCAAGTTCAGGATAAACGCCGTTGTTTCTAAGGCATATCCCAAAAACGAATTAGGTAACTCCGAATAACTCATTGTCTACTTTCCCATATCTATAAGAGTCCTATTCCTTCTTTACAACACATTATTTTGCCGAGGCATAAATGGTGTAGTCTGTTGGGAGTTAATCCCATTTTCTGATAAGTATGCCTTACTCCTCAAATAGGTCTGCATATATCAGAGCGAATCAACTCTAGTACTTTCTTGGATCTTTTCCCTTTAACCGTAAAGGGGTGCTTGGTCATTAAAACTTCCAAGTATGATTCGAAGGTTGGAAGGTCCTTTCCTTCAACCTAGCTGAGTGGTCCATCAGCTTTCATCCTTTGAATCGTACTTAAGTTAAAATTGATTTAGCCTAAGATTCCATAAGTACATTTGATTCATCCTAGAAGGATCTTTTACTCTTATTGGGGTTCGACAATGTGTTATTAGCTCCGGTCTGTTGCGTCGTGGAAGAACACGGATTTAACATTAAATTGTCTATCAATGTATCAGAATAGATAATATCCCCGTTTCTTACTCCTGATAAGTATGAAACTATCAGAAGAAACGGAATATCCATTCTAAGCCAATTTAGAAATCTGAAATGAAATTTCTTTCTAAATGCCGGCACATAAAGACAATTTATTAGAACTTAAATCCTACCGTTTAAAAACATTTAACATCTCCCACTGCAACGGTTGTTACCTTAACAGTATTGCCCATGTAGGTTATAACTTCTTGTTGCTTGAGAGGACAATTAAAACTCCCAGTATCCAAACTGCTTACAACGGAAGCACATGCCCCTTGGGCATGCTTGTCCCATTCCGTGGTCCAGATATATTAGGCCCACTGGGTTTCCGTATTTGCTTCTTCTTCCTTTTGCCACCCGAAGGCCTAGGAAGAGCCAATTTCTCAGCCACAAGTGCTTTGAGAGCCCTTAAAGATTCCCTCAGCCGCTTGAAGTTCAACCAGGAGCTCCGCCAATGAATAAGACCTCTTATCCATGTTATAGTTTAGGCGGAACTGCTCAAAACTTCTCGGCAGAGACTGGAGCACGAAATCAACCTGGGTTACCCCATTGATAATTGTTCCCGGAATCTCTATCTCATTAAGATAGCCCATCATTCTAAGAACGTGATCACTCACGGGCGTTCTTTCCGACATGATGCCCGTCATGAGTTGCCTCATTTCACTTTGCCCGGCTGTCCTGTCCTGATAACCAAAAACTTCTTGAGGTTAAGCATCATATCATAGGTAATGGTCATGGCATGATCCCGATGTCGCAGCACATTTGACATGAAAGTCATAATGTTGCTCCGCGTCATCTCATAGCCTTGATCCATTTCCAATGAGCTTCCTTCCCTCAGTAGTGGAAGCATCATTTGGTTCAGCAGGTCAATTGACTTGGAGTACATATTTGTACTCCTCTGCAGTTAGGACAATGTCCAAGTTTCTTCTCCAATCCATACAAACAGGGTCGGTGAGTTTGTTGACTTTTAATGGGAATAATACCATATAAAACAAACAATGAGTTTAATTCGATATCATTTCCCTTAAGTGATATCATTAAACTACCAATCATTTCCAAAATCCCATCAGACATAGCAAGCCACGTTCTTGTGGACGTTTACCAGTCTAAATGATTTTATGATTGGATTTCACTTCGGTCGTACATCATCATAGCAGTGACTCCGATGGGGAGGATACTATGCAGCGTACCTAAGTGTATACCATTTCTCAGTACTAAGTCCACCGCTCGGGAACTACATGTCCACCGCAAGCCACGTTCTTGTGGACGTTTACGTTGACATGCGGTCCTCCACAACTTTCTATAACTGTCGAGCCTCAATTAATCCCAAAGTTCCGTTTCCATTTAGCAAGCCACGTTCTTGTGGACGTTTACTAAAACAAACAACTTTATTAATTGAATCTCCCTTATTTAAATATCATAGAGTCTTAATTAACCCAAAGTACCGTTTCCATTTAGCAAGCCACGATAGTGTGGACGTTTACTAAAACAAACAACTTTGTTAATTGACTCTTACATTTATTAAATTTCAAAATTTTATTTAATCAAAGCTTGATATCTCGTAAGTGAAACTCGAAGTTTCTAACCAGCGATCAATAATGCAATTGAGCCCTATCTCTCACAAAGTGAGGGAGCCAATCAGACAATCGATCTAGTCATCGAATGACTCGAAAGTCTCTAATTTGTGTCATCGACATAACCAAGCGCTTTGGCTCCATTCCACTCCCCGGGGTGAGAATGAGTCGAGTTGAAATTAGTCTTTGAATGACAGATTAGGCATCGTTTTTGAGAAATATAATTGTTCAATTTTATAAGTGGATTTTAAATTCGAATTTTGATCCAGTGATATCCATGTGTCGACTTTATCCGATAGGGAGGATGACACTAAAGCCAAAACTCGTAAGTGACACACATCACTATCAAAACAGAGAATGGAGACCGCGGGATTGTATCCAATCCCTCTCCCACTTAGTATTTTACGATAAGGGATAACATGCATAAAATAATTAAGCATAATAAAAAGCACGTAAATCACATAAAAAGCAATTAACGTGGCCCCGATTATTATGGCCTTAATTATTCTCCAATGCACGTCTCTTGGAACTTCATATCGTTGCTCGTCTCGATCTCGGTCCACCACCGACTCGCTCGAGGGTCAAGAGACGAACTCCTCCCACTGGAGCCTCATCTCAAGCCTCGTTGAGTCGTCCGTGGGGTCGAACGAACCCCAGCCCCGCTGCTGCCCGTCGCGAACACGGGGTGTGTTCGATGGCTGCCCGTTGCCGGTTCGCCCTCCTCGATCCTCGTTTCTCCGGGGTTTGGTCTCGTCTCGATCAACCAAAATTAGTAAGAAAAATTACAAAAATAAACTTACTAAATCCGGCATCGATCCTATACAAGGTGATCGACCCTATACATGTCCCGGATACAACGAAAATAAATAAACCTAACGACTCAACCCGTAGTTTTTATCTATTACAAACAAGAAACGTTTTCCAAAAACAAAACAATCTCGACAAGCCCGAGAGTTTAAAAAACCACAAATTAAAGCACAACATACAATCACAACGTTGGCCATAATAACCGGGTTCATCCTGCAACACAAAACGCACGAACAATACAACAAACCGATAAACCGGCTCTGATACCAATTGTTGGAAATCGACTACCCAGGACGAGTCCGTTAGACTACTCGAACATCCGGACACGCCCAGTCGACCTCCAGCATCACTACTTCCATCACGACGAAGCCCCAGACCCGAAACACGCCCAGCCATCATGCCCGAAGCACAACCGCGCATTTCCGAGGGCTTCTGCCCTGTCTATCGCCCGACAGTTCAAGGCTGTCGCCCGACAGGGCAGTGTCGGCCGACAAGAATAGCTGTCGGCCGACAGCGTCGCGATTCCAGAATCGCGATGCTGCTGTTCGGGCTGTTCCGGCGAGATTTTCTCGATCCGACTGCTGTTCCGGCGATCGAATAACGCCCAGCAGTCCGAGACCATCGAATCCAAGCCATCGAACACGATCGGTGGTTCGTTGTATGATTACGTACGAGATCAAATCGAAACGATGCGGAATAAGGGTTTCGATTTCATACCTTTGTCGCGTGATTCGGAGAAGCCGAATTGTTGAGACCACGAAGCCTTCTGGTGTATGTCTCTATCCCCGACGTTCAGCCGTTGAGTGGGCAACGATCCGCTGAACCTTCCTCTTCTCCTTTCTCTCTTGAACCCACCGTAGGAATAATATCCTCTGTCTCAGAAATATATTTGCGCAAACAAAATTATTTCTACAGAATTATTACTGCGCTAATCTGAATTAATTAAGCAGAGGAAAATTAATTGCGCAAGCTTTTTATTTTCTCTACAGAATTATAGCGGCGTAAGTTTGGTTTTGATCTTCTGTCTCAAGAAATATAATTGCGCTAGCAATTAATTTCACCAGAAAATAATAACACGCTAATCTATTTATTTTTACAGAAAAATAATTGCGCAAACAATTTATTTTTCTCCGCAAAAATAAAATAGCGGCGTTTCTTAGGTTTAGAGAAATAGAGGGTGAGGTATTTGTAGAGCTACACCAGGGACCTTATGGAAATTAATTATTAGGCTAAATTGCAATTTAATTAACTCGGCGTCCTAAAAGGCAAACCTTAATTAAATTCCACAATTTTAATTATAATTAATTCCACTATAAAATTATAATTGAATTCCCAATAATTAATTTATATTATTTCAACAATAATAATTCCGCCGAATTACATATACGACTTTCCCCGTGTTTAAGATATCGTATGTCCATGAATTAACTTTAATTACTAATAATTAAATTAACTCGTTTCTTGTTATCCGAGATTAGTACCACTCATCCTTATTATCATGTGGAACGAATCCACCTGCAGGGTTTACATGATAAACTTTATGAGCTCATCTCGGGGACATCATCAACCCAATAAATAGGACACGGTTTCCTGTCTATAATCTATAGCATGCCGTGTGTACAATTCCGATTCCCAATTTACCGAGAATATTGACTAATCAATTAGTCTCACTCACTAGTAAGTCAAAGAACCGAGAACTGGACACACGCACCTATAATTATATAGGGATTAGGAATTCGTATATCTGTAATATCTGAGGTCTAGTTCGATTACTGCGATTAGTATAAATCGAACGCCCTCCCGTGGTCCTGCTCAATACACCAAGTGTACGAGTGTAACATGATAGTCAAGACCGACTATCTACCAGTCACACTACGACGTACCGATGGATTGTCCCTGTCCATCTAAGTCGTGAGCTACTGTTCGATAGTATACGAGTAACCGACAGTATGATCTTCTGCGTGTCTCCTCACGCCATACTGTCTACAACGTATACATCAAGGACCATTGCATTAAATGCAATCATGCTTGAATCATATCTCGAATTAAGGTATAGATAAGGAGTTCCGTATTTGCACTAAACTAGACATTTAGAATACAACTCCATCAGCTTCTCGACGGCACATCTCTTCCTCCAGCGTCCAGTGTCCCCGCTGCTGGAAATACTCAAGCACCGAATCCCGAATTTCTCGTATGGCAGCAGCGCGATCAACTCATCAAACTTTTCCTCGTCTCCACCCTTACGGAAGAATCCATGGCCATCGTCATCGGTTGCAAAACTTCTAAAGAAGTATGGGATGCGCTTTCTCGAGCTTACAGCCATAACTCCAAAGCTCGGGAACTCAGTTTGAAGGACGATTTATTATCCATCAAACGAGGTGACAAATCAGTTTCTGAATATGCACGAATTTTTAAATCTCTCTCCGATCAACTTGCTGCGATCAGTCGACCGATTGATGCCTCCGACAAATCTCACTGGTTTCTTTGGGGACTCGGTTCTGATTTCTCTAGTTTCACACCGGCGCAGATGGCGCAAGATCCGCTACCCGAATTCACCACGCATTTCTCCAGGGCCCAATCTCATGAATTGTTTCAAAAGTCTCTTGATTCTAATAATAACTCTTCTGTCATAACACAAGCAGCCTTCACAGCTAGCACTCGAGGACGCGGACGAGGCTACGGAGGAACTCGCGGTCGTGGCACCAGCACTTTTAGAGGTCGTGGTAGTTCCAACAACAATCGAGGTCGTCGAAACTTTACGCTTCGTTGTTATTTTTATCGGGAAACTGATCACGATGCCTTCAACTGTCCCAAACGGTTTGACTGTGCCTATGATCGTTCTTGTCGATCGGCTAACACAGCAAATATTTTCGAAGCCTTCTCCACCGGTTGCAACGTGTCTCCGACTACCTCGTCTGACTGGTTTCTAGACACCGGTGCTTCGGCTCACATGGCCACCGAACCCACCAACCTCAACCATGTATCATCTTATTCTGGCACCGATCATGTAACGGTTGGTAATGGTGCGAATCTCTCTATCTCTCACACCGGTTCTCTTCGTCTTTCGAACAATCTTATTTTACGAGATGTTTTTGTTGTGCCCGTCTTAACAAAAAAATTGTTGTCTGTTAGTCAGTTGACTCGTGATCATCCGGTTATGGTTACTTTTAATGAATCACGTTTTTCTATTCAGAATCGGCTCACAAGGCAGGTCCTCACTACCGAAACTCGTGATCGTGGACTTTATTCCTTGGACTCTCCAGCACATGCCTTGGCTGCCGCCCTCAATAAAAGAGTGACTGCCTCTTTCGAATTATGGCACTCTTGATACGTACCTCGTTGGAAAGATAGATGAATTGATACGAAGAACACGGAATTCGGGTTTCGGATACCTGGGTAGATGAAGATCCCAAACTTCTGAACCTAATTCGTTGAATTGATTAGATTGAAGAACCTAACCCCCAAAACGGAATTGACGCAGCTACTTGGAATTGATGAAGACACACGAACGAAGTATGTATGCTTCGTTGATTCGTCGGGTTGATCTCTTTTGGCACAATCGAAAAGAGAACGAAAAGAGTAGAGAGAATAAACTCACGAAATAATCAATTATCATAAAAGTTATGTTCTAAACAATAGGGTTCAATGCCTTTATATAGGCTGTCCTAAAAATTAAAGGAAAAGGAATTAAAACGCTGAAATTAAATTTCCGTCCGCGATATTCCAAATCGGAATTCATGTCGTCCGACAGATATAGCTGTCGTCCGACAACCACTTGTCGCACGACATGAAATAGATGTCGTCCGACATCTTCACGTCGAGCGCGGTTATTCACGTCGCTCGCAGCCAGGATGTTCTGGACCCCCACGTCGCTGCAGCCATTCTACGTCGCTCGCAGCGACTTTGTCGTCCGACAGGTATTTGGTGTCGGACGACACCAAGCCATTTTCGCCATGTGCGTGGCTGAACTCTTCGGCGCGTCCTCGGCTCACTTCTGACCTCTGTTCCAGCTTCGTCTTCAACGTGCCAGCTTGAAACTCCATGTCTTCTGATGGATCGGCCTCCTCGTACATAATCACGTTAACAAGGCTCGGCTTTTCCTCCTCTCCAATGGGTTTCTTCAACAGCTCTTGCGCCCAAACTTCTTGGATCATCACCATCAAGCTTGCCTTGAACTTCTTGGCTCTCGAGCGCGTCACTGGTCCAACTGGAACTCGTACCGGGTCTTGTATCATTGACGACTCTGGGTCTGCATCATTCCCCTCCTCTTGAAGAGGATTTGTCCTCAAATCCAAGTCGTCACCTGCATCGAACAAACTTAAGTCAGTAACATTGAAAGTAGCACTAACATTGTACTCACCTGGGAGATCCAATTTGTAGGCGTTGTCGTTGATACGCTCCAACACTTGGAATGGTCCATCTCCACGAGGAAGTAACTTCGATCGGCGCTGCAAATGGAAACCTCTCCTTGCGCATATGCAACCACACCCAGTCACCAGGCTCAAACACTACTTTGCGACGTCCCTTGTTCGCTTGCTCGGCATATTGCTTGGTTCGCCTCTCTATGTTCATCCTTGCCGTCTCGTGTATCTGTCTCACAAAATCAGCCCTTTTCTGGCCATCAAGGTCAGTATGCTCATGCACAGGTAAAGGCGATAAATCTAAAGGCGTCAAAGGGTTAAAACCATACACAATTTCAAATGGCGAAAACTTAGTAGCAGAATGAACACATCTATTATAAGCAAACTCAACATGAGGCAAACACTCTTCCCAAGACTTAATGTTCTTTTTAATAATGGCACGTAGTAAAGTAGACAAAGTCCTATTTACTACCTCAGTTTGACCATCAGTCTGGGGATGACAAGTAGTAGAGAATAGCAATTTCGTACCTAGCTTACACCACAATGTCTTCCAAAAATAACTAAGAAACTTAGAATCCCTGTCCGACACAATAGTCCTAGGCATGCCATGCAATCTAACAATTTCTCTAAAGAATAAACCAGCCACATGTGATGCATCATCAGTTTTATGACATGGAATGAAATGAGCCATCTTAGAGAAACGATCAACTACCACAAAAATAGAATCACTACCTTGCTTAGTCCTAGGTAATCCCATCACAAAATCCATAGAAATATCAATCCAAGGTGATGTAGGAATAGGCAAAGGCGTATACAAACCATGGGCACTAACTCTAGACTTAGCCTGTTTACATGTAAGACAACGACCACATATTCTCTCAACATCACGTTTCATATGAGGCCACAAGAAATGCTCATGCAAAACAGATAAAGTCTTAGCAATTCCAAAATGTCCCATTAATCCCCCACCATGAGATTCAAGCAACAATAAATCACGTAAGGAACATTTAGGCACACACAGTTTATTTTTCCTAAAAAGAAAATCATCATGCCTAAAGTAATCCCCACTAGCAGTATGTTCACATGCTTTAAAAATCTCACCAAAATCATCATCATGCTCATATAGACCTTTAATATGCTCAAAACCAAGTAACTTTGCATCTAAAGTCGAAATAAGAGCATACCTCCGAGAAAGGGCATCAGCCACCACATTCTCCTTACCTTGCTTGTATTTGATTACGTATGGAAACGTCTCAATGAACTCCATCCACCTAGCATGGCGCTTGTTCAGCTTGTTCTGCCCCTTGAGGTGCTTCAACGACTCATGGTCGGTGTGAATGATGAACTCCCGAGGCCATAGATAGTGCTGCCACGTCTGAAGAGCTCTCACCAGGGCATACAACTCCTTGTCATACGTCGGATAGTTCAAAGTAGCTCCATTGAGCTTCTCGCTGAAGTAGGCTATCGGACGTCGTTCTTGCATCAACACTGCACCAATACCAATTCCAGAAGCATCACATTCAATCTCAAAAGATTTAGAAAAATTAGGAAGAGATAGTACCGGGGCGTGTGTCAGCTTGTCCTTCAAATTCTGAAAGGCTTCGTCTTGTGCCTTTCCCCACTTGAACTCCACGTTCTTCTTGATCACGGCGGTTAGAGGTGCCGCCATGCTGCTGAAATTAGGCACAAACCGTCGATAAAAGCTGGCCAGACCATGGAAACTCCGCATATCTCCAATGTTCATTGGTGTTGGCCACTCTTGGATCGCTCGTATCTTTTCCTCATCAACCTGTACACCCTGTGCACTAACAACAAAACCAAGGAAAACGACCCTATCCGTGCTAAAGACGCACTTCTTACGGTTAGCATACAACTTCTCCTGCCTAAGTGCAATCAAAACTTGTCTCAAATGGAACACATGCTCGTCATGATTTTTGCTATATACCATGATATCATCAAAGTACACAACAACAAATTTTCCAATAAACGCACGTAAGACATGATTCATTAAACGCATAAAAGTACTAGGAGCATTAGTCAAACCAAAAGGCATAACCAACCACTCATATAAGCCAAGTTTTGTTTTGACAGCAGTTTTCCATTCATCTCCTTCTTTAATCCTAATTTGATGGTACCCACTACGTAAATCAATTTTTGAAAACACGCAGGAACCACATAACTCATCAAGCATATCATCTAGCCTAGGTATGGGATGTCGATACTTTACCGTGATATTATTAATAGCTCGGCAGTCGCAACACATCCTCATCGATCCATCCTTCTTGGGTACGAGGAGTACAGGTACCGCACAAGGACTCAGACTCTCCTTCACGTGCCCTTTGGTCAACAACTCGCCAATCTGCTTCTCCAACTCCTTTGTTTCCTCGGGGTTGGTGCGGTAAGCCGGGCGATTAGGTAGCACAGCTCCGGTCACAAAGTCGATCTGATGCTCTATCCCTCGGATGGGTGGTAGACCAGGTGGTGTATCCTCCGGGAAAACATCATCGAACTCCTGCAAAACAGAATGAATAGAAGGGGGTAGAGGGGGTAGATCGTTAGTAATAACCAAGCTCCCCTTCCACAACAACACGAACATCTGCCTCTTCTCATTCACTGCTTCTTTCACATCACTAGACCGAGCAAGATAGGCTCTATGAATCAAGGCATTCTCCTTCGTGGGTAAGGGCTGCTCTTTGGAAGTCGCCCTTGCTGCCTCTTTTTGCATTTGTACTTGATCTTCATAAACTTGTTTAGGAGTAAGAGGAACAAGTGATACCTTCTTATTGTTATACTCAAACGAGTACTTGTTGGTGAAGCCGTCGTGTATGGCTCTCCTATCGAACTGCCACGGTCGTCCCAACAAGATGTGACTCGCTTGCATCGGAATGACGTCACACAACACCTCATCCTCATACTTCCCAATGCGGAAAGGTACCTTCACTTGCTTGGTTACCTTGATGACACCGCACTCATTTAACCACTGCAGACGATATGGTTTAGGATGTTTCACCACAGTCAATCCCAATCGCTGAACCATGGTAGCACTAACCACATTCGTGCAGCTCCCTCCGTCAATGATGACACTACACACCTTGTCCTGCACATGACATCTCGTGTGGAAAAGGTTTTCTCGCTGCTCCCTCTCAACGGGCTGTGTCTGGGCACTCAATACTCTCCTAGCTACAAACAGTTGGCCTTCGGTTGGTAAAATGTCCTCCTCATCCTCGGAATCCACTGTAGCTGTAGGTGCCGGTTCCTCGCCTTCATCATCAGTCACGACCTCTCCGTCGTCTCTACAGATCATGAGTCGTCTGTTAGGACACTCACTCATAATTTGCCCAAATCCCTGACACTTGAAACACTTCTTGTCTCGGTTACGACTATCAGGATTTGATGGCCTGACCTGAGTTGCTGAACTTGCACCCTCTGAACGACCCTTAAAGAAGGTCTTCTTCTCGTCTCGAGGTGGAACCTCTCTCTTCCATTGGTTCTCTTTAGGTGTAGAACCACTCGGACCTTGGGATGATCTCCAAGAAGACTGATTCGGCTTTGCACTGCTAAAACTACCCCTCCTCTTATGCTGGTTCTCAATCTTGATCGCCATGTGAACCATATCCTCCAACTCGACGTACGGTTGCAACTCTACCGCATTACGAATCTCCCAATTAAGTCCAGCCAAGAACCGAGCCATGGTAGCTTCCCGATCCTCTTCAACGTTGGCCCGAATCATTGCCACCTCCATCTCCTTAAAGTACTCATCTACGCTCTTCGTTCCCTGTCGTAGATTCTGCAGTTTGATGTACAACTCTCAGTAATAGTGAGAAGGAACGAATCTCTTTCGCATCACAGACTTCATCGCGGCCCATGTTTCAATAGGCTGCTCATAGTTCCTCCTCCTACTGGCAACCAGCTGATCCCACCAAACCAAGGCATAGTCAGAAAATTCGATTGCCGCCAATTTCACCTTCTTGAGCTCTGAATAATTGTGGCAGTCAAACATCATCTCGACCTTTCTCTCCCATTCAATGTACAACTCTGGATCGTTCTTCCCCATGAATGTAGGAACGGTCATCTTGATGGTGCTCAAATTATTATCCATTTCGTCAGCCTCATCGTCTTCGGGATTGGCATCCCTGTGTCGCCCATTCTGACGATTCTGGTCATTTCGACCGACGTTACGCCATGATACTCTCCGATTCTCTGGATTCTCCCGACGAGATTTTTCCTCCAGTGCAAGTAGTCGGTCATGTACCACATTCATCTCAGTGTGTAAGAGCCTCTCCATTCGCCCATAAACCTCATCTAACATGGACTGGAATTGGGCGTTGTTATTAGATCCCTCAGCTGTCCCCTTATTTTTCGTATCTTCAGACATCCTGCACAGAAAACGTTAGTAATAAAAGCAATAAAATAAAAAGAACCTCACCACCTCACAAACGCTCGTGTATCACACTCAAGATGGGATTCACTCAGCACTCGTGTTTCACTCAGGTATGGCTTTTTTTTTCACTCTAATGTTCTCACACACTCTGCCTTTTACCACTCGTATCCTCTCTCCAATGAACGAACTCCTCGATCTACCAGACGAGATCAGACTCGACAAGATCCACAAAACACACAATACCACGTATGAAGAAAGGAACAAAAAAAAATCGGAAAAATTTCGGAACGAAAAATTACGATAGCACCAAATTGGCTCAAAACGATGCCGGAAAACTCAGAAATCACACACTAAAATTTGGTCCAAGAAAATTTTTCCCGCCAAAATACTCCTTTTTTTTTTTTTTTTTAAATATGGCTGAGTATTCGACTTAATATCAGGAACAAGACTCTCAAAAAAAATGTCGCGAAAATCGGACTAGAAATAATTTTTATAGAATTTTTTTTTTTTTTTTTTTTTTTTTGTGCTTACGGATGAAAGAGATCCGATTCAGCAAGAAGAAAATAAATACGGAAAGGAAGAAGAATCGAGGTCACGTAATCAGAAATTAGAAACCCTAGCCTGGGCTCTGATACCAGATGATACGTACCTCGTTGGAAAGATAGATGAATTGATACGAAGAACACGGAATTCGGGTTTCGGATACCTGGGTAGATGAAGATCCCAAACTTCTGAACCTAATTCGTTGAATTGATTAGATTGAAGAACCTAACCCCCAAAACGGAATTGACGCAGCTACTTGGAATTGATGAAGACACACGAACGAAGTATGTATGCTTCGTTGATTCGTCGGGTTGATCTCTTTTGGCACAATCGAAAAGAGAACGAAAAGAGTAGAGAGAATAAACTCACGAAATAATCAATTATCATAAAAGTTATGTTCTAAACAATAGGGTTCAATGCCTTTATATAGGCTGTCCTAAAAATTAAAGGAAAAGGAATTAAAACGCTGAAATTAAATTTCCGTCCGCGATATTCCAAATCGGAATTCATGTCGTCCGACAGATATAGCTGTCGTCCGACAACCACTTGTCGCACGACATGAAATAGATGTCGTCCGACATCTTCACGTCGAGCGCGGTTATTCACGTCGCTCGCAGCCAGGATGTTCTGGACCCCCACGTCGCTGCAGCCATTCTACGTCGCTCGCAGCGACTTTGTCGTCCGACAGGTATTTGGTGTCGGACGACACCAAGCCATTTTCGCCATGTGCGTGGCTGAACTCTTCGGCGCGTCCTCGGCTCACTTCTGACCTCCGTTCCAGCTTCGTCTTCAACGTGCCAGCTTGAAACTCCATGTCTTCTGATGGATCGGCCTCCTCGTACATAATCACGTTAACAAGGCTCGGCTTTTCCTCCTCTCCAATGGGTTTCTTCAACAGCTCTTGCGCCCAAACTTCTTGGATCATCACCATCAAGCTTGCCTTGAACTTCTTGGCTCTCGAGCGCGTCACTGGTCCAACTGGAACTCGTACCGGGTCTTGTATCATTGACGACTCTGGGTCTGCATCAACTCTCGCTTGGGACATGCTGCTCATTCTATTATTACTTTGTTAAATAAAGTTGGCATGTTATCAGTTAGTTCATTACTTCCTTTGCCGCATATTTGCAAGACATGCCAGTTGGCTAAAAGTACTCGCCTACCGTTTTCTCACAATATTAAATGTGCATCTAATGTTTTGGATTTGGTTCATTGCGATTTATGGGGTCCGACACCTATTACGAGCATCGCTGGGTTTCGTTATTACGCTATTTTTATCGATGATTATTCGCGTTTCTGTTGGTTCAATCCATTACGTGCGAAATCAGATTTTGTCGACGTCTTCTTTACGTTTCAGCGGTTCGTTGAAACTCAGTTTTCTCGACGGATTAAAAAATTCCAAAGTGATAAAAAATTACAAAGTGATGGTGGTACGGAATTTACAAATCGTCGCCTAAAATCTCATTTCGCATCATGCGGCATTCATCATATTATGTCATGCCCGCACACGCCCGCTCAAAACGGTAGAGCTGAACGAAAACATCGGCATATCACTGAAATGGGACTCGTCCTGCTCTTTCATTCTTCGAGTCCATTATATTATTGGGTTGACGCCTTCGGCACCGCCGTCTACACCATAAATCGACTTCCCAGTGAACTTCTTGGCCACAAATCTCCATTTGATATACTTTTTGGACGTCCACCGGCTTATGACAGCTTTCATGTGTTTGGTTGTCGCGTATACCCCTGTCTCCGCGACTATAATCCAACCAAATTCGCCCCACGAAGTCTCCCATGTGTCTTTATGGGCTACAGCACACACCATAAGGGTTTTCGTTGTTTGGATCTCTCGACTCGTCGCACATACATTACACGACACGCCAAATTTGACGAGGTATCTTTCCCTTTTGCCTCCCAAAATTCTCGGCCCTCCTCCTCCCTGTTCATGTCCACATTTTTGGACGCCGATGATTCATCTTCTTTGGCGCCACCATGCAGCTCAGGGCCTCCGACTCCATCTACACCGGATATTTCTTCCTCATCTCTACCACCTCCTCTTCTACTTTGCTCTCCAGAGGACTGCTCATTACCCGTTCCAATAACTCCTATTGCTTGCAGCCCGTCGTCTTTGTCGTCTCAACAGCAAGTTGTTCAACCACCTACAGCCCCTGTTTGTCCACCTCCTGTTCCTACCAGTTCACAACAGCATCCTCCCGTACGATCTCATCAAATGAAAACTCATGCACAATCCGGTATTTTTAAACCACGATACCCTGCCGATGTTGCTCTCCTTCGATCGCATAAATTATAAACGGCTGTCACCGCCGTCTCTGAGCCGAAGGGTATTAAAACCACGATACCCTGCCGATGTTACTCTGAACCCTGAATGGGTGCACGCTATGAATGACGAGATGGACACTCTTCGTCGCAATCAAACATGGGAACTCGTACCTCGTCCTCCCAATACTAACATTGTTGGTTCTAAATGGGTATATCGTACTAAATTTCTTGCCGAAGGATCTGTTGATCGCCATAAAGCTCGACTTGTGGCTCAGGGTTTCAGCCAAATTCCTGGTTTTGATTTTACACACACTTTCAGTCCGGTTGTCAAAGCCTCCACGGTCCGTATTATCCTTTCTCTTGTTGTTATGCAGTCTTGGCCTCTACATCAACTTGACGTCAAAAATGCCTTCCTCAACGGTGTCCTTGATAGGCATGTCTATATGGAACAACCGCCTAGGTATATCAACCCTTTACACCCTGATTATGTTTGTCGCCTTCTAAAGGCACTTTACGGGCTCCGTCAAGCCCCCTTAGCCTGGTATCAACGATTACGTGCTTTTCTCCTTCAGCTTGGTTTTACATGCAGCACTGCTGATGTTGGAAATCGACTACCCGGGACGAGTCCGTTCGACTACTCGAACATCTGGACACGCCCAGTCGACCTCTAGCATCACTACTTCCATCACGACGAAGCCCCAGACCCGAAACACGCCCAGCCATCATGCCCGAGGCACAACCGCGCGTTTCCGAGGGCTTCTGCCCTGTCTGTCGCCCGACAGCTCAAGGCTGTCGCCTGACAGGGCAGTGTCGGCTGACAAGAATAGCTGTCGGCCGACAGCATCGCGATTCTAGAATCGCGATGCTGCTGTTCGGGCTGTTCCGGCGCGATTTTCTCGATCCGACTGCTGTTCCGGCGATCGGAGAACGCCCAGCAGTCCGAGACCATCGAACCCAACCCATCGAACACGATCGGTGGTTCGTTGTATGATTACGTACGAGATCAAATCGAAACGATGCGGAATAAGGGTTTCGATTTCATACCTTTGTTGCGTGATTCGAAGAAGCCGAATTGATAGAGAAAAATAATTGCGCTAGCTTTTTATTTCTTTAGAAAAAATAATTGCGCTAGTCTATTTATTTTCACAGAAAAATTATTGCGCTAACAATTAATTTTTCTCCGCAAAAATAAAATAGCGGCGTTCTGTAGGTTTAGAGAAGAAAGACGAGGGATTTATATAGGCCACACTAGGGACCCATAGGCAATTAATTAATTAGGCTTAAATTGTAATTAAATTAACTTGGTGTCCCAAAAGAAAAACCTTAATTAAATTCCACAATTTTAATTATAATTAATTCCACTATAAAATTATAATTGATTTCCCAATTAATTAATTCAAATTATTCCGTCAATAATTTTCCCACCGTATTACATATGTGACATTTCCCCGTGTTTAAGATATCGCATGTCCACGAATTAATTTTAATTACTAATAATTAAATTAATTCATTTCTTATTATCCGAGACTAGTACCACTCATCCTTATTATCATGCGGAGTAAATCCAACTGCAGAGTTTACATGATAAACTTTATGAGCTCATCTCGGGGACATCATCAACCCAATAAATAGGACACGGTTTCCTGTCTATAATCTATAGCATGCCGTGTGTACAATACTGATTCCCAATCTACCGAGAATATTGACTAATCAATTAGTCTCACTCATTGGCACATCAAAGAACCGAGCATTGGACACACGCACCTACATCAAAGAACCGAGCATTGGCACATCAAACAACTTTGTTAATTGACTCCTACATTTATTAAATTTCACAATTTTATTAATCAAAGCTTGATATCTCGTAAGTGAAACTCGAAGTTTCTAACCAGCGATCAATCATGCAATTGAGCCCTATCTCTCACTAGGTGAGGGAGGCAATCAGACAATCGATCTAGTCATCGAATGACTCGAAAGTCTCTAATCTGTGTCATCGACATAACCAAGCGCTTTGGCTCCATTCCACTCCCCGGGGTGAGAATGAGTCGAGTTGAAATTAGTCTTTGAAAGACAGATATTGTTGAGCGTGGAGGCCGAATTCACGCCGAGAAGACGAGTAAACGACAAAGCAAGAAACGGCGGTCGCCGGAGGGCTTCCGGCGATCGCAGGCTTCAAACGGCGGGCGCCAAATGGGTTTCGGCGGGCGCCGAAACCGGGTGAAAACGGAGATAGCAATCTGCCAAGGATCAGGACGTTTGGCGGGCGCCAAACGGGCTCCGGCGGTCGCCGAATGTTTTCGGCGGTCGGCAAAGGCAAAACGGCGGTCGCCGTTTTGCGGTGTACTGCCAGCGGGATTTTTTCTTCTCCTCCAAGTTTCTCTCCCCTATAAATAAACCCTACGCGTGTAAAATAGGGTTAACACCTCCAGAAAGCCTAGAACCGAATTATACCATTACAAAGCCTTGTAATCAAGTTCTATAATTGTTCTAGTGAATTATTGCAGCGGAAAGAAGTGGACGTAGCCCTCGTTAACGGGTGAACCACTATAATCTCTCGTGTCATTTAATTTCCGTATTTTTCGTACTTTGTGTGTTCGTGTGCTTTTCAGGAGGGGAATTCGGACGCCAATTACCCAACAACTGGTATCAGAGCGCTAGGGTTATAGCGATCGGGGAAAAGCAATGACGGACACCACCACTTCGTTCGGGGTTACGAAGTTTGACGGAAATAACTATGGACATTGGAAGATGCAGATCGAGGACTACCTTTGTGGGAAGAAGCTCGGAATTCCTTTGAAGGGTAGACCGGAGAAGATCAAGGATGACGAGGAATGGAAAGCCTCGACAGACAGGTGTTGGGATTGATACGTTTGTCTCTAGCTTCAAACGTATCATTTAACGTGCGCTCGATTACCACTACCAAGGATTTGATGGCTGCCCTATCAAACATGTACGAGCAACCTTCAGCGAACAACAAGGTGTATCTCATGAAGCAGTTGTTCAATCTGAAGATGTCGGAAAATGCAAACGCAGCCAACCATATAAACGAGCTGAATTCCATCTTGGACAAGTTGAAGGGAGTCGGGGTAAATTTCGATGATGAAATTTACGCCTTGATCCTACTTGCGTCTCTACCGGATAGTTGGGAGCCCATGAGGGCAGATGTTAGCAACTCTATGGAGAAGGAGAATCTACAGTTCTCCGAAGTTAGAGATAAAATCCTAGCCGAGGAAATCCGGAGAAAGGATTTCAAGGGAAAGTCTCCTAGTTCGGCCTTGAGTGTGGAGAACCGGGGGAGAAACTCGGGCAGGAATGCTAACAGGAACAGAGGGAGATCCAAGTCTAAGAATGGGAGAGATAGCTCGAGATCCGAGGATAATGAATGTTGGAATTGTGGGAAGACGGGGCACTTTAAGAGGGATTGTCGCTCTCGGGGGAAGAACGACAACAAGAAGAAGGGAACCGCCAATGCGGTGACACAAGAAGATGACAACGATGGGGAAGTCCTTCTCTTATCGGTCGACTCACCGATCGATTCCTGGGTGCTGGACTCAGGGGCTTCTTTCCATACTACTGCACAGCGGGAGGTAATGCTTAATTATGTCTCGGGTGACTATGGAAAGGTTTTTCTTGCAGATGACGAGCCACTCGATGTAGTCGGGATGGGAGATATCAACCTGAAGATGTCAAATGGGCAAACTTGGAAGATTTCCAAGGTCAGACATGTGCCGGGGTTGAAGAGGAACCTGATTTCGGTGGGCCAGCTTGACAGTGATGGTCACCGGGTGTCATTTGGAGATGGGTCGTGGAAAGTTTCGAGGAACGCCATGACCATAGCTCGAGGTCATAAGACGGGCACACTTTACATGACGACGAGCGTGAGGGACTCGGCTGGTGTTGTTGATAACACCAAGAAGACCGAGCTATGGCATTGCAGGCTGGGGCACATGAGTGAGAAGGGGATGAAGATCATGGCAAAGAACGGGTTGCTTCCCGAACTCAAGGCGATTGAGTCTCACGTGTGCGAGAGCTGCATTCTTGGAAAGCAGAAACGAGTGAGTTTTTCAAAAGATGGAAGGGAGCCCAAGGCGGAGAAGCTGGAACTAGTACACACAGATGTTTGGGGACCAGCTCCCGTCGCCTCACTCGGAGGATCACTCTACTATGTTACCTTCATCGATGACTCCACAAGGAAGGTATGGGTGTACTTCATGAAAAATAAGAGTGACGTGTTCTCTGTTTTCAGGAAATGGAAAGCCGAGGTTGAGAATGAAACAAATCTCAAGGTGAAGTGTTTGAGGTCCGACAACGGTGGTGAGTACGTTGATGCCGACTTCAAACAGTTTTGTGTCGAGAGTGGGATCAAGATGGTGAAGACTATTCCGGGGACCCCACAACAGAACGGAATAGTGGAGCGAATGAACATGACGCTAAATGAGAAGGCCCGGAGTATGCGGTTACATTCAGGGATGCCTAAGATGTTTTGGGAATATGCCATCGACATGGCAGCTCATTTAATCAACAGAGCACCGTCGGTTCCTTTGGAATATCGAATTCCTGAGGAGGTTTGGAGTGGGAAGAAGCTGAATTTGTCCTACTTGAGGGTGTTCGGGTGTCTGGCGTATGTCCATATCGACGAAGCTGCTCGTAGCAAGCTTGATCCTAAATCCAAGAAGTGCTTCTTCCTTGGATATGGCGGCACGGAGTTCGGGTACCGATTTTGGGATGCCGAAAATCATAAGGTGATCCGAAGTAGAAATTTGATCTTCAACGAGACAGTCTTGTACAAGGGTAAAGGCGAGGTTGTTGAAGAAAACATTGATCCCGTGGGAAACACGGAGGAGGTTCCGGTGAAGGTCAATGAGACCGAGGAGATCGAAGAGGGAAACACGAGCAGCGAGGATGAGCAAGATGAAAATGTTCATCCCAACATCGATCCAGTTACACCGAAGCCATGGAGGTCGACTAGGGTAAGAAGACCTCCTCATAAAATTTCACCTTCCCTTAACTATATCTTGCTGACTGATAGGGGTGAGCCGGAGAGCTACACTGAGGCTATACAAGCGAGGGATTCGATCAAGTGGGAGTCTGCCATGAAAGAGGAGATGAGCTCATTGATGTCGAATCAGACTTGGGAACTAGCCGAGCTTCCGAAGGAGAAGAAGGCCTTGCACAATAAATGGGTCTTCCGGGCAAAGGAAGAACACGATGGAAGCGTTCGGTACAAGGCAAGATTAGTGGTGAAAGGCTTCCAGCAGAAGGAAGGGATCGACTACACGGAGATCTTTGCTCCGGTAGTCAAGATGGTAACTATCCGGGTGGTGCTTAGTTTGGTGGCAAAGGTGAACTTACATCTTCAGCAAACGGATGTAAAGACCGCATTTCTTCACGGGGATCTAGATGAAGAAATCTACCTGAAGCAACCGGAGGGTTTTGAAGTCCGAGGCAAGGAGAAGCTGGTGTGTAAGCTTCAAAAGAGTTTGTATGGGTTGAAGCAAGCTCCGAGGCAGTGGTACAAGAAGTTCGACTTGTTCATGAAGCGAGTCGAGTTCACGCGGTGCGAGGCGGACCACTGCTGCTATTTGAAGAGTCTTGGAAAAGGTATCTACATAATATTACTCCTTTATGTAGATGATATGCTAATAGTCGGGGCGAGCTTGGCGGAAATCGACAAGCTCAAGAAAAATCTATCGAGGGAGTTCTCTATGAAGGATTTGGGTGCTGCCAAACAAATCCTTGGGATGAGAATCTCGAGGAGTAAAGAGGGTCTTCAGTTGTCTCAAGAGGAGTACTAGAAGAAGGTACTGACAAGGTTTAACATGGAGGATGCTAAACCTGTTGGCACTCATTTGGCTAGTCACTTCCGTTTGTCAAAGGAGGACTCGCCGACGAGCGAGAAGGAGATGGAGCATATGGATAAGGTCCCTTACGCCTCTGCGATTGGGAGCCTTATGTATGCAATGGTGTGCACGAGGCCTGACATTGCCCATGCAGTGGGAGTGGTCAGCCGGTTTATAAGTAATCCGGGGAAGCAACACTGGGAAGCCGTCAAGTGGATCTTTCGATACTTGAGAGGGACTTCCGGTTTTGTTTTGAGGTTCCAAAAATCAGATTTGGGGTTACTTGGGTTCGTGGACGCGGATAACGGAGGTGATGTGGATAGTAGGAAGAGCACTACTGGGTGCGTGTACACTTTCGGGGGTACCGCGATTAGCTGGGTGTCGAGGTTGCAGAAGATAGTAGCACTATCGAGTTGCGAGGCGGAGTACGTCGCTGTGACGGAAGCCGCGAAGGAGATGATGTGGCTACAGGCTCTCTTGCTAGAGTTGAGATAAGACCACTCGAGGAGTGTCTTGTATTGCGACAGTCAGAGCGCCATTCATTTGGCGAAAAATCCCGTGTACCATGCTCGAACGAAGCATATCCAGCTGAGATATCACTTCATTCGATCAGCCTTGGAGGAAGGCATTTTGGTGTTGGAGAAGATTCTTGGGAGTAAGAATCCGGCCGACATGTTTACGAAGGTGGTGCCGTGCGAGAAGTTGAGGTTGTGTTCAACCTCGGTTGGTCTTCTGGGATGAGGACCGGGAACGCCGCTGCAATGGGAAGAGAAGATAGGGGTCGTGAATTAGCTCCAAGTGGGAGATTGTTGAGCGTGGAGGCCGAATTCACGCCGAGAAGACGAGTAAACGACGAAGCACGAAACGGCGGTCGCCGGAGGGCTTCCGGCGATCGCAGGCTTCAAACGGCGGGCGCCAAATGGGTTTCGGCGGGCGCCGAAACCGGGTGAAAACTGAGATAGCAATCTGCCAAGGATCGGGACGTTTGGCGGGCGCCAAACGGGCTCCGGCGGTCGCCGAATGTTTTCGGCAGTCGCCAAAGGCATAACGGCGGTCGCCGTTTTGCGGTGAATAGACAGCGGGATTTTTTCTTCTCCTCCAAGTTTCTCTCCCCTATAAATAAACCCTACGCGTGTAAAATAGGGTTAACACCTCCAGAAAGCCTAGAACCGAATTATACCATTACAAAGCCTTGTAATCAAGTTCTATAATTGTTCTAGTGAATTATTGCAGCGGCAAGAAGTGGACGTAGCCCTCGTTAACGGGTGAACCACTATAATCTCTCGTGTCATTTAATTTCCGTATTTTTCGTACTTTGTGTGTTCGTGTGCTTTTCAGGAGGGGAATTCGGACGCGAATTACCCAACAGATTAGGCATTGCTTTGAGAAATATAATTGTTCAATTCTATAAGTAGATTTTTAATTCGAATTTTGATCCAGTGATATCCGTGTATCGACTTTATCCGATAGGGAGGATGACACTAAAGTTAACTCGTAAGTCAATACACATCACCATCAAAACAGAGAATGGAGACCGCGGGATTGTTTCCAATCCCTCTCCCACTTAGTATTTTACAATTGAGGGATAACATGCATAAAATAATTAAGCATAATAATAAAGCACGTAAATCACATAAAAAGCAATTAACGTGGCCCCGATTATTATGGCCTTAAGTATTCTCCAATGCACGTCTCTTGGAACTTCATCTCGTTGCTCGTCTCGGTCTCGATCCACCACCGACTCACTTGAGGGCCAAGAGACGAACTCCTCCCACTGGAGTCTCGTCTCGAGACTCGTTGATTCGTCTGTGGGGTCGAACGAACCCCAGCCCCACTGCTGCCCGTCACGAGACACGGGGTGTGTTCGATGGCAGCTCGTTGTCGGTTCGCCCTTCTCGACTCTCGTTTCTCCGGGCTTCGATCTCGTCTCGATCCACCAAAGATAGCAAGAAAAATTACAAGAAAAATCCTACTAATTCCGGTATCGATCCTATACAAGGTGATCGACCCTATATATGTCCCGGATACAACGAAAAATAAATAAACCTAACGACTCAACCCGTCGTTTTTATCTATTACAAACAAGCAACGTTTCCAAAACAAAAACAATCTCGACAAGCCCGAGAGTTTAATCAAACCACAAATTAAAGCACAACATTCATACACACGTTGGCGATAATAACCGGGTTCAACCTGCAAGACAAATCGTACGAACAATACAACAAACCGATAAACCGGCTCTGATACCAATTGTTGGAAATCGACTACCCGGGACGAGTCCATTCGACTAGTCGAACATCCGGACACTCCCAGTCGACCTCCAGCATCACTACTTCCATCACGACGAAGCCCCAAACCCGAAACACGCCCAGCCATCATGCCCGAGGCACAACCGCGCGTTTCCGAGGGCTTCTGCCCTGTCTGTCGCCCGACAGCTCAAGGCTGTCGCCCTACAGGGCAGTGTCGGCCGACAAAAATAGCTGTCGGCCGACAGCGTCGCGATTCCAGAATCGCGATGCTGTTGTTCGGGCTGTTCCGGCGATCGGAGAACGCCCAGCAGTCCGAGACCATCGAACCCAAGCCATCGAACACGATCGGTGGTTCGTTGTATGATTACGTACGAGATCAAATCGAAACGATGCGGAATAAGGGTTTCGATTTCATACCTTTGTTGTGTGATTCGGAGAAGCCGAATTGACAGAGACCTCGAGTCTTCTAGCGTGTATCCTAGCCCTCAATTTCGGCCGTTGTGTGGGAATTCTTCTCTTCTTCTCTCTCAAACCCAGCGTAAGAATATTATTTTTCTGTCTCAGAAATATAATTGCGCTAGCTTTTTATTTCTTTAGAAAAAATATTTGCGCTAGTATATTTATTTTCACAGAAAAATTATTGCGCTAACAATTAATTTTTCTCCGCAAAAATAAAATAGCGGCGTTCTGTAGGTTTAGAGAAGAGAGATGAGGGATTTATATAGGCCACACTAGGGACCCATAGGCAATTAATTAATTAGGTTTAAATTGCAATTTAATTAACTTGGTGTCCCAAAAGGAAAACCTTAATTAAATTCCACAATTTTAATTATAATTAATTTCACTATAAAATTATAATTGATTTCTCAATTAATTAATTCAAATTATTCCGTCAATAATTTTCCCGTCGTATTACATATGTGACATTTTCCCGTGTTTAAGATATGGCATGTCCACGAATTAATTTTAATTACTAATAATTAAATTAATTCATTTCTTATTATCCGAGACTAGTACCACTCATCCTTATTATCATGCTGAGTAAATCCACCTGCAGGGTTTACATGATAAACTTTATGAGCTCATCTCGCGGACATCATCAACCCAATAAATGGGACACGGTTTCCAGTATATAATCTATAGCATGCCGTGTGTACAATATCGATTCCCAATCTACCGAGAATATTGACTAATCAATTAGTCTCACTCATTGGCACATCAAAGAACCGAGCATTGGACACACGCACCTATAATTATATAGGGATTAAGAACTCACATATCCGTAATATCTGAGGTCTAGTTCGATTACTCCGATTAGTATAAATCGAACGCCCTCCCGTGGTCCTGCTCAATACACCAAGTGTATGAGTGTAACATGATAGTCAAGACCGACTATCTACCAGTCACATTACGACGTACCGATGGATTGTCCCTTTCCATCTAAGTCGTGAGCTACTGTTCGATAATATACGAGTAACCGATAGTATGATCTTCTGCGTGTCTCCTCACGCCATACTATCTACAACGTATACATCAAGGACTATTGCAATAAATGCAATCATGCTTGAATCATATATAGAATTAAGGTATAGATAAGGAGTTTCGTATTTGCACTAAACTAGACATTTAGAATACAACTCCATCAGCTGATACATCATTATTCATCTTTCGCCGTGAGTCTCTCCTCATCTATCTTCTCGTTTACGTTGACGAAATTATCATTACTAGCAACAACAGGACCTCGCTACGTGCATTGTTGACCCGATTAAGCAAGTAGTTCGCATTAAAAGACCTCGGTCGTCTTGGTTAGTCATTGATGATCTCAAACATCATCCTTCCCCTCCGATTTCTATCGACAAACAACTAGTCGACTCCATCACTCAACGCATCACATACTTTGAAGAATTTCACCATTCTTACAGTAGTAGTAGTCATGTTGCCGACGATGATGAAGAAGTTGCAGATCCATTGGAGATGCGAATTGCAGGTGCAACTTTCGCAGCCGAAGATGATATTGAGTATCATATTGTGGACTATATCAACCAGAAAAAGAATAAAAAGGGAAATGATCATGAAAAGGCCAAATCATGCTATGGTATCCTGCAAAGTGTGATTGAAGAGATGGATTCGATGAAAAAAGTAATGGTCGATACACATAAGAAGAAGAAGAAGGTGCCGCTGGTCCATGATCAAGTGGGCACGGCAAATGTTGCTGATCGAAATGAAACCCCGGTGGGTTCCGACGCCTCCGTGCTCGAAATCATGGAAAAGCTTGTCGGAGGCCAACTTGATTTCCAGGTCATCCGGATCGTGGGAATGGGCAGTATAGTTAAGACCTTTTTTGCCAAAACTATTTACACAAAACCAGTTATTAAGGAGCGTTTTGATATCTGTGCTTGGTGATGGAGTTATATTCTAAATGTCTAGTTTAGTGACAATATGGAACTCCTTATCTGTGTTTTATTATCTATTAATCAAACTGTCGGCATTTTGTCTTTCATGTACTTAAATGCAATAGTCTTAGATATATACGTTGTAGACAGTATGGCGTGAGGAGACACGCGGAAGATCATACTGTCGGTTATTCGTATACTATCAAACAGAAGCTCACGATTTAGATGGACAGGGACAATCCATCGGTACGTCGTAGTGTGACTGGGTAATAGTTGGTCTTGACTATTATGTTACACTCGCACACTTGGTGTATTGAGCAGGACCACGGGAGGGCGTTCGATTTATACTAATCGCAGTAATCGAACTAGACCTCAGAGATTACGGATATACGAATTCCTAATCCCTATATAATTATAGGTGCGTGTGTCCAATGCTCGGTTATTTAATATGCCAATGAGTGAGACTAATTAATTAGTCGAGATTCTCGGTAAATTGGGAATCGTAATTGTACGCACGGCATGCTATAGATTATAGACAGGAAACCGTGTCCCGTTTATCGGGTTGATGATGTCCCCGAGATGAGCTCATAAAGTTTATCATGTAAACCCTGCAGGTGGATTTGTTCCACATGATAATAAGGTTGAGTGGTACTAGTCTCGGATAATAAGAGACGAATTAATTTAATTATTAGTAATAAAATTAATTCGTGGACATACGATATCTTAAACATGGGGAAAGTCGTATATGTAATTTCAGCGGAATTATTATTGTTGAAATAATATTAAATTTATTTCGGGAATTCAATTATAATTTTATAGTGGAATTAATTATAATTAAAATTGAATTTAATTAAAGGTTCTCTTTTAAGGAAACCGGTTTAATTAAATTGCAGTTTAGCCCGGAATTTATTTACCTAAGGGGTCCCTAGTGTAACTCTATAAACCCCCCCCCCCCCCCCCCCTTTTGCCTATCCTAAACCTACTTTTTATTTTTCTGAGAAAAATTATTGCGTTAGCGCAAAAACATTTTTCTCTGTAAAATAAATTGTATAGCGCTAATATTTTTCTCTCAGAGAGAAAAAGAATATTACGCTGGTAGAGAAAGGAGAAAGCAGACAAAGGAGGCCCAACGGATCGTTGCCCACACAACGGTTGGAGTCGGGGAAGAGGCATACGCTAGCAATCCCTAAGGTCTCAACAATTCGACCGCTAAGGTATGAGATCGGATCTTTAATTCCGCAATTCATTCGATTTCAGTTTTTCTCGTTGATCATACTTTGAACGTAGATCGGGTTCCGGGGTCGTGGATCGTATTCCTCGACTACTGGGGGTTCTAGGACCTTCAGATTGATAGTCGGATGAGGAAAAACGACCCGGAAACGAGCCCGGAACAGCAACGTCGCGTTGCTGTTCACGGACGAACAGCGCCTGCTGGTGGGCAAACAGCGACCGCTGTTTGCAGCTCCACCAGCGATCGCTGGTCTGCATACAGCGAGCGCTGTTTGAGTGCAGACCAGTCCCGGTTCGCGCGGTTGTCCTTCGGGGCGATGGCTGGGCGTGAATCGGGTCAAGGACTGTCGTGTGAACGAAGTAGCGACACCGGAGGTCGACTGGGAGCGTTCGGATGTTCGAGCGATCGAACGAACGAATCCCGGGTAGTCGATTTCCAACAATTGGTATCAGAGCCGGTTTGTACGTTCTTTGTATTGTTTGCGAGTTTTGTTTTGCAGGATAACCCGATTATTATGGTCATATGTTTATGTAGTGTATGTTGTGGTTTGTTAAACTCTCAAGATTGTCGAGATCTTTGTTTTTACAACGTTGCTTGAATGTAATAGTTAAAACGACGGGTTGAGTCGTTTAGGTTTTACGTTTTTCGTTTTTCGTTTATCCGGATGTATAGGATCGATCAATCTGTATAGGATCGATGCCGGAAGTTGTTAGTTTACATTTGTAATGTTACTGCTGCTTGGTGGATCGAGAGAAGATCGAAGGCCGGACGAACGAGGGTCGAGGAGTCGAACCCGCAGCCTGCTTTGCACAAACGGCGCTCGCTGCAGGGCAAACAGCGGTCGCTGTTTGCAGCTCCTCAAGCGAGCGCTGGATATAGGGCAGCGCCCGCTGCCCTAGGGTTGGCAGCAGCGGCTCGGGGATTCGACAGACATCACGGATCGCTCGTCTTTGCCCGGGACGATACTCCAGTGGGAGGGGTTCGTCTCTTGGTCCTTAGACGAGTCGGTGATGGACCGAGACCGAGACGAGCAACGAGACGAAGATCCAAGAAGACGTGCATCGAAGATTTTTAAAGGCCATAATAATCGGGCCACGTTAAATGCTTTTTGCGTGTTTACGTGCTTTATTATGCTTTAATTTTATATGCATGTGAATGTTATCCCTTTCGTAAAAACTAAGTGGGAGAGGGATTGGAAACAATCCCGCGGTCTCCATTCTCTGTTTTGATAGTGATGTGTGTCACTTACGAGTTGGCTTTAGTGTCATCCTCCCTATCGGATAAAGTTGACACACGGATATCACTGGATCAAAATTCCAATTTAATTCCATTTATAGAATTAAACACTTAAGTTATTCAAAGCAATGCCTAATCTGTCTTTCAAAGACTAATTTCAACTCGACTCATTCTCACCCCGGGGAGTGGAATGGAGCCAAAGCGCTTGGTTATGTCGATGACACAGATTAGAGACATTCGAGTCATTTGATGACTAGATCGATTGTCTGGTTGGCTCCCTTACTTTGTGAGAGATAGGGCTCAATTGCATGATTGATCGCTGGTTAGAAACTTCGAGTTTCACTTACGAGATATCAAGCTTTGATTAACGAAATTGTGAAATTTATTAAATGGAATTCAATTAACAAAGTTGTTTGTTTAGTAAACGTCCACGCTATCGTGGCTTACTAGACGGAAACAGAACTTTGGGTTAATTGAGGCTCGACAGTTATACGAAATCGTAAAGGGATCGCATGTCAACGTAAACGTCCACACTAACGTGGCTTGCGGTGGGCGTTTAGTTTCCGAGCGGTTAACTTAGTACTGAGAAATGGTATACACTTAGGTACGCTTTACAGTATCCTCCCCATCGGAGTCACTGCTGTAATGATGTACGACCAAAGTAAAAGTCCAGTTATAAAATCGTTTGGACTAGTATACGTCCACATGAACGTGGCATGCTAGTCTGATGGGATTTTAGGATTGATTGGTAAATTTAATGATATTAATTAAGGGAGTTAATATCGAATTAAATTTGACGGTTTGATTTGTCTCTTTTATAGATATGGCACTTAACCCGCTGTCTATACTAAAAGAAAACAAGCTCACTGGTCCGGATTATAATGATTGGAAGCGAAACTTGGACATTGTCCAGACTGTTAAACCTTCTACTCCCACTGACGTCTTAATTGATGAGGACATTAAAGATGAACTCAGGAAGATGTTAATACATAGTGTGGAAGCTGGACAAGAGGTGATTAACTTACTCAAGAAATTCGGTGCTCTTAAGGAATTTCTTAAAAATGATTCCAAAAGAATGGAATTTGTGAGTGAGTTAAGAAAATCACAAGTACTTGTGGCTGTGAAGTTGGATCTTCCTAGGCCTTCGGGCGGCAAAAGAAAGAAGAGGCAACAACGGAAACCCAGTGGACCCAGAAATGGTGGACCACAGATTGGAGTGAACCGGCCTAAGGGCAAGTGTTTCCGTTGCAAGCAGTCTGGACATTGGAAGTCTAATTGTCCTCTCAGACAAGGAGGTATGAACTTTTCCTTAGTCACTGAAACATGTTTAGCGGTGTTATCCACCGGTACCTGGTGTGTGGATACGGGAGCCACTGATCATGTCTGCAATTCTTTGCAGGGGTTCCAGGAAACCCGGCGGCTTAGAGAGGGAGAGATCACCATCTACATGGGCAACGCTACGAAAGTGGCGGCGGTTGTAGTGGGAGATGTTCATTTATCTTTTAATAATAAAGTTTTAGTATTGAATAATTGTCTTTATGTACCGAACTTTAGAAAGAACCTTGTTTCGGTTTCTAAGTTGGTTTTGAATGGATATTCAGTTTCTTTTGATAGTTCTGTTATTGTCAAAAAGAATGGTGATTATATCTGTTCTGGTACATTGATAGGCAACTTATATATACTGAATCCTAATTATTCCACGATGCAACGAGTACCAATAAGAGAAAGGAGCCTTCTAGGATGAATCAAAAGTACTTGTGGCATCTTAGGCTAGGTCATATAAACTTGGGTAGGATTCAAAGGTTGATAACTGATGGAATACTCAGTGGTGTGAAAGATGAGGACTTTCCAACCTGCGAATCATGCCTGGAAGGAAAAATGACCAAGCGACCCTTTAGTGATAAGGGGTATAGATCCAAGGAAGTACTGGAATTGATTCACTCTGATTTGTGCGGGCCATTATCTGTCCAAGCGAGAGGAAGTTATGAATATTTCGTAACTTTCACGGATGATTACTCAAGGTATGGTTTTATATACCTGATGCGCCGCAAGAGCGAGTGCTTTGACAAGTTCAAGGAGTACAAAGCTCTTGTGGAGAACTTTCATGGTAAAACCATATAGACTCTACGATCTGATCGTGGAGGAGAGTACCTCTCGGGAGAGTTTAAGGCGTACTTATTAGAGAATGGGATTGACTCCCAGATGACTGCACCATACACGCCCCAGCAGAATGGTGTAGCAGAAAGAAGGAATAGGACTCTTATGGAAATGGTAAGATCTATGATGAGTTACTCAGACCTACCAGTTTCGTTCTGGGGATATGCCTTGGAAACACCGGCGTATATCCTGAACTTATTTCCTTCTAAATCAGTCCCTAAGACACCCTCGGAATTGTGGACCGGGCGAAAGCCGAACTTGAAACACATTCGGATCTGGGGTTGTCCAGCACATGTGCTGAAGCATGGGGCTGATAAGTTGGAATCTCGTTCAGATATTCGGTTGTTTATAGGATATCCTAGAGGAACGAAAGGTGGTCTATTTTATAGTCCTAAGGACCAGAAGATCGTTGTTAACACCAACGCTCGGTTCTTGGAAGAGGATTATATAATGGACCACAAGCCCAAGAGTGAGATAATACTAAACGAACTGAGAGGGGACGATCAAGGCTTAGATCCAACCCAACCGGGTGATACGCCACCACAGTCTGCACCTGTAGTTACTGAGGTTACACCGCAGCGTCGTCGTAGTGGGAGGGTTGTTCGACAACCCGACAGGTTCATGTTCATAGGCGAGTCTTCGGACTTGTTACCTGGAGAACATGAAGCCGATCCCTGGACCTACGACGAGGCGCTTAAAGATCAAGATGCTCAGTCTTGGCAAAAGGCGATGAAATCTGAGATTGAATCAATGGATTCAAATCAGGTCTGGAATCTTGTAGCACCGCCCAAAGGTGTAAAAGCCATTGGTTGCAAGTGGGTGTACAAGAGAAAAAGAGGGTCTGACGGGAAGGTGGAAACCTTCAAGGCTAGGCTTGTTGCGAAAGGGTATACTCAGAAAGAAGGGATCGATTATGAGGAATCTTTTTCGCCGGTAGCTATGCTAAAGTCGATCCGGATTCTTTTGTCTATAGCATCTTATATGGATTATGAGGTGTGGCAAATGGACGTCAAGACAGCATTCTTGAATGGGAATCTTGACGAGACCATTTACATGAGACAGCCAGAAGGTTTCATCAAGAAAGGCCAAGAGCATCTAGTGTGTAAGCTAAACCGATCCATTTATGGATTGAAGCAAGCTTCTAGATCTTGGAACATGCAGTTTGATGAGGTTATCTAATCTTATGGATTCATTCAAAGCATGGACGAGTCGTGTGTATACCGGAGAAGTGACGGAAACAGTGTGGCGTTTCTCGTGCTTTATGTAGACGACATTCTTCTAATTGGCAACAATGTGAAGATGTTGTCGGACATAAAGGGATGGTTGTCCAAGCAATTTGATATGAAAGACTTAGGACAAGTTGGGCATGTTCTTGGGATCAAGGTTATAAGGGATCGCCGGAAAAGAACATTAAGCTTGTCCCAAGCTTCATATATTGATACGATTCTGGCTCGTTTCAACATGCAGAATTCCAAGAGAGGTGCTCAACCTTTCTGCCATGGAATTCATCTATCTAAAGACATGTGTCCCAAAACACAAAAGGAGATAGATTACATGAAGAAGGTTCCTTATGCTTCGGCAGTAGGAAGTCTAATGTATGCCATGTTGTGCACGAGACCTGATATCTGCTATGTCGTTGGCATGGTAGCTAGATATCAGAGTAACCCTGGACAGGGTCACTGGACTGCTGTAAAGAACATACTTAAGTACCTGCGAATGACCAGGAATTATGTTCTGAGTTACAAAGCGTCCGAGTTGATTCCTATTGGTTACACAGACTCAGATTTCCAATCTGATAAGGATCAGCGAAAGTCTACATCAGGCTATGTGTTCACATTGGGAGGTGGAGCAGTCTCATGGAAGAGTGTTAAGCAGAAATGCATTTCGGACTCTACCATGGAAGCCGAATATGTAGCAGCCTCTGAGGCAGCTAAAGAATCGGTGTGGCTCCGGAACTTCCTTATGGACTTGGATGTGGTTCCTAAAATGCCTAGAGCTATCACAATTTATTGTGACAATAGCGGTGCAGTGGCAAATGCAAAGGAACCACGAGCCCACAATGCGAGTAAACACATAGATCGCAAGTACCACCTGATTAGAGACATCGTCAGGAGGGGCGATGCGGTTGTCACCAAGATTGCATCAGCGGATAACCTGGCAGACCCCTTTACGAAGGCACTTCCAGCGGAAGCGTTCAAGAGACACGTGAAGGGGATGGGTATCGGATGTATGGTAGAGGGCAACTAGACTTTTAGTATAAGTGGGAGATTGATGGGGTTATATTCTAAATGTCTAGTTTAGTGACAATATGGAACTCCTTATCTGTGTTTTATTATCTATTAATAAAACTTTCGGCATTTTGTCTTTCATGTACTTAAATGCAATAGTCTTAGATATATACGTTGTAGACAGTATGGCGTGAGAAAACACGCGGAAGATCATACTGTCGGTTACTCGTATACTATCGAACAGAAGCTCACGATTTAGATGGACAGGGACAATCCATCGGTACGTCGTAGTGTGACTGGGTAATAGTTGGTCTTGACTATTATGTTACACTCGTACACTTGGTGTATTGAGCAGGACCACGGGAGGGCGTTCGATTTATACTAATCGCAGTAATCGAACTAGACCTCAGAGATTACGGATATACGAATTCCTAATCCCTATATAATTATAGGTGCGTGTGTCCAATTCTCGGTTCTTTAATATGCCAATGAGTGAGACTAATTGATTAGTCGAGATTCTCGGTAAATTGGGAATCGTAATTGTACGCACGGCATGCTATAGATTATAGACAGGAAACCGTGTCCCGTTTATCGGGTTGATGATGTTCCCGAGATGAGCTCATAAAGTTTATCATGTAAACCCTGCAGGTGGATTTGTTCCACATGATAATAAGGTTGAGTGGTACTAGTCTCGGATAATAAGAGACGAACTAATTTAATTATTAGTAATAAAATTAATTCGTGGACATACGATATCTTAAACACGGGGAAAGTCGTATATGTAATTTCAGCGGAATTATTATTGTTGAAATAATATTAAATTTATTTAGGGAATTCAATTATAATTTTATAGTGGAATTAATTATAATTAAAATTGAATTTAATTAAAGGTTTTCTTTTAAGGACACCGGTTTAATTAAATTGCAGTTTAGCCCGGAATTTATTTACCTAAGGGGTCCCTAGTGTAACTCTATAAACCCCCCCCCCCCCCCTTTGCCTATCCTAAACCTACAGTCCGCAGCTTTTTATTTTTCTGAGAAAAATTATTGCGTTACCGCAAAAACATTTTTCTCTGTAAAATAAATTGTATAGCGCTAATATTTTTCTCTCAGAGAGAAAAAGAATATTACGCTGGTAGAGAA
Organism: Euphrasia confusa; assembly: GCA_954870475.1. NCBI lineage: Eukaryota > Viridiplantae > Streptophyta > Magnoliopsida > Lamiales > Orobanchaceae > Euphrasia > Euphrasia confusa. The sequence goes on along the minus strand of OX940950.1, from coordinate 39,951,252 downwards.
AGGAGAAAGCATACAAAGGAGACCCAACGGATCGTTGCCCACACAACGGTTGGAGTCGGGGAAGAGGCATACGCTAGCAATCGCTAAGGTCTCAACAATTCGACCGCTAAGGTATGAGATCGGATCTTTAATTCCGCAATTCATTCGATCTTAGTTTTTCTAGTTGATCATACTTTGAACGTAGATCGGGTTCCGGGGTCGTGGATCGTATTCCTCGACTACTGGGGGTTCTAGGACCTTCGGATCGGTAGTCGGATGAGGAAAAACGACCCGGAAACGAGCCCGGAACAGCAACGTCGCGTTGCTGTTCGCGGACGAACAGCGCCTGCTGGTGGGCAAACAGCGACCGCTGTTTGCAGCTCCACCAGCGATCGCTGGTCTGCATACAGCGAGCGCTGTTTGAGTGCAGACCAGTCCCGGTTCGCGCGGTTGTCCTTCGGGGCGATGGTTGGGCGTGAATCGGGTCAAGGGCTGTCGTGTGAACGAAGTAGCGACACCGGAGGTCGACTGGGAGCGTTCGGATGTTCGAGCGATCGAACGAACGAATCCCGGGTAGTCGATTTCCAACACTTGGGTTATGATTTCTCAACAATATGACACGAAACAAATCCTCTGTGAGCTTCTCTTTCAAGCCACTAACACTAACAAGGAACAACAGAGTGGGAAGAGTGTAGATGAATTGGGGTTGGAGCTCTACAAATAATTGTTCTACATAAGGTTTCTGATCGTGATGGATGATATGTGGAGTATCGATTCGTAGGATAAGATACAACATTTCTTTCCAGACAGAAGTAATGGCAGTCGAGTAATCGTGACCACCAGGCTATCCCAATTGAGTTCGCAACTAACAACTAATTATAGTCTCAACATGAGCTTCTGTTGACGATCGGGATGATGTATTGTATGAGAATAACGGGATACCGAAGAAAACAAATCAACAATAAATAGAGAAGACAAGAATTTACGTGGAAACCCAACTGGGAAAAATCACTGGAGGAACGACGAACAATTCACTATAATATTGCTTCACGATTACAAGGATGATATACGCTCTAAACCCTCAAATCTCACGCAATAGCTATAGAATTATAATTGATGTGTTTATGCCCATAGCATGCCTTGTAGGAGAAGGAAACCTAAATAGACTAAAATTACGTATTTTCAAAAAATACCACGCCTGGTCCAAACGGCGACCGCCGTTTCCAACTGGCGGTCGCAGGACAGATTCGGCGGTCGCCGAATCCATTTCGGCGGTCGCCGAAACCCCGATTTCTTGGCAGTCCCGAATCTCGTCAACTTGACGTTTTCGGCGGGCGCTGGTCCTTTTCGGCGGTCGCTGGACAGAAACGGCGGGCGTCGTTTTCCTCTGGCGGGCGCCGAATCCTCCAGCGTCGTTTCTCTTCTCGGTTTCGTGGCAAACTCAACAAATCTCCACCTTGGCACTAAACCGCGAACTTCCTTCGCCGTCCGTCTTCCTCCAAAAGCCCCTAAGGGCTTAAACTCTCGATCGAAGTCCAACCAAGCTAGAGCAAAGCTCAAACTTGGTTGCGGGTAAACTTTTCGTCAACATGTCCGCCGGATTATCGTGAGTACTAATCTTACTCACCTTAATATCGCCTCGGGCGATCACCTCACGGACAAAATGATACCGAATATCAATGTGCTTTGTTCTCTCATGGAACACTTGATCTTTTGTGAGAAAAATAGCACTTTCACTATCACAAAATATAGACGTCGTCTTAGAACTCTTCAAGAGCTCTCTAAACCAACCTCTCAACCATAACGCCTCCTTGCAAGCCTCGGTGACTGCCATATATTCCGCCTCGGTAGGTTATAAGGCCACCGTACTTTGAAAGATAGCTTTCCAACTTATGGCACACCCATCAATGGTAAAAACATACCCGGTAAGAGATCTTCTTTTATCTAGATCACCGCCATAATCGGAATCCACGAACCCTCGCACATCATCTTGATTCCTCCCTGATGGAGTTATATTCTAAATGTCTAGTTTAGTGACAATATGGAACTCCTTATCTGTGTTTTACATTATCTATTAATCAAACTGTCGGCATTTTGTCTACCTTGTACTTGAATGCAATAGTCCTAGATATATACGTTGTAGACAGTATGGCGTGAGGAGACACGCGGAAGATCATACTGTCGGTTACTCGTATATTATCGAACAGAAGCTCACGACTTAGATGGACAGGGACAATCCATCGGTACGTCGTAGTGTGACTGGGTAATAGTGATGGAGTAGTATACTTAATGTCTAGATTTGAGTATTCTGAACTCTGTATGCACTTTCATTTACCTATTAATTACAGACATTCATTTGCTTTTAATTATTGTTAATTAAATAAATGCAAATCATAGTTCTGGATTTTATACGTTGTAGTTAGTATGGTGTGTCGGGCCCACACAGAAGATCATACTATCGGTTACTCGTATTTAATCAAACAGTTGCTCACGACCTAGGTGGACACGAACTAGTCCATCGGTATAGTCGTTGTGTGAGAGAGAAAATAATTTGTCTTAATTATTTTATCACACTTGTACACTTGGTGTATTGAGCGGATCGATTGAGACTCATCAATTAGGATTGCTCGGCGATAATTGATTTGAGACTCGGAGTATTTTATTCTTAATCCCTGAAATAATTGCGGGTGTGTATATTTAATATAAGTGACTTTGATTTACCAAAGGAATTAACCGGTTTGATAATTGGGTTAATTACCGGTTAAGTTGGGTCACTATATTTTATATATGGCATGCCGTGAATTCTTGAAGGGGCAGTGTATCCCGTAAGGGTTGATAATATCCCCGAGATGAGCTCATAAGGATTTATTATGTAAACCTCGCGAGTGGACTTGTTCCGCATAATAAATAAGGTTGAGTGGTACTAGTCTCGGATATAAGAGATGAATAAATTTATTAAGCAATAAATAAATTTTATTCATGGATATTTAAATCTTAAATACACGGAATAAATAATACTAAGTTGGAGAAATATTATTTGATATAATATGAATAATATTGGGAGTGCAATTTTATTTATATAGTGGAAAATAAATAAAATTAATATTGATAAGAATTAATGGATTTGGGTTGGACCCAATTTAATTTTCAATATTGAAGCCCAATATTTATTCTCCTTTTGATCCCCTTCGTAGCCTATAAAAGCACTACGTGGTCTTCACTTTACTAACCTACGTTACGCCAACAATAAAGTTCTGAGAGTGAAGAGGATCCACAAGTTCGATAGCTCGTCGCCCACCCGACGTTCGAACAAGTGCAAGGAATACGCGGGAAGGTCACGAGGTCGTCGATTTCGTTTCTCCGAACAACGAATCGTAGGTACAATTCTCAACCCCCTTGTTAATTGTTCGATTTGGTTTTATCGAGAATACCGTAGGACGAAGATCCGAAATAAGAAACCATGAACGGGGGACGATCGCGTGGTGGTGGCGAAGCCACCGGACCACAAGGCGATCGCCCGGGCTAGGGTTTCGCGGGGATGGGGGCGAACCCTCGGCTGGGCCGAGGGTGTGCGATCGACCACAAGGGTCGATCGCTGGGCACGGGCTGGAGCCGTGCCCTACCCCGCCGAGAAGGCGGGGGCCTCCTGGTGGTGGCGGGTCGCCGGACCCGCCGCTGGGGCTGTCGGAACAGCCCCACCCCGATCGATCGCCGGCGCGCGATCGATCCTTCGATTATGCGAACCCTGGCTCGCGGGGGTTCGGGTGGGGGCGGGCTGTGCGTCTTCGGATGCATGGTCTCCAAAGCCCGGACTCCGGCGGATGAGTCGGCGTTCGTATGATCTCCGGCGAAGGGTTCGTTCGGGTTATCGTTTCCGCAATTTTGATAACCCGGGATAGCGAATTCCAACAATTGGTATCAGAGCGTGGTTTACGTTCGCGGTATTTTCGATAAAATTGTTCTACCTTGCAGGGATCCGACTATTATGGCTTGATGATTATTCGTTTAATTATTTTGTCATGTGATTGTTGGTTTTATTAAACTCTCGGACATGTCGAGATTCGTTTTTGGTGGTGAATGCTTGTAATTGTAAAAATTCGGGGGTTGACCGAATTTAGGATTTATTATTATGTTCGTTGTTTTTCCGGAAAATGTATAGGATCGATTTCGTGTATAGAATCGATACCGGAATTGTAATTTAGATTTTTGTAAATTTATATTTTGCGATTGGATCGAATCGAAGACCGCCGGAGAAGACGAAGTGACGAGAGGGAGAGGGCAAGGGATCGATTGGATCGATCCCCATGGACGCCCGATCGAAGGCGTGGGGCGGGGCGGCTGTTGCCCTAGCCGCGGCTGCCACCGGTTTCGGTGGTTGGCGGCGTGGCTGGGCGGCGGCGGTCCTCCCCGTGGCTGGCCGGTCGGCGAAGGTGAGGGTGGTTCGGGGTTCCCCAACTCGGGCTACTCCTACCGGAAATATACTTTCCTAATTAATTCGTTATTTCCTATTTTGATTATTTCTTTATGGAATATTCTAGAAAAATAGAAAAAGAATCATTTTAGTACTAAATTTATTTTTCCTATTTGATTATTCCTACTCATGGGAATATTCATGGATTAGGAATAAAATAAATTTGAAAAAGTATAAGAGTCCTAAATTATTTTATTTCTTTATTTCATTATGGATATCATCTAGAATATTCCAAGAGGATCTTGGATAGATTATTCTAGAGATTTAATGAAGTGGAAAAATAAAATAAAATAAATAAAAATATTAATAATATTTAATTTTATTTTTGATATATTCTATTGACTTAATTTTCGAATTAAGTAACTTTTGGATTAATTGAAAATAAATAGATTTAAATATTGGATATTAATATTCTCGTCACATGGAGCATTCAAGAAACGAAGACTAAAGACTAGAAGATGCGTACGGGGATGTGATGAAGCCATAATAGTCGGAAAATAATATTCTAGTATTATTTTGACTATGTGATAATACTATGTGCTTTATTACATGTATGCATGCTATATGTGTTTACTTTTATGCACTAGATAGCGTATCCCTTTATTATAAAAAGCTAAGTGGGAGAGGGTATGGAAACATACCCATGGTCTCCATTGCTGCTCTCTTGGTGACTTTTATAAACTTTTGAAGTTTATATAGATAAGTTATTGGAGGAGAGTTCTTGTAATTCCTCTTACGAGAAACATTGATTAAGTTTATCAAACAATGCCTAATTTGTCTTTCCAAAGCTGATTTCAAGTCGACTCATTCTCACCCCGGGGAGTGGAATGGAGCCAGAGCCACTTGGTCATGTAGAGGACACAAATTAGAGACTTTCGTGCCATACTTTTATAGATGGGTCGTTTGTCTGCTCGGCTCCCTCATTTATGAGAGATAGGGTCGTTCGCATGGTGAATCACTGGTTAGAAACTTCGAGTTTCACTTATGATTCTCCACGTCTTGATTTACGAGATTGAATGGATCAAGTAATTGGGAGTCAATTATAAAAGTCTCTTAGTTGGTAAACGTCCACACCACGTGGCTTGCTATACTGACGGACTTTGGATTAATTGATGTAGACAGTTGTAAGTAATTACGAAGAGTTGTGAAGTTATCGTAAACGTCCACACCACGTGGCTTGCGGTGATGTAGCAATTCCAAGTAATTTACTTTGGTACTGAGTAATGGTTTACACTTAGATACGCGTTATAGTATCCCTCCCCACGAGGTTACGCTATGATTGATGTATGACCAAAGAAAATCTAATTGCTAAATCATTTGGGTGGGTAAACGTCCACACCACGTGGCTTGCCTTACCTGATGGGATTTTAGATGTGATTAGTGATTTAATGATATTATTTAAGGGAGATAATATCGGATATTAAATTGTTTGTTTGTTTTATGTGCTTATAGGTTAGGAATGACTGTGACCCCACTTTGTGATATACTTAAAGATGAAAACTCACCGGTTCCATATGGTGATGATTGGAAAAGAAATCTGGACATTGTCCAGATTGTTGAGCTTTCTGAATCCACTGTTGGTCCAACTAAGTTGAGACATGGTGTGGAAGCTAGGCAAGAGGTGTTTGACATACCCACGGAATCGTTCCTCAATGAGTCCCTTAAAACCGGCTCAGCGAAGGCGATTTTTGTGCGTAAGCTAAGAGAAACACGAGCTCTTGTGGCTAGGCTAAAAGAAAAGCGTGCAAAGAGACCCAGTGGTTTAAAACCACGGATTGGGGTAAGCAAGCGGTTTCGCAGATGCTTTCGATGCAAACAGTTTGGGCACTGGAGGTCTGATTGTCCTCTCATCAAAGGTACGAAATTTTCCTTAGTCACTGAAACATTGTCAGCGGTGATATCTACCAGCACCTGGTGTGTAGATACAGGTGCCACTGACCATGTCTGCAATTCATTGCAGGGGTTCCAGGAAACCCGGAGACTTAGAGAGGGAGAAATCGTGGTCTACATGGGCAATGCCGCGAAGGTGGCGGCTGTTGCAGTGGGAGACGTTCACTTACGTTTCAGTAGTGATAGGGTTTTAGTTTTACGTAATTGTCTTTATGTACCCAACTTTAGAAAGAATTTGATTTCAGTTTCTAAACTTATTATGAATGGATATTCTGTTTCTTTTGACCACTCTGTGATCATAAGAAGAAATAGTGAAATTATATGTTCTGGTACATTGATAGACGATTTGTATGTGCTAAATCCTGAGTCTAACACGATGCAACTAACCGAGAGTAATAACACATCTACGAACACCAATAAGAGAAAGGAACCTTCTAAGATGAATCAATTATACTTGTGGCATCTAAGGTTAGGTCATATAAACTCGAATAGGCTTCAAAGGTTGAAAGCTGATGATTTAATCACTGGCATTGAAGGAGAGGACCTTCCAACCTGCGAATCCTGTTTGGAGGGTAAAATGACCAAGCGTTCTTTTTCTGGTAAAGGACGTAGAGCTGAACAAGTATTGGATTTGATTCACTCTGATGTATGCGGACCTATGTCTACTCAGGCAAGGGGAGGGTACGAGTACTTCATCACTTTCACCGATGATTACTCAAGGTATGGATATATTTACCTGATGCGCCACAAGAGCGAATCCTTTGGCAAGTTCAAAGAGTTCAAGGCTCTTGTGGAGAACCTTCGTGGTAAATCCATAAAATGCCTGCGATCTGATCGCGGAGGCGAGTACCTGTCTGGAGAATTCAAGGCATACTTGGCAGAGAATGGGATTGAATCCCAGCTGACCTCACCATATACTCCTCAGCAGAATGGTGTGTCAGAAAGAAGGAATAGGACTCTTATGGAAATGGTGCGATCTATGATGAGTTACTCGGACTTACCTGTTATGTTCTGGGGACATGCCTTGGAAACAGCGGCGTATATCTTGAATAGGGTTCCAACCAAAACGGTACCAACAACACCCATGGAATTGTGGAGTGGGCGTAAGCCTAACTTGGGACACATTCGGATCTGGGGTTGTCCAGCACATGTGTTGCGACAAGGTGCCGATAAGTTAGAACCTAGATCAGAATTACGGCTGTTTATAGGATACCCGAAAGGAACTAAGGGTGGCATGTTCTATAGTCCTACGGACCAGAAGATCGTTATAAGTACTAACGCTCGGTTCCTAGAGGAAGACTATGTCATGGACCACAAGCCCAGAAGTGACATAATACTTGATGAGTTGAGAGGTAACGAGGAAGACCTGGATACAGCCGAACCGAGTATAGATACACCACTAGAACCTGCACCTAATACTGTCACTGTTAATACACCGGAACGCCGTCGTAGTGGGAGGGTTGTTAAACAACCAGATAGATGGATTGGACTGGGTGAGTCTTCGGACTCTGGACCTGGAGTTCATGAAATCGATCCCTGGACCTATGATGAGGCGGTACAAGATATAGATGCGCTTTCTTGGAAGAAAGCAATGAAATCCGAAATAGAATCTATGGATTCTAATAAAGTCTGGGATCTTGTAGAACCACCAAGCGGCGTGAAGCCAATTGGGTGTAAATGGGTCTACAAGAGAAAGAGAGGATCTGACGGAAAGGTTGAAACCTTTAAAGCTCGGCTTGTTGCGAAAGGATATACTCAGAAAGAGGGAATCGATTATGAGGAGACCTTTTCGCCGGTAGCCAAGATAAAGTCGATCCGGATTCTCTTATCCATAGTAGCTCATATGGACTATGAGGTGTGGCAAATGGATGTCAAGACAGCTTTCCTAAATGGAAGTCTTGACGAGACGATTTATATGAAACAACCAGAAGGATTCATTGCTAAGGGGCGAGATCATCTAGTGTGCAAGCTTAATCGATCCATTTATGGATTGAAACAAGCCTCGAGATCGTGGAACCTGCGGTTTGACGAAGTGGTCCAATCTTTTGGATTCAGTCAAAGCATGGACGAATCGTGTGTGTATTGGAAACGTGATGGAAAGAAGGTGGTGTTTCTCGTGCTTTATGTAGACGACATTCTTCTCATTGGCAACAGTGTGAAAATGTTATCAGACATAAAGGGATGGTTGTCTAGACAATTCGATATGAAAGATTTGGGAGAAGTCGGACATGTTCTAGGGATCAAGGTTATAAGGGATCGCCGGAATAGAACATTGTACCTATCCCAGCAATCTTACATAGACACGATTCTGGCTCGTTTTAACATGCAAAATTCCAAGAAGGGTGAACTACCCTTCAGTAAAGGAACTTATCTTTCTAAGGATATGTGTCCTCGGACACAGAAGGAGAAAGATGAAATGAAAGCAGTTCCCTACGCTTCGGCTGTGGGAAGCTTAATGTATGCAATGTTATGTACGAGGCCTGATATCTGCTATGCTGTTGGCGTAGTAGCGAGATATCAGAGTAACCCTGGAAAGGCTCATTGGACTGCCGTAAAGAGCATTTTCAAGTATTTGCGAAATACTAAGGATTATGTTCTAAGTTACGGGGCAGACAATCTGATTCCTTTGGGTTATACGGATTCGGATTTCCAAGCTGATAAGGACCGGCGAAAGTCGACATCAGGCTATGTGTACACTATGGGAGGTGGAGCCGTATCATGGAGGAGTGTTAAGCAAAAGTGCATTTCAGACTCTACCATGGAAGCTGAATACGTTGCAGCCTCAGAGGCAGCGAAAGAGTCAGTTTGGTTCCTTAATTTCCTCCAGGACTTAGATGTGATTCCGAGTTTGCCCAAGGCTATGACAATTTATTGTGATAATAGCGGTGCAGTGGCAAACAGTAAGGAACCACGGTCCCATAGTGCTATGAAACACATAGAGCGCAAGTACCACCTGATTCGAGACATCGTCAAGAGGGGCGATGCGATAGTCACCAAGATAGCTTCGGAGGACAACCTAGCGGACCCTTTCACCAAGATACTTCCTAAGGAAGTATATTTCAAGCACTTGGAGGGTTTGGGAGTCAGAAGTTTGGAGGATAAGACTAGACCTTAGTATAAGTGGGAGATTGATGGAGTAGTATACTTAATGTCTAGATTTGAGTATTCTGAACTCTGTATGCACTTTCATTTACCTATTAATTACAGACATTCATTTGCTTTTAATTATTGTTAATTAAATAAATGCAAATCATAGTTCTGGATTTTATACGTTGTAGTTAGTATGGTGTGTCGGGCCCACACAAAAGATCATACTATCGGTTACTCGTATTTAATCAAACAGTTGCTCACGACCTAGGTGGACACGAACTAGTCCATCGGTATAGTCGTTGTGTGAGAGAGAAAATAATTTGTCTTAATTATTTTATCACACTTGTACACTTGGTGTATTGAGCGGATCGATTGAGACTCATCAATTAGGATTGCTCGGCGATAATTGATTTGAGACTCGGAGTATTTTATTCTTAATCCCTGAAATAATTGCGGGTGTGTATATTTAATATAAGTGACTTTGATTTACCAAAGGAATTAACCGGTTTGATAATTGGGTTAATTACCGGTTAAGTTGGGTCACTATATTTTATATATGGCATGCCGTGAATTCTTGAAGGGGCAGTGTATCCCGTAAGGGTTGATAATATCCCCGAGATGAGCTCATAAGGATTTATTATGTAAACCTCGCGAGTGGACTTGTTCCGCATAATAAATAAGGTTGAGTGGTACTAGTCTCGGATATAAGAGATGAATAAATTTATTAAGCAATAAATAAATTTTATTCATGGATATTTAAATCTTAAATACACGGAATAAATAATACTAAGTTGGAGAAATATTATTTGATATAATATGAATAATATTGGGAGTGCAATTTTATTTATATAGTGGAAAATAAATAAAATTAATATTGATAAGAATTAATGGATTTGGGTTGGACCCAATTTAATTTTCAATATTGAAGCCCAATATTTATTCTCCTTTTGATCCCCTTCGTAGCCTATAAAAGCACTACGTGGTCTTCACTTTACTAACCTACGTTACGCCAACAATAAAGTTCTGAGAGTGAAGAGGATCCACAAGTTCGATAGCTCGTCGCCCACCCGACGTTCGAACAAGTGCAAGGAATACGCGGGAAGGTCACGAGGTCGTCGATTTCGTTTCTCCGAACAACGAATCGTAGGTACAATTCTCAACCCCCTTGTTAATTGTTCGATTTGGTTTTATCGAGAATACCGTAGGACGAAGATCCGAAATAAGAAACCATGAACGGGGGACGATCGCGTGGTGGTGGCGAAGCCACCGGACCACAAGGCGATCGCCCGGGCTAGGGTTTCGCGGGGATGGGGGCGAACCCTCGGCTGGGCCGAGGGTGTGCGATCGACCACGAGGGTCGATCGCTGGGCACGGGCTGGAGCCGTGCCCTACCCCGCCGAGAAGGCGGGGGCCTCCTGGTGGTGGCGGGTCGCCGGACCCGCCGCTGGGGCTGTCGGAACAGCCCCACCCCGATCGATCGCCGGCGCGCGATCGATCCTTCGATTATGCGAACCCCGGCTCGCGGGGGTTCGGGTGGGGGCGGGCTGTTCGTCTTCGGATGCATGGTCTCCAAAGCCCGGACTCCGGCGGATGAGTCGGCGTTCGTATGATCTCCGGCGAAGGGTTCGTTCGGGTTATCGTTTCCGCAATTTTGATAACCCGGGATAGCGAATTCCAACAAATAGTTGGTCTTGACTATTATGTTACACTTGTACACTTGGTGTATTGAGCAGGACCACGGGAGGGCGTTCGATTTATACTAATCGACGTAATCGAACTAGACCTCAGAATTACGGATATACGAATTCTTAATCCCTATATAATTATAGGTGCGTGTATCCAATTCTCGGTTCATTAACTTGCCAATGAGTGAGACTATTTGATTAGTCGAGATACTCGGTAAATTGGGAATCGTAATTGTACTCACGGCATGCTATAGATTATAGACAGGAAACCGTGTCCCGTTTATCGGGTTGATAACGTCCCCGAGATGAGCTCATAAAGTTTATCATGTAAACCCTGCAGGTGGATTTGTTCCACATGATAATAAGGATGAGTGGTACTAGTCTCGGATAATAAGAAACGAATTAATTTAATTATTAGTAATTAAATAAATTCGTGGACGTTCGATATCTTAAACACGTGGAAAGTCGTATATGTAATTTCGGCGGAAATATTATTGTTGAAATAATATTAAATTAATTTCGGGAATTCAATTATTATTCTATAGTGGAGTTAATAATAATTAAAATTGAAATCGATTAATTAAGGAATTGCGTTTACGTATTCCAAGTTAATTAATATTTCAATTTAGCCCTTAATTAATTTAACCTTGGGTCCCTGGTGTAACTCTATATAACCCCCCCCCCCCCCCCCCCCTTGCCTATTCTAGACCTACACTTCGCCGCTTTTTATTTTCATCAGAGAAAAATAATTGTTTAGCGCAATTAAGTTTTTCTCTGTTAAAAACATTAAGTTAGCGCTGATATTTTCTCTAAGAGAGAAAAGATATATCAACGCTGTAGAGAAAGGAGAAAGCAGAGAAGGCAGACCCAACAGATCGTTGCCCACACAACGGTTGGAGTCGGGGCAGAGTCATACACTAGAAGCATCTAAGGTCTCAACAATCGACCGCAAGGTATGAGATCGGATCTACCTTTTTCCGCAATTTATTCGATCTCGTTTTATCTCGTTGAACGTATATGAACGTAGATCGGGTTCCGGGGTCGTGGATCGTGTTCCTCGACTACTGGGGGGTCTAGGACCTCCGGAACGGTAGTCGGATGGGGAAAAACGACCCGGAAACGAGCCCGGAACAGCAACGTCGCGTTGCTGTTCGCGGACGAACAGCGCCCGCTGGTGGGCAAACAGCGACCGCTGTTTGCAGCTCCACCAGCGACCGCTGGACTGCAATCGGCGGGCGCTGATTGGGTACAGTCCAGCTCCGTTTCGCGCGGTTGTCCTCCGGGGCGATGGCTGGGCCTGATTCGGGATAAGGGCTGTCGTGCGAACGAAGTAGTGACTTCGGATGTCGACTGGGATGGTTCGGATGTTCGAGCGATCGAACGAACGCATCCCGGGTAGTCGAAATCCAACAATTGGTATCAGAGCCGGTTATGCGTTCTTGTATTGTTTGCGAGTTTGTTTTGCAGGTAACCCGATTATTATGGTCATATGTTTATGTACTTTATGTTGTGGTTTGTTAAACTCTCGGGGTTGTCGAGATCTTTGTTTTAAAACGTTGCTTGTTTGTAATAGTTTAAAACGACGGGTTGAGTCGTTTAGGATTTTTTCGTTTTTTCGTTTATCCAGGTGTATAGGATCGATCATTCCTGTATAGGATCGATGCCGGAAGTAGTGTAGTTTACATTTGTAATGTTGCTGCTGCTTGGTGGATCGAGACGAGATCGAAAGACGGACAAACGAGGGTCGAGGAGTCGAACCCGAGGCTACTGTGCACAAACGGCGCCCGCTGGAGGGCAAACAGCGGTCGCCGTTTGCAGTTCCTCCAGCGACCGCTGTTTCCCAAACGGCGGGCGCTGTTTGAGGTTTGGCAGCAGCGGCTCGGGGGTTCGACGGACATCACGGATCGCTTGTCGAGGGCCCGGAACGATACTCCAGTGGGAGGGGTTCGTCTCTTGGTCCTTAGACGAGTCGGTGATGGACCGAGACCGAGACGAGCAACGAGACGAAGATCCGAGAAGACGTGCATAGAAGATTTTAAAGGCCATAATAATCGGGCCACGTTAAATGCTTTTTGTGTGTTTACGTGCGTTTTATTATGCTTTAATTTATATGCATGTGAATGTTATCCCTTTCGTAAAAACTAAGTGGGAGAGGGATTGGAAACAATCCCGTGGTCTCCATTCTCTGTTTTGATAGTGATGTGTGTCGCTTACGAGTTGGCTTTAGTGTCATCCTCCCTATCGGATAAAGTTGACACACGGATATCACTGGATCAAAATTCGAATTCAATTCCATTTATAGAATTGAACACTTAAGTTTTTCAAAGCAATGCCTAATCTGTCTTTCAAAGACTAATTTCAACTCGACTCATTCTCACCCCGGGGAGTGGAATGGAGCCAAAGCGCTTGGTTATGTCGATGACACAGATTAGAGACATTCGAGTCATTTGATGACTAGATCGATTGTCTGGTTGGCTCCCTCACTTTGTGAGAGATAGGGCTCAATTGCATGATTGATCGCTGGTTAGAAACTTAGAGTTTCACTTACGAGATATCAAGCTTTGATTAACGAAATTGTGAAATTTATTAAATGGAATTCAATTAACAAAGTTGTTTGTTTAGTAAACGTCCACACTATCGTGGATTACTAGACGGAAACGGAACTTTGGGTTAATTGAGGCTCGACAGTTATAGGAAATCGTAAAGGGACCGCATGTCAACGTAAACGTCCACACTAACGTGGCTTGCGGTGGGCGTGTAGTTTCCGAGCGGTTAACTTAGTACTGAGAAATGGTATACACTTAGGTACGCTTTACAGTATCCTCCCCATCGGAGTCACTGCTGTAATGATGTACGACAAAAGTAAAAGTCCAGTTATAAAATCGTTTGGACTAGTATACGTCCACATGAACGTGGCATGCTAGTCTGATGGGATTTTAGGATTAATTGGTAAATTTAATGATATTAATTAAGGGAGTTAATATCGAATTAAATTTGACAGTTTGATTTGTCTCTTTTATAGATATGGCACTCAACCCGCTATCCATGATACTAAAAGAGAACAAACTCACTGGTCCGAACTATATTGACTGGAAACGAAACTTGGACATTGTCCTGACTGCTGAGGAGTACAAATATGTACTCCATGAGGATTGTCCTGATGAACCTATTGACACCTCCACTCCTGAGGAAAAGGAAGCTCATCGGAAGTGGGTCAAGGCTAATCAGATGGCGCGGTGCTACATTTTGACTTCTATGTCAAATGTGCTGCAACATCAGCATGAAGCCATGACCACTGCCTATGATATGATGCTTAACCTCAAGGAGATGTTTGGTAGTCAGGATAGGGCAGCCAGGCAAGATGCCATGAGGCAACTCATGACGGCCACTATGTCCGAAGGAACGCCCGTGAGGGATCACGTTCTTAGGATGATAGGCTATCTGAATGAGATAGAGATTATGGGAGGATCTATCGATGGGGAAACCCAGATCGATATAGTGCTCCAGTCTCTGCCTAAGAGTTTTGAGCAGTTCCGCCTGAATTATAACATGAACAAGAGGTTATATACGTTGGCGGAACTCCTGACTGAACTCCAGGCGGCAGAGGGAATCTTTAAGAAGTCTCAGGCACTTGTGGCTGTGAAACTTCCTGGCCCTCCGGGGACTAAGAGGAAGAAGAAGCAAGGACGGAAACCCAGTGGACCCAGCAATGGTGGACCACGGAATGGAGTGAACAAGCCTAAGGGCAAGTGTTTCCGTTGCAAGCAGTCTGGACATTGGAAGTCTAATTGTCCTCTCAGACAAGGAGGTATGAACTTTTCCTTAGTCACTGAAACATGTTTAGCGGTGTTATCCACCGGTACCTGGTGTGTGGATACGGGAGCCACTGATCATGTCTGCAATTCTTTGCAGGGGTTCCAGGAAACCCGGCGGCTTAGAGAGGGAGAGATCACTATCTACATGGGCAACGCTACGAAAGTGGCGGCAGTTGCAGTGGGAGATATTTATTTGTCTTTTAATAATAAAGTTTTAGTATTGAATAATTGTCTTTATGTACCGAATTTTAGAAAGAACCTTGTTTCGGTTTCTAAGTTGGTTTTGAATGGATATTCTGTTTCTTTTGATAATTCTGTTATCATCAAGAAGAATGGTGATTATATCTGTTCTGGTACATTGATAGACAACTTATATATACTGAATCCCACGATGCAAAGTGTAGAGTCATATAACACATCTAGTACCAATAAGAGAAAGGAGCCTTCTAGGATGAATCAAAAGTACTTATGGCATCTTAGGCTAGGTCATATTAACTTGGGTAGGATTCAAAGGTTGATAACTGATGGAATACTCAGTGGTGTGAAAGATGAGGACTTTCCAACCTGCGAATCATGCCTGGAAGGAAAAATGACCAAGCGACCCTTTAGTGATAAGGGGTATAGATCCAAGGAAGTACTAGAATTGATTCACTCTGATTTGTGCGGGCCTTTATCTGTCCAAGCGAGAGGAGGTTATGAATATTTTGTAACCTTCACTGATGATTAATCAAGGTATGGTTTTATATACCTGATGCACCGCAAGAGCGAGTGCTTTGACAAGTTCAAGGAGTACAAAGCTCTTGTGGAGAACCTTCATGGTAAAACCGTAAAGACTCTACGATCTGATCGTGGAGGAGAGTACCTCTCGGGAGAGTTTAAGGCGTACTTATTAGAGAATGGGATTGACTCCCAGATGACTGCACCATACACGCCCCAGCAGAATGGGTAGCAGAAAGAAGGAATAGGACTCTTATGGAAATGGTAAGATCTATGATGAGTTATTCAGAACTACCAGTTTCGTTCTGGGGATATGCCTTGGAAACAGCGGCGTATATCCTGAACCTAGTTCCTTCTAAATCAGTCCCTAAGACGCCCTCGGAATTGTGGACCGGGCGAAAGCCAAATTTGAAACACATTCGGGTCTGGGGTTGTCCAGCACATGTGCTGAAGCATGGGGCTGATAAGTTGGAATCTCGTTCAGATATTCGGTTGTTTATAGGATATCCTAGAGGAACGAAAGGTGGTCTATTCTATAGTCCTAAAGACCAGAAGATCGTTGTTAGCACCAACGCTCGGTTCTTGGAAGAGGATTATATAATGGATCACAAGCCCAAGAGTGAGATAATACTAAACGAACTGAGAGGGGACGATCAAGGCTTAGATCCAACCGAACCGGGTGATACGCCACCACAGTCTGCACCTGTAGTTACTGAGGTTACACCGCAGCGTCGTCGTAGTGGGAGGGTTGTTCGACAACCCGACAGGTTCATGTTCATAGGCGAGTCTTCGGACTTGTTACCTGGAGAACATGAAGCCGATCCCTGGACCTACGACGAGGCGCTTAAAGATCAAGATGCTCAGTCTTGGCAAAAGGCGATGAAATCTGAGATTGAATCAATGGATTCAAATCAGGTCTGGAATCTTGTAGCACCGCCCAAAGGTGTAAAAGCCATTGGTTGCAAGTGGGTGTACAAGAGAAAAAGAGGGTCTGACGGGAAGGTGGAAACCTTCAAGGCTAGGCTTGTTGCGAAAGGGTATACTCAGAAAGAAGGGATCGATTATGAGGAATCTTTTTCGCCGGTAGCTATGCTAAAGTCGATCCGGATTCTTTTGTCTATAGCATCTTATATGGATTATGAGGTGTGGCAAATGGACGTCAAGACAGCATTCTTGAATGGGAATCTTGACGAGACCATTTACATGAGACAGCCAGAAGGTTTCATTAAGAAAGGCCAAGAGCATCTAGTGTGTAAGCTAAACCGATCCATTTATGGATTGAAGCAAGCTTCTAGATCTTGGAACATGCGGTTTAATGAGGTTATCCAGTCTTATGGATTCATTCAAAGCATGGACGAGTCGTGTGTATACCGGAGATGTGACGGAAACAGTGTGGCGTTTCTCGTGCTTTATGTAGACGATATCCTTCTAATTGGCAACAATGTGAAGATGTTGTCGGACATAAAGGGATGGTTGTCCAAGCAATTCGATATGAAAGACTTAGGACAAGTTGGGCATGTTCTCGGGATCAAAGTTATAAGGGATCGCCGGAAAAGAACATTAAGCTTGTCCCAGGCTTCATATATTGATACGATTCTGGCTCGTTTCAACATGCAGAATTCCAAGAGAGGTGCTCAACCTTTCTGCCATGGAATTCATCTATCTAAAGACATGTGTCCCAAAACACAAAAGGAGATAGATTACATGAAGAAGGTTGCTTATGCTTCGGCAGTAGGAAGTCTAATGTATGCCATGTTGTGCACAAGGCCTGATATCTGCTATGCCGTGGGCATGGTAGCTAGATATCAGAGTAACCCTGGACAGGGTCACTGGACTGCTGTAAAGAACATACTTAAGTACCTGCGAAGGACTAGGAATTATGTTCTGAGCTACAAAGCGTCCGAGTTGATTCCTATTGGTTACACAGACTCGGATTTCCAATCTGATAAGGATCAGCGAAAGTCTACATCAGGCTATGTGTTCACATTGGGAGGTGGAGCAGTCTCATGGAAGAGTGTTAAGCAGAAATGCATTTCGGACTCTACCATGGAAGCCGAATATGTAGCAGCCTCTGAGGCAGCTAAAGAATCGGTGTGGCTCAGGAACTTCCTTATGGACTTGGATGTGGTTCCTAAAATGCCTAGAGCTATCACAATTTATTGTGACAATAGCGGTGCAGTGGCTAATGCAAAGGAACCACGAGCCCACAATGCGAGTAAACACATAGATCGCAAGTACCACCTGATTAGAGACATCGTCAGGAGGGGCGATGCGGTTGTCACCAAGATTGCATCAGCGGATAACCTGGCTGACCCCTTTACGAAGGCACTTCCAGCGGAAGCGTTCAAGAGACACGTGAAGGGGATGGGTATCGGATGTATGGTAGAGGGCAACTAGAGATTTAGTATAAGTGGGAGATTGATGGAGTTATATTCTAAATGTCTAGTTTAGTGACAATATGGAACTCCTTATCTGTGTTTTACATTATCTATTAATCAAACTGTCGGCATTTTGTCTACCTTGTACTTGAATGCAATAGTCCTAGATATATACGTTGTAGACAGTATGGCGTGAGGAGACACGCGGAAGATCATACTGTCGGTTACTCGTATATTATCGAACAGAAGCTCACGACTTAGATGGACAGGGACAATCCATCGGTACGTCGTAGTGTGACTGGGTAATAGTTGGTCTTGACTATTATGTTACACTTGTACACTTGGTGTATTGAGCAGGACCACGGGAGGGCGTTCGATTTATACTAATCGACGTAATCGAACTAGACCTCAGAATTACGGATATACGAATTCTTAATCCCTATATAATTATAGGTGCGTGTATCCAATTCTCGGTTCTTTAACTTGCCAATGAGTGAGACTATTTGATTAGTCGAGATACTCGGTAAATTGGGAATCGTAATTGTACTCACGGCATGCTATAGATTATAGACAGGAAACTGTGTCCCGTTTATCGAGTTGATAACGTCCCCGAGATGAGCTCATAAAGTTTATCATGTAAACCCTGCAGGTGGATTTGTTCCACATGATAATAAGGATGAGTGGTACTAGTCTCGGATAATAAGAAACGAATTAATTTAATTATTAGTAATTAAATAAATTCGTGGACGTTCGATATCTTAAACACGGGGAAAGTCGTATATGTAATTTCGGCGGAAATATTATTGTTGAAATAATATTAAATTAATTTCGGGAATTCAATTATTATTTTATAGTGGAGTTAATAATAATTAAAATTGAAATCGATTAATTAAGGAATTGCGTTTACGTATTCCAAGTTAATTAATATTTCAATTTAGCCCTTAATTAATTTAACCTTGGGTCCCTGGTGTAACTCTATATAAACCCCCCCCCCCCCCCCCTTGCCTATTCTAGACCTACACTTCGCCGCTTTTTATTTTCATCAGAGAAAAATAATTGTTTAGCGCAATTAAGTTTTTCTCTGTTAAAAACATTAAGTTAGCGCTGATATTTTCTCTAAGAGAGAAAAGATATATCAACGCTGTAGAGAAAGGAGAAAGCAGAGAAGGCAGACCCAACAGATCGTTGCCCACACAACGGTTGGAGTCGGGGCAGAGTCATACACTAGAAGCATCTAAGGTCTCAACAATCGACCGCAAGGTATGAGATCGGATCTACCTTTTTCCGCAATTTATTCGATCTCGTTTTATCTCGTTGAACGTATATGAACGTAGATCGGGTTCCGGGGTCGTGGATCGTGTTCCTCGACTACTGGGGGGTCTAGGACCTTCGGAACGGTAGTCGGATGGGGAAAAACGACCCGGAAACGAGCCCGGAACAGCAACGTCGCGTTGCTGTTCGCGGACGAACAGCGCCCGCTGGTGGGCAAACAGCGACCGCTGTTTGCAGCTCCACCAGCGACCGCTGGACTGCAATCGGCGGGCGCTGATTGGGTACAGTCCAGCTCCGTTTCGCGCGGTTGTCCTCCGGGGCGATGGCTGGGCGTGATTCGGGATAAGGGCTGTCGTGCGAACGAAGTAGTGACTTCGGATGTCGACTGGGATGGTTCGGATGTTCGAGCGATCGAACGAACGCATCCCGGGTAGTCGAAATCCAACACTCCCGAACACCAACTTCTTGTTAGATGTACCTCTCAAATAGCGCAACACCCATTGCACCGCCTTCCAATGCTCTCTTCCGGGATTCGCCATATACCGACTCACGGCACTCACGGCGTGGGCCAAACCTGGACGCGTACACACCATGGCATACATCAAAGAGCCCACGACATTGGAATAAGGGACTCCAGCCATATCCTCTATGTCCTTCTCCGTAGTCGGAGAGTAAGCTGAGGTAAGTCTAAATTCTGTTCCAAGGGGAGTACTTACCGGGTTCGAATTCTCAAGGTTGAATCGACGTAGCACCTTCTCTATATACCCCTTTTGGCCAAGATACAACTTGCCATCTCTTCGATCTCTAGTGATTTCCATTCCTAAGATCTTCTTTGCCGCACCAAGATCCTTCATCTCGAACTCCTTACTAAGTTGTGCCTTGACTTTCTCCACCTCCGACTTATCCTTAGCCGCTATCAACATATCGTCGACGTAGAGGAGAAGATATACTAAAGACCCATCTCGGCCTTTCCGGAAATACACACAACTATCATAAGAGCTCCTTCGGAAACCATTCTTGATCATAAACGTGTCGAAACGTTTATACCATTGTCTAGGAGACTGTTTCAAACCATATAGGGACTTCTTGAGAAAACACACCTTGTTTCCTTGGTTTGAACCCTCGAACCCCTCGGGTTGGACCATGTAGATATCTTCCTCGAGCTCCCCATGTAGAAAGGCCGTCTTCACATCCATTTGCTCAAGCTCCAAATCATGCATTGCCACAATGCCTAAAATTGCTCGAATCGAGCTATGCTTGACCACCGATGAAAACACATCATTGAAATCTACTCCGAGAATTTGACTAAAACCTTTAGCCACCAATCTCGCCTTATATCTCTCGTCCTCAACCCCAGGGATGCCCTCCTTCTTCTTGAAGATCCATTTGCACTTGATGGCCTTCTTGCCTTTAGGGAGATCAACCAACTCCCAAGTGCCATTCTTATGAAGAGACTCCATCTCTTCTTGCATAGCTAGCATCCACTTGCCCGAGTCATCACAAGTAACCGCCTCTTCATATGAGGAAGGCTCCTCATACGAATCAACATCATCGGCTACACTCAAGGCATAAGCGACTAACTCATACTCGGCTAACCTTCTAGGTGGTCTAGTCTCTCGCCTTGGCCTATCTCTAGCTATGCATTGCGGCTCCACCTCTTTTGGATCTTCCGGAGTAGTCGAACTACTCGTCTCATTGGTCGGGGAACTTGACCCATCATCTTCCTCTTGCACCTGATGGAGTTGTATTCTAAATGTCTAGTTTAGTGCAAATACGGAACTCCTTATCTATACCTTAATTCGAGATATGATACAAGCATGATTGCATTTAATGCAATAGTCCTTGATGTATACGTTGTAGACAGTATGGCGTGAGGAGACACGCGGAAGATCATACTGTCGGTTACTCGTATACTATCGAACAGTAGCTCACGACTTAGATGGACAGGGACAATCCATCGGTACGTCGTAGTGTGACTGGTAGATAGTCGGTCTTGACTATCATGTTACACTCGTACACTTGGTGTATTGAGCAGGACCACGGGAGGGCGTTCGATTTATACTAATCGATGTAATCGAACTAGACCTCAGATATTACGGATATGTGAGTTCTTAATCCCTATATAATTATAGGTGCGTGTGTCCAATGCTCGGTTCTTTGATGTGCCAATGAGTGAGATTAATTGATTAGTCAATATTCTCGGTAGATTGGGAATCGGTATTGTACACACGGCATGCTATAGATTATAGACAAGAAACCGTGTCCCATTTATTGGGTTGATGATGTCCCCGAGATGAGCTCATAAAGTTTATCATGTAAACCCTGCAGGTGGATTCGTTCCACATGATAATAAGGATGAGTGGTACTAGTCTCGGATAATAAGAAATGAATTAATTTAATTATTAGTAATTAATTAATTCATGGACATGCGATATCTTAAACACGGGGAAAATCACATATGTAATACGGCGGGAAAATTATTGACGGAATAATTTGAATTAATTAATTGGGAAATCATTTATAATTTTATAGTGGAATTAATTATAAATAAAATTGTGGAATTTAATTAAGGTTTTCCTTTTGGGACACCAAGTTAATTAAATTGCAATTTAAGCCTAATTAATTAATTGCCTATGGGTCCCTAGTGTGGCCTATATAAATCCCTCATCTCTCTTCTCTAAACCTACAGAACGCCGCTATAATTAATTCTGTGGAGAAATTATTTTGTTAGCGCAATTATTCTTTTCTCCGCTTAATTAATTTAGATTAGCGCAGTGTTTTTCTTTTCTGTAGAAATTAATTTGCTAGCGCAAATATATTTCTGGATACAGAATAGTTTTTCTTTTCTGTAGAAATTAATTTGCTAGCGCAAATATATTTCTAGATACAGAATAGTTTTTCTTTTCTGTAGAAATTAATTTGCTAGCGCAAATATATTTCTGGAGACAGAATAATAAAAACGTGAGAAAGAGGGTTTGAGAGAGAAGAAGAAGAGAAACTCCAAGCGGATCGATGCCCACACATCGGCTGGAGCAAGAGGGCTAGGATACACGCTAGAAGATTCGAGGTATCTGTCAATTCGGCTTCTCCGAATCACGCGACAAAGGTATGAGATCGATCCCTAATTCCGCAATTATCGATCTCTAAATTCGTCAAAAATACATCGAACGAACGATCGGGTTCCGGGAGTCGTGGTACGTGTTCCTCGACTACTGGGGGTTCAAGGACCTTCGGATCGGTAGTCGGAAGAGGAAAAACGGACCGGAAACGAGCCCGGAACAGCAGAACGCGCTGCTGTTCGCGGAGAAACGGCGACCGCCGTTTCCAAACGGCGACCGCCGTTTTGGTCTTTTTCTGGCAGCCCGCTCGGTTCGCGCGGTTGTCCTTCGGGGCAATGGCTGGGCGTGAATCGGGGCACGGGCTGGAAAATCGAACGAAGTAGCGACACCGGATGTCGACTGGGATCGTTCGGATGTTCGAGTGATCGAACGAACGCATCCCGGGTAGTCGATTTCCAACAATTGGTATCAGAGCCGGTTTTGTCGATTCGTTGTATTTTTGCGAGATTTGTTTTGCAGGTTCGAACCCGATTGTTATGGCCATGTGATTGTGCTGTATGTTTGTGGTTTGTTAAACTCTCGGGCTTGTCGAGATCTTTGTTTTTGAAATCGTTGCATGTTTGTAATAGTTAAAACGACGGGTTGAGTCGTTTAGGTTTTCTATTTCGTTTTTTCGTTTATCCGGATTGTATAGGATCGATCAACCTGTATAGGATCGATGCCGGAAGTAGTTAGTTTTACTTATGTAATGTTGCTGCTACTTGGTGAATCGAGAGAAGATCGAAGGCCGGACGAACGAGGGTCGAGAAGTCGAACCCGCGGCTGCTGAAGGGCAAACGGCGGTCGCCGTTTCTCAAACAGCGGTCGCCGTTTCGCTGACTTCGGGCAGCAGCTCCGCGGGGGTTCGACGGGCATCACGGATCGCTTGTCGAGGGCCCGGGACGATACTCCAGTGGGAGGGGTTCGTCTCTTGGTCCTTAGACGAGTCGGTGATGGATCGAGACCGAGACGAGCAACGAGACGAAGATCCGAGAAGACGTGCATGGAAGATATTTAAAGGCCATAATAATCGGGGCCACGTTAAATGCTTTTTGTGTGTTTACGTGCTTGTTATTATGCTTTATTTATTTTATGCATGTTTTCCCTTTCGTAAAATACTAAGTGGGAGAGGGATTGGAAACAATCCCGTGGTCTCCATTCTCTGTTTTGATAGTGATGTGTGTCACTTACGAGTTGGCTTTAGTGTCATCCTCCCTATCGGATAAAGTCGACACACGGATATCACTGGATCAAAATTCGAATTTAAAATCCACTTATAAAATTGAACAATTATATTTCTCAAAAACAATGCCTAATCTGTCATTCAAAGACTAATTTCAACTCGACTCATTCTCACCCCGGGGAGTGGAATGGAGCCAAAGCGCTTGGTTATGTCGATGACACAGATTAGAGACATTCGAGTCATTCGATGACTAGATCGATTGTCTGGTTGGCTCCCTCACTTAGTGAGAGATAGGGCTCAATTGCATGATTGATCGCTGATTAGAAACTTCGAGTTTCACTTACGAGATATCAAGCTTTGATTAATAAAATTGTGAAATTTAATGAATGTAAGATTCAATTAACAAAGTTGTTTGTTTTAGTAAACGTCCACAAGAACGTGGATTGCTAAATGGAAACGGTACTTTGGGTTAATTAAGATTCTATGACATTTAAATAAGTGAGATTCAATTAATAAAGTTGTTTGTTTTAGTAAACGTCCACAAGAACGTGGCTTGCTAAATGGAAACGGAACTTTGGGATTAATTGAGGGTCGACAGTTATAGAAAGTCGTGGAGGACCGCATGTCAACGTAAACGTCCACAAGAACGTGGCTTGCGGTGGACATGTGGTTCCCGAGCGGTGGACTTAGTACTGAGAAATGGTACACACTTAGGTACGCTTTATAGTATCCTCCCCATCGGAGTCACTGCTATAATGATGTACGACCGAAGTGAAATCCAATCATAAAATCATTTGGACTGGTAAACGTCCACAAGAACGTGGCTTGCTATGTCTGATGGGATTTTGGAAATGATTGGTAGTTTAATGATATCACTTGAGGGAAATGATATCGAATTAAACTCATTGTTTGTTTTATATGGTATTATTCCCATTAAAAGTCAACAAACTCACTGAACCTGTTTGTATGGATTGAAAAAAAAAAAAACTTGGACATTGTCCTAACTGCAGAGGAGTACAAATATGTACTCCAAGTCAATTGACCTGCTGAACCAAATGATGCTTCCACTACTGAGGAAAGGAAGCTCATTGGAAATGGATTAGGGCTATGAGATGACGCGGAGCAACATTATGACCTTCAAGTCAAATGTGATGCGACATCGGTATCATGCTATGACCATTACCTATAATATGATGCTTAACCTCAAGAAGTTTTGGTTATCAGGACAGGACAGCCGGACAAAGTGAAATGAGGCAACTCATGACGGCCATCATTTCGGAAAGAACGTCCGTGAGGGATCACGTTCTTAGAATGATGGGCTATCTTAATGAGATAGAGATTCTGGGAGAAATTATCAATGGGGTAACCCAAGTTGATATTATGCTCCAGTCTCTGCCGAGAAGTTTTGAGCAGTTCCGCCTGAACTATAATATGAATAAGGGGTCTTATTCATTGGCGGAGCTCCTGGTTGAACTTCAAAGCGGCTGAGGGAATCTTTAAGGGCTCTCAAAACACTTGTGGCTGATAAATTGGCTCTTCCTAAGCCTTCGGGCGACAAAAGGAAGAAGAAGCAAATACGGAAACCCAGTGGGCCTAATATATCTGGACCACGGAATGGGAAAAGCAAGCCCAAGGGGCAAGTGCTTCCGTTGTAAGCAGTTTGGATACAGGGAGTTTTGATTGTCCTCTCAAAGCAACTAGAAGTTAACTCCTCCTTAGTCACCGAAACATGTTTAGTGGTGTTATCTACCAGTACCTGGTGTGTGGATACGGAAACCACTAATCATGTCTGCACCTAAATGCGGGGGTTCCAGGAAACCCGGAGACTTAGAAAGGAAGAAATTATAATTTACATGGGCAATACTGTTAAGGTAACAGCCATTGCAGTGGGAGATGTTAAATGTTTTAACGGTAGGATTTTAGTTCTAATAAATTGTCTTTATGTGCCGGTATTTAGAAAGAATTTTCATTTCGGATTTCTAAATTGGCTTAGAATGGATATTCCGTTTCTTCTGATAGTTTTATACCTATCAGAGTAGGAAACGGGGATATTATCTATTCTGGTACATTGATAGACAATTTAATACTGAATCCGTGTTCTTCCACGATGCAACACACCGGAGCTAATAACACATTGTCGAACCCCAATAAGAGTAAAGATCCTTCTAAGATGAATCAAATGTACTTATGGAATCTTAGGCTAGATCATTTTAACTTGAGTACGATTCAAAGGGTGAAAGCTGATGGACTACTCAGCTAGGTTGAAGGAAAGGACTTTCCAACCTTCGAATCATACTTGGAAGTTTTAATGACCAAGCAACCCTTTACGGATAAAGGGAAAAGATCCAAGAAAGTACTAGAGTTGATTCGCTCTGATATATGCAGACCTCTTTGAGGAGTAAGGCATGCTTATCAGAAAATGGGATTAACTCCCAACAGACTACACCATTTATGCCTCGGCAAAATAATGTGTTGTAAAGAAGGAATAGGACTCTTATAGATATGGGAAAGTAAACAATAAGTTATTCGGAGTTACCTAATTCGTTTTTGGGATATGGCTTGGAAACAGCGGCGTTTATCCTGAACTTGATTCCTTTGGAAACTTGTACAGATATTCGGCTGTTTATAAGATACCCTAAGAAAATGAATTGAGATATGTAATATAGTCCAAAGGACCAGATGTTCATTGATTGAATCAACGATTCGGTTCTTAGACATGGAATATATGTATATGCAATATCGCAAGCCCAAGAGTAGAGTAATACTTAAATGTGCTTAGAGGGACTGATTAAGACTTAGAACCAGCCTAACTGAGTAGTTCACTACTATAATCTTTAGTCACTAAAGATACACCGGAGCGTTGTCGTAGTGGGAGGGTTGTTAGACAACCCAACAGGTTCATGTTTATAGGTGAGTCTTCGGACTTGTTACCTGGAGAACATGAAGCCGAACCCTGGATCTATGACGAGACGTTGAAAGATCAAGATGCTCAGTCTTGGCAAAAGTCGATCAGGATTCTTTTGTCTTCACATGGAAGATGGAAGTCAAGACAGATTTCCTAAATCGAAGTCTTGACGGGGCCATCTGTGTGGGACAGCCAGAGAGATTCATCGAAAAGAGCCAAGAGCATTCGGTAAGCAAGCTTAATCAATCTTAAGATTGAAGGAAGCTTCAAGATCTTGGACACATGCGGACCTATGAGAAAATCCATTTCATGGATTCATTCAAGGCATGTTTAGGTCCTGTGTGTAATAAAGAAGTGACAGAAAAGATGTGGTGTTTTCTCATTCTTTATGTAGACGACATCCTTCTAAATTGGCACCAATATGAAAGATGTTATCGGACATAAAGGGATGGTTGTCCGAGTAATTCAATATAAGAGACTCAGGAGAAGTCGGGAATGTTCTTGGGATCAAAGTATTAAATGATCGCCAGAAAAGAACATAAAACTTATCTCGAGTCTCATATATAAAATACAATTCTTACTCGTTGTAGCATACAGAATCCCAAGAAAGGTCTTCACCTTTTAGATGTGGAATTCATCTATCTAAGGTTTTGTGTCTGACACAATAAAGGAGATAGATGAAGAGTAAGCAGTTCCCTGCACCTTAATGGTGGGAAGCTTAATGTATGTAATGCTATGCACGAGACTGATATCTGCTATGCCGTGGGCATGGTGGTGAGATATCATAGTAATCCTAGAAAGGATCACTCGACTGATGTAAAGAACATGTTTAGGCTCCTGCAGAGGACCAGGAATTATGTTCTGAGTTACAAAGCAGTCAAGTTGTTTCCTTTGGATTACATAGAATTGAATTTCCAATCAAACAGGGACAGTTGAAAGTCGAATTCAGGCTATGTGTTCTCACTGTGAAGTGGAGCAGTCACATGGAAGAATGTAAAGCAGCAATGCATTACGGACTCTACCATGGAAACTGAAAGGATAACGGCCTCTGAGGCAGTTAAAAGGTCAGTAAGGCTCCAGAACTTCCTAAGGGACTTAGATGTGGTTTCTAGTTTACCCAAAGCTATTTTGAATAGCGGTATTGGCAAACTTGAAATGCCACGAGTCCACAGTGGGAGATAACACGTAGAGCGCAAGTACCACCTGATTCGAGAGATCGTCTAGTAAGACGATGCAGTTGTCACCTAGATAGCATCAAGAGGATTGCCTGGTAAACCCGTTCACAGAGGCACTTCCAGCGAAAGCGTTGGGTAGGCGTGATGAGGTTATGGGAATCTGATGTTTGGGAGAGGGCGACTAGACTTTTAGTATAAGTGGGAGATTGATGGAGTTGTATTCTAAATGTCTAGTTTAGTGCAAATACGGAACTCCTTATCTATACCTTAATTCGAGATATGATACAAGCATGATTGCATTTAATGCAATAGTCCTTGATGTATACGTTGTAGACAGTATGGCGTGAGGAGACACGCGGAATATCATACTGTCGGTTACTCGTATACTATCGAACAGTAGCTCACGACTTAGATGGACAGGGACAATCCATCGGTACGTCGTAGTGTGACTGGTAGATAGTCGGTCTTGACTATCATGTTACACTCGTACACTTGGTGTATTGAGCAGGACCACGGGAGGGCGTTCGATTTATACTAATCGATGTAATCGAACTAGACCTCAGATATTACGGATATGTGAGTTCTTAATCCCTATATAATTATAGGTGCGTGTGTCCAATGCTCGGTTCTTTGATGTGCCAATGAGTGAGATTAATTGATTAGTCAATATTCTCGGTAGATTGGGAATCGGTATTGTACACACGGCATGCTATAGATTATAGACAGGAAACCGTGTCCCATTTATTGGGTTGATGATGTCCCCGAGATGAGCTCATAAAGTTTATCATGTAAACCCTGCAGGTGGATTCGTTCCACATGATAATAAGGATGAGTGGTACTAGTCTCGGATAATAAGAAATGAATTAATTTAATTATTAGTAATTAATTAATTCATGGACATGCGATATCTTAAACACGGGGAAAATCACATATGTAATACGGCGGGAAAATTATTGACGGAATAATTTGAATTAATTAATTGGGAAATCATTTATAATTTTATAGTGGAATTAATTATAAATAAAATTGTGGAATTTAATTAAGGTTTTCCTTTTGGGACACCAAGTTAATTAAATTGCAATTTAAGCCTAATTAATTAATTGCCTATGGGTCCCTAGTGTGGCCTATATAAATCCCTCATCTCTCTTCTCTAAACCTACAGAACGCCGCTATAATTAATTCTGTGGAGAAATTATTTTGTTAGCGCAATTATTCTTTTCTCCGCTTAATTAATTTAGATTAGCGCAGTGTTTTTCTTTTCTGTAGAAATTAATTTGCTAGCGCAAATATATTTCTGGATACAGAATAGTTTTTCTTTTCTGTAGAAATTAATTTGCTAGCGCAAATATATTTCTAGATACAGAATAGTTTTTCTTTTCTGTAGAAATTAATTTGCTAGCGCAAATATATTTCTGGAGACAGAATAATAAAAACGTGAGAAAGAGGGTTTGAGAGAGAAGAAGAAGAGAAACTCCAAGCGGATCGATGCCCACACATCGGCTGGAGCAAGAGGGCTAGGATACACGCTAGAAGATTCGAGGTATCTGTCAATTCGGCTTCTCCGAATCACGCGACAAAGGTATGAGATCGATCCCTAATTCCGCAATTATCGATCTCTAAATTCGTTAAAAATACATCGAACGAACGATCGGGTTCCGGGAGTCGTGGTACGTGTTCCTCGACTACTGGGGGTTCAAGGACCTTCGGATCGGTAGTCGGAAGAGGAAAAACGGACCGGAAACGAGCCCGGAACAGCAGAACGCGCTGCTGTTCGCGGAGAAACGGCGACCGCCGTTTCCAAACGGCGACCGCCGTTTTGGTCTTTTTCTGGCAGCCCGCTCGGTTCGCGCGGTTGTCCTTCGGGGCAATGGCTGGGCGTGAATCGGGGCACGGGCTGGAAAATCGAACGAAGTAGCGACACCGGATGTCGACTGGGATCGTTCGGATGTTCGAGTGATCGAACGAACGCATCCCGGGTAGTCGATTTCCAACAGCACCCTGTCCGGCTCCACCTCAATAGGAGTACTTGGAACCTCGAGATTCCCTTTAGACGCCCGATCACCAATCATAGAAGCCTCATCAAAGACTACATCACGGCTTAGAATGATCTTCTTCGTCTCTGGACACCAAAACTTGTATCCTTTAACTCCTTCCTTAAAGCCAACGAATATGCACTTCTTAGAACGTGCACTCAATTTCCCGTCGTTGACATGCATGTAGGCCGGACACCCATACACCCTCAAGTCCTCATAATTCGCCGGAGATCCCTTCCACAACTCGTGTGGAGTCTTCTTGTTAATCGCCATGGACGGGGATCGGTTGATAAGGTAACATGCTAAAGAAGCCACTTCAGCCCAAAAACCTTTACTCAACCCAGAAGTTGCTAACAAGCAACGTACCTTGTCCATAATCGTGCGATTCATCCTCTCGGCTACTCCGTTTTGCTGGGGCGTGTATCTCACAGTGTGGTGCCTCATGTTGGAAATCGATATCCCGGAATTAATAAATTTAAATAAATAAATTATCTAATTAATTCCGACCGAAATCCTTCGAATATCCGGATTGTCTAAATTGCGGAACCGACAACCCAATCGAAACCGTTCGCCGGAAACCACCGCGAACCACCACACGAACCGGGCTCGACCAAAACACCACCGCGGGATAAACCCGTGGCCAGCCCTAGCCGAGCCCCGCGTGGGGCTCGCGATCACGCACGGTGATCGCCGGGTTGCGCACGGCAACCCCACGGCGAGTCCGGCGACTCGCCGTCCGCGGAGGAGGGGGCTGCTCGCCGGGCGAGCAGCGGCGGCACCAGCCCGCCACCCCACGCGATCGAGCACGCGCTCGATCGCACCCCCGGCGTCCAGCCGGGGTCCTCGTGCGTGCTGCCGGCGGTCGAAGCCCTAGGCTCGACCGCCACCCTCGGCGTCCAGCCGAGGGTTCGTCCTCTCGATCCCGGCGAGGATCTCTCGACCTCCTGCGGTCCGGTGATCCTCGATCACCACCGCGAGGTCGATCCTCGTCCCCGGGTTCGTACGTCCCTTGGATCTTGGTTCATGATATTCTCACGATAAATAAACGATAAAATCATAAAGAGGGTTTTACGATTTACCTCGTTCTCGTTGTTCGGAAAAACGTAGAACTCAAATTGACGACCTTGAGATCTTCCCACGTATTCCTTGCACTAGCCCGGACGTCGTGTGGGCGACGATCTACCGAACTCCATGGATCCTCCTCTCTACTTTCTCTCTCTAGAATTGTGATCTTCAAGTTATGAGAATAGAGAAGACCATGTAGTGCTTTTATAGGCTACGTAGGGGATCTTAAGGAGGTGGAATATTGGGCTTCCAATATTAATGATTAAATTGAGCCCAAGCCCAAATCTATTAATCCATTAATATTAATTAATTCTATTTTCCACTATATAAAATTAATTGCACTCCCAATATTAAACCATATTATATCAAATAATATTTCTCCGGTAGTATTATTTATTCCGTGTATTTAAGATATAAATATCCATGAATAAAATTAATTTATTGCTAATTAATTTATTCATCTCTTATATCCGAGACTAGTACCATTCAACCTTAATTATTATGCGGAACGAATCCACCTGCAGGGTTTACATAATAATTCCTTATGAACTCATCTCGGGGATATTATCAACCCTTACGGGATACACTTTCCCGTCAAGTATTCACGGCATGCCATATATAAAATATAGTGACCCAACTTAACCGGTAATTAACCCAATAATTAAATCGGTTAATTCCTTTGGTAAATCAAAGTCACTTATATTAAATATACACACCCGCAATAGTTTCGGGGATTAAGAATAAAATACACTGAGACTCGAATCGATTATCGCCGGCAATCCTAATCGATGAATCTCAACGATCCGCTCAATACACCAAGTGTACAAGTATGATAAAATAATTAAGACAAATTATTTTCTCTCTCACACAACGACTATACCGATGGATTGGTCCGTGTCCATCTAGGTCGTGAGCAACTGTTCGATTAAATACGAGTAACCGATAGTATGATCTTCCGTGTGACGTCGCACACCATACTAACTACAACGTATAGAATCCAGGACTATAATTTGCATATATTTAATTATAAATAATTAAACGCAAATAATTGTTTATTTAATTAAATAGATTAGTGGCAATGGATCGTGAGTTTCCGTTGCTTAAATCTAGACATTAAGTACACAACTCCAACAATCTCCCACTTGTACTAAGGTCTAGTCATTTCCTCCAAACTCCCGACTCCCATACTCATCACGTGCTTAAGTTGTACTTCCAAGAAGTACTATGTGAATGAGCACTCTAGGTTGCCGCTCTGAAGTTATCTTGGTGACTACAGCGTCGTCTCCCTCGACGATGACTCGTATCAGGTGGTACTTGCACTATGTGTTATCTTACACTTATGGACTGGTGATTTCTTACCATTTGCCATTGCACCGCTATTTACATAGCCTTTGGCAAATTAAGAATCACATCTAAGTCCCAGAGATTATCCCGGAGTTATACCAAAACTTCCGCTGCCTCTGAGGCCGCTATTTGGTTACCCATGGCAGAGTCCGAAAAGCATCGTGCTTATCACTCTTCCATGTAAGAACTCCTTCTCCTTCAATAGTGAAACACATAGCCTGATATCGACTTACACCGGTCCTCGTTCGATTAGAAATCTAAGAGAATGTAATCCAAAGGAAAAACTCGTCTGCTTTGTAGTCTAGAACAGTACTTCGAAAGTACTTTTACGGCAGTCGAATATTCCTTTCCAGGATTACCTTGATATCCTCCCACTATGCTAACCGCATAGCCGATATCAGGTTCTTGTTTTCAACAATGCATTTTTATTAAGCTTTCCACACTCAAAGTGTAGGAAACTGCTTTCATTGCTTCTATCTCCTTTTGTGTTCTAAAACACATATCCTTAGATAGATGCATTCCGTCTCTGAAAGGTAACGAACCTTTCTCGGAATCTTGCATGTTAAAACGAACCATAATCGTACAAGATATCTAGAGAAGTACAATGTTCTTTTCTTGAGATCCTTGATCTTAAGAACATGCTCTAACTTCTTCTTTATCTCATATATCGATTTTTCTAGACAACCATCATTTTATGTCTGACAACATCTTTACATTGTTGCCAATGATAAAATGTTATCTACATAAAACCTCCGAGAAACACCACCTTGTTTCCATCACGTTTCCCATACACACGATTCGTCAATGCCTTTTGATGAATCCATCAAATGGACTATCTCATCAATGCGCAAGTTCCACGAACTCTAGCTTTGTTACAATCCATAAATGGATCAACTAAGCTTGTACTCTAAATGATCTTGCCTCTTAACAATAATCCTTATTGTTCTCCAAGAAGGCACATTTAGATCTAGTACCGCCTCTATGTAGATCCAGGGATTGATTTCATGTATACTAGGTCCAGAGTTCGAAACTCTCTTAGTTTCATGAATATCTCCGGTTGTTATACAACCTCCCACTACAACGGCGTTCCGGTGTATAAACAGTAATAACAGTAGGTGCAGTTAGTGGTGTACCGCTACTCGGTTCGGCTGGTTCTAAGTCTTAATCGTTTTCTCTCTTATCAGAAGTATCATGTCATTTTGGGCTTGTGGTTCATTATATAGTCTTTCTCTAAGAACCGGGCGTTAGAACTTATAACGTCCTTCTGGTTCATAGTACTATTGAACACACATCTTTCGTTCTTCTAGGATATTCTACAACCACATTTGAATGTGTCGTTACCAAGACATATCCATAGAACATAGGTAGTTCCGTTTAACTCATCTTTTACTATCTCTATAAGAGTCCCATTTCTTGTTTATGACACACCATTTCTACACAAGAGTGTATGGTGTAGTCATTCGGGATCAAATCCCAATCTCTGATCAGTATGCTATGCATTCCTCAGACAGGTACTTGCCTCCGCGATCAAATCGCAGGCTAGAAATGGATATACCTTGATGGTTCTCCACAATTGCTTAGTGTCCATTGACTTGTCAAAACACTTGCTTTTGTGGCACATCAGGTATTCTAATCCATTTCTCGAGTAATCATCAAATGAAGTACTCGTACCTTATTGTCTGAGTAGACATAGGTCTGCATACATCAGAGTCAATCAATTCTAATACTTGTCCGGATCTTATATCTTATATCCATAAAGGATTGCTTAGTCATGTTATCTTCCAAATAAGATTCTTAGGTCGGAAGGTCCACTCCTTCAACTTAATTGATCTTACAATCAATTTTCGACCTTTGAACTTCTCATTTGAATAAATATAACTTAGCATAAGAATCCACAAGTATAAATGATTAAATAAAGAAATCTCTTATTAGTAAAACGAGTTATATATAAAACGGTTCGTTGCATCGTGGTGGATTCAGGATTCATCATTTATATATTGCTAGCTAATGTACCAAAATAGATAATATCATTATTTCTTCTTATAACCATCAAATGATTAAAAGAAATAAAATATCCATTCATTAGAAATCCAGAACAAAGTTCTTTCTAATATGAAAGGTACATAAAAGCAATAACTCAAAATGAAATCCTATAAAATGTCCTCCACTGCAACAGCTGCCTCCTTACAGCATTGCCCATGTAGACTACGATCTTTTCTTTTCTAAGTCGTCGGGTTTCCTGGAACCCTTGCATTTAAAATGCACATACCGTCAGTGGTTCCATATCTACACACCAGGTTCCGGTAGATAATACCATTGACTATGTTTTACGACTAAAGAAAACTTCGTACTTTCTTTGAGAGGATAATTAGACTTCCAGTACCCAGACTGTTTGTATCGAGAACACTTGCCTCCGGGCTTTCTCGTCCCATCTCGTGGTCCAAGAAACTTAGGACCACTGGGTTTCTTTGCTTGCTTTTCCTTTCCCCCGATTTTGCACTTAGGTTCGAAACCTATGGCATTGGCTACAAGAGCTTGCGATTTCCGTCTCAACTCGTCTAAAAGGTCAATCATCTCAAAAACGTTTTTAAGCGTTTCCTTGAATCGAATGGCCTTTATGAGTATCCTCATCGCCTCTTGTCTAGCCACTACGTCATGTCTAAACCTTGAGTTTGAACATGATATCAAAATCAGTCCTTTCCTCAGAAGTTAAGACATTTGTAGGCTCGGGAGGACAAAGCTCACTGAGTACAAACTTGTACTCTTCAACAGTCTGGACAATGTCTAGATCTCTATTCCAATCATTACATTTAGGGACCAATGAGTTTAAAATCCTTACGTATCACAGAAAGTGGGTTCAAAGCCATATCCTAATCTATGAGCACATATAACAACAAACAATCAATTTAATCTCCGATATTATCTCCCTTAAATAATATCATTAAACCACTAATCGCATCTAAAATCCCATCAGATATGGCAAGCCACGATAGTGTGGACGTTTACCTATCCAAATGATTTAGCAATTAGATTTGCTTCGGTCGTACATCAATTATAGCGTTACTTCGATGGGAAGAATACTATAAAGCGTACCTAAGTGTAAACCATTACTCAGTATCTAAGAAGATTGTTTGGGATACGCATATTCACCGCAAGCCACGATAGTGTGGACGTTTACGTTAACATACGCTCCTTTACTCCCTTCTATAACTGTCTACATCAATCGTTCCAAAATCCCATTCAATGTAGCAAGCCACGATAGTGTGGACGTTTACTACACCAAAAGATTTTTACAATTGACTCCCAATTACTTGATACATTCGATTTTGTAAATCAAGACGCGGAGAATCATAAGTGAAACTCGAAGTTTCTTACCAGTGATTCACCATGCGAACAACCCTATCTCTCATAGAATGAGGGAGCCGAGCAGACAATCGATCTAGTCATCAAATGACACGAAAGTCTCTAATTTGTGTCCTCGACATGACCAAGTGGCTTTGGCTCCATTCCACTCCCCGGGGTGAGAATGAGTCGACTTGAAATCAGTTTCAGAAAGACAAATTAGGCATTGTTTGATAAACTTAATCAATGTTTCTTGTAAAAGGAATTACAAGAATTCTCCTCCAATGGCTTATCTATACGAACTTCAAAAGTCCATAAAAGTCACCAAGAGAACAGCAATGGAGACCATGGATATGTTTCCATACCCTCTCCCACTTAGCTTTTTATAATAAAGGGATACGCTATCTAATGCATAATTAAATACACATAAGCATGCATACATGAAATAAAGCACATAGAATATTATCACATAATCAAAATAATACTAGAATATTATTTTCCGACTATTATGGCTTTATCGCATCTCCGTACGCATCTTCTAGTCTTTAGTCTTCGTTCTTGAATGCTCCATGTGACGGGAATATTAATTCCAATATTTAAATCTATTTATTTTCAATTAATCCAAAAGTTACTTAATTCGAAAATTAAGTCAATCGAATATATCAAAAATAAAATTAAATATTATTAATATTTTTATTTATTTATTTTCCTATCTAATTCTATTAAATCTCTAGAATAATCTATCCAAGACCCACTTGGAATATTCTGGAAGACATCTATAATAGAATAAGGAAATAAAATAAATTTATTTTATTTTCCCTTTCTACTTCATTAAATTTCTAGAATAATCTATCCAAGACCCACTTGGAATACTCTAGATGATTTCCATAATGAAATAAGGAAATAAAATAATTTAGGACTCCTAGTCCTTCCAAATTAATTTCTTTCCTAATCCATTAAAAATTCCATAAAGGAATAATTAAATAAGGAAAAATTAATTTAGGACTCTTCTACTTTCCAAAATTAATTAATTTCCATGTCCATGAAAATTCCCATAAAATAGGAATAATCAAATAGGAAATAAATTAATTTAATAATTAATTATTTTCCTTTCTAATTCCATTAAATCTCTAGAATCCTATTCCAAGTAGAACTTAGAATATTCTAGAAGACTTCCATAATAGAATAAGGAAATAAATTAATTCCAATTAATTCTTTTCCTATTTCCATGAGAGTTCCCAAAATAGGAATACTCAAAATAGGAAAACCGAATCAATTTAGGAAAGTTGGATCTTGGTAGGAGAACACGAGATCACGAGGACCCCGCGTCCCCCACCATTGATCGCCGGCCGGGGAGGAGCGC
This sequence comes from Euphrasia confusa, assembly GCA_954870475.1. Lineage (NCBI taxonomy): Eukaryota > Viridiplantae > Streptophyta > Magnoliopsida > Lamiales > Orobanchaceae > Euphrasia > Euphrasia confusa. The sequence continues at coordinate 39,914,447 of OX940950.1, read as the reverse complement.
CGCCGCCACCTCAGCCCACGCGCCACCACCACCGGTGGCCGGCGTGGCCGAGGGTTCCCGCGGGCAGCCCCCACGCCCCCCCTTCGATCGATCCTCATGGGATCGATCATCATGATCGATCCCCGGTCCTCCCTCTCTACGTCTCCTCCGTCACACTTTTCCGGTGGTCGTTTCGGAATCGATCCAACGTAAATAATTTTACAAAATTAATTTACAATTATCCGGAATCAATTCTCTACATGAAATCGACCTCATACAATTTCCGGAAAAATAAGAACAAGCATTCACCACACAAGAACAAATATTGACATCACCGAGAGTTTAATAATCAAGAACATTATTATGACATTAATTAACAATAATTAAATCTAGCCATAATAATCGGAAACCCTGCAAGGTAGAACAATTTATCGAAAAATACCATGAACTAAAACCATCGCTCTGATACCAATTGTTGGAAATCGATATCCCGAAATTAATAAATTTAAATAAATAAATTATCTAATTAATTCCGACCGAAATCCTTCGAATATCCGGATTGTCTAAATTGCGGAACCGACAACCCAATCGAAACCGTTCGCCGGAAACCACCGCGAACCACCACACGAACCGGGCTCGACCAAAACACCACCGCGGGATAAACCCGTGGCCAGCCCTAGCCGAGCCCCGCGTGGGGCTCGCGATCACGCACGGTGATCGCCGGGTTGCGCACGGCAACCCCACGGCGAGTCCGGCGACTCGCCGTCCGCGGAGGAGGGGGCTGCTCGCCGGGCGAGCAGCGGCGGCACCAGCCCGCCACCCCACGCGATCGAGCACGCGCTCGATCGCACCCCCGGCGTCCAGCCGGGGTCCTCGTGCGTGCTGCCGGCGGTCGAAGCCCTAGGCTCGACCGCCACCCTCGGCGTCCAGCCGAGGGTTCGTCCTCTCGATCCCGGCGAGGATCTCTCGACCTCCTGCGGTCCGGTGATCCTCGATCACCACCGCGAGGTCGATCCTCGTCCCCGGGTTCGTACGTCCCTTGGATCTTGGTTCATGATATTCTCACGATAAATAAACGATAAAATCATAAAGAGGGTTTTACGATTTACCTCGTTCTCGTTGTTCGGAAAAACGTAGAACTCAATTTGACGACCTTGAGATCTTCCCACGTATTCCTTGCACTAGCCCGGACGTCGTGTGGGCGACGATCTACCGAACTCCATGGATCCTCCTCTCTACTTTCTCTCTCTAGAATTGTGATCTTCAAGTTATGAGAATAGAGAAGACCATGTAGTGCTTTTATAGGCTACGTAGGGGATCTTAAGGAGGTGGAATATTGGGCTTCCAATATTAATGATTAAATTGAGCCCAAGCCCAAATCTATTAATCCATTAATATTAATTAATTCTATTTTCCACTATATAAAATTAATTGCACTCCCAATATTAAACCATATTATATCAAATAATATTTCTCCGGTAGTATTATTTATTCCGTGTATTTAAGATATAAATATCCATGAATAAAATTAATTTATTGCTAATTAATTTATTCATCTCTTATATCCGAGACTAGTACCATTCAACCTTAATTATTATGCGGAACGAATCCACCTGCAGGGTTTACATAATAATTCCTTATGAACTCATCTCGGGGATATTATCAACCCTTACGGGATACACTTTCCCGTCAAGTATTCACGGCATGCCATATATAAAATATAGTGACCCAACTTAACCGGTAATTAACCCAATAATTAAATCGGTTAATTCCTTTGGTAAATCAAAGTCACTTATATTAAATATACACACCCGCAATAGTTTCGGGGATTAAGAATAAAATACACTGAGACTCGAATCGATTATCGCCGGCAATCCTAATCGATGAATCTCAACGATCCGCTCAATACACCAAGTGTACAAGTATGATAAAATAATTAAGACAAATTATTTTCTCTCTCACACAACGACTATACCGATGGATTGGTCCGTGTCCATCTAGGTCGTGAGCAACTGTTCGATTAAATACGAGTAACCGATAGTATGATCTTCCGTGTGACGTCGCACACCATACTAACTACAACGTATAGAATCCAGGACTATAATTTGCATATATTTAATTATAAATAATTAAACGCAAATAATTGTTTATTTAATTAAATAGATTAGTGGCAATGGATCGTGAGTTTCCGTTGCTTAAATCTAGACATTAAGTACACAACTCCAACACCTCACAATCCCCGAACCCATACAAAATTGGTTGAATTCGTCGGACACAAATTCTAGGCCATTGTCCGTACGTAGGTTCTTCACGACTTTCCCGGTTTGTTTCTCTATCATCACCTTCCAATCTCTGAAGGTAGAAAACACGTCGCTCTTGTTCTTCAGGAAGAACGACCAAACCTTTCGGGAATAGTCATCGATGATGGTAAGCATGTAGGAAGAACCTCCAGTGGAGGGGACCGGGGATGGTCCCGATAAATCGGAATGGACATACCCGAGTATCTCTTTTGTCGTGTGAGCGCCAGTGGTGAACTTCACCCTCGTTTGCTTCCCAAAGACGCACTGCTCACAAAACTCCAACTTCGACAAGCCCTTATCCCCAAGAAGCCCTTGTCTACTCAACTCGGCCATTCCGGAATCACTCATATGCCCTAGACGCATATGCCAAAGTCTCGTCGTATCGACATCCTGGACCTTGGAATCACCCACGGCTACTTCGCCTTTCACCGTGGTACCTTCAAGAACATAAAGCCTATTCGACTTACGTTCACCTCTCATAACGACCAACGAACCGCTGGCCACCTTCACGACTCCACCTTCTCCGGTGAACGAGTAACCCTTAAGCTCCAAAGTACTAAGCGAAATTAAATTCCGCTTTAAGCCGGGAACGTATCTAACCTCGCTTAGGGTGCGGATCGCGCCGTCAAACATCTTGATTCGGATGCTTCCTATCCCTTCGATCTTGCATGACGCGTTGTTGCCCATAGTCACCGCACCTTGTTCCACCTTTTCAAAAGACTCGAACCACTCACGATTCGGGCACATGTGGAACGTACATCCCGAGTCTAGAATCCACTCCTCGCTTGATATGGAGACCTCACCCAAAGCCATAAGGAGATCACAATAATTCTCGGCTACACCAACTTCACCGGAACTCTTCCCGAAATTATTTTTGTTGTTGTTGCCGCCTTCTCTCTCCAACCTATTTTTCAAGGCGTAGCAATCGGCTTTTATGTGACCCTTCTTCTTGCAATAGTTGCAAACTTTGTTACTATGTCGTGACTTCGATCGAGACCTCTGGCTCGATTTCTGAGTTGTCCGCCCACGGACATTCTACCCTTCACTTGGCGTCTCTCCCGAATTAGGATTCTCCATCATCATAATATTATCTCTAGATGAGAGAGCCGAAATAACGTCTTTAAACGCGAGACTCTCTCGAGCGGAATATAGGAGAGTATCACGGAAGGTCGCCATAGAAGGGGGCAGAGAAATTAGGAGCCAAAACGCAAGATCATCATCTTCGATCTTCACGCCAATGTTGCCGAGGTCGGCAACCTTCTCCTTGAACTTCGCTACGTGCGCTTGGATCGAGGATCCCTCCGCCATCTTGAGGAAATAAAGACTCCTCTTAAAATTGTGCTTACTTGAAACCGTCTTGGTGATGCACATCTCTTCAAGCTTCTCCCACAATTCTTTCGATGTCTTCATCTCCATGATGTCCTCCGCCAAACTGTTCGATACATGGAGCCCTATGGTCGCCATAGCCATCTGATCGAGCGACACACGCTCGTCATGCTCCATATGAACCGGCATGTTGTCAATACCATTGAGGGCGATCTCTTGCTTCAAGGATCGTAGAACTAACCTCATCTTGTATTGCCAAATCGGGAACCTTGTGTTGAGATCCAGCATCGGTATGTCATACTTCACGCTCGTCATAGATCCTTAGCTCTGATACCACTTGTTGACGATCGGGACGATGTATAGTATGAGAATAACGGGATACCGAAGAAAAGAAATTAACAATAAATAGAGAAGACAAGAATCTACGTGGAAACCCAACTGGGAAAAACCACGGGAGGAACGACGAACAATTCACTATAATATTGCTTCACGATTACAAGGATGATATACGCTCTAAACCCTCAAATCTCACGCAATAGCTATAGAATTATAATTGATGTGTTTATGCCTATGGAGAAGCTCTCTTATATAGGGGGAGGTGCTGGAACATTAAATCTCGCCCATAGCATGCCTTGTAGGAGAAGGAAACCTAAATAGACCAAAATTACGTATTTTCCAAAAATACCACGACTGGGCCAAACGGCGACCGCCGTTTCCAACTGGCGGTCGCAGGACAGATTCGGCGGTCGCCGAATCCATTTCGGCGGTCGCCGAAACCCCGATTTCTTGGCAGTCCCGAATCTCGCCAACTTGACGTTTTCGGCGGGCGCTGGTCCTTTTCGGCGGTCGCTGGACAGAAACGGCGGGCGCCGTTTTCCTCTGGCGGGCGCCGAATCCTCCAGCGTCGTTTCACTTCTCGGTTTCGTGGCAAACTCAACAGCTTCCTAGATAAGGCTAGCAGTTGGGATCTGTTCTCCAAAACAAGATTAGCTGCCCTCCTGAACTGGAAGAAATCGGAGAGAAGATTGTGGACAACTGCAAAGGTCTTCCTTTATCAATATCTGTGGTGGGAGGTCTTCTGAAAAATACGGACGACACTCTTGCATCTTGGGAATTAATACGAGACAACTTCACCTCGACGGTGAATATGAGGGACGACAAACATTGTTTGAGATTGTTGAAGCTGAGCTATAATCATTTGCCTGTATACTTAAAACCATGTTTTTTATACATGGGAGTGTTTGAGGAGGACGAAAGGATTTGTGTCTCTACGCTTGTCCAGCAATGGGTTTCCAAAGGATTTCTTAAACCAACGAAAGGCGAAGAAGCCTTGGAGATTACCGGTAGAGGTTTCTTATAGGACCTCGTCGGTAGAAATCTCATTCTAATTGATAAGTTGGGTTCTACAGGGAGCATAAAGTATTGCAAAATTCACGATTTAGTTAGGGACATGTTCTTGGAAGAAGGTCAGAAAGAAGGGTTTTATCATGTCATGGGGAAATCTAACCATCCTTCTCCTCAGGACATATATGCCCAACGCCGGGTTATTATACCCGATAACACTTTGAAAGAGAACAACGTATGTGGTGGCTTGAGATTGATGTCACACACTCGCTCGATTATTTGCGAATATGGTAGGGTTCCATTACGCAATAATCTGGTATTACTGAGGACATTACAAGTGCAAGACAATTTCAGTTTAGCGTATGATGAAATGAAAATCAATTTGAATTCAGCTGTGTCTCGCTATGTCAACCTGCGACACCTTGCTATCGCAGCTTCACAGATGCGACCATTCATTCCCTCTATTAGCCACCTTTGGATTTTGCGTACGCTTGTTTTTTCTTGTTCTTTCTATTTTGAGTCCATCCTGGTCGTTGATTTCTGGGAAATGACTCAGCTTAGGCATATGAATTTCATCAAGGGTTCTGCTTGTCTCCCGGATCCTCCGAGCTGCGATGGGCGAGAAGGTGATGAGGTGGTCATCATGGAAAATCTACACACCCTTAAAGGAATAATGGATTTCAAATTTAGAAAAGGGGTGGTTAAGAGAATTCCCAATATCAAAAAATTGGATCTGGTGTATAGTGAATATGATGTTGATTCGGATGATGATGTGTATTTTTTGGGCAATATGAAATATCTGTTTGGATTGGAATCCCTATCCGTCCACTTTTTCTCCGCAAGTAGGCTGTTTACTCCTTTGCTGAAGATTACCTATCCACACTCCCTTAAGAAGTTAAGTCTTAAGTTGGGCATAGACCATGAATGGGACGATGATATGCTGGAAAAGATTGGTTCGTTGCCTCTTCTCGAGAAGCTCATATTAATGTGGGGGTGCTTCGAGAAAGGGAAGTGGGAAATAGCCCAAGGACAATTCCCCTGCCTCAAGTACATAAAAATGAACTACTGTCGGGACCTCGAAAACTGGACTGCGGTGGAAGAGGATTCCTCCATCCTTCCACGACTTGAACATCTTCATCTTGAAGACTTGGAAGAGCTGAAGAAGATCCCTTTTGAGCTTGGAAACATTGATACGCTTAAGAGTATAAGGTTGTTCCGGTGCGGAGAAGGAGCCGTGAAGTCTGCGAAAGAGATGTTCGATGAGCAAGTCGACTTACAAGGCAGGGAGGATCAACTAAGCTTTCACGTCCAGGTTAGGGTTGGAGAGGAGCAACAACACCTCATGAGCTTAGCGGCTTCTAACTTTTATGTCGTAAACGGATAGCTAGCTCTCTCAAGCTTTACTGCCTACTTTTTTTATATTTGTAATGTTACTTTGGAATAATTGATGCGAAGAGGATAGATAAGTTAATCCCACGCGTCAATGGCTGAATCTGTTGGAATGGTGTCCTTCATCCCACGTGTGTTGTACCGAAACAAGTTATATAGTGCGTCCTGTGTAGATGGATCGATTGTGCGACGTTAAGAGTCGAGTCGTTAACTTGAACTTAATAGTCGACGATCAAGCCAAATGAGTCACACGGCCCTATCGATCGTGTATACTTGGTGTATATAAACCTTGGTTGAGAATCGAGGTTGAACGACGGAAGAAACGGAGACGAAAAACGAATCGAACATCATTTTGTACTTGATGTCGGCCGACACCCATTTTGTACATGGGTGGTGTCGGCCGACAATGTGAACAAAGTCAAATGGTGCAATTTGCACTGGGTGTCGGCCGACACCCAATTTGCACTACAATGGTGTCGGCCGACATCATGTGTATTTTTGCGTATGTCGGCTGCGGGATTCTTTTTCAAATCCTATTCAACCCTAAACTCTTTCATACCTCCTCCTATATAAAGGGACCTCTACCCACGAATTATGTTGCTACAATACAATAGAATTCACTTTCTACAAGCTTCATATTCGCGGCGTGACGAGGCGAGACGAGAGATTCGAGTGGGACTCGACATAGAGTTGAAGGCTTCCCCGTTCGTTGATCAAGAAGGGTTCGTGCAACGAATTGAGGCCGGGTACGTTCGCGGCTATCCATCTACTCGTGGGCTAACTACATAGAAGAATTACAAGGTACACAATTCTATACTAACTCAATTAATTGTTCTTACTACTACGTGCGCACTAGATCCATGATTAGGGTTTTACGTGTTTATGCATGATTTAATTTTCCGCTACTTTTCATGCTTGTAAAATACGTAAATCCGTCTATTGGGGTATGGATGAGATCCATACAAAACCCAACAGTGGTATCAGAGCCTTGTCGTGCGTTTTCGTATACGTAGAACAAGTGCCTATAAAATTGTTTTTATTTTATTTGTGAGTTTTTCCGTGGACTATTTTTTGGAAAAATAGTATTTGATTATGTTAATTTAATTGAAATTATATTTTGTATGAATCAAGTGTCCATGAATTGTTTTTGAATTTTTCATGGAATATTTTTTGGAAAAATAGTACTTGATTTTTGGCAAAATTAATTTGGTTAAATTTGTATGCATGAATCAAATCACCATGTTGTGAAATTCAAAATTGAAGAATTATTTGGAATAATATTTTTGTCAATTTTATCTCTCAATCATGATTAATAAAGAATTTAGAATTCTTGTATTTTTTATGAAGTTCATGTTTTATCAAATTTTCAAAACAATGCCTAATTTGTTTTTTCAAAGATTAATTTCAAGCCGATCTATTTCTCACCCCGGGGAGTGGAAATGAGACCAGAGTGCTTAAATTAGTCGATGACGCAAATTAGAGACTTTCGAACTATGGGATGGTACGATCGTCTGGTTGGCTCCCCCATGTCACATGGGAGATAGGGCGCAATTGCATGATAAATCGCTGGTTAGAAACCTCGAGTTTTCACTTACGATTTATCGCGTTTTGATTATTGGGATGATTATGACGGGGATACAAATAAAAGGCGATTATTGGGAATAATCGTTGTTGAAACAATTAAATCTGAATTTTGTTGAGAATAAAAATTAATAGGCATTTTTGAGTTAATTGTTGCATCTTGCCTGCTAGGAATTGAGAATTCTTGTGCTTGCTCGATGTTATGCTCTGCGGTAGTATGCATGCTTTAGGTTTATATTATGCGTTTTCTTCATGTTCAATCGATTAAAACAAAACCTGCATGTATAGTCTCATAAAATGAGTTATCGCCTTGTCCAATTAGACACACCCCCTAAAGCTCTCGATCATCAATTAGTAGGTTCCGCCTCCGCGGGGTGCTATATTTTTGATCTTGAGATAAGGTGAGGGTAGAGGAACAACGAGGCCTCTACAACGTGTTTTTGGTTTCTCATCGACGAACCCACTGGAGGCGTGGTAGTCGAGGCGAGGAGATAAGAATGAGATTCTTATCGACCAAGAGTGTTATTGTCGATAGTGAGACTATTGAAATAACATTGACAATGAGATTGTCTACCTATCTTGGATTTTTCGAGTGTCAAGCTCTCCTTGGCTCGAGAAATTGCGAGATGAGGATCTTGGAATTATTTTGTTCTAGAGACACCAATGTTGGACATTGGAGGACGAAATAGACAACTATATAAGTGTTCTAGGAACGACTTGTTGTCAAATTTTGAATGTTTACTAAATACTTGTTTTATTTCATTCTGTAGTTAATATGTCGTCAACTAACTCAATCAACCCAAGTACCATACGTTCAATCCTTGAGAAGGAAAAATTGAACGGTACTAATTTTCTCGATTGGCATCAAAATTTGAGAATTGCTCTCAAATACGAGAAACGAGAGACTGTGCTGGAAACTCCTATTCCTGTAATTACTCCAAACTCCACTGGTTCTGAAAAGAACAATGTCAAGAGGATTGAGGAAGCCTCGCGAGAGGTGACCTGCATCATGCTAGGGGCCATGGAACCCGCCTTTCAAAGGCAGTTCGAACACATGGATGCCTATAGCATCATTGAACAACTCAAGAGCATGTTCGGGGAACAAGCGAGGATTGAGAGGTTCAATGTCCTTCGTGACATAATGGATACAAAGCTTCAAAAAGGGAAACCTGTTGGGCCACACGTGCAAAAGATGATGGGTCTTTTTGCGACGAGTGAGCGCCTAGGATTCCCATATGAAGAGGCATTGGCAGTAGATATCGTTCTGCACTCGTTGCATGATGGTTATGACTCCTTTAGGACGAACTATCATGTGAACGGAGTTCAGAAATCGTTGATGGATCTACATGGTCTTTTGAAGACTGTAGAACCCTCGATTAAGAGCAACTCTGGGAGAGATGTTCTTATGATAAAGGAAGGAGGAATTTCCAAAAGGAAGAACAAGTCCAAAGTCAAAGGCAAGGGAAAAGCTGTTGCTGCACCCAAGGCCAAAGACAAGAAGAAGAATGCGGTGGGACCGATATGCTTCTACTGCAATGGCGAGGGCCATTACAAGAGGGATTTTTCAAAATACAAGGAAGATGTGAAGAATGGGGTCGCCCCATCGTCTTCAGGTATTTTCGTTGTAGATATACATTTTTCTGACACTACTTCATGGGTATTGGATACCGGTTGTGGAACTCACATTGTTCGAAATGTGCAGGGACTGCAAAGAAGTAAGAAGTTAGAGAAAGGTGAAGTCCATCTGCGCGTGGGGAATGGAGCGAGGGTCGTTGCATTAGCCGTAGGGACTTATAGTTTATCTTTGCCCTCTGGGCTCGTACTAGAACTCAATAATGTTTATTTTGTTCCTAGTATAACCATGAATATTATTTCTATTTCTGCATTGGATGCTGAAGGATTTAATTTTACGATTATTAATGGAGTTTTTTCGTTGTTTAATCGTGATGTATTTTATGGTTTAGCACGTCTTGAGCGTGGCTTATACGTGCTCGATTTAGATAAACAAATCTACAATATAAATACCAAACGAGCTAAATCAAACGAGACTAACGAAACATACCTCTGGCACTGTCGTTTAGGCCATATAAACACTAAGCGTGTTGAGAGACTCCTCAAGGAGGGTGTTCTCAAATCATTTGATTTGGAATCATTTCATACATGCGATGGTTGTCTATTAGGCAAAATGACGAAATCACCATTTCTGGGAACTGGTGAGCGAGCTAGTGATCTATTGGGCCTTATACACACTGATGTGTGTGGACCAATGAGTTCACCGGCACGAGGTGGTTACGTATACTTCATAACTTTTACTGATGATTTAAGTAGATATGGTTATGTCTATTTAATGAAGCATAAGTCGGAATCTTTTGAGCGATTCAAAGAATTCCAAAATGAAGTAGAAAATCAACTTGGCAAGACGATAAAAGTTCTTCGATCGGATCGAGGAGGCGAATATCTGAGTCATGAGTTTGATGATCATCTAGTGAAGTGTGGGATTAGATCTCAACTCACCCCTCCTGGAACTCCTCAGTTGAATGGAGTGTCTGAAAGAAGGAATCGAACTTTGTTGGACATGGTTCGATCTATGATGAGCTCAGCAAAACTTCCTATATCCTTTTGGGGACATGCACTCTCTACTGCTGCTCTAATACTGAACAGGACGCCGTCAAAGGCTGTGAGTAAGACACCATATGAGATATGGAATGGGAGGGTCCCGAATTTGTCTTATCTCAAGATTTGGGGTTGCGAAGCCTATGTCAAGAGAAATATCTCTGGCAAGCTTGAACCCAAATCTGACAAGGTTTTCTTTGTGGGATACCCAAAAGAAACCCGAGGATATCATTTCTACAACCAATCAGAGAACAAAGTTTTTGTTGCTCGTGATGGTGTCTTTCTGGAAAAGGAATTCCTTTCTAAGAAAGATAGTGGGAGTAAAGTTGTTCTGGACGAGGTCCATGATGAACAACCAGTTGCCGAGGAAACAAACGACGAGGTCGTAGTGATTCCTGAACCCTCGCAGGTGGTAGCTGATCCTCGTAGGTCGGGAAGGACAATAACTCGTCCCGCTAGATATATTAATATCTTAAGGAATGAGGAACCATCCACCTATAGTCAAGCCGTGACAAGTCCGGATTCCGAGAAATGGCTGAGAGCCATGAAATCCGAAATGGACTCCATGTCTGAGAATCAAGTCTGGGACTTGATCGATTTACCTCAAGAGGTTAGGCCTATTGAGTGTAAGTGGGTCTATAAGATTAAGACCGACATGAATGGAAAACCCGAGGTTTTCAAAGCTAGATTGGTAGCAAAAGGATTTCGCCAAATCCACGGGGTGGACTATGACGAGACCTATTCACCAGTCGTAATGCTTAAGTCCATCAGGATACTTCTTGCCATTGCCGCTCATTATGATTATGAGATATGGCAAATGGATGTTAAAACCGCCTTCTTGAATGGAATTCTTGAAGAGGATGTGTATATGACACAACCTGAGGGTTTTATCGATCCAAAAGGGCCTAAGAAGGTATGCAAGCTTAAAAGATCCATTTATGGACTCAAGCAAGCATCTCGGAGTTGGAATCTGCGTTTCGACGAAGCCGTAAAGGAATTCGGCTTTGAACGTAACCCAGAGGAATCTTGTGTATACAAGAAGGTCAGTGAGAGCGCAATCGTTTTTCTTGTGCTGTATGTCGATGACATACTCCTTATTGGAAATGACATTCCGATGTTGAACTCTGTAAAGGAGTGGCTAAGAAAGTGTTTCTCAATGAAGGATCTGGGAGAAGCACAATACATATTGGGCATCAAGATCTATCGAAATAGATCTAAAAGGATGCTTGGACTAAGTCAAGAGTCTTATATTGACAAGATACTTGAAAGGTTCAAGATGAAGGACTCTAAGAAGGGTCTTCTACCCATGACACATGGCTCAAAACTTAGTCTTAAACAGTGCCCGCAAGGACCTGTTGAGCAAAAGAGGATGGATAATGTTCCTTATGCTTCGGCAATAGGATCGATTATGTATGCCATGATATGTACGAGGCCAGACGTATCGTATGCTTTGAGCATGACGAGTCGTTTTCAGTCGAACCCGGGTGAGGCGCATTGGACTGCGGCCAAAAACATTCTCAGATACCTTAATCGGACTAAGGAGAATTATCTTGTCTATGGGGGACAAAATGAGTTAGAAATGACGGGCTATACGGACGCGAGTTTTCAGACTGATGATGACGATCAGCAATCTCAGTCTGGTTACGTCTTCTGTCTGAACGGAGGCGCGGTTAGTTGGAAGAGTTCCAAGCAAACCTCTGTCGCCGACTCAACTACAGAGTCTGAGTACATTGCAGCCTCGGAGGCTGGAAAGGAAGGTGTATGGATGAAAAAGTTTCTTGAGGAACTTGGTGTCGTCCCCAGTGCTGCCAAACCTATGGTTCTCTATTGCGATAATAGTGGAGCCATAGCTCAAGCAAAAGAGCCAAGGGACCACCACAAAGTCAAACACATACTCAGGAAATATCACGTCATCCGCGACTTCGTGGGAAGAGGTGATATAGAAATACGCAAGATAGCAACCGAGAAAAACGTTGCTGATCCATTTACTAAACCTCTCCCGCAGTTAAGGCATAATACCTTATTTGATGCGATAGGAATTAAACGTCTTGAGGATTAATTCTTAAGTTTTAATTTATTTTACTTCGGAGATTACAATGTAAACATTCATTTTTGATTAATAAATCAATTTTATTCATATTCTCTTGGTTTGGATTATATGAACTGTTCAAATGTAGATTTTAAATTTTATCTGAGTTATGTGATAATGTCACATAATGAGGCTCAGTGATTGAACTAAAATTAAAATCAACTTAAGTCCATAATCTAGATCATCGTGTACGAACAGACGCAATTGATCAATATAAAGATTAGATTACAAGTTGTACTATAGCGCCACCTCATGGGCTAGACGTGGGACGTCGAGTACAATTGTATAGACAACGGCTGTGAGCTGGGTGTCGGACGTGACTCGCCTAAGAATGGTATATAAGGCAGTGTGTCATAATACCAATTCTTATAGCTTTCGAACGTCTCCTTAGACCTGAGTAGTCTAGAGTAGCTACATTGTGGAATGTTGTGTTTTGACGCTGTCAAACGCTTTCGGTAAAACGGAGCTATAAAGATAGTCGTTGGATACCTCAAGAAGCAAGTGGGAGCACTTAGATTGACAAGATGGGATTATCCTCCTACGAGGTAGGATTAAATGTCTTAAAGGCCACTCGGAGAGTTGGGATTGCAAAACTGCATGGCCATGCCCGGATATGTATCATGGTGATCATCCGGTTCGCAATCCGCTCATGAGATCCGAGAAAGGTTTGAACGGAACGAGGGTGACACTGGTCTTACCTCTAGTTCGGACTTAGACATCAAGCGATAAGGGAAACGTGGATACACACTGGATATAAAGTCCAAGTGGGAGATTGTTGGAATGGTGTCCTTCATCCCACGTGTGTTGTACCGAAACAAGTTATATAGTGCGTCCTGTGTAGATGGATCGATTGTGCGACGTTAAGAGTCGAGTCGTTAACTTGAACTTAATAGTCGACGATCAAGCCAAATGAGTCACACGGCCCTATCGATCGTGTATACTTGGTGTATATAAACCTTGGTTGAGAATCGAGGTTGAACGACGGAAGAAACGGAGACGAAAAACGAATCGAACATCATTTTGTACTTGATGTCGGCCGACACCCATTTTGTACATGGGTGGTGTCGGCCGACAATGTGAACAAAGTCAAATAGTGCAATTTTCACTGGGTGTCGGCCGACACCCAATTTGCACTACAATGGTGTCGGCCGACATCATGTGTATTTTTGCGTATGTCCACTACAAAAAAACCAGGGAATCCCTACGGGGATTCCCTACGGCCTTTTTCCCGTAGGGATTTCCCTACGGCATTCCCTACGGGAAATATTTTCTGGCATCCCCTACGGCAATCCCTACCCCCCAGCCGTAGGGGTGACTCCCGTAGGGGATCCCCGTAGGGATCTTCGCGCGCATCCGCGCGCATAATTTGCCTCCAAGATTCCCTACGGGATCCCCTACGGCTAGCCGTAGGGAAATTTTCCCTACGGGCAAATCCCGTAGGGGAATAATAAATTCCCTACGGCTACTTTTCCCGTAGGGGACCCCTACGGCTATTTCCCGTAGGGGAGTATTAAAATGTATTCCCTACGGCAGTTGCCGTAGGGAAATTGTTTTTTTTTTTTTTTTTTTTTTTTAATATTAACATTAATTTATATAATAATAAATTATTAAATGTTATTATGAAAACATTAAATTGTTATAAATATTTTTTTAAACTACTATTTTACTAAATAATAAAATTATAATTAATTTTTTAAATTAATTAAAATATTATATTATTTTGAATATATTTAAGTTTATTAAAATTTTAAATTAATTAAAATAATATATTATTTGTAATAAATAAAAAATGTTAAAAAAGTACTACATTCTTAATAATAATTATAATAAAATGTTTAAGTGTTATTATTTTTAAATATAATCTAATAAATGTTTCAAATATATAATTTATATTTATAATTTGATATATATATATATATATATATATATATATTGTATTTTATCTTATTATTAAATTATACTACATAATAAATAGAAGTTAATGAATACATATATATTATCTTTTAAAAATTGTACATATAACTCAGATAGCCCAGCGGTTATCTTCCTCCTCTTCACTCATAAGGTCAAGGGTTCAAACCCTGGGCTATGCTATAGACATGATTAATTATTACATAGCCCTCCATTGAGGGCTAGCTTGGGTCGGGCCTTGGGTTGATGTGATATTGTCGGGTCTTGGATTGTGGGTCGGGTTGGTGGCCCGAGTAGGCATATGGGCCATGTTTTTAATTGGAAACGTATTCCCTACGGCTAGGCCGTAGGGGATTCCCCTACGGGCCAACCTACGGGGATGCCGTAGGGATCCCCTACGGGGAGAAGGGGAGGTGGAAACGATTTCCCTAGGGGCTCCCCTACGGGAATGCCGTAGGGAGTTCCCCTACGGCTATAAAATCCCCGTAGGGAATCTGTTGCCTACGAGGCAATCCCCTACGGCCCATTCCCGTAGGGATCCCCGTAGGGAAAGGTGATCCCTACGGCATTCCCTACGGGAATGGCCGTAGGGATCCGCAGTTTTTCTTGTAGTGGTCGGTTGCGGGATTCTTTTTCAAATCCTATTCAACCCTAAACTCTTTCATACCTCCTCCTATATAAAGGGACCTCTACCCACGAATTATGTTGCTACAATACAATAGAATTCACTTTCTACAAGCTTCATATTCGCGGCGTGACGAGGCGAGACGAGAGATTCGAGTGGGACTCGACATAGAGTTGAAGGCTTCC
This sequence comes from Euphrasia confusa, assembly GCA_954870475.1. NCBI lineage: Eukaryota > Viridiplantae > Streptophyta > Magnoliopsida > Lamiales > Orobanchaceae > Euphrasia > Euphrasia confusa. The sequence continues at coordinate 39,899,105 of OX940950.1, read as the reverse complement.
CCGTTCGTTGATCAAGAAGGGTTCGTGCAACGAATTGAGGCCGGGTACGTTCGCGGCTATCCATCTACTCGTGGGCTAACTACATAGAAGAATTACAAGGTACACAATTCTATACTAACTCAATTAATTGTTCTTACTACTACGTGCGCACTAGATCCATGATTAGGGTTTTACGTGTTTATGCATGATTTAATTTTCCGCTACTTTTCATGCTTGTAAAATACGTAAATCCGTCTATTGGGGTATGGATGAGATCCATACAAAACCCAACAGAATCAGCTGATGACGGATTGACGACCGCTGATATCAACCGAAGTAAAGCGATTGCAGCGTTTGTTTGTCACTGTCGACTAGTACTTCTGAAGCTAATGGTAATGGAATTGGGGGCAAGGCGAAATCCTGCAAAGGGTGCCTTTATTATTCTTCGCGATTCAAGGCTGATTCTCGAAACCCTCTCTGCGTCGGCATCACTCGTTCCCTTCCCAATGGTATCCATAATTTCAATTTCAATTTTTTCTGTTAATTTTGTGTGTTGATTATAATGCTTTTTAAAAAAAAAAATTGGTAGATGAGTAAATTATAATGCAGCGTGATTTTCTCCAGAATTTATGTGATATGGTTGACTAGCCAAATAATTCCTTGCTTTGTGATTATGATTTCTGGTTTCGTATAGTTGTATATGTTTATGTATATTCTTTTAATGAAGAGTGCCTGAATATATTGCCGGAAAATCTGAGGCGGAAGAATCTAAAGATGGTAGGACCCTTATAGAGTTTAGATATGCCTGTGTCGGTTATTCTCTTTACAATAACAAAAAAGGCCAGACCTCCGGTGGGTAACGGACTCAAACTGAATTACCTTTTTGTGTAGGCCTTGAGGTTAGTTCCTTATTTTTTTTATTTTTTATTTTTGTATTCTAACTTGTAAGTTTTGCTTGACGAACCTCAATGTTATTGCACATTAGCCCTTGGAGGAGTTTTATATATATTTTTCCTATTCTCTGATGTTCTAAGGGTATCATTATCACCTCAACTCTAAACCTTTTCAACCATTAAACGAAGAAGAATGAGATAAAAAAAAGGTACCTTTGTGGGGGTTTAACTTTCTGTTTATTACTCCTTCCCTAGTTTTGGAGTTCGTATATTAAACGACCAATGATTTTGGTCAGACCTAGTCTTGGAGCAGCCGTCGCCATTGATTTCTAAGTCAAGTACCCAGAAGCTGTAAGATATTTTACAGCAATATCATATTTATTAATTTATCATGATCACCGATATTTTAATATGGCATTTTGTCTTTTAGGTTGATAAACTGATTTTGATTGATGGAGTGTCTATGCGGAAGGTACTGTAAACCTCGCTACTTTACCTAAAGTGATGGCATATGCTGGGGTGAGTTTGACAACAAAATAAGTGCTCCGATTACCTTTATTTGAAAACCTATGGTCAATCTTGTCATTAATCTTCCATTATTAAAAAATGGGGAAATTACAACAACTGCCTCAAAGGTTTGGTCTATTGTAGAAAAATCATTTAAAAAAATTACAGACACCCCTCTGTTTAGGGTGCAAATTGTAAGACAAATAAATGGCAGGTGTTATTTGTAATTTTAAACAACTTACATTTTTTTTTTTTGTGTGTGTGTAATTAGCTCTATATACCTATTGATGCCTATAAAAGTAAAGATTATTGGTCCGTTGGCCAGGTGTACTTGTTGAGGAGCTTACCATTGTGTTTATTCGCAACTTCTTTGGCGTTTAATGGTTTAGCATGGGATACCTGCTTGGACTGGGCAAACGTGAGTGACGACTTTTAATTATGCGCCCTGTTTTATAGTTCGATTTTCTCTGTTATATGTTATAATATGCCCTTGTTAGTTGGGCTTAATTAAAAAGGTGATAACTATTATGAATTTTGTCTCAAATTGGTCGTCTGCATTGCTTCCTACCATGGTGGGCTGATGCGACTGTCGATTTTACGATAAGTGGTGGCTACAGTGTAAGCTCACAAATCAAACAGGTAAGAAAAATATTTTATATATACAAAAGCCATCACTTTGATTTTGTTTGATGTTTTGGTAATTTAATCTACTACGAGGATGTAATGCCAAGGGTGGTAGTTCTAATCTTCAAAGTTAGTTTTGTTATTTGTTTGGACTCTGTATTTTCCCCCAAGCAGGTAAAGCAGAAGACGCTTATCATATGGGGACAAAATGATCAAATTATCGACAATTGACTTGCCGTGGTAAGTGAACATTCAGTCATTTTCGCATTTTCTTTTTGCTCAATGATCAAAAACTAATGTCGTGATTTTATCTGAAAACAGAGGCTACACAGCGAGTTACCAAATGCAATCATACGGCAAATACCAGACTGCGGCCACATCCCTCATGTAAAAAAGCCAGAAGCTGTTATTAAACTAGTAATAGAGTTCCTTCGGTCGGAAACGAGGATCATCACACCGAGACTTCTTTTTTAATTTTTGTAAAAATAAAAAATAGCACTCATTATTCAGTGGGAAAATGTAAAAGTAGTACAAGACTGTACAAGTATTTAACAAAAAATAACAAAGCCCAATAAAATAAAATTAGGGTGGTAAAAAGATTAAAGGCCCACCGCTTGTTCCTCCACTTCACGGATTCCTAGTGTTGCTTCCCCGGATTACTCATAAACCGACTGACCACTCTCACTGCATGGTCAATGTCAGACCTCGTGCACACCATGGCATACATAAGTCTCCCAATCGTAGAGGCGTAATTGACCTTATCCATATGCTCCAGCTCATCCTCGCTCGCCGGCGAGTCCTCATTTGACAAACGGAAGTGACTAGCCAAAGGAGTGCCAACAGGTTTCGCATTCTCCATGTTAAACACCGCCAATACTTTCTTCAAGTACTCCTCTTGAGACAACTCAAGACCATCCTTACTCCTCGTGATTCTCATCCCCATGATTTGTTTGGCAGCACTCAAATCCTTCATAGAGAACTCCCTCGATAGACTCTTCTTGAGCTAGTCGATCTCCATCAAGCTCACCCCGACTATTAGCATGTCATCTACATAAAGGAGTAAAATTATGTAGGTACCTCCGAGACTCTTGAAGTAGCAGCAGTGGTCTGCCTCGCACTTCGTGAATTCGACCCGCTTCATGAACATGTCGAACTTCTTGTACCACTGTCTTGGAGCTTGCTTCAACCCATACAAGCTCTTATGAAGCTTACACACAAGCTTCTTCTTTCCTCGGGCTTCAAAACCCTCCGGTTGCTTTATGTAGATTTCATCATCTAGATCCCCGTGAAGAAATGTTTTCTTTACATCCATTTGCTGAAGATGTAAATCCTCTTTCGCCACCAAACTCAGCACAACCCGAATGGTTACCATCTTGACTACCGGAGCAAAGATCTCCGTGTAATCGATCCCTTCTTTCTGCTGGAAGCCCTTCACTGTTGTAGTTGTGTACTTCATGTCTAGATTTAAGTAACGGTAACTCCCGATCATAGCAGTTAATCAATTTAATTAATAAACAATTGTTTGCTTTTAATTATTCGATAATTAAATATATGCAAAATATAGTCCTGAATTATATACGTTGTAGTTAGTATGGTGTGCAAAATATAGTTAACTATCGGTAACTCGTATTTAATCGAACAGTTGCTCACGACCTAGATGGACATGGACCAATCCATCGGTATAGTCGTTGTGTGAGAGAGAAAATAATTTGTCTTAATTATTTTATCACACTTGTACACTTGGTGTATTGGGCGGATCGCTTGAGATTTATCAATTAGGATTGCCTTTGATAATTGATTTAAATCTCAGAGTATTTTATTCTCAATCCCCGATACTATTGCGGGTGTGTATATTTAATATAAGTGACTTTGATTTTCCAAGGGAATTAACCGATTTAATATTGGGTTAATTACCGGTTAAGTTGGGTCACTATATTTTATATATGACATGCCGTGAATACTTGACGGGAAAGTGTATCCCGTAAGGGTTGATAATATTCCCGAGATGAGTTCATAAGGAATTATTATGTAAACCTCATGAGTGGATTTGTTCCGCATAATAATTAAGGTTGAATGGTACTATTCTCGGATACAAGAGATGAATAAATTAATTAGCAATAAATTAACTTTATTCATGGATATTTAAATCTTAAATACACGGAATAAATAATACTACCGGAGAAATATTATTTGATATAATATGGTTTAATATTGGGAGTGCAATTAATTTATATAGTGGAAAATAAATTAATTAATATTAATGGGATTAATAGATTTGGGCTTGAGCTCAATTTAATCATTAATATTGGAAGCTCAATATTCCACCTCCTTTAGATCCCCTACGTAGCCTATAAAAGCACTACATGGTCTTCACAATTCAAGACATCATAAGATTATCATACTTGATATTCTAGAGAGTTCGTGAAGTAGATCCATAGAGTTCGGAGGATTGTTGCCCACACGACGTTCGAACGAAGTGCAAGGAATACGTAGGAAGATTCAAAGGTGTTCAATTGATTTCGTTTCTACGCACAACGAATCAAAGGTAAAATCATAAAGTCCCTTCTATGATTTTATGTGAATTAATTGTAATACATACATGAACACACGATCCGGAAAACGACGAACTTCGGGGACGGGGATTCGAGATCCCCGGCAAAGCTCGAGAGAAACCCTCGGCTGGGAGCCGAGGGGTGGCGGTCGAGCCCTAGGGCTTCGACCGCCGGCGCGCATCGAGAGGGAGCCCCGGATGGACGCCGGGGGGACTGCCGCGGGCTGGCGCCGCGGCTGGTGGCTCCCCCCACCTCCGGCGATGGTGGTGAGTCGCCGGACTCACCGTCCAGGGCTACCGGAGCAGCCCAGCGATCGCATCCGTGCGATCGCGAGCCCCACGGTGGGGCTCAGCTAGGGTTTAGCCGCGGGTTCATCCCGCGGCCATGCTCTCGTCGGGCCCGGTTCTTCGTGGTGTTCGCGATCGGTTTTCGGCGACGGGATTTCGGTCGGGTTGTCGGTTTCCGCAATTTTGATAACTCGGGATATCGATTTCCAACAATTGGTATCAAAGCGTTTGGTTTCGTGTTCATGTATGTGTTCAATTATCGTTCTACCTTGCAGGGATTCCGACTATTATGGTTTAATTATTTGTTAATTATTTATCATGATTATTCGTTTATTAAACTCTCGGACATGTCGAGATTCGTTTTGTGTGGATGAATGCTTGTAATAGTAAAAATTCGGGGGTCGACCGCGATTTATTATTATTGTTCTATGTTTTCCGGAAATTGTATAGGGTCGATTTCATGTAGAGAATCGATACCGGAATTGTAATTTAAATTATTGTAATTTATTTACGTTGGATCGATGCCGAGACGACCGCCGGAGTGTTAGAAATCGACTACCCGGGATGCGTTCGTTCGATCACTCGAACATCCGAACGCTCCCAGTCGACCTCCGGTGGCGCTACTTCATTCACGTAAACAGCTCGTGTCCCGATTCACACCCAGCCATCGCCCCGAAGGACAACCGCGCGAACCGGAGCTGATCTGCCTCAGACAGCGACCGCTGCCTGCAGATCAGCGCTCGCTGGAAACACAGCAAACAGCGACCGCTGTTTGCCTTCCAGCGGGCGATGTTCGTCCGCTAACAGCAACGCGACGTTGCTGTTCCGGGCTCGTTTCCGGGTCATTTTGTCCTCTTCCGACTACCGATCCGAAGGTCCTAGAACCCCCAGTAATCGAGGAATACAATCCACGAGGCCCGGAACCCGATCTTACATTCAATGTATGATCAACGAAAATTGAGATCGAATAAAAGCGGAAAAGGTTTCGATCTCATACCTTCTCGGTCGAATTGTTGAGACCTTGGAGATTGCTAGTGTATGACTCTTCCCGACTCCAGCCGTTGTGTGGGCAACGATCTGCTGGGTTCGTCCTTGTCGCTCTCTCCTTTCTCAAACCACCGTATGATTATTCTCAATGTGAGAATAATTTATTTGCGTTAACTATTTTATTTTAACAGAGAAAAAGTATTTGCGCTAAAGCTTTTATTTTTCTCTGCTGAAATAAATTGTTGCTGTGAATGTTAGGTTTAGGAGAGGGCAAGGGGGGTTTAAATTGAGTTACACTAGGGACCTCTTAGGTAAATTAATTAGGGGCTAAAATGAAATATTAATTAACTTGGAATACTTAAAAAGAAATTCCTTAATTAATCGATTTCAATTTTAATTATTATTCACTCCACTAAAAAATAATAATTGAATTCCCGAAATTAATTTAATATTATATCAACAATAATATTTCCCCCGAATTACATATACGACTTTCCCCGTGTTTAAGATATCGAATGTCCACGAATTAATTTCAATTACTAATAATTAAATTAATTTGTTTCTTATTATCCGAGACTAGTACCACTCATCCTTATTATCATGTGGAACAAATCCACCTGCAGGGTTTACATGATAAACTTTATGAGCTCATCTCGGGGACATCATCAACCCGATAAACGGGACACGGTTTCCTGTCTATAATCTATAGCATGTCGTGTGTACAATTACGATTCCCAATTTACCGAGAATCTCGACTAATCAATTAGTCTCACTAATTGGCATATTAAAGAACCGAGAATTGGACACACGCACCTATAATTATATAGGTATTAGGAATTCGTATATCAGTAATATCTGAGGTCTGGTTCGATTACTGCGATTAGTATAAATCGAACGCCCTCCCGTGGTCCTGCTCAATACACCAAGTGTAAGAGTGTAACATGATAGTCAAGACCGACTATATACCACGAACCATCTCCAAATGACACATGGTGGCCATCACTATCAAGCTGGCCCACCGAAATCAGGTTCCTCATCAACCCCGGCACATGTCTAACCTTGGTGATCTTCCAAGTTTGCCTATTCGACAGCTTCAGGTTGATATCCCCCATCCCGACTACATCGAGTGGCTCGTCATCTGAAAGAAAAACCTTTCCATAGTCACCTGAGATATAATTAAGCAATACCTCTCGCTGTGCAGTAGTATGGAAAGACGCTCCTGAGTCCAGCACCCAGGTATCGATCGGTGAGTTGACCGATAGGAGAAGGACAATCACTCTTGTAGTGCCCCGTCTTTCCACAATTCCACCACTCATTCTGCTCAGACTTCGAGCTATCCCTCCCGTTCCTCGACTTGGATTTCCCCTTGTTCCTGTTAGCATTCCTGCCCGAGTTCCTCCCCCTGTTCTCCACACTCAAGGCTGAACTAGGAGTCTTCCCCTTGAAATCCATTCTCCAGATTTCCTCGGCAAGGATACGTTCTTTAACATCTGAGAACTTCAGTGTCTTCTTTCCATTGAGTTGCTAACAGCTGCCCGCATGGGCTCCCATTTATCCGGTAAAGACGCAAATAAGATCAAAGCGTATATCTCGTCATCAAAATTCAACCCGACCGATTTTAGCTTGGTCAAGATGGAGTTCAACTCATTCACATGAGTAGTCGCGGCCGCGTTCTCCGACATCTTCAGGTTGAACAACTATTTCATGAGATACACTTTGTTGTTCGCAGAAGGTTGTTCGTACATGTTTGATAGGGCTGCCATCAAGCCCTTGGTTGTGGGTATTTCGTGCACGTTGTGTGATACGTTCATTGACAACGATAAACGTATCAGCCCTAACACCTGCCTGTCGAGGCTTTCCCATTCCTCGTCATTTGTCATCTTCTCCGGTCCACCCTTCAAAGGAATTCCGAGCCTCTTCCCATAAAGGTAGTCCTCGATTTGCATCTTCCAGTGCTCATAGTTATTCATGTCAATTTTCATAACCCCGAAAGAAGTGGTGGTCTCCGACATTGCTTTTCCCGATCGCTAAAACCCTAGCGTTCTTATACAAGTTGTTAGGAAATTTCCGTATGAATCTCCGCCTGAAAAGCACACGAAACCACAAACGAAAAATACTAAAAATAAAATACACGAGATTTATAGTGGTTCACCCGTTTACGAGGGCTACGTCTGCTTTCTGCCGCTGCAAATAATTCCACTAGAACAATTATAGAACTCGATTACACGCTTGTAATGCTATAATATCAATTCTATGATTTGGAGGTGTTAACCCTATTTTACAATCGCATAGAGTTTAAATAAGGGAGGAGAAACTTGGAGAAGTCAAAATCCCGATCCTGGAATTTTCCCCATCCAGCGCCCGCTGAAAATAGGCCCCCGACTCGTCCAGATGTTCTGCATCTTTTTCTGAAGGGCCAGCTGTTGGAGTTGTGTACTTAATGTCTAGATTTAAGTATCGGTAAACTCCCGGTCATAGCATTTAACCTATTTAAATGATAAACAATTATTTGCATTTAATTATTATTAATTAATTATGCAAAAACATAGTCCTGGATTTTATACGTTTTAGTTAGTATGGTGTGCATGGGCACACAGAAGATCATACTATCGGTTACTCGTATTTAATCGAACAGTTGCTCACGACCTAGATGGACATGGACCAATCCATCGGTATAGTCGTTGTGTGAGAGAGAAAATAATTTATCTTAATTATTTTATCACACTTGTACACTTGGTGTATTGGGCGGATCGCTTGAGATTTATTGATTAGGATTGCCTTGGATAATCAATTTAAATCTCAGAGTATTTTATTCTTAATCCCCGATATTATTACGGGTGTGTATTGATGGAGTTGTATTCTAAATGTCTAGTTTAGTGCAAATACGGAACTCCTTATCTATACCTTAATTCGAGATATGATTCAAGCATGATTGCATTTAATGCAATAGTCCTTGATGTATACGTTGTAGACAGTATGGCGTGAGGAGACACGCGGAAGATCATACTGTCGGTTACTCGTATACTATCGAACAGTAGCTCACGACTTAGATGGACAGGGACAATCCATCGGTACGTCGTAGTGTGACTGGTAGATAGTCGGTCTTGACTATCATGTTACAGTCGTACACTTGGTGTATTGAGCAGGACCACGGGAGGGCGTTCGATTTATACTAATCGAAGTAATCGAACTAGACCTCAGATATTGCGGATATGCGAATTCCTAATCCCTATATAATTATAGGTGCGTGTGTCCAATTCTCGGTTCTTTAATCTACCAATGAGTGAGACTAATTGATTAGTCAATATTCTCGGTAAATTGGGAATCGGAATTGTACACACGGCATGCTATAGATTATAGACAGGAAACCGTGTCCCGTTTATCGGGTTGATGATGTCCCCGAGATGAGCTCATAAATTTTATCATGTAAACCCTGCAGGTGGATTCGTTCCACATGATAATAAGGATGAGTGGTACTAGTCTCGGATAATAAGAAACGAATTAATTTAATTATTAGTAATTAAAGTTAATTCGTGGACATTCGATATCTTAAACACGGGGAAAGTCGTATATGTAATTTCGGCGGAAATATTATTGTTGATATAATATTAAATTAATTTCGGGAATTCAATTATTATTTTTTAGTGGAGTGAATAATAATTAAAATTGTGGAATTTAATTAAAGGTTTTCTTTTAAGGACACCGGTTTAATTAAATTGCAATTTAGCCCCTAATTAATTTACCTAAGAGGTCCCTAGTGTAACTCTATATATAACCCCCCCTTGCCTCTCTTAAACCTAAGAAACGCCGCAACTATTATTTCAGCAGAGAAATTAAATTGCTTAGCGCAATTATGTTTTTTCTCTGTTTAAATAAAAGAGTTAACGCAGTTATTTTTCTGATGAAATTAATTGCTTAGCGCAATTATATTTCTGAGAAAGAAAAATTATTCTTGCGCTGGTTTAGAGAAGAGAGAGCAGAAAAGGAGAATCCAGCAGATCGTTGCCCACACAACGGCTGGAATCGGGTTAGAGGCATACGCTAGAAACGTCTAAGGTTTCAACAATTCGGCTTCTCCGAATCACGCGACAAAGGTATGAGATCGATCCCTAATTCCGCAATTATCGATCTCTAAATTCGTTAAAAATACATCGAACGAACGATCGGGTTCCGGGAGTCGTGGTACGTGTTCCTCGACTACTGGGGGTTCAAGGACCTTCGGATCGGTAGTTGGAAGAGGAAAAACGGACCGGAAACGAGCTCGGAACAGCAGAACGCGCTGCTGTTCGCGGACGAACAGCGCCCGCTGAAAGGCAAACGGCGACCGCCGTTTTAGGCCTAAACAGCGCCCGCTGTTTTGTGGGCAGCGCCCGCTGCCTGAGACAGAGCAGCGGTCTTGTCACGCGGTTGTCCTCTGGGGCAATGGCTGGGCGTGATTTGGCACACGGGCTGTTACGTGAACGGAGCAGCGCTTCCGGAGGTCGACTGGGAGTGTTCGGATGTTCGAGTGATCGAACGAACACATCCCGGGTAGTCGATTTCCAACAATTGGTATCAGAGCCGGTTTTGTACGTTCGTTGTATTTTTGCGAGAATTGTGTTGCAGGTTTGAACCCGATTATTATGGTCATGTGATTGGACTGTATTTTTGTGGTTTGTTAAACTCTCGGGCTTGTTGAGATCTTTGTTTTATAATCGTTGCATGTTTGTAATAGTTAAAACGACGGGTTGAGTCGTTTAGGTTCTATTTCGTTTTTCGTTTATCCGGATGTATAGGATCGGTCAACCTGTATAGGATCGATGCCGGAAGTAGTATGTTTTACCTTTGTAATGTTACTGCTACTTGGTGAATCGAGAGAAGATTGAAGGACGGACAAACGAGGGTCGAGAAGTCGAACCCGCGGCTGCTGTGCACAAACGGCGCCCGCTGGAGGGCAAACGGCGGTCGCCGTTTGCAGCTCCTCCAGCGAGCGCTGAATATAGGGCAGCGCCCGCTGCCCTAGGGTTGGCAGCAGCGGATCGGGGGATCGATGGACATCACGGAACGCTCGTTTTTGCCCGGGATGATACTCCAGTGGGAGGGGTTCGTCTCTTGGCACTTTGACGAGTCGGTGGTGGATCGAGACCGAGACGAGCAACGAGACGATGATCCGAGAAGACGTGCATGGAAGATATTTAAAGGCCATAATAATCGGGGCCACGTTAAATGCTTTTTGTGTGTTTACGTGCTTGTTATTATGCTTTATTTATTTATGCATGTTTTCCCTTTCGTAAAATACTAAGTGGGAGAGGGATTGGAAACAATCCCGCGGTCTCCATTCTCTGTTTTGATAGTGATGTGTGTCACTTACGAGTTGGCTTTAGTGTCATCCTCCCTATCGGATAAAGTCGACACACGGATATCACTAGATCAAAATTCGAATTTAAAATCCACTTATAAAATTGAACAATTGTATTTCTCAAAAGCAATGCCTAATCTGTCATTCAAAGACTAATTTCAACTCGACTCATTCTCACCCCGGGGAGTGGAATGGAGCCAAAGCGCTTGGTTATGTCGATGACACAGATTAGCGACATTCGAGTCATTCGATGACTAGATCGATTGTCTGGTTGGCTCCGTCACCTAGTGAGAGATAGGGCTCAATTGCATGATTGATCGCTGGTTAGAAACTTCGAGTTTCACTTACGAGATATCAAGCTTTGATTAATAAAATTGTGAAATTTAATAAATGTAAGAGTCAATTAACAAAGTTGTTTGTTTTAGTAAACGTCCACAAGTTGTTTGTTTTGATTTCGTTTCTCCGAACAACGAATCAAAGGTAAAATCATAAACCCTTTCTATGATTTTATGTGAATTAATTGTAGCATATACATGAACACACGATTCGGGTAAAACGACGAACCCCGGGGACGGGGATTCGAGATCCCCGGCGAGGATCGATAGAGGCGGCCGAACCTAGGGTTCAACCGCCGGGAACGCGCGATGAGAAGGGAGCCCCGGCTGGACGCCGGGGCACACGATCGAACCTAGGGTTCGATCGTCGGGGATCCGCCGTGGGCTGGTGCCACGGCGGGAGGATCCGCCGGCCTCTCTCGTCGGCGGCGCGTGCAGCACGAACACCCTCGGCTGGGGGCCGAGGGGTCGATCGAGCCCGTAGGCTCGATCGCTGGGAGCTGCGGGAGTTACCCGCAGCGACTCGTAGCGTGCTGCGGGACTTCCCGCAGCGGTGCGCTGGGACGAGCCCAGCGCGTAGTGCAGCGGGTCACGCGACCCGCTGCGGGGTTGCTGCGAGCAACCCCGGGGATGCCTCACGCATCCCCAGCGATCATCGCGAGATGATCGCGAGCCCCGTGCGGGGGCTCGGCTGGACGCTCGCGGCCTTCGGGCCTCGCTGGGTGTTCAGTCGGGCCCCGGCTCGTGCGGTGGTTCGCGTTCGGATCTCCGGCGATGAAGGATTTCGGTCGGGTTATTATTTTCCGCAAATTTTAATAGCCCGGGATATCGATTTCCAAGAATTGGTATCAGAGCGTTTGGTTTCGTGTTCATGTATATGTTCTATTATCGTTCTACCTTGCAGGGATTTCCGGCTATCATGGTTGGATTTAATTATTGTGTTAATTAATTATCATGATTATTCGTTTATTAAACTCTCGGACATGTCGAGATTCGTTTTGTGTGGTTGAATGTTTGTAATAGTAAAAATTCGGGGGTTGACCGAATTTAGGATTTATTATTACGTTCTATGTTTTCCGGAAAATGTATAAGGTCGATTTCATGTATAGAATCGATGCCGGAATTGTAGTTTAAATTATTGTAATTTATTTACGATTGGATCGATGCCGAATCAAAGACCGCCAGAGAAGACGAAGTGACGAGGAGAGGTTAGGGCTAGGATCGACCAACCCCATGGTCAATCCATGAAGATCAATCGACCCAAGCCCTAGGCTCGGGCTGTCCGCGGGAGTTTCGGCCACGCCGGCCACCGGAGGTGGTGGCGCGTGGGCCGGGCGGCGGCGGCGATGGGCCCCTAGGGGCGGTCGATTGAGTGGGGGTGGCGTGGGGTCTCCCAACCCACGCTACTCCTACCAAGATCTTACTTTCCTAATTTAATTCGGTTTTTCCTATTTGAGTGTTCTTCCTTTTGGAAACTCTCATGGATTAGGAAAAGAATTAATTGGAATTAATTTATTTCCTTATTCTATTATGGAAATCTTCTAGAATATTCCAAGTCCTACTTGGAATAGGATTCTAGAGATTTAATAGAATTGGATAGGAAAATAATTAATTAATAAATTGATTTATTTCCTAATTGATTATTCCTATTTAATGGAAATTTTCATGGACATGGAAATTAATTAATTTTGGAAAGTAGAAGAGTCCTAATTTATTTTATTTCCTTATTCTATCATAGAAGTCTTCTAGAATATTGCAAGTTTTACTTGGATAGATTATTCTAGAGATTTAATAGAATTAGATAGGAAAATAAATAAATAAAATATTAATAATATTTAATTTTATTTTTGATATATTCGATTGACTTAATTTTCGAATTAAGTAACTTTTGGATTAATTAAAAATTAATACATTTAAATATTGGGATTAATATTCTCGTCACATGGAGCATTCAAGAACGAAGACTGAAGACTAGAAGATGCATATGAAGATGGAATAAAGCCATGTTAGTCGGGAAAATAATTTTCTAGCATTATTTTGACTATGTGATACTATGTGCTTTATTGCTTATATGCATGCTATATGTGTTTACTTTATGCACTAGATAGCGGATCCCTTTATTGTAAAAAGCTAAGTGGGAGAGGGGATGGAAACATTCCCATGGTCTCCATTGCTGTTCTCTTGGTGACTCTTATGGACTTTCGAAGTTCGTATAGACGAGTCATTGGAGGAGAATTCTTGTAATTCCTTTTACTAGAAACATTGATCAAGTTTATCAAACAGTGCCTAATTTGTCTTTCTGAAACTGACTTCAAGTCGACTCATTCTCACCCCGGGGAGTGGAATGGAGCCAAAGCCACTTGGTCATGTGGATGACACAAATTAGAGATCTTCGTACCATTCTTTGATAGATGGATCGATTGTCTGCTCGGCTCCCTCATTTATGAGAGATAGGGTCGTTCGCATGGTGAATCACTGGTTAGAAACTTCGAGTTTCACTTATGATTCTCCGAGTCTTGATTTACAAAATCGAATGAATCCTGTAATTGGGAGTCAATTATAAAAGTCTCTTGGTGTAATAAACGTCCACACCACGTGGCTTGCTATGCTAACGGATTTTGGATTAATTGATGTAGACAGTTATAAGTAATTGTGAAGAGTTGTGAAATTGTCGTAAACGTCCACACCACGTGGCTTACGGTGATGTAGCAAATCCAAACGATTTACTTTAGTGCTGAGTAATGGTTGACACTTAGATACGCGTTATAGTATCCTTCCCCACGAAGTTACGCTATAATCGATGTATGACCAAAGAAAAACTAATTTCTAAATCATTTGGGTGGGTAAACGTCCACACCACGTGGCTTGCCTTACCTGATAGGATTTTAGACGTAATTAGTAATTTAATGATATTATTCAAGGGAGATAATATCGGATATTAAATTAATTGTTTGTTTATATGTGCTTATAGGTTTAGAGAATTTCTATGAATCCACTTTCGTTAATACTTAAGGAATTCAACGCACTGGTTCCATACTGTGTTGGATGGAATAAAGAGTTAGACATTACTCAGACTGTAAAGGAGTACAAAGATGTACTCAGCGAAACTTGTCATCCTAGACCTACCATTAACTCAACTGATGAGGAAATAGTAGACTTTGAGAAGTGGGATAGTGCTCATGCATTAGCCGCTAATCATGATGTCATGCTTAAACTCAAGTTGATGTTTGGACATGATGTAAAGGCTAGAAAAGAGGCGATGAGGATACTCATAAAGATCAGTTGCTTCGAGGAAACGCTTGAACACGTTTTTGAGATGATGGATCTTTTAGACGAGTTGAAACAATCGCAAGCTCTTATAGCCAAGGGCAAAGGTTTCGAACCTAAGGGCATACATAAGGAAAAGGAGAAGAAGACAAGGGGATCCAGAAGTCCTAAAGGACTTGGACCAAAGGGCGGGATAAAGAAGCCTTCTGGCAAATATCCCCAAGGAAAGCGGTCTGAGTACTGGGGGTCTATATCTTGTCCTCTCAAAGGTGCGAATTTTTCTTTTGTCGTAAAAACATAGTCACCGGTATTATCTACCAGAATTCTGGTGTGTAGATATGGAACCACTGACAGTATGTGCATTTTAAATGCAGGGGTTCCAGAAAACTCGGCGACTTAGAGAAGAAGAATTCGAGTCCACATGGGCGAAGCTGTTGAGGAAGCAGCGGTTGCAGTGGAAGACATTTATCTGTTTTGATAATTATAGGATTTCATTTCAAGTTTATTGCTTTATGTACCTTTTACTTTAGAAAGAACTTTTGTTCTGGATTTCTATTATTAATGTAAATTTTATTTCTTTAATCATTTGATGGTTTGGATAACAAATAATGGTGATATCTATTCTGGTACATTAGATAGCAATATATGAATGATGAATCATTAGTCTACCACGATGCAACAAACCGTTATGTATAACTTGTTTTTCTTATTAGATGTATTTCTTTATCATTATGCTTGTGAATTCTTGAATTCGGACAAGCATTATGTATGATTCATGATTAATGCAGTAACATGTGTAATTAGAAAGGTACGAGTCATTCTTTCAAAGAATACTCGAAGATGGATTAGAATACTTGATGTGCCATAAAAGCAAAGTGTTTTTCAGTAGACACAAAGCTATTATGGGGAACCTTCAAAGTATATCCATTGGAAGCCTGCGGCTTGTTCGCAGAGGCTATCACCTATCTAAACAACACATAGCATAAATCAAAGATTGAGATTAAGTCTCAAAGGACTGCACCATACACTGGAGTGTAGACATGGTGTGTCAGGGATAAGAAATGGAATTCTAATAGTAAGAGGACAAGTTTGTTCGGAACTACCTATGTTCTATGGATATTTCTGGATACAACGGCTGTTGGAGTTGTGTACTTAAAGTCTAGATTTAAGTATCGGTAAACTCCCTGTCATAGCATTTAACCTATTTAATTAATAAACAATTATTTGCATTTAATTAAATATGCAAAATATAGTTCTGGATTTTATACGTTGTAGTTAGTATGGTGTTGCATGGGCACACAGAAGATCATACTATCGGTTACTCGTATTTAATCGAACAGTTGCTCACGACCTAGATGGACACGAACTAATCCATCGGTATAGTCGTTGTGTGAGAGAGAAAATAATTTATCTTAATTATTTTATCACACTTGTACACTTGGTGTATTGGGCGGATCAGCTTGAAATTCATCGATTAGGATTGCCGGCGATAATCGATTTGAGTCTCAGTGTATTTTATTCTTAATCCCCGATATTATTGCGGGTGTGTATATTTAATATAAGTGACTTTGATTTACCAAAGGAATTAACCGATTTAATTATTGGGTTAATTACCGGTTAAGTTGGGTCACTATATTTCATATATGGCATGCCGTGAATACTTGACGGGAAAGTGTATCCCGTAAGGGTTGATAATATCCCCGAGATGAGTTCATAAGGAATTATTATGTAAACCCTGCAGGTGGATTTAATCCGCATAATAATTAAGGTTGAATGGTACTAGTCTCGGATATAAGAGATGAATAATATTTATTGAGCAATAAATAAATTTATTCATGGATATTTAAATCTTAAATACACGGAATATATAATACTACCGGAGAAATATTATTTGATATAATATGGAATAATATTGGGAGTGCAATTTTATTTATATAGTGGAAAATAAATAAAATTTAATATTGATAAGGATTAATGGATTTGGGTTGGACCCAATTTAATCTTCAATATTTAGAAGCCCAATATTTATTCTCCTTATGATCCCCTACGTAGCCTATATAAGCACTACATGGTCTTCACTTTTCAAAACACAATTAATTGACCTACGCCAATCATAAAGTCTTGAGAGTGAGGAAGATCCATAGGAGTTCGATAGATCGTCGCCCACACGACGTTCGAACGGAGTGCAAGGAATACGTGGGAAGATCGCAAGGTCATCAAAGGTGCTTGATTTCGTTTCTCCGCACAACGAATCGAAGGTAAAATCATAAACCCTCTTTTATGATTTTGTGTGATTAATCGTAGTAAATACATGAACACACGATCCGGATAAACGTACGAACTTCGGGGACGGGGATTCGAGATCCCCGGCGAAGATCGAAGGACCCTCGGCTTGGAGCCGAGGGGGCGATCGAACCCTAGGGTTCGATCGCGGCGCGCGGACGAGGGAGCCCCGGCTGGACCGCCGGGGCAAGCGATCGACGGTGAGTCGATCGCGGGGAGACCGCCGTGGGCTGGTGCCACGGCAGCTGGTCTCCCCAGCCACCTCGACCGGCGGCCAGGCGCGACGGAGGAGCCCCGGCTGGAGCCGGGGCATGCGATCGACCGTGAGGTCGATCGCGGGGAAAGCCGCGGCTGGAGCCGCGGCGGGTCAGCTGGGGGCTGACCGCCCCTCCTCCGGCGATGGTGGTGAGTCGCCGGACTCACCACCGGGGGCTGCTGGGCAGCCCCAGCGATCGCAAGTGCGCGATCGCGAGCCCCTCGCGGCGGGGGCTCGGCTAGGGTTTTGCCGCGGCTTGTCCGCGGTGGAGCTCTCGTCGGGCCCGGTTCCGTCGTACGGTGGTTCGCGTTCGTGGATCCGACTCGCGGGAGAAAATCGGCTGGGGGCGGGCTGCGTGTCTTCGGGCGCGTAGTCTCCAAAGGTCGGACTCCTGCGGATGAGTCGGGGATCCAATCTCCGGCGATGAAGGATTTCGGTCGGGCTATTGGTTCCGCATAAATTTTAATAGCCCGGGATATCGATTTCCAACAATTGGTATCAGAGCGTTTGGTTTCGTGTTCATGTATATGCTCGATTATTGTTCTACCTTGCAGGATCTCCGGCTATCATGGTTGGATTTAATTAATTATTGTTTATTAATTAATTATCATGATTATTAAACTCTCGGACATGTCGAGATTCGTTTTGTGTGGATGAATGTTTGTAATAGTAAAAATTCGGGGGTTGACCGAATTTAGGATTTATTATTACGTTCTTTGTTTTTCCGGAAAATGTATAGGGTCGATTTCATGTATAGAATCGATACCGGATAATTGTAATTTAAATTTTGTAATTTTGATTACGTTGGTTCGATGTTGAGACGATCGCCGGAAGACGAAGACGTGTGACGAAGACGAAGAGGACGAAAAACCGGGGGGGTCGATCATCCCCATGATCGATCCCCATGAGGATCGATCGACCCATCCCGGGAGCTGCCCGCTAGGGCTTCTAGCCACGCCGGCCACCGGTGGTGGTGGCGCGTGGGCTGGGGGCGGCGGTGGTGGTGGTCCCGGGCGGTGGAGGTCGACGGTGGGGATAACGTGGGATCTCCCAATCTCATGTTATTCCTACCAAGATCCACTTTCCCAATTAATTCGGATTTTTCCTATTTTGAGTATTTTCCTTTCTTGGAAACTCTCATGGTTTAGGGAAAGAATTAATTTAAATTAATTTTATTTTCTATTGATTTATTTCCTTCATGGAAATATTCATAGATTAGAAATTTAATTAATTTAGTACTAAATTTATTTTTCCTATTTGATTATTCCTACTCATGGGAATATTCATGGATTAGGAATAAAAATAAATTTGGAAAGTAGTAAGTCCTAATTTATTTTTCCTTGTTCTATTATAGATAACTTCTAGAGTATTCCAAATTTTATTTGGATAGATTATTCTAGAGTTTTAATAGAACTAGATAGGAAAATAAATAAATAAAAATATTAATAATATTTAATTTTATTTTTGATATATTCGATTGACTTAATTTTCGAATTAAGTAACTTTTGGATTAATTGAAAATAAATAGATTTAAATATTAGAGATTAATATTCTCGTCACATGGAGCATTCAAGAACGAAGACTGAAGACTAGAAGATGCGTACGGAGATGGAATAAAGCCATGATAGTCGGAAAATAATTTTCTAGCATTATTTTGACTATGTGATACTATGTGCTTTATTGCTTGTATGCATGCTATATGTGTTTATTTTATGCACTAGATAGCGTATCCCTATTATTATAAAAAGCTAAGTGGGAGAGGGGATGGAAACATTCCCATGGTCTCCATTGCTGTTCTCTTGGTGACTCTTATGGACTTTCGAAGTTCGTATAGACGAGTCATTGGAGGAGAATTCTTGTAATTCCTTTTACAAGAAACATTGATCAAATTTATCAAACAATGCCTAATTTGTCTTTCTGAAACTGACTTCAAGTCGACTCATTCTCACCCCGGGGAGTGGAATGGAGCCAGAGCCACTTGGTCATGTAGAGGACACAAATTAGAGACTTCCGTACCATTCTTTGATAGATGGGTCGCTTGTCTGCTCGGCTCCCTCATTTATGAGAGATAGGGTCGTTCGCATGGCGAATCACTGGTTAGAAACTTCGAGTTTCACTTATGATTCTCCACGTCTTGATTTACGAGATTAAATGGATCAAGTAATTCTCCACGTGGCTTTCTATGCTGACGGACTTTGGATTAATTGATGTAGACAGTTGTAAGTAATTATGAAGAGTTGTGAAGTTATCGTAAACGTCCACACCACGTGGCTTGCGGTGATGTAGCGATTCCAAGTAATTTACTTTGGTACTGAGTAATGGTTTACACTTAGATACGCCTTATAGTATTCCTCCCCACGAGGTTCCGCTATAAGCGATGTATGACCAAAGAAAATCTAATTGCTAAATCATTTGGGTGGGTAAACGTCCACACCACGTGGCTTGCCTTACCTGATGGGATTTTAGATGTGATTAGTAATTTAATGATGTTATTCCAGGGAGATAACGTCGGATATTAAATTAATTGTTTGTTTAAATGTGCTTATAGGTTTAGAGAATTGCTATGAATCCATTTTTGTTGATACTTGAGGAAATTAACGCACTGGTTCCATACTGTATTGAATGGAAAGAAGAGTTAGACATTGCTCAGACTGCAAAAGAGTACAAAGATGTACTCAGTGAAACTTGTCCTCCTGGACTCACCATTAACTCAACTGAGGAGGAGATTTTTGACTTTGAAAGGTGGGGTAGTGCTCGTGCATTAGCCACTAATCATGATGTCATGCTCAAACTCAAGTTGCTGTTTGGACATGATGAGAAGGCTAGAAAAGAGGCGATGAGGATACTCATAAAGATCTGTTACTTCGATGAAACACTTGATCATGTTTTTGAGATGATGGATCTTTTGGACGAGTTAAAACAATCGCGAGCTCTTATAGTCAAAGCCAAAGGTTTCGAACCTAAAGGCAAAGGAAAGGAGAAGAAGACAAGGGGGTCCGGTGATCCTAAAGGACTTGGACCAAAGGGTGGGATAAAGAAGCCTTCGGGCAAACATCCCCAAGGGAAGCAGTCTGAGTACTGGGGGTCTACATCTTGTCCTCTCAAAGGTACGAATTTTTCTTTAGTCGTAAAACATAGTCAGCGGTATTATCTACCAGAATTCTGGTGTGTAGATATGGAACCACTGACGGTATGTGCATTCTAAATGCAGGGGTTCCAGAAAACCCAGCGACTTAGAGAAGAAAAGTTCGAGTCCACATGGGCAAAGCTGTTGAGGAAGCAGCGGTTGCAGTGGAAGACATTTATCTATCTGTTTAGGATTTCATTTCAAGTTTATTGCTTTGTACCTTTTATATTTTAGAAAGAACTTTTGTTCTGGATTTCTATTATTAAAGGATATTTTATTTCTTTAATCACTTGATGATTTAGACAAGGAATAATGGCGATATCTATTATGGTACATTAGATAGCAATATATGAATGATAAATCCTTAGTCTACCACGATGCAACAAACCGTTATAACTTATTTTACTTATTGGATGTATTTCTTTATCGATCATTGTACTTGTGAATTCTTGAACTTGGTAGTATCTATTCAAAAGGGATTCAAAAAGTCGAAATTGATTTGATCAATTATAGTTGGAGGAATGGACCTCCCGACCTAAGAATCGATCTTGAAAGATGATACAACTAAGTTATTCTTTCTGGGTAAAGGATGGTATTCGGACAAGTATTAAGAATGATCAAAGATGATATATGCAGACATATGTGTAATTAGAGAAGTACGAGTCGTTCTTTAAAGAATACTCGAAGGTGGATTAGAATACTTGATGTGCCATAAAAGCGGAGTGTTTTTTCAACACAAAGCCATTATGGGGATCCTTCAAAGTATATCCATTGGAAGCTTGCGACTAGTTCGCGGAGGCTATCACCTATCTAAATAACACATAGCATAAATCAAAAGTTGAGATTAAGTCTCAAACGACTGCACCATACACTGATGTGTAGACATGGTGTGTCAGGAATAAGGAATGGGATTCTAATAGTAAAAGAACAAGTTTATTCGGAACTACCTATGTTCTATGGATATTTCTGGATACAATGACACATTCGATGTAATTGTAGAATATCCTAGAAGAACAAGTAATTGTATGTTCAATAGTACTGCGAACCAGAATGGTGTCTTCGCCCGGTTCTTAAAGGAAGACTATTGGATGAACTACAATGCCCTAATTAACAAAGTACCTAATAAAGAGGAAAGAGTAGACTGAGAACCAGCCTAACCGAGTAGTAGTACACCACTAACTGAACCTAATGTTATTACTGTTATACACCGGAACGCCATTGCAGTGGGAGGTTGTTAAGCAACCGGAGATGTTCATAAGACTGGAAGAGTTTTAAACTCTGGATCTAGTAAGACATGAAATCGATCCCTAGTTCTGCATAGGGGGCAGTACTAATCTAAATGTGCCTACTTGGAAAGCAATGATATTGTTAAGAGGCAAGACCATTTAGAGGTACAAGCTTAGTGAATCCATTTATGGATTATCACAAAGCTGGAAATTGTGGAACTTGCGAATTGATGAGATAGTCCATTATATGGATTCATCAAAAGGCATAGACAATAAAAGGTATATTAGAAACGTAATGGAAACAAGGTGGTGTTTCTCGGAATTTTGTGTAGATAACACTTTATCGTTGGCAACAATGTAAAAGTGTTGTCAGACATAAAATAGAGGTTGTCTAAGTAAATCGAGATATAAGATTAAGATGAAGTTGGATCAATGTTCTTAGAAATCTTTCGATCTCTAGATAAGAACACTTGTATTTCTCTTAAGACATCTTATACGATTATGGTTTGTTTTAAACATGCACAATTCTGAGAAAGGTTATTGCCTTACTAGAGCGGAATACATCTGTCTAAAGGTATGTGTCTCGAACACATAAAGGAGATGGATATAGACAAAGCAGATTCTTTACACTTCGAGTGTAAAGGACTTTGTAAATGCGGTGCTATAAAACAAGAACCTGATATCAACTATGCGGTTAGCGTAGTGGGAGGATATCAAAGTAATCTGGATAAGAGATGTTCGAATGCTGTAAAAGTACTTGGAAGTACAGGATTACTGGCAATACGAAATCTTCTTAGATTACGCTTTCTCAGATAAAAATCAGAGAATGGACCAGTGTAAGTCGATATCAGGCTATGTGTTCACTTTTAGAAGAGGTGGAACCTAAGGAAGAAAGAGTGATAAGCGTGAAGCTTCTCGGACTCTAAGAAACCGAATAGCAGCCTCAGAGGCAGCGGAAGTTTTGGTTAGGTTCCGGAATGACCTCTGAACTTGGATATGACTCTTGGTTCACCAAAGGCTATGTACATAGCGGTGCATGGTAAACTGGAAGAAGTCATAAGTTCAAAAGATGATGATAACACATAGAGCAAGTACCACCTGATACGAATCATCGTCAGAGAGACGACGCAGTAGTCACCAAGATAACTTCAGAGCGGCAACCTAGATTGCTCATTCACATGATACTTCTGGCAAGTATAACTTAAGCACGTGATGAGTATGGGAGTCGGGAGTTTGGAGGAAATGACTAGACCTTAGTACAAGTGGGAGATTGTTGGAGTTGTGTACTTAATGTCTAGATTTAAGTATCGGTAAACTCCCTGTCATAGCATTTAACCTATTTAATTAATAAACAATTATTTGCATTTAATTAAATATGCAAAATATAGTTCTGGATTTTATACGTTGTAGTTAGTATGGTGTTGCATGGGCACACAGAAGATCATACTATCGGTTACTCGTATTTAATCGAACAGTTGCTCACGACCTAGATGGACACGAACTAATCCATCGGTATAGTCGTTGTGTGAGAGAGAAAATAATTTATCTTAATTATTTTATCACACTTGTACACTTGGTGTATTGGGCGGATCAGCTTGAAATTCATCGATTAGGATTGCCGGCGATAATCGATTTGAGTCTCAGTGTATTTTATTCTTAATCCCCGATATTATTGCGGGTGTGTATATTTAATATAAGTGACTTTGATTTACCAAAGGAATTAACCGATTTAATTATTGGGTTAATTACCGGTTAAGTTGGGTCACTATATTTCATATATGGCATGCCGTGAATACTTGACGGGAAAGTGTATCCCGTAAGGGTTGATAATATCCCCGAGATGAGTTCATAAGGAATTATTATGTAAACCCTGCAGGTGGATTTAATCCGCATAATAATTAAGGTTGAATGGTACTAGTCTCGGATATAAGAGATGAATAATATTTATTGAGCAATAAATAAATTTATTCATGGATATTTAAATCTTAAATACACGGAATATATAATACTACCGGAGAAATATTATTTGATATAATATGGAATAATATTGGGAGTGCAATTTTATTTATATAGTGGAAAATAAATAAAATTTAATATTGATAAGGATTAATGGATTTGGGTTGGACCCAATTTAATCTTCAATATTTAGAAGCCCAATATTTATTCTCCTTATGATCCCCTACGTAGCCTATATAATAAGCACTACATGGTCTTCACTTTTCAAAACACAATTAATTGACCTACGCCAATCAGAAAGTCTTGAGAGTGAGGAAGATCCATAGGAGTTCGATAGATCGTCGCCCACACGACGTTCGAACGGAGTGCAAGGAATACGTGGGAAGATCGCAAGGTCATCAAAGGTGCTTGATTTCGTTTCTCCGCACAACGAATCGAAGGTAAAATCATAAACCCTCTTTTATGATTTTGTGTGATTAATCGTAGTAAATACATGAACACACGATCCGGATAAACGTACGAACTTCGGGGACGGGGATTCGAGATCCCCGGCGAAGATCGAAGGACCCTCGGCTTGGAGCCGAGGGGGCGATCGAACCCTAGGGTTCGATCGCGGCGCGCGGACGAGAGAGCCCCGGCTGGACCGCCGGGGCAAGCGATCGACGGTGAGTCGATCGCGGGGAGACCGCCGTGGGCTGGTGCCACGGCAGCTGGTCTCCCCAGCCACCTCGACCGGCGGCCAGGCGCGACGGAGGAGCCCCGGCTGGAGCCGGGGCATGCGATCGACCGTGAGGTCGATCGCGGGGAAAGCCGCGGCTGGAGCCGCGGCGGGTCAGCTGGGGGCTGACCGCCCCTCCTCCGGCGATGGTGGTGAGTCGCCGGACTCACCACCGGGGGCTGCTGGGCAGCCCCAGCGATCGCAAGTGCGCGATCGCGAGCCCCTCGCGGCGGGGGCTCGGCTAGGGTTTTGCCGCGGCTTGTCTGCGGTGGAGCTCTCGTCGGGCCCGGTTCCGTCGTACGGTGGTTCGCGTTCGTGGATCCGACTCGCGGGAGAAAATCGGCTGGGGGCGGGCTGCGTGTCTTCGGGCGCGTAGTCTCCAAAGGTCGGACTCCTGCGGATGAGTCGGGGATCCAATCTCCGGCGATGAAGGATTTCGGTCGGGCTATTGGTTCCGCATAAATTTTAATAGCCCGGGATATCGATTTCCAACAACGGCACATTCAGTGTGGTTGTAGGATATCCTAGAAGAACAAGTAATTGTACGTTCAATAGTACTATGAACTAGAGGGGTGTTCTCACCCGGTTCTTAGAGGAAGACTATTAGATGAACTACAATGCCCTAACTGACAAGGTACTTTAAAATGAGGAAAAGGAAAAGACTGAGAACCAGCCTAACCGAGTAGTAGAACATCACTAACTGCACCTAATGTTATTACTGTTATACACCAAAAACGCCATTGCAGTGGGAGGTTGTTAAGCAACCATAGATGTTCATAAGACTGGAGGAGTTTTGAACTCTGGATCTAGTAAAGATGAAATCGATCCCTAGCTCTGCATAAGGGGCGGTACTAAACTAAATGTGCCTTCTTGGATAGCAATAAGTATTATTGCTAAGAGGCAAGATCATTTAGAAGTACAAGCTTAGTAAATCCATTTATGGATCATTACAAAAGCATGAATTGTGGAACTTGCGAATTGATGAGATAGTCCATTAGATGGGTTCATCAAAGGGCATAGACAAGAAAGGTGTATTAGAAACGTAATGGAAACGAGGTGGTGTTTCTCGGAATTTTATGTAGATAACACTTCATCATTGGCAACAATGTAAAAGTATTCTCAGACATAAAATAGAGGTTGTCTAAATAAAATCGAGATTGAGAGTAAGTTGGATCATGTTCTTGGAATCTTTTCGATCTCTAGATAAGAACATTGTACTTCTCCTAGATATCTTATGCGATTATGGTTTGTTTTAAACATGCATAATTCTGAGAAAGGTTATTGCCTTTCGGGAACAGAATACATCTATCTAAAGGTATGTGTCTTGAACACATGAAGGAGATAGATAAAGACAAAGCAGTTTCCTGCACTTCGAGCGTGGAAAGCTTTATAGATGCAATGTTATAAAACGAGAACCTGATATCAACTATGCGGTTGGCATAGTGGGAGGATATCAAAGTAATCTGGACAAGAGATGTTCGGAGCAAGGCGAAATCTTCTTGGATTACATTTTTCTCAGATCCAAAATAAGAGGAAGACCAGTGTAAGTCGATATCAGACTATGTGTTCATTTTTAAAGGAGGTGGAACCTTAAGATGAAAGAGTGATAAGAATGATGCTTCTCGGACTTTATCATAAACCAAAGAGCAGCCTCAGAGGCAGCGGAAGCTTTGGTTAAGTTCCAGAATGACCTCTGAGCTTGGATATGATTCTTGGTTTACCAAAGGCTATATAAATAGCGGTGCATGATAAACTGGAAGAAGTCATAAGTTCAAAAAGTGATGATAACACATAGAGCCAGTACCACCTGATTCGAGTCATCGTCTAGGGAGACGACGCAGTAGTCACCAAGATAACTTCAGAGCGGCAACCTAGATTGCTCATTCACATAATACTTCTGGGAAGTATAACTTAAGCACGTGATGAGTATGGGAGTCGGGAGTTTGGAGGAAATGACTAGACCTTAGTACAAGTGGGAGATTGTTGGAGTTGTGTACTTAATGTCTAGATTTAAGTATCGGTAAACTCCCGGTCATAGCATTTAACCTATTTAAATGATAAACAATTATTTGCATTTAATTATTATTAATTAATTATGCAAAAACATAGTCCTGGATTTTATACGTTGTAGTTAGTATGGTGTGCATGGGCACACAGAAGATCATACTATCGGTTACTCGTATTTAATCGAACAGTTGCTCACGACCTAGATGGACATGGACCAATCCATCGGTATAGTCGTTGTGTGAGAGAGAAAATAATTTATCTTAATTATTTTATCACACTTGTACACTTGGTGTATTGGACGGATCGCTTGAGATTTATTGATTAGGATTGCCTTGGATAATCAATTTAAATCTCAGAGTATTTTATTCTTAATCCCCGATATTATTACGGGTGTGTATATTTAATATAAGTGACTTTGATTTTCCAAAGGAATTAACCGATTTAATTATTGGGTTAATTACCGGTTAAGTTGGGTCACTATATTTTATATATGACATGCCGTGAATACCTGACGGGAAAGTGTATCCCGTAAGGGTTGATAATATCCCCGAGATGAGTTCATAAGGAATTATTATGTAAACCCTGCAGGTGGATTTAATCCGCATAATGATTAAGGTTGAACAGTACTAGTCTCGGATATAAGAGATGAATAAATTAATTAGCAATAAATTAATTTTATTCATGGATATTTAAATCTTAAATACACGGAATAAATAATACTACCGGAGAAATATTATTTGATATAATATGGTTTAATATTGGGAGTGCAATTAATTTATATAGTGGAAAATAAATTAATTAATATTGATAAGGATTAATAGATTTGGGTTGGGCTCAATTTAATCTTCAATATTGGAAGCCCAATATTCCACCTCCTTTTGATCCCCTACGTAGCCTATAAAAGCACTACATGGCCTTCATAAATAACAAGACAAGAATATCAATATTTGATAGTTCTAGAGAGTTTAAGGAGATCCATAGGAGTTCGATAGATCGTCGCCCACACGACGTTCGAACGGAGTGCAAGGAATACGTAGGAAGATTCGAAGGTCTTCAAAGGTGTTTGATTTCGTTTCTCCGAACAACGAATCAAAGGTAAAATCATAAACCCTTTCTATGATTTTATGTGAATTAATTGTAGCATATACATGAACACACGATTCGGGTAAAACGACGAACCTCGGGGACGGGGATTCGAGATCCCCGACGAGGATCGATAGAGGCGGTCGAACCTAGGGTTCAACCGCCGGGAACGCGCGACGAGAAGGGAGCCCCGGCTGGACGCCGGGGCACACGATCGAACCTAGGGTTCGATCGTCGGGGATCTGCCGTGGGCTGGTGCCACGGCGGGAGGATCCGCCGGCCTCTCTCGTCGGCGGCGCGTGCAGCGCGAACACCCTCGGCTGGGGGCCAAGGGGTCGATCGAGCCCGTAGGCTCGATCGCTGGGAGCTGCGGGAGTTACCCGCAGCGACTCGTAGCGTGCTGCGGGACTTCCCGCAGCGGTGCGCTGGGACGAGCCCAGCGCGTTGAGCAGCGGGTCACGCGACCCGCTGCGGGGTTGCTGCGAGCAACCCCGGGGATGCCTCACGCATCCCCAGCGATCATCACGAGATGATCGCGAGCCCCGTGCGGGGGCTCGGCTGGACGCTCGCGGCCTTCGGGCCTCGCAGGGTGTTCGGTCGGGCCCCGGCTCGTGCGGTGGTTCGCGTTCGGATCTCCGGCGATGAAGGATTTCGGTCGGGTTATTATTTTCCGCAAATTTTAATAGCCCGGGATATCGATTTCCAACACCAGCGCCCGCTGGCGCATATCTGGCACCCGCCAGAACCCCTTACGGGTGATGAGCATGTGTTTGTCGATTTTCTGCGTAAATTCACCCTTCACACTCAACAGGATTCGCACAACAAATTTAATGATTATTTTATAAATGAAAAGAAAAATTTTCTTTAGTCTTTGTTTTGAAAAATGGAATTTTACAAATTTAAAAATAAATAAATGAATTTATTTAATTATTTAAAAAAATATAATTGTAAAAAAATATAAATTGGGAGTAGTGTTTTACAAAATAAAAATAATATTTTCTTATAAACAATAATATAAATATAAAAATAATATACATTAAATATTATCTATCTTTAAATATAGATAATCAATTTAATAGTTTTAAACAATAAAATTTTACCATATATTTGTAAAAATTGTGTTTCACGTAAACATTGAATAAAATATTAATAAATCTAAGGACTATAATTTTTTATCATATACTATTTGTTATTGATTTTGATTAACATTTTAAGTCATCTTAAAGATTTTGATAAATAAAAATATTATTAATAATTTTTTTTATTATGTATTAATTATTTATTCTTATATATAGGTATAAATATTTAAGACGGAACTTAAAAAATATATGACTTATGACAATGTGGAGTTTATTCTTATTTACAACTAGTTCGAATGAGACTTGATTTTTTTTATTACTATAAAAAGTTTAATCTTATATACAGTATTACTATGTAGAGTTTCTACTGTAGAACACTGGTTGATTACTATGCTAGTTATTTTAATGTACTATCATAAATAGATTAGTAAATATAAGTTATTTGAATTTAAAATAAATAGAATTTGAGTACTGTATTGTTTATTATATAGTTATTATCTATAACATCACCACATTATACATATGAATTAAGACTTACAAACATAAATTTTGAAATAGCTATTCAAGCTAATATGACAAAATTACATGTACAGTACAGTATAAAACTAGTATAGATCCATATAGATTTGAGACGTACCAACAAGGCAACAACGTAAATAACTATAACATTTACCAACAACCTAAATAGTAGTAACTATTATGCTAATATCATGACAAAACACTACTGATTCCAAAAACAACTTTAATGAAGCAAAAAATCGAGTCTGCGCTAGATTTTCCCAACCATTGCGGGACTTGCTGGATGACGTCCATGAAGAGCGAGGAGGGGTCAGTACAAGTATTATTTTCCGGCTGCTACAGAAATTCTTGACTTGTTATATTTTGGTCCAGCCGAATACGTAGTGATTTTAGCCCACTTGTTTCCGAAATGGGCTTACAGACAAGTCACTTTCCTCTTGCGAAAACATCACCCCACAAACAAAAATGGCATAAGAAAAACACACACCTTGTGGTGCTGGCCGAATTCAAAACACCCACACAGTATAAAAAAAATATCTATGAAATTCAATTGACTATTTAAAATTAAAAAATGTTTAATGAAATCTCGATTGAATACAATTTTAAAAACCACTAAATATGGGTCAACTGATATTGAATGACTTGAAAATTTAAAAATATCTCAACGCGTGGTCATAAAAGAATAAACTATAGTGGTCACATGGCTGATTTAATATAGTAATGACAAACAAAATAAACTTAAGAAGTCTGACTTTAATAGGAGTTCAATTTTTCATTTGCATTGCTAGCTTGGCAAATCACATGGTCATTTGGGAGTGAGCACAGCTATAGCAGAAGCTCCTCTGCCATTCATCACGACTAGCTAGTCAATAGTCATGGTTCTCTCTATGTTGATTTATCGACTAACAGTGAGCGACGTGGTATGGTCCGCTATAAGCTTTTTAGCACTCGTGAGCTTGGCATTGATGGAAACAAGAGGAATACACGTTCAATATTTTAAGCTCAGGGGAAATACTAGTAACAAGAAGAAGGTGCTGAGTAAAGTAGGCATGCTCGTATCCTACTCTCCCGGGTTTCTTGTTGGACTTTCCTCGTTTTACCTTTTCTCAGCTGTTGGAGATCCCAGGTTTACTTTACTTCGCTCCGCTGTAACCGTTCATTTCTTCAAGAGGCTTTTTGAGGTAAAACTAACTAATGACATCTTTTATTACCAATTGTAGATTTACTTTTAACATTTTTATCAAAATAAATTAATTGCATAAAAGTTAATTAATTTATAAAAACATGGCAAACTCAATTTAACTATTGATAATAAAATACATTATGTTATTTGGACGGTGCAGATTTTCATTGCTTAAGCAATTAATTCAATTTTTAAACTACAATTTGACTACATACATTTGACTACATTTGTGGATAGGTGTTGTTTGTTCACAAATACAGTGGGTGGATGGACTTGGAGGCCATGATCACCATTTTCCTCGGTTACTTTTTGTTTTCTGTTTTGATCATCTATTATCAAAACCTGGCGCAGTCACTCCCCGAACCAACCATTGATCTCAAATACGTTGGATTGCCAATATTCTTTATTGGAATTGCTGGTAATTTTTATCACCATTATCTTTTATCCAAATTGCGAACCAAGGGTGAGAAAGAGCAATACAAAATCCCACAAGGCGGTCTATTTGGTTTGGTGATATGTCCACACTACTTGTTTGAAATCGTTGGGTTAATCGGGATTACTACCATTTCACAAACACTTGTGTCGTTTTCGTTTATGGTCGGAATGACTTTTTACTTGATGGCAAGGAGTTGTTCCACTAGGAAATGGTATATGTCTAAGTTTGAAGATTTCCCGAAGGATGTCAAGGCTGTGTTTCCGTATATTTTCTAGCATTGGTTGTGTTTTATGTTTACATAATTCACAAGGAGTTTGAAGAAATAACATTACGCGTCAGCGCGACATGATAAGTTAATGCTTAAATAATTTTGAATTGTTCTACTGCTAATTTCATTTTGAAATCAATGCAATTATTTATCAATTATATTTGTGGAGTGCTAGGACCTCAATCGACTTAACACATGATTTTTTCAACTGTTCTACTGCTAATTTCATTTTGAAATCAATGCAATTATTTATCAATTATATTTGTGGAGTTCTAGGACCTCAATCGACTTAACACATGATTTTTTCAACTTAACCTCGCCCTAGTATTTCGGTTGTACAACTCGTCGGAGTATAAGGACAATTCGAGCAAATTAACCGCCTTAGAACATTCCCTAGACAGACATGTTTTCGGATTGAGAGCCTTAATGTTTTGTATAGTATCACTTTCATCAGTAAGTAAAAGGAGACGAAGTAGAAATAATTGGAGTAAAATTTCCAAGGGTCAACACGAAGGTTAGAACGGTAATTTTCTTTTGGTACGAGTGGATGGGGTGAGTGGATGGGGTGTTGATTTTCCAAGAGAATTCTTAATAGTACTAGTAAAACCTGCACGTGTGATGCACGGTAATATTTAATGTAATTTATTTAGTACTAAATAAAAAATAGATAATTGAATAATATGTATTTTTATAGAAATTATAAATTTTATACTAATATTGTAATAACTCGAATTTTTTAATTAGTGTATTTTACAAATATTCATTACAAACAATTTATTTAATTAGTGTATTTTTAAATAATTTTTTACTTAGTTGATTTTTACGTTCTACTTGTTGGAAATCGATATCCCGGGTTATCAAAAATTGCGGAAACCGACAACCCGACCGAAATCCCGTCGCCGGAGACCGATCACAAACACTACGATATCCGGAGCTCAACCGGAGAATCGCCGCGGGATAAACCCGCGGCCGAAACCCTAGCCGAGCCCCACCGCGGGGCTCGCGATCGAGACCGATCGCATGGGGCTGCCTAGCAGCCCCCGGCGGTGAGTCCGGCGACTCACCGCCACCACCGACCGGGGAGGGAGCGCCCAGCCGCGGCGCGAAGCCGCGGCAGCCCCCAGCGATCGACCCTAGGTCGATCGCTCGCCCCGGCGTCCAGCCGGGGCTCCCCTCGTGTGGCTGCCGGCGATCGATGCCCTAGGGCTCGATCGCCACCCCTCGGCTCCCAGCCGAGGGTCCTTTGAACGTTCGCCGGGGATCTCAAATCCCCGTCCCCGAAGTTCCTCGTTTTCCCGGATCGTGCGTTCATGTATGTATCACAATCAATTCACATAAAATCATAGAAGGGAGTATATGATTTTACCTTTTAATTCGTTGTGCGGAGAAACGAATTTAAGTTGATGACCTTACGATCTTCCCACGTATTCCTTGCACTAGCTTGAACGTCGGGTGGGCGACGATCCTCCAAGCTTATGGATCCTCTTCAACTCTCTAGAATATCAAGTATGATAATCTTGTCTTATTGTTATGAAGAAAGTGAAGACCATGTAGTGCTTTTATAGGCTACGTAGGGGATCTAAAGGAGGTGGAATATTGGGCTTCCAATATTAATGATTAAATTGAGCCCAAGCCCAAATCTATTAATCTCCCATTAATATTAATTAATTTATTTTCCACTATATAAATTAATTGCACTCCCAATATTAAACCATATTATATCAAATAATATTTCTCCGGTAGTATTATTTATTCCGTGTATTTAAGATTTAAATATCCATGAATAAAATTAATTTATTGCTAATTAATTTATTCATCTCTTGAATCCGAGACTAGTACCATTCATCCTTAATTATTGTGCGGAAAGAATCCACTCATGAGGTTTACACAATAATTCCTTATGAACTCATCTCGGGGATATTATCAACCCTTCCGGGATACACTTTCCCGTCAAGTATTCACGGCATGCCATATATAAAATATAGTGACCCAACTTAATCGGTAATTAACCCAATAATAAAATCGGTTAATTCCTTTGGAAAATCAAAGTCACATATATTAAATATACACACCCGCAATAGTATCGGGGATTAAGAATAAAATACTCTGAGACTTGAATCGATTATCTCAAGGCAATCTTAATCGATAAATCTCAAGCGATCCGCCCAATACACCAAGTGTACAAGTGTGATAAAATAATTAAGATAAATTATTTTCTCTTTCACACAACGACTATACCGATGGATTGGTCCATGTCCATCTAGGTCGTGAGCAACAGTTTGATTAAATACGAGTAACCGATAGTATGATCTTCTGTGTGCCCATGCAACACCATACTAACTACAACGTATAAAATCCAGGACTATATTTTGCATATATTTAATTATCAATAATTAAATGCAAACAATTGTTTATTAATTTAATAGATTAAATGCTATGACCGGGAGTTTTACCGTTACTTAAATCTAGACATTAAGTACACAACTCCAACAATCTCCCACTTGTACTAAGGTCTAGTCATTTCCTCCAAACTCCCGACTCCCATACTCATCACGTGCTTAGGGTTGTACTTCCAAGAAGTACTATGTGAATGAGCACTCTAGGTTGCCGCTCTGAAGTTATCTTGGTGACTACTGCGTCGTCTCCCTCGACGATGACTCGTATCAGGTGGTACTTGCTCTATGTGTTAACATCACTTTTGACTTATGACTTCTTCCAGTTTACCGTGCACCGCTATCCAATAGCCTTTGGTAAACTAAGAGTCATATCCAAGTCAAGAGGTTATCCCGGAACCTAACCAAAACTTCCGCTGCCTCTGAGGCTGCTTATTCGGTTATGAGAGAGTCTGAGAAGCGTCCTGCTTATCACTCTTTCATTTCATGGTTCCACCTCTTTCTAAAAGTGAACACATAGCCTGATATCGACTTACACTGGTCCTCCTCTGATTTAGGATCTGAGAATTTGTAATCAAAGAAGATTTCGTCTTGCTTAATAATCCAGTACTTCGCAAGTACTATTACAGCATCCGAAAATCTCTTGTCTAGATTACCTTGATATCCTCCCACTACACAAACCGCATAGTTGATATCAGGTTCTTGTTTTACAACATTGCATCTATAAAGCTTTCCATACTTGAAGTATAGGAAACTGCTTTGTCCTCATCTATCTCCTTCATGTGTTCGAACACATACCCTTTAGATAGATGTATATTCTGTCTCTGAAAGGCAATAACCTTTCTCAGAAGTATGCATGTTTAAAACAAACCATAATCGTATAAGATATCTAGGAGAAGTACAATGTTCTTATCCTTAGATCGAAAGATCTTAAGAACATGCTCTAACTTCTACTCAATCTTATATCTCGATTCATTTAGACAACCTTTATCTTATGTCTGACAACATTTTATACATTGTTGCCAATGATGAAATTGTTATCTACATAAAATCTCCGAGAAACACCACCTTGTTTCTATTACATCTCCAATACACCTTTCGTCTATGCCTTTTGATGAATCCATCAAATGGACTATCCCATCAATTCGCAAGTTCCACGATTTATAGCTTTGTTTCAATCCATAAATGAATTTACTAAGCTTGTAATCTAAATGATCTTGCCTCTTAACAATAATCCTTATTGTTTTTCCAAGCAGGCACATTTATATCTAGTACCGCCCTCGTGCAGAGCTAGGGATCGATTTCATCTTTACTAGATCCAGAGTTCGAAACTCTTCTAGTCTTATGAACATCTCTGGTTGTTCAACAACCTCCCACTGCAACGGCGTCCCGGTGTACAACAGTAATAACAGTAGGTGCAGTGTGTGGTGTACTTCTACTCGGTTTGGCTGGTTCCTAGTATTTGTCCCTTTTCTCATTCCAAGATACTACGTCAGTTAGGGCTTTGTAGTTCATCTAATAGTCTTCCTCTAAGAACCGGACGTTACACGTCCTTCTGGTTCATAGTACTATAGAACACACAATACTTTGTTCATCTAGGATATCCTACAACCATATTGAATATGCCGTTGTATCCAGGAATATTCATAGAACATAGGTAGTTCCGAACAACTTGTTCTTTTTACTATTAGAATTCTATTTCTTACTGACTTACCATCTCTACACGTAAGTGTATGGTGTAGTCATTTGAGACTTAATCTCAATCTTTTGATTATGCTATGTGCTATGTGGTAGCCTCCGCGACTAAGTCGCAGGCTTCCAATGGATATACTTTGAAGGTTCCCCATAATTGCTTTGTGACTAAAACACTTTGCTTTTATGGCACATCAAGCATTCTAACCCATTTTCGAGTATTCTTAAAAGAACTACTCACACATATGTCTGCATATATCATGGATCATTCTCAATACTTGTCCGAATTCTATCTTTTACCAAAAAGTATGCTTAGTTGTATTATCTTCCAAACTTGATTCTTAGGTCGGAAGGTCCATTCCTTCAACTATAATTGATCAAATCAATTTCGACCTTTTGAATCTCATTTGAATAAATACTACTAAGTGTAAGAATTCACAAGTATAATGATTCAACAAGAAATATATCTAAATAATAAAACAAGTTATAGAACGGTTTGTTGCATCGTGGTAGACTAAGGATTCATCATTTACATATTGCTATCTAATGTACCAGAATAGATAATACCCATTATTTTTTATCAAAATCATCACCATGATTAAAGAAATAAAATATCCATTCATAAATAATAGAAATCCAGAACAAAAGTTCTTTCTAAAATAAAGGGTACATAATGCAATAATCTTGAAATGAAATCCTATTTAACTACTAAAGCAGATAAATGTCTTCCACTGCAACAGCTGCCTCCTCTACAGCTTTCGCCCGTGTAGACTCGAATTCTTCTTCTCTAAGTCGCCGGGTTTTCTGGAACCCCTGCATTTAAAATGCACATACCGTCAGTGGTTCCATATCTACACACCAGATTTCTGGTAGATAATACCGCTGACTATGTTTTTACGACTAAAGAAAAATTCGTACCTTTGAGAGGACATTCAGACTTCCAGTGTCCAGTCTTATTGCATCGGAAGCACTTGCCTCTTGGCTTTGCAGCCCCCACTCGTGGTCCACTCCTCTTGGCACCACTGGGTTTCCAGGCTTGCTTCCTTTTCTTGCCCCTACCTCCAACAGGCTTCGAGCCCTTGGACTTGGTAGCTACAAGCGCTTGAGACTTGCCCTTCTTGTAGATCCTCTCTGCCGCCTTTAGTTCAGTCAGGAGTTGCGCAAGAGTATAAGATAGTTTACCCATATTATAGCTCATACGAAACTGCTCAAAACTAGGGGTCAGAGACTGGAGTATGATGTCGACTTGCGTCTCAGCATCAATAGAAGCTCCTAGGACCTCAAGTTCATTCAACAAACTCATCATCTTAAGAACGTGCTCCCCAACGGGCGTTCCTTCAGACTGAGTAGTCGACATGAGGATTCTCATGGCTTCTTGCCTAGCCGCACGATCTTGCTCCCCAAACATCTCCTTGAGGTTAAACATCATATCATAGGCAGTGTCCATCGACTGATGTTGGGTTTGGAGTACATTTGACATGGAAGCCAAAATATAACACCTAGCCATTTCATCAGCCTTTTTCCACTTCCGATATGTCAGTTTTTCCTCATCAGTTGAGGCAGCCGTGGGCTCGGCAGGGCACACTTCATGGAGTACAAACTTGTACTCCTCAGAAGTCAGGACAATGTCTAAATTTCTCTTCCAATCAATGTAATTGGGACCAGTGAGCATATGCTCCTTGAGTATCACAGAAAGTGGGTTCATAGCTATTCTCTAAACCTATAAGCACATTTTAAACAAACAATCAATTTAATATCCGATATTATCTCCCTCAAATAATATCATTAAATTACTAATTACATCTAAAATCCCATCAGGTAAGGCAAGCCACGTTCGTGTGGACGTTTACCCACCCAAATGATTTAGCAATTAGATTTGCTTCGGTCGTACATCATTATAGCGTTACTTCGTTGGGAAGAATACCACAAACGATCCATCTTCAAAAGAATGGTACGAATGTCTCTAATTTGTGTCATCCACATGACCAAGTGGCTTTGGCTCCATTCCACTCCCCGGGGTGAGAATGAGTCGACTTGAAGTCAGTTTCAGAAAGACAAATTAGGCATTGTTTGATAAACTTAATCAATGTTTCTTGTAAAAGGAATTACAAGAATTCTCCTCCAATGACATATCTATATGAACTTCGAAAGCTCATAAACGTCACCAAGAGAACAGTAATGGAGACCATGGGAATGTTTCCATCCCCGCTCCCACTTAGCTTTTTATAACAAAGGGATACGCTATCTAATGCATAATTAAACACATAAGCATGCATACAAGAAATAAAGCACATATCACATAGTCAAAATAATGCTAGAAAATTATTTTCCGACTATCATGGCTTTATTCCATCTTCGTATGCGTCTTCTAGTCTTCAGTCTTCGTTCTTGAATGCTCCATGTGACGAGAATATTAATCCCAATATTTAAATCTATTTATTTTTAATAAATCCAAAAGATACTTAATTCGAAAATTAAGTCAATCGAATAAATCAAAAATAAAATTAAATACTATTAATATTTTTTATTTATTTATTTTCTCATCTAATTCTATTAAATCTCTAGAATAATCTATCCAAGTGAAACTTGGAATATTCTAGAAGACTTCTATAATAGAATAAGGAAATAAAATAAATTAGGACTCTTCTACTTTCCAAGATAAATTAATTTCCATGTCCATGAAAATTCCAAAAAAAAAATAGGAATAATCAAATAGAAATAAATTAATTTATTAATTAATTATCTTCCTATCTAATTCCATTAAATCTCTAGATTCCTATTCCAAGTAGAACTTGGAATATTCTAGGAGACTTCCATAATAGAATAAGGAAATAAATAATATTAATTAATTCTTTTCCTATCTCCATGAGAGTTCCCAAACTTAGGAATACTCAAAATAGGAAAACATGAATTAATTAGGAAAGTGAATCTAGGTAGGAGTAGGAGTAGCACGGGTTGGGGATCCCCGCACCACCACCACCACCACCGACCGCCGCCACCACCGGAGAGGGCACCGCCGCCACCACCGGAGAGGGCACCGCCGCCGCCTCCCCAGCCGGCCGGCCACCACCATGCCGGCGGCAGCCCCAGCCGAGGGGCGATCGACCCCTCCCCATGGCTTCGGTCATGGGGTCGATCATGGGGTTGATCGACCCCCCCGGTTCTTCGTCCTCTTCGTCTTCTTCGTCACACGAGTTCTCCGGCGGTCGTCTCGGCATCGATCCAACGTAAATAAATTACAAGAAATAAATTTACAATTCCGGTATCGATTCTATACATGAAATCGACCCTATACACTTTCCGGAAAACATAGAACAATAATAATAAATCTAAATTCGGTGAACCCCCGAATTTTTACTATTACAAGCATTCATCCACACAAAACGAATCTCGACATGTCCGAGAGTTTAATAATCATGGTAAAATTAAAAACAATTAATTAAACAATTAATCAATTAATTAACCATGATAGTCGGAATCCCTGCAAGGTAGAACACAATTGAACACATACATGAACACGAAACCAAACGCTCTGATACCAATTGTTGGAAATCGATATCCCGGGTTATCAAAAATTGCGGAAACCGACAACCCGACCGAAATCCCGTCGCCGGAGACCGATCACGAACACTACGATATCCGGAGCTCAACCGGAGAATCGCCGCGGGATAAACCCGCGGCCGAAACCCTAGCCGAGCCCCACCGCGGGGCTCGCGATCGAGACCGATCGCATGGGGCTGCCTAGCAGCCCCCGGCGGTGAGTCCGGCGACTCACCGCCACCACCGACCGGGGAGGGAGCGTCCAGCCGCGGCGCGAAGCCGCGGCAGCCCCCAGCGATCGACCCTAGGTCGATCGCTCGCCCCGGCGTCCAGCCGGGGCTCCCCTCGTGTGGCTGCCGGCGATCGATGCCCTAGGGCTCGATCGCCACCCCTCGGCTCCCAGCCGAGGGTCCTTTGAACTTTCGCCGGGGATCTCAAATCCCCGTCCCCGAAGTTCCTCGTTTTCCCGGATCGTGCGTTCATGTATGTATCACAATCAATTCACATAAAATCATAGAAGGGAGTATATGATTTTACCTTTTAATTCGTTGTGCGGAGAAACGAATTTAAGTTGATGACCTTACGATCTTCCCACGTATTCCTTGCACTAGCTTGAACGTCGGGTGGGCGACGATCCTCCAAGCTTATGGATCCTCTTCAACTCTCTAGAATATCAAGTATGATAATCTTGTCTTATTGTTATGAAGAAAGTGAAGACCATGTAGTGCTTTTATAGGCTACGTAGGGGATCTAAAGGAGGTGGAATATTGGGCTTCCAATATTAATGATTAAATTGAGCCCAAGCCCAAATCTATTAATCTCCCATTAATATTAATTAATTTATTTTCCACTATATAAATTAATTGCACTCCCAATATTAAACCATATTATATCAAATAATATTTCTCCGGTAGTATTATTTATTCCGTGTATTTAAGATTTAAATATCCATGAATAAAATTAATTTATTGCTAATTAATTTATTCATCTCTTGAATCCGAGACTAGTACCATTCATCCTTAATTATTGTGCGGAACGAATCCACTCATGAGGTTTACACAATAATTCCTTATGAACTCATCTCGGGGATATTATCAACCCTTCCGGGATACACTTTCCCGTCAAGTATTCACGGCATGCCATATATAAAATATAGTGACCCAACTTAACCGGTAATTAACCCAATAATTAAATCGGTTAATTCCTTTGGAAAATCAAAGTCACATATACTAAATATACACACCCGCAATAGTATCGGGGATTAAGAATAAAATACTCTGAGACTTGAATCGATTATCTCAAGGCAATCCTAATCGATAAATCTCAAGCGATCCGCCCAATACACCAAGTGTACAAGTGTTATAAAATAATTAAGATAAATTATTTTCTCTTTCACACAACGACTATACCGATGGATTGGTCCATGTCCATCTAGGTCGTGAGCAACTGTTTGATTAAATACGAGTAACCGATAGTATGATCTTCTGTGTGCCCATGCAACACCATACTAACTACAACGTATAAAATCCAGGACTATATTTTGCATATATTTAATTATCAATAATTAAATGCAAACAATTGTTTATTAATTTAATAGATTAAATGCTATGACCGGGAGTTTTACCGTTACTTAAATCTAGACATTAAGTACACAACTCCAACACTACTATGATAAGTGTTCAAATGAATTAATTTCAAGCAATAAAATTAATTTTTTTGAAAAATGAATATATTAATTATTATTGTAAAAATTAATTTTTTAAAATTTTCTCTTACATTCAGTTAAAAATTGATATTTGGATTAGTAACTTATATTTATATTTGGATTAGTAACTTATTAATTTAAGGTTATAATCTAAAATATTTATATCAAAACCCAAAACAAATTAGAAGATTGATTATTTTTCAAACAATTACATATTTAATGAATAAATATTGAATTTCATATGTCATGATAATGTTTTCAAATATTAATTTACAACATTTTTTTTCATGTTCTTGAAACATATATGTAAATTATAAAAGATAATTGTATTGTTAATAAAATTAAATTGTTAAAATAATTATTTTGTTTATATTATCAATTTTCTTTAGAATGTTAAAAAAAATTGAAAATGTTTTTCAATAATATTTTTGTAATGTAACCCCTGCAAATTATGAATAGTGAATAGTGAATAGTTGAATATTTAAAAATTAAAATTTTAAATAATTATGAAATTACGCCTTCAGCGTAGGATACCAATTTTTCGTGAAATTGGTCTTGAACTCACAGACAGCAGCTTCAGTCGAAGTAAACACTCACACAATTCGTAGTAAATGTTAGTGTGTAGTTCTTCCTAGTTCAACATAGAACCACGTTGTTCTTGTTTGAACTACGTTGAACTATACACTTTGTTTTGTAGTAACTTCATGTTTTATGTTTGTATGTTTTCCTTTCATTAATTCATACAAGTCTGCTAGGTCTTCATAGAACGAGCTGGTTGAACTGTGGAATTAACAAGTGACTCAACGCGTGACCACGGTTCATCAGCATGGAACAAGCAGACTTAGCCTCTACAAACAACATGGAGTTGCATCAGTGCGTCAGCATGGAACGAGCGATTCTATCAACATGGGTCAACGTGGATCAGAGAGAATTGCGAGCACATCAACGCACTACAAGGTCTTACCGTGATAACATCTTGACGGACGCGGTGCAAGCATAGCTATACATACGGCTGGACGAATGACTGCTAAGGAATGAAGCCAGCTGTGGGTGCGACTAGAAGACTTCGCTAGAAGGATTTTAGTTCAATGAAAATTACTAAGTATGCCAGATATTCCCGCCACGAGCTCGAAGAACGAAGACACGCTAGTGTGGCAGTGCGTAGAGCTGGGTTCGTCAAGTACGGAAAAATGGAATCTCGAATATTCCATGAAGATGCTTTGGGCTCGGCCCATTAAGCGTGAATTCCGGAAACCCTAATTCTCGACTCCTATAAATACCGGGTTGTTGGAATTCACTATTCATGCATTGATTTGACATTTTCTAGAGAGAAAATTTGTAGACAGAGAGACTTCGCTAGAAAGCTCCGGTTCTATTGTCAGTTTAGTCTTGGTAGTACGAGTCGCTAGATTAGTTCTACATAGACTTAGTTTTTGGTCGTGTTGACCTTTCTACAAGATTCGCTAGAATTTTGTAGATGTGTTTGTAAGTGGTTCCACCCTTTACAAGTTATACAAAAGAGTTTTCTTTAGAATCTCCGAATTGTGTTAAGTGTTTGTACTCTACCCTCTACAATCCTGCTCTAGGTAGAATCAAGTACAAAATACACAATTTCAATTGGTATCAGAGCAAGTTCACCACTTTTGGTGTGATCCTAGGAAGAGATTCTACAATGGAGTCAGTCATTCACCGTTGTCAAACCCGTCATACTCAATTCCACAAACTACTCTTACTGGAAGAGCAAGACAAGACTGAAGTTGAAGAACGCCGACTCACGTGTGTGGGGAGCTGTGTTGAATGGTTGGACTCCTCCAACCTACGTTGACAAGGATAATGACACGGTTCCGAAAGATGAGTCTACATGGACCACGGCCGAACATGAAGCTGCCACCTTCAAC
Organism: Euphrasia confusa; assembly: GCA_954870475.1. Taxonomy (NCBI): domain Eukaryota; kingdom Viridiplantae; phylum Streptophyta; class Magnoliopsida; order Lamiales; family Orobanchaceae; genus Euphrasia; species Euphrasia confusa. Next base: position 39,856,967 of record OX940950.1, on the reverse strand, counting down.
TCAAAGGCCATCCACATTATCACTGATCTCATCGATGTCCACATGTTTCAAATCGTGAAACACCTTGTCTCGGCCAAGCATGTATGGGATACCTTGGAACGTATGTGCGAGGGCAGTGATAGCATCAAGAAATCCAAGATCAGAGGGCTTACCACTACCTTCCACCGGCTTGAAATGAGAGAAGATGAGGATCTTGATTCTTTCTTCAACAAAATCATGGCCATCGTGAGCGAATGCCAAGAACTTGGAGATCCCATACCTCCACCACTCATTTGCACCAAGGTTCTACGAGGTGTAACGGAGAAGTTTAGTGTCAAAGTTACAACTATGGAAGACACAAAGCTTGGTCTATCGGGCGACTACAACGAGATCATGAGCCATTTGAAGAATTACGAGTTAAACTTGAAATTGAAGGACAAGTCCTACTCTATGGCTCCATTTGAAAACTCCATGAAGGCCCTTACTATTTCTCAGAATGCCTCTAGCTCTACCCCCAACAGGGCCAACTCCACCCACTATCCTCTCTCTACCGAGGGTAATGCTTTTCTAGTTGAGGACTCCGATGATGAAAGTGAGGCTCTATCTCTACTTGACTCTCCTGATCCAGACAAGTTCACCGCCATCCAAGATGCCGTGAGCTACCTTGTTCGCCAAGACATCAAAAGGAAGAGAAGGTTTAAACAATTTCGAAATCAGAGGAGCTCTGGGAATTCCTTCTCCACTCCACCCGCCACCAATCACAGTGGGTATACCCCAAGTCGAAAATTTGTTAGTGGCGCCCCTAGCAAGGACATGTCTCAAATCAAGTGCTTTGAGTGCAAGGGGATGGGGCACGTGAAGAATGAATGCCCCAACTTGCATCGGAAGAACAACATGGATGTGAGTTATTTAGTGTTCGATGGAGATGATGCTTTGTACTCCTCTGAGGAAGACAAAGGAAAGATGGTGGAGCCTAATGAAGTCAATGCACTTCTTAGTGCTATTGATGATGAGAGCGATGAAGAGTACGAGGTAGATCAGGATGACTTGGCTACACATGACAATATCTTTTGCTATACATCTGTGGTTGCAGGTACTACTGAGAAAGGTGCTAGTTCTACCCCCAGATCTCTGGCTGGGGGCATGACCAAGAAGGAAGCTGAGTCTACCCTTGATTCTGAGAGGGTGAGTAAGAGGGAGTTCGAGATTGTGAAGCTGGAGCTGGAGAGAGCGTTGAAGAAGGCTAGTGAGTTGGAGGCCATTGTGCAGAAGGAAGACACGGAGAAAGACTTCCTTAGAGATTCTCTTGCCAAGATGGAAGAATGCTATGCCATGCGCACCAAGGAACTCTACCAAGTGAAAGACAAACTTGATGTTGCTGACTGTCTTTTCAAGAAACTCAATATTGGAACTTCTAAACTTGATAATATGTTGAGCTGTGTTAACACCAAGCACTTTGGACTTGGGTTTAAGGAAACTTTTGATTCCGTTTACTCCGATTCTCCTTATGTTTTTCCTAAGTTTGTGCATGCTAATGATAAAACTATTATTGAAACTAATGAGGTCAAGTCGGAGGATGCTCACACATCCAAGGTCAACATGGCCTCTACCTCTAAGGTGAAAATACTCAAACGTACTACGACTACTCCCTTGTCCCAAAATGCTTCAATGTCTTTGTTGACACCGATCTCTAACTCTGCTCTACCCGTGACTAAACATGGATCTACCCATGACAAGAAGTTTTTCACGCGAAATGTCTCAAATCGTTCTAAGATATCCAACTCCTCTACTAAATCGACTTTGAAGCCTCGTTCTTCCAAATCTATTTTTGAGCTACCCTTGGCTACGGGCTCTATCACTCACAAGAGGAACCATTCCTCTCCTTCCTACAAGAAAATATATGTATGCCATTACTGTGGGAAGAAGGGGCACATCAAACCTTTTTGTTATAAGCGCTTCGACGACTTGAACTCTCACAGAGGCGTTTTAAGGCAAGCATGGGTACCCTTTTCTAGGCATACGCACGATAAGACAAAACAGGGCTTGAGAATTCAAGCTGCTCTACCCACAACACAGAATATTAAGTCAAGACAAGTATGGAGAAGAAAGGAAGAGGTGAGATGTAATGTGGCATTCACCGTGGCGAAGGGCACGACAAAGGAGACATGGTACTTTGATAGTGGATGTTCTCGGCATATGACCGGAACTAAAGATTCGTTGGTCAACTTTGTTCCTCATTCCGGAGGCCCCGTCACTTATGGAGGTGGGGCAAAGGGGAGTATAATTGGAAGTGGAACATTGAATGTGAAGGGTTTACCCGCGCTCAAGAACGTTCTCTTGGTGGATGGGCTGTGTGCAAATCTCATAAGCATTAGCCAACTGTGCGATGATGAACTTCATGTGAAGTTCAATAAGGAGAATTGTGAAGTATACAACACTAAGGGGGAGTGTATTCTCACAGCTGGCCGAGCGAAGAACAACTGCTATGCCATCAATGAAGCCTGCCTAAGCGCTTCTACCCATGAGGAGATTGATATCTGGCATCAAAGGCTTGGTCATACCAGCCTTCGGAATCTTGAGAAATTGGTTCAAATAAAGGTCGTCAGAGGCATAGATAGCCTACCCAAGATTGACAAGAGAGTGTGTGGTGAATGTCATATGGGTAAACAAACTCGAGCTCCTCATCCTGCTATTTCTACCCATAACCGCACCACAGAATGCTTTGAGCTACTCCACATGGACCTCATGGGGCCCATGGAAGTGCAGAGTTTGGGAAACAAGTGGTATACCCTTGTCATTGTTGATGACTTCTCAAGGTACACTTGGGTCAATTTTCTTGGAACGAAGGACGAGGCATTTGAAGCTTTCCGCTCCCTTGCTCGGAGAATTCGCACCACCTATGCCAAAAGGGTCCAACGTATACGAAGTGATCATGGTGGTGAGTTTCAAAACGGAGTGTTGGTGGCTGCGGGTATGGCCAAGGGCTTTTGGGAAGAAGCCTTGAGTGCGGCTTGCTATGTTGTAAATCGAATAAGTATTCGTGCCGGCACTCAATGTACGGCTTACGAGTTACTAACTTCCAAGAAACCAAATGTGGCTCATCTTCGTGTGTATGGATGCATTTGCTACATTTTGAATGATAGAGATGCCTTGAGGAAGTTTGATCCTAGGTCGGACAAAGCTATTTTTGTTGGCTATTCTCTAAATAGTCATGCCTATCGTGTGTATAACTTGCGAACGAAGACCGTGCAAGAGTCGACAATTATCAAGTTTGATGAACATCACTTTCATGAAAATCCGACCAAGTCTACCTTGCACCAAAATGTTTCTAACCCTGCACTACCCTTATCAGAGGTGCTGGTTGAGGGGGCGGTAGATCAAGGTGTAAGGTCACACATACCACCAAATAGTAATGGGCACTCTATTTCTCACAACTCTTGTGACTCTCACCCCCCAGAAAGTGATGATGAAGGGTTAAATCGGGGCACATCTAACCCTGTCATGGGTACTACTGGAGCCTCTACCTCTACCGGAGTTCCGAACTCGGGTCCACCCGCATATATTCGAAAGAGACACCCAGACTTACAAATGATTGGTGATCTAAATCAACGCGTTACCCGCTCTACATGCTCTACTGACACCTTGCCCGCTGGCTATCCTAATATGTTCTCCAACTTAGCTCTCCTATCTCCGGATGTGGGCATAATGAGCTTTGTCTCCGAAATAGAACCCAAAAACATAAAGGAGGCCATTCTCGATGATTTTTGGATTGCGGCTATGCAGGAAGAACTACATGAGTTTGAACGGAACAAGGTGTGGTCATTGGTTCCAAGGCCTAAGGGTGTCAACGTTATTGGTACCAAGTGGATCTACAAGAATAAAACCAATGAGTTCAATCAAATAGTGCGCAACAAGGCAAGACTGGTTGCTCAAGGGTACACCCAGGTGGAAGGGATTGACTTTGAAGAAACTTTTGCTCCTGTGGCACGCATAGAGTCCATCCATTTACTTATTGCCGTGGCGTGCTACAAAAATATTTCGTTAAGACAAATGGATGTGAAGGCAGTCTTCCTAAATGGGGTGTTGGATGAAGAAGCATATGTTGAACAACCAAAGGGGTTTGTGGATCCTCACAATCCGGATCATGTCTACCTCCTCCATAAGGCCCTCTATGGGTTGAAGCAAGCACCTCGTGCATGGTATAGCTGCCTTACGGAGTTTCTCTTGAAGTTTGGGTTCACTCGTGGAAATGCTGACACCACCCTCTTCATAAAAATCGTCAAGAATGAAATGCTTATTGCTCAGATCTATGTGGATGATATTGTGTTCGGTGCTACCCATGACCACTTAGTTCAAGAATTTACTGATGCCATGGCTTCATCATTTCAAATGAGCTTGGCGGGGGAGCTATGTCACTTTCTTGGTCTTCAAATTTCTCAACGACCGAATGGTATGTTTGTCTCTCAGACCAAGTATGCTATCAACATGCTCAAGAAGTTCGATATGGCGGATGCTAAACCCATGAAGACTCCTATTACTACCACGGACAAGCTGAGTAGAGCTGAGAAGGGCAAGGATGTTGATATCTCTACCTACAAATCTCTTATTGGTAGCCTGCTCTACCTCACAGCCACTCGACCAGATATCATGTATAGTGTGTGCCTCTGTGCCCGCTACCAAGCTCAACCAAAGGAATAACATCTTATTGCCGTGAAACGTATCCTTCGCTATGTTGCCGGGTATACCAACCTTGGTCTATGGTACATTAAAGATACTTCTTCTTATCTTGTTGGTTTTGCAGATGCTGATTGGGCCGGAGACAATGATGAACGGAAGAGTAGTAGTGGTGGATGTTGCTTCTTAGGAAACAACCTTGTTTCATGGCATAGCAAGAAGCAAAATTGCATTTCTCTATCCACCGCCGAATCCGAGTATGTGGCTGCCGGGAGTTGTTGTACCCAGATGCTATGGCTTCAACAAATGCTTGCCGACTATCAAATTCAAAGCACGCCACTCACCTTGTATTGTGACAACCAAAGTGCTATAAAGATAAGTCAGAATCCAGTACAACACTCAAAGACCAAGCATATTGATATACGACATCACTTCATTCGAGACTTGGTAGAACGGGGTAAGGTGGTAATGGAACATGTTCCTACGGAGAAACAACTCTCAGACTTCTTCACAAAACCACTTGCTTCGGAAAGATTTTTGATCCTACGGAAGTCTCTCTGCATGGGTGCCTTTTGAAGGGTAGTAGGCCGCAAATGGCTACCTCCACCCACAGTCGTTTATTTTTTCAATGGAACCATGAGGTAGAGCAAGGTGAGGTTAGTTGTTGACAGTTGCAAAGTGACGTAGTATTTGGACATACTGTTCTTTAAATATTATCATAAGCAATTCATTGGAGTGAACTTTGTTTGCTCTATGTCTAGCAGGAAAAGTCGGCCTAAAGATTTCCTCGATGGATCGGGTCTTGACTGACTTGGTCTTCGAGCAAATGCAAAAGACACGGTCTTATACATATAATGATGAAAACAAAAAAAAATATATGGAAACATCATTCTATAACACCTATCACTGATTGGGTCCTAATAGGCCTGATCTATGCCCTAAAAGCAAGTGAAATGGTCGTGGTTACACGCTGAACTGGCCAAAATAGCAATACCGTCCATAAAGCTCTGTCACTCTACCTCCAATAACTCTACTTAATGTTCTTTCCAGCGATTTTGATTCACTGTGTGGTGGTACGTATGTCCACTTTGTGTGTGCCTGTTATGCCTTTAACTGTATTTCGTGTTATATATATTTTGCAGAGTACTCCTGGTCTACGAAGCAAGACTGTTCTACCTTGAAGTGCTTCTTTAGGCTTCGTTGAGCACAACACTTTTTATGTGAATTTGAAATCTGAGTAATTCAACGTAGATCCGTGTGTAATAGCCCCTGCTCTACGTGTGCTACTTTCAGTACTCATGAAAGTCGTTCCTGTCTTACGTGTTACTCTTCGCTGTTGTGCTGTTTGCTGATTTTACATTATAAGTATTGTTGTTCTATCCATAACTATCTTTGTAGGGCGTGCTACTCTTTGAAATACTGGTGCTGCTGATGCGTTGCACTTCCTAGCCTGTACACACTCTCTGGCAGCTCATATCTCCCTGCTGCACGCCTCACCAAGTGCATCTGCTAGCTCACCCACTGCTCTTTACATGACTTTAAATTTGGTCTTTTCTGGTTTGTTTTACATTAAGTATCTTTGTTCCACGATTTATATTTCTTATGGTACGTTGGGTCGTTTGGCCTTCTATTTTTCAGCTACGGTGGACTAGCGTGGTTGATCCACGCACAATGCTGTTCTATGTATCTGCTTCAGCGCGCTTCCACTTGTATTCTTGGGTTCACCTCTACGCAGACCAGGGCCAATGGACACGTGGCGCGCTCTACACCACAGAATTTGAACCGCTTCAGCTACACTATAAATACCCCCCCGGGTCAAACACATAGTGCACCTTCTACTGCGTGTTTTAGAGAGAGAATCCTTACTCACTTACTGTTCTTACCTTCTACGTACCAGCTCATATCTTCTACTCCAATTTTTACTCTTTGTTCTACGCAGGATTTTGCTTCTACCCGTCTTACCACAATGACTTCTTCTGTCTCTCCCGCTACCACTACTCCCACCTATGAATCACCCTCGTTCTACGCGGACAAAATTTCTGAACTCAAAGCTCAAGAAGCCACTCTTGAAGCCGCGTAAGCCGTGGAGGAAGATTTTGACAAAGTGACAGAACTAGAGGCACAGATCAGTGCCGTACGCAGCACCTTCATTTCTCTTCGCCGTAATAAGATGATGGCAGAAAAGGTCATAAGGGAGGAGGCGGCACGTAAAGCCGAAGAGGAAAGAAAGAAAAAGGAGGAGGAAGACCGTTTGGCCGAGTTAGAACGGCTACGTATAGCAGAAGAAGAAAGGAAAAAGAAAGAGAAGGAAGAGGCTGACCGTTTGGCCGAAATTGAACAAAAGAAAATTGAGGAGGCGGCACGTATTGCCGAAGAGGAGCGAAAGAAGAAAGAAAAGGACGAGGCTGACCGTATAGCCTTGTTGCAAAAACAAAAATCTGACGAGGCTGCTCGTCTAGCAGCGTTGGAGAAAAAGAAAAAGGCAGACGCTGATGCAGCTTCCTTACTTGAAAAGGAAAATAAAGAGAAGGCCGATGCTGTTACTAGTTCAACCAAAGGTGGTGGTTCGATGTCCACCAAAATCTTTATCCCTCCTCAACCGTCCCCTCGACACGTTGAGCCAATTGTAGAAGAGGAGGATAAGGTGCCGGAGAACAGGCTCGTTGTCCCGTCTCCCTCGCGCTACGTTGGGGAAGGTTTTTCAGCTGACTTCCACTACGAAGCAGCACACAACAGATATGATTCCCTTGCGGAACAGAAAATCAACGTCGAGCGGCACTACGCTGGGAAGGCTAAATGGGTGGGATGAGGCCTTTATGCATTCATGCAGGAAATGCAGCTGTTAGATGCCATCAACTTTGACATGGACTACAGCCCATACATACACCGCGTTGTCTTTTCTCACATCGATCAGAATTTTGCTGACCCCAGCCATCCGTCGTACGTCAAAGTTATCATTCGCGAGCGGGAGTATGATCTCTCCCCTCGTACGTTGAACAAAATGTTCAAAAGAACCCACACCAAAGCCACGTGGGATGCTCCCTCTCCGCAGCACCCAGATAGTCAGATGATGGGGTTCATCGTGACTGGTGGCCTTGCCTCTACGGCCCAGCCGGCTTGCACATCCCTCACCCAGTTCTTCACCTACTTGAACAGAATAATCGCTAACAACTGGATCCCTACGTCGAGCTCATCGGTGGTCCACGCAGACGCACTTCATTTGATGTACAAATTGAGCCGTGGCATCCAAGTTGATTTGGGTCAAGTGGTGTTTAATAAAATCAGTTCGTACGGCGAGATGTCCGACGCCGAAATTTCACAAAACAATTTGCCGTGTCCCCACCTGATCAGCGCCATACTAATAAGTCAGGGGTTTACGTATGAGGACGATGATGGCCCGTTGATCAACCTTACCTCTTTTCGCTTCGATTCCAAATACATGGCAGGCCACAAAGTGAAGGATCTTCCATGGCGTAGACTTGGGAGTGAAGCGGAGGATCGTGCGCTGTTCACCGCATCACAGGCCATTCCTTTGCAAATTCAGCATGCAGCAAAGGGCAAAGGGAAAAGGGCTAAGTCCATTCGCCCTACGAAGGGGATCAAGGATGTTACACTTGACTCTTCGTCCGAGGACTCTAGCTCTTCGTGCGACGAGTTGTATTTGTGTGAGTCGACCTCGCTTCTCCAGGACTTCGTGCAACTACGCACCACTATTGACGCCGTGGCACGTCTCTCTGCTCACATGCACCGAAAGTCCCGTCGAGCGGCTCGTCTAGGGGGAGATGGGTCCTCATACGCAGACTTAGGACCTTTGAAAATGCTACATGGGCGGTTATCAGGGTTGGTGAATCTTGTGGCCGAACAAATGGAGGCATCAAGGAATGCGGAGGACCGTCCCACTGAAGCCAAAAAGAAGAGTGGAAAAAGAAAGGCCAGTGAAGTGGACGTAGAGGAAGAAGTTGAAGTTGATGAGGTCGAGGACTTGCGCACTGCATATAAGAAGAGTAAAAAGGAGGCTGGTGACGCGCATGGCGGCCTGGTTAAAAATGCTGATGGAACGGTGAAGGAGCTTGATGCCGTGAAGAAGGATGAGAAAGCTAAGGGTGCTGGTTCTTCGGGCATCAAGGATGTGGACAAAGAAAAAGGCTGTGGCTCCACGGTGGACAAACCCAAAGTGCCCAAACTAATGGTTTCAAAAACGGGTGTCACCACAGAGCCGGCTACAAAGAGTGTTGCTACTACGGTTAAACCAAGTGGAGGTAAGGGTTTAATGTGCTCTACACCAGGTGGACCGACGCTCACCAAAAAGGAGGTCGCGATGAACAAGGCCATTGGTCAACGTAGAAAGCAGATGACAAATAAACCCAAAGCCACGCAGTACAAATCAAAGCACAAATTGCATGATCAGTCGATGGACGAAGAAGAGGAAGACCTGCGCCGCCACACCACGCCTGAACAGTCAGACGCAGATGCCAGTGAATAATTTTTCAAAAACAAGTGTTTTCTATCCCTACTCTTCGTTGAACTATTTACTAATGTTTTTGTCTATTCCGTTTTTCATAACTCTGTTAAACGCATAATACTTTGTTGTAATGCTTTTTGCTCGGTTTGAGTTTTTATGATTATTATGCTATCTTTCCTTGTTCTACGTATGCTTGTTTAACGTTTATGCTTCACTTTACGTATGACTGCTTTTGTCCCTCCTCGTGTTGTACGTTGAACTTTTTGAGTATGATACTAATTTGAGGGGGAGATTCTCTACGAACCCCCACTTATGAAGTTGACTCATAAAGGGGGAGATTGTTAGTGTGTAGTTCTTCCTAGTTCAACATAGAACCACGTTGTTCTTGTTTGAACTACGTTGAACTATACACTTTGTTTTGTAGTAACTTCATGTTTTATGTTTGTATGTTTTCCTTTCATTAATTCATACAAGTCTGCTAGGTCTTCATAGAACGAGCTGGTTGAACTGTGGAATTAACAAGTGACTCAACGCGTGACCACGGTTCATCAGCATGGAACAAGTAGACTTAGCCTCTACAAACAACATGGAGTTGCATCAGTGCGTCAGCATGGAACGAGCGATTCTATCTGCTGGAATTCGATGTCCCGGGGTATCAAAAATTTGCGGAACCGATAACCCCGACCGAAAAACCCGTCGCCGGAAACCGATCACGAACGCCACGAAGAACCGGGCTCGTCAAGAGCATCGCCGCGGGATGAACCCGCGGCTAAACCCTAGCCGAGCCCCACCGTGGGGCTCGCGATCGCGCACAAGGCGATCGCTGGGGCTGCTCCGGCAGCCCCGGGCGGTGAGTCCGGCGACTCACCGCCACCGCCCGAGGAGGGCGGTTCGCCCAGCGGCGAACCCGCCGCGGCTGCCCGGCGATCGACCATCCCGGTCGATCGCCCACCCCGGCTCCCAGCCGGGGTTCCTCCCATGTGCCGTCGCGGTCGAAGCCCTAGGGCTCGACCGCACCCCCTCGGCTCCCAGCCGAGGGCTCCTTCGAACTTCGCCGGGGATCTCGAATCCCCGTCCCCGAAGTTCGTCGTTTTACCCGGATCGTGCGTTCATATATGTATCACAATCAATTCACATAAAATCATAGAAGAGAGTATATGATTTTACCTTTTAATTCGTTGTGCGGAGAAACGAACTCAAGATGATGACCTTACGATCTTCCCACGTATTCCTTGCACTAGTTTGAACGTCGGGTGGGCGACGATCCTCCAAGCTTATGGATCCTCTTCAACTCTCTAGAATATCAAGTATGATAATCTTGTCTTATTGTTATGAAGAAAGTGAAGACCATGTAGTGCTTTTATAGGCTACGTAGGGGATCTAAAGGAGGTGGAATATTGGGCTTCCAATATTAATGATTAAATTGAGCCCAAGCCCAAATCTATTAATCTCCCATTAATATTAATTAATTTATTTTCCACTATATAAATTAATTGCACTCCCAATATTAAACCATATTATATCAAATAATATTTCTCCGGTAGTATTATTTATTCCGTGTATTTAAGATTTAAATATCCATGAATAAAATTAATTTATTGCTAATTAATTTATTCATCTTTTGAATCCGAGACTAGTACCATTCAACCTTAATTATTGTGCGGAACGAATCCACTCATGAGGTTTACACAATAATTCCTTATGAACTCATCTCGGGGATATTATCAACCCTTACGGGATACACTGTCCGGTCAATCACTCACGGCATGCCATATATAAAATATAGTGACCCAACTTAACCGGTAATTAACCCAATAATTAAATCGGTTAATTCCTTTGGTAAATCAAAGTCACTTATATTGAATATACACACCCGCAACAATATCGGGGATTAAGAATAAAATACACTGAGACTCGAATCGATTATCGCCGGCAATCCTAATCGATGAATCTCAACGATCCGCTCAATACACCAAGTGTACAAGTGTGATAAAATAATTAAGACAAATTATTTTCTCTCTCACACAACGACTATACCGATGGATTGGTCTGGGTCCATCTAGGTCGTGAGCCACTGTTTGATTAAATACGAGTAACCGATAGTATGATCTTCTGTGTGGGCCCGACACACCATACTAACTACAACGTATAAAATCCAGGACTATGATTTGCATATATTTAATTAATAATAATTAAAAGCAAACAATTGTTTATTAATTAAATAGATTAAATGCTATGACCGGGAGTTTACCGGTACTTAAATCTAGACATTAAGTACACAACTCCAACAATCTCCCACTTGTACTAAGGTCTAGTCATTTCCTCCAAACTCCCGGTTCCCATACTCATCACGTGCTTAAGGTGTACTTCCGAGAAGTACTATGTGAGTGAGCAATCTAGGTTGCCGCTCTGAAGTTATCTTGGTGACTACTACGTCGTCTCCCCTGACGATGACTCGTATCAGGTGGTACTTGCTCTATGTGTTAACATCACTTTTGACGTATGACTTCTTCTAGTTCACCGTGCACCGCTATCCAATAGCCTTTGGTAAACTAAGAGTCATATCCAAGTCAAGAGGTTATCCCGGAACCTAACCAAAACTTCCGCTGCCTCTGAGGCTGCTTTTCGGTTATGAGAGAGCCTGAGAAGCGTCCTGCTTATCACTCTTCCATTACATGGTTCCACCTCTTTCTAAAAGTGAACACATAGCCTGATATCGACTTTCACTGGTCCTTTCTTTGATTTTTGGATCTGAGAATTTGTAATCAAAGAAGATTTCGTCTTGCTTAATAATTCAGTACTTTGCAAGTACTATTACAGCATCCGAAAATCTCTTGTCTAGATCACCTTGATATCCTCCCACTACGCAAACCGCATAGTTGATATCAGGTTCTTGTTTTACAACATTGCATCTACAAAGCTTTCCATACTCAAAGTATAGGAAACTGCTTTGTCCTCATCTATCTCCTTCATGTGTTCAAACACATACCCTTTAGATAGATGTATATTCTGTCTCTGAAAGGCAATAACCTTTCTCAGAAGTATGCATGTTTAAAACAAACCATAATCGTATAAGATGTCTAGGAGAAGTACAATGTTCTTTTCTCTAGATCATCAAATCTTAAGAACATGCTCTAACTTCTTCTCAATCTTATATCTCGATTCATTTAGACAACCATTATTTTATGTCTGACAATACTTTTACATTGTTGCCAATGATGAAATGTTATCTACATAAAATCTCCGAGAAACACCACCTTGTTTCCATTACGTTTTCAATACACCTTTCGTCTATGCCTTCTGATGAATCCATCAAATGGATTATCCCATCAACTCGCAAGTTCCACGACTCATAGCTTTATTTCAATCCATAAGTGGATTTACTAAGCTTGTACTCTAAATGATCTAGCCTCTTAACAATAATCCTTATTGTTCCAAGCAGGCACATTTAGTCTAGTACTGCCCTTATGCAGATCTAGGGGTCGATTTCATCTTTACTAGATCCAGAGTCCGAACTCCTCTAGTCTTATGAATATCCCTGGTTGTCCAACAACCTCCCACTGCAATGGCGTCCCGGTGTATAACAGTAATAACAATAGGTGCAGTATGTGGTGTACTTCTACTCGGTTTGGCTGGTTCCTAGTCTTTTGTCCTTCTTCTCATTCCAAGGTATTACGTCAATTTTAGGCTTTGTGGTTCATCTAATAGTCTTTCTCTATGAACCGGACGAGACGTCCCTCTGGTTCATAGTACTATAGAACACACAATACTTCGTTCATCTAGGATATCCTACAACCATATTCAATATGCCGTTGTATCTAGGAATATCCATAGAACATAGGTAGTTCCGAACAACTTGTCCTTTTACTATCAGATTTCCATTTCTTTATAGCGCACCATCTCTACACGCAAGTGTATGGCGCGCCCCTTTGGGATTGAATCCCAATCTTTGATTATGCTATGTGTTATTCAGATAGGTAATGGCCTCCGCGACCGAGTCGCAGGCTTCTAATGGATATACTTTGATGGTTCCCCATAATAGCTTTGTGTCCATTGACTAGTCAAAAACACCTTGCTTTTATGGCACATCAAGCATTCTAATCCATCACCGAGTATTCTTGAAAGAACTACTCGTACCTTTCTAATATACACATATGTCTGCATATCTAATCATTTCCAATACTTGTCTGAATTCTATCCTTTTTCCAGAAAGGTTTGCTTAGACGTATTATCCTCCAAATTCAATCCTTAGGTCGGAAGGTCCATTCCTTCAACTATAATTGATCAAATCAATTTCGACCATTTGAATCTCATTTGAAAATACTACTAAGTATAAGATTTCACAAGTATAATGATAAAGAAATATCTAATAAGTAAAACAAGTTATAGAACGGTTTGTTGTAATTGGGGTAGACTTAGGATCCATCATTCATATATTACTATCTAATTTACCAGAATAGATAATGCCATTATATCTTATCAAAATCATCCAATGATTAAAGAAATAAAATATCCATTCATAAATAATAGAAATCCAGAACAAAACGTTCTTTCTAAAATAAAGGGGTACATAAAGCAATAACTTTGAAATGAAATCCTATTTAACTACTAAAGCAGATAAATGTCTTCCACCGCAACCGCTGCCTCCTCTACAGCTTTGCCCGTGTAGACTCGAACTCTTCCTCTCTAAGTCGCCGGGTTTTCTGGAACCCCTGCATTCAAAAATGCACATACCGTCAGTGGTTCCATATCTACACACCAGAATTCTGGTAGATAATACCGCTGACTATGTTTTTACGACTAAAGAAAAATTCGTACCTTTGAGAGGACATTCAGACTTCCAGTGTCCCATCTTGTTGCATCGGAAGCACTTACCCTTTGGCTTTGCAGCCCCCACTCGTGGTACAGTCCTCTTGACACCACTGGGTTTACAGGCTTGCTTCCTTTTCTTGCCCCTACCTCCACCAGGCTTAAAGCCTTTGGACTTGGTAGCTACAAGCGCTTGAGACTTGCCCTTCTTGTAGATCCCCTCTGCCGCCTTTAGTTCAGTCAGGAGTTGCGCAAGAGTATAAGATAGTTTACCCATATTATAGCTCATACGAAACTGCTCAAAACTAGGGGCCAGAGACTGGAGTATGATGTCGACTTGCGTCTCACCATCAATAGAAGCTCCTAGGACCTCAAGTTCATTCAACAAACTCATCATCTTAAGAACGTGCTCCCCAACGGGCGTTCCTTCAGATTGAGTAGTCGACATGAGGACTCTCATGGCTTCTTGCCTTGCCGCACGATCTTGCTCCCCAAACATCTCCTTGAGGTTAAACATCATATCATAGGCAGTGTCCATCGACTCATGTTGGGTTTGGAGTACATTTGACATGGAAGCCAAAATATAACACCTAGCCATTTCATCAGCCTTTTTCCACTTCCGATATGTCAGTTTTTCCTCATCAGTTGAGGCAGCCGTGGGCTCAGCAGGGCACACTTCATGGAGTACAAACTTGTACTCCTCCGAAGTTAGGACAATGTCTAAATTTCTCTTCCAATCAATATAGTTGGGGCCAGTGAGCTTATGCTCCTTGAGTATCATAGAAAGTGGATTCATAGCTATTCTCTAAACCTATAAGCACATTTAAACAAACAATCAATTTAATATCCGATATTATCTCCCTCAAATAATATCATTAAATTACTAATCACATCTAAAATCCCATCAGGTAAGGCAAGCCACGTTCTTGTGGACGTTTACCCACCCAAATGATTTAGCAATTAGATTTGCTTCGGTCGTACATCATTATAGCGTCACTTCGTTGGGAAGAATACTATAAAGCGTACCTAAGTGTAAACCATTACTCAGTACTAAGGTGAATCATTTGGAATTGCTACGTCACCGCAAGCCACGTTAGTGTGGACGTTTACGATAACTCACAATCCTTCACAATTCCCTATAACTGTCTACATCAACTATTTCCAAAAATCCCATTCAGCATAGCAAGCCACGTTCGTGTGGACGTTTACTACACCAAAAGACTTTTATAGTTGACATCCAATTACTTGAGGCATTCGATTTCATGAATCAAGACGCGGAGAATCATAAGTGAAACTCGAAGTTTCTAACCAGTGATTCACCATGCGAACAACCCTATCTCTCATTAGATGAGGGAGCCGAGCAGACAATCGATCCATCTATCAAAGAATGGTACGACTGCCTCTAATTTGTGTCCTCGACATGACCAAGTGGCTTTGGCTCCATTCCACTCCCCGGGGTGAGAATGAGTCGACTTGAAGTCAGTTTCAGAAAGACAAATTAGGCATTGTTTGATAAACTTAATCAATGTCTCTTGTAAAAGGAATTACAAGAATTCTCCTCCAATGACACATCTATACGAACTTCAAAAGTCCATAAGAGTCACCAAGAGAACAGTAATGGAGACCATGGGAATGTTTCCATCCCCGCTCCCACTTAGCTTTTTATAACAAAGGGATACGCTATCTAATGCATAATTAAACACATAAGCATGCATACAAGTAATAAAGCACATAGCACATAGTCAAAATAATGCTAGAAAAATTATTTTCCGACTATCATGGCTTTATTCCATCTCCGTATGCGTCTTCTAGTCTTCAGTCTTCGTTCTTGAATGCTCCATGTGACGAGAATATTAATCCCAATATTTAAATCTATTTATTTTTAATAAATCCAAAAGATACTTAATTCGAAAATTAAGTCAATCGAATAAATCAAAAATAAAATTAAATATTATTAATATTTTTATTTATTTATTTTCCTATCTAATTCTATTAAATCTCTAAAATAATCTATCCAAGTCAAACTTGGAATATTCTAGAAGACTTCTATAATAGAATAAGGAAATAAAATAAATTAGGACTCTTCTACTTTCCAAAATTAATTAATTTCCATTACTATGAAAATTCCCATAAAATAGGAATAATCAATTAGAAAATAAATCAATCCTAAATTAACTTTTATTCCTTTCCAATTCTATTAAATCTCTAGGATCCTATTCCAAGTAGAACTCGGAATACTCTAGAAGACTTCCATAATAGAATAAGGAATAAAAATAATTCCAATTAATTCTTTTCCTATTTCCATGAGAGTTCCCATAGTTAGGAATACTCAAAATAGGAAAACTTGAATTAATTAGGTAAGTAGTATCTTGGTAGGAGTAGGAGTAGCACGGGTTGGGGATCCCCGCACCACCACCACCACCACCGACCGCCGCCACCACCGGAGAGGGCACCGCCGCCGCCTCCCCAGCCGGCCGGCCACCACCTTGTCGGCGGCAGCCCCAGCCGAGGGGCGATCGACCCCTCCCCATGGCTTCGGTCATGGGGTCGATCATGGGGTTGATCGACCCCCCGGTTTTTTTCGTCCTCTTCGTCTTCTTCGTCTCATGAGTTCTCCGGCGGTCGTCTCGGCATCGATCCAACGTAAATAAATTACAAGAAATAAATTTACAATTCCGGTATCGATTCTATACATGAAATCGACCCTATACACTTTCCGGAAAACATAGAACGTAATAATAAATCCTAAATTCGGTCAACCCCCGAATTTTTACTATTACAAGCATTCATCCACACAAAACGAATCTCGACATGTCCGAGAGTTTAATAAACGAACAATCATGGTAAATTAAATAGCAATTAATTAAACCAATAATTAACAATTAATTAAACCATGATAGTCGGAATCCCTGCAAGGTAGAACACAATTGAACACATACATGAACACGAAACCAAACGCTCTGATACCAATTGCTGGAATTCGATGTCCCGGGGTATCAAAAATTTGCGGAACCGATAACCCCGACCGAAAAACCCGTCGCCGGAAACCGATCACGAACGCCACGAAGAACCGGGCTCGTCAAGAGCATCGCCGCGGGATGAACCCGCGGCTAAACCCTAGCCGAGCCCCACCGTGGGGCTCGCGATCGCGCACAAGGCGATCGTTGGGGCTGCTCCGGCAGCCCCGGGCGACTCACCGCCACCGCCCGAGGAGGGCGGTTCGCCCAGCGGCGATCCCGCCGCGGCTCCAGCCGCGGCTGCCCGGCGATCGACCATCCCGGTCGATCGCCCACCCCGGCTCCCAGCCGAGGGCTCCTTCGAACTTCGCCGGGGATCTCGAATCCCCGTCCCCGAAGTTCGTCGTTTTACCCGGATCATGCGTTCATGTATGTATCACAATCAATTCACATAAAATCATAGAAGAGAGTATATGATTTTACCTTTTAATTCGTTGTGCGGAGAAACGAACTCAAGATGATGACCTTACGATCTTCCCACGTATTCCTTGCACTAGTTTGAACGTCGGGTGGGCGACGATCCTCCAAGCTTATGGATCCTCTTCAACTCTCTAGAATATCAAGTATGATAATCTTGTCTTATTGTTATGAAGAAAGTGAAGACCATGTAGTGCTTTTATAGGCTACGTAGGGGATCTAAAGGAGGTGGAATATTGGGCTTCCAATATTAATGATTAAATTGAGCCCAAGCCCAAATCTATTAATCTCCCATTAATATTAATTAATTTATTTTCCACTATATAAATTAATTGCACTCCCAATATTAAACCATATTATATCAAATAATATTTCTCCGGTAGTATTATTTATTCCGTGTATTTAAGATTTAAATATCCATGAATAAAATTAATTTATTGCTAATTAATTTATTCATCTCTTGAATCCGAGACTAGTACCATTCAACCTTAATTATTGTGCGGAACGAATCCACTCATGAGGTTTACACAATAATTCCTTATGAACTCATCTCGGGGATATTATCAACCCTTACGGGATACACTGTCCGGTCAATCATTCACGGCATGCCATATATAAAATATAGTGACCCAACTTAACCGGTAATTAACCCAATAATTAAATCGGTTAATTCCTTTGGTAAATCAAAGTCACTTATATTGAATATACACACCCGCAACAATATCGGGGATTAAGAATAAAATACACTGAGACTCGAATCGATTATTGCCGGCAATCCTAATCGATGAATCTCAACGATCCGCTCAATACACCAAGTGTACAAGTGTGATAAAATAATTAAGACAAATTATTTTCTCTCTCACACAACGACTATACCGATGGATTGGTCCGGGTCCATCTAGGTCGTGAGCCACTGTTTGATTAAATACGAGTAACCGATAGTATGATCTTCTGTGTGGGCCCGACACACCATACTAACTACAACGTATAAAATCCAGGACTATGATTTGCATATATTTAATTAATAATAATTAAAAGCAAACAATTGTTTATTAATTAAATTGATTAAATGCTATGACCGGGAGTTTACCGGTACTTAAATCTAGACATTAAGTACACAACTCCAACACTATCAACATGGGTCAACGTGGATCAGAGAGAATTGCGAGCACATCAACGCACTACAAGGTCTTACCGTGATAACATCTTGACGGACGCGGTGCAAGCATAGCTATACATACGGCTGGACGAATGACTGCTAAGGAATGAAGCCAGCTGTGGGTGCGACTAGAAGACTTCGCTAGAAGGATTTTAGTTCAATGAAAAATACTAAGTATGCCAGATATGCCCGCCACGAGCTCGAAGCACGAAGACACGCTAGTGTGGCAGTGCGTAGAGCTGGGTTCGTCAAGTACGGAAAAATGGAATCTCGAATATTCCATGAAGATGCTTTGGGCTCGGCCCATTAAGCGTGAATTCCGGAAACCCTAATTCTCGACTCCTATAAATACCGGGTTGTTGGAATTCACTATTCATGCATTGATTTGACATTTTCTAGAGAGAAAATTTGTAGACAGAGAGACTTCGCTAGAAAGCTCCGGTTCTATTGTCAGTTTAGTCTTGGTAGTACGAGTCGCTAGATTAGTTCTACATAGACTTAGTTTTTGGTCGTGTTGACCTTTCTACAAGATTCGCTAGAATTTTGTAGATGTGTTTGTAAGTGGTTCCACCCTCTACAAGTTATACAAAAGAGTTTTCTTTAGAATCTCCAAATTGTGTTAAGTGTTTGTACTCTACCTTCTACAATCCTGCTCTAGGTAGAAACAAGTACAAAATACACAATTTCAGTAAACAAAGTGGAGACTAAGTTATGTAATAGTTTTCATTTCATTGAACAACAAAACTAAACTATTACACTTGAAGAGTAGGGTAGGCAAAACGATTACAAGAAGTTTCCCGAGTGCGCAACAACTCCCACTAACTTGCAATCTAGCACACGAGTACCTAGAGCTAAATCTCCTAACTCTAATCTTGGCACACGGCGCAAAAGCTACTACACAAACTCGAAGCTCGAAGCTCTCGGTTACGATTCTAAAAATCAGATTTCGTTCTCTCAAAATCGTCATGTGATGAAATGGAAATCCATCGGTATATATAGGCAGCCCGCACATGTGAGATGTTGACGTGGCACATTCTCATTCGTCACATGCTTGGCTGATGTCACTTCTCCATGGATGACATCACTATTGTAGAACTTGGATTCTTGAATCTTGGAATCTTGAATCTTTGATTCTTGAATCTTCGAATCTTGAATCTTCAATTTCAAAATCAAACTTCAATTTCAATCTTGACTCCATCGATCTCAATTCTTCATCTTCAATTTTTCTTGTGAAAAACTCTAAGTGTTGAAGCTTCGGAATTTCATCATCTTCATGGTCGTCGATATCACTGAAGTAGTAAACACCGGAACCAATCTTCATTTTCTTGATATTGAGTACTTAGTGAAAAAGAGATCACGGTGAAAGTACTCAATGCATCAGTCGTCGGTTCCATAGTTGCAAGGTACGTGTCCATAGTTCCATAGTCGCTGGTTCCATAGTTGCATGGTACATGTCCATAGTTCCATAGTTGCTGGTTCCATAGTTGCAAGGTACGTGTCCATAGTTCCATAGTCGCTGGTTCCATAGTTCCCAAACCGGCGACTCTAGTCGCCGGTTTTGTGTCTTCGCGAGTTCGCCTCACAAACGGCGACTCTAGTCGCCGTTCCATACTTCGCCAAAAACGGCGACGCCAGTCGCCGTTTCCCTTGTAAACCAAATCTGGAGACTGTAGTCTCCGTTTCCTCAACATGCACCAAAAGCGGCAACTGTTGTCGCCGTTTCCATAGTCACGCGATTTCGGCGACTCCTGTCGCCGTTTCCATGTAGTTCCAAAAGTGGAGACTCGAGTCTCCATTTCCATGCGCGAGGAAGTTGACTTCGGATTCCTAACCTGTAATCCTGAAATTAAAACAAAGACACAAACACAAATACGTTGTCGCCAAAATCAACATTTACAATCTCCCCCTTTTTGGCACAACTCATAAAAACGAAGTTAAGTAAAAACGAGATGCAAGTATCTCCCCCTCAAACAGATCCATCATAAAAAATAGCTAAGTAAAAAATATGGAAAAACATCAATCAAACAATCAATGAAAAACCACAAAAATACTTAGGCAAATATCAAAGCAAATAAGCAAAAACATAGAAAATTATTCAAACCAAAATAACAAGTTTGCACCAAGTGCCGAATCAAAAAACAATATTCAAGAGATAAATAAATATGAAAAACCATGCATGAACGAATCCAGAGTTAGATGCATGCAAAAACCAAAGTACGAAAACGTGTTCAAGAGTTATGAAAAACAGGAAATAGAAACTGAAATTGGACTTCATTCTTTCGGCGAGCCAGTGGGAGTTGGATCGCTTTCTGGGCTCTCGATCATCTCTTCTTCATCGTCGCCATAGCTGAAGCCATCATCCGAACTTGAGTCTTCTTTCTCATCCCCATCAGACTCATCACCCAGACCAAAAATCTCGTACTCTCCGAGATCATTACCATCATCATCTTCAACATCAAGAACGTTGACATCATCATCATCATCCTGATCTTTGAGTCCATCGGACGACATCGCTCTCGACACCTCTGGATTCGAAGTTTCATCAACCTTCGCTTTTCCCTTGTCTCGAATATTCATCACACCTTCAAAAATATCGTCATCCGTTTTCTCACCGTCATCAACAAAACTTTCGACAGCTATGTGGTTTCCTTTGGACAGCTGCTCATGAGCTTCCTGGATAGCATCCCTAACCATCTTCAAAATAAAAGTATTTTTCAAACTTGCATCGGGAGCTCCAACATCACCGAGTCCTCCCCCTTGTTGGATCTCACGTTAAAGTTTTACAAAAGATAAATTCTGCTTGTTCTGAGCGTCGATCATTCTGTTGTAAGCCAGCGCGTGTTCGTCTTGACGCTTTTCAAGAGTTAGAGTGTCAGCGTAGAACTCTTGGACACAAGCTGATGGAACCACAGCACGATGGCTGTGGATAGGATGATAAGGATTTTGATAAGACGGAATTCCAGAGTTAGGACCAAAACCGCGAGGTACGTATCTTGGTTGCTGTTCAGGTTGAGGTTCCGCTTCATCAGCTGCAGGAGTCGATTCATTTTTTTGACGTTTGGCAGGAGGAGACTTAGCTTTCTTAGCTGCCGGTTTACGCTTCTTGGATTTTTGTGGAGATGGAGGTGGAGTTATAATTTCAGGAAGCGCATTCCTGTCGACAGTCGCAAACCAAGGGAGATCGATGACACGTTTGTTTGGATTCCGATACTTGCCAGTAATCTTCACTGCCCCATTTTTCTTCATCTTTTTCTCAGACTCGGTTTCAGGAACGAAACCTTGGTCATGAAGCATACCATAGATCAGGCATGGATGAGTGAGATGAATTCTTTTCTCCTCGAGCAACTCAGCTTGCCGAATGATAGTTTCATCGGTTGTCTTGGCAATTTTGCACAAGTCATTAAAAATTATTCGGCCAATGTTGACTTGTTCGCCGCAGCCAAGGCGAAAGATCAGGTGCATCAAGTCCGGGTTCATCACAGTTGGGTCTTTATAAGCAATCCAGTTTGACATCCCGAGACGATGCAAAATTCCATAGAAAGCCGACAGCTTGGCCGGCGGTGGCAGTTCAGACTTAGTCTTTTTCTGTGTAATGAAGGTCCCGACCTTCAAGTCTTCAGCTCGTTCCTCAGCTGACGGTGAAGTCCAATTTGACTCAACTTCCAACCTTTCTAAAAATTTGTTGATGGAGAACGGACGAAATTTGTACAACTTTTTGCGAAATACAAAGCAGCCAAACAACCGACTCTTCGGATTCGCAAATTCTGGGGACAAGCTAGCGTAGAATTTGTAAAGAATTGGAATGGAGTATCGGTAAGTAAGATTCACAGATTTGAGCATGTGCATCTTGTTCAGAAATTCCGTGATGCCATGCCTTTCATAGTCCTCCTTGAGGATAGTTCGATCAGTATGGATCGGCAGTTTCTGAATTAGTTTATGGCGACGTTCAGCAGTCGGGGTGAAGAAATCAAGAGAGTGAGCTTTCGGACACTCAGAATATTCCGAGATATACTTGAAGCCGGCAGTCGATTTTTGGGATCGAGCTGATCCCGAAGAGTGAGGCACAGTTGGTGGTTTCTGCGAGCTGTGACTTCTCGATTTCGCAACCGATCCACCAGAGTTTTTCGGAGTTGAAGTTTTCACACCACCTCCACTGGCAGTCGGTTTCTTGCCTTCGGCACTCCCAGCTGGAGTCGCCGGTTTCTTTCCCGAGCCAGAAGGTTTCATGGACTTAGGATCTTTTTCAGCAGTCACAGTCTCAGTTGAGGGTATGGGGACAACTTTCTTGCCCTCTATTGTTATCTCGCCAGCTGCGAGTAACCGATTATATTCAGCCCTGTTGACAACACCCTTGTAAATTCGGACAGAAGTTTCCTTAGATTTTCCATCTTTACCCGGCTGACGGGCAGATGAGTGTGCTGGTTTAGCAGTTGTGGTTAGGTCAACTGACGGTTCAGCAGATGCAGCCTTGCGACGATCAACTTTATCCAAGTGAGCTTGAAGCTCATCATAAGCAGCTTTCTTGGACTTGGGAGACGGAGCATTCTGAAACTGTTCATTCAGGTAAACTGTCATATTAGCTAACATATCATCAAGATTGGACTTCGACATTATCAAGACTAAGGAACTGAGAGCTGACAGCTGTGAGAGTTTCAACACTTAGAAAAACTTCAACCACGAAAACTTTGACAGGGCGTCGGATGCGCAAAGCTAGAGTTGCCGGATGCAACGGAAGTAGAGAACTAAGAACCTAAGGAATTTCGAACTTGCAGTTGACAGCTGAGAGTTGAGAGTTAGAGAATTCGAGAGTTCGATGTAAGCGCAAGTGAATTAGGTTACACTCAAGGCCTATATATAGGAAAATGTTTTGGCCGCCCGTCCGGATTAAAAATACACAGCTCAACACCTGTAAAAAGCACATCTCAAGAAGAAAAATTGAGCCCATTAGACGAACAAAAATTTATTAATTTGAAAATATTATTAAAATAATAATTTTCAAAAATAATAAATAATAAAAATAAAAATAAGGATAAAAACAAGAAATATGAAAATCAAACCAAGGCATGAAAAACTAAGTTGAGGGCCATCGATTTGAGTTGCGAAGTTCGAGTCGCCGAAATTTACGCAAGTTGAGAGTCTCCGTTTTTGGGGACGAGTCGCCGTTTTGGAGGTGAATCTTCGTTTTTGTGTGTCGCCGTTATTGGCAGTTTGGCATCGCCAAAAGAACTGGCGACTATAGTCTCCGAAAAAAATGGCGACAGCATTCTCCGGTTTTGGCAGTTGCGTGAGTCTCCGTTTTTGTGGAATGTGAGTCTCCGCTTTTGAGTCCTTGAGTTGATAGTCTCCGGATTTGTGCCATAGGTTGAGTCATCGAAAACAGCGACTAGGGTCTCCGGTTTCGTGTCCTTGAGTCGCTGGTTTTGACTCCAAGTTTTCGGCGACAGGAGTCTCCAAAAACGCTGTCACTTGAAATTTGCAAGTTGGCCGTCGCTACACTCAAAATTTAGACTTCAGAGATGGTAAACCACGTAGCGCTGGATATGAACTACAAAAATGCAAAACCAAAAACAACACATCCCGAGTTAGTCATTCAAGTGTTCAACACACAACAAACATTCAAACACATTTTAGTGGAGATTAGAGGGGTGATATTAGGCAATGAAGAGCAAATATTTTCCAAGAAAATAATCCACATTTCATAATTTTCCAAAAACCAAAAATTTTCACACAATGTGATAGTAACTTTGAGGTATGAAGAAAAAATCTCTCATATTAAAAAAAAACGGTGGAATGGACCGAAGTATTTGATAGATATTGAACTTGTCCTTCGTCACAATCACAAGAATACATGCCGTGTTTCGTCGGAACACATTTGATGAGTTAGCACCGCACAAGAGATTTTAATTCATGAGTGCAAGGTGTACTTTTAAGGCACTCCACTTGGAACTAGCTTTGTACTTCAATCAGAGGGGAGCTGGGGTAACCGGCGTCCTCCAGACGAGTTTATAGATTTAAATGAAATGCAACAGACACTCATTACATCAGTCAGAGGGGAGCAAGGTTCACTTGCGTCCTCCGAAGTGTGAGGGAGAGTGTCTTAAAGTTCAGCGTCCATGTGTCACCTTTCGAAGAGGAGAGCCGGGGTAACCGGCGTCCTCCGTTACTTGGTAGTATGGATCTATGCAAATGATAGCGATGGGAGTTATAAGCCAAGTTCACATGTTCACACTCACAGGAATAAATGCACTTGGGTCCGAAGACTAAAGCGGCCTCGAATCCATGTTCAACTTATTAGACTAGTCCACGACGATTCAGCGTGCATATTCAGAAGTAAAGAAAATAATCTTTCAGACTTCAAAATTTTCGTGAACTCTTAAAGAGAACACATGCAGAGAGAATTTCTTAGAGTTTGAAATCACTCAAAGTCAAGAGGTTTGGTAAAGATGTCAGCGAGCTGTTTTTCTGTTGAAATATGCTGTAGACTGACTATATCACGATCAACCAAATCTCTAATGAAATGATGTCGAATGTCGATGTGTTTAGTTCTTGAATGCTAGACAGGATTTTCGCTGATTTTGATAGCACTTTGATTATCACAAAACAACACCAATGGAGCACTCTCGATGAGATAGTCATTCAACATTTGCTTCAACCATAGCAATTGAGTGCAGCAACTTCCAGCTGCAACATATTCAGACTCGGCAGTTGAGAGCGCGATGCAATTTTGTTTTCGACTATGCCAAGAAACAATATTATTGCCAAGGAAGCAACAACATCCAGAAGTGTTTTTTCGTTCATCAGTATCGCTTGCCCAGTCCGCATCGGAGTAGCCGACAAGATTTGATGAAGTGTCGCATGCATACCACAGCCCTAGTTCAGAAGTCCCAGAGATGTAGCGGAGAATCCGTTTGACAGCTCGTAGATGGTCTTCCTTTGGGTCAGCTTGGTACCTAGCACACATACAAACACTAAACATAATGTCAGGGCGAGTAGCGGTTAGATAAAGTAAACTTCCAATCATGGAACGATAAAGAGTTTGATCAACACTTCGACTCTTAGTCGATTTAGATAACCGTTCAGTCGTCGCCATGGGAGTTTTTGCGGGCTTAGCGTGATGCATCTCAAATTTTTCGACCATGTTTTTCGCATATTTGCTTTGAGAAACGAAGATCCCATCTGGTCGTTGAGAGATTTGTAATCCAAGAAACTTATGTAGCTCTCCTTCAAGACTCATCTGAAATGTTGATGACATAGATTCCGTGAAGGTTTTCACGAGTTTAGAGCATGTAGCACCAAAAACAATGTCGTCAACGTAAATCTGTGCAACCATCATGTGTTTGCCATCCCGTTTGATAAAAAGAGTTTTGTCAACAGAGCCTCGTTCAAAACCGAACTTCAGAAGATAGTCCGTCAAACATCCGTACCAAGCACGAGGTGCCTGTTTCAATCCATAGAGAGCTTTGTGTAGTTTGTAAACATGATTTGGTTTCTTGGGATCCTCGAAACCTTTCGGTTGAGCAACATACACTTCTTCTTCCAGTACTCCATTTAGGAATGCAGCTTTGACATCCATTTGTCTAAGTTTGATGCCGAGATAGCATGCAATTGAGATTAATATTCTGATGGATTCAATTCGTGCAACTGGAGCAAAGGTTTCATCAAAATCAATACCCTCCACTTGGGCATAGCCTTGTGCAACAAGACGAGCTTTGTTTCGAACAACTTGGTTTTGCTCATCAGTTTTGTTTTTGAAGATCCATTTAGTTCCAACCACATTCATATTCGACGTTCTGGGAACTAAGGACCAAACATTGTTTCTAGTAAACTCATTCAACTCTTCTTGCATGGCCATGATCCAAAAATCCTCTTTCATGGCTTCCTTGTAATTTTTCGGCTCATTCTCAGAGAGAAAGCAAGAGATATCGATTTCATTACAGATTGCAGAAGTGCAGATGTTGTAGAGTTCATTGGGAGAGTTTGTCGGTTTCTTTGAGCGTGTAGTTCGCTCATTCAAGTTTCCAATCATTTAGGTCGGAGGATGTTTCTTTTGAATAAGTCGGGGTGCCTCTCTAGGAGCATTAGCTGGGTTTTCAACGTTTAGCTCATTTTCTTCATCTTCAGACGATGAAGTATCATTGTCTTGATTGCTAGAATCTCCAACTTCAGGTGAAGTGTTTGGAGTACAATTTTCAGAATTCACATCCTAAGGAGCAGCAGTTGTGGGTGTTGGTGGAAAATTTTGATATTCCAAAATTCCTTCTTTAACCCAGTCTTCCTCAGCATTTTTCCCTAGAAAGTCTTGTTCATCAAAATTTATGTTCACAGTTTCGATGACTTTCTTCGTTCGAAGATTGTAAGCACGATAAGCATGGCTATTTTGACTATAACCAACGAAAATACCACGATCAGCTTTGGCTTCAAATTTCTTCAGTGGATCACGATCCTTCAAAATATAGCAAGTACAGCCAAAGACACGAAAGTGCGCAACTGAAGGTTTCTTGCCATTCACAAGTTCATAGGCAGTTGCGGTCGTCCCAGATCGAATACTTATCTGATTCAGAATATATCCAGCAGTTGAGATAGCTTCTGCCCAAAAAGTTCGTGCAAGATTTTTCGAGATTAACATCACACGTGCCATTTCTTGCAGTGTTCGATTCTTTCGTTCGGCTATCCCATTTTGTTGAGGAGTTTTTGGGGCCGAGTATTCATGATGAATTCCCTTCATCATACAGAACTCATTGAAGCTAGTATTTTGAAATTCAGTTCCGTGATCGCTTCTGATCCTCTTTACTTTAGCTTCATGATTCGTTTTGATCCATTTCACAATGCATTTGAAGGCATCAAAAGTTTCATCTTTGGTAGCCAAAAATCTTGTCCAAGTATAGCGAGAAAAATCATCAACTACAACCAACACATATTCTTTCTTTGCTATACTTTTAACTTCCATTGGACCCATCTAGTCCATGTGTAGCAATTCAAATGGAGCAGAAGTGCTCATTAAAGTTGGCAGTGCAGGATGAGAAGTTCTCGTCAGCTTACCCTTTTGACAGTCACCACACACTCGCTTTTCAATTTTGGGGAGTTGAGAGATTCCTCGAACTATCTCCCCCTTAACCAGTTTACTCAAGTTTCGAGTGCCAGTGTGTCCAAGTCGTTGGTGCCACAAATCAACTTCATCAGGAACGGTCATGGAAAAACAACTATACTTAGTTGTATAGCAATTATTTTTAGCACGTGGACCTTCCATAATACACTTTCCTTCAACATCAAAAACTCTGCACGACTCCTTATCAAAACTCACATTCAGTCCTTAATCACACAGTTGACTGATAGAGATAAGATTAGCAACAAGTCCTTTTACATGGACAACATTTTTTATCGGAGGTAGCCCCTTGATATGTAGTGTTCCTTTTCCCTTGACAACTACTTTTGCTCCCCCTCCAAAGACAACGGGAGCGCCAGTCATGGGCTCATAATCTTTCAGAAATTTCTTAGTGCCAGTCATATGGCGGGAACAACCACTATCAAAATACCAAATTCCTTTGGTTCCCGTCTCAGATGCATTAAGTGCAACATTGCAGAAAATGAGTTCTCTCGGTTGCCAACTGACTTTTGTGGAGTTAGAGTTAAGTTCAACTTTACTCTTTTGAGACTTGGGCACCCATCTCTTCTTGTCATTTGTGGACATTTCTCTCAGTCACAGTTTTCAGATTTGTTTTAACTTTCAAGTTTGGAGAAATGGGTTTCTTCGGGTCCTTAGCAACCTCAACCTTTTTCACATCAAAAGTTCGTGACTTTGTTTGAACCACAGAGTTCATATTTTTCTCAACACTCAGCTTTTGAGAATTTCGTGATTTGTCATCCTTCGTCATCAACTCACGGTTCATGTCAGGTTTTAGTTTGTAGCAAAATGGTCTTATGTGTCCATGCACATTGCAGTAGTGGCAGAAATATTCTCGTCTTTGACGAGTTTCAACTTTCATAGGCATTTTGACCAAAACAGTTTTAGAGTGATGAGTTTTTCTGTTCAGCTTCACGTTCTGAGAATTATCCAACTTCTTCATCAACGTATTCTCATAAGGCAAGATTCCTCGAGGATGTTTCACAATATTTTTGGGGAATTGATATGTCTCAGATTCAGATTTCGAAGTCGAGACCGACTTTTGAGATTTAGATTCAGGAGACTTAACAATCTTCTTCCCTTCAGCAATATCCTTTAGTTTAGATGATTCGGCGTCATCCTTACTTTTATCCTCTGGCTGATCGTTGGATGCTTTGACAAAAGTCACATCTTTCTTCTCGGGTGTAGAATAAATAGACTCAAACACTTTTTGAAAACCGAGTCCATAGCGATTAGGATTCATGTACGAGGCAGCATTGTCAAACACCGAAGAATTCGTGTTCATCTTTTTTAACAGCTCATCAGTCATCTGAAGTTTTTCTTTCAATACATAACACTCCTTGTCAGTCATGGCAAGGTCAGGTTGAGCTTTCCAAAGGGATGACTTTAGTTCATCATTCTCAGTATCGCAGGTTTTGAATAGAGGTTGCAGTTTCTTAACTTCAGTGGTTTCCTTTTTCAGCGAAGTCTTCAGTTTTGAGTTTTCAGAGCTCAACCTCTCACACACTTCTCTCAGTTCGACAACTTCTTTGTAGTATTTATGTTTTTCTTCGAAAAGGTCATCGAATTTGATTTTAAGTATTGTTAGAGAATTGTTCAACCTCTTTTTCTCGTCCTTCGTTCTTTCAACTGAGTTTTTCAACTCAACAGCCTCGTCATACATCTTTCGGTTAGCATTCGAGAGTTCATTACAAGATTCTGTAAGAACTTTCAAAGACACTTCAAGTGCACCATTCTCAGTGATAACCAAGTCATAGGATTTTGAGAGTTCCGAGTGACTCTCGTTCAGTGCAATCAGTTCAGCACTCACACATTCATTTTGAGATAAATTTGGTGTCATCTCATTTTCCATAGACTCAGTCATAGATTCAACATCTGAAAAAATATCATCATCACAGAAGTTTCGGTTTACTGAAGCTATACGAAAGATGTTGTCTGCAGTTGCAGTGTCCTTCAGAAAACCATCAAAAACAAAATTTTCAACCTCCAAATTTTCGAGATCAAAATTTTCATCAAACGTGACAACTAGAGCGTTGTCCTCATCATCATCAGAATTTTTTTCCTCAGATTCCTCGCTCTCTGAGATAAAATTTTCATCATCAAAAACTACGTAGCTCACTGGCAGTTTCTTTTTGCGATGTAAATTGGGACACTCGTTTTTGACATGTCCAAATCCCTTGCATTCATAGCACTGCATTTTAGAAACATCCTTGCTAGTAGATGAATATGGAGATAGTTTTGTCTCCTTGAATTTTTTGTCAGAGAATGAAGTTTGATTTCGGTTGTCCGAGTTTCTCTGAAATGAGTTAGAATTTTTCTGAAATTTTCGAAAATTGCGAGCACGATTCTTTCTCTTAAACTCTTGCTTCACAAGATACGTGACAATTTCAGTCAGTGCAGCAAGTTTGTCAGGATTATTTGAGTTCATCAAACATTCCATGTCCTCTGCTTCTTCATCATCAGATTCATTAACATCGGCTGAGAAACTACATTCAGATTTTTCATTTTTCAAGGGAGTTTTCTGAGGTTTCGAACTTCTTGAACTCTTACCCTTCTCAGAGATTTTTAAAGCAGTCATCGGCTCATAAACAAGAGACATTTCAGGGTTGCTACGCACTTTCAGAGTCAAGTCGTAGTTTCTCAAATCAGCCATCAAATTTGCATAGTCCCATTTCTGATCCTTTTCTTCTCGTGCTTCAAGCGTTAGCACTTTACTTTCGAACCGAGAACTTAGACTATGAAGAGTTTTCTCGTAGACCATGATGGCAGGAAAAGTTTCTCCAAGTTCATGAACTTCGTTCACATATCTCATAATTTTGTCTAAGTACTCATTTATGTCTTCATCTTCTCTCATACGGAGTTGATGGAACTGAGCAGTGATAGTTCGAATTTTGGAGAGTTTCACAGCATGACTTCCTTCGCACGTTCTCTGAAGAGTTTCCCATGCGTCTTTAGCTGAAGTGCAATTCTTGACAAGTTGGTACATACTTAGTTCCAACCATTCACAAATAAGAAGTAGAGCCTTGCTATTCGCAGTAGACAAGTCATGCTCTTTTCTAGTCCAGTTACGTTCAGGTTTAGGAATTCTTATTCCATCGGCATCTTCAGTATACGGACATACCCAACCTTCCAACACAGTCATCCATGCACGAGAGTCATGGCCTTTAATTCTAGTAGAAACTTTAGCTTTCCAGTTAGAGTAGTTCTGATGAGTAAGCATAATCGGTTTCTGAACAAACATTGGCGACTCCATTTTAGCGGAAATATGAAGTCAAGTAACGGATCACGTCTTATACGTATGACGTCCCGCTCTGATACCAATTGAAATTACGCCTTCAGTGTAGGATACCAATTTTTCGTGAAATTGGTCTTGAACTCACAGACAGCAGCTTCAGTCGAAGTAAACACTCACACAATTCGTAGTAAACAAAGTGGAGACAAAGTTATGTAATAGTTTTCATTTCATTGAACAACAAAACTAAACTATTACACTTGAAGAGTATGGTAGGCAAAACGATTACAAGAAGTTTCCCGAGTGTCGCAACAACTCCCACTAACTTGCAATCTAGCACACGAGTACCTAGAGCTAAATCTCCTAACTCTAATCTTGGCACACGGCGCAAAAGCTACTACACAAACTCGAAGCTCTAAGCTCTCGGTTACGATTCTAAAAATCAGATTTCGTTCTCTCAAAATCGTCGTGTGATGAAATGGAAATCCATGGTTATATATAGGCAGCCCGCACATGTGAGATGTTGACGTGGCACATTCTCATTCGTCACATGCTTGGCTGATGTCACTTCTCCATGGATGACATCACTATTGTAGAACTTGGATTCTTGAATCTTGGAATCTTGAATCTTTGATTCTTGAATCTTCGAATCTTGAATCTTCAATTTCAAAATCAAACTTCAATTTCAATCTTGACTCCATCGATCTCAATTTTTCATCTTCAATTTTTCTCGTGAAAAACTCTAAGTGTTGAAGCTTCGGAATTTCATCGTCTTCATGGTCGTCGATGTCACTGAAGTAGTAAACACCGAAACCAATCTTCATTTTCTTGATATTGAGTACTTAGTGAAAAAGAGATCACGGTGAAAGTACTCAATGCATCAGTCGTCGGTTCCATAGTTGCAAGGTACGTGTCCATAGTTCCATAGTCGCTGGTTCCATAGTTGCAAGGTACATGTCCATAGTTCCATAGTTGCTTGTTCCATAGTTGCAAGGTACGTGTCCATAGTTCCATAGTCGCTGGTTCCATAGTTCCCAAACCGGCGACTCCAGTCGCCGGTTTTGTGTCTTCGCGAGTTCGCCTCACAAACGGCGACTCTAGTCGCCGTTCCATACTTCGCCAAAAACGGCGACGCCAGTCGCCGTTTCCCTTGTAAACCAAATCCGGAGTCTGCAGTCTCCGTTTCCTCAACATGCACCAAAAGTGGCGACTGTTGTCGCCATTTCCATAGTCACGCGATTTCGGCGACTCCTGTCGCTGTTTCCATGTAGTTCCAAAAGTGGAGACTCGAGTCTCCATTTCTATGCGCGAGAAAGTTGACTTCGGATTCCTAACCTGTAATCCTGAAATTAAAACAAAGACACAAACACAAATACGTTGTCGCCAAAATCAACATTTACAAATTATTTTGTTTGTATTTCAACTATCTTTCTAGTTAATTTTTTTTAATTCAAATTTTAGAAGTTTATGAACTATTCTAACAAAACTAAATTGATAAATAATTAATTTTTTGTGTTTGAAACTATATCAAATTCTCCATGATATTACGGAAATAATAAATAAAATATTAATTACGAATTAAATGCATGTTATTTTGGACTCAAAATTGCTGAACTTAAACTTCATAAGTTTGAACTGAACTAAACCAAACTAAACTAAACTTAATAGGTTTGAACTGAACTAAACTGATTGAACTAATATGAAATTAAGTTAAATTGAATTTAATTTTAAAATATTGAAATAATAATAAATAAATAAAAAGATAAAAATAAAAAATTAAATGATTGAACTGAACTTAAGTAAACTTAATGAGTCTAAAATGAAGCGAAAGGAGAATAACACCAAAAGAACAGTACTAAATCATTATCAACATTAAGAATCTGCAATTTTGGACTGAAACTTATTGAACTGAATTGGACTGAACTTAATAGGTCTGAACTAAAATTATTTTAAGATCAATTTAATTTAATTTTAAAATATTGAAATAAATAATAATTAAAATAATAAAATAAATAAATAATTAAATGAATAAACTTAACTTAATAAATCTGAATTGAACTGAACTTAATTAATCTGAACTAAACTTAATGACTTTGAACTGAAATGAAGCGAACTTAGAATAAGTCCAAAAGAACAATTCTTAAGTGATGCTAAAAAAATATTTTATTCATGTGTGTAAAATTGAAAAATCTTTTGGACTAAAGACTTGTTTTTTGGGATTGAAACTGGATGAACTAAACTTAATTGAACAGAACTGTCTGAACTGAATTGAATTCAAAAGGTCTTCATTAAACTGAACTAAAATTAAGTTTAATTGAATTTAATTTTAATAATAATAATAATAATAATAATAATTAAATGACTGAACTTAAATGTCTAAACTGAACCGAACTTAATAGGTCTGAACTAAATGAGTCTGAACTAAACTGAACTGAGCGAACTGAGAATTAACAGTCCTAAGTTCAGTAAGTTTAGTTCAGATTTGTACTTGTTCTTTTGGACTAAAACTTGCTAAATTGAATTGAACTAAACTTAATATGTCTGAATTAAAAAGAAAGTAAGTTCAATTTATTTTAACCGAACTAAAATGAACTGGACTTAATAAATTTGAATTGAACTTAATGAATCTTAACTAAAGTGAAATGAACTTAATGGATCTGAATTAAACTGAGTTAAACTGAAGCAAATTGAGAATAAGTTCAGCTCAGTTCAGGTTAGTTCAGTTCAGGTCAGCCTGTTTCAGTTCAAAGGAACAGGTTTTATTGGTGCTACAAAAAATACTTTATTCATGTGTGCAAAATAGAAAAATCTTTTGGACAAATGATATGTTCTTTTGGACTGTTTCAGTTCAGTTCAGTTTAGTTCAGTTCATGTCAGCCAGTTTCAGTCCAAAAGAACACGTTTTATTGGTGCTAAAAAAATACTTTATTCATGTGTGCAAAATTGAAAAATCTTTTGGACAAATGATCTATTCTTTTGGATTGAAACTGGTTGAACTGAACTGCACTGAACTTAGTAGGTCTGAACTTAGCCGAACTTAACTTAATATGTCTGAACTAAACTGAAATTAATTGAACTTAATATGTCTGAACGGAAATGAATTTTATAGTTCTGAACTAAACTGAACATAATTGAACTTAATAGATCTGAACGGAAATGAAATTAAGTTCAATTGAATTATATTTTAAAATATTAAAATAATAATAATAATAAAAATTAAAAATTAAATGATTGGACTTAATAAGTCTAAACTCAACTGAACTGAACTTGATTTAATGAGTCTAAACTGAATTGAAGCTAATTGAGACTAAGTCCAAAAGAATATGTCCTAAATCATTATCAACATTAAGCTCCTGTTTTTTTGGACTTAATCTCAGTTCGCTTCAGTTTAGTTCAGTGCTGAATTAACTGAATTGAACTAAACTTGTCTGAACTGAATCAACGGAAGGGAACTGAACTTAATAGGTTTGTGTTGAACTTAACTGAACTTAATAGGTCTGGACTAAATTCAATTAAACTTAGTAGGTATGAACTAAATTGAATATAATAGGTGTGAATTGAACTAAAATTAAGTTAAATTGATTTTAAAATATTGAAATAATAATAAAAAATGACCCAACTGAACTGAACTTAAGAGATTTAAATTGAACTCAAATGAACTAAATAGGTTCGAATAAAACTGAACCGAATTGAATGATTGATACGAACCTCGTCGGGGATAGAAAGATAGAAGATGAACGAAGAAGAAATTGAGAAAAATACCGGCGGAAGGTCCCAAAACCTCTGAATCTGAATCGTGAAATAATCTAAGGACGAAACCCTAGACCCCAACACGTGATCGACGCAGCAACTCGGGGATGAGGAAGACACACAAACGAAGGGTGGATCGCAGCAACTCGGGGATGAGGAAGACACACAAACGAAGGGTGGATCGCTTCGTTGATTCGTCGGTTGAATTCTTTGGATAGTCGGGTAGAATTCGAACCCCAGAGAGAATTTTAGTAAAACTCACAAAAAATAATTTTTATTCATCAATAATGTTCTGTTTAAAACAATGCGTTGGGGAGCTTTATATAAGCAATGCCCTAATTATTAAATAAAAAGAAATAAAACAATTAAAATCAAAACAATTAAAAACTGACGCAAATAAAACAATTAAAATCAAAACAATTAAAAAACTGACGCAAATAAAACAATTAAAACTGACGCAAATAAAACATAACGCTAAACATTAAATTTCTGGCGTTGCGCTGATTTTCTGAAGATGTCGTACGACAGTATATGGTGTCGGCCGACACCCAACCCGAAGTTCGGGTTTCACCTCGCGCTCAGCCTCGGGATCGGCAAAATATGAATTTTGACCTCTCTGTCGGCCGACAGGCCTTGGTGTCGGCCGACACCAAGCCAAAAGGTCGACCGAACTTCGCGGCACCTTCTCGGCACACTCCCGACTCTCGTTCTGATGCCTTCTTCGTCATCCCGGGTCTTGGATTGCATCATTCCCCTTATCTTTAAGAGGATTTGTCCTCAAAACCAAGCCTATGCCAGGCTCGAACACCACTCTCACGAACAAGCTCGGAACTACGTTTGTTTGATGCTCAATCCCTCGAGTCGGCGATAAAACAGGATATGTAACCTCAAGGAAAACATCACCAAGTTCCTGCAATACAAAAAGAACGGAAGGGGGTAGAGAAGATAGACCTTTAGTGAGGAACAACTTCTCCTTGCCCAACATCACCAAGGTCGGCTGCTCCTCTGTCACTGCTTGTGTCTCCTTAATGTCACCGGTTTCACTCAACCACAACAATCGATTCGGCTCAGGATGCTTCACCATGGGTAACTCCAACTGTCGAACCACGGTTGCACCTACTTCCTCAGTGGTTAGAATATACCCCTCCTCCTCGGGCTCTACCGAAGCCTCCTCCTCGGACTCCACCGAAGCCTCCTCTGTTGGAGTTGTGTACTTAATGTCTAGATTTAAGTAAAGGAAACTCACGATCCATTGCCATTGATCTATTTAATTAAATGAACAATTATTTGCATTTAATTATTTATAATTAAATATATGCAAATTATAGTCCTGGATTCTATACGTTGTAGTTAGTATGGTGTGTCGGGCCCACACAGAAGATCATACTATCGGTTACTCGTATTTAATCGAACAGTTGCTCACGACCTAGATGGACATGGACCAATCCATCGGTATAGTCGTTGTGTGAGAGAGAAAATAATTTGTCTTAATTATTTTATCACACTTGTACACTTGGTGTATTGAGCGGATCGTTGAGATTCATCGATTAGGATTGCCAGCGATAATCGATTCGAGTCTCAGTGTATTTTATTCTTAATCCCCGAAACTATTGCGGGTGTGTATATTTAATATAAGTGACTTTGATTTACCAAAGGAATTAACCGATTTAATTATTGGGTTAATTACCGGTTAAGTTGGGTCACTATATTTTATATATGGCATGCCGTGAATACTTGACGGGAAAGTGTATCCCGGAAGGGTTGATAATATCCCCGAGATGAGTTCATAAGGAATTATTATGTAAACCCTGCAGGTGGATTCGTTCCGCATAATAATTAAGGTTGAATGGTACTAGTCTCGGATATAAGAGATGAATAAATTAATTAGCAATAAATTAATTTTATTCATGGATATTTATATCTTAAATACACGGAATAAATAATACTACCGGAGAAATATTATTTGATATAATATGGTTTAATATTGGGAGTGCAATTAATTTTATATAGTGGAAAATAGAATTAATTAATATTGATAAGGATTAATGGACTTGAGCATTGGGCTCAATTTAATCTTCAATATTGGAAGCCCAATATTCCACCTCCTTTAGATCCCCTACGTAGCCTATAAAAGCACTACATGGTCTTCTCTATTCTCATAACTTGAAGAACACAATTCTAGAGAGAGAAAGTAGAGAGGGAGATCCATGGAGTTCGGTAGATCGTCGCCCACACGACGTCCGAGCTAGTGCAAGGAATACGCGGGAAGATCTCAAGGTCGTCAAATTGAGTTCTTCGTTTTTCCGAACAACGAGAACGAGGTAAATCGTAAAACCCTCTTTATGATTTTATCGTTTAATTATCGTAGAAATATCATGAACCAAGATCCGATGGCGAGACCCATATCGAGGTTGAACCGGGCGGTGGTGATCGAAGATCACCGGACCGCCGGCGGCTCAACGGCTCGACGGGATGTGTCGAGGGGGCGTGAGCCTCGGCTGGACGCCGAGGGCTCGAACGCACGGGCTCGGCCGCGAGCTACGGGTTTTCCCGTAGCGGATTCGCGGGCTGTCCGAGCCCTCCCCGTGCACGTTCAGCGGGCTGCTGCGAGCAGCCCCGTACGTACCGCACGAGGCTCCATCGGGCTGCTGGAGCAGCCCCGCTCGCACGGTGCGAGCACCGCTCGCGCGGGCTGGTCGCCGCTCGCACGGCTGGACCCGGGTTTATCCCGCGGTGGTGTTTTGGTCGAGCCCGGTTCGTGTGGTGGTTCGCGGTGGTTTCCGGCGAACGGTTTCGATTGGGTTGTCGGTTCCGCAATTTAGACAATCCGGATATTCGAAGGATTTCGGTCGGAATTAATTAGATAATTTATTTATTTAAATTTATTAATTCCGGGATATCGATTTCCAACAATTGGTATCAGAGCGTTGGTTTTAGTTCATGGTATTTTTCGATAAATTGTTCTACCTTGCAGGGTTTCCGATTATTATGGCTAGATTTAATTATTGTTAATTAATGTCATAATATTTCTCTTGATTATTAAACTCTCGGTGATGTCAATATTTGTTCTTGTGTGGTGAATGCTTGTTCTTAATTTTTCCGGAAATTGTTTGAGGTCGATTTCATGTAGAGAATTGATACCGGATAATTGTAAATTATTTTGTAAAATTATTTACGTTGGATCAATTCCGAAACGACCGCCGGAAAATTGTGACGGAGGAGACGAAGAGAGGGAGGGTGGGTGGTCGATCGACCACCATGAGGAGTTCGACTCCTCTAGGTGGGTGGTCGATCATGGTGAGCGCGGGGATCCCCAACCCGCGTTCATCTCGGCCAAGATCCAACTTTCCTAAATTATTCGGTTTTCCTATTTTGATTATTCCTATTCTTGGGAATTCTCATGGAATAGGAAAAGAATAAATTTAGAATAAATTTATTTTTCCTTATTGATTATTCCTATTCTTGGGAATTTTCATAGATTAGGAAAAGGAATAAATTTATAATTTATTTATTTTCCTATTTAATTATTCCTTTATGGAATTTTTAATGGATTAGAAAAATAATTAATTTGGAAAGTTTAGGAGTCCTAAATTAATTTTCCTTATTTAATTATTCCTTTATGGAATTTTTAATGGATAAGGAAAGGAATTAATTTGGAAGGACTAGGAGTCCTAAATTATTTTATTTCCTTATTTCATTATGGAAATCATCTAGAATATTCCAAGTGGGTCTTGGATAGATTATTCTAGAGATTTAATGAAGTAGAAAGGGAAAATAAAATAAATTATTTTATTTCCTTATTTCATTATAGAAGTCTTCTAGAATATTCCAAGTGGGTCTTGGATAGATTATTCTAGAGATTTAATGAAGTAAAAAGGGAAAATAAAAATAATAAAAATATTAATAATATTTAATTTTATTTTTGATATATTCGATTGACTTAATTTTCGAATTAAGTAACTTTTGGATTAATTAAAAATAAATAGATTTAAATATTGGAATTAATATTCCCGTCACATGGAGCATTCAAGAACGAAGACTAAAGACTAGAAGATGCGTACGGGGATGCGATAAAGCCATAATAGTCGGAAAATAATATTCTAGTATTATTTTGATTATGTGATAATATTCTATGTGCTTTATTTCATGTATGCATGCTTATGTGTATTTAATTATGCATTAGATAACGTATCCCTTTGTTATAAAAAGCTAAGTGGGAGAGGGTATGGAAACATATCCATGGTCTCCATTGCTGTTCTCTTGGTGACTTTTATGGACTTTTGAAGTTCGTATAGACAAGTCATTGGAGGAGAATTCTTGTAATTCCTTTTACGAGAAACATTGATTAAGTTTATCAAATAATGCCTAATTTGTCTTTCCAAAACTGATTTCAAGTCGACTCATTCTCACCCCGGGGAGTGGAATGGAGCCAAAGCCACTTGGTCATGTCGAGGACACAAATTAGAGACTTTCGTGTCATTTGATGACTAGATCGATTGTCTGCTCGGCTCCCTCATTTATGAGAGATAGGGTTGTTCGCATGGTGAATCACTGGTTAGAAACTTCGAGTTTCACTTATGATTCTCCGCGTCTTGATTTACAAGATTAAATGAATCAAGTAATTGGGAGTCAATTGTAAAAGTCTTTTGGTGTAGTAAACGTCCACACTATCGTGGCTTGCTACATTGAATGGGATTTTGGAACAATTGATGTAGACAGTTATAGAAGGGAGTAAAGGAGCGTATGTTAACGTAAACGTCCACACTATCGTGGCTTGCGGTGAATATGCGTGTCCCAAACAATCTTCTTAGATACTGAGTAATGGTTTACACTTAGGTACGCTTCTTAGTATTCTTCCCATCGAAGTAACGCTAATGATGATGTACGACCGAAGGAAATCTAATTGCTAAATCATTTGGATAGGTAAACGTCCACACTATCGTGGCTTGCCATATCTGATGGGATTTTAGATGTGATTAGTGGTTTAATGATATTATTTGAGGGAGATAATATCGGAGATTAAATCGATTGTTTGTTGTTATATGTGCTCATAGATTAGGATATGGCTTTGAACCCACTTTCTGTGATACGTAAGGATTTTAAACTCATTGGTCCCTAAATGTAATGATTTGAATAGAGATCTAGACATTGTCCAGACTGTTGAAGAGTACTGGTTAGTACTCGGTAAGCTTTGTCCTCCCGAGCCTATTGACATAGGCGGCTAGACAAGAAGCGATGAGGATACTCATAAAGGCCAGTCGCTTCGATGAAACGCTTAAACACGTTTTTGAGATGATTGACCTTTTAGACGAGTTGAGACGGAAATCGCAAGCTCTTGTAGCCAATGCCATAGGTTTCGAACCTAAGGGCAATATCGGGGGAAAGGAAAAGCGAGCAAAGAAGCCCAGTGGTCCTAAGTGTCTTGGACCACGAGATGGGACGAGAAAGCCAATAGGCAAGTGTTCTCGATGCAATCAGTCTGGGTACTGGAAGTCTGATTATCCTCTCAAAGAAAGTACGAAATTTTCTTTAGTCGTAAAACATAGTCAGTGGTATTATCTACCGGAACCTGGTGTGTAGATATGGAACCACTGACGGTATGTGCATTTTAAATGCAAGAGGTTCCAGGAAACCTAACGACTTGGAAAAGAAAAGATCGTAGTCTACAATGGGCAATGCTGTGGAGGAGGCAGCAGTTGCAGTGGAGGACATTTTATAGGATTTCATTTTGAGTTATTGCTTTTATGTACCTTTCATATTAGAAAGAACTTTGTTCTGGATTTCTAATGAATGGATATTTTATTTCTTTTAATCATTTGATGGTTATAAGAAGAAATAATGATATTATATATTCTGGTACATTAGCTAGCAATCTATAAATGATGGATCCTGAGTCCACCACGATGCAACGGTCCGTAGTATGAAACTCGTTTTACTAATAAGAGATTTCTTTATCAATTATACTTGTGGATTCTTATGCTGAGTCATGTTTATTCAAATAAGAAGTTCAAGGGTCGAAATTGATATTTTGATCAATTAAGTTGAAGGAGTGGACCTTCCGACCTAAGAATCTAATTTGGAAGATAATATGACTAAGCAATCCTTTATGGATATAAGATGTAAGATCCGGACAAGTATAAGAATTGATTGACTCTGATGCATGCAGACCTATGCCTACTCAGACAATAAGGTACGAGTACTTCATTTTATGATTACTCGAAAAATGGATTAGAATACCTGATGTGCCACAAAAGCAAGTGTTTTGACAAGTCAATGGACACTAAGCAATTGTGGAGAGCCATCAAGGTATATCCATTTGTAGCCTGCGATTTGATCGCAGAGGAAAGTACCTATCTGAGGAATGCATGGCATACTAATCAGAAATTGGGATTTGATCCTAAATGACTTCACCATACACTGTTGTGTAGAAATGGTGTGTCGTAAACAAGAAATGGAACTCTTATAGAAATAGTAAAAGCATGAGTTATACGGAACTACCTGTGTTCTATGGATATGTCTGGAAACAACGGCGCACTCAAATGCGGTTGTAGAATATCCTAGAAGAACAAAAGATGTGTGTTCAATAGTACTATGAACCAGAAGGACGTTATAAGTTCTAACGCCCGGTTCTTAGAGAAAGACTATATAATGAACCACAAGCCCAAGGTGACATAATACTTTGAAATGAGAGAGAAAGATTAAGACTTAGAACCAGCCGAACCGAGTAGCGGTACACCACTAACTGCACCTACTGTTATCACTGTTTATACACCGGAATGCCATTGTAGTGGGAGGTTGTGGGACAACCGGAGATATTCATAAGACTAGGAGAGTCTTCAAACTCTGGACCTAGTATACATGAAATCGATCCCTAGAACTACATGAAGGCAGTACTAGATCTAAATGTGCCTTCTTGGAAAGCAATAAGGATTATTGCTAAGAGGCAAGATCATTTAGAGTACAAGTTTAGTTAATCCATTTATGGATTGGAACAAAGCATTGAGTTCGTGGTACTTGCAAATTGATGAGATAGTCCATTTTATGGATTCATCAAAAGCATAGACGAATCGTGTGTATTGGAAACGTGATGGAAAGCAAGGTGGTGTTTCTCGGAGGTTTTATGTAGATAACATTTTATCATTGGTAACAATTTAAAGATGTTGTCAGACATAAAATGGTGGTTGTCTAGATAAATCATTATGAAAGATATAGGAAGAAGTTGGACATGTTCTTGAGATCTTGGATCTCTAGGAATGAACATTGTACTTCTCCTGGACATCTTACATATATGATTATGGTTCGTTTTAACATGCAAGATTCCGAGAAAGGTTCGTTGCCTTTCAGAGACGGAATGCATCTATTTAAGGATATGTGTTTTGGAACACAAAAGGAGATAGAAGCAATGAAAGCAGTTTCCTACACTTTGAGTGTGGAAAGCTTAATAAATGCATTGTTGAAAACAAGAACCTGATATCGGCTATGCGGTTAGCATAGTGGGAGGATATCAAGGTAATCCTGGAAAGGAATATTCGACTGCCGTAAAAGTACTTTCAAAGTACTGTTCTAGACTACGAAGCAGACGAGTTTTTCCTTTGGATTACATTCTCTTAGATTTCTAATCGAATGAGGACCGGTGTAAGTCGATATCAGGCTATGTGTTTCACTATTGAAGGAGAAGGAGTTTTAACATGGAAGAGTGATAAGCACGATGCTTTTCGGACTCTGCCATGGGTAACCAAATAGCGGCCTCAGAGGCAGCGGAAGTTTTGGTATAACTCCGGGATAATCTCTGGGACTTAGATGTGATTCTTAATTTGCCAAAGGCTATGTAAATAGCGGTGCAATGGCAAATGGTAAGAAATCACTAGTCCATAAGTGTAAGATAACACATAGTGCAAGTACCACCTGATACGAGTCATCGTCGAGGGAGACGACGCTGTAGTCACCAAGATAACTTCAGAGCGACAACCTAGAGTGCTCATTCACATAGTACTTCTTGGAAATACAACTTAAGCACGTGATGAGTATGGGAGTCGGGAGTTTGGAGGAAATGACTAGACCTTAGTACAAGTGGGAGATTGTTGGAGTTGTGTACTTAATGTCTAGATTTAAGTAAAGGAAACTCACGATCCATTGTCATTGATCTATTTAATTAAATGAACAATTATTTGCATTTAATTATTTATAATTAAATATATGCAAATTATAGTCCTGGATTCTATACGTTGTAGTTAGTATGGTGTGTCGGGCCCACACAGAAGATCATACTATCGGTTACTCGTATTTAATCGAACAGTTGCTCACGACCTAGATGGACACGGACCAATCCATCGGTATAGTCGTTGTGTGAGAGAGAAAATAATTTGTCTTAATTATTTTATCACACTTGTACACTTGGTGTATTGAGCGGATCGTTGAGATTCATCGATTAGGATTGCCGGCGATAATCGATTCGAGTCTCAGTGTATTTTATTCTTAATCCCCGAAACTATTGCGAGTGTGTATATTTAATATAAGTGACTTTGATTTACCAAAGGAATTAACCGATTTAATTATTGGGTTAATTACCGGTTAAGTTGGGTCACTATATTTTATATATGGCATGCCGTGAATACTTGACGGGAAAGTGTATCCCGGAAGGGTTGATAATATCCCCGAGATGAGTTCATAAGGAATTATTATGTAAACCCTGCAGGTGGATTCGTTCCGCATAATAATTAAGGTTGAATGGTACTAGTCTCGGATATAAGAGATGAATAAAATAATTAGCAATAAATTAATTTTATTCATGGATATTTATATCTTAAATACACGGAATAAATAATACTACCGGAGAAATATTATTTGATATAATATGGTTTAATATTGGGAGTGCAACTAATTTTATATAGTGGAAAATAGAATTAATTAATATTGATAAGGATTAATGGACTTGAGCATTGGGCTCAATTTAATCTTCAATATTGGAAGCCCAATATTCCACCTCCTTTAGATCCCCTACGTAGCCTATAAAAGCACTACATGGTCTTCTCTATTCTCATAACTTGAAGAACACAATTCTAGAGAGAGAAAGTAGAGAGGGAGATCCATGGAGTTCGGTAGATCGTCGCCCACACGACGTCCGAGCTAGTGCAAGGAATACGCGGGAAGATCTCAAGGTCGTCAAATTGAGTTCTTCGTTTTTCCGAACAACGAGAACGAGGTAAATCGTAAAACCCTCTTTATGATTTTTATCGTTTAATTATCGTAGAAATATCATGAACCAAGATCCGATGGCGAGACCCATATCGAGGTTGAACCGGGCGGTGGTGATCGAAGATCACCGGACCGCCGGCGGCTCAACGGCTCGACGGGATGGGTCGAGGGGGCGTGAGCCTCGGCTGGACGCCGAGGGCTCGAACGCACGGGCTCGGCCGCGAGCTACGGGTTTTCCCGTAGCGGATTCGCGGGCTGTCCGAGCCCTCCCCGTGCACGTTCAGCGGGCTGCTGCGATCAGCCCCGTACGTACCGCACGAGGCTCCATCGGGCTGCTGGAGCAGCCCCGCTCGCACGGTGCGAGCACCGCTCGC
Source organism: Euphrasia confusa (assembly GCA_954870475.1). Lineage (NCBI taxonomy): Eukaryota > Viridiplantae > Streptophyta > Magnoliopsida > Lamiales > Orobanchaceae > Euphrasia > Euphrasia confusa. The sequence continues at coordinate 39,812,778 of OX940950.1, read as the reverse complement.
GCGGGCTGGTCGCCGCTCGCACGGCTGGACCGCCGCTCGCGCGGCGGTGGGCTGTTGGTGATCGCAAGCCACGGCTGGACCGTGGCTGGTCGTGCGATCACCGGGCGAGGGCTGGGCGTGCCAAGGGGGCTGCCAAGGGCAGCCCTAGGCGGCTGCCTTGAACAACCACGAGTCCCACGAAGGGACTCGACCGAACAGCCGCGGCTTTGCCGCGGTTAGGGTTTTGGTTGAGTCCGGCGCTTCGTGGTGGTTCGTGGCGGATTGTTCCGGCAACCGGGAGTCGATTGGAGTTGTCGTTCCGCAATTTGACAACTCCGGATATTCGATCTCCGAAGGATTTCGGTCGGAATTAATTAGATAATTTATTTATTTAAATTTATTAATTCCGGGATATCGATTTCCAACATCCTCCTTGGACTCTACCAAAGCCTCCTCCTCGGGCTCTACTGAAGCTGACATTTCTGACTTTTCGCCCTCTTCATCAGTCGCTACTTTCCCAGCAGCCATGGACGCATGTACCCACTCCTCTAACAGACGCTCAATGTTGCTCCAGCTCTCACTCTGGATCTCAGCTTGGGACCTCCTCTCATCAATGTCAGAAACTTCATCCTTCTCAACACGAAACTCACGACTACGATCACGGGCTCGACGAGGTCTCCCCTCCAGGGCGGTAAGTCGCTTATGCACCACCTCCATCTTCGATGTAATCATCGTTCCTAACTCCGCTCGTAATGTCTCCACTATGAGCTTAGCTTGGGGATGATCCATCTCAGTCAACCTGCAAAAGTGTTAGAAACAAAAGAAATAAAGAACTCTCTCCCTCACAGCTCTCGTGTATCTCTCAGTATGGCTTTTATCTCACTAACACTCTGCCTTTTGTCCTCTCAAATTCTCTCTTAAGGAATCGAAATTCCCAACCTTACTAGCCGAATTCAATCCAACAAAATCCTCAAATGAACGGAAGATGTTAAATTGCTGAACGAACGATGAACAGCAAGAAAAGAATAATCGAGAACAAATTTAATAATTTTTTTTTTAATAATTACTTTTCATGAACAGTAATTTTCGAAAATAAAATAAAAATAATTTTTTTTTTCGGATGAACAGTACCGTGAACAGTACTTTTTTTTTATTTGTACTGCTCTGATACCAAATGATACGAACCTGGCTCTGATACCAAATGATACGAAGCTCGTCGGGGATAGAAAGATAGAACATGAACGAAGAAGAAATTGAGAAAAATACCGGCGGAAGGTCCCAAAACCTCTGAATCTGAATCGTGAAATAATCTAAGGACGAAACCCTAGACCCCAACACGTGATCGACGCAGCAACTCGGGGATGAGGATGACAAACAAACGAAGGGTGAATCGCTTCGTTGATTCGTCGGTTGAATTCTTTGGATAGTCCGGTAGAATTCGAACCCATAGAGAATTTTAGTAAAACTCACAAAAAATAATTTTTATTCATCAATAATGTTCTGTTTAAAACAATGCGTTGGGAGCTTTATATAAGCAATGCCCTAATTATTAAATAAAAAGAAATGAAACAATTAAAATAAAAAATTATTAAATAAAAAGAAATAAAACAATTAAAATCAAAACAATTAAAAACTGACGCAAATAAAACAATTAAAATCAAAACAATTAAAAAACTAACGCAAATAAAACAATTAAAACTGAGTCAAATAAAACATAACGCTAAACATTAAATTTCTGGCGCTGCGCTGATTTTCTGAGGATGTCGTCCGACAGTATATGGTGTCGGCCGACACCCAACCCGAAGTTCGGGTTTCACCTCGCGCTCAGCCTCGGGATCGGCAGAATATGAATTTTGACCTCTCTATCGGCCGACAGGCCTTGGTGTCGGCCGACACCAAGCCAAAAGCTCGACCGAACTTCGCGGCACCTTCTCGGCACACTCCCGACTCTCGTTCTGATGCCTTCTTCGTCGTCCCGGGTCTTGGATTGCATCAATGATTATGTACTGAATTGAACTGAGCAAACTGAGAATAAGTCCAAATGAACAGGTTTAAGTTCAGTAAGTTTAATTCACTTAGGTTTATTTCAGTTTAGTTTAGTTCAATTTCAAGACCTTAAAACAAAATTATTGGTCTGAACTGAACTGAATTTAATAGGTATGAACTGAACTGAAATGATATGACTTTAATAAATCTGAACTGAAATAAAATGATCTTAATAGGTCTGAACTTAACTGAATTAAAATTAACTTTAATTGAATTAAATGTTAAGATATTGAAATAATAATAATTAAAAAAATTAAATGACTGAACTGCACTGAACTTAATATGTTCGAACTAAAGTGAATTTAATAGGTTTGAACTCAACTGAACTGAACTTGAGTAAATGAAATAGATTAGGAACTGAACTGAAGTAAGAGAACTGAGAATAAGTCCAAAGAACATTTCCTAAATCATTATCAACATTAAGGACATGTTCTTTCAGACCAATTCAGTTATGTTCAGTGTTGAACTGAGCAGGTCTGAATTGAGCTAAATCGAAGTGAACTGAATTTAATAGGTCTGAAATGAACTTAACTGAATTTAATATGTTTGAACTGAACTTAAATTAAGTTCAATTGAATTTAATTTTAAAATATTAAAATAATAATTAATAAAAATAAATGACAAAAGTGAACTAAACTTAAGAGGGTCTGAATTGAGCTGAATCGAAGTGAACTGAATTTAATAGGTCTGAAATGAACTTAACTGAATTTAATATGTTTGAACTGAACTTAAATTAAGTTCAATTGAATTTAATTTTAAAATATTAAAATAATAATTAATAAAAATAAATGACAAAAGTGAACTAAACTTAAGAGGGTCTGAACTGAAGTGAACTGGACTTATAGGTCTAAACAAAACTTATCTAAATGGTTCTGAACTGAATTGAACTAAGCGAACTGAGAATAAGTACAAATCAACATGTCTTAAGTTTGTAAGTTCAGTTCATACATATTAAAGACATGTTCTTTTGGACTGAAACTGACTTAATTGAACCGAAATGAAATGAACTGAACTTGACTTAATAGATTTGAACTGAACTTATTGAATCTTAAATGAAGTAACTGAATTGAGAATAAATCCAAAAGAACATTTCCTAAGTTTAGTTTAGTTCTGTTTCAAGACCTTAAAACAAAATTATTTGGTCTGAAATGAACTAAACTTAATAGGTATGAACTGAACTGAAATTAAGTTCAATTGAATTTAGTTTTTAAAATTTTCAAATAAAAAAATTAAGTAATTGAACAGAACTAAATTTAATAGTTCTGAAATGAAAAGAACTAAATGAGTAACTGAATTGAACGGAACTTATTAAAATGAGTATTAACAGCCCCTAAGTTTAGTAAGTTCAGTTCAAACCTAATAAGTATCTATTTTTTTGGACTTAAACTTGCTGATATGATCTGAACTGAAGTTAATAGGACTGAACTGAAAATAAAATTCAATTTAATTTAATTTTAAATTATTGAAATAATAAAAAAATAAACTGAAATGAATTTAAAAGGTCTTAACAGAAACAGAATTGAACTTAATAGATCTGAACTGAAATGAAATTAAGTTCAATTGAATTATATTTTAAGATATTGAAATAATAATAATAATTATAATTAAAAATTAAATTACTGAACTTAATAGGTCTAAACTCAACTCAACTGAACTTGATTTATTGAGTATGAATTGAACTGGAGAGAATAAGTCCAAAAGAATATGTTCTAAATCATTATCAACATTAAGGACCTACTTTTTTGGACTTATTATCAGTTCGCTTCAGTTAAGTTCAGACCAATTAAGGTCATTTCAGTGCCCAACTAATTGAATTGAACTAAACTTGTCTTAATTGAACTCAACTGGAGTGAACTGAACATAAATAGATTGTATTGAACTGAACTGAGCTTAATAGGTTTGAACTGAATTCAACTGTATTTAATAAGTTTAATTGAACTCAACTGAACACTTGTATCAAACTTGCATTATAGGGATATGTTGATATACATATAGATAATTGTAGCTGCCGTAGAAGTAGTTCATAAAATTGTCCAGTTACTCCGATGTTGTCTAGATCTCAGGCCAGAAACGGGTCAAAGAAAAAAATATTATGATGAATCAGTGTTATATTTTTTAATGATTTTAATGTTTTTATATATTTCTTATTTTTATTTGAAAATTTTGAAAATTTTCCTTAGTAATAATTAATAAATATATTCATTATGAGAGATAATTAAGTTGAATTATACTATAAATGGATTAATAAAATATTGAGATTTGAGAGATTATTTAGACACAAAATATAATGGGAGATTTGACCGATTTATAATCTATTTAAATTATTTTATATATGAAACCGTATATATATTTAAAATGAATTATAAATAATTATTATTGATATTATCATATAGATTTATAAATATCGTGATATTAATTAAGGAACGTAATTTATGGGATGCATTTTCATGTGATTGATTTATATTATTTTGCCTTTTATTTATTTATGTATTATTATTATTATTATTATTTATAAATTACAAAATAAATTCGGACATTTGATATGAGTTGTGTGTTTAAATAAGATATATTATTTGTACGTAATTAAAAAAATGAAAGATACAATCTCATAATATTATTAATACATTATTTATAATTCAATGTGATAAAAAATATAAATCTTATAATTCAAACATTAATTATAACAAAACTTAATAGTAAATTAAAATCAAAATCTCTTTGGAAAACAAATTTAAAGATCACAAAAAATAATTAACTTTGAAAATGCAAAATAAAAAAAATTATTAAATTTACAAAAAAATAACTTTAAAAGAAGAATTAAAGTTTATAATTGAAAAAAAAACACAAAATAAAAAATATATTTCTAAATAAATATATGCAAATTAACAATATAATGCTAATTAGAAAATTTTATTAAAACTTAATTAATTTTGAGTTTCCAAAAATTTATTATTTAAACATTAAATATTTTGCATTTAGGATATTTTATATTAATCTTGAAAATATATAAATAGAGTATTACCAGTATTCATTTTACTAATTGTTTTATATTTTTAATTTTAAAAATTGTGAAAAATACGCAATTAAAGAGTACTCCGTATTATTATTATTATTATTATTATTATTATTATTATTATTATTATTATTATTATTATTATTAAGGTCGTTTTCGTTTTCGTTTATGGTCGGAATGACTTTTTACTTGATGGCAAGGAGTTGTTCCACTAGGAAATGGTATATGTCTAAGTTTGAAGATTTCTCGAAGGATGTCAAGGCTGTGTTTCCGTATATTTTCTAGCATTGGTTGTGTTTTATGTTTACATAATTCACAAGGAGTTTTAAGAAATAACATTACGCGTCAGCGCGACATGATAAGTTAATGCTTAAATAATTTTGAATTGTTCTACTGCTAATTTCATTTCGAAATCAATGCAATTATTTATCAATTATATTTGTGGAGTGCTAGGACCACAATCGACTTAACACATGATTTTTTCAACTTAACCTCGCCCTAGTATTTTGGTTGTACAACTCGTCGGAGTATAAGGACAATTCGAGCAAATTAACCGCCTTAGAACATTCCCTAGACTGACATGTTTTCGGATTGAGAGCATTAATGTTTTGTATAGTATAACTTTCATCAGTAAGTAAAAGGAGACGAAGTAGAAATAATTGGAATAAAATTTCCAAGGGTCAACACGAAGGTTAGAATGGTAATTTTCTTTTGGTACGAGTGGATGGGGTGTTGATTTTCCAAGAGAATTCTTAATAGTATTAAGTTATCTTGTTGGGCTGACAGAGTGACAGTAGAGGTGCACAACGGGCGGGCCCGACCGGGCCGGGCCGGGTTTCACGGGCTGCAAGTTCAAAAAGTCAAACTCGCAACCCGGCCCGTGGTTAGAGCTGGTTTTTATGAACCCGTGACCCGCCCCGAGTGAAACTCAATTTTTTTTATTTATTATAATAATAATTAATTAATTAATTTGAACAAAAAATGCCACAAAACCCATCTGGGTGCTTCATCCATGTCCTAAAAAATTCAACAAAAAAGGTACAGTTCGAATATAACAAAATAATAATAATAATAATAATAATAATAATAAACAGAAAAAGAATTGAAGTGAAAAAAATCATCACAAATGTGAAGACTGAAACCAATTATTGTGGAATTATTTGTAAAAAAAAAAACAGTTCGAGAACTCAAACTCGAAAAATTATCATCAAACGATTGCCGATGGGAGTCTCCCTTTATGAGCGGAAAGTCGACACAAGATCAATCTCAATCGGGGTGGTCCAGATCTGGTAGAGATTTGAGTGCTGAGTGTGTTGAGTGATTTAAAGTGAAGAAGTTTGTGATTAGAGAAATGTGAGAAAGGTGTTGGAAAAATTGGAATTAAATATTTGGTTTAACCAATATTTGACTAATTTTTTATAGTTAAATATTAATTAAGTTGGAATTAATTTGTTGATAATTTTCTACAGAGTTGCGTAGTTAATTATAGTGTTTTATTTCGTCAAAATCCGATTTTTCGGTTAGTGGAAATAAATAGTTGAATTAGCCAAGTGAAAAAGGTATTGTTGAATGAGAATATTTAAGTCTCATCCCACACCGAAATGTGGTAGATAATGAGTTTTGTGAGAACCATTATAAAAAGTCTTGTGTATTAATTGTTGAGAATGTGATAAGTCACAATCCCACATTGAACCTGGAGAGAAAATTAATACTCTTGTGATGTAACATAAGGAGTAGTGAAATGTTTCAACATTGAATAAGTCCATTAATCTTAGTAGTGAAATGTTTCAACATTGAATAAGTCTATTAATCTTGAATTATTATTCTCGGTTAATTGTAGTATGATTTGGACTTTGGGCCTCCGAGATTTTTCTTGGGCCTATAAGAGTTTAATAAGTACAAATTTAATTTGTATTGGGTCTGTTAAATAATAACACGTTGGTTATTATGGCTTGGACTTACCAGCTTTTGGGCTGAGTAAAATTAGTTGAAACATTTTAGTTGGGTTAAGCTGTTGGGCTAGCCTAAATGGGTTGTACGGAATTTGAACAATCAGTTCAATGACTTGAAAAGTGATCATATTTATATTTATATATTTAATAAAATATATAAATTATTCCTCATAATTGAGTGACCTTTGAGTTGCCTTTTGCCTTTTGGTACTCCCCTATGAGTAGTATAAATAGAGCATCTTAGATGAGAGAGATTCATTAAATTCCATAATTCATATCCCACATCTGAAATCTCTTCTCTCTAAGCTCATAAGCATTCTAGTGTTAGAATATTGTGTAGGCAATATTAGTTCTTTGCATTTGCATATGCTCGGTTCTCTCTCTTTCTCATTCGCCGGAGCTTCTAGCTGGTGTGCCTCAGACTAGAAGATGATTGAAAGTCGTTGTATCTTTGGGGACTAACGTCGTAAAACCGTAGCATACACGGGGCGTTTTAGTCTTGCGGATAGCGAAAGCGCATCGACTACCCGCAACAAGTTTCTATTCGAAGCCCAATTCAAGGTTAATTTATTTAATTATTTTATTTAATTTTATTCTAGAATTGTAAAGATCAGTAGTACTGTTTTAGTCCAGATTTTATTTTATTTTATGTTTCAAATTTAGAAATTTTGTACAAAAATAACCAACAGAAAGATTGAGAAGAAGATGACGTAGATGTATGTAGATCTGGTCTCATCTATTAAGGTTACAGAAAAATTTAAAAGTGATTACTCTTTTAAGAGAAAAAATTTAAAGTATACTAAATGATATAGTCATACATCTTACTTACACTAGGAGATAAAAAATCGGTTATTTGCACAAAAAAGCGGTGAACATCCGAAAATACCATCTCTTACATTCGACATGTCGAATCTACATTTGACACGCACATTTCACATTCGACACACACGTTCGACATGTCGAATCACATTCGACACACATATTCGACATGTGATTCGACACACACATTTGACATGTTGAATCACATTCGACACACATATTCGACATGTGATTCGACACACATTAGACATGTCGAATCGCATTCGACACACACATTCGACATGTCGAATCACATTCGACATGTCGATTCCTTGTCCCACTTTCCATATGATATTTTGAAATTTTAATTATTTCTTTTTTTTTTCAAATTCAAATTTCAAATAATTAAACACAAACCTTTAATATTTAGTTGGATTTTTTTTTAATCTCACGCTGACAAAAATGAATTCGAAACATTTAACACTGAAATCCAAATATTAAATAAAAAATAAAACAAAATCAATAAATAAATATTTCAGAAGAAATATAACATTTACAAAAAAATCGACAAGAACTATTCGACAAAAAAAAATAGACCAAAAAAATCGATAAGAAAAAAGGGTTGATCGCTGCTGAGGAGCCATCTCCACTGCTGAGGGGCATCTCCACTGCCGAGGGGCATCGCCCGTGAAAGTCCGTTCCGTTCAAGCACACTCACTATGGATCCGGTAAAAAAAAAATTGAAAGGGACCAGATCTACATCGCCCATTGGGACACGTCGATGAAGGGGCGTAGGAACATAAGATTAAAGCGGCGGACCAGATCCATAACACGAGGAGGCCGAGGAGTTCCTGGAGGCCGAAAAGGTGGATCCGTTGGAGTCCGTCCCGTTCAACATCCGAGATCTGAAACATAAACACCATGGATCTTGAAAAAAAAAAAAGATCGGGTGGTGGGGGACGGAGAGAAAGGGTGAAGAAGATGGAAGAGAGAGAAATATTTGGGATTTCAAAAAATTAGGGTTTGGTGTTTTGGCCGTGAGTATGAGTTTTTTATACATAAGAACAAGGGCAAATCAGTCATTTAGTGCAAAAAAGTTTTTTTTTTATGTCTTAGTACACAAAAGATGTTTTGCTATCCCATTTAGTACATTTTTTAACATCTACTCTTGTTGAGTTTTAATTTAGTTAGAATATAATTATAGTATATTACAATATATAAATATGGTATTCGAAGTGTAAAACGGGTTGAGCGGGTTGACGGGTCGGGTGGGCGGGTTGTTGGGTACAGGCCGAGCTGTGCGGGTCGACGAGCTGGAAATTTTGAATTCGAACCCGGCCCGTGATCTGGATGGGCCAGGCGGGCTGGGTCACGGGCTGTACGGGTTGTGTTATTTTGAGCCCGTTATGCGGGCGAGTCGGGTTAAGCCCGCCCGTCTGTGCAGCTATAGCTGACAAAAGAGAGAAAACATAGCCGAGGGAATTTCATATTACTTTAAGTAAAAACTCTATACAGTCACATCCTTGGGACTGAGAAAAAAATATTACGAGTTAATAGAAATAATTTTTTCGTATGTTGGGTCGAAAAAAATATTTTCTTATATAAGATTTTACAAAATAGAAATAAATTTTTTCGTATGTGAGGACCGAAAAAAAATATTACAGAGAGATATTCTTATATAGGGTTTTTACAAAATAAAAATATTTTTTTCGTATAAGAAATAATATAAATATAAAATAACATACATATATTATCTATCGTTAAGTTTACGTAACCAATTTAATAGTTTTGACTAAAAAAATTTAACAATTATATATGTAAAAATTGTGTTTAACATATATATTGAATAAAATAATAATGAATCCAAAAACTATAAACTTTGACCATCACTACTACAAAAATGGGCTTTTAAGACGCTCAAAAGTGTCACTACAAGTATCTTTTAGTGACACTTTTGCTATAGTGACGCTTCAATCAAGCGTCACCTGATTTGGCGTTTATATATCTAATTATTGTGAGGCTTGGAAAGTGTCACAATATATGGCAACTGTGACACTATTATGTTGTCATCACAATATTTTTTAGTGACACTAATATGCATCATAACAAAATTGTTTAGGGATACTTGCCAACGTCATAAATTCATAATAACTACCTTAACCCTCTTATGGAGATGTTTTTATGGTTTACGACTAAAAAAATTGGGGACGCTATCTGGGATCATGACTGGATGCTTTACATATAAATTCTCATGTCGTGAATAAATTAAAAAACAATCCAAAATCAAACAATTTAAAATATCATCACTTATAAAACATAAACAATGTTTAATATCTTGATTCAAATGTATCAAACCAATACATCTCTCAAATTTACTATTAAAAAAAAAAAGAATCAATTCAAAGATAGATAACACCTAAACTGTAGATTGGCAGAGCCATTTTTGCTTCTTTTTTATCTTCAATATCTTCCACTTGAATCTATAATGATAAATGTAAAAAACTAAAAATTATAACTATTTTTATTGATAAAACTAACCAACATAAATGAAACAAATATAAAACAAATTTACCATATGCTTTGCCCAAACAATCATTGGCCATATTCCTTGCCCAACAATTTTAACACTTAATTCTAGATTTGCAGATTAATAGTTAAGCATATTCAATGGAGAAAAACTTTCAATAGTAGTATAATATTTCATACAATGACAAGTATATAACATTGACATAATCTAATGGGCAAACAACCAACACATAAAAATAACAGTATAAACTACTATGAACTTACTTGAATTGTAGGACCCCAATTTAAATGTTCGTCCCTTGCATATAGTAGCACCATTATCTTTAGCCTAAGCACAAATGAAATTCCACGAAATGAATAAGAACAACATACTATATCATTTGCTTCGATTCTCACACAAGTGCAATATCACAAGTAACTCACAAAATAATTTAAATTCATAAATCAATATTCCATCCAGCAATATATCACAAAATGCTAACCATCCATATTAATAATGTGATCACACTCCTCTTTTGAAAAACCTCCTGTACAAAAACAACCATGTAGATGTTAAGGATCGGATTTTAGAGATGGCAAAGAAAAGAAAGAAGACGAGGCTCGTTGATGTTGGTGATTTTGTGTCGATTTTCCGTGTCTTTTGTGTGTGAGTTGTGTCGTGTTTAGTTGATTATTTGTGTATTCTTCGTGGCTTTGGTATGTGTGATACGTTTGTTGAGTGTGCAGGTATTCGGGCTTGAGTGTGTCGAAAAAGTTGAAGAAACGAGCTCAAACGAGTCGAGTCGAGGCAAAGTAGGAGCTGCCAAGAACAGGCGCTCACCCAAGGAGCCAAGCGCTCGCGTGCCCAAAAACTGAGGCTCTGAAAACTCACCAAGCGACCGCCTTCCCCTCAGGCGACCGCCTCCTCCCTGACGCGGGCGCTCGCCAGCCTCCCAAGCGGTCGCCTGCCCGCACTTTCAGAGAGATGGAATTATCACCAGGCGACCGCCCTCCAGGCAAGCGGTCGCTTGCCCACTGACGCGGGCGATCGCCCCCTGCCCCAGGCGGTCGCCTGCCCATCTTTTTCAGCTTTGACTCGCGTTTTGACTCCGAGTTTTCGAGGCTATTTAATAGATTTTTGAACCTAGGTTTCAACACTTCTTTTGCAGACTTTTATTTTCGTTTTGGAGAGAACTTGATACTCGTAACATCTAGGTTTTGATTATTGCGTTGGATCTTGAATATTGGATTGTATTCGAATTCGGCAAAAGTTGGATTGCCTCCGACGGATGCCCTTGGTTTGCTTTGATAATTGATTAGTAAGTTCTTTTCGTTTTTAATTTATTGTTCTTCAATTTCTTAGTAGATTAATCGCTTTGTTAATTTTATTCTTTTTCAAGTCGGTTCATGAATTTCACAAGTCAAAAACTAAATTCTTTTTCAAGCAAGATAATGAGTAGCTAAATCTTTTTTCTAGGGCTAGGGTTGATCGATTATGTTATTGAGGTTTGAGTTTGAATTCCGATCTTCAATCAACGCCAACCGGGAACGGACGTGTTGAATTGTTTTATGAATTCGAGCTTTAACTCGAAAACGATAATCGCGATTCCCAAAACCCTAGTTTATTCTCCATTTAATTCAAAAACAAATTTATTCGCTTTCTTACTCGCTTTCTCGTTCTTTTCAATTCCTTAGTTAATTTTAGAATTAAACAAAAAAAAAAAATCAAAAATCAATTCATGCATTATGCTATTTCTTCCCTCTACCTAGTTGCAAACAAATAAACATTTATACACGCCGATAGTAGTGTTCCTCGAGAGATCGACTCGGGCGAGTTGCTTTAGCAACTAGTTCGATAATTTTATTTGATTTGACGCACTACAAAAACGACTTGTCACTCGTGTTAAACACGATCTCCTTAAAACAAAATTCAACCTCTACCGATCGTTTGTTTCCCAGGATACAACGTCTTATCGCAACTACGTTGCACGTCGAACCGAGATGTTGCCTAACTGATTTCACCGGAGGGCCAAGAAAAGAAGGAAAATCGAAGAAAAAGGAGCAAATGTGCTGGAGTGGTTGTCGTGTATTTCTTCTCAAACATGAAGCTCGTATTTATAAGCCGAGTAAAGGAGCTGATCGGTTCATGCATTGAACCTGGACAATTTGACCGTAACGACCATGCAATAATGCTGAGACATTAAGGCCTACTTAATGGTCTAATTTGAATTCAAAATATAATCAGAAAATTATTTTATTTTATTTATTCATTAAATAAATAAAATCAGCATTATATGAGTCAAATAATCGTTACTTTGTAATGGCTCGGAAAAGAAAAATCGCAAAAATTAGCTTGGTCGACCGCCCCCAAATCGAACCGATATTCTTGTACGCCGGGGCAATACTATATCAATTTATTCATAAGCTAATAAAATGCAAACACTTTATATACCCTTTACATTTTGCATAGTTTTCCAATGTGGGATTGCTTTTTCCATTTCCATTTCTTTTCTTTTTTCCCTTTATTTTGATTATATTTCACAAATTAATTTCTCATTCATTACAACTCCGATTTTAGCAAACGAAATATCGACTCGAAGCTCTCTTTGAGCTCTATATTTTCCAACAGTCCCCCCATGATTGAAAATTTTACAGACACCAAAAGTATTTTGATGAAATCAATCAACGTTAGAAACGTGCATAGGATAGTAGACGCGATGTCTTTGACCTATTCACGATTTGTGTAAACGATAATATACTCCACTCACGTTCTTTCTAACAACTCTCAGTTATCATGATTATGTTCATTTGGCATTGAACATCCGCATGGTTCTGTAAGAGTGTTTAAGAATATGCCTTACTGTATTCTCTTCGAAGCGGCCCCACTTCTCTCTTACATAGGTGATTTCTTTTAAGAGTATTCATAATATCTCTTTTGAATCATTAATAGCCATTTGCTAATCCTCACACGCAATCACTATAACATCTTTTAGGCAATGGACTTTTGGTGGAAATCAAATCCCCCCCAAGACAGTGATAACGGAGTTTTAGACGGTTATGTTGTCTTTTTGAACATAGTTCTTGGGATCTCCAGTCATATAGGTAAGGTTTTCCGTCGTCTTAGCTCTATTTATTTAAGGCGTTTTAGTCTCATTCCTTTAGATGATGACATCACTAACTCTCGATTTAACCCTTTGGTTAATGGATTGACGATATTATCTTTAAATCGTACGCAGTCTATTGAGATAACTCCAGTCGAGAGTAGTTGTCGAATGGTATTATATCTGCAACGTATATGTCTCGATTTACCATTGTACATGTTACTTTGTGCTCGTCAAATTTTAGATTGACTATCATAATGAATACGAACTGGAGGCACAAGTTTCTGCCCATTTCAAATGTTTTATTTAACTTCTGAGTATTTGTCGTAAAATTAATTCATATTTCATTATGAACTTTAGAATATCATATTTACTTCTTATTAAGTAAATATTATTTTTCTGAAAATTTATTGATAATCAAATCAATAATATTATTTTATATAAATATTCATATCTCAATATGAATTTTATTTTCTTTTTATTTACTTCTCATTAATAAAGTATTAATTATAAGAATAAACCATCACTTAATTCATATCATTATATGAATTTTAATATTTATTTACTTCTCTTGAGTAAATATTTATACCTTATTCATAACACAAGTTTTATTTCAATAAATAATAATATAATAAATTTCACTATTTATTATATTCAATTAATATTAATATAATAAACTTCAATATTTATTATATTCAATTTATAATAAACTTCACTATTTATTATATTCAACTTCACTATTTATTATATTCAACCAAATATAATAAATTTCACTATTTATTATATAATTGTTGTAATAAGTTGTACTTATTTTCCACCACAATTATAAACAATGATTCAATCATTATCACATTAATAATAATAATATTCACTATTCTCTTCAAAAAATAATAATATTCACTATATTATTATTTATATCACATAATATAATATGCATGAAATGCAAAATTTTTATTATAACAAGATATGTCAACATATAGTGATATTACATATGATCATTTATTATTATGACTTCACACGTCTTTTATTTTATTTTATTTCTTGTTGACATTCATTACATTGATCTTAAGCAGCAAAATTATCTGTTTCGACAACATATGCTTTGTCACGTTTCGGCTTCCTACACTCAGCAGCCCGATGACCAGGTTTGTCACATTTGTGACAATTTCCAGCAAACTTCTTTTTGAAATCGTCTTTTTTCCGAGCAAGCATCTGGTCAACCTTCATTTTTCCTTTATCTTTGTAGTTAGGCTTGGAGCTGGCCTCAACCACATTCGCCTTAGGTTCATTGTCATAGAGACGAGCATGGTCATAGAGACGAGTTTTTTTCTTGTTGTCCTCTTCAATACGAAGACGAACTATCAGCCATTCCACGTTCATTTCCTTTCGTTTGTGCTTCAGATAATTCTTGAAGTCTAGCCATCCCGGGGGAAGTTTCTCGATGATAGCAGCCACTTGAAAGGTCTCGCTGATCACCATTCCCTCGGCATGGATGTCATGAATAATGATTTGAAACTCCTGCACCTGAGACATCACAGATTTAGTATCAACCATTTTAAAATCAAGAAATTTCCCAACAATGAATTTATTGGCACCGACATCATCGCTTTTGTATTTTTTATCCAGAGTCTCCCACAACTCTTTAGCGGATTTGACTCCAATGTACACATTGTACAAGTCATCTGCAAGATTATTCATCAAATAGTTCTTGCACAAGAAGTCACAATGCTTCCATGCATCAAGCGCGCTCACCGCTTGCACGTCCGAATCTTCCGGTAGGCGAGGAGGATCTTCTTTCAAGAACCTTGCCAGATTTAATGTTTTCAAATAGAACAACATCTTTTGTTGCCAACGCTTGAAATTCAAGCCGTTGAACTTCTCTGGTTTATCGTGATGGTTCACGACCGGAAAAGCCATCTGGTGTGGCGCACCACCACCAGGTCCCGAAGGAGGTACGATCACAATAGGGGTAGGAATGATAGGGGTTGAACCCTTCTCAGCAGTGGAGTCATTCACTTTCTCGGTGTTGATGGGAGAGTCAGAAGCAACCATCTCGTATCGAATTTTGTTTTAAGACTGTAAGGATCAGATTTTACAGATGACAAAGAAAGAAAGAAGACGAGGCTCGTGTTAAACACGATCTCCTTAAAACAAAATTCGACCACTATCGATCATTTGTTTCCCAGGATACAACGTCTTATCGCAACTACGTTGCACGTCGAACCGAGATGTTGCCTAACTGATTTCACCGGAGGGCCAAGAAAAGAAGGGAAATCGAAGAAAAAGGAGCAAATGTGCTGGAGTGGTTGTCGTGTATTTCTTCTCAAACATGAAGCTCGTATTTATAAGCCGAGCAAGGGAGCTGATCGGTTCATGCATTGAACCTGGACAATTTGGCAGTAACGTCCAGGCAATAATGCTGAGACATTAAGGCCTCCTTAATGGTCTAATTGAATTCAAAATATAATCAGAAAATGATTTTATTTTATTTATTCATTAAATAAATAAAATCAGCATTATATGAGTCAAATAACCGTTACTTTGTAACGGCTCGGAAAAGAAAAATCGCAAAAATTAGCTGATAACGGCTCGGAAAAGAAAAATCGCAAAAATTAGCTTGGTCGAGCGCCCCCAAATTGAACCGACATTCGTGTACGCAGGTCGGGCCCGCACACAAGTTCGAGGTTCGTAGGCTAATTCGGACAAGTTTTGCAGCCCCCTTGCGCGCACGTAGGAGGCGGGACAATACTATATCAATTTATTCATAAGCTAATAAAATGCAAACACTTTATATACCCTTTACATTTTGTTGAGTTTTGTCACGAAACCGAGAAAGAGACGACGCTGGAGGATTCGGCGCCCGCCAGAGGAAAACGGCGCCCGACGTTTCTTTCCAGCGACCGCCGAAAGAGGACTAGCACTCGCCGAAAAGGTCATCGAATGACGAAGTCGGGACTGCCAAGAATCGGGGGTTTCGGCGACCGCCGAAAGGGATTCGGCGACCGCCGAATCTGTCCTGCGACCGCCAGTTATAAACGGCGGTCGCCGTTTGGCCCAGGCGTGAGAATTATGGAAAAATTCTATTTTGGTCCGTTTAGGTTTCCTTCTCCTACAAGGCATACTATGGGCGAGAATTAATGTTTCCATACATTAATTAGGACCTCTCCCTATATAAAGGGAGCTTCTCCATAGGCATAAACACACATTATAGTGAATTGTTCGTCGTTCCTCTTGTGGTTTTTCCCGATTTGGATTTCCACGTAAATTCTTTGTCTTCTCTATTTTTCTTGTTGATTTCTTTTCTTCGGTATTCTCGTTTTCATCATACTATACATCGTCCGATCGTCAACAAGTGGTATCAGAGCTAAGGATCTATGACGAGCGTGAAGTATGACATACCGATGCTGGATCTCAACACAAGGTTCCCAATGTAACATCCCATTTTTCTTTACATAAACTAAAGAGGATTTTCTTACTTTTCAAAATAAATTGTAGTATTTAAAATAAAAAAATGTCAAAACGACTTTTCATAATAAAATCTTTAACTAAAAATGATAACCCTCAATAGTCAAATTTAAATAAAAAAAAAATACTCAAGTATGAAGTTTCAAAAGCGGAAAGCATAAAAGAAAATAATATCTTTGAAATAAACGCTGCTACTACTATCGTCGCCACATCCCCGTCTCGCTCCGATTTCGCTTAACCTGAAAAGATGGGGTTTTAAAGGGGTGAGTTATCAACAACTCAGTAGGGATACCAGTTCATACATTGCACAATACGAAAGCAATCGGAATAACTCTCAACTTTATAAACTAACTTGGATCATCATCATGACCACGTCATTTCATTACGCGATCACAACTATCTTGACTTGTTACCGTTAAACGGCCATGAATACCATAAACACGTCATTTCATTACGCGAATACAGCCATAATACTACAGACACGTCATTTCATTACGCGAATGCAGCCATAATACCACAACCGCGTCATTTAATTACGCGATTGCAGCCATGAATTTCGTCGCGCGACTAATATGTGCACATAACATGAATAGAATATAAAGTTCTCGATATCGAACAATTACCTGCATACCATACACTGATATGAACTGTATTTGAAAAGGTTTAGAAATACCCCTACCTTGAAAATGCAGAACTTGACTTGAAAATAACGATGCGTGAATGTATGCTCGTGCAATCCTAATCCTCAGTACTCGTAAATCCTATATAATAGCGATTATCATTAATATATAGGCTTGATCGACCAAATCAAAAGTTAACGCACTGATTGAAATAAGGGCAGAAGTTGAACTGGAATATTGGGGTTGACTACGCTAAATGGGTTTAGACTCAAACACTATATTTATACGATTAGAGTACAATACTAAAAGAAAACTATAAGCCTGCTGGTACCAGAAACCTTTTCTCCTTGCCTGCCTATAGAAAATCCCAACTTTACTTTAAACTCTCCATAGAAATCAAACAAAGGAACACGTGCTTAAGTCCAATATAAAAAGAAACCCACTTCACCACTAATGAAAAGCTCCAATGAATCAATACAGAAACTCCAATTCATTAGATTTAATATAAAAGGGTAAACTTGGAGGATTAATTGGCTTGGAAAAACAACAAAAGAGAATTACGTAAGATTGAAAATTTTAAGAAAAGACTCCTGGACAGTTCAAGACTGAATAAAATGTCTTTGATTAATTTATTTTTTTAAACCAATTCACAAAATAGGAAAAGATGAGATTCATGTGATTTCCTAAAGAGATATTCTGGAACGAGGAGCAACACAACCGAGAAGGGAAGATTGATCAAGAAAAACAAGAGGGCCAAAAATTATAAATTACACCTTACTTACGTTGGTCCCACAAATGACGAACAGAAACTTCAATAAAAGTAACGAAATTCTGGGTTTGGTTCCTAGAAAACGAATTACCAGATTCAAGCAATAGTTTGAAATTGTATTGATGAAAGAGTACATAAGGGGAATTTGATTGAGGACAGCAAAGTAGAAATTAAACCATACCTACGCTGCTTACGGAGAAGGCGGAAGTGCTGGAAAAGAAAAGAAAACGAGATTTTGGCGATGCGTTGAAAGAAAACTTGAGGGCTGGAAAACTGACTACGCTAGAAGACTAGAGGATTTATATATATACATATACTTAGGGTTCCGGAATAATGGAATTATTATTACTATTATTATTATTATTATTATTATTATTATTATTATTATTAAAAGACTATTTAGAATTTGAGGATACTACATGCTTATGCATAATATGTTTCAAATAAGGTGCAACACATAACATGAAATTGATCTCTCAATACATGAACGTCAAACATAAATAAATGCAATTATTGAATGCTCAATTAAACTAGAACAATTAATTAAACAAGTATTGAGATAATTATTTCGTACGCAAATTTTAATTGGGCCAAAATTACTTACTTCATTATTATAGAATTTTCGGTCGTTACAACCTACTCACCTTAGAAGAATTTCGTCCTCGAAATTCGTTACGTACCTCTTGCGAAAAATTCAGGGTATGTGGTTATCATCTCTTCTTCACGCTCCCAAGTAGCTTCTTCCTCGCCATGACGTGTCCACTTAACTTTGATTAAAGACACATCTCGATTTCTCAGCTTGTGGATTTTCCGGTCCAGAATCCTTTCCGGCATTTCATCATAAGATAAATCTTTATCAACTTGTATCTCCTCATGGTTCACAACATGACTTGGGTCATGTACGTACTTCCTCAGTATCGAGACGTGAAATACATTGTGCACTAAGGTCAAATTTGGCGGTAAAGCCAACTCGTATGCCAAACTTCCGATTCGTTTAAGAATCTCAAAGGGACCAATGTACCTTGGTCTCAACTTCCCTCTATTTCCGAATCTTATAACTCCTCTCGCAGGAGCTACCTTAAGGAAAACATGATCACCGACTTCAAAGTGTAAGTCCTTACGCCGACGATCAGCATACGACTTTTGTCTATCTTGAGCCTCTTTGATACGAGCATGTATCTTTGCTATTGCTGAAACAGTCCCCTCGAAAATTTCAGGGCCCAAAATCTTCCTCTCACCCACTTCACTCCAATATAGAGGCGATCTACACTTCCTTCCGTAGAGTGCTTCGTATGGGGCCATTTTAATAGTCGAGTGGTAACTGTTGTTGTACGCGAATTCCACTAATGGCAAGAGATTCTCCCATTTACCTCCGTTATCGAGAACACATGTTCTCAACATGTCCTCTAGAGTTTGTATCGTTCTTTCAGACTGACCATCCGTCTAAGGATGATACGCGGTACTGAACTTCAACTTCGTTCCCATAGCATCATGTAAACTTCTCCAAAACCTTGAAGTGAATCTCGGATCTCTATCCGATACAATTGATACTGGAGTACCATGCAACCTCATTATCTCGCGAATGTACAACTGCGCGAGTTGATCCATACTGAACGTCATCTTCACCGGTAGAAAATGTGCAGATTTTGTTAATCGATCAACGATCACCCAAATTGCGTTGTTCCCTCTTGCTGACCGCGGTAAACTTACCACGAAGTCCATAGTCACGTGCTCCCATTTCCACTCGGGTATTTCCAATGGTTGAAGTAAACCAGAAGGTCGTTGGTGTTCGAATTTAACTTGCTGGCATACTAAACACTTTTGCACGAATAACCCGATGTCTCTTTTCATACTTCTCCACCAGAAAGACTCTCTCAAATCGTGATACATCTTTGTCCCTCCTGGATGTGCCGTGTAAGGCGTACAATGTGCTTCTTCTAGGATTTCCTTCCTCAAAGTCTCAACCTTCGGCACGCACAACCTTTTCTTAAATACTAGGACACCATCTCCCGTTTCAGAAAAACCCTCAACGCTCCCTTCACGAACTCGGGTCTTTATCTTCAATAGGAAATTATCCTTCTCCTGAGCTTCTTTAATCCTTTCCACTAGTGTAGGATGAATCGTCAATGCAGATAACATTGCTTCTGTACTGCGAGGTTGTGAAATAATTTCGATTCTCAGGTCCTCAAACTCTTTCTGAAGTTGCTCTTGATTCGTCAGTAAACTTGCTACGTGCCCTGTGGCTTTTCGACTTAAAGCATCTGCCACCACATTCGCCTTTCCAGGATGATAATGAATTGAACAGTCATAATCCTTGACAAGCTCTAACCATCTTCGTTGTCGCATATTCAACTCCTTCTGCGCGAAGATATACTTCAAACTCTTGTGATCGGTGTATATATCGCATTTCACTCCATATAAGTAATGTCTCCAAATCTTCAGTGCATGGATTACAGCAGCTAGCTCCAGGTCGTGTGTAGGGTAATTCACTTCGTGTGTCTTTAGTTGTCGGGAAGCATAAGCTATCACTTTCCCATGCTGCATTAACACGCAACCCAATCCTTGTTTGGAGGCATCACTATAGACCACAAAACCATCATTACCGCTTGGAATGGTAAGAACTGGAGCTGTAGTCAATTTCTTCTTGAGTTCTTGGAAACTCTATTCACACTTCTCTGTCCATACAAACTTCACACCTTTCCTCGTTAATTGCGTCATCGGCAAAGCGATCTTGGAGAAAGATTCTATGAATCTTCGATAATAACCAGCCAACCCAAGGAAGCTACGTATCTCTCCAACGTTCTTAGGTGAACTCCAATCATTGACCGCTTAAATCTTAGCTGGGTCAACCTCAATACCTTGAGCAGTAACAACGTGACCGAGAAAAGCTACACAATTGAGCCAAAACTCACATTTCGAAAATTTAGCATACAACTTCTCTCGCCTCAACGTTTCCAAAACAGACCTCAGGTGTTCTTCGTGTTGAGATTCATATTTCGAGTAGATCAATATTTCATCTATGAATACAATGACAAACTGATCCAAAAAGGGCTGAAAAACTCTGTTCATCAGGTCCATAAACACTGCAGGTGCGTTTGTTAGACCAAAAGGCATCACTGTAAACTCATAGTGCCCATATCGAGTTCTGAAAGCTGACTTTGAGACATCCGAGTCTTTTATCTTAAGTTGATGATATCCCGATCTCAAGTCAATCTTTGAGAATACACTAGCCCCTCTTAATTGATCAAAGAGATCATCAATTCGAGGTAGTGGGTACCTGTTCTTAATGGTGAGTTTATTCAACTCTCTGTAGTCGATGCACATCCTCAAGGACCCATCTTTCTTCTTCACGAACAACACTTGTGCGCCCCAAGGGGAGACACTCGGTTGAATTAAATTCTTGTCCAATAACTCTTGAATCTGCTCCTTCAATATCTCAAGCTCCATGGGTGCCATTCGATAGGGTGCCTTCGATACTGGTGCCGCTCCAGGAACCAGATCAATGGTGAAATCCACTTGCCTACTAGGAGGGGGTCCTGGTAGGTCCTCAGGGAAAACATCTTCAAATTCACACACAATCGGTACATCAGCTGGAGTAAGCTTCTCCGAACGGGTGTCCATAATATTCACCAAATACCCTTGGCAATCCTTCTTCCTCAACATCTTCATCGCCTTTAATGCTGACACTAAACGTGGTATCGACTTGTTTCTCGTTCCAAGCAACGTGACTTCCTCCTCTCCTGGCCTCCGAATGATGACTTTCCTCTCCCGACATATGATATTAGCGTGATTATCTTTTAACCAATCCATTCCTAGTATAACATCGAAGTCTTTCATCTCTAATACGTGAAGATCGGCTTTTAAGGTCTTGATGTTAAATTTCATAGCTACGTCTTTACAAAGGAGGTTAGATTCCATCGTTTTACCGAAAGGTATACTAATCTCCAAGGTGTCTTTCACTATGTTGCAGCCATGTCTTACTCGAGTATAATACTTAGCAGATATGAAAGAATGTGTTGCACCCGAATCAAACAAAACCAAAGCAGGTACATCAGAGATAGTGAGCATACCTGTCATAGCATCTGATCCTTCATCCGACTCTGGCTCATGTCCTCCCATGGAAAACAATCTAACTACGCCCTTCTTGTTGTTTTCCTGCGCCTTTGGACGATTACATTTGTAGTACGGGTGCCCTGGCTGTCCACAGTTGTAGCAAACTCTCTGGCCGTATAAGCACTCTCCCGGGTGTCTCTTTCCACACTTAGAGCATGGTGGTATAGTAGGAGTAAAACTCCCTGGCCCATTCTCCTCGGTCCGGACTTTCTTACCCTCGATTCCCTTGCTTCCAGAGCTCCCAGCTTGGTTATTGAAGTTCTTGTTCCTTCCAGTGAAGTTACCACCTTTCTGTTGCTCCCATTTGCGCTTACCAGATGCATTACTAACACTAGTCTGAGTAGGCGTTGCTGGAATCATGCGAGAAGATATGGCTTGAGCACGCCCCACTACGTCAGCATAAGTCGTAAGCATTAGTCCTGCCATAATGGTACCAATCTCTGGTCGAAGTCCCCGTTCAAACCTTTTTGCTTTCCTCTCATCAGTGTTGACTAAATGTTCGGCAAAACGGGATAGCTGATTGAAGTTGCGCTCATACTCCTCCACGGTCTGGTTTCCCTGCTTGAGTTCAAGGAACTCAGTCTCCTTAGCATCCCAGTATGATTGAGGGAAGTACTTTTGCATTAGCACCTCCTTGAACTGTTCCCAAGTCATAGCTGCCACCTGAGCCATATGAGTGCGCCTGTAAGAATCCCACCAGTGGGCTGCATCCTTAATCATCTGAAATACGGCACATGAAATCTTATGTTCATCCGCGCATGCAATATGTGTGAAAATCCGTTCTAAACTCCTTATCCACTCCTCAAACACCATTGGGTCGCCATCACCGTCGAAGCTTGGCGGTAGGTACTTTCGAAACTGCTCTACCACCACTGCAGTAATGCTAGCAGGGTTTGGGGGAGGTGGTGGTGCTTGCACTGGCTGTCGGAGTCCGTCTATAGCTGCAACTAAATTCTGAAGCAGAGTTGCAGTCTGGTCTCCTACTGGGGCATTATGTGCTGGATTTCCATTCCCGACAGGCGGAGTAGCATTCGCGTTAGCATTACGATTAGCACGTGGTCGTCCACGAGTTACCATTCTCTACTTACAGGAAACAACCATGTTAATAAATCTCAATACTTCCGAAAACTATCTACATCAAGTAGGTTACATTCTCAATCATCTTAAGTTCTTAAGGCCACAATTATCATAACATTTGCATAGAAATAATTATTTTAACCATGAAAATCATTTAGCATCATTTGGGTGGGTAAACGTCCACACGAACGTGGCTTGCTTTACCTGATGGGATTTTAGATGTGATTAGTGATTTAATGATATTATTTAAGGGAGATAATATCAGATATTAAATTGTTTGTTTATTTTATGTGCTTATAGCTTAAGAATGACTGTGACCCCACTTTGTGATATACTTAAAGATGAAAACTCACTGGTTCACTATAGTAATGTTTGGGAAAGAAATCTGGACAATGTTCAGACTGTTGAGCCTTCCGAATCCACTATTATAATGCCCGAGAAAATTCAAAGGCTTAAAAGGATTGAATATGCTACTCATACCAACAGATGCATCTACTTTTCTGGGCATCCTCCTATAAGAACTCCAAAGTTAAGCGTGCTGGCTCTGGAGTAGTTCTAGGATGGGTGACCCCCTGGGAAGTTTTCCCGGGTGCGCACGAGTGAGGACAAAGTGCGCTGGAAAAGACAAGTGTTGGTACAGTGGGGCCAGGATATCACTCCCGAAGGCAGTCATTGGTAAGCGAGCCGGCCCATTAGGGTCGGGCTTCGGCCCCGCAACGGGCCGGGGCGTTACAAATGGTATCAGAGCAGGTGCCGACCGGAATTGCGGGAACTAAGTGTCTTGCGGGGCCAAGTGCTCCACCCAGAAGTTGTTGAGAGTACCCGCAAGGGGCATTCCTGCACGGATGGTTGGTCCTGGGCAAGTAAGATAAGTAAGGCACGCAACGAGGACGTTGCGCAGAAAAAAGGTGGGGTGATTGTAACGCCCCAGAAAATTAAAAAGGCTTAAAAGGATTGAATATGCTACTCATACCAACAGATGCATCTACTTTTCTGGGCATCCTCCTATAAGAACTCCAAAGTTAAGCGTGCTGGCTCTGGAGTAGTTCTAGGATGGGTGACCCCCTGGGAAGTTTTCCCGGGTGCGCACGAGTGAGGACAAAGTGCGCTGGAAAAGACAAGTGTTGGTACAGTGGGGCCAGGATATCACTCCCGAAGGCAGTCATTGGTAACCGAGCCGGCCCATTAGGGTCGGGCTTCGGCCCCGCAACGGGCCGGGGCGTTACAAAATTCCGGTCGGAACCTGGGACCTGTGGTTTATGGGCCCATCTAATCAAAGCATCTGATAAATGGTTGAGTAATCATCCGATTCGGGGATCAAAACATTATAATGCCCCAGAAAATTCAAAGGCTTAAAAGGATTGAATATGCTACTCATACCAACAGATGCATCTACTTTTCTGGGCATCCTCCTATAAGAACTCCAAAGTTAAGCGTGCTGGCTCTGGAGTAGTTCTAGGATGGGTGACCCCCTGGGAAGTCTCTCGGGTGCGCACGAGTGAGGACAAAGTGCGCTGGAAAAGACAAGTGTTGGTACAGGGGGCTAGGATATCACTCCCGCAAGCAGTCATTGGTAACCGAGCCGGCCCATTAGGGTCGGGCTTCGGCCCCGTAACGGGCCGGGGCGTTACAAATGGTATCAGAGCCAGGTTCCGACCGGAATTGCGGGAACTAAGTGCCATGCGGGACCAAGTGCTCCACCCAGAAGTTGGTGAGAGTACCTGTAGGGGCCACCTCTAGAATCCTGCACGGATGGTAGGTCCTGGGAAAGGAAAGGCACGCAACGAGGACGTTGCGCAGAAAAAACTAAGTGCCATGCGGGACCAAGTGCTCCACCCAGAAGTTGGTGAGAGTACCTGTAGGGGCCACCTCTAGAATCCTGCACGGATGGTAGGTCCTGGGAAAGGAAAGGCACGCAACGAGGACGTTGCGCAGAAAAAAGGTGGGGTGATTATAATGCCCCAGAAAATTCAAAGGCTTAAAAGGATTGAATATGTTACTCATACCAACAGATACATCTACTTTTCTGGGCATCCTCCTATAAGAACTCCAAAGTTAAGCGTGCTGGCTCTAGAGAAGTTCTAGGATGGGTGACCCCCTGGGAAGTCTCTCGGGTGCGCACGAGTGAGGACAAAGTGCGCTGGAAAAGACAAGTGTTGGTACAGTGGGGCTAGGATATCACTCCCGCAAGCAGTCATTGCTAACCGAGCCGGCCCATTAGGGTCGGGCTTCGGCCCCGTAACGGGCCGGGGCGTTACAAATGGTATCAGAGTATTTTAGGATTAAATATGCTACTCATACCAACAGATGCATCTACTTTTCTGGGCATCCTTCTATAAGAACTCCAAAGTTAAGCGTGCTGGCTCTGGAGTAGTTCTAGGATGGGTGACCCCCTGGGAAGTTTTCCCGGGTGCGCACGAGTGAGGACAAAGTGCGCTGGAAAAGACAAGTGTTGGTACAGTGGGGCCAGGATATCACTCCCGAAGGCAGTCATTGGTAACCGAGCCGGCCCATTAGGGTCGGGCTTCGGCCCCGCAACGGGCCAGGGCGTTACAAATGGTATCAGAGCAGGTGCCGACCGGAATTGCGGGAACTAAGTGTCTTGCGGGGCCAATTGCTCCACCCAGAAGTTGGTGAGAGTACCCGTAAGGGTGACCCCCTGGGAAGTTTTCCCGGGTGCGCACGAGTGAGGACAAAGTGCGCTGGAAAAGACAAGTGTTGGTACAGTGGGGCCAGGATATCACTCCCGAAGGCAGTCATTGGTAACCGAGCCGGCCCATTAGGGTCGGGCTTCGGCCCCGCAACGGGCCGGGGCGTTACAAATGGTATCAGAGCAGGTGCCGACCGGAATTGCGGGAACTAAGTGTCTTGCGGGGCCAAGTGCTCCACCCAGAAGTTGGTGAGAGTACCCGTAAGGGGCATTCCTGCACGGATGGTTGGTCCTGGGCAAGTAAGGCAAGTAAGGCACGCAACGAGGACGTTGCGCAGAAAAAGGTGGGGTGATTATAATGCCCCAGAAAATTCAAAGGCTTAAAAGGATTGAATATGCTACTCATACCAACAGATGCATCTACTTTTCTGGGCATCCTCCTATAAGAACTCCAAAGTTAAGCGTGCTGGCTCTGGAGTAGTTCTAGGATGGGTGACCCCCTGGGAAGTTTTCCCGGGTGCGCACGAGTGAGGACAAATTGCGCTGGAAAAGACAAGTGTTGGTACAGTGGGGCCAGGATATCACTCCCGAAGGCAGTCATTGGTAACCGAGTCGGCCCATTAGGGTCGGGCTTCGGCCCCGCAACGGGCCGGGGCGTTACAACTGATGAGGACATTGAAAATGACCTCAAGGAGATGTTAGGACATAGTAAGGAAGCCAGACTAGAGGTGATTGACATACTCATTAAGTTCAGTCCTCTTGAGGAATCGCTTAAAAACGATTTCAAAAGAAATGAACTGATAAGTATGATCAGAGAATCACAAGCTCTAGTGGCCAAGATGGAAGTGCAAGCAAAGAAGCCCAGTGGTTTTGAACCACGGATTGGGAAAAGCAAGCCGCGAGGCAAGTGCTTTCGATGCAAGCAGTCTGGGCACTGGAAGTCTGATTGTCCTCTCATCAAAGGTACGAAATTTTCCTTAGTCACCGAAACATTATCAGTGGTGTTATCTACCAGCACCTGGTGTGTAGATACGGGGGCCACTGATCATGTCTGCAATTCATTGCAGGGGTTCCAGGAAACCCGGAGACTTAGAGAGGGAGAGATCGTGGTCTACATGGGCAATGCTGCGAAGGTGGCGGCTGTTGCAGTGGGAGACGTTCACTTACGCTTTAGTAGTGATAGGGTTTTAGTTTTACAAAATTGTCTTTATGTACCCAACTTTAGAAAGAATTTAATTTCGGTTTCTAAACTTATCATGAATGGATATTCTGTTTCTTTTGATCACTCCGTGATCATAAGAAGAAATAGTGATATTATCTGTTCCGGTACATTGGTAGACGATTTGTATGTACTAAATCCTGAGTCTGACACGATGCAACTAACCGAAAGTAATAACACATCTACAAACACCAATAAGAGAAAGGAACCTTCTAAGATGAATCAATTATACTTGTGGCATCTAAGGCTAGGTCATATTAACTCAAGTAGAATTCAAAGGTTGAAAGCTGATGGTCTCATCAGTGGTGTTGAAGGAGAGGACCTTCCAACCTGCGAATCCTGTTTTGAGGGAAAAATGACCAAGCGTTCTTTTTCTGGTAAAGGACGAAGGGCTGAACAAGTGTTGGATTTGATTCACTCTGATGTATGCGGACATATGTCTACTCAGGAAAGGGGAGGGTACGAGTATTTCATCACTTTCACTGATGATTACTCAAGGTATGGATTTGTATACCTGATGCGCCGCAAGAGCGAATCCTTTGACAAGTTCAAAGAGTTCAAGGCTTTTGTGGAGAACCTTCAAGGTAAATCCATTAAATGCCTGCGATCTGATCGCGGAGGCGAGTACCTGTCTGGAGAATTCAAGGCATACTTAGCAGAGCATGGGATTGATTCCCAAATGACATCACCATATACTCCTCAGCAGAATGGTGTGTCGGAAAGAAGGAATAGGACTCTTATGGAGATGCTGCGTTCAATGATGAGTTACTCGGACTTACCTACTATGTTCTGGGGATATGCCTTGGAAACGGCGGCATACATTCTCAACATGGTTCCAACAAAAACGGTACCCACTACACCCATGGAACGGTGGAGCGGGCGCAAGCCTAGCTTGAGACACCTTCGGATCTGGGGATGTCCAGCACATGTGTTGCGACAAGGGGCCGATAAGTTAGAACCTAGATCAGAATTACGGCTATTTGTAGGATACCCGAAAGGAACTAAAGGTGGCATGTTCTATAGTCCTACGGACCAGAAGATCGTTATAAGTACTAACGCTCGGTTCTTAGAGGAAGACTATGTCATGGACCACAAGCCCAAGAGTGACATAATACTTGATGAGTTGAGAGGTAACAAGGAAGACTTAGATACAGCCGAACCGAGTAGTGATACACCACTAGAACCTGCACCTACTGTCACTGTTAATACACCGGAACGCCGTCGTAGTGGGAGGGTTGTTAAACAACCAGATAGATGGATTGGACTGGGTGAGTCCTCGGACTCTGGACCTGGAGTTCATGAAATCGATCCCTGGACCTATGATGAGGCGGTACAAGATATAGATGCGCCTTCTTGGAAGAAAGCGATGAAATCCGAAATTGAATCTATGGATTCTAATAAAGTCTGGGATCTTGTAGAACCACCAAGCGGCGTAAAGCCAATTGGGTGTAAATGGGTCTACAAGAGAAAGAGAGGATCTGATGGAAAGGTTGAAACCTTTAAAGCTCGGCTTGTTGCGAAAGGATATACTCAGAAAGAGGGAATCGATTATGAGGAGACCTTTTCGCCGGTAGCCAAGATAAAGTCAATCCGGATTCTCTTATCCATAGCAGCTCATATGGACTATGAGGTGTGGCAAATGGATGTCAAGACAGCTTTCCTAAATGGAAGTCTTGACGAGATGATTTATATGAAACAACCAGAAGGATTCATTGCTAAGGGGCGAGATCATCTAGTGTGCAAGCTTAATCGATCCATTTATGGATTGAAACAAGCCTCGAGATCGTGGAACCTGCGGTTTGATGAAGTAGTCCAATCTTTTGGATTCAATCAAAGGATGGACGAATCGTGTGTGTATTGGAAACGTGATGGAAAGAAGGTGGTGTTTCTCGTGCTTTATGTAGACGACATCCTTCTCATTGGAAATAGTGTGAAGATGTTATCAGACATAAAGGGATGGTTGTCTAGACAATTCGATATGAAAGATTTGGGAGAAGTTGGACATGTTCTAGGGATCAAGGTTATAAGGGATCGCCGGAATAGAACATTGTACCTATCCCAGCAATCTTACATAAACACGATTCTGGCTCGTTTTAACATGCAAGATTCCAAGAAGGGTGAACTACCCTTTAGTAAAGGAACTTATCTTTCTAAGGAGATGTGTCCTCGGACACAGAAGGAGAAAGATAGAATGAAAGCAGTTCCCTACGCTTCGGCTGTGGGAAGATTGATGTATGTAATGTTATGCACGAGGCCTGATATCTGCTATGCAGTTGGCGTAGTAGCGAGATATCAGAGTAATCCTGGAGAGGCTCATTGGACTGCCGTAAAGAGCATTTTCAAGTATTTGCGAAATACTAAGGATTATGTTCTGAGTTACGGGGCTGACAATCTGATTCCTTTGGGTTATACGGATTCGGATTTCCAAGCTGATAAGGACCGGCGTAAGTCGACATCAAGCTATGTGTACACTTTGGGAGGTGGAGCCGTATCATGGAAGAGTGTTAAGCAAAAGTGCATTTCGGACTCTACCATGGAAGCTGAATATGTTGCAGCCTCAGAGGCAGTGAAAGAGTCAGTTTGGTTCCTTAATTTCCTCCAGGACTTAGATGTGATTCCGAGTTTGCCCAAGGCTATGACAATTTATTGTGATAATAGCGGTGCAGTGGCAAACAGTAAGGAACCACGGTCCCATAGTGCTACGAAACACATAGAGCGCAAGTACCACCTGATTCGAGACATCGTCAAGAGGGGCGATGCAGTAGTCACCAAGATAGCTTCGGAGGACAACCTAGCGGACCCTTTCACCAAGATACTTCCTAAGGAAGTATATTTTAAGCACTTGGAGGGTTTGGGAGTCAGAAGTTTGGAAGATAAGACTAGACCTTAGTATAAGTGGGAGATTGTTGGAGTAGTATACTTAATGTCTAGATTTGAGTATTCTGAACTCTTTGTACAATTTCATTTACCTATTAATAATGAACATTCATTTGCTTTTAATTATTGTTAATTAAATACATGCAAATCATAGTCCTGGATTTTATACGTTGTAGTTAGTATGGTGTGTCGGGCCCACACAGAAGATCATACTATCGGTTACTCGTATTTAATCGAACAGTTGCTCACGACCTAGATGGACATGGACCAATCCATCGGTATAGTCGTTGTGTGAGAGAGAAAATAATTTGTCTTAATTATTTTATCACACTTGTACACTTGGTGTATTGAGCGGATCGCTTGAGACTTGTCAATTAGGTTTGCTCGGTGATAATTGACTTAAGACTCAGTGTATTTTATTCTTAATCCCCAATACAATTGCGGGTGTGTATATTTAATATAAGTGACTTTGATTTTCCAAAGGAATTAACCGATTTAATTATTGGGTTGATTACCGGTTAAGTTGGGTCACTATATTTTATATATGGCATGCCGTGAATTCTTGAAGGGACAGTGTATCCCGGAAGGGTTGATAATATCCCCGAGATGAGCTCATAAGGATTTATTATGTAAACCTCGCGAGTTGATTTGTTCCGCATAATAAATAAGGTTGAGTGGTACTAGTCTCGGATAAAAGAGATGAATAAATTTATTAAGCAATAAATAAATTTTATTCATGGATATTTAAATCTTAAATACACGGAATAAATAATACTACCGGAGAAATATTATTTGGATATAATATGGTTTAATATTGGGAGTGCAATTAATTTATATAGTGGAAAATAAAATAATTAATATTGATAAGGATTAATAGACTTGGGCTTGGGCTCAATTTAATCATCAATATTGGAAGCCCAATATTCCACCTCCTTTAGATCCCCTACGTAGCCTATAAAAGCACTACATGGTCTTCTCTATTCTAATAAGTTGAAGATCATAATTCTTCTAGAGAGAGAAAGTAGAGAGAGAAGTAGATCCATAGAGCTTGGAGGATCGTCGCCCACCCGACGTTCAAGCTAGTGCAAGGAATACGTTGGAAGATTCAAAGGTCATCTTGATTTCGTTTCTCCGAACAACGAATCGAAGGTATAATATCTAAACACCCTTGATATTATTTGATTTAGTATTTATCGTGAAATACCGTAGAACAAGATCCGAGGTATGAAACCATAAACGGGGGACGATCGCGTGGTGGTGGCGAAGCCACCGGACCACGGGCGATCGCCCGATTAGGGTTTCGGGCGTGCGGAGGAAAGACCCGCGGCTGTGCTGCGGGCATGCGATCGATCGTACGATCGATCGCTGGGGGCGCGGGCTGGTGCCGCACCCCACCCCACCGTCGAAGTGGGGACCTCCCAGGCGGTGGGGACCTCCCAGGCGGCGGCGAGTCGCCGGACTCGCCGCGGGGGCTGCTGGGAGCAGCCCCACCCATCGATCGCGACGACGCGATCGGGATCGCGTGAACCCCGCGACGCGGGGGTTCGGTCGGGGGCAGCCGCACGTCTTCGGGCGTGTGGTCACCTCGGCTGGACTCCGGTGCATTCGTTGGCGTTCATGTGATCTCTGGCGAAGGGTTTTTGATCGGGTTATTGTTTCCGCATATTTTAATAGCCCGGGATATCGAATTCCAACACCGGGCTCGTTTCCGGTCCGTTTTTCCTCTTCCGACTACCGATCCGGAGGTCCTAGAACCCCCATTAATCGAGGAATACGATCCACGACACCCGAAACCCGATCTTACATTCAATGTATGATTAACAAAAAAATGAGATCGAATAAATGCGGAAAAGGTTTCGATCTCATACCTTCTCGGTCGAATTGTTGAGACCTTAGAGATTGCTAATGTATGACTCTGCCCGACTCCAGCCGTTGTGTGGGCAACGATCCGCTGGGTTCGTCCTTGTCTGCTCTCTCCTTCTCAAACCACCGTAAGAATTATTCTCTGTGTGAGAATAATTTATTTGCGTTAACTATTTTATTTTAACAGAGAAAAAGTATTTGCGCTAAAGATTTTACTTTTCTCTGCTGAAATAAATTTTTGCGGCGAATGTTAGGTTTAGGAGAGGGCAAGGGGGGGGGGGGGGTTAAATAGAGTTACATTAGGGACCTCTTAGGTAAATTAATTCAAGGCTAAAATGCAATATTAATTAACTCGGAGTCCTTAAAAGGAAATCCTTAATTAATTACATTTTTAATTATTATTAATTCCACTAAATAATAATAATTGAATTCCCGAAATTCATTTAGTATTATTTCAACAATAATAATTCCGCCGAAATTACATATACGACTTTCCCCGTGTTTAAGATATCGTATGTCCACGAATTAATTTTAATTACTAATAATTAAATTAATTCGTTTCTTATTATCCGAGACTAGTACCACTCATCCTTATTATCATGTGGAACAAATCCACCTGCAGGGTTTACATGATAAACTTTATGAGCTCATCTCGGGGACATCATCAACCCGATAAACGGGACACGGTTTCCTGTCTATAATCTATAGCATGCCGTGTGTACAATTCCGATTCCCAATTTACTGAGAATATCGACTAATCAATTATTCTCACTCACTGGCAGATTAAAGAACCGAGAATTGGACACACGCACCTATAATTATATAGGGATTAGGAATTCGTATATCCGTAATATCTGAGGTCTAGTTTGATTTCTTCGATTAGTATAAATCGAACGCCCTCCCGTGGTCCTGCTCAATACACCAAGTGTACGAGTGTAACATGATAGTCAATACCGACTATCTACCAGTCACACTACGACGTACCGATGGATTGTCCCTGTCCATCTAAGTCGTGAGCTACTGTTCGATAGTATACGAGGAACCGACAGTATGATCTCCCGCGTGTCTCCTCACGCCATACTATCTACAACGTATATATCTAGGACTATAGCATAGAGTATATAATAGACAAAATGCAGACATTTAATAGATAATAAAACACAGATAAGGAGTTCCATATTGTCAATAAACTAGACATTTAGAATATAACTCCATCACTTAGAAAGGGAGAGATCACCATCTACATGGGCAACGCTACGAAAGTGGCGGTAGTTGCAGTGGGAGATGTTTATTTATCTTTTAATAATAAAGTTTTGGTATTGAATAATTGTCTCTATGTACCGAATTTTAGAAAGACCCTTGTTTCGGTTTCTAAGTTGGTTTTGAATGGATATGCATTTTCTTTTGATAATTCTGTTATTGTCAAGAAGAATGGTGATTATATCTGTTCTGGTACATTGATAGGCAACTTATATATACTGAATCCAAATTATTCCACGATGCAACGAGTTGAGTCGTTTAACACATCTAGTACCAATAAGAGAAAGGAGCCTTCTAGAATGAATCATAAGTACTTATGGCATCTTAGGCTAGGTCATATTAACTTGAGTAAGATTCAAAGATTGATAACTGATGGAATACTCAGTGATGTGAAAGATGAGGACTTTCCAATCTGCGAATCATGCTTGGAAGGAAAAATGACAAAGCGACCCTTTAGTGATAAGGGGTATAGATCCAAGGAAGTACTGGAATTGATTCACTCTGATTTGTGCGGGCCTCTATCTGTCCAAGCGAGAGGAGGTTACGAATATTTCGTAACCTTCACTGATGATTACTCAAAGTATGGCTTTATATACCTGATGCGCCGCAAGAGCGAGTGCTTTGACAAGTTCAAGGAGTACAAAGCTCTTGTGGATAATCTTCATGGTAATACCATAAAGACTCTACGATCTGATCGTGGAGGAGAGTACCTATCGGGAGAGTTTAAGGCGTACTTATCGGAGAATGGGATTGACTCCCAGATGACTGCACCATACACGCCCCAGCAGAATGGTGTAGCAGAAAGAAGGAATAGGACTCTTATGGAAATGGTAAGATCTATGATGAGTTATTCAGACTTACCAGTTTTGTTCTGGGAATATGCCTTGGAAACAGCGGCGTATATCCTGAACTTAGTTCCTTCTAAGGCAGTCCCTAAAACACCCTCGGAATTGTGGATCGGGCGTAAGCCAAACTTGAAACACATTCGGATCTGGGGTACTCCAGCACATGTGCTGAAGCATGGGGATGATAAGTTGGAATCACGTTCGGATATTCGGTTGATTGTAGGATATCCTAGAGGAACGAAAGGTGGTTTATTTTATAGTCCTAAGGACCAGAAGATCGTTGTTAGCACGAATGCTCGGTTCTTGGTGATGGAGTTGTATTCTAAATGTCTAGTTTAGTGCAAATACGGAACTCCTTATCTATACCTTCATTCGAGATATGATTCAAGCATGATTGCATTTAATGCAATAGTCCTTGATGTATACGTTGTAGACAGTATGGCGTGAAGAGACACGCGGAAGATCATACTGTCGGTTACTCGTATACTATCGAACAGTAGCTCACGACTTAGATGGACAGGGACAATCCATCGGTACGTCGTAGTGTGACTGGTAGATGGTCGGTCTTGACTATCATGTTACACTCGTACACTTGGTGTATTGAGCAGGACCACGGGAGGGCGTTCGATTTATACTAATCGCAGTAATCGAACTAGACCTCAGATATTACGGATATACGAATTCCTAATCCCTATATAATTATAGGTGTGTGTGTCCAGTTCTCGGTTCTTTGACTTACTAGTGAGTGAGACTAATTGATTAGTCAATACTCTCGGTAAATTGGGAATCGGAATTGTACACACGGCATGCTATAGATTATTGACAGGAAACCGTGTCCCATTTATTGGGTTGATGATGTCCCCGAGATGAGCTCATAAAGTTTATCATGTAAACCCTGCAGGTGGATTCGTTCCACATGATAATAAGGATGAGTGGTACTAATCTCGGATAACAAGAAACGAGTTAATTTAATTATTAATAATTAAAGTTAATTCGTGGACATACGATATTTTAAACACGGGGAAAGTCGTATATGTAATTCGGCGGAATTATTATTGTTGAAATAATATAAATTAATTATTGGGAATTCAATTATAATTTTATAGTGGAATTAGTTATAATTAAAATTGTGGAATTTAATTAAGGTTTGCCTTTTAGGACTCCGAGTTAATTAAATTGCAATTTAGCCTAATAAATAATTTCCATAAGGTCCCTGGTGTAGCTCTATAAATACCTCACCCTCTCTTTCTCTAAACCTAAGAAACGCCGCTATTTTATTTTTGCGGAGAAAAATAAATTGTTTGCGCAATTATTTTTCTGTAAAAATAAATAGATTAGCGCTGTTATTATTTTCTGGAGAAATTAATTGCTAGCGCAATTATATTTACCTCTATAATTAATTCTGCAGAGAAAATAAAAGCTTGCGCAATTAATTTTCCTCTGTAGAAATAATTTTGCTTGCGCAAATATATTTCTGAGACAGAGGATATTATTCCTACGGTGGGTTCAAGAGAGAAAGGAGAAGAGGAAGGTTCAGCGGATCGTTGCCCACTCAACGGCTGAACGTCGGGGATAGAGACATACACCGGAAGGCTTCGTGGTCTCAACAATTCGGCTTCTCCGAATTACGCGACAAAGGTATAAGAAATTGAAACCCTTATTCCGCATACGTTTCGTTTTCTATTTCGTTGAAAATACATCGGATCTAAGATCGGGTTCCGGGCGTCGTGATTCATGTTCCTCGACTACTGGGGGGTCAAGGACCTCCGGATCGGTAGTCGGAAGAGGAAAATCGACCCGGAAACGCGCTCAGAACAGCAGGTCGCGCTGCTGTTCGGGGACGAACAGCGACCGCTGAAAGGCAAACGGCGACCGCCGTTTGGGGCCTAATCAGCGACCGCTGATTGACTAGCAGCGCCCGCTGCTTGAGTCAGATCAGCGGCTGATTCGCGCGGTTGTCCTTCGGGGCGATTGCTGGGCGTGAATCGGCACGAGGTCTGTTACGTGAACGGAGCAGTGCTACCTGGAGGTCGACTGGGCGTGTTCGGGTGTTCGAGCGATCGAACGGACACGTCCCGGGTAGTCGATTTCCAACGATTGGTATCAGAGCCGGTTTTGTCGATTCGTTGTATTTTTGCGAGAATTGTTTTGCAGGTTCGAACCCGATTATTATGGCCATTGTATTGTGCTGTATGTTTTGTGGTTTGTTAAACTCTCGGGATTGTCTAGATCGTTTTGGTTTTAAATCGTTGCTTGTTTGTAATAGATAAAAAACGACGGGTCGAGTCGTTTAGGTTTATTTGTTTTTCGTTGAATCCGGAAATGTATAGGATCGATCACCGTGTATAGGATCGATGCCGGAAGTAGTAGTTTTTACCTTGTAAATGTTTCTGCTACTTGGTGGATCGAGAGAAGATCGAAGGCCGGATGAACGAGGGTCGAGAAGTCGAACCCGCGGCTGACTGGGCTCAATCAGCGAGCGCTGAATGTGAGGCAGCGCCCGCTGCCCGAGGCTCGGCAGCAACGCCGCGGGGGTTCGACGGACACCATGGAACGCTCGTCGAGGCTAGGGGCGATACTCCAGTGGGAGGGGTTCGTCTCTTGGCACTTAGACGAGTCGGTGGTGGATCGAGACCGAGACGAGCAACGAGCCGAAGTTCCGAGAAGACGTGCATCCAAGATATTTAAGGCCATAATAATCGGGGCCACGTTAAATGCATTATATGTGTTTACGTGCTTTTATTATGCTTAAATTGTTTATGCATGTTTATCCCTTTCGTAAAATACTAAGTGGGAGAGGGATTGGAAACAATCCTGCGGTCTCCATTCTCTGTTTTGATAGTGATGTGTGTCACTTACGAGTTGGCTTTAGTGTCATCCTCCCTATCGGATAAAGTCGACACACGGATATCACTGGATCAAAATTCGAATTTAAAATCCACTTATAAAATTGAACATGTAACGACCCGTATTTTTATAAACAGCGGAAGGTGTAAATTTTTGGAAATAACATTTTATAAAGTGTGGGCGTCACAAAATTTTATTTGGAGAAGTCCTTTTAAAATTCATATACCAAAATAAACTAACTACATTAGCACATAAATATACTATTCATACATATAATAAATATTGTACGTTTGAATATAACATGAACTTAGTATTAGCATGAGCTTTTATACATATACTGGTCCTTCTTGGATACTTAAAAAGAAGCATGCATGCACACTTAAATTTATATACGATTCTATATTGTACAATCAGCATATTAATCATGGCTTCATAAATAAATATACATAAACCTACTAATGAATAACATGTAAACTAATAACATGTATTGACATAACTTACTGCACACCAACAACTATATTTGAAAAAAATTATAAGTTAAATAAAATAAAGTCAATAGATGACATTTGAAGGTTTTGAAATATCAGACAAATTCATGATATAAATTGCAAATAACAAATAAGGCATAATGAAAGTTTATTTAGTTTAATTTATTACTCCATCCTTGATCACCTCTCTCGCTCGGCATCCTCGTGTGTACCTAAAAATAGTTGTTGTCGATAGGGTGAGCCCAATACCAGAATCAAATACATGTATAACCAATGAACATAACATGAAAATATTGTAATTTTAATAGAACATGAGATCCATTTAATAATCTGGATAACATGAAAATATTGAAATTTTAATAAAACATGAGATCCATTTAATAATCTGGATATTGCGAGTTGCGCCAACTATTGCGTTGATCCCCTTCGACCCTTTTCCCCGGTCTCCGGTTACAACGAAAAATATATTTTAATAAATTCACATAAATGCACACATAGAGACACATATAATGAAACAAGTAATAGAAGAGGTAAATCGACAACATGACACCTACCTCATGAGCTGGAACGTGAACGTGAAAATCCAAAGTGCGTCTAAGACCTTAGAGGATTGAAATAGCAACTTCCAAATCTGCTGGATATATAATTTTAAGATTTAGTGTGGACTAAATAATCTTATTTGGATTTAATTGTGTAGTGGCCCATAGTTTAACAAAGTAGAAGGACTAATTTGCAAATTCTTTATTTGTGTTAAAGTGTTCAGCATATATGATTAGGAAGAGTACCCAAATTGATTTTTCTCTTTTATTTCTTATTCGTCGGCCTTGAAAGAAGAGGTGGGGCCGCACTGAATCTGCTTCTTATCTTGAAGGTGGTTAGTCGACGAGAGCATAACTTTGGATGGGGTCGGCCAACAGCGACACGGGGAATTACACGATCAGGCCCTTGATGGCAGCGGCCTGGAAAATCTGGTGGGTCCTAGCGGCGGAGGGCAGAGGCTGAATCGAACTCTTCGGGTTTGATATATGGGATTAAGATTTAGAGATGGAGGGTCTCGTTTACGGGCCTGATTTTAAGAGTAAGAAAATAGGGCCACAAGGAAAAAGAAATAAGGGAGGTTCCCGTAAGAATTATTTTGTTGTGGAATGTGTTTTGAAGGTACGGTAGTAGAGGAGTATTTATAGGGACGATTATGAGTACAACAAGACTAGGGTTTTATTTTAATTTTTAGTAGGAAGAAGTATTAGTATGTCTTGCTTATTAAGAAATCTTTTAACAATTAAAATTTAAATTATATTAATTATATTAGGTTGAATTAAAATATTAATTAAATAATTCCTATTATATGATTTATCAAATTTAATATTTAATTAAATATATTTTGTTTAGTAGCTTTAATTTATTAGAAATGATTTATAAATTAATAATTTATTTAGATAAATTCAAGGTTCTAGTAAATAAAATTTTGAGTTGTTACAGAACAATTATATTTCTCAAAAGCAATGCCTAATCTGTCATTCAAAGACTAATTTCAACTCGACTCATTCTCACCCCGGGGAGTGGAATGGAGCCAAAGCGCTTGGTTATGTCGATGACACAGATTAGAGACTTTCGAGTCATTCGATGACTAGATCGATTGTCTGATTGGCTCCCTCACCTTGTGAGAGATAGGGCTCAATTGCATGGTTGATCGCTGGTTAGAAACTTCGAGTTTCACTTACGAGATATCAAGCTTTGATTAATAAATTGTGAAATATAATAAATGTAAGAATCAATTAATAAAGTTGTTTGTTTTAGTAAACGTCCACACTATCGTGGCTTGCTAATGGAAACGGTATTTTGGGTTAATTAAGATTCTATGACATTT
The DNA here is from genome assembly GCA_954870475.1 of Euphrasia confusa. Classification (NCBI taxonomy): domain Eukaryota; kingdom Viridiplantae; phylum Streptophyta; class Magnoliopsida; order Lamiales; family Orobanchaceae; genus Euphrasia; species Euphrasia confusa. The sequence continues at coordinate 39,773,424 of OX940950.1, read as the reverse complement.
AAATAAGTGAGATTCAATTAATAAAGTTGTTTGTTTTAGTAAACGTCCACACTAACGTGGCTTGCTAAATGGAAACGGAACTTTGGGATTAAATGAGGCTCGACAGTTATAGAAAGTCGTGGAGGACCGCATGTCAACGTAAACGTCCACAAGAACGTGGCTTGCGGTGGACATGTAGTTCCCGAGCGGTGGACTTAGTACTGAGAAATGTTATACACTTAGGTACGCTTTATAGTATCCTCCCCATCGGAGTCACTGCTATAATGATGTACGACCGAAGTGAAATCCAATCATAAAATCATTTGGACTGGTAAACGTCCACAAGAACGTGGCTTGCTATGTCTGATGGGATTTTGGAAATGATTGGTAGTTTAATGATATCACTTGAGGGAAATGATATCGAATTAAACTCATTGTTTGTTTTATATGGTATTATTCCCATTAAAAGTCAACAAACTCACTGAACCTGATTGTATGGATAAGAGAAGAAACTTGGACATTGTCCTAACTGCAGAGGAGTACAAATATGTACTCCAAGTCAATTGACCTGCTGAACCAAATGATGCTTCCACTACTGAGGAAAGGAAGCTCATTGGAAATGGATCAAGTCTATGAGATGACGCGGAGCAACATTATGACTTTCATGTCAAATGTGCTGCGACATCGAGATCATGCCATGACCATTACCTATGATATGATGCTTAACCTCAAGAAGTTTTTGGTTATCAGGACAGGACAACCGGGCAAGATGAAATGAGGCAACTCATGACAGCCATCATGTCGGAATGAACGCCCGTGAGGGATCACGTTCTTAGAATGATGGGCTATCTTAATGAGATAGAGATTCTGGGAGCAATTATCAATGGGGTAACCCAAGTTGATATTGTGCGCCAGTCTCTGCCGAGAAGTTTTGAGCAGTTCCGTCTGAACTAATATATGAATAAGAGGTATTATTCATTGACGGAGCTCCTGATTGAACTTCAAGCGGCTGAGGGAATCTTTAAGGGCTCTCGAAGCACTTGTGGCTGAAAAATTGACTCTTCCTAGGCCTTCGGGCGGCAAAAGGAAGAAGATGCAAATACGGAAACCCAGTGGGCCTAATATATCTGGACCACGGAATGGGACAAGCAAGCCCAAGGGGCAAGTGCTTCTGTTGTAAGCAGTTTGGATACTGGGAGTTTTAATTGTCCTCTCAAGCAACAAGAAGTAATAACCTACATGGGAAATATTGTTAAGGTAACAGCCGTTGCAGTGGGAGATGTTAAATGTTTTTAAACGATAGGATTTATGTTCTAATAAATTGTCTTTATGTGCCGGCATTTAGAAAGAAATTTCATTTCGAATTTCTAAATTGGCTTAGGATGGATATTTCGTTTCTTCTGATGGTTTCACACTTATCAGAGTAGGAAACGGGGATATTATCTATTCTCGTACATTGATAGACAATTTAATACTAAATCCGTGTTCTTCCACGATGCAACAGACCGGAGCTAATAACACATTGTCGAACCCCAATAAGAGTAAAGATCCTTCTAGGATGAATCAACTGTACTTATGGAATCTTAGGCTAAATCATTTTAACTTAAGTACGATTCAAAAGGATGAAAGCTGATGGACCACTCAGCTAGGTTGAAGGAAAGGACCTTCCAACCTTCGAATCATAATTGGAAGTTTTAATGACCAAGCAACCCTTTACAGTTAAAGGGAAAAGATCCAAGAACGTACTAGAGTTGATTCGCTCTGATTTATGCAGACCTGTTTGAGGAGTAAGGCATACCTATCAGAAAATGGGATTAAATCCCAACAGACTACACCATTTATGCCTCGGCAAAATAATGTATTGTAAAGAAGGAATAGGACTCTTATAGATATGGGAAAGTAGACAATAAGTTATTCGGAGTTACCTAATTCGTTTTTGGGATATGGCTTGGAAACAGCGGCGTTTATCCTGAACTTGATTCCATTGGAAACTTGTACATATATTCGGCTGTTTATAGGATACCCTAAGAAAACGAATTGAGATATGTAATATAGTCCAAAGGACCAGATGTTCGTTGATTGCATCAACGTTCGCTTCTTAGACATGGACTATATATATATGCAAGATCACAAGCCCAAGAGTAGAGTAATACTAAATGTGCTTAGAGGGACTGATCAAGACTTAGAACCAGCCTAACTGAGTAGTTCACTACTATAATCTTTAGTCACTAAAGATACACCGGAGCGTCGTCGTAGTGGGAGGGTTGTTAGACAACCCGATAGGTTCATGTTTATAGGAGAGTCTTCGGACTTGTTACCTAGAGAACATGAAGCCGACCCCTGGATCTATGACGAGACGCTGAAAGATCAAGATGCTCAGTCTTGGTAAAAGACGATGAAATATGAGATTGAATCTTTGGATTCAAATCTTGTATGGGATCTTGTAGCACCGCCCAAAGGTGTAAAAGCCATTGGTTGCAAGTGGGTGTACAAGATGAAAAGAGGGTCTGACGGGAAGGTGTGAACCTTAAGGCTAGGCTTGTTGCGAAAGGGTGCACTCAGAAAGAAAGGGATCGATTATGAGTAATCTTTTTCGCCGGTAGCTATGCTAAAGTCGATCCGGATTCTTTTGTCTTCACATGGAAGATGGAAATCAAGACGGATTTCTAAATCGAAGTCTTGACGGGACCATCTGTGTGGGACAGCCAGAGGGATTCATCGAAAAGAGCCAAGAGCATTCGGTAAGCAAGCTTAATCAATCTTAGGATTGAAGGAAGCTTCAAGATCTTGGACACATGCGGACCTATGAGAAAATCCATTTCATGGATTCATTCAAGGCATGTTTATGTCCTGAGTGTAATAAAGAAGTGACAGAAAAGATGTGGTGTTTTCTCATTCTTTATGTAGACGACATCCTTCTAAATTGGCAACAATATGAAAGATGTTATCGGACATAAAGGGATGGTTGTCCGAGTAATTCAATGTAAGAGACTTAGGAGAAGTCGGGAATGTTCTTGGGATCAAAGTAATAAATGATCGCCAGAAAAGAACATAGAACTTATCTCGAGCCTCGTACATAAATACAATTCTTACTCGTTGCAGCATACAGAATTCCAAGAAAGGTCTTCACCTTTTAGATGTGGAATTCGTCTATCTAAAGTTTTGTGTCCGACACAATAAAGGAGATAGATGAAGAGTAAGCAGTTCCTTGCACCTCAATGGTGGGAAGCTTAATGTATGTAATGCTATGCACGAGACTGATATCTACTATGCCGTGGGCATGGTGGTGAGATATCATAGTAATCCTGGAAAGGATCACTCGACTGATGTAAAGAACATGTTTAGGCTCCTGCAGAGGACCAGAAATTATGTTCTGAGTTACAAAGCATTCAAGTTGTTTCCTTTGGATTACATAGAATTGGATTTCCAAATCAAACAAGGACAGTCGAAAGTCGAAGTCAGGCTATGTGTTCTCACTGTGAAGTGGAGCAGTTGTTGGAAATCGATATCCTGGGGTTAACTGATGGGATTCGATGTCCCGGGCTATCAAAATTGCGGAAACGATAACCCGACCGAAACCCTATCGCCGGAGACCGCACGAACACCAACTCATCCGCAGGAGTCCGACCTTTGGAGACTACGCATCCGAAGACACGCAGCCCGCCCCCAGCCGATTTTCTCCCACGAGTCGGAAATCACGAACGCGAACCACATGCGAAGAACCGGGCTCGACAAGAGCGTCGCCGCGGGATAAACCCGCGGCTAAACCCTAGCCGAACCCCATCCGCGGGGTTCGCGATCGCCGTGCATGGCGATCGCTGGGGCTGCTCCGGCAGCCCCCGGATGGCGGTGAGTCCGGCGACTTCACCGCCGTCGCCACCAGGAGGGGGGAACCACCAGTCGCGGCGCGAAGCCGCGACGGTCCCCGGCGATCGAGCTAGGGCTCGATCGCCCCAGCCGCGGCGTCCAGCCGCGGCCTTCTCCTCTTGCGCGCACCACCAGCGGAGGGAGGCCGGGGGGTTCGATCCGCCGTGGCTCCAGCCCACGGCCGAACCCCCAGCGATCGACTTCACGTCGATCGCTCGCCCCGGCGTCCAGCCGGGGCTCCCCTCACGCCCGCGCACCGGCGGTCGAACCCTAGGGTTCGGCCGCCCCTTCTTCGATCCCGACGGGGATCGCGAGATCCCCGTATCCCGGTCTCGACGTTCCCGGATCGCGTCGTTCATGTATACGTCACAATTATTCAATGCACATAATCATAGAAGGGGGTTTCTCGATTATTACCTCGAATCGTTGTACGGAGAAACGAATTCGGTTGACGACCTTGTGATCTTCCCGCGTATTCCTTGCACCTCGTCCGAACGTCGTGTGGGCGACGATCTATCGGATTCCTATGGATCTTCCTCACTCTCAGAACTTTATGATTGGTGTAACGTAGGTTAATGAAAAGTGAAGACCATGTAGTGCTTATATAGGCTACGAAGGGGATCATAAGGAGAATAAATATTGGGCTTCAATATTGAAAATTAAATTGGGTCCAACCCAAATCTATTAATTCTTATCAATATTAATTTTATTTATTTTCCACTATATAAATAAAATTGCACTCCCAATATTATTCCATATTATATCAAATAATATTTCTCCATCTTAGTATTATTTATTCCGTGTATTTAAGATTTAAATATCCATGAATAAATTTATTTATTGCTTAATAAATTATATTCATCTCTTGAATCCGAGACTAGTACCATTCAACCTTAATTATTGTGCGGAACGAATCCACTCATGAGGTTTACACAATAATTCCTTATGAACTCATCTCGGGGATATTATCAACCCTTCCGGGATACACTGCTCCTTCAAGAATTCACGACATGCCATATATAAAATATAGTGACCCAACTTAACCGGTAATTAACCCAATAATTAAATCGGTTAATTCCTTTGGTAAATCAAAGTCACTTATATTAAATATACACACCCGCAATTGTTTCAGGGATTAAGAATAAAATACTCCGAGTCTCAAATCAATTATCGCCGAGCAATCCTAATTGATGAGTCTCAATTGATCCGCCCAATACACCAAGTGTACAAGTGTGATAAAATAATTAAGATAAATTATTTTCTCTCTCACACAACGACTATACCGATGGATTAGTTCGTGTCCATCTAGGTCGTGAGCAACTGTTCGATTAAATACGAGTAACCGATAGTATGATCTTCTGTGCGCCCATGCAGCACCATACTAACTACAACGTATAAAATCCAGAACCATGATTTGCATATAATTAAATGCAAATAATTGTTTATTAATTAAATAGATTAAATGCTATGATCGAGAGTTTACCGTTACTTAAATCTAGACATTAAGTACACAACTCCAACAATCTCCCACTTGTACTAAGGTCTAGTCATTTCCTCCAAACTCCCGGTTCCCATACTCATCACGTGCTTTAAAGTGTACTTCCGAGAAGTACTATGTGAGTGAGCAATCTAGGTTGCCGCTCTGAAGTTATCTTGGTGACTACTACGTCGTCTCCCTGACGATGACTCGTATCAGGTGGTACTTGCTCTATGTGTTAACATCACTTTTGACTTATGACCTCTTCTAGTTCACCGTGCACCGCTATCTAATAGCCTTTGGTAAACTAAGAGTCATATCCAAGTCAAGAGGTTATCCCGGAACCTAACCAAAACTTCCGCTGCCTCTGAGGCTGCCATTCGGTCATGAGAGAGTCTGAGAAGCATCCTGCTTATCACTCTTTCATTTCATGGTTCCACCTCTTTCTAAAAGTGAACACATAGCCTGATATCGACTTTCACTGGTCCTCCTCTGATTTTTGGATCTGAGAATCTGTAATCTAAGAAGATTTCGTCTTGCTCAAGCCAGTACTATGAAAGTACTCTTGCAGCATTCGAACATCCCTTATCCAGATTACTTTGATATCCTCCCACTACGCAAACCGCATAGTTGATATCAGGTTCTTGTTTTACAACATTGCATCTACAAAGCTTTCCATACTTGAAGTATAGGAAACTGCTTTGTCTATATCTATCTCCTTCATGTGTTCAAGACACATACCTTAGATAGATGTATGTTCTGTCTCTGAAAGGCAATAACCTTTCTCAGAAGTATGCATGTTTAAAACAAACCTTAATCGTATAAGATGTCTAGGAGAAGTACAATGTTCTTATCTCTAGATCATAAGATCTTAAGAACATGCTCTAACTTCTTCTCAATCTTATATCTCGATTTATTTAGACAACCTCTATATTATGCCTGACAACACTTTTACATTGTTGCCAACGATGAAGTGTTATCTACACAAAATTCCGAGAAACACCACCTTGTTTCCGTCACGTCTCTAACACACCTTCTTTGCTAATCTTATGCAGACCTAGGGATCGATTTCATGTATACTGGATCCAGAGTTCAAAACTCCTCCAGTCTTATGAACATCTCTAGTTGCTTAACAACCTCCCACTGCAATGGCGTCCCGGTGTATAACAGTAACAACATTAGGTGCAGTCAGTGGTGTACTATTACTCGGTCAGGCTGGTTCTCAGTCTTTCCCTTTTCTCATTTTAAAGTATTTTGTCAATTAGGGCATTGCAGTTCATCTAATAGTTTTTCCTCTATGAACCGGACGAGACGTCCCTCTGGTTCATAGTACTATAGAACACACAATACTTCGTTCATCTAGGATATCCTACAACCACATTGAATATGTTGTTGTCTCCAGGAATATCCATAGAACATAGGTAATTCCGAACAACTTGTTCTCTTACTATTAGATTTCTATTTCTTTACAACGCACCATCTCTACACGTAAGTGCACGGCTTGTCTCTTTGGGAATTAATCCCAATCTTTGATTATGCTATGTGTTTATCTAGATAGGTGATGGCCTCCGCGACCGAGTCGCAGGCTTCTAATGGATATACTTTGATGGTTCCCCATAATAGCTTTGTGTCCATTGACAAGTCAAAACACTTTGCTTTTATGGCACATCAAGCATTCTAATCCATCACTGAGTTTTCTTTGAAAGAATTACTCATACCTCTCTAGTATACACATATGTCTGCATATCTAATCATTTCCAATACTCTTCTGAATTCTATCCTTTTTCCAGAAAGGTTTGCTTAGACGTATTATCCTCCAAATTCAATCCTTAGGTCGGAAGGTCCATTCCTTCAACTATAATTGATCAAATCAATTTCGACCATTTGAATTTCATTTGAAAATACTACTAAGTATAAGATTTCACAAGTATAATGATAAAGAAATATCTAATAAGTAAAACAAGTTATACAACGGTTTGTTGCATCGTGGTAGACTAAGGATTCACATATTGCTATCTAATGTACCATAATGAATATCACCATTATTTCTTATCCAAACCATCCAATGATTAAAGAAATAAAATATCCATTAATAAAGAAAAGCCAGAACGAAGTTCTTTTTCAAAAATAAAGGGGTACATAAGCAATAACTGAAATGAAAACTTAAAAACAGACAAATGTCTTCCACTGCAACCGCTGCTACCCCAACAGCTTCGCCCATGTAGACTCGAATTCTTCTTCTCTAAGTCGCCGGGTTTTCTGGAACCCCTGCATTTAAAGAAATGCACATACCGTCAGTGGTTCCATATCTACACACCAGAATTCTGGTAGATAATACCGCTGACTATGTTTTTACGACTAAAGAAAGATTCGTACCTCTGAGAGGACATTCAGACTTCCAGTGTCCCATCTTGTTGCATCGGAAGCATTTACCCTTTGGCTTTGCAGCCCCCACTTGTGGTGCAGTCCTCTTGACACCACTGGGTTTCCAGGCTTGCTTCCTTTTCTTGCCCCTACCTCCACCAGGCTTAAAGCCTTTGGACTTGGTAGCTACAAGCGCTTGAGACTTGCCCTTCTTGTAGATCCCCTCTGCCGCCTTCAGTTCAGTCAGGAGTTGCGCAAGAGTATAAGATAGTTTACCCATATTATAGCTCATACGAAACTGCTCAAAACTAGGGGCCAGAGACTGGAGTATGATGTCGACTTGCGTCTCAGCATCAATAGAAGCTCCTAGGACCTCAAGTTCATTCAACAAACTCATCATCTTAAGAACGTGCTCCCCAACGGGCGTTCCTTCAGACTGAGTAGTCGACATAAGGACTCTCATGGCTTCTTGCCTTGCCGCACGATCTTGCTCCCCAAACATCTCCTTGAGGTTAAACATCATATCATAGGCAGTGTCCATTGGCTCATGTTGGGTTTGGAGTACATTTGACATGGAAGCCAAAATATAACACCTAGCCATTTCATCAGCCTTTTTCCACTTCCGATATGCCAGTTTCTCCTCATCAGTTGAGGCAGCCGTGGGCTCGGCAGGGCACACTTCATGGAGTACATACTTGTACTCTTCCGAAGTTAGGACAATGTCTAAATTTCTCTTCCAATCAATATAGTTGGTGCCAGTGAGCTTATGCTCCTTGAGTATCATAGAAAGTGGGTTCATAGCTATTCTCTAAACCTATAAGCACATTTAAACAAACAATTAATTTAATATCCGACATTATCTCCCTTAAATAATATCATTAAATTACTAATCACATCTAAAATCCCATCAGGTAAGGCAAGCCACGTGGTGTGGACGTTTACCCACCCAAATGATTTAGCAATTAGATTTTCTTTGGTCATACATCGCTTATAGCGGAACCTCGTGGGGAGGAATACTATAAGGCGTATCTAAGTGTAAACCATTACTCAGCACCAAAGTGAATCGTTAGGAATTGCTACATTACCGCAAGCCACGTGGTGTGGACGTTTACGACAACTTCACAACTCTTCACAATTCCTTACAACTGTCTACATCAATTAATCCAAAATCCGTCAGTGCAGCAAGCCACGTGGTGTGGACGTTTACTTCACTAAGAGATTTTTATAATTGACTCCCAATTACTTGATCCATTTAATCTCGTAAATCAAGACGTGGAGAATCATAAGTGAAACTCGAAGTTTCTAACCAGTGATTCACCATGCGAGCGACCCTATCTCTCACGAATGAGGGAGCCGAGCAGACAAGCGACCCATCTATCAAAGAATGGCACGGAAGTCTCTAATTTGTGTCCTCCACATGACCAAGTGGCTCTGGCTCCATTCCACTCCCCGGGGTGAGAATGAGTCGACTTGAAGTCAGTTTCAGAAAGACAAATTAGGCATTGTTTGATAAACATGATCAATGTTTCTTGTAAGAGGAATTACAAGAATTCTCCTCCAATGACACATCTATACGAACTTCAAAAGTCCATAAGAGTCACCAAGAGAACAGTAATGGAGACCATGGGAATGTTTCCATCCCCTCTCCCACTTAGCTTTTTATAATAAAGGGATACGCTATCTAATGCATAATTAAACACATAAGCATGCATGAAAGCAATAAAGCACATAGCACATAGTCAAAAATAATGCTAGAGAAATTATTTTTCCCCGACTATCATGGCTTTATCTTCATATGCATCTTCTAGTCTTCAGTCTTCGTTTCTTGAATGCTCCATGTGACGAGAATATTAATCTCTAATATTTAAATCTATTTATTTTCAATTAATCCAAAAGTTACTTAATTCGAAAATTAAGTCAATCGAATATATCAAAAATAAAATTAAATATTATTAATATTTTTATTTATTTATTTTCCTATCTAGTTCTTATTAAATCTTTAGAATAATCTATCCAAGTAAAACTTGGAATATTCTAGAAGATATCTATAATAGAACAAGGAAATAAAATAAATAAATTAGGACTACTACTTTTCAAATTTATTTTTATTCCTAATCCATGAATATTCCCACGAGTAGGAATAATCAAATAGGAAAAATAAATTTAGTACTAAATTAATTAAATTTCTAATCTATGAATATTTCCATGAAGGAAATAAAACAATAGAAAATAAAATTAATTTAAATTAATTCTTTTCCTAATCCATGAGAGTTTCCAAAAGGAAAGTACTCAAATAGGAAAAATCCGAATTAATTGGGAAAGTAGATTTTCGTAGGAATAGCACGGGATTAGGAGATCCCACGCCATCCCCATGATGATGGATCGGCCGGCCACTCGGGAGGAGCGCCGCCACCGCCTAGCCACCGCCGGCTAGGCCATGGGTCGATCACCACCATGTGATCGATCCCAAGCCCTTGTCTTCTCGTCACTTCTTCGTCTTCCGGCGATCGTCTCAACATCGAACCAACGTAATTAAAATTACAAAATTTAAATTACAATTCCGGTATCGATTCTATACATGAAATCGACCCTATACATTTCCCGGAAAATAAAGTACGTAATAATAAATCCTAAATTCGGTCAACCCCCGAATTTTTACTATTACAAACATTCAACCACACAAAAACGAATCTCGACATGTCCGAGAGTTTAATAATCATGATAATTAATTAAAAAACAATTAATTAAATCCAACCATGATAGCCGGAAATCCTGCAACGTAGAACAATAATCGAACATATACATGAACACGAAACCGAACGCTCTGATACCATTTGATGGGATTCGATGTCCCGGGCTATCAAAATTGCGGAAACGATAACCCGACCGAAACCCTATCGCCGGAGACCGCACGAACACCAACTCATCCGCAGGAGTCCGACCTTTGGAGACTACGCATCCGAAGACACGCAGCCCGCCCCCAGCCGATTTTCTCCCACGAGTCGGAAATCACGAACGCGAACCACATGCGAAGAACCGGGCTCGACAAGAGCGTCGCCGCGGGATAAACCCGCGGCTAAACCCTAGCCGAACCCCATCCGCGGGGTTCGCGATCGCCGTGCATGGCGATCGCTGGGGCTGCTCCGGCAGCCCCCGGATGGCGGTGAGTCCGACGACTTCACCGCCGTCGCCACCAGGAGGGGGGAACCACCAGTCGCGGCGCGAAGCCGCGAAGGTCCCCGGCGATCGAGCTAGGGCTCGATCGCCCCAGCCGCGGCGTCCAGCCGCGGCCTTCTCCTCTTGCGCGCACCACCAGCGGAGGGAGGCCGGGGGGTTCGATCCGCCGTGGCTCCAGCCCACGGCCGAACCCCCAGCGATCGACTTCACGTCGATCGCTCGCCCCGGCGTCCAGCCGGGGCTCCCCTCACGCCCGCGCACCGGCGGTCGAACCCTAGGGTTCGGCCGCCCCTTCTTCGATCCCGACGGGGATCGCGAGATCCCCGTATCCCGGTCTCGACGTTCCCGGATCGCGTCGTTCATGTATACGTCACAATTATTCAACGCACATAATCATAGAAGGGGGTTTCTCGATTATTACCTCGAATCGTTGTACGGAGAAACGAATTCGGTTGACGACCTTGTGATCTTCCCGCGTATTCCTTGCACCTCGTCCGAACGTCGTGTGGGCGACGATCTATCGGATTCCTATGGATCTTCCTCACTCTCAGAACTTTATGATTGGTGTAACGTAGGTTAATGAAAAGTGAAGACCATGTAGTGCTTATATAGGCTACGAAGGGGATCATAAGGAGAATAAATATTGGGCTTCAATATTGAAAATTAAATTGGGTCCAACCCAAATCTATTAATTCTTATCAATATTAATTTTATTTATTTTCCACTATATAAATAAAATTGCACTCCCAATATTATTCCATATTATATCAAATAATATTTCTCCATCTTAGTATTATTTATTCCGTGTATTTAAGATTTAAATATCCATGAATAAATTTATTTATTGCTTAATAAATTATATTCATCTCTTGAATCCGAGACTAGTACCATTCAACCTTAATTATTGTGCGGAACGAATCCACTCATGAGGTTTACACAATAATTCCTTATGAACTCATCTCGGGGATATTATCAACCCTTCCGGGATACACTGCTCCTTCAAGAATTCACGGCATGCCATATATAAAATATAGTGACCCAACTTAACCGGTAATTAACCCAATAATTAAATCGGTTAATTCCTTTGGTAAATCAAAGTCACTTATATTAAATATACACACCCGCAATTGTTTCAGGGATTAAGAATAAAATACTCCGAGTCTCAAATCAATTATCGCCGAGCAATCCTAATTGATGAGTCTCAATTGATCCGCCCAATACACCAAGTGTACAAGTGTGATAAAATAATTAAGATAAATTATTTTCTCTCTCACACAACGACTATACCGATGGATTAGTTCGTGTCCATCTAGGTCGTGAGCAACTGTTCGATTAAATACGAGTAACCGATAGTATGATCTTCTGTGCGCCCATGCAGCACCATACTAACTACAACGTATAAAATCCAGAACCATGATTTGCATATAATTAAATGCAAATAATTGTTTATTAATTAAATAGATTAAATGCTATGATCGAGAGTTTACCGTTACTTAAATCTAGACATTAAGTACACAACTCCAACAATAACCACGATCAAAATCCCTTCGCCGGAAACCACCGCGAACCACCACACGAACCGGAGCCCGACTGAACACACATCCGCGGGGAAGCCCCCGCTTGCGTGCCCTAGCCGAGCCCCCGTACGGGGCTCGCGATCGCGCTTCGCGATCGCATGGGGTTACTCACGTAACCCCCCGGGGCTGCTCGTAGCAGCCCCCGCGGCGAGTCCGGCGACTCGCCGCCACCGCGTCGGAGGGCGGTCCGCCCAGCGGACCGCGATCGGGCCAGCCATGCGGCTGCCCGGCGTCCAGCCGGGGCTCCTCCATGCACGCCCGGCGATCGAGCCCTAGGGCTTCGATCGCCACCCTCGGCGCCCAGCCGAGGGCTTGGTCCGTGCGTGCGCACGATCCCCACGGGGATCCGAACCACCGCGGTCCGGTGGTCTTCGACCACCACCGCCGGTTCATCCTCGTTTCCGGGGTTCGTTCGTCCCTCGGATCTTCGTTCATATGCATATACGAATAATTAATTAAAATCATCGAGGGGGTTTCAATGATTTACCTTTGTTCTCGTTGTACGGAGAAACGAGATCTTATGATGACCTTGAGATCTTCCCACGTATTCCTTGCACTAGCCCGGACGTCGTGTGGGTGACGATCTACCGAACTCCATGGATCCTCCTCTCTACTTTCTCTCTCTAGAATTGTGATCTTCAAGTTATGAGAATAGAGAAGACCATGTAGTGCTTTTATAGGCTACGTAGGGGATCTTAAGGAGGTGGAATATTGGGCTTCCAATATTAATGATTAAATTGAGCCCAAGCCCAAATCTATTAATCCATTAATATTAATTAATTCTATTTTCCACTATATAAAATTAATTGCACTCCCAATATTAAACCATATTATATCAAATAATTTTTCTCCGGTAGTATTATTTATTCCGTGTATTTAAGATATAAATATCCATGAATAAAATTAATTTATTGCTAATTAATTTATTCATCTCTTATATCCGAGACTAGTACCATTCAACCTTAATTATTATGCGGAACAAATCCACCTGCAGGGTTTACATAATAATTCCTTATGAACTCATCTCGGGGATATTATCAACCCTTACGGGATACACTTTCCCGTCAAGTATTCACGGCATGTCATATATAAAATATAGTGACCCAACTTAACCGATAATCAACCCAATAATTAAATCGGTTAATTCCTTTGGAAAATCAAAGTCACTTATATTAAATATACACACCCGCAATAGTATCGGGGATTAAAAATAAAATACACTGAGATTTAAATCGATTATCCAAGGCAATCCTAATCGATAAATCTCAAACGATCCGCCCAATACACCAAGTGTACAAGTGTGATAAAATAATCAAGATAGATTATTTTCTCTCTCACACAACGACTATACCGATGGATTGGTCCGTGTCCATCTAGGTCGTGAGCAACTGTTCGATTAAATACGAGTAACCGATAGTATGATCTTCTGTGTGTCCATACAACATCATACTAACTACAACGTATAAAATCCAGGACTATAATTTGCATATATTTAATTATAAATAATTAAACGCAAATAATTGTTTATTTAGTTAAATAGATTAGTGGCAATGGATCGTGAGTTTCCGTTACTTAAATCTAGACATTAAGTACACAACTCCATCAATCTCCCACTTGTACTAAGGTCTAGTCATTTCCTCCAAACTCCCGACTCCCATACTCATCACGTGCTTAAGTTGTACTTCCAAGAAGTACTATGTGAATGAGCACTCTAGGATGCCGCTCTGAAGTTATCGTGGTGACTACAGCGTCGTCTCCCTCGACGATGACTCGTATCAGGTGGTACTTGCACTATGTGTTATCTTACACTTATGGACTTGTGATCTTACCATTTGCCATCGCACCGCTATACACATAGCCTTTTGGCAAATTAAGAATCACCTCTAAGTCCCAGAGATTATCCCGGAGTTATACCAAAACTTCCGCTGCCTCTGAGGCCGCTATTTGGTTAACCATGGCAGAGTCCGAAAAGCATCGTGCTTATCACTCTTCCATGTAAAAACTCCTTCTCCTTCAATAGTGAAACACATAGCCTGATATCGACTTACACCGGTCCTCATTTGATTAGAAATCTAAGAGAATGTAATCCAAAGGAAATGCTCGTCTGCTTCGTAATCTAGAATAGTACTTCGAAAGTACTTTTACAGCAGTCGAATATTCCTTTCCAGGATTACCTTGATATCCTCCCACTATGGTCACTGCATAGCCGATATCAGGTTCTTGTTTTCAACAATGCATTTATTAAGCTTTCCACACTCAAAGTGTAGGAATCCGCTTTCATTGCTTCTATCTCCTTTTGTGTTCCAAAACACATATCCTTAGATAGATGCATTCCGTCTCTGAAAGGTAACGAACCTTTCTCGGAATCTTGGATGTTAAACGAACCATAATCATATATATGTAAGATGTCCAGGAGAAGTACAATGTTCTTTCCTAGTGATCCAAGATCTCAAGAACATGTCCAGCTTCTTCCTTTATCTTTCATATTGATTTATCTAGACAATCATCATTTTATGTCTGACAACATCTTTACATTGTTGCCAATGATAAGAATTTTCTCTACATAAAACCCGAGAAACACCACCTTGTTCCATCACGTTTCCAATACACATGATTCGTCTATGCTTTGATGAATCCATAAAATGGACTATCTCATCAATTTGCAAGTACCACGAACTCAATGCTTTGTTCCAATCCATAAATGGATCAACTAAGCTTGTACTCTAAATGATCTCGCCTCTTAACAATAATCCTTATTGCTTTCCAAGAAGGCACATTTAGATCTAGTACTGCCTTCATGTAGATAAGGGATCGATTTCATGTATACTAGGTCCAGAGTCTGAAGACTCTCCTAGTCTTATGAATATCTCTGGTTGCCACACAACCTCCCACTACAACGGCATTCCGGTGTATAAACAGTGATAACAGTAGGTGCAGTTAGTGGTGTACGCTACTCGGTTCGGCTGGTTCTCAGTCTTCTTCGTTCTCTCTCATTTCAAAGTTTCATGTCACTTTGGGCTATGTGGTTCATCACATAGTCTTCCTCTAAGAACCGGGCATTAGAACTTATAACGTCCTTCTGGTTCATAGTACTATTGAACAAACATCTTTTGTTCTTCCAGGATATTCTACAACCGCATTTGAATGCGCCGTTGTTTCCAGACATATCCATAGAACATAGGTAGTTCCGTATAACTCATCTTTTACTATCTCTATAAGAGTTCCATTTCTTATTTACGACACACCATTTCTACACAACAGTGTATGGTGTGTTCATTTGGGATCAAATCCCAATCTCTGATCAGTATGCTATGCATTCCTTAGACAGGTACATGCCTCCGCGATCAAATCGCAGGCTACAAATGGATATACCTTGATGGTTCTCCACAATTGCTTAGTGTCCATTGACTTGTCAAAACACTTGCTTTTGTGGCACATCAGGTATTCTAATCCATTTCTCGAGTAATCATCAAATGAAGTACTCGTACCTTATTGTCTGAGTAGACATATGTCTGCATACATCAGAGTCAATCAATTCTTATACTTGTCCGGATCTTATATCTTTTATCCATAAAGGATTGCTTAGTCATATTATCTTCCAAATTAGATTCTTAGGTCGGAAGATCCATTCCTTCAACTTAATTGATCAAAAATCAATTTTCGACCTTTGAACTTCTTATTTGAATAAGCATGACATAGCATAAGAATCCACAACTATAACTGATTTAATAAAGAAATCTCTTATTAGTAAAACGAGTTTTATACTACGGTTCGTTGCATCGTGGTGGACTCAGGATTCATCATTTATATATTGCTAGCTAATGTACCAGAATAGATACTATCATTATTTCTTCTTATAACCATCAAATGATTAAAAGAAATAAAATATCCATTCATTAGAAATCCAGAACAAAGTTCCTTCTAATAGGAAAGGTACATAAAAGCAATAACCCAAAATGAAATCCTATAAAATGTCCTCCACTGCAACTGCTGCCTCCTCCACAGCATTGCCCATGTAGACTACGATTTCTTCTTTTCTAAGTCGTCGGGTTTCCTGGAACCCTTGCATTTAGAATGCACATACCGTCAGTGGTTCCATTTCTACACACCAGGTTCCGGTAGATAATACCACTGACTATGTTTTACGACTAAAGAAAATTTCTTACTTTCTTTGAGAGGATAATCAGACTTCCAGTACCCAGACTGTTTGCATCGAGAACACTTGCCTATTGGCTTTCTCGTCCCATCTCGTGGTCCAAAAAGAACCACTGGGTTTCTTTGCTTTCTTGTCCTTTCCCCCGATTCATGCCTTTAGGTTCGAAACCTTTGGCATTGGCTACAAGAGCTTGCGATTTCCGTCTCAACTCGTCTAAAAGGTCAATCATCTCAAAACGTTTTTAAGCATTTCTTCGAAGTGACTGGCCTTTATGAGTATCCTCATCGCTTCTTGTCTAGCCGCCTATGTCAATAGGCTCGGAAGGACAAAGCTCATTGAGTACAACCTTGTACTCTTCAACAGTTTGGGTAATGTCTAGATCTCTATTCCAATCATTACATTTAGGGACCAGTGAGTTTAAAAATCCTTACGTATCACAGAAAGTGGGTTCAAAGCCATTTCCTAATCTATGAGCACATATAACAACAAACAATCGATTTAATTTCCGATATTATCTCCCTCAAATAATATCATTAAACCACTAATCACCTCTAAAATCCCATCAGATAAGGCAAGCCACGTTCGTGTGGACGTTTACCTATCCGAATGATTTAGCAATTAGATTTGCTTCGGTCGTACATCAATTATAGCGTTACTTCGTTGGGAAGAATACTATAAAGCGTACCTAAGTGTAAACCATTACTCAGTATCTAAGAAGATTGTTTGGGACACGTATATTCACCGCAAGCCACGTTAGTGTGGACGTTTACGTTAACATACGCTCCTTTAATCCCTTGTATAACTGTCTACATCAATCGTTCAAAAATCCCATTCAATGTAGCAAGCCACGTTCGTGTGGACGTTTACTACACCAAAAGACTTTTACAATTGACATCCAACTACTTGAATCATTTAATCTTGTAAATCAAGACGCGGAGAATCATAACTGAAACTCAAAGTTTCTAACCAGTGATTCACTATGCGAACAACCCTATCTCTCATAAAATGAGGGAGCCGAGCAGACAATCGATCCACCTTCAAAAGATGGTACGACTGCCTCTAATTTGTGTCCTCGACATGACCAAGTGGCTTTGGCTCCATTCCACTCCCCGGGGTGAGAATGAGTCGACTTGAAGTCAGTTTTGGAAAGACAAATTAGGCATTGTTTGATAGACTTAATCAATGTTTCTCGTAAAAGGAATTACAAGAATTCTCCTCCAATGACTTATCTATACGAACTTCGAAAGTCCATAAAAGTCACCAAGAGAACAGCAATGGAGACCATAGATATGCTTCCATACCCTCTCCCACTTAGCTTTTCATAACAAAGGGATACGCTATCTAATGCATAATTAAATACACATAAGCATGCATACATGAAATAAAGCACATAGAATATTATCACATAGTCAAAATAATACTAGAATATTATTTTCCCGACTATTATGGCTTTATCGCATCTCCGTACGCATCTTCTAGTCTACAGTCTTCGTTCTTGAATGCTCCATGTGACGAGAATATTAATCCCAATATTTAAATCTATTTATTTTTAATAAATCCAAAAGTTACTTAATTCGAAAATTAAGTCAATCGAATAAATCAAAAATAAAATTAAATATTATTAATATTTTTATTTATTTATTTTCCTATCTAATTCTATTAAATCTCTAGAATAATCTATCCAAGACCCACTTGGAATATTCTAGAAGACCTCCATAATAGAATAAGGAAATAAAATAAATTAGGACTCTTAATCCTTCCAAATTAATTCCTTTCCTAATCTATTAAAAATTCCATAAAGGAATAATTAAATAGGAAAAATTAATTAAGGATTCTTCTACTTTCCAAAATTAATTAATTTCCATGTCCATGAAAATTCCCATAAAATAGGAATAATCAAATAGGAAATAAATTAATTTAATAATTAATTATTTTCCTCTCTAATTCCATTAAATCTCTAGAATCCTATTCCAAGTAGAACTTAGAATATTCTAGAAGACTTCCATAATAGAATAAGGAAATAAATTAATTCTAATTAATTCTTTTCCTATTTCCATGAGAGTTCCCAATATAAGAATACTCAAAATAGGAAAACCGAATCAATTCTAAATTTATTCCTTCCTTATCCATGAAAATTCCCATAAAATAGGAATAATCAATAAGGAAATAAATTTATTCTAAATTTATTCTTTTCCTATTCCATGAGAGTTCCTAAGAATAGGAATACTCAAAATAGGAAAACCGAATAATTTAGGAAAGTTGAATCTCGGTAGGAGTAGCACGAGATCACGAGGACCCCGCGCCACCCTCACCGCCGGTCGACCATCTCTGGGGAAGAGCACCGCCGCCCAGCCGGCCGGCCAGCCACCTCACGGCGGCAGCCCATGGCCAAGGGCGATCGAGCCCTAGCCCCGTGATCGATCATGGGGTCGATCATCATGATCGATCCCCGGTCCTTTCTTCCTCTCGTCACTTCGTCTTCTCCGGCGGTCATCTCGGCATCGATCCAATGTAAATAAATTACAAGAATTTAAATTACAATTATCCGGTATCGATTCTATACATGAAATCGACCATATACAATTTCCGGAAAAAGTAGAACGTAATAATAAACCCTAAATTCGGTCAACCCCCGAATTTTTACTATTACAAGCATTCACCACACATAAAACGAATCTCGACATGTCCGAGAGTTTAATCAAAACATATTATGACAATAATTAACGAATAAATTATATCTAGCCATAATAGTCGGAGACCCTGCAAGGTAGAACAATTTATCACATATACACATGAACTAGAACCAACGCTCTGATACCAATTGTTGGAAATCGATATCCCGGGGTTAACGGAATTGCGGAAACATAACCCCGATCAAAATCCCTTCGCCGGAAACCACCGTGAACCACCACACGAACCGGAGCCCGGCCGAACACACATAAGCGGGGAAGCCCCCGCTTGCGTGCCCTAGCCGAGCCCCCGTACGGGGCTCGCGATCGCGCTTCGCGATCGCATGGGGTTACTCACGTAACCCCCCGGGGGCTGCTCGTAGCAGCCCCCGCGGCGAGTCCGGCGACTCGCCGCCACCGCGTCGGAGGGCGGTCCGCCCAGCGGACCGCGATCGGGCCAGCCATGCGGCTGCCCGGCGATCGAGCCCAGCTCGATCGCGTGCCCCGGCTTCCAGCCGGGGCTCCTCCATGCACGCCCGGCGATCGAGCCCTAGGGCTTCGATCGCCACCCTCGGCGCCCAGCCGAGGGCTTGGTCCGTGCGTGCGCACGATCCCCACGGGGATCCGAACCACCGCGGTCCGGTGGTCTTTGACCACCACCGCCGGTTCATCCTCGTTTCCGGGGTTCGTTCGTCCCTCGGATCTTCGTTCATATGCATATACGAATAATTAATTAAAATCATCGAGGGGGTTTCAATGATTTACCTTTGTTCTCGTTGTACGGAGAAACGAGATCTTATGATGACCTTGAGATCTTCCCACGTATTCCTTGCACTAGCCCGGACGTCGTGTGGGCGACGATCTACCGAACTCCATGGATCCTCCTCTCTACTTTCTCTCTCTAGAATTGTGATCTTCAAGTTATGAGAATAGAGAAGACCATGTAGTGCTTTTATAGGCTACGTAGGGGATCTTAAGGAGGTGGAATATTGGGCTTCCAATATTAATGATTAAATTGAGCCCAAGCCCAAATCTATTAATCCATTAATATTAATTAATTCTATTTTCCACTATATAAAATTAATTGCACTCCCAATATTAAACCATATTATATCAAATAATTTTTCTCCGGTAGTATTATTTATTCCGTGTATTTAAGATATAAATATCCGTGAATAAAATTAATTTATTGCTAATTAATTTATTCATCTCTTATATCCGAGACTAGTACCATTCAACCTTAATTATTATGCGGAACAAATCCACCTGCAGGGTTTACATAATAATTCCTTATGAACTCATCTCGGGGATATTATCAACCCTTACGGGATACACTTTCCCGTCAAGTATTCACGGCATGTAATATATAAAATATAGTGACCCAACTTAACCGGTAATCAACCCAATAATTAAATCGGTTAATTCCTTTGGAAAATCAAAGTCACTTATATTAAATATACACACCCGCAATAGTATCGGGGATTAAGAATAAAATACACTGAGATTTAAATCGATTATCCAAGGCAATCCTAATCGATAAATCTCAAACGATCCGCCCAATACACCAAGTGTACAAGTGTGATAAAATAATCAAGATAGATTATTTTCTCTCTCACACAACGACTATACCGATGGATTGGTCCGTGTCCATCTAGGTCGTGAGCAACTGTTCGATTAAATACGAGTAACCGATAGTATGATCTTCTGTGTGTCCATACAACACCATACTAACTACAACGTATAAAATCCAGGAGTATAATTTGCATATATTTAATTATAAATAATTAAACGCAAATAATTGTTTATTTAGTTAAATAGATTAGTGGCAATGGATCGTGATTTTCCGTTACTTAAATCTAGACATTAAGTACACAACTCCAACAGCAGTCACATGGAAGAATGTAAAGCAGCGATGCATTACGGACTCTACCATGGAAACTGAAAGGATAACGGCAGTTAAAAGGTCAGTGTGGCTCCAGAACTTCCTAAGGGACTTAGATGTGGTTTCTAGTTCACCCAAAGCTATTTTGAATAGCGGTATTGGCAAACTTGAAATGCCACGAGTCCACAGTGGGAGATAACACGTAGAGCGCAAGTACCACCTGATTCGAGAGATCGTCTAGTAAGACGATGCAGTTGTCACCTAGATAGCATCGAGAGGATTGCCTGGTAAAACCCGTTCACAAAGGCACTTCCAGCGAAAGCGTTGGGTAGGCGTGATGAGGTTATGGGAATCTGATGTTTGGGAGAGGGCGACTAGACTTTTAGTATAAGTGGGAGATTGATGGAGTTGTATTCTAAATGTCTAGTTTAGTGCAAATACGGAACTCCTTATCTATACCTTCATTCGAGATATGATTCAAGCATGATTGCATTTAATGCAATAGTCCTTGATGTATACGTTGTAGACAGTATGGCGTGAGGAGACACGCGGAAGATCATACTGTCGGTTACTCGTATACTATCGAACAGTAGCTCACGACTTAGATGGACAGGGACAATCCATCGGTACGTCGTAGTGTGACTGGTAGATGGTCGGTCTTGACTATCATGTTACACTCGTACACTTGGTATATTGAGCAGGACCACGGGAGGGCGTTCGATTTATACTAATCGCAGTAATCGAACTAGACCTCAGATATTACGGATATACGAATTCCTAATCCCTATATAATTATAGGTGCGTGTGTCCAGTTCTCGGTTCTTTGACTTACTAGTGAGTGAGACTAATTGATTAGTCAATATTCTCGGTAAATTGGGAATCGGAATTGTACACACGGCATGCTATAGATTATAGACAGGAAACCGTGTCCCATTTATTGGGTTGATGATGTCCCCGAGATGAGCTCATAAAGTTTATCATGTAAACCCTGCAGGTGGATTCGTTCCACATGATAATAAGGATGAGTGGTACTAGTCTCGGATAACAAGAAACGAGTTAATTTAATTATTAGTAATTAAAGTTAATTCGTGGACATACGATATCTTAAACACGGGGAAAGTCGTATATGTAATTCGGCGGAATTATTATTGTTGAAATAATATAAATTAATTATTGGGAATTCAATTATAATTTTATAGTGGAATTAATTATAATTAAAATTGTGGAATTTAATTAAGGTTTGCCTATTAGGACGCCGAGTTAATTAAATTGCAATTTAGCCTAATAAATAATTTCCATAAGGTCCCTGGTGTAGCTCTATAAATACCTCACCCTCTCTTTCTCTAAACCTAAGAAACGCCGCTATTTTATTTTTGCGGAGAAAAATAAATTGTTTGCGCAATTATTTTTCTGTAAAAATAAATAGATTAGCGCTGTATTTATTTTCTGGAGAAATTAATTGCTAGCGCAATTATATTTCTGAGACAGAAGATCAAAACCTTACTTACGCCTCTATAATTAATACTGCAGAGAAAATAAAAGCTTGCGCAATTAATTTTCCTCTTGCGCAAATATATCAAAACCTTACTTACGCCTCTATAATTAATTCTGCAGAGAAAATAAAAGCTTGCGCAATTAATTTTCCTCCAGTAATAATTCTGTAGAAATAATTTTGCTTGCGCAAATATATTTCTGATACAGAGGATATTATTCCTACGGTGGGTTCAAGAGAGAAAGGAGAAGAGGAAGGTTCAGCGGATCGTTGCCCACTCAACGGCTGAACGTCGGGGATAGAGACATACACCGGAAGGCTTCGTGGTCTCAACAATTCGGCTTCTCCGAATCACGCGACAAAGGTATAAGAAATTGAAACCCTTATTCTGCATACGTTTCGTTTTCTATTTCGTTGAAAATTTATCGGATCTAAGATCGGGTTCCGGGCGTCGTGGATCATGTTCCTCGACTACTGGGGGTCAAGGACCTCCGGATCGGTAGTCGGAAGAGGAAAATCGACCCGGAAACGCGCTCGGAACAGCAGGTCGCGCTGCTGTTCGGGGACGAACAGCGACCGCTGAAAGGCAAACGGCGACCGCCGTTTGGGGCCTAATCAGCGGCCGCTGATTGACTAGCAGCGCCCGCTGCTTGAGTCAGATCAGCGGCTGATTCGCGCGGTTGTCCTTCGGGGCGATGGCTGGGCGTGAATCGGCACGAGGGCTGTTACGTGAACGGAGCAGTGCTACCTGGAGGTCGACTGGGCGTGTTCGGGTGTTCGAGCGATCGAACGGACACATCCCGGGTAGTCGATTTCCAACACTTGGAAGAGGACTATGTAATGGAACACAAGCCCAAGAGTGAGATAATACTAAATGAACTGAGAGGGGACGATCAAGGCTTAGATCCAACCCAACCGGGTGATACGCCACCACAGTCTGCACCTGCAGTCACTGAGGTTACACCGGAGCGTCGTCGTAGTGGGAGGGTTGTTCGACAACCCGATAGGTTCATGTTTATAGGTGAGTCTTCGGACTTGTTACCTGGAGAACATGAAGCCGACCCCTGGACCTATGAAGAGGCGCTTAAAGATCAAGATGCTCAGTCTTGGCAAAAGGCGATGAAATCTGAGATTCAATCTATGGATTCAAATCAGGTCTGGGATCTTGTAGCACCGCCCAAAGGTGTAAAAGCCATTGGTTGCAAGTGGGTGTACAAGAGGAAAAGAGGGTCTGACGGGAAGGTGGAAACCTTCAAAGCTAGGCTTGTTGCGAAAGGGTACACTCAGAAATAAGGGATCGATTATGAGGAAACCTTTTCGCCGGTAGCCATGCTAAAGTCGATCCGGATTCTTTTGTCTATAGCATCTCATATGGATTATGAGGTGTGGCAAATGGACGTTAGGACAGCATTCTTGAATGGGAATCTTGACGAGACCATTTATATGAGACAGCCAGAGGGTTTCATCGAGAAGGGCCAAGAGCATCTAGTATGTAAGCTAAAGCGATCCATTTATGGATTGAAGCAAGATTCTAGATCTTGGAACATGCGGTTTGATGAGGTTATCGAGTCTTATGGATTCATTCAAAGCATGGACGAGTTGTGTGTGTACTGGAGAAGTGACGGAAACAGTGTGGCGTTTCTCGTGCTTTATGTAGAAGACATCCTTCTAATTGGCAACAATGTGAAGATGTTGTCGGACATAAATGGATGGTTGTCAAGGTAATTCCATATGAAAGACTTAGGACAAGTTGGGCATGTTCTTGGGATCAAGGTTTTACGGGATCGCCAGAATAGAACATTGAGCTTGTCCCAGGCTTCATATATTGATACGATTCTAGCTCGTTTCAACATGCAGCATTCCAAGAGAGGTGCTCAACCTTTCTGCCATGGAATTCATCTATCTAAAGACATGTGTCCCAAAACACAAAAGGAGATAGATTACATGAAGGCAGTTCCTTATGCTTCGGCAGTGGGAAGTCTAATGTATGCCATGTTGTGTACGAGACATGATATCTGCTATGCCGTAGGCATGGTAGCTAGATATCAGAGTAACCCTGGACAGGGTCACTGCACTGCTGTAAAGAACATACTTAAGTACCTGCGAAGGACTAGGAATTATGTTCTGAGTTACAAGGCGTCCGAATTGATTCCTCTGGGTTACACAGACTCGGATTTCCAATCTGATAAGGATCAGCGAAAGTCTACATCAGGCTATGTGTTCACATTGGGAGGTGGAGCAGTTTCATGGAAGAGTGTTAAGAAGAAATGCATTTCGGACTCTACCATGGAAGCCGAATATGTAGCAGCCTCTGAGGCAGCTAAAGAATCGGTGTGGCTCCGGAACTTCCTTATGGACTTGGATGTGGTTCCTAATTTGCCTAGAGCTATCACAATTTATTGTGACAATAGCGGTGCAGTGGAAAATGCGAAGGAACCACGAGCCCACAATGCGAGTAAACACATAGATCGCAAGTACCACCTGATTAGAGATATCGTCAAGAGGGGCGATGCGGTTGTCACCAAGATTGCATCAGCGGATAACCTGGCAGACCCATTTACGAAGGCACTTCCAGCGGAAGCGTTCAAGAGACACGTGAAGGGGATGTGTATCAGATGTATGGGAGAGGGCAACTAGACTTTTAGTATAAGTGGGAGATTGATGGAGTTATATTCTAAATGTCTATTTTAGTCACAATATGGAACACCTTATCTGTGTTTTTTTATTATCTATTAATCGAACTGTCTGCATTTTGTCTATTATATACTTTATGCTATAGTCCTAGATATATACGTTGTAGACAGTATGGCGTGAGGAGACACGCGGAAGATCATACTGTCGGTTACTCGTATACTATCGAACAGTAGCTCACGACTTAGATGGACAGGGACAATCCATCGGTACGTCGTAGTGTGACTGGTAAATAGTCGGTCTTGACTATTATGTTACACTCGTACACTTGGTGTATTGAGCAGGACCACGGGAGGGCGTTCGATTTATACTAGTCGCAGTAATCGAACCAGACTTCAGATATTACGGATATACGAATTCCTAATCCCTATATAATTATAGGTGCGTTTGTCCAATTCTCGGTTCTTTAATCTGCCAATGAGTGAGACTAACTGATTAGTCGATATTCTCGGTAAATTGGGAATCGGAATTGTACACACGGCATGCAATAGATTATAGACAGGAAACCGTGTCCCATTTATTGGGTTGATGATGTCCCCGAGATGAGCTCATAAAGTTTATCATGTAAACCCTGCAGGTGGATTCGTTCCACATGATAATAAGGATGAGTGGTACTAGTCTCGGATAATAAGAAACGAATTAATTTAATTATTAGTAATTAAAGTTAATTCGTGGACATTCGATATCTTAAACATGGGGAAAGTCGTATATGTAATTCGGCGGAAATATTATTGATGATATAATATTAAATTAATTTCGGGAATTCAATTATTATTTTTTAGTGGAATGAATAATAATTAAAATTGAAATTGATTAATTAATAAATTTATTTTTAAGGATTCAAGTTAATTAATATTTCAATTTAGCCCCTAATTAATTTACCTAAGAGGTCCCTAGTGTAACTCTATAACCCCCCCCCCCCCCCCCCTTGCCCTCTCTTAAACCTACACTTCGCCGCAATTTATTTTACTGAGAAAAATTAAAAGCTTAACGCAAATATATTTTTCTCTGTAAAATAAATAAAAGCTTGCGCTAATATTTTTCTCTCAGAGAGAAAAATAAATATTACGCTGGTAGATCATAGAGAGCAGAGAAGGAGAGTCCAGTGGATCGTTGCCCACACAACGGCTGGAATCGGGGAAGAGGCATACGCTAGAAACGTCTAAGGTCTCAACAATTCGACCGAGAAGGTATGAGATCGAAACTTAATTCCGCACTTTTCGATCTCTTTATTGCGTTAATTATACAACGAACCAAAGATGGGTTTACGTGGCTTGGATGTGACGTTCTCGGACTGCTGGGATGTTGGAAATCGATATCCCGGAATTAATAAATTAATTAAAATTAATTATCTAATTAATTCCGACCGAAATCCTTTGGAGATCGAATATCCGGAGTTGTCAAAGTGCGGAACGACAACTCCAATCGACTCCCGGATGCCGGAATAACCCGCCACGAACCACCACTCGAAGCCGGACTCAACCAAACCCTAACCACGGGGATAGCCCGGGCTGTTCGGTCGAGCCCTCGTGTGGGGCTCGCGGCTGTCCTTGGCAGCCGCCTAGGGCTGCCCTTGGCAGCCCCTTATGCACGCCCAGCCGCCCCCGGTGATCGCACGACCAGCCACGGCGAACCGTGGCTTGCGATCACCACCAGCCACCGCCGCTCGAGCGGCGGTCCAGCCGCGTGAGCGGGGCTGCTCCAGCAGCCCGCTGGAGGTGCGTGGGTGATCGAGCTCGCCCTCGATCGAGTCTCGGCGTCCAGCCGAGGCTCGCCCCTCTCGACCCTCTCTTGTTCGAGCCGTTGAGCCGCCGGCGGTCCGGTGATCTTCGATCACCACCGCCCGGTTCAACCTCGACAAAGGTCGCGTTCTCGGATCTTGGTTCACGATATTTTTACGATAATTAAACGATAAAATCATAAAGAGGGTTTTACGATTTACCTCGTTCTCGTTGTTCGGAAAAACGAAGAACTCAATTTGACGACCTTGAGATCTTCCCACGTATTCCTTGCACTAGCCCGGACGTCGTGTGGGCGACGATCTACCGAACTCCATGGATCCTCCTCTCTACTTTCTCTCTCTAGAATTGTGATCTTCAACTTATGAGAATAGAGAAGACCATGTAGTGCTTTTATAGGCTACGTAGGGGATCTTAAGGAGGTGGAATATTGGGCTTCCAATATTAATGATTAAATTGAGCCCAAGCCCAAATCTATTAATCCATTAATATTAATTAATTCTATTTTCCACTATATAAAATTAATTGCACTCCCAATATTAAACCATATTATATCAAATAATATTTCTCCGGTAGTATTATTTATTCCGTGTATTTAAGATATAAATATCCATGAATAAAATTAATTTATTGCTAATTAATTTATTCATCTCTTATATCCGAGACTAGTACCATTCAACCTTAATTATTATGCGGAACAAATCCACCTGCAGGGTTTACATAATAATTCCTTATGAACTCATCTCGGGGATATTATCAACCCTTACGGGATACACTTTCCCGTCAAGTATTCACGGCATGCCATATATAAAATATAGTGACCCAACTTAACCGGTAATTAACCCAATAATTAAATCGGTTAATCCTTTGGTAAATCAAAGTCACTTATATTAAATATACACACCCGCAATAGTTTCGGGGATTAAGAATAAAATACACTGAGACTCGAATCGATTATCGCCGGCAATCCTAATCGATGAATCTCAACGATCCGCTCAATACACCAAGTGTACAAGTGTGATAAAATAATTAAGACAAATTATTTTCTCTCTCACACAACGACTATACCGATGGATTGGTCCGTGTCCATCTAGGTCGTGAGCAACTGTTCGATTAAATACGAGTAACCGATAGTATGATCTTCTGTGTGGGCCCGACACACCATACTAACTACAACGTATAGAATCCAGGACTATAATTTGCATATATTTAATTATAAATATTTAAATGCAAATAATTGTTCATTTAATTAAATAGATTAATGGCAATGGATCGTGAGTTTCCTTTACTTAAATCTAGACATTAAGTACACAACTCCAACATGGGAGGTTTCTGACCTCCGGCGTGGCAGTCGGATCGAGAAAATCTCGTCGGAACAGCCAGAACGGGCGAAACCCGCTGCTGGATTGCGACGCTGTCGGCCGACAGCATTTCTTGTCGGCCGACATTGCCCTGTCAGGCGACAACCTTATGGCGTCGGCCGACAGACAGGGCAGATTGCCCCGTTTCGCGTGGTTGCACTTTCGGTGCAATGGCTGGGCGTGTTATGGGTCTAGGGCCTCGTGTTAAGTACAGTGGGGACACCGGGGGTCGACTGGGCTTGTCCGGATGTTCGAGTAGTCGAACGGACATGTCCCGGGTAGTCGATTTCCAACAGTTTGCAACTATTGCAAGAAGAAGGGTCACATCAAAGCCGATTGCTATTCCTTGAAGAATAGGAAGGAGAGAGAAGGCGGCAACAACAACAACAATAATTTCGGTAAGAGTTCCGGTGAAGTTGTTGCAGCCGAGAATTATTTTGATCTTCTTATGGCTTTGGGTGAAGTCTCCAAATCAAGCGAGGAGTGGATTCTAGACTCGGGATGTACGTTCCACATGTGCCCGAATCGTGATTGGTTCGAGACTTTTGAGAAGGTGGAACAAGGTGCGGTGACTATGGGCAACAATGCGTCATGCAAGATCGAAGGGATAGGAAGCATCCGGATCAAGATGTTTGACGGCGCGATCCGCACCCTAAGCGAGATTAGTTACGTTCTCGGCTTAAAGCGGAATTTAATTTCGCTTAGTACTTTGGAGCTTAAGGGTTACTCGTTCACCGGAGAAGGTGGACTCGTGAAGGTGGCCAGCGGTTCGTTGGTGGTTATGAGAGGCGAACGTAAGTCGAATAGGCTTTACGTTCTTGAAGGCACCACGGTGAAAGGTGAAGTAGCCGTGGGCGATTCCAAAGTCCCGGATGTCGATACGACGAGACTTTGGCATATGCGTCTAGGGCATAAGAGTGATTCCAGAATGGCTGAGCTAAGTAGACAAGGGCTTCTTGGGGATAAGGGCTTGTCGAAGTTAGAGTTTTGTGAGCAGTGCGTCTTTGGGAAGCAAACGCGTGTGAAGTTCAATACCGGCGCTCACACAACTAAAGAGATACTCGGGTATGTCCATTCCGATCTATGGGGACCATCCCCGGTCCCCTCCACTGGAGGTTCTTACTACACGCTTACCATCATTGATGACTATTCCCGAAAGGTTTGGTCGTTCTTCCTGAAGAACAAGAGCGACGTGTTTTCTACCTTCAGAGATTGGAAGGTGATGATAGAGAAACAAACCGGGAAAGTCGTGAAGAACCTACGTACGGACAATGGCCTAGAATTTGTGTCCGAAGAATTCAACCAATTTTGTAAGGGTTCGGGGATTGTGAGGCACCACACTGTGAGATACACGCCCCAGCAAAACGGAGTAGCCGAGAGGATGAATCGCACGATTATGGACAAGGTACGTTGCTTGTTACCAACTTCTGGGTTGAATAAAGGTTTTTGGGCTGAAGCGGCTTCTTTAGCATGATACCTTATCAACCGATCCCCGTCCATGACGATTAACAAGAAGAATCCACAAGATTTGTGGAAGGTATCTCCGGCGAATTATGAGGATTTGAGGGTGTTTGGGTGTCCGGCCTACATGCATGTCAACGACGGGAAATTGAGTGCACGTTCTAAGAAGTGCATATTTGTTGGCTTTAAGGAAGGAGTTAAAGGATACAAGCTTTGGTGTCCAGAGACGAGAAAGATCATACTAAGCCGTGATGTAGTCTTCGATGAGGCTTCTATGATGGGTGATCGGTCGTCTAAAGGGAATCTCGAGGTTCCAAGTACTCCTACTGAGGTGGAGCCGGACAGGGTGCAAGATGAAGATGATGGGTCAAGTTCCCCGACCGATGAGACGAGTAGTTCAACTACTCCGGAAGATCCAAGAGAGGTGGAGCCGCAATGCATAGCACGAGATAGGCCAAGACGTGAGACTCGACCACCCAAAAGGTTAGCCGAGTATGAGTTAGTTGCCTATGCTCTAAACGTAGCCGATGAAGTTGATTCGTATGAGGAACCTTCCTCATATGCCGAGGCGGTTACGTGTGATGACTCAAGTAAGTGGGTCTTGGCTATGCAAGAAGAGATGGAGTTTTAGCCAAATTCCTGGAGTAGATTTTAATGATGTGTTTTCACCGGTGGTCAAGCATAGCTCGATTCGAGCAATTCTAGGCATTGTGGCAATGCATGATTTGGATCTTGAGCAAATGGATGTGAAGACGGCCTTTCTACATGGGGAGCTCGATGAAGATATCTACATGGTCCAACCCGAGGGGTTCGAGGGTTCAAACCAAGAGAACAGGGTGTGTTTTCTCAAGAAGTCCTGATATGGTTTGAAACAGTCTCCTAGACAATGGTATAAACGTTTCGACACGTTTATGATTAAGAATGGTTTCCAAAGGAGCTCCTACGATAGTTGTGTGTATTTCCAGGAAAGCCGTGATGGGTCTTTAGTCTATCTTCTCCTCTACGTCGACGATATGTTGATAGCGGCTAGGGATAAGTCGGAGGTGGAGAGAGTTAAGACACATCTTAGCAAGGAGTTCGAGATGAAGGATTTTGGTGCAGCAAAGAAGATCCTAGGAATGGAAATCACAAGAGATCGAAGAGATGGCAAGTTGTATCTTGGCCAAAAGGGGTACATAGAGAAGGTGTTACGTCGGTTCAACCTTGAGAATGCGAACCCGGTAAGTACTCCCCTTGGAACACAATTTAGACTTACCTCTGCTTATTCTCCGACTACGGAGAAGGACATCGAGGATATGGCTCGAGTCCCTTATTCCAATGCCGTTAGGTCCTTGATGTATGCCATGGTGTGTACGCTTCCAGATTTGGCCCACGTCGTGAGTGCCGTGAGTCGGTATATGGCGAATCCCGGAAGAGAGCATTGGAAGGCGGTGCAATGGGTGTTGCGCTATTTGAGAGGTATGTCTAACAAGAAGTTGGTGTTCGGGAGGAATCAAGAAGATGTGCGAGGGTTCGTGGATTTCGACTATGGCGGTGATCTAGATAAAAGGAGATCTCTTACCGGGTATGTTTTTACCATTGGTGGGTGTGCTATAAGTTGGAAAGCTATTTTGCAAAGTACGGTGGCCTTATCAACTACCGAGGCGGAGTATATGGCGGTCACCGAGGCATGCAAGGAGGCGCTATGGTTGAGAGGTTGGTTTAGAGAACTCTCGAAGAGTTCTAAGATGTCAATCTTTTGTGATAGTCAAAGTGCTATTTGCCTCACAAAAGATCAAGTGTTCCATGAGAGAACAAAGCACATTGCTATTCGTTATCATTTTGTTCGTGAGGTTATTGCTCGAGGCGATATTAAGGTGAGTAAGATTAGTACTCACGACAATCCGACGGACATGTTGACGAAGAGTTTACCCACAACCAAGTTTGAGCTTTGCTCTAGCTTGGTTGATCTTCGATCGGGAGATTAAGCACTTAGGGGCTTTTTGAGGAATACGGAAGGCGAAGGAAGTTCACGGTTTAGTGCCAAGGTGGAGATTTATCTCCTCGGCGGTTCCTTCCCTTTCAGAATTCGGGAACGCTCTTTAAGTTTTTGGATAGTTCGTTTTATCTCCTCGGGAGATTGAAGGTGGTCGATATTGAGATCTGGTATTTCGTTTTCTAAGATGTTTTCTTTCTTCTTTTCCTCGGTCAACTTTTCTGCGACGACCCTCTGCTTCTCTGCGAGCTCACGCTGTTCGACTCTTAACTTTTCAATCATAGTCCACTGGCGATGTTCCTCTCCTGAGATCGGTTGCAACTGAACTTATGATTCCCCCTCGACCATGGGGGATTTTCCGTTATCGCGGGCATTCCTGCTCGCATATTCTCCTACCCCTGCAACGTTCGGATCTCCTATCTCTAACAGTCCCAACATGATACCTAACTTGTTCGCTCAACGCCCGAGGATCACCCCTCCTTCTAGCGCAAATTGTTTACGGGCAGAAAATCCTAACAAGAATTCCCCCGCGAACGTGTTGATGTTTTGGGGATTGAGTGAACAAATAAGGAAATGTATCCAAACATGGACTTGGGCCTAAATTACATGGGCTTTTTCTATAATAATTACATGAACTACCCCTCTTAGTAGAGGGAGATCTCGATTATACCTTTTATGTTGGCGTTTCCTCTTTTACCCCTGATCCGGTTTTCTTGAACGAATGACTCCTCAAGCAATCCATCATCTGGGCACTCTTCATATCGACCACCACCCAATAGCCCATGCGACCAATTTCTCCTTGCTCGCTTAAAAACACATGGCCCGTATGATACAATATCCCATAATATTGTCCATAATAATCGGGTTCAACCTGCAAGGTAAATCGTACGAACTATACAACAAACCGATAAACCGGCTCTGATACCAATTGCTGGAAATCGACTACCCAGGACGAGTCCGTTCGACTACTCGAACATCCGGACACGCCCAGTCGACCTCCAGCGTGCCTACTGTGCTCACGACGAAGCCCCATACCCGTTTTACGCCCAACCATCATGCCCGAGGCACAACCGCGCAAAACCAAGAGGCTGATGGCCTCTCTGTCGTCCGACACCATCTAGTGTCGTCCGACATGCCCTTGTCGGCCGACAGGAAAACCTGTCGGACGACATCGTCGCGAACAGCAGCGCGACGCTGCTGTTCCAGGTCCGTTTCTGGTCGGATTTTCCAATTCCGACCACCGTTCTGGAAGTCAGCGACCCCACAGTGATCTAGGAACACCAACCACGATCCCGAAACTCGATCGGAGGTTCATTGTATGATTACGTACGAGATCGAATCGAAACGAGTGCGGAAGAGGGTTTCGATTCCATACCTTTGTCGCGTGATTCGGAGAAGCCGAATTGACAGAGACCTCGAGACTTCTAGCGTATGTCCTAGCCCTCTTACTCCAGCCGATGTGTGGGCATCGATCCGCTTGGAGCTCCCCGTCTCTTCCCTTCTCAACCACCGTGAATATATTTCTCTGTCTCAGAAATATATTTGCGCTAGCAAATTAATTTCTACAGAGAATTTTTGTCTCAGAAATATAATTGCGCTAGCATTTAATTTCTACAGAGAATTTCTGTCTCAGAAATATAATTGCGCTAGCAATTAATTTCTACAATATGTTTCTTGCGCTAATCTGAATTAATTAAGCATAGGAAAAAATAATTGCGCTAGCAATTAATTTTCTCTACAGAATTAATTATAGCGGCGAAACGTAGGTTAGAGAGAGAGGGGGAGGGATTTATATAGGCTACACTAGAGGACCTCTAGGCAATTAATTAATTAGGCTTAAATTGTAATTTAATTAACTTGGTGTCCCAAAAGGAAAACCTTAATTAAATTCCACAATTTTAATTATAATTAATTCCACTATAAAATTATAATTGATTTCCCAATTAATTAATTGAAATTATTCCGTCAATAATTTTCCACCGTATTACATATGTGACATTTCCCCGTGTTTAAGATATCGCATGTCCACGAATTAATTTTAATTACTAATAATTAAATTAATTCATTTCTTATGATCCGAGACTAGTACCACTCATCCTTATTATCATGCGGAACGAATCCACCTGCAGGGTTTACATGATAAACTTTATGAGCTCATCTCGGGGACATCATCAACCCATTAAATGGGACACGGTTTCCTGTCTATAATCTACAGCATGCCGTGTGTACAATTCCGATTCCCAATATACCGAGGATCTTGACTAATCAATTAGTCTCACTCATTGGCACATCAAAGAACCGAGCATTGGACACACGCACCTATAATTATATAGGGATTAAGAACTCACATATCCGTAATATCTGAGGTCTAGTTCGATTACTCCGATTAGTATAAATCGAACGCCCTCCCGTGGTCCTGCTCAATACACCAAGTGTACGAGTGTAACATGATAGTCAAGACCGACTATCTACCAGTCACACTACGACGTACCGATGGATTGTCCCTGTCCATCTAAGTCGTGAGCTACTGTTCGATAGTATACGAGTAACCGACAGTATGATCTTCCGCGTGTCTCCTCACGCCATACTGTCTACAACGTATACATCAAGGACTATTGCATTAAGTGCAATCATGCTTGAATCATATCTCGAATTAAGGTATAGATAAGGAGTTCTGTATTTGCACTAAACTAGACATTTAGAATACAACTCCATCAATCTCCCACTTATACTAAAAGTCTAGTCGCCCTCTCCCAAACATCAGATTCCCATAACCCCATCACGCCTACCCAACGCTTTCGCTGGAAGTGCCTCTGTGAACGGGTTTTACAAGGCAATCCTCTCGATGCTATCTAGGTGACAACTGCATCGTCATACTAGACGATCTCTTGAATCAGGTGGTACTTGCGCTCTACGTGTTATCTCCCACTATGGACTCGTGGCATTTCAAGTTTGCCTATACCGCTATTCAAAATAGCTTTGGGTGAACTAGATGTTGGAGTTGTGTACGTAATGTCTAGATTTAAGTAACGGAAACTCACGATCCATTGTCACTAATCTATTTAATTAAATAAACAATTATTTGCGTTTAATTATTTATAATTAAATATATGCAAATCATAGTCCTGGATTTTATACGTTGTAGTTAGTATGGTGTTGCATGGGCGCACAGAAGATCATACTATCGGTTACTCGTATTTAATCGAACAGTTGCTCACGACCTAGATGGACACGGACCAATCCATCGGTATAGTCGTTGTGTGAGAGAGAAAATAATTTATCTTAATTATTTTATCACACTTGTACACTTGGTGTATTGAGCGGATCTGCTTGAGATTTATCGATTAGGATTGCCGGCGATAATCGATTTAAGTCTCTGTGTATTTTATTCTTAATCCCCGATATTATTGCGGGTGTGTATATTTAATATAAGTGACTTTGATTTACCAAAGGAATTAACCGATTTAATTATTGGGTTAATTACCGGTTAAGTTGGGTCACTATATTTTATATATGGCATGCCGTGAATACTTGACGGGAAAGTGTATCCCGTAAGGGTTGATAATATCCCCGAGATGAGTTCATAAGGAATTATTATGTAAACCCTGCAGGTGGATTCGTTCCGCATAATAATTAAGGTTGAATGGTACTAGTCTCGGATATAAGAGATGAATAAATTAATTAGCAATAAATTAATTTTATTCATGGATATTTATATCTTAAATACACGGAATAAATAATACTACCGGAGAAATATTATTTGATACAATATGGTTTAATATTGGGAGTGCAATTAATTTTATATAGTGGAAAATAGAATTAATTAATATTGATAAGGATTAATGGACTTGAGCATTGGGCTCAATTTAATCTTCAATATTGGAAGCCCAATATTCCACCTCCTTAAGATCCCCTACGTAGCCTATAAAAGCACTACATGGTCTTCTCTATTCTCATAACTTGAAGATCACAATTCTAGAGAGAGAAAGTAGAGAGGAGGATCCATGGAGTTCGGTAGATCGTCGCCCACACGACGTCCGGGCTAGTGCAAGGAATACGTCGGAAGATCTCAAGGTCGTCAAATTTAGTTCTTCGTTTTTCCGAACAACGAGAACGAGGTAAATCGTAAAACCCTCTTTATGATTTTATCGTTTAATTATCGTAAAAATATCGTGAACCAAGATCCGATGAACAACCCTAATCATGGTGTGGAGCGATCTGGAGCAGCGACTGCTCCACACGACTGCTCCACACGTGTATTGATCGACCGATGTGGAGCACCGACTGCTCCACATATCGATTGCTCCACACGGGATGTGGAGCGCTATTCGCACGTTGCTGCTCCACACGGGATGTGGAGCGCTATTCGCACGGGCTGCTCCACACGGGTGTGGAGCGCTGATTATGGGTTGCTCCACATGGGATGTGGAGCGATTGTTCATGGATGCTCCACATGGGATGTGGAGCGGTTCCTCTATGCGTGCTGCTCCACATGGGATCTGGAGCACTGCTCCATATGAGTTTGCTCCACACGTCCGCCCCAGATGTGGAGCGCTTTCTCCACGGGGTCGGTCCAGCTGTGGAGCGCGGGATTTCGATTGGGTTGTCGGTTCCGCAATTTGGACAATCCGGATATTCGATCTCCAAAGGATTTCGGTCGGAATTAATTAGATAATTTATTTATTTAAATTTATTAATTCCGGGATATCGATTTCCAACAATTGGTATCAGAGCGATGGTTTTAGTTCATGGTATTTTCCGATAAATTGTTCTACCTTGTAGGGTTTCCGATTATTATGGCTAGATTTAATTTTATTAATTAATGTCATAATAATGTTCTTGATTATTAAACTCTCGGTGATGTCAATATTTGTTCTTGTGTGGTGAATGCTTGTTCTTAATTTTTCCGGATATTGTTTGAGGTCGTTTTGTAGAGAATCGATACCGGATAGCGTAGTAATAAATTTGTGATTTATTTTACGTTGGATCGAGTCCGAAACGACGACCGGAAAAGTGTGACGGAGGAGACGAACGAGAGGGAGGACTCGGATCGATCATCCCCATGATCGATCCATGGAGGATCGACCCGAGAGAGAGGGGGCAGCCGCGGGAGGCTCTCGGCCACGCCTAGCCACCGGTGGTGGTGGCGCGCCGGCTGGGGGCGGCGGCGGTGCTCCTCCTCGGTGGTGGTCGATCGGTTGGGGTTGGTGCGGAGATCCCCACTCCGTGCTACTCCTAACCGAGATTTACTTTCCTAAATTATTCGGTTTTCCTATTTTGAGTATTCCTATTTTTGGGAATTCTCATGGAATAGGAAAAGAATAAATTTAGAATAAATTTATTTTTCCTTATTGATTATTCCTATTCTTGGGAATTTTCATAGATCAGGAAAAGGAATAAATTTATAATTAATTTATTTTCCTATTTAATTATTCCTTTATGGAATTTTTAATGGATTAGGAAAATAATTAATTTGGAAAGTTTAGGAGTCCTAAATTAATTTTTCCTTATTTAATTATTCCTTTATGGAATTTTTAATGGATTAGGAAAGGAATTAATTTGGAAGGACTAGGAGTCCTAAATTATTTTATTTCCTTATTTCATTATGGAAATCATCTAGAATATTCCAAGTGGGTCTTGGATAGATTATTCTAGAGATTTAATGAAGTAGAAAGGGAAAATAAAATAAATTATTTTATTTCCTTATTTCATTATGGAAGTTTTCTAGAATATTCCAAGTGGGTCTTGGATAGATTATTCTAGAGATTTAATGAAGTAGAAAGGGAAAATAAAATAAATAAAAATATTAATAATATTTAATTTTATTTTTGATTTATTCGATTGACTTAATTTTCGAATTAAGTATCTTTTGGATTTATTAAAAATAAATAGATTTAAATATTGGAGTTAATATTCCCGTCACATAGAGCATTCAAGAACGAAGACTAAAGACTAGAAGACGCATACGGGGATGCGATAAAGCCATAATAGTCGGAAAATAATATTCTAGTATTATTTTTATTATGTGATTATATTCTATGTGCTTTATTTCATGTATGCATGCTTATGTGTATTTAATTATGCATTAGATAGCGTATCCCTTTATTATAAAAAGCTAAGTGGGAGAGGGTATGGAAACATATCCATGGTCTCCATTGCTGTTCTCTTGGTGACTTTTATGAACTTTCGAAGTTCATATAGATAAGCCATTGGAGGAGAATTCTTGTAATTCCTCTTACGAGAAACATTGATTAAGTTTATCAAACAATGCCTAATTTGTCTTTCCAAAACTGATTTCAAGTCGACTCATTCTCACCCCGGGGAGTGGAATGGAGCCAAAGCCACTTGGTCATGTCGAGGACACAAATTAGAGACTTTCCTGTCATTTGATGACTAGATCGATTGTCTGCTCGGCTCCCTCATTTATGAGAGATAGGGTCGTTCGCATGGTGAATCACTGGTAAGAAACTTCGAGTTTCACTTATGATTCTCCGCGTCTTGATTTACAAGATTGAATGGATCAAGTAATTGGGAGTCAATTATAAAAGTCTCTTGGCGTAGTAAACGTCCACACCACGTGGCTTGCTATGCTGACGGATTTTGGATTAATTGGTGTAGACAGTTGTAAGAAATTGTGAAGAGTTATGAAGTTGTCGTAAACGTCCACACCACGTGGCTTGCGGTGATGTAGCAATTCCAAACGATTTACTTTGGTACTGAGTAATGGTTTACACTTAGATACGCATTATAGTATTCCTCCCCACGAGGTTCCGCTATAAGTGATGTATGACCGAAGCAAATCTAAATGCTAAATCATTTGGATTGGTAAACGTCCACACCACGTGGCTTGCCATATCTGATGGGATTTTAGATGTGATTAGTGGTTTAATGATATTATTTAAGGGAGATAATATCGGAGATTAAATCGATTGTTTGTTGTTATATGTGCTCATAGATTAGGATATGGCTTTGAACCCACTTTATGTGATACTTGAGGAATTTAAACTCACTGGTCCCTAAATGTATTGATTGGAATAGAGATCTAGACATTGTCCAGACTGTTAAAGAGTACAAGTTTGTACTCAGTGAGCTTTGTCCTCCCGAGCCTACAAATGTCTTAACTGATGAGGAAATGACTGATTTTGATATCATGTTCAAACTCAAGGAGATGTTTAAACATGACGTAGCGGCTAGACAAGAGGCGATGAGGATACTCATAAAGGCCAGTCGATTCGAGGAAACGCTTAAACACGTTTTTAAGATGATTGACCTTTTAGACGAGTTGAGACGGAAATCGCAAGCTCTTGTAGCTAATGCCAAAGGTTTCGAACCTAAGGGAAAAATCGGGGAAAGGAAAAGCAAGCAAAGAAACCCAGTGGTCCTAGGTTTCTTGGACCACG
Organism: Euphrasia confusa; assembly: GCA_954870475.1. Classification (NCBI taxonomy): domain Eukaryota; kingdom Viridiplantae; phylum Streptophyta; class Magnoliopsida; order Lamiales; family Orobanchaceae; genus Euphrasia; species Euphrasia confusa. The sequence continues at coordinate 39,734,157 of OX940950.1, read as the reverse complement.
AGATGGGACGAGAAAGCCATAAGGCAAGAGTTTTCGATGCAAACAGTCTGGGTACTGGAAGTCTGATTATCCTCTCAAAGAAAGTACGAAATTTTCTTTAGTCGTAAAACATAGTCTGTGGTATTATCTACCGGAACCTGGTGTGTAGATATGGAACCACTGACGGTATGTGCATTTTAAATGCAAGGGTTCCAAGAAACCCGACGACTTGGAAAAGAAGAAATCGTAGTCTACATGGGCAATGCTGTAGAGGAGGCAGCAGTTGCAGTGGAGGACATTTTATAGGATTTCATTTTGGGTTATTGCTTTTATGTACCTTTCATATTAGAAAGAACTTTCTTCTGGATTTCTAATAAATGGATATTTTATTTCTTTTAATCATTTGATGGTTATAAGAAGAAATAATGATATTATCTATTCTGGTACATTGGCTAGCAATATATAAATGATGGATCCTGAGTCCACCACAATGCAACGAACCGTAGTAAAACTCGTTTTACTAATAAGAGATTTCTTTATCAATTATACTTGTGGATTCTTATGCTGAATCATGTTTATTCAAATAAGAAGTTCAAAGGTCGAAAATTGATATTTGATCAATTAAGATGAAGGAGTGGACCTTCCGACCTAAGAATCTTATTTGGAAGATAACACGACTAAGCAATCCTTTATGGATATAAGATATAAGAACCGGACAAGTATTAGAATTGATTGACTCTGATGTATGCAGACCTATGTCTACTCAGACAATAAGGTACGAGTACTTCATTTGATGATTACTCGAGAAATGGATTAGAATACCTGATGTGCCACAAAAGCAAGTGTTTTGACAAGTCAATGGACACTAAGCAATTGCGGAGAACCATCGAGGTATATCCATTTGTAGCCTGCGATTTGATCGCGGAGGCAAGTACCTGTCTGAGGAATGCATGGCATACTGATCAGAGGTTGGGATGATCCCAAATGACTACACCATACACTTTTAGTGTAGAAATGGTGTGTCGTAAACAAGAAATGGAACTCTTATAGAAACAGTAAAAGCATGAGTTATACGGAACTACCTATGTTCTATGGATATGTCTGGAAACAACGGCGCATTCAAATGCAGTTGTAGAATATCCTGGAAGAACAAAAGATGTGTGTTCAATAGTACTATGAACCAGAGGGACGTTATAAGTTCTAACGCCCGGTTCTTAGAGGAAGACTATGTAATGAACCACAAGCCCAAAGTGACGTGAAACATTGAAATGAGAGAGAACGAAGAAGACTGAGAACCAGCCGAACCGAGTAGCGGTACACCACTAACTGCACCTACTGTTATCACTGTTTATACACCGGAATGCCGTTGTAGTGGGAGGTTGTGTGACAACCAGAGATATTCATAAGACTAGGTGAGTCTTCGGACTCTGGACCTAGTATACATGAAATCAATCCCTTGATCTACATGAAGGCCGTACTAGATCTAAATGTGCCTTCTTGGAGAGCAATAAGGATTATTGCTAAGAGGCGAGATCATTTAGAGTACAAGCTTAGTTGATCCATTTATGGATTGAAACAAAGCATTGAGTTCGTGGTACTTGCAAATTGATGAGATAGTCCATTTTATGGATTCATCAAAAGCATAGACGAATTGTGTGTATTGGAAACGTGATGGAAAACAAGGTGGTGTTTCTCGGAGGTTTTATGTAGATGACACTTTTATCATTGGCAACAATGTAAAGATGTTATCAGACATAAAATGATGGTTGTCTAGATGAATCATTATGAAAGATAAAGGAAGAAGTTGGACATGTTCTTGAGATCTTGGATCTCTAGAAAGAACATTGTACTTCTCCTGGACATCTTACATAAATGATTATGGTTCGTTTTAACATGCAAGATTCCGAGAAAGGTTCGTTACCTTTCAGAGACGGAATGCATCTATCTAAGGATATGTGTTTTGGAACACAAAAGGAGATAGAAGCAATGAAAGCAGTTTCCTACACTTTGAGTGTGGAAAGCTTAATAAATGCAATGTTGAAAACGAGAACCTGATATCGGCTATGCAGTGAGCATAGTGGGAGGATATCAAGGTAATCCTGGAAAGGAATATTCGACTGCTGTAAAAGTACTTTCGAAGTACTGTTCTAGACTACGAAGCAGACGGGTATTTCCTTTGGATTACATTCTCTTAGATTTCTAATCGAATGAGGACCAGTGTAAGTCGATATCAGGCTATGTGTTTCACTATTGAAGGAGAAGGAGTTTTAACATGGAAGAGTGATAAGCACGATGCTTTTCGGACTCTGCCATGGGTAACCAAATAGCGGCCTCAGAGGCAGCGGAAGTTTTGGTATAACTCCGGGATAATCTCTGGGACTTAGATGTGATTCTTAATTTGCCAAAGGCTATGTAAATAGCGGTGCGATGGCAAATGGTAAGAAATCACAAGTCCATAAGTGAAAGATAACACATAGTGCAAGTACCACCTGATACGAGTCATCGTCGAGGGAGACGACGATGTAGTCACCAAGATAACTTCAGAGCGGCAACCTAGAGTGCTCATTCACATAGTACTTCTTGGAAGTACAACTTAAGCACGTGATGAGTATGGGAGTCGGGAGTTTGGAGGAAATAACTAGACCTTAGTACAAGTGAGAGATTGTTGGAGTTGTGTACTTAATGTCTAGATTTAAGTAACGGAAACTCACGATCCATTGTCACTAATCTATTTAATTAAATAAACAATTATTTGCGTTTAATTATTTATAATTAAATATATGCAAATCATAGTCCTGGATTTTATACGTTGTAGTTAGTATGGTGTTGCATGGGCGCACAGAAGATCATACTATCGGTTACTCGTATTTAATCGAACAGTTGCTCACGACCTAGATGGACACGGACCAATCCATCGGTATAGTCGTTGTGTGAGAGAGAAAATAATTTATCTTAATTATTTTATCACACTTGTACACTTGGTGTATTGAGCGGATCTGCTTGAGATTTATCGATTAGGATTGCCGGCGATAATCGATTTAAGTCTCTGTGTATTTTATTCTTAATCCCCGATATTATTGCGGGTGTGTATATTTAATATAAGTGACTTTGATTTACCAAAGGAATTAACCGATTTAATTATTGGGTTAATTACCGGTTAAGTTGGGTCACTATATTTTATATATGGCATGCCGTGAATACTTGACGGGAAAGTGTATCCCGTAAGGGTTGATAATATCCCCGAGATGAGTTCATAAGGAATTATTATGTAAACCCTGCAGGTGGATTCGTTCCGCATAATAATTAAGGTTGAATGGTACTAGTCTCGGATATAAGAGATGAATAAATTAATTAGCAATAAATTAATTTTATTCATGGATATTTATATCTTAAATACACGGAATAAATAATACTACCGGAGAAATATTATTTGATATAATATGGTTTAATATTGGGAGTGCAATTAATTTTATATAGTGGAAAATAGAATTAATTAATATTGATAAGGATTAATGGACTTGAGCATTGGGCTCAATTTAATCTTCAATATTGGAAGCCCAATATTCCACCTCCTTAAGATCCCCTACGTAGCCTATAAAAGCACTACATGGTCTTCTCTATTCTCATAACTTGAAGATCACAATTCTAGAGAGAGAAAGTAGAGAGGAGGATCCATGGAGTTCGGTAGATCGTCGCCCACACGACGTCCGGGCTAGTGCAAGGAATACGTCGGAAGATCTCAAGGTCGTCAAATTGAGTTCTTCGTTTTTCCGAACAACGAGAACGAGGTAAATCGTAAAACACTCTTTTTGATTTTATCGTTTAATTATCGTAAAAATATCGTGAACCAAGATCCGATGAACAACCCTAATCAGGGTGTGGAGCGATGTGGAGCAGCAACTGCTCCACACGACTGCTCCACACGTGTATTGATCGACCGATGTGGAGCACCGACTGCTCAACATATCGATTGCTCCACACGGGATGTGGAGCGCTATTCGCACGTTGCTGCTCCACACGGGATGTGGAGCGCTGTTCGCACGGGCTGCTCCACACGGGTGTGGAGCGCTGATTATGGGTTGCTCCACATGGATGTGGAGCGATTGTTCATGGATGGTCCACATGGGATGTGGAGCGGTTCCTCTATGCGTGCTGCTCCACATGGGATGTGGAGCACTGCTCCATATGGGACTGCTCCACACGTCCGCCCCAGATGTGGAGCGCTTTCTCCACGGGGTCGGTCCAGCTGTGGAGCGCGGGATTTCGATTGGGTTGTCGGTTCCGCAATTTGGACAATCCGGATATTCGATCTCCAAAGGATTTCGGTCGGAATTAATTAGATAATTTATTTATTTAAATTTATTAATTCCGGGATATCGATTTCCAACACTAGAAACCACATCTAAGTCCCTTAGGAAGTTCTGGAGCCACACTGACCTTTTAACTGCCTCAGAGGCCGTTATTCTTTCAGTTTCCATGGTAGAGTCCGTAATGCATCGCTGCTTTACATTCTTCCATGTGACTGCTCCACTTCACAGTGAGAACACATAGCCTGACTTCGACTTTCGACTGTCCCTGTTTAATTTGGAAATCCAATTCTATGTAATCCAAAGGAAACAACTTGACTGCTTTGTAACTCAGAACATAATTTCTGGTCCTCTGCAGGAGCCTAAACATGTTCTTTACATCAGTCGAGTGATCCTTTCCAGAATTACTATGATATCTCACCACCATGCCCACGGCATAGTAGATATCAGTCTCTTGCATAGCATTACATACATTAAGCTTCCCACCATTAAGGTGTAGAGAACTGCTTAATCTTTATCTATATCCTTTATCGTGTCGGACACAAAACTTTAGATAGATGAATTCCACATCTAAAAGGTGAAGACCTTTCATGGAATTCTGTATGCTGCAACGAGTAAGAATTGTATTTATGTATGAGGCTCGAGATAAGTTCTATGTTCTATTCTGGCGATCATTTACTACTTTGATCCCAAGAACATTCCCGACTTCTCCTAAGTCTCTTACATTTAATTACTCGGACAACCATCCCTTTATGTCCGATAACATCTTTCATATTTTTGCCAATTTAGAAGGATGTCGTCTACATAAAGAATGAGAAAACACCACATCTTTTCTGTCACTTCTTTATTACACTCAGGACCTAAACATGCCTTGAATGAATCCATGAAATGGATTTTATCATAGGTCCGCATGTGTCCAAGATCTTGAAGCTTCCTCCAATCCGAAGATTGATTAAGCTTGCTTACCGAATGCTCTTGGCTCTTTTCGATTTACCAAGACTGAGCATCTTGATCTTTCAGCGACATGTCATAGATCCAGGGGTCGGCTTCATGTTCTCTAGGTAACAAGTCCGAAGACTCTTCTATAAACATGAACCTGTCGGGTTGTCTAACAACCCTCCCACTACGACAACGCTCCGGTGTATCCTTAGTGACTAAATATTATAGTAGTGAACTACTCAGTTAGGCTGGTTCTAAGTCTTGATCTGTCCCTCTAAGCACATTTAGTATTACTCTACACTTGGGCTTGTGATCTTGCATATATATAGTCCATGTCTAAGAAGCGAACGTTGATGCAATCAACGAACATCTGGTCCTTTGGACTATATTACATATCTCAATTCGTTTTCTTAGGGTATCCTATAAACAGCCGAATATCTGCACAAGTTTCCAAAGGAATCAAGTTCAGGATAAACGCCGCTGTTTCCAAGCCATATACCAAAAACGAATTAGGTAACTCCGAATAACTTATTGTCTACTTTCCCATATCTATAAGAGTACTATTCCTTCTTTACAACACATTATTTTGCCGAGGCATAAATGGTGTAGTCTGTTGGGAGTTAATCCCATTTCCTGATAAGTATGCCTTACTCCTCAAAGAGGTCTGCATATATCAGAGAGAATCAACTCTAGTACTTTCTTGGATCTTTTCCCTTTAACCGTAAAGGGTTGCTCGGTCATTAAAACTTCCAAGTATGATTCGAAGGTTGGAAGGTCCTTTCCTTCAACCTAGCTGAGTGGTCCATCAACTTTCATCCTTTGAATCGTACTTAAGTTAAAATGATTTAGCCTAAGATGCCATAAGTACATTTGATTCATCCTAGAAAGATCTTTACTCTTATTGGGGTTCGACAATGTGTTATTAGCTCCGGTCAGTTGCATCGTGGAAGAACACGGATTTAGTATTAAATTGTCTATCAATGTACCAGAATAGATAATATCCCCGTTTCCTATTCTGAAAAGTACGAAACTGTCCAAAGAAACGGAATATCCATTCTAAGCCAATTTAGAAATCCGAAATTAAATTTCTTTCTAAATGCCGGCACATAAAGACAATTTATTTGAACTAAAATCCTATTGTTAAAACATTTAACATCTCCCACTGCAACGGCTGTTACCTTAACAGTATTGCCCATGTAGGTTATAACTTCTTCCTTTCTAAGTCTCCGGGTTTCCTGGAACCCCCGCATTTAAGTGCAGACATGATTAGTGGTTCCTGTATCCACACACCAGGTACTGGTGGATAACACCACTAAACATGTTTCGGTGACTAAGGAAGAGTCAACTTCTTGTTCCATGAGAGGACGATTAAAACTCCCAGTATCCAGACTGCTTGCAACGGAAGCACTTGCCCTGTTGGGCTTGCTTGTCCCATTTCGTGGTCCAGATATATTAGGCCCACTGGGTTTCCGTCTTTGCTACTTCTTCCTTTTGCCGCCCGGAGGCCTAGGAAGATCCAATTTATCAGCCACAAGTGTTTTGAGAGCCCTTAAAGATTCCCTCAGCCGCTTGAAGTTCAATCAGGAGCTCCGTCAATGAATAAGACCTCTTATTCATATATTAGTTCAGGCGGAACTGCTCAAACTTCTCGGCAGAGACTGGCGCACAATATCAACTTGGGTTACCCCATTGATAATTGCTCCCAGAATCTCTATCTCATTAAGATAGCCCATCATTCTAAGAACGTGATCCCTCACGGGCGTTCTTTCCGACATGATGGCCGTCATGAGTTGCCTCATTTCATTTTGCCCGGCTGTCCTGTCCTGATAACCAAAAACATCTTGAGGTTAAGCATCATATCATAGGTAATGGTCATGGCATGATCCCGATGTCGCGGCACATTTGACATGAAAGTCATAATGTTGCTCCGCTTCATCTCATAGCCTTGATCCATTTCCAATGAGCTTCCTTCCCTCAGTAGTGGAAGCATCATTTAGTTCAGCAGGTCAATTGACTTGGAGTACATATTTGTACTCCTCTGCAGTTAGGACAATGTCCAAATTTCTTTTCCAATCCATACAAACAGGGTCATTGAGTTTGTTGACTTTTAATGGGAATAATACCATATAAAACAAACAATGAGTTTAATTCGATATCATTTCCCTCAAACAATATCATTAAACTACCAATCATTTCCAAAATCCCATCAGACTAGCATGCCACGTTCTTGTGGACGTATACTAATCCAAACGATTTTATAATTGGATTTTTACTTCGGTCGTACATCATTATAGCAGTGACTCCGATGGGGAGGATACTATAAAGCGTACCTAAGTGTATACCATTTCTCAGTACTAAGTCCACCGCTCGGGAACTACATGTCCACCGCAAGCCACGTTCTTGTGGACGTTTACGTTGACATGCGGTCCTCCACGACTTTCTATAACTGTCGAGCCTCAATTAATCCCAAAGTTCCGTTTCCATTTAGCAAGCCACGTTCTTGTGGACGTTTACTAAAACAAACAACTTTGTTAATTGACTCTTACATTTATTAAATTTCACAATTTATTAATCAAAGCTTGATATCTCGTAAGTGAAACTCGAAGTTTCTAACTAGCGATCAATCATGCAATTGAGCCCTATCTCTCACTAGGTGAGGGAGCCAATCAGACAATCGATCTAGTCATCGAATGACTCGAAAGTCTCTAATTTGTGTCATTGACATAACCAAGTGGCTCTGGCTCCATTCCACTCCCCGGGGTGAGAATGAGTCGACTTGAAATTAGTCTTTGAAAAACAAATTAGGCATTGCTTTTGAAAAATATAATTATTAAATTCTATAAGTGGAATTAATTTCGAATTTTGATCCAGTGATATCCGTGTATCGACTTTATCCGATAGGGAGGATGACACTAAAGCCAACTCGTAAGTCAATACACATCACATTCAAAACAGAGAATGGAGACCGCGGGATTGTTTCCAATCCCTCTCTCACTTAGTATTTTACGATAAGGGATAACATGCATAAAATAATTAAGCATAATAAAAAGCACGTAAATCACATAAAAAGCAATTAACGTGGCCCCGATTATTATGGCCTTAATTATTCTCCAATGCACGTCTCTTGGAACTTCATCTCATTGCTCGTCTCGATCTCGGTCCACCACCGACTCGCTCGAGGGTCAAGAGACGAACTCCTCCCACTGGAGCCTCGTTTCGAGCCTCGTTGAGTCGTCCGTGGGGTCGAACGAACCCCAGCCCCGCTGCTGCCCGTCACGAACACGGGGTGTGTTCGATGGCTGCCCGTTGCCGGTTCGTTCTTCTCGATCCTCGTTTCTCCGGGTTTTGGTCTCGTCTCGATCCACCAAAATTAGTAAGAAAAATTACAAGAATAAACTTACTAAATCCGGCATCGATCCTATACAAGGTGATCGACCCTATACATGTCCCGAATACAACGAAAAATAAATAAACCTAACGACTCAACCCGTCGTTTTTATCTATTACAAACAAGCAACGTTTCCAAAACAAAAAAACAATCTCGACAAGCCCGAGAGTTTAATCAAACCACAACAAAATTATTATACAACATCCCATAATATTGGCCATAATAATCGGGTTCAACCTGCAAGGTAAATCGTACGAACTATACAACAAACCGATAAACCGGCTCTGATACCAATTGTTGGATATCGACTACCCAGGACGAGTCCGTTCGACTACTCGAACATACGGACACGCCCAGTCGACCTCCAGCGTGCCTACTGTGCTCACGACGAAGCCCCATACCCGTTTTACGCCCAACCATCATGCCCGAGGCACAACCGCGCAAAACCAAGAGGCTGATGGCCTCTCTGTCGTCCGACACCATCTAGTGTCGTACGACATGCCCTTGTCGGCCGACAGGAAAACCTATCGGACGACATCGTCGCGAACAGCAGCGCGACGCTGCTGTTCCAGGTCCGTTTCTGGTCGGATTTTCCAATTCCGACCACCGTTCTGGAAGTCAGCGACCCCACAGTGATCTAGGAACACCAACCACGATCCCGGAACTCGATCGGAGGTTCGTTGTATGATTACGTACGAGATCGAATCGAAACGAGTGCGGAAGAGGGTTTCGATTCCATACCTTTGTCGCGTGATTCGGAGAAGCCGAATTGACAGAGACCTCGAGACTTCTAGCGTATGTCCTAGCCCTCTTACTCCAGCCGATGTGTGGGCATCGATCCGCTTGGAGCTCCCCGTCTCTTCCCTTCTCAACCACCGTGAATATATTTCTCTGTCTCAGAAATATATTTGCGCTAGCAAATTAATTTCTACAGAGAATTTTTGTCTCAGAAATATAATTGCGCTAGCAATTAATTTCTACAGAGAATTTCTGTCTCAGAAATATAATTGCGCTAGCAATTAATTTCTACAGAATGTTTCTTGCGCTAATCTGAATTAATTAAGCAGAGGAAAAAATAATTGCGCTAGCAATTAATTTTCTCTGCAGAATTAATAGAAATATAATTGCGCTAGCAATTAATTTCTACAGAATGTTTCTTGCGCTAATCTGAATTAATACAGAATGTTTCTTGCGCTAATCTGAATTAATTAAGCAGAGGAAAAAATAATTGCGCTAGCAATTAATTTTCTTTGCAGAATTAATTATAGCGGCGAAACGTAGGTTATAGAGAGAGGGGGGAGGGATTTATATAGGCTACACTAGAGGACCTCTAGGCAATTAATTAATTAGGCTTAAATTGTAATTTAATTAACTTGGTGTCCCAAAAGGAAAACCTTAATTAAATTCCACAATTTTAATTATAATTAATTCCACTATAAAATTATAATTGATTTCCCAATTAATTAATTCAAATTATTCCGTCAATAATTTTCTCACCGTATTACATATGTGACATTTCCCCGTGTTTAAAATATCGTCCACGAATTAATTTTAATTACTAATAATTAAATTAATTCATTTCTTATGATCCGAGACTTGTACCACTCATCCTTATTATCATGTGGAACGAATCCACCAGCAGGATTTACATGATAAACTTTATGAGCTCATCTCGGGGACATCATCAACCCAGTAAATGGGACACGGTTTCCTGTCTATAATCTACAGCATGCCGTGTGTACAATTCCGATTCCCAATATACCGAGGATCTTGACTAATCAATTAGTCTCACTCATTGGCACATCAAAGAACCGAGCATTGGACACACGCACCTATAATTATATAGGGATTAAGAACTCACATATCCGTAATATCTGAGGTCTAGTTCGATTACTCTGATTAGTATAAATCGAACGCCCTCCCGTGGTCCTGCTCAATACACCAAGTGTACGAGTGTAACATGATAGTCAAGACCGACTATCTACCAGTCACACTACGACGTACCGATGGATTGTCCCTGTCCATCTAAGTCGTGAGCTACTGTTCGATAGTATACGAGTAACCGACAGTATGATCTTCCGCGTGTCTCCTCACGCCATACTGTCTACAACGTATACATCAAGGACTATTGCATTAAATGCAATCATGCTTGAATCATATCTCGAATTAAGGTATAGATAAGGAGTTCTGTATTTTCACTAAACTAGACATTTAGAAAACAACTCCATCAAACGCCAACCCTCCCGTCTATATATATGAAGGGAGGGGCACTCATAGACGCTTTTGGATGATTTTCCGAATTTTTGGCACTCCGATCTCTGACTCCCACTCTACTTGCTCGGGTACGCGTAATCTTTCTCTCGTTTTTATTTTTCAATTTTTGCTTGAGGCGCGGGCTTTTTAAATTTTGAGATCTCGTAAGTATACTCTCTTGTCCGTAACGCCGTTAAGGAGTTTTCTTTTGGTCGATGTCTAGTGAAACATCCATTCCCGAATACGACTCCGACTACATCCAGACTGTGATTCTTCGCGCGTTTGTTGATATTCCGAGGATTTTATCGCCTTTATTTGCTGAATTGTTAGCGTTACCCAATCAGTTTCCCGTTGCGAGTGAGATGGATCCATACCCCTTATCTAAAGATGAAGAGAATAATTGGTTTTCGGAAATAGTGCACCCAGACTTCGAGCTCTTTGCCAAACTGATCGTTGATTTCCGAGGTCCCCCGGTGGAATTCTCTTACGAAACATATTTGGCTAACCACCCTTACGTGCCCGTGACACGTATTGATCTTCTGACCGAAGAACCTGTTGGAAATCGATATCCCGGAATTAATAAATTTAATTAAAATTAATTAAATAAATTATCTAATTAATTCCGACCGAAATCCGTTGGAGATCGAATATCCGGGGTTGTCAAAATGCGGAACGAAAACTCCAATCGAAATCCCGGTTGCGGAAACCCGCCACAAACCACCACGAAGAGAAACCCAACCAAAACCCTAACCACGGGGATAGCCCGCGACTGTCCGGTCGAGTCCCTGCGTGGGGCTCGCGGCTGTTCGTAGCAGCCGCCTAGGGCTGCCCTTGGCAGCCCACTGGGCACGCTCAAACCCTCGCGGACAGCCCCATCATCGAACCCTCGCCGCGGCCAAGCCGCTGCTGCCCGATGGAGGCGTGCGCTCGCACCATGCGAGCGCTAGGGTTCAGCCCGCTGGGCACGCCCCAGCTGCGCCCCGGGTGATCGAGCTCCAGCCACGGTCGAACCCGTGGCTCACGATCACCCCAGCTGCCGCCAGCCACCGCCGCGCGAGCGGCGCGTCCAGCTAGGGTTTGTGCCCTCTCGACCCATCCCGTCGAGCCATAGAGTCGCCAGCGGTCCGGTGATCTTCGATCACCACCACCCGGTTCAACCTCGACATGGGTCGCGTTCTCGGATCTTGGTTCAAGGTATTTTCACGATTAATAAACGATTAAATCATAAATAAAGTTTTACGATTTACCTCGCTCTCGTTGTTCGGAAAAACGAAGAACTTAATTGAAGACCTTGAGATCTTCCCACGTATTCCTTGTGCTGGGATTCGATGTCCCGGGCTATCAAAATTGCGGAAACGATAACCCGACCGAAACCCTATCGCCGGAGACCGCACGAACACCAACTCATCCGCAGGAGTCCGACCTTTGGAGACTACGCATCCGAAGACACGCAGCCCGCCCCCAGCCGATTTTCTCCCACGAGTCGGAAATCACGAACGCGAACCACATGCGAAGAACCGGGCTCGACAAGAGCGTCGCCGCGGGATAAACCCGCGGCTAAACCCTAGCCGAACCCCATCCGCGGGGTTCGCGATCGCCGTGCATGGCGATCGCTGGGGCTGCTCCGGCAGCCCCCGGATGGCGGTGAGTCCGGCGACTTCACCGCCGTCGCCACCAGGAGGGGGGAACCACCAGTCGCGGCGCGAAGCCGCGACGGTCCCCGGCGATCGAGCTAGGGCTCGATCGCCCCAGCCGCGGCGTCCAGCCGCGGCCTTCTCCTCTTGCGCGCACCACCAGCGGAGGGAGGCCGGGGGGTTCGATCCGCCGTGGCTCCAGCCCACGGCCGAACCCCCAGCGATCGACTTCACGTCGATCGCTCGCCCCGGCGTCCAGCCGGGGCTCCCCTCACGCCCGCGCACCGGCGGTCGAACCCTAGGGTTCGGCCGCCCCTTCTTCGATCCCGACGGGGATCGCGAGATCCCCGTATCCCGGTCTCGACGTTCCCGGATCGCGTCGTTCATGTATACGTCACAATTATTCAACGCACATAATCATAGAAGGGGGTTTCTCGATTATTACCTCGAATCGTTGTACGGAGAAACGAATTCGTTGACGACCTTGTGATCTTCCCGCGTATTCCTTGCACCTCGTCCGAACGTCGTGTGGGCGACGATCTATCGGATTCCTATGGATCTTCCTCACTCTCAGAACTTTATGATTGGTGTAACGTAGGTTAATGAAAAGTGAAGACCATGTAGTGCTTATATAGGCTACGAAGGGGATCATAAGGAGAATAAATATTGGGCTTCAATATTGAAAATTAAATTGGGTCCAACCCAAATCTATTAATTCTTATCAATATTAATTTTATTTATTTTCCACTATATAAATAAAATTGCACTCCAAATATTATTCCATATTATATCAAATAATATTTCTCCATCTTAGTATTATTTATTCCGTGTATTTAAGATTTAAATATCCATGAATAAATTTATTTATTGCTTAATAAATTATATTCATCTCTTGAATCCGAGACTAGTACCATTCAACCTTAATTATTGTGCGGAACGAATCCACTCATGAGGTTTACACAATAATTCCTTATGAACTCATCTCGGGGATATTATCAACCCTTCCGGGATACACTGCTCCTTCAAGAATTCACGGCATGCCATATACAAAATATAGTGACCCAACTTAACCGGTAATTAACCCAATTATCAAACCGGTTAATTCCTTTGGTAAATCAAAGTCACTTATATTAAATATACACACCCGCAATTGTTTCAGGGATTAAGAATAAAATACTCCGAGTCTCAAATCAATTATCGCCGAGCAATCCTAATTGATGAGTCTCAATTGATCCGCCCAATACACCAAGTGTACAAGTGTGATAAAATAATTAAGATAAATTATTTTCTCTCTCACACAACGACTATACCGATGGATCAGTTCGTGTCCATCTAGGTCGTGAGCAACTGTTCGATTAAATACGAGTAACCGATAGTATGATCTTCTGTGCGCCCATGCAGCACCATACTAACTACAACGTATAAAATCCAGAACCATGATTTGCATTAAATGCAAATAATTGTTTATTAATTAAATAGATTAAATGCTATGATCGGGAGTTTACCGTTACTTAAATCTAGACATTAAGTACACAACTGCAACAATCTCCCACTTGTACTAAGGTCTAGTCATTTCCTCCAAACTCCCGGTTCCCATACTCATCACGTGCTTTAAAGTGTACTTCCGAGAAGTACTATGTGAGTGAGCAATCTAGGTTGCCGCTCTGAAGTTATCTTGGTGACTACTACGTCGTCTCCCTGACGATTACTCGTATCAGGTGGTACTTGCTCTATGTGTTAACATCACTTTTGACTTATGACCTCTTCTAGTTCACCGTGCACCGCTATCTAATAGCCTTTGGTAAACTAAGAGTCATATCCAAGTCAAGAGGTTATCCCGGAACCTAACCAAAACTTCCGCTGCCTCTGAGGCTGCTATTCGGTTATGAGAGTCTCTGAGAAGCGTCCCGCTTATCACTCTTTCACTTCATGGTTCCACCTCTTTCTAAAAGTGAACACATAGCCTGATATCGACTTTCACTGGTCCTTTTCTGATTCTTGGATCTGAGAATCTGTAATCTAAGAAGATTTCGTCTTGCTCAAGCCAGTACTATGAGAGTACTCTTGCAGCATTCGAACATCCCTTATCCAGATTACTTTGATATCCTCCCACTACGCAAACCGCATAGTTGATATCAGGTTCTTGTTTTACAACATTGCATCTATAGAGCTTTCCATACTTGAAGTATAGGAAACTGCTCTGTCCTCATCTATCTCCTTCATATGTTCAAACACATACCATTTGGATAGATGTATGTTCTGTCTCTGAAAGGCAATAACCTTTCTCAGAAGTATGCATGTTTAAAACAAACCTTAATCATATAAGATGTCTAGGAGAAGTACTATGTTCTTATCTCTAGATCATAAGATCTTAAGAACATGCTCTAACTTCTTCTCAATCTTATATCTCGATTTATTTAGACAACCTCTATTTTATGTCTTACAACACTTTTACATTGTTGCCAATGTCAAAGTGTTATCTACACAAAATTCCGAGAAACACCACCTTTGTTTCCATTACGTCTCTAACACACCTTCTTCGCTAAACCCTATGCAGACCTAGGGATCGATTTCATGTATACTGGATCCAGAGTTCAAAACTCATCCAGCCTTATGAACATCTCTAGTTGCTTAACAACCTCCCACTGCAATGGCGTCCCGGTGTGTAACAGTAACAACATTAGGTGCAGTTAGTGGTGTACTACTACTCGGTCAGGCTGGTTCTCAGTCTTTCCCTTTCCTCATTTTAAAGTATTTTGTCAATTAGGGCATTGTAGTTCATCTAATAGTTTTTCCTCTATGAACCGGACGAGACGTCCCTCTGGTTCATAGTACTATAGAACACACAATACTTCGTTCATCTAGGATATCCTACAACCATATTGAATATGTTGTTGTCTCCAGGAATATCCATAGAACATAGGTAATTCCGAACAACTTGTTCTCTTACTATTAGATTTCTATTTCTTTACAACGCACCATCTCTACACGTAAGTGCACGGCGTGTCTCTTTGGGAATTAATCCCAATCTTTGATTATGCTATGTGTTATCTAGATAGGTGATGGCCTCCGCGATCGAGTCACAGGCTTCTAATGGATATACTTTGATGGTTCCCCATAACAGCTTTGTGTCTATTGACAAGTCAAAACACTTTGCTTTTATGGCACATCAAGCATTCTAATCCATCACTGAGTATTATTTGAAAGAATTACTCATACCTCTCTAATATACACATATGTCTGCATATCTAATCATTTCCAATACTCTTCTGAATTCTATCCTTTTTCCAGAAAGGTTTGCTTAGACGTATTATCCTCCAAATTCAATCCTTAGGTCGGAAGGTCCATTCCTTCAACTATAATTGATCAAATCAATTTCGACCATATGAATTTTATTTGAAAATACTACTAAGTATAAGATTTCATAAGTATAATGATAAAGAAATATCTAATAAGTAAAACAAGTTATATATAACGGTTTGTTGCATCGTGGTAGACTAAGGATTCATCATTCACATATTGCTATCTAATGTACCATAATGAATATCACCATTATTTCTTATCCAAACCATCCAATGATTAAAGAAATAAAATATCCATTAATAAAGAAAAATAGAACGAAGTTCTTTTTCAAAATAAAAGGGGTACATAAGCAATAACTGAAATGAAAACTTAAAACAGATAAATGTCTTCCACTGCAACCGCTGCTACCCCAACAGCTTCGCCCATGTAGACTCGAATTCTTCTTCTCTAAGTCGCCGGGTTTTCTGGAACCCCTGCATTCAAAAAATGCACATACCGTCAGTGGTTCCATATCTACACACCAGAATTCTGGTAGATAATACCGCTGACTATGTTTTTACGACTAAAGAAAGATTCGTACCTCTGAGAGGACATTCAGACTTCCAGTGTCCCATCTTGTTGCATCGGAAGCACTTACCCTTTGGCTTTGCAGCCCCCACTTGTGGTGCAGTCCTCTTGACACCACTGGGTTTCCAGGCTTGCTTCCTTTTCTTGCCCCTACCTCCACCAGGCTTAAAGCCTTTGGACTTGGTAGCTACAAGCGCTTGAGACTTGCCCTTCTTGTAGATCCCCTCTGCCGCCTTCAGTTCAGTCAGGAGTTGCGCAAGAGTATAAGATAGTTTACCCATATTATAGCTCATACGAAACTGCTCAAAACTAGGGGCCAGAGACTGGAGTATGATGTCGACTTGCGTCTCAGCATCAATAGAAGCTCCTAGGACCTCAAGTTCATTCAACAAACTCATCATCTTAAGAACGTGCTCCCCAACGGGCGTTCCTTCAGACTGAGTAGTCGACATAAGGACTCTCATGGCTTCTTGCCTTGCCGCACGATCTTGCTCCCCAAACATCTCCTTGAGGTTAAACATCATATCATAGGCAGTGTCCATTGGCTCATGTTGGGTTTGGAGTACATTTGACATGGAAGCCAAAATATAACACCTAGCCATTTCATCAGCCTTTTTCCACTTCCGATATGCCAGTTTCTCCTCATCAGTTGAGGCAGCCGTGGGCTCGGCAGGGCACACTTCATGGAGTACATACTTGTACTCTTCCGAAGTTAGGACAATGTCTAAATTTCTCTTCCAATCAATATAGTTGGTGCCAGTGAGCTTATGCTCCTTGAGTATCATAGAAAGTGGGTTCATAGCTATTCTCTAAACCTATAAGCACATTTAAACAAACAATTAATTTAATATCCGATATTATCTCCCTTAAATAATATCATTAAATTACTAATCACATCTAAAATCCCATCAGGTAAGGCAAGCCACGTGGTGTGGACGTTTACCCACCCAAATGATTTAGTAATTAGTTTTTCTTTGGTCATACATCGCTTATAGCGGAACCTCGTGGGGAGGAATACTACAAGGCGTATCTAAGTGTAAACCATTACTCAGCACCAAAGTGAATCGCTTGGAATTGCTACATTACCGCAAGCCACGTGGTGTGGACGTTTACGACAACTTCACAACTCTTCACAATTCCTTACAACTGTCTACATCAATTAATCCAAAATCCGTCAGTGCAGCAAGCCACGTGGTGTGGACGTTTACTTCACTAAGAGACTTTTATAATTGACTCCCAATTACTTGATCCATTTAATCTCGTAAATCAAGACGTGGAGAATCATAAGTGAAACTCGAAGTTTCTAACCAGTGATTCACCATGCGAGCGACCCTATCTCTCACGAATGAGGGAGCCGAGCAGACAAGCGACCCATCTATCAAAGAATGGCACGGAAGTCTCTAATTTGTGTCCTCTACATGACCAAGTGGCTCTGGCTCCATTCCACTCCCCGGGGTGAGAATGAGTCGACTTGAAGTCAGTTTCAGAAAGACAAATTAGGCATTGTTTGATAAACTTGATCAATGTTTCTTGTAAGAGGAATTACAAGAATTCTCCTCCAATGACACATCTATACGAACTTCAAAAGTCCATAAGAGTCACCAAGAGAACAGTAATGGAGACCATGGGAATGTTTCCATCCCCTCTCCCACTTAGCTTTTTATAATAAAGGGATACGCTATCTAATGCATAATTAAACACATAAGCATGCATGAAAGCAATAAAGCACATAGCACATAGTCAAAAATAATGCTAGAGAAATTATTTTTCCCCGACTATCATGGCTTTATCTTCATATGCATCTTCTAGTCTTCAGTCTTCGTTTCTTGAATGCTCCATGTGACGAGAATATTAATCTCTAATATTTAAATCTATTTATTTTCAATTAATCCAAAAGTTACTTAATTCGAAAATTAAGTCAATCGAATATATCAAAAATAAAATTAAATATTATTAATATTTTTATTTATTTATTTTCCTATCTAGTTCTTATTAAATCTTTAGAATAATCTATCCAAGTAAAACTTGGAATATTCTAGAAGATATCTATAATAGAACAAGGAAATAAAATAAATAAATTAGGACTACTACTTTTCAAATTTATTTTTATTCCTAATCCATGAATATTCCCATGAGTAGGAATAATCAAATAGGAAAAATAAATTTAGTACTAAATTAATTAAATTTCTAATCTATGAATATTTCCATGAAGGAAATAAAACAATAGAAAATAAAATTAATTTAAATTAATTCTTTTTCTAATCCATGAGAGTTTCCAAAAGGAAAGTACTCAAATAGGAAAAATCCGAATTAATTGGGAAAGTAGATTTTCGTAGGAATAGCACGGGATTAGGAGATCCCACGCCATCCCCACGATGATGGATCGGCCGGCCACTCGGGAGGAGCGCCGCCACCGCCTAGCCACCGCCGGCTAGGCCATGGGTCGATCACCACCATGTGATCGATCCCAAGCCCTTGTCTTCTCGTCACTTCTTCGTCTTCCGGCGATCGTCTCAACATCGAACCAACGTAATTAAAATTACAAAATTTAAATTACAATTCCGGTATCGATTCTAAACATGAAATCGACCCTATACATTTTCCGGAAAATAAAGTACGTAATAATAAATCCTAAATTCGGTCAACCCCCGAATTTTTACTATTACAAACATTCAATCCACACAAAAACGAATCTCGACATGTCCGAGAGTTTAATAATCATGATAATTAATTAAAAAACAATTAATTAAATCCAACCATGATAGCCGGAAATCCTGCAAGGTAGAACAATAATCGAACATATACATGAACACGAAACCGAACGCTCTGATACCATTTGCTGGGATTCGATGTCCCGGGCTATCAAAATTGCGGAAACGATGTCCCGGGCTAGGCCATGGGTCGATCACCACCATGTGATCGATCCCAAGCCCTTGTCTTCTCGTCACTTCTTCGTCTTCCGGCGATCGTCTCAACATCGAACCAACGTAATTAAAATTACAAAATTTAAATTACAATTCCGGTATCGATTCTAAACATGAAATCGACCCTATACATTTTCCGGAAAATAAAGTACGTAATAATAAATCCTAAATTCGGTCAACCCCCGAATTTTTACTATTACAAACATTCAATCCACACAAAAACGAATCTCGACATGTCCGAGAGTTTAATAATCATGATAATTAATTAAAAAACAATTAATTAAATCCAACCATGATAGCCGGAAATCCTGCAAGGTAGAACAATAATCGAACATATACATGAACACGAAACCGAACGCTCTGATACCATTTGCTGGGATTCGATGTCCCGGGCTATCAAAATTGCGGAAACGATAACCCGACCGAAACCCTATCGCCGGAGACCGCACGAACACCAACTCATCCGCAGGAGTCCGACCTTTGGAGACTACGCATCCGAAGACACGCAGCCCGCCCCCAGCCGATTTTCTCCCACGAGTCGGAAATCACGAACGCGAACCACATGCGAAGAACCGGGCTCGACAAGAGCGTCGCCGCGGGATAAACCCGCGGCTAAACCCTAGCCGAACCCAATCCGCGGGGTTCGCGATCGCCGTGCATGGCGATCGCTGGGGCTGCTCCGGCAGCCCCCGGATGGCGGTGAGTCCGGCGACTTCACCACCGTCGCCACCAGGAGGGGGGAACCACCAGTCGCGGCGCGAAGCCGCGACGGTCCCCGGCGATCGAGCTAGGGCTCGATCGCCCCAGCCGCGGCGTCCAGCCGCGGCCTTCTCCTCTTGCGCGCACCACCAGCGGAGGGAGGCCGGGGGGTTCGATCCGCCGTGGCTCCAGCCCACGGCCGAACCCCCAGCGATCGACTTCACGTCGATCGCTCGACCCGGCGTCCAGCCGGGGCTCCCCTCACGCCCGCGCACCGGCGGTCGAACCCTAGGGTTCGGCCGCCCCTTCTTCGATCCCGACGGGGATCGCGAGATCCCCGTATCCCGGTCTCGACGTTCCCGGATCGCGTCGTTCATGTATACGTCACAATTATTCAACGCACATAATCATAGAAGGGGGTTTCTCGATTATTACCTCGAATCGTTGTACGGAGAAACGAATTCGGTTGACGACCTTGTGATCTTCCCGCGTATTCCTTGCACCTCGTCCGAACGTCGTGTGGGCGACGATCTATCGGATTCCTATGGATCTTCCTCACTCTCAGAACTTTATGATTGGTGTAACGTAGGTTAATGAAAAGTGAAGACCATGTAGTGCTTATATAGGCTACGAAGGGGATCATAAGGAGAATAAATATTGGGCTTCAATATTGAAAATTAAATTGGGTCCAACCCAAATCTATTAATTCTTATCAATATTAATTTTATTTATTTTCCACTATATAAATAAAATTGCACTCCCAATATTATTCCATATTATATCAAATAATATTTCTCCATTTTAGTATTATTTATTCCGTGTATTTAAGATTTAAATATCCATGAATAAATTTATTTATTGCTTAATAAATTATATTCATCTCTTGAATCCGAGACTAGTACCATTCAACCTTAATTATTGTGCGGAACGAATCCACTCATGAGGTTTACACAATAATTCCTTATGAACTCATCTCGGGGATATTATCAACCCTTCCGGGATACACTGCTCCTTCAAGAATTCACGGCATGCCATATACAAAATATAGTGACCCAACTTAACCGGTAATTAACCCAATTATCAAACCGGTTAATTCCTTTGGTAAATCAAAGTCACTTATATTAAATATACACACCCGCAATTGTTTCAGGGATTAAGAATAAAATACTCCGAGTCTCAAATCAATTATCGCCGAGCAATCCTAATTGATGAGTCTCAATTGATCCGCCCAATACACCAAGTGTACAAGTGTGATAAAATAATTAAGATAAATTATTTTCTCTCTCACACAACGACTATACCGATGGATCAGTTCGTGTCCATCTAGGTCGTGAGCAACTGTTCGATTAAATACGAGTAACCGATAGTATGATCTTCTGTGCGCCCATGCAGCACCATACTAACTACAACGTATAAAATCCAGAACCATGATTTGCATTAAATGCAAATAATTGTTTATTAATTAAATAGATTAAATGCTATGATCGGGAGTTTACCGTTACTTAAATCTAGACATTAAGTACACAACTCCAACACCTTGCACTAGCTCGAACGTCGTGTGGGCGACGATCTTCCGAACTCCATGGATCTCCCTCTCTACTTTCTCTCTCTAGAATTGTGATCTTCAAGTTATGAGAATAGAGAAGACCATGTAGTGCTTTTATAGGCTACGTAGGGGATCTTAAGGAGGTGGAATATTGGGCTTCCAATATTAATGATTAAATTGAGCCCAAGCCCAAATCTATTAATCCCATTAATATTAATTAATTTATTTTCCACTATATAAATTAATTGCACTCCCAATATTAAACCATATTATATCAAATAATATTTCTCCGGTAGTATTATTTATTCAGTGTATTTAAGATATAAATATCCATGAATAAAATTAATTTATTGTTAATTAATTTATTCATCTCTTATATCCGAGAATAGTACCATTCAACCTTAATTATTATGCGGAACAAATCCACCTGCAGGGTTTACATAATAATTCCTTATGAACTCATCTCGGGGATATTATCAACCCTTATCGGGATACACTTTCCCTTCAAGAATTCACGGCGTGTTATATATAAAATACCGTGACCCAACTTTACCGGTAATTGACCCAATATTCAAATCGGTCAATTCCTTTGGAAAATCAAAGTCACTAATATTAAATATGCACACCCGCAATAATATCGGGGATTAAGAATAAAATACATTGAGATTTAAATCGATTATCTAAGGCAATCCTAATCGATAAATCTCAAGCGATCCGCCCAATACACCAAGTGTACAAGTATGATAAAATAATCAAGACAAATTATTTTCTCTTTCATACAATGACTATACCGATGGATTGGTCCTTGTCCATCTAGGTCGTGAGCAACTGTTCGATTATATACGAGTAACCGATAGTATGATCTTCCGTGTGACGTCGCACACCATACTAACTACAACGTATATAATCTAGGACTATAATTTGCATATATTTAATTATAAATAATTAAACGCAAATAATTGTTTATTTAATTAAATAGATTAATGGCAATGGATCGGGAGTTCATATCACTTAAATCTAGACATTAAGTATACAACTCCAACAATCTCCCACTTATACTAAGGTCTAGTCATTTCCTCCAAATTCCCGACTCCCATACTCTTCACGTGCTTAAAATGCACTTCCAAGAAGTGCCTAGTGAAAGAGCAATCTAGATTGTCGTTATGAAGTTATCTTGGTGACTACAACGTCGTCTTCCCTGACGATGACTCGTATCAGGTGGTACTTGCTCCATGTGTTATATTACACTTATGGACTTGTGATTTCTTACCATTTGCCATCGCACCGCTATTTACATAGCCTTTAGCAAACTAAGAATCACATCTAAGTCCCAGAGATTATCTCGGAGCATTACCAGAACTTCCGCTGCCTCTGAGGCCGCTTATTCTTGGTTACCCATGGCAGAGTCCGAAAAGCATCGTGCTTATCACTCTTCCATGTTAAAACTCCTCCTCCTTTAATAGTGAAACACATAGCCTGATATCTGTTGGAAATCGACTACCCGGGACATGTCCGTTCGACTACTCGAACATCCGGACAAGCCCAGTTGACCCCCGGCGTCCCCACTGTACTTAAAACGAGGCCCTAGACCCGTAACACGCCCAGCAATTGCACCGAAGGTGCAACCGCGCGAAACGGGGCATTCTGCCCTGTCTGTCGGCCGACGCCATAAGGCTGTCGCACGACAGGGCAATGTCGCCCGACAAGAAATACTGTCGGCCGACAGCGTCGCGATCCAGCAGCGGGTTTCGCCCGTTCTGGCTGTTCCGACGAGATTTTCTCGATCCGACTGCCACGCCGGAGGTCAGAAACCTCCCAGTAGTCCGAGAACATCACATCCGAGCCACGTAAACCAATCTTTGGTTCGTTGTATAATTAACGCAATAAAGAGATCGAAAAGTGCGGAATTAAGTTTCGATCTCATACCTTATCGGTCGAATTGTTGAGACCTTAGCGATTGCTAGTGAATGACTCTGGCCCGACTCCAACCGTTGTGTGGGCAACGATCCGTTGGGTTCTGCCTTTTCTGCTCTCTCTCTCTGATCACCAGCGTAATATTCTTTTTCTCTCTAAGAGAAAAATATTAGCGCAAAGCTTTATTAATTTTTACAGAGAAAATTATATTTGCACTAACACAATTAATTTTCTCTGCAAAAATAAATGCGACGAAGTGTAGGTTTAAGAGAGGGCAAGGGGGGGGGGGGGGGGGGGGGTTATAGAGTTACACTAGGGACCTCTTAGGTAAATTAATTAGGGGCTAAATTGAAATATTAATTAACTTGGAATACTTAAAAAGAAATTCCTTAATTAATCGATTTCAATTTTAATTATTATTCACTCCACTAAAAAATAAAAATTGAATTCCCGAAATTAATTTAATATTATATCAACAATAATATTTCCGCCGAAATTACATATACGATTTTCCCCGTGTTTAAGATATCGGATGTCCACGAATTAACTTTAATTACTAATAATTAAATTAATTCATTTCTTATTATCCGAGACTAGTACCACTCATCCTTATTATCATGTGGAACGAATCCACCTGCAAGGTTTACATAATAAACTTTATGAGCTCATCTCGGAGACATCATCAACCCAATAAATGGGACACGGTTTCCTGTCTATAATCTACAGCATGCCATGTGTACAATTCCGATTCCCAATTTACCGAGAATATCGACTAATCAATTAGTCTCACTCATTGGCAGATTAAAGAACCGAGAATTGGACATACGTGTTGGAGTAGTATATTTAATGTCTAGATTTGAGTATTCTGAACTCCTTGTGCACTTTCATTTACCTATTAATAATAAACATTCATTTGCTTTTAATTGTTAATTAAATATATGCAAATTATAGTCCTAGATTATATACGTTGTAGTTAGTATGGTGTGCGACGTCACACGAAAGATCATACTATCGGTTACTCGTATTTAATCAAACAGTTGCTCACGACCTAGATGGACACGGACCAATCCATCGGTATAGTCGTTGTGTGAGAGAAAAAATAATTTGTCTTGATTATTTTATCACACTTGTACACTTGGTGTATTGAGCGGATCGATTGAGATTTATCAATTAGGATTGCTCTGTGATAATTGATTTAAGTCTCAGTGTATTTTATTCTTAATCCCCGATACAATTGCGGGTGTGTATATTTAATATAAGTGACTTTTATTTTCCAAAGGAATTGACCGGTTTAATTATTGGGTCAATTACCGGTTAAGTTGGGTCACTATATTTTATATATGGCATGCCGTGAATTCTTGACGGGACAGTGTATCCCGGAAGGGTTGATAATATCCCCGAGATGAGCTCATAAGGATTTATTATGTAAATCTCGCGAGTGGATTTGTTTCCGCATAATAAATAAGGTTGAGTGGTACTATTCTCGGATATAAGAGATGAATAAATTTATTAAGCAATAAATAAATTTTATTCATGGATATTTAAATCTTAAATACACGGAATAAATAAATAATACTGGAGAAGTATTATTGGATATAATATGGTTTAATATTGGGAGTGCAATTAATTTATATAGTGGAAAATAAATTAATTAATATTAATGGGATTAATAGATTTGGGCTTGGGCTCAATTTAATCATTAATATTGGATGCCCAATATTCCACCTCCTTTAGATCCCTTACGTAGCCTATAAAAGCACTACATGGTCTTCTCTATTCTCATAACTTGAAGATCATAATTCTTCTAGAGAGAGAAAGAAGAGAGAAGGAGATCCATAGAGTTCGGAGGATCGTCGCCCACCCGACGTTCGAACGAGTGCAAGGAATACGTGGGAAGATTCAAAGGTCATCTTGATTTCGTTTCTCCGAACAACGAATCGAAGGTATAAAATCTAAACACCCTTGATTTTATTTGATTTGAATTATCGTGAAATACCGTGAACGCAAGATCCAAAGATCGAACCCCGGAGTAGACGGACGATTGCGTGGTGGTGGTGAAACCACCGGACCACGCTGACCTCCTGCCTAGGGTTTCGGCCGAGCGCACAAGGGGCGAACCCCGGCTGGGAGCCGGGGTGCGATCGATCACCCGATCGATCGCGGGCAGCTGCTGGGCTCGACAGCCCAGCTGGAGGCGGGCCACCCCAGGCGGCGGCGAGTCGCCGGACTCGCCGCGGGGGCTGCTGGAGCAGCCCCGGCCGATCGCTTGGAGCGATCGGCGATCGATCGCGATGACGCGATCATCGATCGCATGGAACCCTAGCCGAGGGGCTCGGCTGGGCGTGCATGCGTGGCTTCAGCCACGTCGTGCGTTCGGTCATGCTCCGGCGCGTGCGATGGTGTTCGTGTGATCTCCGGCGAAGGTTTTTGATCGGGTTATTATTTTCCACAAATTTTAATAGCCCGGGATATCGAATTCCAACAATTGGTATCAGAGCGTGGTTTACGTTCGCGGTATTTACGATAAAATTGTTCTACCTTGCAGGGTTCCGACTATTATGGCTTAATTAATTATTCGTTTAATTTATTTTGTCATGATTGTTGGATTGATTAAACTCTCGAACATGTCGAGATTCGTTTTTGGTGGTGAATGCTTGTAATAGTAAAAATTCGGGGGTTGACCGAATTTAGGTTTATTATTATTGTTCTATCTTTTTCCGGAAATTGTATAGGGTCGATTTCATGTATAGAATCGATACCGGATAGTGTAAAATTAAATTTGTAATTTATTTTGCGTTGGATCGATGCCGAAACGACCGCCGGAGAAGACGTGTGACGAAGGAGATGATCGAGAGGGACTAGGGCTCGGATCGACCAACCCCATGGTCGATCCATGAGGATCGATCGACCCAAGCCCGGAGGAGCCGCCGGCGATGGTGGCCGGCCACCTCCCAGGCGTGTTGGAAATCGACTACCCGGGATGCGTTTTTTCGATCGCTCGAACATCCGAACGATCCCAGTCGACCTCCAGGTCCGTTAATCCGTTCACTTACCCAGCCCGTGCCCCGATTCACGCCCAGCCATTGCCCCGAAGGACAACCGCGCGAGCCGGAGCGGACTGCCAGAAAAACGACGAAACGGCGGTCGCCGTTTGCCCTTCAGCAGCGCGAACAGCAGCGCGACCTGCTATTCCGGGCTCGTTTCCGGGCCGTTTTTCCTCTTCTGACTAACGTTCCGGTGGTCCTAGAACCCCCAGTAATCGAGGAATACAACCCACGACTCCCGGAACTCGATCTTTGTTCAATGTATGATTAACGAGACAAATTGAGATCGAATAAATGCGGAATTTAGTGATCCGATCTCATACCTTAGCGGTCGAATTGTTGAGACCTTAGAGCTTCTAACGTATGCCTCTGATCCCGTCTCCAACCGTTGTGTGGGCAACGATCCGCTGGAGTTCTCCCGTCTATGCTCTCTCTTCTCAACCAGCGCAAGAATTTAATTATTCTCTCTGAGAGAATAATAATTGCGTTAACTTAATTATTTTAACAGAGAAAAATAAAATTGCGTTAACTATTTTATTTTCTCTACTGAAATAATAGTTGCGGCGTTCTGTAGGTTAAGAGAGGGCAAGGGGGGGGGGGGGGGGGTTATATAGAGTTACGTTAGGGACCTAAGGTTAAATTAATTAAGGGATAAATTGAAATATTAATTAACTTGGAATACGTAAAAGCAATTCCTTAATTAATCGATTTCAATTTTAATTATTATTCACTCCACTAAAAAATAATAATTGAATTCCCGAAATTAATTTTATATTATTTCAACAATAATATTTCCGCCGAAATTACATATACGACTTTCCCCGTATTTAAGATATCGTATGTCCACGAATTAATTTTAATTACTAATAATTAAATTAATTCGTTTCTTATTATCCGAGACTAGTACCACTCATCCTTATTATCATGTGGAACAACCCGATAAACGGGACAGGGTTTACATGATAAACTTTATGAGCTCATCTCGGGGACATCATCAACCCGATAAACGGGACACGGTTTCCTGTCTATAATCTATAGCATGCCGTGTGTACAATTCCGATTCCCAATTTACCGAGTATCTCGACTAATCAATTAGTCTCACTCATTTGTATATCAAAGAACCGAGAATTGGACACACGCACCTATAATTATATAGGGATTGAGAATTCGTATATCCGTAATATCTGAGGTCTAGTTCGATTACTTCGATTAGTATAAATTGAACGCCCTCCCGTGGTCCTGCTCAATACACCAAGTGTACGAGTGTAACATAATATTCAAGACCAACTATTACCCAGTCACACTACGGCGTACCGATGGATTGTCCCTGTCCATCTAAGTCGTGAGCTTCTGTTCGATAGTATACGAGTAACCGACAGTATGATCTTCCGCGTGTCTCCCCACGGCATACTGTCTACAACGTATATATCTAGGACTATTGCATTTAAGTACATGATAGACAAAATGCCGACAGTTTGATTTAATAGATAATGAAAAACACAGATAAGGAGTTCCATATTGTCACTAAACTAGACATTTAGAATATAACTCCATCAATCTCCCACTTATACTAAAAGTCTAGTTGTCCTCTACCATACATCCGATACCCATCCCCTTCACTTGTCTCTTGAACGCTTCCGCTGGAAGTGCCTTCGTAAAGGGGTCTGCCAGGTTATCTGCTGATGCAATCTTGGTGACAACCGCATCGCCTCTCCTGACGATGTCTCTAATCAGGTGGTACTTGCGATTTATGTGTTTACTCGCATTGTGGGCTCGTGGTTCCTTTGCATTTGCCACTGCACCGCTATTGTCACAATAAATTGTGATAGCTCTAGGCATTTTAGCAACCACATCCAAGTCCATTAGGAAGTTCCGGAGCCACACTGATTCTTTAGCTGCCTCAGTGGCTACTACATATTCGGCTTCCATGGTAGAGTCCGAAATGCATTTCTGCTTAACACTCTTCCATGAGACTGCTCCACCTCCCAATGTGAACACATAGCCTGATGTAGACTTTCGCTGATCCTTATCAGATTGGAAATCCGAGTCTGTGTAACCAATAGGAATCAACTCGGACGCTTTGTAACTCAGAACATAATTCATAGTCCTTCGCAGGTACTTAAGTATGTTCTTTACAGCAGTCCAGTGACCATGTCCAGGGTTACTCTGATATCTTGCTACCATGCCAACGGCATAGCAGATATCAGGTCTCGTGCATAACATGGCATACATTAGACTTCCTACTGCCGAAGCATAATGAACCTTCTTCATGTAATCTATCTCCTTTTGTGTCTTGGGACACATGTCTTTAGATAGATGAATTCCATGGCAGAAAGGTTGAGCACCTCTCTTGGAATTCTGCATGTTGAAACGAGCCAGAATCGTATCAATATATGAGGCTTGGGACAAGCTTAATGTTCTTTTCCGGCGATCCCTTATAACCTTGATCCCAAGAACATGCCCAACTTGTCCTAAGTCTTTCATATCGAATTGCTTGGACAACCATCCCTTTATGTCCGACAACATCTTCACATTGTTGCCAATTAGAAGGATGTCGTCTACATAAAGCACGAGAAACGCCACACTGTTTCCGTTACTTCTCCGGTATACACACGACTCGTCCATGCTTTGAATGAATCCATAAGACTGGATAACCTCATCAAACCGCATGTTCCAAGATCTAGAGGCTTGCTTCAATCCATAAATGGATCGGTTTAGCTTACACACTAGATGCTCTTGGCCTTTCTTGATGAAACCTTCTGGCTATCTCATGTAAATGGTCTCGTCAAGATTCCCATTCAAGAATGCTGTCTTGACGTCCATTTGCCACACCTCATAATCCATATAAGATGCTATAGACAAAAGAATCCGGATAGACTTTAGCATAGCTACCGGCGAAAAGGTTTCCTCATAATCGATCCCTTCTTTCTGAGTATACCCTTTCGCAACAAGCCTAGCTTTGAAGCTTTCCACCTTCCCGCCAGACCCTCTTTTACTCTTGTACAACCACTTGCAACCAATGGCTTTTACACCTTTGGGCGGTGCTACAAGATTCCAGACCTGATTTGAATCCATTGATTCAATCTCAGATTTCATCGCCTTTTGCCAAGACTGAGCATCTTGATCTTTAAGCGCCTCGTCGTAGGTCCAGGGATCGGTTTCATGTTCTCCAGGTAACAAGTCCGAAGACTCACCTATAAACATGAACCTATTGGGTTGTCGAACAACCCTCCCACTACGACGACGCTCCGGTGTAACCTCAGTAACTACAGGTGCAGACTGTGGTGGCGTATCACCCGGTTGGGTTGGATCTAAGCCTTGATCGTCCCCTCTCAGTTCGTTTAGTATTATCTCACTCTTGGGCTTGTGGTCCATTATATAATCCTCTTCTAAGAACCGAGCGTTGGTGCTAACAACGATCTTCTGGTCCTTAGGACTATAAAATAGACCACCTTTCGTTCCTCTAGGATATCCTATAAACAACCGAATATCTGAACGAGATTCCAATTTATCAGCCCCATGCTTTAGCGCATGTGCTGGACAACCCCAGATCCGAATGTGTTTCAAGTTCGGCTTACGCCCGGTCCACAATTCCGAGGGCGTCTTAGGGACTGATTTAGAAGGAACTAAGTTCAGGATATACGCCGCTGTTTCCAAGGCATATCCCCAGAACGAAACTGGTAGGTCTGAGTAACTCATCATAGATCTTACCATTTCCATAAGAGTCCTATTCCTTCTTTCTGCTACACCATTCTGCTGGGGCGTGTATGGTGCAGTCATCTGGGAGTCAATCCCATTCTCTAATAAGTACGCCTTAAACTCTCCCGAGAGGTACTCTCCTCCACGATCAGATCGTAGAGTCTTTATGGTTTTACCATGAAGGTTCTCCACAAGAGCTTTGTACTCCTTGAACTTGTCAAAGCACTCGCTCTTGCGGCGCATCAGGTATATAAAACCATACTTTGAGTAATCATCAGTGAAGGTCACGAAATATTCGTAACCTCCTCTCGCTTGGACAGATAAAGGCCCGCACAAATCAGAGTGAATCAATTCCAGTACTTCCTTGGATCTTTATCACTAAAAGGTCGCTTGGTCATTTTCCCTTCCAGGCATGATTCGCAGGTTGGAAAGTCCTCATCTTTCACACCACTGAGTATTCCATCAGTTATCAACCTTTTGTTGGAGTTGTGTACTTAATGTCTAGATTTAAGTATCGGTAAACTCCCGGTCATAGCATTTAACCTATTTAATTAATAAACAATTATTTGCATTTAATTATTATTAATTAATTATGCAAAATTATAGTCCTGGATTTCATACGTTGTAGTTAGTATGGTGTGCATGGGCACACAGAAGATCATACTATCGGTTACTCGTATTTAATCAAACAGATGCTCACGACCTAGATGGACCCGGACCAATCCATCGGTATAGTCGTTGTGTGAGAGAGAAAATAATTTATCTTAATTATTTTATCACACTTGTACACTTGGTGTATTGGGCGGATCGCTTGAGATTTATTGATTAGGATTGCCTTAGATAATCAATTTAAATCTCAGAGTATTTTATTCTTAATCCCCGATACTATTGCGGGTGTGTATATTTAATATTAGAGGCTTTGATTTTCCAAATGAATTAACCGATTTAATTATTGGGTTAATTACCGGTAAAATTGGGTCGCTATATTTTATATATGACATGCCGTGAATACTTGACGGGAAAGTGTATCCCGGAAGGGTTGATAATATCCCCGAGATGAGTTCATAAGGAATTATTGTGTAAACCTCATGAGTGGATTTGTTCCGCACAATAATTAAGGTTGAATGGTACTAGTCTCGGATACAAGAGATGAATATAATTTATTGAGCAATAAATAAATTTATTCATGGATATTTAAATCTTAAATACACGGAATAAATAATACTACCGGAGAAATATTATTTGATATAATATGGTTTAATATTGGGAGTGCAATTAATTTATATAGTGGAAAATAAATTAATTAATATTGATAAGGATTAATAGATTTGGGTTGGGCTCAATTTAATCTTCAATATTAGAAGCCCAATATTCCACCTCCTTTTGATCCCCTACGTAGCCTATAAAAGCACTACATGGTCTTCAAGTATTGAAGAGTGAAGGAGATCCATAGGAGTTCGATAGATCGTCGCCCACACGACGTTCGGACGAGGTGCAAGGAATACGTAGGAAGATCGCAAGGTCATCAACGTTTGATTTCGTTTCTCCGTACAACGAATCGAGGTACATAATCATAAACCCCCTCTAAGATTATATGTTCGTTTAATCGTGATGTATACATGAACAAGACGATCCGGGAAAACGTCGAGACCGGGATACGGGGATCACGCGATCCCCGTCGGGATCGAACAAGGGGCGGCCAAACCCTAGGGTTCGATCGCCGGTACGCGGGCGAGAGGGGAAGCCCCGGCTGGACGCTGGGGCAAGCGATCGACGTGAATTCGATCGCTGGAGGTTCAGCCGTGGGCTGGTGCCACGGCGGACGAACCCCCCCGGCCACCCTCGCCCGGTGGCGTGCGCACGGAGAGAAGCCGCGGCTGGACGCCGCGGCTGGGGGCGATCGAGCCCTTCGCTCGATCGCCGGGGAGACTGCCGCGGGCTGGTGCCGCGGCTAGGGGCTCCCCCCGCCTCCTGTGATGGCGGTGAGTCGTCGGACTCACTGCCCGGGGCTGCCGGAGCAGCCCACTCGATCGAACGCGATCGCGAGCCCCGCGGTGGGGCTCGGCTAGGGTTTCGGCCGCGGGTTCATCCCGCGGCGATGCTCGGGTCGAGCTCCGGACACCGTGGTGCTCCTTTTCGTGGTTTCCGGCGATAGGGTTTCGGTCGGGTTATCGGTTCCGCATAAATTTTGATAGCCCGGGACATCGAATCCCAGCAATTGGTATCAGAGCGTTTGGTTTCGTGTTCATGTATATGTTCGATTATTTTTCTACCTTGCAGGGATTTCCGGCTATCATGGTTGGATTTAATTATTGTGTTAATTAATTATCATGATTATTCGTTTATTAAACTCTCGGACATGTCGAGATTCGTTTTGTGTGGTTGAATTTTTGTAATAGTAAAAATTCGGGGGTTGACCGAATTTAGGATTTATTATTACGTTCTATGTTTTCCGGAAAATGTATAGGGTCGATTTCATGTATAGAATCGATACCGGAATTGTAAATTTATTTCTTGTAATTTATTTACGTTGGATCGATGCCGAGACGACCGTCGGAGAACGCGTGAGACGAAGAGGACGAAGGACCGGGGATCGATCAAACCCCTTGATCGACCCCAATCGATCGACCCAAGGGGAAGGGGGCGTTGCGCCCCTTCGGCCGTGGGCTGTCGCCGGCGACGGTGGCGGCTGGCCGGCTGGAGTGGCGGCGGCGGGTGCTCCCTCCCGGTGGTCGGCCGATGATGGTGGGGTAGTGCGGGAATCCCCATCCCGTGCTACTCCTACCAAGATACTACTTTCCTAATTAATTCGGTTTTTCCTATTTGAGTTTTCCTATTTTGGGAATTCTCATGGATTAGGAAAAGAATTAATTGGAATTAATTTTATTTCCTGATTCTATTATGGAAGTCTTCTAGAGTATTCCGAGTTCTACTTGGAATAGGATCCTAGAGATTTAATAGAATTGGAAAGGAATAAAAGTTAATTTAGGATTGATTTATTTCCTAATTGATTATTCCTATTTTATGGGAATTTTCATAGTAATGGAAATTAATTAATTTTGGAAAGTAGAAGAGTCCTAATTTATTTTATTTCCTTATTCTATTATAGAAGTCTTCTAGAATATTCCAAGTTTTACTTGGATAGAATATTCTAGAGATTTAATAGAATTAGATAGAAAAATAAATAAATAAAAATATTAATAATATTTAATTTTATTTTTGATTTATTCGATTGACTTAATTTTCGAATTAATTAACTTTTGGATTAATTGAAAATAAATAGACTTAAATATTGGGATTAATATTCTCGTCACATGGAGCATTCAAGAACGAAGACTGAAGACTAGAAGATGCATATGAAGATGGAATAAAGCCATGATAGTCGGGAAAATAATTTTCTAGCATTATTTTGACTATGTGATACTATGTGCTTTATTGCTTGTATGCATGCTATATGTGTTTATTTTATGCACTAGATAGCGTATCCCTTTATTGTAAAAAGCTAAGTGGGAGAGGGGATGGAAACATTCCCATGGTCTCCATTGCTGTTCTCTTGGTGACTCTTATGGAATTTCGAAGTTCGTATAGACGAGTCATTGGAGGAGAATTCTTGTAATTCCTTTTACAAGAAACATTGATCAAGTTTATCAAACAATGCCTAATTTGTCTTTCTGAAACTGACTTCAAGTCGACTCATTCTCACCCCGGGGAGTGGAATGGAGCCAAAGCTACTTGGTCATGTGGATGACACAAATTAGAGACCTTCGTACCATTCTTTGATAGATGGATCGATTGTCTGCTCGGCTCCCTCATTTATGAGAGATAGGGTCGTTCGCATGGTGAATCACTGGTTAGAAACTTCGAGTTTCACTTATGATTCTCCAAGTCTTGATTTGCAAAAATCGAATGGTTCTTGTAATTGGGAGTCAATTATAAAAGTCTCTTGGTGTAGTAAACGTCTACACCACGTGGCTTGCTATACTAACGGACTTTGGATTAATTGATGTAGACAGTTATAAGTAATTGTGAAGAGTTGTGAAATTATCGTAAACGTCCACACCACGTGGCTTGTGGTGATGTAGCAATTCCAAACGATGTACTTTGGTGCTGAGTAATGGTTTACACTTAGATACGCGTTATAGTATTCTTCCCCACGAAGTTACGCTATAATCGATGTATGACCAAAGAAAATCTAATTGCTAAATCATTTAGGTGGGTAAACGTCCACACCACGTGGCTTGCCTTACCTGATGGGATTTTAGATGTAATTAGTAATTTAATGATATTATTTGAGGGAGATAATATCGGACATTAAATTAATTGTTTGTTTATATGTGCTTATAGGTTTAGAGAGTAGCTATGAATCCACTTTTTGTGATACTCAAGGAACATAAACTCACTGGTCCCAATTACATTGATTGGAAGAGAAATTTAGACATTGTCCTGACTTCTGAGTAGTACAAGTTTGTACTCCATGAAGTGTGCCCTGCTGAGCCCACGACTGCCTCGACTGATGAGGAAAAAGGAACATATCGGAAGTGGAAAAAGGCTGATGAAAAGGCTAGGTGTTATATTTTGGCTTCCATGTCAAATGTACTCCAAACCCAACATGAGCCGATGGACACTGCCTATGATATGATGTTCAACCTCAAGGAGATGTTTGGGGAGCAAAATCGTGCGGCTAGGCAAGAAGCTATGAGAGTCCTCATGTCGACTACTCAGTCTGAAGGAACGCCCGTTGGGGAGCACGTTCTTAAGATGATGAGTTTGTTGAATGAACTTGAGGTCCTAGGAGCTTCTATTGATGCTGAGACGCAAGTCGACATCATACTCCAGTCTCTGGCCCCTAGTTTTGAGCAGTTTCGTATGAGCTATAATATGGGTATGATGGAGTTGTATTCTAAATGTCTAGTTTAGTGCAAATACGGAACTCCTTATCTATACCTTAATTCGAGATATGATTCAAGCATGATTGCATTTAATGCAATAGTCCTTGATGTATACGTTGTAGACAGTATGGCGTGAGGACACACGCGGATGATCATACTGTCGGTTACTCGTATACTATCGAACAGTAGCTCACGACTTAGATGGACAGGGACAATCCATCGGTACGTCGTAGTGTGACTGGTAGATAGTCGGTCTTAACTATCATGTTACACTCGTAAACTTGGTGTATTGAGCAGGACCACGGGAGGGCGTTCGATTTATACTAATCGCAGTAATCGAACTAGACCTCAGATATTGCGGATATACGAATTCCGAATCCCTATATAATTATAGGTGCGTGTGTCCAGTTCTCGGTTCTTTGACTTACTAGTGAGTGAGACTAATTGATTAGTCAATATTCTCGGTAAATTGGGAATCGGAATTGTACACACGGCCTGCTATAGATTATAGACAGGAAACCGTGTCCCGTTTATCGGGTTGATGATGTCCCCGAGATGAGCTCATAAAGTTTATCATGTAAACCCTGCAGGTGGATTCGTTCCACATGATAATAAGGATGAGTGGTACTAGTCTCGGATAATAAGAAACGAATCAATTTAATTATTAGTAATTAAAGTTAATTCGTGGACATTCGATATCTTAAACACGGGGAAAGTCGTATATGTAATTTCGGCGGAAATATTATTGTTGATATAATATTAAATTAATTTCGGGAATTCAATTATTATTTTTTAGTGGTGTGAATAATAATTAAAATTGTGGAATTTAATTAAAGGTTTTCTTTTAAGGACACCGGTTTAATTAAATTGCAATTTAGCCCCTAATTAATTTACCTAAGAGGTCCCTAGTGTAACTCTATAAATAACCCCCCTTGCCCTCTCCTAAACCTATCATTCGCCGCTATTTATTTTCAGCAGAGAAAACAATTGTGTTAGCGCAATAAAGTTTTTCTCTGTTAAAAATAATTTAAGTTAGCGCTAATATTTTTCTCTCAGAGAGAAAAAGAAATATTGCGCTGATAGTGGAGGAGAGAGCAGACAAGGAGAATCCAGCAGATCGTTGCCCACACAACGGCTGGAATCGGGGAAGAGGCATACGCTAGAAACGTCTAAGGTTTCAACAATTCGGCTCCTCCGAATCACGCGACAAAGGTATGAGATCGAACCCTAATTCCGCAATTATCGATCTCTAAATTCGTTAAAAATACATCGAACGAACGATCGGGTTCCGGGAGTCGTGGTACGTGTTCCTCGACTACTGGGGGGTCAAGGACCTCCGGAAAGGTGGTCGGAAGAGGAAAAACGGACCGGAAACGAGCCCGGAACAGCAGAACGCGCTGCTGTTAGCGGACGAACAGCGCCCGCTGAAAGGCAAACGGCGACCGCCGTTTTAGGCCTAATCAGCGCCCGCTGTTTTGTGGGCAGCGCCCACTGCCTGAGACAGAGCAGCGGCCTTGTCACGCGGTTGTCCTCCGGGGCAATGGCTGGGCGTGATTTGGCACACGGGCTGTTACGTGAACGGAGCAACGCTTCCGGAGGTCGACTGGGAGTGTTTGGATGTTCGAGTGATCGAACGAACACATCCCGGGTAGTCGATTTCCAACAATTGGTATCAGAGACGGTTTTGTCGTTCTTTGTATTTTTGCGAGAATTGTGTTGCAGGTTCGAACCCGATTATTATGGCCATGTGATTGTGCTGTATGTTTTGTGGTTTGATTAAACTCTCGGGGTTGTCGAGATCTTTGTTTTATGTCGTTGCATGTTTGTAATAGTTAAAACGACGGGTTGAGTCGTTTAGGTTTTATTTTTTTCGTTTTCGTTTTATCCGGATGTATAGGATCGATCATTCTGTATAGGATCGATGCCGGAAGTAGTTAGTTTTACCTTTGTAATGTTACTGCTACTTGGTGGATCGAGAGAAGATCGAAGGCCGGACGAACGAAGGTCGAGAAGTCGAACCCGCAGCAGGCTGTGCACAAACGGCGCCCGCTGGAGGGTAAACAGCGGTCGCTGTTTGCATCTCCTCCAGCGAGCGCTGGATATAGGGCAGCGCCCGCTGCCCTAGGCTTGGCAGCAGCGCCGCGGGGGTTCGACGGAGATCACGGAACGCTCGCTTTTGCCCGGGACGATACTCCAGTGGGAGGGGTTCGTCTCTTGGCACTTAGACGAGTAGGTGGTGGATCGAGACCGAGACGAGCAACGAGACGAAGATCCGAGAAGACGTGCATTCAAGATATTTAAGGCCATAATAATCGGGGCCACGTTAAATGCTTCATATGTATTTACGTGCTTTTATTATGCTTAAATTGTTTATGCATGTTTATCCCTTTTCGTAAAATACTAAGTGGGAGAGGGATTGGAAACAATCCCGCGGTCTCCATTCTCTGTATTGATAGTGATGTGTGTCACTTACGAGTTGGCTTTAGTGTCATCCTCCCTATCGGATAAAGTCGACACACGGATATCACTGGATCAAAATTCGAATTTAAAATCCACTTATAAAATTGAACAATTATATTTCTCAAAAGCAATGCCTAATCTGTCATTCAAAGACTAATTTCAACTCGACTCATTCTCACCCCGGGGAGTGGAATGAAGCCAAAGCGCTTGGTTATGTCGATGACACAGATTAGAGACATTCGAGTCATTCGATGACTAGATCGATTGTCTGGTTGGCTCCCTCACTTAGTGAGAGATAGGGCTCAATTGCATGATTGATCGCTGGTTAGAAACTTCGAGTTTCACTTACGAGATATCAAGCTTTGATTAATAAAATTGTGAAAATTAATAAATGTAAGATTCAATTAACAAAGTTGTTTGTTTTAGTAAACGTCCACAAGAACGTGGCTTGCTAAATGGAAACGGTACTTTGGGTTAATTAAGATTCTATGACATTTAAATAAGTGAGATTCAATTAATAAAGTTGTTTGTTTTAGTAAACGTCCACAAGAACGTGGCTTGCTAAATGGAAACGGAACTTTGGGATTAATTGAGACTCGACAGTTATAGAAAGTCGTGGAGGACCGCATGTCAACGTAAACGTCCACAAGAACGTGGCTTGCGGTGGACATGTAGTTCCCGAGCGGTGGACTTAGTACTGAGAAATGGTACACACTTAGGTACGCTTTATAGTATCCTCCCCATCGGAGTCACTGCTATGATGATGTACGACCAAAGAGAAATCCAATCATAAAATCATTTGGACTGGTAAACGTCCACAAGAACGTGGCTTGCTATGTCTGATGGGATTTTGGAAATGATTGGTAGTTTAATGATATCACTTGAGGGAAATGATATCGAATTAAACTCATTGTTTGTTTTATATGGTATTATTTCCATTAAAAGTCAACAAACTCACTGAACCTGATTGTATGGATTGGAAAAGAAACTTGGACATTGTCCTAACTGCAGAGGAGTACAAATATGTACTCCAAGTCAATTGACCTGCTGAACCAAATGATGCTTCCACTACTGAGGAAAGGAAGCTCATTGGAAATGGATCAAGGCTATTAGATGACGCGGAGCAACATTATGACTTTCATGTCAAATGTGCTGCGACATCGGGATCATGCCATGACCATTACCTGTGATATGATGCTTAACCTCAAGAAGTTTTTGGCTATCAGGACAGGACAGCCGGGCAAGATGAAATGAGGCAACTCATGACAGCCATCATGTCGGAATGAACGCCCGTGAGGGATCACGTTCTTAGAATGATGGGCTATCTTAATGAGATAGAGATTCTGGGAACAATTATCAATGGGGTAACCCAGGTTGATTTTGTGCTCCAGTCTCTGCCGAGAAGTTTTGAGCAGTTCCGCCTAAACTATAATATGAATAAAGGGTCTTATTCATTGGCGGAGCTCCTGGTTGAACTTCAAGCGGCTGAGGGAATCTTTAAGGGCTCTCAAAACACTTGTGGCTGATAAATTGGCTCTTCCTAAGCCTTCGGGCGGCAAAAGGAAGAAGAAGCAAATACGGAAACCCAGTGGGCCTAATATATCTGGACCACGGAATGGGACAAGCAAGCCCAAGGGGCAAGTGCTTCCGTTGTAAGCAGTCTGGATACTGGGAGTTTTGATTGTCCTCTCAAAGCAACTAGAAGTTCACTTCTCCTTAGTCACCGAAACATGTTTAGTGGTGTTATCTACCAGTACCTGGTGTAGTGGATACGGAAACCACTAATCATGTCTGCACTTAAATGCGGGGGTTCCAGGAAACCCGGAGACTTAGAAAGGAAGAAGTAATAACCTACATGGGCAATACTGTTAAGGTAACAGTCGTTGCAGTGGGAGATGTTAAATGGTTTTAAACCGTAGGATTTTAGTTCTAATAAATTGTCTTTATGTGCCGGCATTTAGAAAGAAATTTCATTTCAGATTTCTAAATTGGCTTAGAATGGATATTCCGTTTCTTCTGATAGTTTCATACTTTTTAGAGCAGGAAACGGGGATATTATCTATTCTTGTACATTGATAGACAATTTAATACTAAATCCGTGTTCTTCCACGATGCAACACACCGGAGCTAATAACACATTGTCGAACCCAAATAAGAGTAAAGATCCTTCTAGGATGAATCAAATGTACTTATGGAATCTTAGGCTAGATCATTTTAACTTGAGTACGATTCAAAGGGTGAAAGTTGATAGACTGCTCAGCTAGGTTGAAGGAAAGGACTTTCCAACCTTCGAATCATACTTGGAAGTTTTAATGACCAAGCAACCCTTTACGGTTAAAGGGAAAAGATCCAAGAAAGTACTAGAGTTGATTCGCTCTGATATATGCAGACCTCTTTGAGGAGTAAGGCATACTTATCAGAAAATGGGATTAACTCCCAACAGACTACACCATTTATGCCTCGGCAAAATAATGTGTTGTAAAGAAGGAATAGGACTCTTATAGATATGGGAAAGTAGACATTCGGAGTTACCTAAATCGTTTTTGGGATATGGCTTGGAAACAGCGGCATTTATCCTGAACTTGATTCCTTTGGAAACTTGTACTGATATTCGGCTGTTTATAGGATACCCTAAGAAAACGAATTGAGATATGTAATATATAGTCCAAAGGACCAGATGTTCATTGATTGAATCAATGTTCGGTTCTTAGACATGGACTATATATATATACAAGATCACAAGCCCAAGAGTAGAGTAATACTTAAATGTGCTTAGAGGGACTGATTAAGACTTAGAACCAGCCTAACTGAGTAGTTCACTATGATAATCTTTAGTCACTAAAGATACACCGGAGCGTCTTCGTAGTGGGAGGGTTGTTAGACAACCCGACAGGTTCATGTTTATAGGAGAGTCTTCGGACTTGTTACCTGGAGAACATGAAGGCGATCCCTAGATCTATGACGAGACGCTGAAAGATCAAGATGCTCAGTCTTGGTAAAAGACGATGAAATATGAGATTGAATCTTTGGATTCAAATCATGTCTGGGATCTTGTAGCACCGCCCAAAGGTGTAAAAGCCATTGGTTGCAAATGGGTGTACAAGATGAAAAGAGGGTCTGACGGGAAGGTGTGAACCTTAAGGCTAGGCTTGTTGCGAAAGGGTGCACTCAGAAAGAAAGGGTTCGATTATGAGTAAACTTTTTTCGCCGGTAGCTATGCTAAAGTCGATCCGGATTCTTTTGTCTTCACATGGAAGATGGAAGTCAAGACGGATTTCCAAATCGAAGTCTTGACGGGACCATCTATGTGGACAGCCAGAGGGATTCATCGAAAAGAGCCAAGAGCACTCGGTAAGCAAGCTTAATCAATCTTAGGATTGAAGGAAGCTTCAAGATCTTGGACACATGCGGACCTATGAGAAAATCCATTTCATGGATTCATTCAAGGCATGTTTAGGTCCTGTGTGTAATAAAGAAGTGACAGAAAAGATGTGGTGTTTTCTCATTCTTTATGTAGACAACATCCTTCTAAATTAACAATATGAAAGATGTTATCGGACATAAAGGGATGGTTGTCCGAGAAATTCAATATAAGAGACTCAGGAGAAGTCGGGAATGTTCTTGGGATCAAAGTATTAAATGATCGCCAGAAAAGAACATAGAACTTATCTCGAGTCTCATATATAAAATACAATTCTTACTCGTTGCAGCATACAGAATTCCAAGAAAGGTATTCACCTTTTAGATGTGGAATTCATCTATCTAAGGTTTTGTGTCTGACACAATAAAGGAGATAGATGAAGAGTAAGCAGTTCCCTGCACCTTAATGGTGGGAAGCTTAATATATGTAATGCGATGCACGAGACTGATATCTACTATGCCGTGGGCATGGTGGTGAGATATCATAGTAATCCTTGGAAGGATCACTTGACTGATGTAAAGAACATGTTTAGGCTCCTGCAGAGGACCAGGAATTATGTTCTGAGTTACAAAGCAGTCAAGTTGTTCCCTTTGGACTACATAGAATTGAATTTCCAATCAAACAGGGACAGTTGAAAGTCGAAGTCAGGCTATGTGTTCTCACTGTGAAGTGGAGCAGTCACATGGAAGAATGTAAAGCAGCAATGCATTACGGACTCTACCATGGAAACTGAAAGGATAACGGCCTTTGAGGCAGTTAAAAGGTCAGTGTGGCTCCAGAACTTCCTAAGGGACTTAGATGTGGTTTCTAGTTTACCCAAAGCTATTTTGAATAGCGGTATTCACAAACTTGAAATGCCACGAGTCCACAGTGGGAGATAACACATAGAGAGCAAGTACCACCTGATTCGAGAGATCGTCTAATAAGACGATGCAGTTGCCACCTAGATAGCATCAAGAGGATTGCCTGGTAAAACCCGTTCACAGAGGCACTTCCAGCGAAAGCGTTGGGTAGGCGTGATGAGGTTACGGGAATCTGATGTTTGGGAGAGGGCGACTAGACTTTTAGTATAAGTGGGAGATTGATGGAGTTGTATTCTAAATGTCTAGTTTAGTGCAAATACGGAACTCCTTATCTATACCTTAATTCGAGATATGATTCAAGCATGATTGCATTTAATGCAATAGTCCTTGATGTATACGTTATAGACAGTATGGCGTGAGGAGACACGCGGAAGATCATACTGTCGGTTACTCGTATACTATCGAACAGTAGCTCACGACTTAGATGGACATGGACAATCCATCGGTACGTCGTAGTGTGACTGGTAGATAGTCGGTCTTGACTATCATGTTACACTCGTACACTTGGTGTATTGAGCAGGACCACAGGAGGGCGTTCGATTTATACTAATCGCAGTAATCGAACTAGACCTCAGATATTGCGGATATACGAATTCCTAATCCCTATATAATTATAGGTGCGTGTGTCCAGTTCTCGGTTCTTTGACTTACTAGTGAGTGAGACTAATTGATTACTCAATATTCTCGGTAAATTGGGAATCGGAATTGTACACACGGCATGCTATAGATTATAGACAAGAAACCGTGTCCCGTTTATCGGGTTGATGATGCCCCCGAGATGAGCTCATAAAGTTTATCATGTAAACCCGGCAGGTGGATTCGTTCCACGTGATAATAAGGATGAGTGGTACTAGTCTCGGATAATAAGAAACGAATCAATTTAATTATTAGTAATTAAAGTTAATTCGTGGACATTCGATATCTTAAACACGGGGAAAGTCGTATATGTAATTTCGGCGGAAATATTATTGTTGATATAATATTAAATTAATTTCGGGAATTCAATTATTATTTTTTAGTGGTGTGAATAATAATTAAAATTGTGGAATTTAATTAAAGGTTTTCTTTTAAGGACACCGGTTTAATTAAATTGCAATTTAGCCCCTAATTAATTTACCTAAGAGGTCCCTAGTGTAACTCTATAAATAACCCCCCTTGCCCTCTCCTAAACCTATCATTCGCCGCTTTTTATTTTCAGCAGAGAAAACAATTGTGTTAGCGCAATAAAGTTTTTCTCTGTTAAAAATAATTTAAGTTAGCGCTAATATTTTTCTCTCAGAGAGAAAAAGAAATATTGCGCTGATAGTGGAGGAGAGAGCAGACAAGGAGAATCCAGCAGATCGTTGCCCACACAACGGCTGGAATCGGGGAAGAGGCATACGCTAGAAACGTCTAAGGTTTCAACAATTCGGCTCCTCCGAATCACGGGACAAAGGTATGAGATCGAAACCTAATTCCGCAATTATCGATCTCTAAATTCGTTAAAAATACATCGAACGAACGATCGGGTTCCGGGTGTCGTGGTACGTGTTCCTCGACTACTGGGGGGGTCAAGGACCTCCGGAAAGGTGGTCGGAAGAGGAAAAACGGACCGGAAACGAGCCCGGAACAGCAGAACGTGCTGCTGTTCGCGGACGAACAGCGCCCGCTGAAAGGCAAACGGCGACCGCCGTTTTAGGCCTAATCAGCGCCTGCTGTTTTGTGGGCAGCGCCCGCTGCCTGAGACAGAGCAGCGGCCTTGTCAAGCGGTTGTCCTCCGGGGCAATGGCTGGGCGTGATTTGGCACACTGGCTGTTACGTGAACGGAGCAACGCTTCCGGAGGTCGACTGGGAGTGTTCGGATGTTCGAGTGATCGAACGAACACATCCCGGGTAGTCGATTTCCAACAGGGTAAACTATCTTATACTCTTGCGCAACTCCTGACTGAACTAAAGGCGGCAGAGGGGATCTACAAGAAGCGCAA
The DNA here is from genome assembly GCA_954870475.1 of Euphrasia confusa. Classification (NCBI taxonomy): domain Eukaryota; kingdom Viridiplantae; phylum Streptophyta; class Magnoliopsida; order Lamiales; family Orobanchaceae; genus Euphrasia; species Euphrasia confusa. Next base: position 39,690,364 of record OX940950.1, on the reverse strand, counting down.
GTCTCAAGCGCTTGTAACTACCAAGTCCAAAAGCTTGAAAGCTGTTGGAGGTAGGGGCAAGAAAAGGAAGCAAGCCTGGAAACCCAGTGGTGCCAAGAGGAATGGACCACGAGTGGGGGCTAGTAAGCCAAAGGGCAAGTGCTTCCGATGCAACAAGTCTGGACACTGGAATGAATGTCCTCTCAGAGGTACGAATTTTTCTTTAGTCGTAAAAACATAGTCAGCGGTATTATCTACCAGAATTCTGGTGTGTAGATATGGAACCACTGACGGTATGTGCATTGTTTTAAATGCAGGGGTTCCAGAAAACCCGGCGACTTAGAAAAGAAGAGTTCGAGTCTACATGGGCGAAGCTGTTGGGGTAGCAGCAGTTGCAGTGGAAGACATTTATCTGTTTTCAGTAGTTTTAGGATTTCATTTCAAGTTATTGCTTTATGTACCCCTTAATTTCGAAAAGAACTTTTGTTCTGATTTTTCTTTATTAATGAATGGATAATTATTTCTTTAATCATTCAGTGATTTAGATAAGAAATAATGGTGTTATCTATTCTGGTACATTTTAGATAGCAATATATGAATGATGAATCCTTAGTCTACCAGGATGCAACAAACCGTTATTTATAACTTGTTTTACTTATTAGATGTATTTCTTTATCATTATGCTTGTGAATTCTTGAATTCGGACAAGCATTAAGAATGATTTATGATTAATGCAGTAACATGTGTAATTAGAAAGGTACGAGTCATTCTTTCAAAGAATACTCGAAGATGGATTAGAATACTTGATGTGCCATAAAAGCAAAGTGTTTTTCAGTAGACACAAAGCCATTATGGAGAACCTTCAAAGTATATCCATTGGAAGCCTGCGGCTTGTTCGCGGAGGCTATCACCTATCTAAACAACACATAGCATAAATCAAAGATTGAGATTAAGTCTCAAAAGACTGCACCATACACTGGAGTGTAGACATTGTTGGAAATCGACAACCCGGGATGTGTTCGTTCGATCACTCGAACATCCGAACACTCCCAGTCGACCTCCGGAAGCGCTGCTCCGTTCACGTAACAGCCCGTGTGCCAAATCACGCCCAGCCATTTCCCCGGAGGACAACCGCGTGACAAGACCGCTGCTCTGTCTCAGGCAGCGGGCGCTGCTCACAAAACAGCGGGCGCTGTTTAGGCCTAAAACGGCGGTCGCCGTTTGCCTTTCAGCGGGCGCTGTTCGTCCGCGAACAGCAGCGCGTTCTGCTGTTCCGGGCTCGTTTCCGGTCCGTTTTTCCTCTTCCGACTACCGATCCGAAGGTCCTTGAACCCCCAGTAGTCGAGGAACACGTACCACGACTCCCGGAACCCGATCGTTCGTTCGATGTATTTTTAACGAATTTAGAGATCGATAATTGCGGAATTAGGGATCGATCTCATACCTTTGTCGCGTGATTCGGAGAAGCCGAATTGTTGAAACCTTAGACGTTTCTAGCGTATGCCTCTAACCCGATTCCAGCCGTTGTGTGGGCAACGATCTGCTGGATTCTCCTTTTCTGCTCTCTCTTCTCTAAACCAGCGCAAGAATAATTTTTCTTTTCCAGAAATATAATTGCGCTAAGCAAAATTAATTTCATAAGAAAAATAACTGCGTTAACTCTTTTATTTAAACAGAGAAAAAAATATAATTGCGCTAAGCAATTTAATTTCTCTGCTGAAATAATAGTTGCGGCGTTTCTTAGGTTTAAGAGAGGCAAGGGGGGGTTATATATAGAGTTACACTAGGGACCTCTTAGGTAAATTAATTAGGGGCTAAATTGCAATTTAATTAAACCGTTGTCCTTAAAAGAAAACCTTTAATTAAATTCCACAATTTTAATTATTATTCATTCCACTAAAAAATAATAATTGAATTCCCGAAATTAAATTAATATTATATCAACAATAATATTTCCGCCGAAATTACATATACGACTTTCCCCGTGTTTAAGATATCGAATGTCCACGAATTAACTTTAATTACTAATAATTAAATTAATTCGTTTCTTATTATCCGAGACTAGTACCACTCATCCTTATTATCATGTGGAACGAATCCACCTGCAGGGTTTACATGATAAACTTTATGAGCTCATCTCGGGGACATCATCAACCCGATAAACGGGACACGGTTTCCTGTCTATAATCTATAGCATGCCGTGTGTACAATTCCGATTCCCAAATTACCGAGAATATTGACTAATCAATTAGTCTCACTCATTGGTAGATTAAAGAACCGAGAATTGGACACACGCACCTATAATTATATAGGGATTAGGAATTCGCATATCCGCAATATCTGAGGTCTAGTTCGATTACTTCGATTAGTATAAATCGAACGCCCTCCCGTGGTCCTGCTCAATACACCAAGTGTACGAGTGTAACATGATAGTCAAGACCAACTATCTACCAGTCACACTACGACGTACCGATGGATTGTCCCTGTCCATCTAAGTCGTGAGCTACTGTTCGATAGTATACGAGTAACCGACAGTATGATCTTCCGCGTGTCTCCTCACGCCATACTGTCTACAACGTATACATCAAGGACTATTGCATTAAATGCAATTATGCTTGAATCATATCTCGAATTAAGGTATAGATAAGGAGTTCTGTATTTGCACTAAACTAGACATTTAGAATACAACTCCATCAATCTCCCACTTATACTAAAAGTCTAGTCGCCCTTTCCCAAACATCAGATTCCCATAACCTCATCACGCCTACCCAACGCTTTCGCTGGAAGTGCCTCTGTGAACGGGTTTTACCAGGCAATCCTTTCGATGCTATCTAGGTGGCAACTGCATCGTCTTATTAGACGATCTCTCGAATCAGGTGGTACTTGCTCTCTACGTGTTATCTCCCACTGTGGACTCGTGGCATTTCAAGTTTGCCAATACCGCTATTCAAAATAGCTTTGGGTAAACTAGAAACCACATCTAAGTCCCTCAGGAAGTTCTGGAGCCACACTGACCTTTTAACTGCCTCAGAGGCCGTTATCCTTTCAGTTTCCATGGTATAATCCGTAATGCATCGCTGCTTTACATTCTTCCATGTGACTGCTCCACTTCACAGTGAGAACACATAGCCTGACTTCGACTTTCGACTGTCCCTGTTTGATTGGAAATTTAATTCTATGTAGTCCAAAGGAAACAACTTGACTGCTTTGTAACTCAGAACATAATTCCTGTTCCTCTACAGGAGCCTAAACATGTTCTTTACATCAGTCAAGTGATCCTTCCAAGGATTACTATGATATCTCACCACCATGCCCACGGCATAGTAGATATCAGTCTCGTGCATCGCATTACATACATTAAGCTTCCCACCATTAAGGTGCAGGGAACTGCTTACTCTTCATCTATCTCCTTTATTGTGTCAGACACAAAACCTTAGATAGATGAATTCCACATCAAAAAGGTTAAGACCTTTCTTGGAATTCTGTATGCTGCAACGAGTAAGAATTGTATTTAAGTATGGGACTCGAGATAAGTTCTATGTTCTTTTCTGGCGATCATTTATTACTTTGATCCCAAGAACATTCCCGACTTCTCCTAAGTCTCTTACATTGAATTACTCGGACAACCATCCCTTTATGTCCGATAACATCTTTCATATTGTTGCCAATTCAGAAGGATGTCGTCTACATAAAGAATGAGAAAACACCACATCTTTTCTGTCACTTCTTTATTACACACAGGACCTAAACATGCCTTAAATAAATCCATGAAATGAATTTTCTCATAGGTCCGCATGTGTCCAAGATCTTGAAGCTTCCTTCAATCCAAAGATTGATTAAGCTTGCTTACCGAATGCTCTTGGCTCTTTTCGATGAATCTCTCTGGCTGTCCCACACAGATGGCCCCGTCAAGACTTTGATTTAGGAAATCTGTCTTGACTTCCATCTTCCATGTGAAGACAAAAGAATCCTGATCGACTTTTGCCAAGACTGAGCATCTTGATCTTTCAGCGTCTCGTCATAGATCCAGGGTTCGGCTTCATGTTCTCCAGGTAACAAGTCCGAAGACTCACCTATAAACATGAACCTGTCGGGTTGTCTAACAACCCTCCTACTACGACGACGCTCCGGTGTGTCTTTAGTGACTAAAGATTACAGTAGTGAACTACTCAGTTAGGCTGGTTCTAAGTCTTGATCAGTCCCTCTAAGCACATTAAGTATTACCCTACTCTTGGGCTTGTGATCTTGCATATATATATAGTCCATGTCTAAGAACCGAACGTTGATTCAATCAACGAACATCTGGTCCTTTGGACTATATTACATATCTCAATTCGTTTTCTTAGGGTATCTTATAAACAGCCGAATATCTGTACAAGTTTCCAAAAGAATCAAGTTCAGGATAAACGCTGCTGTTTCCAAGCCATATCCCAAAAACGAATTAGGTAACTCCGAATAACTTATTGTCTACTTTCCCATATCTTTAAGAGTCCTATTCCTTCTTTACAACACATTATTTTGCCGAGGCATAAATGGTGTAGTCTGTTGGGAGTTAATCCCATTTTCTGATAAATATGCCTTACTCCTCAAAGAGGTCTGCATATATATCAGAGCGAATCAACTCTAGTACTTTCTTGGATCTTTTCCCTTTAACCGTAAAGGGTTGCTCGGTCATTAAAACTTCCAAGTATGATTCGAAGGTTGGAAGGTCCTTTCCTTCAACCTGGCTGAGTGGTCCATCAGCTTTCACCCTTTGAATCGTACTCAAGTTAAAATGATCTAACCTAAGATTCCATAAGTACATTTGATTTATCCTAGAAGGATCTTTACTCTTATTGGGGTTCGACATTGTGTTATTAGCTCCGGTCTGTTGCATCGTGGAAGAACACGGATTTAGTATTAAATTGTCTATCAATGTACCAGAATAGATAATATCCCCGTTTCCTACTCTGATAGGTATAAAACTATCAGAAGAAACGGAATATCCATTCTAAGCCAATTTAGAAATCCGAAATGAAAATTCTTTCTAAATACCGGCACATAAAGACAATTTATTAGAACTAAAATCCTACCGTTAAAACATTTAACATCTCCCACTGCAATGGCTGTTACCTTAACAGTATTGCCCATGTAAGTTATAACTTCTTCCTTTCTAAGTCTCCGGGTTTCCTGGAACCCCCGCATTTAAGTGCAGACATGATTAGTGGTTTCCGTATCCACACACCAGGTACTGGTAGATAACACCACTAAACATGTTTCGGTGACTAAGGAGAAGTTAACTTCTAGTTGCTTTGAGAGGACAATCAAACTCCCAGTATCCAAACTGCTTACAACGGAAGCACTTGCCCCTTGGGCTTGCTTGTCCCATTCCGTGGTCCAGATATATTAGGCCCACTGGGTTTCCGTATTTGCTTCTTCTTCCTTTTGCCGCCCGAAGGCTTAGGAAGAGCCAATTTATCAGCCACAAGTGTTTTGAGAGCCCTTAAAGATTCCTTTAGCCGCTTGAAGTTCAACCAGGAGATCCGCCAATGAATAAGACCCCTTATTCATATTATAGTTCAGGCGGAACTGCTCAAAACTTCTCGGCAGAGACTGGAGCATAATATCAACTTGGGTTACCCCATTGATAATTTCTCCCAGAATCTCTATCTCATTACGATAGCCCATCATTCTAAGAACGTGATCCCTTACGGGCGTTCTTTCCGACATGATGGCCGTCATGAGTTGCCTCATTTCACTTTGCCCGGCTGTCCTGTCCTGATAACCAAAACTTCTTGAGGTTAAGCATCATATCATAGGTAATGGTCATGGCATGATCCCGATGTCGCAGCACTTTTGACATGAAAGTCATAATGTTGCTCTGCATCATCTCATAGCCTTGATCCATTTCCAATGAGCTTCCTTTCCTCAGTAGTGGAAGTATCATTTGGTTCAGCAGGTCAATTGACTTGGAGTACACATTTGTACTCCTCTGCAGTTAGGACAATGTCCAAGTTTCTTTTCCAATCCATACAATCAGGTTCAGTGAGTTTGTTGACTTTTAATGGGAATAATACCATATAAAACAAACAATGAGTTTAATTCGATATCATTTCCCTTAAGTGATATCATTAAACTACCAATCATTTCCAAAATCCCATTAGACATAGCAAGCCACGTTCTTGTGGACGTTTACCAGTCCAAATGATTTTATGATTGGATTTCACTTCGGTCGTACATCATTATAGCAGTGACTCCGATGGGGAGGATACTATAAAGCGTACCTAAGTGTGTACCATTTCTCAGTACTAAGTCCACCGCTCGGGAACTACATGTCCACCGCAAGCCACGTTCTTGTGGACGTTTACGTTGACATGCGGTCCTCTACGACTTTCTATAACTGTCGAGCCTCAATTAATCCCAAAGTTCCGTTTCCATTTAGCAAGCCACGTTCTTGTGGACGTTTACTAAAACAAACAACTTTATTAATTGAATCTCACTTATTTAAATGTCATAGAATCTTAATTAACCCAAAGTACCGTTTCCATTTAGCAAGCCACGTTCTTGTGGACGTTTACTAAAACAAACAACTTTGTTAATTGAATCTTACATTTATTAAATTTCACAATTTTATTAATCAATGCTTGATATCTCGTAAGTGAAACTCGAAGTTTCTAACCAGCGATCAATCATGCAATTGAGCCCTATCTCTCACTAAGTGAGGGAGCCAACCAGACAATCGATCTAGTCATCGAATGACTCGAATGTTTCTAATCTGTGTCATCGACATAACCAAGCGCTTTGGCTCCATTCCACTCCCCGGGGTGAGAATGAGTCGAGTTGAAATTAGTCTTTGAATGACAGATTAGGCATTGCTTTTGAAAAATATAATTGTTCAATTTTATAAGTGGATTTTAAATTCGAATTTTGATCCAGTGATATCCGTGTGTCGACTTTATCCGATAGGGAGGATGACACTAAAGCCAACTCGTAAGTGACACACATCACTATCAAAACAGAGAATGGAGACCGCGGGATTGTTTCCAATCCCTCTCCCACTTAGTATTTTACGAAAGGGATAAACATGCATAAACAATTTAAGCATAATAAAAGCACGTAAACACATATAAAGCATTTAACGTGGCCCCGATTATTATGGCCTTAAATATCTTGAATGCACGTCTTCTCGGATCTTCGTCTCGTTGCTCGTCTCGGTCTCGATCCACCACCGACTCGTCTAAGTGCCAAGAGACGAACCCCTCCCACTGGAGTATCGTCCCGGGCAAAAGCGAGCGTTCCGTGATGTCCGTCGAACCCCCGCGGCGCTGCTGCCAAGCCTAGGGCAGCGGGCGCTGCCCTATATCCAGCGCTCGCTGGAGGAGCTGCAAACAGCGACCGCTGTTTGCCCTCCAGCGGGCGCTGTTTGTGCACAGCCTGCTGCGGGTTCGACTTCTCGACCTTCGTTCGTCCGGCCTTCGATCTTCTCTCGATTCACCAAGTAGCAGCAACATTACATAGGTAAGACTAACTACTTCCGGCATCGATCCTATACAGGTTGATCGATCCTATACAATCCGGATAAAACGAAAACCGTAATAAAACCTAAACGACTCAACCCGTCGTTTCAACTATTACAAACATGCAACGATTATAAAACAAAAATCTCGACAAGCCCGAGAGTTTAACAAACCACAAACATACAGTCCAATCACATGACCATAATAATCGGGTTCAAACCTGCAACACAATTCTCGCAAAAATACAACGAACGTACAAAACCGGCTCTGATACCAATTGTTGGAAATCGACTACCCGGGATGTGTTCGTTCGATCACTCGAACATCCGAACACTCCTAGTCGACCTCCGGAAGCGCTGCTCCGTTCACGTAACAGCCCGTGTGCCAAATCACGCCCAGCCATTGCCCCGGAGGACAACCGCGTGACAAGACCGCTGCTCTGTCTCAGGCAGCGGGCGCTGCTCACAAAACAGCGGGCGCTGTTTAGGCCTAAAACGGCGGTCGCCGTTTGCCTTTCAGCGGGCGCTGTTCGTCTGCGAACAGCAGCGCGTTCTGCTGTTCCGGGCTCGTTTCCGGTCCGTTTTTCCTCTTCCGACTACCGATCCGAAGGTCCTTGAACCCCCAGTAGTCGAGGAACACGTACCACGACTCCCGGAACCCGATCGTTCGTTCGATGTATTTTTAACGAATTTAGAGATCGATAATTGCGGAATTAGGGATCGATCTCATACCTTTGTCGCGTGATTCGGAGAAGCCGAATTGTTGAAACCTTAGACGTTTCTAGCGTATGCCTCTAACCCGATTCCAGCCGTTGTGTGGGCAACGATCTGCTGGATTCTCCTTTTCTGCTCTCTCTTCTCTAAACCAGCGCAAGAATAATTTTTCTTTTCCAGAAATATAATTGCGCTAAGCAAAATTAATTTCATAAGAAAAATAACTGCGTTAACTCTTTTATTTAAACAGAGAAAAAAATATAATTGCGCTAAGCAATTTAATTTCTCTGCTGAAATAATAGTTGCGGCGTTTCTTAGGTTTAAGAGAGGCAAGGGGGGGTTATATATAGAGTTACACTAGGGACCTCTTAGGTAAATTAATTAGGGGCTAAATTGCAATTTAATTAAACCGGTGTCCTTAAAAGAAAACCTTTAATTAAATTCCACAATTTTAATTATTATTCATTCCACTAAAAAATAATAATTGAATTCCCGAAATTAATTTAATATTATATCAACAATAATATTTCCGCCGAAATTACATATACGACTTTCCCCGTGTTTAAGATATCGAATGTCCACGAATTAACTTTAATTACTAATAATTAAATTAATTCGTTTCTTATTATCCGAGAATAGTACCACTCATCCTTATTATCATGTGGAACGAATCCACCTGCAGGGTTTACATGATAAACTTTATGAGCTCATCTCGGGGACATCATCAACCCGATAAACGGGACACGGTTTCCTGTCTATAATCTATAGCATGCCGTGTGTACAATTCCGATTCCCAATTTACCGAGAATATTGACTAATCAATTAGTCTCACTCATTGGTAGATTAAAGAACCGAGAATTGGACACACGCACCTATAATTATATAGGGATTAGGAATTCGCATATCCGCAATATCTGAGGTCTAGTTCGATTACTTCGATTAGTATAAATCGAACGCCCTCCCGTGGTCCTGCTCAATACACCAAGTGTACGAGTGTAACATGATAGTCAAGACCAACTATCTACCAGTCACACTACGACGTACCGATGGATTGTCCCTGTCCATCTAAGTCGTGAGCTACTGTTCGATAGTATACGAGTAACCGACAGTATGATCTTCCGCGTGTCTCCTCACGCCATACTGTCTACAACGTATACATCAAGGACTATTGCATTAAATGCAATTATGCTTGAATCATATCTCGAATTAAGGTATAGATAAGGAGTTCTGTATTTGCACTAAACTAGACATTTAGAATACAACTCCATCAGACATGGTGTGTCAAGGATAAGAAATGGAATTCTAAATAGTAAAAGGACAAGTTTGTTCGGAACTACCTATGTTCTATGGATATTTCTGGATACAACGACAAATACAATGTGGTTGTAGAATATCCTAGGAGAACAAGTAATTGTATGTTCAATAGTACTATGAACCAGAGGGGTGTTCTCACCCGGTTCTTAGAGGGAGACTATTAGATGAACTACAATGCCCTAACTGACAAGGTACTTAAAATGAGGAAAAGGAAAGACTGAGAACCAGCCTAACCGAGTGGTAGTACACCACTAACTACACCTAATGTTATTACTGTTATACACCAGAACGCCATTGCAGTGGGAGGTTGTTAAGCAACCGGTGATGTTCATAAGACTGGAGGAGTTTTGAACTCTGGATCTAGTATGAAATCGATCCCTAGCTCTGCATAAGGGACAGTACTAATCTAAATGTGCCTACTTGGATAGCAATAAGTATTATTGTCAAGAGGCGAGATCATTTAGAAGTACAAGCTTAGTGAATCCATTTATGGATTATCACAAAGCTGTAAATTGTGGAACTTGCGAACTGATGAGATAGTCCATGAGATGGATTCATCAAAGTGCATAAGACAAAGAAAGGTGTGTTAGAGACGTAATGGAAACAAGGTGGTGTTTCTCGGAATTTTATGTAGATAACACTTCATCGTTGGCAACAATGTAAAAGTGTTCTCAGACATAAAATAAAGGTTGTCTAAATGAATCGAGATATAATATTAAGAGTAAGTTAGACCATGTTCTTAGAATCCTTTGATCTCTAGATAAGAACATTTGTACTTCTCTTAAGATATCTTATGCGATTATGGTTTGTTTTAAACATGCATAATTCTGAGAAAGATTATTGCCTTTCGGAAACAGAATGCATCTATCTAAAGGTATGTGTTTTGAACAAATAAAGGAGATAGATATAGACAAAGCAGTTTCCTACACTTCGAATGTGGAGAGCTTTGTAAATGCAGTATTGTAAAACAAGAACCTGATATCAACTATGCGGTTAGCATAGTGGGAGGATATCAAAGTAATCTGGATAAGGGATGTTCGAATGCTGTAAGAGTACTTTCAAAGTACTGGCTTACGGAGCAAGACGAAATCTTCTTGGATTACAGTTTCTCAAATCCAAAATCAGAGAAAGACCAGTGTAAGTCGATATCAGGCTATGTGTTCACTTTTAAAAAAGAGGTGGAACCTAAAGATGAAAGAGTGATAAGCAGGATGCTTCTCGGACTCTCTCATAACCGAATAGCAGCCTCAGAGGCAGCGGAAGTTTTTGGTTAGGTTCCGGGATGACCTCTGAACTTGGATATGATTCTTGGTTCACCAAAGGCTATGTATATAGCGGTGCATGGTAAACTGGAAGAAGTCATAAGTTCAAAAGGTGATGATAACACATAGAGCAAGTACCACCTGATTGGAGTCATCGTCTAGAGAGACGACGCAGTAGTCACCAAGATAACTTCAGAGCGGCAACCTAGATTGCTCATTCACATAATACTTCTGGGAAGTATAACTTAAGCACGTGATGAGTATGGGAGTCGGGAGTTTGGAGGAAATGACTAGACCTTAGTACAAGTGGGAGATTGTTGGAGTTGTGTACTTAATGTCTAGATTTAAGTATCGGTAAACTCCCGGTCATAGCATTTAACCTATTTAATTAATAAACAATTATTTGCATTTAATTATTATTAATTAATTATGCAAAATTATAGTCCTGGATTTCATACGTTGTAGTTAGTATGGTGTGCATGGGCACACAGAAGATCATACTATCGGTTACTCGTATTTAATCAAACAGATGCTCACGACCTAGATGGACCCGGACCAATCCATCGGTATAGTCGTTGTGTGAGAGAGAAAATAATTTATCTTAATTATTTTATCACACTTGTACACTTGGTGTATTCGGCGGATCGCTTGAGATTTATTGATTAGGATTGCCTTAGATAATCAATTTAAATCTCAGAGTATTTTATTCTTAATCCCCGATACTATTGCGGGTGTGTATATTTAATATTAGAGGCTTTGATTTTCCAAATGAATTAACCGATTTAATTATTGGGTTAATTACCGGTAAAATTGGGTCGCTATATTTTATATATGACATGCCGTGAATACTTGACGGGAAAGTGTATCCCGGAAGGGTTGATAATATCCCCGAGATGAGTTCATAAGGAATTATTGTGTAAACCTCATGAGTTGATTTGTTCCGCACAATAATTAAGGTTGAATGGTACTAGTCTCGGATACAAGAGATGAATATAATTTATTGAGCAATAATAAATTTATTCATGGATATTTAAATCTTAAATACACGGAATAAATAATACTACCGGAGAAATATTATTTGATATAATATGGTTTAACATTGGGAGTGCAATTAATTTATATAGTGGAAAATAAATTAATTAATATTGATAAGGATTAATAGATTTGGGCTGGGCTCAATTTAATCTTCAATATTAGAAGCCCAATATTCCACCTCCTTTTGATCCCCTACGTAGCCTATAAAAGCACTACATGGTCTTCACAATTCATAACTTAACCTACGCCAATCATAAAGTCTTGAAGAGTGAAGGAGATCCATAGGAGTTCGATAGATCGTCGCCCACACGACGTTCGGACGAGGTGCAAGGAATACGTAGGAAGATCGCAAGGTCATCAACGTTTGATTTCGTTTCTCCGTACAACGAATCGAGGTACATAATCATAAACCCCTCTATGATTATATGTTCGTTTAATCGTGATGTATACATGAACAAGACGATCCGGGAAAACGTCGACATCGGGATACGGGGATCACGCGATCCCCGTCGGGATCGAACAAGGGGCGGCCGAACCCTAGGGTTCGACCGCCGGTACGCGGGCGAGAGGGGAAGCCCCGGCTGGACGTCGGGGCAAGCGATCGACGTGAAGTCGATCGCTGGGGGTTCAGCCGTGGGCTGGTGCCACGGCGGACGAAACCCCCTCGGCTAGGGTTTCGGCCGCGGGTTCATCCTGCGGCGATGCTCGGGTCGAGCTCAGGACACCGTGGTGCTCGTGTTCGTGGTTTCCGGCGATAGGGTTTCGGTCGGGTTATCGGTTCCGCATAAATTTTGATAGCCCGGGACATCGAATCCCAGCACCTTTGAATCCTGCCCAAGTTAATATGACCTAGCCTAAGATGCCACAAGTACTTTTGATTCATCCTAGAAGGCTCCTTTCTCTTATTGGTACTAGATGTGTTATATGACTCTACTCGTTGCATCGTGGAATAATCAGGATTCAGTATATATAAGTTGCCTATCAATGTACCAGAACAGATATACTCACCATTCTTTTTGACAATAACAGACTTATCAAAAGAAATAGAATATCCATTCAAAACCAATTTAGAAACCGAAACAAGGTTCTTTCTAAAATTCGGTACATAAAGACAATTATTCAATACCAAAACATTATTATTAAAAGATAAATAAATATCTCCCACTGCAACTGCCGCCACTTTCGTTGCGTTGCCCATGTAGACAGTGATCTCTCCCTCTCTAAGCCGCCGGGTTTTCTGGAACCCCTGCAAAGAATTGCAGACATGATCAGTGGCTCCCGTATCCACACACCAGGTACCGGTGGATAACACCGCTAAACATGTTTTAGTGACTAAGGAAAAGTTCATACCTCCTTGTCTGAGAGGACATTTAGACTTCCAATGTCCAGACTGCTTGCAACGGAAACACTTTCCCTTGGGCTTGTTCACTCCATTCCGTGGTGCACCATTTCTGGGTCCACTGGGTTTCCATCCTTGCTTCTTCTTCCTCTTAGTCCCCGGAGGGCCAGGAAGTTTCACAGCCACAAGTGCATGAGACTTCTTAAAGATTCCCTCTGCCGCCTGGAGTTCAGTCAGGAGTTCCGCCAACGAATATAACCTCTTGTTCATGTTATAGTTCAGGCGGAACTGCTCAAAACTCCTAGGCAGAGACTGGAGCACTATATCGATCTGGGTTTCCCCATCGATAGCTCCTCCCATAATCTCTATCTCATTCAGATAGCCAATCATCCTAAGAACGTGATCCCTCACGGGCGTTCCTTCGGACATGGTGGCTGTCATGAGTTGCCTCATAGCATCTTGCCTGGCTGCCCTATCCTGACTACCAAACATTTCCTTGAGGTTAAGCATCATATCATAGGCAGTGGTCATGGCTTCATGCTGATGTTGCAGCACATTTGACATAGAAGCCAAAATGTAGCACCGCGCCATCTGATGAGCCTTGACCCACTTCCGATGAGCTTCCTTTTCCTCAGGAGTGGAGGTATCAGTAGGTTCATCAGGACAAACCTCATGGAGTACATATTTGTACTCCTCAGCAGTCAGGACAATGTCCAAGTTTCGTTTCCAATCAACATAGTTTGGACCAGTGAGTTTGTTTTCTTTTAGTATAATGGACAGCGGGTTGAGTGCCATATCTATAAAAGAGACAAATCAAACCGTCAAATTTAATTCGATATTAACTCCCTTAATTAATATCATTAAATTTACCAATCAATCCTAAAATCCTATCAGACTAGCATGCCACGTTCATGTGGACATATACTAGTCCAAACGATTTTATAACTGGACTTTTACTTCAGTCGTACATCATTACAGCAGTGACTCCGATGGGGAGGATACTGTAAAGCGTACCTAAGTGTATACCATTTCTCAGTACTAAGTTAACCGCTCGGAAACTACACGCCCACCGCAAGTCACGTTAGTGTGGACGTTTACGTTGACATGCGGTCCCTTTACGATTTCCTATAACTGTCGAGCCTCAATTAACCCAAAGTTCCGTTTCCGTCTAGTAAGCCACGATAGTGTGGACGTTTACTAAACAAACAACTTTGTTAATTTAATTCCATTTAATAAATTTCACAATTTCGTTAATCAAAGCTTGATATCTCGTAAGTAAAACTCGAAGTTTCTAACCAGCGATCAATCATGCAATTGAGCCCTATCTCTCACAAGGTGAGGGAGCCAACCAGACAATCGATCTAGTCATCAAATGACTCGAATGTCTCTAATCTGTGTCATCGACATAACCAAGCGCTTTGGCTCCATTCCACTCCCCGGGGTGAGAATGAGTCGAGTTGAAATTAGTCTTTGAAAGACAGATTAGGCATTGCTTTGAAAAACTTAAGTGTTCAATTCTATAAATGGAATTGAATTCGAATTTTGATCCAGTGATATCCGTGTGTCAACTTTATCCGATAGGGAGGATGACACTAAAGCCAACTCGTAAGTGACACACATCACTATCAAAATAGAGAATGGAGACCGCGGGATTGTTTCCAATCCCTCTCCCACTTAGTTTTTACGAAAGGGATAACATACATGCATATAAAAATAAAGCATAATAAAACGCACGTAAACACACAAAAAGCATTTAACGTGGCCCGATTATTATGGCCTTTAAAATTCTTCGATGCACGTCTTCTCGGATCTTCGTCTCGTTGCTCGTCTCGGTCTCGATCAACCACCGACTCGTCTAAGTGCCAAGAGACGAACCCCTCCCACTGGAGTATCATCCCAGGCCTCGACGAGCGATCCGTGGTGTCCGTCGAACCCCCGCGAAGCTGCTGCCAAGAATCTAGCGAAACGGCGACCGTCGTTTGCCCTTCAGCAGGCTGCGGGTTCGACTTCTCGACCCTTGTTCGTCCGGCCTTCGATCTTCTCTCGATCCACCAATTTAGCAGTAACATTACAAAGGTAAAACATACTACTTCCGGCATCGATCCTATACAAAATGATCGATCCTATACATCCGGATAAACGAAAAACGAAAAACGTAAAACCTAAACGACTCAACCCGTCGTTTTAACTATTACATTCAAGCAACGATAAAAACCAAAAGATCTCGACAATCCTGAGAGTTTAACAAACCACAACATACAGTACATATAAACATGAACATAATAATCGGGTTATCCTGCAAAACAAAACTCGCAAACAATACAAAGAACGTACAAAACCGGCTCTGATACCAATTGTTGGAAATCGACTACCCAGGATGCGTTCGTTCGATCGCTCGAGCATCCGAACGATCCCAGTCGACCTCCAGGTTCGTTACTCCGTTCACTTACCCAGCCCGTGCCCCGATTCACGCCCAGCCATTGCCCCGAAGGACAACCGCGCGAGCCGGAGCGGGCTGCCAGAAAAACGACGAAACGGCAGTCGCCGTTTGCCCTTCAGCAGCGCGACCTGCTGTTCCGGGCCGTTTTTCCTCTTCCGACTACCGTTCCGGAGGTCCTAGAACCCCCAGTAATCGAGGAATACAACCCACGACTCCCGGAACCCGATCTTTGTTCAATGTATGATTAACGAGACAAATTGAGATCGAATAAATGCGGAATTTAGAGATCCGATCTCATACCTTAGCGGTCGAATTGTTGAGACCTTAGAGCTTCTAACGTATGCCTCTGATCCCGTCTCCAACCGTTGTGTGGGCAACGATCCGCTGGAGTTCTCCCGTCTATGCTTTCTCTTCTCAACCAGCGCAAGAATTTAATTATTCTCTCTGAGAGAATAATAATTGCGTTAACTTAATTATTTTAACAGAGAAAAATAAAATTGCGTTAACTATTTTATTTTCTCTACTGAAATAATAGTTGCGGCGTTCTGTAGGTTAAGAGAGGGCAAGGAGGGGGGGGGGGGTTTATATAGAGTTACGTTAGGGACCTAAGGTTAAATTAATTAAGGGCTAAATTGAAATATTAATTAACTTGGAATACGTAAAAGCAATTCCTTAATTAATCGATTTCAATTTTAATTATTATTCACTCCACTAAAAAATAATAATTGAATTCCCGAAATTAATTTAATATTATTTCAACAATAATATTTCCGCCGAAATGACATATACGACTTTCCCCGTATTTAAGATATCGTATGTCCAAGAATTAATTTTAATTACTAATAATTAAATTAATTCGTTTCTTATTATCCGAGACTAGTACCACTCATCCTTATTATCATGTGGAACAAATCCACCTGCAGGGTTTACATGATAAACTTTATGAGCTCATCTCGGGGACATCATCAACCCGATAAACGGGACACGGTTTCCTGTCTATAATCTATAGCATGCCGTGTGTACAATTCCGATTCCCAATTTACCGAGTATCTCGACTAATCAATTAGTCTCACTCATTTGTATATCAAAGAACCGAGAATTGGACACACGCACCTATAATTATATAGGGATTGAGAATTCGTATATCCGTAATATCTGAGGTCTAGTTCGATTACTTCGATTAGTATAAATCGAACGCCCTCCCGTGGTCCTGCTCAATACACCAAGTGTACGAGTGTAACATAATAGTCAAGACCAACTATTACCCAGTCACACTACGACGTACCGATGGATTGTCCCTGTCCATCTAAGTCGTGAGCTTCTGTTCGATAGTATACGAGTAACCGACAGTATGATCTTCCGCGTGTCTCCTCACGCCATATTGTCTACAACGTATATATCTAGGACTATTGCATTTAAGTACATGATAGACAAAATGCCGACAGTTTGATTTAATAGATAATGAAAAACACAGATAAGGAGTTCCATATTATCATTAAACTAGACATTTAGAATATAACTCCATCAAGGCGGCGGTCGATGGTGGCGTGGGGATCCCCACTCCATGCTACCCCGGTCCGGTGATTTGCTTTCCTAATTGATTCGGGTTTTTCCTATTTTGAGTATTCCTATTTTTGGGAACTCTCATGGAATAGGAAAAGAATCAATTTGGAATGAATTAGGATTCCTAATTGATTATTTCTATTTTATGGAAATATTCATGGATTAGGAATCTAATTAATATGGAAAGTAGAAGAGTCCTAAATTATTTTATTTCCTTATTTCATTATGGAAGTCTTCTAGAATATTTCATGTGGGTCTTGGATAGAATATTCTAGAGATTTAATGAAATAGAAAAGGAAAATAAAATAAATAAAAATACTAATAATATTTAATTTTATTTTTTATTTATTCGATTGACTTAATTATTATTAATTAAGTATCTTTTGGATTTATTAAAAATAAATAGATTTAAATATTGGGATTAATATTCTCCTCACATGGAGCATTCAAGAACGAAGAGTGAAGACTACAAGATGCATACGGGGATGCGATAAAGCCATAATAGTCGGAAAATAATATTCTAGTATTATTTTGACTATGTGATAATACTATGTGCTTTATTACATGTATGCATGCTATATGTGTTTACTTTATGCACTAGATAGCGTATCCCTTTATTGTAAAAAGCTAAGTGGGAGAGGGAATGGAAACATTCCCATGGTCTCCATTGCTGCTCTCTTGGTGACTTTTATAAACTTTTGAAGTTTATATAGATAAGTTATTGGAGGAGAGTTCATGTAATCCCTCTTACAAGAAACATTGATTAAGTTCATCAAACAATGCCTAATTTGTCTTTCCAAAACTGATTTCAAGTCGACTCATTCTCACCCCGGGGAGTGGAATGGAGCCAAAGCCACTTGGTCATGTCAAGGACACAAATTAGAGACCTTCGTACCATTTTTTTGAAGGTGGATCGATTGTCTGCTCGGCTCCCTCATTTATGAGAGATAGGGTTGTTCGCATGGTGAATCACTGGTAAGAAACTTCGAGTTTCACTTATGATTCTCCACGTCTTGATTTACAAGATCGAATGGATCAAGTAATTGGGAGTCAATTGTAAAACATTTTTGGTGTAGTAAACGTCCACACTATCGTGGCTTGCTGCACTGAATGGGATTTTGGATCAATTGATGTAGACAGTTATAGAAGGGAGTAAAGGATCTGTGTGTTAACGTAAACGTCCACACTATCGTGGCTTGCGGTGATATGCGAGTCCCAAACAAACTTCTTAGTACTGAGCGATGGTTTACACTTAGGTACGCTTCATAGTATCCTTCCCATCGAAGTAACGCTATTGATGATGTACGACCGAAGCAAATCTAATTGCTAAATCATTTGGGTAGGTAAATGTCCACACTATCGTGACTTACTATATCTGATGGGATTTTAGACGTGATTAGTGATTTAATGATATTATTAAAGGGAGATAATATCGGATATTAAATTGTTTGTTTGTTTTATGTGCTAATAGGTTAAGAATGACTGTGACCCCACTTTGTGATATACTTAAGGATGAAAACTCACTGGTTCCATATAGTAATGACTTGGAAAGAAATCTGGACAATGTTCGGATTGTTGAGCCTTCCGAATCCACTATTGTCCCAACTGATGAGGACATTGAAAATGACCTCAAGGAGATGTTAGGACATAGTGTGGAAGCCGGACAAGAGGTGATTGACATACTCATTAAGTTCAGTCCTCTTGAGGAATCGCTTAAAAACGATTTCAAAAGAATGGAACTTATAAGTATGATCAGAGAATCACAAGCTCTTGTGGCCAAGTTGGAAGTGCAAGCAAAGAAGCTCAGTGGTTTCAAACCACGGATTGGGAAGAGCAAGCCACGAGGCAAGTGCTTTCGATGCAAGCAGTCTGGGCACTGGAAGTCTGATTGTCCTCTCATCAAAGGTACGAAATTTTCCTTAGTCACCGAAACATTGTCAATGGTGATATTGTTGGAATTTGATATCACGGGCCATTAAAAATTAAGCGGAAACCAATAACCCGATCAAACCCTTCGCCGAAGATCACATGAACACGACAACCATGCCGGGATACGGCCGAAGCGCACAGCGAGGCCCGAAGGCCGCGCACGCCCCAGCCGCACCCCCACGGGTGCGTGCTTGCGATCGAGGGATCGATCGCACGCCGGCGATCGATCGGGGTGGGGCTGCCCAGCAGCCCCCGCGGCGAGTCCGGCGACTCGCCGCCGCCTGGAGGCCCCCGCCTTCACGGCGGGGTCGGGCACGGCACCAGCCCGTGCCCAGCGATCGATCCTCGTGATCGATCGCACACCCTCGGCCCAGCCGAGGGTTCTCCCCCCTTCGCCCCGCCGAAACCCTAGCGGGCGCACGCCGTGGTCCGGTGGCTTCGCCACCACCACGCGTTCGTCCGTCTATTCCGGGCTTCGATCTTCGGATCTTCGTCCTACGGTATTCTCGATAATTCAAATCAAAATAATATCGAGGGAGTTTAGATATTATACCTTCGATTCGTTGTTCGGAGAAACGAAATCAAACACCTTTGAATCTTCCCACGTATTCCTTGCACTTCGTTCGAACGTCGGGTGGGCGACGATCTATCGAACTCCTTATGGATCTCCTTCAACACTCTAGAACTATCAAATAATGATATTCTTGTCTTATGATGTATGAAGGCCATGTAGTGCTTTTATAGGCTACGTAGGGGATCTAAAGGAGGTGGAATATTGGGCTTCTAATATTGAAGATTAAATTGAGCCTAGCCCAAATCCATTAATCCTTATCAATATTAATTTTATTTATTTTCCTCTATATAAATAAAATTGCACTCCCAATATTTACCCATATTATATCGAATAATATTTCTCCGGTTAGTATTATTTATTCCGTGTATTTAAGAATTAAATATCCATGAATAAAATTTATTTATTGCTTAATAAATTTATTCATCTCTTATATCCGAGAATAGTACCACTCAACCTTATCTATTATGCGGGAACAAATCCACTCGCGAGGTTTACATAATAAATCCTTATGAGCTCATCTCGGGGATATTATCAACCCTTCCGGGATACACTGTCCCTTCAAGAATTCACGGCATGTCATATATAAAATATAGTGACCCAACTTAACCGGTAATTAACCCAATAATTAAATCGGTTAATTCCTTTGGAAAATCAAAGTCACTTATATTAAATGTACACACCCGCAATTGTTTCAGGGATTAAGAATAAAATACTCCGAGACTTAAATCAATTATCACAGAGCAATCCTAATTGATAAGTCTCAAGCGATCTGCTCAATACACCAAGTGTACAAGTGTGATAAAATAATTAAGATAAATTATTTTCTCTTTCACACAACGACTATACCGATGGATTAGTCCGTGTCCATCTAGGTCGTGAGCATCTGTTCGATTAAATACGAGTAACCGATAGTACGATCTTCTGTGTGCCCATGCACACCATACTAACTACAACGTATGAAATCAAGGACTATAATTTGCATTTATTTAATTAATAATAATTAACAGCAAATGAATGTTTATTATAAATAGGTAAATGAAAGTGTACATAGAGTTCAGAATACTCAAATCTAGACATTAAGTATACTACTCCATCAATCTCCCACTTATACTAAGGTCTAGTCTTATCTTCCAAACTTCTGACTCCCAAACCCTCCAAGTGCTTGAAATATACTTCCTTAGGAAGTATCTTGGTGAAAGGGTCCGCTAGGTTGTCATCTGAAGCTATCTTGGTGACTACTGCATCGCCCCTCTTGACGATGTCTCGAATCAGGTGGTACTTGCGCTCTATGTGTTTCGTAGCACTATGGGACCGTGGTTCCTTACTGTTTGCCACTGCACCGCTATTGTCACAATAAATTGTCATAGCCTTGGGCAAACTCGGAATCACATCTAAGTCCTGGAGGAAATTAAGGAACCACACTGACTCTTTCGCTGCCACTGAGGTTGCAACATATTCAGCTTCCATGGTAGAGTCTGAAATGCACTTTTGCTTAACACTCTTCCATGATACGGCTCCACCTCCCAAAGTGTACACATAGCCTGATGTCGACTTACACCGGTCCTTATCAGCTTGGAAATCCGAATCTGTGTAACCCAAGGGAATCAGATTGTCTGCTCCGTATACCAGAACATAATCCTTAGTATTTCGCAAATACTTGAAAATGCTCTTTACGGCAGTCCAATGAGCCTTTCCAGGGTTACTCTGATATCTTGCTACTATGCCAACCGCATAACAGATATCAGGCCTCGTGCATAACATTTCATACATTAAGCTTCCCACAGCCGAAGCGTAGGGAACCGCTTTCATTTCATCTTTCTCCTTCTGTGTCTGAGGACACATCTCCTTAGAAAGATAAGTTCCTTTACTGAAGGGCAGATCACCCTTCTTGGAATCTTGCATGTTAAAACGAGCTAGAATCGTGTTTATGTAAGATTGCTTGGAAAGGTACAATGTTCTATTCCGGCGATCCCTTATAACTTTGATCCCTAGAACATGTCCAACTTCTCCAAAATCTTTCATATCGAATTGTCTAGACAACCATCCTTTTATGTCTGATAACATCTTTACACTGTTGCCAATGAGAAGTATGTCGTCTACATAAAGCACGAGAAACACCACCTTCTTTCCATCACGTTTCCAATACACACACGATTCGTCCATGCTTTGAATGAATCCAAAAGATTGGACTACTTCATCAAACCGCAGGTTCCACGATCTTGAGGCTTGTTTCAATCCATAAATGGATCGATTAAGCTTGCACACTAGATGATCTCGCCCCTTAGCAATGAATCCTTCTGCCTGTATCATATAAATCGTCTCGTCAAGACTTCCATTTAGGAAAACTGTCTTGACATCCATTTGCCACACCTCATAATCCATATGAGCCGCTATGGATAAGAGAATCCGGATTGACTTTATCTTAGCTACCGGCGAAAAGGTCTCCTCATAATCGATTCCCTCTTTCTGAGTATATCCTTTCGCAACAAGCCGAGCTTTAAAGGTTTCAACCTTTCCGTCAGATCCTCTCTTTCTCTTGTAGACCCATTTACACCAAATTGGCTTTACGCCGCTTGGTGGTTCTACAAGATCCCAGACTTTATTAGAATCCATAGATTCTATTTCGGATTTCATCGCTTTCTTCTAAGAAGGCGCATCTATATCTTGTACCGCCTCATCATAGGTCCAGGGATCGATTTCATGAACTCCAGGTCCAGAGTCCGAAGACTCACCCAGTCCAATCCATCTATCTGGTTGTTTAACAACTCTCCCACTACGACGGCGTTCCGGTGTATCAATAGTGACAGTGTCAGGTGCAGATTCTAGTGGTGTATCTATACTCGGTTCGGCTGTATCCAGGTCTTCCTCGTTACCTCTCAACTCATCAAGCATTATGTCACTTTTGGGCTTGTGGTCCATGACATAGTCTTCCTCTAAGAACCGAGCGTTAGTACTTATAACGATCTTCTGGTCCGTAGGACTATAGAACATGCCACCTTTAGTTCCTTTGGGGTATCCTACAAACAACCGTATTTCTGATCTAGGTTCTAACTTATCGGCGCCTTGTCGCAACACATGTGCTGGACATCCCCAGATCCAAATATGTTTCAAGTTAGGCTTACGCCCACTCCACAACTCCATGGGTGTAGTTGGTATCGTTTTGGTCGGAACCCTATTCAGAATGTACGCCGCTGTTTCCAAGGCAAGTCCCCAGAACATAACAGGTAAATCCGAGTAACTCATCATTGATCGCACCATCTCCATAAGAGTCCTATTCCTTCTTTCTGACACACCATTCTGCTGAGGAGTATATGGTGAGGTCAGTTGGGATTCAATCCCATTCTCTGCCAAGTATGCCTTGAATTCTCCAGACAGGTACTCGCCTCCGCGATCAGATCGCAGGTTCTCCACGAAGTCACATTGAATTCCTTGAACTTGTCAAAAGAATCACTCTTGTGGCGCATCAGGTATACATATCCATACCTTGAGTAATCATCAGTAAAAGTGATGAAGTACTCGTACCCTCCCCTTGCCTGAGTAGACATAGGTCCGCATACATCAGAGTGAATCAAATCCAATACTTGTTCAGCTCTACGTCCTTTACCAGAAAAAGAACGCTTGGTCATTTTACCCTCCAAACAGGATTCGCAGGTCGGAAGGTCCTCTCCTTCAACACCACTGATGAGACCATCAGCTTTCAACCTTTGAATTCTATTCGAATGAATATGACCTAGCCTTAGATGCCACAAGTATAATTGATTCATTTTGGAAGGTTCCTTTCTCTTATTGGTGCTCGTAGATGTGTTATTACTCTCGGTTAGTTGCATCGTGTTAGACTCAGGATTTAGAACATACAAATCGTCTATCAATGTACCAGAACAGACAATCTCACTATTTCTTCTTATGGTTACAGAGTGATCAAAAGAAACAGAATATCCATTCAGAATTAACTTAGAAACTGAAATTAAATTATTTCTAAAATTTGGTACATAAAGACAATTTCATAAAACTAAAACCCTATCACTACTAAAGCGTAAGTGAACGTCTCCCACTGCAACAGCCGCCACCTTCGCGGCATTGCCCATGTAGACCACGATTTCTCCCTCTCTAAGTCTCCGGGTTTCCTGGAACCCCTGCAATGAATTGCAGACATGGTCAGTGGCGCCGGTATCTACACACCAGGTGCTGGTAGATATCACCGCTGACAATGTTTCAGTGACTAAGGAAAATTTCGTACCTTTGATGAGAGGACAATCAGACTTCCAGTGCCCAGACTGCTTGCATCGAAAGCATTTGCCTCGCGGCTTGCTCTTCCCAATCCGTGGTTCACAACCACTGGGCTTCTTTGCTTGCCCTTCCAACTTGGCCACTAGAGCTTGTGATTCTCTGATCATACTTATCAGTTCATCTCTTTTGAAATTGTTTTTAAGCGATTCCTCAAGAGGACTGAACTTAATGAGTATGTCAATCACCTCTAGTCCGGCTTCCTTACTATGTCCTAACATCTCCTTGAGCTCATTTTCAATGTCCTCATCAGTTGGGACAATAGTGGATACGGAAGGCTCAACAGTCTGAACAATGTCCAGATTTCGTTCCCAATCATTACTATATGGAACCGGTGAGTTTTCATCCTTAAGTATATCACAAAGTGGGGTCACAGTCATTCTTAACCTATAAGCACATAAAACAAACAAACAATTTAATACCGATATTATCTCCCTCAAATAATATCATTAAATCACTAATCACATCTAAAATCCCATCAGGTAAGGCAAGCCACGTGGTGTGGACGTTTACCCACCCAAATGCGTATCTAAGTGTAAACCATTACTCAGCACCAAAATAATTTGTTTGGAATTGCTACATCACCGCAAGCCACGTGGTGTGGACGTTTACGAAAACTTCACAACTCTTCACAATTACTTACAACTGTCTACATCAATTAATCCAAAATCCGTTAGCATAGCAAGCCACGTGGTGTGGACGTTTACTACACCAAGAGATTTTTATAATTGACTCCCAATTACTTGATCCATCCAATCTTGTAAATCAAGAAGTGGAGAATCATAAGTGAAATTCGAAGTTTCTAACCAGTGATTCACCATGCGAACAACCCTATCTCTCATAAATGAGGGAGCCGAGCAGACAATCGATCCATCTATCAAAGAATGGTACGAAGGTCTCTAATTTGTGTCCTCTACATGACCAAGTGGCTCTGGCTCCATTCCACTCCCCGGGGTGAGAATGAGTCGACTTGAAATCAGCTTTGGAAAGACAAATTAGGCATTGTTTGATAAACTTAATCAATGTTTCTCGTAAGAGGAATTACAAGAACTCTCCTCCAATAACTTATCTATATAAACTTCAAAAGTTTATAAAAGTCATCAAGAGAGCAGCAATGGAGACCATGGGTATGTTTTCATACCCTCTCCCACTTAGCTTTTTACAATAAAGGGATACGCTATCTAGTGCATAAAATAAACACATATAGCATGCATACATGTAATAAAGCACATAGTATTATCACATAATCAAAATAATACTAGAATATTATTTTCCGACTATTATGGCATTATCACATCTCCGTACGCATCTTCTAGTCTTCAGTCTTCGTTTCTTGAATGCTCCATGTGACGAGAATATTAATTTCCAATATTTAAATCTATTCATTTTCAATTAATCCAAAAGTTACTTAATTCGAAAATTAAGTCAATTGAATATATCAAAAATAAAATTAAATATTATTAATACTTTTATTTTTATTTTCCTAATCTACTCCATTAAATCTCTAGAATAATCTATCCAAGATAGACTTGAAATATTCTAGATGATATCCATAATGGAATAAGGAAATAAAATAATTTAGGACTCTTATACTTTCCAAATTTATTTTATTCCTAATCCATGAATATTCCCATGAGTAGGAATAATCAAATAGGAAAATAAATTTAATACTAAATTAATTCTTTTTCTATTCCATGAATATTCCATAAAAGAAATAATCAAAATAGGAAAACCGAATTAAAATAGGAAAGTAAATTTCCGGTAGGAGTAGCATGGATTGGGAGACTCCACGCCACCCCCACCGGACCGCCTATCGCCGGCCGAGGACCACCGCCGCCACCACCCAACCGGCGTGCCACCTGTTGGAATTCGATATCCCGGGTTATCAAAATTGCGGAACCGATAACCCGAACGAACCCTTCGCCGGAGATCACACGAACGTCGACTCATCCGCCGAAGTCCGGGCTTTGGAGACCACGCGCCCGAAGGCGCGCAATCCGCCCCCACCCGAACCCCCGCGAGCTGGGTTCACGCGATCGAACATCGCGTTCGATGGGGCTGCATCCGGCAGCCCCCAGCAGCAGGTCCGGCGACCTGCTGCCCGCCGTCGAGGAGCCCCCACCGTCGCGGTGGGGAGGTGACGGCACCAGCCCGTCACCGCCGGCGATCTCTTCCAGCGATCGCCCCCTCGGCCGAGGCCGAGGGTTCTCCTTCGCGCGCCGAACCCTAGGCGTGCGGTCCACGCGGTCCGGTGGCTTCGCCACCACCGCGTGGTCCCTCGTCTAATCCGGGTTCGATCCTTCGGATCTTGTTTTTCGATGATTGATCAATAAACTCGAATTAAATTGCGGAAATTTAATTCACCTTTCGATTCGTTGTGCGGAGAAACGAGATCTTATGATGACCTTGAGATCTTCCCACGTATTCCTTGCACTAGCCCGGACGTCGCGTGGGCGACGATCTACCGAACTCCATGGATCCTCCTCTCTACTTTCTCTCTCTAGAATTGTGATCTTCAAGTTATGAGATTAGAGAAGACCATGTAGTACTTTTATAGGCTACGTAGGGGATCTTAAGGAGGTGGAATATTGGGCTTCCAATAATAGTGATTAAATTGAGCCCAAGCCCAAATCTATTAATCCTTACTATTATTAATTATATGATTAACTCCACTATATAAATATAATTGCACTCCCAATATTCACCATATTATATCAAATAATATTTCTGCGGTAGTATTATTTATTCCGTGTATTTAAGATATAAATATCCATGAATAAAATTAATTTATTGCTAATTAATTTATTCATCTCTTATATCCGAGACTAGTACCATTCAACCTTAATTATTATGCGGAACAAATCCACCTGCAGGGTTTACATAATAATTCCTTATGAACTCATCTCGGGGATATTATCAACCCTTACGGGATACACTTTCCCGTCAAGTATTCACGGCATGCCATATATAAAATATAGTGACCCAACTTAACCGGTAATTAACCCAATAATTAAATCGGTTAATTCCTTTGGTAAATCAAAGTCACTTATATTAAATATACACACCCGCAATAATATCAGGGATTAAGAATAAAATACACTGAGACTCGAATCGATTATCGCCGGCAATCCTAATCGATGAATCTCAACGATCCGCCCAATACACTAAGTGTACAAGTGTGATAAAATAATCAAGATAGATTATTTTCTCTCTCACACAACGACTATACCGATGGATTGGTCCGTGTCCATCTAGGTCGTGAGCAACTGTTCGATTAAATACGAGTAACCGATAGTATGATCTTCTGTGCGCCCATGCAACACCATACTAACTACAACGTATAAAATCCAGGACTATGATTTGCATATATTTAATTATAAATAATTAAACGCAAATAATTGTTTATTTAGTTAAATATATTAGTGGCAATGGATCGTGAGTTTCCGTCACTTAAATCTAGACATTAAGTACACAACTCCAACACCACCACCGCCGGTGACATCGCCGCCAGGAGGCGCGAGTTCGGCGCCCTCCCATGCGATCGATCGATCCTCATGGATCGATCATGGGGATTGATCGATCCAAGCCCTAGCCTCCTCTCGTCATCTCGTCTTCTCCGGCGGTCTTCGATTCATCGATCCAATCGCAAAATAAATTACAATAATCTAAATTACAACTCCGGTATCGATTCTATACATGAAATCGACCCTATACAATTTCCGGAAAAACGATGAACCTAATAATAAATCCTAAATTCGGTCAACCCCCGAATTTTTACTATTACAAGCATTCACCACCAAAAAACGAATCTCGACATGTCCGAGAATTTAATAAAACCAACAATCATGACAAAATAAATTAAACGAATAATCATCAAGCCATAATAGTCGGAACCCTGCAAGGTAGAACAATTTTATCGAAAATACCGCGAACGTAAACCACGCTCTGATACCAATTGTTGGAATTTGATATCCCGGGCCATTAAAAATTAAGCGGAAACCAATAACCCGATCAAACCCTTCGCCGGAGATCACATGAACACGACAACCATGCCGGGATACGGCCGAAGCGCACAGCGAGGCCCGAAGGCCGCGCACGCCCCAGCCGCACCCCCACGGGTGCGTGCTTGCGATCGAGGGATCGATCGCACGCCGGCGATCGATCGGGGTGGGGCTGCCCAGCAGCCCCCGCGGCGAGTCCGGCGACTCGCCGCCGCCTGGAGGCCCCCGCCTTCACGGCGGGGTCGGGCACGGCACCATCCCGTGCCCAGCGATCGATCCTCGTGATCGATCGCACACCCTCGGCCCAGCCAAGGGTTCGCCCCCCTTCGCCCCGCCGAAACCCTAGCGGGCGCACGCCGTGGTCCGGTGGCTTCGCCACCACCACGCGTTCGTCCGTCTATTCCGGGCTTCGATCTTCGGATCTTCGTCCTACGGTATTCTCGATAATTCAAATCAAAATAATATCGAGGGAGTTTAGATATTATACCTTCGATTCGTTATTCGGAGAAACGAAATCAAACACCTTTGAATCTTCCCACGTATTCCTTGCACTTCGTTCGAACGTCGGGTGGGCGACGATCTATCGAACTCCTTATGGATCTCCTTCAACTCTCTAGAACTATCAAATAATGATATTCTTGTCTTATGATTTATGAAGGCCACGTAGTGCTTTTATAGGCTACGTAGGGGATCTAAAGGAGGTGGAATATTGGGCTTCTAATATTGAAGATTAAATTGAGCCTAGCCCAAATCCATTAATCCTTATCAATATTAATTTTATTTATTTTCCACTATATAAATAAAATTGCACTCCCAATATTTACCCATATTATATCGAATAATATTTCTCCGGTTAGTATTATTTATTCCGTGTATTTAAGATTTAAATATCCATGAATAAAATTTATTTATTGCTTAATAAATTTATTCATCTCTTATATCCGAGAATAGTACCACTCAACCTTATCTATTATGCGGGAACAAATCCACTCGCGAGGTTTACATAATAAATCCTTATGAGCTCATCTCGGGGATATTATCAACCCTTCCGGGATACACTGTCCCTTCAAGAATTCACGGCATGTCATATATAAAATATAGTGACCCAACTTAACCGGTAATTAACCCAATAATTAAATCGGTTAATTCCTTTGGAAAATCAAAGTCACTTATATTAAATGTACACACCCGCAATTGTTTCAGGGATTAAGAATAAAATACTCCGAGACTTAAATCAATTATCACAGAGCAATCCTAATTGATAAGTCTCAGGCGATCCGCTCAATACACCAAGTGTACAAGTGTTATAAAATAATTAAGATAAATTATTTTCTCTTTCACACAACGACTATACCGATGGATTGGTCCGTGTCCATCTAGGTCGTGAGCATCTGTTCGATTAAATACGAGTAACCGATAGTACGATCTTCTGTGTGCCCATGCACACCATACTAACTACAACGTATGAAATCCAGGACAATAATTTGCATTTATTTAATTTATAATAATTAACAGCAAATGAATGTTTATTATAAATAGGTAAATGAAAGTGTACATAGAGTTCAGAATACTCAAATCTAGACATTAAGTATACTACTCCATCAGATATGTACCAGCACCTGGTGTGTAGATACGGGGGCCACTGACCATGTCTGCAATTCATTGCAGGGGTTCCAGGAAACCCGGAGACTTAGAGAGGGAGAAATCGTGGTCTACATGGGCAATGCTGCAAAGGTGGCGGCTGTTGCAGTGGGAGACGTTCACTTACGCTTTAGTAGTGATAGGGTTTTAGTTTTACAAAATTGTCTTTATGTACCAAACTTTAGAAAGAATTTGATTTCGGTTTCTAAACTAATTCTGAATGGATATTCTGTTTCTTTTGATCACTCCGTGGTCATAAGAAGAAATAGTGAAATTATCTGTTCTAGTACATTGATAGACGATTTGTATGTACTAAATCCTGAGTCTAACACGATGCAACTAACCGAGAGTAATAACACATCCACGAACACCAATAAGAGAAAGGAACCTTCTAAGATGAATCAATTATACTTGTGGCATCTAAGGCTAGGTCATATTAATTCAAATAGAATTCAAAGGTTGAAAGCTGATGGTTTAATCAGCGGTGTTGAAGGAGAGGACCTTCCAACCTGCGAATCCTGTTTAGAGGGTAAAATGACCAAGCGTTCTTTTTCTGGTAAAGGACATAGAGCCGAACAAGTATTGGATTTGATTCACTCTAATGTATGCAGACCTATGTCTACTCAGGCAAGAGGAGGGTACGAGTACTTCATCACTTTTACTGATGATTACTCAAGATATGGATATGTATACCTGATGCGCCACATGAGTGATTCTTTTGACAAGTTCAAGGAATTCAAGGCTCTTGTGGAGAACCTTTGTGGTAAATCCATAAAATGCCTGCGATCTGATCGCGGAGGCGAGTACCTGTCTGGAGAATTCAAGGCATACTTGGCAGAGAATGGGATTGAATCCCAACTGACCTCACCATATACTCCTCAGCAGAATGGTGTGTCAGAAAGAAGGAATAGGACTTGATGGACATGGTACGTTCAATGATGAGTTACTCGGACTTACCTGTAATGTTCTGGGGATATGCCTTAGAAACAGCGGCGCACATTCTGAACTTGGTTCCATCTAAAACCGTCCCTACAACACCCATGGAACGATGGAGCGGGCGCAAGCCTAGCTTGAGACACGTTCGGATCTGGGGGTGCCCTGCGCACGTGTTGAGGACTGGGGCCGATAAGTTAGAACCTCGTACTAAAGTGCGGCTGTTTATAGGATATCCTAGAGGAACTAAAGGTGGCATGTTCTATAGTCCTATGGACCAGAAGATCGTTATAAGTACTAACGCTCGGTTCTTAGAGGAAGACTATGTCATGGACCACAAACCCAAAAGTGACATAATGCTTGATGAGTTGAGAGGTAACGAGAAAGACTTAGATACAGCCGAACCGAGTAGTGATACACCACTAGAACCTGCACCTACTGTCACTGTTAATACACCGGAACACCGTCGTACTGGGAGGGTTGTTAAACAACCAGAAAGATGGATTGGACTGGGTGACTCTTCGGACTCTGGACCTGGAGTTCATGAAATCGATCCCTGGACCTATGATGAGGCAGTACAAGATATAGATGCGCCCTCTTGGAAGAAAGCAATGAAATCCGAAATTAAATCTATGGATTCTAATAAAGTCTGGGATCTTGTAGAACCACCAAATGGCGTAAAGCCAATTGGGTGTAAATGGGTCTACAAGAGAAAGAGAGGATCTGACGGAAAGGTTGAAACCTTTAAAGCTCGGCTTGTTGCGAAATGATATACTCAGAAAGAGGGAATCGATTATGAGGAGACCTTTTCGCCGGTAGCCAAGATAAATTCGATACGGATTCTCTTATCCATAGCAGCTCATATGCACTGTGAAGTATGGCAAATGGATTTCAAGACAGCTTTCCTAAATGGAAGTCTTGACGAGACGATTTATATGAAACAACCAGAAGGTTTCATTGCTAAGGGGCGAGATCATCTAGTGTGCAAGCTTAATCGTTCCATTTATGGATTGAAACAAGCCTCGAGATCGTGGAACCTGCGGTTTGATGAAGTTGTCCAATCTTTTGGATTCATTCAAAGCATGGACGAATCGTGTGTGTATTGGAAACATGATGGGAAGAAGGTGGTGTTTCTCGTGCTTTATGTAGACGACATTCTTCTCATTGGCAACAATGTGAAGATGTTATCAGACATAAAGGGATGGTTGTCTAGACAATTCGATATGAAAGATTTGGGAGAAGTTGGACATGTTCTAGGGATCAAGGTTATAAGGGATCGCCGGAATAGAACATTGTACCTTTCCCAGCAATCTTACATAGACACGATTCTGGCTCGTTTTAACATGCAAGATTCCAAGAAGGGTGAGCTACCCTTTAGTAAAGGAACTTATCTTTCTAAGGAAATGTGTCCTGAGACACAGAAGGAGAAAGATGAAATGAAAGCGGTTCCCTACGCTTCGGCTGTGGGAAGCTTGATGTATGCAATGTTATGCATGAGGCCTGATATCTGCTATGCAGTTGGCATAGTAGCGAGATATCAGAGTAATCCTGAAAAGGCTCATTGGACTGCCGTAAAGAGCATTTTCAAGTATTTGCGAAATACTAAGGATTATGTTCTAAGTTACGGGGCAGACAATCTGATTCCTTTGGGTTACACGGATTCGGATTTCCAAGCTGATAAGGACCGGCGTAAGTCGACATCAGGCTATGTGTACACTTTGGGAGGTGGAGCCGTATCATGGAAGAGTGTTAAGCAAAAGTGCATTTCAGACTCTACCATGGAAGCTGAATATGTTGCAACCTCAGAGGCAGCGAAAGAGTCAGTGTGGTTCCTTAATTTCCTCCAGGACTTAGATGTGATTCCGATTTTGCCCAAGGCTATGACAATTTATTGTGACAATAGCGGTGCAGTGGCAAACAGTAAGGAACCACGGTCCCATAGTGCTACGAAACACATAGAGCGCAAGTACCACCTGATTCGAGACATCGTCAAGAGGGGCGATGCAGTAGTCACCAAGATAGCTTCAGATGACAACCTAGCGGACCCTTTCACCAAGATACTTCCTAAGGAAGTATATTTCAAGCACTTGGAGGGTTTGGGAGTCAGAAGTTTGGAAGATAAGACTAGACCTTAGTATAAGTGGGAGATTGATGGAGTAGTATACTTAATGTCTAGATTTGAGTATTCTGAACTCCTTGTGCACTTTCATTTACCTATTAATAATGAACATTCATTTGCTTTTAATTTTTAATTAAATATATGCAAATTATAGTCCTAGATTATATACGTTGTAGTTAGTATGGTGTGCGACGTCACACGGAAAATCATACTAACGGTTACTCGTATTTAATCAAACAGTTGCTCACGACCTAGATGGACACGGACCAATCCATCGGTATAGTCGTTGTGTGAGAGAGAAAATAACCTGTCTTGATTATTTTATCACACTTGTACACTTGGTGTATTGAGCGGATCGATTGAGATATATCAATTAGGATTGCTCTGTGATAATTGATTTAAGTCTCAGTGTATTTTATTCTTAATCCCCGATACAATTGCGGGTGTGTATATTTAATATAAGTGACTTTGATTTTCCAAAGGAATTGACCGGTTTAATTATTGGGTCAATTACCGGTTAAGTTGGGTAACTATATTTTATATATGGCATGCCGTGAATTCTTGACGGGACAGTGTATCCCGGAAGGGTTGATAATATCCCCGAGATGAGCTCATAAGGATTTATTATGTAAACCTCGCGAGTTGATTTGTTCCCGCATAATAAATAAGGTTGAGTGGTACTATTCTCGGATATAAGAGATGAATAAATTTATTAAGCAATAAATAAATTTTATTCATGTATATTTAAATCTTAAATACACGGAATAAATAAATACTACCGGAGAAATATTATTGGATATAATATGTTTAATATTGGGAGTAAAATTAATTTATATAGTGGAAAATAAATTAATTAATATTAATGGGATTAATAGATTTGGGTTTGGGCTCAATTTAATCATTAATATTGGAAGCCCAATATTCCACCTCCTTTAGATCCCCTACGTAGCCTATAAAAGCACTACATGGTCTTCTCTATTCTCATAACTTGAAGATCATAATTCTTCTAGAGAGAGAAAGAAGAGAGAAGAAGATCCATAGAGTTCGCAGGATCGTCGCCCACCCGACGTTCGAACGAGTGCAAGGAATACGTGGGAAGATTCAAAGGTCATCTTGATTTCGTTTCTCCGAACAACGAATCGAAGGTATAAAATCTAAATCTAGGGGTGGCCCGCCTAGGGTTTCGGCCGAGCGCGCAAGGGGCGAACCCCGGCTGGGAGCCGGGGTGCGATCGATCACCCGATCGATCGCGGGAGCTGCTGGGCTCGACAGCCCAGCTGGAGGCGGGCCACCCCAGGCGGCGGCGAGTCGCCGGACTCGCCGCGGGGGCTGCTGGAGCAGCCCCGGCCGATCGCTTGGAGCGATCGGCGATCTATCGCGATGACGCGATCATCGATCGCGTGGAACCCTAGCCGAGGGGCTCGGCTGGGCGTGCGTGCGTGGCTTCGGCCACGTCGTGCGTTCGGTCGTGCTCCGGCGCGTGCGGTGGTGTTCGTGTGATCTCCGGCGAAGGTTTTTGATCGGGTTATTATTTTCCGCAAATTTTAATAGCCCGGGATATCGAATTCCAACAATACGCACCTATAATTATATAGGGATTAGGAATTCGTATATCCGTAATATCTGAGGTCTAGTTCGATTACTGCGACTAGTATAAATCGAACGCCCTCCCGTGGTCTTGCTCAATACACCAAGTGTACAAGTTTAACATAATAGTCAAGACCAACTATTACCCAGTCACACTACGACGTACCGATGGATTGTCCCTGTCCATCTAATTCGTGAGCTTCTGTTCGATAATATACGAGTGACCGACAGTATGATCTTCCGCGTGTCTCCTCACGCCATACTGTCTACAACGTATATATCTAGGACTATAGCATAAAGTGTATAAAACAAAATGCGAACTGTTTGATTAATAGATAATGAAAAACACAGATAAGGAGTTCCATATTGTCACTAAACTAGACATTTAGAATATAACTCCATCAATATCGACTTACACCAGTCCTCATTTGATTAGAAATCCAAGAGAATGTAATCCAAATGAAATGCTTGTCTGCTTCGTAATCCAGAACATAGTTTCCAGTACTTCGAAAGTACATAAAATGTTCATTACAGCAGTCGAGTATTCCTTTCCAGGATTACCTTGATATCC
Organism: Euphrasia confusa; assembly: GCA_954870475.1. Classification (NCBI taxonomy): domain Eukaryota; kingdom Viridiplantae; phylum Streptophyta; class Magnoliopsida; order Lamiales; family Orobanchaceae; genus Euphrasia; species Euphrasia confusa. The sequence continues at coordinate 39,655,584 of OX940950.1, read as the reverse complement.
TCCCACTATACTAGCCGCATAGCAGATATCAGGTTCTCGTTTTCAACATTGCATTTATCAAGCTTTCCACACTCAAAGTGTAGGAAACCGCTTTCATTGCTTCTATCTTCTTTTGTGTTTTCCAAACACATGTCCTTTAGATTGATGCATTCCGTGTCTGAAAGGTAACGAACCTTTCTCAGAATCTTGCATGTTAAAACGAACCATAATCATATATATGTAAGATGTCCAAGAGAAGTACAATGTTCTTTCCTAGAGATCCAAGATTTCAAGAACATGTCCAACTTCTTCCTATATCTTTCATAATGATTTATCTAGGCAACCATCTTTTTACGTTTGACAACATCTTTACATTGTTTACCAATGATAAAATGTTATCTACATAAAACCCGAGAAACACCACCTTGTTTCCATCACGTTTCCAATACACACGATTCGTCTATGCTTTGATGAATCCATAAAATGAACTATCTCATCAATTTGCAAGTACTACGAACTCAATGCTTTGTTTCAATCCATAAATGGATCAACAAAGCTTGTACTCTAAATGATCTTGCCTCTTAGCAATAAACCTTATTGCTTTCTAAGAGAGCACATTTAGATCTAGTACTGCCTCTGTGTAGATCCAGGGATCGATTTCATGTATACTAGGTCCAGAGTCCGATGACTCTCCCAGCCTTATGAATATCTCTGGTTGACCCACAACCTCCCACTACAACGGCGTTCTGGTGTACTAATAGTGATAACAGTAGGTGCAGTTAGTGGTGTACCGCTACTCGGATTGGCTGATTCCCAGTCCTTATCGTTCTCTCTCATTTCAAAGTATTACGTCACTTTGGGCTTGTGGTTCATCTGATAGTCTTCCTCTAAGAATCGGGCGTTAGAACTTATAACGTCCTTCTGGTTCATAGTACTATCGAACACACATCTTTTGTTCTTCCAGGATATTTTACAACCGCATTGAATGCGCCGTTGTTTCCAGACATATCCATAGAACACAGGTAGTTCCGTATAACTCATGCTTTTACTATTTCTATAAGAGTTCCATTTCTTGTTTAGGACACACCATTTCTACACAACAGTGTATGGTGTAGTCATTTGGGATCAAATCCCAATCTCCGATCAGTATGTCATGCATTCCTCAGACAGGTACTTGCCTCCGCGATCAAATCGCAGGCTACAAATGGATATACCTTGATGGTTTTCCACAATTGCTTAGTGTCCATTGACTTTTCAAAACACTTGCTTTTGTGGCACATCAGGTATTCTAATCCATTTCTCGAGTAATAATCAAATGAAGTACTCATACCTTATTGTCTGAGTAGACATAGGTCTGCATACATCAGAGTCAATCAATTCTTATACATGTCCGGATCTTATATCTTATATCCATAAAGGATTGCTTAGTCATGTTATCTTCCAAATTAGATTCATAGGTCGGAAGGTCCATTCCTTCAACTTAATTGATCAAACTATCAATTTTCGACCTTTGAACTTCTTATTTGAATATGACTTAGGATAAGAATCCACAAGTATAAATGATTTAATAAAGAAATCTCTTATTAGTAAAACGAGTTATGTACTACGGTTCGTTGCATCGTGGTGGACTTAGGATTCATCATTTATATATTGCTAGCTAATGTACCAGAATAGATAATATCATTATTTCTTCTTATAACCATCAAATGATTAAAAGAAATAAAATATCCATTCATTAGAAATCCAGAACAAAGTTCTTTCTAAAATGAAAGGTACATAAAAGCAATAACTTAAAATAAAATCCTATAAAATGTCCTCTACTGCAACAGCTGCCTCCTCCACAACATTGCCCATGTAGACTACGATCTTTTCTTTTCCAAGTCGTTGAGTTTCTTGGAACCCTTGCATTTAGAATGCACATACCGTCAGTGGTTCCATATCTACATACCAGGCTTCGGTAGATAATACCACTGACTATGTATTTACGACTAAAGAAAAATTTCGTACTTTCTTTGAGAGGATAATCAGACTTCCAATACCCAGACTGTTTGTATCGAGAATACTTGCCTCCGGGCTTTCTCGTCCCATTTCGTGGTCTATGAAACTTAGGACCACTGGGTTTCTTTGCTTGCTTTTCCTTTTTCCCCGAACTTGCCCTTAGGTTCGAAACCCTTGGCATTGCCTACAAGAGCTTGCGATTTCCGTCTTAGCTCGTCTAAAAGGTCCATCATCTCAAAAACGTGTTCAAGCGTTTCCTCGAATCGAATGGCCTTTATGAGTATCCTCATCGCCTCTTGTCTAGCTCCACTACTTCATGTCTAAACATCTCCTTGAGTTTGAACATGATACAATCAGTGGTTATTGCAAAAGCATTTTCCCACTTTTTAAAATCAGTTCTTTCCTCATTAGTTGAGACATTAGTAGGCTCGGGAGGACAAAGCTCATTGAGTACAATCTTGTACTCAGCAACAGTTTGAGCAATGTCTAGATCTCTATTACAATCAATACCTTTAGGGACCAATGAGTTTAAAATCCTTACGTATCACAGAAAGTGGGTTCAAAGCCATTTCCTAATCTATGAGCACATATAACAACAAACAATTGATTTAATCTCCAATATTATCTCCCTCAAATAATATCATTAAATCACTAATCACATCTAAAATCACATCAGATATGGCAAGCCACGTTTGTGTGGACGTTTACCTATCCAAATGATTTAGTAATTAGATTTGCTTCGGTCGTACATCAATTATAGCGTTACTTCGTTGGGAAGAATACTATAAAGCGTACCTAAGTGTAAAGCATTACTCAGTACTAAGGTGAATCGTTCGGAATCGCTACATCACCGCAAGCCACGTTTGTGTGGACGTTTACGATAACTCACAATCCTTCACAACTCCCTATAACTGTCTAAATCAATTAACCCAAAATCCCATTCAGTATAGCAAGCCACATTTGTGTGGACGTTTACTACACCAAAAGATTTTTATAATTGACATCCAATTACTTGATTCATTCAATCTTATAAATCAAGACGCGGAGAATCATAAGTGAAACTCGAAGATTCTTACCAGTGATTCCCCATGCGAACAACCCTATCTCTCATAGAATGAGGGAGCCGAGCAGACAATCGATCTAGTCATAAAATGACACGAAAGTCTCTAATTTGTGTCCTCGACATGACCAAGTGGCTTTGGCTCCATTCCACTCCCCGGGGTGAGAATGAGTCGACTTGAAATCAGTTTTGGAAAGACAAATTAGGCATTGTTTGATAAACTTAATCAATGTTTCTCGTAAGAGGAATTACAAGAATTCTCCTCCAATGGCTTATCTATATGATGCGGATACTAAAAAGGAAAAGATTGTTTCTTGTTGAACAAGACATTATTTTTATTTTATTTATTTGTTTTAATTTATTTAATTAGGGTTTTAGTACTATTTATATTCTGCTTTTACATTCATTTACGTAGTTGTTTTGATATGAAATAAAAAGAGAGTCTTTCTCGTTCTTCAAGGTTTTCTTGAAGTTTGTCGAATTTCGGTATTCTTAGGAATCAACGATATTTGATGTGTTAATTCTCGGGTATTCGTAGAATCAACGAGTTTTAATTGTTTGTTATCGTTTCCCTACGTCAGTTGGTATCAGGTTCCAGGCACGATGCCTCCTCGTCGCCAGTATGCTCGCGAATCCGCCGTTGAGGCCGCAGCCCGTCGCGACGCCGACGTCGCCGCCTTAAGCCGCCAAATCGCAGCCCTCGCCGTCGATCTCGAGAAGCTCCGCCTTGCTGTTTCCAACAAGTTATTGTCACCTCCACGCCGACCGATCCCCGCGCTTGAGCGCACCCTTGTTGATGAACTCGATCCATACGATGATTCGGAAGACGAATCGGCCTCGATCTGGGATGACGAGCCAATTTGGGATGCCGAGCCGATCTGGGACGCCGAGCCCGACGAGTCGATCTGGGACGCCGACGATTGGTGTTTGATCCCGGTATCTCCGTGCTCGGTCTTTTAGGTTCGCGGTCGAACCTTCTCCTAGAGGGGGAGAATGATGCGGATACAAAAAAGGAAAAGATTGTGTCTTGTTGAACAAGACATTATTATTATTTTATTTATTTGTTTTAATTTATTTAATTAGGGTTTTAGTACTATTTATATTCTGCTTTTACATTCATTTACGTAGTTGTTTTGATATGAAATAAAAAGAGAGTCTTTCTCGTTCTTCAAGGTTTTCTTGAAGTTTGTCGAATTTCGGTATTCTTAGGAATCAACGATATTTGATGTGTTAATTCTCGGGTATTCGTAGAATCAACGAGTTTTAATTGTTTGTTTATTGCTTCCCTGCGTCACTATATGAACTTCAAAAGTTCATAAAAGTCACCAAGAGAACAACAATGGAGACCATGGCATTGTTTCCAATCCCTCTCCCACTCAGCTTTTTATAACAAAAGGATACGCTATCTAATGCATAATTAAATACACATACATGAAATAAAGCACAGAGAATAGTATCACATAATCAAAATAATACTAGAATATTATTTTCCAACTATTATGGGTTTATTCCATCCTCGTACGCATCTTCTAGTCTTCAGTCTTCGTTCTTGAATGCTCCATGTGACGGGAATATTAATTCCAATATTTAAATCTATTTATTTTTAATAAATCCAAAAGTAACTTAATTCGAGAATTAAGTCAATCGAATAAATCAAAAATAAAATTAAATATTATTAATATTTTTATTATTTTTATTTTCCTTTTCTAATTCCATTAAATCTCTAGAATCCTATCCAAGACCCACTTGGAATATTCTAGAAGATTTCCATAATGAAATAAGGAAATAAAATAATTTAGGACTCATCATCCTTCCAAATTAATTCCTTTTCTTTTCTATTAAAAATTCCATAAAGGAATAATCCTGGAAAGGAATATTCGACTGCTGTAAAAGTACTTTCGAAGTACAGTTCTAGATTACGAGGCAGACGAGCATTTCCTTTGGATTACATTCTCTTAGATTTCTAATCGAATGAGGACCGGTGTAAGTCGATATCAGGCTATGTGTTTCACTATTAAAGGAGAAGGAGTCTTAACATGGAAGAGTGATAAGCACGATGCTTTTCGGACTCTGCCATGGGTAACCAAATAGCGGCCTCAGAGGCAGCGGAAGTTTTGGTATAGCTCTGGGATAATCTCTGGGACTTAGATGTGATTCTTAGTTTGTCAAAGGCTATGTAGATAGCGGTGCAATGGCAAATGGTAAGAAATCACAAGTCCATAAGTGTAAGATAACACATAGAGTAAGTACCACCTGATAGGAATCATCGTCAGGGAAGACGACGCTGTAGTCACCAAGATAACTTCAGAGCGGCAACCTAGATTGCTCATTCACATGGTACTTCTTGGAAGTACATTTTAAGCACGTGATGAGTATGGGAGTCGGGAGTTTGGAGGAAATGACTAGACCTTAGTACAAGTGGGAGATTGTTGGAGTTATGTACTTAATGTCTAGATTTAAGTAACGGAAACTCCCGATCCATTGCCATTAATCTATTTAATTAAATGAACAATTATTTGAGTTTAATTATTTATAATTAAATATATGCAAATTATAGTCCTAGATTATATACGTTGTAGTTAGTATGGTGTGCGGGCCCACACGGAAGATCATACTATTGGTTAATCGTATTTAATCAAACAGTTGCTCACGACCTAGATGGACACGGACCAATCCATCGGTATAGTCGTTGTGTGAGAGAGAGAATAATCTGTCTTGATTATTTTATCACACTTGGACACTTGGTGTATTGGGCGGATCGTTTGAGATTTATCGATTAGGATTGCCTTGGATAATCGATTTAAATCTCAGTGTATTTTATTCTTAATCCCCGATACTATTGCGGGTGTGTATATTTAATATAAGTGACTTTGATTTTCCAAATGATTTGATCGGTTTAATTATTGGGTCAATTACCGGTTAAGTTGGGTCGCTATATTTTATATATGACATGCCGTGAATACTTGACGGGAAAGTGTGTCCCCGAGATGAGTTCATAAGGAATTATTATGTAAACCCTGCAGGTGGATTTATTCCGCATAATAATTAAGGTTGAATGGTACTATTCTCGGTTACAAGAGATGAATAAATTAATTAGCAATAAATTAATTTTATTCATGGACATTTCTATCTTAAACGCACGGAATAAATAATACTACCGGAGAAATATTATTTGATATAATATGGTTTAATATTGTGAGAGCAATTAATTTATATAGTGGAAAATAAATTAATTAATATTAATGGGATTAATAAATTTGGGCTTGGGCTCAATTTAATCATTAATATTGGAAGCCTAATATTCCACCTCCTTAAGATCCCCTACGTAGCCTATAAAAGCACTACATGGTCTTCTCTATTCTCATAACTTGAAGATCACAATTCTAGAGAGAGAAAGTAGAGAGGGAGATCCATGGAGTTCGGAAGATCGTCGCCCACACGAGGTCCGAGCTAGTGCAAGGAATACGTGGGAAGATCTCAAGGTCTTCAAATTGAGTTCTCCGTTTTTCCTAACAACGAGAACGAGGTAAATCGTAAAACCCTCTTTATGATTTAGCACGATCGCCGGCAGCACACGAAGGACCCCGGCTGGACGCCGGGGGTGCGATCGAGCGCGTGCTCGATCGCGTGGGGTGGCGGGCTGGTGGTGCCGCTGCTCGCCCGGCGAGCAGCCCCCTCCTCCTCGGACGGCGAGTCGCCGGACTCGCCATGGGGTTGCCGTGAGCAACCCAGCGATTGCCGCATGCAATCGCGAGCCCCACGCGGGGCTCGGCTAGGGCTGGCCGCGGGTTTATCCCGCGGCGGTGTTGCTTTGGTCGGGCCCGGTTCGTGTGGTGGTTCGCGGTGGTTTCCGGCGAAGGGATTTCGATTGGGTTGTCGGTTCCGCAATTTTGACAATCCGGATATTCGATCTCCAAAGGATTTCGGTCGGAATTAATTAGATAATTTATTTAATTATTTTTAATTAAATTTATTAATTCCAGGATATCGATTTCCAACAGAATATACCGATGGATTGGTCCTTGTCCATCTAGGTCGTGAGTAACTGTTCGATTATATACGAGTAACCGATAGTATGATCTTCCGTGTGACGTAGCACACCATACTAACTACAACGTATATAATCTAGGACTATAATTTGCATATATTTAATTATAAATAATAAAACGCAAATAATTGTTTATTTAATTAAATAGATTAATGGCAATGGATCGGGAGTTCATATCACTTAAATCTAGACATTAAGTATACAACTCCAACAGAACCACCGCCCAGCATTTTTAGTGCTGGTGCCCGTGTGAGTACGACGACTAATGAAGATCTTCAGTTGCACAGAGTTAAATGGGAAATCCCGTCGGATGTTCACCTTCATTGCCCGAACAAGTTGGACAGGGCCGATCGTCCCCCTGAGGGAATGGTCGCCATCAACTATGACATGATGAGGAGTGGTCTTCGCTTCCCTATACACGATAACCTTGCTCGATCAGTCCTCGAGTGGGGTGTTGCTTCTATGCAACTAACGCCAAACTCTTGGCTTCTATTGGTCTCTTTCTCTACTCTCTTCGGCCACTACGGCCTCCATAGAGGTTTACTTCCCATGGACCTTACTTCCTTACTGGTCCGCCAGGCGGTGAAGAACAGTGGCGACCACTACTTGAAATCCCGACAGAGTATTATATGGAACTTACCGGAGAAGCGGGAATCCTGGTGGAATGAGTGGTTCTTTGTTAGCGGAGCCTGGAATTCGGTCAACTATCGGTTAAGTGCCGAATATCAGATTCCCCGCACTCGTCAGTAATGATTTTTGCATTTGCTTTAGTGTTTTCTCCTCTCTTTTTTCTTTGCTTTAGTTGTATTTTGTTCCGATTTGTTTCTTCCTTCTTTTTAGGACCCCAACCTCCGCTCTTACAGGATTTGAGTTGGGATTTTTTGGTTGTTTTGGAAAGAATCTTGAACATGCCCGATGACTGGTTGATGTTTGGACAATGGATCAGTGCTGACCGCCTTCGTTCGTCGCGTTTCATTAGTATCCCCCAAAAAGCTGAAAATCAGTACATTAATGAGTCCGCGCCCCTTCGTCTTAGTAGGTTAATTTGTAGATCGAGTCGTTTCCTTATTTCCTGTGAGTGTAACTCATGTTCAAAATTTTGTAGTTCGCAGATATCCTCGATACAAGTATCCTCCAACCGGGGCCAGTTCGGAAGACACGAATGCCCATTTGTCATCGCCCTTGAGTAAAAAGAAAAGTGCAAGGGATGAGAAGAAAAACGACGTGGTCGCTGAGAATGGGGGCACCGAGGCCGAGAAATCTTTAAGAAAGAAACGAGCCCGGAAAGATCATTCCCCATCTGCGGACAAACATCCTCGCATTGAAGAAGAAATCCCTTCCTCGCCGATCCTTGGCGACGATTTTGAGACGGCCAAGGATGAAGCTGTTGGAAATCGATCACCCGGAATCGTCGTAGAACCGACTCCGATCGACGTCCCGGATACCACGACCGAACAGCCCGAGGCATCGCGGAGGAGCAGCCCGATCGAGCCCTAGCCACGGCCGAAGCCGCAGCCCTCGATTGCTCCAGCCGCGAGCGATCGCCCGCCGCCTTGGCGGGCTGTGGGCTGCCCAGCCGAGGGCTCCACGCCGGCGATCCATCCCGCCGGGTCCTCGAGTCGCCGGTGGTCCGGCGGTCCAAGACCGCCACCTCCCGACTCGTCCCGGTTTGGATCCCCGATTATCGGATCTTGTTTTTCGATAATTGATTTCAATAAGAATTAAATAGCGGAAATATTTAATTCACCTTTCGATTCGTTGTGCGGAGAAACGAGATCTTATGATGACCTTGAGATCTTCCCACGTATTCCTTGCACTAGCTCGAACGTCGGGTGGGCGACGATCTTCCGAACTCCATGGATCTCCCTCTCTACTTTCTCTCTCTAGAATTGTGATCTTCAAGTTATGAGAATAGAGAAGACCATGTAGTACTTTTATAGGCTACGTAGGGGATCTTAAGGAGGTGGAATATTGGGCTTCCAATAATAGTGATTAAATTGAGCCCAAGCCCAAATCTATTAATCCTTACTATTATTAATTATATGATTAACTCCACTAAATAAATATAATTGCACTCCCAATATTCACCATATTATATCAAATAATATTTCTCCGGTAGTATTATTTATTCCGTGTATTTAAGATATAAATATCCATGAATAAAATTAATTTATTGCTAATTAATTTATTCATCTCTTATATCCGAGACTAGTACCATTCAACCTTAATTATTATGCCGAACGAATCCACCTGCAGGGTTTACATAATAATTCCTTATGAACTCATCTCGGGGATATTATCAACCCTTACGGGATACACTTTCCCGTCAAGTATTCACGGCATGTCATATATAAAATATAGCGACCCAACTTAACCGGTAATTGACCCAATAATTAAACCGGTCAATTCCTTTGGAAAATCAAAGTCACTTATATTAAATATACACACCCGCAATAGTATCGGGGATTAAGAATAAAATACACTGAGACTTAAATCGATTATCGCCGGCAATCCTAATCGATAAATCTCAACGATCCGCTCAATACACCAAGTTTACAAGTGTGATAAAATAATTAAGATAAATTATTTTCTCTCTCACACAACGACTATACCGATGGATTGGTCCGTGTCCATCTAGGTCGTGAGCAACTGTTCGATTAAATACGAGTAACCGATAGTATGATCTTCTGTGTGTCCATACACACCATACTAACTACAACGTATAAAATCCAGGACTATGATTTGCATATATTTAATTATAAATAATTAAACGCAAATAATTGTTTATTTAATTAAATAGATTAGTGGCAATGGATCGTGAGTTTCCGTTACTTAAATCTAGACATTAAGTACACAACTCCAACAGAAGCCCCTCGGCATACGATGATCTCCCGTCCCGCGGGCAAGAAAGATCCCAAAGCTCCGAACAAAGAGAGCCCTGAGACTGTTACCCTTGCTTTTAATCCTGTCGCTCACTCTGCGAGCAGCTCGAGGTTCCCGACCACGTAAGTAGTCCGACGTTCTTTTTTAGTTTCTAGGCTACATCTACTTCATGTGCTTCATTAGGGTTTGTGGTCCATTTGTGTGTTCGCAGGTTTAGGCAGGGTGACACGGATTTTTCCGATTTCCTGAAATCTTTCGACTTGGCCAAGTCGCTTCCCTCATTGGATAATGTTCCCGATCACATAAAAAAGGCTATTGATGAAATTCCTCGCGATTGGTGCAAGCACCCAGAATATGCTCGCCAACATCCCAAAGAGACGGTCTATCTGACTATGATCGCTGCATCCAGGCTTTCTTTTCTGGTTTATTCCTTGTTAGGAGCCGTGGAGAATGCGTCTCATGTGCCTGAAGCAGCTCCTTCCTCGCTCAAAGAGGAGTATGACAAGATGATGGTCTTGATCGCCAAAACTAAAGAGCTCCATCGCCTTGAGGTTGAAAGGACCAAAAACCTTGAGAATGCGGTCAAAGACGCTAGCTCTGAGGTGACTTAGTTGAAAGAAGTTGTGGTCGGGTTGAGGACGGAGATCGAAGCCGCTACTAAGAGAGAGAGCGAGCACGAGGAGAATTTCCGAGAAGTGCAACATGAACTGGATTCTGTTAGGGCCGAACTCGCGGAGAAAACGCAGGCCAAATCCACTATGGCGGACAATTTGAAAGGAAAGGATGCAACGATTAAAGAGTTGGAGAAGAAAGTATCGGCGCTCCAAGTGGCCGAAGTGAAGAAGGAGGAGAACCCTGCCACTAATCTGATTTCTTACGGGGATTGGATTTACTGTTGTGCCTTTTTTGATTGCCTGCGAGGTCTACTTCGGGACGGCCAGAACGTCGATGCTTTGTTGGTCAGCTTTAAGAAATTTGTCAAGGAAAACAGGATCCATCCGGACCTTCCCGTTGAGGCCTTGGATTTGAGCGAGGACATGGTCCTTGATCTCACATGGTGGCCGAACAGAGACCAATTATGTCTCCCCCTCAAAGAGCAAACTCCGACCGGGAACGAGAGTGATCCAAAAGATGGTGAGACCTCGGGAAGCACTGATGTTGGCAAGGATATGGTTGCTGCCGAGCACGATGTTTGAAAGTACTTGGCATTATTATTATTTTTCTTTTAGGTTCTCTTTTTCCCAAACATTGTTTGCCTGGTATCTGTATTTTTACTTCGTGGCTCAAACCTTGTAATCGACATTTTCATTTACTAGTGTCCGCGTGACGTTTTCATTTTTATGTGCGTGAGAATATCAATTTTGGTCCGCGGTCAAAACACGGACCGAAATGCCCCAGTGTTCGGGGATTTCTCTCTGAACAAAATCCTTTTCGAAAGAGAAAGTTTAATCCTTTTTCGTCGGTTCTTCGAGAATTCCGATCGACGCTGAGACCAAACGTCAATCGCCATTAATGCGCGTGACGGTTGTGAGACTTTTCAGGCTGAAGGTACGCCCAACGATGCACTGGGGTTATCTGACAGATACTGTTTGCGTCGGTTCATTTTCTTGGAGTGTCTTTTCAGAAAAGTCGCGTCGATTCCATTCCCCTAGGTGGGGGATGTTGTAAATCGATATCCCGTAGTCGACGGAATTGCGGAATCACGACTCCGACCGAAATCCCTTCGCCGGAAACCACCGCGAACCACCGTACGCGAACCGAGGCCCGACCGAACACCCGCCGCGGGATAAACCCGCGGCTGTCCAGCCGAGCCCCCGCGAGGGGGCTCACAATCGCACGAGGCGATTGCTGGGGATGCACGCGCATCCCCGGGGCTGCTCGTAGCAGCCCCCGGCGGTGAGTCCGGCGACTCACTGCCATCGCCGTCGCTGGGAGGGGGAAGGGTTCTGCCGCGGCACCAGCCCGCGGCACCCTCGGCGATCGACGCGAGGTCGATCGCATGCCCCGGCATCCAGTTGGGGCTCCTCCCGCGTGCCCGGCGATCGAGCCCTAGGGCATCGATCGCCACCCTCGTCGTCCAGTCGAGGGTTTTGTGTTACGCGATCCCCGCCAGGATCTCTCGGCCTCCGCGGTCTGGTGATCCTCGATCACCACCGCGAGGTCGATCCTCGTCCACGGGGTTCGTCCCTCGAATCTTCGTTCATATGCATATACGAATTAATTATTAAAATCATAAAGGGGGTTTTCATGATTTTACCTTTGTTCTCGTTGTGCGGAGAAACGAGATCTTTGAAGACCTCTAGACCTTCCCATGTATTCCTTGCACTTCGTTCGAACGTCGTGTGGGCGACGATCCTCCGAACTCCTATGGATCTCCTTCTCTCCTTTCTCTCTCTAGAATTGTGATCTTCAAGTTATGAGAATAGAGAAGACCATGTAGTGCTTTGATAGGCTACGTAGGGGATCTAAAGGAGGTGGAATATTGGGCTTCCAATAGAATTAATTAAATTGAGCCCAAGCCCAAGTCTATTAATTAATCTATTAATTATATTTATTTTCCACTATATAAATATAATTGCACTCCCAATATTATACCATATTATATCAAATAATATTATCTCTCCGGTAGTATTATTTATTCCGTGTGTTTAAGATAGAAATGTCCATGAATAAATTATATTTATTGTTAATTAATTTATTCATCTCTTGAATCCGAGAATAGTACCATTCAACTTTAATTACTATGCATAACAAATCCACCTGCAGGGTTTACATAATAATTCCTTATGAACTCATCTCGGGGACATTATCATCCCTTATCGGGACACACTTTCCCGTCATGAATTCACGGCATGTCATACATAAAATTCCGTGACCCAACTTTACCGGTAATTGACCGGTTATTCTAATCGGTCAATTCCTTTGGAAAATCAAAGTCACTAATATTAGATGCACACACCCGCAATAATATCAGGGATTAAGAATAAAATACAATGAGACTTAAATCGATTATCTAAGGCAATCCTAATCGATAAATCTCAAGCGATCCTCCCAATACACCAAGTGTACAAGTATGATAAAATAATTAAGACAAATTATTTTCTCTTTCATACAACGACTATACCGATGGATTGGTCCTTGTCCATCTAGGTCGTGAGCAACTGTTCGATTATATACGAGTAACCGATAGTATGATATTCCGTGTGACGACGCACACCATACTAACTACAACGTATATAATCTAGGACTATAATTTGCATATATTTAATTATAAATAATTAAACGCAAACAATTGTTTATTTATTTAAATAGATTAGTGGTAATGGATCGGGAGTTAATATCACTTAAATCTAGACATTAAGTATACAACTCCAACAGGGGATGTTGAATTACACCTATAAATATATCGCTCCTCAGTTCACTTTCACTTCCACCATTTTGAGATTTAACCAGTACACTCCTCTTGAAATAGTTTATCTGCCGAAACATGGCTCGTGTGGCCACCAGATCTGACGGCGCGTGTCGTGTCGATTTACTCTTCTCCGGGAGGTGGCACCGCAAGAAACTCCCCCTGCCGCCCGCTTTTACCGATCACATCGGTGTGCGCCTTGGGTACTTCGTCCTCATGACCGATGTGAGAGGGAAACTGTGGATGTTTGAGCTTAAACGTCGTCGTGGCTTCATCTCGGTGTTCGGGTCGGGATGTGAAGAGTTCGTGCGGGAGTGGCAGATTTGCCACGGTTGGCACGTTCGTTTTCGTTTCCATCCGGTCAACGGCTTCTCAATTCGGGTGCTCGATTCGGAGTTCCTGATGGTGGTTGATCCGGATCTGCACTAGGGCCCCTTTCCTGCTTGTTTTTCTGTTTTAAAATGTAATTTTCTATTTTATCTTTTGTAATCCCGGGCTTTCCCGGAGGCGTCAATGAATGGAAACTTTTATTTTTTTGTTGATCTGTCTTAGTTCGTATTAATCGCGTTTTGTTTCTTTTATTCGCTACCTTTTTTAATTTGCTCATGGAATGCAATCGACGTAAAACTGAAAAACGTGGCGTGCCCGGACAAGCAAATGATTTTTAAATTTTCGATAAAGCTCTTTATCAGGGTGTTCAATTTATCCACAAAATACGTTCTTTGTTATCGTTATCCACCTGATTGCACGACCCATTGCCTGTTCGGCTCGGCGACCTCCGAAAAGTTAGGATTTATCCTTATCTTTTTCTGGAATGAAGTTGTTCTTGTCGCCCGAGTGATCCGACAGTCCATTGCTTGTCCGGCTCGGCGACCACCGAAAAGTAAGGATTTATCCTTATCAATTTTTGGAGTGAAGTTGTTCTTGTCGCCCGAGTGATCGGAAATTCCATTGCTTGTCCGGCTCGGCGACCTCCGAAAAGTAAGGATTTATCCTTATCTTTTTCTGGAGTGAAGTTGTTCTTGTCGCCCGAGTGATCGGACAGTCCATTGCCTGTCCGGCTCGGCGACCTCCGAAAAGTAAGGATTTATCCTTATCTTTTTTCTGGAGTGAATTTGTTCTTGTCGCCCGAGTGATCGGACAGTCCATTGCCTGTCCGGCTCGGCGACCTCCGAAAAGTAAGGATTTATCCTTATCTTTTTCTGAGTGAAGTTGTTCTTGTCGCCCGAGTGATCGGACAGTCCATTGCCTGTCCGGCTCGGCGACCTCCTAAAAGTAAGGATTTATCCTTATCTTTTTCTGGAGTGAAGTTGTTCTTGTCGCCCGAGTGATCGGACAGTCCATTGCCTGTCCGGCTCGGCGACCTCCGAAAAGTAAGGATTTATCCTTATCTTTTTCTTGAGTGAAGTTGTTCTTGTCGCCCGAGTGATCGGACAGTCCATTGCCTGTCCGGCTCGGCGATCTCCGAAAAGTAAGGATTTATCCTTATCTTTGTCTGGAGTGAAGTTGTTCTTGTCGCCCGAGTGATCGGACAGTCCGTTGCCTGTCCGGCTCGGCGACCTCCGAAAAGTAAGGATTTATCCTTATGAAAAAATTTCGCGGGGAGGAGAGAATGGTAGTCTTTATTTTTCGAATCTGATTAAATGTTTTCACGCCAATCTTTACATAGTTCGACTCTATTGATAATATTTCTTTAAGAACAAAGCATTCCAAAGGTATTGATCCGCCACTCCGTTTTGGTGTTCGAGTTCGAAAGCACCGTTCTGCACATGTTTCCTGACTCGCATTGGTCCTTTCTAGTTTGGGCCCAACGCCCCAGTGTTCGGTCCCATTATTCGTTTCAACACCAAATCTCATGGCATGAATTTCCGTACATTCACTTTGGAATTAAAGAATCTCTCTGCCTTTTGTTTTGATGCCGCATTTCTATGGACAGAATTTAACCTCTTCTCCTCTAGGAAATCCAATTCTAACCGCAGGGCTTTGTCGTTGTTATCGTTCATGTCATGTGATGTTCTGTAGTTGGGGATCTCGATTTCTGATGGGATCACGACTTCCGCCCCATATGCTAATGTGAATGGGGTTTCCCCCGTGGCGGCCTTGCTGGTCGTTCTATACGACCATAATACGTCGGGAAGTTCCGCTGCCCATCTTCCTTGTCTTTCTTCGATTTTAGCCTTGATGGTATGTTATAGAATTTTGTTGACCGCCTCCACCTGTCCGTTCGTCTGGGGGTGATCGTGTGAGGGGTCCCAAATCGATAGATGATGTTTTTCCAAATGAAACGGATGATGGCTTTCTGATCGATTGTCTTTAGTGGTTCTGCCTCGGCCCATTTGGTGAAATAGTCCACGGCTACTACTGTGTGCTTTACTCCTCCTGGCCCGGTCGGTAGGGGACCAACAAGGTCAATACCCCATGAGGAAAACGGCCACGGACTATATATTGAATTCATGTATTCCGACTGTGTTCGGATGATAGGGGCGGTGATTTGACATCGATGACACTTTCTGGCATAGCGGATAGCGTCCCTCCTTAGTGTGGGCCAATAATAGCCCTGGCGAGCAGTTTTGTGTGCTAGTGACTGTCCGCCCGCGTGATTTCCGCATACTCCATCGTGTATCTCGCTGAAAATGTTTTGTCCCTCCAGGGGCGTTACACTTTTCAAAAGTGGTAGGAACATACTTCGTCGGTACAAAACGTCTCCGATCAAAGTGTATCTGGCTGACCGGATTCTCAACTGTCGGGCTTCGACGTTGTCCTAGGGTTGTTCTCCGGTCGTTAAGTATGCTTTTATAGGATCCATCCAACTCTCCCCCCGGTCGATTATCATCAAGTCCTGTTTCTCTTCTATGGCCGAGCTCACTTGACTTGTAATTATGACGTTCGTTATGTCCGCGATTCCTTCTGATGAGGCTAATTTTGATAGAGCGTCCGCCTGTGAATTCTGTTCCCGGGGGATATGTTCGATGAAAATCTTGGGAAATTTCTCGCAAAGGGCCAAAACGTGTTCGTAATATTTCTCCATCCTATCGCACCTCGTCTCGTATTCGCCTTTGATTTGGTTCACCACGAGCAAGGAATCCATGAATATGTGCACATGTTGTGCCCCTACCGCTAGTGTTAAATTCAACCCTGCGATCAAAGCTTCATACTCCGCCTCGTTATTGGTTGTTGTGAACTCGAATTTGATCGCATGCGCGAAATATTGTCCTTCAGGTCCGATCAACGCTATTCCAGCCCCAGCGTGGGAACTGTTTGACGATCCATCGACATATAGTTTCCACGGTGGGAAATAGCTTGTGGGGACAATCTTTGGGAAGGTCAACTCTACGATGAAATCGGCCAGGACCTGTCCTTTGATCGCAGTTCTGGAAGCGTAAGTGATGTCATATTGTCCGACCTCCAAGCTCCATTTCAGCAATATGCCGCTCGTATCTGGCCTCTGTAAGACCTGTCTCGGGGGCATAGTGGTCAAGACTTCTACCGGGTGGTCGAAAAAATAGGGCCGGAGTTTTCGAACACTCATGACCAGAGCATACGCTAATTTCTCTAAAGGAGTGTATCGGGTCTCCGCGTCATGGAGTGCTTGGCTGACGAAATAAATTGGTTGGTGGACCTGTCCCTCTGCTCGGACGAGTACCGAGCTCAAGGCATGTTCGGATGCTGCTAAATACAGAAATAGGTTTTCTCCGGACACGGGTTTGGATAAAATCTTAGGGTCTCTCAGGTGCTCCTTCAGCTTATTAAATGCCTCCTGACTTTCCTTCCCCCATTGAAATTTTTGATTTTTGATAGCCTTAAAGAAAGGTCGGCTCTTGTCCCCCAACCGGGGAATGAATCTGCTCAAAGCCGCTAAACAACCCGTTAATTTTTGCACATCCCTCAAACATTTGGGTTCTCTTAGGTTTACTATCGCATCGATCTTTTCGGGGTTTGCCTCTATTCCCCGCTGATGGACTATGTGTCCTAGAAACTTCGTGGCGTACACTCCGAAATGGCACTTCTTTGGATTCAACTTCATATTGTAAGCCTTCAAAATGGCGAAAGCCGTGGCTAGGTCTTTCACATGATCCTCTTCGCTCCTGCTTTTAATAATGATATCGTCAACGTACACCTCCATCTTGTCCCCGATCTGTTCGGCGAACATTTTGTTGACCAAGCGTTCATAAGTTGCCCCTGCGTTTTTCAAGACAAAATGCATTCGCTTCTAACATAAAATACCCTTGTCGGTGTAAACAGATGTGCATTCCATATCCTCAGCGGCCATGGGGATCTGGTGGTATCCCGCGTAGCAATCACAGTTTGAAAAGATCGCATGTCCGGCGACGCTATCAATTAAATGATCGATGTATGGTAGGGGAAATAATCTTTCGGGCAAGCTTTGTTTAAGTCGGTAAAGTCGATACATAGTCTCCAGGCGTCGTTAGATTTTTTTACTAATACTACGTTCGCGACCCACTGGGGTTCCTCTGACGCTTCGGTCACGAGGTCGTTATCGACCAACTTTTTTACTTCCTCTGCTAGCGCCGCGTACTTCTCGGGGCCCATATTTCTCCTCTTTTGTGCCACATGCTTTCTACCCGGATCAATTTTCAAATGATGGCAAGCATGTTCGGGAAATCCATCAATTCTCCCTTCAATTTATCCGGGATTTTAGATCCTATGAAAACTTCTAACTCCGGGCGGTCGGGATCTAACTTCACTTTTTCTAACTCGTCGACGGTGGTGAATTGTGAGGGTCCACGCGGATCTTCGATTTCCTCGGGCTCATACCCCAAACGGGGACCGGGATCTTCTCTTGTCATGGTTTTAACAAGTGTCTTCTCGTGTTCGCACTCTCGGGCTTCCTCGGGTATTTCATCGATCAGGATTTGTAATATCTGACAATTTAACGTGCTCACATCGTCGGGTTCCGTTCGTTTGTCAGTCTCCTCATTCTCTTTATTAATTGTTTGTTCGTTGCCATTTATTATTTGTTCGTTTATTTGGTGATCGCAATCCCCAAATGCCCCAGTGTTTATTTGTTCGTCCTCGCATTCGAGCATGTTTATAAGGTGGTGTGTGGAAAAATCAGGGTAATCAAAACACTTCTTTGCCATATATTGATCCCCTTTCACGGTCCCAACAGATCCGCTAGAGGTAGGAAATTTAACACAATAATAGTGGGAGGACGCCACAGCCTCGAAAACATCGAGAAACGGCCTCCAGAAGAAAGCATTATAGATACTCTCGGAGTTTACAATAATAAAGTCCATCATTCTTGTGATTCTTATCTCCGGGTTCCAATGGTTCCTCAACTCCACGGACATTGTGATCTTTCCCAGCGGACACACGACCACATTCCCAAATCCTTTCAGCATCTCCTTGTAAGGCTTCACATAGCTGAACAAATCCCCGAGTTGGTCTAAAGCCGGCTTGAAGATTATGTTGCAGTGCGCGTCATTATCAATTAGGATTCTTGCGACCTCGACTCCCAAAATCTTTGTCGTGATAACCATCGCATCCTCTTTCGGGTACGCAATGCCTTCTCGATCTTGATCGGTGAACGAGATAGTCACGCCCTTGGTTATGGTCGACTCTTTAAACGGGATCACAGAGTTTATGCCTTCCCATCTCCGCAATTCCTCCTTTTTCTGCTGTTTGGATTTGTGAATGATGGGGGCCAAGCCCCCGATCATATTGATCCTACCTCCGTTCAGATTTGGCGGAAATTCGTCTTGTTGATGTCCGCCCGCCGGCGGAGGCGGGGGTAGCAAGTTTTGATTCACCGGGGGTCCTTCCAACCTTGGATGTTGATGAGGCCTGTAATCCTGGCGATTACCTTGATTATGATCGCGACCTCTTTTCGGTGCCCGCAAGAGTGGTCCCAGCTTTCCTTCGTCGAACAGCCGGCGAAGTTGAGTGATTAAATCTCTGCACTCATCAGTTGTGTGCCCGATGTCCTCGTGGAATGCACACCACTTCCGGGGGTTTCTCTTGTCCGAGGGTGTGTACAAAGGTTTTGGGGGAAAAAGATCGTTTACTTGGTTCTCCATGAAAATTTGTAAAATCGCCCCGGGGCTTCTCCCCAGCAGGTTTTCGTCCTCTGCCTTAGGGTTTCCTTGTTCTCCCCTCTTCGGGCCTTGATACCCTTTGTACCCTCCTGGTTTCTTCGTCCAATCCTTCTTTTCCACAGCTTCTCTGTTGCCCTTTCCGGGCTCCAAATCTTTCAAACGTTGAGCGTAGATGCGCTGCTGCGCGATCTCCTCGCCGGCTCTTCGCCGAAACTCAGTATACGACCTAGGATAATCCTTCATCATGGGTTTGAAAAGTTCAGAGGTGGCCTTCAATCCGCTCACAGCGGCATGCACTAACACCTCCTCTCCGACCTGTTCTCCTTGCATCACTATTGTCTCGATGCGCTCAACATATTCCTCATCAGATTCATCTACCCGTTGTTTGATTCCCATTAGGCGTTGTCGCCCCTCCGGGCACCTAACCCTTGAGGCGAAGTATGAGATGAACATTTCCCCGAGTTCTACAAAGCTATCAACTGATATATGTGGGATTCCAGTGTACCAATGATGGGCCGCATCTCCCAGTGTTAACGGAAAAATTTTGCACTTGGTCTCGTCAGTGGCGCCTCGTCCGACCATATATATATTGTACTTGTTTAGATGGACCTCGGGATCTGTTCTTCCGTCATAGGTCAGGGACATAAATGGGGCGATATCCAGTTGTGCCCGTGCTCTCTATACACGCAAAGACAGAGGTTCGACTAGGGCTGCTCGCTTCTTTGGGTCGTTTCCCTGCTGAGAGATTTTTTTCTCCATCTCGCTCAATCGGTGTTCTAGATCCTGATCAGCCGCTGCCTAGGCTCGGTCTCTGTTCGTCATACGGACACTACGTCCCCCAGTTTTCTTCATGGTTACTTGAAAATTGTCTGGCAGGGGGGCTTCCCCCAGTTTTCTTCATGATGTCTTCCCTCGACCTCGGGTGTTCTCGGCGGTTCCTTCCCTATCAGAATTCGGGAACGCTCTTTAAGTTTTTGGATAGTTCGTTTTATCTCCTCGGGAGATTGAAGGTGGTCGATATTGAGATCTAGTATTTCGTTTTCTACGATGTTTGCTTTCTTCTTTTCCTCGGTCAACTTTTCTGCGACGACCCTCTGCTTCTCTGTGAGCTCACGCTGTTCGGCTCTTAACTTTTCAATCATAGTCAACTGGCGATGTTCCTCTCCTGAGATCGGTTGCAACTGAACTTCTGATTCCCCCTCGACCATGGGGGATTTTCCGTTATCGCGGGCATTCTTGCTCGCTGATTCTCCTACCCCTGCAACGTTCGAATCTCCTATCTCTAACAGTCCAAACATGATACCTAACTTGTTCGCTCAACGCCCGAGGATCACCCCTCCTTCTAGCGCCAATTGTTTATGGGTAGAAAATCCTAACAAGAATTCCCCCGCGAACGTGTTGATGTTTTGGGGATTGAGTGAACAAATAAGGAAATGTATTAAAGAACTTTAGTGCAAAATTCCTGATATATTTCTTGGGAAATGTGCACCTAGTTTACAAATGGAAAGATTCAACTATTTATAGTACAACAATTAGGGTTTCCAAACATGGACTTGGGCCTAAATTACACGGGCTTTTTCTATAACAATTACATGAACTACCCCTCTTAGTAGAGGGAGATCTCGATTATACCCTTTATGTTGGCGTTTCCTCTTTTACCCCTGATCCGGTTTTCTTGAACGAATGACTCCTCAAGCAATCCATCATCTGGGCACTCTTCATATCGACCACCACCCAATAGCCTGTTGGAGTTGTGTACTTAATGTCTAGATTTAAGTATCGGTAAACTCCCTATCATAGCATTTAACCTATTTAATTAATAAACAATTATTTGCATTTAATTAAATATGCAAAATATAGTTCTGGATTTTATACGTTGTAGTTAGTATGGTGTTGCATGGGCACACAGAAGATCATACTATCGGTTACTCGTATTTAATCGAACAGTTGCTCACGACCTAGATGGACACGAACTAATCCATCGGTATAGTCGTTGTGTGAGAGAGAAAATAATTTATCTTAATTATTTTATCACACTTGTACACTTGATGTATTGGGCGGATCAGCTTGAGATTCATCGATTAGGATTGCCGGCGATAATCGATTCGAGTCTCAGTGTATTTTATTCTTAATCCCCGATATTATTGCGGGTGTGTATATTTAATATAAGTGACTTTGATTTACCAAAGGAATTAACCGATTTAATTATTGGGTTAATTACCGGTTAAGTTGGGTCACTATATTCTATATATGACATGCCGTGAATTCTTGAAGGGACAGTGTATCCCGTAAGGGTTGATAATATCCCCGAGATGAGTTCATAAGGAATTATTATGTAAACCCTGCAGGTGGATTTAATCCGCATAATAATTAAGGTTGAATGGTACTAGTCTCGGATATAAGAGATGAATAATATTTATTGAGCAATAAATAAATTTATTCATGGATATTTAAATCTTAAATACACGGAATATATAATACTACCGGAGAAATATTATTTGATATAATATGGAATAATATTGGGAGTGCAATTTTATTTATATAGTGGAAAATAAATAAAATTTAATATTGATAAGGATTAATAGATTTGGGTTGGACCCAATTTAATCTTCAATATTTAGAAGCCCAATATTTATTCTCCTTATGATCCCCTACGTAGCCTATATAAGCACTACATGGTCTTCACTTTTCAAAAACAATTAATTGACCTACGCCAATCATAAAGTCTTGAGAGTGAGGAAGATCCATAGGAGTTCGATAGATCGTCGCCCACACGACGTTCGAACGGAGTGCAAGGAATACGTGGGAAGATCGCAAGGTCATCAAAGGTGTTTGATTTCGTTTCTCCGCACAACGAATCGAAGGTAAAATCATAAACCCTCTTTTATGATTTCGTGTGAATTAATCGTAGTATATACATGAACACACGATCCGGGTAAACGTACGAACTTCGGGGACGGGGATTCGAGATCCCCGGCGAAGATCGAAGAACCCTCGGCTTGGAGCCGAGGAGGCGATCGAACCCTAGGGTTCGATCGCGGCGCGCGGACGAGGGAGCCCCAGCTGGACCGCCGGGGCAAGCGATCGACCTTGAGTCGATCGCGGGGAGACCGCCGTGGGCTGGTGCCACGGCAGCTGGTCCCCCCAGCCACCTCGACCGGCGGCTATGCGCGACGGAGGAGCCCCGGCTGGAGCCGGGGCATGCGATCGACCGTGAGGTCGATCGCGGGGAAAGCCGCGGCTGGAGCCGCGGCGGGTCAGCTGGGGGCTGACCGCCCCTCCTCCGGCGATGGTGGTGAGTCGCCGGACTCACCACCGGGGGCTGCTGGGCAGCCCCAGCGATCGCAAGTGCGCGATCGCGAGCCCCTGGCGGCGGGGGCTCGGCTAGGGTTTTGCCGCGGCTTGTCCGCGGTAGACCTCTCGTCGGGCCCGGCTCCGTCGTACGGTGGTTCGCGTTCATGGATCCGACTCGCGGGAGAAAATCGGCTGGGGGCGGGCTGCGTGTTTTCGGGCGCGTAGTCTCCAAAGGTCGGACTCCTGCGGATGAGTCGGGGATCCAATCTCCGGCGATGAAGGATTTCGTTCGGGTTATTTTTCCGCAAATTTTAATAGCCCGGGATATCGATTTCCAACAAATGGTATCAGAGCGTTTGGTTTCGTGTTCATGTATATGCTCGATTATTGTTCTACCTTGCAGGATCTCCGGCTATCATGGTTGGATTTAATTAATTATTGTTTATTAATTAATTATCATGATTATTAAACTCTCGGACATGTCGAGATTCGTTTTGTGTGGATGAATGTTTGTAATAGTAAAAATTCGGGGGTTGACCGAATTTAGGATTTATTATTACGTTCTTTATTTTCCGGAAAATGTATAGGGTCGATTTCATGTATAGAATCGATATCGGATAATTGTAATTTAAATTTTGTAATTTTAATTACGTTGGTTCGATGATGAGACGATCGCCGGAAGACGAAGACGTGTGACGAAGACGAAGAGGACGAAAAACCGGGGGGGTCGATCATACCCATGATCGATCCCCATGAGGATCGATCGACCCCATCCCGGGGGCTGCCCGCTAGGGCTTCTAGCCACGCCGGCCACCGGTGGTGGTGGCGCGTGGGCTGGGGGCGGCGGTGATGGTGGTCCCGGGCGGTGGAGGTCGACGGTGGGGATGGCGTGGGATCTCCTAATCTCATGCTATTCCTACCAAGATCCACTTTCCCAATTAATTCGTTTTTTTCTATTTGAGTACTTTCTTGGAAACTCTCATGGTTTAGGAAAAGAATTAATTTAAATTAATTTTATTTTCTATTGATTTATTTCCTTCATGGAAATATTCATAGATTAGAAATTTAATTAATTTAGTACTAAATTTATTTTTCCTATTTGATTATTCCTACTCTTGGGAATATTCATGGATTAGGAATAAAAATAAATTTAGAAAGTAGTAAGTCCTAATTTATTTTTCCTTGTTCTATTATAGATAACTTCTAGAGTATTCCAAATTTTATTTGGATAGATTATTCTAGAGTTTTAATAGAACTAGATAGGAAAATAAATAAATAAAAATATTAATAATATTTAATTTTATTTTTGATATATTCGATTGACTTAATTTTCGAATTAAGTAACTTTTGGATTAATTGAAAATAAATAGATTTAAATATTAGAGATTAATATTCTCGTCACATGGAGCATTCAAGAACGAAGACTGAAGACTAGAAGATGCTACGGAGATGGAATAAAGCCATGATAGTCGGAAAATAATTTTCTAGCATTATTTTGACTATGTGATACTATGTGCTTTATTGCTTGTATGCATGCTATATGTGTTTATTTTTATGCACTAGATAGCGTATCCCTATTATTATAAAAAGCTAAGTGGGAGAGGGGATGGAAACATTCCCATGGTCTCCATTGCTGTTCTCTTGGTGACTCTTATGGACTTTCGAAGTTCGTATAGACGAGTCATTGGAGGAGAATTCTTGTAATTCCTTTTACAAGAAACATTGATCAAATTTATCAAACAATGCCTAATTTGTCTTTCTGAAACTGACTTCAAGTCGACTCATTCTCACCCCGGGGAGTGGAATGGAGCCAGAGCCACTTGGTCATGTAGAGGACACAAATTAGAGACTTCCGTGCCATTCTTTGATAGATGGGTCGCTTGTCTGCTCGGCTCCCTCATTTATGAGAGATAGGGTCGTTCGCATGGCGAATCACTGGTTAGAAACTTCGAGTTTCACTTATGATTCTCCACGTCTTGATTTACGAGATTAAATGGATCAAGTAATTGGGAGTCAATTATAAAAGTCTCTTAGTGTAGTAAACGTCCACACCACGTGGCTTGCTATGCTGACGGACTTTGGATTAATTGATGTAGACAGTTGTAAGTAATTATGAAGAGTTGTGAAGTTATCGTAAACGTCCACACCACGTGGCTTGCGGTGATGTAGCGATTCCAAGTAATTTACTTTGGTACTGAGTAATGGTTTACACTTAGATACGCCTTATAGTATTCCTCCCCACGAGGTTCCGCTATAAGCGATGTATGACCAAAGAAAATCTAATTGCTAAATCATTTGGGTGGGTAAACGTCCACACCACGTGGCTTGCCTTACCTGATGGGATTTTAGATGTGATTAGTAATTTAATGATGTTATTCCAGGGAGATAACGTCGGATATTAAATTAATTGTTTGTTTAAATGTGCTTATAGGTTTAGAGAATTGCTATGAATCCACTTTTGTTGATACTTGAGGAAATTAACGCACTGGTTCCATACTGTATTGAATGGAAAGAAGAGTTAGACATTGCTCAGACTGCAAAGGAGTACAAAGATGTACTCAGTGAAACTTGTCCTCCTGGACTCACCATTAACTCAACTGAGGAGGAGATTTTTGACTTTGAAAAATGGGGTAGTGCTCGTGCATTAGCCACTAATCATGATGTCATGCTCAAACTCAAGTTGTTGTTTGGACATGATGAGAAGGCTAGAAAAGAGGCGATGAGGATACTCATAAAGATCTGTTACTTCGATGAAACACTTGATCATGTTTTTGAGATGATGGATCTTTTAGACGAGTTGAAACAATCGCGAGCTCTTATAGTCAAAGCCAAAGGTTTCGAACCTAAAG
This sequence comes from Euphrasia confusa, assembly GCA_954870475.1. NCBI lineage: Eukaryota > Viridiplantae > Streptophyta > Magnoliopsida > Lamiales > Orobanchaceae > Euphrasia > Euphrasia confusa. The sequence goes on along the minus strand of OX940950.1, from coordinate 39,630,008 downwards.
GCAAAGGAAAGGAGAAGAAGACAAGGGGGTCCGGTGGTCCTAAGGGACTTGGACCAAAGGGTGGGATAAAGAAGCCTTCTGGCAAATATCCCCAAGGGAAGCAGTCTGAGTACTGGGGGTCTACATCTTGTCCTCTCAAAGGTACGGATTTTTTCTTTAGTCGTAAAACATAGTCAGCGGTATTATCTACCAGAGTTCTGGTGTGTAGATATGGAACCACTGACGGTATGTGCATTCTAAATGCAGGGGTTCCAGAAAACCCAGCGACTTAGATAAGAAGAGTTCGAGTCCACTTGGGCAGAGCTGTTGAGGAAGCAGCAGTTGCAGTGGAAGACATTTATCTTTTTGATAGTTATAGGATTTCATTTCAAGTTTATTGCTTTGTACCTTTTATTCTAGAAAAGAACTTTTGTTCTGGTTTTCTATGGATATTTTATTTCTTTAATCATTTGATGATTTAGATAAGAAATAATGGTGATATCTATTCTGGTACATTAGATAGCAATATGTGAATGATGAATCCTTAGTCTACCACAATGCAACAAACCGTTATGTATAACTTGTTTTACTTATTGGATGTATTTCTTTATCGATCATTGTACTTGTGAATTCTTGAACTTGGTAGTATCTATTCAAAAGGGATTCAAAAGGTCGAAATTGATTTGATCAATTATAGTTGGAGGAATGGACCTCTCGACCTAAGAATCGATCTTGAAAGATGATACAACTAAGTTAACCTTTCTGGATAAAGGATGGAATTCGGACAAGTATAGAAAATGATTGATGATTAATGCGGTATGTGTAATTAGAGAAGGTACGAGTCATTCTTTCAAGAATAGTCGAAAATGGATTAGACTGCTTGTTGTGCCATAAAAGCGGAGTGTTTTTAACACAAGGCCATTATGGGGAACCCTCAAAGTATATCCATTGAAAGCCTGCGGCTTGTTCGCGGAGGCTATCACCTATCTAATTAACACATAGCATAAATCAAAGATTGAGATTAAATCTCAAACGACTACGCCATACACTGTAAGTGTAGACATGGTGTGTCAGGAATAAGAAATGGGATTCTAATGGTAAAGGAACAAGTTTGTTCGGAACTACCTGTGTTCTATGGATAATTCTGGATACAACAACATATTGAATATGGTTGTAGAATATCCTAGATGAACAAGTAATTGTATGTTCAAATAGTACCACGGACCAGAAGGGTGTCTTCGCCCGGTTCTTGAAGAAGACTATTAGATGAGCTACAAATGCCCTAACGAACAAAGGTACTTTATAATGAGGAGAAAGAGTAGACTGAGAACCAGCGTAACCGAGTAGTAGTACACCACTAACTGCACCTAATGTTATTACTGTTATACACCGGAACGCCATTGCAGTGGGAGGTTGTTAAGCAACCAGAGATGTTCATAAGACTGGAGGAGTTTCAAACTCTGGATCTAGTAGACATGAAATCGATCCCTAATTCTGCATGGAGGGCAGTACCAAACTAAATGTGCCTGCTTGGAACAATAAGGATTATTGTTAAGAGGCTAGATCATTTAGAGTACAAGCTTAGTAAATTCATTTATGGATTGAATTAAAGCTATGAATCGTGGAACTTGCAAATTGATGAGATAGTCCATTGTATGGATTCATCAAGAAGCATAGACAAGATTGGTGTATTGGAGACGTAATGGAAACAAGGTGGTGTTTCTCGGGATTTTATGTAGATAACACTTCATCATTGGCAACAATGTAAAAGCATTATCAGACATAAAATAGAGGTTGTCTAAGTAAATCGAAATATAAGATTAAGATGAAGTTGGGTCATGTTCTTAGAAATCTTTCGATCTCTAGATAAGAACATTTGTACTTCTCTTTAGATATCTTATACGATTATGGTTTGTTTTAAACATGCACTATTCTGAGAAAGGTTATTGCCTTTCGAGAACAGAATGCATCTATCTAAGGTATGTGTCTTGAACACATGAAGGAGATAAATATAGACAAAGCAGATTCTTTACACTTCGAGTGTAAAGGACTTTGTAAATGCGGTGCTATAAAACAAGAACCTGATATCAACTATGCGGTTAGCGTAGTGGGAGGATATCAAAGTAATCTGGATAAGAGATGTTCGAATGCTGTAAAAGTACTTGGAAGTACAGGATTACTGGCAATACGAAATCTTCTTAGATTACGCTTTCTCAGATAAAAATCAGAGAATGGACCAGTGTAAGTCGATATCAGGCTATGTGTTCACTTTTAGAAGAGGTGGAACCTAAGGAAGAAAGAGTGATAAGCGTGAAGATTCTCGGACTCTATCATAAACCGAATAGCAGCCTCAGAGGCAGCGGAAGTTTTGGTTAGGTTCCGGAATGACCTCTGAACTTGGATATGACTCTTTGTTCACCAAAGGCTATGTACATAGCGGTGCATGGTAAACTGGAAGAAGTCATAAGTTCAAAAGATGATGATAACATATAGAGCAAGTACCACCTGATACGAATCATCGTCAGAGAGACGACGCAGTAGTCACCAAGATAACTTCAGAGCGGCAACCTAGATTGCTCATTCACATAATACTTCTGGGAAGTATAACTTAAGCACGTGATGAGTATGGGAGTCGGGAGTTTGGAGGAAATGACTAGACCTTAGTACAAGTGGGAGATTGTTGGAGTTGTGTACTTAATGTCTAGATTTAAGTATCGGTAAACTCCCTATCATAGCATTTAACCTATTTAATTAATAAACAATTATTTGCATTTAATTAAATATGCAAAATATAGTTCTGGATTTTATACGTTGTAGTTAGTATGGTGTTGCATGGGCACACAGAAGATCATACTATCGGTTACTCGTATTTAATCGAACAGTTGCTCACGACCTAGATGGACACGAACTAATCCATCGGTATAGTCCTTGTGTGAGAGAGAAAATAATTTATCTTAATTATTTTATCACACTTGTACACTTGATGTATTGGGCGGATCAGCTTGAGATTCATCGATTAGGATTGCCGGCGATAATCGATTCGAGTCTCAGTGTATTTTATTCTTAATCCCCGATATTATTGCGGGTGTGTATATTTAATATAAGTGACTTTGATTTACCAAAGGAATTAACCGATTTAATTATTGGGTTAATTACCGGTTAAGTTGGGTCACTATATTCTATATATGACATGCCGTGAATTCTTGAAGGGACAGTGTATCCCGTAAGGGTTGATAATATCCCCGAGATGAGTTCATAAGGAATTATTATGTAAACCCTGCAGGTGGATTTAATCCGCATAATAATTAAGGTTGAATGGTACTAGTCTCGGATATAAGAGATGAATAATATTTATTGAGCAATAAATAAATTTATTCATGGATATTTAAATCTTAAATACACGGAATATATAATACTACCGGAGAAATATTATTTGATATAATATGGAATAATATTGGGAGTGCAATTTTATTTATATAGTGGAAAATAAATAAAATTTAATATTGATAAGGATTAATAGATTTGGGTTGGACCCAATTTAATCTTCAATATTTAGAAGCCCAATATTTATTCTCCTTATGATCCCCTACGTAGCCTATATAAGCACTACATGGTCTTCACTTTTCAAAAACAATTAATTGACCTACGCCAATCATAAAGTCTTGAGAGTGAGGAAGATCCATAGGAGTTCGATAGATCGTCGCCCACACGACGTTCGAACGGAGTGCAAGGAATACGTGGGAAGATCGCAAGGTCATCAAAGGTGTTTGATTTCGTTTCTCCGCACAACGAATCGAAGGTAAAATCATAAACCCTCTTTTATGATTTCGTGTGAATTAATCGTAGTATATACATGAACACACGATCCGGGTAAACGTACGAACTTCGGGGACGGGGATTCGAGATCCCCGGCGAAGATCGAAGAACCCTCGGCTTGGAGCCGAGGAGGCGATCGAACCCTAGGGTTCGATCGCGGCGCGCGGACGAGGGAGCCCCGGCTGGACCGCCGGGGCAAGCGATCGACCTTGAGTCGATCGCGGGGAGACCGCCGTGGGCTGGTGCCACGGCAGCTGGTCCCCCCAGCCACCTCGACCGGCGGCTATGCGCGACGGAGGAGCCCCGGCTGGAGCCGGGGCATGCGATCGACCGTGAGGTCGATCGCGGGGAAAGCCGCGGCTGGAGCCGCGGCGGGTCAGCTGGGGGCTGACCGCCCCTCCTCCGGCGATGGTGGTGAGTCGCCGGACTCACCACCGGGGGCTGCTGGGCAGCCCCAGCGATCGCAAGTGCGCGATCGCGAGCCCCTCGCGGCGGGGGCTCGGCTAGGGTTTTGCCGCGGCTTGTCCGCGGTAGACCTCTCGTCGGGCCCGGCTCCGTCGTACGGTGGTTCGCGTTCATGGATCCGACTCGCGGGAGAAAATCGGCTGGGGGCGGGCTGCGTGTTTTCGGGCGCTTAGTCTCCAAAGGTCGGACTCCTGCGGATGAGTCGGGGATCCAATCTCCGGCGATGAAGGATTTCGTTCGGGTTATTTTTCCGCAAATTTTAATAGCCCGGGATATCTATTTCCAACATAGCCCATGCGACCAATTTCTCCTTGTTCGCTTAAAAACACATGGCCCGTATGATAGATGTCGCATCCAAACATCTCTGCCCGGGGTGCTCGCTGTAGTGGTCGCGGAGAAGAGAAAAGAGGTGTGAGGCGGAAGATAGTGTCCACAGCATATCTCTGCCCGGGGTGTTCGTCGGTGTTAGGCTTGTACGTCGTAGTGTTCGCGCGTGGTCGCTAACTGACCCTTATCGCGGATTCTTCAGCTGGGAGAAAATATGGTCCGAGCTGGATTTGGGCCGCAAACCGGACGTAATGGGCTCTAGGAAAATGGGATACAACACATACATTAATTAGGACCTCTCCCTATATAAAGGGAGCTTCTCCATAAGCATAAACACACCGATTATAATTCTATAGCTATTGCGTGAGATTTGAGGGTTTAGAGCGTATATCACCCTTGTAATCGTGAAGCAATATTATAGTGAATTGTTCGTCGTTCCTCCTGTGGTTTTTCCTGATTTGGGTGTCCACGTAAAATCTTTGTCTTCTCTATTTTTCTTGTTGATTTCTTTTCTTCGGTATTCTCGTTTTCATCATACTATACATCGTCCGATCGTCAACACATCTTGCATAGTTTTCCAACGTGAGATTGCTTTTTCCATTTCCATTTCTTTTCATTTTTCCCTTTATTTTAATTATATTTCACAAATTAATTTCTCATTCATTACAACTCCGATTTGAGCAAACGAGATATCGACTCGAAGCTCTCTTCGAGCTCTATATTTTACAACAGTAGAATTAACACACAAGAAATAAAACATTTTACAAAAGTTTCACCACATAACGACCCTCAGCCATCTTATCATGAAAGACCAGCTGTCTCTCTTCCAACTCGGCCTGTTCTGCCCGCAAACTCTCGATAAGGGCTAACTGGGCCTTTTCCTCCTTCGAGATTTACTATGGGCCGGTTTCCGAGGTATTTGGCGTCGCCATCGCCTTGTCGGTGTCCCGCGCGTTCTTGATGGCCTCCTCCGTGAGGTCGACGGCGGCGATACCTGACCAATAATCTCCATGACAAAATACAAGAACTGCTAGGCTAGCGCTCGAGGTATCCCCCTCCTTCTAGCGCTACTTGTTAACGGGTGAAAAAACCGACCAGGGTCTTCACGGCGAACATGGAAATTATATTTTGAGGACTAAACCTAGCAAAAATATTATTAAGAGTAAATTGGAAAAAAGACTTGTATTAAAATGAGAAAGTTGTAGTTCTTTGAAAGTGAGAATCCCTTTTGATTATAATGTTCCTATTATTTATAGAGTAACAATTAGGGTCCTCAAATGGGAATTGGGTCTCTCCCTAATGGCCTTTTCCACAGTAAAAAGACCTCTTTGCCCTCGAATCCCATCGCCTTAGCGCCGAGCGGACAACTAGAGTATCCCAATTACCACTCCCCCACTATATTTCTTCTGACAGGGACTCGTCCCTTTTATAGTTCGGTTTACTCCGATTGAGGGTTCAGAGGTCGATCCCGCCTGACTTTTTGGAATGATTCTGGTCGTTTCGGGCCGGCTCGGCAGGGGTCATGCTCGGCTTGGGTCCGAGCTATGTCTTTTCTCCCCGGGAAGAACATCCTTGGTCATATTTGTATGTTCACCCGGTGTTTATCTGGCCGGGATACACGACTTTCCGGGATGGCGTAAATGGGGTACAACACCTAAAACCGCTGGTTGAACCCTAGCTTGTCCGCCTCACCGCACCTCCTCCCTGATGCAGCTTCGTCGCCGCCTCCCCGCTGCAGTCTCGTCGTAGCCTCAAAGTGGAGAGAAATCGTCACGCCGCCTGCTGGTGGAGAAAGAAAAGAGAAGTGAGGAAATGAACTAAGTTGTCTGCCCGCCCTATTGTTTTTAGGTTTTTTTTCTGGTGGATTTGTTGACGGACTGGGTCTGTCAGCATTTAAGTAATTAAAAAATGACAACATTTTTTATGTGAGCGCGTTTTCTTACGGGAGTGGGTGTAAGCATTTGCTTACGGAACAAGAGTCGTAAGCATTTGCTTGCGAAATGTACATTTCCGTAAGCAATTTCGTAAAATTGGAGCGATTACAACGCGCCTAAAGGCCTGCGGCTTTGTTTATGGAAATTTTCTTACGGCATTTACCGTAAGAAAAGTCGTCAGCATTTACATCAAAGTGAAAATTCGTCAGCATTTTCGTAAGTAAAACCTTACGGAAAAATTCCGTAAGCGAATTTCGTAAGCATTTACCAAATTTCTTATAATGTAAATATCTATATTTTATACAAATTTTTTATATTTCGAAAACTAAATTATCACTTATCCTATTAAAATTATGTTCCTAATGAAAAATTAGATACTAAAACCAAAAACAATATGCCCAAACATCATTTTATCATTAATCATGTTAGAGAGAAAAATGATCATGTTAGGTTAAATCATAATCATGGATGTGTTTTTATGGAGTAATGCTATATGCACATTAACGGAATCAGATGAGACTGGCCTTTTTGTTTTTTAATTAATTATTTAAATAAAATCACGTTTTTCGATAAAATTAATTAAAATTAGTTTTTACAAAATTTAAATATTTTTACATTTTTAAAATCTACAAAATGCGCACTTAATATAAAATCAATTTTAAATGTCAATTGAGTCATGCGTTTCTACTCGTACACGCAATTAAATTCGTCACAAATTTCAAAAGATACTAAATTTTTAGTTTTGCGGAATAAATATAAACAAATACTACGTTTATAAAATTGTCATTGAAAATCATAAAAACATTGAAATATTCAATAAAATAAATACTACGTAAATAAATCATAACATAAAATACTTATTATATTTTAAAATATTCAATAAACAATTAAAATAATAAAAAAAGTTGTAAATAAATCATATTATAAAATATTTATTATACTTTAAAATATATAAATATATATTAATTTTACAAAATATAAAAATATATTAATTTTCAGAAACAAAAAACGAATTTTATAAAAAAAAACTTTTATAAAACTGTAAATTTTTTATGTTTTACATTTTTTTATTATAAAATTAATATACTTTTATATATTAAATTATAAAAAACCTTTTATATGAAAATGTAAACGGCTTAAAAATGTGTTTTATAAAATTAATATTTTTTTTTATATTTTAAAGTATAATAAGTATTTTATAGTATGATTTATTTACAACTTTTTTTTAATTATTTTAATTGTTTATTGAATATTTTAAAATATTATAAGTATTTTATACTCTCTCCGGCCATTAAAGATGTCATACTACACGGAGTTTAAGAAAATTGTTATTTTTTAAGTTTTTAATTAAAAAGTTGAAAATTGTTATTTTTTAATTTTTTAATTAAAAAGTAAAGAGTAAAAATATATTTTAAAAGTGAAAAGTAAAGTAGTTGTGAGTAAAATTTAAAAAGTAGGTAGAGTAAAGTAGAATAAAATTATATATTAAAATGAAAAAAGTTAGAATAATTTTTTTTTTTTTTGGGTGTGTCAACTATTGTTGAACACCCTTAAATGGAAAGTATGTCAAGTGTCTTTGGATCGAGGGAATAGTATAATGTATTTAGGTTATGGTTGTTTCAATGTTTTTATGATTTTCAATGACAATTTTATATTTTAAAAGTCTCTCAGTATTTATTTATATTTATTACGCGATTTTCAGAAACTAAAAATTTAGTATTGTTTGAAATTTGGGACGAATTTAAAATTGATTTTTATATTAAGTGTGTATTTTGTTTATTTTAAAAATGTAAAAATATTTGCGTTTAGTAAAAAATCAACTTTCATTAATTTTATGGAAAAACGTGTTTTATTTAAATAATAAAAAAAACAAAAAGGCCGTACCATCCAATTAGTTAATGTGCATATAGCATTTCGGTTTTTTATGCCATTAACAAAATTTGCACGCAACACAATCATATCTGAATTGCCGTGGTGGGGTGCACTATTTGTGATACTTTTGAAGCAATCCACAATATACCATTAATATCAAAACCAGAAAGAAAAATAAAAAAATAATAAAAAAAACCTATTGATGTAAGTAAATAATACAAAAACATTCTTTAACTTTATAAAACAAATCGATTAAAGTTGTGCACATCTTTCAAATAATAAATTTCAAAACAGAACAAATTCAATTAAAATTTGAAAAGAAATCATAGTACTAGCTAGAGCCTTGAGCATCTAAATTGGTGCAATAATCGTGATCATGTCCATACGTGTTGTCTCATAAACCGGAAGCCCGCTTGAATAAAAATCCAATTCAAGGTTCGGCAAATCAAACAAATCCGAACTCGAATCGCTATCTGCATACTCCGTGCCTTTGATTATCACGTCATGCAATGTCGTCCTGGAATTCCTACTCTTGCTAGCAAGAAAAAACGAAATGGCCTTGCACGATTTAGTGGGTGTGTCCGTGTAATTAGGCGGAGGAGGAGGAGTCCTAAAATCAGATCTATTGGAATTATTAATATTTTTACTTTCAGCTGTGTTTGCGGTGCTGGTGCGTCTTTTCCTCCGACTATCTACCCCAGGGGTATTTTCGTCATTAATACTCTTGCCGGGTTTGGATTTCTTCTTTTTATTCAACGATGTCTGGTTGAAGAGGGAATTTAGGAAGCTCGCCAGGCGCCACCCGGGAGAGCTCGGTTGCTTGTGCTTCTTGTTATCTAACTTGGCTTCTTTCTGAATGAATTCCGAAGGGGCAATAATGTGTCTCGTGATTGGAAGGTCGAGGCTCATTCGTGACGGAATATTATTATTATTGTAATGGCGGTTTGAGAGGAAATTTTTGCCGGGGTTATGGCCGTGTGAGAAATATTTAGAAGCTTCAAAAACGTCAAGTTCGCCGTATGAGTTATTCCTCCGGTGGAACGAGTTTTTTGGGTCTGATGAAAAGCCTGTGATGGACATGATCCCCAAAGATGACTTGTTTTAGTAGTTTTCTCAGGGTTTTGAAAATTAGTGAAGGGTTTGCAGTTTTGTGAAGGTGTGTTTCAAAATGATTAAGAATTATGGTTTGGAGGGTCCTTATTTATTGTCATGAAATGCACTCTCAATTATTCTATTTATGACTTTTCACGTTGCACACTTATTTTTTCTATATCTTTTTGATTGGATTTTTACTGCTTATTTAGGTTATATATATGGCATATTTTTTAATTTTTACATGAAGACTTATATCAATTATTCTGATTGACTATCGGTAAACTCATAGTTACTTGGATAAACAAAGTAACTCATTGAGTAATTGATGATTTGATTCAGCAAGATCATCAACTGTCAGCTACTAGATCATTTAAATTATTTTCTACTTGTGATTTGAACATAAAATTGTACAATTTGCCTGAAGTCTTCCACCGCCCTTTTTCATGTTTGAAACCCAAAGGTAGTGGTGGTTGTGTTTTGTGGGGGCAGAAAGTGCTATCATTCCTTGGATGCTCTCATTATCCTACAGACTGTTTGGTGGGGATATACATGTATCTTGATACTTTGTATACTAGCTTCTTGTCTTTTTTTTTCTGGTACTTTTTAATATTATTGTGGAAGAAAATGCAGAAATAAACTCTTACTTTCTAATCTTAATTTGAATGAGGGGACAAATTGATACATGACTATAAGTTTAAATTGGTGAATTAGATAATATATTGCACTAAAAACACAGTCATTTCCCAACGGACTCACGGTCCTTCTCACGAATGCCCAAGATTTTATATTCCGACTGATGTAAAAGATTCGTTTAAATATCCTAATAACTTTACTAGTAGCATGAAATTTTCCAATAGACTTTGAAAGTTATAATATTGTAATATTGTTTAATCATTGGAAAATAATAAATGGTAGAAATTTAGACTGCAAAAATTACTTACGACCGCTCCCATGGTTATGTCGGAAATACCATTTTAATAATATTATTATTTGACGCAGGGAAGCGATAAGAACAATATTAAAATTCGTTGATTCCGATAGCGATAAGAACAATATTAAAACTCGTTGATTCCGAAGAATATCGAGAATCAATCAATCAAATTCGTTGATTCATAAGAATACCGAATATTGATAAAGAAGAACGAAAAAACTCTATTCTTTTATTTAATCTAAAAAACAACTGCCGAATGAATGAAAGTAATAGACATATAAATAATGTTGAAACCACATCATTCTCGCCCTCCAAAAGAAGCTTCGACCGCGAACCGAAAATATCTTAGAATAGCGAGCATTGCATACCCACGTGCAAGACCACGACCATCAGGGAACAATATAAACACAAAAGTTCCGGGATCAAACGGGAACCGATGTCGTCCATTATTGTCGGTGGGTGTACATAACTCAAAGAATGCGGAGTCAGACGATCGAAGCTTTGGAGCTATCCAAGGAGCCGGGAGTTGCTGGAAGAAAACAAAAGTCAATTTAGTATCCGTTTTTGCAGTCGATCGAAGGGAGGCAAACACGGGTGGGGTTTGTGACGCCTAGCATGAGCGTTCGATCATAAATAGTGGCCCGACATCACCGCGAGCGGGTGTTGCGGTTAGTTGAGACGGGGACTCCTCATCGAACATAGGCAGACCGTCGTACGTGGAAACAAAACCAGCGCGACAAGCAGACTGTTGCTCAATAGAACAAGATTAATACTCGTTGATTCCGTAAAATACCGAGAATTAATTGATCATAGATCGTTGATTCATATGAATACCGATAAATGATAAAACAAAGAGGAACTTTTTTATTCAATCTCAAAAATAACTTATCAAGTTTCATAGACATCCTCCCCAATCAGAGTCAGTGTATCCTGTCAAAAGAGTGTTAGAGGTGGAACTGTATAAGAGTCCAAGGCCAACTGATTGCTTAAGATACCTGAGTATTCTGTGTGCAGTGATTAGGTGAGTGTCAGTGGGGCAAGATAAGAATTGACTTAAGGTTTGCACACAAAAAGATATATCAGGTCTAGTCACAGTTAAATATAATAGCTTTCCAATAAGGGTTCTATAAGTTTTGGGATCAGAAAGAGCTTGGCCAGCTGTTTTTGAAAGTTTCATATTAGAATCCATTGGACTTTGGATTGGTTTACAGTTTAAGTAACCATGAGTAGAAAGGATGTCAAGACAAAATTGTTTTTGACATAAATAAATACCATGAGAGTTTATGTGGATTTCAATTCCCAAAATGTACTTGAGGTCACCTAAGTCTTTAATGGTGAACTTTTCATGTAAAAAGGTTTTGACATCAGTGATTTCTTCCAAATCATTTCCACCAAGGATAATGTCATCTACATAGACTAGCAAAACAGTGATTTTGATTCCAGAGTATTTGATAAAAAGAGAAGGATCAGCTCTGGATTTTGTAAAGCCAAAAGTGAGAAGGGAGTCAGAAAGCTTACAAAACCATTGTCTAGAAGCCTGTTTAAGGCATAAATGCTCTTGAGTAACCTGCAAACTCTTTTGTCAGTAGGGAGGCAATATCCAGGAGGTGGAGTCATATAGATAGTTTCAGTTAATTCACCATGTAGAAAAGCATTGTTGACATCTAATTGTTTTAAGAACCAACCTTGAGAAGCAGCAAGTGCAAATAATAATCTGACAGTGGTAAGTTTTACTACAGGGGAAAAAGTTTCAAAATAATCAATACCTTCTTCCTGAGTATATCCTTTAGCAACTAGTCTAGCTTTATACCTTTCTAGGCTACCATCAGAGTTAAGTTTTGTTTTAAATACCCATTTACATCCAATAGCATGCATGTTATGAGGTAATTCAACTAAATCCAAGGTTTTATGAAGTTCTAAGGCCTGAAGTTCTAATTTCATGGCTTGTTGCCATTCAGGAAACTTAATAGCCTGAGAATAGGTTTTAGGTTCAGATAAAATTGCCACAGAGGCAGCATAACTTCTTGAGTTAGCAGGGAGAGCAGTGTTACTTACATAGTTGTGGATGTGATACCTGATTTTGGATTTAGCAGATGGTAGTTTGGAGTTGGAGAACATTGTTGAGGAAGAAGGAGAATCCAGTTCATAATTTGCTAAGTGAGCAGGCAGCTTTTTAGTTCTGCTTGATTTTCTAGTCTCAGTTGGAGCTTGGAGTGTTGTTGTTGGAATGATGGCTGCATCAGGTGGTTGGGAAGGTGTGTCAACAGTGGAGGATTCTGTTGTAGTAGATGGAGTTAGCTGCACAGTGCTTGGAGATGGGTTAGTTTGATTAATAACAGGTGATTGATGATGAAGAAATGGATAATCATCCTGTATGTGAGAAAGAAAATTTTCCTTGTTCAGAGATTCAGAAAAGTTTGGTAAATGATCTTGTTTTTTAAAAACTTTGTCATCATCATCTCTCCTGTAAGGAAATATCAGTTCAAAGAATTTAACATGAGTAGAGACAAAAGTTTGATGAGTTGAGAGATTGTACAGTTTGTAACCCTTTGTGCCAAAGACATAACCAATGAACACACATTTGGATGCTCTGCTTTCAAATTTATGCCTGTCAGAACTTAAAGTAGAGGCATAGCATAAACAACCAAAGACTTTTAAATGAGAGTAATCATGAGGTTTTTTGTAGAGAATCTCAAAAGGAGATTTATTATTAAGTAAGTCAGTTGGTGTTCTATTAATAATGTGAGCAGCAGCTAGTATGGAATCTGTCCAAAAAGAAATAGGTAAGCAAGATTGAAAAATAAGTAGCAACCTGTAATAAATGTTGATGTTTTCTTTCAACTCTGCCATTTTGTTGAGGAGTTTCAACACAAGAAGTATGATGCAGTATACCCTTAGAAGAATAGAACTCAGAAAACATAAATTCCATGCCATTATCAGTTCTAAAACATTTAATCTTTTTTGTTAAACTGAGTTTCAACCATATTGTAAAAGGTTTTGATGTGAACTCTTGTTTCTGATTTGGTTTTCATGGGATAAATCCATGTACATCTAGAGTGGTCATCAAGGATAGTGAGAAAATATTTAAAACTATGATATGACTCAGTTCTAAAAGGACTCCAAATGTCCATATGGACAAGGTCAAAACATGCAGGTGCATAAGAAGAGCTTTCTGATAGATGTAACTTCTTTTGTTTAGCAAAGTGGCAAATATCACAAGGTTTATCAGAAACTTTATTAGAAAGATGTAAGGAATCAACTACAAGAAGTCTTTTAAAAGGCATGTGGCCTAATCTAAAATGCCAAAGTAAAGATGTATCAAAAGAGGTTTTAGTAGCAAAGGCTACTAGAGAATATTGTGCAAACTCAGATCCTGGAGCATCCAGTTTTAAATGATAAAGGCCATTTGAAGAATCAGCATAACCAAGGATTTTGTGAGTTTTCATATCCTGTAAAAGGCAATGAGTGGAAAGAAATTTCACAGAAATGTCCCCTTTTAAAGTTAATTGAGAGATAGAGATGAGATTAAAATTGAAACTGGGCACATAAAGGACATTGTGTAAGGTTAAATGTGTTGGAAATCGATATCCCGGAATTAATAAATTTAAATAAATAAATTATCTAATTAATTCCGACCGAAATCCTTTGGAGATCGAATATCCTGATTTGTCTAATTGCGGAATAACAACTCCAATCGAAATCCCGGTTGCCGGAAACCCGCCACGAACCTCCACGGGGATAGCCCAACCAAGCAACCCGCCACGAGATTAACTTGTAGCTGCCTAGTCGAGCCCCCGCGTGGGCTCGCGGCTGTTCAAGACAGCCGCCTAGGGCTTCCCAAAGCAGCCCGTTAGAGGTGCCGGAGAAACCACACGAACAGCCCAAAACCTCCCGGAGGTTCACCCCAATCGAGCCCTAGTCGCGACTCGAGTCGCGGCTGCCCAATCGAGGCGTGCGCTCGCATTCATGCGAGCGCTAGGGTTCCAGTCGCATGACCCCGTACACGTCCAAGAAGCCTCGCGGATCCGCTGCGGGATTAACCCACAGCCCGCTGCCCAGCCATACGAGGCGGGCACCTGGGTACGTAGCGCTCGCGCGCGACATGGACCAGGCGGGCGCCTGGTCCTCAGGCGAGCGCCTGCCTCCCCAGGCAGCGGCTCCGTTCGATCCACGCCGCCGGATCGCTCCAGCCGCGGCGGTCCGGTGATCCTCATTCACCACCGCCCGGCTCGACCCCGGTGAGGATCCCAAACCTCGGATCTTGGTACACGATATTTTTACGATAATTAAAACGATTAAAATCATAAAGAGGGTTTTACGATTTTACCTCGTTCTCGTTGTTCGGAAAAACGAAGAACTCAATTTGACGACCTTGAGATCTTCCCACATATTCCTTGCACTAGCTCGGACGTCGTGTGGGCGACGATCTACCGAACTCCATGGATCTCCCTCTCTACTTTCTCTCTCTAGAATTGTGATATTCAAGTTATGAACTTATGAGAATAGAGAAGACCATGTAGTGCTTTTATAGGCTACGTAGGTGATCTTAAGGAGGTGGAATATTGGGCTTCCAATAATAGTGATTAAATTGAGCCCAAGCCCAAATCTATTAATCCTTACTATTATTAATTAATTTATTTTCCACTATATAAATTAATTGCACTCCCAATATTAAACCATATTATATCAAATAATATTTCTCCGGTAGTATTATTTATTCCGTGTATTTAAGATATAAATATTCATGAATAAAATTAATTTATTGCTAATTAATTTATTCATCTCTTATATCCGAGACTAGTACCATTCAACCTTAATTATTATGCGGAACGAATCCACCTGCAGGGTTTACATAATAATTCCTTATGAACTCATCTCGGGGATATTATCAACCCTTACGGGATACACTTTCCCGTAAAGTATTCACGGCATGCCATATATAAAATATAGTGACCCAACTTAACCGGTAATTAACCCAATAATTAAATCGGTTAATTACTTTGGTAAATCAAAGTCACTTATATTAAATATACACACCCGCAATAGTATCGGGGATTAAGAATAAAATACTCAGAGATTTAAATCGATTATCGCCGGCAATCCTAATCGATAAATCTCAAGCAGATCCGCTCAATACACCAAGTGTACAAGTGTGATAAAATAATCAAGACAGATTATTTTCTCTCTCACACAACGACTATACCGATGGATTGGTCCGTGTCCATCTAGGTCGTGAGCATCTGTTCGATTAAATACGAGTAACCGATAGTATGATCTTTTGTGTGTCCATACACACCATACTAACTACAACGTATAAAATCCAGGACTATAATTTGCATATATTTAATTATAAATAATTAAACTCAAATAATTGTTTATTTAATTAAATAGATTAGTGGCAATGGATCGTGAGTTTCCGTTACTTAAATCTAGACATTAAGTACACAACTCCAACAATCTCCCACTTGTACTAAGCTCTAGTCATTTCCTCCAAACTCCCGACTCCCATACTCATCATGTGCTTAAGTTGTACTTCCAAGAAGTACTATGTGAATGAGCACTCTAGGTTGCCGCTCAGAAGTTATCTTGGTGACTACAACGTCGTCTCCCTCGACGATGACTCGTATCAGGTGGTACTTGCACTATGTGTTATCTTACACTTATGGACTTGTGATCTTACCATTTGCCATCGCACCGCTATTTACATAGCCTTTGGCAAATTAAGAATCACATCTAAGTCCCAGAGATTACCAAAACTTCCGCTGCCTCTGAGGCCGCTATTTGGTTACCCATGGCAGAGTCCGAAAAGCATCGTGCTTATCACTCTTCCATGTTAAAACTCCTTCTCCTTCATTAGTGAAACACATAGCCTGATATCGACTTACACTGGTCCTCATTCGATTAGAAATCTAAGATAATGTAATCCAAAGGAAATGTTCGTCTGCTTCGTAGTCTAGAACAGTATTTCGAAAGTAATTTTATAGCAGTCGAATATTCCTTTCCAGGATTACCTTGATATCCTCCCACTATGCTAACCGCATAGCCGATATCAGGTTCTCGTTTTCAACAATGCATTTATTAAGCTTTCCACACTTAAAGTGTAGGAAACTGCTTTCATTGCTTCTATCTCTTTTTGTGTTCCTCAAACACATGTCCTTAGATAGATGCATTCCGTGTCTGAAAGGTAACGAACCTTTCTCGGAACTATGCATGTTAAAAATGAACCATAATCGTACAAGATATCTAGAGAAGTACAATGTTCTTTTCTTGAGATCCTAGATCTTAAGAACATGCTCCAACTTCTTCTTTATCTCATATATCGATTTTTCTAGACAACCATCATTTTATGTCTGACAACATCTTTACATTGTTACCAATGATAAAATGTTATCTACATAAAATCTCCAAGAAACACCACCTTGTTTCCATCACGTTTCCCATACACACGATTCGTCAATGCCTTTTGATAAATCCATCAAATGGACTATCT
The DNA here is from genome assembly GCA_954870475.1 of Euphrasia confusa. Taxonomy (NCBI): domain Eukaryota; kingdom Viridiplantae; phylum Streptophyta; class Magnoliopsida; order Lamiales; family Orobanchaceae; genus Euphrasia; species Euphrasia confusa. The sequence goes on along the minus strand of OX940950.1, from coordinate 39,613,099 downwards.
CATCAATGCGCAAGTTCCACGAACTCTAGCTTTGTTACAATCCATAAATTGATCAACTAAGCTTGTACTCTAAATGATCTTGCCTCTTAACAATAATCCTTATTGTTCTCTAAGAAGGCACATTTAGATCTAGTACTGCCTTCATGTAGATCAAGGGATCGATTTCATGTATACTAGGTCCAGAGTCCGAAGACTCACCTAGTCTTATGAATATTTTTGGTTGTCACACAACCTCCCACTACAACGGCATTCCGGTGTGTAAACTGTAATAACAGTAGGTGCAGTTAGTGGTGTACCGCTACTCGGTTCGGCTGGTTCTTAGTCTTTTTATCGTTTTCTCTCATTCCAAAAGTATCACGTCATTTTGGGATTGTGGTTCATCTAATAGTCTTCCTCTAAGAACCGGGCGTTATAACGTCCTTCTGGTTCATAGTACTATTGAACACACATCTTTTGTTCTTCCAGGATATTCTACAACCGCATTTGAATGCGCCGTTGTTTCCAGACATATCCATAGAACACAGGTAGTTCCGTATAACTCATGCTTTTACTATTTCTATAAGAGTTCCATTTCTTGTTTACGACACACCATTTCTACACAACAGTGTATGGTGTACTCATTTGGGATCAAATCCCAACCTCTGATCAGTATGCTATGCATTCCTCAGACAGGTACTTGCCTCCGCGATCAAATTGCAGGCTACAAATGGATATACCTTGATGGTTCTCCACAATTGCTTAGTGTCCATTGACTTGTCAAAAAACACTTGCTTTTGTGGCACATCAGGTATTCTAATCCATTTCTCGAGTAATCATCAAATGAAGTACTCGTACCTTATTGTCTGAGTAGGCATCGACCTGCATACATCAGAGTCAATCAATTCTTATACTTGTCCGGATCTTATATCTTATATCCATAAAGGATTGCTTAGTTATGTTATCTTCCAAATTAGATTCTTAGGTCGGAAGGTCCACTCCTTTAACTTAATTGATCAAATATCAATTTTCGACCTTTGAACTTCTTATTTGAATAAACATGACTCAGCATAAGAATCCACAAGTATAATTGATAAAGAAATCTCTTATTAGTAAAACGAGTTTCATACTACGGTTCGTTGCATCATGGTGGACTTAGGATTCATCATTTATATATTGCTAGCCAATGTACCAAAATAGATAATATCATTATTTCTTCTTATAACCATCAAATGATTAAAAGAAATAAAATATCCATTTATCAGAAATCCAGAATAAAGTTCTTTCTAATATGAAAGGTACATAAAAGCAATAACCCAAAATGAAATCCTATAAAAAGTCCTCCATTGCAACAGCTGCCTCCTCTACAGCATTGCCCATGTAGACTACGATTTCTTCTTTTCTAAGTCGTCGGGTTTCCTGGAACCCTTGCATTTAAAATGCACATACCGTCAGTGGTTCCATATCTACACACCAGGTTCCGGTAGATAATACCACTGACTATGTTTCACGACTAAAGAAAATTTCGTACTTTCTTTGAGAGGATAATCAGACTTCCAGTACCCAGACTGTTTGTATCGAGAACACTTGCCTCTTGGCTTTCTCGTCCCATCTCGTGGTCCAAGTAACTTGGAACCACTGGGTTTCTTTGCTTTCTTTTCCTTTCCCCCGATTCATGCCTTTAGGTTTGAAACCTTCGGCATTGGCTACAAGAGCTTGCGATTTCCGTCTCAACTCGCCTAAAAGGTCAATCATCTCAAAAACGTGTTTAAGCGTTTCCTCGAAGGACTGGCCTTTTTGAGTATCCTCATCGCTTCTTGTCTAGCCGCCTATGTCAATAGGCTCGGGAGGACAAAGCTCACTGAGTACAACCTTGCACTCTTTAACAGTTTGGGTAATGTCTAGATCTTTATTCCAATCATTACATTTAGGGACCAATGAGTTTAAAATCCTTACGTATCACAGAAAGTGGGTTCAAAACCATTCCTAATCTATGAGCACATATAACAACAAACAATTGATTTAATCTCCGATATTATCTCCCTTAAATAATATCATTAAACCACTAATCACATCTAAAATCCCATCAGGTAAGGCAAGCCACGTTGTGTGGACGTTTACCCACCCAAACGATTTCGCAATTAGATTTGCTTCGGTTATACATCACTTATAGCGTAACCTCGTTGGGAGGAATACTATAATGCGTATCTAAGTGTAAACCATTACTCAGTACTAAAGTAAATCGTTTGGAATTGCTACATTACCGCAAGCCACGTTGTGTGGACGTTTACGACAACTTCACAACTCTTCACAATTTCTTATAACTGTCTACATCAATTAATCCAAAATCCGTTAGCATATCAAGCCACTTTGTGTGGACGTTTACTACACCAAGAGATTTTTATAATTGACTCCCAATTACTTGATCCATTCAATCTTGTAAATCAAGACGCGGAGAATCATAAGTGAAACTCGAAGTTTCTTACAAGTGATTCACCATGCGAACAACCCTATCTCTCATAGAATGAGGGAGCCGAGCAGACAATCGATCTAGTTATAAAATGACACGAAAGTCTCTAATTTGTGTCCTCGACATGACCAAGTGGCTTTGGCTCCATTCCACTCCCCGGGGTGAGAATGAGTCGACTTGAAATCAGTTTTGGAAAGACAAATTAGGCATTGTTTGATAAACTTAATCAATGTTTCTCGCAAGAGGAATTACAAGAATTCTCCTCCAATGACTTGTCTATACGCAGTGGCGGAGCTAGTACAGGACCAGCGTGGGCCATCGCCCACGCTGAAAAAAAAAAAACTATACATATTGCGCAAAAAAAATATCTAAATATATTAAATAAAATTTTATTGTGCTGAAAAAAAATACCTATATATACTAAATAAAATTTTATTGCGCTGAAAAGAAATACCTATATATATTAAATAAAATTTTATTGTTTACAAAATAAATCGTAAATTAACTATTTTTTTAATTTAGCCCATTTTCAAAAGTCCAATTTTCTATTGTAACATATTTACCCTAAATAAAAAAAATTACATTAATAAATTATATGTACAATAATTGTAAAAACTCAATTCTCCTTACAATTCTCCAAGTAAAAACTCAATTGTCCAAACACCGTTCACGGTAAAAATCTGCAAATCACCACCGCACTCACTTGAGCACTTCTCACTTACTCTTCGAGAAGAGTTCTCAAGCTGCAGCCATTAAAGAACTACATAGAGTGCACAAGTAAGAGAACTAAACCGTTAAATTTTCGACACCAAATTAGGTTTTTACATTTGTTTTTTTTTTCTTATTCGTTTTTTTCAATGTTGCTTAATTGTTTTTGCATTCTTTGATTTTTTTTTTGTTTATTTGTGAAAATAATGTTCACAAAATTTCAATGTTGCTTAATTGTTTTTGAATTATGTGATTTTTTGGTTTATTTGTGAAAATAATGTTCACAAATTTGTGTATAAAATTGAGGGTTTAAAACTTGTATATTGGACAAAAGTCACAAAATTGTATTTGATACAAGTTTTAAGTTCACATCACTGGAGTTTGAATTTGGGAGTTAGCTTATAGTCTTGGATTGTTGGACATTTGGCCCACCCTCGGTTGAATTTCTGGCTCCGCCCCTGTCTATACGAACTTCAAAAGTCCATAAAAGTCACCAAGAGAACAGCAATGGAGACCATGGCAATGTTTCCATTCCCTCTCCCACTTAGCTTTTTACAATAAAGGGATACGCTATCTAATGCATAATTAAATACACATAAGCATGCATACATGAAATAAAGCACATAGAATATTATCACATAATCAAAATAATACTAGAATATTATTTTCCGACTATTATGGCTTTATCGCATCTCCGTATGCGTCTTCTAGTCTTTAGTCTTCGTTCTTGAATGCTCCATGTGACGGGAATATTAATTCCAATATTTAAATCTATTTATTTTTAATAAATCCAAAAGTTACTTAATTCGAAAATTAAGTCAATCGATTAAATTAAAAATAAAATTAAATACTATTAATATTTTTATTATTTTTTATTTTCCTTTTCTATTCCATTAAATCTCTAGAATCCTATCCAAGACCCACTTTGAATATTCTAGAAGATTTCCATAATGAAATAAGGAAATAAAATAATTTAGGACTCCTAGTCCTTCCAAATTAATTCCTTTCCTAATCCATAAAAAAATCCATAAAGGAATAATTAAATAAGGAAAAATTAATTTAGGACTTTCAAAACTTTCCAAATTAATTATTTTCCTAATCCATTAAAAATTCCATAAAGGAATAATTAAATAGGAAAAATAAATTAATTATAAATTTATTCTTTTTCTTACTCCATGAAAATTCCCACGAATAGGAATAATCAATAAGGAAAAATAAATTTATTCTAAATTTATTCTTTTCCTATTCCATGAGAATTCCCAAAAATAGGAATACTCAAAATAGGAAAACCGAATAATTTAGGAAAGTAAATCTCCGTCGGGAGAAGCACGGGGTGGGGATCCCCGCGCCCCTCCCATCGACCGCTAGCCGAGGAGGAGCAACACCGCCGCCGCCGCCCAGCCACGAGCCACCATCGCCGGTGACACCGCGGCCGAGAGGCGCGATGCGCCCTCCCCATGCGATCGATTGATCCATGGGATCGTCCATGGGGATTGGTCGATCCCGGAGTTCTCCCTCTCATCGTCTCCTCCGTCACACTTTTCCGGTCGTCGTTTCGGAATAGATCCAACGTAAATAAATTACAAATTTATTAATACGCTATCCGGTATCGATTATCTACAAGAAAACCACCTCAAACAATTTCCGGAAAAATTAAGAACAAACATTCACCACACAAGAACGAATCTCGACATCAACGAGAGTTTAATAATCAAGAGCAATATTATGACATTAATTAACAATAATTAAATCTAGCCATAATAATCGGAAACCCTGCAAGGTAGAACAATTTATCGAAAAATACCATGAACTAAAACCAACGCTCTGATACCAATTGTTGGAAATCGATATCCCGGAATTAATAAATTTAAATAAATAAATTATCTAATTAATTCCGATCGAAATCCTTTGGAGATCGAATATCCTGAGTTGTCTAATTGCGGAATAATAACTCCAATCGAAACCCCGGTTGCCGGAAACCCGCCACGAACCTCCACGGGGATAGCCCAACCAAGAAACCCGCCACGAGATTAACTTGTGGCTGCCTAGTCGAGCCCTCGCGTGGGCTCGCGGCTGTTCAAGACAGCCGCCTAGGGCTGCCCAAAGCAGCCCGTTAGAGGTGCCGGAGAAACCACACGAACAGCCCAAAACCTCCCGGAGGTTCACCCCAATCGAGCCCTAGTCGCGACCCGAGTCGCGGCTGCCCAATCGAGGCTTGCGCTCGCATTCATGCGAGCGCTAGGGTTCCAGTCGCATGACCCCGTACACGTCCAAGAAGCCTCGCGGATCCGCTGCGGGATTAACCCACAGCCCGCTGCCCAGCCATACGAGGCGGGCGCCTGGGTACGTAGCGCTCGCGCGCGACATGGACCAGGCGGGCGCCTGGTCCTCAGGCGAGCGCCTGCCTCCCCAGGCAGCGGCTCCGTTCGATCCACGCCGCCGGATCGCTCCAGCCGCGGCGGTCCGGTGATCCTCGATCACCACCGCCCGGCTCGACCCCGGTGAGGATCCCAAACCTCGGATCTTGGTTCACGATATTTTTACGATAATTAAAACGATTAAAATCATAAAGAGGGTTTTACGATTTTACCTCGTTCTCGTTGTTCGGAAAAACGAAGAACTCAATTTGACGACCTTGAGATCTTCCCACGTATTCCTTGCACTAGCTCGGACGTCGTGTGGGCGACGATCTACCGAACTCCATGGATCTCCCTCTCTACTTTCTCTCTCTAAAATTGTGATCTTCAAGTTATGAACTTATGAGAATAGAGAAGACCATGTAGTGCTTTTATAGGCTACGTAGGGGATCTTAAGGATGTGGAATATTGGGCTTCCAATAATAGTGATTAAATTGAGCCCAAGCCCAAATCTATTAATCCTTACTATTATTAATTAATTTATTTTCCATTATATAAATTAATTGCACTCCCAATATTAAATCATATTATATCAAATAATATTTCTCCGGTAGTATTATTATCAACCCTTACGGGATACACTTTCCCGTCAAGTATTCACGGCATGCCATATATAAAATATAGTGACCCAACTTAACCGGTAATTAACCCAATAATTAAATCGGTTAATTCCTTTGGTAAATCAAAGTCACTTATATTAAATATACACACCCGCAATAGTATCGGGGATTAAGAATAAAATACTCAGAGATTTAAATCGATTATCGCCGGCAATCCTAATCGATAAATCTCAAGCAGATCCGCTCAATAAACCAAGTGTACAAGTGTGATAAAATAATCAAGACAAATTATTTCTCTCTCACACAACGACTATACCGATGGATTGGTCCGTGTCCATCTAGGTCGTGAGCATCTGTTCGATTAAATACGAGTAACCGATAGTATGATCTTTTGTGTGTCCATACACACCATACTAACTACAACGTATAAAATCCAGGACTATAATTTGCATATATTTAATTATAAATAATTGAACGCAAATAATTGTTTATTTAATTAAATAGATTAGTGGCAATGGATCGTGAGTTTCCGTTACTCTAATCTAGACATTAGGTACACAACTCCAACAAAATGTTCAGTAAGGAAAATTGTGCCTTTATGAGTAGCAGAGATGCAGTGTCCAGTAGGAAGTTGGACTTTAATATTTATTTTTGAAGGTTTTTCAGAAAACAAATCTAGTGAATTAACCATATGGTCAGAAGCACTAGTGTCTAGGATCCAAGTAGTGGAATTAAAAACAGATAAGGAAGTAGAAAGAGTAGAGAAGGCAGTAGATATACCTTGCACCTCCTTAAAGGTGTTTGGTGTGTTATGATGAGGATGTAATCCCATTGACATGGCTGCATGGACAGAGTTCTCAGCAGCTGAAGTGGAGTTAGGATCTTGAGTCTTCATAAACTGTCTGAACCTATCATACAGAGCTGGATCACAAAAATCCAAGTCTGTGTTGGGGGTAACAGTGGAAGTGTTGTTTGCAGCTGCCTGAGGTTGTAAGCTAGGGTGAAGTTTGGAGGGTGGCACATGTCCAGGAGCAATTCTGGCAGCCCTTACTCCTTTCCAGTGATTGGGATATCCTTTTAGTTGAAAACACTTGTCTGTTGAATGACCATTGTAACCACAGAAGTCACATTTCCCTGTGAATTTTTGTTTTTCTTTTCTTGCATACTTAACTAGATTAGCAGCACTTGTATTATCTAAAGGAACAGAATTGTAAAGGCCTATGGAGACAGAATCAGTATTTAAGGATCTCTGACTTTCCTCCTGTCTCAATATAGAATAGACTTTAGAGAGGGTTGGTAGTGGATGGTTCATGAGAATTTGACTACGAATGTGAGAGTATGAATAATTTAAACCAACCAAAAATTTCAGAACCGAATCTTGCTGTTGAAGGTCTAAAAAAGCAGTTCCAATGTTGCAAGTACAGAGACCACATGAACAAGAAAGAATGGACCTGTAATTTGTGTACTCATCCCATAGCCCTTTGAAGAAGTTGTAATAGGCAGTGAGGCTCTGTGATCCCTGGGAGATGGTGCTGAGATTCTTCTCCAGTTGAAAAACCCTTGGGCCATCGCTTTTGGCGTAGCGCAGTTGAATTTCATCCCACAATTCTTTGGCTTTGGTGAATGACAGCAAGGTAGATCGAATTTCGGGACTGACTGAGTAGAGAAGCCAAGAGAGAAGTAGTGCGTTGACCCGGTACCACGCCGTGAACGGGATCGGATCCAGGGGACTGGGGGCTTGGACGGAGCCGTCGAGGAATCCGAGTTTGTTCTTGATGGCGACTGACATCTCCACCGATTTCTTCCAGGCGCCATAGTTGTCGCCGGTGAATGTTTCGTAGATGATCTTGACGCCGGCATGATCTGAGGCATGTAGATGGAATGGCGAGGTTGGATCTTCATTGGGAGAGTGAAATTTGGGCCCAATGGAACCAGTAGAGCTGGAGGATGCAGATTCCTCTGAGTTCACCATCGAATAGAGGAAGAGAGAGGGGAGGGTAGGTTAATTAGGGTTTAGGAATTGGTAAAGTAATAGGAGAGTGAATTTAGGGTTTGCGGAATTGGTAAAGTGAAAAGAGAAGAAAAAGAAAAAAAAATAGAGGAGAGAGGTAGGGTTTGAATGATCGAAAATTAAAACCGTATCTCTGATACCATATCAAGTTTCATAGAAGTATAGAAGAAACTTGGAGAAAAATATTATTGATCCTTTTGGATAAATAATTGAGTGAGTTTTACAATACAAAAAAAATGAATAAATATACATGTATTGGACTCTAAGAATAGAAAACCTAAAGAAATCAGCTTCTAATTGATACACAATACTATAAATATGTACTGGGCTTGAGAAGCCAATTGGGCTGGCCCAATATGACCTTTAAGACAACTGCCGAATAAATGAAAGTAATAGACATATAAATAATGTTGAAACCCTAAAAAACTTGGGCTTTATTAACTATTCGGCTTAATCCACATCATTATTTAATTGAGAATCAAAGATAGGAATGAAAGGTTATTTTACAACAATACTCGCTCTCACACTTTTTAAATGGTCACACCTTTTTTGTATTTACAAAGGAAGTGTGACAATTAAAAAAGATAGAGGGAGTATAAGATTCTTCAAAAGATTACCAAAACCATTTATTTATATTTATTAATTGGCATAGAAAGGTGTACTTATTACATAATGTTAATGTCCAACGGAAATTAGTACATAAACTAAGTTTCCTTATTATTACATATTTTCTTCATGATTTTTTTTGTTCCACTCTCATTTCAATCTTAATAGCTTGTCTTGCTACTTTAGAACTATTTAACAAACCTTTATGAATCTCCCATAAATGAAATGTAAATTTGTTTGTACCTAAATTTTCATATTAATTGACAAGTTTTAGAAATGCAGTAGGAGAAAACTTGGAGGAAGAATTTCTTATTCAGAATGAATATTCGATATGTTACAATACATAAACCCATGGAATATATACAATTAAGAGTGGGCTCTGAAAAGGAAAACCTAATAAGTTAAGGAGTATAAAACTAACTACGATATATATACATAGAGGTCCATAATATTAGGTCCAATTATATACTAAAGCCCAAAACTATAATAGGCTTTGTTACCCCCGCAAGTGGAACGTGGAGGTTCTTCAAGTTTAACTTGGATCGTAAAGAGGTATAACAATGCCTGGTAGAGATTTGGTAAATACATCAGCCAGTTGTTGCTTTGTGGGTAGGTGGTGGAGTTGAAAAGCACTTGTTTCCAATTTGTCTTTGATTAAATGACAATCTAACTTTAAGTGTTTGGTTCATTGATGTTGGACAGGATTGTGCGCAAGATGATAAGTGGAAAGACTGTCAGTATAGACCTGTACAGGAGAAGGGAAAATGTCAAATTCAGCAAGAAGATATAAGAGCCATTGACCTTCACATATTGTGTTGGCAGCAGCTTTGTATTATGCTTACATGGATGATCAGCTGACAACGGCCTGCTTCTTGGATTTCCAAGAAATGAGAGAGGTGCCTAATAAAAAACAAGATCCTGAAACACTTCTTTTAGTGTCAATGCAACCCGCCCAATTAGTGTCAATGCAAGCCGCCCAATTCGCATTTGTATAACCTGTCAAGGAAAGATTAGTGGAACTACTATAGAATAACCCTTGCCCAATGGAGTTTTTTTAAGTATCTAAGTACTATATGGGCAGCAGCCATGTAAGAGACTTTGGGGCAAGAGAGAAATTAGCTGAGGGTCTGTACAGAAAAAGAGATATCAGGTCTAGTGACAGTTAAGTATAGCAGGTTTCCAATTAGTGTTCTATAAATTTTTGGATTGTAAAGGGAAGTCCCATCATCTTTGGAATGTTTGAGGTTGGAGTTCATGGGACTTGTTAAAGGTTTACAATCTTGGTCACAATTTCCAGATAAGATATCAATGCAATATTGTTTTTGAGAAAGATAAATACCTGTGGAATCTCTTATAACTTCAATCCCAAGTATGTACTTGGTCATGTAAATAAGTTTTAACACCATTGATGACAGTTAAATCATTTCCAACAATAATAACATCATCAACATAAATTAAGAGAGCACTGATATCAGTACCAGATTTTTTGATAAATAAGGAATTGTCAGCATGAGATTTATTGTAACAAAAACGAAGTAAAGAATCAGAGAGTTTACAAAACCACTTCCTAGAGGCTTGTTTAAGACCCATACAAGCATTTAAGAAGTTTACATACTCTTTTATCACCAGATTAGACTTTGGTCGACACCCGCTAAAAGGCATTTTTTTACATCAAGTTGTCTTAAGAACCAGCCTTTTGAAGCGTCTATAGAAAGTAGAACTCTAACAGTAGTTAACTTAACAACAGGAAAAAAGGTTTCAAAAAAATCAATTCCTTCCTCCTTAGTATAACATTTAGCAACAAGTCTAGCTTTGTATCTCTCTAGAATACCATCAGATTTTAGTTTAGTTTTATATACCCATTTGTAGTTTATAGTATGCATACCTAGGGGTAAATTGACTAACTCCCTAGTATTGTTCGATTCAAGAGCTTGTATCTCTAAAGACATAGCATGTTGCCATTCAGGGTGTTTAATAGCTTGAGAGTATGATTTAGGTTCAGAGAGAACATCAATAGCAACAACATAAGATTTATAAAGTTTAGGTGTGGGCTGCTCGAAGGGGATCGCTATCGCTCGCAGAGATCTCGCGGGCTGCTCGTAGCATCTCGCAGTGAGTTACGTGACTCGCTGCGAGTCACTGCGGGTAATCCTGCAGCTCACTTGCGATCGAGCTCGATGCTCAATCTCTTCTCCCACGGTGATTCGCGCTAGGGATCTACGAGCCCACGGCGGTCCACGACAGCCATCCCGGGGTTTGTCCTCGGTTCGGGTCACATCCTCGGATCTTGGTTCTCGGTATTTTTACAATATTTAATATCCTTACAATCATAAGATGAAAAGGATGATTACCTTCTTTCTCGTTTGCTGGAAATTCGAGATGACGATCTCGAAGTCTTCCTACGTATGTCCTTGCACCGAGTTTTGAACGTTGTGTGGGAAACGATCCTTCAAGCTTCTAAGGATCTCCTTCTCTCTCTACTTTCTCTCTCTAGAATTCTCTTATTAAATTCACGTAGTAGTAGAAGATCATATTGTTGGAAATCGATCACCCGGAGTTGCCGGAATTGCGGAACATGACAACTCCGATCAAAAACCTTCGCCGGAGATAACACGAACATCACTTTGCGAACCGGAGCCCGACCGAGCGCACGACGCACCCGAAGGCACGCCGCTGCCCAGCCGAGCCCCCGCAAGGCGGGGCTCATGCGATCGGCTGGGGCTGCCCATGCAGCCCCCGCGGCGAGTCCGGCGACTCGCCGCCGCCTGGAGGGCCCCACCGCCACGGTGGGGAGGAGCGCGGCATCAGCCCGCGCTCCAGCGATCGATCGGGATGATCGATCGCTCCCCCTGCTCCCAGCCGGGGTCGATCCTCCGCGCGCCTCGAAACCCTAGCGGGCGATTGCCGTGGTCCGGCGATCCTAGATCGCCACCACGCGTTCGTCCTCTATTCCGGGGTTCGATCCTTGGATCTTGTTTTTCGATAATTGATTTCAATATACATGAATTAAATAGCGGAAATATTTAATTCACCTTTCGATTCGTTGTGCGGAGAAACGAGATCTTATGATGACCTTGAGATCTTCCCACGTATTCCTTGCACTAGCTCGAACGTCGGGTGGGCGACGATCTTCCGAACTCCGTGGATCTCCCTCTCTACTTTCTCTCTCTAGAATTGTGATCTTCAAGTTATGAGAATAGAGAAGACCATGTAGTGCTTTTATAGGCTACGTAGGGGATATTAAGGAGGTGGAATATTGGGCTTCCAATATTAATGATAAAATTGAGCCCAAGCCCAAATCTATTAATCCCATTAATATTAATTAATTTATTTTCCACTATATAAATTAATTGCACTCCCAATATTAAACCATATTATATCAAATAATATTTCTCCGGTAGTATTATTTATTCCGTGCGTTTAAGATAGAAATGTCCATGAATGAAATTAATTTATTGCTAATTAATTTATTCATCTCTTGTAACCGAGACTAGTACCATTCATCCTTAATTATTATGCGGAACAAATCCACCTGCAGGGTTTACATAATTATTCCTTATGAACTCATCTCGGGGACATTATCAACCCTTATCGGGACACACTTTCCCGTCAAGTATTCACGGCATGTCATATATAAAATATAGCGACCCAACTTAACTGGTAATTGACCCAATAATTAAACTGGTCAATTCCTTTGGAAAATCAAAGTCACTTATATTAAATATACACACCGGCAATAGTATCGGGGATTAAGAATTTAATACACTGAGATTTAAATTGATTATCCAAGGCAATCCTAATCGATAAATCTCAAGCGATCCGCACAATACACCAAGTGTACAAGTGTGATAAAATAATCAAGACATATTATTTTCTCTCTCACACAACGACTATACCGATAGATTGGTCCGTGTCCATCTTGGTCGTGAACCACTGTTTGATTAAATACGAGTAACCGATAGTATGATCTTCTGTGTGGGCCCGCACACCATACTAACTACAACGTATATAATCTACGACTATAATTTGCATATATTTAATTATAAATAATTAAACGAAAATAATTGTTTATTTAATTAAATAGATCAATGGCAATGGATCGGGAGTTCATATCACTTAAATCTAGACATTAAGTATACAACTCCAACAATCTCCCACTTATACTAAGGTCTAGTCATTTCCTCCAAACTCCCGACTCCCATACTCTTCACGTGCTTAATATGCACTTCCAAGAAGTGCCTTGTGGCAGAGCAATCTAGATTGTCGTTCTGAAGTTATCTTGGTGACTACAGCGTCGTCTCCTGTAACACCCCAATTTTCGTAACTCAAAATAAAAGATATTTCATCAGAAAATAATTTCGTATCTAGAGGCGCTACTCACGTACTTTTGAAAAGTCAAATATTCCACGTCAAAAATTTTAAATACCAATAATAAAAATAAAATCATCGTTTCAGAGTTATTAGTTCAAAAATAAAAGTACTTCTAGACGTTTTAGAAATCAATGTTTGCAGCGGAAAATAATAAATAACCAATGAAAATTCCTAATTCGTCTCCTCATCATTCCCCCGGTGATCATCCTCGTAAGTACCTGAAAAACAATGCGTTGAATTGGGTTGAGCTCAACGTGCTCAATAAGGACTACTCATCTCCGATCACCATCGCAAATCACCGTACGATATATATATGCAATGATCATATCATGAAATCACAAAATGAAACATAATTTTCAATACATGTTGCGCATATTATAGAACACGGTGTGTAAACCACGATGCCTCCTCCTGACACTGACCCTTCTGGGTCACATGTTCTATAATATAAATTTTTTACCCATGCGAGTATACCTCGGTGCCTCCTCCTGACACTGACCCTTTTGGGTCACGAGTCTAAAACATTTTCATATCATGCAATAATTCACGTATTTAAATCACATATAACACATACTTTGAAATTAGACATTAAAAAGGAGATGAGAAACCCCTACCTTATAAACGTGTCGTGCAATTAAGTATTTGAATCCGAGAGAAAGTCCTAAGACCCTTGCGCCTCGTTTCCTATTAAGTTTAAAATTCTCAGTCTAAAAGGCTGACTTTTAATGAAAGTAAACATGGATTTATTATTTGTTTATTAGTAATTCACTGTTATGATATTAATTGACATATACTTGTATTAGCACATACAGTAGTTTACTATTTGAGTTTGATTGTAATGTTGGGAAATCTGGTAAGGTCTGAACTAGAAATATTGAGAATCACTGTTAAAGATTATTTGTAGCAAAGAGGTTTCAACAGTTTCAAAGGTTGGTGAGAACTAATTAAAATCAAGCTTAATTTAATCCTCACTCAAACACATGGAACATGTATACATCTATGGCCTAATTAGGATGGCTGGAGTAGTAATTAACCTTTATTCACTAACACTAATTTATTTCTACTCGATTAATTAAACTAAAAGAGACTGACAGTAGAGGATTTATATATACTCAATCTGACCCTTCTATTAACTGGTGGCAATTAGGAGACAACCTTATTTGTACACCTAACACAATTGTTTTACTAACGTAGATGAAGGTATTATTTGAGTAGCTAAAATTAGGCAAAGAAGCAGTTAAATCATCTCTCCCTATAAAGATTGACAGGAAAACTTATTATCGATTTAGAAATCTAAGGAGGGGTCGAAGGATTACCTTGTTACTAGTGGCTACGAAACCAGAAGAGCAGAGCCTACGGAATAAACGACGATGAAGCTAGCACTTAAGCGTTTGCGTCTAAGGCTCGAGGACGGGAATTTGATTGCAGGCGAAGAAGATCGTCCTCCGCCTTGTGGGGTGCGTGCGTGTTTTCCTTAGTATACTTATCACTGTATTTGTTCGTGTTTAAGAGTTGTGGAAGTAGGGTTTGGTTGCGGTGTTAGATGTATATTTATACTTTAGGAGTTTCTCTCTTTGCTGAGTTTGTTCAAACGGCTATAAGATTAGTTTTGGTCAACTAGAAATTTTAGGAACTTGTGGAATTGATTATTGACGGAGTATTGATCTCCTTTGAGAAATACAATTAATTAAGTTAGATGTATTATTATTATTATTGTTACTATTATTATTATTATTATTATTATTATTATTATTATTATTATTATTATTATTATTATTATTATTATTATTATTATTATTATTATTATTATTAGTTTATTAAATTCTAATTCAGCGCAAAGTCGGGACATCTAAAGAAAAATTAAATAATTTTAAATAATTAATTATTTTATTTTATTCTCTACGCATGAACATTACAATACTACCCTCCTTCGAAAAATTTCGTCCTCGAAATTCAGAGATTAAACAATAGGCAGAAAACTCGGATACTTTGCGTAAAATTCATCCTCTCGTTCCCATGTAGCTTCACTCTTGTTATGTCGTCTCCATTGAACTTTGATCAGAATAACTTCTCTGTTCCTTAATGTTTGGACCTTACGATCCAATACTTCCTCGGGAGTCTCTTCGTAAGTGAGATCTTCTCGAATGTCTAACTCGTCGTGACACACAATGTGTCTCGGGTCATGCACATATTTTCTGAGCATAGACACATGAAAGACGTTGTGCACGTTTGACAATTTCGGTGGCAATGCTAGCTCGTAAGCTAAGTCTCCGATCCTTTTTAATATCTCGAAAGGACCTATGTATCTCGGTTTAAGTTTACCCTTCTCGCCGAATCTTATGATGCCTCTGACCGGTGCTACTTTCAAAAATACATGATCACCAATCTCAAAGTGAAGCTCTTTCCTTCGTCGGTCGGCGTACGATTTTTGTCTATCTTGGGCGACTTTAATCCGATTTTGTATAGTAGCGATGTGTTTCATGGTTTCTTGGACCAACTCGGGTCCTAGAATCTTTTTCTCACCCACTTCACTCCAATATAATGGGGATCTACACTTTCTTCCGTACAAAGCTTCATATGGCGCCATACCGATTGTCGCTTGGTAACTATTGTTGTAAGCAAACTCTACCAACGGTAAAAGCGTCTCCCATTGACCTCCCAAATCTAGAACACAAGTTCTTAACATATCTTCAAGTATTTGATTCGTTCTTTCGGATTGACCATCCGTTTGGGGGTGATAAGCTGTGCTGAACCTTAATTTTGTTCCAAGAGCTTCTTGCAAACTTCTCCAAAATCGAGAGGTGAATCTCGTGTCTCTATTTGACACAATCGACACAGGAACTCCGTGCAATTTCACAATTTCTCGAATATAGATTTGAGCGTATTGCTCCATGTTGAACGTCATCTTAACTGGTAATAAATGTGCTGATTTCGTGAGACGATCAACAATCACCCAAATAGCTTTGTTACCTCTTTTTGATGGTGGCAAGCCTACCACAAAGTCCATCGTAATGTGCTCCCATTTCCACTCAGGGATTTCTAACGACTTGAGCAGATCTGAGGGTCGTTGGTGTTCAGCCTTCACTTATTGACAAACCATGCAACTTTCCACGAACTTAGCTATATCCCTCTTCATGCCTCTCCACCAAAACATGGTTCTTAAGTCTCGATACATTTTTGTTCCACCGGGGTGTGCTGTATAAGGAGTACTATGAGCTTCGTCGAGAATCTCTCTTCTCAACTCTTCCTCTTTTGGAATACATAACCTCCCTTCGTATACCAGGACATCATCGTCGGCTATTGCAAAACCTTTGATGTTTCTTTCTTGTGCTTTTTGTCTCATTTTATTTAAGAACTCATCTCGAGGTTGGAGTTCTTTCACTCGATCTCCGAGTGTTGGTCGTACAGTCAAAGAAGCTAATCTCGCATTCGTGTTACTCGGAGGTACGATTACTTCGATTTTCAGCCTTTCAAGATCTCCTACCAGGTGTTCTTGATCGGAAAGTAAATTCGCCAACTTCCCTTTTCGACTCAAAGCATCAGCAACTACATTCGCCTTACCTGGATGGTAGCTAATTGTGCACTCGTAGTCTTTCACTAACTCTAACCATCTTCGTTGTCTCATGTTCAATTCTTTCTGCGTGAACAAGTATTTTAAACTCTTATGGTCGGTGAAGATCTCACATTTTCCTCCGTACAAGTAGTGTCTCCAAATCTTTAGTGCATGGACTACTGCAGCTAACTCCAAGTCATGCGTGGGGTAGTTCGTCTCATGCGGCTTTAGTTGTCTTGAGGCATAAGCAACCACTTTGCCGTGTTGCATCAACACGCAACCTAATCCCAATTTCGATGCGTTGCTGTAAATGACGAAATTCTTACTTGGGTCAGGAATTGTCAACACCGGTGCAGTCGTGAGTCTCTTCTTCAACTCTTGGAAACTATTCTCGCATTTTTCATTCCATACAAACTTCTCTCCTTTCCTCGTTAGTCGAGTCATCAGTGTTGCTATTTTAGAGAAATCTTCAATGAATCTCCAAATACTCGAGATTTCCATGAGCTGATAGGATACCAGCTAGTTGGGACCTCAATCCTCTGCGGAATCTGAGTGCCTTCTTAATATCAGTGTTCACCAGATGTGGAGCATATCGGCTCAACTGATTAAATTTGCGTTCGTACTCAATAACCGTCTGACTCCCTTGCTTGAGGTTCAAGAACTCGGTCTCCTTTTCATCACGGTAGGAGTGTGGAAAGTATTTGTCCATCGTGACTGTCTTGAACTCCTCCCAAGTGAAAGCATTTCGTTGTGCATCTGTAAGAGTCCTCCAGTAACCCTCCCACCAGTGATCGACGTCTTCGGTCAGCTGGAAGGGGGCACATGTGATCTTCTGTGCATCGTCACAATCTATCATTCGATATATTCGCTCCAACGAGCGAAACCACTCTTCGACGGCCTCTGGTCCGTCTTGTCCATTGAAACTTGGAGGACGATACGAACGAAATTGTTCAACTGCTTTGACATTTCGATTTCCATTATGAATTCTGTTACCATTGCCATTGCCATTTGCTTGATTCTGTAGATTCTGAAGAAAATTAGCCAAGACAGCTCCCATGGCATTCGCAGCCGCCTGGTCGACAGGGATGTTGTTATGTGTGTTTTCTTGTCCTTCTGCCATTGGAGGGTTCCTAAATGCCCAACGGGGATTAATCATAATTGTTCATGCGTAAAGAAATTACTATTGATCTTTAATAATTTAAGTGCTACGTACCTTGAGGATGTCACGGGGTAGGACGAGGACGAATGAAACTAATAATATAAAGAAAAATTTTAACGAGTCTGCAGAAAAGCAAGCTAGCTCTGATACCACACTGTAACACCCCAATTTTCGTAACTCAAAATAAAAGATATTTCATCAGAAAATAATTTCGTATCTAGAGGCGCTACTCACGTACTTTTGAAAAGTCAAATATTCCACGTCAAAATTTTTAAATACCAATAATAAAAATAAAATCATCGTTTCAGAGTTATTAGTTCAAAAATAAAAGTACTTCTAGACGTTTTAGAAATCAATGTTTGCAGCGGAAAATAATAAATAACCAATGAAAATTCCTAATTCGTCTCCTCATCATTCCCCCGGTGATCATCCTCGTAAGTACCTGAAAAACAATGTGTTGATTTGGGGTGAGCTCAACGTGCTCAATAAGGACTACTCATCTCCAATCACCATCGCAAATCACCGTACGATATATATATATGCAATGATCATATCATGAAATCACAAAATGAAACATAATTTTCAATACATGTTGCGCATATTATAGAACACGGCGTGTAAACCACGATGCCTCCTCCTGACACTGACCCTTCTGGGTCACAGGTTCTATAATATAAATTTTTGACCCATGCGAGTATACCTCGGTGCCTCCTCCTGACACTGACCCTTTTGGGTCACGAGTCTAAAACATTTTCATATAATGCAATAATTCACGTATTTAAATCACATATAACACATACTTTGAAATTAGACATTAAAAAGGAGATGAGAAACCCCTACCTTATAAACGTGTCGTGCAATTAAGTATTTGAATCCGAGAGAAAGTCCTAAGACCCTTGCGCCTCGTTTTCTATTAAGTTTAAAATTCTCAGTCTAAAAGGCTGACTTTTAATGAAAGTAAACATGGATTTATTATTTGTTTATTAGTAATTCACTGTTATGATATTAATTGACATATACTTGTATTAGCACATACAGTAGTTTACTATTTGAGTTTGATTGTAATGTTGGGAAATCTGGTAAGGTCTGAACTAGAAATATTGAGAATCACTGTTAATGATTATTTGTAGCAAAGAGGTTTCAACAGTTTCAAAGGTTGGTGAGAACTAATTAAAATCAAGCTTAATTTAATCCTCACTCAAACACATGGAACATGTATACATCTATTGTTGGAGTTGTGTACTTAATGTCTAGATTTAAGTAACGGTAAACTCCCGGTCATAACATTTAATCTATTAAATTAATAAACAATTGTTTGCATTTAATTATTGATAATTAAATATATGCAAAATATAGTCCTGGATTCTATACGTTGTAGTTAGTATGGTGTGCGGGCCCACACAGAAGATCATACTATCGGTTACTCGTATTTAATCGAACAGTTGCTCACGACCTAGATGGACACGGACCAATCCATCGGTATAGTCGTTGTGTGAGAGAGAAAATAATTTGTCTTAATTATTTTATCACACTTGTACACTTAGTGTATTGAGCGGATCACTTGAGATTTATCGATTAGGATTGCCTTAGATAATCGATTCAGGTCTCAGAGTATTTTATTCTTAATCCCCGATACTATTACGGGTGTGTATATTTAATATATGTGACTTTGATTTTCCAAAGGAATTAACCGATTTAATTATTGGGTTAATTACCGGTTAAGTTGGGTCACTATATTTTATATATGGCATGCCGTGAATACTTGACGGGAAAGTGTATCCCGGAAGGGTTGATAATATCCCCGAGATGAGTTCATAAGGAATTATTGTGTAAACCTCATGAGTGGATTCGTTCCGCACAATAATTAAGGTTTAATGGTACTAGTCTCGGATTCAAGAGATGAATAAATTAATTAGCAATAAATTAATTTTATTCATGGATATTTAAATCTTAAATACACAGAATAAATAATACTACCGGAGAAATATTATTTGATATAATATGGTTTAATATTGGGAGTGCAATTAATTTATATAGTGGAAAATAAATTAATTAATATTAATGGGAGATTAATAGATTTGGGCTTGGGCTCAATTTAATCATTAATATTGGAAGCCCAATATTCCACCTCCTTTAGATCCCCTACGTAGCCTATAAAAGCACTACATGGTCTTCTCTATTCTACATAATAACACAAGATCATAATTCTTCTAGAGAGAGAAAGTAGAGAGAGAGAGAAGAGGATCCATAAGCTTGGAGGATCGTCGCCCACCCGACGTTCAAGCTAGTGCAAGGAATACGTGGGAAGATCGTAAGGTCATCAATTGAATTCGTTTCTCCGCACAACGAATCAAAAGGTAAAATCATAAACTCCCTTCTATGATTTTATGTGAATTGATTGTGATACATACATGAACGCACGATCCGGGAAAAACGAAGAACTTCGGGGACGGGGATTCGAGATCCCCGGCGAAGGTTCAACGGACCCTCGGCTGGGAGCCGAGGGCGTGCGGTCGAGCCCTAGGGCTTCGACCGCGAGGCACGCGAGGAACCTCGGCTGGGAGCCGGGGTGGGCGATCGACCGTAGTGGTCGATCGCCGGGCAGCCGCGGCAGGAGCCGCGGCGGGTTCGCCGCTGGGCGAACCGCCCTCCTCGGGCGGTGGCGGTGAGTCGCCGGACTCACCGCCCGGGGCTGCCGGAGCAGCCCCAGCGATCGCATCCGTGCGATCGCGAACCCCACGGTGGGGTTCGGCTAGGGTTTAGCCGCGGGTTCATCCCGCGGCGATGCTCTTGTCGAGCCCGGTTTTTCGTGGTGTTCGTGATCGGTTTCCGGCGATGGGATTTCAGTCGGGGTTATCGGTTCCGCAATTTTTTGATACCCCGGGATATCGATTTCCAACATCTATGGCCTAATTAGGATGGCTGGAGTAGTAATTAACCTTTATTCACTAACACTAATTTATTTCTACTCGATTAATTAATCTAAAAGAGACTGACAGTAGAGGATTTATATATACTCAATCTGACCCTTCTATTAACTGGTGGCAATTAGGAGACAACCTTATTTGTACACCTAACACAATTGTTTTACTAACGTAGATGAAGTGATACGTACCTCGTCGGGGATAGAAAAGAATAGAAAAAGAACGAAGAACGGAAAAGATAGAAAGATACCGGCGGAAGTCCCAAAACCTCTGAATCTGATTCGTGAAATAATCTAAGGACGAAACCCTAGACCCCAACACGTGATCGATGCAGTAACTCGGGGATGAGGAAGACACACGAACGAAGGGTGGATCACTTCGTTGATTCGTCGGTTGAATTCTTTAGATAGTCGAGTAGAATTCGAACCCAGAGAGAATTTTAGTAAAACTCACAAAAAGTAATTTTATTCATCAATAATGTTCTGATTAAAAACAATGCGTTGGGGAGCTTTATATAAGCAATGCCCTAATTATTAAATAAAAAGAAATAAAACAATTAAAATTAAAACAATTAAAAACTGACGCAAATAAAATAATTAAAATCAAAACAATTAAAAACTAACGCAAATAAAATAATTAAAATTAAAACAATTAAAATTGACGCAATTAAAACAATTAAAACTGACGCAATTAAAACTAACGCAAATAAACTTAACGCTGCCGCTGCTGCGCTACTTTTTCTGAAGATGTCGGCCGACGGAATATGGGTGTCGGCCGACACCAACCCAAACTCGGGTTCTTCCTCGGGTTGAGCCGCCGGATCGTCAGAATCGCGATTTTCTGCACTCCTGTCGGCCGACAGGCCATGGTGTCGGCCGACACCAAGCCAGAAACTCGACCGAACTCTTCGTCTTCGTCTCGACGTACGCCCGACTCTCGTTCCGACGTCTTCTTCACCATTCTAGCCTGCATTCGAGCTCCAACGTCGATTGCCGAACCTTAGGTTGCATCATTCCCCTCCTCTTCAAGAGGATTTGTCCTCAAATCCAAGCCTATGCCAGGCTCGAACACCACTCTCACGAACAAGCTCGGCACGACATAATTCTGCAGCTCACACCCTCGATGTAGCGGAAATCCAGAAGATTTATCGTCAAGGAAGACTTCATGAATTTCCTGCAAAGCATAATGAGTAGAAGAGTGTAGAGAGAATAACACGTTAGTGGTAATCAACTCCTTCATCACCAACGTCGGCTGATCCTCAATGGTTAGAATATCATCCACCCCAGACTCCACCGAAACCTCCTCCTCGGAATCCATCGAAGCCTCCTTCTCGGACTCCATCGAAGCCTCCGCGACGTCAAAATCCACCGAAACCTCCTCCTCGGAATCCATCGAAGCCTCCTTCTCGGACTCCATCGAAGTCGAATCTTCCTCGGTTGACACCGAAATAGACTCTTCTTCAGACTCCACCAAAGCCAACGGTCCTGGTATCTCGCCTTTTTCATCGACCTCTACTTTCCCAAGCTTCTTTGACGATTGTACCCATTCTCCTATCAGACGCCTAATATCGCTCCTACACTCGTCCCAACGCTCAGCTCGGGCCCTCCTCTCATCACGACGCTCCCGACTAAGATCACGGGCTCGATGATGGCCATTCTGAACTTCTCGGTATCCGCTGCCACCTCTTCGATTCCATGCATCTCCACGATGAGCTTTCTCCTCTAAGGCGGTAAGTCGCTCATTCACCACCTTCATCTTCGATGTAATCATCCTTTCCAACCGTGCAGTCGCCTTCTCCACGATGAGCTTAGCTTGGGTATGATCCATGTCAGTTATCCTGCAAAAGTGTTAGAAACAAGATAGAAAAAAAATTCCTCACCACTCTCGTGTATCTCTCAGTATGGCTTTTATCTCACACACTCTGCCTTTTGTCCTCTCAAATTCTCTCTTAAGGAATCGAAATTCCATCTACCGGTCGAATTCAGCTCCAACAAAAATCCACGAAATGACTTTAAATTGCTGAACGAATCGATGAACAGCAACAAAAAGAATAATCGAGAATAAATAATAATAATTTTTTTTTTAAATTTCGGATGAACAGTAACTGTTCAAGATAAACAGTAAATTCGAAATAAAAAAATAAAAAAAATATTTTTTATTTTTTTTTTAAATCAAGGAAGAAGAAGAAAGAATAAGAAACCAAAAGAACAAACGAGGTTATGTAATAGAAATATGAAAACCCAAACATGGGCTCTGATACCAAATGATACATACCTCGTTGGATAGAAAGATAGAAGAACCTTAGCTCTGATACCAAATGATACGTACCTCGTCGGGGATAGAAAAGAATAGAAAAAGAACGAAGAACGGAAAAGATAGAAAGATACCGGCGGAAGTCCCAAAACCTCTGAATCTGATTCGTGAAATAATGTAAGGACGAAACCCTAGACCCCAACACGTGATCGATGCAGTAACTCGGGGATGAGAAGACACACGAACGAAGGGTGGATCACTTCGTTGATTCGTCAGTTGAATTCTTTAGATAGTCGGGTAGAATTCGAACCCAGAGAGAATTTTAGTAAAACTCACAAAAAGTAATTTTATTCATCAATAATGTTCTGATTAAAAACAATGCGTTGGGGAGCTTTATATAAACAATGCCCTAATTATTAAATAAAAAGAAATAAAACAATTAAAATTAAAACAATTAAAAACTGACCCAAATAAAATAATTAAAATCAAAACAATTAAAAACTAACGCAAATAAAATAATTAAAATTAAAACAATTAAAACTGACGCAACTAAAACAATTAAAACTGATGCAATTAAAACTTACGCAAATAAACTTAACGCTGCGGCTGCTGCGCTACTTTTTCTGTAGATGTCGGCCGACAGAATATGGGTGTCGGCCGACATCTACAGAAAAAGTAGCGCAACAGCGGCAGCGTTAAGTTTATTTGCGTAAGTTTTAATTGCGTCAGTTTTAATTGTTTTATTTGCGTCAGTTTTAATTGTTTTAATTTTAATTATTTTATTTGTGTTAGTTTTTAATTGTTTTGATTTTAATTATTTTATTTGCGTCAGTTTTTAATTATTTTAATTTTAATTGTTTTATTTCTTTTTATTTAATAATTAGGGCATTGCTTATATAAAGCTACCCAACGCATTGTTTTTAATCAGAACATTATTGATGAATAAAATTACTTTTTGTGAGTTTTACTAAAATTCTCTCTGGGTTCGAATTCTACCCGACTATCTAAAGAATTCAACCGACAAATCAACGAAGTGATCCACCCTTCGTTCGTGTGTCTTCCTCATCCCCGAGTTACTGCATCGATCACGTGTTGGGGTCTAGGATTTCGTCCTTAGATTATTTCACGAATCAGATTCAGAGGTTTTGGGACTTCCGCCGGTATCTTTCTATCTTTTCCGTTCTTCGTTCTTTTTCTATTCTTTTCTATCCCCGACGAGGTACGTATCATTTGGTATCAGAGCTAAGGTTCTTCTATCTTTCTATCCAACGAGGTACGTATCATGAAGGTATTATTTGAGTAGCTAAAATTAGGCAAAGAAGCAGTTAAATCATCTCTCCCTATAAGGATTGACAGGAAAACTTATTATCAATTTAGAAATCTAAGGAGGGGTCGAAGGATTACCTTGTTACTAGTGGCTACGAAACCGAAGAGCATAGCCTACGGAATAAACGACGATGAAGCTAGCACTTAAGCGTTTGCGTCTAAGGCTCGAGGACTGGAATTTGATTGCAGGCGAAGTAGATCGTCCTCCGCCTTGTGGGGTGCGTGCGTGTTTTCCTTAGTATACTTATCACTGTATTTGTTCGTGTTTAAGAGTTGTGGAAGTAGGGTTTGGTTGCGGTGTTAGATGTATATTTATACTTTAGGAGTTTCTCTCTTTGCTAAGTTTGTTCAAACGGCTATAAGATTAGTTTTGGTCAACTAGAAATTTTAGGAACTTGTGGAATTGATTATTGACGGAGTATTGATCTCCTTTGAGAAATACAATTAATTAAGTTAGATGTATTATTATTATTGTTACTATTACTATTATTATTATTATTATTATTATTATTATTATTATTATTATTATTATTATTATTATTATTGTTAGTTTATTAAATTCTAATTCAGCGCAAAGTCGGGACATCTAAAGAAAAATTAAATAATTTTAAATAATTAATTATTTTGTTTTATTCTCTACGCATGAACATTACATCTCCCCTAACGATGATTCGTATCAGGTGGTACTTGCTCTATGTGTTATCTTAAACTTATGGACTTGTGATTTCTTACCATTTGCCATCGCACCGCTATTTACATAGCCTTTGGCAAACTAAGAATCACATCTAAGTCCCAGAGGTTATCCCGGAGCAATACCAAAACTTCTGCTGCCTCTGAGGCTGCTATTTGGTTACCCATGGTAGAGTTCTGAAAAGTATCGTGCTTATCACTCTTCCATGTTAAAGCTCCTCCTCCTTTAATAGTGAAACACATAGCCTGATATCGACTTACACTGGTCCTCATTCGATTAGAAATCTAAGAAAATGTAATCCAAAGGAAAAATTCGTCTTGCTCCGTAATCTAGAACATAGTACTTCGAAAGTACTTTACAGCAGTCGAATATTACCTTGATATCCTCCCACTATGCTAACCGCATAGTCGATATCAGGTTCTCGTTTTTCAACATTGCATTTATCAAGCTTTCCACACTCCAAGTGTAGGAAACTGCTTTCACTGCTTCTATCACCTTTACGTGTTCCAAAACACATACCCTTAGATAGATGCATTCCGTGTTTGAAAGGTAGCGAATCTTTCTCGGAACTATGCATGTTAAAAATGAACCATAATCGTAAAAGATATCTAGAGAAGTACAATGTTCTTTTCTTGAGATCATAGATCTTAAGAACATGCTCTAACTTCTTCTTTATCTCATATATCGATTTTTCTAGACAACCATCATTTTATGTCTGAAAACATCTTTACATTGTTACCAATGATAAAATGTTATCTACATTAAACCTCCGAGAAACACCACCTTGTTTCCATCACGTTTCCCATACACACGATTCGTCAATGCCTTTTGATGAATCCATCAAATGGACTATCTCATCAATGCGCAAGTTCCACGAACTCTAGCTTTGTTACAATCCATAAATGGATCAACTAAGCTTGTACTCTAAATGATCTCGCCTATTAACAATAATCCTTATTGTTCTCTAAGAAGGCACATTTAGATCTAGTACTGCCTCTATGTAGATCCAGGGATCGATTTCATGTATACTAGGTCCAGAGTCCGAAAAACTCTCCTAGTCTTATGAATATCTCTGGTTGATCCACAACCTCCCACTACAACGGCATTCCGGTGTATAAACAGTAATAACAGTAGGTGCAGTTAGTGGTGTACCGCTACTCGGTTCGGCTGGTTCTAAGTCTTAATCGTTTTCTCTCTTTTCAGAAGTATCATGTCACTTTGGGCTTGTGGTTCATCTAATAGTCTTCCTCTAAGAACCGGGCGTTAGAACTTATAACGTCCTTCTGGTTCATAGTACTATCGAACACACATCTTTTGTTCTTCTAGGATATTCTACAACCACATTTGAATGCGCCGTTGTTTCCAAGACATATCCATAGAACATAGGTAGTTCCGTTTAACTCATGCTTTTACTATTTCTATAAGAGTTCCATTACTTATTTCTGACACACCAATTCTACAGAGGACTGTATGGTGTAGTCACTTGGGATCCAATCCTAAGTTCTGATCATAAATCAGAGTCAATCAATTCTAATACTTGTCCGGATCTTATATCTTATATCCATAAAGGATTGCTTAGTCGTATTATCTTCCAAATTAGATTCTTAGGTCGGAAGGTCCACTGCTTCAACTTAATTGATCTTACAATCAATTTTCGACCTTTGAACTTCTTATTTGAATAAATATGACTTAGCATAAGAATCCACAAGTATATATGATTTAACAAAGAAATCTCTTATTAGTAAAACGAGTTATATAAAACGGTTCGTTGCATCGTGGTGGACTCAGGATTCATCATTTATATATTGCTAGCTAATGTACCAAAATAGATAATATCATTATTTCTTCTTATAACCATCAAATGATTAAAAGAAATAAAATATCCATTCATTAAAATTTAGAAATCCAGAACAAAGTTCTTTCTAAAATAATAGGGTACATAAAGCAATATTTCAAAATGAAATCCTATATATGTCCTCCATTGCTACAGCTGCTTCCTTCACAGCATTGCCCACATAGACTACGATATTTTCCTTTCCAAGTCGTCGGGTTTCCTGGAACCCTTGCATTTAGAATGCACATACCGTCAGTGGTTCCATATCTACACACCAGGTTCTGGTAGATAATACCACTGACTATGTTT
The DNA here is from genome assembly GCA_954870475.1 of Euphrasia confusa. NCBI lineage: Eukaryota > Viridiplantae > Streptophyta > Magnoliopsida > Lamiales > Orobanchaceae > Euphrasia > Euphrasia confusa. The sequence goes on along the minus strand of OX940950.1, from coordinate 39,585,931 downwards.
TACGACTAAAGAAAATTTCGTACCTTCTTTGAGAGGATAATCAGACTTCCAGTACCCAGACTGTTTGCATCGAGAATACTTGCCTCATGGCTTTCTCGTCCCATCTCGTGGTCCAAGTAACTTAGGACCACTGGGTTTCTTTGCTTGCTTTTCCTTTCCCCCGATTTTGCCCTTAGGTTCGAAACCTTTGGCATTGGCTACAAGAGCTTGCGATTTCCGTCTCAACTCGTCCAAAAGGTCAATCATCTCAAAAACGTGTTTAAGCGTTTTCTCGAAGTGACTGGCCTTTATGAGTATCCTCATCGCTTCTTGTCTAGCCGCCTATGTCATGTCTAAACACTAACTTGAGTTTGAACATGATATCATAATCAGTGGTTATTGCATAAGCATTTTCCCACTTCTTAAAATCAGTCCTTTCCTCATCAGTTGAGACATTAATAGGCTCGGGAGGACAAAGCTTACTAAGTACAAACTTGTACTCTTCAACAGTTTGGGTAATGTCCAGATTTCTATTCCAATCATTACATTCAGGGACCAGTGAGTTTAAAATCCTTAAGTTTCACAGAAAGTGGGTTCAAAGCCATTTCCTAATCTATGAGTACATATAACAACAAACAATCGATTTAATCTCCGATATTATCTCCCTCAAATAATATCATTAAATCACTAATCACATCTAAAATCCTATCAGGTAAAGCAAGCCACGTTCATGTGGATGTTTACTCACCCAAATGATTTAGCAATTAGATTTGCTTCGGTCGTGCATCATTATAGCGTTACTTCGTTGGGAAGAATACTATAAAGCGTACCTAAGTGTAAACCATTACTCAGTACTAAGGTGAATCGTTTAGAATTGTTATGTCACCGCAAGCCACGTTCGTGTGGACGTTTACGATAACTCGCAATCCTTCACAATTCCCTATAACTGTCTACATCAATTATTCCAAAATCCTATTCAGTATAGCAAGCCACGTTCATGTGGACGTTTACTACACCAAAAGATTTATATAATTGAAATCCAATTACTTGATCCATTCGATCTTGTAAATCAAGACGCGGAGAATCATAAGTGAAACTCGAAGTTTCTTACCAGTGATTCACCATGCGAACAACCCTATCTCTCATAGAATGAGGGAGCCGAGCAGACAATCGATCTAGTCATCAAATGACACGAAAGTCTCTAATTTGTGTCCTCGACATGACCAAGTGGCTTTGGCTCCATTCCACTCCCCGGGGTGAGAATAAGTCGACTTGAAATCAGTTTCGGAAAGACAAATTAGGCATTGTTTGATAAACTTAATCAATGTTTCTCGTAAAAGGAATTACAAGAATTCTCCTCCAATGGCTTATCTATATGAACTTCAAAAGTCCATAAAAGTCACCAAGAGAACAACAATGGAGACCATGGCATTGTTTCCAATCCCTCTCCCACTTAGCTTTTTATAACAAAGGGATACGCTATCTAATACATAATTAAATACACATAAGCATAATAACAAACATACATTTCATGCAAGTACGTTCACAAATAATCAAATAATTGCTCAAGTAAAATTATTTCTCGACTATTCGTACCTTGATGAATTCCTGCATGATTGTCTTGAGTCTTCATTCTACGTCTTGAATACTTTGTCGAGTGACGGAAAAATTCTTTTGATTCTCATATTTAATTTTATTTTAAATAAAATCCAAGATTCCAATTCAAAATAAATTTGAATTAATCTAATGATTTTAAATAAAATACTCCAATTAAATAAAATCAATTCCATTGATTTCCATATTTAATTCTATTTTAAATAAAATCTAAGATTTTCCAATTCAAAAATAAATTTGAATTAATCTAATGATTTTAAATAAAATACTTAAATTAAATAAAAACAATTTTATTAAAATCCATTGATCTCCATATTTAATTCTATTCTAAATAAAATCCAAGATTTTCCAATTCAAAATAAATTTTGAATTAATCTAATGATTTTAAATAAAATACTTAAATTAAATAAAATCAATATTTTAATAATTTCTCAATCCTATTTAAATTAGATCTCAAGAATCCTAATCAAAATCGAATTTTGATTCTTCTTAACACTTCTAATCCAAGTAGGTATATGATATCTAGAGAAACTAAGATTTTCTTTCCTAATTTAAATCTCCATCTAATTCCATTATTTAATTCCATAATTAAGAAATCTAATCCAAATAGAATTTGAATTAATTCCAAAATTAAATTAAATAAAATTAGAAAGATTAAATTATTTCCGGAAAGATCGGATTTACCGGGACGAACCGAAACAATTTCGGTCATCCCAAAATCCCAATCGAACCAATCATGCATCACATGCATGGCCGTGTATCTCACCATGCCAAACGCATGGCCACACAAAATCAATTCCAAGAATTGATCGACCCATGCATTCCAAGAATTAATTTGGTCCATGCAAAAAAAATAAAAAAAATTGCACACCATGCGCACCAATCAAAAAAGATTTTTACGCATCAATTAATTCATTCATGCCGCCGCGACCTGTGAGGATGAATTACGGCCCCGATGGCGCACCAGTTCGATCTCCAGCATGAAGTCTTCCCGACGAATCATGCCATCGACTTCGCTTCAGCCCGCAAGCCCAGCCTACGAGCCTCGGCGAACCAGCAGCCCGCGCAAAGGGGTTTCCGTCCAGCCACCGCCTTCGATCGAGCTCCATGTCAGCGATCGACATCCGGCGACCACCGCCTCGGTGAATCAAGCCGTCGATCCGCCAACATGAAGCTCGACAGCCCGCTCCAAGGCATACCAGCAGCCCGCTCCCAGCCGTCCGAGCTCGAATCTGAAGCTGCGTTCGTGATGCCGCCAACATGACTTCTGAGCACAACCGCCGGCTGCCGGCGAACCACCTCCTTTGGTGGCTCACGCCGACACGCCAAGCCATGCCCATGATCACGTCCAGCAACACACGCAGCCCCCTCCCGAGCCCACGGTCGATCGATTCCGGTTCGATTATTCCGAAAACCCTCGATTTTTAATATTCAATTTTTCCGACCAACACGATTCATACAAGAGAGAAAATCATAGACGTTGAACAATATATATAGCACAATAATTTAATAAATTAAATTAATCTATGGCCATATACATCGAGAATCGATTATCGAAACAATTAACGAAAAACGTAACCGTACGCTCTGATACCAATTGTTGAAAATCGATCACCCGGAGTTGCCGAAATTGCGGAACATGACAACTCCGATCAAAAACCTTCGCCGGAGATAACACGAACACTTTGCGAACCGGAGCCCGACCGAGCGCACGACGCACCCGAAGGCACGCCGCTGCCCAGCCGAGCCCCCGCAAGGCGGGGCTCATGCGATCGGCTGGGGCTGCCCATGCAGATCCCGCGGCGAGTCCGGCGACTCGCCGCCGCCTGGAGGGCCCCACCGCCACAATGGGGAGGAGCGCGGCATCAGCCCGCGCTCCAGCGATCGATCGGGATGATCGATCACTCCCCCGGCTCCCAGCCGGGGTCGATCCTCCGCGCGCCTCGAAACCCTAGCGAGCGATTGCCGTGGTCCGGCGATCCTAGATCGCCACCACGCGTTCGTCCTCTATTCCGGGGTTCGATCCTTGGATCTTGTTTTTCGATAATTGATTTCAATATACATGAATTAAATAGCGGAAATATTTAATTCACATTTCGATTCGTTGTGCGGAGAAACGAGATCTTATGATGACCTTGAGATCTTCCCACGTATTCCTTGCACTAGCTCGAACGTCGGGTGGGCGACAATCTTCCGAACTCCATGGATCTCCCTCTCTACTTTCTCTCTCTAGAATTGTGATCTTCAAGTTATGAGAATAGAGAAGACCATGTAGTGCTTTTATAGGCTACGTAAGGGATCTTAAGGAGGTGGAATATTGGGATTCCAATATTAATGATTAAATTGAGCCCAAGCCCAAATCTATTAATCCCATTAATATTAATTTATTTATTTTCCACTATATAAATTAATTGCACTCCCAATATTAAACCATATTATATCAAATAATATTTCACCGGTAGTATTATTTATTCCGTGCGTTTAAGATAGAAATGTCCATGAATGAAATTAATTTATTGCTAATTAATTTATTCATCTCTTGTAACTGAGACTAGTACCATTCATCCTTAATTATTATGCGGAACAAATTCACCTGCAGGGTTTACATAATAATTCCTTATGAACTCATCTCGGGGACATTATCAACCCTTATCGGGACACACTTTCCCGTCAAGTATTCACGGCATGTCATATATAAAATATAGCGACCCAACTTAACCGGTAATTGACCCAATAATTAAACCGGTCAATTCCTTTGGAAAATCAAAGTCACTTATATTAAATATACACACCCGCAATAGTATCGGGGATTAAGAATAAAATACACTGAGATTTAAATCGATTATCCAAGGCAATCCTAATCGATAAATCTCAAGCGATCCGCCCAATACACCAAGTGTACAAGTGTGATAAAATAATCAAGACAGATTATTTTCTCTCTCACACAACGACTATACCGATGGATTGGTCTGTGTCCATCTAGGTCGTGAGCAACGGTTTGATTAAATACGAGTAACCGATAGTATGATCTTCTGTGTGGGCCCGCACACCATACTAACTACAACATATATAATCTAGGACTATAATTTGCATATATTTAATTATAAATAATTAAACGCAAATAATTGTTTATTTAATTAAATAGATTAATGGCAATGGATCGGGAGTTCATATCACTTAAATCTAGACATTAAGTATACAACTCCAACACATATGAGGTGCTTATAGAATTAATTAAATAGAGCTCAAGCTCAAGTCTATTAATTAACATCCATAAATTATATTATAACTCCAATATATTAATATAATTTCACGCCCAATATTAAATCATATTATATAAAATAATATTTTCCGTTTAGTATTAATTTATTCAATGTGTTTAAGATATAAATGTCCATGAATTAATTTAATTTATTGCTAATTATATTTATTCACATCTTTATTTCCGAAAATAGTACCACTCAACTTTATTATCATGCGAAACAAATCTACTCGCGAGGTTTACATGATAATCCTTATGAGCTCATCTCGGGGACATTATCAACCCTTATCGGGACACATTTCCCTTCAAAAATTCACAACATGTCATACGAATAACACAATGACCCAAAGTGCAATTTAGTCTCTTCAATTGGTTAGTCAAAGTTACTGATATTAATCATACACGCCTGCAATCATATCGGGGATTAAGTATATAATACACTGAGATTTAATTCGATTATTTAAGGCAATCCTAATCGAATATTCTCATGCGGTCCACTCAATATACAAAGTGTACAAGTATAACAAAATAATTAAGAAAAATTATTTCTTGTTATACTACGACTATACCCATGGAAAGTCTTTGTTCATCTAGGTCGTGGGCAACTGTTCGATTATATACGAGTAACCGATTGTATGATCTTCTGTGTGACGTCGCTCACCATAGTAACTACTACGTGTATAATCTAGGATGATTGAATGCACATATTTAATTAAACATTCTTAAAGGCAAATAATTGTTTATTATATTAAATAGGATAAATGAATTTACAAAGAGTTTATATCACTTAAATCTAAATATTAAGTATACACCTCCATCAGATACCACCTGTATAGAGTTAGGTGTAGTGGTAGTAGTAATAATAGGTGGTATTAAATCACTAATTAATCAAGGGTTAGTCCCTGTATTAGTAGGAAGATGATCAACATTGTTGTCCAGATTGCAAGGTGTGTCAGTTGTGGGGGCATTATAGGAGTTATCAGTTGGCATGTTGTGAAACATATCATGTAAAAAATATCAGCATTGTTGTTCAGATTGCAAGGAGATTCAGACATATTTTGAAAAGGTTTATTTTGAAAAATATGATCATCATTATCTCTCTGGAAAGGAAAGGTTAGCTCATAAAATTTCACATGAGTAGAAATACAAATTTAATGACTTTGAAGATCATAGACTTTGTACCCTTTTGTGCCAATTTCATAACCAATAAAAACACATTTGGAGGCCCTGCTATCAAATTTGTGTCTATCAAACTCAATGTAAAAGCATAACATGAAACCCAAAGATTCTTAAATGAGAGTAATCAGGTGTTCTTTTGTTTAGAATCTCAAAAGGAGATTTATTCTTTAAAAGAACAGAGGGAGTTCTGTTAATTAAATGTGCAACTGTTTGTATGCAATCTGCCCAAACATTTAAAGGTAAAGAAGATTGAAAAAGTAAGTAACTAGCAACCTGGAGAAGGTGTTGATGTTTTTTTTCCACCCTTCTATTTTTTTAGGGGGGTTTCAACACATGAGGTTTGGTGCAAAATACCATTAGAAAGATGGGAAAATGTCACATAGACTCCAATTCATAGACACCAGGCTCCTTTGGGAACAGTGTTAAAAATCTTTATAACACCGGTCGCAAAAAAAAAGAGAAGGTTAAAATATTTTTAACTCCGGATTTTGTACAAACTGATGTTAAATATTCCATTTTAAATTTTAATTTTCATTTATAACACTATTTTTTCGTTCAACCGGTGTTAATGGTATTTTTTTTTTAAAATTATTTACAAGTTTCTTTAACGCCAATCCTATAAATAATGACCGGTGTTAAAAAAACTAATATATTTTTTTAGTTAAGCGGGATAAAATCTTAGGGCGGAGGCATTTAAAGGCCAAAACATAAGAGTATACAAGTTCTAAAGCCCCGTCCATAAGAATGTAAGTTAACTAGGCCAATTTGAATGAAAAGACTTAAGTGCCCTCAAAAGTTATATTTTCTCACAAAACAACAAATCGAATATTACAAATTAACAAAAAGAATATCAGAAAAATAAAGTTGCCTCACAAAATCAATTTTCGACGTTTGAAATTCACACGCACGACGAGCGCCGCCACGGTGAAACACCAGCCCCGACCGTTATCGTATCAACTATTCAACTCCGTCTCCGACGATCATCATTATGGCAAGCAGTGACAGCATGGACAACCCAGACAATCGCGCTCAACCTCCGGTAAGTCCATAACCCTAGCTTTCGAACATTCGATTATTCGAGCTTTGATGTTTGTAAATCATTCGATTGTAATTTGATATAGGTATATCCTTTCAAGATAGGGTTTTTGTTTCCGACATTTTAAAATGGTTAATGGTTTATTGCTCTCTGAAATGTTTTCACATGCGGTTGTGTGTCAGTTCTAGTAGACGACGGTTCAACCGTGAGTTTTATCACCGTGTATTATCACGGTAGAGTTTAAGACGGTGATATATCTCACGGGTGACATACACCGTGTGTACTTACGGTCTTGTGGATTTACGACTATGATTCATCTCACGTTGTACATTTACCGTGTGTACTTACGGTCTTGTACGAGCACGATCCACGACAGTGTTTTATTTCACGGTGTATGTGTACTTACGGTCTTGTACGAGCACGGTCTAAGACAGTGTTTTATTTCACGGTGTATCTTACGGTCTTTTACGAGCACGATCCACGATAGTGTTTTATTTCACGGTGTATGTGTACTTACGGTCTTGTACGAGCACGGTCTACGATTGTGTTTTATTTCACGGTGTATGTGTACTTACGGTCTTTTACGAGCACGATCCACGACAGTGTTTTATTTCACGGTGTATGTGTACTTACGGTCTTGTACGAGCACGATCCACGACAGTGTTTTATTTCACGGTGTATGTGTACGGTCTTGTACGAGCACGATTTACGACAGTGTTTTATTTCACGGTGTATGTGTACTTACGGTCTTGTACGAGCACGATCCACGACAGTGTTTTATTTCACGGTGTACAAACACCTTGTGTAATGTAAACCGTGGAAAAACATCTTCACCATCTGTTCAAGGTCGTGTGTAATGTACACCGTGGTAAAACACCGTTTTGTATGTTTACGGTGAATTTACACCATGTTATTCTATAGTTTTTTTTCTTACGTTGTAATTTCAACGTGTCGTTATATTTCGCATTTTTTATCCTTTAATTCTTATTTATTTATTTCATATTTCAGTCTGGATTTGAATGGAAAAGACCAACCAATCTGGAGTCGGTCACTTTAAGTCTCACTTTGTATACTCGCTACGAAGTTCCGAAACTGATCACGGAGACAATAAAAGATATCGCCGGTGATGCCGTGGCAGTTCGCGAATTTTTTGCGCTGCTTACATGAAAAGTGTTCTGGGAATAAGAATTACTGCCAAATCAAGCACTAATTTTTGGCACCACCTCGTATCTCGAGAGTTGTCAGGTCCGTCAATACCGGAGAAGGAGCATTGGTTCTACGTCGGTGGTAAGACTGCGAAACTCACACCCGCCGCTTATGCCATTGTAACGGGACTGAATTTCGGCATCTACAATGAATTTGACATCCATGCCACACCCAGTTTGCTCCAGGTAGCTTAAATAAGCGACTATTCGGTGGGAAGCGTGTAAGAAGCAATGATCTACGCAAGTTATTTGCGGCCAAACAACTCTTCGATGGGGAAAAACCTGCCTCGATGGAAGATTACATTAAAGTTTTTAATATCATCGTCTACTATTCATTCTTTCTTTGTCGATCCCCTGAAATGTATGTCGAGGACTGGGCATGGGCATTAGTGGATGAGCCGGAAAAGTGGCAGAGTTTTCCATGGGGCGCTTATTCCTACCAGGCTCTGAGCTACTACCTCGAAACAACAGCGATAGACCCTGAATTAGCAGAAAAAACTTCGTACCACGTCTATGGCCCCTGTTGGGATTTTATAATTTGGATGTTCGAGTCCGTTCCGGATATCGGTCAGTTATGTGGTCAACGTGATCCGAATATGAAAGTGTCACGTTGTTTGATGTGGAGTACATCTACAACAAAGACTGATTGCGATGATCTTTTCTTCCAAGGAGAGGTACGTAACCATCTACTCCTACTCATATTTTGCTAGTAATAGTACTTGTTTCACGCGGTGGATTATTAATACTCTGTGTGGATAAGTTTCAGATTGAAGTTGTTCTTGAAACCTTGAATCCTACTGATGAAGAGAAAAATGAGCAGTGTTAACTTTCTGTACATGACAGACCATTTCATGTTGAGTACAATCGCCCAGTACGCAATGGTGGTAATGCAACCAAAGCCAAACAAAATCCGGAGAAGAAAAAACAAGCCAAGAAGCCTTCTTCGAAAAAGCGTGTTGCAGCCACGGATATTGAAATGCCCGTTTCTAGATCACACAGACAACGTGCTTCTGAGCAGAGTACTCCTGGTCCAAGTGGGCATGTGTGTTGTAGGCCTGTGTGCTGTTGGCGTACACTTTGTTGCCCACATGAAGATGCTTCTGAGTTGGACAGCCGACTGACTAGGCTTTTGAGGGCCAAATTGAGAGTCGAGCATGAACGGATTTTGTCTGATGAGGGATTGATTGCAGATTTTGCTGGATATATCTTTGAGCGGATTAAAGGCATCACTCCACAACACCTTCATGACAGCGCGTCTCTGCATGAGTCGCCGGGAGATCTGCGCCGACCTGTATCGCCGATCATATCAGACAATAATACAGCGAGTGAGGCTGCCGGAGAAGTCGACGTCCAAAATCAGACAATTGCTGTCGGAGAAGTCGAAAAAAACCACTTTCAACCAGAGCAAGATCCTATTTCTAATACCGTCGAAGTCGGTCAACCCACTAGACCAAACATTGTTGCTGATGAATGATTAAACGTTTTTGTGTGCGTCTCTCGTCAAAAATCCGAGGTCAATTGTAGTTGACTCGGTATCAATCCAAGGAAACGAGAGAGTATTGTTTTTGTGTTTGAAAAGTGTTAGAGACATAAATTATTAAACTAAGTCCTAGATTCATTTTGCTTCTCGACAAGAAAATAAAGGTTGTAAAGAAATCAATTAAGAAAGACTCGAATAATTATAATCCAAACTCTCCTTCAAATTATTTCTTCCTTTATCGATCTTATAATTCCGACTCGTGAAAGTCAAGTTCCCGGTCGGGTTGCTTAACTCGTTTTTGCAAACGTTTAGTCCACGTGAATACTTGCTCCCGGTCGGGTTACAAGTTCAAGATTGAGTCGTTATATAAGATTTTCCGGATTCAATAATTATCCGCCTCGTTTTTCATGTAATTATCCGAGTGACACGTTTAGTTCATCATTCTCATGATTGAACGAGCAACAACAATAATAATGAAAGCTAAACTCGAATTTAACAAGCACTCGAAAATAAGTACAAAGTTAAATAAAACAATGAACAAAGAACACGTTTAAAACAATCTTTAATAATCAAAGCATTCATTTAGGAAATCATTCTAACATTCTCAAATTTAAAAGCATTCATAAGTTTTGCAAAAGTTGGAAAGAACATGAAAAGAGAACAAACAAGAATCCTAGAAATTGAAATACTACTACGATTACGGTAATTAAATCGGCTTCGGACTTGATCGATCGTCTCTCGGAGTTGTCGGCTCCGAAATGGTTTCCCAGTGCTCCTCGATTAATTCCCAGGCGAAAAGTTGTGTCAAAATCCGATTTTTCTCGCCTAAATGCATCATTCATCTTCCACGTAACCGCCTTGGAACTGCCTCAAAACGGCGCCCGTCAAACTACTTCCTGCGACCGCCAAAAGGTTTCGGCGACCGCCGTTTACAAAACGGCGACCGCCGTTTTGCCCAAAAATCCAAGCTGAGTAGGCTGCATCTTTTCGACCCTTTCGGCGGTCGCCATTCGATTTTCGGCGCCCGCCGTTTTATCCAGAGACCGCCGTTTCTCTTTTGGCGCTCGCCAATTCTGTTTTTCCAGCTTTCTCTCGATTTCTCGACTTTTCTCGGCCACCGACCTACAAAATCATACTCAACCCACTCCAACACACCCCGTGAGATCAAATCACACAAAAACATCAAACATCAACTAAAACGATAAAAACAAACAACACACGACTCTCAAACGAAACAAAACGTAAATGAAAAATAACACAAAAACGACATAAATCACCCCCCCACGCTCAAATCCTTGCTAGTCCCGAGCAAGGTAAAATCATCAACAACATGTTTGCACAAATCACGTACTTTGAACTCACTAACAAACCACAAACCAACCACTTGTCAAAAACGAGAAAACTGAGAATAAAGATATCATGTCACTCAAGCTCACCTCATTTCTCAAAATGTATCCCTCGGAAAATGAAATGGTCACCACTCATCAAGCCATCGAGAATATATAAATCAATACATCACAAGAAATTCCGCATACTTTGACAAAGAAGAACCAAGAATCGGTACGAGATTGCAATATGGTAGGCTCGGGTAATAGGTAGTAGTCGAAAGAAAAATAAGAGATCAATTAATCCGCTCTCGTCAACCTCCTACACCAAATGTACTCACACAACCCCCTCCATCACCAAATGTAAATCATCACAAACTCCCCTTATAATATCAATACACATCATAAAATACATGCTCTCGATAGGCTTTTATTAATATTACTCCCCGCTTTTTTTTACTTTTTCTTTTATTATTATTATTATTTTTTTTTATTTATCTCTTTTTGCTTTTTTTTATTCTTCCCTCATCAATTGTTTACACAACCAAAGAGTATTCGTTTTTTTTTTTTATTTTTTATTATTTATTAGGGAGTAAGCTTTTTTTTTTATAGCATGCCTTTATACGAGAAAACACATTTACAATTTATCACAACATCCCATATTAACCTTCACCATCAAACTTGTAACACCCCTCAAAAGCTCACATCTCTCGTGGAACTCTCGGTTACAAGAAAAGGTACCATGTAGGCTCAAAAAGGTTAACTAGGGAGTCCCTCGACGGGCACGGTCATTTTGGGGAATTTATAAATGTGGAGTTAAATCCTAGCAATCTCAAAACGTCATTTTCCTATTCTCAACCAAGTCAAAGTAACTTCATATTCATGCAATGTCACAACAAAGTACAATCATTCATTCTCGAAACAATTCCAAAGAAATTTCATGTTCACACTCGAGGAATATCACAAGTACTCTCCAAAGAAAATAGGCTCAAAAGCTCCCATGTATATATATAGCAAGGAAAGAAACTCATGAATATCATATACTCATTTTCTCGACACTTAACAAGTGGTACATCCTACAACCCGAGTGAGTTCAAGCAACAACTTGACCATATCCACATGCAAACACACCACATTCGGGACAAAATCAAATTCTTGAGCGTAGAAGAGTAATTCAAACAAAACACACAAACTAAAAATGGAAAGAACATAACTAAACCACACAAAACAAATAAGCACCAACACATATATACAAAGACATAAAAGAAAAGAAAAAGTACCTAGGTCATGCCAAGCACGATCTCTCTCACATATTGGGTGGTGGAAAGTGGCCTCCTCCTCTAGCATAGGCCTCCAGTCGAGTCGTCCAACGTTGGTCATTTTCCTCCAATGCCTCCCTCACAATCCGGCGATTGGTCTCCTCGTAGTAGCTCCTCTCGACCGCCATCCGATTCGTCCATGTAGCATCGTCGAGAGCCATTCGGTCCATCCTTGCATTAAGTGCATCATATGCCCTAGCATTGGCATTGATAATTTCTTGGAGATCATCGGGATGCATTCTCCCCGAATCCGAGTAATAGTTTCCGGTTTGAGGAATCTCGTATGAAGGACTCCAATTCATTCCCGAGTTAGTCCATCCGGCATCTTGGTTAGTCCATCCGGCATCTTGGTTCCCTTGTGCTCCGTAGTCCGTGTATGCTTGCTCCCACACCGGATCTCTTGTCGACGTCCCGTCGACCACATTGATGCCTCCTCCCGACGATGTACCCACTCTCTCTCGCATAAGGTTTTCCTCCTCAAGTTGAGCCGCTCTCAAAATCGAAGAACTCACTCTTTCTCCCGCCAACTCCAATTTCCATTTTTGAATACGGGCCGCATTCTTTTGTCGATAATCCATCATTACTTGTGGATCCTTGGCGGTTCGGATTTCATGCGGCACGAACTCTCCGGCCAAAATTAATCCGCTAGCCTCAATCTCATCAACATCCAAAGCTCGCGGTACTTCCCACGACTCTCCATTATACGTCTCAGCATCTTCATCAATAATTTGATTGTTAATTGCAAGGTGTCGAGCAAATTGGAACAAGGCCCCTCGAGTCCGTATCCCTCTAGCCACTTGATCCATCAAACCCCACACTTTCTTCAATGGAGTCGAGTCATGTCCATTCACGGCCGCATTAATGAATGAGAACTCCAAGGAGTTGACTTTGTTTCCCTCCACCTTTCCGAAGATGTTGTAGGTTAAGAACTTGTGGACTATGCATAGCACGGGATCGATGAATGCACTTGAACGACCTTGATCCTTCCATTTCTCATTCGGTCCGGCTAACTCTTGCCAATGTGTTGTCTTCACGGTCCCACTTTCACGTTCTTCGGTAAGCCTACGCTCTCCATCTTGAATTCCGAACACCTCGTCCATACTTTTTTCCGTTATCGTAACCTCTACTCCATTGAGTCGACACGTAGCATACGATGGCTTCCCCTTCTCATTAACTAGCTTGAATGTGCTAAGCATCTCCAATCCAAGCTTCGTGGAGTACTTGAAATCCATCTCCGCGAATATCCTTAGGCTCATACACCGGAAAATCCCTATAATCCTCTCCGTAACCTTCAATTTCTCCATTAACTCCCAATCAATCGGACGAGGTAAAATATGTTCACCCTTCGATATCAACTTCTGGAAAGCTATCCCTTCTTTGTCGTCGAAAATCGGAAACGGGGCTCCATAGCGGTCGGAGATGTCTCGAGGTCCGGTTGGAGTGGAAGTGGTCGCGGCTCCTCGTCCTCTTTTCCTTGGTGGTGGTGGTGGAGAACCACGAGCTCCCGGCCTATTTCGAGTTTGAGTCATTGAATCGGTTGGAGAAAGTCGAAATTTGGTTCGGAACTTTTGTCGAACACCTTGTGTGCACCTCAAGAACTTGAGAATTTCTTGATAATTGGCCGATGAAATTCCCCAAAACCTGCAAATCAAAGTTCTCAAGATAAAGGTAAGTGTTTTGGTGGAAGAAATTTGGTTGAATTCGGTTAAGAATCGAGGGAGATGTAATTTCGCAAGAGAAAATGAAGAAAAAGGGTTTGTATATTGTGAGAAGTCTGCTCAGCCCGTCTTCTTTTAATTCCAGAAATTTCGAAAACGGCGACCGCCGTTTGGGTTTGGCGGTCGCGGAAATGATTCGGCGGTCGCTGAAATGCAAATGGCGACCGCCGTTTCGCCAAATTCTTGGCAGACTACCTGCCCCGTTTTCTCCCTTATTCAGCGCCCGCCGTTTTGGTTTTGACGACCGCCGTTATTCAGTGGCGACCGCCGTTTTGGTTTTGGCGGTCGCCGAAATCCTGGTCCCCTCGATTTTTCTTTTTCTGCCCTTTTCTTCGATTTCGACGCTTCCGAGCTCGTCCAAGTCCAGTAGCCTTTATTCATGCTCAGTTTAATGTCCAGAGCTGGACTTATTCAAATTTTCGGAGTTCAAATGTCAACTTTCTCGAGTCGAAAAGCCTCGACTTCTTCATTTTTCGCCTCTCCTTCATAATACCGTTTCACTAAATGACCGTTGACCTTGAATTCGTGCTCATCACCTTCTTTCCTTAGTGTGACTGACCCATTCTCATGCATTGTTACAACTTCATATGGCCAGACCCATCTCGACTTTAACTTTCCCGGAAATAACCGAAGTCGGGCATTAAACAAAAGTGCTTTCATTCCCGGTTGTAAGTCTTTTTCAATCAATTTCCGGTCATGAGCTTTCTTCATTTTAGCCTTTGAAATCACAGCATTGTCATAAGCTTCGTTCCTAAGCTCTTCTAACTCCTCAATTTGCAAAGTACGCTCTTTCCCGGCTTTAGTCATTTCCAAATTTACTTTCTTGATAGCCCAAAAAGCCTTGTGCTCAATCTCAACCGGTAAATGGCACGACTTCCCATACACAATTTGGAACGGAGTTGCATTAAGGATTGTCTTGAAAGCCGTCCGGTAAGCCCAAAGTGCCTCTCGAAGTTTTTCCGGCCAATCTTTCCTCGATGGCTTCACGGTCTTAGCAATAATCGTCTTGATTTGATTGTTGCTCGTCTCAGCTTGACCGGAAGTTTGAGGATGGTAAGGAGTAGCTACTCGATGATCAATCCCATTTAATCTCATCAACCTCTTGAAAAGTTTGTTGCAAAAATGTGACCCTCCATCACTAATGATAGCTTTTGGAAATCCAAAACGAGAAATGATATTCTCCTGCACAAACTTTAAAACAACATCAGCTCCACAAGTTCGAGTGGGGATTGCCTCAACCCACTTCGAAACATAATCAACGGCTAATAAAATGTACTCGTTCTTGTTAGCATTAATAAAAGGACCCATGAAATCAATACCCCACACATCAAAAATTTCACACACAAGATTAACTTGCATGGGCATTTCGTTCCTTTTACCAATGTTACCAATACGTTGACATCGATCACATGAGAGAATAAAGAAATGGACATCTTTGAACAAAGTAGGCCAGAAAAAACCCGATTGTAGAATCTTAGCTCCGGTCTTCCTACTAGCAAAGTGTCCCCCCGATGCATCCTCATGGCATTTTGAGATTATAGCTCGTTGCTCTCCTTCCGGTACACATCTTCTCAACAAATTGTCCTTCCCAAGCTTGAACAACAAAGGATCGTCCCAATAGTAATACCTACACACATGCAACAAACGTTTGCGTTCTTGGGAAGTAATTCCCTCAGGCATCTCTCCACTTGCCAAATAGTTAGCAATGTCGGCATACCATGGAACTTTTTCACCAATAGCATTCACAAGCATGGATTGTTCATATGGAAAAGTTTCAGAAATAGGAACATTAACAATCACATTATTATCACACGATTCAAGTCTAGATAAGTGATCGGCAACCGCATTTTCACAACCTTTCCTATCTCTTATTTCCACATCAAATTCTTGCAACAAAAGTATCCATCTTATGATTCTCGGTTTAGCTTGTGCTTTAGTCATCAAATACCTAAGAGCCGCATGATCACTATGAACAATCACTTTAGTACCAAGCAAATACGACCTAAATTTGTCTAGCGAGAAAACAACCGCTAACATCTCTTTTTCCGTAGTCGTATAATTCACTTGTGCATCATTCAAAGTCATACTAGCATAATAAATCACATGCAACATCTTATCAATTCTTTGACCCAACACCGCACCCACAGCAAAGTTCGAAGCATCACACATTATTTCAAATTCGAGATTCCAATTCGGTGATACTAAAATAGGTGCACTCACAAGTTTTTCTTTCAAAGTGTTAAAAGCATTCAAACATGAACCATCAAAGACAAACTCAACATCTTGACCAAGTAAATGACACAAAGGTTGTGCAATTTTTGAAAAGTCTTTAATGAAACGACGATAAAAACCCGCATGCCCAAGAAAACTCCTAACACCTTTCACATTGACCAGGGGTGGCAAATTTTTAATCACTTCAATTTTCGAGGGATCTACTTCTATCCCTCTCCTAGAAACAACATGCCCAAGTACAACCCCTTGTGTAACCATAAAATTAGATTTTTCCCAACTCAAAGTAAGGTTACACTCAATGCATCTTTTTAAAACCATGTCTATCTTTTTCAATGCATCATCAAATGACGAAACAAATACGGAAAAATCATCCATAAACACTTCAACAAAATCCCCTACCATCTCGGAAAATATGGAAAGCATGCAACGTTGAAACGTACCTGGGGCATTGCAAAGCCCAAATGGCATCCTCTTCCATGCGAAAGTTCCAAAGGGACTCGTGAATGTGGTTTTCGATTGATCCTCCGGTGCTATGAATATTTGGTAATAACCTGAAAGTCCATCAAGATAATGATATAAGAAATTACCGGCAAGTTTATCAAGCATTTGGTCAATAAAAGGTAAAGGAAAATGATCCTTTTTCGTAGCGGCATTCAACTCCCGATAATCCATGCACATTCTCCACCCGGTCCTCTCCCGAGTAGCAATGAGCTGACCCGCTTCGTTCTCCTCTACCGTGATCCCTCCTTTCTTTGGAACCATGTGAATAGGAGAAACCCACTCACTATCCGCTGCCGGTACAATCAAGCCACCACCATGTTGTTGGAGTTGTGTACTTAATGTCTAGATTTAAGTAACGGTAAACTCCCGATCATAGCATTTAATCTATTTAATTAATAAACAATTATTTGCATTTAATGCAAATCATGGTTCTGGATTTTATACGTTGTAGTTAGTATGGTGCTGCATGGGCGCACAGAAGATCATACTATCGGTTACTCGTATTTAATCGAACAGTTGCTCACGACCTAGATGGACACGAACTGATCCATCGGTATAGTCGTTGTGTGAGAGAGAAAATAATTTATCTTAATTATTTTATCACACTTGTACACTTGGTGTATTGGGCGGATCAATTGAGACTCATCAATTAGGATTGCTCGGCGATAATTGATTTGAGACTCGGAGTATTTTATTCTTAATCCCTGAAACAATTGCGGGTGTGTATATTTAATATAAGTGACTTTGATTTACCAAAGGAATTAACCGGTTTGATAATTGGGTTAATTACCGGTTAAGTTGGGTCACTATATTTTGTATATGGCATGCCGTGAATTCTTGAAGGAGCAGTGTATCCCGGAAGGGTTGATAATATCCCCGAGATGAGTTCATAAGGAATTATTGTGTAAACCTCATGAGTGGATTCGTTCCGCACAATAATTAAGGTTGAATGGTACTAGTCTCGGATTCAAGAGATGAATATAATTTATTAAGCAATAAATAAATTTATTCATGGATATTTAAATCTTAAATACACGGAATAAATAATACTAAGATGGAGAAATATTATTTGATATAATATGGAATAATATTGGGAGTGCAATTTTATTTATATAGTGGAAAATAAATAAAATTAATATTGATAAGAATTAATAGATTTGGGTTGGACCCAATTTAATTTTCAATATTGAAGCCCAATATTTATTCTCCTTATGATCCCCTTCGTAGCCTATATAAGCACTACATGGTCTTCACTTTTCATTAACCTACGTTACACCAATCATAAAGTTCTGAGAGTGAGGAAGATCCATAGGAATCCGATAGATCGTCGCCCACACGACGTTCGGACGAGGTGCAAGGAATACGCGGGAAGATCACAAGGTCGTCAACCGAATTCGTTTCTCCGTACAACGATTCGAGGTAATAATCGAGAAACCCCCTTCTATGATTATGTGCGTTGAATAATTGTGACGTATACATGAACGACGCGATCCGGGAACGTCGAGACCGGGATACGGGGATCTCGCGATCCCCGTCGGGATCGAAGAAGGGGCGGTCGAACCCTAGGGTTCGACCGCCGGTGCGCGGGCGTGAGGGGAGCCCCGGCTGGACGCCGGGGCGAGCGATCGACGTGAAGTCGATCGCTGGGGGTTCGGCCGTGGGCTGGAGCCACGGCGGATCGAACCCCCCGGCCTCCCTCCGCTGGTGGTGCGCGCAAGAGGAGAAGGCCGCGGCTGGACGCCGCGGCTGGGGCGATCGAGCCCTAGCTCGATCGCCGGGGACCGTCGCGGCTTCGCGCCGCGACTGGTGGTTCCCCCCTCCTGGTGGCGACGGCGGTGAAGTCGCCGGACTCACCGCCATCCGGGGGCTGCCGGAGCAGCCCCAGCGATCGCCATGCACGGCGATCGCGAACCCCGCGGATGGGGTTCGGCTAGGGTTTAGCCGCTGGTTTATCCCGCGGCGACGCTCTTGTCGAGCCCGGTTCTTCGCATGTGGTTCGCGTTCGTGATTTCCGACTCGTGGGAGAAAATCGGCTGGGGGCGGGCTGCGTGTCTTCGGATGCGTAGTCTCCAAAGGTCGGACTCCTGCGGATGAGTTGGTGTTCGTGCGGTCTTCGGCGATAGGGTTTCGGTCGGGTTATCGTTTCCGCAATTTTGATAGCCCGGGACATCGAATCCCATCAAATGGTATCAGAGCGTTCGGTTTCGTGTTCATGTATATGTTCGATTATTGTTCTACCTTGCAGGATTTCCGGCTATCATGGTTGGATTTAATTAATTGTTTTTTAATTAATTATCATGATTATTAAACTCTCGGACATGTCGAGATTCGTTTTTGTGTGGTTGAATGTTTGTAATAGTAAAAATTCGGGGGTTGACCGAATTTAGGATTTATTATTACGTACTTTATTTTCCGGAAAATGTATAGGGTCGATTTCATGTTTAGAATCGATACCGGAATTGTAATTTAAATTTTTTAATTTTAATTACGTTGGTTCGATGTTGAGACGATCGCCGGAAGACGAAGAAGTGACGAGAAGACAAGGGCTTGGGATCGATCACATGGTGGTGATCGACCCATGGCCTAGCCGGCGGTGGCTAGGCGGTGGCGGCGCTCCTCCCGAGTGGCCGGCCGATCCATCATCGTGGGGATGGCGTGGGATCTCCTAATCCCGTGCTATTCCTACGAAAATCTACTTTCCCAATTAATTCGGATTTTTCCTATTTGAGTACTTTCCTTTTGGAAACTCTCATGGATTAGGAAAAGAATTAATTTAAATTAATTTTATTTTCTATTGTTTTATTTCCTTCATGGAAATATTCATAGATTAGAAATTTAATTAATTTAGTACTAAATTTATTTTTCCTATTTGATTATTCCTACTCATGGGAATATTCATGGATTAGGAATAAAAATAAATTTGAAAAGTAGTAGTCCTAATTTATTTATTTTATTTCCTTGTTCTATTATAGATATCTTCTAGAATATTCCAAGTTTTACTTGGATAGATTATTCTAAAGATTTAATAAGAACTAGATAGGAAAATAAATAAATAAAAATATTAATAATATTTAATTTTATTTTTGATATATTCGATTGACTTAATTTTCGAATTAAGTAACTTTTGGATTAATTGAAAATAAATAGATTTAAATATTAGAGATTAATATTCTCGTCACATGGAGCATTCAAGAAACGAAGACTGAAGACTAGAAGATGCATATGAAGATAAAGCCATGATAGTCGGGGAAAAATAATTTCTCTAGCATTATTTTTGACTATGTGCTATGTGCTTTATTGCTTTCATGCATGCTTATGTGTTTAATTATGCATTAGATAGCGTATCCCTTTATTATAAAAAGCTAAGTGGGAGAGGGGATGGAAACATTCCCATGGTCTCCATTACTGTTCTCTTGGTGACTCTTATGGACTTTTGAAGTTCGTATAGATGTGTCATTGGAGGAGAATTCTTGTAATTCCTCTTACAAGAAACATTGATCAAGTTTATCAAACAATGCCTAATTTGTCTTTCTGAAACTGACTTCAAGTCGACTCATTCTCACCCCGGGGAGTGGAATGGAGCCAGAGCCACTTGGTCATGTAGAGGACACAAATTAGAGACTTCCGTGCCATTCTTTGATAGATGGGTCGCTTGTCTGCTCGGCTCCCTCATTCGTGAGAGATAGGGTCGCTCGCATGGTGAATCACTGGTTAGAAACTTCGAGTTTCACTTATGATTCTCCACGTCTTGATTTACGAGATTAAATGGATCAAGTAATTGGGAGTCAATTATAAAAGTCTCTTAGTGAAGTAAACGTCCACACCACGTGGCTTGCTGCACTGACGGATTTTGGATTAATTGATGTAGACAGTTGTAAGGAATTGTGAAGAGTTGTGAAGTTGTCGTAAACGTCCACACCACGTGGCTTGCGGTAATGTAGCAATTCCAAGCGATTCACTTTGGTGCTGAGTAATGGTTTACACTTAGATACGCCTTGTAGTATTCCTCCCCACGAGGTTCCGCTATAAGCGATGTATGACCAAAGAAAAACTAATTACTAAATCATTTGGGTGGGTAAACGTCCACACCACGTGGCTTGCCTTACCTGATGGGATTTTAGATGTGATTAGTAATTTAATGATATTATTTAAGGGAGATAATATCGGATATTAAATTAATTGTTTGTTTAAATGTGCTTATAGGTTTAGAGAATAGCTATGAACCCACTTTCTATGATACTCAAGGAGCATAAGCTCACTGGCACCAACTATATTGATTGGAAGAGAAATTTAGACATTGTCCTAACTTCGGAAGAGTACAAGTATGTACTCCATAAAGTGTGCCCTGCCGAGCCCACGGCTGCCTCAACTGATGAGGAGAAACTGGCATATCGGAAGTGGAAAAAGGCTGATGAAATGGCTAGGTGTTATATTTTGGCTTCCATGTCAAATGTACTCCAAACCCAACATGAGCCAATGGACACTGCCTATGATATGATGTTTAACCTCAAGGAGATGTTTGGGGAGCAAGATCGTGCGGCAAGGCAAGAAGCCATGAGAGTCCTTATGTCGACTACTCAGTCTGAAGGAACGCCCGTTGGGGAGCACGTTCTTAAGATGATGAGTTTGTTGAATGAACTTGAGGTCCTAGGAGCTTCTATTGATGCTGAGACGCAAGTCGACATCATACTCCAGTCTCTGGCCCCTAGTTTTGAGCAGTTTCGTATGAGCTATAATATGGGTAAACTATCTTATACTCTTGCGCAACTCCTGACTGAACTGAAGGCGGCAGAGGGGATCTACAAGAAGGGCAAGTCTCAAGCGCTTGTAGCTACCAAGTCCAAAGGCTTTAAGCCTGGTGGAGGTAGGGGCAAGAAAAGGAAGCAAGCCTGGAAACCCAGTGGTGTCAAGAGGACTGCACCACAAGTGGGGGCTGCAAAGCCAAAGGGTAAGTGCTTCCGATGCAACAAGATGGGACACTGGAAGTCTGAATGTCCTCTCAGAGGTACGAATCTTTCTTTAGTCGTAAAAACATAGTCAGCGGTATTATCTACCAGAATTCTGGTGTGTAGATATGGAACCACTGACGGTATGTGCATTTCTTTAAATGCAGGGGTTCCAGAAAACCCGGCGACTTAGATAAGAAGAATTCGAGTCTACATGGGCGAAGCTGTTGGGGTAGCAGCGGTTGCAGTGGAAGACATTTGTCTGTTTTTAAGTTTTCATTTCAGTTATTGCTTATGTACCCCTTTATTTTTGAAAAAGAACTTCGTTCTGGCTTTTCTTTATTAATGGATATTTTATTTCTTTAATCATTGGATGGTTTGGATAAGAAATAATGGTGATATTCATTATGGTACATTAGATAGCAATATGTGAATCCTTAGTCTACCACGATGCAACAAACCGTTATATAACTTGTTTTACTTATTAGATATTTCTTTATCATTATACTTGTGAAATCTTATACTTAGTAGTATTTTCAAATGAAATTCAAATGGTCGAAATTGATTTGATCAATTATAGTTGAAGGAATGGACCTTCCGACCTAAGGATTGAATTTGGAGGATAATACGTCTAAGCAAACCTTTCTGGAAAAAGGATAGAATTCAGAAGAGTATTGGAAATGATTAGATATGCAGACATATGTGTATACTAGAGAGGTATGAGTAATTCTTTCAAAGAAAACTCAGTGATGGATTAGAATGCTTGATGTGCCATAAAAGCAAAGTGTTTTGACTTGTCAATGGACACAAAGCTGTTATGGGGAACCATCAAAGTATATCCATTAGAAGCCTGTGACTCGATCGCGGAGGCCATCACCTATCTAGATAACACATAGCATAATCAAAGATTGGGATTAATTCCCAAAGAGACACGCCGTGCACTTACGTGTAGAGATGGTGCGTTGTAAAGAAATAGAAATCTAATAGTAAGAGAACAAGTTGTTCGGAATTACCTATGTTCTATGGATATTCCTGGAGACAACAACATATTCAATATGGTTGTAGGATATCCTAGATGAACGAAGTATTGTGTGTTCTATAGTACTATGAACCAGAGGGACGTCTCGTCCGGTTCATAGAGGAAAAACTATTAGATGAACTACAATGCCCTAATTGACAAAATACTTTAAAATGAGGAAAGGGAAAGACTGAGAACCAGCCTGACCGAGTAGTAGTACACCACTAACTGCACCTAATGTTGTTACTGTTACACACCGGGACGCCATTGCAGTGGGAGGTTGTTAAGCAACTAGAGATGTTCATAAGGCTGGATGAGTTTTGAACTCTGGATCCAGTATACATGAAATCGATCCCTAGGTCTGCATAGGGTTTAGCGAAGAAGGTGTGTTAGAGACGTAATGGAAACAAAGGTGGTGTTTCTCGGAATTTTGTGTAGATAACACTTTGACATTGGCAACAATGTAAAAGTGTTGTAAGACATAAAATAGAGGTTGTCTAAATAAATCGAGATATAAGATTGAGAAGAAGTTAGAGCATGTTCTTAAGATCTTATGATCTAGAGATAAGAACATAGTACTTCTCCTAGACATCTTATATGATTAAGGTTTGTTTTAAACATGCATACTTCTGAGAAAGGTTATTGCCTTTCAGAGACAGAACATACATCTATCCAAATGGTATGTGTTTGAACATATGAAGGAGATAGATGAGGACAGAGCAGTTTCCTATACTTCAAGTATGGAAAGCTCTATAGATGCAATGTTGTAAAACAAGAACCTGATATCAACTATGCGGTTTGCGTAGTGGGAGGATATCAAAGTAATCTGGATAAGGGATGTTCGAATGCTGCAAGAGTACTCTCATAGTACTGGCTTGAGCAAGACGAAATCTTCTTAGATTACAGATTCTCAGATCCAAGAATCAGAAAAGGACCAGTGAAAGTCGATATCAGGCTATGTGTTCACTTTTAGAAAGAGGTGGAACCATGAAGTGAAAGAGTGATAAGCGGGACGCTTCTCAGAGACTCTCATAACCGAATAGCAGCCTCAGAGGCAGCGGAAGTTTTGGTTAGGTTCCGGGATAACCTCTTGACTTGGATATGACTCTTAGTTTACCAAAGGCTATTAGATAGCGGTGCACGGTGAACTAGAAGAGGTCATAAGTCAAAAGTGATGTTAACACATAGAGCAAGTACCACCTGATACGAGTCATCGTCAGGGAGACGACGTAGTAGTCACCAAGATAACTTCAGAGCGGCAACCTAGATTGCTCACTCACATAGTACTTCTCGGAAGTACACTTTAAAGCACGTGATGAGTATGGGAACCGGGAGTTTGGAGGAAATGACTAGACCTTAGTACAAGTGGGAGATTGTTGGAGTTGTGTACCTAATGTCTAGATTTAAGTAACGGTAAACTCCCGATCATAGCATTTAATCTATTTAATTAATAAACAATTATTTGCATTTAATGCAAATCATGGTTCTGGATTTTATACGTTGTAGTTAGTATGGTGCTGCATGGGCGCACAGAAGATCATACTATCGGTTACTCGTATTTAATCGAACAGTTGCTCACGACCTAGATGGACACGAACTGATCCATCGGTATAGTCGTTGTGTGAGAGAGAAAATAATTTATCTTAATTATTTTATCACACTTGTACACTTGGTGTATTGGGCGGATCAATTGAGACTCATCAATTAGGATTGCTCGGCGATAATTGATTTGAGACTCGGAGTATTTTATTCTTAATCCCTGAAACAATTGCGGGTGTGTATATTTAATATAAGTGACTTTGATTTACCAAAGGAATTAACCGGTTTGATAATTGGGTTAATTACCGGTTAAGTTGGGTCACTATATTTTGTATATGGCATGCCGTGAATTCTTGAAGGAGCAGTATATCCCGGAAGGGTTGATAATATCCCCGAGATGAGTTCATAAGGAATTATTGTGTAAACCTCATGAGTGGATTCGTTCCGCACAATAATTAAGGTTGAATGGTACTAGTCTCGGATTCAAGAGATGAATATAATTTATTAAGCAATAAATAAATTTATTCATGGATATTTAAATCTTAAATACACGGAATAAATAATACTAAGATGGAGAAATATTATTTGATATAATATGGAATAATATTGGGAGTGCAATTTTATTTATATAGTGGAAAATAAATAAAATTAATATTGATAAGAATTAATAGATTTGGGTTGGACCCAATTTAATTTTCAATATTGAAGCCCAATATTTATTCTCCTTATGATCCCCTTCGTAGCCTATATAAGCACTACATGGTCTTCACTTTTCATTAACCTACGTTACACCAATCATAAAGTTCTGAGAGTGAGGAAGATCCATAGGAATCCGATAGATCGTCGCCCACACGACGTTCGGACGAGGTGCAAGGAATACGCGGGAAGATCACAAGGTCGTCAACCGAATTCGTTTCTCCGTACAACGATTCGAGGTAATAATCGAGAAACCCCCTTCTATGATTATGTGCGTTGAATAATTGTGACGTATACATGAACGACGCGATCCGGGAACGTCGAGACCGGGATACGGGGATCTCGCGATCCCCGTCGGGATCGAAGAAGGGGCGGTCGAACCCTAGGGTTCGACCGCCGGTGCGCGGGCGTGAGGGGAGCCCCGGCTGGACGCCGGGGCGAGCGATCGACGTGAAGTCGATCGCTGGGGGTTCGGCCGTGGGCTGGAGCCACGGCGGATCGAACCCCCCGGCCTCCCTCCGCTGGTGGTGCGCGCAAGAGGAGAAGGCCGCGGCTGGACGCCGCGGCTGGGGCGATCGAGCCCTAGCTCGATCGCCGGGGACCGTCGCGGCTTCGCGCCGCGACTGGTGGTTCCCCCCTCCTGGTGGCGACGGCGGTGAAGTCGCCGGACTCACCGCCATCCGGGGGCTGCCGGAGCAGCCCCAGCGATCGCCATGCACGGCGATCGCGAACCCCGCGGATGGGGTTCGGCTAGGGTTTAGCCGCGGGTTTATCCCGCGGCGACGCTCTTGTCGAGCCCGGTTCTTCGCATGTGGTTCGCGTTCGTGATTTCCGACTCGTGGGAGAAAATCGGCTGGGGGCGGGCTGCGTGTCTTCGGATGCGTAGTCTCCAAAGGTCGGACTCCTGCGGATGAGTTGGTGTTCGTGCGGTCTCCGGCGATAGGGTTTCGGTCGGGTTATCGTTTCCGCAATTTTGATAGCCCGGGACATCGAATCCCAGCACATGTAGCTTGATAATTTCCTTCTTCACGACATCACTAAGAAGTGGATTTAGTCGTCTTTGGGGCTGCCTCTTCGGAGTAGCATTTTCGACCAAATTAATCCGATGCATGCACATAGAAGGGCTGATTCCCTTCATATCCTCAATGCTCCAACCAATGGCCGCCTTGTTTTCTTGTAAAACTTCAACCAATCTCACCTCTTCCTCAACGGTCAACTTTGATGATATGATGACCGGTTTGTTTTCACCTTCCTCCAAAAACACGTACTTGAGATTAGGAGGCAAATCCTTCAAAACCAACTTCACACTCTTCGTTGGTAATGAAACATCTTTCTTTCGGTCCTCTCCCCCCACGCTCAAGTCGACAAACCGTGGAGCTTGTTCATTCTCTTCTAGCTCTTTCAAATCATCATCTCCAAGCTCCACTTCATTCTCTTCCTTAATCTCCAAGGCTTGCATCGTCAATGTATCAATCACATCAACAAATGAACACTCTTCCATTAACGTTGCAGCTGGAGCAATGTTCTTCTTTCTCACCGAAATCGAGACCGTCTCTCCAAGTACCGACATTTGGAGTTGTCCCTTCTTCACATCAATAAGAGTATTAGTCGTGGCCATGAAAAGACGTCCCAATAAGATAGAATGATCTTGAGAATTCTCCGGAATATCACCAACATCCAACACCACAAAATCGACCGGCACTATCAACCCTCCAACTTCCACAAGTATGTCTTCGACAATTCCTCTCGGGTATCTAACCGACCTATCGGCAAGTTGAAGACAAATTCTTGTTGGTTTCAAGTTATCTAGCTTTAATTGGTCAAATATAGCCGACGGCATCAAGTTGATCCCGGCTCCCAAGTCTAGCATACCGGACACCTCATTTCCGGACCCGATCACAATTTTGATCACAAAGCTTCCCGGATCACTCTCTTTTGGTGGTACTTGGTGTTGCATCACAACACTTGCACCTGCAAACAACACAACTTTCTCGTTCTCCTCGAACTTTCTCTTGTTAGAAGCCAATTCCTTAAAAAATTTCACATAAGAAGGAATATTAGAAATCATATCAAGCAAAGGGACATTTACCTCAACCTTTGCTAGAAGATCGTATAATTGCTGAAATTGTTGATCCTTCTTTTTGTTCCTAAGTTCGCTCGGAAAAGGAACGGGAGGCTTGTATGGGTTCTTCGCTTTATGAAGAACTACTCTTTCACTTTCGGCCTCGGCTTCTACTCTCTTTATCGTCTTTCTTTCCTCTTCTTTCTCTTCGAGTTTGTCTTCCTCTTCTTTTTCCTTTTCTTTTTCCTCCTCCTTCTCCTCACAAACAATCTCCTCGATTTCTTCCTCATTTTAGTCATCAAAAACCGCTGCATCTTTTCCTTTCTCAACCTCTTCACCCGGCATCCTTACTTTATTGTCTATTATCTTTCCCGATCTCAATACCGTAAGAGCTTTTGCATGGGATGGTTGACTTGGAAGTCTTCCCGACTCCTCTTTGGCTTGCATCTTCCCAAGTGTAGTTGCCATTTGCCCCATTTGAGTGTTGATGCTATTAAGCACCGCATCATAGCCTCCCACTTTCACTTCTAAACTATCCATCCTCAAATCATTTTTCTCGGCATACTTTTTCATCCATTCTTCAAAATTATTGCTCGAGGGTTGATGAGGAGGTCTTAGAAGCTGTTGTTGTTGAGTAGGAGCTTGATACGGAGCTCGGTATTGTTGGTTCGGTGCTTGGTAAGGAGCTCGGTACGGTGTGCTCGAAGATTGCCCTTGCTGAAAATTTTGCCTCGGTTGCCATTATTGAGGTTGTTGCCTTGGTTGGTAAAGATAATTAGGCCTTTGATTTCCTCCTTGTTGATTGTTGTAGTATCCTCCTTGTTGGTTATACGGCTGTACTACCGAAGCTTGTACTTCCGGAATCACCATTTCTCCTTGTTGTGGTTGAAATGGAACACCTACCATGTTCCCTTGCTCTCCAACCATGGGCTGCCCTTCAATCATCATCGGAGCTTGCATTTGAGGCATTGGACATGTAACTGGTCCATGTCCTTGATATCCACACAAAGTACACACCTCCATTTGATTCAAAAGAAGCTGTGTCTTCAAATTCCCTTCCTCCATTTTCAAATCCTTGATTGCTTTAGCCATCTCTTCGATTTTAATGTTGAGGTTGCTAGCTTCCACTTCCTTAACATCATTCACAACTCTCCTTCTCGAACTTTTCCTCCTTGAATTCTCAGCCATGGTCTTGTAGATAGTAACCATCTCTTCCGGTGATCGGTAAGTGATGTCGCCTCCGGCTTGATTATCCAGCGACCCTTGTAAAGAATCTGTCAAAGAGTCATAGAAAATTTGATTAAGTAAGACTTGAGTGAATGTATGGTGAGGGCATTTAAGAAGTAAATCTTGAAAGCGATCCCAAGTCTCGTGGAAAAATTCTCCCGGACGACTAGTGAAACCACAAATTTGATTCCTAAAGTCCGTCGTCTTATGGTGTGGAAAGAATTGACTCATGAACTCGTCATAGATGTCATTCCAATTTTGGAGAGAATTTGGTGGTAAAGCTATCCACCAAGACTTGGCCTTGTCCTTCAATGTCATCGGAAAGAACCGACATCTCAACTCATCTTCTTGAAGTCCATTCAACGGAAAGGTATGAATGGTGTTGTATAAATCTCGGATAAAACTCAACACATCCTCATTGTTATTCCCATGATACTCCGGTAGTTGATTAAAATCCATCGGATTAACCTTATAGTTCTTCACCACCTCCGGTAAATCCACACATGCCGGAGTTGCTCCAATGATAGGCCTTGTGATGTCACCTTGTTGAACTCGTCGTGCCGCTGGATTTCCATATTGATTCCACTGATTTGGATGCATCCCATAACCCCCATACGGCATCATATTGGGCACCATGTTTGGCCATTGTTGTTGGAATTGTCCTTGCATGTTTTAATTAACTTGAACTCCGGGTTGCTGAAATGGATACCCGTAGTTTGGTTGATAAGCCATGTTATTCATCATGTTCGGATTCATCATCGGTGGTTGGTTCATCATCTGAGGATTCATCATCGGTGGAGGATATCCAACGTTAGGACTCATCACATTATGAGGAGTAGAATGATGATCTTCTTCTGGTAAATTTAAAGGGGTTGGAGGAGTAAGTTGTGCTTGAACATTGAACTGAGGAATTTGAATCTGTAAATTACTTCTTCCCTCTTGATTATTGCTATTTTGAGGAGCTCCCAAAGGTAGAAGAGGTCCTTTAGAATTCGGAGATAGAACATATCCTTGGGAAGGTTGACCTTTCTTTAATCCCGAAGATTCTTGTCCGGTTTCATCTTCAATGTCAACCCTTTCTTTATTCTTCTCCATTCCTTCGGTAGATGAACCTTGTTGCTCACTAGCCGCCTTACTTCCTGTAGTGACCATGCACACTCAAAGTAGAAGATTAGTAATAACAAGACAATTAACTAAATTAACTAAAGGAAATACGAACTAAAACTAAACAAACACATAAACAAAACTATCCGTTTCCCCGGCAACGGCGCCAATTTTGATTAGACATTTTTGTGTGCGTCTCTCGTCAAAAATCCGAGGTCAATTGTAGTTGACTCGGTATCAATCCAAGGAAACGAGAGAGTATTTTTTTTGTGTTTGAAAAGTGTTAGAGACATAAATTATTAAACTAAGTCCTAGATTCATTTTGCTTCTCGACAAGAAAATAAAGGTTGTAAAGAAATCAATTAAGAAAGACTCGAATAATTATAATCCAAACTCTCCTTCAAATTATTTCTTCCTTTATCGATCTTATAATTCCGACTCGTGAAAGTCAAGTTCCCGGTCGGGTTGCTTAACTCGTTTTTGCAAACGTTTAGTCCACGTGAATACTTGCTCCCAGTCGGGTTACAAGTTCAAGATTGAGTCGTTATATAAGATTTTCCGGATTCAATAATTATCCGCCTCGTTTTTCATGTAATTATCCGAGTGACACGTTTAGTTCATCATTCTCATGATTGAACGAGCAACAACAATAATAATGAAAGCTAAACTCGAATTTAACAAGCACTCGAACATAAGTACAAAGTTAAATAAAACAATGAACAAAGAACACGTTTAAAACAATCTTTAATAATCAAAGCATTCATTTAGGAAATCATTCTAACATTCTCAAATTTAAAAGCATTCATAAGTTTTGCAAAAGTTGGAAAGAACATGAAAAGAGAACAAACAAGAATCCTAGAAATTGAAATACTACTACGATTACGGTAATTAAATCGGCTTCGGACTTGATCGATCGTCTCTCGGAGTTGTCGGCTCCGAAATGGTTTCCCAGTGCTCCTCGATTAATTCCCAGGCGAAAAGTTGTGTCAAAATCCGATTTTTCTCGCCTAAATGCATCATTCATCTTCCACGTAACCGCCTTGGAACTGCCTCAGAACGGCGCCCGTCAAACTGCTCGTCTCGGTCTCGGTCCATCAGCGACTCGTCTAAGGACCAAGAGACGAACCCCTCCCACTGGAGTATCATCCCGGGCCCTCGACAAGCGATCCGTGATGTCCGTCGAACCCCCGCGTCGCTGCTGCCAAAACTCAAAACAGCGCCCGCCGTTTGAGGAACAGCGGTCGCTGGAGGAGCTGCAAACGGCGGACGCCGTTTGCCCTCCAGCGGGCGCCGTTTGTGCACAGTAGCCGCGGGTTCGACTCCTCGACCCTCGTTCGTCCGTCCTTCGATCTCCTCTCGATCCACCAAGCAGCAGTAACATTACATAAGTAAACTAACTACTTCCGGCATCGATCCTATACAGGAATGATCGATCCTATACATCCGGATAAACGAAAAACGAAATAGAAAACCTAAACGACTCAACCCGTCGTTTTAACTATTACAAGCAAGCAACGATAAAAACCAAAAATCTCGACAATCCCGAGAGTTTAACAAACCACAATATACAGTACAATAAACATGACCATAATAATCGGGTTATCCTGCAAAACAAACTCGCAAACAATACAAAGAACGTATAAACCGTCTCTGATACCAATTGTTGGATTTCGACTACCCGGGATGCGTTCGTTCGATCGCTCGAACATCCGAACCATCCAAGTCGACATCCGAAGTCACTACTTCGTTCGCACGACAGCCCTTATCCCGAATCACGCCCAGCCATCGCCCCGGAGGACAACCGCGCGAAACGGTGCTGGACTGTACCCAATCAGCGCCCGCCGATTGCAGTCCAGCGGTCGCTGGTGGAGCTGCAAACAGCGGTCGTTGTTTGCCCACCAGCGGGCGCTGTTCGTCCGCGAACAGCAACGCGACGTTGCTGTTCCGGGCTCGTTTCCGGGTGGTTTTTCCTCATCCGACTACCGATCCGGAGGTCCTAGAACCCCCAGTAGTCGAGGAATACAACCCACGACCCCGGAACCCGATCTACGTTCATGTATGATCAACGAGTAAAAGAGATCGAATGAAATTGCGGAAAGGAGGATTCGATCTCATACCTCTCGGTCGATTGTTGAGACCTTAGCGATTGCTAGTGTATGATTCTGCCCTTGACTCCAACCGCTGTGTGGGCAACGATCCGTTGGGTCTCCCTTTTTCTGCTTCTCTGATAAACCACCGCAATATCCTTTTTACTTTTCTGTGTAAAATAATTGCGCAAAAGCTTTATTAATTTTTACAGAAGAAATTATATTTGCGCTAACGCAATTAATTTCTGCTGCAAAAATAAATGCGGCGAATGTTAGGTTTAGGAGAGGGCAAGGGGGGTGTTTAAATAGAACTACACTAGGGACCCCTTAGGTAAATAAACTCCGGGCTGAATTGCAATATTAATTAACTAGGAGTCCTTAAAAGAAATCCTTTAATTAATTACAATTCTAATTATTATTAATTCCACTATAAAATAATAATTGAATTCCCGAAATTAATTTAATATTATATCAACAATAATATTTCCGCCGAAATTACATAAACGACCTTCCCCGTGTTTAAGATATCGTATGTCCACGAATTAATTTTATTACTAATAATTAAATTAATTCGTCTCTTATTATCCGAGACTAGTACTACTCAACTTTATTATCATGTGGAACAAATCCACCTGCAGGGTTTACATGATAAACTTTATGAGCTCATCTCGGGGACATCATCAATTTGATAAACGGGACACGGTTTCCTGTCTATAATCTATAGCATGCCGTGTGTACAATTCCGATTCCCAATTTACCGAGTATCTCGACTAATCAAATAGTCTCACTCATTGGCAAGTTAAAGAACCGAGAATTGGACAAACGCACCTATAATTATATAGGGATTAGGAATTCGTTTATCCGTAATATCTGAGGTCTAGTTCGATTACGTCGATTAGTATAAATCGAACGCCCTCCCGTGGTCCTGCTCAATACACCAAGTGTACAAGTGTAACATTATAGTCAAGACCAACTATTACCCAGTCACACTACGACGTATCGATGGATTGTCCCTGTCCATCTAAGTCGTGAGCTTCTGTTCGATAATATACGAGTAACCGACAGTATGATCTTCCGCGTGTCTCCTCACGCCATACTGTCTACAACGTATATATCTAGGACAATTGCATTCAAGTATAAGATAGACAAAAATGCCGACAGTTTGATTAATAGATAATGTAAAACACAGATAAGGAGTTCCATATTGTCACTAAACTAGACATTTAGAATATAACTCCATCAATCTCCCACTTATACTAAATCTCTAGTTTCCCTCTACCATACATCCGATACCCATCCCCTTCACGTGTCTCTTGAACGCTTCCGCTGGAAGTGCCTTCGTAAAGGGGTGTGCCAGGTTATCCGCTGATGCAATCTTGGTGACAACCGCATCGCCTCTCCTGACGATGTCTCTAATTAGGTGGTACTTGCGATCTATGTGTTTACTCGCATTGTTGGCTCGTGGTTCCTTTGCATTTGCCACTGCACCGCTATTGTCACAATAAATTGTGATAGCTCTAGGCATTTTAGGAACCACATCCAAGTCCATAAGGAAGTTCCGGAGCCACACCGATTCTTTAGCTGCCTCAGAGGCTGCTACATATTCGGCTTCCATGGTAGAGTCCGAAATGCATTACTGCTTAACACTCTTCCATGAGACTGCTCCACCTCCCAATGTGAACACATAGCCTGATGTAGACTTTCGCTGATCCTTATCAGATTGGAAATCCGAGTCTGTGTAACCAATAGGAATCAACTCGGACGCTTTGTAACTCAGAACATAGTTCCTAGTCCTTCGCAGGTACTTAAGTATGTTCTTTACAGCAGTCCAGTGACCCTGTCCAGGGTTACTCTGATATCTAGCTACCATGCCCACGGCATAGCAGATATCAGGTCTCGTGCACAACATGGCATACATTAGACTTCCTACTGCCGAAGCATAAGGAACCTTCTTCATGTAATCTATCTCCTTTTGTGTTTTGGGACACATGTCTTTAGATAGATGAATTCCATGGCAGAAAGGTTGAGCACCTCTCTTGGAATTCTGCATGTTGAAACGAGCCAGAATCGTATCAATATATGAAGCCTGGGACAAGCTTAATGTTCTTTTCCGGCGATCCCTTATAACCTTGATCCCAAGAACATGCCCGACTTGTCCTAAGTCTTTCATATCGAATTGCTTGGACAACCATCCCTTTATGTCCGACAACATCTTCACATTGTTGCCAATTAGAAGGATGTCATCTACATAAAGCACGAGAAACGCCACACTGTTTCCGTCACTTCTCCGGTATACACACGACTCGTCCATGCTTTGAATGAATCCATAAGACTGGATAACCTCATCAAACCGCATGTTCCAAGATCTAGAAGCTTGCTTCAATCCATAAATGGATCGGTTTAGCTTACACACTAGATGCTCTTGGCCTTTCTTGATGAAACCTTCTGGCTGTCTCATGTAAATGGTCTCGTCAAGATTCCCATTCAAGAATGCTGTCTTGACGTCCATTTGCCACACCTCATAATCCATATGAGATGCTATAGACAAAAGAATCCGGATCGACTTTAGCATAGCTACCGGCGAAAAGGTTTCCTCATAATCGATCCCTTCTTTCTGAGTATACCCTTTCGCAACAAGCCTAGCCTTGAAGGTTTCAACCTTCCCGTCAGACCCTCTTTTTCTCTTGTACACCCACTTGCAACCAATGGCTTTTACACCTTTGGGCGGTGCTACAAGATTCCAGACCTGATTTGAATCCATTGATTCAATCTCAGATTTCATCGCCTTTTGCCAAGACTGAGCATCTTGATCTTTAAGCGCCTCGCCATAGGTCCAGGGATCGGCTTCATGTTCTCCAGGTAACAAGTCCGAAGACTCACCTATAAACATGAACCTATCGGGTTGTCGAACAACCCTCCCACTACGACGAGGCTCCGGTGTAACCTCAGTAACTACAGGTGCAGACTGTGGTGGCGTATCTGTTGGAGTTGTGTACTTAATGTCTAGATTTAAGTAACGGTAAACTCCCGATCATAGCATTTAATCTATTTAATTAATAAACAATTATTTGCATTTAATTATATGCAAATCATAGTTCTGGATTTTATACGTTGTAGTTAGTATGGTGCTGCATGGGCGCACAGAAGATCATACTATCGGTTACTCGTATTTAATCGAACAGTTGCTCACGACCTAGATGGACACGAACTAATCCATCGGTATAGTCGTTGTGTGAGAGAGAAAATAATTTATCTTAATTATTTTATCACACTTGTACACTTGGTGTATTGGGCGGATCAGCTTGAGATTTATTGATTAGGATTGCCTTGGATAATCAATTTAAATCTCGGAGTATTTTATTCTTAATCCCCGATATTATTGCGGGTGTGTATATTTAATACTAGAGGCTATGATTTTCCAAAGGAATTAACCGATTTAATTATTGGGTTAATTACCGGTAAAGTTGGGTCGCTATATTTTATATACGACATGTCGTGAATACTTGACGGGAAAGTGTATCCCGGAAGGGTTGATAATATCTCCGAGATGAGTTCATAAGGAATTATTGTGTAAACCTCATGAGTGGATTCGTTCCGCACAATAATAAAGGTTGAACGGTACTAGTCTCGGATATAAGAAATGAATATTATTTATTGAGCAATAAATAAATTTATTCATGGATATTTAAATCTTAAATACACGGAATAAATAATACTAAGACGGAGAAATATTATTTGATATAATATGAATAATATTGGGAGTGCAATTTTATTTATATAGTGGAAAATAAATAAAATTTAATATTGATAAGGATTAATGGATTTGGGTTGGACCCAATTTAATCTTCAATATTTAGAAGCCCAATATTTATTCTCCTTATGATCCCCTACGTAGCCTATATAAGCACTACATGGTCTTCACTTTTCACAACCTAAGTTATGCCAATCATAAAGTTCTGAGAGTGAGGAAGATCCATAGGAATCCGATAGATCGTCGCCCACACGACGTTCGGACGAGGTGCAAGGAATACGTAGGAAGATCGCAAGGTCGTCAACCGAATTCGTTTCTCCGTACAACGAATCAAGGTAATAATCGAGAAACCCCCTTCTATGATTATATGTGCGTTGAATAATTGTGATGTATACATGAACGACGCGATCCGGGAAAACGACGAACCTCGGGGACGGGGATTCGAGATCCCCGGCGAGGATCGAGGGAGGCGGTCGAACCTTAGGGTTCGGACCGCCCCATCGCGCGACAAACGGCGTGCCCCGGCTGGACGCCGGGGACACACGATCGACTTCGGTCGATCGCCGGGGTGCCACGGGCTGGTGCCGTGGCGGACCCCAGCCGCCGTCGTCGGAGGCGCGAAGCCGCGGGAACCCTCGGCTGGAGCCGAGGGGTGCAATCGATCGCGAGGATCGATCGCGGGCTGCTGCGGGGTCAACCGTAGCCGCCTCGCATGAGATACGGGTTCGCCCGCAGCGGATCATGCGAGGGCGATGCCCTCGCGGGCAGCGAGTCATCGTGACTCGCTGCGGGCTGCTACGAGCAGCCCCGGGGATGCCTCGCGCATCCCCAGCGATCGTCCGTAGACGATCGCGAACCCCTCGTGGGGGTTCGGCTGGGCACACGGGGGCCTTCGGGTCTCGATGGCGTTCGGTCGGGCCCCGGCTCGTGAGGTGGTTCGCGTTCGTGGATCCGACTCGTGGGAGAAAATCGGCTGGGGGCGGGCTGCGTGTCTTCGGGCGCGTAGTCTCCAAAGGTCGGACTCCTGCGGATGAGTCGGGGATCCAATCTTCGGTGATCGAGGGTTTTTGATCGGGTTATCGGTTCCGCAAAATTTTTTTGATAGCCCGGGACATCGAATCCCAGCAAATGGTATCAGAGCGTTTGGTTTCGTGTTCATGTATATATTCGATTATTGTTCTACCTTGCAGGATTTCCGGCTATCATGGTTGGATTTAATTAATTTTTTTTTAATTAATTATCATGATTATTAAACTCTCGGACATGTCGAGATTCGTTTTGTGTGGTTGAATGTTTGTAATAGTAAAAATTCGGGGGTTGACCGAATTTAGGATTTATTATTACGCACTTTATTTTCCGGAAAATGTATAGGGTCGATTTCATGTATAGAATCGATACCGGAATTGTAATTTAAATTTTGTAATTTTAATTACGTTGGTTCGATGATGAGACGATTGCCGGAAGACGAAGGAATGACGAGAAGACAAGGGCTTGGGATCGATCACATGATGGTGATCGACCCATGGCCTAGCCGGCGTGGCTAGGCGGCGGTGGCGCTCCTCCCCGAGTGGCCGGCCGATCGATCATGGTGGGATGGCGTGGGGTCTCCTAATCCCGTGCTATTCCTACCAAAATCTACTTTCCAAATTAGTTCGGATTTTTCCTATTTGAGTGCTTTCCTTTTAGGAAACTCTAATGGATTAGGAAAAGAATTAATTTAAATTAATTTTATTTCTATTGATTTATTTCCTTCATGGAATTATTCATAGATTAGAAATTTAATTAATTTAGTACTAAATTTATTTTTCCTATTTGATTATTCCTACTCATGGGAATATTCATGGATTAGGAATAAAAATAAATTTGAAAAGTAGTAGTCCTAATTTATTTATTTTATTTCCTTGTTCTATTATAGATATCTTCTAGAATATTCCAAGTTTTACTTGGATAGATTATTCTAAAGATTTAATAAGAACTAGATAGGAAAATAAATAAATAAAAATATTAATGATATTTAATTTTATTTTTGATATATTCGATTGACTTAATTTTCGAATTAAGTAACTTTTGGATTAATTGAAAATAAATAGATTTAAATATTAGAGATTAATATTCTCGTCACATGGAGCATTCAAGAAACGAAGACTGAAGACTAGAAGATGCATATGAAGATAAAGCCATGATAGTCGGGGAAAAAATAATTTCTCTAGCATTATTTTTGACTATGTGCTATGTGCTTTATTGCTTTCATGCATGCTTATGTGTTTAATTATGCATTAGATAGCATATCCCTTTGTTATAAAAAGCTAAGTGGGAGAGGGGATGGAAACATTCCCATGGTCTCCATTACTGTTCTCTTGGTGACTCTTATGAACTTTTGAAGTTCGTATAGATGTGTCATTGGAGGAGAATTCTTGTAATTCCTCTTACAAGAAACATTGATCAAGTTTATCAAACAATGCCTAATTTGTCTTTCTGAAACTGACTTCAAGTCGACTCATTCTCACCCCGGGGAGTGGAATGGAGCCAGAGCCACTTGGTCATGTAGAGGACACAAATTAGAGACTTTCGTGCCATTCTTTGATAGATGGGTCGTTTGTCTGCTCGGCTCCCTCATTCGTGAGAGATAGGGTTGTTCGCATGGTGAATCACTGGTTAGAAACTTCGAGTTTCACTTATGATTCTCCGCGTCTTGATTTACGAAAATCGAATGGATCTGGTAATTGGGAGTCAATTATAAAAGTCTCTTGGTGAAGTAAACGTCCACACCACGTGGCTTGCTGCACTGACGGATTTTGGATTAATTGATGTAGACAGTTGTAAGGAATTGTGAAGAGTTGTGAAGTTGTCGTAAACGTCCACACCACGTGGCTTGCAGTAATGTAGCAATTCCAAACGATTCACTTTGGTGCTGAGTAATGGTTTACACTTAGATACGCCTTGTAGTATTCCTCCCCACGAGGTTACGCTATAAGTGATGTATGACCAAAGAAAATCTAATTGCTAAATCATTTGGGTGGGTAAACGTCCACACCACGTGGCTTGCCTTACCTGATGGGATTTTAGATGTGATTAGTAATTTAATGATATTATTTGAGGGAGATAATATCGGATATTAAATTAATTGTTTGTTTAAATGTGCTTATAGGTTTAGAGAATAGCTATGAACCCACTTTCTATGATACTCAAGGAGCATAAGCTCACTGGCACCAACTATATTGATTGGAAGAGAAATTTAGACATTGTCCTAACTTCGGAAGAGTACAAGTATGTACTCCATGAAGTGTGCCCTGCCGAGCCCACGGCTGCCTCAACTGATGAGGAAAAACTGGCATATCGGAAGTGGAAAAAGGCTGATGAAATGGCTAGGTGTTATATTTTGGCTTCCATGTCAAATGTACTCCAAACCCAACATGAGCCAATGGACACTGCCTATGATATGATGACTAACCTCAAGGATATGTTTGGGGAGCAAGATCGTGCGGCTAGGCAAGAAGCCATGAGAGTCCTTATGCCGACTACTCAATCTGAAGGAACGCCCGTTGGGGAGCACGTTCTTAAGATGATGAGTTTTTTGAATGAACTTGAGGTCCTAGGAGCTTCTATTGATGGTGAGACGCAAGTCGACATCATACTCCAGTCTCTGGCCCCTAGTTTTGAGCAGTTTCGTATGAGCTATAATATGGGTAAACTATCTTATACTCTTGCGCAACTCCTGACTGAACTAAAGGCGGCAGAGGGGATCTACAAGAAGGGCAAGTCTCAAGCGTTTATAGCTACCAAGTCCAAAGGATTTAAGCCTGGTGGAGGTAGGGGCAAGAAAAGGAAGCAAGCCTGGAAACCCAGTGGTGTCAAGAGGACTGCACCACGAGTGGGGGCTGCAAAGCCAAAGGGTAAGTGCTTCCGATGCAACAAGATGGGACACTGGAAGTCTGAATGTCCTCTCAGAGGTACGAATTTTTCTTTAGTCGTAAAAACATAGTCAGCGGTATTATCTACCAGAATTCTGGTGTGTAGATATGGAACCACTGACGGTATGTGCATTTCTTTAAATGCAGGGGTTCCAGAAAACCCGGCGACTTAGAGAAGAAGAATTCGAGTCTACATGGGCGAAGCTGTTGGGGTAGCAGCGGTTGCAGTGGAAGACATTTATCTGTTTTAAGTTTTCATTTCAGTTATTGCTTATGTACCCCTTTATTTTGAAAAAGAACTTCGTTCTGTTTTTCTTTATTAATGGATATTTTATTTCTTTAATCATTGGATGGTTTGGATAAGAAATAATGGTGATATCCATTATGGTACATTAGATAGCAATATATGAATGATGAATCCTTAGTCTACCACGATGCAACAAACCGTTATGTATAACTTGTTTTACTTATTAGATACATTTCTCTTATTAATCATTATACTTGTGAATTCTTGAACTTGGTAGTATCTATTCAAAAGGGGTTCAAAAGGTCGAAATTGATTTGATCAATTATAGTTGGAGGAATGGAACTCCCGACCTAAGAATCGATCTTGAAAGATGATACAACTGAGTTAACCTTTCTGGATAAAGGATGGAATTCGGACAAGTATAGAAAATGATGATTAATGCGGTATGTGTAATTAGAGAAGGTACGAGTCATTCCTTCAAGAATACTCGAAGATGGATTAGAATACTTGATGTGCCATAAAGGCAGAGTGTTTTTCAACACAAAGCCACTATGGGGATCCTTCAAAGTATATCCATTTATAGCCTGCGACCTGATCGCGGAGGCTATCACCTATCTAAATAACACATAGCATAAATCAAAGACTGAGATTAAGTCTCAAGCGACTGCACATGCACTGATGTGTAGACATGGTGTGTCAGGATTGAAAAATGGGATTCTAATGGTAAAAGAACAAGTTTGTTCGGAACTACCTATGTTCTATGGATATTTCTGGACGCAACGGCACATTCTATGTGGTTGTAGAATATCCTAGAAGAACAAGTAATTGTATGTTCAATAGTACTACGAACCAGAAGGGTGTTCTCGCCCGGTTCATAGAGGAAAAACTATTAAATGAACTACAATGCCCTAATTGACAAAGTACTTTAAAATGAGGAAAGGGAAAGACTGAGAACCAGCCTGACCGAGTAGTAGTACACCACTAACTGCACCTAATGTTGTTACTGTTATACACCGGAACGCCATTGCAGTGGGAGGTTGTTAAGCAACCAGAGATGTTCATAAGACTGGAGGAGTTTTGAACTCTGGATCCAGTATACATGAAATCGATCCCTAGGTCTGCATAGGAATTATCAAAGAAGGTGTGTTAGAGACGTAATGGAAACAAAGGTGGTGTTTCTCGGAATTTTGTGTAGATAACACTTTGACATTGGCGACAATGTGAAAATGTTGTCAAACATAAAATAGAGGTTGTCTAAATAAATCGAGATATAAGATTGAGAAGAAGTTAGAGCATGTTCTTAAGATCTTATGATCTAGAGATAAGAACATTGTACTTCTCCTAGACATCTTGTACGATTAAGGTTTGTTTTAAACATGCATACTTCTGAGAAAGGTTATTGCCTTTCAAAGACAGAACAAACATCTATCTAAAGGTTATGTGTTTGAACACATGAAGGAGATAGATGAGGACAAAGCAGTTTCCTATACTTCAAGTATGGAAAGCTCTATAGATGCAATGTTGTAAAACAAGAACCTGATATCAACTATGCGGTTTGCGTAGTGGGAGGATATCAAAGTAATCTGGATATGGGATGTTCGAATACTGCAAGAGTACTTTTATAGTACTGGCTTGAGCAAGACGAAATCCTCTTAGATTACAGATTCTCAGATCCAAAAATCAGAGAAGGACCAGTGAAAGTCGATATCAGGCTATGTGTTCACTTTTAGAAAGAGGTGGAACCATGAAGTGAAAGAGTGATAAGCGGGACGCTTCTCAGACTCTCTCATAACCGAATAGCAGCCTCAGAGGCAGCGGAAGTTTTG
The DNA here is from genome assembly GCA_954870475.1 of Euphrasia confusa. Lineage (NCBI taxonomy): Eukaryota > Viridiplantae > Streptophyta > Magnoliopsida > Lamiales > Orobanchaceae > Euphrasia > Euphrasia confusa. The sequence goes on along the minus strand of OX940950.1, from coordinate 39,544,667 downwards.
GTTAGGTTCCGGGATAACCTCTTGACTTGGATATGACTCTTAGTTTACCAAAGGCTATTAGATAGCGGTGCACGGTGAACTAGAAGAGGTCATAAGTCAAAAGTGATGTTAACACATAGAGCAAGTACCACCTGATACGAGTCATCGTCAGGGGAGACGACGTAGTAGTCACCAAGATAACTTCAGAGCGGCAACCTAGATTGCTCACTCACATAGTACTTCTCGGAAGTACACTTTAAAGCACGTGATGAGTATGGGAACCGGGAGTTTGGAGGAAATGACTAGACCTTAGTACAAGTGGGAGATTGTTGGAGTTGTGTACTTAATGTCTAGATTTAAGTAACGGTAAACTCCCGATCATAGCATTTAATCTATTTAATTAATAAACAATTATTTGCATTTAATTATATGCAAATCATAGTTCTGGATTTTATACGTTGTAGTTAGTATGGTGCTGCATGGGCGCACAGAAGATCATACTATCGGTTACTCGTATTTAATCGAACAGTTGCTCACGACCTAGATGGACACGAACTAATCCATCGGTATAGTCGTTGTGTGAGAGAGAAAATAATTTATCTTAATTATTTTATCACACTTGTACACTTGGTGTATTGGGCGGATCAGCTTGAGATTTATTGATTAGGATTGCCTTGGATAATCAATTTAAATCTCGGAGTATTTTATTCTTAATCCCCGATATTATTGCGGGTGTGTATATTTAATACTAGAGGCTTTGATTTTCCAAAGGAATTAACCGATTTAATTATTGGGTTAATTACCGGTAAAGTTGGGTCGCTATATTTTATATACGACATGCCGTGAATACTTGACGGGAAAGTGTATCCCGGAAGGGTTGATAATATCCCTGAGATGAGTTCATAAGGAATTATTGTGTAAACCTCATGAGTGGATTCGTTCCGCACAATAATAAAGGTTGAACGGTACTAGTCTCGGATATAAGAGATGAATATTATTTATTGAGCAATAAATAAATTTATTCATGGATATTTAAATCTTAAATACACGGAATAAATAATACTAAGACGGAGAAATATTATTTGATATAATATGAATAATATTGGGAGTGCAATTTTATTTATATAGTGGAAAATAAATAAAATTTAATATTGATAAGGATTAATGGATTTGGGTTGGACCCAATTTAATCTTCAATATTTAGAAGCCCAATATTTATTCTCCTTATGATCCCCTACGTAGCCTATATAAGCACTACATGGTCTTCACTTTTCACAACCTAAGTTACGCCAATCATAAAGTTCTGAGAGTGAGGAAGATCCATAGGAATCCGATAGATCGTCGCCCACACGACGTTCGGACGAGGTGCAAGGAATACGTAGGAAGATCGCAAGGTCGTCAACCGAATTCGTTTCTCCGTACAACGAATCAAGGTAATAATCGAGAAACCCCCTTCTATGATTATATGTGCGTTGAATAATTGTGATGTATACATGAACGACGCGATCCGGGAAAACGACGAACCTCGGGGACGGGGATTCGAGATCCCCGGCGAGGATCGAGGGAGGCGGTCGAACCTTAGGGTTCGGACCGCCCCATCGCGCGACAAACGGCGTGCCCCGGCTGGACGCCGGGGACACACGATCGACTTCGGTCGATCGCCGGGGTGCCACGGGCTGGTGCCGTGGCGGACCCCAGCCGCCGTCGTCGGAGGCGCGAAGCCGCGGGAACCCTCGGCTGGAGCCGAGGGGTGCGATCGATCGCGAGGATCGATCGCGGGCTGCTGCGGGGTCAACCGTAGCCGCCTCGCATGAGCTACGGGTTCGCCCGCAGCGGATCATGCGAGGGCGATGCCCTCGCGGGCAGCGAGTCATCGTGACTCGCTGCGGGCTGCTACGAGCAGCCCCGGGGATGCCTCGCGCATCCCCAGCGATCGTCCGTAGACGATCGCGAACCCCTCGTGGGGGTTCGGCTGGGCACACGGGGGCCTTCGGGTCTCGATGGCGTTCGGTCGGGCCCCGGCTCGTGAGGTGGTTCGCGTTCGTGGATCCGACTCGTGGGAGAAAATCGGCTGGGGGCGGGCTGCGTGTCTTCGGGCGCGTAGTCTCCAAAGGTCGGACTCCTGCGGATGAGTCGGGGATCCAATCTTCGGTGATCGAGGGTTTTTGATCGGGTTATCGGTTCCGCAAATTTTTTTTGATAGCCCGGGACATCGAATCCCAGCAGTATCACCCGGTTGGGTTGGATCTAAGCCTTGATCGTCCCCTCTCAGTTCGTTTAGTATTATCTCACTCTTGGGCTTGTGGTCCATTATATAATCCTCTTCCAAGAACCGAGTGTTGGTGCTAACAACGATCTTCTGGTCCTTAGGACTATAGAATAGACCACCTTTCGTTCCTCTAGGATATCCTATAAACAACCGAATATCTGAACGAGATTCCAATTTATCAGCCCCATGCTTCAGCACATGTGCTGGACAACCCCAGACCCGAATGTGTTTCAAATTTGGCTTTCGCCCGGTCCACAATTCCGAGGGCGTCTTAGGGACTGATTTAGAAGGAACTAAGTTCAGGATATACGCCGCTGTTTCCAAGGCATATCCCCAGAACGAAACTGGTAGTTCTGAATAACTCATCATAGATCTTACCATTTCCATAAGAGTCCTATTCCTTCTTTCTGCTACACCATTCTGCTGGGGCGTGTATGGTGCAGTCATCTGGGAGTCAATCCCATTCTCTAATAAGTACGCCTTAAACTCTCCCGAGAGGTACTCTCCTCCACGATCAGATCGTAGAGTCTTTATGGTTTTACCATGAAGGTTCTCCACAAGAGCTTTGTACTCCTTGAACTTGTCAAAGCACTCGCTCTTGCGGCGCATCAGGTATATAAAACCATACCTTGAGTAATCATCAGTGAAGGTTACGAAATATTCATAACCTCCTCTCGCTTGGACAGATAAAGGCCCGCACAAATCAGAGTGAATCAATTCCAGTACTACCTTGGATCTATACCCCTTATCACTAAAGGGTCGCTTGGTCATTTTTCCTTCCAGGCATGATTCACAGGTTGGAAAGTCCTCATCTTTCACACCACTGAGTATTCCATCAGTTATCAACCTTTGAATCCTACCCAAGTTAATATGACCTAGCCTAAGATGCCATAAGTACTTTTGATTCATCCTAGAAGGCTCCTTTCTCTTATTGGTACTAGATGTGTTATTTGACTCTACTCGTTGCATCGTGGAATAATCAGGATTCAGTATATATAAGTTGCCTATCAATGTACCAGAACAGATATACTCACCATTCTTTTTGATAATAACAGAACTATCAAAAGAAACAGAATATTCATTCAAAACCAATTTAGAAACCGAAACAAGGTTCTTTCTAAAATTCGGTACATAAAGACAATTATTAAATACCAAAACTTTATTATTAAAAGACAAATAAATATCTCCCACTGCAACTGCCGCCACTTTCGTAGCGTTGCCCATGTAGATAGTGATCTCTCCCTCTCTAAGCCGCCGGGTTTCCTGGAACCCCTGCAAAGAATTGCAGACATGATCAGTGGCTCCCGTATCCACACACCAGGTACCGGTGGATAACACCGCTAAACATGTTTCAGTGACTAAGGAAAAGTTCATACCTCCTTGTCTGAGAGGACAATTAGACTTCCAATGTCCAGACTGCTTGCAACGGAAACACTTGCCCTTGGGCTTGTTCACTCCATTCCGTGGTCCACCATTGCTGGGTCCACTGGGTTTCCGTCCTTGCTTCTTCTTCCTCTTAGTCCCCGGAGGGCCAGGAAGTTTCACAGCCACAAGTGCATGAGATTTCTTAAAGATTCCCTCTGCCGCCTGGAGTTCAGTCAGGAGTTCCGCCAACGAATATAACCTCTTGTTCATATTATAGTTCAAGCGGAACTGCTCAAAACTCCTAGGCAGAGACTGGAGCACTATATCGATCTGGGTTTCCCCATCGATAGCTCCTCCCATAATCTCTATCTCATTCAGATAGCCTATCATCCTAAGAACGTGATCCCTCACGGGCGTTCCTTCAGACATAGTGGCTGTCATGAGTTTTCTCATAGCATCTTGCCTGGCTGCCCTATCCTGACTACCAAACATCTCCTTGAGGTTAAGCATCATATCATAGGCAGTGGTCATGGCCTCATGCTGATGTTGCAGCACATTTGACATAGAAGCCAAAATGTAGCACCGCGCCATCTGATCAGCCTTGACCCACTTCCGATGAGCTTCCTTTTCCTCAGGAGTGGAGGTATCAATAGGTTCATCAGGACAAACCTCATGGAGTACATATTTGTACTCCTCAGCAGTTAGGACAATGTCCAAGTTTTGTTTCCAATCAACATAGTTTGGACCAGTAAGTTTGTTTTCTTTTAGTATAATGGACAGCGGGTTGAGTGCCATATCTATAAAAGAGACAAATCAAACTGTCAAATTTAATTCGATATTAACTCCCTTAATTAATATCATTAAATTTACCAATCAATCCTAAAATCCCATCAGACTAGCATGCCACGTTCATGTGGACGTATACTAGTCCAAACGATTTTATAACTGGACTTTTACTTCGGTCGTACATCATTACATCAGTGACTCCGATGGGGAGGATACTGTAAAGCGTACCTAAGTGTATACCATTTCTCAGTACTAAGTTAACCGCTCCGAAACTACACGCCCACCGCAAGCCACGTTAGTGTGGACGTTTACGTTGACATGCGGTCCCTTTACGATTTCCTATAACTGTCGAGCCTCAATTAACCCAAAGTTCCGTTTCCGTCTAGTAAGCCACGATAGTGTGGACGTTTACTAAACAAACAACTTTGTTAATTGAATTCCATTTAATAAATTTCACAATTTCGTTAATCAAAGCTTGATATCTCGTAAGTGAAACTCGAAGTTTCTAACCAGCGATCAATCATGCAATTGAGCCCTATCTCTCACAAAGTGAGGGAGCCAACCAGACAATCGATCTAGTCATCAAATGACTCGAATGTCTCTAATCTGTGTCATCGACATAACCAAGCGCTTTGGCTCCATTCCACTCCCCGGGGTGAGAATGAGTCGAGTTGAAATTAGTCTTTGATAGACAAATTAGGCATTGCTTTGAAAAACTTAAGTGTTCAATTCTATAAATGGAATTGAATTCGAATTTTGATCCAGTGATATCCGTGTGTCAACTTTATCCGATAGGGAGGATGACACTAAAGCCAACTCGTAAGCGACACACATCACCATCAAAACAGAGAATGGAGACCGCGGGATTGTTTCCAATCCCTCTCCCACTTAGTTTTTACGAAAGGGATAACAAGCATGCATATAGAGTTAAAGCATAATAAAAACACACGTAAACACACAAAAAGCATTTAACGTGGCCCGATTATTATGGCCTTTAAATCTTCGATGCACGTCTTCTCGGATCTTCGTCTCGTTGCTCGTCTCGGTCTCGGTCCATCACCGACTCGTCTAAGGACCAAGAGACGAACCCCTCCCACTGGAGTATCATCCCGGGCCCTCGACAAGCGATCCGTGATGTCCGTCGAACCCCCGCGTCGCTGCTGCCAAAACTCAAAACAGCGCCCGCCGTTTGAGGAACAGCGGTCGCTGGAGGAGCTGCAAACGGCGGACGCCGTTTGCCCTCCAGCGGGCGCCGTTTGTGCACAGTAGCCGCGGGTTCGACTCCTCGACCCTCGTTCGTCCGTCCTTCGATCTCCTCTCGATCCACCAAGCAGCAGTAACATTACATAAGTAAACTAACTACTTCCGGCATCGATCCTATACAGGAATGATCGATCCTATACATCCGGATAAACGAAAAACGAAATAGAAAACCTAAACGACTCAACCCGTCGTTTTAACTATTACAAGCAAGCAACGATAAAAACCAAAAATCTCGACAATCCCGAGAGTTTAACAAACCACAATATACAGTACAATAAACATGACCATAATAATCGGGTTATCCTGCAAAACAAACTCGCAAACAATACAAAGAACGTATAAACCGTCTCTGATACCAATTGTTGGATTTCGACTACCCGGGATGCGTTCGTTCGATCGCTCGAACATCCGAACCATCCAAGTCGACATCCGAAGTCACTACTTCGTTCGCACGACAGCCCTTATCCCGAATCACGCCCAGCCATCGCCCCGGAGGACAACCGCGCGAAACGGAGCTGGACTGTACCCAATCAGCGCCCGCCGATTGCAGTCCAGCGGTCGCTGGTGGAGCTGCAAACAGCGGTCGCTGTTTGCCCACCAGCGGGCGCTGTTCGTCCGCGAACAGCAACGCGACGTTGCTGTTCCGGGCTCATTTCCGGTTGGTTTTTCCTCATCCGACTACCGATCCAGAGGTCCTAGAACCCCCAGTAGTCGAGGAATACAACCCACGACCCCGGAACCCGATCTACGTTCATGTATGATCAACGAGTAAAAGAGATCGAATGAAATTGCGGAAAGGAGGATTCGATCTCATACCTCTCGGTCGATTGTTGAGACCTTAGCGATTGCTAGTGTATGATTCTGCCCTTGACTCCAACCGCTGTGTGGGCAACGATCCGTTGGGTCTCCCTTTTTCTGCTTCTCTGATAAACCACCGCAATATCCTTTTTACCTTTCTGTGTAAAATAATTGCGCAAAAGCTTTATTAATTTTTACAGAAGAAATTATATTTGCGCTAACGCAATTAATTTCTGCTGCAAAAATAAATGCGGAGAATGTTAGGTTTAGGAGAGGGCAAGGGGGGGGGGGGGGTTTAAATAGAACTACACTAGGGACCCCTTAGGTAAATAAACTCCGGGCTGAATTGCAATATTAATTAACTAGGAGTCCTTAAAAGAAATCCTTTAATTAATTACAATTCTAATTATTATTAATTCCACTATAAAATAATAATTGAATTCCCGAAATTAATTTAATATTATATCAACAATAATATTTCCGCCGAAATTACATAAACGACCTTCCCCGTGTTTAAGATATCGTATGTCCACGAATTAATTTTATTACTAATAATTAAATTAATTCGTCTCTTATTATCCGAGACCAGTACCACTCAACTTTATTATCATGTGGAACAAATCCACCTGCAGGGTTTACATGATAAACTTTATGAGCTCATCTCGGGGACATCATCAACCCGATAAACGGGACACGGTTTCCTGTCTATAATCTATAGCATGCCGTGTGTACAATTCCGATTCCCAATTTACCGAGTATCTCGACTAATCAAATAGTCTCACTCATTGGCAAGTTAAAGAACCGAGAATTGGACAAACGCACCTATAATTATATAGGGATTAGGAATTCGTTTATCCGTAATATCTGAGGTCTAGTTCGATTACGTCGATTAGTATAAATCGAACGCCCTCCCGTGGTCCTGCTCAATACACAAAGTGTACAAGTGTAACATAATAGTCAAGACCAACTATTACCCAGTCACACTACGACGTACCGATGGATTGTCCCTGTCCATCTAAGTCGTGAGCTTCTGTTCGATAATATACGAGTAACCGACAGTATGATCTTCCGCGTGTCTCCTCACGCCATACTGTCTACAACGTATATATCTAGGACAATTGCATTCAAGTATAAGATAGACAAAAATGCCGACAGTTTGATTAATAGATAATGTAAAACACAGATAAGGAGTTCCATATTGTCACTAAACTAGACATTTAGAATATAACTCCATCACAAATCACACAAAAACATCAAACATCAACTAAAACGATAAAAACAAACAACACACGACTCTCAAACGAAACAAAACGTAAACAAAAAATAACACAAAAACGACATAAATCAATGAAGCCAACGACCAAACATTCACAGTCCCTGTTTTTTATACCGTTGAAGTAGGCCAAACCACTAATCCCAACGACTTAGTGATATGTCTATTGTTGGACAACTTTCAGCAGATGAAGCCAGTGTCCTAGAACTGACACTCCCTAATGGAGAAGTCGAAGAAAACATTTACCTATCGCTAACAGTTGATACCGGGATGATAGCTGATGTGGCCAGTGTCGTAGCCTCGACAACCGCTGCAGTTGATCACTTGGCGGCAGTTGATCTCGGCAGTTCATCACATGCAGCTGATCCCACCGATCAACTCACAGTGAATCCTGGGATTGATCACGCAGAAAGTGTTCAATCAACTGCAATCACAGATGCGTGCGAAAATGTTGGTAGGCCAATTGTTTCTCCTCGTAGGCTGAGAACTCGTAAGCCTGAAGCGGCGAAAAATTCTCCCCAAACTCCCAATGAAGGACTTGAAGCCGTTGGAAAAGCATATCGGTCGTTTCTAAGACCATCCAAACGGACCAAATCTTCGGTCAATTGTGTATATTTCCGTGGCACGCAAATTACCGTGAAACGGAAAACGTTTCTTGACATTGAAAACGTGGATTGAGACTTCAACGAAGAGGTAACCATTGTAAATTTAAGGTATATATACAGTAGTATAATTCAGAAATAAATTTTATATTCTTACCAACTAGTATTTTTATATCAGGTGATAACTACCTTCTGCAGTTACGTGGAGTTAAAAATGGAAAAGGAAAAGTGGCCTCAGGAATCCTTCGTAATTTTACCCCCAAACTATTTTGTAAGTTTTCACAGACTCCGTGGTATGAACTCAATAAAATCTAGCTCACTTATGACCTTATATATTTTCGTTGCACTTCTTCAGATGACCTTCAAACATGCTTACAACTCATTGAACAATTAAAATTGGGAACTCCCAGACAGTTTAAGAGACGATTTGGAATGGTTCAGATTTTCCCACGTAAGTAATACAATCATATACCCTAAATCAAAAACTCTGAACACTAATTAAGCACTCATGATATCGTTTACTTGTTTTATGTGAAGGCCGTCATGGTTTGTCATCTTCCGGGACATTGGGTCGTAGTTCGAATTTGTTTTGATGATTGGACTGTCGAGCTGTATGACTCGTTAGCTCATAACTATGAGCCTAGTGTGAACCCTCGCACCCCTAAGTTCAAGTGTTTGTTGAAGGTCTTACTTCGAATGTTGGAGAAAACAAGTTACTGGGAAAGAAAAAGATTACCTGTGAAAACGGAAGACTTCTAGCTCAAGGTCATGCCAGCCGAAGAACAATTTTCCCAAGATGACAACCACTCTTGCGGTCCTTTCTGCACAATGTATTTGGAACGATTGCTCACCGACCCATCATTGTATCGTAACACGGACGACATCGATATTAAAGCTGTCAGAAAAACCATAGCAATGAAGATATTTTGGATGTCCTGCAAAGACATTGAACTCCCTTTTTTATTAAGGGATGGATAACAGTTGGTTTCGTTTTGGTTTGCAGGAGAGTAAACTTTTCATATACTTTATGCCATTGTATGTATAACCGTGTGTTTATCACCGTGGATTGTATCGCCGTGTGCAAAACTATCAATGACTGTATCTAAAAAAAAATGTTGATCACCGTGTGTAGTTTGTGTCGTGTATGTATGTTCACGATTCACGACAGTGTTTTAATAATGTCATCTATAAATGTTTCACGGTATACCAATGTCCCGTGGCACGGTTTTACAATACACGGTCAATGTCACATAGACCGTCACGAAAACCGTTACACGGTGAGTAAATCCACTGTAATAAACCCACGGTGCAATGTGTAATAAACCCACGAAACCAAGAACGAACTATTCATTGTTACTACTAGTACTAATAATCTGCTTCGTCTTCATCATTCTTCTTGTCACAAAATATTATTTCTTGGATGACATCCATCACGTTTGGCCGGTAAGTTAGACCGGCGGGCGTTGGGGTTCTGAAGTTTACAATCTCTAGGATATCTGGACCATAAATATGGACGATTATTGGTTTGTACCACGAATCTTAGGTGAAGACCAACGTATACAACCGCTTCAGATGATGAGCAAAAGAGTATTGAAACCATCCTTCAACGAACGCCATGTAACCGCGATGCCAGGTGACTTTGCACGGATACTCGGCGACATTTATTGCCATATTTAGCCTGAGGGGTAGACCCACTATATGCTCATGCTCATGGGCGAAATCTGCCGGTAGGCGCAACAGGCTCGAAAAATCATCGCAAGTTATCTGTATGAAAAAACGAGTGGGAGCCATTTTTTTAGGCGATTAAAACCCTAATCCTCTTCCCTCTATTTATAGACGGGTATATTAAAACCCTAATCCTAAATGGGCGGGGACCGAAGGGACGCATTAAGATGTATTATATTTGAATTTAAAGACGTCTTCACTCTCACACGGTGATCTCACGAGACGTCACCGTGATACAACACCGTGTGGTTATCAAATCCATTCTAAAAATATTTGAAATTGAATGAGGTCTTTTTTTAGATGGCGTATTATTGTTTGTAGGATTGGGGCGGGTTAACCGATGCATGTGTACTTAAATAATAGTGGCGTCAGTTATCAGGACAGCTTTTGCAGGCGGGTATTCATCTTTTATTCTTTTATTTAAAATTCAAATTAAAACATCGAAAATAAATGAGAGGGTGGAAGCCGTTACGCACGTTTCCGTAACACGTATATTGTGCACGGTTGTATACGCACGGCGTTACATGTTCATCAATACATCTTCATATTTAGTTCATTGGCGTCGTTACATGTTCATCAATACAGCTTGTTCAACCCGAAAAAAACGATTGCCAATCGTTTGTATACACTTTTAAGGCGTCGTTACCATCAACGGGTTCATATTTCAGGCATTGAGATGTATGGTATTTGAAATTAAAAGACGTACGATGCGATTTGTATTAATGCATTATGCATGTCTCAAATTCAAGAGATGTTTAGTTCATTGGTAACAATTTGGAGTACTCTCAAGTGTAATCATATTATATTGCACATGGTTTATCAAATTTAATAGTTTGTTGGATTATTGTGGATTTGATAGCGAGTGACTATAATCATTTCAATAGGAAAGTAACTTTACTTAGGCATTTAGCCTAAAAGATTATCAGGATTGCGCAATAATCACACGAAAACGTGAGTGTTCATACTCACACGGTGAACCCTAACCAAATCTCACAGTGATACAGTACCGTGTGATTATCAATTCCATTTTTAAAAAAAATTTGAAATTGAACGAGTTTTTTTTTAATGGCGTATTTTCGTTTCTAGGATTGGGGCGGGTTAACCGATGTATGCGTACTTATTAAATATTAGTGGTGTCAGTTATCAGGACAGCTTTTGCAGGCGAGTAAAAACATCCTTTATTCTTTTATTTAAAATTCAAATTAAAACATCGGAAAATAAATGAGAGGATGGAACCAGTTTCGCACGGTCATTTAGTTTCACGGTTGTATCCGCACGGCGTTACATGGTCATCAATACATCTTCACCGTGGCTTGTTCAACCCGAAAAAACGATTGTCAATCGTTTGTATACAATTTTAAGGCGTCGTTACCATCAACGTGTTCATGTTTCAGGCATTGAGACGTATGGTATTTTAAATTAAAGACGTACGATGCGATTTGCATTAATGCATGTCCCAAATTCAAGAGATGTGTAGTTCATTGGTAACAATTTACTCTCAAATGTGATCATATTGCACACGGTATATCAAATTTAATCGTTTGTTGGATTATTGTGGAATTTTTTGGTTCAATATAATCATTTCCATAGGAAAGTAACTTTGCTTAGGCACTTAGACAAAAATATTATCGCGATTGTGCAAGAATCACGCGAAAACGTCATTGTTCGTACTCACACGGTGATGTCGTGAGACTTCACCGTGTTACAACACCGTGCGATGGTCAAATCAATGTAAGTATGTAAAACGATACTTACGTGGCACGTGTCAGTGAACAGAACATCTTTTGAAGCCGCAGGTTTATTCAACCTTTTTATTCATCTTTTAATATTTAATAAATCGGTCCAGCCACGACGAAAGCACACGTAATCGTTGACCCAAGAGATTTCCACGGACCACGGGGCACGAGCGATTACAAATGAGGCAAGTGTCTCACAATCTCCAAGCAAAGTAGCCCTGCCTGCCAGATACTCATGTTCATGAGCAAAATCAACGGTGTTCAGAACTTTGAAGAATCTAAAAATCGGGATTGGGGTGGCCATTGAATTAGAAATTTGATTTTATAAAAATTAGGGTTTTCAGCGTGGTACGGTGCTTATATACACGCCAAAAGTGGGTAGTTGAGGGGTTAATAAACTAATAAAGACATCTACAAAGGTTTCACAATACACCGTGAGATGCCACGGTTTTACAATACACCATGAGAGACCGTTACACGGTGAGGAAATTGTTGGAAATCGATATCCCGGGCTATTAAAATATGCGGAAATAATAACCCGACCGAAATCCTCGATCGCCGGAGAACCAACCGCGCGCCGCCGTACGAGCCGGAGGTCAACCGAGCACCACCAGGGTCCGCCCGTGGTGCCCAGCCGAGCCCCCGAACGGGGCTCGCGTACGTCATGCGGACGATCGCTGGGATGCCTCGCGGCTGTTGGAGTTGTGTACTTAATGTCTAGATTTAAGTAACGGAAACTCACGATCCATTGCCATTAATCTATTTAATTAAATAAACAATTATTTGCATTTAATTATTTATAATTAAATATATGCAAATTATAGTCCTGGATTTTATACGTTGTAGTTAGTATGGTGTTGTATGGACACACAGAAGATCATACTATCGGTTACTCGTATTTAATCAAACAATTGCTCACGACCTAGATGGACACGGACCAATCCATCGGTATAGTCGTTGTGTGAGAGAGAAAATAATTTGTCTTAATTATTTTATCACACTTGTACACTTGGTGTATTGAGCGGATCTGCTTGAGATTTATCGATTAGGATTGCCGGCGATAATCGATTTAAATCTCTGAGTATTTTATTCTTAATCCTCGATACTATTGCGGGTGTGTATATTTAATATAAGTGACTTTGATTTACCAAAGGAATTAACCGATTTAATTATTGGGTTAATTACCGGTTAAGTTGGGTCACTATATTTTATATATGGCATGCCGTGAATACTTGACGGGAAAGTGTATCCCGTAAGGGTTGATAATATCCCCGAGATGAGTTCATAAGGAATTATTATGTGAACCCTGCAGGTGGATTTTTTCCGCATAATAATTAAGGTTGAAGGGTACTAGTCTCGGATATAAGAGATGAATAAATTAATTAGCAATAAATTAATTTTATTCATGGATATTTATATCTTAAATACACGGAATAAATAATACTACCGGAGAAATATTATTTGATATAATATGGTTTAATATTGGGAGTGCAATTAATTTATATAGTGGAAAATAAATTAATTAATATTAATGGGATTAATAGATTTGGGCTTGGGCTCAATTTAATCATTAATATTGGAAGCCCAATATTCCACCTCCTTAAGATCCCCTACGTAGCCTATAAAAGCACTACATGGTCTTCTCTATTCTCATAACTTGAAGATCACAATTCTAGAGAGAGAAAGTAGAGAGGGAGATCCATGGAGTTCGGAAGATCGTCGCCCACCCGACGTTCGAGCTAGTGCAAGGAATACGTGGGAAGGTCTCAAGGTCTTCATAGATCTCGTTTCTCCGTACAACGAGAACAAAGGTAAAATCACGAACCCCCTCGATGATTTTACTTATTTATTTGCGTATATGCATGAACAAAGATCCGAGGGACGAACCCCGTGGACGAGGATCGACCTCGCGGTGGTGATCGAAGATCACCGGACCGCGGAGGCCGAGAGATCCCGGCGGGGATCGCACGCAAGAAAACCCCTCGGCTGGACGCCGAGGGTGGCGGTCGAACCCTAGGGTTTCGACCGCCGGCGCGTACAAGGGACCCCGGCTGGAGCCGGGGCGTGCGATCGACCATGGTGGTCGATCGCTGGGGGCAGCCGCGGGGTGGTGCCGCGGAAGTCGCCCCCTCCTCCCGGCGATGGCGGTGAGTCGCCGGACTCACCGCCGGGGGGCTGCCACGAGCAGCCCCGGGGATGCGCGAAGCATCCCGGCGATTGCAAATGCGATCGCGATCCCCATGCGGGGGATCCGGCTGGACGTGCGCGGCTTCGGCCCGACGATGCGTTCGCCCGGAACCCCGGCTCGTACGGTGGTTCGCGGTGGTTTCCGGCGAAGGGATTTTGATCGGGGTTATGTTTCCGCAATTCCGTTAACCCCGGGATATCGATTTCCAACAATTGGTATCAGAGCGTTGGTTCTAGTTCATGTGTATATGCGATAAATTGTTCTACCTTGCAGGGTTCCGACTATTATGGCTAGATATAATTCTTCGTTAATTATTGTCATAATTTTTATTAAACTCTCGGACATGTCGAGATTCGTTTTATGTGTGGTGAATGCTTGTAATAGTAAAAATTCGGGGGTTGACCGAATTTAGGTTTATTATTACGTTCTACTTTTTCCGGAAAATGTATAGGGTCGATTTCATGTATAGAATCGATACCGGATAATTGTAATTAAATTAATGTAATTTATTTTACGTTGGATCGATGCCGAAACGACCGCCGGAGAAGACGTGTGACGGAGGAGACGATGGGACGAGGGATCGATCATCATGATTGATCCATGAAGGATCGATCGAGCCCTAGAGGCGGGGGCTGCCCGCGGGACTCCTCGGCCACGCCGGCCACCGGTGGTGGTGGCGCGTGGGCTGGGGTGGCGGCGGCGCTCCTCCTCGGCCGGGGATCGATGGTGGTGGGGGGCGCGGGGTCCTCGTGATCTCGTACTCTCCCGCCAAGATCCAACTTTCCTAAATTATTCGGTTTTCCTATTTTGAGTATTCCTATTTTTGGGAACTCTCATTGAATAGGAAAAGAATAAATTTAGAATAAATTTATTTCCTTATTGATTATTCCTAGTATGGGAATTTTCATGGATAAGGAAGGAATAAATTTAGAATTAATTTGGTCTTCCTAATTGATTATTCCTTTTGGAATATTCATGGATTAGGAAAATAATTAATTTGGAATTAATTTATTTTTCCTATTTAATTATTCCTTTATGGAATTTTTAATGGATTAGGAAAATAATTAATTTGGAAGGATTAGGAGTCCTAAATTATTTTATTTCCTTATTCCATTATAGAAATCTTCTAGAATATTCCAAGTGGGTCTGAGATAGGATTCTAGAGATTTAATGGAGTAGAAAAGGAAAATAAAAATAATAAATATTAATAATATTTAATTTTATTTTTGATATATTCGATTGACTTAATTTTCGAATTAAGTAACTTTTGGATTAATTAAAAATAAATAGATTTAAATATTTGGATTAATATTCTCGTCACATGGAGCATTCAAGAACGAAGACTGAAGACTAGAAGATGCGTACGGAGATGCGATAAAGCCATAATAGTCGGAAAATAATATTCTAGTATTATTTTGATTATGTGATAATAGTATGTGCTTTATTTCATGTATGCATGCTTATGTGTATTTAATTATGCATTAGATAGCGTATCCCTTTGTTATAAAAAGCTAAGTGGGAGAGGGATTGGAAACAATGCCATGGTCTCCATTGCTGTTCTCTTGGTGACTCTTATGGACTTTTGAAGTTCGTACAGACGAGTCATTGGAGGAGAATTCTTGTAATTCCTTTTACGAGAAACATTGATTAAGTTTATCAAACAATGCCTAATTTGTCTTTCCAAAGCTGATTTCAAGTCGACTCATTCTCACCCCGGGGAGTGGAATAGAGCCAAAGCCACTTGGTCATGTAGAGGACACAAATTAGAGACCTTCGTACCATTCTTTTATAGATGGATCGATTGTCTGCTCGGCTCCCTCATTTATGAGAGATAGGGTTGTTCGCATGGTGAATCACTGGTTAGAAACTTCGAGTTTCACTTATGATTCTCCGCGTCCTGATTTACAAAAATCGAATGGATCAAGTAATTGGGAGTCAATTATAAAAGTCTCTTGGTGTAGTAAACGTCCACACCATGTGGCTTGCTATACTAACGGATTTTGGATTAATTGATGTAGACAGTTATAAGGAATTGTGAAGAATTGTGAAGTTATCGTAAACGTCCACACCACGTGGCTTGCGGTGATGTAGCGGTTCCAAACGATTTACTTTAATACTGAGTAATGGTTTACACTTAGATACGCCTTATAGTATTCTTCCCCACGAAGTTACGCTATAAGTGATGTATGACCGAAGCAAATCTAATTGCTAAATCATTTGGGTAGGTAAACGTCCACACCACGTGGCTTGCCTTACCTGATGGGATTTTAGATGTGATTAGTGGTTTAATGATATTATTTGAGGGAGATAATATCGGATATTAAATCGATTGTTTGTTATTATATGTGCTCATAGATTATGGATGGCTTTGAACCCACTTTATGTGATACTTGAGGAATTTAACTCATTGGTCCCTGTATGTAATGATTGGAATAGAGATCTAGACATTGTCCAGACTGTTGAAGAGTGCAAGTTTGTACTCAGTGAGCTTTGTTCTCCCGAACCTACCAATGTCTTAACTGATGAGGAAGGGACTGATTTTAATATCATGTCCAAACTCAAGGAGATGTTTAGACATGACGTAGTGGCTAAACAAGAGGCGATGAGGATACTCATAAAGGTCATTCATTCGAGGAAGCGCTTGAACACGTTTCTAAGATGATGGACCTTTTGGACGAGTTGAGACGGAAATCGCAAACTCTTGTAGCCAATGCCAAAGGTTTCGAACCTAAGGGCAAAACCGGGGGAAAGGAAAAGCAAGTAAAGAAACCCAGTGGTCCTAAGGTTCTTGGATCACGAGATGGGACGAGAAAGCCATGAGGCAAGTGTTCTCGATGCAAACAGTCTGGGTACTGGAAGTCTGATTATCCTCTCAAAGAAAGTACGAAATTTTCTTTAGTCGTGAAACATAGTCAGAGGTATTATCTACCGGAACCTGGTGTGTAGATATGGAACCACTTACGGTATGTGCATTTTAAATGCAAGGGTTCCAGGAAACCCGACGACTTAGAAAAGAAGAAATCGTAGTCTACATGGGCAATGCTGTGGAGGACGCAGCAGTTGCAGTGGAGGACATTTTATAGGATTTCATTTTGAGTTTTTGCTTTTATGTAACTTTCATATTAGAAAGAACTTTGTTCTGGATTTCTAATGAATGAATATTTTATTTCTTTTAATCATTTGATGGTTATAAGAAGAAATGATGATATTATCTATTCTGGTAATTAGCTAGCAATATATAAATGATGAATCCTGAGTCCACCACTGTTGGAGTTGTGTACTTAATGTCTAGATTTAAGTATCGGTAAAGTCCCGGTCATAGCATTTAACCTATTTAATTAATAAACAATTATTTGCATTTAATTATTAATTAATTATGCAAAATTATAGTCCTGGATTTCATACGTTGTAGTTAGTATGGTGTGCATGGGCACACAGAAGATCATACTATCGGTTACTCGTATTTAATCAAACAGATGCTCACGACCTAGATGGACCCGGACCAATCCATCGGTATAGTCGTTGTGTGAGAGAGAAAATAATTTATCTTAATTATTTTATCACACTTGTACACTTGGTGTATTGGGCGGATCGCTTGAGATTTATTGATTAGGATTGCCTTGGATAATCAATTTAAATCTCAGAGTATTTTATTCTTAATCCCCGATACTATTGCGGGTGTGTATATTTAATATTAGAGACTTTGATTTTTAAAAGGAATTAACCGATTTAATTATTGGGTTAATTACCGGTAAAATTGGGTCGCTATATTTTATATATGACATGCCGTGAATACTTGACGGGAAAGTGTATCCCGGAAGGGTTGATAATATCCCCGAGATGAGTTCATAAGGAATTATTGTGTAGACCTCATGAGTGGATTTGTTCCGCACAATAATTAAGGTTGAATGGTACTAGTCTCGGATACAAGAGATGAATATAATTTATTGAGCAATAAATAAATTTATTCATGGATATTTAAATCTTAAATACACGGAATAAATAATACTACCGGAGAAATATTATTTGATATAATATGGTTTAATATTGGAAGTGCAATTAATTTATATAATGGAAAATAAATTAAATAATATTGATAAGGATTAATAGATTTGGGCTGGGCTCAATTTAATCTTCAATGTTAGAAGCCCAATATTCCACCTCCTTTTGATCCCCTACGTAGCCTATAAAAGCACTACATGGTCTTCACAATTCATAACTTAACCTACGCTAATCATAAAGTCTTGAAGAGTGAAGGAGATCCATAGGAGTTTGATAGATCGTCGCCCACACGACGTTCGGACGAGGTGCAAGGAATACGTAGGAAGATCGCAAGGTCATCAACGTTTGATTTCGTTTCTTCGTACAACGAATCGAGGTACATAATCATAAACCCCCTCTATGATTATATGTTCGTTTAATCGTGATGTATACATGAACAAGACGATCCGGGAAAACGTCGAGACCGGGATACGGGGATCACGCGATCCCCGTCGGGATCGAACAAGGGGCGGCCGAACCCTAGGGTTCGACCGCCGGTACGCGGGCGAGAGGGGGAGCCCCGGCTGGACGCCGGGGCAAGCGATCGACGTGAAGTCGATCGCTGGGGGTTCAGCCGTGGGCTGGTGCCACGGCGGACGAACCCCCCCGGCCACCCTCGCCCGGCGGCGTGCAAGAAGGGAGGCCCCGGCTGGAGTCGGGGCGAGCGATCGACCGCAAGGTCGATCGCGGGGCTGTCGAGGGCTGGTGCTTCGACTGGCGCCCCTCCTCCCGTCGGATGGTGGCGGTGAGTCGCCGGACTCACCGCCGGGGGCTGTTCCGAACAGCCCCACGGGGATGCACGCGCATCCCCGGCGTGGGCGTGGCTAGGGTTTAGCCGCGGGTTCGCCCGTGGCGACGCCTCGGTTATGCTCTAGCTCGTTCGGTGTTCGCGATCGGTTTCCGGCGATAGGGTTTCGGTCGGGTTATCGGTTCCGCATAATTTTTGATAGCCCGGGACATCGAATCCCAACAATTGGTATCAGAGCGTTTGGTTTCTTGTTCATGTATATGTTCGATTATTGTTCTACCTTGCAAGGATTTCCGGCTATCATGGTTGGATTTAATTATTGTGTTAGTTAATTATCATGATTATTCTTTTATTAAACTCTCGGACATGTCGAGATTCGTTTTGTGTGGTTGAATGTTTGTAATAGTAAAAAATTCGGGGGTTGACCGAATTTAGGATTTATTATTACGTTCTATGTTTTCCGGAAAATGTATAGGGTCGATTTCATGTATAGAATCGATACCGGAATTGTAAATTTATTTCCTGTAATTTATTTACGTTGGATCGATGCCGAGATGACCGCCGGAGAACTCGTGTGACGAAGGAGATGATGAGAGGGAGGACCGGGGATCGATCATGAGATCGATCCCATGAGGATCGATCGAAGGGGGCGTGGGGGGCTGCTCGCGGGAACCCTCGACCACGCCGGCCACCGGTGGTGGTGGCGCGTGGGCTGTGGTGGCGGCGGCACTCCTCCCCAGCCGGCGATCGATGGTGGGGGGCGCGGGGTCCTCGTGATCTCGTGTTCTCCTACCAAGATCCAACTTTCCTAAATTAATTCGGTTTTCCTATTTGAGTTTTCCTATTTTGGGGAATTCTCATGGATTAGGAAAAGAATTAATTGGAATTAATTTTATTTCCTTATTCTATTATGGAAGTCTTCTAGAGTATTCCGAGTTCTACTTGGAATAGGATCCTAGAGATTTAATAGAATTGGAAAGGAATAAAAGTTAATTTAGGATTGATTTATTTCCTAATTGATTATTCCTATTTTATGGGAATTTTAATAGTAATGGAAATTAATTAATCTTGGAAAGTAGAAGAGTCCTAATTTATTTTATTTCCTTATTCTATTAAAGAAGTCTTCTAGAATATTCCAAGTTTTACTTGGATAGATTATTTTAGAGATTTAATAGAATTAGATAGGAAAATAAATAAATAAAAATATTAATAATATTTAATTTTATTTTTGATACATTCGATTGACTTAATTTTCGAATTAAGTAACTTTTGGATTAATTGAAAATAAATAGACTTAAATATTGGGATTAATATTATCGTCACATGGAGCATTCAAGAACGAAGACTGAAGACTAGAAGATGCATATGAAGATGGAATAAAGCCATGATAGTCGGGAAAATAATTTTCTAGCATTATTTTGACTATGTGATACTATGTGCTTTATTGCTTGTATGCATGCTATATGTGTTTATTTTATGCACTAGATAGCGTATCCCTTTATTGTAAAAAGCTAAGTGGGAGAGGGGATGGAAACATTCCCATGGTCTCCATTGCTCTTCTCTTGGTGACTCTTATGGACTTTCGAAGTTCGTATAGACGAGTCATTGGAGGAGAATTCTTGTAATTCCTTTTACAAGAAACATTGATCAAGTTTATCAAACAATGCCTAATTTGTCTTTCTGAAACTGACTTCAAGTCGACTCATTCTCACCCCGGGGAGTGGAATGGAGCCAAAGCCACTTGGTCATGTGGATGACACAAATTAGAGACCTTCGTACCATTCTTTGATAGATGGATCGATTGTCTGCTCGGCTCCCTCATTTATGAGAGATAGGGTCGTTCACATGGTGAATCACTGGTTAGAAACTTCGAGTTTCACATATGATTCTCCGAGTCTTGATTTGCAAAAATCGAATGGTTCTTGTAATTGGGAGTCAATTATAAAAGTCTCTTGGTATAGTAAACGTCCACACCACGTGGCTTGCTATACTAACGGACTTTGGATTAATTGATGTAGACAGTTATAAGTAATTGTGAAGAGTTGTGAAATTATCGTAAACGTCCACACCACGTGGCTTGCGGTGATGTAGCAATTCCAAACGATGTACTTTGGTGCTGAGTAATGGTTTACACTTAGATACGCGTTATAGTATTCTTCCCCACGAAGTTACGCTATAATCGATGTATGACCAAAGAAAATCTAATTGCTAAATCATTTAGGTGGGTAAACTTCCACACCACGTGGCTTGCCTTACCTGATGGGATTTTAGATGTAATTAGTAATTTAATGATATTATTTGAGGGAGATAATATCGGACATTAAATTAATTGTTTGTTTATATGTGCTTATATTTTTAGAGAGTAGCTATGAATCCACTTTCTGTGATACTCAAGGAACATAAACTCACTGGTCCCAATTACATTGATTGGAAGAGAAATTTAGACATTGTCCTGACTTCTGAGGAGTACAAGTTTGTACTCCATGAAGTGTGCCCTGCTGAGCCCACGGCTGCCTCGACTGATGAGGAAAAAGGAACATATCGGAAGTGGAAAAAGGCTGATGAAATGGCTAGGTGTTATATTTTGGCTTCCATGTCAAATGTACTCCAAACCCAACATGAGCCGATGGACACTGCCTATGATATGATGTTCAACCTCAAGGAGATGTTTGGGGAGCAAGATCGTGCGGCTAGGCAAGAAGCTATGAGAGTCCTCATGTCGACTACTCAGTCTAAAGGAACGCCCGTTGGGGAGCACGTTCTTAAGATGATGAGTTTGTTGAATGAACTTGAGGTCCTAGGAGATTCTATTGATGCTGAGACGCAAGTCGACATCATACTCCAGTCTCTGGCCCCTAGTTTTGAGCAGTTTCGTATGAGCTATAATATGGGTAAACTATCTTATACTCTTGCGCAACTCCTGACTGAACTAAAGGCGGCAGAGGGGATCTACAAGAGGGGCAAGTCTCAAGCGCTTGTAACTACCAAGTCCAAAAGCTTGAAAGCTGTTGGAGGTAGGGGCAAGAAAAGGAAGCAATCCTGGAAACCCAGTGGTGCCAAGAGGAATGGACCACGAGTGGGGGCTAGTAAGCCAAAGGGCAAGTGCTTCCGATGCAACAAGTCTGGACACTGGAAGTCTGAATGTCCTCTCAGAGGTACGAATTTTTTTTTAGTCGTAAAAACATAGTCAGCGGTATTATCTACCAGAATTCTGGTGTGTAGATATGGAACCACTGACGGTATGTGCATTGTTTTAAATGCAGGGGTTCCAGAAAACCCGGCGACTTAGAAAAGAAGAGTTCGAGTCTACATGGGCGAAGCTGTTGGGGTAGCAGCGGTTGCAGTGGAAGACATTTATCTGTTTTCAGTAGTTTTAGGATTTCATTTCAAGTTATTGCTTTATGTACCCCTTAATTTCGAAAAGAACTTTTGTTCTGGTTTTTCTTTATTAATGAATGGATATTTATTTCTTTAATCATTCAGTGATTTAGATAAGAAATAATGGTGTTATCTATTCTGGTACATTTTAGATAGCAATATATGAATGATGAATCCTTAGTCTACCACGATGCAACAAACCGTTATGTATAACTTGTTTTACTTATTAGATGTATTTCTTTATCATTATGCTTGTGAATTCTTGAATTCGGACAAGCATTAAGAATGATTTATGATTAATGCAGTAACACGTGTAATTAGAAAGGTACGAGTCATTCTTTCAAAGAATACTCGAAGATGGATTAGAATACTTGATGTGCCATAAAAGCAAAGTGTTTTTCAGTAGACACAAAGCTATTATGGGGAACCTTCAAAGTATATCCATTGGAAGCCTGCGGCTTGTTCGCGGAGGCTATCACCTATCTAAACAACACATAGCATAAATCAAAGATTGAGATTAAGTCTCAAAAGACTGCACCATACACTGGAGTGTAGACATGGTGTGTCAGGGATAAGAAATGGAATTCTAATAGTAAAAGGACAAGTTTGTTCGGAACTACCTATTTTCTATGGATATTTCTGGATACAACGGCAAATTCAATGTGGTTGTAGAATATCCTAGGAGAACAAGTAATTGTATGTTCAATAGTACTATGAACCAGAGGGGTGTTCTCACCTGGTTCTTAGAGGGAGACTATTAGATGAACTACAATGCCCTAACTGACAAGGTACTTAAAATGAGGAAAAGGAAAGACTGAGAACCAGCCTAACTGAGTGGTAGTACACCACTAACTGCACCTAATGTTATTACTGTTACACACCAGAACGCCATTGCAGTGGGAGTTTGTTAAGCAACCGGAGATGTTCATAAGACTGAAGGAGTTTTGAACTCTGGATCTAGTAGACATGAAATCAATCCCTAGCTCTGCATAAGGGGCAGTACTAATCTAAATGTGCCTACTTGGATAGCAATAAGTATTATTGTCAAGAGGCGAGATCATTTAGAAGTACAAGCTTAGTGAATCCATTTATGGATTATCACAAAGCTGTAAATTGTGGAACTTGCGAACTGATGAGATAGTCCATGAGATGGATTCATCAAAGTGCATAAGACAAAGAAAGGTGTGTTAGAGACGTAATGGAAACAAGGTGGTGTTTCTCGGAATTTTATGTAGATAACACTTCATCGTTGGCAACAATGTAAAAGTGTTGTCAGACATAAAATAAAGGTTGTCTAAATGAATCGAGATATAAGATTAAGAGTAAGTTAGACCATGTTCTTAGAATCCTTCGATCTCTAGACAAGAACATTTGTACTTCTCTTAAGATATCTTATACGATTATGGTTTGTTTTAAACATGCATAATTCTGAGAAAGGTTATTGCCTTTCGGGAACAGAATACATCTATCTAAAGGTATGTGTCTTGAACACATGAAGGAGATAGACAAAGCTGTTCCTTACACTTCGGGTGTGGAAAGCTTTATAGATGCAATGTTGAAAAACAGGAACCTGATATCAACTATGCGGTTAGCATAGTGGGAGGATATCAAAGTAATCTGGATAAGGGATGTTCGAATGCTGTAATAGTACTTTCATAGTACTGGCTTACGGAGCAAGACGAAATCTTCTTGGATTACAGTTTCTCAAATCCAAAATCAGAGAAAGACCAGTGTAAGTCGATATCAGGCTATGTGTTCACTTTTAAAAAGAGGTGGAACCTAAAGATGAAAGAGTGATAAGCAGGATGCTTCTCGGACTCTCTCATAACCGAATAGCAGCCTCAGAGGCAGCGGAAGTTTTTGGTTAGGTTCCGGGATGACCTCTGAACTTGGATATGATTCTTGGTTCACCAAAGGCTATGTATATAGCGGTGCATGGTAAACTGGAAGAAGTCATAAGTTCAAAAGATGATGATAACACATAGAGCAAGTACCACCTGATTCGAGTCATCGTCTAGAGAGACGACGCAGTAGTCACCAAGATAACTTCAGAGCGGCAACCTAGATTGCTCATTCACATAATACTTCTGGGAAGTATAACTTAAGCACGTGATGAGTATGGGAGTCGGGAGTTTGGAGGAAATGACTAGACCTTAGTACAAGTGGGAGATTGTTGGAGTTGTGTACTTAATGTCTAGATTTAAGTATCGGTAAACTCCCGGTCATAGCATTTAACCTATTTAATTAATAAACAATTATTTGCATTTAATTATTAATTAATTATGCAAAATTATAGTCCTGGATTTCATACGTTGTAGTTAGTATGGTGTGCATGGGCACACAGAAGATCATACTATCGGTTACTCGTATTTAATCAAACAGATGCTCACGACCTAGATGGACCCGGACCAATCCATCGGTATAGTCGTTGTGTGAGAGAGAAAATAATTTATCTTAATTATTTTATCACACTTGTACACTTGGTGTATTGGGCGGATCGCTTGAGATTTATTGATTAGGATTGCCTTGGATAATCAATTTAAATCTCAGAGTATTTTATTCTTAATCCCCGATACTATTGCGGGTGTGTATATTTAATATTAGAGACTTTGATTTTCCAAAGGAATTAACCGATTTAATTATTGGGTTAATTACCGGTAAAATTGGGTCGCTATATTTTATATATGACATGCCGTGAATACTTGACGGGAAAGTGTATCCCGGAAGGGTTGATAATATCCCCGAGATGAGTTCATAAGGAATTATTGTGTAAACCTCATGAGTGGATTTGTTCCGCACAATAATTAAGGTTGAATGGTACTAGTCTCGGATACAAGAGATGAATATAATTTATTGAGCAATAAATAAATTTATTCATGGATATTTAAATCTTAAATACACGGAATAAATAATACTACCGGAGAAATATTATTTGATATAATATGGTTTAATATTGGGAGTGCAATTAATTTATATAGTGAAAAATAAATTAATTAATATTGATAAGGATTAATAGATTTGGGCTGGCTCAATTTAATCTTCAATGTTAGAAGCCCAATATTCCACCTCCTTTTGATCCCCTACGTAGCCTATAAAAGCACTACATGGTCTTCACAATTCATAACTTAACCTACGCCAATCATAAAGTCTTGAAGAGTGAAGGAGATCCATAGGAGTTCGATAGATCGTCGCCCACACGACGTTCGGACGAGGTGCAAGGAATACGTAGGAAGATCGCAAGGTCATCAACGTTTGATTTCGTTTCTCCGTACAATGAATCGAGGTACATAATCATAAACCCCCTCTATGATTATATGTTCGTTTAATCGTGATGTATACATGAACAAGACGATCCGGGAAAACGTCGAGACCGGGATACAGGGATCACGCGATCCCCGTCGGCATCGAACAAGGGGTGGCTGAACCCTAGGGTTCGACCGCCGGTACGCGGGCGAGAGGGGGAGCCCCGGCTGGACGCCGGGGCAAGCGATCGACGTGAAGTCGATCGCTGGGGGTTCAGCCGTGGGCTGGTGCCACGGCGGACGAACCCCCCCGGCCACCCTCGCCCGGCGGCGTGCAAGAAGGGAGGCCCCGGCTGGAGCCGGGGCGAGCGATCGACCGCAAGGTCGATCGCGGGGCTGTCGAGGGCTGGTGCCTCGACTGGCGCCCCTCCTCCCGTCGGATGGTGGCGGTGAGTCGCCGGATGTTGGAGTTGTGTACTTAATGTCTAGATTTAAGTGACGGAAACTCACGATCCATTGCCACTAATCTATTTAACTAAATAAACAATTATTTGCGTTTAATTATTTTTAATTAAATATATGCAAATTATAGTCCTGGATTCTATACGTTGTAGTTAGTATGGTGTTGCATGGGCACACAGAAGATCATACTATCGGTTACTCGTATTTAATCGAACAGTTGCTCACGACCTAGATGGACACGGACCAATCCATCGGTATAGTCGTTGTGTGAGAGAGAAAATAATCTATCTTGATTATTTTATCACACTTGTACACTTGGTGTATTGAGCGGATCGTTTGAGATTTATCGATTAGGATTGCCGGCGATAATCGATTTAAGTCTCAGTGTATTTTATTCTTAATCCCCGAAACTATTGCGGGTGTGTATATTTAATATAAGTGACTTTGATTTACCAAAGGAATTGACCGGTTTAATTATTGGGTCAATTACCGGTTAAGTTGGGTCACTATATTTTATATATGACATGCCGTGAATACTTGACGGGAAAGTGTATCCCGTAAGGGTTGATAATATCCCCGAGATGAGTTCATAAGGAATTATTATGTAAACCCTGCAGGTGGATTTATTCCGCATAATAATTAAGGTTGAATGGTACTAGTCTCGGATATAAGAGATGAATAAATTAATTAGCAATAAATTAATTTTATTCATGGATATTTATATCTTAAATACACGGAATAAATAATACTACCGGAGAAATATTATTTGATATAATATGGTTAATATTGGGAGTGCAATTATATTTATATAGTGGAGTTAATCATATAATTAATAATAGTAAGGATTAATAGATTTGGGCTTGGGCTCAATTTAATCACTATTATTGGAAGCCCAATATTCCACCTCCTTAAGATCCCCTACGTAGCCTATAAAAGCACTACATGGTCTTCTCTATTCTCATAACTTGAAGAACACAATTCTAGAGAGAGAAAGTAGAGAGGAGGATCCATGGAGTTCGGTAGATCGTCTCCCACACGACGTCCGGGCTAGTGCAAGGAATACGTGGGAAGATCTCAAGGTCATCATAAGATCTCGTTTCTCCGCACAACGAATCGAAAGGTGAATTAAATTTCCGCAATTTAATTCTAGTTTATTGATCAATTATCGAAAAACAAGATCCAAAAGATCGAGCCCGGAGTAGACGGACGATCATGTGGTGGTGGCGAAGCCACCGGACCACATGGGATCGCCCGGCTAGGGTTCGGGGGCGTGAGGAGGAGAGACCCGCGGCTTAGCCGCGGGCATGCGATCGATCTCAAGATCGATCGCCGGGGGCGCGGGCTGGAGCCGCACCCCACCCCACCTCGACGGTGGGGATCCTCCAAGCGGCGGCGAGTCGCCGGACTCGCCGCGGGGGCTGCTGGGAGCAGCCCCACCCATCGATCGTGGTGGCGCGATCCGTCGATCACATGAGCCCCGCGGACGGGGGCTCGGGCTGGGCGTGCGCGCGGCTTCGGCCGTGTCGTGCGTTCGGCTCGTGCTCCGGCTCGTACGCGGCGTTCGTGTTATCTCCGGCGAAGGGTTCGTTCGGGTTATTGGTTTCCGCAAATTTAAATAACCCGGGATATCGAATTCCAACAATTGGTATCAGAGCGTACGGTTACGTTTTTCGTTAATTGTTTCGATAATCGATTCTCGATATATATGGCCATAGATTAATTTAATTTGTTAAATTATTGTGCTATATTTGTTCTACGTACTTGTTTTCTCTCTTGTATGAATTGTGTTGGACGGAAAAATTAATTATTAAAAACGAGGGTTTTCGGAATATCGAACCGGAGTTAATCGACCGTGGGCTCGAAGCGGGCTGCTGGGCTGCTCGACTTGGTGATCTCCATCGCCGGAAGTCGGGGCAGTCGGCGGCAACACAGCCGGGTGGCGGTTCAGCCGCAACACGCGGCGGCTCGTGGGTCGCGGCTTCGGCTTCGGCCCGGACAAGCTGCTGGAGCTCGCTCGGGGGTCTCCGTGTGCGGGCTGCTCTTGTGGTTAAGTAGCGGGTCGATGGCATGGTTCGTCAAGGGAGACGCCGTGCCGGAAATTGACCAAGCTCGCACAGGCTCCGCTGAAAAAGACGATCGACCCCGCTGAACAAAGACGCTGCTGTAGTTGCTAATTGCATGGCGTGGGTAATTTTTTTTGGTGCATGTGCGAGTGCGTGAACTAATTAATTGGATGCATTGCATGGTCTTTTTGATGCATGCTGGATATGCATGATCGTGGCATATGCATGAGATTAATGGTTTGTATGCTTTTGCATGCATGGAGCCGATTAATTGATACGCATGGAAGTGGTTTCGATGGGTTCGATTGGGTCGACCGGAAATTCGATTTTCGGTTCGTCCCGGTAAATCCGATCTTTCCGGAAATAATTTAATCTTTCTAATTTTATTTAATTTAATTTTGGAATTAATTCAAATTTTATTTGGATTATATTTCTTAATTATGGAATAAAATAATGGAATTAGATGGAGAGTTAAATTAGGAAAGAAAATCCTAGTTTCTCTAGATATCCTATACCTACTTGGATTAGAAGTCTTAAGAAGAATCAAAATTCGATTTTGATTAGGATTCTTGAGATCTAATTTAAATAGGATTGAGAAATTATTAAAATATTGATTTTATTTAATTTAAGTATTTTATTTAAAATCATTAGATTAATTCAAAATTTATTTTGGATTGGATAATCTTGGATTTTATTTAGAATAGAATTAAATATGGAAATCAATGGATTTTAATAATATTGATTTTATTTAATTTAAGTATTTTATTTAAAATCATTAGATTAATTCAAAATTTATTTTGGATTGGAAAATCTTGGATTTTATTTAGAATAGAATTAAATATGGAGATCAATGGATTTTAATAATATTGATTTTATTTAATTTAAGTATTTTATTTAAAATCATTAGATTAATTCAAAATTTATTTTGGATTGGAAAATCTTGGATTTTATTTAAAATAGAATTAAATATGGAAATCAATGGATTTGATTTTATTTAATTGGAGTGAAATTAAATATGAGAATCAAAGAATTTTTCCGTCGCTCGGCAAAGTATTCAAGACGTAGAATGAAGACTCAAGACAAGCATGCTGGAATTCATCAAGGTACGAATAGTCGAGAAATAATTTTACTTGAGTAATTATTTGATTATTTGTGAACGTACTTGCATGAAATGTATGTTTGTTATTATGCTTATGTATTTAATTATGCATTAGATAGCGTATCCCTTTGTTATAAAAAGCTAAGTGGGAGAGGGTATGGAAACATATCCATGGTCTCCATTGCTGTTCTCTTGGTGACTTTTATGGACTTTTGAAGTTCGTATAGATAAGTCATTGGAGGAGAATTCTTGTAATTCCTCTTACGAGAAACATTGATTAAGTCTATCAAACAATGCCTAATTTGTCTTTCCAAAACTGACTTCAAGTCGACTCATTCTCACCCCGGGGAGTGGAATGGAGCCAAAGCCACTTGGTCATGTAGAGGACACAAATTAGAGACTTCCGTGCCATTCTTTGATAGATGGGTCGCTTGTCTGCTCGGCTCCCTCATTTATGAGAGATAGGGTCGTTCGCATGGCGAATCACTGGTTAGAAACTTCGAGTTTCACTTATGATTCTCCACGTCTTGATTTACAAGATTAAATGGATCAAGTAATTGGGAGTCAATTATAAAAGTCTCTTAGTGTAGTAAACGTCCACACCACGTGGCTTGCTATACTGACGGACTTTGGATTAATTGATGTAGACAGTTGTAAGTAATTATGAAGAGTTGTGAAGTTATCGTAAACGTCCACACCACGTGGCTTGCGGTGATGTAGCAATTCCAAGTAATTTACTTTGGTACTGAGTAATGGTTTACACTTAGATACGCATTATAGTATTCCTCCCCACGAGGTTCCGCTATAAGTGATGTATGACCGAAGCAAATCTAATTGCTAAATCATTTGGGTGGGTAAACGTCCACACCACGTGGCTTGCCTTACCTGATGGGATTTTAGATGTGATTAGTGGTTTAATGATATTATTTGAGGGAGATAATATCGGAGATTAAATCGATTGTTTGTTGTTATATGTGCTCATAGATTAGGATATGGCTTTGAACCCACTTTATGTGATACGTAAGGATTTTAAACTCATTGGTCCCTGAATGTAATGATTGGAATAGAGATCTAGACATTACCCAAACTGTTAAAGAGTGCAAGGTTGTACTCAGTGAGCTTTGTCCTCCCGAGCCTATTGACATAGGCGGCTAGACAAGAAGCGATGAGGATACTCATAAAGGCCAGTCACTTCGAGGAAACGCTTAAACACGTTTTTTGAGATGATTGACCTTTTAGACGAGTTGAGACGGAAATCGCAAGCTCTTGTAGCCAATGCCAAAGGTTTCGAACCTAAAGGCATGAATCGGGGGAAAGGACAAGAAAGCAAAGAAACCCAGTGGTTCCTTTTGGACCACGAGATGGGACGAGAAAGCCATGAGGCAAGAATTCTCGTTGCAAACAGTCTGGGTACTGGAAGTCTGATTATCCTCTCAAGGAAAGTACGAAATCTTCTTTAGTCGTAAAACATAGTCAGTGGTATTATCTGCCGGAACCTGGTGTGTAGATATGGAACCACTGACGGTATGTGCATTTTAAATGCAAGGGTTCCAGGAAACCTGACGACTTAGAAAAGAAGAAATCGTAGTCTACATGGGCAATGCTGTAGAGGAGGCAGCAGTTGCAGTGGAGGACATTTTATAGGATTTCATTTTGGGTTATTGCTTTTATGTACCTTTCAAATTAGAAAGAACTTTGTTCTGGATTTCTAATGGATGGATATTTTATTTCTTTTAATCATTTGATGATTATAAGAAGAAATAATGATAGTATCTATTCTGGTACATTAGCTAGCAATATATAAATGATGAATCCTGAGTCCACCACGATGCAACAAACCGTAGTATAAAACTCGTTTTACTAATAAGAGATTTCTTTATTAAATCAGTTATACTTGTGGATTCTTATGCTAAGTCATATTTATTCAAATAAGAAGTTCAAAGGTCGAAAATTGATTGTAAGATCAATTAAGTTGAAGGAGTGGACCTTCCGACCTAAGAATCTAATTTGGAAGATAATACGACTAAGCAATCCTTTATGGATATAAGATATAAGATCCGGACAAGTATTAGAATTGATTGACTCTGATTAAAGATCAGAGCTTGGGATTGGATCCCAAGTGACTACACCATACAGTCCTCTGTAAGATTGGTGTTTCGGAAATAAGAAATGGAACTCTTATAGAAATAGTAAAAGCATGAGTTAAACGGAACTACCTATGTTCTATGGATATGTCTTGGTAACAACGGCACATTCGAATGTGGTTGTAGAATATCCTAGAAGAACAGAAGATATGTGTTCGATAGTACTATGAACCAGAAGGACGTTATAAGTTCTAACGCCCGGTTCTTAGAGGAAGACTATTAGATGAACCACAAGCCCAAAATGACATGATACTTCTGAAAAGAGAGAAAACGATTAAGACTTAGAACCAGCCGAACCGAGTAGCGGTACACCACTAACTGCACCTACTGTTATTACTGTTTATACACCAGAACGCTATTGTAGTGGGAGGTTGTATAACAACCGGAGATATTCATAAAACTGGGTGAGTCTTCGGACTCTGGACCTAGTATACGTGAAATCGATCCCTAGATCTACATAGAGGCGGTACTAGATCTAAATGTGCCTTCTTGGAAAGCAATAAGGATTATTGTTAAGAGGCGAGATCATTTAGAGTACAAGTTTAGTTGATCCATTTATGGATTGTAACAAAACTAGAATTCGTGGAACTTGCGCATTGATGAGATAGTCCATTTGATGGATTCATCAAAAGGCATTGACGAATCGTGTGTATGGGAAACGTGATGGAAACAAGGTGGTGTTTCTCGGAGGTTTTATGTAGATAAACATTTTATCATTGGCAACAATGTAAAGATGTTGTCAGACATAAAATGATGGTTGTCTAGAAAAATCGATATATAAGATAAAGATGAAGTTAGAGCATGTTCTTAAGATCTAGGATCTCAAGAAAGAACATTGTACTTCTCCTGGACATCTTACATATATATGATTATGGTTCGTTTTAACATGCAAGATTCCGAGAAAGGTTCGTTACCTTTCAGAGACGGAATGCATCTATCTAAGGTATGTGTTTTTGAACACATAAAGGTGATAGAAGCAGTGAAAGCAGTTTCCTACACTTTGAGTGTGGAAAGCTTAATAAATGCAATGTTGAAAAACGAGAACCTGATATCGGCTATGCATTGAGCATAGTGGGAGGATATCAAGGTAATCCTGGAAAGGAATATTCGACTGCCGTAAAAGTACTTTCGAAGTACTGTTCTAGACTACGAAGCAGACGAGTTTTTCCTTTGGATTACATTCTCTTAGATTTCTAATCGAATAAGGACCAGTGTAAGTCGATATCAGGCTATGTGTTTCACTATTAAAGGAGAAGGAGTTTTAACATGGAAGAGTGATAAGCACGATGCTTTTCGGACTCTGCCATGGGTAACCAAATAGCGGCCTCAGAGGCAGCGGAAGTTTTGGTATAACTCCGGGATAATCTCTGGGACTTAGATGTGATTCTTAATTTGCCAAAGGCTATGTAAATAGCGGTGCAATGGCAAATGGGAAGAAATCACTAGTCCATAAAGTGTAAGATAACACATAGTGCAAGTACCACCTGATACGAGTCATCGTCGAGGGAGACGACGCTGTAGTCACCAAGATAACTTCAGAGCGGCAACCTAGAGTGCTCATTCACATAGTACTTCTTGGAAGTTCAACTTAAGCACGTGATGAGTATGGGAGTCGGGAGTTTGGAGGAAATGACTAGACCTTAGTACAAGTGGGAGATTGTTGGAGTTGTGTACTTAATGTCTAGATTTAAGTGACGGAAACTCACGATCCATTGCCACTAATCTATTTAACTAAATAAACAATTATTTGCGTTTAATTATTTTTAATTAAATATATGCAAATTATAGTCCTGGATTCTATACGTTGTAGTTAGTATGGTGTTGCATGGGCACACAGAAGATCATACTATCGGTTACTCGTATTTAATCGAACAGTTGCTCACGACCTAGATGGACACGGACCAATCCATCGGTATAGTCGTTGTGTGAGAGAGAAAATAATCTATCTTGATTATTTTATCACACTTGTACACTTGGTGTATTGAGCGGATCGTTTGAGATTTATCGATTAGGATTGCCGGCGATAATCGATTTAAGTCTCAGTGTATTTTATTCTTAATCCCCGAAACTATTGCGGGTGTGTATATTTAATATAAGTGACTTTGATTTACCAAAGGAATTGACCGGTTTAATTATTGGGTCAATTACCGGTTAAGTTGGGTCACTATATTTTATATATGACATGCCGTGAATACTTGACGGGAAAGTGTATCCCGTAAGGGTTGATAATATCCCCGAGATGAGTTCATAAGGAATTATTATGTAAACCCTGCAGGTGGATTTATTCCGCATAATAATTAAGGTTGAATGGTACTAGTCTCGGATATAAGAGATGAATAAATTAATTAGCAATAAATTAATTTTATTCATGGATATTTATATCTTAAATACACGGAATAAATAATACTACCGGAGAAATATTATTTGATATAATATGGTTAATATTGGGAGTGCAATTATATTTATATAGTGGAGTTAATCATATAATTAATAATAGTAAGGATTAATAGATTTGGGCTTGGGCTCAATTTAATCACTATTATTGGAAGCCCAATATTCCACCTCCTTAAGATCCCCTACGTAGCCTATAAAAGCACTACATGGTCTTCTCTATTCTCATAACTTGAAGAACACAATTCTAGAGAGAGAAAGTAGAGAGGAGGATCCATGGAGTTCGGTAGATCGTCGCCCACACGACGTCCGGGCTAGTGCAAGGAATACGTGGGAAGATCTCAAGGTCATCATAAGATCTCGTTTCTCCGCACAACGAATCGAAAGGTGAATTAAATTTCCGCAATTTAATTCTAGTTTATTGATCAATTATCGAAAAACAAGATCCAAAAGATCGAGCCCGGAGTAGACGGACGATCATGTGGTGGTGGCGAAGCCACCGGACCACATGGGATCGCCCGGCTAGGGTTCGGGGGCGTGAGGAGGAGAGACCCGCGGCTTAGCCGCGGGCATGCGATCGATCTCAAGATCGATCGCCGGGGGCGCGGGCTGGAGCCGCACCCCACCCCACCTCGACGGTGGGGATCCTCCAAGCGGCGGCGAGTCGCCGGACTCGCCGCGGGGGCTGCTGGGAGCAGCCCCACC
This sequence comes from Euphrasia confusa, assembly GCA_954870475.1. Taxonomy (NCBI): domain Eukaryota; kingdom Viridiplantae; phylum Streptophyta; class Magnoliopsida; order Lamiales; family Orobanchaceae; genus Euphrasia; species Euphrasia confusa. The sequence continues at coordinate 39,510,410 of OX940950.1, read as the reverse complement.
CATCGATCGCGGTGGCGCGATCCGTCGATCACATGAGCCCCGCGGACGGGGGCTCGGGCTGGGCGTGCGCGCGGCTTCGGCCGTGTCGTGCGTTCGGCTCGTGCTCCGGCTCGTACGCGGCGTTCGTGTTATCTCCGGCGAAGGGTTCGTTCGGGTTATTGGTTTCCGCAAATTTAAATAACCCGGGATATCGAATTCCAACACCGGACTCACCGCCGGGGGCTGTTCCGAACAGCCCCACGGGGATGCACGCGCATCCCCGACGATCACCATGCACGGTGATCGCGAGCCCCGACGTGGGCGTGGCTAGGGTTTAGCCGCGGGTTCGCCCGTGGCGACGCCTCGGTCATGCTCTAGCTCGTTCGGTGTTCGCGATCGGTTTCCGGTGATAGGGTTTCGGTCGGGTTATCGGTTCCGCATAATTTTTGATAGCCCGGGACATCGAATCCCAACAACCACGATGCAACAAACCGTTTTATATAACTCGTTTTACTAATAAGAGATTTCTTTGTTAAATTATTTATACTTGTGGATTCTTATGCTAAGTCATATTTATTCAAATAAGAAGTTCAAAGGTCGAAAATTGATTACAAGATCAATTAAGTTGAAGGAGTGGACCTTCCGACCTAAGAATCTAATTTGGAAGATAGTACGACTAAGCAATCCTTTATGGATATAAGATATAAGATCCGGACAAGTATTAGAATTGATTGACTCTGATTTACGATCAGAGCTTGGGATTGGATCCCAAGTGACTACACCATACAGTCCTCTGTAAGATTGGTGTGTCGGAAATAAGAAATGGAACTCTTATAGAAATAGTATAAGCACGAGTTAAACGGAACTACCTATGTTCTATGGATATGTCTTGGAAACAACGGCGCATTCAAATGTGGTTGTAGAATATCCTAGAAGAACAAAAGATGTGTGTTCGATAGTACTATGAACCAGAAGGACGTTATAAGTTCTAACGCCCGGTTCTTAGAGGAAGACTATTAGATGAACCACAAGCCCAAAATGACGTGATACTTTTGGAATGAGAGAAAACAATAAAAAGACTAAGAACCAGCCGAACCGAGTAGCGGTACACGACTAACTGCACCTACTGTTATTACTGTTTATACACCGGAATGCCGTTGTAGTGGGAGGTTGTGTGACAACCAGAGATATTCATAAGACTAGGTGAGTCTTCGGACTCTGTACCTAGTTTACATGAAATCGATCCCTTGATCTACATGAAGGCAGTACTAGATCTAAATGTGCCTTCTTAGAGAACAATAAGGATTATTTTTAAGAGGCGAGATCATTTAGAGTACAAGCTTAGTTGATCCATTTATGGATTGTAACAAAGCTAGAGTTCGTGGAACTTGCGCATTGATGAGATAGTCCATTTGATGGGTTCTTCAAAAGGCATTGACGAATCGTGTGTATGGGAAACGTGATGGAAACAAGGTGGTGTTTTCTCGGAGGTTTTATGTAGATAACATTTTATCATTGGTAACAATGTAAAGATTTTGTCAGACATAAAATGATGGTTGTCTAGAAAAATCGATATATGAGATAAAGAAGAAGTTAGAGCATGTTCTTAAGATCTAGGATCTCAAGAAAAGAACATTGTACTTCTCTAGATATCTTGTACGATTATGGTTCATTTTATAACATGCATAGTTCCGAGAAAGATTCGCTACCTTTCAAACACGGAATGCATCTATCTAAGGGTATGTGTTTTGGAACACATAAAGGTGATAGAAGCAGTGAAAGCAGTTTCCTACACTTGGAGTGTGGAAAGCTTGATAAATGCAATGTTGAAAAACGAGAACCTGATATCGGCTATGCGGTTAGCATAGTGGGAGGATATAAAGGTAATCCTGGAAAGGAATATTCGACTGCTGTAAAAGTACTTTCTAAGTACTATTCTAGACTACGAAGCAGACGAGCATTTCCTTTGGATTACATTCTCTTAGATTTTTAATCAAATGAGGACCGGTGTAAGTCGATATCAGGCTATGTGTTTCACTATTGAAGGAGAAGGAGTTTTAACATGGAAGAGTGATAAGCACGATGCTTTTCGGACTCTGCCATGGGTAACCAAATAGCGGCCTCAGAGGCAGCGGAAGTTTTGGTATAACTCCGGGATAATCTCTGGGAGTTAGAGGTGATTCTTAATTTGCCAAAGGCTATGTAAATAGCAGTGCGATGGCAAATGGTAAGAAATCACAAATCCATAAGTGTAAGATAACACATAGTGCAAGTACCACCTGATACGAGTCATCGTCGAGGGAGACGACGCGGTAGTCACCAAGATAACTTCAGAGCGGCAACCTAGAGTGCTCATTCACATAGTACTTCTTGGAAGTACAACTTAAGCATGTGATGAGTATGGGAGTCGGGAGTTTGGAGGAAATGACTAGACCTTAGTACAAGTGGGAGATTGTTGGAGTTGTGTACTTAATGTCTAGATTTAAGTAACTGAAACTCACGATCCATTGCCATTAATCTATTTAATTAAATAAACAATTATTTGCATTTAATTATTTATAATTAAATATATGCAAATTATAGTCCTGGATTTTATACGTTGTAGTTAGTATGGTGTTGTATGGACACACAGAAGATCATACTATCGGTTACTCGTATTTAATCAAACAGTTGCTCACGACCTAGATGGACACGGACCAATCCATCGGTATAGTCGTTGTGTGAGAGAGAAAATAATTTGTCTTAATTATTTTATCACACTTGTACACTTGGTGTATTGAGCGGATCTGCTTGAGATTTATCGATTAGGATTGCCGGCGATAATCGATTTAAATCTCTGAGTATTTTATTCTTAATCCCCGATACTATTGCGGGTGTGTATATTTAATATAAGTGACTTTGATTTACCAAAGGAATTAACCGATTTAATTATTGGGTTAATTACCGGTTAAGTTGGGTCACTATATTTTATATATGGCATGCCGTGAATACTTGACGGGAAAGTGTATCCCGTAAGGGTTGATAATATCCCCGAGATGAGTTCATAAGGAATTATTATGTAAACCCTGCAGGTGGATTTGTTCCGCATAATAATTAAGGTTGAATGGTACTAGTCTCGGATATAAGAGATGAATAAATTAATTAGCAATAAATTAATTTTATTCATGGATATTTATATCTTAAATACACGGAATAAATAATACTACCGGAGAAATATTATTTGATATAATATGGTTTAATATTGGGAGTGCAATTAATTTATATAGTGGAAAATAAATTAATTAATATTAATGGGATTAATAGATTTGGGCTTGGGCTCAATTTAATCATTAATATTGGAAGCCCAATATTCCACCTCCTTAAGATCCCCTACGTAGCCTATAAAAGCACTACATGGTCTTCTCTATTCTCATAACTTGAAGATCACAATTCTAGAGAGAGAAAGTAGAGAGGGAGATCCATGGAGTTCGGAAGATCGTCGCCCACCCGACGTTCGAGCTAGTGCAAGGAATACGTGGGAAGGTCTCAAGGTCTTCATAGATCTCGTTTCTCCGTACAACGAGAACAAAGGTAAAATCACGAACCCCCTCGATGATTTTACTTATTTATTTGCGTATATGCATGAACAAAGATCCGAGGGACGAACCCCGTGGACGAGGATCGACCTCGCTGTTGGAGTTGTGTACTTAATGTCTAGATTTAAGTACCGGTAAAGTCCCGGTCATAGCATTTAATCTATTTAATTAATAAACAATTGTTTGCTTTTAATTATTATTAATTAAATATATGCAAATCATAGTCCTGGATTTTATACGTTGTAGTTAGTATGGTGTGTCGGGCCCACACAGAAGATCATACTATCGGTTACTCGTATTTAATCAAACAGTGGCTCACGACCTAGATGGACCCGGACCAATCCATCGGTATAGTCGTTGTGTGAGAGAGAAAATAATTTGTCTTAATTATTTTATCACACTTGTACACTTGGTGTATTGAGCGGATCGTTGAGATTCATCGATTAGGATTGCCGGCGATAATCGATTCGAGTCTCAGTGTATTTTATTCTTAATCCCCGATATTGTTGCGGGTGTGTATATTCAATATAAGTGAATTTGATTTACCAAAGGAATTAACCGATTTAATTATTGGGTTAATTACCGGTTAAGTTGGGTCACTATATTTTATATATGGCATGCCGTGAATGATTGACCGGACAGTGTATCCCGTAAGGGTTGATAATATCCCCGAGATGAGTTCATAAGGAATTATTGTGTAAACCTCATGAGTGGATTCGTTCCGCACAATAATTAAGGTTGAATGATACTAGTCTCGGATTCAAGAGATGAATAAATTAATTAGCAATAAATTAATTTTATTCATGGATATTTAAATCTTAAATACACGGAATAAATAATACTACCGGAGAAATATTATTTGATATAATATGGTTTAATATTGGGAGTGCAATTAATTTATATAGTGGAAAATAAATTAATTAATATTAATGGGAGATTAATAGATTTGGGCTTGGGCTCAATTTAATCATTAATATTGGAAGCCCAATATTCCACCTCCTTTAGATCCCCTACGTAGCCTATAAAAGCACTACATGGTCTTCACTTTTTCATAAGACAAGATTATCATACTTGATATTCTAGAGAGTTGAAGAGGATCCATAAGCTTGGAGGATCGTCGCCCACCCGACGTTCAAGCTAGTGCAAGGAATACGTGGGAAGATCGTAAGGTCATCATCTTGAGTTCGTTTCTCCGCACAACGAATCGAAAGGTAAAATCATATACTCTCTTCTATGATTTTATGTGGATTGATTGTGATGCATACATGAACGCACGATCCGGGTAAACGTCGAGCTTCGGGGACGGGGATTCGAGATCCCCGGCGAAGTTCGAAGGAGCCCTCGGCTGGGAGCCGAGGGAGCGATCGAACCTAGGGTTCGATCGCGTGCACACGCGAGGAACCCCGGCTGGGAGCCGGGGTGGGCGATCGACCGCGGTGGTCGATCGCCGGGCAGCCGCGGCTGGAGCCGCGGCGGGTTCGCCGTTGGGCGAACCGCCCTCCTCGGGCGGTGGCGGTGAGTCGCCGGACTCACCGCCCGGGGCTGCCGGAGCAGCCCCAGCGATCGCCTTGTGCGCGATCGCGAGCCCCACGGTGGGGCTCGGCTAGGGTTTAGCCGCGGGTTTATCCCGCGGCGATGCTCTTGTCGAGCCCGGTTCTTCGTGGCGTTCGTGATCGGTTTCCGGCGACGGGTTTTTCGGTCGGGGTTATCGGTTCCGCAAATTTTTTGATACCCCGGGATATCGAATTCCAGCAATTGGTATCAGAGCGTTTGGTTTCGTGTTCATGTATGTGTTCAATTGTGTTCTACCTTGCAGGGATTCCGACTATCATGGTTTAATTAATTGTTAATTATTCGTTTAATTAATTGCTATTTAATTTACCATGATTGTTCGTTTATTAAACTCTCGGACATGTCGAGATTCGTTTTGTGTGGATGAATGCTTGTAATAGTAAAAATTCGGGGGTTGACCGAATTTAGGATTTATTATTACGTTCTATGTTTTCCGGAAAGTGTATAGGGTCGATTTCATGTATAGAATCGAGACCGGAATTGTAAATTTATTTCTTGTAATTTATTTACGTTGGATCGATGCCGAGACGACCGCCGGAGAACTCATGAGACGAAAAAGACGAAGAGGACGAAAAACCGGGGGGGTCGATCATCCCCATGATCGATCCCCATGAGGATCGATCGACCCCACGCCCGGGGCTACCCGCTAGGGTTTCCGGCCACGCCGGCCACCGGTGGTGGTGGCGCGTGGCCAGGGGGCGGCGGCGGTGGTGCCCGGCGGTGGTGGTGGTCGACGGTGAGGGGTGGTGCGGGGATCCCCAACCCGTGCTACTCCTACTCCTACCAAGATACTACTTACCTAATTAATTCAAGTTTTCCTATTTTGAGTATTCCTAACTATGGGAACTCTCATGGAAATAGGAAAAGAATTAATTGGAATTATTTTTATTCCTTATTCTATTATGGAAGTCTTCTAGAGTATTCCGAGTTCTACTTGGAATAGGATCCTAGAGATTTAATAGAATTGGAAAGGAATAAAAGTTAATTTAGGATTGATTTATTTCCTAATTGATTATTCCTATTTTATGGGAATTTTCATAGTAATGGAAATTAATTAATCTTGGAAAGTAGAAGAGTCCTAATTTATTTTATTTCCTTATTCTATTATAGAAGTCTTCTAGAATATTCCAAGTTTGACTTGGATAGATTATTCTAGAGAATTAATAGAATTAGATAGGAAAATAAATAAATAAAAAATATTAATAATATTTAATTTTATTTTTGATTTATTCGATTGACTTAATTTTCGAATTAAGTATCTTTTGGATTTATTAAAAATAAATAGATTTAAATATTGGGATTAAAAATCTCGTCACATGGAGCATTCAAGAACGAAGACTGAAGACTAGAAGATGCATACGGAGATGGAATAAAGCCATGATAGTCGGAAAATAATTTTTTCTAGCATTATTTTGACTATGTGCTATGTGCTTTATTACTTGTATGCATGCTTATGTGTTTAATTATGCATTAGATAGCGTATCCCTTTGTTATAAAAAGCTAAGTGGGAGCGGGGATGGAAACATTCCCATGGTCTCCATTACTGTTCTCTTGGTGACTCTTATGGACTTTTGAAGTTCGTATAGATGTGTCATTGGAGGAGAATTCTTGTAATTCCTTTTACAAGAGACATTGATTAAGTTTATCAAACAATGCCTAATTTGTCTTTCTGAAACTGACTTCAAGTCGACTCATTCTCACCCCGGGGAGTGGAATGGAGCCAAAGCCACTTGGTCATGTCGAGGACACAAATTAGAGGCAGTCGTACCATTCTTTGATGGATGGATCGATTGTCTGCTCGGCTCCCTCATCTAATGAGAGATAGGGTTGTTCGCATGGTCAATCACTGGTTAGAAACTTCGAGTTTCACTTATGATTCTCCGCGTCTTGATTTATGAAATCGAATGCCTCAAGTAATTGGATGTCAACTATAAAAGTCTTTTGGTGTAGTAAACGTCCACACAAACGTGGCTTGCTATGCTGAATGGGATTTTTGGAAATAGTTGATGTAGACAGTTATAGGGAATTGTGAAGGATTGTGAGTTATCGTAAACGTCCACACTAACGTGGCTTGCGGTGACGTAGCAATTCCAAATGATTCACCTTAGTACTGAGTAATGGTTTACACTTAGGTACGCTTTATAGTATTCTTCCCAACGAAGTGACGCTATAATGATGTACGACCAAAGCAAATCTAATTACTAAATCATTTGGGTGGGTAAACGTCCACACGAACGTGGCTTGCCTTACCTGATGGGATTTTAGATGTGATTAGTAATTTAATGATATTATTTGAGGGAGATAATATCGGATATTAAATTGATTGTTTGTTTAAATGTGCTTATAGGTTTAGAGAATAGCTATGAACCCACTTTCTATGATACTCAAGGAATTCCACGCACTGGTTCCATACTGTGTTGGATGGAATAAAGAGTTAGACATTTCCCAGACTGTTGCTGAGTACAAGTTAGTACTCAGTGAACTTTGTCCTCCTGAACCAACACGTGTCTCAACTATTGAGGAAATAGCTGATTTTGAAAAGTGGAAAAGTGCTTTTGCATTAACCACCAATCATGACATCATGCTGAAACTCAAGCTTATGTTTAGAGACAACGAGAAGGTGAGAAAAGAGGCGATGAGGACACTCATAAAGGTCAGTCGCTTCGAGGAAACGCTTGAACACGTTTTCGAGATGTTGGACCTTTTGGATGAGTTGAGACAATCGCAAGCTCTTATGGCCAAAGCCAAAGGTTTTGAACCTAACGGCATAGACCAAGGAATGGAGAAGCAGACAAAGAAGCCCTGTAGTCCTTCACTTGGACCACGGAATAGGGTGAGAAAGCCTTCGAGTAGTCATTCTCAAAGAAAGCCTTCTGGGGACTGGAAGTCTATATTTTCTCCTCGAGAAGGTATGAGATTCTCTCCTTAGTCTTAAAACATAGTCAGCTGTGTTATCTACCAGAAACCTGGTTGGTAGATATGGAGCCACTGACGGTATGTATGCACTAAAAATGCAGGGACACCAGGAAACCCAAAGACTTGGAAATGGAGGAATAGTCAAGGCAAAGCTGTGGAGGAGGCAGCTGTTGCGGTGGAAGACATTTATCTGCTTTAGTAGTTAAATAGGATTTCATTTCAAAGTTATTGCTTTATGTACCCCTTTATTTTAGAAAGAACGTTTTGTTGTGGATTTCTATTATTTATGAATGGATATTTTATTTCTTTAATCATTGGATGATTTTGATAAGAAATAATGGTATTATCTATTCTGGTACATTAGATAGCAATATATGAATGATAGATCCTAAGTCTACCCCAATTGCAACGAACCGTTCTATAACTTGTTTTACTTATTAGATATTTCTTTATCATTATACTTGTGAAATCTTATACTTAGTAGTATTTTCAAATGAGATTCAAATGGTCGAAATTGATTTGATCAATTATAGTTGAAGGAATGGACCTTCCGACCTAAGGATTGAATTTGGAGGATAATACGTCTAAGCAAACCTTTCTGGAAAAATGATAGAATTCAGACAAGTATTAGAAATGATTAGATATGCAGACATATGTGTATATTAGAAAGGTACGAGTAATTCTTTCAAGAATACTCAACTGATGGATTAGAATGCTTGATGTGCCATAAAAGCAAAGTGTTTTTGGACACAAAGCGATTATGGGGAACCATCAAAGTATATCCATTAGAAGCCTGCGACTCGGTCGCGGAGGCCATTACCTGTCTGAATAACACATAGCATAATCAAAGATTGGGATTCAATCCCAAAGGGGCGCGCCATACACTTGCGTGTAGAGATGGTGCACTATAAAGAAATGGAAATCTGATAGTAAAAGGACAAGTTGTTCGGAACTACCTATGTTCTATGGATATTCCTAGGTACAACGACATATTGAATATGGTTGTGGGATATCCTAGATGAACGAAGTATTGTGTGTTCTATAGTACTGTGAACCAGAGGGACGTCTCGTCCGGTTCATAGAGGAAGACTATTAGATGAACCACAAAGCCTATTTTGACATAATACCTTGGAATGAGAAAAAGGACAAAAGACTAGGAACCAGCCAAACCGAGTAGAAGTACACCACATACTGCACCTATTGTTATTACTGTTATACACCGGAACGCCATTGCAGTGGGAGGTTGTTGGACAACCAGGGATATTCATAAGACTAGAGGAGTTCGGACTCTGGATCTAGTAAAGATGAAATCGACCCCTAGATCTGCATAAGGGCAGTACTAGACTAAATGTGCCTGCTTGGAACAATAAGGATTATTGTTAAGAGGCTAGATCATTTAGAGTACAAGCTTAGTAAATCCACTTATGGATTGAAATAAAGCTATGAATCGTGGAACTTGCGAGTTGATGGGATAATCCATTTGATGGATTCATCATAAGGCATAGACGAAAGGTGTATTAAAAAGGTAATGGAAACAAGGTGGTGTTTCTCGGTGATTTTATGTAGATAACATTTCATCATTGGCAACAATGTAAAAGTATTGTCAGACATAAAATAATGGTTGTCTAAATGAATCGAGATATAAGATTGAGAAGAAGTTAGAGCATGTTCTTAAGATCTGATGATCTAGAGAAAAGAACATTGTACTTCTCCTAGACATCTTATACGATTATGGTTTGTTTTAAACGTGCATACTTCTGAGAAAGGTTATTGCCTTTCAGAGACAGAATATACATCTATCTAAAGGGTATGTGTTTGAACACATGAAGGAGATAGATGAGGACAAAGCAGTTTCCTATACTTTGAGTATGGAAAGCTTTGTAGATGCAATGTTGTAAAACAAGAATCTGATATCAACTATGCGGTTTGCGTAGTGGGAGGATATCAAGGTGATCTAGACAAGAGATTTTCGGATGCTGTAATAGTACTTGCAAAGTACTGGATTATTAAGCAAGACGAAATCTTCTTTGATTACAAATTCTCAGATCCAAAAGTCAAAGAAAGGACCAGTGAAAGTCGATATCAGGCTATGTGTTCACTTTTAGAAAGAGGTGGAACCATGAAATGAAAGAGTGATAAGCAGGATGCTTCTCAGACTCTCTCATAGCCGAATAGCAGCCTCAGAGGCAGCGGAAGTTTTGGTTAGGTTCCGGGATAACCTCTTGACATGGATATGACTGTTAGTTTACCAAAGGCTATTGGATAGCGGTGCACGGTGAACTAGAAGAAGTCATAAGTCAAAAGTGATGTTAACACATAGAGCAAGTACCACCTGATACGAGTCATCGTCAAGGGAGACGACGTAGTAGTCACCAATATTATTGGAGTTGTGTACTTAATGTCTAGATTTACTCACTCACATAGTACTTCTCGGAAGTACACCTTAAGCACGTGATGAGTATGGGAACCGGGAGTTTGGAGGAAATGACTAGACCTTAGTACAAGTGGGAGATTGTTGGAGTTGTGTACTTAATGTCTAGATTTAAGTACCGGTAAACTCCCGGTCCTAGCATTTAATCTATTTAATTAATAAACAATTGTTTGCTTTTAATTATTATTAATTAAATATATGCAAATCATAGTCCTGGATTTTATACGTTGTAGTTAGTATGGTGTGTCGGGCCCACACAGAAGATCATACTATCGGTTACTCGTATTTAATCAAACAGTGGCTCACGACCTAGATGGACCCGGACCAATCCATCGGTATAGTCGTTGTGTGAGAGAGAAAATAATTTGTCTTAATTATTTTATCACACTTGTACACTTGGTGTATTGAGCGGATCGTTGAGATTCATCGATTAGGATTGCCGGCGATAATCGATTCGAGTCTCAGTGTATTTTATTCTTAATCCCCGATATTGTTGCGGGTGTGTATATTCAATATAAGTGACTTTGATTTACCAAAGGAATTAACCGATTTAATTATTGGGTTAATTACCGGTTAAGTTGGGTCACTATATTTTATATATGGCATGCCGTGAATGATTGACCGGACAGTGTATCCCGTAAGGGTTGATAATATCCCCGAGATGAGTTCATAAGGAATTATTGTGTAAACCTCATGAGTGGATTCGTTCCGCACAATAATTAAGGTTGAATGGTACTAGTCTCGGATTCAAGAGATGAATAAATTAATTAGCAATAAATTAATTTTATTCATGGATATTTAAATCTTAAATACACGGAATAAATAATACTACCGGAGAAATATTATTTGATATAATATGGTTTAATATTGGGAGTGCAATTAATTTATATAGTGGAAAATAAATTAATTAATATTAATGGGAGATTAATAAATTTGGGCTTGGGCTCAATTTAATCATTAATATTGGAAGCCCAATATTCCACCTCCTTTAGATCCCCTACGTAGCCTATAAAAGCACTACATGGTCTTCACTTTTTCATAAGACAAGATTATCATACTTGATATTCTAGAGAGTTGAAGAGGATCCATAAGCTTGGAGGATCGTCGCCCACCCGACGTTCAAGCTAGTGCAAGGAATACGTGGGAAGATCGTAAGGTCATCATCTTGAGTTCGTTTCTCCGCACAACGAATCGAAAGGTAAAATCATATACTCTCTTCTATGATTTTATGTGGATTGATAGTGATGCATACATGAACGCACGATCCGGGTAAACGTCGAGCTTCGGGGACGGGGATTCGAGATCCCCGGCGAAGTTCGAAGGAGCCCTCGGCTGGGAGCCGAGGGAGCGATCGAACCTAGGGTTCGATCGCGTGCACACGCGAGGAACCCCGGCTGGGAGCCGGGGTGGGCGATCGACCGCGGTGGTCGATCGCCGGGCAGCCGCGGCTGGAGCCGCGGCGGGTTCGCCGTTGGGCGAACCGCCCTCCTCGGGCGGTGGCGGTGAGTCGCCGGACTCACCGCCCGGGGCTGCCGGAGTAGCCCCAGCGATCGCCTTGTGCGCGATCGCGAGCCCCACGGTGGGGCTCGGCTAGGGTTTAGCCGCGGGTTTATCCCGCGGCGATGCTCTTGTCGAGCCCGGTTCTTCGTGGCGTTCGTGATCGGTTTCCGGCGACGGGTTTTTCGGTCGGGGTTATCGGTTCCACAAATTTTTTGATACCCCGGGATATCGAATTCCAGCACTCGCGATGGTGATCGAAGATCACCGGACCACGGAGGCCGAGAGATCCCGGCGGGGATCGCATGCAAGAAAACCCCTCGGCTGGACGCCGAGGGTGGCGGTCGAACCCTAGGGTTTCGACCGCCGGCGCGTACAAGGGACCCCGGCTAGAGCCGGGGCGTGCGATCGACCATGGTGGTCGATCGCTGGGGGCAGCCGCGGGGTGGTGCCGCGGCAGTCGCCCCCTCCTCCCGGCGATGGCGGTGAGTCGCCGGACTCACCGCCGGGGGGCTGCTACGAGCAGCCCCGGGGATGCGTGAAGCATCCCGGCGATCGCAAACGCGATCGCGATCCCCATGCGGGGGATCCGGCTGGACGTGCGCGACTTCGGCCCGGCGATGCGTTCGCCCGGAACCCCGGCTCGTACGGTGGTTCGCGGTGGTTTCCGGCGAAGGGATTTTGATCGGGGTTATGTTTCCGCAATTCCGTTAACCCCGGGATATCGATTTCCAACAGCGGCATCCCTGGGGCTGCTCGTAGCAGCCCTGCAGCGGGTCATCGAACCCGCTGCTCGCATGGGGTCAGCCCTGTGCACCCCTGCTACGGGCACTCCAGTAGCACGCACGGGGCAGCTGCGGGTCACCCCGCAGCGATCCGTGATCGAGCTCACGGGCTCGATCGCCCCCGGCGTCCAGCTGGGGTTTTATGCGTGCCCGGCGATCGAACCCTAGGTTCGATCGCCACCCCCTCGGCTCCCAGTCGAGGGTTGCTCTCGATCTCGGCGGGGATCGCTAGGCCGCCGGCGGTCCGGTGGTCTTCGACCACCACCGCCCGGTCTATCCCCGTCCCCGGTCTCGTCGTTTTCCCGGATCGTATGTTCATGTATATATCACGATTAAAACGCATAATCATAAGAGGGGGTTTACGATTATACCTACGTCTCGTTGTGCGGAGAAACAAGATGGTTTGAAGACCTTAGGATCTTCCCACGTATTCCTTGCACTTCGTTCGAACGTCGTGTGGGCGACGATCCTCCAAACTCCTATGGATCTCCTTCACGATCTCTCTAGAATATCAAGTATGATAATCTTGTCTTATTGATTTGTGAAGACCATGTAGTGCTTTTATAGGCTACGTAGGGGATCTAAAGGAGGTGGAATATTGAGCTTCCAATATTAATGATTAAATTGAGCCCAAGCCCAAATCTATTAATCCCATTAATATTAATTAATTTATTTTCCACTATATAAATTAATTGCACTCCCAATATTAAACTATATTATATCAAATAATATTTCTGCTGTAGTATTATTTATTCCCTGTATTTAAGATTTAAATATCCATGAATAAAATTTATTTATTGCATAATAAATTTATTCATCTCTTTTATCCGAGAATAGTACCATTCAACTTTAATTATTATGCGGAACAAATTTACTCATGAGGTTTATATAATAATTCCTTATGAACTCATCTCGGGGATATTATCAACCCTTACGGGATACACTATCCCGTCAAGAATTCACGGCATGTCATATATAAAATATATGACCCAACTTTACCGGTAATTGACCCAATAACTAAATCGGTCAATTCCTTTGGAAAATCAAAGTCATTTATATTAAATATACACACCCGCAATAGTATCGGGGATTGAGAATAAAATACTCTGAGATTTAAATCAGTTATCAAAGGCAATCCTAATTTATAAATCTCAAGCGATCCGCCCAATACACCAAGTGTACAAGTGTGATAAAAATAATTAAGACAAATTATTTTCTCTCTCACACAACGACTATACCGATGGATTGGTCCGTGTCCATCTAGGTCGTGAGCAACTGTTCGATTAAATACGAGTAACCGATAGTATGATCTTCCGTGTGACGTCGCACACCATACTGACTACAACGTATATAATCCAGGGCTATATTTGCATATATTTAATTACCAATAATTAAATGCAAACAATTGTTTATTAATTAAATAGATTAAATTCTATGATCGGGAGTTTCCGTTACTTAAATCTAGACATTAAGTATACAACTCCAACAGAAATCCACTGTAATAAACCCACGGCGCAATGTGTTTAATGGGGGTGGTTTGGAATTGAGTGATTTCGTGAAACGATTGAAATCCGACGACGATGTGACTCAGAATAGATGCTCATCAATTCCCTGAATTGAATGGTCATATCATATCATATCTGGACCATCAATGAGTGTAGTTGGAAGTTGGGTTGGGTCGTGTCGTGAGACGATTGAAATCCGACGGAGGATCGGAACAGATACTCATCATAAATTCTTTGAATTTCACGGTCATATCTAATTAATGGATATCGTGGTAGATGGGGGGTTATGTTTTCTATGTCATATACTCATATATGAACATACCACTGCTTACGCACCGTGGGATACCAACGACGATGGAGGATTAGGGTTTTTTTTATGTCACCTATAACATGTACGTACACGGTGTTAGAATGCACCGTGCAAACATCACGACGACCCAATCAGAGTTGTAGTCACGCTACCAAAGTCACATTGACCGCGACACGGTGATTTAATCCACCGTGAAATACCCACGGAGGCACAGTTCTAAGGTTTTATTTAAATAATAAATTAATTAATCGCAATGTGTTTAATGGGCGTAGTTTAGAGGTCAGTCGTTTCGTGAGACGATTGAAAGCCGGCGGCGGGATCACTTTATTAGGTCAAAAAATTGAGCCTATAAATACGAACGAAAAAACCCTTTTTTTTCTATACCCAATTTTTTCTCAAGTTTTCTTATGGAGCGGTTTTCACCACACATCTTTCAAATTCCTAGATGCAGTCCGGTAACTAGATACTCGAGTTTCCAAAATAAAACCTTCTTTCCCCTAGATCATCAATGACGAGGTACTCGAGTTTCCAAAACATCTCGAGTATCTTTGTTAGATACGGATCTTAGCAACTGCCACTTTCTCCGTAGCGGTGAATCTGGCCACATGTTAGAGATCAAAACAGGCTATGATTGAGGACAAAGAAAAAGAAGGTCTTCGAATTTCTTCCCATCCACAGAGTAGATTCTGAGGCGGGTGTGATTTCATTTTTTTTTTCTTTGTTCATCCGAGTCTCTTTAAATAAAAAGTTAATACTTTTCGATATGGTTCTTGGTTTAGGGTTTTGATCCATCAATTGTAATTCTCAATAGGGTTTCGATCCATCAATTGTAATTCTTAATAGGGTTTTGATCCATCAATTGTAATAAGACTATTTTTGTTTAGTTTAAATTGTTTAATAATTTTTCTTTTTGTTTTCCCATTATTAATATTGTAATGAACACACTCGACCGTATTTTCATTTATTTCGATCCATCTTCCACCCTACTGCATTCCTTGATAAAACAAATCATGGTCTACTGTATATTATTATTGTGTTGAATACATGTTTGTAAAACCGTGTAACGTTGTAAGCTGGGTTAATTATTTCACGTTGTGCAATTAATTCACGGTGTATTCTAAAACGAGGAACCCACGTCGACACTTTTCTGTGTTTTATATCTCATTTATGAGCCTTCCACGATGTTATAATGCACCGTGCTCAAACCACAGTGACACATTATGTTTTAGGGTTTTACACCTAATACCGTTGCACGGTGTCACAATCCAACGAGGGAACCCCATGGCGACACTGTTCTATGGGTTTAATTTCTCGTTTATGAGCCTTCCACGGTGTTACTATCCACCGTGTTCCAACCACGGCAATACATTAGGTTTTAGGGTTTTCTACCTACCTAATACCGTTGCACGGTGTTACAATCCACAGAGGGAACCCCACGGCGACACAGTTCTAGGGTTTTATTTATTTTCTTAATTAATTAATCGCAATGTGTTTAATGGGCGTGGTTGGGAGTTGAGTCGTTTAGTGCAACGATTGAAATCCGGCGGTGGGATGACTCAGAACAGAGACGCATCGATTCCCTGAATTGAATGTGATGGAGTTGTATTCTAAATTTCTAGTTTAGTGCAAATACAGAACTCCTTATCTATACCTTAATTCTATATATGATTCAAGCATGATTACATTTATTGCAATAGTCCTTGATGTATACGTTGTAGATAGTATGGCGTGAGGAGACACGCGGAAGATCATACTATTGGTTGCTCGTATACTATCGAATAGTAGCTCACGACTTAGATGGACATGGACAATCCATCGGTACGTCGTAGTGTGATTGGTAGATAGTCGGTCTTGACTATCATGTTACACTTGTACACTTGGTGTATTGAGCAGGACCACGGGAGGGC
The DNA here is from genome assembly GCA_954870475.1 of Euphrasia confusa. Classification (NCBI taxonomy): domain Eukaryota; kingdom Viridiplantae; phylum Streptophyta; class Magnoliopsida; order Lamiales; family Orobanchaceae; genus Euphrasia; species Euphrasia confusa. Next base: position 39,493,933 of record OX940950.1, on the reverse strand, counting down.
GTTCAATTTATACTAATCGGAGTAATCGAACTAGACCTCAGATATTACGGATATGTGAGTTCTTAATCCCTATATAATTATAGGTGCGTGTGTCCAATGCTCGGTTCTTTGATGTGCCAATGAGTGAGACTAATTGATTAGTCAATATTCTCGGTAGATTGGGAATCGGTATTGTACACACGACATGCTATAGATTATAGACAGGAAACCGTGTCCCATTTATTGGGTTGATGATGTCCCCGAGATGAGCTTATAAAGTTTATCATGTAAACCCTGCAGGTGGATTTACTCCGCATGATAATAAGGATGAGTGGTACTAGTCTCGGATAATAAGAAATGAATTAATTTAATTATTAGTAATTAAAGTTAATTCATGGACATGCGATATCTTAAACACGGGGAAATGTCACATATGTAATACGGTGGGAAAATTATTGACGGAATAATTTGAATTAATTAATTGGGAAATCAATTATAATTTTATAGTGGAATTAATTATAATTAAAATTGTGGAATTTAATTAAGGTTTTCCTTTTGGGACACCAAGTTAATTAAATTACAATTTAAGCCTAATTAATTAATTGTCTAGAGGTCCTCTAATGTAGCCTATATAAACCCTCCCCCCCCCCCCCCTCTCTCTAAGACCTAAGAAACGCCGCTATTATTATATTTTCTGAGAAAAATAAAAGCTTGCGCAATTATTTTTTCTCTGAGAAATATATTCACGGTGGTTGAGAAGAGAAGAGACGGGGAGCTCCAAGCGGATCGATGCCCACACATCGGCTGGAGTAAGAGGGCTAGGACATACGTTAGAAGTCTCGAGGTTTCTGTCAATTCGGCTTCTCCGAATCACGCGACAAAGGTAAAGAATCGAAACCTTATTTTCTGCATCGTTTCGATTTCTTCTCGTACGTAATCATACAACGAACCACCGATCGAGTTCGATGGCTTGGGTTCGATGTTCTCCGACTACTGGGAGGTCGCTGACCTCCGGAATGGTGATCGGATGGTGAAAATCGCGTCGGAACGGGCTGAACAGCAGCAACCTGCTGCTAGAATCGCGACGCCGTCGGCCGACAGGTATATGCCGTCGGCCTCCACTGCCCCGTCGACCGACAGCTACATGCCGTCGGGCGACAATGCCCTGTCGGGCGACAGCCTTATGGCGTTGGCCGACAGACAAGGCAAAAGCCCCGTTTTTGCGCGGTCGTGCCTCGGGTGCGATGGCTGGGCGTGATTAGGGTCTGGAACTTCGTCGTGAGTGCAATAGGGATGCTAAGGGTCGACTGGGCTTGTCCGGATGTTCGAGTAGTCGAACGGACATGTCCCGGGTAATCGATTTCCAACAGAATGGTCATATCATATTAATGGATATGGAGCGTTGGATTGGGTGATTTACTGTAACGCCCCGGCCCGTTGCGGGGTCGAAGCCCGACCCTAATGGGCCGGCTCGGTTACCAATGACTGCTTGCGGGAGTGATATCCTGGCCCCACTGTACCAACACTTGTCTTTTCCAGCGCACTTTGTCCTCACTCGTGCGCACCCGGGAGACTTCCCAGGGGGTCACCCTGTTGGAGTTGTGTACTTAATGTCTAGATTTAAGTATCGGTAAACTCCCGGTCATAGCATTTAACCTATTTAATTAATAAACAATTATTTGCATTTAATTATTATTAATTAATTATGCAAAATTATAGTCCTGGATTTCATACGTTGTAGTTAGTATGGTGTGCATGGGCACACAGAAGATCATACTATCGGTTACTCGTATTTAATCAAACAGATGCTCACGACCTAGATGGACCCGGACCAATCCATCGGTATAGTCGTTGTGTGAGAGAGAAAATAATTTATCTTAATTATTTTATCACACTTGTACACTTGGTGTATTGGGCTGATCGCTTGAGATTTATTGATTAGGATTGCCTTAGATAATCAATTTAAATCTCAGAGTATTTTATTCTTAATCCCTGATACTATTGCGGGTGTGTATATTTAATATTAGAGGCTTTGATTTTCCAAAGGAATTAACCGATTTAATTATTGGGTTAGTTACCGGTAAAATTGGGTCGCTATATTTTATATATGACATGCCGTGAATACTTGACGGGAAAGTGTATCCCGGAAGGGTTGATAATATCCCCGAGATGAGTTCATAAGGAATTATTGTGTAAACCTCATGAGTGGATTTGTTCCGCACAATAATTAAGGTTGAATAGTACTAGTCTCGGATACAAGAGATGAATATAATTTATTGAGCAATAAATAAATTTATTCATGGATATTTAAATCTTAAATACACGGAATAAATAATACTACCGGAGAAATATTATTTGATATAATATGGTTTAATATTGGGAGTGCAATTAATTTATATAGTGGAAAATAAATTAATTAATATTGATAAGGATTAATAGATTTGGGCTGGGCTCAATTTAATCTTCAATATTAGAAGCCCAATATTCCACCTCCTTTTGATCCCCTACGTAGCCTATAAAAGCACTACATGGTCTTCACAATTCATAACTTAACCTACGCCAATCATAAAGTCTTGAAGAGTGAAGGAGATCCATAGGAGTTCGATAGATCGTCGCCCACACGACGTTCGGACGAGGTGCAAGGAATACGTAGGAAGATCGCAAGGTCATCAACGTTTGATTTCGTTTCTCCGTACAACGAATCGAGGTACATAATCATAAACCCCCTCTATGATTATATGTTCGTTTAATCGTGATGTATACATGAACAAGACGATCCGGGAAAACGTCGAGACCGGGATACGGGGATCACGCGATCCCCGTCGGGATCGAACAAGGGGCGGCCGAACCTTAGGGTTCGACCGCCGGTACGCGGGCGAGAGGGGAAGCCCCGGATGGACGCCGGGGCAAGCGATCGACGTGAAGTCGATCGCTGGGGGTTCAGCCGTGGGCTGGTGCCACGGCGGACGAACCCCCCCGGCCACCCTCGCCCGGTGGCGTGCGCACGGAGAGAAGCCGCGGCTGGGGGCGATCGAGCCCTTCGCTCGATCGCCGGGGGGACTGCCGCGGGCTGGTGCTGCGGCTGGTGGCTCCCCCCGCCTCCTGTGATGGCGGTGAGTCGCCGGACTCACCGCCCGGGGCTGCCGGAGCAGCCCACGCGATCGCGAGCCCCGCGGTGGGGTCGGTAGGGTTTCGGCCGCGGGTTCATCTCGCGGCGATGCTCGGGTCGAGCTCCGGACACCGTGGTGCTCGTGTTCGTGGTTTCCGGCGATAGGGTTTTGGTCGGGTTATCGGTTCCGCATAAATTTTGATAGCCCGGGACATCGAATCCCAGCAATTGGTATCAGAGCGTTTGGTTTCGTGTTCATGTATATGTTCGATTATTGTTCTACCTTGTAGGGATTTCCGGCTATCATGGTTGGATTTAATTATTGTGTTAATTAATTATCATGATTATTCGTTTATTAAACTCTCGGACATGTCGAGATTCGTTTTGTGTGATTGAATGTTTGTACTAGTAAAAATTCGGGGGTTGACCGAATTTAGGATTTATTATTACGTTCTATGTTTTCCGGAAAATATATAGGGTCGATTTCATGTATAGAATCGATACCGGAATTGTAAATTTATTTCTTGTAATTTATTTACGTTGGATCGATGCCGAGACGACCGCCGGAGAACGCATGAGACGAAGAGGACGAAGGACCGGGGATCGATCAAACCCCTTGATCGACCCCAATCGATCGACCCAAGGGGAAGGGGGCGTTGCGCCCCTTCGGCCGTGGGCTGTCGCCGGCGACGGTGGCGGCTGGCCGGCTGGAGTGGCGGCGGCGGGTGCTCCCTCCCGGTGGTCGGCCGATGATGGTGGGGTAGTGCGGGAATCCCCATCCCGTGCTACTTGGAATAGGATCCTAGAGATTTAATAGAATTGGAAAGGAATAAAAGTTAATTTAGGATTAATTTATTTCCTAATTGATTATTCCTATTTTATGGGAATTTTCATAGTAATGGAAAATAATTAATTTTGGAAAGTAGAAGAGTCCTAATTTATTTTATTTCCTTATTCTATTATAGAAGTCTTCTAGAATATTCCAAGTTTTACTTGGATAGAATATTCTAGAGATTTAATAGAATTAGATAGGAAAATAAATAAATAAAAATATTAATAATATTTAATTTTATTTTTGATTTATTCGATTGACTTAATTTTCGAATTAAGTAACTTTTGGATTAATTGAAAATAAATAGACTTAAATATTGGGATTAATATTCTCGTCACATGGAGCATTCAAGAACGAAGACTGAAGACTAGAAGATGCATATGAAGATGGAATAAAGCCATGATAGTCGGGAAAATAATTTTCTAGCATTATTTTGACTATGTGATACTATGTGCTTTATTGCTTGTATGCATGCTATATGTGTTTATTTTATGCACTAGATAGCGTATCCCTTTATTGTAAAAAGCTAAGTGGGAGAGGGGATGGAAACATTCCCATGGTCTCCATTGATGTTCTCTTGGTGACTCTTATGGACTTTCGAAGTTCGTATAGACGAGTCATTGGAGGAGAATTCTTGTAATTCCTTTTACAAGAAACATTGATCAAGTTTATCAAACAATGCCTAATTTTTCTTTCTGAAACTGACTTCAAGTCGACTCATTCTCACCCCGGGGAGTGGAATGGAGCCAAAGCCACTTGGTCATGTGGATGACACAAATTAGAGACCTTCGTACCATTCTTTGATAGATGGATCGATTGTCTGCTCGGCTCCCTCATTTATGAGAGATAGGGTCGTTCGCATGGTGAATCACTGGTTAGAAACTTCGAGTTTCACTTATGATTCTCCAAGTCTTGATTTGCAAAAATCGAATGGTTCTTGTAATTGGGAGTCAATTATAAAAGTCTCTTGGTGTAGTAAACGTCCACACCACGTGGCTTGCTATACTAACGGACTTTGGATTAATTGATGTAGACAGTTATAAGTAATTGTGAAGAGTTGTGAAATTATCGTAAACGTCCACACCACGTGGCTTGCGGTGATGTAGCAATTCCAAACGATGTACTTTGGTGCTGAGTAATGGTTTACACTTAGATACGCGTTATAGTATTCTTCCCCACGAAGTTACGCTATAATCGATGTATGACCAAAGAAAATCTAATTGCTAAATCATTTAGGTGGGTAAACGTCCACACCACGTGGCTTGCCTTACCTGATGGGATTTTAGATGTAATTAGTAATTTAATGATATTATTTGAGGGAGATAATATCGGACATTAAATTAATTGTTTGTTTATATGTGCTTATAGGTTTAGAGAGTAGCTATGAATCCACTTTCTGTGATACTCAAGGAACATAAACTCACTGGTCCCAATTACATTGATTGGAAGAGAAATTTAGACATTGTCCTGACTTCTGAGGAGTACAAGTTTGTACTCCATGAAGTGTGCCCTGCTGAGCCCACGGCTGCCTTGATTGATGAGGAAAAAGGAACATATCGGAAGTGGAAAAAGGCTGATGAAATGGCTAGGTGTTATATTTTGGCTTCCATGTCAAATGTACTCCAAACCCAACATGAGCCGATGGACACTGCCTATGATATGATGTTCAACCTCAAGGAGATATTTGGGGAGCAAGATCGTGCGTCTAGGCAAGAAGCTATGAGAGTCCTCATGTCGACTACTCAGTCTGAAGGAACGCCCGTTGGGGAGCACGTTCTTAAGATGATGAGTTTGTTGAATGAACTTGAGGTCCTAGGAGCTTCTATTGATGCTGAGACGCAAGTCGACATCATACTCCAGTCTCTGGCGACTAGTTTTGAGCAGTTTCGTATGAGCTATAATATGGGTAAACTATCTTATACTCTTGCGCAACTCCTGACTGAACTAAAGGCGGCAGAGGGGATCTACAAGAAGGGCAAGTCTCAAGCGCTTGTAACTACCAAGTCCAAAAGCTTGAAAGCTGTTGGAGGTAGGGGCAAGAAAAGGAAACAAGCCTGGAAACCCAGTGGTGCCAAGAGGAATGGACCACGAGTGGGGGCTAGTAAGCCAAAGGGCAAGTGCTTCCGATGCAACAAGTATGGACACTGGAAGTCTGAATGTCCTCTCAGAGGTACGAATTTTTCTTTAGTCGTAAAAACATAGTCAGCGGTATTATCTACCAGAATTCTGGTGTGTAGATATGGAACCACTGACGGTATGTGCATTGTTTTAAATGCAGGGGTTCCAGAAAACCCGGCGACTTAGAAAAGAAGAGTTCGAGTCTACATGGGCGAAGCTGTTGGGGTAGCAGCGGTTGCAGTGGAAGACATTTATCTGTTTTCAGTAGTTTTAGGATTTCATTTCAAGTTATTGTTTTATGTACCCCTTAATTTCGAAAAGAACTTTTGTTCTGGTTTTTCTTTATTAATGAATGGATATTTATTTCTTTAACCATTCAGTGATTTAGATAAGAAATAATGGTGTTATCTATTCTGGTACATTTTAGATAGCAATATATGAATGATGAATCCTTAGTCTACCACGATGCAACAAATCGTTATGTATAACTTGTTTTACTTATTAGATGTATTTCTTTATCATTATGCTTGTGAATTCTTGAATTCGGACAAGCATTAAGAATGATTTATGATTAATGCAGTAACATGTGTAATTAGAAAGGTACGAGTCATTCTTTCAAAGAATACTCGAAGATGGATTAGAATACTTGATGTGCCATAAAAGCAAAGTGTTTTACAGTAGACACAAAGCTATTATGGGGAACCTTCAAAGTATATCCATTGGAAGCCTGCGGCTTGTTCGCGGAGGCTATCACCTATCTAAACAACACATAGCATAAATCAAAGATTGAGATTAAGTCTCAAAAGACTGCACCATACACTGGAGTGCAGACATGGTGTGTCAGGGATAAGAAATGGAATTCTAAATAGTAAAAGGACAAGTTTGTTCGGAACTACCTATGTTCTATGGATATTTCTGGATACAACGGAAAATACAATGTGGTTGTAGAATATCCTAGGAGAACAAGTAATTGTATGTTCAATAGTACTATGAACCAGAGGGGTGTTCTCACCCGGTTCTTAGAGGGAGACTATTAGATGAACTACAATGCCCTAACTGACAAGGTACTTAAAATGAGGAAAAGGAAAGACTGAGAACCAGCCTAACCGAGTGGTAGTACACCACTAACTGCACCTAATGTTATTACTGTTATACACCAGAACGCCATTGCAGTGGGAGGTTGTTAAGCAACCGGAGATGTTCATAAGACTGGAGGAGTTTTGAACTCTGGATCTAGTAGACATGAAATCGATCCCTAGCTCTGCATAAGGGGCAGTACTAATCTAAATGTGCCTACTTGGATAGCAATAAGTATTATTGTCAAGAGGCGAGATCATTTAGAAGTACAAGCTTAGTGAATCCATTTATGGATTATCACAAAGCTGTAAATTGTGGAACTTGCGAACTGATGAGATAGTCCATGAGATGGATTCATCAAAGTGCATAAGACAAAGAAAGGTGTGTTAGAGACGTAATGGAAACAAGGTGGTGTTTCTCGGAATTTTATGTAGATAACACTTCATCGTTGGCAACAATGTAAAAGTGTTGTCAGACATAAAATAAAGGTTGTCTAAATGAATCGAGATATAAGATTAAGAGTAAGTTAGACCATGTTCTTAGAATCCTTCGATCTCTAGACAAGAACATTTGTACTTCTCTTAAGATATCTTATACGATTATGGTTTGTTTTAAACATGCATAATTCTGAGAAAGGTTATTGCCTTTCGGGAACAGAATGCATCTATCTAAAGGTATGTGTTTTGAACACATAAAGGAGATAGATATAGACAAAGCTGTTTCCTACACTTCGAATGTGGAGAGCTTTGTAAATGCAGTGTTGTAAAACAAGAACCTGATATCAACTATGCGGTTAGCATAGTGGGAGGATATCAAAGTAATCTGGATAAGGGATGTTCGAATGCTGTAAGAGTACTTTCAAAGTACTGGCTTACGGAGTAAGACGAAATCTTCTTGGATTACAGTTTCTCAAATCCAAAATCAAAGAAAGACCAGTGTAAGTCGATATCAGGCTATGTGTTCACTTTTAAAAAGAGGTGGAACCTAAAGATGAAAGAGTGATAAGCAGGATGCTTCTCGGACTCTCTCATAACCGAATAGCAGCCTCAGAGGCAGCGGAAGTTTTTGGTTAGGTTCCGGGATGACCTCTGAACTTGGATATGATTCTTGGTTCACCAAAGGCTATGTATATAGCAGTGCATGGTAAACTGGAAGAAGTCATAAGTTCAAAAGGTGATGATAACACATAGAGCAAGTACCACCTGATTCGAGTCATCGTCTAGAGAGACGACGCAGTAGTCACCAAGATAACTTCAGAGCGGCAACCTAGATTGCTCATTCACATAATACTTCTGGGAAGTATAACTTAAGCACGTGATGAGTATGGGAGTCGGGAGTTTGGAAGAAATGACTAGACCTTAGTACAAGTGGGAGATTGTTGGAGTTGTGTACTTAATGTCTAGATTTAAGTATCGGTAAACTCCCGGTCATAGCATTTAACCTATTTAATTAATAAACAATTATTTGAATTTAATTATTATTAATTAATTATGCAAAATTATAGTCCTGGATTTCATACGTTGTAGTTAGTATGGTGTGCATGGGCACACAGAAGATCATACTATCGGTTACTCGTATTTAATCAAACAGATGCTCACGACCTAGATGGACCCGGACCAATCCATCGGTATAGTCGTTGTGTGAGAGAGAAAATAATTTATCTTAATTATTTTATCACACTTGTACACTTGGTGTATTGGGCTGATCGCTTGAGATTTATTGATTAGGATTGCCTTAGATAATCAATTTAAATCTCAGAGTATTTTATTCTTAATCCCCGATACTATTGCGGGTGTGTATATTTAATATTAGAGGCTTTGATTTTCCAAAGGAATTAACCGATTTAATTATTGGGTTAATTACCGGTAAAATTGGGTCGCTATATTTTATATATGACATGCCGTGAATACTTGACGGGAAAGTGTATCCCGGAAGAGTTGATAATATCCCCGAGATGAGTTCATAAGGAATTATTGTGTAAACCTCATGAGTGGATTTGTTCCGCACAATAATTAAGGTTGAATAGTACTAGTCTCGGATACAAGAGATGAATATAATTTATTGAGCAATAAATAAATTTATTCATGGATATTTAAATCTTAAATACACGGAATAAATAATACTACAAGAGAAATATTATTTGATATAATATGGTTTAATATTGGGAGTGCAATTAATTTATATAGTGGAAAATAAATTAATTAATATTGATAAGGATTAATAGATTTGGGCTGGGCTCAATTTAATCTTCAATATTAGAAGCCCAATATTCCACCTCCTTTTGATCCCCTACGTAGCCTATAAAAGCACTACATGGTCTTCACAATTCATAACTTAACCTACGCCAATCATAAAGTCTTGAAGAGTGAAGGAGATCCATAGGAGTTCGATAGATCGTCGCCCACACGACGTTCGGACGAGGTGCAAGGAATACGTAGGAAGATCGCAAGGTCATCAACGTTTGATTTCGTTTCTCCGTACAACGAATCGAGGTACATAATCATAAACCCCCTCTATGATTATATGTTCGTTTAATCGTGATGTATACATGAACAAGACGATCCGGGAAAACATCGAGACCGGGATACAGGGATCACGCGATCCCCGTCGGGATCGAACAAGGGGCGGCCGAACCCTAGGGTTCGACCGCCGGTACGCGGGCGAGAGGGGAAGCCCAGGCTGGACGCCGGGGCAAGCGATCGATGTGAAGTCGATCGCTGGGGGTTCAGCCGTGGGCTGGTGCCACGGCGGACGAACCCCCCCGGCCACCCTCGCCCGGTGGCGTGCGCACGGAGAGAAGCCGCGGCTGGACGCCGCGGCTGGGGGCGATCGAGCCCTTCGCTCAATCGCCGGGGGGACTGCCGCGGGCTGGTGCCGCGGCTGGTGGCTCCCCCCGCCTCCTGTGATGGTGGTGAGTCGCCAGACTCACCGCTCGGGGCTGCCGGAGCAGCCCACACGATCGAACGCGATCGCGAGCCCCGCGGTGGGGCTCGGCTAGGGTTTCGGCCGCGGGTTCATCCCGCGGCGATGCTCGGGTCGAGCTCTGGACACCGTGGTGCTCGTGTTCGTGGTTTCCGGCGATAGGGTTTCGGTCGGGTTATCGGTTCCGCATAAATTTTGATAGCCCGGGACATCGAATCCCAGCACACCCATCCTAGAATTACTCCAGAGCCAGCACGCTTAACTTTGTAGTTCTTATAGGAGGATGCCCAGAAAAGTAGATGCATCTGTTGGTATGAGTAGCATATTCAATTCCTTTAAGCCTTTTTCTGGGGCGTTACAATCACCCCACCTTTTATGCACAACGTCCTCGTTGTGCGCCTTCCTTTCCCAGGACCTACCATCCGTGCAGGATTCTAGAGGTGGCCCCTACGGGTACTCTCACCAACTTCTGGGTGGAGCACTTGGTCCCGCATGGCACTTAGTTCCCGCAATTCCGGTCGGCACCTGCTCTGATACCATTTGTAACGCCCCGGCCCGTTGCGGGGTCGAAGCCCGACCCTAATGGGCCGGCTCGGTTACCAATGACTGCTTGCGGGAGTGATATCCTGGCCCCACTGTACCAACACTTGTCTTTTCCAGCGCACTTTTTCCTCACTCGTGCGCACCCGGGAGACTTCCCAGGGGGTCACCCATCCTAGAATTACTCCAGAGCCAGCACGCGTAACTTTGGAGTTCTTATAGGAGGATGCCCAGAAAAGTAGATGCATCTGTTGGTATGAGTAGCATATTCAATTCCTTTAAGCCTTTTTCTGGGGCGTTACATTTACTATTAATTTTATTAATACGAGTAATTAATAAGCGTAGTTGGTAGTTGAATCGTTTCGTGGAACGATTGAAATCCGGGTGCTGCGATGAATTAAATTAGATCAGGATATTAAGCTTATAAATACGAACGGAAAAACTCCATTTTTCTATACCCATTGATACTCCTTTTTGTTTGTTTTATCATGTATCAGTTATCATCTCACAATTTTGAATTTCACAGATGCCTTACTATATCGAGATACTCGAGTTTCCAAAAGAAAACCATCATTTACCATCTTCTTATCGGCCAGCGGAAGAAATCCCTTTTCGATATATCCTGCCCAGACCCTCCTTTTTGGCAGGCACTCTTCTTCCTGGGCAGCTCGATATGGGGATTGGTCGGGATCTCTTCCTGTCATCCTTGGCAAATCAATGGGGATTGATCGGGATCTCTTTAGGTTATGTCGTCCGACTTCAAATGGCTTCCTAACGATTCATGGTCCAGGCTCAAGCGGCTCAAGTACTAATCTTCTAGTTGTATTGAGAGGAGATTTTCATGTTGTGAAACTTTAATTTTATTTTCTTTTCACCGTCCAGTAGAGTTTCCTGAAGATGTTGCTACTTTTCGATAGATAGTGTTCAGGGTTTTGATCCATCAATTTTTCACAATAGGTTTTAGGGTTTATGGTTTTGAACCATCGATCTTTACTGTACTTTTTCCTTAATTTATCATTAAAAGATTATAATATCACCGTCATTTATTAATCATGCTCACACGGTTTCTCATTCGTATTGAAACCAAAATTCTATCGTGTACTAATTTACTATTTATTTTACCGTGTACTATTACCGTGTTGAATACGGGTGTGTGTAACTGTGCATTGGTATAAGGTGATATAGCTCCGTGATTTATGGCACGGTTTAATAATATTTAACGGTGTATTTATTTTGTCATCGTGAAATATCCACGGCGACACTGCAATTTATTTTCCGTTCCACGGTGTTACAATCCACCGTGATCTAACCACGATGACCCATTAGGTTTAAGGGTTTTCTACCTAATACAGTTGCACGGTGTTACAATCCACCGAGGGAACCCCACGGCGACACAGTTCTAGGGTTTTACTAGTATTTGTTTTCTTAATTATATAATCGCAATGTGTTTAATGGGTGTAGTTGGGAGTTGATGAGTCGTTTCGTTCAACGATTGAAGTCCGGCGGTGGGATGACTCAAAACAGAGATGCATCAATTCCCTGAATTGAATGGTCATATCATATTAATGGATATGGAGCGTTGGATGGGGTGATTTACTATTAATTTTATTAATACAAGTAATTAATAAGATCAGAATATTAAGCCTATAAATACGAACGAAAGAACTCTATTTTTCTATACCCATTTAATACTCTATTTTTTTGTTTTATTCTAGTTTTTTCATGGAACAGTTATCACCTCACTTTTTCGAATTTCACAGTTGCATTATTGTATCGAGATACACGAGTTTCCAAAACCTCCGTGGTATTTATCGGTCACCTTCTTTGCATTTCCGTCGAAAACCTGACGAGATACTCGAGTTTCCAAAACCTCCGTGGTATTTATTTGTCACCTTCTTTGCATTTGATTCGGAGTGCAAGTAGCCTAAGCATTCTTGTCTCCGTTGAAATCACCAGTGTGGCCGAGTCTCAAAAACCTTTGCTGCTGACCAGATGTCCAAAGAGGAGATTCACTGATGTGATACTTTTTTTTTTCATTCAGCTTTTTTGTATACCGCTGACCGATAGTGTTTAGGGTTTAGAGTTTTGATCCGACATTTTTTCTCAAGTTTTAGGGTTTATCTTTTTGATCTTTTGTATAATCATTACTATAATGTATTATAAGATTGTAATTTATTTTAAATTTGTGCATTTTCATATTCTCATTCAAATTTATCACACGGTCGCTTTTAATTATCGTGTATGGTACTACGGTGTCCATTTATTGTGTCTGGTCTCACGGCGTATGATTATCATTTAGCTTTATGGTATTCATGGATGGTCACACGGAGTCCACTTATCATTTATATATGTATCACGGTGTCCATTTATTGTGATTAATCACGATGTGCGATTATCGTGGATTAGATCACGATGTCCAGATATCGTGTATTGTCTCAAGGCGTGCGATTGTCGTGGTTGGGATAACGGTGTCCAGTTATCCTGTACTGTCTCACGGCGTGCATTTATCGTGGATGAGTACACGATGTCCACTTATCGTATATGGTTTCACGGTGTAAATTTATTGTGGATGGTCACACGGTATCTATTTATTGTTGATGAACTCATGGCGTAGGATTATCGTGGTTGGGATCACGGTGTACAGTTATCATGTACTGTCTCACGGCGTGCGATTATCTTGGATGAACTCACGGTTTCCACTTATCGTATATTCTGTCACGGTGTCTATTTATCGTTATTGACCTCACTGCATACGATTATCGTGAATGGTGTCACGTTGTCTTAGTATCGTATATTGTATCACGGTGTCCATTTATCGTTATTTGTCTCATGCCGTGCGACTATCGTGGATGAGCACACGGTGTCCAGTTATCATGTACTGTCTCACGGCGTGCGGTTATCGTGGATGTTCTCACGGTGTCCCTTTATCGTGGATGGTCTCGATGTGTCTATTCATCGTGGTTGGGATCACGGTGTCCAGTTATCGTGTACTATCTCACGGCGTGCGATTATCGTGGATGAGCTCACGGTGTCCACTTATCGTATATTGTTTCACGGTGTCTATTTATCGCTATTGAAATCACTGCGTACGATTATCGTGAATGGTGTCACTTTTTCTTAGTAACGTATATTGTATCACGATGTCCATTTATCGTGATTTGTCTCAGGGTGTGTGACTATCGTGGATGAGCACACGGTGTCCAGTTATCATGTACCGTCTCACGGCGTGCGATTATCGTGGATGTTCTCACGGTGTCCATTTATCGTGGATGGTCTCACGGTGTTTATTCATCGTGGATGAACTCACGGCTTACGATAATCGTGAAAGATGTCACGGTGTCGTTTGTTGGAGTTGTGTTAGATTTAAGTAACCGTAACTCCCGGTCATAGCATTTAATCTATTTAACTAATAAACAATAGTTTGCATTTAATTATTGATAATTAAATATATGCAAAATATAGTCCTGGATTCTATACGTTGTAGTTGGTATGGTGTGCGGGCCCACACAGAAGATCATACTATCGGTTACTCGTATTTAATCAAACAGTTGCTCACGACCTAGATGGACACGGACCAATCCATCGGTATAGTCGTTGTGTAAGAGAGAAAATAATTTGTCTTAATTATTTTATCACACTTGTACACTTGGTGTATTGGGCGGATCGCTTGAGACTTATCAATTAGGATTGCCTCTGATAATTGATTCAAGTCTCAGAGTATTTTATTCTCAATCCCCGAAACTATTGCGGGTGTGTATATTTAATATAATTTACTTTGATTTTCTAAAGGAATTAACCGATTTAATTATTGGGTTAATTACCGGCTAAGTTGGGTCACTATATTTTATATATGACATGCCGTGAATACCTGACGGGAAATTGTATCCCGGAAGGGTTGATAATATCCCCGAGATAAGTTCATAAGGAATTATTATGTAAACCTCATGAGTGGATTTGTTCCGCATAATAATTCAGGTTGAATGGTACTATTCTTGGATACAAGAGATGAATAAATTAATTAGCAATAAATTAATTTTATTCATGGATATTTAAATCTTAAATACACGGAATAAATAATACTACCGGATAAATATTATTTGATATAATATGGTTTAATATTGGGAGTGCAATTAATTTATATAGTGGAAAATAAATTAATTAATATTAATGGGATTAATAGATTTGGGCTTGGGCTCAATTTAATCATTAATATTGGAAGCCCAATATTCCACCTCCTTTAGATGCCCTACGTAGCCTATAAAAGCACTACATGGTCTTCACAATTAAATACACAATAAGAATATCATAGTTGATATTCTAGAGAGTTCGTGAAGTAGATCCATAGTGTTCGGAGGATCGTCGCCCACACGACGTTCGAACAAGGTGCAAGGAATACGTAGGAAGATTCAAAGGTCTTCAATTTGATTTCGTTTCTCCGCACAACGAATCAAAGGTAAAATCATAAACTCCCTTGTATGATTTTATGTGAATATAATTGTGATATATATATGAACGCACGATCCGGGAAAACGACGAACTTCGGGGACGGGGATTCGAGATCCCCGGCGAAGTATCGAACGAACCCTCAGCTGGGAGCCGAGGGCGTGGCGGTCGAGCCTTAGGGCTTCGACCGCGGGCAGCGATCCCGAGGGGAACCCCGGCTGGACGCCGGGGCGAGCGATCGACCTAGGGTCGATCGCTGGGGGCTGCCGCGGGCTTACGCCGCGGCTGGGCGCCCCCTCCCCGGTCGGTGGTGGCGGTGAGTCGCCGGACTCACCGCCGGGGGCTGCTAGCCAGCCCCATACGATCGATGATGATCGCGAGCCCCGATGGGGCTCGGCTAGGGTTTCGGCCGCAGGTTCATCCCGCGACGATGCTCCGGTCGGGCTCCGGATATCGTGGTGCACGCGATCGGTTTTCGGCGACGGGATTTCGGTCGGGGTTATCGGTTCCGCAATTTTGATACCCCGGGATATCGATTTCCAGCAATTGGTATCAGAGCGTTCGGTTTCGTGTTCATGTATATGTTCAATTATCGTTCTACCTTGCAGGGATTCCGACTATCATGGTTTAATTAATTTTTAATTATTTTTACCATGATTATTCGTTTATTAAACTCTCGGACATGTCGAGATTCGTTTTGTGTGGATGAATGCTTGTAATAGTAAAAATTCGGGGGTTGACCGAATTTAGATTTATTATTATTGTTCTATGTTTTCCGGAAATTGTATAAGGTCGATTTCATGTATAGAATCGATACCGGAATTGTAAATTTATTATTTTGTAATTTATTTACGTTGGATCGATGCCGAGACGACCGCCGGAGTACACGTGTGACGATGAAGACGAAGAGGACGAAAACCGGGGGGTCGATCAACCCCATAATCGACCCCATGACCGAAGCCATGGGGAGGGGTCGATCGCCCCTCGGCTGGGGCTGCCGCCGGCATGGTGGTGGCCGGCCGGCAGGGGTGGCGGCGGCGGTGCCCTCCTCCCGTGGTGGTGGCGGTCGATGGTGAGGTGGTGCGGGAATCCCCATCCCGTGCTACTCCTACCAAGATTCACTTTCCTAATTGATTCGGTTTTCCTATTTTGAGTATTCCTAAGTTTGGGAACTCTCATGGAAATAGGAAAAGAATTAATTGGAATTAATTTATTTCCTTATTCTATTATAGAAATCTTCTAGAATATTCCAAGTTTTACTTGGATAGGATTCTAGAGATTTAATAGAATTGGAAAGGAAAATAATTAATTAATAAATTAATTTATTTCCTAATTGATTATTCCTATTTTATGGGAATTTTCATGGACATGGAAATTAATTAATTTTGGAAAGTAGAAGAGTCCTAATTTATTTTATTTCTTTATTCTATTATAGAAATCTTCTAGAATGTTCCAAGTCTTACTTGGATAGGATTCTAGAGATTTAATAGAATTAGAAAGGAAAAATAAATAAATAAAAATATTTATAATATTTTATTTTATTTTTAATTTATTCGATTGACTTAATTTTCGAATTAAGTATCTTTTGAATTTATTGAAAATAAATAGATTTAAATATTGGGATTAATATTCTCGTCACATGGAGCATTCAAGAACGAAGACTGAAGACTAGAAGATGCGTACGGAGATGGAATAAAGCCATGATAGTCGGAAAATAATTTTCTAGCATTATTTTGACTATGTGATACTAGCTGCTTTATTGCTTGTATGCATGCTATATGTGTTTACCTTATGCACTAGATAGCGTATCCCTTTGTTATAAAAAGCTAAGTGTGAGAGGGGATGGAAACATTCCCATGGTCTCCATTACTGTTCTCTTGGTGACATTTATGAGCTTTCGAAGTTCATATAGACATGTCATTGGAGGAGAATTCTTGTAATTCCTTTTACAAGAAACAATGATTAAGTCTATCAAACAATGCCTAATTTGTCTTTCTGAAACTGACTTCAAGTCGACTCATTCTCACCCTGGGAAGTGGAATGGAGCCAAAGCCAGTTGGTCATGTGGATGACACAAATTAGAGACCTTCGTACCATTTCTTGAAATGGATCGATTGTCTGCTCGGCTCCCTCATCTAATGAGAGATAGGGTTGTTCGCATGGTGAATCACTGGTTAGAAACTTCGAGTTTCACTTAAGATTTTCCGCGTCTTGATTTACGAAAATCGAATGGATCTTGTAATTGGGAGTCAATTATAAAAGTCTCTTGGTGTAGTAAACGTCCACACAACGTGGCTTGCTATACTAACGGATTTTGGATTAATTGATGTAGACAGTTATAAGGAATTGTGAAGAGTTGTGAAGTTATCGTAAACGTCCAAACAACGTGGCTTGCGGTGATGTAGCAATTCCAAACGATTTACTTTAGTGCTGAGTAATGGTTTACACTTAGATACGCATTATAGTATTCATCCCCACGAGGTTACGCTATAAGTGATGTATGACCAAAGAAAATCTAATTGCTAAATCATTTGGGTGGGTAAACGTCCACACCACGTGGCTTGCCTTACCTGATGGGATTTTTGATGTAATTAGTAATTTAATGATATTATTTGAAGGAGATGATATCGAATATTAAATTGATTGTTTGTTTTAATGTGTTTATAGTTTTAGAGAATAGCTATTAATCCACTTTCTGTAATACTCAAGGAATTCAACGCACTGGTTCCATACTGTGTTGGATGGAATAGAGAATTAGACATTACCCAGACTGTTGCTGAGTACAAGTTAGTACTCAGTGAACTTTGTCCTCCTGAACCCACAAGTGTCTCGACTGATGAGGAAAGAGCTGATTTTGAGAAGTGGGAAAGTGCTTTTGCATTAACTACTAATCATGACATCATGCTCAAACTCAAGCTAATGTTTAGACATAGCGAAAAGGCTAGAAAAGAGGCGATGAGGATACTCATAAAGGTCAGTCGTTTCGAGGAAACGCTTGAACACGTTTTCGAGATGTTGGACCTTTTGGATGAGTTAAAACAATCGCAAGCTTTTATACCCAAAGCCAAAGGTTTCGAACCTAAGGGCATAGACGGAGGAATGGAGAAGAAGGCAAAGAAATCCTGTAGTCCTAAAGTACTTGGACCACAAAATGGGGTGATTGTTGGAGTTGTGTACTTAATGTCTAGATTTAAGTATCGGTAAACTCCCGGTCATAGCATTTAACCTAGTTAAATAATAAACAATTATTTGCATTTAATTATTATTAATTAAATTATGCAAAATATAGTCCTGGATTTTATACGTTGTAGTTAGTATGGTGTGTCGGGCCCACACAGAAGATCATACTATCGGTTACTCGTATTTAATTAAACAGTTGCTCACGACCTAGATGGACACGGACCAATCCATCGGTATAGTCGTTGTGTGAGAGAGAAAATAATTTATCTTAATTATTTTATCACACTTGTACACTTGGTGTATTGGGCGGATCGCTTGAGATTTATCAATTAGGATTGTATTTGATAATTGATTTAAATCTCAGAGTATTTTATTCTTAATCCCCGATGCTATTGCGGGTGTGTATATTTAATATAAGAGACTTTGATTTTCCAAAGGAATTAACCGATTTAATTATTGTGTTAATTGTCGGTAAAATTGGGTCGCTATATTTTATATATGACATGCCGTGAATACTTGACGGGAAAGTGTATCCCGGAAGGGTTGATAATATCCCCGAGATGAGTTCATAAGGAATTATTGTGTAAACCTCATGAGTGGATTTGTTCCGCACAATAATTAAGGTTGAATGGTACTATTCTCGGATATAAGAGATGAATAAATTAATTAGCAATAAATTAATTTTATTCATGGATATTTATATCTTAAATACACGGAATAAATAATACTACCGGAGAAATATTATTTGATATAATATGGTTTAATATTGGGAGTGCAATTAATTTATATAGTGGAAAATAAATTAATTAATATTGATAAGGATTAATAGACTTGGGCTTGGGCTCAATTTAATCATCAATATTGGAAGCCCAATATTCCACCTCCTTTTGATCCCCTACGTAGCCTATAAAAGCACTACATGGCCTTCATAATAATACACATTATAAGACAAGAATATCATACTTGATATTTCTTGAGAGTTGAAGGAGATCCATAGGAGTTCGATAGATCGTCGCCCACACGACGTTCGGACGAGGTGCAAGGAATACGTAGGAAGATTCGAAGGTCTTCAACGTTTTGATTTCGTTTCTCCGCACAACGAATCGAGGTATAAAATCATAAACTCTCTTCTATGATTTTATATTGTGATATATACATGAACATACGATCCGGGAAAACGTCGAGACCGGGATACGGGGATTCGAGATCCCCGTCGAGATCGAGAGGGGCGGCCGAACCCTAGGGTTCGACCGCCAGCACCGCGCGAAGAGGGACGAGCCCCGGCTGGACGCCGGGGCATGCGATCGACTTTGGTCGATCGCTGGGATGCCGCGGGCTGGCGCCGCGGCGGATCCCAGCCGCCCCTCGACGGCGGCGTGCGCATGGGGAGCCCCGGCTGAAGCCGTGGCAGGCGATCAAGCTGCGCTCGATCGCGAGGGCAGCCGATGGCTATAGCCTCGGCTGGGCGCCCTCCTCCCCGTGAGATGGTGGCGGTGAGTCGCCGGACTCACCGCCGGCGGGTGCTGATCGGATCAGCCCCGCGGGGATGCCGTGCATCCCCGGCGATCACCATGCACGGTGATCGCAAGCCCCGGCGGGGGCGTGGCTAGGGTTTAGCCGCGGGTTCGCCCGCGGCGACGCCTTAGTCGTGCTCCGGCTCGTTCGGTGTTCGCGATCGGTTTCTAGCGACGGGATTTCGATCGGATTATCGGTTTCCGCATATTTTGGTAATCCGGGATATCGATTCCCAGCACTTGGTATCAGAGCGTTTGGTTTCGTGTTCATGTATATGTTCGATTATCGTTCTACCTTGCAGGGATTTTCGGCTATCATGGTTTAAATTTTTTCGTTAATTATTTTACCATGATTATTCGTTTATTAAACTCTCGGACATGTCGAGATTCGTTTTGTGTGAATGAATGTTTGTAATAGTAAAAATTCGGGGGTTGACCGAATTTAGGACTTATTATTACGTTCTATGTTTTCCGGAAAATGTATATGGTTGATTTCATGTATAGAATCGATACCGGAATTGTAAATTTATTTTTTGTAATTTATTTACGTTGGATCGATGCCGAGACAACCGCCGGAGAACTCGTGTGACGAAGGAGAAGATGAGAGGGAGGACCGGGGATCGATCATGATGATCGATCCCATGAGGATCGATCGAAGGGGGCGTGGGGGCTGCCCGCGGGAACCCTCGGCCACGCCGGCCACCGGTTGTGGTGGCGCGTGGGCTGAGGTGGCGGCGGCGCTCCTCCCCGGCCGGCGATCGATGGTGGGGGACGCGGGGTCCTCGTGATCTCGTGTTCTCCTACCAAGATTCACTTTCCTAAATTAATTCGGTTTTCCAATTTGAGTGTTCTTCCTTTTGGGAACTCTCATGGATTAGGAAAAGAATTAATTGGAATTAATTTTATTCCTTATTGAGTATTCTCTTTTATGGGAACTCTCATGGATAAGGAAAAGAATTAATTAGGAATTAATTTATTTCCTATTTGATTATTCCTATTCTTGGAATTTTTATTAGATGGAAATTAATTAATTATGGAAAGTAGAAGAGTCCTAATTTATTTTATTTCCTTATTCTATTATAGAAGTCTTCTAGAATATTCAAGTTTAACTTGGATAGGATTCTAGAGATTTAATGGAATTAGATGGGAGAATAAATAAATAAAATATTAATAATATTTAATTTTATTTTTAATATATTCGATTGACTTAATTTTCGAATTAAGTAACTTTTGGATTAATTGAAAATAAATAGATTTAAATATTGGGATTAATATTCTCGTCACATGGAGCATTCAAGAACGAAGACTGAAGACTAGAAGATGCATATGAAGATGGAATAAAGCCATGATAGTCGGGAAAAATAATTTTCTAGCATTATTTTTGACTATGTGATACTATGTGCTTTATTACTTGTATGCATGCTATATGTGTTTACTTTATGCACTAGATCGCGTATCCCTTTATTGTAAAAAGCTAAGTGAGAAAGGGGATGGAAACATTCCCATGGTCTCCATTGCTGTTCTCTTGGTGACTCTAATGGACTTTCGAAGTTCGTATAGACGAGTCATTGGAGGAGAATTCTTGTAATTCTTTTTGCAAGGAACATTGATCAAGTTTATCAAACAATGCCTAATTTGTCCTTCTGAAGCTGACTTCAAGTCGACTCATTCTCACCCCGGGGAGTGGAATGGAGCCATAGCCACTTGGTCATGTGGATGACACAAATTAGAGACCTTCGTACCATTCTTCGATAGATGGATCGATTGTCTGCTCGGCTCCCTCATTTATGAGAGATAGGGTTGTTCGCATGGTGAATCACTGGTTAGAAACTTCGAGTTTCACTTATGATTCTCCGCGTCTTGATTTACAAAAATCGAATGGGTTCTTGTAATTGGGAGTCAATTATAAAAGTCTCTTGGTGTAATAAACGTCCACACCACGTGGCTTGCTATACTAACGGATTTTGGATTAATTGATGAAGACAGTTATAATGAATTGTGAAGTGTTGTGAAGTTGTCGTAAACGTCCACACCACGTGGCTTGCGGTGATGTAGCTATTCCAAACAATTTACTTTGGTGCTAAGTAATGGTTTACACTTAGATACGCGTTATAGTATCCTTCTGATGGAGTTATATTCTAAATGTCTAGTTTAGTGACAATATGGAACTCCTTATCTGTGTTTTACATTATCTATTAATCAAACTGTCGGCATTTTGTCTATCTTGTACTTGAATGCAATAGTCCTAGATATATACGTTGTAGACAGTATGGCGTGAGGAGACACGCGGAAGATCATACTGTCGGTTACTCGTATACTATCGAACAGGAGCTCACGACTTAGATGGACAGGGACAATCCATCGGTACGTCGTAGTGTGACTGGGTAATAGTTGGTCTTGACTATTATGTTACACTTGTTCACTTGGTGTATTGAGCAGGACCACGGGAGGGCGTTCGATTTATACTAATCGACGTAATCGAACTAGACCTCTGAATTACGGATATACGAATTCTTAATCCCTATATAATTATAGGTGCGTGTGTCCAATTCTCGGTTCTTTAACTTGCCAATGAGTGAGACTATTTGATTAGTCGAGATACTCGGTAAATTGGGAATCGTAATTGTACTCACGGCATGCTATAGATTATAGACAGGAAACCGTGTCCCGTTTATCGGGTTGACAACGTCCCCGAGATGAGCTCATAAAGTTTATCATGTAAACCCTGCAGGTGGATTTGTTCCACATGATAATAAGGATGAGTGGTACTAGTCTCGGATAATAAGAAACGAATTAATTTAATTATTAGTAATTAAATAAATTCGTGGACGTTCGATATCTTAAACACGGGGAAAGTCGTATATGTAATTTCGGCGGAAATATTATTGTTGAAATAATATTAAATTAATTTCGGGAATTCAATTATTATTTTATAGTGGAGTTAATAAAAATTAAAATTGAAATCGATTAATTAAGGAATTGCGTTTACGTATTCCAAGTTAATTAATATTTCAATTTAGCCCTTAATTAATTTAACCTTGGGTCCCTGGTGTAACTCTATATAACCCCCCCCCCCCCCCCCCCCCCCTTGCCTATTCTAGACCTACACTTCGCCGCTTTTTATTTTTATCAGAGAAAAATAATTGTTTAGCGCAATTAAGTTTTTCTCTGTTAAAAACATTAAGTTAGCGCTGATATTTTCTCTAAGAGAGAAAAGATATATCAACGCTGTAGAGAAAGGAGAAAGCAGAGAAGGCAGACCCAACAGATCGTTGCCCACACAACGGTTGGAGTCGGGGCAGAGTCATACACTAGAAGCATCTAAGGTCTCAACAATCGACCGCAAGGTATGAGATCGGATCTATCTTTTTTCCGCAATTTATTCGATCTCGTTTTATCTCGTTGAACGTATATGAACGTAGATCGGGTTCCGGGGTCGTGGATCGTGTTCCTCGACTACCTGGGGGTCTAGGACCTCCGGAATGGTAGTCGGATGAGGAAAAACGACCCGGAAACGAGCCCGGAACAGCAACGTCGCGTTGCTGTTCGCGGACGAACAGCGCCCGTTGGTGGGCAAACAGCGACCGCTGTTTGCAGCTCCACCAGCGACCGCTGGACTGCAATCGGCGGGCGCTGATTGGGTACAGTCCAGCTCCGTTTCGCGCGGTTGTCCTCCGGGGCGATGGCTGGGCGTGATTCGGGATAAGGGCTGTCGTGCGAACGAAGTAATGACTTCGGATGTCGACTGGGATGGTTCGGATGTTCGAGCAATCGAACGAACGCATCCCGGGTAGTCGAAATCCAACACCTTCCCCACGAAGTTACGCTATAATCGGTGTATGACAAAAGAAAATCTAATTGCTAAATCATTTGGGTGGGTAAACGTCCACACCACGTGGCTTGCCTTACCTGATGGGATTTTAGATGTAATTAGTAATTTAATGATATTATTTAAGGGAGATAATATCGGATATTAAATTGATTATTTGTTTAAATGTGCTCATAGGTTTAGAGAATAGCTATGAATCCACTTTCTGTGATACTCAAGGAGCATAAACTCACTGGTCCCAATTACATTGATTGGAAGAGAAATTTGGACATTGTCCTGACTTCTGAAGAGTACAAGTTTGTACTCTATGAAGCATGTCCTGCTGAGCCCACTGATGCCTCAACTAATGAGGAAAAGGAAGCATATCGGAAGTGGAAAAAGGCTGATGAAATGGCTAGGTGTTATATTTTGGCTTCAATGTCAAATGTACTCCAAACCCAACATCAGTCGATGGACACTGCCGAGGATATGTTGTACAACCTCAAGGAAATGTTTGGAGAGCAAGATCGTGCGGCGAGGCAAGAAGCCATGAGAGTCCTTATGACAACTACTCAGTCTGAAGGAACGCCCGTAGGGGAGCATGTTCTTAAGATGATGAGTCTGTTGAATGAACTTGAGATCCTAGGAGCTCAAATTGATGCTGAGACGCAAGTCGACATCATACTCCAGTCTCTGACCCCTAGTTTTGAGCAGTTTCGCATGAGCTATAATATGTGTTGGAATTATTAAGGGTGTTGGCCCATTCCTTTATTTAGCTGCAGCCGGCCCAGTAGTAGTGTTCAGCCCATATCATTTCTTCGTGGCCCATTTATCTGCTCAACCCATTTGTGTTAATTGTTTTCTGCTGAAACAATTACTTACCTGACCCGTTGACCTGTTAACTCACTGTGGTGCGTTGATCCTAGGGCAGATGGCTGAGGCTTAATCTGGTGCGTCCATCCCTATGATATAATGAACTCTGCTGATAGCCTTTACTCACTTTATCCTTCACTCAAACCCTAGCCACCCCACAGAGTGTGTGTGCGATTCTACCTTTTGAGTGTGTGCGATTCAGTCCCCCTCCGGCCACCCTTCACCGCCGGCTTCCCTCATCTTCTCCGGTTGGCCTCCTTGTGAGCCCGGTGACTGGAGAAGCTCCGTGAAGCGGCAGTGTTGGTGGCTTTCCTCTTCTGTGAGGAGAGGGGTCCCGGTGAGTGGTGTGAGCATTGAGTGCTCCTGTTCCGGCGAGGTAGCTGAGCCTTCTACCACCTGTACCACTGCCACCAGTCATAGCTACGATGACGGATCTACAGTCCTGAGCCAATTATTGTTTCTATCTCTATCTATTTTCTTAAGATCTCTATATATATATATATACCTTTGTTTACTACTGTAATGTCGATGCATGTGCTTTAAGGTTCAATCAAGTCTAGATCCTTTCCATGTGGACTGGATCTTTCTAGATCTTCAGACCGCTGTGATCTAGGAACTTGCTCTTGCCTAGAGGCTGTATTACGGATCTGATTTGCTCTCTTTTGTTTTGTGTTTGCAGGTGCCTTGAAGCGACGCCCACCGACGTGGAGCCCTAACAGTGGTATCAGAGCCCCACGGCGGCGGCTACCAGCAACCAGATCTGCAGATCCTCGAACTTGGGTTCCTGATCTGCCACCTGGATGGTTGGAGTTGCTCGACACCACTTGGTAGGAGGCCCAGGTAGCAGATCCGAATTAGGTGCCCCCAGCCATTGTAAATTGGGATTTGATCACCCCCTTGGCTGTAAGGTTGGTACCCGGATCGCATGTGAAACGCGAAACGTGAATTGCAAATGGGGTCCCTTGCGAATCACCCCGCAAAGTAAGTGACTGGCTTGATCCCTCTCATTCTGTTATGGTCGGCCCGCCTGGAGGCTTTTCTGTGATGGTGTGGCCCGCCTGGTGGTCGTTTTAGTGTGGTGTGTTGAAAATCTGTCTTTTTTTCAAAACCCTTGTTCAAAATTATTTTCTGGAAAAGTTGATTTCTGAAATTTTTTGTGTTTGGAAAATTGAACTTGTGAAAATATTATGAACACTTGTCTTCTGTGACTTGATATTGTTTGTTACTGCTACTTGGAACCCCTGTTTTCTGAACCTTAGTGTGTTTAGGTTTAGGGATTTCTGTGATACTCGAAACCTATAGTAACCTATTCCTGTCTGGAGTGAGTTGAGTGCGAGATCGAACCCTGGTGGTGACCCCCGGTGGCTGACCCTCCCTGGATGGATTCCCCTTGAGGCATCCGACATCTTGCGAGGGACTGGGGTACACACTTGTCTGGGTAGTTTGACTGCTCAACACAGGCTCTAGGTTACTCACTAGGAAGTAAGGCGTTTAGGATTTTCTCTCACTTTGGTGAGAAATAGAAGTGTGTGTGTGTTAACCTTCTGTGGTGCTCACTGTCTTCTGTCAGTTGCTGAACTTGGTGTTCTTGTTGCTTCTGTGAATTTAGAGTGTGTTATTTGTTTTCTGAACCCTTGTGTTTTCAAAAACTGAGTCATCCAAAAATTTGTTTTTCAAAATGTCTGGATTTAATCTAGCACCATTTGATGGAAAAAGTGATTTTTCAATTTAGAAACAAAAGATAAAGGGTATTTTAATTCAACAAAAGGTGTTTAAAGCTATAAGTGGTGGCTGTTGGAGTTGTGTACTTAATGTCTAGATTTAAGTAGCAGAAACTCACGATCCATTGCCACTAATCTATTTAATTAAATAAACAATTGTTTGCGTTTAATTATTTATAATTAAATATATGCAAAATATAGTCCTGGATTTTATACGTTGTAGTTAGTATGGTGTGTATGGACACACAGAAGATCATACTATCGGTTACTCGTATTTAATGGAACAGTTGCTCACGACCTAGATGGACACGGACCAATCCATCGGTATATAGTCGTTGTGTGAGAGAGAAAATGATCTGTCTTGATTATTTTATCACACTTGTACACTTGGTGTATTGAGCGGATCGTTTGAGATTTATCGATTAGGATTGCCGGCGATAATCGATTTAAATCTCAGTGTATTTTATTCTTAATCCTCGATACTATTGCGGGTGTGTATATTTAATATAAGTGACTTTGATTTTCCAAAGGAATTGACCGGTTTAATTATTGGGTCAATTACCGGTTAAGTTGGGTCACTATATTTTATATATGGCATGCCATGAATACTTGACGGGAAAGTGTATCCCGTAACGGTTGATAATATCCCCGAGATGAGTTCATAAGGAATTATTATGTAAACCCTGCAGGTGGATTCGTTCCGCATAATAATTAAGGTTGAATGGTACTAGTCTCGGATACAAGAGATGAATAAATTAATTAGCAATAAATTAATTTTATTCATGGATATTTATATCTTAAATACACGGAATAAATAATACTACCGGAGAAATATTATTTAATATAATATGGTTTAATATTGGGAGTGCAATTAATTTATATAGTGGAAAATAAATAAATTAATAATAGTAAGGATTAATAGATTTGGGCTTGAGCTCAATTTAATCACTATTATTGGAAGCCCAATATTCCACCTCCTTAAGATCCCCTACGTAGCCTATAAAAGCACTACATGGTCTTCTCTATTCTCATACCTTGAAGAACACAATTCTAGAGAGAGAAAGAAGAGAAGGAGATCCATAGTGTTCGGAGGATCGTCGCCCACCCGACGTTCGAACAAGTGCAAGGAATACGTGGGAAGATCTCAAGGTCATCATAAGATCTCGTTTCTCCGCACAACGAATCGAAAGGTGAATTAAATTTCCGCAATTTAATACAAGTTTATTGAATCAATTATCGAAGAACCAAGAACCGAGGACGAACCCCGGACGAGGATCGAACCGAGCGGTGGTGGTTGACCCACCGGACCGCCGGCGGTTCAAGGATCCCCGTGGGGATCGAACCAAACACGCCCCGGCTGAACCGGGGGCGTGCGCATCGAAGGACCCCAGCCCACGGCTGGGGGTGTGATCGAACCTAGGGTTCGATCGCTGGGGTGGCGGGCTGGTGCCGCCCCGGCTCGCGAGGCGAGCCGCCCCCTCCTATGCGAACGGCGAGTCGCCGGACTCGCCGTAGGGTTGCTTCGATGCAACCCGGCGATCGCATGGTGCGATCGCGAGCTCGCACCCGCGGGGGTGCGGCTGGACGTGCGCCGTCTTCGGACGCCGCTGTGCGTTCGGTCGTATCTCGGCTCGCGTGGTGGTGTTCGCGTGATCTCCGGCGAAGGGTTTTTTGATCGGGTTATGGTTTCCGCAATTTTTAATAGCCCGGGATATCGAATTCCAACAATTGGTATCAGAGCGTACGGTTACGTTTTTCGTTAATTGTTTCGATAATCGATTCTCGATGTATATGGCCATAGATTAATTTAATTGCGTTAAATTATTGTGCTATATTGTTCTACGTCTATGATTTTCTCTCTTGTATGAAACGTGTTGGTCGGAAAAATTAATTATTAAAAACGAGGGTTTTCGGAATAATTGAACCGGATCGATCGATCGTAAGGTTCGGTGCGGGCTGCCGGGAGGGAGCTAGAAGCACGGGCTATACGGTGAGGTGGCACGGGCTGGGCTGTTGGCAGGGATCGACGGCATGATCGCCGGATGTCGATCGCCGACGAGCTGGAGCTCTCCGCTGCTGGTGCGCCTTCGAAGCGGGCTGCTGGGGCAGCGGCGTGAGCTGGGCGTGTGGGCTGCTGGGGCAGCGGCTGGTCGTCAGGCCGGGAGTCGGTTGCTCCGGCGAAGGTCCACACGAGATCGATAGCAGGCTGCTTGTGTGATGGGGCTGCTTGGTTGCATGGTCGATGGCATGATTCGTCAGAGGAGACGTCGTGCCGGAAATTGACCGGGCTCGTGCACAAGCTTCTTGTGAAAGACGATCGGGGGCTGCTGTGTCGCTGGGAATTTAATTCATTCACCATGCATGCTGTACAAATCGATTGCATGGCCTAGTACATGTGCGACCACATGAATTAATTGAACCATGCATTGCATGGTCTATGCATGCTGGACATGCATTGGTTAATCAATTCTCGTGGGTCAATATGAATATGCATATACATGTATTTTCATGGTTCGATTTTGGGATGACCGGAAATTCGATTTTCGGTTCGTCTCGGTAAATCCGATCTTTCTGGAAATAATTTAATCTTTCTAATTTAATTTAATTTAATTTTGGAATTAATTCAAATTCTATTTGGATTAGATTTCTTAATTATGGAATTAAATAATGGAATTAGATGAAGAGTTAAATTAGGAAAGAAAATCCTAGTTTCTCTAGATATCCTATACCTACTTGGATTAGAAGTCTTAAGAAGAATCAAAATTCGATTTTGATTAGGATTCTTGAGATCTAATCTAAATAGGATTGAGAAATTATTAAAATATTGATTTTATTTAATTTAAGTATTTTATTTAAAATCATTAGATTAATTCAAAATTTAATTTGGATTGGAAAATCTTGGATTTTATATAGAATAAAATTAAATATGGAAATCAATGGATTTTAATAAAATTGATTTTATTTAATTTAAGTATTTTATTTAAAATCAATAGATTAATTCAAAATTTATTTTGAATTGGAAAATCTTGGATTTTATTTAAAATAGAATTAAATATGGAAATCAATGGAATTGATTTTATTTAATTGGAGTAAAATTAAATATGAGAATCAAAGAATTTTTCCGTCGCTCGGCAAAGTATTCAAGACGTAGAATGAAGGCTCAAGACAAGCGTGCTGGAATTCATGAAGGTATGAATAGTCGAGAAATAATTTTACTTGAGCAATTATTTGATTATTTGTGTACGTACTTGCATGAATTGTATGTTTGTTATTATGCTTATGTATTTAATTATGCATTAGATAGCGTATCCCTTTGTTATAAAAAGCTAAGTGGGAGAGGGATTGGAAACAATGCCATGGTCTCCATTGCTGTTCTCTTGGTGACTTTTATGGACTTTTGAAGTTCATATAGACAAGCCATTGGAGGAGAATTCTTGTAATTCCTTTTACGAGAAACATTGATTAAGTTTATCAAACAATGCCTAATTTGTCTTTCTGAAACTGATTTCAAGTCGACTCATTCTCACCCCGGGGAGTGGAATGGAGCTAAAGCCACTTGGTCATGTGGATGACACAAATTAGAGAGATAGGGTCGTTCATTTTATGAGAGATAGGGTCGTTCGCATGGTGAATCACTGGTTAGAAACTTCGAGTTTCACTTATGATTCTCCGCGTCCTGAATTACGAAAATCGAATGGATCTTGTAATTGGGAGTCAATTATAAAAGTCTCTTGGTGTAGTAAACGTCCACACCACGTGGCTTGCTATACTAACGGATTTTGGATTAATTGATGTAGACAGTTATAAGAAATTGTGAAGAGTTGTGAAGTTGTCGTAAACGTCCACACCACGTGGCTTGCGGTGATGTAGCAATTCCTAACGATTTACTTTAGTGCTGAGTAATGGTTTACACTTAGATACGCATTATAGTATTCTTCCCCACGATGTTACGCTATAAGTGATGTATGACCGAAGCAAATCTAATAACTAAATCATTTGGGTAGGTAAACGTCCACACCACGTGGCTTGCCATATCTGATGGGATTTTAGATGTGATTAGTGGTTTAATGATATTATTTGAGGGAGATAATATCGGAGATTAAATCGATTGTTTGTTGTTATATGTGCTCATAGATTAGGAAATGGCTTTGAACCCACTTTATGTGATACTTAAGGATTTTAAACTCACTGGTCCCTAAATGTAATGATTGGAATAGAGATCTAGACATTACCCAAACTGTTAAAGAGTGCAAGGTTGTACTCAGTGAGCTTTGTCCTCCCGAGCCTATTGACATAGGCGGCTAGACAAGAAGCGATGAGGATACTCATAAAGGCCAGTCGCTTCGAGGAAACGCTTAAACACGTTTTTGAGATGATTGACCTTTTGGACGAGTTGAGACGGAAATCGCAAGCTCTTGTAGCCAATGCCAAAGGTTTCGAACCTAAGGGCAAGATCGGGGAAAAGGAAAAGCAAGCAAAGAAACCCAATGGTCCTAAGCTACTTGGACCACGAGAAAGCCAAGAGGCAAGTGTTCTCGATACAAACAGTCTGGGTACTGGAAGTCTGATTATCCTCTCAAAGAAAGTACGAAATTCTCTTTAGTCGTGAAACATAGTCAGTGGTATTATCTACCAGAACCTGGTGTGTAGATATGGAACCACTGACGGTATGTGCATTTTAAATGCAAGGGTTCCAGGAAACCCGACGACTTAGAAAAGAAGAAATTGTAGTCTACATGGGCAATGCTGTGGAGGAGGCAGCAGTTGCAGTGGAGGACATTTTATAGGATTTCATTTTGAGTTATTGCTTTTATGTACCTTTCATATTAGAAAGAACTTTGTTCTGGATTTCTAATGAATGGATATTTTATTTCTATTAATCATTTGATGGTTATAAGAAGAAATAATGATATTATCTATTCTGGTACATTAGCTAGCAATATATAAATGATGAATCCCAAGTCCACCACAATGCAACGAACCGTTTTATATAACTCGTTTTACTGATAAGAGATTTCTTTATTAAATCATTTATACTTGTGGATTCTTATGCTGAGTCATATTTATTCAAATAAGAAGTTCAAAGGTCGAAAATTGATTGTAAGATCAATTAAGTTGAAGGAGTGGACCTTCCGACCTAAGAATCTAATTTGGAGGATAATACGACTAAGAAATCCTTTATGGATATAAGATATAAGATCTGGAGGTATAAGAATTGATTGACTCTGATATATGCAGACCTATGTCTAATCAGACAATAAGGTACGAGTACTTCATTTGATGATTACTCGAGAAATGGATTAGAATACTGTTGGATTTTGACTACCCGGGATGCGTTCGTTCGATCGCTCGAACATCCGAACGCTCCCAGTCGACCTCCGGTGTCGCTACTTCGTTCGCTTGAACAGCCCTTATCCCGAATCACGCCCAGCCATCGCCCCGGAGGACAACCGCGCGAAACGGGGCTGGTCTGCACCCAATCAGCGCCCGCTGATTGCAGACCAGCGGTCGCTGGTGGAGCTGCAAACAGCGGTCGAATAAAACGAGATCGAATGACCAAGCGACCCTTTAGTGATAAGGGGTATAGATCCAAGGAAGTACTGGAATTGATTCACTCTGATTTGTGCGGGCCTTTATCTGTCCAAGCGAGAGGAGGTTATGAATATTTCGTAACCTTCACTGATGATTACTCAAGGTATGGTTTTATATACCTGATGCGCCGCAAGAGCGAGTGCTTTGACAAGTTCAAGGAGTACAAAGCTCTTGTGGAGAACCTTCATGGTAAAACCATAAAGACTCTACGATCTGATCGTGGAGGAGAGTACCTCTCGGGAGAGTTTAAAGCGTACTTATTAGAGAATGGGATTGACTCCCAGATGACTGCACCATACACGCCCCAGCAGAATGGTGTAGCAGAAAGAAGGAATAGGACTCTTATGGAAATGGTAAGATCTATGATGAGTTATTCAGAACTACCAGTTTCGTTATGGGGATATGCCTTGGAAACAGCGGCGTATATCCTGAACTTAGTTCCTTCTAAATCAGTCCCTAAGACGCCCTCGGAATTGTGGACCGGGCGAAAGCCAAATTTGAAACACATTCGGGTCTGGGGTTGTCCAGCACATGTGCTGAAGCATGGGGCTGATAAGTTGGAATCTCGTTCAGATATTCGGTTGTTTATAGGATATCCTAGAGGAACGAAAGGTGGTCTATTTTATAGTCCTAAGGACTAGAAGATCGTTGTTAGCACCAACGCTCGGTTCTTGGAAGAGGATTATATAATGGACCACAAGCCCAAGAGTGAGATAATACTTAACGAACTGAGAGGGGACGATCAAGGCTTAGATCCAACCGAACCGGGTGATACGCCACCACAGTCTGCACCTGTAGTTACTGAGGTTACACCGGAGCGTCGTCGTAGTGGGAGGGTTGTTCGACAACCCGATAGGTTCATGTTTATAGGAGAGTCTTCGGACTTGTTACCTGGAGAACATGAAGCCGATCCCTGGACCTACGGCGAGGCGCTTAAAGATCAAGATGCTCAGTCTTGGCAAAAGGCGATGAAATCTGAGATTGAATCAATGGATTCAAATCAGGTCTGGAATCTTGTAGCACCGCCCAAAGGTGTAAAAGCCATTGGTTGCAAGTGGGTGTACAAGAGAAAAAGAGGGTCTTACGGGAAGGTTGAAACCTTCAAGGCTAGGCTTGTTGCGAAGGGGTATACTCAGAAAGAAGGGATCGATTATGAGGAAACCTTTTCGCCGGTAGCTATGATAAAGTCGATCCGGATTCTTTTGTCTATAGCATCTTATATGGATTATGAGGTGTGGCAAATGGACGTCAAGACAGCATTCTTGAATGGGAATCTTGACGAGATCATTTACATGAGACAGCCAGAAGGTTTCATCAAGAAAGGCCAAGAGCATCTAGTGTGTAAGCTAAACCGATCCATTTATGGATTGAAGCAAGCTTCTAGATCTTGGAACATGCGGTTTGATGAGGTTATCCAGTCTTATGGATTCATTCAAAGCATGGACGAGTCGTGTGTATACCGGAGAAGTGACGGAAACAGTGTGACGTTTCTCGTGCTTTATGTAGACGACACCCTTCTAATTGGCAACAATGTGAAGATGTTGTCGGACATAAAGGGATGGTTGTCCAAGCAATTCGATATGAAAGACTTAGGACAAGTTGGGCATGTTCTTGGGATCAAGGTTATAAGGGATCGCCGGAAAAGAACATTAAGCTTGTCCCAGGCTTCATATATTGATACGATTCTGGCTCGTTTCAACATGCAGAATTCCAAGAGAGGTGCTCAACCTTTCTGCCATGGAATTCATCTATCTAAAGACATGTGTCCCGAAACACAAAAGGAGATAGATTACATGAAGAAGGTTCCTTATGCTTCGGCAGTAGGAAGTCTAATGTATGCCATGTTGTGCACGAGACCTGATATCTGCTATGCCGTGGGCATGGTAGCTAGATATCAGAGTAACCCTGGACAGGGTCACTGGACTGCTGTAAAGAACATACTTAAGTACCTGCGAAGGACTAGGAATTATGTTCTGAGTTACAAAGCGTCCGAGTTGATTCCTATTGGTTACACAGACTCGGATTTCCAATCTGATAAGGATCAGCGAAAGTCTACATCAGGCTATGTGTTCACATTGGGAGGTGGAGCAGTCTCATGGAAGAGTGTTAAGCAGAAATGCATTTCGGACTCTACCATGGAAGCCGAATATGTAGCAGCCTCTGAGGCAGCTAAAGAATCGGTGTGGCTCCGGAACTTCCTTATGGACTTGGATGTGGTTCCTAAAATGCCTAGAGCTATCACAATTTATTGTGACAATAGCGGTGCAGTGGCTAATGCAAAGGAACCACGAGCCCACAATGCGAGTAAACACATAGATCGCAAGTACCACCTGATTAGAGACATCGTCAGGAGAGGCGATGCGGTTGTCACCAAGATCGCATCAGCGGATAACCTAGCTGACCCCTTTACGAAGGCACTTCCAGCAGAAGCGTTCAAGAGACCAGTGAAGGGGATAGGTATCGGAAGTATGGTAGAGGGCAACTAGAGATTTAGTATAAGTGGGAGATTGATGGAGTTATATTCTAAATGTCTAGTTTAGTGACAATATGGAACTCCTTATCTGTGTTTTACATTATCTATTAATCAAACTGTCGGCATTTTGTCTATCTTGTACTTGAATGCAATAGTCCTAGATATATACGTTGTAGACAGTATGGCGTGAGGAGACACGCGGAAGATCATACTGTCGGTTACTCGTATACTATCGAACAGAAGCTCACGACTTAGATGGACAGGGACAATCCATCGGTACGTCGTAGTGTGACTGGGTAATAGTTGGTCTTGACTATTATGTTACACTCGTACACTTGGTGTATTGAGAAGGACCACGGGAGGGCGTTCGATTTATACTAATCGACGTAATCGAACTAAACCTCAGATATTACGGATAAACGAATTCCTAATCCCTATATAATTATAGGTGCGTTTGTCCAATTCTCGGTTCTTTAACTTGCCAATGAGTGAGACTAATTGATTAGTCGAGATACTCGGTAAATTGGGAATCGGAATTGTACACACGGCATGCTATAGATTATAGACAAGAAACCGTGTCCCGTTTATCGGGATGATGATGTCCCCGAGATGAGCTCATAAAGTTTATCATGTAAACCCTGCAGGTGGATTTGTTCCACATGATAATAAGGTTGAGTGGTACTAGTCTCGGATAATAAGAGACGAATTAATTTAATTATTAGTAATAAAATTAATTCGTGGACATACGAAATCTTAAACACGGGGAAGGTCGTTTATGTAATTTCGGCGGAATTATTATTGTTGAAATAATTTTAAAATTAATTTCGGGAATTCAATTATTATTTTATAGTGTAGTTAATAATAATTAAAATTGAAATCGATTAATTAAGGAATTGCGTTTACGTATTCCAAGTTAATTAATATTTCAATTTAGCCCTTAATTAATTTATCCTAAGGTCCCTAACGTAACTCTATATAAACCCCCTCCCGTACTCTCCTAAAACCTAACATTCGCCGCTATTTCATTTTGCTGAGAAAAACAAATGCGTTAACGCAATTATTATTTTTCTCTGTAAAATTAAATTAGTTTGCGCTAGGTTATCCGCTGATGCGATCTTGGTGACAACCGCATCGCCTCTCCTGACGATGTCTCTAATCAGGTTGTACTTGCGATCTATGTGTTTACTCGCATTGTGGGCTCGTGGTTCCTTTGCATTAGCCACTGCACCGCTATTGTCACAATAAATTGTGATAGCTCTAGGCATTTTAGGAACCACATCCAAGTCCATAAGGAAGTTCCGGAGCCACACCGATTCTTTAGCTGCCTCAGAGGCTGCTACATATTCGGCTTCCATGGTAGAGTCCGAAATGCATTTCTGCTTAACACTCTTCCATGAGACTGCTCCACCTCCCAATGTGAACACATAACCTGATGTAGACTTTCGCTGATCCTTATCAGATTGGAAATCCGAGTC
Source organism: Euphrasia confusa (assembly GCA_954870475.1). Classification (NCBI taxonomy): domain Eukaryota; kingdom Viridiplantae; phylum Streptophyta; class Magnoliopsida; order Lamiales; family Orobanchaceae; genus Euphrasia; species Euphrasia confusa. The sequence continues at coordinate 39,458,277 of OX940950.1, read as the reverse complement.
TGTGTAACCAATAGGAATCAACTCGGACGCTTTGTAACTCAGAACATAATTCCTAGTCCTTCGCAGGTACTTAAGTATGTTCTTTACAGCAGTCCAGTGACCCTGTCCAGGGTTACTCTGATATCTAGCTACCATGCCCACGGCATAGCAGATATCAGGTCTCGTGCACAACATGGCATACATTAGACTTCCTACTGCCGAAGCATAAGGAACCTTCTTCATGTAATCTATCTCCTTTTGTGTTTCGGGACACATGTCTTTAGATAGATGAATTCCATGGCAGAAAGGTTGAGCACCTCTCTTGGAATTCTGCATGTTGAAACGAGCCAGAATCGTATCAATATATGAAGCCTGGGACAAGCTTAATGTTCTTTTCCGGCGATCCCTTATAACCTTGATCCCAAGAACATGCCCAACTTGTCCTAAGTCTTTCATATCGAATTGCTTGGACAACCATCCCTTTATGTCCGACAACATCTTCACATTGTTGCCAATTAGAAGGGTGTCGTCTACATAAAGCACGAGAAACGTCACACTGTTTCCGTCACTTCTCCGGTATACACACGACTCGTCCATGCTTTGAATGAATCCATAAGACTGGATAACCTCATCAAACCGCATGTTCCAAGATCTAGAAGCTTGCTTCAATCCATAAATGGATCGGTTTAGCTTACACACTAGATGCTCTTGGCCTTTCTTGATGAAACCTTCTAGCTGTCTCATGTAAATGGTCTCGTCAAGATTCCCATTCAAGAATGCTGTCTTGACGTCCATTTGCCACACCTCATAATCCATATAAGATGCTATAGACAAAAGAATCCGGATCGACTTTATCATAGCTACCGGCGAAAAGGTTTCCTCATAATCGATCCCTTCTTTCTGAGTATACCCCTTCGCAACAAGCCTAGCCTTGAAGGTTTCAACCTTCCCGTCAGACCCTCTTTTTCTCTTGTACACCCACTTGCAACCAATGGCTTTTACACCTTTGGGCGGTGCTACAAGATTCCAGACCTGATTTGAATCCATTGATTCAATCTCAGATTTCATCGCCTTTTGCCAAGACTGAGCATCTTGATCTTTAAGCGCCTCGCCGTAGGTCCAGGGATCGGCTTCATGTTCTCCAGGTAACAAGTCCGAAGACTCTCCTATAAACATGAACCTATCGGGTTGTCGAACAACCCTCCCACTACGACGACGCTCCGGTGTAACCTCAGTAACTACAGGTGCAGACTGTGGTGGCGTATCACCCGGTTCGGTTGGATCTAAGCCTTGATCGTCCCCTCTCAGTTCGTTAAGTATTATCTCACTATTGGGCTTGTGGTCCATTATATAATCCTCTTCCAAGAACCGAGCGTTGGTGCTAACAACGATCTTCTAGTCCTTAGGACTATAAAATAGACCACCTTTCGTTCCTCTAGGATATCCTATAAACAACCGAATATCTGAACGAGATTCCAACTTATCAGCCCCATGCTTCAGCACATGTGCTGGACAACCCCAGACCCGAATGTGTTTCAAATTTGGCTTTCGCCCGGTCCACAATTCCGAGGGCGTCTTAGGGACTGATTTAGAAGGAACTAAGTTCAGGATATACGCCGCTGTTTCCAAGGCATATCCCCATAACGAAACTGGTAGTTCTGAATAACTCATCATAGATCTTACCATTTCCATAAGAGTCCTATTCCTTCTTTCTGCTACACCATTCTGCTGGGGCGTGTATGGTGCAGTCATCTGGGAGTCAATCCCATTCTCTAATAAGTACGCTTTAAACTCTCCCGAGAGGTACTCTCCTCCACGATCAGATCGTAGAGTCTTTATGGTTTTACCATGAAGGTTCTCCACAAGAGCTTTGTACTCCTTGAACTTGTCAAAGCACTCGCTCTTGCGGCGCATCAGGTATATAAAACCATACCTTGAGTAATCATCAGTGAAGGTTACGAAATATTCATAACCTCCTCTCGCTTGGACAGATAAAGGCCCGCACAAATCAGAGTGAATCAATTCCAGTACTTCCTTGGATCTATACCCCTTATCACTAAAGGGTCGCTTGGTCATTTTTCCTTCCAGGCATGATTCGCAGGTTGGAAAGTCCTCATCTTTCACACCACTGAGTATTCCATCAGTTATCAACCTTTGAATCCTGCCCAAGTTAATATGACCTAGCCTAAGATGCCATAAGTACTTTTGATTCATTCTAGAAGGCTCCTTTCTCTTATTGGTACTAGATGTGTTATTTGACTCTACTCGTTGCATCGTGGAATAATCAGGATTCAGTATATATAAGTTTCCTATCAATGTACCAGAACAGATATACTCACATTCTTTTTTATAATAACAGAACTATCAAAAGAAACAGAATATTTATTCAAAACCAATTTAGAAACCGAAACAAGGTTCTTTCTAAAATTCGGTACATAAAGACAATTATTCAATACCAAAACTTTATTATTAAAAGACAAATAAATATCTCCCACTGCAACTGCCGCCACTTTCGTAGCGTTGCCCATGTAGATAGTGATCTCTCCCTCTCTAAGCCGCCGGGTTTCCTGGAACCCCTGCAAAGAATTGCAGACATGATCAGTGGCTCCCGTATCCACACACCAGGTACCGGTGGATAACACCGCTAAACATGTTTCAGTGACTAAGGAAAAGTTCATACCTCCTTGTCTGAGAGGACAATTAGACTTCCAATGTCCAGACTGCTTGCAACGGAAACACTTGCCCTTGGGCTTGTTCACTCCATTTCGTGGTCCACCATTGCTGGGTCCACTGGGTTTCCGTCCTTGCTTCTTCTTCCTCTTAGTCCCCGGAGGGCCAGGAAGTTTCACAGCCACAAGTGCCTGAGATTTCTTAAAGATTCCCTCTGCCGCCTGGAGTTCAGTCAGGAGCTCCGCCAACGAATATAACCTCTTGTTCATGTTATAGTTCAGGCGGAACTGCTCAAAACTCCTAGGCAGAGACTGGAGCACTATATCGATCTGGGTTTCCCCATCGATAGCTCCTCCCATAATCTCTATCTCATTCAGATAGCCTATCATCCTAAGAACGTGATCCCTCACGGGCGTTCCTTCGGACATAGTGGCCGTCATGAGTTTTCTCATAGCATCTTGCCTGGCTGCCCTATCCTGACTACCAAACATCTCCTTGAGGTTAAGCATCATATCATAGGCAGTGGTCATGGCCTCATGCTGATGTTGCAGCACATTTGACATAGAAGCCAAAATGTAGCACGGCGCCATCTGATCAGCCTTGACCCACTTCCGATGAGCTTCCTTTTCCTCAGGAGTGGAGGTATCAATAGGTTCATCAGGACAAACCTCATGGAGTACATATTTGTACTCCTCAGCAGTTAGGACAATGTCCAAGTTTCGTTTCCAATCAACATAGTTTGGACCAGTGAGTTTGTTTTCTTTTAGTATAATGGACAGCGGGTTGAGTGCCATATCTATAAAAGAGACAAATCAAACTGTCAAATTTAATTCGATATTAAATCCCTTAATTAATATCATTAAATTTACCAATCAATCCTAAAATCCCATCAGACTAGCATGCCACGTTCATGTGGACGTATACTAGTCTAAACGATTTTATAACTGGACTTTTACTTTGGTCATACATCATTACAGCAGTGACTCCGATGGGGAGGATACTGTAAAGCGTACCTAAGTGTATACCATTTCTCAGTACTAAGTTAACCGCTCCGAAACTACACGCCCACCGCAAGCCACGTTAGTGTGGACGTTTACGTTGACATGCGGTCCCTTTACGATTTCCTATAACTGTCGAGCCTCAATTAACCCAAAGTTCCGTTTCCGTCTAGTAAGCCACGATAGTGTGGACGTTTACTAAAAAAACAACTTTGTTAATTGAATTCCATTTAATAAATTTCACAATTTCGTTAATCAAAGCTTGATATCTCGTAAGTGAAACTCGAAGTTTCTAACCAGCGATCAATCATGCAATTGAGCCCTATCTCTCACAAAGTGAGGGAGCCAACCAGACAATCGATCTAGTCATCAAATGACTCGAATGTCTCTAATCTGTGTCATCGACATAACCAAGCTCCATTCTACTCCCCGGGGTGAGAATGAGTCGAGTTGAAATTAGTCTTTGAAAGACAGATTAGGCATTGCTTTCTTTGAAAAACTTAAGTGTTCAATTCTATAAATGGAATTGAATTCGAATTTTGATCCAGTGATATCCGTGTGTCAACTTTATCCGATAGGGAGAATGACACTAAAGCCAACTCGTAAGCGACACACATCACTATCAAAACAGAGAATGGAGACCGCGGGATTGTTTCCAATCCCTCTCCCACTTAGTTTTTACGAAAGGGATAACAAGAACATGCATATAGAAATAAAGCATAATAAAACGCACGTAAACACACAAAAAGCATTTAACGTGGCCCGATTATTATGGCCTTTAAAATTCTTCGATGCACGTCTTCTCGGATCTTCGTCTCGTTGCTCGTCTCGGTCTCGGTCCATCACCGACTCGTCTAAGGACCAAGAGACGAACCCCTCCCACTGGAGTATCATCCCGGGCCCTCGACAAGCGATCCGTGATGTCCGTCGAACCCCCGCGTCGCTGCTGCCACACCTCAAACAGCTCCCGCTGTATGAGGAACAGCGGTCGCTGGAGGAGCTGCAAACGGCGACCGCCGTTTGCCCTCCAGCGGGCGCCGTTTGTGCACAGTAGTCGCGGGTTCGACTCCTCGACCCTCGTTCGTTCGTCCTTCGATCTCCTCTCGATTCACCAAGCAGCAGTAACATTACACATGTAAACTAACTACTTCCGGCATCGATCCTATACAGGGATGATCGATCCTATACATCCGGATAAACGAAAAACGAAAAATCCTAAATGACTCAACCCGTCGTTTTAACTATTACAAGCAAGCAACGTTTTAAAAAAAAGAAAAGATATCGACGATCTCGAGAGTTTAACACACCACAACATACAGTACAATAAAACATGACCATAATAATCGGGTGATCCTGCAAAACAAACTCGCAAACAATACAAAGAACGTATAAACCGGCTCTGATACCAATTGTTGGATTTCGACTACCCGGGATGCGTTCGTTCGATCGCTCGAACATCTGAACGCTCCCAGTCGACCTCCGGTGTCGCTACTTCGTTCGCATGAACAGCCCTTATCCCGAATCACGCCCAGCCATCGCCCCGGAGGACAACCGCGCGAAACGGGGCTGGTCTGCACCCAATCAGCGCCCGCTGATTGCAGACCAGCGGTCGCTGGTGGAGCTGCAAACAGCGGTCGCTGTTTGCCCACCAGCGGGCGCTGTTCGTCCGCGAACAGCAACGCGACGTTGCTGTTCCGGGCTCGTTTCCGGGTCGTTTTTCCTCATCCGACTACCGATCCGAAGGTCCTAGAACCCCCAGTAGTCTAGGAATACGATCCACGACCCCGGAACCCGATCCACATTCATGTATGTTCAACGAGATAAAACGAGATCGAATAATTGCGGAATAAAAGTTCCGATCTCATACCTCTCGGTCGATTGTTGAGACCTTAGATGCTTCTAACGTATGCCTCAGATCCCCTTCTCCAACCGTTGTGTGGGCAACGATCCGCTGGAGTTCTCCCGTCTGTACTCTCTCTATCAACAGCAGCGTTAATATATTTTTTTCTCTCTGAGAGAAAAATATTAGCGCAAACTAATTTAATTTTACAGAGAAAAATAATAATTGCGTTAACGCATTTGTTTTTCTCAGCAAAATGAAATAGCGGCGAATGTTAGGTTTTAGGAGAGTACGGGAGGGGGTTTATATAGAGTTACGTTAGGGACCTTAGGATAAATTAATTAAGGGCTAAATTGAAATATTAATTAACTTGGAATACGTAAACGCAATTCCTTAATTAATCGATTTCAATTTTAATTATTATTAACTCCACTATAAAATAGTAATTGAATTCGGGAAATTAATTTTAATATTATTTCAACAATATTAATTCCGCCGAAATTACATAAACGACCTTCCCCGTGTTTAAGATATCGTATGTCCACGAATTAATTTTATTACTAATAATTAAATTAATTCGTCTCTTATTAACCGAGACTAGTACCACTCAACCTTATTATCATGTGGAACAAATCCACCTGCAGGGTTTACATGATAAACTTTATGAGCTCATCTCGGGGACATCATCATCCCGATAAACGGGACACGGCCGTGTGTACAATTCCGATTCCCAATTTACCGAGTATCTCGACTAATCAATTAGTCTCAATCATTGGCAAGTTAAAGAACCGAGAATTGGACAAACGCACCTATAATTATATAGGGATTAGGAATTCGTTTATCCGTAATATCTGAGGTCTAGTTCGATTACGTCGATTAGTATAAATCGAACGCCCTCCCGTGGTCCTGCTCAATACACCAAGTGTACGAGTGTAACATAATAGTCAAGACCAACTATTACCCAGTCACACTACGACGTACCGATGGATTGTCCCTGTCCATCTAAGTCGTGAGCTTCTGTTCGATAGTATACGAGTAACCGACAGTATGATCTTCCGCGTGTCTCCTCACGCCATACTGTCTACAACGTATATATCTAGGACTATTGCATTCAAGTACAAGATAGACAAAATGCCGACAGTTTGATTAATAGATAATGTAAAACACAGATAAGGAGTTCCATATTGTCACTAAACTAGACATTTAGAATATAACTCCATCAAATACCTGATGTGCCACAAAAGCAAGTGTTTTGACAAGTCAATGGACACTAAGCAATTGTGGAGAACCATCAAGGTATATCCATTTGTAGCCTGCGATTTGATCGCGGAGGCAAGTACCTGTCTGAGGAATGCATGGCATACTAATCAGAGATTGGGATTTGATCCCAAATGACTACACCATACACTGTTGTGTAGAAATGGTGTGTCGTAAACAAGAAATGGAACTCTTATAGAAGTAGTAAAAGCATGAGTTAAACGGAACTACCTATGTTCTATGGATATGTCTTGGAAACAACGGCGCATTCAAATGTGGTTGTAGAATATCCTAGAAGAAAAAAAAGATGTGTGTAGTACTATGAACCAGAAGGACGTTATAAGTTCTAACGCCCGGTTCTTAAAGGAAGACTATTAGATGAACCACAAGCCCCAAATGACATGATACTTCTGAAAAGAGAGAAAACGATTAAGACTTAGAACCAGCCGAACCGAGTAGCGGTACACCACTAACTGCACCTATTGTTATTACTGTTTATACACCGGAATGCCATTGTAGTGGGAGGTTGTGTGACAACCGGAGATATTCATAAGACTAGGAGAGTTTTGAACTCTGGACCTAGTATACATGAAATCAATCCCTGGATCTACATAGAGGCGGTACTAGATCTAAATGTGCCTTCTTGGAGAACAATAAGGATTATTGTTGAGAGGCAAGATCATTTAGAGTACAAGCTTAGTTGATCCATTTATGGATTGTAACAAAGCTAGAGTTCGTGGAACTTGCGCATTGATGAGATAGTCCATTTGATGGATTCATCAAAAGGCATTGACGAATCGTGTGTATGGGAAACGTAATGGAAACAAGGTGGTGTTTCTCGGAGGTTTTATGTAGATAACATTTTATCATTGGTAACAATGTAAAGATATTGTCAGACATAAAATGATGGTTGTCTAGAAAAATCGATATATAAGATAAAGAAGAAGTTAGAGCATGTTCTTAAGATCTAGGATCTCAAGAAAAGAACATTGTACTTCTCTAGATATCTTGTACGACTATGGTTCGGTTTAACATGCAAGATTCCGAGAAAGGTTCATTACCTTTCAGAGACGGAATGCATCTATCTAAGGATATGTGTTTTGGAACACAAAAGGAGATAGAAGCAATGAAAGCAGTTTCTACACTTTGAGTGTGGAAAGCTTAATAAATGCATTGTTGAAAACAAGAACCTGATATCGGCTATGCGGTTAGCATAGTGGGAGGATATCAAGGTAATCCTGTAAAGGAATATTCGACTGCTGTAAAAGTACTTTCGAAGTACTGTTCTAGACTACGAAGCAGACGAGCATTTCCTTTGGATTACATTCTCTTAGATTTCTAATCAAAGAAGGACCGGTGTAAGTCGATATCAGGCTATGTGTTTCACTATTGAAGGAGAAGGAGTTTTAACATGGAAGAGTGATAAGCACGATGCTTTTCGGACTCTTTCATGGGTAACCAAATAGCGGCCTCAGAGGCAGCGGAAGTTTTTGTTGGAAATCGATATCCCGGGGTTAACGGAATTGCGGAAACATAACCCCGATCAAAATCCCTTCGCCGGAAACCACCGCGAACCACCACACGAACCGGGCCCGACCAAAGCAACACCGCCGCGGGATAAACCCGCAGCTAGCCCTAGTCGAGCCCCGCGTGGGGCTCGCGATTGCACACGGCAATCGCTGGCGATGCATCGTGCATCCCCCGGGGCTGCTCGTAGCAGCCCCCGGCGGTGTGTCCGGCGACTCACCGCCACCGTCGATCGGAGGAAGGGGCGCCTGCCGCGGCACCAGCCCGCGGCTGCCCCCAGCGATCGACCGAAGTCGATCGCTCGCCCCGGCGTCCAGCCGGGGCCCTTCGATGTGCACCGGCGGTCAAAGCCCTAGGTCTCGACCGCCACCCTCGACGTCCAGCCGAGGGTACTCATGCGATCCCGGCGGGGTTCGCTTGGCCGCCCGCGGTCCGGTGATCTCGGATCACCACCGCGCGGTCAAACCCCATCCCCGGGTTCGTCCCTCGGATCTTCGTTCATGCGTATACCCGAATTAATAATTAAAACCATCGAGGGGGTTCGTGATTTTACCTTTGTTTTCGTTGTACGGAGAAACGAGATCTATGAAGACCTTCAGACCTTCCCACGTATTCCTTGCACTAGCTCGATCGTCAGGTGGGCGACGATCTTCCGAACTCCATGGATCTCCCTCTCTACTTTCTCTCTCTAGAATTGTGATCTTCAGGTTATGAGAATAGAGAAGACCATGTAGTGCTTTTATAGGCTACGTAGGGGATCTTAAGGAGGTGGAATATTGGGCTTCCAATATTAATGATTAAATTGAGCCCAAGTCCAAATCTATTAATCCATTAATATTAATTAATTCTATTTTCCACTATATAAAATTAATTGCACTCCCAATATTAAACCATATTATATCAAATAATATTTCTACGGTAGTATTATTTATTCCGTGTATTTAAGATATAAATATCCATGAATAAAATTAATTTATTGCTAATTAATTTATTCATCTCTTATATCCGAGACTAGTACCATTCAACCTTAATTATTATGCGGAACAAATCCACGTGCAGGGTTTACATAATAATTCCTTATGAACTCATCTCGGGGATATTATCAACCCTTACGGGATACACTTTCCCGTCAAGTATTCACGGCATGCCATATATAAAATATACACACCCGCAATAGTATCGGGGATTAAGAATAAAATACTCTGAGACTTGAATCGATTATCGCCGGCAATCCTAATCGATAAATCTCAACGATCCGCTCAATACACCAAGTGTACAAGTGTGATAAAATAATTAAGACAAATTATTTTCTCTCACACAACGACTATACCGATGGATTGGTCCGTGTCCATCTAGGTCGTGAGCAACTGTTTGATTAAATACGAGTAACCGATAGTATGATCTTCTGTGTGTCCATACAACACCATACTAACTACAACGTATAAAATCCAGGACTATAATTTGCATATATTTAATTATAAATAATTAAATGCAAATAATTGTATATTTAATTAAATAGATTAATGGCAATGGATCGTGAGTTTCCGTTACTTAAATCTAGACATTAAGTACACAACTCCAACAATCTCCCACTTGTACTAAGGTCTAGTCATTTCCTCCAAACTCCCGACTCCCATACTCATCACGTGCTTAAGTTGTACTTCCAAGAAGTACTATGTGAATGAGCACTCTAGGTTGCCGCTCTGAAGTTATCTTGGTGACTACCGCGTCGTCTCCCTCGACGATGACTCGTATCAGGTGGTACTTGCACTATGTGTTATCTTACACTTATGGATTTGTGATTTCTTACCATTTGCCATCGCACCGCTATTTACATAGCCTTTGGCAAATTAAGAATCACCTCTAAGTCCCAGAGATTATCCCGGAGCTATACCAAAACTTCCGCTGCCTCTGAGGCCGCTATTTGGTTACCCATGGCAGAGTCCGAAAAGCATCGTGCTTGTTACTCTTCCATGTTAAAAACTCCTTCTCCTTCAATAGTGAAACACATAGCCTGATATCGACTTACACCGGTCTTTATTTGATTAGAAATCTAAGAGAATGTAATCCAAAGGAAAAGCTTGTCTGCTCCGTAATCCAGAACATAGTCTCCAGTACTTTGAAAGTACTTAAAATGTTCATTACAGCAGTCGAGTATTCCTTTCCAGGATTACCTTGATATCCTCCCACTATACTAGCCGCATAGTAGATATCAGGTTCTCGTTTTCAACATCGCATTTATTAAGCTTTCCACACTCGAAGTGTAGGAAACAGCATTCATTGCTTCTATCTCCTTTTGTGTTTCAAAACACATATCCTTAGACAGATGCATTCCGTATCTGAATGGTAACATACCTTTTCTCGGAATCTTGCATGTTAAAACGAACCATAATCATTTATATGTAAGATGTCCAGGAGAAGTACAATGTTCTTTTCTAGAGATCCTAGATCTCAAGAACATGTCCAACTTCTTCCTATATCTTTCATAATGATTTATCTAGACAACCATCATTTTATGTCTGACAACATCTTTACATTGTTGCCAATGATAAAATGTTATCTACATAAAACCCGAGAAACACCACCTTGTTTCCATCACGTTTCCAATACACACTATTCGTCCATGCTTTGATGAATGCATGAAATGGACTATCTCATCAATTTGCAAGTACCACGAATTTCAATGCTTTGTTCCAATCCATAAATGGATTAACTAAGCTTGTATTCTAAATGATCTTGCCTCTTAGCAATAATCCTTATTGCTTTCTAAGAGAGCACATTTAGATCTAGTACTGCCTCCATGTAGATCCAGGGATCGGTTCATGTATACTAGGTCCAGAGTCCGAAAACTCTCCTAGTCTTATGAATATCTCCGGTTGATCCACAACCTCCCACTACAACGGCATTCCGGTGTATAAACAGTAATAACAGTAGGTGCAGTTAGTGGTGTACCGCTACTCGGTTCGGCTGGTTCCCAGTCCTTATCTCTTTCTCTCTTTCAAAGTATTACGTCACTTTGGGCTTGTGGTTCATCTAATAGTCTTTCTCTAAGAACCGGGCGTTAGAACTTATAACGTCCTTCTGGATCATAGTACTATTGAACACACATCTTTTGTTCTTCTAGGATGTTCTACAACCGCATTTGAATGCGCCGTTGTTTCCAGACATATCCATAGAACATAGGCAGTTCCGTATAACTCATGCTTTTACTATTTCTATAAGAGTTCCATTTCTTATTTCCGACACACCGTTCCTACACAAGAGTGTATGGTGTAGTCATTTGGGATCAAATCCCAATCTCTGATTAGTATGCCATGCATTCCTCAGACAGGCACTTGCCTCCGCGATCAAATCGCAGGCTACAAATGGATATACCTTGATGGTTCTCCACAATTGCTTAGTGTCCATTGACATGTCAAAACACTTGCTTTTGTGGCACATCAGGTATTCTAATCCATTTCTCGAGTAATCATTAAATGAAGTACTCGTACCTTATTGTCTGAATAGACATAGGTCTGCATACATCAGAGTCAATCAATTCTTATACTTGTCCGGATCTTATATCTTATATCCATAAAGGATTGCTTAGTTATGTTATCTTCCAAATGAGATTCTTAGGTCGGAAGGTCCACTCCTTCAACTTAATTGATCAAAATATCAATTTTCGACCTTTGAACTTCTTATTTGAATAAACATTACTTAGCATAAGAATCCACAAGTATAAATGATTCATTACAGAAATATCTCTTAAAAGTAAAACGAGTTATATATTACGGTTCGTTGCATTGTGGTGGACTCAGGATTCATCATTTATATATTGCTAGCTAATGTACCAGAATAGATAATATCTTTATTTCTTCTTATAACCATCAAATGATTAAAAGAAATAAAATATCCATTCATTAGAAATCCAGAGTCGATCGCTGGGGATGCCGTGGGCTGGTGCCACGGCGGATCCCCCCGCCCTCATCGCCGCCGGCGCGGCTACGGGGAACCCTCGGCCGAAGCCGAGGGATGCGATCGATCCTCGGATCGATCGCGGGTCAGCTGCGGGGCGACTCGCAGCGACCCCGTGCATGCTACGGGTTCGCCCGTAGCGGCTCGCACGGGGTGACCCCGTGCGCTGGGGCAGCGAGTCATCGACTCGCTGCGGGGCTGCCGCGAGCAGCCCGGGGATCGCTCATAGCGATCCCAGCGATCGTCCGAAGACGATCGCGAGCCCCTCGTGGGGGCTCGGCTGGGTGCACGCGGTCCTCGGACCTCGCTGGGCATTCGGTTGGGCCCCGGGTCGTGAGGTGGTTCGCGTTCGGGTCTTCCGGCGATAGGGTTTCGGTCGGGTTATCGGTTCCGCGATATTCTTTTGATAGCCCGGGACATCGAATCCCAACAAATGGTATCAGAGCGTTTGGTTTCGTGTTCATGTATATGTTCGATTATTGTTCTACCTTGCAGGGATTTCCGGCTATCATGGTTGGATTTAATTATTGTGTTAATTAATTATCATGATTATTCGTTTATTAAACTCTCGGAAATGTCGAGATTCGTTTTGTGTGGTTGAATGTTTGTAATAGTAAAAATTCGGGGGTTGACCGAATTTAGGATTTATTATTACGTTCTATGTTTTCCGAAAAATGTATAGGGTCGATTTCATGTATAGAATCGATACCGGAATTGTAAATTTATTTCTTGTAATTTATTTACATTGGATCGATGCCGAGTTGACCGCCGGAGTGTTGGATTTCGACTACCCGGGATGCGTTCGTTCGATTGCTCGAACATCCGAACCATCCCAGTCGACATCCGAAGTCATTACTTCGTTCGCACGACAGCCCTTATCCCGAATCACGCCCAGCCATCGCCCCGGAGGACAACCGCGCGAAACGGAGCTGGACTGTACCCAATCAGCGCCCGCCGATTGCAGTCCAGCGGTCGCTGGTGGAGCTGCAAACAGCGGTCGCTGTTTGCCCACCAGCGGGCGCTGTTCGTCCGCGAACAGCAACGCGACGTTGCTGTTCCGGGCTCGTTTCCGGGTCGTTTTTCCTCATCCGACTACCGTTCCGGAGGTCCTAGACCCCCAGGTAGTCGAGGAACACGATCCACGACCCCGGAACCCGATCTACGTTCATATACGTTCAACGAGATAAAACGAGATCGAATAAATTGCGGAAAAAAGATAGATCCGATCTCATACCTTGCGGTCGATTGTTGAGACCTTAGATGCTTCTAGTGTATGACTCTGCCCCGACTCCAACCGTTGTGTGGGCAACGATCTGTTGGGTCTGCCTTCTCTGCTTTCTCCTTTCTCTACAGCGTTGATATATCTTTTCTCTCTTAGAGAAAATATCAGCGCTAACTTAATGTTTTTAACAGAGAAAAACTTAATTGCGCTAAACAATTATTTTTCTCTGATGAAAATAAAAAGCGGCGAAGTGTAGGTCTAGAATAGGCAAGGGGGGGGGGGGGGTTTATATAGAGTTACACCAGGGACCCAAGGTTAAATTAATTAAGGGCTAAATTGAAATATTAATTAACTTGGAATACGTAAACGCAATTCCTTAATTAATCGATTTCAATTTTAATTATTATTAACTCCACTATAAAATAATAATTGAATTCCCGAAATTAATTTAATATTATTTCAACAATAATATTTCCGCCGAAATTACATATACGACTTTCCCCGTGTTTAAGATATCGAACGTCCACGAATTTATTTAATTACTAATAATTAAATTAATTCGTTTCTTATTATCCGAGACTAGTACCACTCATCCTTATTATCATGTGGAACAAATCCACCTGCAGGGTTTACATGATAAACTTTATGAGCTCATCTCGGGGACGTTATCAACCCGATAAACGGGACACGGTTTCCTGTCTATAATCTATAGCATGCCGTGAGTACAATTACGATTCCCAATTTACCGAGTATCTCGACTAATCAAATAGTCTCACTCATTGGCAAGTTAAAGAACCGAGAATTGGACACACGCACCTATAATTATATAGGGATTAAGAATTCGTATATCCGTAATTCTGAGGTCTAGTTCGATTACGTCGATTAGTATAAATCGAACGCCCTCCCGTGGTCCTGCTCAATACACCAAGTGTACAAGTGTAACATAATAGTCAAGACCAACTATTACCCAGTCACACTACGACGTACCGATGGATTGTCCCTGTCCATCTAAGTCGTGAGCTCCTGTTCGATAGTATACGAGTAACCGACAGTATGATCTTCCGCGTGTCTCCTCACGCCATACTGTCTACAACGTATATATCTAGGACTATTGCATTCAAGTACAAGATAGACAAAATGCCGACAGTTTGATTAATAGATAATGTAAAACACAGATAAGGAGTTCCATATTGTCACTAAACTAGACATTTAGAATATAACTCCATCAATCTCCCACTTATACTAAATCTCTAGTTGCCCTCTACCATACATCCGATACCCATCCCCTTCACGTGTCTCTTGAACGCTTCCGCTGGAAGTGCCTTCGTAAAGGGGTCAGCCAGGTTATCCGCTGATGCAATCTTGGTGACAACCGCATCGCCTCTCCTGACGATGTCTCTAATCAGGTGGTACTTGCGATCTATGTGTTTACTCGCATTGTGGGCTCGTGGTTCCTTTGCATTAGCCACTGAACCGCTATTGTCACAATAAATTGTGATAGCTCTAGGCATTTTAGGAACCACATCCAAGTCCATAAGGAAGTTCCGGAGCCACACCGATTCTTTAGCTGCCTCAGAGGCTGCTACATATTCGGTTTCCATGGTAGAGTCCGAAATGCATTTCTGCTTAACACTCTTCCATGAGACTGCTCCACCTCCCAATGTGAACACATAGCCTGATGTAGACTTTCGCTGATCCTTATCAGATTGGAAATCCGAGTCTGTGTAACCAATAGGAATCAACTCGGACGCTTTGTAACTCAGAACATAATTCCTAGTCCTTCGCAGGTACTTAAGTATGTTCTTTACAGCAGTCCAGTGACCCTGTCCAGGGTTACTCTGATATCTAGCTACCATGCCCACGGCATAGCAGATATCAGGTCTCGTGCACAACATGGCATACATTAGACTTCCTACTGCCGAAGCATAAGGAACCTTCTTCATGTAATCTATCTCCTTTTGTGTTTTGGGACACATGTCTTTAGATAGATGAATTCCATGGCAGAAAGGTTGAGCACCTCTCTTGGAATTCTGCATGTTGAAACGAGCCAGAATCGTATCAATATATGAAGCCTGGGACAAGCTTAATGTTCTTTTCCGGCGATCCCTTATAACCTTGATCCCAAGAACATGCCCAACTTGTCCTAAGTCTTTCATATCGAATTGCTTGGACAACCATCCCTTTATGTCCGACAACATCTTCACATTGTTGCCAATTAGAAGGATGTCGTCTACATAAAGCACGAGAAACGCCACACTGTTTCCATCACATCTCCGGTATACACACGACTCGTCCATGCTTTGAATGAATCCATAAGACTGGATAACCTCATCAAACCGCATGTTCCAAGATCTAGAAGCTTGCTTCAATCCATAAATGGATCGGTTTAGCTTACACACTAGATGCTCTTGGCCTTTCTTGATGAAACCTTCTGGCTGTCTCATGTAAATGGTCTCGTCAAGATTCCCATTCAAGAATGCTGTCTTGACGTCCATTTGCCACACCTCATAATCCATATAAGATGCTATAGACAAAAGAATCCGGATCGACTTTATCATAGCTACCGGCGAAAAGGTTTCCTCATAATCGATCCCTTCTTTCTGAGTATACCCTTTCGCAACAAGCCTAGCCTTGAAGGTTTCAACCTTCCCGTCAGACCCTCTTTTTCTCTTGTACACCCACTTGCAACCAATGGCTTTTACACCTTTGGGCGGTGCTACAAGATTCCAGACCTGATTTGAATCCATTGATTCAATCTCAGATTTCATCGCCTTTTGCCAAGACTGAGCATCTTGGTCTTTAAGCGCCTCGCCGTAGGTCCAGGGATCGGCTTCATGTTCTCCAGGTAACAAGTCCGAAGACTCACCTATAAACATGAACCTATCGGGTTGTCGAACAACCCTCCCACTACGACGAGGTTCCGGTGTAACCTCAGTAACTACAGGTGCAGACTGTGGTGGCGTATCACCCGGTTCGGTTGGATCTAAGCCTTAATCGTCCCCTCTCAGTTCGTTAAGTATTATCTCACTCTTGGGCTTATGGTCCATTATATAATCCTCTTCCAAGAACCGAGCGTTGGTGCTAACAACGATCTTCTGGTCCTTAGGACTATAAAATAGACCACCTTTCGTTCCTCTAGGATATCCTATAAACAACCGAATATCTGAACGAGATTCCAACTTATCAGCCCCATGCTTCAGCACATGTGCTGGACAACCCCAGACCCGAATGTGTTTCAAATTTGGCTTTCGCCCGGTCCACAATTCCGAGGGCGTCTTAGGGACTGATTTAGAAGGAACTAAGTTCAGGATATACGCCGCTGTTTCCAAGGCATATCCCCATAACGAAACTGGTAGTTCTGAATAACTCATCATAGATCTTACCATTTCCATAAGAGTCCTATTCCTTCTTTCTGCTACACCATTCTGCTGGGGCGTGTATGGTGCAGTCATTTGGGAGTCAATCTCATTCTCTAATAAGTACGCCTTAAACTCTCCCGAGAGGTACTCTCCTCCACGATCAGATCGTAGAGTCTTTATGGTTTTACCATGAAGGTTCTCCACAAGAGCTTTGTACTCCTTGAACTTGTCAAAGCACTCGCTCTTGCGGCGCATCAGGTATATAAAACCATACCTTGAGTAATCATCAGTGAAGGTTACGAAATATTCATAACCTCCTCTCGCTTGGACAGATAAAGGCCCGCACAAATCAGAGTGAATCAATTCCAGTACTTCCTTGGATCTATACCCCTTATCACTAAAGGGTCGCTTGGTCATTTTTCCTTCCAGGCATGATTCGCAGGTTGGAAAGTCCTCATCTTTCACACCACTGAGTATTCCATCAGTTATCAACCTTTGAATCCTGCCCAAGTTAATATGACCTAGCCTAAGATGCCATAAGTACTTTTGATTCATCCTAGAAGGCTCCTTTCTCTTATTGGTACTAGATGTATTATTTGACTCTACTCGTTGCATCGTGGAATAATCAGGATTCAGTATATATAAGTTGCCTATCAATGTACCAGAACAGATATAATCACCATTCTTTTTGATAATAACAGAACTATCAAAAGAAACAGAATATTTATTCAAAACCAATTTAGAAACCGAAACAAGGTTCTTTCTAAAATTCGGTACATAAAGGCAATTATTCAATACCAAAACTTTATTATTTAAAGACAAATAAATATCTCCCACTGCAACTGCCGCCACTTTCGTAGCGTTGCCCATGTAGATAGTGATCTCTCCCTCTCTAAGCCGCCGGGTTTCCTGGAACCCCTGCAAAGAATTGCAGACATGATCAGTGGCTCCCGTATCCACACACCAGGTACCGGTGGATAACACCGCTAAACATGTTTCAGTGACTAAGGAAAAGTTCATACCTCCTTGTCTGAGAGGACAATTAGACTTCCAATGTCCAGACTGCTTGCAACGGAAACACTTGCCCTTGGGCTTGTTCACTCCATTCCGTGGTCCACCATTGCTGGGTCCACTGGGTTTCCGTCCTTGCTTCTTCTTCCTCTTAGTCCCCGGAGGGCCAGGAAGTTTCACAGCCACAAGTGCCTGAGATTTCTTAAAGATTCCTTCTGCCGCCTGGAGTTCAGTCAGGAGCTCCGCCAACGAATATAACCTCTTGTTCATGTTATAGTTCAGGCGGAACTGCTCAAAACTCCTAGGCAGAGACTGGAGCACTATATCGATCTGGGTTTCCCCATCGATAGCTCCTCCCATAATCTCTATCTCATTCAGATAGCCTATCATCCTAAGAACGTGATCCCTCACGGGCGTTCCTTCGGACATAGTGGCCGTCATGAGTTTTCTCATGGCATCTTGCCTGGCTGCCCTATCCTGACTACCAAACATCTCCTTGAGGTTAAGCATCATATCATAGGCAGTGGTCATGGCCTCATGCTGATGTTGCAGCACATTTGACATAGAAGCCAAAATGTAGCACCGCGCCATCTGATCAGCCTTGACCCACATGCGATGAGCTTCCTTTTCCTCAGGAGTGGAGGTGTCAATAGGTTCATCAGGACAAACCTCATGGAGTACATATTTGTACTCCTCAGCAGTTAGGACAATGTCCAAGTTTCGTTTCCAATCAACATAGTTCGGACCAGTGAGTTTGTTTTCTTTTAGTATAATGGACAGCGGGTTGAGTGCCATATCTATAAAAGAGACAAATCAAACTGTCAAATTTAATTCGATATTAACTCCCTTAATTAATATCATTAAATCTACCAATCAATCCTAAAATCCCATCAGACTAGCATGCCACGTTCATGTGGACGTATACTAGTCCAAATGATTTTATAACTGGACTTTTTCTTCGGTCGTACATCATTACAGCAGTGACTCCGATGGGGAGGATACTGTAAAGCGTACCTAAGTGTATACCATTTCTCAGTACTAAGTTAACCGCTCGGAAACTACACGCCCACCGCAATCCACGTTAGTGTGGACGTTTACGTTGACATGCGGTCCCTTTACGATTTCCTATAACTGTCGAGCCTCAATTAACCCAAAGTTCCGTTTCCGTCTAGTAAGCCACGATAGTGTGGACGTTTACTAAACAAACAACTTTGTTAATTGAATTCCATTTAATAAATTTCACAATTTCGTTAATCAAAGCTTGATATCTCGTAAGTGAAACTCTAAGTTTCTAACCAGCGATCAATCATGCAATTGAGCCCTATCTCTCACAAAGTGAGGGAGCCAACCAGACAATCGATCTAGTCATCAAATGACTCGAATGTCTCTAATCTGTGTCATCGACATAACCAAGCGCTTTGGCTCCATTCCACTCCCCGGGGTGAGAATGAGTCGAGTTGAAATTAGTCTTTGAAAGACAGATTAGGCATTGCTTTGAAAAACTTAAGTGTTCAATTCTATAAATGGAATTGAATTCGAATTTTGATCCAGTGATATCCGTGTGTCAACTTTATCCGATAGGGAGGATGACACTAAAGCCAACTCGTAAGCGACACACATCACCATCAAAACAGAGAATGGAGACCGCGGGATTGTTTCCAATCCCTCTCCCACTTAGTTTTTACGAAAGGGATAACAAGCATGCATATAGAGTTAAAGCATAATAAAAGCACGTAAACACACAAAAAGCATTTAACGTGGCCCGATTATTATGGCCTTCAAATCTTCGATGCACGTCTTCTCGGATCTTCGTCTCGTTGCTCGCCTCGGTCTCGGTCCATCACCGACTCGTCTAAGGACCAAGAGACGAACCCCTCCCACTGGAGTATCATCTCGGGCCCTCGACAAGCGATCCGTGATGTCCGTCGAACCCCCGCGTCGCTGCTGCCAAAACTCAAAACAGCGCCCGCCGTTTGAGGAACAGCGGTCGCTGGAGGAGCTGCAAACGGCGGTCGCCGTTTGCCCTCCAGCGGGCGCCGTTTCTGCACAGTAGCCGCGGGTTCGACTCTTCGACCCTCGTTCGTCCGGCCCTCGATCTCGTCTCGATCCACCAAGCAGCAGCAACATTACAAGAGTAATACTAACTACTTCCGGCATCGATCCTATACAGGAATGATCGATCCTATACACCCGGATAAACGAAAAAACGAAAAAATCCTAAACGACTCAACCCGTCGTTTTAAACTATTACAAACAAGCAACGTTAAAACCAAAAGATCTCGACAACCCCGAGAGTTTAACAAACCACAACATACAGTACATAAACATATGACCATAATAATCGGGTTACCTGCAAAATAAATTCGCAAACAATACAAGAACGCATAACCGGCTCTGATACCAATTGTTGGATTTCGACAACCCGGGATGCGTTCGTTCGATTGCTCGAACATCCGAACCATCCCAGTCGACATCCGAAGTCATTACTTCGTTCGCACGACAGCCCTTATCCCGAATCACGCCCAGCCATCGCCCCGGAGGACAACCGCGCGAAACGGAGCTGGACTGTACCCAATCAGCGCCCGCCGATTGCAGTCCAGCGGTCGCTGGTGGAGCTGCAAACAGCGGTCGCTGTTTGCCCACCAGCGGGCGCTGTTCGTCCGCGAACAGCAACGCGACGTTGCTGTTCCGGGATCGTTTCCGGGTCGTTTTTCCTCATCCGACTACCGTTCCGGAGGTCCTAGACCCCCAGGTAGTCGAGGAACACGATCCACGACCCCGGAACCCGATCTACGTTCATATACGTTCAACGAGATAAAACGAGATCGAATAAATTGCGGAAAAAAGATAGATCCGATCTCATACCTTGCGGTCGATTGTTGAGACCTTAGATGCTTCTAGTGTATGACTCTGCCCCGACTCCAACCGTTGTGTGGGCAACGATCTGTTGGGTCTGCCTTCTCTGCTTTCTCCTTTCTCTACAGCGTTGATATATCTTTTCTCTCTTAGAGAAAATATCAGCGCTAACTTAATGTTTTTAACAGAGAAAAACTTAATTGCGCTAAACAATTATTTTTCTCTGATGAAAATAAAAAGCGGCGAAGTGTAGGTCTAGAATAGGCAAGGGGGGGGGGGGGGTTTATATAGAGTTACACCAGGGACCCAAGGTTAAATTAATTAAGGGCTAAATTGAAATATTAATTAACTTGGAATACGTAAACGCAATTCCTTAATTAATCGATTTCAATTTTAATTATTATTAACTCCACTATAAAATAATAATTGAATTCCCGAAATTAATTTAATATTATTTCAACAATAATATTTCCGCCGAAATTACATATACGACTTTCCCCGTGTTTAAGATATCGAACATCCACGAATTTATTTAATTACTAATAATTAAATTAATTCGTTTCTTATTATCCGAGACTAGTACCACTCATCCTTATTATCATGTGGAACAAATCCACCTGCAGGGTTTACATGATAAACTTTATGAGCTCATCTCGGGGACGTTATCAACCCGATAAACGGGACACGGTTTCCTGTCTATAATCTATAGCATGCCGTGAGTACAATTATGATTCCCAATTTACCGAGTATCTCGACTAATCAAATAGTCTCACTCATTGGCAAGTTAAAGAACCGAGAATTGGACACACGCACCTATAATTATATAGGGATTAAGAATTCGTATATCCGTAATTCTGAGGTCTAGTTCGATTACGTCGATTAGTATAAATCGAACGCCCTCCCGTGGTCCTGCTCAATACACCAAGTGTACAAGTGTAACATAATAGTCAAGACCAACTATTACCCAGTCACACTACGACGTACCGATGGATTGTCCCTGTCCATCTAAGTCGTGAGCTCCTGTTCGATAGTATACGAGTAACCGACAGTATGATCTTCCGCGTGTCTCCTCACGCCATACTGTCTACAACGTATATATCTAGGACTATTGCATTCAAGTACAAGATAGACAAAATGCCGACAGTTTGATTAATAGATAATGTAAAACACAGATAAGGAGTTCCATATTGTCACTAAACTAGACATTTAGAATATAACTCCATCACGGAGAACGCGTGTGACGAAGAAGATGAAGAGGGCTAGGGCTCGGGATCGATCATGAGATCGATCCCATGGAGATCGATCGCGGGGGCTGTCCGTGGGAGCCCTCGGCCACGCCGGCCACCGGTGGTGGTGGCGCGTGGGCTGAGGTGGCGGCGGCACTCCTCCCGGCCGGCGATCGAAGTGGGGGGGGGGGGGCGCGGGGTCCTCGTGATCTCGTGCTTCTCCTACCGAGATCCACTTTCCTAATTTGATTCGGATTTTTTCCTTTTGAGTACTCCTAATTCTTTGGGAACTCTCATGGATAAGGAAAAAGAATCAAATTTGGAATTAATTAGGATTCCTATTGATTTATTTCTGTTAAAGAAATATTCATGGATTAGGAATCCAATTAATTTGACATTAATTTATTTCCTATTTGATTATTCCTATTTATGGGAATTTTCATTAGATGGAAATTAATTAATTATGGAAAGTAGAAGAGTCATAATTTATTTTATTTCCTTATCTATTATAGAAGTCTTCTAGAATATTCCAAGTTTTACTTGGATAGATTATTCTAGAGATTTAATAGAATTAGATAGGAAAATAAATAAATAAAAATATTAATAATATTTAATTTTATTTTTGATATATTCGATTGACTTAATTTTCGAATTAAGTAACTTTTGGATTAATTAAAAATAAATAGATTTAAATATTGGAATTAATATTCTCGTCACATGAAGCATTCAAGAACGAAGACTGAAGACTAGAAGATGCATATGAAGATGGAATAAAGCCATGATAGTCAGGAAAAATAATTTTCTAGCATTATTTTGACTATGTGATACTATGTGCTTTATTGCTTGTATGCATGCTATATGTGTTTACTTTATGCACTAGATAGCGTATCCCTTTATTGTAAAAAGCTAAGTGGGAGAGGGGATGGAAACATTCCCATGGTCTCCATTACTGTTCTCTTGGTGACTCTTATGGACTTTTAAAGTTCGTATAGACGAGTCATTGGAGGAGAATTCTTGTAATTCCTTTTACAAGAAACATTGATCAAGTTTATCAAACAATGCCTAATTTGTCCTTCTGAAACTGACTTCAAGTCGACTCATTCATACCCCGGGGAGTGGAATGGAGCCAAAGCCACTTGGTCATGTGGATGACACAAATTAGAGACCTTCGTACCATTCTTTGAAAGATGGATCGATTGTCTGCTCGGCTCCCTCATTTATGAGAGATAGGGTCGTTCGCATGGTGAATCACTGGTTAGAAACTTCGAGTTTCACTTATGATTCTCCGAGTCTTGATTTGCAGAAATCGAATGGTTCTTGTAATTGTGAGTCAATTATAAAAGTCTCTTGGTGTAGTAAACGTCCACACCACGTGGCTTGCTATACTAACGGACTTTGGATTAATTGATGTAGACAGTTATAAGTAATTGTGAAGGGTTGTGAAATTATCGTAAACGTCCACACCACGTGGCTTGCGGTAATGTAGCAATTCCAGACAATGTACTTTGGTGCTGAGTAATGGTTTACACTTAGATACGCGTTATAGTATTCTTCCCCACGAAGTTACGCTATAATCGATGTATGACCAAAGAAAATCTAATTGCTAAATCATTTAGGTGGGTAAACGTCCACACCACGTGGCTTGCCTTTCCTGATGGGATTTTAGATGTAATTAGTAATTTAATGATATTATTTGAGGGAGATAATATCGGACATTAAATTAATTGTTTGTTTATATGTGCTTATAGGTTTAGAGAATAGCTATGAATCCACTTTCTGTGATACTCAAGGAACATAAACTCACTGGTCCCAATTACATTGATTGGAAGAGAAATTTAGACATTGTCCTGACTGCTGAAGAGTACAAGTTTGTACTCCATGAGTTATACCCTGCTGCCTCGACTGATGAGGAAAAAGGAACATATCGGAAGTGGAAAAAGGCTGATGAAATGGCTAGGTGTTATATTTTGGCTTCCATGTCAAATGTACTCCAAACCCAACATGAGCCGATGGACACTGCCTATGATATGATGTTCAACCTCAAGGAGATGTTTGGGGAGCAAGATCGTGCGGCTAGGCAAGAAGCCATGAGAGTCCTCATGTCGAATACTCAGTCTGAAGGAACGCCCGTTGGGGAGCACGTTCTTAAGATGATGAGTTTGTTGAATGAGCTTGAGGTCCTAGGAGCTTCTATTGATGCTGAGACGCAAGTCGACATCATACTCCAGTCTCTGGCCCCTAGTTTTGAGCAGTTTCGTATGAGCTATAATATGGGTAAACTATCTTATACTCTTGCGCAACTCCTGACTGAACTAAAGGCGGCAGAGGGGATCTACAAGAAGGGCAAGTCTCAAGCGCTTGTAGCTACCAAGTCCAAAAGCTTGAAAGCTGTTGGAGGTAGGGGCAAGAAAAGGAAGCAAGCCTGGAAACCCAGTGGTGCCAAGAGGAATGGACCACGAGTGGGGGCTAGTAAGCCAAGGGGCAAGTGCTTCCAATGCAACAAGTCTGGACACTGGAAGTCTGAATGTCCTCTCAGAGGTACGAATTTTTCTTTAGTCGTAAAAACATAGTCAGCGGTATTATCTACCAGAATTCTGGTGTGTAGATATGGAACCACTGACGGTATGTGCATTATTTTAAATGCAGGGGTTCCAGAAAACCCGGCGACTTAGAAAAGAAGAGTTCGAGTCTACATGGGCGAAGCTGTTGGGGTAGCAGCGGTTGCAGTGGAAGACATTTATCTGCTTTCAGTAGTTTTAGGATTTCATTTCAAGTTATTGCTTTATGTACCCCTTATTTTGAAAAGAACTTTTGTTCTGGTTTTTCTTTATTAATGAATGGATATTTATTTCTTTAATCATTCAGTGATTTAGATAAGAAATAATGGTGTTATCTATTCTGGTACATTTTAGATAGCAATATATGAATGATGAATCCTTAGTCTACCACGATGCAACAAACCGTTATGTATAACTTGTTTTACTTATTAGATGTATTTCTTTATCATTATGCTTGTGAATTCTTGAATTCGGACAAGCATTAAGAATGATTCATGATTAATGCAGTAACATGTGTAATTAGAAAGGTACGAGTCATTCTTTCAAAGAATACTCGAAGATGGATTAGAATACTTGATGTGCCATAAAAGCAAAGTGTTTTTCAAGTAGACACAAAGCTATTATGGGGAACCTTCAAAGTATATCCATTGGAAGCCTGCGGCTTGTTCGCGGAGGCTATCACCTATCTAAACAACACATAGCATAAATCAAAGATTGAGATTAAGTCTCAAAGGACTGCACCATACACTGGAGTGTAGACATGGTGTGTCAGGGATAAGAAATGGAACTCTAATAGTAAAAGGACAAGTTTGTTCGGAACTACCTATGTTTTATGGATATTTCTGGATACAACGGCACATTTAATGTGGTTGTAGAATATCCTAGGAGAACAAGTAATTGTATGTTCAATAGTACTATGAACCAGAGGGGTGTCCTCACCCGGTTCTTAGAGGAAGACTATTAGATGAACTACAATGCCCTAACTGACAAGGTACTTGAAAATGAGGAAAGGAAAGACTGAGAACCAGCCTAACCGAGTAGTAGTTCACCACTACCTGCACCTAATGTTATTACTGTTATACACCAGAACGCCATTGCAGTGGGAGGTTGTTAAGCAACCGGAGATGTTCATAAGACTGGAGGAGTTTTGAACTCTGGATCTAGTAGACATGAAATCGATCCCTAGTTCTGCATAGGAGGCAGTACTAATCTAAATGTGCCTACTTGGATAACAATAACTATTATTGTTAAGAGGCAAGATCATTTAGAAGTACAAGCTTAGTGAATCCATTTATGGATTGTCACAAAGCTGTAAATTGTGGAACTTGCGAACTGATGAGATAGTCCATGAGATGGATTCATCAAAGTGCATAAGATAAAGAAAGGTGTGTTAGAGACGTAATGGAAACAAGGTGGTGTTTCTCGGAATTTTATGTAGATAACACTTCATCGTTGGCAACAATGTAAAAGTGTTGTCAGACATAAAATAAAGGTTGTCTAAATGAATCGAGATATAAGATTAAGAGTAAGTTAGACCATGTTCTTAGAATCCTTCGATCTCTAGATAAGAACATTTGTACTTCTCTTAAGATATCTTATGGGATTATGGTTTGTTTTAAACATGCATAATTCTGAGAAAGGTTATTGCCTTTCGGGAACAGAATGCATCTATCTAAAGGTATGTGTTTTGAACACATAAAGGAGATAGATATAGACAAAGCAGTTTCCTACACTTCGAGTGTGGAGAGCTTTGTAAATGCAGTGTTGTAAAACAGGAACCTGATATCAACTATGCGGTTAGCATAGTGGGAGGATATCAAAGTAATCTGGATAAGGGATGTTCGAATGCTGTAAGAGTACTTTCAAAGTACTGGCTTACGGAGCAAGACGAAATCTTCTTGGGTTACAGTTTCTCAGATCCAAAATCAGAGAAATACCAGTGTAAGTCGATATCAGGCTATGTGTTCACTTTTAAAAGGAGGTGGAACCTAAAGATGAAAGAGTGATAAGCATGATGCTTCTCGGACTCTATCATAAACCGAATAGCAGCCTCAGAGGCAGCGGAAGTTTTTGGTTAGGTTCCGGGATGACCTCTGAACTTGGATATGATTCTTGGTTCACCAAAGGCTATGTATATAGCGGTGCATGGTAAACTGAAAGAAGTCATAAGTTCAAAAGGTGATGATAACACATAGAGCAAGTACCACCTTATTCGAGTCATCGTCTAAGGAGACGACGCAGTAGTCACCAAGATAACTTCAGAGCGACAACCTAGATTGCTCATTCACATAATACTTCTGGGAAGTATAACTTAAGCACGTGATGAATATGGGAGTCGGGAGTTTGGAGGAAATGACTAGACCTTAGTACAAGTGGGAGATTGTTGGAGTTGTGTACTTAATGTCTAGATTTAAGTATCGGTAAACTCCCGGTCATAGCATTTAACCTATTTAATTAATAAACAATTATTTGCATT
The DNA here is from genome assembly GCA_954870475.1 of Euphrasia confusa. Classification (NCBI taxonomy): domain Eukaryota; kingdom Viridiplantae; phylum Streptophyta; class Magnoliopsida; order Lamiales; family Orobanchaceae; genus Euphrasia; species Euphrasia confusa. The sequence goes on along the minus strand of OX940950.1, from coordinate 39,431,341 downwards.
TAATTATTATTAATTAATTATGCAAAATATGGTCCTGGATTTCATACGTTGTAGTTAGTATGGTGTGCATGGGCACACAGAAGATCATACTATCGGTTACTCGTATTTAATCGAACAGATGCTCACGACCTAGATGGTCACGGACCAATCCATCGGTATAGTCGTTGTGTGAGAGAGAAAATAATTTATCTTAATTATTTTATCACACTTGTACACTTAGTGTATTGGGCGGATCGCTTGAGATTTATTGATTAGGATTGCCTTGGATAATCATTTTAAATTTCAGAGTATTTTATTCTTAATCCCCGATACTATTGCGGGTGTGTATATTTATTATTAGAGACTTTGATTTTCCAAAGGAATTAACCGATTTAATTATTGGGTTAATTACCGGTAAAATTGGGTCGCTATATTTTATATATGGCATGCCGTGAATATTTGACGGGAAAGTGTATCCCGGAAGGGTTGATAATATCCCCGAGATGAGTTCATAAGGAATTATTGTGTAAACCTCATGAGTGGATTTGTTCCGCACAATAATTAAGGTTGAATGGTACTAGTCTCGGATATAAGAGATGAATATAATTTATTGAGCAATAAATAATTTATTCATGGATATTTAAATCTTAAATACACGTAATAAATAATACTACCGGAGAAATATTATTTGATATAATATGGTTTAATATTGGGAGTGCAATTAATTTATATAGTGGAAAATAAATTAATTAATATTGATAAGGATTAATAGATTTGGGCTGGGCTCAATTTAATCTTCAATATTAGAAGCCCAATATTCCACCTCCTTTTGATCCCCTACGTAGCCTATAAAAGCACTACATGGTCTTCAGCAGCCCCGCACGGGGCTCGCGATCGTCACGCAGACGATCGCTAGGGTGCCTCACGGCATCCCCGGGGCTGCTCGTAGCAGCCCCGCAGCGGGTCGCGTGACCCGCTGCTCAACGCGCTGGGCTCGTCCCAGCGCACCGCTGCGGGAAGCCCCGCAGCACGCCTCGAGTCGCTGCGGGTAACTCTCGCAGCTCCCAGCGATCGAGCCTACGGGCTAGATCGATCCCTCGGCTCCCAGCCGAGGGTTCTCGCGTGCGAACCGGCGAGGATCCCTAGACCGCCGGCGGTCCGGTGGTCTTCGACCACCACCGCCCGGTCTATCCCCGTCCCCGGTTTCGTCGTTTTCCGGATCGTGTGTTCATGTATATATCACAATCATATTCACATAAAATCATACAAGGGAGTTTATGATTTTACCTTTGATTCGTTGTGCGGAGAAACGAAATCAAATTGAAGACCTTTGAATCTTCCTACGTATTCCTTGCACCTCGTTCGAACGTCGTGTGGGCGACGATCCTCCGAACTCTATGGATCTACTTCACGAACTCTCTAGAATATCAACTATGATATTCTTATGGTGTTTTTAATTGTGAAGACCATGTAGTGCTTTTATAGGCTACGTAGGGGATCTAAAGGAGGTGGAATATTGGGCTTCCAATATTGATGATTAAATTGAGCCCAAGCCCAAATCTATTAATACCATCAATATTAATTAATTTATTTTCCACTATATAAATTAATTGCACTCCCAATATTAAACCATATTATATCAAATAATATTTCTCCGGTAGTATTATTTATTCCGTGTATTTAAGATTTAAATATCCATGAATAAAATTAATTTATTGCCAATTAATTTATTCATCTCTTGTATCCGAGAATAGTACCATTCAACCTTAATTATTATGCGGAACAAATCCACTCATGAGGTTTACATTATAATTCCTTATGAACTCATCTCGGGGATATTATCAACCCTTCCGGGATACACTTTCCCGTCAAGTATTCACGGCATGTCATATATAAAATATAGTGACCCAACTTAACCGGTAATTAACCCAATAATTAAATCGGTTAATTCCTTTGGTAAATCAAAGTCACATATATTAAATATACACACCCGCAATAGTATCGGGGATTGAGAATAAAATACTCTGAGACTTGAATCAATTATCAACGGCAATCCTAATTGATAAGTCTCAAGCGATCCGCCCAATACACCAAGTGTACAAGTGTGATAAAATAATTAAGACAAATTATTTTCTCTCTCACACAACGACTATACCGATGGATTGGTCCGTGTCCATCTAGGTCGTGAGCAACTGTTCGATTAAATACGAGTAACCTATAGTATGATCTTCTGTGTGGGCCCGCACACCATACTAACTACAACGTATAGAATCCAGGACTATATTTTGCATATATATATTTAATTATCAATAATTAAATGCAAACGATTGTTTATTAGTTAAATAGATTAATGCTATGACCGGGAGTTACCGTTACTTAAATCTAGACATTAAGTACACAACTCCAACAATCTCCCACTTGTACTAAGGTCTAGTCATTTCCTCCAAACTCCCGACTCCCATACTCATCACGTGCTTAAGTTGTACTTCCAAGAAGTACCATGTGAATGAGCAATCTAGGTTGCCGCTCTGAAGTTATCTTGGTGACTACAGCGTCGTCTCCCTCGACGATGACTCGTATAAGGTGGTACTTGCTCTATGTGTTATCATCACCTTTTGACTTATGACTTCTTCCAGTTTACCATGCACCGCTATATAATAGCCTTTGGTAAACTAAGAGTCATATCCAAGTCCAGAGGTTATCCCGGAACCTAACCAAAACTTCCGCTGCCTCTGAGGATGCTATTCGGTTATGAGAGAGTCCGAGAAGCATCCTGCTTATCACTCTTTCATTTCAAGGTTCCACCTCTTTCCAAAAGTGAACACATAGCCTGATATCGACTTACACTGGTCCTTCTCTGATTTGAGATCTGAGAATATGTAATCCAAGAAGATTTCGTCTTGCTTAGTAATCTAGTACTTTCAAGTACTTTTACAGCATTCGAATATCTCTTGTCCAGATTACTTTGATATCCTCCCACTACGCAAACCGCATAGTTGATATCAGGTTCTCGGTTTACAACATTGCATTTATAAAGCTTTCCACACTCGAAGTGTAGGAAACTGCTTTGTCTGTATCTATCTCCTTCATGTGTTCGAAACACATATCTTTAGATAAACATATATTCTGTGTCTGAAAGGCAATAACCTTTCTCAGAATTATGCATGTTTAAAACAAACCATAATCGTATAAGATATCTAGGAGAAGTACAATGTACTTATCCTTAGATCGCAAGATCTCAAGAACATGTTCCAACTTCTACTCAATCTTATATCCCGATTCATTTAGACAACCATCATTTTATGTCTGATGACATCTTTACATTGTTGCCAATGATAAAATGCTATCTACATAAAATTCCGAGAAAGACCACCTTGTTTCCATCACGTTTCCAATACACCTTTCGTCTGTCCCTTTTGATGAATCCATCAGATGGACTATCTCATCAATTCGCAAGTTCCACGATTTATAGCTTTGTTCAAATCCAAAAAAATGGATTGACTTGTACTCTAAATGATCTTGCCTCTTAACAATAAACCTTTATTGCTTTCTAAGTAGGCACATTTAGATCTAGTACTTTCCTTGTGCAGAGCTAGGGATCGATTTCATCTTTACTAGATTCAGAGTTTGAAACTCTTCTAGTCTTATGAATATCTCTTGTTGTCAAACAACCTCCCACTGCAATGGCATTCCGGTGTATAAACACTAATAACAGTGGGTGCAGTTAGTGGTGTACTTCTACTCGGTTTGGCTAGTTCTAAGTCTTTGTCCTTTTTCTCATTCCAAGGTATTATGTTAGTTAGGGCTTTGTTGTTCATCTAATAGTCTTTCTCTAAGAACCGGGCGTTAGAGCTAACGTCCTTCTGGTTCAAAGTACTATAGAACACACAATATTTTGTTCAGCTAGGATATCCTACAACCACATTGAATGTGTCATTGTTTCCAGGAATATCCATAGAACATAGGTAGTTCCGAACAACTTGTCCTTTTACTATTAGAATCCCATTTCTTATTTCTCACACACCATTTCCACACGTGAGTGTATGGTGTAGTCATTTGAGACTTAATCCCAATCTTTGATTATGCTATGTGTCATTTAGATAGGTGGTAGCCTCCGCGATCAAGTCGCAGGCTTCCAATGAATATACTTCGAAGGTTCCCCATAATTGCTTTGTGACTAAAACACTTCGCTTTTATGGCACATCAAGTATTCTAATCCATCTTCAATTATTCTTAAAAGAATTACTTGCACCTTTCTTAATTACTCATACGTCTGCATAAATCAGTAATAATCAATTTCAATACTTGTCCGAATTCTATCCTTTACCGAAAGGTATGCTCAGTTGTATTATCTTCCAAATTCAATTCTTAGGTCGGAAGGTCCATTCCTTCAACTATAATTGATCAAATCAATTTCGACCTTTTGAATCTTATTTTAATAAATACTACTAAGTTTAAGAATTCACAAGTATAATGATTTAACAGTAAATATATCTAATAAGTAAAACAAGTTATAGAACGGTTTGTTGCATCGTGGTAGACTAAGGATTCATATTATTGCTATCTAATGTACCAGAATAGATAATACCATTATTTCTTATCAAAATCATCAAATGATTAAAGAAATAAAATATCCATTCATAAATAATAGAAATCCAGAACAAAAGTTCTTTCTAAAAATGAAAGGGTACATAAAGCAATAAACTTGAAATGAAATCCTATTTAACTACACATAGATAAATGTCTTCCACTGCAACAGCTGCCTCCTCTACAGCTTTGCCCATGTAGACTCGAACTCTTCTTCTCTAAGTCGTCGGGTTTTCTGGAACCCCTGCATTTATAAATGCACATACCGTCAGTGGTTCCATATCTACACACCAGAATTCTGGTAGATAATACCGCTGACTATGTTTTTACGACTAAAGAAAAATCCGTACCTTTGAGAGGACATTCAGACTTCCGGTGTCCAGACTTATTGCATCGGAAGCACTTGCCTCTTGGCTTCGCAGCCCCCACTCGTGGTGCAACAACCCAAAATTTTACTTACTCAAATCTTCAATTTACCTAAATAAATTTGCTAATTTATAACCCAATTTAATAAATTAAAGATACAAAATAAATTAAACATTAATTTTAATAAATAAAGTACCCATAATTATTGGAACTTAATTTAATTATAAAATTTAAAACCAATCAGTAGAATATTAAACCTTAGTCTAATAATATACGAATAAAATAAATAAATACAACTCATTAAATAAAACTTTAAGTACAAGAAATTCTTCTCTAATAAACTAAACCTAATCAAATTAAACCCTAATCACCACCTATAAATAATTATTTCTCCTCCATAGACGGTACAAGCACTACACAATAGTCATTCTCCTTTATTTCTCCTCAAAGGAAGAAATCGCTCGTAGACTCCACCATATCTCAGCATATATTGTAGCCATGAAATCCCCTTCTCCAGTAACCCCACCAAATCAAACCGAGCCCTTGCTGCCATCGGAAATCGAAACCTCATCTCTTCGAGCCTCTTCCGAATTTGTTAATTGTTATAGAAGCCTTCAACGTTTCAAGATGTGGTTATTCCCCGAGCTCTTCCCTCGTCGATTGCCGACGTAAATTCAGCCCGAAGCTTGGCCGCATCTCTCGCCGGATTGCCGCTGCTGCCCATATTCCCTCTCAATATCTCCTTCGGTCAGTGGAAGAAAAGTAGCAGGTGGAAAATAAAGAGGGTAAAAGCATCTCAATCTCATCCCCTAATTAACTACGTTTTATTTTTATCAATAAGACATATTTCAAAAAGGTCCTTGATGTATTACGTAACTATGGCCACTCCAATATTAATTCTTAATAATATTATTCAATCCACTTAAAGTCTTGCAAATTATTAATTCAGCCCCTGGAGATTTGGAAGTTGCTAGTTCAATCCTCTAAGGTCTTAAACGCACATTGAATTTTCACGTTCATGTCCCAGCTCATCGAGGTAGGTGTCATGTTGTCGATTTATCTCTTCTATTACTTGTTTCACTATGTGTGTCTCTATGTGTGCATTTATGTGAATTTATTAAAAATATATTTTCCGTTGTAACCGGAGACCGGGGATAAGGGTCGAAGGGGACCAACGCAATAGTTGGCGCAACTCGCAATATCCAGATTATTAAATGGATCTCATGTTTATTAAAATTATAATATTTTCATGTTATCCAGATTATTAAATGGATCTCATGTTCTTATTAAAATTACAATATTTTCATGTTATGTTCATTGGTTATACATATATTTGATTCCGGTATTAGATGAGGTATTGACCCTATTGAGCGCGTTGAGCTCACTCTATCGACAACAACTATTTTTAGGTACACACGAGGATGCCGAGCGAGGGGAGTGATCAAGGATGGAGGATAAATTAAACTAAATACATGTTCCTTTGTGCCTTATTTGTTATTAACGATTTATATCATGGTATTGTCTATTCATGACTTTCACGTATACATCTAATGGTCGAAAATCCCTTTATTTATTTTTAAAACTATCTCATGATTTTTGTGTGCCGTAAATTTAATTAGTAAATGTGGTTAGTTATTATGATATTACTATATGTTTTCATATATTGCTAACATGTTCATAGTCATTAGTATAAAAATTAAACATAGAATCCGCACGTACTATAAAATAGTGTTCATGCATCTTTTAAGGGCCAGTATATGTATATAAAAGCACCTGCTCATACTATGTTCATGTTGTATTCAAACGTACAATATTTATTATATGAATAGTTTATTTTATGTGCTAATGTAGTTAGTTTATTTTTTACTTGAATTTTAAAAGAATTTTACTTCTACAAATAAAATTTTCTAACGCCCGCACATTATAAAAGGTTATTTCCAAAAATTAACAATTTCCGCTGTTTTAAAAATACGGGTCGTTACACGTGGTCCATTCCTCTTGGCACCACTGGGTTTCCAGGCTTGCTTTCTTTTCTTGCCCCTACCTCCAACAGGCTTCAAGCCTTTGGACTTGGTAGCTACAAGCGCTTGAGACTTGCCCTTCTTGTAGATCCCCTCTGCCGCCTTCAGTTCAGTCAGGAGTTGCGCAAGAGTATAAGATAGTTTACCCATATTATAACTCATGCGAAACTGCTCAAAACTAGGAGTCAGAGACTGGAGTATGATGTCGACTTGCGTCTCACCATCAATTTGAGCTCCTAGGATCTCAAGTTCATTCAACAAACTCATCATCTTAAGAACGTGCTCCTCAACGGGCGTTCCTTCAGACTGAGCAGTTGTCATAAGGACTCTCATGGCTTCTTGCCTTGCCGCACGATCTTGCTGCCCAAACATATCCTTGAGGTTGTACAACATATCCTCGGCAGTGTCCATCGACTCATGTTGGGTTTTGAGTACATTTGACATAGAAGCCAAAATATAACACCTAGCCATTTCATCAGCCTTTTTCCACTTTCGATATGCTTCCTTTTCCTCAATAGTTGAGGCATCCGTGGGCTCAGCAGGGCACACATCATAGAGTACAAATTTGTACTCTTCAGAAGTCAGGACAATGTCCAAATTTCTCCTCCAATCAATATAATTGGGGCCAGTGAGTTTATTCTCCTTGAGTATCACAGAAAGTGGATTCATAGCTATTCTCTAAACCTATAAGCACATTTAAACAAACAATCAATTTAATATCCGATATTATCTCCCTCAAATAATATCATTAAATTACTAATTACATCTAAAATCTCATCAGGTAAGGCAAGCCACGTGGTGTGGACGTTTACCCACCAAAATGATTTAGCAATTAGATTTTCTTTGGTCATACATCACTTATAGCGTAACCTCGTGGGGAGGAATACTATAATGTGTATCTAAGTGTAAACCATTACTCAGTACTAAAGTAAATCGTTTGGAATTGCTACATCACCGCAAGCCATGTGGTGTGGACGTTTACGACAACTTCACAACTCTTCACAATTCCTTATAACTGTCTACATCAATTAATCCAAAATCCGTTAGTATAGCAAGCCACGTGGTGTGGACGTTTTCTACACCAAGAGACTTTTATAATTGACTCCCAATTACAAGATCCATTCGATTTTCGTAAATCAAGACGCGGAAAATCATAAGTGAAACTCGAAGTTTCTAACCAGTGATTCACCATGCGAACAACCCTATCTCTCATTAGATGAGGGAGCCAAGCAGACAATCGATCCATTTCAAGAAATGGTACGAAGGTCTCTAATTTGTGTCATCCACATGACCAAGTGGCTTTGGCTCCATTCAACTCCCCGGGGTGAGAATGAGTCGACTTGAAGTCAGTTTCAGAAAGACAAATTAGGCATTGTTTGATAGACTTAATCAATGTCTTTTGTAAAAAGAATTACAAGAATTCTCCTCCAATGACATGTCTATATGAACTTCGAAAGCTCATAAATGTCACCAAGAGAACCATAATGGAGACCATGGGAATGTTTCCATCCCCTCTCCCACTTAGCTTTTTATAACAAAGGGATACGCTATCTAGTGCATAAAGTAAACACATATAGCATCCATACAAACAATAAAGCACATAGTATCACATAGTCAAAATAATGCTAGAAAATTATTTTCCGACTATCATGGCTTTATTCCATCTCCGTACGCATCTTCTAGTCTTCAGTCTTCGTTCTTGAATGCTCCACGTGACGAGAATATTAATCCCAATATTTAAATCTATTTATTTTTAATAAATCCAAAAGATACTTAATTCGAAAATTAAGTCAATCGAATAAATCAAAAATAAAATTAAATATTATTAATATTTTTATTTATTTATGTTTCCTTTCTAATTCTATTAAATCTCTAGAATCCTATCCAAGTAAGACTTGGAACATTCTAGAAGGTTTCTATAATAGAATAAGGAAATAAAAAAAATTAGGACTCTTCTACTTTCCAAAATTAATTAATTTACATGTCCATGAAAATTCCCATAAAATAGGAATAATCAATTAGGAAATAAATTAATTTATTAATTAATTATTTTCCTTTCCAATTCTATTAAATCTCTAGAATCCTATCCAAGTTAGACTTGGAATATTCTAGAAGACTTCCATAATAGAATAAGGAAATAAATTAATACCAATTAATTCTTTTACTATTCCATGAGAGTTCCCAAACATAGGAATACTCAAAATAGGAAAACCGAATCAATTAGGAAAGTGAATCTTGGTAGGAGTAGCATGGGTTGGGAGACCCCACACCACCCCCACCGTCGACCACCACCGCCGGGCACCACCACCGCCTATCCCGCCCCACGCGCCACCACCACCGGTGGCCGGCGTGGCCGGAAACCCTAGCAGGCAGCCCCTCCGCGGCGGGTCGATCGATCCTCATGGGGATCGATCATGGGGATGATCGACCCCCCCGGTTTTTCGTCCTCTTCGTCTTCTTCATCACACGTGTTCTCCGGCGGTCGTCTCGGCATCGATCCAACGTAAATAAATTACAAAATAATAAATTTACAATTCCGGTATAGATTCTATACATGAAATCGACCCTATACAATTTCCGGAAAACATAGAACAATAATAATAAATCTAAATTCGGTCAACCCCCGAATTTTTACTATTACAAGCATTCATCCACACAAAACGAATCTCGACATGTTCGAGAGTTTAATAAACGAATAATCATGGTAAAAAAATTTAACAATTAATTAAACCATGATAGTCGGAATCCCTGCAAGGTAGAACGATAATTGAACATATACATGAACACGAAACCAACGCTCTGATACCAATTGCTGGAATTCGATGTCCCGGGCTACAAAAATTTGCGGAAAATAATAACCCGACCGAAATCCTCGATCGACGGAGACCCGACCGCGAACCACCATACGAGCCGAGGCTCGACCGAGCACCACACGGGCGAACCCGCGCGCCCAGCCGAGCCCCCGCACGGGGCTCGCGATCGTCACGCGGACGATCGCTGGGGTGCCTCACGGCATCCCCGGGGCTGCTCGTAGCAGCCCCGCAGCGGGTCGCGTGACCTGCTGCTCAACGCGCTGGGCTCGTCCCAGCGCACCGCTGCGGGAAGCCCCGCAGCACGCCTCGAGTCGCTACGGGTAACTCCCGCAGCTCCCAGCGATCGAGCCTACGGGCTCGATCGATCCCTCGGCTCCCAGCCGAGGGTTCTCGCGTGCGAACCGGCGAGGATCCCTAGACCACCGGTGGTCTTCGACCACCACTGCCCGGTCTATCCCTGTCCCCGGTTTCGTCGTTTTCCGGATCGTGTGTTCATGTATATATCACAATCATATTCACATAAAATCATACAAGGGAGTTTATGATTTTACCTTTGATTCGTTGTGCGGAGAAACGAAATCAAATTGAAGACCTTTGAATCTTCCTACGTATTCCTTGCACCTCGTTCGAACGTCGTGTGGGCGACGATCCTCCGAACTCTATGGATCTACTTCACGAACTCTCTAGAATATCAACTATGATATTCTTATGGTGTTTTTAATTGTGAAGACCGTGTAGTGCTTTTATAGGCTACGTAGAGATCTAAAGGAGGTGGAATATTGAGCTTCCAATATTGATGATTAAATTGAGCCCAAGCCCAAATCTATTAATCCCATCAATATTAATTAATTTATTTTCCACTATATAAATTAATTGCACTCCCAATATTAAATCATATTATATCAAATAATATTTCTCCGGTAGTATTATTTATTCCGTGTATTTAAGATTTAAATATCCATGAATAAAATTAATTTATTGCCAATTAATTTATTCATCTCTTGTATCCGAGAATAGTACCATTCAACCTTAATTATTATGCGGAACAAATCCACTCATGAGGTTTACATAATAATTCATTATGAACTCATCTCGGGGATATTATCAACCCTTCCGGGATACACTTTCCCGTCAAGTATTCACGGCATGTCATATATAAAATATAGTGACCCAACTTAACCGGTAATTAACCCAATAATTAAATTGGTTAATTTCTTTGGTAAATCAAAGTCACTTATATTATATATACACACCCGCAATAGTATCGGGGATTGAGAATAAAATACTCTGACACTTGAATCAATTATCAACGGCAATCCTAATTGATAAGTCTCAAGCGATCCGCCCAATACACCAAGTGTACAAGTGTGATAAAATAATTAAGACAAATTATTTTCTCTCTCACACAACGACTATACCGATGGATTGGTCCGTGTCCATCTAGGTCGTGAGCAACTGTTCGATTAAATACGAGTAACCGATAGTATGATCTTCTGTGTGGGCCCGCACACCATACTAACTACAACGTATAGAATCCAGGACTATATTTTGCATATATATTTAATTATCAATAATTAAATGCAAACGATTGTTTATTAGTTAAATAGATTAAATGCTATGACCGGGAGTTATCGTTACTTAAATCTAGACATTAAGTACACAACTCCAACAGAGCCAACCAGACAATCGATCTAGTCATCGAATGACTCGAAAGTCTCTAATCTGTGTCATCGAAATAACCAAGCGCTTTGGCTCCATTCCACTCCCCGGGGTGAGAATGAGTCGAGTTGAAATTAGTCTTTGAATGACAGATTAGGCATTGCTTTTGAGAAATATAATTGTTCAATTTTATAAGTGGAATTTTAATTCGAATTTTGATCCAGTGATATCCGTGTATCGACTTTATCCGATAGGGAGGATGACACTAAAGCCAACTCGTAAGTGACACACATCACTATCAAAACAGATAATGGAGACCGCGGGATTGTTTCCAATCCCTCTCCCACTTAGTATTTTACAAAAGGGATAACATGCATAATAAATAAAGCATAATAAAAGCACGTAAACACACAAAAAGCATTTAACGTGGCCCCGATTATTATGGCCTTTAAATATCTTCGATGCACGTCTTCTCGGATCTTAGTCTCGTTGCTCGTCTCGGTCTCGATCCACCACCGACTCGTCTAAGTGCCAAGAGACGAACTCCTTCCACTGGAGTATCGTCCCAGACCTCGACGAGTCTTCTGTGGTGTCCGTCGAACCCCCGCGGCGTTGCTGCCAAGCCTAGGGCAGCGGGAGCTGCCCTATATTCAGCGCTCGCTGGAGAAGCTCTGGGCAGCGGGCGCTGCCCCAGCTCCAGCGGGCGTTGTTCGTGCACAGCCAGCTGCGGGTTCGACTTCTCGACAATTGTTCGTCCGGCCTTCGATCTTCTTTCGATCCACCAAGTAGCAGGAACATTACAAAGGTAAAACATACTACTTCCGGCATCGATCCTATACACGGTGATCGATCCTATACATCCGAATCTAACGAAAATGATAAATTAAACTAAACGACTCAACCCGTCGTTTTAACTATTACAAACATGCAACGATTCAAAACAAAAGATCTCGACAATACCGAGAGTTTAATCAAACCACAAAACATACAGCACAATCACATGGCCATAATAATCGGGTTCGAACCTGCAAAACAATTCTCGCAAAAATACAACGAATCGACAAAACCGGCTCTGACATATCTGAGGTCTAGTTCGATTACTGCGAATAGTATAAATCGAACGCCCTCCCGTGGTCCTGCTCAATACACCAAGTGTACGAGTGTAACATGATAGTCAAGACCGACTATCTACCAGTCACACTACGACGTACCGATGGATTGTCCCTGTCCATCTAAGTCGTGAGCTAATGTTCGATATTATACGAGTAACCAATAGTATGATCTTCCGCGTGTCTCCTCACGCCATACTATCTACAACGTATACATCAAGGACTATTGCATTAAATGCAATCATGCTTGAATCATATATCGAATTAAGGTATAGATAAGGAGTTCCGTATTTGTACTAAACTAGACATTTAGAATACAACACCATCAAATTCCTAGCGCCCGCCGAGTCACCTAGCGCCCGCTAGGTGGCGATTCCAGGCGCTGATGAACATCGACCTAGCACCCGCTACCTAACCTAGCACCTGCTAGGTCCAGATTCCAGCAAGTCATGTTCCCCTCACCTAGCGCCTGCTACAATCCTAGCTCCTGCTGGACGCGTTTTTGGAAATAAACTTAACTCTTTGACCGGCGGATTTTTTGTACTATATTAGGGTTGACACTACTTTGAAACAATACACTTCTCTACGGACGATTTTTGGAGAGTTCTTCCTCCTTAGACTTAGTTTTCATATTGTTTTGATTTGGCTACGAAGAATTGGATCGACTACTTGCAACCTTGAATTTTTATTTATTGTTTTCAATAATCTAGTAAGTTTATTTTTTTTTCATTCTTGCGTCTTAATATTTTTGCTTTAAACTTTCAATTTGATTATGAATATTAATTCTTTCATCTCTATATGTCTCTTGCTCGTCAATATGTGTAGCTAAATTTCATACTAGGGTTAGGGTTCATCGATTTTCGAAAGTAGGGATTGAGTTTTGGTTTGCGCACAAAGTGTTCGATAAATTGCTAACTTGATTTTAAACTCACGTTTGAGGCTGTTAGGCAATCTCGTGGTTTAGATTATCGAACCACGTTAATACCAACTGGAGACGGACGTATTAAAATAATTTTTTCAAACTATGATTTAACTCTGAAATTGAATATTGGTGAACCCGATCCCTGGTCCCCTTTTTATCATTTGAAACTTTTTCATTTATTGTCTTTAATTTACTTGTTCTTATTTTGTTAGCTTAGAACTTAGATTATTAAAAAACCCCAAAACAACCATGCATTATGCTAGCTATAACTTCGTTTTCTCTTTTCCTTTCTTTTGCAACCACTTGAATACGTATACAAGTACCAATAGTAGTGTTCCTCTCGAGACCGACTCGGGCGAGTTGCTTCGGCAATTAGTTCGATATAAATTTTTATTTGATTTTTGACGCACTACAACGTCTTGTCAACCTTCAATGCTGTGACTGGAGTATTTAACAAACCGCCGAAGCTAACATATCTCGAGGTATACAAAAATAGCTTCATTATTCACTGTACTTCATATAAGATCTATTATTTCATTGTCTACCAGTTTAATATAGTATAAAATTCAATAATCTTAGGGTGTCCCCAAAGAGTCAGGCGGGATTGAATGTGGGTACTTTGTGATGCGATATATGAAAGAGATAATAAATGACGACTCACTTTCATTTTCCAGCAAGGTATATCTACGATCTAAATCTTAGTATTTATCCACAAAATTACCATTGATCAAGTTACATTATTTTCATCTACTTGTTATTTTAGTGGGCAATTAAGTCGAGAAAGCTTGAGTTTACTCAGCATGAAATTGATGAAATGCGCATTGAGCTGTGCGAATACCTTGAGAACCATGTGTAGGTAAATATGAATTTTCCTATTCTTTTTCATGTGACTTATTTCAGTGTAGGTAAATATGAATTTTCCTATTCTCTTTCCTATGATTTGGTTTAGCAGAAGAGGAAAAAGATACCTCTGAAATCTGGTTATCAGAATTAAATCTCTGAGTTGTATTTAGACATCTACTACAGCAATATTTATGTTATGTATTTTGACATAACATAAATAGGCATATTCTTGATTGGTTTCATGTTTTTTTATTTTTTTGTGTAGAAGACATTGAATTTGCAGGAATGGATTGAGTAATGGATTGAATTGGAAAAGGAAGGAGCATAATGAATCGTGTTTCTTAGCAGATTAGCAATATTTTGTATTGAAGTCATTGTATTTGTTTGGTTCATGTTTTGTTTTGTTTGGGTCATGTTTTGTACTCAATGTTTTGTATTGAAAAGTTTATGGAGTTGGTGTTTGACAATTGTAAGGATGTGGAGATTTGGATATTTTAAATATTGTATTTGATTCCAGGTTTTTAATATAATTTTAATTATTGGCAATTAATAAAATTGTATTTTTTTTTTGTTTTAATTATTATCAACGACACCGGTCATAGAGTTTAAAATTGATGTTAAAACAATTTATAGACACCAGTCATAGAGTTAAAAACCGATTTCAAACATTTATTATAGACATCGGTTATATAAGTACAAATTGGTGTCAAAAACACTTATAGACACCAGTCATATATGAAAACAACTGGTGTTATTACTTTTCAAACCGGCCGTTTTTGCTAGTTCCCATGGAATTGGCCGGTGTCTTTAATAATATAGACACCGGTCTAGGTCACAAAACCCGGTGTTATAAATTATCTCACACCGGTCAATGACTGGTGTTAAAACATAGATGATCTTTAACACCACGCACAAAGACACTGGACAAATTTTTTTTTTTAACACCGGTCCATGCCCGGTGTCTATGAGACATTTTCGCATAGTGATAAAAATCAGTAAATGAAAACTCAATACTATTGTCAGTTCTAATGGATTTTATTTTCTTTTCAAATTGAGTGAGAACCATTTTGTAAAAACTCTGCATATGATGTCTAGTTTCTGGTTTTTGTTTCATTAAGAAAATCCATGACACTTTGAATGATCATCAACCACAGTTAAGAAATACATAAATCATGAATAAGATTCAACCCTAAAGGGGTCCCATATTTCCATGTGCACAAGAGCAAAACATGCAGATGCATATGAAATGCTTTCAGATAAGTGATGTTTCTTTTGTTTGGCAAGGTTTATTAGAAAAAGCATGACTAATATGCAAAGAATTGATAGATGAAAGTCTTTTAAAAAGAACATATCCCAATCTAAAACGCAAAATTAAAGAAGTATTAGAAGAAGTACTATTAGCAGAAACAATTTGTGTTGGTATTCGTAGCCTATTACAATGCTTGTTTCTGAATTAGAATCAGTACTACTGAATCTTTACACTTTTCCAGAAACTATAAACTTAAATAAAAGAAATGAAGAAGAAGAATGAAACACGAACAGATTTTCAACTTCGATCGAACGTCGGAACTGGATTGCGGGTAGTCGAGGCGCTTTCGCTATCCGCAAGACAAATACGTCCCGTGTATGCTACGGTTTGCAGACGTAATGCCCCCAAAGATACAACGACTGTCTTGTTCGTCTCTGAAGCAACCAGAGCCGAACCACTTTCGAACGGGAAAAAGTAGGGAGTATGAACTTATGAAATGCTAGGAATGCTTTTGCTTTTTCGTTGGTGTATGAAATGCATCCTATGACACTCTATTTATGCAGGTGACTAATGACAGCCATTACCACCACTTGTAACCCCAGGTATAAAGACCTGTCATCAATAAATCCTAATCGATAAATCTCAAGCGATCCGCCCAATACACCAACTGTACAAGTATGATAAAATAATTAAGACAAATTATTTTCTCTCTCATACAACGACTATACCGATGGATTGGTCCTTGTCCATCTAGGTCATGAGCAACTGTTTGATTATATACGAGTAACCGATAGTATGATCTTCCGTGTGACGTCGCACACCATACTAACTACAACGTATATAGTCTAGGACTACAATTTGCATATATTTAATTAAAAGTAATTAAACGCAAATAATTGTTTATTTAATTAAATATATTAGTGGCAATGGATCGGGAGTTAATATCACTTAAATCTAGACATTAAGTATATACTCCATCAATCTGCCACTTATACTAAGGTCTAGTCTTTTCTTCCAAACTCCCAACTCCCATACTCTTCAGGCGCTTAAAATGCACTTCCAAGAAGTGCCTTGTGAAAGAGCAATCTAGATTGTCGTTCTGAATTTATCTTGGTGACTACAGCGTCATCTCTACTGACGATGACTCGCATCAGGTGGTACTTGCGCTCTATGTGTTATCTTACACTTATGGACTTTTGATTTCTTACTGTTTGCCATCGCACCGCTATTTACATAGCCTTTGGTAAACTAAGAATCACATCTAAGTCCCAGAGGTTATCCCGGAGCCACGCCAAAACTTCCGCTGCCTCTGAGGCCACCATATTTGGTTACCCATGGTAGAGTATGAAAAGCATCGTGCTTATCACTCTTCCAAGTTAAAGCTCCACCTCCTTTAATAGTGAAACACATAGCCTGATATCGACTTACACCGGTCCTACTCTGATTAGAAATATGAGAAAATGCAATCCAAAGGAAAAACTCGTATGCTCCGTAATCTAGAACATAGTACTTCAAAAGTACTTTACAGCAGTTGAAAATTCCTTTCCAGGATTACCTTGATATCCTCCCACTATGCTAACCGCATAGCCGATATCAGGTTCTTGTTTTCAACATTGCATTTGTTAAGCTTTCCACACTCAAAGTGGAGGAAACCGCTTTCATTGCTTCTATCTCCTTTTGTGTTTCAAAACACATGTCATTTGATAGATGCATTCCGTGTCTGAAAGGTAACGAACCTTTCTCGGAATCTTGCATGTTAAAACAAACCATTATCATATATGTAAGATGTCCAGGAGAAGTACAATGTTCTTTCCCAGAGATCCAAGATTTCAAGAACATGTCCAACTTCTTCCTATATCTTTCATATTGATTCATCCAGACAACCATCATTTTATGTTTGACAACATCTTTACATTGTTACCAATGATAAGAATGTTATCTACATAAAACCCGAGAAACACCACCTTGTTTCTATCACGTTTCCAATACACACGATTCGTCTTTGCTTTGATAAATCCATAAAATGGATCAACTAAGCTTGTACTCTAAATGATCTTGCCTCTTAGCAATAATCCCTTGGATTCCATTGCTATCCAATAAGGCTCATTTAGATCTAGTACTGCCTCTATGTAGATCCAGTGATCGATTTCATGTATACTAGGTTGACCCACAACCTCCCACTATAACTGCATTCCGGTGTATTAACAGTAATAATAGTAGGTGTAGTTAGTGGTGTACTGCTACTCAGTTCGGCTGGTTCTAATTCTTTATCGTTCTCTATTATTTCAAAAGTATCACGTCACTTTGGGCTTGTGGTTCATCTAATAGTCTTCCTCTAAGAACCGGGTGTTAGAACTTATAACGTCCTTCTGGTTAATAGTACTATCGAACACACATCTTTTGTTCTTCCAAGATATTCTACAACCGCATTTGAATGCGCTGTTGTTTCCAAGACATATCCATAGAACATAGGTAGTTTCGTATAACTCATGCTTTTACTATTTCTATAAGAGTTCCATTTCTTGTTTCCGACACACCATTTCTACAGAGGACTGTATGGTGTAGTCTCTTGGGATCCAATCCCAAGCTCTGATAATACATCAGAGTCAATCAATTCTAATATTTGTCTGGATCTTATATCTTATATCCATAAAGGATTGCTTAGTCGTATTATCTTCCAAATTAGATTCTTAGGTCGGAAGGTCCACTCCTTGAACTTAATTGATCTTACTATCAATTTTCGACCTTTGAACTTCTTATTTTAAATAAATATGACTTAGCATAAGAATCCACAAGTATAAATGATTTAATAAAGAAATCTCTTATTAGTAAAACTAGTTATATAAAACGGTTCGTTGCATCGTGGTGGACTCAGGATTCATCATTTATATATTGCTAGCAAATGTACCAGAATAGATAATATCATCATTTCTTTCCATAACCATCAAATGATTAAAAGAAATAAAATATCCATTCATTAAAATTTAGAAATCCAGAACAAAGTTCATTAAAAAATAATAGGTTACACAAAGCAATATTTCAAAATGAAATCCTATAATATATGTCCTCCACAGCAACAGCTGCCTCCTCCACAGCATTGCCCATGTAGACTACGATTTCTTCTTTTCCAAGTCGTCAGGTTTCCTGGAACCTCTGCATTTAAAATGCACATACCGTCAGTGGTTCCATATCTACCCATCTGCTTCTGGTAGATAATACCACTAACTATGTTTTTACGACTAAAGAAAAATTTCGTACTTTCTTTGAGAGGATAATCAGACTTCCAGTACCCAGACTGTTTGTATCGAGAACACTTGCCTCTTGGCTTTCTCGTCCAATCTCGTGGTCCAAGTAACTTAGGACCACTGGGTTTCTTTGCTTGCTTTTCCTTTCCCCGATTTTGCCCTTAGGTTCAAAACCTTTGGCTTTGGCTACAAGAGCTTGCGATTTTCGTCTCAACTCATCCAAAAGGTCCATCATCTCAAAAACGTGTTCAAGTGTTTTGATACGTACCTCGTTGATGGATTGAACGGAACGAAGAAGGAATAACTAAATTCGGATACCTGGCGGAAGATCCCAAACCTCTGAACCTGATTCGTGAAATAATTTAAGGACGAAACCCTAAACCCCAACACGAGATCGATGCAGCAACTCGGAAATCGATGAACGACACACGACGAGATTGGACTGTCTCGTAGATTTGTCAAGTGATCTCTTTTGGCACAATCGAAAAGAGAACGAAAAGAGAAGAGAGAATAATCTCACGAATTAAATTAATTATGATCAAAGTTGTGTTCTAAAACAATGGTTCACAAAGCCTTATATAGGCTGACCTAAAAACCAAAGAAAAGGAAATAAAAACGTCAAAATCCTGTCCGCTGAAGTTTCACGATTTCTGGCATTTTGTCGGCCGACAGAAAAGGGTGTCGGCCGACAAGTCTCCGTCGCTCGCAGCCTCAACCTGCAATCTTTATTAAAACTCCCTGTTCCGTACGTATTTTACACTATTGTCGGCCGACAGCTTAAAGGTGTCGCCCGACAAACATGCCTGTCGGCCGACAGCTTCCCATGTCGCCGACACCAAGTCACTTTCATAGCCGAAGTCAGTGGCACGCTCCCGGCTCTAATCTAACCTCCGTTCCAACGTCTTCTCCGTTGATCCAGCTTGAAACTTACTGTCCTCCGATGGATTGGCCTCCTCGTACATAAACAGGTTGATAAGGCTCGGCTTCTCCACGTCTCCTATGGGTTTCTTCAATAGCTCTTGCGCCCATACTTCTTGGATCATCGACATCAAGCTTGCCTTGAACTTCTTAGCTCTCGAGCGTGTAACTAGGCCAGCTGGAACATGCACCGGGTCCTGTATCAATGACGACTCTCGGGCTGCATCACGTTTCCTCGAAGTGACTGGCCTTTATGAGTATCCTCATCGCTTCTTGTCTAGCCGGTACGTCATGTCTAAACATCTGCTTGAGTTTGAACATGATAAAATCAGTCCTTTCCTTATCAGTTGAGACATTAGTAGGCTCGGGAGGACAAAGCTCACTGAGTACAAACTTGTACTCTTTAACAGTTTGGGCAATGTCTAGATCTCTATTCCAATCAATACATTCAGGGACCAGTGAGTTACAATCCTTAAGTATCACAGAAGGTGGGTTCAAAGCCATTCCTAATATATGAGCACATATAACAACAAACAATTAATTTAATATCCGATATTATCTCCCTCAAATAATATCATTAAATCACTAATCACATCTAAATCCCATTAGATATGGTAAGCCACGTTAATGTGGACGATTACCTATACAAACGATTTCGCAATTAGATTTGCTTTGGTCATACATCATTATAGCGTTACTTCGTTGGGAAAGATACTATAAAGCGTATCTAAGTGTAAACTATTACTCAGTACTGCTGGAGTAGTGTACTTAATGTCTAGATTTGAGTATTCTGAACTCCTTGTACACTTTCATTTACCTATTAATAACAGACATTCATTTGCTTTTAATTATTATTAATTATATTATATATGCAAATTATAGTCCTGGATTTTATACGTTGTAGTTAGTATGGTGTGCATGGGCACACAGAAGATCATACTATCGGTTACTCGTATTTAATCGAACAGATGCTCACGACCTAGATGGACACGGACCAATCCATCGGTATAGTCGTTGTGTGAGAGAGAAAATAATTTATCTTAATTATTTTATCACACTTGTACACTTGGTGTATTGAGCGGATCGAATGAGACTCATCAATTAGGTTTGCTCGGCGATAATTGATTTGAGACTCAGTGTATTTTATTCTTAATCCCCGATACAATTGTGGGTGTGTATATTTAATATAAGTGACTTTGATTTTCCAAAGGAATTAACCGATTTAATTATTGGGTTAATTACCGGTTAAGTTGGGTCACTATATTTTATATATGGCATGCCGTGAATTCTTGACGGGACAGTGTATCCCGGAAGGGTTGATAATATCCCCGAGATGAGCTCATAAGGATTTATTATGTAAACCTCGCGAGTGGATTTGTTCCGCATAATAAATAAGGTTGAGTGATACTAGTCTCGGATAAAAGAGATGAATAAATTTATTAAGCAATAAATAAATTTTATTCATGGATATTTAAATCTTAAATACACGGAATAAATAATACTACCGGAGAAATATTATTTGGATATAATATGGTTTAATATTGGGAGTGCAATTAATTTATATAGTGGAAAATAAATTAATTAATATTGATAAGGATTAATGGACTTGAGCATTGGGCTCAATTTAATCTTAAATATTGGAAGCCCAATATTCCACCTCCTTTAGATCCCTACGTAGCCTATAAAAGCACTACATGGCCTTCATAAATCATAAGACAAGAATATCAATACTTGATAGTTCTAGAGAGTTGAAGGAGATCCATAGGAGTTCGATAGATCGTCGCCCACCCGACGTTCGAACGGAGTGCAAGGAATACGTGGGAAGATTCAAAGGTCATCTTGATTTCGTTTCTCCGAACAACGAATCGAAAGGTACAATATCTAAACGCCCTTGATATTATTCGATTTTGGTTTATTGAGAATACCGTAGAACGAAGATCCGAAAGTCGAACCCCGGAGTAGAGGACGATCGCGTGGTGGTGGCGAAGCCACCGGACCACGGGCGATCGACCCTAGGGTTTCGGGAAGGGGCGAGAGGGGCGAAACCTCGGCTGGGCCGAGGGCTAGCGATCGATCCTTGCGATCGATCGCTGGAGCGCGGGCTGGTGCCGCGCTCCACCCCACCACGCCGGTGGGGCTTTCCAGGCGGCGGCGAGTCGCCGGACTCGCCGCGGGGGCTGCTGGGCAGCCCCACCCCGATCGATCACCTTGTGCGATCGGTCCTTCGATCGCGCGAGCCCCGCGGACGGGGGCTCGGCTGGGCGCGCGTGCATGGCTCGACCATGTCGTGCGTTCGGTCGTGCTCCGGCGCGTTCGTTGGCGTTCGTGTGATCTCCGACGAAGGTTTTTGATCGGGTTATTAGTTTCCGCAATTTTTAATAGCCCGGGATATCGAATTCCAACAATTATTATCAGAGCGTGGTTTACGTTCGCGGTATTTTCGATAAAATTGTTCTACCTTGCAGGGTTCTGACTATTATGGCTTAATTTATTATTCGTTTAATTTATTTTGTCATGAATGTTGTTTGATTAAACTCTCGGACATGTCGAGATTCGTTTTTGGTGGTGAATGCTTGTAATAGTAAAAATTCGGGGGTTTACCGAATTTAGGTTTATTATTATTGTTCTATCTTTTTCCGGAAAATGTATAGGGTCGATTTCATGTATAGAATCGATACCGGATAGTGTAAAATTAAATTTGTAATTTATTTTGCGTTGGATCGATGCCGAAACGACCGCCGGAGAAGACGTGTGACGAAGGAGATGATCGTGAGGGTGAAAAGGACAAGGATCGACCAACCCCATGGTCGATCCCATGAGGATCGATCGACCCTTGCGTGGAGGAGCCGCCGGCGATGGTGGCCGGCCACCTCCTAGGCGTGGGTCGGAGGGTGGCGCGGGGATCCCCACCCCGTGCTATCCCGGTCCGGAGATTTGCTTTCCTAATTGATTCGGATTTTTCCTTTTTTTTTTAGTATTCCTATTTTTGGGAACTCTCATGGATTAGGAAAAGAATCAATTTGGAATTAATTAGGATTCCTAATTGATTATTTCTATTTTATGGAAACATTCATGGATTAGGAATCTAATTAATTAAGAAAGTAGAAGAGTCCTAAATTATTTTATTTCCTTATTTCATTATAGAAGTCTTCTAGAACATTCCAAGTGGGTCTTGGATAGATTATTCTAGAGATTTAATGAAGTAGAAAAGGAAAATAAAATAAATAAAAAATATTAATAATATTTAATTTTATTTTTGATTTATTCGATTGACTTAATTATTATTAATTAAGTATCTTTTGGATTTATTGAAAATTAATAGATTTAAATATTGGTAATTAATATTCTCGTCACATGGAGCATTCAAGAACGAAGACTGAAGACTAGAAGATGCGTACGGAGATGGAGTAAAGCCATAATAGTCGGAAAATAATATTCTAGTATTATTTTGACTATGTGATAATACTATGTGCTTTATTACATGTATGCATGCTATATGTGTTTACTTTATGCACTAGATAGCGTATCCCTTTGTTATAAAAAGCTAAGTGGGAGAGGGTATGGAAACATACCCATGGTCTCCATTACTGCTCTCTTGGTGACTTTTATAAACTTTTGAAGTTTATATAGACAAGTCATTGGAGGAGAGTTCTTGTAATTCCTCTTACGAGAAACATTGATTAAGTTCATCAAACAATGCCTAATTTGTCTTTCCAAAACTGATTTCAAGTCGACTCATTCTCACCCCGGGGAGTGGAATGGAGCCAAAGCCACTTGGTCATGTCGAGGACACAAATTAGAGGCAGTCGTACCATTTTTTGAAGGTGGATTGATTGTCTGCTCGGCTCCCTCATTTATGATAGATAGGGTTGTTCGCATGGTGAATCACTGGTAAGAAACTTCGAGTTTCACTTATGATTCTCCGCGTCTTGATTTACAAGATCGAATGGATCAAGTAATTGGGAGTCAATTATAAAGATCTCTTGGTGTAGTAAACGTCCACACCACGTGGCTTGCTATGCTGACGGATTTTGGATTAATTGATGTAGACAGTTGTAAGAAATTGTGAAGAGTTGTGAAGTTGTCGTAAACGTCCACACCACGTGGCTTGCGGTAATGTAGCAATTCCAAATGATTTACTTTGGTACTGAGTAATGGTTTACACTTAGATACGCATTATAGTATTCCTCCCCACGAGGTTACGCTATAAGAGATGTATGACCAAAGAAAATCTAATTGCTAAATCATTTGGGTGGGTAAACGTCCACACCACGTGGCTTGCCTTACCTGATGGGATTTTAGAGGCGATTAGTGATTTAATGATATTATTAAAGGGAGATAATATCGGATATTAAATTGTTTGTTTGTTTTATGTGCTTATAGGTTAAGAATGGCTGTGACCCCACTTTGTGATATACTTAAAGATGAAAACTCACTGGTTCCCTATAGTAATGTTTGGGAAAGAAATATGGACAATGTTCAGACTGTTGAGCCTTCCGAATCCACTATTGTCCCAACTGATGAGGACATTGAAAATGACCTCAAGAAGATGTTAGGACATAGTAAGGAAGCCGGACTAGAGGTGATTGACATACTCATTAAGTTCAGTCCTCTTGAGAAATCGCTTAAAAACGATTTCAAAAGAGATGAACTGATAAGTATGATCAGAGAATCACAAGCTCTAGTGGCCAAGTTGGAAGTGAAAGCAAAGAAGCCCAGTGGTTGTGAACCACGGATTGGGAAGAGCAAGCCGCGAGGCAAGTGCTTTCGATGCAAGCAGTCTGGGCACTGGAAGTCTGATTGTCCTCTCATCAAAGGTACGAAATTTTCCTTAGTCACCGAAACATTATCAGTGGTGTTATCTACCAGCACCTGGTGTGTAGATACGGGGGCCACTGATCATGTCTGCAATTCATTGCAGGGGTTCCAAGAAACCCGGAGACTTAGAGAGGGAGAGATCGTGGTCTACATGGGCAATGCTGCGAAGGTGGCGGCTGTTGCAGTGGGAGACGTTCACTTACGCTTTAGTAGTGATAGGGTTTTAGTTTTACATAATTGTCTTTATGTACCCAACTTTAGAAAGAATTTAATTTCGGTTTCTAAACTTATTATGAATGGATATTCTGTTTCTTTTGACAACTCTGTGATCATAAGAAGAAATAGTGAAATTATCTTTTCTGGTACATTGGTAGACGATATGTATGTGCTAAATCCTGAGTCTAACACGATGCAACTAACCGAGAGTAATAACACATCTACGAACACCAATAAGAGAAAGGAACCTTCTAAGATGAATCAATTATACTTGTGGCATCTAAGGCTAGGTCATATAAACTCGAATAGGCTTCAAAGGTTGAAAGCTGATGGTCTAATCAGCGATGTTGAAGGAGAGGACCTTCCAACCTGCGAATCCTGTTTAGAGGGTAAAATGACCAAGCGTCCTTTTTCTGGTAAAGGACGTAGAGCTGAACAAGTATTGGATTTGATTCACTCTGATGTATGCGGACCTATGTCTACCCAGGCAAGGGGAGGGTACGAGTATTTTATCACTTTCACTGATGATTACTCAAGATATGGATATATATACCTGATGAGCCGCAAGAGCGAATCCTTTGGCAAGTTCAAAGAATTCAAGGCTCTTGTGGAGAACCTTCGTGGTAAATCCATAAAGTGCCTGCGATCTGATCGCGGAGGCGAGTACCTGTCTGGAGAATTCAAGGCATACTTGGAAGAGAATGGGATTGAATCCCAACTGACTTCACCATATACTCCCCAGCAGAATGGTGTGTCAGAAAGAAGGAATAGGACTCTTATGGAAATGGTGCGGTCAATGATGAGTTACTCGGACTTACCTATTATGTTCTGGGGACATGCCTTGGAAACGGCGGCGTATATTTTGAATAGGGTTCCAACCAAAACGGTACCAACCACACCCATGGAATTGTGGAGTGGGCGCAAGCCTAACTTAAGACACATTCGGATCTGGGGATGTCCAGCACATGTGTTGCGACAAGGGGCCGATAAGTTAGAACCTAGATCAGAATTGCGGCTGTTTGTAGGATACCCGAAAGGAACTAAAGGTGGCATGTTCTATAGTCCTACGGACCAGAAGATCGTTATAAGTACTAACGCTCGGTTCTTAGAGGAAGACTATGTCATGGACCACAAGCCCAAGAGTGACATTATACTTGATGAGTTGAGAGGTAACAATGAAGACTTAGATACAGCCGAACCGAGTTGTAATACACCACTAGAACCTGCGCCTACTATCACTGTTAATACACCGGAACGCCGTCGTAGTGGGAGGGTTGTTAAACAACCAGACAGATGGATTGGACTGGGTGAGTCTTCGGACTCTGGACCTGGAGTTCATGAAATCGATCCCTGGACCTATGATGAGGCGGTACAAGATATAGATGCGCCTTCTTGGAAGAAAGCGATGAAATCCGAAATTGAATCTATGGATTCTAATAAAGTCTGGGATCTTGTAGAACCACCAAGCGGCGTAAAGCCAATTGGGTGTAAATGGGTCTACAAGAGAAAGAGAGGATCTGACGGAAAGGTTGAAACCTTTAAAGCTTGGCTTGTTGCGAAAGGCTATACTCAGAAAGAGGGAATCGATTATGAGGAGACCTTTTCGCCGGTAGCCAAGATAAAGTCAATCCGGATTCTCTTATCCATAGCAGCTCATATGGACTATGAGGTGTGGCAAATGGATGTCAAGACAGCTTTCCTAAATGGAAGTCTTGACGAGACGATTTATATGAAACAACCAGAAGGATTCATTTCTAAGGGGCGAGATCATCTAGTGTGCAAGCTTAATCGATCCATTTATGGATTGAAACAAGCCTCGAGATCGTGGAACCTGCGGTTTGATGAAGTGGTCCAATCTTTTGGATTTAATCAAAACATGGACGAATCGTGTGTGTATTGGAAACGTGATGGAAAGAAGGTGGTGTTTTCTCGTGCTTTATGTAGACGACATCCTTCTCATTGGCAACAGTGTGAAGATGTTATCAGACATAAAGGGATGGTTGTCTAGACAATTCGATATGAAAGATTTGGGAGAAGTTGGACATGTTCTAGGGATCAAGGTTGTAAGGGATCGCCGGAATAGAACATTGTACCTATCCTAGCAATCTTACATAGACACGATTCTAGCTCGTTTTAACATGCAAGATTCCAAGAAGGGTGAACTACCCTTCAGTAAAGGAACTTATCTTTCTAAAGAGTTGTGTCCTCAGACACAGAAGGAGAAAGATAGAATGAAAGCAGTTCCCTACGCTTCGGCTGTGGGAAGCTTGATGTATGCAATGTTATGCACGAGGCCTGATATCTGCTATGCAGTTGGCGTAGTAGCGAGATATCAGAGTAATCCTGGAGAGGCTCATTGGACTGCCGTAAAGAGCATTTTCAAGTATTTGCGAAATACTAAGGATTATGTTCTGAGTTACGGAGCAGACAATCTGATTCCTTTGGGTTACACGGATTCGGATTTCCAAGCTGATAAGGACCGGCGTAAGTCGACATCAGGCTATCTGTACACTTTGGGAGGTGGAGCCGTATCATGGAAGAGTGTTAAGCAAAAGTGCATTTCGGACTCTACCATGGAAGCTGAATATGTTGCAGCCTCAGAGGCAGCGAAAGAGTCAGTTTGGTTCCTTAATTTCCTCCAGGACTTAGATGTGATTCCGAGTTTGCCCAAGGCTATGACAATTTATTGTGATAATAGCGGTGCAGTGGCAAAAAGTAAGGAACCACGGTCCCATAGTGCTACGAAACACAAAGAGCGCAAGTACCACCTGATTCGAGACATCGTCAAGAGGGGCGATGCAGTAGTCACCAAGATAGCTTCGGAGGACAACCTAGCAGACCCTTTCACCAAGATACTTCCTAAGGAAGTATATTTCAAGCACTTGGAGGGTTTGGGATTCAGAAGTTTGGAAGATAAGACTAGACCTTAGTATAAGTGGGAGATTGCTGGAGTAGTATACTTAATGTCTAGATTTGAGTATTCTGAACTCCTTGTACACTTTCATTTACCTATTAATAACAGACATTCATTTGCTTTTAAATATTATTAATTAAATATATATGCAAATTATAGTCCTGGATTTTATACGTTGTAGTTAGTATGGTGTGCATGGGCACACAGAAGATCATACTATCGGTTACTCGTATTTAATCGAACAGATGCTCACGACCTAGATGGACACGGACCAATCCATCGGTATAGTCGTTGTGTGAGAGAGAAAATAATTTATCTTAATTATTTTATCACACTTGTACACTTGGTGTATTGAGCGGATCGAATGAGACTCATCAATTAGGTTTGCTCGGCGATAATTGATTTGAGACTCAGTGTATTTTATTCTTAATCCCCGATACAATTGCGGGTGTGTATATTTAATATAAGTGACTTTGATTTTCCAAAGGAATTAACCGATTTAATTATTGGGTTAATTACCGGTTAAGTTGGGTCACTATATTTTATATATGGCATCCCGTGAATTCTTGACGGGACAGTGTATCCCGGAAGGGTTGATAATATCCCCGAGATGAGCTCATAAGGATTTATTATGTAAACCTCGCGAGTGGATTTGTTCCGCATAATAAATAAGGTTGAGTGGTACTAGTCTCGGATAAAAGAGATGAATAAATTTATTAAGCAATAAATAAATTTTATTCATGGATATTTAAATCTTAAATACACGGAATAAATAATACTACCGGAGAAATATTATTTGGATATAATATGGTTTAATATTGGGAGTGCAATTAATTTATATAGTGGAAAATAAACTAATTAATATTGATAAGGATTAATGGACTTGAGCATTGGGCTCAATTTAATCTTCAATATTGGAAGCCCAATATTCCACCTCCTTTAGATCCCCTACGTAGCCTATAAAAGCACTACATGGCCTTCATAAATCATAAGACAAGAATATCAATACTTGATAGTTCTAGAGAGTTGAAGGAGATCCATAGGAGTTCGATAGATCGTCGCCCACCCGACGTTCGAACGGAGTGCAAGGAATACGTGGGAAGATTCAAAGGTCATCTTGATTTCGTTTCTCCGAACAACGAATCGAAAGGTACAATATCTAAACGCCCTTGATATTATTCGATTTTGGTTTATTGAGAATACCGTAGAACGAAGATCCGAAAGTCGAACCCCGGAGTAGAGGACGATCGCGTGGTGGTGGCGAAGCCACCGGACCACGGGCGATCGACCCTAGGGTTTCGGGAAGGGGTGAGAGGGGCGAACCCTCGGCTGGGCCGAGGGCTAGCGATCGATCCTTGCGATCGATCGCTGGAGCGCGGGCTGGTGCCGCGCTCCACCCCACCACGCCGGTGGGGCCCTCCAGGCGGCGGCGAGTCGCCGGACTCGCCGCGGGGGCTGCTGGGCAGCCCCACCCCGATCGATCGCCTTGTGCGATCGGTCCTTCGATCGCGCGAGCCCCGCGGACGGGGGCTCGGCTGGGCGCGCGTGCATGGCTCGACCATGTCGTGCGTTCGGTCGTGCTCCGGCGCGTTCGTCGGCGTTCGTGTGATCTC
Source organism: Euphrasia confusa (assembly GCA_954870475.1). NCBI lineage: Eukaryota > Viridiplantae > Streptophyta > Magnoliopsida > Lamiales > Orobanchaceae > Euphrasia > Euphrasia confusa. Next base: position 39,402,069 of record OX940950.1, on the reverse strand, counting down.
CGGCGAAGGTTTTTGATCGGGTTATTAGTTTCCGCAATTTTTAATAGCCCGGGATATCGAATTCCAACAAGTACTAAGGTGAATCGTTCGGCATCGTTACGTCACCGCAAGCCACGTTTGTGTGGACGTTTACGATAACTCACAATCCTTCACAACTCCCTATAACTGTCTACATCAATTAATCCAAAATCCCATTCAGTATAGCAAGCCACGTTTGTGTGGACGTTTACTACACCAAAAGATTTTTATAATTGACATCCAATTACTTGAATCATTCAATCTTGTTAATCAAGACGCGGTAAATCATAAGTGAATCTCGAAGTTTCTTACCAGTGATTCACCATGCGAACAACCCTATCTCTCATAGAATGAGGGAGCCTAGCAGACGATCGATCTAGTCATAAAATGACATGAAAGTCTCTAATTTGTGTCATCCACATGACCAAGTGTCTTTGGCTCCATTCCACTCCCCGGGGTGAGAATGAGTCGACTTGAAATCAGTTTCAGAAAGGCAAATTAGGCATTGTTTGATAAGCTCAATCAATGTTTCTCGTAAAAGGAATTACGAGAATTCTCCTCCAATGACTTGTCTATAGGAACTTCAAAAGTCCATAAAAGTCACCAAGAGAACAACAATGGAGACCATGGGATTGTTTGCAATCCCTCTCCCACTTAGCTTTTTACAATAAGGGATATGCTATCTAATGCATAATTAAAATACACATAAGCATAACAACAGACATACATTTAATGCAAGTACATACACAAATAATCAAATAATTGCTCAAGTAAAATTATTTCTCGACTATTCGTACCTTGATGAATTCATGCATGCTTATCTTGAGTGTTCATTCTACGTCTTGAATACTTTGCCGAGCGACGGAAAAATTCTTTGATTTTCATATTTAATTTTATTTTAAATAAAATCCAAGATTTTCATACACCAGTTACGTTGCGTTAACAGAATTATCTCTTGGTTTCCACAAAACCGAATTCATACAACATGTGTAACTGTACAGGACTATATCTATGATTAAACATTGGGAGTAGATATATTATATGCCATTAATATAGGTTTCATTAATTAAAGAATTAAACCGTTATATAACGGAATACGGTTAACCGCTCGGCCAACCGTTGGCTCGCCGGTCACCTATTCCAACATAACATACTCACGAAATTCTCTCTTAACGAGTCTCTTAAAAACGATTCAATGAGAGCGGATTTTGTGAGTGAGTTAAGAAAATCACAAGCTCTTGTGTTGGAAATCGACATCTCGGAATTAATAAATTTAAATAAAATTAATTAAATAAATTATCTAATTAATTTCGACCGATATCCCTTTGGAGATCGAATATCCGGAGTTGTCAAAATTGCGGAACAACAACTCCAATCGACTCCCGGAACACGTATATGACCATACGAAAAAGTTATACGAGACTTACGTGGGAAAAACACGAGAGAACTTGCGTGAATCCACGATTCCCGTACAGCCCTCGCGCAACACCCGTACGGCTCCAGTAGCGGGCTGCCTGGGAACTCAATGGTGCGAGCCCGTGCGAGCCGCTGCGAGAAGAACTCGTAGCACGCACGGGTTTCCCCGTAGCGGCCCGCAGCGAGTCGCCTGACTCGCTGCTGCTGGGTTGCTAGGGGCTGCTACGGGAACTCCCGTAGCGACCAGCGAGATGCTGCAGGTTCACCCACAGCGATCCCGTACAATCAAACCCTAGGCTCGATTGCTCCCGCACTAAATCCTCACCGAGGTTCCTCGAGCCGTCGGCGGTCCGGTGGTCTTCGACCACCACCGCCCGGCTCGACCTCGGTCCGGGCTCGTCTCTCGGATCTTGGTTCAAGATATTTTCACGATAGTTAATATTATTAAAATCATCGAGGGGGTTCAATGATTTTACCTTGTTCTCGTTGTCCGGAAAAACGAGATCTCGATGACCTTGAGATCTTCCCACGTATTCCTTGCACTAGCTTGAACGTCGGGGTGGGCGACGATCTTCCAAGCTTCCATGGATCACCTTCTCTCTCTACTTTCTCTCTCTAGAATTATGTTATGAATAATTCATGTCTTGAGACTTATGAAAGAAGAGAAGATCATAGGAGTGCATTTATAGGCTACGTAAGGGGACCTTAAGGAAGTAGAATATTGGGCTTCCTATGAATTAATTAAATTGAGCCCAAGCCCAAATCTATTAATTAATATATAAATTATATTTAACTCCACTATATAAATATAATTGCACTCCCAATATTAAACTTATTAACTCAAAATAATATTCTTCCGGTAGTATTATTTATTATGCATGTTTAAAATATAAATGTCAATGAATAAATTATATTTATTGCTAATATTATTTATTCATCTCTTATAATTCCGAGAATAGTACCACACAACTTTATTATCATGCGGATTAAATCCACTTGCAAGGTTTACATGATAATCCTTTTGAGCTCATCTCGGGAACATTATAAACCCTTATCGGGACACGCTTTTCCGTCAAGAATTCACAGCATGTCATACATAAATTACAGTGACCAAACTTTACCGGTAATTGACCGGTTATTCTAATCAGTCAATTCCTTTGGAAAATCAAAGTCACTAATATTATATGCACACACCCGCAATAATATCAGGGATTAAGAATAAAATACACTGAGATTTAAATCGATTATCCAAGGCAATCCTAATCGATAAATATCAGCGGTCCACCCAATACACCAAGTGTACAAGTATGATAAAATAATCAAGACAAATTATTTTCTCACTCATACAACGACTATACCGATGGATTGGTCCTTGTCCATCTAGGTCGTGAGCAACTGTTCGATTATATACGAGTAACCGATAGTATGATCTTTCGCTACAAGCATCGCTTTGAAGGTTTCGACCTTCCCATCATATCCTCTCTTTGTCTTGTAGACCCATTCACCCGATTGGCTTCACGCCTTTCGGTGGTTCTACAAGATCCCAAACTTTATTAGAATCCTCAGATTCTATTTCGGATTTCATCGCCTTACCCAAGAAGGCGCATTTAGATCTTGTATTGCCCCATCATAGGTCCAGGGATCGATTTTATGTACTCCAAGTGCCGAGTCCGAAGACTCACCTAGTCCCATGAATCTTTCCGGTTGTCTCACAACCCTCCCACTACGATGGCGTACCGGTGTATCAACAGTGATAACAGGTGCAGGTTCTAGTGGTGTACTACTCGGTTCGGCTGGTTCCATGTCTCGATCATTCTCTCTTATTTCATCAAGTATCACATCACTTTTGGGCTTGTGGTTCATCACATAGCCTTTCTCTAAGAACCGGGCGTTAGAACTTATAACGACCTTCTGGTCCTTAAGACTATAGAACACACAACTTTTTTTCTTCTAGGATATCCTATGAACAACCGCACTTTCGTACGAGGTTCTAAAGAGAACCAAGTTCAGAATGTGCGCCGCTGTTTCTAAGGCATATCCCTAGAACATAACAGGTAAGTCCGAATAACTCATTATCGTTTTTACCATTTCCATAAGAGTCCTTTTCCTTCTTTCTGACATACCATTCCACTGAGGAGTGTATGGCGTAGTCAGTTGAGAGTTAATCCCATTCTCTGATCAGTATGCCTTGAATGCTCCAGACAGGTATTTGCCTCCACGATCAGATCGTAGGCATTTAATGGATTTACCATGAAGGTTCTCCACAAGAGCTCTGTACTCCTTGAACTAGTCAAAGTACTTGCTTTTGTGGCGCATCAGGTACCTAAATCCATGTCTCGAGTAATCATTAATAGATGAAGTACTCGTACCCTCCTCTTGTCTGAGAAGACATAGGTCCGCATACATCAGAGTGAATCAATTCCAATACTTGTCCGAATCTATAGCTTTTATCCTAAAAAGGTTACTTGGTCATTTTACCATCCAAACTTGTTCTTAGGTAGGAAAGTCCTCTCCTTCAACACCACTGATTAGACCATCAGTTGTTCAACCTTTGAATCCCATTTGGATTAATATGACCTAGCCATTGATGCCATAAGTATAATTGATTCATCCTAGAAGGTTCCTTTCTCTTATTGGTGTTCGATAATGCGTTACTAGTTTCGGTTTGTTGCATCGTGGTAGACTCAGGATTTAACATCAAATTGTCAACCAATGTGCCAGAACAAATATCATCATCCATTCTTCTTTCAATCATCGAATGATCAGAAAAATAGAATATCCATTTCTTTTAGAAACTGAAATCAAATTCTTTCTAAATTTAGGCACATAAAGACAATATATAAAATCCTTTCATTACGTAAAAGTAAATGAATATCTCTCACTGCAACAGCCTCCACCTTCGCCACATTGCCCATGTAGATGGTGATCTTTTCCTTTATAAGTCTCTGGGTTTCTTGGAACCCTTGCATACAAATGCAAACATTATCAGTGGCCTCCGTATCTACACACCAGGTGATGGTAGATATCACCACTGAGAATGTACCAATGACTAAGGAAAAGTTCATTCCTTGTTTTTATTAGAGGTCAATCAGACTTCCAGTGCCCAGACTGCTTGCAACGGAAAACACTTGCCTTGCAGCTTGCATACCCCATTTCGTGGTCCAGAAGCTAGGACCACTGGGTTTCCGTATCTTGCTTCTTCTTTTCCATCTACCCTTCCATAGGTTCAAAACCATTTCTTGACACGGGAGGACAAAGATAATGAAGTACACATAGTACTACTCAGCAGTTAGGACATTGTCCAGATTTCGATTCCAATCAACATTCCAAGGGTCATTGAGTATAATTGCCTTATCATTTATCATAAAGTGGACTCACAGTGATTCTTAACCTATAAGCACATAATACAAACAATCGATTTAATGCCGATATTATCTCCCTCAAGTAATATCATTAAATCACTAATCACATCTAAATCCCATCAGATATGGCAAGCCATGTGGTGTGGACGTTTACCTACCCAAACGATTAGGCAATTAGATTTGCTTCGGTCGTACATAATTATAGCGTTACTTCGTGGGGAAGAATACTATAAAGCGTACCTAATTGTAAACCATTACTCAGCAATAAAGTGAATCGTTTGGAACTGCTACGTCACCGCAAGCCAGGTGGTGTGGACGTTTACGATAACTCACAATTCTTATCAATTCCTTATAACTGTCTACATCAATTAATCCAAAATCCTATTCAGTATAGCAAGCCACGTTGTGTGGACGTTTACTACACCAAAAGATTTTTATAATTGACATACAATTACTTGATTCATTCAATCTTGTAAATCAAGACGCAGAGAATCATAAGTGAAACTCAAAGTTCCTTACCAGTGATTCACCATGCGAACAAACTATCTCTCATAGAATAAAGGAGCCGAGCATACGATCGATCTAGTCATAAAATGACACGAAAATCTCTAATTTGTGTCCTCGACATGACCAAGTGGCTTTGGCTCCATTCCACTCCCCGGGGTGAGAATGAGTCGACTTGAAATCAGTTTCAAAAAGACAAATTAGGCATTGTTTGATAAACATAATCAATGTTTCTCGTAAAAGGAATTACAAGAATTCTCCTCCAATGGCTTGTCTATATGAACTTCAAAAGCTCATAAAAGTCACCAAGAGAACAACAATGGAGACCATGGGATTGTTTCAAATCCCTCTCCCACTTAGCTTTTTATAACAAAGGGATACGCTATCTAATGCACGAATTTAATATACATAAGCATGCATACATGAAATAAAGCACATAGTATTATCACATAATCAAAATAATACTAGAATATTGTTTTCCGACTATTATGGCTTTATTGCATCCCCGTCCGCATCTTCTAGTCTTCAGTCTTCGTTCTTGAATGCTTCCATGTGACGGGAATATTAATTCAGATATTTAAATCCATTTATTTTTAATAAATCCAAAAGTTACTTAATTATAAAAATTAAGTCAATCGAATATATCAAAAATAAAATTAAATATTAATTAATATTTTTATTATTTTTTTATTTTTCTTTTCTAATTCCATTAAATCTCTAGAATCCTTTCCAAGACCCACTTGAAATATTCTAGAAGATTTCCATAATGAAATAAGTAATAAAATAATTTAGGACTCCTAATCCTTCCAAATTAATTCATTTCCTAATCCATTAAAAATTGCATAAAGTAATAATTAAATAAGGAAAATTTAATTTAGGACTCCTAAACTTTCCAAATTAACTATTTTTCTAATCCATTAAAAATTACATAATGGAATAATTAAATAAGGAATACAAATTAATTCCAAATCAACTCTTTTCCTAATCCATTAAAATTCCCAAAAATAGGATTAATCAATTAGGAAAACCGAATTAAATTAAGGAAAAGGGATATTTACCGGGACATCATGAGATCACAAAGGACCACACGCCCCCCTTCGACCGCCGGCTTGGAGGAGCCGCCCACCGGGGTCGATCGATCTGGGCCATGGGGATGGCCGTTGGTTCTTCCCTCTCGTCGTCTCCTACGTCACATGTCTTCTTACACGTATTCACCACACATAAAACGAATCTCGACATGTGCTAGAGTTTAATAATCAAGAGAATAATATCATGACATTAATTAATTAAAATTAAATCTAGCCATAATAATCGGAAACCCTGCAAGGTAGAACAATATATCGAAAATTACCGTGAATTAGTTCGAGGATTGGTACGTATGTGGCTATGCATGGGCCAATCCTCCCATTAAATTCACAATGAGAGTTAATCAATTCGGCCTTGCATGGGGTTATTAATTAATGGCCACGTGCATGGAATCAAAGTCGTAGGCAGGTGTTGTTCACCAACAACGACATGGTTTTGATTCAGGCACGGTTTACGGCATGGCTGCTCGACCGGACAGCCGTGGGTTGTCCCCGCGGCGGGTTGTTTGGTTGGGCCTATCCCCGTGGTGGTTTGTGGCAGGGTTTTCGGCGACCGAGATTTGGATTGGAGTTGTTGTTCCGCAATTTTGACTACTCCGGATATTCGATCTCCAAAGGGATTGTTGGAAATCGATATCCCGGAATTAATAAATTTAAATAAATAAATTATCTAATTAATTCCGACCGAAATCCTTCGGAGATCGAATATCCGGAGTTGTCAAATTGCGGAACGACAACTCCAATCGACTCCCGGTTGCCGGAACATCTCGCCACGAACCACCGCGTATATCCGGATTCAACCAAAACCCTAACCGCGGCTAAGCCGCGGCTGTTCGGTCGAGCCCATGCACGGGGCTCGCGGCTGATCACGGCAGCCGCCTAGGGCTGCCCTTGGCAGCCCGCTGGGCATGCTTGAACCCTCACGGACAGCCCCCGTCAAACCCTAGCAGCGGCACGAGCCGCCACCGTTCGATTGAGGCGCGCGCACGTCACCGGACGTGCGCTAGGGTTCAGCCCGCTAGGCACGCCCCAGCTGCCCCCGGGTGATCGAGCTCCAGCCACGGTGGAACTCGTGGCTCACGATCACCCCAGCTGCCGCCAGCCACCGCCGCGCGAGCGGCGGTCCAGCCGTGCGAGCGGCAGCCCCTCCGCGTGAGCGGAGGCAGCGCCGTGCGAGCGGCGCTGGGCTGTCCAGCCGGCGTGCTCACGGGGATCCACCTCTTGCCGTGGATTCCTAGCCGCGGCGGTCCGGGGATCCTCGATCCCCATCGCCCGACACATCCTCGGTTTGGATCTCCGTCCCTCGTATCTTGGTTCACGATATTTTTACGATAATTAACGATAAAATCATAAAGAGGGTTTTACGATTTACCTCGTTCTCGTTGTTCGGAAAAACGTAGAACTCAATTTGACGACCTTGAGATCTTCCCACGTATTCCTTGCACTAGCTCGGACGTCGTGTGGGCGACGATCTACCGAACTCCATGGATCTCCCTCTCTACTTTCTCTCTCTAGAATTGTGATCTTCAACTTATGAGAATAGAGAAGACCATGTAGTGCTTTTATAGGCTACGTAGGGGATCTTAAGGAGGTGGAATATTGGGCTTCCAATATTAATGATTAAATTGAGCCCAAGCCCAAATCTATTAATCCCATTAATATTAATTAATTTATTTTCCACTATAAAAATTAATTGCACTCCCAATATTAAACCATATTATATCAAATAATATTTCTCCGGTAGTATTATTTATTCCGTGTATTTAAGATATAAATATCCATGAATAAAATTAATTTATTGCTAATTAATTTATTCATCTCTTATTTCCGAGACTAGTACCATTCAACCTTAATTATTATGCGGAACAAATCCACCTGCAGGGTTTACATAATAATTCCTTATGAACTCATCTCGGGGATATTACCAACCCTTACGGGATACACTTTCCCGTCAAGTATTCACGGCATGCCATATATAAAATATAGTGACCCAACTTAACCGGTAATTAACCCAATAATTAAATCGGTTAATTCCTTTGGTAAATCAAAGTCACTTATATTAAATATACACACCCGCAATAGTATCGGGGATTAAGAATAAAATACTCAGAGATTTAAATCGATTATCGCCGGCAATCCTAATCGATAAATCTCAAACGATCCGCTCAATACACCAAGTGTACAAGTGTGATAAAATAATCAAGATAGATTATTTTCTCTCTCACACAACGACTATACCGATGGATTGGTCCGTGTCCATCTAGGTCGTGAGCAACTGTTCGATTAAATACGAGTAACCGATAGTATGATCTTCTGTGTGTCCATACAACACCATACTAACTACAACGTATAAAATCCAGGACTATAATTTGCATATATTTAATTATAAATAATTAAATTCAAATAATTATTTATTTAATTAAATAGATTAATGGCAATGGATCGTGAGTTTCCGTTACTTAAATCTAGACATTAAGTACACAACTCCAACAATCTCCCACTTGTACTAAGGTCTAGTCATTTCCTCCAAACTCCCGACTCCCATACTCATCACGTGCTTAAGTTGTACTTCCAAGAAGTACTATGTGAATGAGCACTCTAGGTTGCCGCTCTGAAGTTATCTTGGTGACTACAGTGTCGTCTCCCTTGACGATGACTCGTATCAGGTGGTACTTGCACTATGTGTTATCTTACACTTATGGACTTGTGATTTCTTACCATTTTCCATCACACCGCTATTTACATAGCCTTTGGCAAATTAAGAATCACATCTAAGTCCCAGAGATTATCCCGGAGTTATACCAAAACTTCCGCTGCCTCTGAGGCCGCTATTTGGTTACCCATGGCAGAGTCCGAAAAGCATCGTGCTTATCACTCTTCCATGTTAAAACTCCTTCTCCTTTAATAGTGAAACACATAGCCTGATATCGACTTACACCGGTCCTTATTCGATTAGAAATCTAAGAGAATGTAATCCAAAGGAAATGCTTGCTTGCTCCGTAATCCAGAACATAGTCTCCAGTACTTCGAAAGTACTTAAAATGTTCATTACAGCAGTCAAGTATTCCTTTCCAGGATTACCTTGATATCCTCCCACTATGCTAACCGCATAGCCGATATCAGAATCTTGTTTTCAACATCGCATTTATTAATCTTTCCACACTCGAAGTGTAGGAATCCGCTTTCATTGCTTCTATCTCCTTTTGTGTTCCAAAACACATATCCTTAGATAGATGCATTCCGTTTCTGAAAGGTAACGAACCTTTCTCGGAATCTTGCATGTTAAAACGAACCATAATCGTATAAGATATCTAGAGAAGTACAATGTTCTTTTCTTGAGATCCTAGATCTTAAGAACATGCTCTAACTTCTTCTTTATCTCATATATCGATTTTTCTAGACAACCATCATTTTATGTCTTGACAACATCTTTACATTGTTGCCAATGATAAAAAGTTATCTACATAAAACCCGAGAAACACCACCTTGTTTCCATCACGTTTCCAATACACACTATTCGTCCATGCTTTGATGAATCCATAAAATGGACTGTCTCATCAATTTGCAAGTACCACGAATTCAATGCTTTGTTCCAATCCATAAATGGATCAACTAAGCTTGTACTCTAAATGATCTTGCCTCTTAGCAATAATCCTTATTGCTTTCCAAGAAGGCACATTTAGATCTAGTACTGCCTTCATGTAGATCAAGGGATTGATTTCATGTATACTAGGTCCAGAGTCCGAAGACTCACCTAGTCTTATGAATATCTCTGGTTGTCACACAACCTCCCACTACAACGACATTCCGGTGTATAAACAGTGATAACAGTAGGTGCAGTTAGTGGTGTACCGCTACTCGGTTCGGCTGGTTCTCAGTCTTCTTCGTTCTCTCTCATTTCAAAGTTTCACGTCACTTTGGGCTTGTGGTTCATTACATAGTCTTCCTCTAAGAACCGGGCGTTAGAACTTATAACGTCCCTCTGGTTCATAGTACTATTGAACACACATCTTTTGTTCTTCCAGGATATTCTACAACCGCATTTGAATGCGCCGTTGTTTCCAGACATATCCATAGAACATAGGTAGTTCCGTATAACTCATGCTTTTACTATTTCTATAAGAGTTCCATTACTTGTTTACGACACACCATTTCTACACTAAAAGTGTATGGTCTAGTCATTTGGGATCATCCCAACCTCTGATCAGTATGCCATGCATTCCTCAGACAGGTACTTGCCTCCGCGATCAAATCGCAGGCTACAAATGGATATACCTCGATGGTTCTCCACAATTGCTTAGTGTCCATTGACTTGTCAAAACACTTGCTTTTGTGGCACATCAGGTATTCTAATCCATTTCTCGAATAATCATCAAATGAAGTACTCGTACCTTATTGTCTGAGTAGACATAGGTCTGCATACATCAGAGTCAATCAATTCTAATACTTGTCCGGATCTTATATCTTATATCCATAAAGGATTGCTTAGTCATGTTATCTTCCAAATAAGATTCTTAGGTCGGAAGGTCCACTCCTTCAACTTAATTGATCAAATATCAATTTTCGACCTTTGACCTTCTTATTTGAATAAACATGATTCAGCATAAGAATCCACAAGTATAATTGATAAAGAAATCTCTTATTAGTAAAACGAGTTTTACTACGGTTCGTTGCATTGTGGTGGACTCAGGATCCATCATTTATATATTGCTAGCCAATGTACCAGAATAGATAATATCATTATTTCTTCTTATAACCATCAAATGATTAAAAGAAATAAAATATCCATTTATTAGAAATCCAGAACAAAGTTCTTTCTAATATGAAAGGTACATAAAAGCAATAACCCAAAATGAAATCCTATAAAATGTCCTCCACTGCAACTGCTGCCTCCTCTACAGCATTGCCCATGTAGACTACGATTTCTTCTTTTCCAAGTCGTCGGGTTTCCTGGAACCCTTGCATTTAAAATGCACATACCGTCAGTGGTTCCATATCTACACACCAGGTTCCGGTAGATAATACCACTGACTATGTTTTACGACTAAAGAAAATTTCTTACTTTCTTTGAGAGGATAATCAGACTTCCAGTACCCAGACTGTTTGTATCGAGAATACATGCCTATTGGCTTTCTCGTCCCATCTCGTGGTCCAAGTAACTTAGAACCACTGGGTTTCTTTCCTTTCTTGTCCTTTCCCCCGATCCATGCCTTTAGGTTCGAAACCTTTGGCATTGGCTACAAGAGCTTGCGATTTCCGTCTCAACTCGTCTAAAAGGTCAATCATCTCAAAAACGTTTTTAAGCGTTTCCTCGAAGTGACTGCCTTTATGAGTATCCTCATCGCTTCTTGTCTAGCCGCCTATGTCAATAGGCTCGGAAGGATAAAGCTCATTGAGTACAACCTTGTACTCTTCAACAGTTTGGGTAATGTCTAGATCTCCATTCCAATCTTTTCATTTAGGGACCAGTGAGTTTAAAATCCTTACGTATCACAGAAAGTGGGTTCAAAGCCATTTCCTAATCTATGAGCACATATAATAACAAACAATCGATTTAATCTACGATATTATCTCCCTCAAATAATATCATTGAACCACTAATCACCTCTAAAATCCCATCAGATAAGGCAAGCCACGTTCGTGTGGACGTTTACCTATCCAAATGATTTAGCAATTAGATTTGCTTCGGTCGTACATCAATTATAGCGTTACTTCGTTGGGAAGAATACTATAAAGCGTACCTAAGTGTAAACCATTACTCAGTATCTAAGAAGATTGTTTGGGACACGTATATTCACCGCAAGCCACGTTCGTGTGGACGTTTACGTTAACATACGCTCCTTTACTCCCTTCTATAACTGTCTACATCAATCGTTCTAAAATCCCATTCAATGTAGCAAGCCACGTTCGTGTGGACGTTTACTACACCAAAAGACTTTTACAATTGAAATCCAATTACTTGATCCATTCGATCTTGTAAATCAAGACGCGGAGAATCATAAGTGAAACTCGAAGTTTCTAACCAGTGATTCACCATGCGAACGACCCTATCTCTCATAAAATGAGGGAGCCGAGCAGACAGTCGATCTAGTCATAAAATGACACGAAAGTCTCTAATTTGTGTCCTCGACATGACCAAGTGGCTTTGGCTCCATTCCACTCCCCGGGGTGAGAATGAGTCGACTTGAAATCAGTTTTGGAAAGACAAATTAGGCATTGTTTGATAAACTTAATCAATGTTTCTCGTAAGAGGAATTACAAGAATTCTCCTCCAATGACTTGTCTATACGAACTTCAAAAGTCCATAAAAGTCACCAAGAGAACAGCAATGGAGACCATGGATATGTTTCCATACCCTCTCCCACTTAGCTTTTTACAATAAAGGGATACGCTATCTAATGCATAATTAAATACACATAAGCATGAATACATGAAATAAAGCACATAGAATATTATTTTCCGACTATTATGGCTTTATCGCATCCCCGTACGCATCTTCTAGTCTTCAGTCTTCGTTCTTGAATGCTCTATGTGACGGGAATATTAATTCCAATATTTAAATCTATTTATTTTTAATAAATCCAAAAGATACTTAATTCGAAAATTAAGTCAATCGAATAAATCAAAAATAAAATTAAATATTATTAATATTTTTATTTATTTATTTTCCTATCTAATTCTATTAAATCTCTAGAATAATCTATCCAAGACCCACTTGGAATATTCTAGAAGACTTCTATAATAGAATAAGGAAATAAAATAAATTAAGACTCTTCTTCTTTCCAAAATTAATTAATTTCTATGTCCATGAAAATTCCCATAAAATAGGAATAATCAAATAGGAAATAAATTAATTTAATAATTAATTATTTTCCTTTCTAATTCCATTAAATCTCTAGAATCCTATTCCAAGTAGAACTTAGAATATTCTAGAAGACTTCCATAATAGAATAAGGAAATAAATTAATTTCAATTAATTCTTTTCCTATTTCCATGAGAATTCCAAAAAAAAAGGAATACTCAAAATAGGAAAACCGAATCAATTAGGAAAGTGAATCTAGGTAGGAGAACACGAGATCACGAGGACCCCGCGTCCCCCACCATCGATCGCCAGCCGGGGAGGAGCGCCGCCGCCACCTCAGCCCACGCGCCACCACCACCGGTGGCCGGCGTGGCCGAGGGTTCCCGCGGGCAGCCCCCACGCCCCCCTTCGATCGATCCTCATGGGATCGATCATCATGATCGATCCCCGGTCCTCCCTCTCTTCGTCTCCTCCGTCACACTTTTCCGATCGTCGTTTCGGAATCGATCCAACGTAAATAATTTTAATTATCCGGTATCGATTCTCTACATGAAATCGACCTCATACAATTTCCGGAAAAATAAGAACAAGCATTCACCACACAAGAACAAATATTGACGTCACCGAGAGTTTAATAATCAAGAGAAATATTATGACATTAATTATCAATAATTAAATCTAGTCATAATAATCGGAAACCCTGCAAGGTAGAAAAGTTTATCGAAAAATACCATGAACTAAAACCAACGCTCTGATACCAATTGTTGGAAATCGATATCCCGGAATTAATAAATTTAAATAAATAAATTATCTAATTAATTCCGACCGAAATCCTTCGGAGATCGAATATCCGGAGTTGTCAAATTGCGGAACGACAACTCCAATCGACTCCCGGTTGCCGGAACATCTCGCCACGAACCACCGCGTATATCCGGATTCAACCAAAACCCTAGCCGCGGCTGTTCGGTCGAGCCCATGCACGGGGCTCGCGGCTGATCACGGCAGCCGCCTAGGGCTGCCCTTGGCAGCCCGCTGGGCATGCTTGAACCCTCACGGACAGCCCCCGTCAAACCCTAGCAGCGGCACGAGCCGCCACCGTTCGATTGAGGCGCGCGCACGTCACCGGACGTGCGCTAGGGTTCAGCCCGCTAGGCACGCCCCAGCTGCCCCCGGGTGATCGAGCTCCAGCCACGGTGGAACTCGTGGCTCACGATCACCCCAGCTACCGCCAGCCACCGCCGCGCGAGCGGCGGTCCAGCCGTGCGAGCGGCAGCCCCTCCGCGTGAGCGGAGGCAGCGCCGTGCGAGCGGCGCTGGGCTGTCCAGCCGGCGTGCTCACGGGGATCCACCTCTTGCCGTGGATTCCTAGCCGCGGCGGTCCGGGGATCCTCGATCCCCATCGCCCGACACATCCTCGGTTTGGATCTCCGTCCCTCGTATCTTGGTTCACGATATTTTTACGATAATTAACGATAAAATCATAAAGAGGGTTTTACGATTTACCTCGTTCTCGTTGTTCGGAAAAACGTAGAACTCAATTTGACGACCTTGAGATCTTCCCACGTATTCCTTGCACTAGCTCGGACGTCGTGTGGGCGACGATCTACCGAACTCCATGGATCTCCCTCTCTACTTTCTCTCTCTAGAATTGTGATCTTCAACTTATGAGAATAGAGAAGACCATGTAGTGCTTTTATAGGCTACATCTCTTATTTCCGAGACTAGTACCATTCAACCTTAATTATTATGCGGAACAAATCCACCTGCAGGGTTTATATAATAATTCCTTATGAACTCATCTCGGGGATATTATCAACCCTTACGGGATACACTTTCCCGTCAAGTATTCACGGCATGCCATATATAAAATATAGTGACCCAACTTAACCGGTAATTAACCCAATAATTAAATCGGTTAATTCCTTTGGTAAATCAAAGTCACTTATATTAAATATACACACCCGCAATAGTATCGGGGATTAAGAATAAAATACTCAGAGATTTAAATCGATTATCGCCGGCAATCCTAATCGATAAATCTCAAACGATCCGCTCAATACACCAAGTGTACAAGTGTGATAAAATAATCAAGATAGATTATTTTCTCTCTCACACAACGACTATACCGATGGATTGGTCCGTGTCCATCTAGGTCGTGAGCAACTGTTCGATTAAATACGAGTAACCGATAGTATGATCTTCTGTGTGTCCATACAACACCATACTAACTACAACGTATAAAATCCAGGACTATAATTTGCATATATTTAATTATAAATAATTAAATGCAAATAATTGTTTATTTAATTAAATAGATTAATGGCAATGGATCGTGAGTTTCCGTTACTTAAATCTAGACATTAAGTACACAACTCCAACAGGGATATCGGTCGGAATTAATTAGATAATTAATTTATTTAAATTTATTAATTCTGGGATGCCGATTTCCAACAATTGGTATCAGAACGTTGGTTTTAGTTCACGGTATTTTTGGATAAATTGTTCTACCTTGCAGGGTTTCCGATTATTATGGCTAGATTTAATTTTGTTAATTAATGTCCATAATATTGCCCTTCATTATTAAACTCTCGGTGATGTCGAGATTCGTTTTTTTGTGGTGGATGTTTGTTCTTATTTTTCCGGAAATTGTATAAGGTCGATTTCATGTATAGAATCGATACCGGATAGCGTAGTAATAAATTTGTAATTTATTTTACGTTGGATCGAGGACGAAACGACCGCCAGAAAAATGTGACGGAGGAGAAGAAGAGAGGGAGGACTCAAAATCGTCCATCCCCATGGAGGATCGATCGAGCGCGTGGGGAGCACTCGACCGCACCCTCGGCCGTGCAATGTCACCGGCGGTGGTGGCGCGTTGGTTGGGTGGTGGCGTGCTCCTCGGCCGAGCTTGGGGATAGACCGGAAATCCTCATTCCGTGTTAATCCCGGTAAAGATCATATTCTTAATTTAATTCGGTTTTCTTAATTTGATTATTCTTATTTTTTGGAATTTTCACGGATTAGGAAAAGAATTAATTTGAAATTAATTTATTTTCCTTATTTAATAATTCCTTATGGAATTTTTAATGGATTAGGAAAGAAATTAATTTGGAAGGACTAGGAGTCCTAAATTATTTTATTTCCTTATTTCATTATGAAAATCTTCTAGAATATTCCAAGTGGATCTTGGATAGGATTCTAGAGATTTAATGGAATTAGAAAAGAAAAAAAATAATAAAAATATTAATAATATTTAATTTTATTTTTGATTTATTCGTTCGATTGACTTAATTTTTATTAATTAAGTAACTTTTGGATTTATTAAAAATAAATGGATTTAAATATTGGAATTAATATTCCCGTCACATGGAACATTCAAGAACGAAGACTAAAGACTAGAAGATACGTACGGGGATGCGATAAAGCCATAATAGTCGGAAAATAATATTATAGTATTATTTTGATTATGTGATAATATCTTATGTGCTTTATTTCATGTATGCATACTTATGTGTATTTAATTTATGCATTAGATAGCATATCCCTTTGTTATAAAAAGCTAAGTGGGAGAGGGATTGGAAACAATCCCATGGTCTCCATTGCTGTTCTCTTTGTGACTTTTATAAACTTTTGAAGTTTGTATAGATAAGTCATTGGAGGAGAATTCTTGTAATTCCTTTTACGAGAAACATTGATTGAGTTTATCAAACAATGCCTAATTTGTCTTTCCAAAACTGATTTCAAGTCGAATCATTCTCACCCCGGGGAGTGGAATGGAGCCAAAGCCACTTGGTCATGTCGAAGACACAAATTAGAGACTTTCGTGCCATTGTATGACTGGATCGATTGTCTCCTCGTCTCCCTCATTCTATGAGAGATAGGGTTGTTCGCATGGTGAAATCTTTTGGTGTAGTAAACGTCCACACTATCGTGGCTTGCTGCACTGAATAGGATTTTGGAACAATTGATGTAGACAGTTTTTGAAGGGAGTGAAGGAACTGTGTGTTAGCGTAAACGTCCACACTATCGTGGCTTGTGGTGATATGCGAGTCCCAAACGAACTTCTTGGTACTGAGTAATGGTTTACACTTAGGTACGCTTCATAGTATCCTTCCCATCGAAGTAACGCTATTGATGATGTACGACCGAAGCAAATCTAATTGCTAAATCATTTGGATAGGTAAACGTCCACACTATCGTGGCTTGCCATATCTGATAGGATTTTAGATGCGGTTAGTGATTTAATGATATTATTTGAGGGAGATAATATCAGAATTAAATCGATTGTTTGTATTATGTGCTTATAGGTTAGAAATGGCTTTGCCCTACTATGTGATATATGATAAGGAATTTATACACAACGACCCTTAGAATGTTGATTGGAATCGAAATTTGGACAATGTCCTAACTGCTGAGAAGTACGAGTACGTACTTCGTGTTCTTTGTCCTCCCATGTCAAGAAATGGTTTTGTACCTATGAACGGGTAGATGGAAAAGAAAAAGCAAGAGACGGAAACCCAGTGGTCCTAGTTTTGAACCACAAGAATGGGTAAAGTATGCCGCAAGGCAAGAACTTCAGTTGCAAGCAGTCTGGGCACTGGAAGTCCGGTTGTCCTTGTTGGAAATCGATATCCCGGAATTAATAAATTTAAATAAATAAATTATCTAATTAATTCCGACCGAAATCCATCAGAGATCGAATATCCGGATTGTCAAAATTGCGGAACCGACAACCCAATCGAAATCCCGATCGCCGGAAAATAACCACGAACCACCGCGCGAACCGGGCCCGACCAAACAACCACCGCCGCGGGATAAACCCGCGGCATGTCCAGCCGAGCCCCGCGAAGGGCTCGCGATCGAACACGATCGCTGGGTTGCTCACGGCAACCCTACGGCGCGTCCGGCGACTCGCCGTCCGCGGAGTAGGGGGCTGCTCGCCGTGCGAGCAGCGGCGGCACCAGCCCGCCACCCCATGTGATCGAGCACGCGCTCGATCGTATCCCCGGCGTCCAGCCGGGGTCCTTCGTGCATCGCCGGCAGTCGAAGCCCTATGGCTCGACCGCCACCCTCGGCGTCCAGACGAGGGTTCTTCCTCTCGATCCCGGCGAGGATCTCTCGACCTCCCGCGGTCCGGTGATCCTCGATCACCTCCGCGAGGTCGATCCTCATCCCCGGGTTCGTCCCTCGGATCTTGGTTCATGATATTTTTACGAAAATTAAACGATAAAATCATAAAGAGGGTTTTACGATTTACCTCGTTCTCGTTGTTAGGAAAAACGAAGAACTCAATTTGAAGACCATGAGATCTTCCCACGTATTCCTTGCACTAGCTCGGACGTTGTGTGGGCGACGATCTACCGAACTCCATGGATCTCCCTCTCTACTTTCTCTCTCTAGAATTGTGATCTTCAAGTTATATGAGAATAGAGAAGACCATGTAGTGCTTTTATAGGCTACGTAGAGGATCTTAAGGAGGTGGAATATTGGGCTTCCAATATTAATGATTAAATTGAGCCCAAGCCCAAATCTATTAATCCCATTAATATTAATTAATTTATTTTCCACTATATAAATTAATTGCACTCCCAATATTAAACCATTTTATATCAAATAATATTTCTCCGGTAGTATTATTTATTCCGTGCGTTTAAGATAGAAATGTACATGAATAAAATTAATTTATTGCTAATTAATTTATTCATCTCTTGTAACCGAGACTAGTACCATTCATCCTTAATTATTATGCGGAACAAATCCACCTGCAGGGTTTACATAATAATTCCCTATGAACTCATCTCGGGGACATTATCAACCTTTATCGGGACACACTTTCCCGTCAAGTATTCACGGCATGTCATATATAAAATATAGCGACCCAACTTAACCGGTAATTGACCCAATAATTAAACCGGTCAATTCCTTTGGAAAATCAATGTCACTTATATTAAATATACACACCCGCAATAGTATCGGGGATTAAGAATAAAATACACTTAGATTTAAATCGATTATCCAAGGCAATCCTAATCGATAAATCTCAAGCGATCCGCCCAATACACCAAGTGTACAAGTGTGATAAAATAATCAAGACAGGTTATTTTCTCTCTCACACAACGACTATACCGATGGATTGGTCCGTGTCCATCTAGGTCGTGAGCAACTGTTTGATTAAATACGAGTAACCGGTAGTATGATCTTCTGTGTGGGCCCGCACACCATACTAACTACAACGTATATAATCTAGGACTATAATTTGCATATATTTAATTATAAATAATTAAACGCAAATAATTGTTTATTTAATTAAATAGATTAGTGGCAATGGATCGGGAGTTCATATCACTTAAATCTAGACATTAAGTATACAACTCCAATAATCTCCCACTTATACTAAGGTCTAGTCATTTCCTCCAAACTCCCGACACCCATACTCTTCACGTGCTTAATGTGCACTTCCAAGAAGTGCCTTGTGAGAGAGTAATCTAGATTGTCGTTCTGAAGTTATCTTGGTGACTACATCGTCGTCTCTCCTGACGATGACTCGTATCAGGTGGTACTTGCTCTATGTGTTATCTTACACTTATGGACTTGTGATTTCTTACCATTTGCCATTGCACCGCTATCTACATAGCCTTTGAAAAATTAATAATCACATCTAAGTCCCAGAGATTATCCCGGAGCTATACCAAAACTTCCGCTGCCTCTGAGGCTGCTATTTGGTTACCCATGGCAGAGTCCGAAAAGCATCGTGCTTATCACTCTTCCATGTTAAAACTCCTTCTCCTTTAATAGTGAAACACATAGCGTGATATCGACTTACACCGGTCCTCATTCGATTAGAAATCTAAGAGAATGTAATCCAAAGGAAATGCTCGTCTGCTTCGTAGTCTAGAACTGTACTTCGAAAGTACTTTTACAGCAGTCAAATATTCCTTTCCAGGAGTACCTTGATATCTTCCCACTATGCTAACCGCATAGACGATATCAGGTTCTCGTTTTCAACATTGCATTTATTAAGCTTTCCACACTCAAAGTGTAGGAAACCGCTTTAATTGCTTCTATCTCATTTTGTGTTTCAAAACACATTTCCTTAGATAGATGCATTCCGTATCTGAAAGGTAACGACCTTTCTCGGAATCTTGCATGTTAAAACGAACCATAATCATATATATGTAAGATGTCCAGGAGAAGTACAATGTTCTTTCCTAGAGATCCAAGATCTCAAGAACATGTCCAACTTCTTCCTTTATCTTTCATATTGATTTATCTAGACAACCATCATTTTATGTCTTGACAACATCTTTACATTGTTACCAATGATAAGAATGTTCTCTACATAAAACCCGAGAAACACCACCTTGTTCCATCACGTTTCCAATACACACGATTCGTCTATGCTTTGATGAATCCATAAAATGGACTATCTCATCAATTTGCAAGTACCACGAAAACAATGCTTTGTTCCAATCCATAAATGGATCAACTAAGCTTGTACTCTAAATGATCTTGCCTCTTAGCAATAATTCATATTGCTTTCCAAGAAGGCACATTTAGATCTAGTACTGCCTTCATGTAGATCCAGGGATCGATTTCATGTATACTAGGTCCAGAGTCCGAAGACTCACCTAGTCTTATGAATATCTCTGGTTGACCCACAACCTCCCACTACAATGGCATTCCGGTGTATTAACAGTAATAACAGTAGGTGCAGTTAGTGGTGTACCGCTACTCAGTTCTGCTGGTTTCCAGTATTCTTCGTTCTCTCTCATTTCAAAGTATCACGTCACTTTGGGCTTGTGGTTCATCTCATAGTCTTCCTCTAAGAACCGGGCGTTAGAACTTATAACGTCCTTCTGGTTCATAGTACTATTGAACACACATCTTTTGTTCTTCTAGGATATTCTACAACCGCATTTGAATGCGCCGTTGTTTTCAGACATATCCATAGAACACAGGTAGTTCCGTATAACTCATGCTTTTACTAATTCTATAAGAGTTCCATTTCTTATCTACGACACACCATTTCTACACAACAGTGTATGGTGTAGTCATTTGGGATCAAATCCCAATCTCTGATCAGTATGCCATGCATTCCTCAGATAGGTACTTGCCTCCGCGATCAAATCGCAGGCTACAAATGGATATACCTTGATGGTTCTCCACAATAGCTTTGTGTCCATTGACTTGTCAAAACACTTGCTTTTGTGGCACATCAAGTATTAATCCATTTATAGAGTAATCATCAAATGAAGTACTCGTACCTTATTGTCTGAGTAAACATAGGTCTGCATACATCAGAGTCAATCAATTCTTATACTTGTCCGGATCTTTATACCTTATATCCATAAAGGATTGCTTAGTCATACTATCTTCCAAATTAGATTCTTAGGTCGGAAGGTCCACTCCTTCAACTTAATTGATCAAAATATCAATTTTCGACCTTTGAACTTCTTATTTGAATAAACATGACTTAGCATAAGAATCCACAAGTATAATTGATAAAGAAATCTCTTATTAGTAAAACGAGTTTCATACTACGGTTCAATGCATCGTGGTGGACTCAGGATTCATCATTTATATATTGCTAGCTAATGTACCAGAATAGATAATATCATTATTTCTTCTTATAACCATCAAATGATTAAAAAAAAATATATCTATTCATTAGAAATCCAGAACAAAGTTCTTTCTAAAATGAGAGGTACATAAAAGCAATAACTCAAAATCAAATCCTATAAAATGTCCTCTACTGCAACTGCTGCCTCCTCTACAGCATTGCCCATGTAGACTACGATTTCTTCTTTTCTAAGTCGTCGGGTTTCCTGGAACCCTTGCATTTAGAATGCACATACCGTCAGTGGTTCCATATCTACACACCATGTTCCGGCAGATAATACCACTGACTATGTTTTACGACTAAAGAAAATTTCGTACTTTCTTTGAGAGGATAATCAGACTTCCAGTACCTAGACTGTTTGCATCGAGAACACTTGCCTCTTGGCTTTCTCGTCCCATCTCGTGGTCCAAGTGATTTAGGACCACTGGGTTTCTTTGCTTGCTTTTCCTTTCCCCCGATTATGCCCTTAGGTTCAAAACCTTTGGCATTGACTACAAGAGCTTGCGATTTCCGTCTCAACTCGTCTAAAAGGTCCATCATCTAAAAAAACGTGTTTAAGCGTTTCATTGAATTGACTGGCCTTTATGAGTATCCTCATCGCCTCTTGTCTAGCCTCTACGTCAGTTAAGACATTCGTAGGCTCGGGAGGACAAAGCTCACTGAGTACAAACTTGTACTCTTCAACAGTCTGGACAATGTCTAGATCTCTATTCCAATCATTACATTTAGGGACCAATGAGTTTAAAATCCTTACGTATCACAGAAAGTGGGTTCAAAGCCATTTCCTAATCTATGAGCACATAGAACAACAAACAATTGATTTAATCTCCGATATTATCTCCCTTAAATAATATCATTAAATCACTAATCACATCTAAAATCCCATCAGATATGGCAAGCCACGTTTGTGTGGACGTTTACCTATCCAAATTATTGAGCAATTAGATTTGCTTCGGTCGTACATCAATTATAGCGTTACTTCGTTGGGAAGAATACTATAAAGCGTACCTAAGTGTAAACCATTACTCAGTACCAAGGTGAATCGTTTGGAATCGCTACGTCACCGCAAGCCACGTTTGTGTGGACGTTTACGATAACTCACAATCCTTCACAATTCCCTATAACTGTCTACATCAATTATTCCAAGATCCCTTTCAGTATAGCAAGCCACGTTTGTGTGGACGTTTACTACATTAAAAGATCTTTACAATTGACTCCCAATTATTTGATCCATTCGATCTTGTAAATCCAGACGCGGAGAATCATAAGTGAAACTCGAAGTTTCTAACCAGTGATTCACCATGCGAACAACCCTATCTCTCATAGAATGAGGGAGCCGAGCAGACAATCGATCTAGTCATAAATTGACACGAAAGTCTCTAATTTGTGTCCTCGACATGACCAAGTGGCTTTGGCTCCATTCCACTCCCCGGGGTGAGAATGAGTCGAATTAAAATCAGTTTTGGAAAGACAAATTAGGCATTGTTTGATAAACTTAATCAATGTTTCTCGTAAGAGGAATTACAAGAATTCTCCTCCAATGGCTTATCTATACGAACTTCAAAAGTCCATAAAAGTCACCAAGAGAACAGCAATGGAGACCATGGCATTGTTTTCAATCCCTCTCCCACTTAGCTTTTTATAACAAAGGGATACGCTATCTAATGCATAATTAAATACACATAAGCATGCATACATGAAATAAAGCACATAGAATATTATCACATAATCAAAATAATACTAGAATATTATTTTCCGACTATTATGGCTTTATCGCATCCCCGTACGCATCTTCTAGTCTTCAGTTTTCATTCTTGAAGGCTCCATGTGACGGGAATATTAATTCCAATATTTAAATCTATTTATTTTCAATTAATCCAAAAGTTACTTAATTCGAAAATTAAGTCAATTGAATATATCAAAAATAAAATTAAATATTATTAATATTTTTATTATTTTTATTTTCTACTCCATTAAATCTCTAGAATCCTATCCAAGACCCACTTGGAATATTCTAGAAGATTTCTATAATGAAATAAGGAAATAAAATAATTTAGGACTCCTTATCTTTCCAAATTAATTCATTCCCTAATCCATTAAAAATTCCATAAAAGAATAATTAAATAAGGAAAAATTAATTAAGGACTTTCAAAACTTTCCAAATTAATTATTTTCCTAATCTATTAAAAATTCCATAAAGGAATAATTAAATAGGAAAAATAAATTAATTCTAAATTTATTCCTTTTCCTATCCAATGAAAATTCCCAAGAATAGGAATAATCAATAAGGAAAAATAAATTTATTCTAAATTTATTCTTTTCCTATTCCATCAGAATTCCCAAAAATAGGAAGGGGATCCCCGCGCCCCCCCCACGATCGACCTCCGCGGCTAAGGAGCACCGCCACCGCCGCCCTCAACCGGCCAGCCACCGCCGCCGGCGACTAGGCGCGGCCAAGAGCTCATGGGCAGCCCCCGTACGCACGGTCGATCGAGCCTCCAAGGGGTTCGATCATGGGGTTGATCGATCCCGGAATCCTCCCTCTCATCTTCTCCTCCGTCACACTTTTCCGGTCGTCGTTTCGTCCTCGATCCAACGTAAAATAAATTAAAAATTTATTACTACGCTATCCGGTATCGATTCTCTACAAAACGACCTCAAACAATTTCCGGAAAAAATAAGAACAAGCATTCACCACACAAGAACAAATATTGACATCACCGAGAGTTTAATAATCAAGAGAAATATTATGACATTAATTAACAATAATTAAATCTAGCCATAATAATCGGAAACCCTGCAAGGTAGAACAATTTATCGAAAAATACCATGAACTAAAACCAACGCTCTGATACCAATTGTTGGAAATCGATATCCCGGAATTAATAAATTTAAATAAATAAATTATCTAATAAATTCCGACCGAAATCCATCGGAGATCGAATATCCGGATTGTCAAAATTGCGGAACCGACAACCCAATCAAAATCCCGATCGCCGGAAAACAACCACGAACCACCGCGCGAACCGGGCCCGACCAAACAACCACCGCCGCGGGATAAACCCGCGGCATGTCCAGCCGAGCCCCGCGAAGGGCTCGCGATCGAACACGATCGCCGGGTTGCTCACGGCAACCCTACGGCGAGTCCGGCGACTCGCCGTCCGCGGAGGAGGGGGCTGCTCGCCATGCGAGCAGCGGCGGCACCAGCCCGCCACCCCATGCGATCGAGCACGCGCTCGATCGTATCCCCGGCGTCCAGCCGGGGTCCTTCGTGCATCGCTGGCGGTCGAAGCCCTAGGGCTCGACCGCCACCCTCGGCGTCCAGCCGAGGGTTCGTCCTCTCGATCCCGGCGAGGATCTCTCGACCTCCCGTGGTCCGGTGATCCTCGATCACCACCGCGAGGTCGATCCTCATCCCCGGGTTCGTCCCTCAGATCTTGGTTCATGATATTTTTACGATAAATAAACGATAAAATCATAAAGAGGGTTTTACGATTTACATCGTTCTCGTTGTTCGGAAAAACGAAGAACTCAATTTGAAGACCTTGAGATCTTCCCAAGTATTCCTTGCACTAGCTCGGACGTCGTGTGGGCGACGATCTACCGAACTCCATGGATATCCCTCTCTACTTTTTCTCTCAAGAATTGTGATCTTCAAGTTATATGAGAATAGAAAAGACCATGTAGTGCTTTTATAGGCTACGTATGGGATCTTAAGGAGGTGGAATATTGGGCTTCCAATATTAATGATTAAATTGAGCCCAAGCCCAAATCTATTAATCCCATTAATATTAATTAATTTATTTTCCACTATATAAATTAATTGCACTCCCAATATTAAACCATATTATATCAAATAATATTTCTCCGGTAGTATTATTTATTCCGTGCGTTTAAGATAGAAATGTCCATGAATAAAATTAATTTATTGCTAATTAATTTATTCATCTCTTGTAACCGAGACTAGTACCATTCATCCTTAATTATTATGCGGAACAAATCCACCTGCAGGGTTTACATAATAATTCCTTATGAACTCATCTCGGGGACATTATCAACCCTTATCGGGATACACTTTCCCGTCAAGTATTCACGGCATGTCATATATAAAATATAGCGACCCAACTTAACCGGTAATTGACCCAATAATTAAACCGATCAATTCCTTTGGAAAATCAAAATCACTTATATTAAATATAAACACCCGCAATAGTATCGGGGATTAAGAATAAAATACACTGAGATTTAAATCGATTATTCAAGGCAATCCTAATCGATAAATCTCAAGCGATCCGCCCAATACACCAAGTGTACAAGTGTGATTAAATATTCAAGACAGATTATTTTCTCTCTCACACAACGACTATACCGATGGATTGGTCCGTGTCCATCTAGGTCGTGAGCAACTGTTTGATTAAATACGAGTAACCGATAGTATGATCTTCTGTGTGGGCCCGCACACCATACTAACTACAACTTATATAATCTAGGACTATAATTCGCATATATTTAATTATAAATAATTAAACGTAAATAATTGTTTATTTAATTAAATAGATTAGTGGCAATGGATCGGGAGTTCATATCACTTAAATCTAGACATTAAGTATAAAACTCCAACAGTCCTCTCATAAAGACAAGAAGTGAATTTTTCCTTAGTCATTGATACATTTTCAAGTGGTAATATCTACCGGCACCTGGTGTGTAGATACGGAGGCCATTGATAATGTTTTGCATTTGTATGCAAGGGTTCCAGGAAACCCGGCGACTTAGAAACGAAAAGATCACCATCTACATGGGCAATGCTGCGAGGGTGGCGGCTGTTGCTGTGGGAGAGATTCATTTACTTTTGAGAAATGAAAGGATTTTATATATTGTCTTTATGTGCCTATATTTAGAAAGAATTTGATTTCAGTTTCTAAAGAAATGGATATTCTAGTTCTTCTGATCATTCGATGATTATAAGAAGAATAGATGATAATATTTGTTCTGGCACATCGGTCGACAATTTGTAAATATTAAATCCTGAGTCTATCACGATGCAACGAACCGAAACTAGTAACACATTATCTAACACCAATAAGAGAAAGGAACTTTCTAGGATGAATTAATTATACTTGTGGTATCTTAAGTTAGGTCATATTAATCCAAATGGGATTCAAAGGTTGAACAACTGATGGTCTAATCAGTGGTGGTGAAGGAGAGAACCTTCCTACCTATGAATCGATTTTGGATGGTAATAAATGAGCAAGTAACCTTTTAAGGATAAAAGCTATAGATCCGGACAAGTATTGGATTTGATTCACTCTGAAGTATGCGGACCTATGTCTACTCAGACATGAGGAGTGTACGAGTATTTTATCTTTGATGATTACTCGATACATGGAGTTAGGTACCTGATGCGCCGCAAAAGCAAGTACGTTGGGTACAAAGCTCTTGTGGAGAACCTTCATGGTAAATCCATTAAATGCCTACGATCTGATCGTGGAGGCATATACCTGTCTGGAGAATTCAAGGCATACTGATCAGAGAATGGGATTAACTCCCGACTGACTGTACCATTTACTCCTCTAAGAAATAGTGTGTCAGAAAGAAGGAAAATGACTCTTATGGGAATGGTGAAAACGATAATGAGTTATTCGGACTTACCTTGTATGTTCTATGGATATGCCTTGGAAACATCGGCGCACATCCTAAACTTGGTTCTCTTAGAACCTCGTACGGAAATGCGGTTGTTTATAGGATATCCTAGAAGAACAAAAGTTGTGTGTTCTATAGTTCTAAGGACCAGAAGGTCGTTATAAGCTCTAACACCCGGTTCTTGGAGGAAGGCTATGTGATGAACCACAAGCCCAAAAAGTGATGTGATTCTTGATGAAATGAGAGATAATGATCGAGACTTAGAACCAGCCGAACCGAGTAGTATACCACTAGAACCTGCACATGTTATCACTGTTAATACACCAGAACGCCGTCGTAGTGGGAGGGTTGCGAGACAACCAGAAAGATTCATTGGACTCGGTGATTCTTCGGACTCGGCACCGGGAGTACATGAAATCGATCCCTGGACCTATGATGAGGCAGTACAAGATCTAAATGTGCCTTCTTGGGTAAGGCGATGAAATCCGAAATAGAATCTGAAGATTTTAATAAAGTCTGGGATCTTGTAGAACCATCGAAAGGCGTGAAGCCAATCGGGTGTAAATGGCTCTACAAGACAAAGAGAGGATATGACGGGAAGGGCGAAACCTTCAAAGCAAAGCTTGTTGTGAAAGGATATACTCAGAAAGATATGGATCGAGTATGAGGAGACCTTTCGCCGGTAGCAATGCTAAAAGTCATTCCGGATTCTCTTAGCATCTCATATGGATTATGAGGTGTGGTAAAATGATTGTCGAGACAGCTTTCCTATATGGAAGTCTTGACGGAACCATTTAAAACAACCAGAAGGATTTATTGCTAAGAGGCAAGAACATTTAGTGTACAAGCACAGTCGATCCATTTATGGATTGAAGCAAGCTACAAGATCGTGGAACATGCGATTTGATAATCCGTTATGGATTCATTCAAAGCATGGACGAATCGTGTGTGTATTGGAAACGTGATGGAAACAAAGTGGTTTCTCGTGCTTTATGTAGATGATGTTTTCTAATTGGCAACACTGTGAAAATGTTATCGGACATAAAGGGATGGTTGTTCAATACAATTCGATATGAAGGACTTAGGAGAGGATTGGACATGTTCTTGAGATCAAAGTTATGATTGATCACAAGAGAAGAACATTATGCCTATCCCAAGTTTCATATATAGATACGATTCTGACTCATGTAACATACAATGATTCCTAGAAAGTGTTGGAGTTGTATACTTAATGTCTAGATTTAAGTAAAGTAAACTCCCGGTCATAGCATTTAATCTATTTAAATGAATAAACAATTTTTTGCTTTTAATTATTGATAATTAAATATATGCAAATTAGAGTCCTAGATTATATACGTTGTAGTTAGTATGGTGTGCGTCGTCACACGGAAGATCATACTATCGGTTACTCGTATTTAATTAAACAGTAGCTCACGACCTAGATGGACACGGACCAAGCCATCGGTATAGTCGTTGTATAAGGGAGAAAATAATCGGTCTTGATTATTTTATCATACTTGTACACTTGGTGTATTGAGCGGATCGCTTGAGATTTATCGATTAGGATTGCCTTAGATAATCGATTTAAATCTCAGTGTATTTTATTCTTAATCCCCGATATTGTGTGTATATTTAATATTAGTGACTTTGATTTTCCAAAGGAATTGACCGATTAGAGTATCTGGTTAATTACCGGTAAAGTTGGGTCACGGTATTTTATATATGACACGCCGTGAATTCTTGACGGGAAAGTGTATCCCGATAAGGGTTGATAATATCCCCGAGATGAGTTCATAAGGAATTATTATGTAAACCTCATTAGTGGATTTGTTCTGCATAATAATTAAGGTTGAATGGTACTATTCTCGGATATAAGAGATGAATAAATTAATTAGCAATAAATTAATTTTATTCGTGGATATTTATATCTTAAATACACGGAATAAATAATACTACCGGAGAGAATATTATTTGATATAATATGGTTTAATATTGGGAATGCAATTATATTTATATAGTGGAAAATAAATATAATTAATAATAGTAAGGATTAATAGATTTGGGCTTGTGCTCAATTTAATCACTATTATTAGAAGCCCAATATTCCACCTCCTTTAGATCCCCTACGTAGCCTATAAAAGCACTACATGGCCTTCATAAATCATAAGACAAGAATATCAATACTTGATAGTTCTAGAGAGTTGAAGGAGATCCATAGAAGTTCGGAGGATAGTCGCCCACACGACGTTCGAACGGAGTGCAAGGAATACGTAGGAAGATTCAAAGGTCTTCAATTGATTTCGTTTCTCCGAACAACGAATCAAAGGTAAAATCATGAAACCCCCTTTATAATTTTATGTATTAATCGTAACATGCATATGAACGATGATCTGGGACGATCGAGACCGGGATACGGGGATCACGCGATCCCCGTCGGGATCGAAAAAGGGGCGGTCGAACCCTAGGGTTTCGACCGCCGACGCGCAATGAGGGGAGCCCTGGCTGGACGTCGGGGCATGCGATCGACCTCGGTCGATCGCTGGGGATGCCGCGGGCTGGTGCCGCGGCGGATCCCGGCCGCCCCTCGACGGCGGCGTGCGCAAGGGAGAACCCCGACTGGGCCGGGGTGGGCGATCGATCATGCGATCGAACGCCGGGGCGAGCCGCGGCTGGTGCCGCGGTGGTCAGCTGGGCTGACCGCCCCTCCTGGTGGCGACGGCAGTGAAGTCGCCGGACTCACCCCCACCCGGGGGCTGCCGGAGCAGCCCCATGCGATTGCCATGCACGGCGATCGCGAACCCCAACCGCGATGGGGTTCGGCTTTGGTTTAGCTGCGGGTTCATCCCGCGGCGACGCTCTTGTCGAGCCCGGCTTCGCATGGAGTTCGTGATTGTTTTTCCGGCGATGGAATTTCGGTCGGGTTATCGTTTCCGCATTTTTTGATAGCCCGGGATATCGATTTCCAACATAAAGGTTTTACCTTTCAGACATGGAATCTACCTATCTAAAGATGTGTGTAACACAAAAGGAGATGGAAGAAAGAAAGCAGTTCCCTACGCCTCGGCTATGGAAGCTTAATGTATGTTATGCACGAGACCTGATGCTATGCCGGGAGTATAGTGGCGAGATATCAGAGTAACCCTGGAAAGGAAAATTGGACTGCTGTAAAGAGCATTTTCAAGTATTTGCGAAATACTAAGGATTATGTTCTGAGATACGGAGCAGACGAGCTTTTTCCTTCGGGTTACACAAATTTGGATTTCCAAGCAGATAAGGACCGACGTAAGTCGACATAAGGCTATGTGTACACTTTGGGAGGTGGAGCCGTGTCATGGAAGATTATACACGTTGTAGTTAGTATAGTGTGTGATGTCACACGGAAGATCATACTATCGGTTACTCCTGTATAATCGAACAGTTGCTCACGACCTATATGGACAGGGACCAATCCATCGGTATAGTCGTTGTATGAGTGAGAAAATAATTTGTCTTATTTATTTTATCATACTTGTACACTTGGTGTATTGGGCGGATCTGCTTGAGATTTATCGATTAGGATTACCTTCGATAATCGACTTAAGTCTCAGTGTATTTTATTCTTAATCCCTGATATTATTGCAGGTGTGTGCATATAATATAAGTGGCTTTGATTTTTCCAAAGGAATTGATTGATTAGAATAACCAGTCAATTACCGGTAAAGTTGGGTCGCTATATTTTATGTATGACATGCTGTGAATTCTTGACGGGAAAGTATGTCCCGATAAGGGTTGATAATATCCTCGAGATGAGCTCATAAGGAATTATTATGTAAACCTCGCGAGTGGATTTGTTCCCGCATAATAATAAAGTTTAGTGGTACTATTCTCGGATATAAGAGATGAATAAATTTATTAAGCAATAAATATAATTTATTCATGGATATTTATATCTTAAACATACGGAATAAATAATACTACCGGAAGAATATTATTTGATATAATATGGTTTAATATTGGGAGTGCAATTATATTTATATAGTGGAGTTAAATATAATTTATGAATTAATTAATAGATTTGGGTTTGGGCTCAATTTAATTAATTACTCGGAAGCCCATTATTTTACTTCCTTAAGGTCCCCTACGTAGCCTATAAAAGCACTACATGGTCTTCACAATTAGAAGAATACAAAAATATCAATAGTGTATAGTTCTAGAGAGTTGAAGAAGATCCATAAGCTAGGAGGATCGTCTCCCACCACGACGTTCGAGCTAGTGCAAGGAATACGTGGGAAGGCTTCAAGGTCATCGAAGTTCTTCGTTTTTCCGGACAACGAGAATGAGGTAAAATCGTAAACCCCCTTTATGATTTTAATCGTTATATATTATAAATACCGACGAACCAAGATCCGAAGTATGAACCCCAGACGAGGGACGAACGGGTGGTGGCGGTACGAACCGCCGGACCACCGGCGATCATCCCCGTGGGGATCACGGCGCGCATGGGGTTGAACCCCGGCTGGACGCCGGGGTGCGATCGATCGCTGCGGTGCGGGCTGGTGTCGCGCCCCTCCCCACCGCAAGCGGCGAGTCGCCGAACTCGCCGCGGGGGCTGCCCAGCAGTCCCGATTGATCGCCTTAGGCGATTGCGATCATCGATCGCGTGAACCCCTTCGCGGGGGTTCAGCTAGGGCGATCGCGTGCCTTCGTGTGCGTGGTCTCCTCGGTCGGGCCCTGGTTCGTGAGATGGTGTTCGTGTGATTTGCGGCGATGGGATTTCGTTCGGGTTATCGTTTCCGAAATTTTTATAACCCGGGATATCGATTTTCAACAGTACATTAGGATATCTCGTATAGTATAGCCCATACTCTCGGGTGTATTTCAAATACTTAAAAACCCGATTCAAAGCATTCCAGTGTTCAACACCGGGATTGCTTGTATACCTACTCAGTTTATTCACAGGATAGACCAATTCTGGACGTGCACAATTTGTTAAGTACAGCCTTATTGACAGTAATATTTATACTTAAGTCAATCGGCGTCCTACTCGTAGGACCATCGTGGGCATTGAATTTCTATAACACTTTCTCAACATAATGAGATTGTGATAAGACAATTCCATTTGAGGTTCTTTCAATTTTAATCCCGAGGATTAAATCAACAACTCCCAAATCTTTCATGTCAAAATTTCTTTTTAACATTGCTTTAGTATTCATGATCAATTCACGAGTACTACCCATGATTAACATGTCGTCTACATATAGACAGACTATGACAAATTAATCAGGGGTTCCCTTGATATACACACATTTGTCACACTCGTTGATTTTATATCCATTTGATATCATAATGTTATCAAATTTCAAGTACCATTGTTTAAGAGCTTGTTTGAGTCCGTACAACGAACTTATCAATCTACACACCTTTTTCTCTTGTCCAGGTGCTACAAATCCCTCGGGTTGTTCCATATAAATTTCTTCTTCCAATTCACCGTTCAGAAACGCAGTTTTCACATCCATCTGATGAATATCGAGATTGTGCAAAGCAGCAATCGCAATAAGCACCCGAATAGACGATATTCTGGTCACTGATGAATATGTGTCGAAGAAATCATATCCTTCTCTTTGTTTAAACCCTTTGGCTACCAAACGAGCTTTAAACTTATCGATTGTTCCATCTGCTTTATACTTTTTGTTTAGGATCCATTTACATCCTAAAGGTTTACAACCCGGTGGAAGATCAACCAACTTCTACGTGTGATTTTGCAAAATATACTCCATTTCGCTATTAATAGCTTCTTCCCAGAGCGGTGCATCTGGACTTGATAGAGCTTCCCCGTAGTACTTTGGCTCGTCATCCAATAAATACGTAATAAAATCAGCTCCAAACGACTTAGCCGTTTTAACCCTTTTACCACGTCTATGTTCAATAACCTCTTATTCTACCTGATCATCACCAACAGGTGTTGTGTCGACATCGGGTTCATAAGTTCTTTTATTATAACTTGATTTTTCTCTTTCTTTACAAGGAAAGATATTTTCGAAAAATGAAGCATTTCTCGATTCAATCGTGGTACCTTTATGCACGTCTGGATTATCAGACTTGTATACCAAAAATCGGTAATCCATACTATTGTATGCATATCCGATAAAAATGAAATCGACCGTCTTAGGTCCGATTCTCATTTGCTTTGGTTCAGGAACAGACACCTTAGCCAAACACCCCCACACTTTAAGATATTTATAAGACGTCTTACGATTTATCCACAATTCGCACGGCGTCTCATATTTACCTTTAAGTGGGATTTTATTCAAAATGTGGTTAGCTGTCAAAATAGCTTCCCCCCACATGTCTTGAGGTAAACCTGAATTTATCAACATGGCGTTCATCATCTCTTTAAGAGTTCTATTTTTTCGTTCCGCAACACCATTTGATTGTGGTGAATAAGGAGCCGTCGTTTGATGAATTATCCCATTTTCTTAACATAATTGCTCAAACGGAGCTACATATTCTCCACCTCTATCACTTCGAATTATTTTAATTCGTTTACCAAGTTGATTTTCAACCTCAGCTTTGTACTTGGTAAAAGCCTCTAAGGCTTCGTCTTTGCTACTTAATAAATATAAGTAACAATATCTAGTACAATCATCAATGAACGTGATGAAGTACTTTTTACCGCCTCTTTTTTGTACAAATTTTAAATCGCATATATCGGTATGGATTAAACCAAGAGGTTTAGTACACCTTTCAATCGAAGGAAAAGGTAACTTAGCCATTTTAGCTTCAACACAAATTTCACATTTCTTTTGTGAATCAATTTTTGAAGTTGATAATAATTCCAAATTCATTAATCTTTTAATCGCATTTAGATTTATATGTCCTAATCTAATATGCCACAAATCAGGACACTCAAGCAAGTAAACCGAAACAGAATTATTTTTATTAATGTTCGAGGCAACATTGGGTACACGGCGCACAACCATTACATTCATTTTGAAAAGTCCATTGTCGAGATAGCCCCGACCAAGGAAATTTCCAAACTTAGTCAAAATAAACTTCTTAGCATCAAATACAAGTTTAAAACCATGTTCAATTAGGAGAGACCCAGAGACTAAGTTCTTGTGGATGTCTGAGACATGCAGCACATCCTTCAACAGTAGCTCCTTTCCATAGGTGAGCTTCAGGGTCACGTTCCTAACTCCAGCAACCGCAGACGAGGAAGAGTTCCCCATGTGGAGCTTTCGGCTAGTCGAAGGAGCATAAGTAGAAAATGCATCCTTATCAGAGCAGACATGGCGAGTGGCACCAGTGTCAATGAACCACTCTTTGGGATTACCAACCAAGTTGTCTTCAAACACCATAGCTGACATATCCATTTCAGTCAACTCCTGCCCAGAGGTTTCAACAAGGTTAGCAGATTGCTTCCCTTTCCCCTTGTACTGCACAATCGGCTTTTTAGGCTTCTTGCACTGCTTGGCCATGTGGCCTGGTTTCCCACAGTTATGGCAGTTGCCAATAAACTTCCAGACCTTAGTGGCAGGCTCTTTTCCCTTAGAGAAATTCTGAGTAGGAGGCAGCTTCCTTTTGTAGGAGTTCTCCTGCTCCATCAGATTCACACGAGGCTCCTCAGGCACTCGTCCAGGATTGAATCTCTTACGATTCTCTTCCTCTATACGAAGCTTGACAATCAGTTTTTCAATAGTCATTTCCTTAGTCTTATGCTTGAGATAGTTTTGATACGACCTCCAACTAGGGGGTAACTTCTCAATAGCAACAGCCACTAGGAAAGACTCGCTGATTTTCATGCCTTCATTCTCAAGGTCATGCATGATCAGCTGGAAGTGTTGGAATTGAGATACGACCGACTTAGCGTCGACCATCTTAAATTCCAAAAACTTCCCGACGACGAACTTCTTAGTTCCGGCGTCCTCAGTTTTGTATTTCTTCTCCAAAGAATCCCAGAGTGCTTTGGCCGAAGGCATGTTCCCATACACATTGTACAGGTCAATGCTCAACCCGTTCAAGACGGTATTCCGGCACAGGTAATCACCCTGGCCCCATGCTTCATAAGCCACACGCTTATTAGCATCAGTTTCATTCTCATCCATGGCCAGAGGCTCATCTTTGAGAAACTTTGCCAAACCCAACGTGGTATGGTAAAACATCATCTTTTGTTGCCACCTTTTGAAGTCAGTCTCACTGAACTTCTCAGGTTTCTTAGCATGAACAGCCGTTGAAGGCATGATGGGGACGTTCATGTTCAGATTTTGGACAAGTCTAGATTGGGCTACTTTCTCAGCACCAGAATTGACGCCGGTTGTCATCTTTTAGTACGGATATTTGTCTTGCGTTGTTGGTATTCGTAGCCTATTACAATGCTTGTTTCTGGATTAGAATGAGTACTATTGAATCTTTACACTTTTCCAGAAACTATAAACTTAAATAAAAGAAATGAAGAAGAAGAATGAAACACGAACATGTCTTCAACTTCGATCGAACGTCAGAACTGGATTGCGGGTAGTCGAGGCGCTTTCGCTATCCGCAAGACAAATACGTCATGTGTATGCTACGGTTTGCATACGTAATGCCCCCAAAGATACAACCACTGTCTTGTTCGTCTCTGAAGCAACCAGAGCCGAACCACTTTGGAACGGGAAAAAGTAGGGAGTATAAACTTATGAAATGCAGGGAATGCTTTTTCTTTTTCGTTGGTGTATGAAATGCATCCTATGACACACTATTTATAGGTGTCCACCTGCATGTGAAGGGTTGGGCCAAGGCATTCATGCAGGTGAGTAATGGCAGCCATTACTACCACCTGTAACCCCAGGTATAAAGACCTGTCATCAACATTCTGTAATGGTCAGGTTAGTGACCTGATGACCGTTGGAGTCTTTCAGAAATAATAATAATAATAATAATAATAATAATAATAATAATAATAATAATAATAATAATAATAATAATAATAATAATAATATAATTATTAAATATTGTTATTTTACAAATAGGCCTTCAGCCTTTATGTGTTCAACATCAGCCCAATACATTGAGCCCAATCAAAATTAATAGTTCAGCCCGTCAGCAAAACTATTACGATGCCCAAGCTCAGGAGCCCAGTAAGCCCAAGTCCAGCCCAAAGTCCAAGTCCAAGTCCAAGGACGAGGCGAGGCGAGGCGAGTCGGGTCGGGACGGGCCGAGCCGAGCCGAGCACGAGCAAGAGCACGGGCACGAGCCGAGCCGAGCCAAACGGACGGACGGCGCGCGTGTGGCGATTGCCATGTACCTTAATGGTCCATGGTCTTACTCACTGTTGAACACATTAATCCTCCAACCACTTATTAAGTGTAATCATTTTATTACATCTTTCAATGTGGAATGTAATAATTATTACACATTTCAATGTAATAAAGTCTTACACTTTATTACATATTCAATTAAATGTCTTTTTAATTGGCTATCTTTAACAATTTATTTCTCACTCACCGAAAATTGGATATTGACGAAATAAAACTCTATAATTATCTCTACAAACGACGTAGAAAATTATCGTAACAATTAATTCCCAATCCGAATTAATTTTATAGCCAGTCAACTCAGTCAAACGTTGGAAAAAACCAACTTTGACATTGAGATTTTCCAACAATTTGTTCCCGATGTACTGTAGGAAGTGTGGAATGGGAAACTATAGATGGTAGAGCCCATGAACAATTTCAGCATAGGCAATAGTTTGTTTGGTTGACCGAATCTGCACTGAACAATGGTTAGAGACAAAATGCACAAAGATACCTTCCTTTTGGGTTAAATGGGATACGAAAACCAAATTACATTTAAAAGAAGGGACACAAAGGACATCATGCAAATAAAAGAGTCGTACAAATTTGTGAATATCATAAGTATAATTTCAAGTGGGAAATTGTACCTTTGAGTGGATTTTATTAGGGCAATCAAAAAATAAATCTGAAGAGCTAACCATATGGTCAGAAGCACCAGTGTCAATTATCCACATAGAAGATTGACATGAAGAGGTAAAGGCTTTAGAGATACCTGATCCCTTTTGAGAGGTTGGTATGTCACTTGGATCTTGTGATTCCTTCAGCTCCATTGCCACAGCGGCAGCATGATGCCTTCCAGATTTAGCAATAAGGGCATTGGCTTCATTAGGGACATTGATGTAGAGTCCCATGGAGTTTCCATGATGTTGGAGATTTCTCTGACTTTCCTCTTGGATCAGAATTGAGAGAGAAGGGAGTGAGTGATTGGTACATCAAGACTTGGCTGCGAAAGTGTGAGAATGAATCATTCAGACCCACCAGAAATTTCAGAATTGAGTTATTTTGTTGTAGCTGTGTATTTTGATTATTTAAATTTGATTTGAATTCCAAAAGAGCTTAAAAAAGCTTTTGAATATTTGAAGAAAGAATTTCAAATTAAAGACTTTGGAAAACTAATTTTTGTCTTGATTTACACATTGAAGATCAAGAAGATGTGATTTTTGTTCACCAAACAACTTATACTAAAAAGGTATTAAAGTGGTTCAATATGGAAATGCATATCACTTGATCCTAAAAATGATCATTTTAGACCTCGAGATAAAGAATCAGGGTGGGAAATAAAAAGATGAATAAGAGACATATATCCAATGATGAGTATTAGGAAATAATATGTGTGTGGATGTCTTTGGAGTGCTAACTTAGTAGAAATTCATATAGACAATATTGAATTCATCACTTTATAATAATATTTATTATATTATTCATTTCTAGCAAATGCATGATGATGCATGTACACCTATAAATATTTATCAATGTACTCCATTGTAATGTACTTGAATTACTTGATTATAAGAATATCTTTCTTTCCCCTACTTCTCTAGTGTACTTTATATTTTATATTGTTTTGAGCTATCAAATCACAATAATTTAAAAAATATATATATTTCTTTTTTGGAATATGAAACATTTATGTGAAAGAATCTAAAAATAAAAGTGTAAAAATATATGTGAGTAATTTATTTACTCTCTTTGTCTCAACTATTTATGCACTAGTTTGTTTTTTTTACAAATTAATTGTGTATAAATAGTTGACGGATAGATAGTATTTAATATGCGGCCGAGCAGAGCTCTTAATTGGGTTTAGCCATATATTTTTGGTCCTACTTGTAGGAGGGTGTATTGGTTAGAGAGTCTGTTGGATTTTTTAAGACTTTTAAAGTCTAGCGGTATTCAATCAGGATTTTGAAAAGTCTAAAAAAATCTTAAGGTATTCAATACGGATTTTAAAAAGTCTTTAAAAATTTACCGGTATTGAAAAGTCTATGAATTTTAAAACTCTATTGATTTTGTTGGATTTTTTACTAGGGGTGGATGATCGGGTTTCGGGTTTCGGGTATCGGGTTACCCGAAGACCGAACCGAATTTTCGGTTTTTCGGGTACCCGAACATCGAATAATCGGTTTTCGGTTCGGTTTTGGATAGTGAATTTTTTCTTAATCGGGTTTCGGGTAACCCAAAACCGAACAACAAATAACCGAAGAACCGAAATCTATGCTGAAGTTTATTTAGAATATATTACTAGTAATTATTAATACTCCCAGTATATTAGGAATCTCAATCTCAGATCTAAATCGTTTCTCTTCTCTTCGTCTACGGATTACATAGATCTCAAAATTGTGTGTGGCTTCGGCAACGGCCAACGCCGACATATAGGCTCGCCAATCGGATCCTTAATTTTTGTGTCTTCATTCTACGGTCGCCGCCTAGAATCGAGCTCGGAGCCTCGAACTTCAACCGATCGACGTCGCCACTCGCTGTGGCTCGCCAAATCTTCCCTCTCCTTCTCCAATTTCCCATGATTTAAAATAATTTAATTAGGCTTTTTTATTTTCAGAATTAATTATATATATGTATATATTTTTGTGGAATTCTTTGCATACGAATTGGAAATCTGCAAATTGAATTTTAGATTGTTTGTTTTGATAATTGACGATCCCTCATTCAGTAGTTGTGGCTCAAATATTTGTTTAACAGGATCTTGTAGAAAAATCAGGGGGCATCCCAAAATTTCCGGTCTCTAATTCGGGCTTTAAAGAACTGAACCGGTATTTTCGGTTCGGTTTTCGAAAACCGAAAACCCGAACAGTTCGGTCTTCGATTCTTCAAAAAGCAGAATTTCGAGTTCGGGTACCCGAAATTTCGGTTCGGTTAACCCGGAACCGAACCGTTATACAGCCCTATTCTTTACTAAAAACATGAATACTTTTCACTATTTGAAATCTCCCGTAATGAGAAGAGATTTCTATGAATTTCACTTTTGATAA
This sequence comes from Euphrasia confusa, assembly GCA_954870475.1. Lineage (NCBI taxonomy): Eukaryota > Viridiplantae > Streptophyta > Magnoliopsida > Lamiales > Orobanchaceae > Euphrasia > Euphrasia confusa. Next base: position 39,362,328 of record OX940950.1, on the reverse strand, counting down.
CATAAATCATTATTAAACATAATAAAATTTTACAAAATAAATAAATATTTATATTTATATTTATTTCTTTTTTAATATATTAAATTATTATAAAAAATAATAATACTAAAAAAATTATATTAAAAAATAATCTCATTTTTCTTTTAATAAATTAAATTATTATTAAAAAATAATAAAATTTGAAAATTATTTGTAGAAAAGTTATTAACATTATTATTAAAAATTAATAAATTTTAAAAATTATTTAGAAAAATAAAAATAAATAATATTGTTTAATTTTATTTTATATCAGTGTGTTAATTTTTATAGCGGAAGAATCAATAAAATCCATAAAAATAATTAAAAAAATATATTACCCAATCTAATAAAGTCTATGAAAATCCATATAAATCAATAAAAAAAATCAGTCAAACTCTACGTAGAGTATATAGATTTTCAAAATCTATAGACTTTTAAAGTCCAAAAAAATCCAATGAAATCTGAAATGAATACACCCTCCGTAGTTTGTCTGTCACCATAAAAAATTGACTCTGCTTGTTTTACGGTAATTTTCGAGCTCAAACTAAAGTAAAACCTTTATAAATTAATACTCGATATATTAATAATCTCTCTAAATTAATAGAATATTCCGATCCCGACTTGGTCTTTTAAATAAAAAAAAATACTCTCTAAATTAATAAACTCTCTAAATTAATACAATTTTACAATCCCGAATCTATTAATTTATAGAGGTTTTACTGTACTAGTCTCAACAATCAACTATGGAATGAGTCGATGTTCAGTTACCTCGGTCGATAATATAACATTTACTAAAGTGAAAAATGTTACTTTTTTAACAAACAATAAAGTGTATAAATTTATTTTTAAATTAAAAAGTAAAGAAGTAGTTACTAAGATTACAAAAATAAGATTAAAAAAACAAAGATAAAATTATGTTTTAAATTAACAAGATAATTTGTTTTGAGGTAATCCCGTAATAGTTTGTATAAACAAAATTTCACGTAAATTAAAAAAAAAGTAATAATATGAGTATAATAATTATTATTGAGTAAGTAATGAATGATTTACGTGGAAAAGTAATTTTATTAATGTAAATAAATAAGTATTAAAAAGATAAAATTGTATTTTGTTTTTTCATTTATGAGTGTGCAAACTTTTAAGAGACTACTACAAAAAGAAAGTAAACGGAATGAGATAGTACCTATTATATAACATGTTTTTAAAGAAAGTGTGTCTCTTGTTATGAGACTATCATAAATTGAAAGAATGAAGTTTTTTCAACATAAATTATTCTAAAAAACCCTAGGGCCTTGTTTGGTGACCAAGATAACTCCATGATAGTGGAGATAACATAATAATCTAGTGTCCGGTTTAGTTTTGTAAGGCCCAAGTTAAATAATAGGTCCGCTACTAAATACGCATTTTAAAAATAATTTAGGTTTAAAAATTGAAATAGAATCAAAATCGTAAATTATCAAATTCGTTGTTATCCATTTAAAATAACGATTGCAGAAAATGATTTAGGTTTAAAAATTGAAATAGAATCAAAATCGTAAATTATCAGATTCGTTGTTGTCCGCGCTCAATAGTTGTGGCGATGGCGGTGGCTCGCCGTTGAGGAGCTCGATAGCGGTGGCGATGATGGTGGCCCGCCGTTGAGTTGCTCGATAACGTTGGCGATGGTGGTAGCGGGTGGTGACACGCCTTTGAGGAGCTCAATAGCGGTGGTGATGGTGGTGGCCCGCCATTGAGGAGTCCGATAGAGGGGGGGGCGATAGTGGTGGCCTGCAGTTGAGGAGATCTGTGAGCATCGCAAATAGATTTATATCAATTTTTTTTCTCTTGCAATGTGTGCGAATACAATTATTGTAGAGGAAAGAGAGAAAAAATTTGAGAGTTAAACTCATTCTCCGTACCCTTTCTTATTTACCTAAACCAACCAAACTTGAGTTAACTTCACAAGTTAACTTAACAATTTTATCAGCCCAAGAAGAATATTGGGCCACCAAACAAGGCCTATATTGTACAAATGTCATACCCAAAGAGTGTTTTTAATCTGTAGCAGGGCCACATCACGGACAGACCTGGATATTCTTGCAAAAATATTTAAGTAGGAGAAGATTTATGGTCTGTACTTGGTTCCAAATATGAAGTGCCTTCAACTTTAACGCGTCACAGTTATACTGCTCAGAAGAAACAGTCAATAGTAACAAGAAAAATACTTTGCCGTTTTCAGAAAAAGACGTGCCACAAACCAAATGCCTATAATCACGTATATATGTAGAGAGAGAGAACCTCATCTCCTTCTTTTCATGCCTTTTTTGCCCTTTCCAAGTTGTCCAGACTTGAACGCATGCTCCTGTTCTTGAAGGAAAGCCATATCTTTCCCTCGCTTCTCAGTTTTTTCCTCCTCCATTCTCGCCTTGTCCCTTTCCTTGACATCCAACAAGAAGTGATTATCCTTCCGCAGTTCACGCATAGCTCCTTTACGTTCATGTTTCAATTTTTTCTTCAACTTCTTCCTCTCAGCTCTATCCCGATCCGGATCGTAATCTCTTCTCTTATCAAAGCTGCCATATTATTACAAGCACCGTGGGTAAGTTGTTAGACCTCTAACCTCTGAATATTCTACTTTCTAATATGTGACATAGTTAAAAACTTATTATACCCCACGAAATATTCTAATTTCTACCATGTGACAAATAACAGTAAAAAAAATAAACGTACTTGTCCTCAAACTTTGGAATTGCCGTTTTAATGATCTTAGTTTTGCGAACTCGCAGTGGCTGACGCAGCAAGTGGTGTTCGTGGGATTTATCCTCGATAATTTTGGCAACATCTTTGATCTCGGCCCTTAACGTTTCCGGTATCATATCTTCTTCTGCAAGTCCGTGCAATATTTTTGAAATTGGCAAAAATATCTCGGAGAATGATTTGAATCCCTCATAGATGCTGACAAATCCTTTGAGGTTACCAATAATCGCGAAAAGTATGCTGGCTCTGCATGTACAAGCCTTCACTCATCATCTAATAGTCTTTTTTTTTTCTCAAGAAAAGGGCTATTTTAATAATTACAAAATGCATCTGATATAATAGTCTTTACATTTGTTACCTTCACAAGCCAAAAAGCATTTCAGAACCATCACATTTACAAAAATAATAAAGTTGACTCATTAATTTTAACACTGTATAAAGATTAACTTTTTTTCGTAATTAAGCCACACTTCAATTTTATTGTCCGAAGCAGACAGGTTACAGCTATGAAGGAAGCAGCATAATAAAATAGCAGTATTGAGAAAAATTATGCAGAGCATCAAAACATAAGGCATGGCCTTATATTAACTATAAAGCAAGTTGAACCTGAAATCGTCAGAGGCAAAATTAGGAGAATCATCCTGCAAGTCCATTATCGTTAGAAAGTCCAAAGAATCCACCCCTTCAACACGCCCTTCCAAACAGAGTAGCGGCCTCAGCGTTTTTAATTCCATAAGATGATATAACTGCCAAAATAATACTACTAAGTATTTTTATCCAATTAAAAAATAAAAATGACTCCATAATAGGTGCAAGAGAATCAATTAGGAACCTGAGATGTTGCATATCTTTGTTGATTATTCAGAGCTGCCATTAGCATAGTTTGGATAAATGTGATTGCCTCGGGACAAAACTTTTGGGACTGACTGCAAACCTGAAAAAATCGTAAGTCCAGATCAGGTAGAGAAATAAACTCCATAAAACATTCAATTAAAAAGATGACAAAATAAAATGTAAATACAGAAAACAAAAATACTCACAGAGAGCACCATGGAACACAAGAAAGAACCAATTGCAATATCTCGGCCGGAAACTATTGGGCACCTCATGAGGTATTCAGACATTAGCAAGATAGCAGGAGTCATGACAGCATGGCGAAAATCAGAACATGGGAAGATCATGGACCACAGCCTCAGGAGAAAAAGTGTCTTCAGAGAAGGCCAACAACTTTTCCCTGTCAATGGATTTTTGAGTCAGCAAAGTGCATAAAGGATACAACAAAATTTCTACAATCAACAGTCAACCTGTATTCTTAACGTCCTCACAGAATAGAGTACGAGTACGAAGCAATCTCTCACGAGCACATATTGCTGCAAAGTATGGGATCTCTGTACTCATTTCCATCAACGGCTTTACAAGCTTATTAAGCAAATTGAAATTCAAAGGTTTCTTATTTGCCAAAACAGCAAAATACTGCAATAACACACCATAGAACACCTGAAAAAAAAATCAAATATAACTGATAAATTCAGTTTGCCTCACACCAAGAAAAAAAAAGTTAGAGCCAACATAAAATAAGTATCATACTTGAATTTTTTTCCTGTTTTCTGCAGCAATGGAGATTGCATTAAATGTCCTGATTCTCCGGATAGCTTCCAAAATCTGTTCATCCAGACAGTTCTCTACTAAAGCACTAAATTCTTCAAAATTCCTTGGAGCTTCAATTGTAAATGGAAGCTCCCCCTTTAGAGGTGATTCCTCTCTAACTTTAGCCTTCGCATTATAAGGACTTTCATGGTCTTTCTGTTTGCCCCTACTTTTGGATAACTTTTTCTTACCATCACTATCACTATTATCATCATCATTAGTTTTGATGATGTCATCATCACTCTGTTCCCAGTCCTTAAGAGACACAGCCTTCTCATCTTCACCCTGCTCCTCACCATCGTCATCATCACCATCTTCTTCATCATCATCATCATCATCATCATCATCATCATCTGATTCTTCAGAGCTCTCAAGATTACTAGTGTTTTTTCTTCCAATGATATCATCAATCCAGACAGCTTTAGTTTTTGGTACGGCATCATGAGAGAAGGAATCTCCAAGATCATCCCCAGATATATGTCCGATCTTCTTCACAGATTGATCATGACCATCATCATCATCGTCATCATCTTCAGAAGTACCTTCTTCATCTTCATTGCCCGAATCATGAGCAACAACCATCCTCTTCTGACGCTCTTCCTGTAACAGTAGTCTGTATTATTTTATTTTTTTACATACACAATAAACTAATATAAAACTACCTTTAGAGGGTATGAGAATTTTAATGGTGTTACTTTGTTAAATAACTAATAAAACTGAAGTTTTAGGAACATGCTTATGCAACAGTTTTTCCATGTGCAGTTTGAGATATAAAGGAAAAGCAAACACTCATTATCTAGACCACTGAATATCCCATTGATAAGAATATACAGGATCCACTTAGATATAAAAATTGATCAGGACAACAACGTAACCACACATGAACATATAATCAACAAACCAAAAAGAAAAAATATTAATCCAAATAGGTATGATAAAGACAGAAATTCTATATACTGTGATTCTGTAGGAGTATCATTTAACGAGCATTCTAACCTCCAAATGCTCTAGATGCTCTTTCTCCTCTTGAGCTAACTCCTCAGGTGTCTTAGTCCTATCTGATGGCCGAGCCCGCATGTCAAGTACCATTTCACCAACCATTTTGTCATAAAGATCAGGTTTTTCCTGTAGGAAAAACAAATAACCTATCAAACTTATCAAAGCCTGTAAAAAATATTACACAAGGATATCTATACGACATCACAGAACCCATAGTAATGAAGTGATAATTATATTGAGATGGGGAACTCATTAAATCCAGTTGCCGGAGACTTTATTAGAGAGGAGACCTTTCTGTCAGACTGCCGACAAGTATGCACAAAAGAAATTTCATAAATAGAGGTGCACCTGCTGAAAGTTGACATTGTCATGCGCAATGCGTGATTCCTCTTTTTTTGTATTATCCTTTGACAAGCTGCTGTGTACAAGAGACTTGAGAGCCTTCATTTTGTCCGGCTGCGTTAGTGACAAGAGTGCTTCTGACTGAACTAGAGATGAAAAATCCTTGTCTAGTTGGTCAATAAACTCCTCATTTTCTTCTTTTTCCTTAGCCTTTTCAGCCTAGTTAAATGTAACGAATGAGTTAGAAAACATTGTTGGCATTTATATTCTATGATAAGTCAAAGAACAAACACAACCTTGAAGAACTTGCTTTTAGAGATAATGTCTGCCATCACTTCCTTCTTGCTCTTATGCCTCTGCAATAACAAAATATGTGACCCAATAAGTAGATAAAGATTTGTCTTCAAAGTAAAATAAGATGTTAAATATAAATTTTACATAAATTGGCTCATAAAACTAGAAGATAGAAGAATGGAAAATTATGCCCAACTACTTCGAATATGTCAGCCAAGGACCGAAGAACTCGTATAAAATATATGATAGCATAAGAATTTACAAATCGTTAAAATAGATGGTCCTACATAAATGAGACTGAAAGACTATATATAAGGTAAAGTTTCAGTATTGAGTAACTTAGGTAAAAAGAATTCTCTAATTTGTGACTCTTTTTCTTTTAGTTAAGGGAACATTTCAGAAACTAATAAAACGATCTAAAAGCCATCTAAATCTCCTAAATATAATACAACAAAAAAGCTGAGGGTAATGGATAGTATGAACCAAGATTAATCTCACATTTTCCTCTCCTTCCCGATCATCTTCAGCATCATTAGAATCCAATCGTCCCAAGTTGAACTTTTCTGCACATAGATAAGTCAATAATGGATACAAAAGTCCAATAATCCTATCAAAGTCAATCACACCAAACCTCAGAGTGTCTTTGTTTAAAAATTAGGAGAGTACATATCAGAAAGTTTTGAAATATTTTTTCAATTGAAAAAAAGGGAGAGATGTACTAACTTCCAACTGAGTGATCGGCTTCATCCTCATCCAACGGTACCTCTTCTTTGAAATCATCTCTTTCCGGAAAGTAACTATTTTCTGGAAACTCAAACTCATCTTCCTCTCCATCAGATAGATTGTATTTGCTCGTCTTCTTCATAGTCAACTAGAACCACCAACGGTCACAGAAGAACATAAAAAGACGAATCAACAACCCGAAGTGTTTGAGATGCATACATATTAAATCAAATCTCACCTGACGTTCACGCTGAGACCTCAGAATTGCCTTGTCGAACTCCTCAAGTTCTTCATTTTGCTCTCCAATTCTCTTATCCACAAATACAGAAGACTTCGAGCTCTGCTCGTATTCCTTCAGCAGTGTATTTTGCCTCTGAAATTCATGAAATACATTAGCAACAAACTGATTTGTATTTTTTTAAATTAAATGCAGAAAAAATCGCTAGAGAAAGAAACGGAACCTTTTCAATGGCGAGTGAGCGAGAGAGGCCAATACGGCGCCGTTCGTCGTCCTTACGTTTTTTTCCCAGAATACTGAATTTTCGGCGCGACCATATGCTCTCGAAAGGGTTTTCTTTGGGTGTTTTGGTTTTCTTTGCTTCTGAGTTGAGAATGCTTAACTTGTGCTTAATCTTGCTTTTACTTTTCTTCTTCTTCGAACTGTCTGTGCTCGACTTCTTCGCCATTATCGCTGTTAATTTCTTCAACTGCTGAGGTTTTCACGAGAGGTAAAGGGTTTTAGAGAAAAACCTAAACTAAATTAGGGTTTAGGATGATTGGGGATGATGAATACAGTTTACTGGGATGGGATGGGCTTTCGTTATGGATTTTATTTCAGAAATTGGTCTTGAAATTAATGGGCTTTGATGGAGTTTACGAATCAACAGGAGTACTCTGACAATTTACTTTACTTTCACTATACCCATACTCGAAAAATTCCATGCTACCCATACTCGTCTAACTTTACTATTCTCGCCTCTTTTATTTTTTATATATTTAAATACTATAAAATATCTATAATACACTTTTAATATTAATTTTTAATTTATTATCTAAAATAAATATTTTTCAACACGTCTCCAACCCTTGAACAAATAGCAAAATTTTACTGTATAATTTAACTAGTTCCTACTTCTAAATTTCTAATTGTGTTCTTCTCCGCACACCAACATCCAATCGAAAACAACTAACCTCCCACACCCCAAAGTCAAAGTCCTCCTCCATCATTAAATTCAATGGTTAAATTCAATGGTTGAAGCTCGCGCTTTAAAAGCATTTACCAATACTGATGTCAAATTTAGGGATTTATCGTCGGCTCGAAAACTAGTACTTCCCTCCCCAGAGATGAAGATGAAAAATCAGGAAAAATAGAGGAGATGGAATAAAAATTACCTAGATCCAGTAGAATTTACCGTAATTGGCAGCAAGAGATGAAGTGAGAGACTATGTCAGTCATGGACGAGAGCACCGCTAGTCAAGGAAGAATAGAGCGTCGCCGGTAACTGGCTAAAGAGAACGGTGGAGAAGGCAGCGCCGATGACTCCTTAGGCAACGGACGGTAGTGGCTGAGAGGGGAGGTCACAGGGAGCAACTAATTTATTGGGCCGCGGGGAGATTTAAATTTAGTAATTTTTACTCCTATTTTTTTATAAGAGCCTGTTTAGCAGAGCTTATAAGCTCTTTAAAACAGCTTATAAGCTGTTTAAGAGCTTATAAGCTCTTACAATTTGTTTGGTAACATTTTAAAAAAAATCTTAAAATTTTTAAAAATAAGCTGTTTAACAGCTTATAAGCTGTTTAAAAAAAAGTAAGAGCCCGTTTGGGCGAGCTTATTTAAAAGAGCTTATAAGATGTTACGTCTTATAAGTTGTTTTAAGAGCTGATAAGCTGTTATGTCTTATTTAATAAATAGGGTCTTATTTAATAAATAAGTTGTTAAACCGTTTGGATAAAATAGATATATAAACTTATAAGATTTAATTTGTTTGGCAATTTAAGATCTTATATAAATAAAATTACTAAAAATAAATTGTAATATATGAAAAAAATAATTAAAAATATTTATATTAACTAAATAATAAATTTAGAATTTTTGTATATATATAAAATGTAATAATTTTAGGGGTATTTTGGTTTTTTATGGTTTAAGTTGCAAGAGCTTATAAGCTGTTGAAAAAAAAATACCTCCCCCCTTAGAGCCTGTTTGGCAGAGCTTATCAGCTCTTAAATAAGACATAACAGCTTATCAGCTCTTAAAACAACTTATAAGACGTAACATCTTATAAGCTCTTTTAAATAAGCTCGCCCAAACGGGCTCTAAGACGTCCTAAACTTTTACACACAAATTAAGAAAGTTTTTAAATTCAATTAATATTTATTGGAAAAATTAAAATGACAAAAACAATGAAAAATGATTGGTGGAAAGAAAAAACATTTGTATATAAAATTGAAAAAATTATGAATTAATGTTATTACATAATTTAATAAAGCTAAAAAGACTTATAATATGAAAATAAATAAAAAGCTAAAAAGACTTATAAAAAAAAGAGCAGGGAGTATTTTTTAATATAGTGTCACAACGGTTAAAACAATAACCGATGTCGGGGTGAACTCGCATACGTCGGTTAATTTAAAAGTGTTTTGCATAAATGGTCTCCAGACATCGGCTAATGGAAAATTCGATGTAAATATAACAAGGGTAATTCCGTGTGGGCAGATTCTACCCATGGGCAGAACGCCCAATTTTATTTATTTTATTTATTTTTTATTTTTATATGACTTAAAATTTAATCATTATAATATATATGTAAAAATATAATTTTTATTTGTTATTATTATAGGTTAAAATATATTTTTTCTATTTAATTGATTTTTTTAATATAAATATAAGAATATGCATTATCTTTAACAAATTATTTTTTTATTTAATTTTTTTGTACAATATATATTTTATATAGTATAATTAATTATATTACATGTAAAAAAATTAATTAAAATATTATTAGATTTTATAAAATAAGTTTTTAATTAGTTTCTGCCCATGGGCAGATTCTGCCAATTTAGCACTGTCCATATAACAATTCACATCATTGTTATAGAGACGATGTAAATTATCCGTTGTTAAAGGCAAATTTTGTAGGAGTGGGAACTCAATTGAGTACCTTAATAATCGCAAGTGCTATGCACATTACCGAAATTAACTTGACTAAATGAATTGATTGATGATGCTTTTTAATTTTTTATTTTCTTTTTATTATTTAATTAAAAACACGTTTTTCAATAACATTAATTAAAATTAATTTTTACGAAACGTAAATATTTTTACATTTTTAAAATCTACAAAATAAGCACGTAATATAAAAATCAATTTTAAATATCAATTATTTCATGCGTTTCCAATTAATCATACACGCAATTAAATTCGTTCTAAATTTCAAAAAATACTTCGTTTTTAGTTTCTGAAAATTTCGGAATAAATATAAACAAATACGACGAGACTTTTAGAGTGTAAAATTGCGATCGAAAATCATAAAATGATTGAAACACATTTTTATAAAATTACGATCGAAAAAATAAATAAATAAAAACATGTTTTTCGAAAATATTAATTAAAATTCGTTTTTACGAAACTTAAATATTTTTAAAATTTTGAAATCTACAAGATGCGTTGATGAGCCATTTTATTTGCTCATCTTAGAGCATTTTTACACCCTTTATTGAATCAGTTTGAGTCGGTAACGTGTCTGGGAGGGCACAATTAGGTGTTTAGGCAGAGTGTGTATGGATGCAGGTAACAGGTGGCGCACTGGGCAAAAGAGGCAAGGAAACCCCCTTCTTTGGGCAAATCAGATTCTGGATTGGTAGTGACATGCAACAGTTTGACCACATCGGGCAAATGGGTAAAGTCACGAAGCAGAAGCCCCAGAATTCCTACCAAGTACCGTGCCTGGTCCGACCATCTGTGGAGGAGAAGAAATACCTGCAGAATTCAGTTTGGGCAGAGAATGGCTGAAGACAGAAGATTCCCTGCGGGCAAGCTGGCAGCGTACCAGAATCCCTGGATTTGGGGGATCTCACTTATCCTCCAACTCGTTGACTGCTGGCCCCTATTCCTTAGGGAGGAGAAACAGCCGCAAATTCAAATTCAAATTGAAGTCTTTAAAAGCGGGGCGCGGTGGGCAGCAAGAACATACACAATAACATATTACGCATCGAGAAATCGAGAGAGCCGCTGGTCCCGCAGTCGTCGCCGCCGCTGGAGGAGTCGCCGGAGAGAGAGATCGGAGCTGTTCGTCCGAGTCTCTTTTCTTGTTTTGAAGTAGATCCAGCCCTCGGGCTGAGAAACAATTTAATTTCTTATGTTTTTTGATTTCATGTTTTTAATTCCGTTCGTACTTTGATTCCAAAAGAGTTCGGTTTGAACTATGGATAATATAGATTGCTTTTCCTTATTTACTTTGTCTTTTAATTTCTGTATGATTGGCTAAATTGTTCGTGCATCTGGGCAGGGGCGGATCGATAGTGATTTAGGGTTCTTAGTTTAACCGCGAGGTCGATGGGGCTAGAGTAGCCGGTTGGGGGTTTGTTCCCGAAGCAAAGTTGGTTAAGGATTATTTCTGGGGAGTTTGGGCAAACTAGGATGACCACTAGTGAACCTTTACAATCTGGGATACTGGTGATTGGCAAACCGCATAGATGTACCTTGTAGTATTGTTGCGGGCATCGCACTAGAACTTGCTGGAGATTGCGGTCGTATGACTCGGAGTTCCGGGCATGCTATTGGCCGAGCGGGTCTGTCTAGAGGGTAATGCGGGTTTGGGCAAACTAGATCCATGTTTGGTCGCATAGGTTATTGTTGGAAATCGATATCCCGGAATTAATAAATTTAAATAAATAAATTATCTAATTAATTCCGACCGAAATCCTTTGGAGATCGAATATCCGGGGTTGTCAAATTGCGGAACGACAACTCCAACCGACTCCCGGTTGCCGGAACATTCCGCCACGAACCACCACGAAGCCGGACTCAACCAAACCCTAACCGCAGGGATAGCCCGCGGCTGTTCGGTCGAGCCCTCGCGTAGGCTCGCGGCTGTCCTTGGCAGCCGCCTAGGGCTGCTCGTAGCAGCCCGCTAGCCATGCCGAACCCTTCGCGGACAGCCCCATCACGAACCCTAGCAGCAGCCCGAGCCACCGCCGTTCGAACGAGGCGCGCACACGCATCATACGAGTGCTAGGGTTCAACCCGTAGGCCACCGCACGCAACCAGCAGCGCCGCCGTGTGCGATCCGCATGGCCACGCGGATCCGCTGCGGGAAATCCCGCAGCCCGCTGCTGCCAGCCGCACGAAGCGCCCACTAGGTCGCCGGGCGGTCGCCCGCGACCACCACCAGGCGGGCGCTTGGCCCCCAGGCGGTCGCCTACCTCCCCATGCGATCCTTGCCGCCGGGTCGCTCCAGCCGCGGCAGTCCGGCGATCCTCGATCGCCACCGCTCGGCTCGACCCCGGTGAGGATCTTTTACCTTGGATCTTGGTTCACGATATTTTTACGATAATTAAAACGATTAAAATCATAAAGAGTTTTTTACGATTTTACCTCGTTCTCGTTGTTCGGAAAAACGAAGAACTCAATTTGACGACCTTGAGATCTTCCCACGTATTCCTTGCACTAGCTCGGACGTCGTGTGAGCGACGATCTACCGAACTCCATGGATCTCCCTCTCTACATTCTCTCTCTAGAATTGTGATCTTCAAGTTATGAGAATAGAGAAGACCATGTAGTGCTTTTATAGGCTACGTAGGGGATCTTAAGGAGGTGGAATATTGGGCTTCCAAAAATAGTGATTAAATTGAGCCCAAGCCAAATCTATTAATTCTTACTATTATTAATTTATTTATTTTCCACTATATAAATTAATTGCACTCCCAATATTAAACCATATTATGTCAAATAATATTTCTCCGGTAGTATTATTTATTCCGTGTATTTAAGATATAAATATCCATGAATAAAATTAATTTATTGCTAATTAATTTATTCATCTCTTGTAACCGAGACTAGTACCATTCAACCTTAATTATTATGCGGAACGAATCCACCTGCAGGGTTTACATAATAATTCCTTATGAACTCATTTCGGGGATATTATCAACCCTTACGGGATACACTTTCCCGTCAAGTATTCACGGCATGCCATATATAAAATATAGTGACCCAACTTAACCGGTAATTAACCCAATAATTAAATCGGTTAATTCCTTTGGTAAATCAAAGTCACTTATATTAAATATACACACCCGCAATAGTTTCGGGGATTAAGAATAAAATACTCTGAGACTTGAATCGATTATCGCCGGCAATCCTAATCAATAAATCTCAAGCGATCCGCCCAATACACCAAGTGTACAAGTGTGATAAAATAATTAAGATAAATTATTTTCTCTCTCACACAACGACTATACCGATGGATTGGTCCGGGTCCATCTAGGTCGTGAGCATCTGTTTGATTAAATACGAGTAACCGATAGTATGATCTTCTGTGTGCCCATGCACACCATACTAACTACAACGTATGAAATCCAGGACTATAATTTTGCATAATTAATTAATAATAATTAAATGCAAATAATTGTTTATTAATTAAATAGGTTAAATGCTATGACCGGGAGTTTACCGATACTTAAATCTAGACATTAAGTACACAACTCCAACACCTTTGCCCTTCATTGATGAAATGTTGGAAAGATTGGCTGGGAAGAAGCACTTTTGCTTTCTGGATGGCTATTCAGGGTATATGCAGATATGGGTTGCTCAAGAGGATCAGGACAAAACCACCTTCACCTGTCCTTTTGGCACCTTTGCCTACAGGAGAATGCCCTTTGGCCTCTACAATGCACCAGGAACTTTTCAAAGGTGCATGATGAGTATCTTCGCTGACCTGCTCGAGAATGGAATTGAAGTGTTCATGGACGATTTCACCGTGTATGGCAACTCCTTTGACTCCTGCCTTGAACACTTAGAGATGTTGCTCAGAAGTTGTGTGGAGAAGGGCCTTGTACTGAACTACGAAAAATGCCATTTCATGGTCGAAGAGGGAGTTGTCCTTGGACATGTCATTTCAGCTAAGGGCATAGAGGTGGATAAAGCAAAGATCGAAGTTATCTCAAAGCTGCCATACCCAAGGAATGTGAAGCAAGTCAGAGGGTTCCTTGAGCATGCTGGTTTCTACAGGCGCTTTGTGAAGGACTTTGCCCAAATAGCTCGCCCTTTGACCAGGCTACTCCAGAATGATGTAGAATGGGACTTTGATGAGGATTGCAAGGCTGCCTTCAACCACTTGAAGGAGAGATTGGTCACAGCGCCTATTATTCAACCACCAGAATGGGGCATGCCATTCGAGCTGATGTGTGATGCAAGTGGATATGCAGTGGGGGCTGTGTTAGGGCAAATGAAAGGGAAAGAAAGGCATGTGATTTACTATGCCTCGAAGACCCTTAATGCTGCTCAAAGTAACTATGCCACGACTGAGAAGGAGCTTTTGGCAATAGTCTTTGACTTTGAAAAGTTTAGGTCATTTCTGCTGGGCAGTAAGACCATAGTGTATACGGACCACGCTGCACTAAAGTACCTAATGGCAAAGAAGGAGACTAAACCAAGGCTTATTCGATGGATCCTGTTACTTCAGGAGTTTGACATTGAAATTCGAGACAAGTCTGGGAATCAGAACCTCGTTGCAGATCATCTAAGTAGGATTCTCCAGAAAGAAGAGGATATGCCTATAACCGAAACGTTCCCTGACGAGCATCTGTATTCTATCACCGCTTTGGGCGAAGAGCCATGGTTTGCTGACCTTATGAACTTCATGGTTACTGGTATTTTCAGGGACGACATGACCTACTACGAGAAAAACAAAATGAAACGAGAGGCAAGGAGCTACGTCTGGGATGAACCCTACTTGTGGAAAAGATGTGAAGACCAAGTCCTTAGAAGATGCATCCCTGAGTCTGAGCAGCAGGGCATAGTGGATCACTGCCACAAGCAACCCTGTGGAGGCCATTTTGGGCCTAGGCGAACGGCAAGAAAGGTTCTGGATTGCGGATTCTACTGGAACACTTTGCTCAGAGACTGCTATGACCTATGCAAGAGGTGTGACGAGTGTCAGAAGGAAGGCAACTTGACCAAGCGCAATGAAATGCCCTCTGTGCCCATACTGCCAGTAGAAATCTTTGATGTTTGGGGCATAGACTTCATGGGGCCATTTCCAAATTCACAAGGTAAGGAATATATATTCTTAGCAGTTGATTATGTCTCAAAATGGGTCGAGGCAAAGGCTACTGCTACCAATGATTCGCGCATTGTAGCTGAATTCCTCAAAGGGAATATCTTCACTCGGTTCGGTGTGCCCAGAGCACTAATAAGCGACCAGGGGACCCATTTTTGCAACTATGTAATCGAGAGGATGTTGCGGAAATATGGAGTCACTCATCGAATCACTTGTGCCTATCACCCCCAGGCAAACGGCCAAGCAGAGCTCTCCAACAGGATTATCAAAGCTATTCTGAGGAAGACAGTTAGGCCAGAGGGGAAGGATTGGGCAGGCAAACCATACTGCGTTCAAGACGCCATTTGGTATTTCTCCATACCGAATGATATTTGGGAAAGCCTGTCATTTGCCAGTGGAGATAGAGCACAAGGCACGCTGGGCTGTGAACAAGGTCAACTTTGACTGGGATCTGGCCGGGAACGAGCGTAAACTTGACTTAGTGGAGTTGGAGCAACTTCGCATTGAGGCCTATGACCATGCTGCCCACTACAAAGAGCGGACCAAGAGAGCCCATGACAAACTGATTAAGAAGAAAAAGATTGAGGCTGGGCAGTTAGTTTTACTGTACCAAACCAGAAATCAGTTCCGTTCGGGCAAACTGTCCTCTAAGTGGGAAGGACCCTATTTTGTTTACCATGTAAGCCCAAATGGATCTGTGGAGTTGAAAAGCAAAAAAGATGATGACTATATCTTCAAGGTGAATGGCCATAGAGTGAAGCCCTACTTTGGGCAAGAGAATCTGGAAGGGCAGCTCGCCCTGATTGAGTGATCGAATAAAGCAATTGGGTCCTGCCCGGGACTATAAATAGGGCGCTGGCCAGGAGGCAACCTGGTATGTTTGTTTATTTTTGTTATTTCCCTTTTACTTTGATTAGGAATAAATTACTTGCAACAAGAGACTTTGACTATGCCGTGAGGAAGGGTAGTGTTTTGTTTTTGATTTTGCAGGAGAACTTTGGGGCAGACTGAGACTTTGGGCAAACGGAGACGCAAGTGGGCAGTTGAAAATAAATAGACTTAAATATTGGGATTAATATTCTCGTCACATGGAGCATTCAAGAACGAAGACTGAAGACTAGAAGATGCATATGAAGATGGAATAAAGCCATGATAGTCGGGAAAATAATTTTCTAGCATTATTTTGACTATGTGATACTATGTGCTTTATTGCTTGTATGCATGCTATATGTGTTTATTTTATGCACTAGATAGCGTATCCCTTTATTGTAAAAAGCTAAGTGGGAGAGGGGATGGAAACATTCCCATGGTCTCCATTGCTGTTCTCTTGGTGACTCTTATGGACTTTCGAAGTTCGTATAGACGAGTCATTGGAGGAGAATTCTTGTAATTCCTTTTACAAGAAACATTGATCAAGTTTATCAAACAATGCCTAATTTGTCTTTCTGAAACTGACTTCAAGTCGACTCATTCTCACCCCGGGGAGTGGAATGGAGCCAAAGCCACTTGGTCATGTGGATGACACAAATTAGAGACCTTCGTACCATTCTTTGATAGATGGATCGATTGTCTGCTCGACTCCCTCATTTATGAGAGATAGGGTCGTTCGCATGGTGAATCACTGGTTAAAAACTTTGAGTTTCACTTATGATTCTCCGAGTCTTGATTTGCAAAAATCGAATGGTTCTTGTAATTGGGAGTCAATTATAAAAGTCTCTTGGTATAGTAAACGTCCACACCACGTGGCTTGCTATACTAACGGACTTTGGATTAATTGATGTAGACAGTTATAAGTAATTGTGAAGAGTTGTGAAATTATCGTAAACGTCCACACCACGTGGCTTGCGGTGATGTAGCAATTCCAAACGATGTACTTTGGTGCTGAGTAATGGTTTACACTTAGATACGCGTTATAGTATTCTTCCCCACGAAGTTACGCTATAATCGATGTATGACCAAAGAAAATCTAATTGCTAAATCATTTAGGTGGGTAAACGTCCACACCACGTGGCTTGCCTTACCTGATGGGATTTTAGATGTAATTAGTAATTTAATGATATTATTTGAGGGAGATAATATCGGACATTAAATTAATTGTTTGTTTATATGTGCTTATAGGTTTAGAGAGTAGCTATGAATCCACTTTCTGTGATACTCAAGGAACATAAACTCACTGGTCCCAATTACATTGATTGGAAGAGAAATTTAGACATTGTCCTGACTTCTGAGGAGTACAAGTTTGTACTCCATGAAGTGTGCCCTGCTGAGCCCACGGCTGCCTCGACTGATGAGGAAAAAGGAACATATCGGAAGTGGAAAAAGGCTGATGAAATGGCTAGGTGTTATATTTTGGCTTCCATGTCAAATGTACTCCAAACCCAACATGAGCCGATGGACACTGCCTATGATACACTACAAAAAATTACCCTTTTCGTGACGAATTTTTTTTTGACGACATAACATTCGTCATGAATTATCTATTAAAAGTGACAAATTTACCTTTCGTCACTAAATATATTAAATTAGTGACAAATTTTTATTTTATCACCATAAATATTGTTTTTCATGACAAATTATTTTTTCGTCAATAAAAATATTTGTTTTCGTCATTATTTGACAACTAGCGTGACAAAATGAAAATTACGTCACATAAATATTTTGTGACAATATTTATTTTAATTAGGGACAATAAATAAAAGTCGTGGAAAAAAACGCTTTTGTGACACAATTATATTTGTCATTAATTATTCAAAATTATTAATGACGTAATTATTTCATCACAACTTATCGTTTAAAAGTGACAATTTTTTTTTGTCAATTAATATATCGAGATAGTGACATTTAAAAAAAATTGTCACTTTACAACTATGTTTTTCTTGACAAAATTTTATTTTATAAACAAAAAAATATATTTCCGTCATTATTTGAAACTTATCATGACAACAATAAATTTTTTGTCACATAATATTTTTATGAAAAAAATAATATTTCTCATTAATTATTAAAAGTTATTATTTCGTCTTATTTTTATTTCAGACAAATAATTTGTAATTAGTGACCATAACATTTGTCATGTACAACTATAAAGTTTTCATGACGATTTTATGTTTCATCATTAATTAATTAATATATATATATATATATAATTAACTTACTATATTTTTTTCAATTAATAAAATATATATATAATGCAATATGCCCCCATATTTAAAAATAAATTTTGAACAATTAAATTAATATTTTCTTAGAAAAAAAATGGGCTTTAAATAAAGAATTTATATGCAAAAAAAAAAAATGATTTTAAATTTATTATAATTTTGAAAGCATAAAAATCTTTTGATTTCTATAAAAATTAAAACATTTAATTTTTTGGTGATTTCATTCTTATATAATAATACACCATTATCTTATTATAATTAATTATCAAAATATTTAATTATTGAAAAAGTTAAATATTATATTGTGAGAAGTGAGAACGTGTGATTGTGTTTAACCTAAAATCTAAAATATATACAGCCGCCACAACTCTCCCATTATTCCACGATTTCACTTCCACCTCCTGCACTAAAATTCTAGGTAAATTAATTCATATACTCCGTTCATTATTCATCAAGGTTACTTGATTTCTGCCAAAGTCTCAGCGAAGCCTCGTTTTTGCACTGCGATGTCACTGTCGAGGGCGACGTCGATCGATTCGGCGGCGTCGACATAATGGTGAACAGCGCCGGTCTCTCCGCCCGCACTGATCGCACATCCTCGACTTCGAGCTCTCGGTTTTCGGAAGAACGTTCGTCGGGATGAAGCACGCTGCCCGGGCCATGATCCCGGCCAGAAGGAGATCGATTGTGTCATGTGGAGTGGAGCGTGGCCAGCGGCGTCGGCGGGTTGGGCCCACACGCGTCCACGGGTTCCGAGCACGCGGTGTTGGGCCTCACCAAGAGCATCGCGTCCGAGCTCGGGAAGCACAGAATCCGCGTGAACTGCGTGTCGCCTTACGCGGTCGCGACGGGCCTGGCGATGGCCCACTCGTGATTGCGGCGCTATCATGTTCCAAGTCGTCTCCACTCTCGCGGTCAGAATGCATATGCTGATGTTGATGTTGTCGTCGAATGAACCATTGGCTCCATCAGGACTGTACGTATATATTCATTCTTCATCATCATCTCATCAATCACATTTATTATATATATAGATTCATATATCAATTTGTCTATCCTCAACTCATATGTTGTTACAGGTGGCCTCATTCACATGAGAGAAAGCCATTTCTAACTACAACACGTCCCTCGGAAGGGCTTACAAGTCATCCGTCCACGAAGGTCTCGCCACTGGTCTCGGCCTTGGAACCATAATGGTTATCATGCTCTGCAGTTATGCTCCAGTGTGAACTTCTAATGATAACACAATGAAAGAAAAGACAATAAAGAAAAGTTGCAAGAGTTTTTGAAGCTGAGGCGAGGCTCAAAAAATCAATTCCCAAGTCACTATTTCGAATGCAAATATGAGGTTTAAGGTGGAAGCTTGCAGAAATTAGTAGTAGTTTTTTTTTTTCGTGATAAAGAGATATATGATGTAATTATAATTTTGTTGCTTCCTTGGTTTCATGAAATGTTAAAAAAATTCAAATTTGTTTTTACTATTATATTGTATGACAAAAATTATATTGCATTATTAAATAAAATGAATATTATTTTATCAGGAGAAAACATGTTTATTGTGATAAAATATAAAATATATGACAAAATAATATTTTTATTGCGACAAAAAAAATGTCATTACAATTTCATAAATTTGACAAATGATAAAGTTTTGTCACAAAAAAACAAAGTTTTAATGACAATAAATTAATGTCATGAAAAGAGTAACATTTAGTGACGAAATATCATATTAAGTGACGAAAATAAGAAGTTATACATGACGATTTTTACGTCACTATAGATGATAAGGTAAAGTGACGATGTCTTCTTTTGTCATCATATGAAGACTTTTGATGACGAAACGAATAAACGTCACATTTACCTATTGTGACGCACATTCGGTGACAAAGCATGCGACGAAAAAAAATTGTCACCAAAAAGGTTTCGTGACGAAAAATGGCCTTTTTATGACAAATAATTTCGTCGCGAATTCTCAAATTTCTTGTAGTGATATGATGTTCAACCTCAAGGAGATGTTTGGGGAGCAAGATCGTGCGGCTAGGCAAGAAGCTATGAGAGTCCTCATGTCGACTACTCAGTCTGAAGGAACGCCCGTTGGGGAGCACGTTCTTAAGATGATGAGTTTGTTGAATGAACTTGAGGTCCTAGAAGCTTCTATTGATGCTGAGACGCAAGTCGACATCATACTCCAGTCTCTGGCCCCTAGTTTTGAGCAGTTTCGTATGAGCTATATGTTGGAATTCGATATCCCGGGCTATTTAAAATTGCGGAAACCATAGCCCGATCAAATCCTTCGCCGGAGATCACATGAACGCCGACTCATCCGCCAGAGTCCGACCTTCGGAGACCATGCGCCCGAAGATGCACAGCCCGCCCCCGGTCGAACCCCCGCGAGCCGGGGTTCGTGTGATCGAACATGGCGTTCGATGGGGCTGCATCCGGCAGCCCCCAGCAGCAGGTCCGACGACCTGCTGCCCGCCGTGAAGGAGCCCCCACCGTCGAGGTGGGGAGGTGGCGGCACCAGCCCGCCACCGCCGGCGATCGCCCCCGCGCGATCGCTTCCCTCGGCCGAAGCCGAGGGCTCCTCTTCGCCGCCGAACCATAGGCGTGCGATCCACGCGGTCCGGTGGCTTCGCCACCACCGCGTGGTCGTTCGTCTAATCCGGGTTCGATCCTTCGGATCTTTGTTCTACGGTATTCTCGATAAACCAAAAACCGAAATAATATCGAGGGGGTTTAGATATTATACCTTCGATTCGTTGTTCGGAGAAACGAAATCAAACACCTTTGAATCTTCCCACGTATTCCTTGCACTCCGTTCGAACGTCGGGTGGGCGACGATCTATCGAACTCCTATGGATCTCCTTCAACTCTCTAGAACTATCAAATAATGATATTCTTGTCTTATGAATTATGAAGGCCATGTAGTGCTTTTATAGGCAACGTAGGGGATCTAAAGGAGGTGGAATATTGGGCTTCTAATATTGAAGATTAAATTGAGCCCAATGCTCAAGTCCATTAATCCTTATCAATATTAATTTTATTTATTTTCCACTATATAAATAAAATTGCACTCCCAATATTTACCCATATTATATCGAATAATATTTCTCCGGTAGTATTATTTATTCCGTGTATTTAAGATTTAAATATCCATGAATAAAATTTATTTATTGCTTAATAAATTTATTCATCTCTTTTATCCGAGAATAGTACCACTCAACCTTATTTATTATGCGGAACAAATCCACTCGCGAGGTTTACATAATAAATCCTTATGAGCTCATCTCGGGGATATTATCAACCCTTACGGGATACACCGTCTCGTCAAGAATTCACGGCATGTCATATATAAAATATAGTGACCCAACTTAACCGGTAATTGACCCAATAATTAAACCGGTCAATTCCTTTGGAAAATCAAAGTCACTTATACTAAATATACACACCCGCAATTCTATCGGGGATTAAGAATAAAATACTCTGAGATTTAAATTGATTATCCAAGGCAATCCTAATCAATAAATCTCAAGCGATCCGCCCAATACACCAAGTGTACAAGTGTGATAAAATAATCAAGATAAATTATTTTCTCTCTCACACAACGACTATACCGATGGATTGGTCCGTGTCCATCTAGGTCGTGAGCAACTGTTTGATTAAATACGAGTAACCGATAGTATGATCTTCTGTGTGCCCATGCAACACCATACTAACTACAACGTATAAAATCCAGGACTATAATTTGCATATATTAATTAACAATAATTAAAAGCAAATGAATGTTCGTTATTAATAGGTAAATGAAAGTGTACAAGGAGTTCATAATACTCAAATATAGACATTAAGTATACTACTCCATCAATCTCCCACTTATACTAAGGTCTAGTCTTATCTTCCAAACTTCTGACTCCCAAACCCTCCAAGTGCTTGTTATATACTTCCTTAGGAAGTATCTTGGTAAAAGGGTCCGCTAGGTTGTCCTCCGAAGCTATCTTGGTGACTATCGCATCGCCCCTCTTGACGATGTCTCGAATCAGGTGGTACTTGCGCTCTATGTGTTTCATAGAACTATGGGACCGTGGTTCCTTACTGTTTGCCACTGCACCGCTATTATCACAATAAATTGTCATAGCCTTGGGCAAACTCGGAATCACATCTAAGTCCTGGAGGAAATTAAGGAACCAAACTGACTCTTTCGCTGCCTCTGAGGCTGCAACATATTCAGCTTCCATGGTAGAGTCCGAAATGCACTTTTGCTTAACACTCTTCCATGATACGGCTCCACCTCCCATAGTGTACACATAGCCTGATGTCGACTTACGCCGGTCCTTATCAGCTTGGAAATCCGAATCTGTGTAACCCAAAGGAATCAGATTGTCTGCCCCGTAACTCAGAACATAATCTTTAGTATTTCGCAAATACTTGAAAATGTTCTTTACGGCAGTCCAATGAGCCTTTCCAGGATTACTCTGATATCTCGCTACTACGCCAACTGCATAGCAGATATCAGGCCTCGTGCATAACATTGCATACATTAAGCTTCCCACAGCCGAAGCGTAGGGAACTGCTTTCATTTCATCTTTCTCCTTCTGTGTCCGAGGACACATCTCCTTAGAAAGATAAGTTCCTTTACTGAAGGGCAGTTCACCCTTCTTGGAATCTTGCATGTTAAAACGAGCCAGAATCGTGTCTATGTAAGATGGCTGGGATAGGTACAATGTTCTATTCCGGCGATCCCTTATAACCTTGATCCCTAGAACATGCCCGACTTCTCTCAAATCATTCATATCGAATTGTCTAGACAACCATCCCTTTATGTCTGATAACATCTTTACACTGTTGCCAATGAGAAGAATGTCGTCTACATAAAGCACGAGGAACACCACCTTCTTTCCATCACGTTTCCAATACACACACGATTCGTCCATGCTTTGAATGAATCCAAAAGATTGGACTACTTCATCAAACCGCAGGTTCCACGATCTCGAGGCTTGTTTCAATCCATAAATGGATCGATTAAGCTTGCACACTAGATGATCTCGCCCCTTAGCAATGAATCCTTCTGGTTGTTTCATATAAATCGTCTCGTCAAGACTTCCATTTAGGAAAGCTGTCTTGACATCCATTTGCCACACCTCATAATCCATATGAGCTGCTATGGATAAGAGAATCCGGATCGACTTTATCTTGGCTACCGGCGAAAAGGTCTCCTCATAATCGATTCCTTCTTTCTGAGTATAGCCTTTCGCAACAAGCCGAGCTTTAAAGGTTTCAACCTTTCCGTCAGATCCTCTCTTCCTCTTGTAGACCCATTTACACCCAATTGGCTTTACGCCGTTTGGTGGTTCTACAAGATCCCAGACTTTATTAGAATCCATAGATTCTATTTCGGATTTCATTGCTTTCTTCCAAGAAGACACATCTATATCTTGTACCGCCTCATCATAGGTCCAGGGATCGATTTCATGAACTCCAGGTCCAGAGTCCGAAGACTCACCCAGTCCAATCCATATATCTGGTTGTTTAACAACCCTCCCACTACGACGGCGTTCCGGTGTATTAACAGTGATAGTATTAGGTGCAGGTTCTAGTGGTGTATCTACACTCGGTTCGGCTGTATCTAAGTCTTCCTTGTCTCCCCTTAACTCATCAAGTATTAGGTCACTCTTGGGCTTGTGGTCCATGATATATTCTTCCTCTAAGAACCGAGCGTTAGTACTTATAACGATCTTCTGGTCCGTAGGACTATAGAACATGCCACCTTTAGTTCCTTTCGGGTATCCTACAAACAGCCGTAATTCCGATCTAGGTTCTAACTTATCAGCACCTTGTTGCAACACATGTGCTGGACAACCCCAGATCCGAATGTGTCCCAAGCTAGGCTTACGCCCACTCCACAATTCCATGGGTGTAGTTGGCACTGTTTTGGTTGGAACCCTATTCAGAATGTACGCCGCTGTTTCCAAGGCAAGTCCCCAGAACATAACAGGTAAATCCGAGTAACTCATCATTGATCGCACCATCTCCATAAGAGTCCTATTCCTTCTTTCTGACACACCATTCTGCTGAGGAGTATATGGTGAGGTCAGTTGGGATTCAATCCCATTCTCTGCCAAGTATGCCTTGAATTCTCCAGACAAGTACTCGCCTCCGCGATCAGATCGCAGGCATTTTATGGATTTACCACGAAGGTTCTCCACAAGAGCCTTGAATTCCTTGAACTTGTCAAAAGAATCACTCTTGTGGCGCATCAGGTATACATATCCATACCTTGAGTAATCATCAGTAAAGGTGATGAAATACTCGTACCCTCCCCTTGCCTGAGTAGACATAGGTCCGCATACATCAGAGTGAATCAAATCCAATACTTGTTCAGCCCTCCGTCCTTTACCAGAAAAAGGACGCTTGGTCATTTTACCCTCTAAACAGGATTCGCAGGTTGGAAGGTCCTCTCCTTCAACATTGCTGATTAGACCATCAGCTTTCAACCTTTGAAGCCTATTTGAGTTTATATGACCTAGCCTTAGATGCCACAAGTATAATTGATTCATCCTAGAAGGTTCCTTTCTCTTATTGGTGTTCGTAGATGTGTTATTACTCTCGGTTAGTTGCATCGTGTTAGACTCAGGATTTAGTACATACAAATCGTCCACCAATGTACCAGAACAGATAATCTCACTGCTTCTTCTTATGATCACAGAGTGGTCAAAAGAAACAGAATATCCATTCATAATAAGTTTAGAAACCGAAATTAAATTCTTTCTAAAGTTGGGTACATAAAGACAATTATGTAAAACTAAAACCCTATCACTACTAAAGCGTAAGTGAACGTCTCCCACTGCAACAGCCGCCACCCTCGCGGCATTGCCCATGTAGACCACGATCTCTCCCTCTCTAAGTCTCCGGGTTTCCTGGAACCCCTGCAATGAATTGCAGACATGATCAGTGGCCCCCGTATCTACACACCAGGTGCTGGTAGATAACACCACTGATAATGTTTCGGTGACTAAGGAAAATTTCGTACCTTTGATGAGAGGACAATCAGACCTCCAGTGCCCAGACTGTTTGCATCGATAGCATTTGCCTCGCGGCTTGCTCTTCCCAATCCGTGGTTCACAACCACTGGGCTTCTTTGCTTGCACTTCCATCTTAGCCACAAGAGCTTGTGATTTTCTGACCATACTTATAAGTTCCGCTCTTTTGAAATCGTTTTTAAGCGATTCCTCAAGAGGACTGAATTTATAGAGTATGTCAATCACTTCTTGTCCGGCTTCCACACTATGTCTCAACATCATTCTGAGGTCATTCCAAATGTCCTCATGAGTTGGGACAGCAGTGGATTCGGAAGGCTCAACAGTCTGGACAATGTCCAAATTTCTTTTCCAATCAGTACTATATGGAACCAGTGAGTTTTCATCCTTAAGTATATCACAAAGTGGGGTCACAGTCATTCTTAACCTATAAGCACATAAAACAAACAAACAATTTAATATCCGATATTATCTCCCTTAAATAATATCATTAAATCACTAATCGCCTCTAAAATCCTATCAGGTAAGGCAAGCCACGTAGTGTGGACGTTTACCCACCCAAACGACTTAGCAATTAGATTTTCTTTGGTCATACATCACTTATAGCGGAACCTCGTGGGGAGGAATACTATAAGGCGTATCTAAGTGTAAACCATTACTCAGCACCAAAGCAAATCGCTTGGAATTGCTACATTACCGCAAGCCACGTGGTGTGGACGTTTACGATAACTTCACAACTCTTCACAATTACTTACAACTGTCTACATCAATTAATCCAAAATCCGTCGGCATAGCAAGCCACGTGGTGTGGACGTTTACTACACCAAGAGACTTTTATAATTGACTCCCAATTATTTGATCCATTCAATCTTGTAAATCAAGACGCGGAGAATCATAAGTGAAACTCGAGGTTTCTAACCAGTGATTCACCATGCGAACGACCCTATCTCTCATAAATGAGGGAGCCGAGCAGACAATCGATCCATCTATCAAAGAATGGTACGACTGCCTCTAATTTGTGTCCTCTACATGACCAAGTGGCTCTGGCTCCATTCGACTCCCCGGGGTGAGAATGAGTCGACTTGAAATCAGCTTTGGAAAGACAAATTAGGCATTGTTTGATAAACTTAATCAATGTTTCTCGTAAGAGGAATTACAAGAACTCTCCTCCAATAACTTGTCTATATAAACTTCAAAAGTTTATAAAAGTCACCAAGAGAGCAGCAATGGAGACCGTGGGTATGTTTCCATACCCTCTCCCACTTAGCTTTTTACAATAAAGGGATACGCTATCTAGTGCATAAAAGTAAACACATATAGCATGCATACATGTAATAAAGCACATAGTATTATCACATAGTCAAAATAATACTAGAATATTATTTTCCGACTATTATGGCTTTACTTCATCTCCGTACGCATCTTCTAGTCTTTAGTCTTCGTTCTTGAATGCTCCATGTGACGAGAATATTAATTTCCAATATTTAAATCTATTTATTTTTAATAAATCCAAAAGATACTTAATTAAAAATTAAGTCAATCGAATAAATCAAAAATAAAATTAAATATTATTAATATTTTTATTTATTTTATCTTCCCTTTCTACTTCATTAAATCTCTAGAATAATCTATCCAAGACCCACTTGGAATATTCTAGATGATTTCCATAATGAAATAAGGAAATAAAATAACTTAGGACTCTTCTACTTTCCAAGATTAATTAATTTCCATTACTATGAAAATTCCCATAAAATAGGAATAATCAATTAGGAAATAAATCAATCCTAAATTAACTTTTATTCCTTTCCAATTCTATTAAATCTCTAGGATCCTATTCCAAGTAGAACTCGGAATACTCTAGAAGACTTCCATAATAGAATAAGGGAATAAAATTAATTCCAATTAATTCTTTTCCTAATCCATGAGAATTCCCAAAAATAGGAATACTCAAATAGGAAAATTACGAACTAATTAGGAAAGTAAATTTCCGGACCGGGATAGCACGGGGTGGGGATCCCCGCGCCACCCTCGACCCACGCCTAGGAGGTGGCCGGCCACCATCGCCGGCGGCGCCTCCACGCATGGATCGATCGATCCTCATGGGATCGACCATGGGGATGGTCGATCCTTGTCCCGTTCACCCTCTCGATCATCTCCTTCGTCACGTGTCTTCTCCGGCGGTCGTTTCGGCATCGATCCAACGCAAAATAAATTACAAAATAAATTTTACACTATCCGGTATCGATTCTATACATGAAATCGACCCTATACATTTTCCGGAAAAAGTAGAACGTAATAATAAATCCTAAATTCGGTCAACCCCCGAATTTTTACTATTACAAGCATTCACCACCAAAAACGAATCTCGACATGTCCGAGAGTTTAATCAATCCAACATTCATGACAAAATAAATTAAACGAATAATAAATTAAGCCATAATAGTCGGAACCCTGCAAGGTAGAACAATTTTATCGAAAATACCGCGAACGTAAACCACGCTCTGATACCAATTGTTGGAATTCGATATCCCGGGCTATTTAAAATTGCGGAAACCATAGCCCGATCAAATCCTTCGCCGGAGATCACATGAACGCCGACTCATCCGCCGGAGTCCGACCTTCGGAGACCATGCGCCCGAAGACGCACAGCCCGCCCCCGGTCGAACCCCCGCGAGCCGGGGTTCGTGTGATCGAACATGGCGTTCGATGGGGCTGCATCCGGCAGCCCCCAGCAGCAGGTCCGGCGACCTGCTGCCCGCCGTGAAGGAGCCCCCACCGTCGAGGTGGGGAGGTGGCGGCACCAGCCCGCCACCGCCGGCGATCGCCCCCGCGCGATCGCTTCCCTCGGCCGAAGCCGAGGGCTCCTCTTCGCCGCCGAACCCTAGGCGTGCGATCCACGCGGTCCGGTGGCTTCGCCACCACCGCGTGGTCGTTCGTCTAATCCGGGTTCGATCCTTCGGATCTTTGTTCTACGGTATTCTCGATAAACCAAAAACCGAAATAATATCGAGGGGGTTTAGATATTATACCTTCGATTCGTTGTTCGGAGAAACGAAATCAAACACCTTTGAATCTTCCCACGTATTCCTTGCACTCCGTTCGAACGTCGGGTGGGCGACGATCTATCGAACTCCTATGGATCTCCTTCAACTCTCTAGAACTATCAAATAATGATATTCTTGTCTTATGAATTATGAAGGCCATGTAGTGCTTTTATAGGCTACGTAGGGGATCTAAAGGAGGTGGAATATTGGGCTTCTAATATTGAAGATTAAATTGAGCCCAATGCTCAAGTCCATTAATCCTTATCAATATTAATTTTATTTATTTTCCACTATATAAATAAAATTGCACTCCCAATATTTACCCATATTATATCGAATAATATTTCTCCGGTAGTATTATTTATTCCGTGTATTTAAGATTTAAATATCCATGAATAAAATTTATTTATTGCTTAATAAATTTATTCATCTCTTTTATCCGAGAATAGTACCACTCAACCTTATTTATTATGCGGAACAAATCCACTCGCGAGGTTTACATAATAAATCCTTATGAGCTCATCTCGGGGATATTATCAACCCTTACGGGATACACTGTCTCGTCAAGAATTCACGGCATGTCATATATAAAATATAGTGACCCAACTTAACCGGTAATTGACCCAATAATTAAACCGGTCAATTCCTTTGGAAAATCAAAGTCACTTATACTAAATATACACACCCGCAATTCTATCGGGGATTAAGAATAAAATACTCTGAGATTTAAATTGATTATCCAAGGCAATCCTAATCAATAAATCTCAAGCGATCCGCCCAATACACCAAGTGTACAAGTGTGATAAAATAATCAAGATAAATTATTTTCTCTCTCACACAACGACTATACCGATGGATTGGTCCGTGTCCATCTAGGTCGTGAGCAACTGTTTGATTAAATACGAGTAACCGATAGTATGATCTTCTGTGTGCCCATGCAACACCATACTAACTACAACGTATAAAATCCAGGACTATAATTTGCATATATTAATTAACAATAATTAAAAGCAAATGAATGTTCGTTATTAATAGGTAAATGAAAGTGTACAAGGAGTTCATAATACTCAAATCTAGACATTAAGTATACTACTCCATCACTATAATATGGGTAAACTATCTTATACTCTTGCGCAACTCCTGACTGAACTAAAGGCGGCAGAGGGGATCTACAAGAGGGGCAAGTCTCAAGCGCTTGTAACTACCAAGTCCAAAATCTTGAAAGCTGTTGGAGGTAGGGGCAAGAAAAGGAAGCAAGCCTGGAAACCCAGTGGTGCCAAGAGGAATGGACCACGAGTGGGGGCTAGTAAGCCAAAGGGCAAGTGCTTCCGATGCAACAAGTCTGGACACTGGAAGTCTGAATGTCCTCTCAGAGGTACGAATTTTTCTTTAGTCGTAAAAACATAGTCAGCGGTATTATCTACCAGAATTCTGGTGTGTAGATATAGAACCACTGACGGTATGTGCATTGTTTTAAATGCAGGGGTTCCAGAAAACCCGGCGACTTAGAAAAGAAGAGTTCGAGTCTACATGGGCGAAGCTGTTGGGGTAGCAGCGGTTGCAGTGGAAGACATTTATCTGTTTTCAGTAGTTTTAGGATTTCATTTCAAGTTATTGCTTTATGTACCCCTTAATTTCGAAAAGAACTTTTGTTCTGGTTTTTCTTTATTAATGAATGGATATTTATTTCTTTAATCATTCAGTGATTTAGATAAGAAATAATGGTGTTATCTATTCTGGTACATTTTAGATAGCAATATATGAATGATGAATCCTTAGTCTACCACGATGCAACAAACCGTTATGTATAACTTGTTTTACTTATTAGATGTATTTCTTTATCATTATGCTTGTGAATTCTTGAATTCGGACAAGCATTAAGAATGATTTATGATTAATGCAGTAACATGTGTAATTAGAAAGGTACGAGTCATTCTTTCAAAGAATACTCGAAGATGGATTAGAATACTTGATGTGCCATAAAAGCAAAGTGTTTTTCAGTAGACACAAAGCTATTATGGGGAACCTTCAAAGTATATCCATTGGAAGCTTGCGGCTTGTTCGCGGAGGCTATCACCTATCTAAACAACACATAGCATAAATCAAAGATTGAGATTAAGTCTCAAAAGACTGCACCATACACTGGAGTGTAGACATGGTGTGTCAGGGATAAGAAATGGAATTCTAATAGTAAAAGGACAAGTTTGTTCGGAACTACCTATGTTCTATGGATATTTCTGGATACAACGGCAAATTCAATGTGGTTGTAGAATATCCTAGGAGAACAAGTAATTGTATGTTCAATAGTACTATGAACCAGAGGGGTGTTCTCACCCGGTTCTTAGAGGGAGACTATTAGATGAACTACAATGCCCTAACTGACAAGGTACTTAAAATGAGGAAAAGGAAAGACTGAGAACCAGCCTAACCGAGTGGTAGTACACCACTAACTGCACCTAATGTTATTACTGTTATACACCAGAACGCCATTGCAGTGGGAGGTTGTTATTGTTGGAGTTGTGTACTTAATGTCTAGATTTAAGTAACGGAAACTCACGATCCATTGCCATTAATCTATTTAATTAAATAAACAATTATTTGCATTTAATTATTTATAATTAAATATATGCAAATTATAGTCCTGGATTTTATACGTTGTAGTTAGTATGATGTTGTATGGACACACAGAAGATCATACTATCGGTTACTCGTATTTAATCGAACAGTTGCTCACGACCTAGATGGACACGGACCAATCCATCGGTATAGTCGTTGTGTGAGAGAGAAAATAATCTATCTTGATTATTTTATCACACTTGTACACTTGGTGTATTGAGCGGATCGTTTGAGATTTATCGATTAGGATTGCCGGCGATAATCGATTTAAGTCTCAGTGTATTTTATTCTTAATCCCCGATACTATTACGGGTGTGTATATTTAATATAAGTGACTTTGATTTTCCAAAGGAATTAACCGATTTAATTATTGGGTTAATTACCGGTTAAGTTGGGTCGCTATATTTTATATATGACATGCCGTGAATACTTGACGGGAAAGTGTATCCCGTAAGGGTTGATAATATCCCCGAGATGAGTTCATAAGGAATTATTATGTAAACCCTGCAGGTGGATTTGTTCCGCATAATAATTAAGGATGAATGGTACTAGTCTCGGATATAAGAGATGAATAAATTAATTAGCAATAAATTAATTTTATTCATGGATATTTATATCTTAAATACACGGAATAAATAATACTACCGGAGAAATATTATTTGATATAATATGGTATAATATTGGGAGTGCAATTAGTTTTATATAGTGGAAAATAGAATTAATTAATATTGATAAGGATTAATGGACTTGAGCATTGGGCTCAATTTAATCTTCAATATTGGAAGCCCAATATTCCACCTCCTTAAGATCCCCTACGTAGCCTATAAAAGCACTACATGGTCTTCTCTATTCTCATAACTTGAAGATCACAATTCTAGAGAGAGAAAGTAGAGAGGAGGATCCATGGAGTTCGGTAGATCGTCGCCCACACGACGTCCGGGCTAGTGCAAGGAATACGTGGGAAGATCTCAAGGTCATCATAAGATCTCGTTTCTCCGCACAACGAATCGAAAGGTGAATTAAATAATTGCTAGGGAGTTTGGGCAAACTATGACGACCACTAGTGAACCTTTACAATCTGGGATACTGGTGATTGGCAAACCGCATAGATGTACCTTGTAGTATTGTTGCGGGCATAGCACTAGAACTTGTTGGAGATTGCGGTCGTATGACTCGGAGTTCCGGGCATGCTATTGGCCGAGCGGGTCTGTCTAGAGGGTAATGCGGGTTTGGGCAAACTAGATCCATGTTTGGTCGCATAGGTTATCGAATTGTCCAGATCTAGGGGTTTAGGCATAACGTTAGTTTGCCTTCTCTTTAAACTGTAAGGATAGATAAGGGGTGGGGCAATTGTTGGGCGTGACGCAATAGGACCACTGTTGTCTTTTTAAAGCACCCTATAACTGCTGACAAACCGCTGGTAGAAATCCTTAGTGCCTATGACCGGTAGTTCGCCCTAATGATCATGAGTGAAGCCATCTGCCCGGATGCCTTTTTTATCATTTGATTTAAGTTTTCTCTTTAGTAATCTGTTAGATCTGAGTGTTTGCTTATTTTCCTTTTTCATTTATCTTACTTGCATGTTAGTTTGGTTAGTAGTAGTTAGGTCAAAGTGTTGAAACGATTGCAAAACCGTTGTGCCCACAGCACCCCAAATCAAAATCTTTTTGTGACAACCCCTTGGGCAAAGCCGAGATCACCTACTGTAATTGCCTCCTTGTGGGACCGACCCCACGTACTTACCATTATCTACGTTTTGGTAGTGATAAGAGTACTGGCTAAATATAAATATCATTTTGACAGCGCGTTTGCTCTAACGACAAGCTTACGGGCTCGTCAAAATTGGCGCCGTTGCCGGGGAGGCAAATTTCCAACAGTAAGTCGTCTGTGCTAACAGTTTAACTTGTTTTGTTTATGCAGAATTCCACTTCAGGCAAAGAAATTGTACCTTGGTACGACCCTGAGATCGAAAAGACTGCAAAGCGAATCCGAAAAGAGACAAGGCTAGCCAAAGCGTTAGCACGTGCCGCCCAAGAAGCTACCCGAACACCAAGGGCAGAAAATCCGAGAAGGGCAAGGAGAGATGAACCGGTCTAAGGATGCACGAGAGGACACTACTACATGCTGCCAGTGGGGGGTCAATCTTGAATAAGAGTGCTGAAGAGGCATTTAGACTCTTTAAGGAAATGGCGGAGGAATTCAGAGAGGATGGAAGTGAGTTGCCCAGGACCAATTTGGGGACAACTACCGCTGCGGACGCTAAAATCGACAAACTATGCAGCGCGATGGAGAAGTTTATGACACTATGGCCACCGGGCCAAAGAGAGGAGTGAAAGCTTTCCAGATCTGCCAGGGCACAGAGCATGCCACTGATGAATGCCCCACACTGTATGACGAGGAGGTCAAAGCAATGGGGCAGAGCAACGGTAATGGGCAAGGAAGGGGGAAACCCTACTATGATAATAGGTATGGGAATAACAACAACTACAATGAGGGGTATAATGGTAACCAAAATTTCCAGCGCTACAATCAGCAAGAGCTGTACCAGCAACAAGGCCCCGGGATGTACCACTAGCCCGCTCAGACCAAAGGGCCTACCTTGTCTGAAATGATGGAAACTTTGGTCAAAGAGAATATTAAATTCCAGCAAGAGAATGCCAAAGCCCACCAAGAGAATGAGAAATTCAAGCAACAGACTAGAGGGCAGTTCCAGAATCTAGGAGCCCAAGTCTCACATCTTACTCAAGTGGTGGCAAAGCTGGAACAGAAAGGAGGTACTTTGCCCCCAAAGATCGAAGTGAACAATTTCATGTTAATGCCGTACAACTCAGAAGTGGCAAACCACTGACCATAGTGGAGAAATCTGCAGTGAAGGGCAAAGAGCCCGTATCAGATGGTCCCCCAATCGTTGAGGAAGACCCTGGAACAGATATTGAGCAAGAAGAGGTGACAGTCAGGGCAAAGAGGGACAAGTCCCCACCTCCAAAAATCAAGCCACCCTTCCCGGGCAGACTGAGTAAAAACCGTGAGAGGGAAGAAACTCAAGAGATGTTTAAGATGTTCAAGAAGGTTGAGATCAATATGCCCCTTCTGACCATACTGAACGCTATGCCCAGGTGTGCTAAGTTCTTGAAGGAACTCTGCACAAAGAAGGTCAAATATCAAGATGATGCAAAGTTTGAGGTGGGAGAGAATGTCTCTGCTGTGATAAAAAAGACTTGACCTACAAAGTGTGGAGACCCAGGCATGTTCTACATCCCGTGCATCATAGGGCATAGGATGATAGAGAAGGCAATGCTCGATCTGGGAGCATCAATCAACGTTATGCCCAAAACAATGTATGAAGACCTGGAAATAGGGCAACTGAAGCCCACTCGAGTTGTGATCCAACTGGCTGATAGATCTAATGTTTATCCTGAGGGCATACTGGAAGATGTCCTGGTCAAAGTGGAAGAGTTGATATTCCCTGCTGACTTCTATGTGCTCGATATGGGCAGATCAAGCAAAGCCCCTGTGATGATATTGGGCAGACCGTTTCTCAAAACAGCAAAGACCCACATCGACTGCGAAACCGGAAGGCTGATGTGCAAATTCGAGGGAGAGACGGTCACATTTGACCTCTACAAGTCTATGAAGCACCCAACTGATACCGAAGAAATCCATTACATTGACCAAATTGAGAAGGCAGTGGAGGCAAAGGCACTCCAATGTGGCAAGTATGATCATACTAAGATAGCTATTCAACAAGGGCTTACTGAGTTTGACATGGAGGACGAACCGGAAGAATTGCAAGAGGCAATCGAGCAGTTAGACTCTCTGGAAAATTTCAAAGGCAACCCGGGCAAACCGATAGAGATCGAAGAGATGATCATGGTGCCTTCACTTGAAAAGCCACCAATTCTGGAACTGAAGAAGCTGCCCAAACATCTCAAGTATTTATACTTGGGAGATAATGACACTTTGCCCGTCATCATAAGCGCTTATTTACAAGAGGCAGAGGAGGCAAAGTTGAGATATGTGCTGGGGCAGTACAAACAAGCCATAGGGTGGACTTTGGCTGACATCAGAGGGATAAGTCCGAGCATCTGCCAACACCATATTCTTCTGGAAGATGACTCTGTGCCCGTACGTGATCCTCAAAGGAAGCTCAACCCAGCAATGAAGGAAGTTGTGCTCAAAGAGATCAAGAAGCTTCTCAGTGTATGCATTATCTACCCAGTTTCTGATAGCAAGTGGGTTAGCCCAGTACATGTGGTGCCAAAGATGTCTGGAGTTCAAGTCATAGAGAACGAAAGGAATGAGCAGATTGCCACAAGACTATAAACTGGGTGGAGAGTTTGCATTGATTACCGCAAACTGAACAAGGTAACCCGCAAGGATCATTTCCCTTTGCCCTTCATTGATGAAATGTTAGAGAGATTGGCTGGGAAGAAGCACTTTTGCTTTCTAGATGGCTACTCAGGGTATATGCAGATATGGGTTGCTCAAGAGGATCAGGACAAAACCACTTTCACCTGTCCCTTTGGCACCTTTGCCTACAGGAGAATGCCCTTTGGCCTCTGCAATGCACCAGGAACCTTTCAAAGGTGTATGATGAGTATCTTCTCTGACCTACTCGAAAATGGGATTGAAGTGTTCATGGACGATTTCACCGTGTATGACAACTCCTTTGACTCCTGCCTTGAACACTTAGAGATGGTGCTCAGAAGGTGTGTGGAGAAGAGCCTTGTACTGAACTACGAAAAATGCCATTTCATGGTCGAAGAGGGAGTTGTTGTTGGAAATCGATCACCCGGAGTTGCCGGAATAGCGGAACATGACAACTCCGATCAATAACCCTTCGCCGGAGTTTAATCGCGAGCACGCCACGAAGCCCGGAGCACAACCGAACGCGCGGCCGTGGGCGAACCCACGCGCGTCCAGCTGAGCCCCGTACGTGGGGCTCGCGATCGCATGACGCGATCGCTGGGGCTGCTCCCGGCAGCCCCCGGCAGCAGGTCCGGCGACCTGCTGCCCGCCGTGGAGGTGCGGCTCGATCGACGAGCCGCTGCGGGCGCACAGCCGCCCGCCCGACGATCACGCCCTAGGCGTTGATCGCCCCCTCGGCTGAAGCCGAGGGCTCCCATGCACGCCGAAACCCTAGGCGGCGATCGCCGTGGTCCGGCGATCCTAGATCGCCACCACGCGTTCGTCGTCTAATCCGGGGTTCGGTCCTTGGATCTTATTTTTCGATAATTGATTTCAATATACATGAATTAAATAGCGGAAATATTTAATTCACCTTTCGATTCGTTGTGCGGAGAAACGAGATCTTATGATGACCTTGAGATCTTCCCACGTATTCCTTGCACTAGCCCGGACGTCGTGTGGGCGACGATCTACCGAACTTCATGGATCCTCCTCTCTACTTTCTCTCTCTAGAATTGTGATCTTCAAGTTATGAGAATAGAGAAGACCATGTGGTGCTTTTATAGGCTACGTAGGGGATCTTAAGGAGGTGGAATATTGGGCTTCCAATAATAGTGATTAAATTGAGCCCAAGCCCAAATCTATTAATCCTTACTATTATTAATTAATTCTATTTTCCACTATATAAAATTAATTGCACTCCCAATATTAAACCATATCATATCAAATAATATTTCTCCGGTAGTATTATTTATTCCGTGTATTTAAGATAGAAATATCCATGAATAAAATTAATTTATTGCTAATTAATTTATTCATCTCTTATATCCGAGACTAGTACCATTCAACCTTAATTATTATGCGGAACGAATCCACCTGCAGGGTTTACATAATAATTCCTTATGAACTCATCTCGGGGATATTATCAACCCTTACGGGATACACTTTCCCGTCAAGTATTCACGGCATGCCATATATAAAATATAGTGACCCAACCTAACCGGTAATTAACCCAATAATTAAATCGGTTAATTCCTTTGGTAAATCAAAGTCACTTATATTAAATATACACACCCGCAATAGTATCGGGGATTAAGAATAAAATACTCAGAGATTTAAATCGATTATCGCCGGCAATCCTAATCGATAAATCTCAAGCAGATCCGCTCAATACACCAAGTGTACAAGTGTGATAAAATAATCAAGACAGATTATTTTCTCTCTCACACAACGACTATACCGATGGATTGGTCCGTGTCCATCTAGGTCGTGAGCAATTGTTCGATTAAATACGAGTAACCGATAGTATGATCTTCTGTGTGGGCCCGACACACCATACTAACTACAACGTATAGAATCCAGGACTATAATTTGCATATATTTAATTATAAATAATTAAACGCAAATAATTGTTTATTTAGTTAAATAGATTAGTGGCAATGGATCGTGAGTTTCCGTTACTTAAATCTAGACATTAAGTACACAACTCCAACAGTTGTCCTTGGACATGTCATTTCAGCTAAGGGCATAGAGGTGGATAAAGCAAAGATCGAAGTTATCTCAAAGCTGCCGTACCCAAGGAATGTGAAGCAAGTCAGAGGGTTCCTTGGGCATGCTGGTTTCTACAGGCGCTTTGTGAAGGACTTTGCCCAAATAGCTCGCCCTTTGACCAGGCTACTCCAGAATAATGTAGAATGGGACATTGATGAGGATTGCAAGGCTGCCTTCAACCACTTGAAGGAGAGATTGGTCACAGCGCCTATTATTCAACCACCAGAGTGGGGCATGCCATTCGAGCTGATGTGTGATGCAAGTGGATACGCGGTAGGAGCTGTGTTAGGGCAAATTAAAGGGAAAGAAAGGCATGTGATCTACTATGCCTCAAAAACCCTTAATGCTGCCCAGAGTAACTATGCCACGACTGAGAAGGAGCTTTTGGCCATAGTCTTTGCCTTTGAGAAGTTTAGGTCATACCTACTGGGCAGTAAGACCATAGTGTATACAGACCACGCTGCACTGAAGTACCTCATGCCAAAGAAGGAGACGAAACCAAGACTTATTCGATGGATCCTGTTACTTCAGGAGTTTGACATTGAAATTCGAGACAAGTCTGGCAATCAAAATCTCGTGGCAGATCATCTCAGTAGAATTCTCCAGAAAGAAGAGGATATGCCTATCACCGAAACATTCCCTGATGAGCATTTATATTCTATCACCGCTTTGGGCGAAGAGCCATGTGTTGGAGTTGTGTACTTAATGTCTAGATTTAAGTAACGGTTAACTCCCGGTCATAGCATTTAATATATTAAATTAATAAACAATTGTTTGCGTTTAATTATTGTTAATTAAATATATGCAAAATATAGTCCTGGATTCTATACGTTGTAGTTAGTATGGTGTGCGGGCCCACACAGAAGATCATACTATCGGTCACTCGTATTTAATCAAACAGTTGCTCACGACCTAGATGGACACGGACCAATCCATCGGTATAGTCGTTGTGTGAGAGAGAAAATAATTTGTCTTAATTATTTTATCACACTTGTACACTTGGTGTATTGGGCGGATCGCTTGAGATTTATCGATTAGGATTGCCTTAGATAATCGATTCAAGTCTCAGAGTATTTTATTCTTAATCCCCGATACTATTGCGGGTGTGTATATTAAATATATGTGACTTTGATTTTCCAAAGGAATTAACCGATTTAATTATTGGGTTAATTACCGGTTAAGTTAGGTCACTATATTTTATATATGGCATGCCGTGAATACTTGACGGGAAAGTGTATCCCGGAAGGGTTTATAATATCCCCGAGATGAGTTCATAAGGAATTATTGTGTAAACCTCATGAGTGGATTCGTTCCGCACAATAATTAAGGTTGAATGGTACTAGTCTCGGATTCAAGAGATGAATAAATTAATTAGAAATAAATTAATTTTATTCATGGATATTTAAATCTTAAATACACAGAATAAATAATACTACCGGAGAAATATTATTTGATATAATATGGTTTAATATTGGGAGTGCAATTAATTTATATAGTGGAAAATAAATAAATTAATATTAATGGGAGATTAATAGATTTGGGCTTGGGCTCAATTTAATCATTAATATTGGAAGCCCAATATTCCACCTCCTTTAGATCCCCTACGTAGCCTATAAAAGCACTACATGGTCTTCTCTATTCTACACACATCATAACTTGAAGATAATAATTCTTCTAGAGAGAGAAAGTAGAGAGAGAGAGAGAGAAGAGGATCCATTAGCTTGGAGGATCGTCGTCCACCCGACGTTCAAGCTAGTGCAAGGAATACGTGGGAAGATCGTAAGGTCATCATCTTGATTTCGTTTCTCCGCACAACGAATCGAAAGGTAAAATCATATACTCTCTTCTATGATTTTATGTGAATATGATTGTGATACATACATGAACGCACGATCCGGGAAAAACGTATGAACTTCGGGGACGGGGATTCGAGATCCCCGGCGAAGATCAAGAAGAACCCTCGGCTGGGAGCCGAGGGAGAGGCGGTCGAGCCCTAGGGCTTCGACCGCCGGGAGCGGCTACGCGATGGGAGCCCCGGCTGGACGCCGGGGCGAGCGATC
This sequence comes from Euphrasia confusa, assembly GCA_954870475.1. Classification (NCBI taxonomy): domain Eukaryota; kingdom Viridiplantae; phylum Streptophyta; class Magnoliopsida; order Lamiales; family Orobanchaceae; genus Euphrasia; species Euphrasia confusa. Next base: position 39,322,916 of record OX940950.1, on the reverse strand, counting down.
GACCTAGGGTCGATCGCTGGGGACCGTCGCGGCTTCGCGCCGCGGCTGGTGGTCCCCCCTCCCGTCGGTGGTGGCGGTGAGTCGCCGGACTCACCGCCCGAGGCTGCCGGAGCAGCCCCACGCAATCGATTTCGATCGCGAGCCCCGCGGTGGGGCTCGGCTAGGGTTTCGGCCGCGGGTTCATCCCGCGGCGATTCTCCGGTTGAGCTCCGGATACCGTAGTGCTCGTGATCGGTTTCCGGCGATGGGATTTCGGTCGGGGTTATCGGTTCCGCAATTTTTGATACCCAGGGATATCGATTTCCAACAATTGGTATCAGAGCGTTTGGTTTCGTGTTCATGTATGTGTTCAATTATCGTTCTACCTTGCAGGGATTCTGACTATCATGGTTAATTAATTGATTAATTGTTTAATTAATTGTTAATTTAATTTTACCATGATTATTAAACTCTCGGACATGTCGATATTCGTTTTGTGTGGATGAATGCTTGTAATACTAAAAATTCGGGGGTTGACCGAATTTAGATTTATTATTATTGTTCTATGTTTTCCGGAAAGTGTATAGGGTCGATTTCATGTATAGAATCGATACTGGAATTGTAAATTTATTATTATGTAATTTATTTACGTTGGATCGATGCCGAGACGACCGCCGGAGAACGCGTGTGACGGAGAAGACGAAGAGGACGAAAAACCGGGGGGTCGATCAACCCCATGATCGACCCCATGACCGAAGCCATGGGGAGGGGTCGATCGCCCCTCGGCTGGGGCTGCCGCCGGCATGGTGGTGGTCGGCCGGCTGGGGTGGCGGCGGCGGTGCCCTCTCCGGTGATGGTGGTCGGCGGTGGGGGTGGTGTTGGGATCCCCCAACCCATACTACTCCTACCAAGATTCACTTTCCTAATTGATTCAAGTTTTCCTATTTTGAGTATTCCTAAGTTTGGGAACTCTCATGGAGATAGGAAAAGAATTAATTGGAATTAATTTATTTCCTTATTCTATTATGGAAGTCTTCTAGAATATTCCATGCCCTACTTGGAATAGGAATCTAGAGATTTAATAGAATTAGATGGGAAAATAATTAATTAATAAATTGATTTATTTCCTATTTGATTATTCCTATTTTATGGGAATTTTCATGGACATGGAAATTAATTAATTTTGGAAAGTAGAAAAGTCCTAATTTATTTTATTTCCTTATTCTATTATAGAAGTCTTCTAGAATATTCCAAGTTTAACTTGGATAGATTATTCTAGAGATTTAATAGAATTAGATAGGAAAATAAATAAATAAAAATATTAATAATATTTAATTTTATTTTTGATTTATTCGATTGCTTAATTTTCGAATTGAGTATCTTTTGGATTTATTGAAAATAAATAGATTTAAATATTGGGATTAATATTCTCGTCACATGGAGCATTCAAGAACGAAGACTGAAGACTAGAAGACGCATACGGAGATGGAATAAAGCCATGATAGTCGGAAAATATTTTTCTAGCATTATTTTGACTATGTGATATGTGCTTTATTACTTGTATGCATTCTTATGTGTTTAATTATGCATTAGATAGTGTATCCCTTTGTTATAAAAAGCTAAGTGGGAGAGGGGATGGAAACATTCCCATGGTCTCCATTACTGTTCTCTTGGTGACATTTATGAGCTTTCGAAGTTCATATAGATATGTCATTGGAGGAGAATTCTTGTAATTCCTTTTACGAGAAACATTGATTAAGTCTATCAAACAATGCCTAATTTGTCTTTCTGAAACTGACTTCAAGTCGACTCATTCTCACCCCGGGGAGTGGAATGGAGCCAAAGCCACTTGGTCATGTGGATGACACAAATTAGAGACATTCGTACCATTCTTTTAAGATGGATCGATTGTCTGCTCGGCTCCGTCATCTAATGAGAGATAGGGTTGTTCGCATGGTGAATCACTGCTTAGAAACTTCGAGTTTCACTTATGATTCTACGCGTCTTGATTTACGAAAATCGAATGGATCAAGTAATTGGGAGTCAACTATAAAAATCTTTTGGTGTAGTAAACGTCCACACGAACGTGGCTTGCTATGCTGAATGGGATTTTTGGAAATAGTTGATGTAGACAGTTATAGGGGATTGTGAAGGATTGTGAGTTATCGTAAACGTCCACACTAACGTGGCTTGCGGTGACGTAGCAATTCCAAATGATTCACCTTAGTACTGAGTAATGGTTTACACTTAGGTACGCTTTATAGTATTCTTCCCAACGAAGTAACGCTATAATGATGTACGACCGAAGCAAATCTAATTGCTAAATCATTTGGGTGGGTAAACGTCCACACGAACGTGGCTTGCCTTACCTGATGGGATTTTAGATGTAATTAGTAATTTAATGATATTATTTGAGGGAGATAATATCGGATATTAAATTGATTGTTTGTTTAAATGTGCTTATAGGTTTAGAGAATAGCTATGAACCCACTTTCTGTGATACTCAAGGAGCATAAACTCACTGGCCCCAATTATATTGATTGGAGGAGAAATTTAGACATTGTCCTGACTTCTGAAGAGTACAAATTTGTACTCCATGAATTGTGCCCTGCTGAGCCCACGGCTGCCTCAACTAATGAGGAAAAAGAGGCATATCGTAAGTGGAAAAAGGCTGATGAAATGGCTAGGTGTTATATTTTGGCTTCCATGTCAAATGTACTCCAAACCCTGTTGGAGTTGTGTACTTAATGTCTAGATTTAAGTAACAGTAACTCCCGGTCATTGCCATTAATCTATTTAATTAATAAACAATTATTTGCGTTTAATTATTTATAATTAAATATATGCAAATTATAGTCCTGGATTTTATACGTTGTAGTTAGTATGGTGTGTATGGACACACAGAAGATCATACTATCGGTTACTCGTATTTAATCGAACAGATGCTCACGACCTAGATGGACACGGACCAATCCACCGGTATAGTCGTTGTGTGAGAGAGAAAATAATCTATCTTGATTATTTTATCACACTTGTACACTTGGTGTATTGAGCGGATCTGCTTGAGATTTATCGATTAGGATTGCCGGCGATAATCGATTTAAATCTCTGAGTATTTTATTCTTAATCCCCGATATTATTGCGGGTGTGTATATTTAATATAAGTGACTTTGATTTACCAAAGGAATTAACCGATTTAATTATTGGGTTAATTACCGGTTAAGTTGGGTCACTATATTTTATATATGACATGCCGTGAATACTTGACGGAAAGTGTATCCCGTAAGGGTTGATAATATCCCCGAGATGAGTTCATAAGGAATTATTATGTAAACCCTGCAGGTGAATTATTATGGTTTAATATTGGGAGTGCAATTAATTTTATATAGTGGAAAATAGAATTAATTAATATTGATAAGGATTAATGGACTTGAGCATTGGGCTCAATTTAATCTTCAATATTGGAAGCCCAATATTCCACCTCCTTAAGATCCCCTACGTAGCCTATAAAAGCACTACATGGTCTTCTCTATTCTCATATAAGTTCATAACTTGAAGATCACAATTCTAGAGAGAGAAAGTAGAGAAGGAGATCCATGGAGTTCGGTAGATCGTCGCCCACACGACGTCCGAGCTAGTGCAAGGAATACGTGGGAAGATCTCAAAGGTCGTCAAATTGAGTTCTTCGTTTTTCCGAACAACGAGAACGAGGTAAATCGTAAAACCCTCTTTATGATTTTATCGTTTATTTATCGTGAAAATATCATGAACCAAGATCCAAGGGACGTACGAACCCGGAGACGAGGATCGACCTCGCGGTGGTGATCGAGGATCACCGGACCGCGGGAGGTCGAGAGATCCTCGCCGGGATCGAGAGGACGAACCCTCGGCTGGACGCCGAGGGTGGCGGTCGAGCCCTAGGGCTTCGACCGCCGGCAGCACGCATGAGGACCCCGGCTGGACGCCGGGGGTGCAATCGAGCGCGTGCTCGATCGCGTGGGGTGGCGGGCTGGTGCCGCCGCTGCTCGCCTGGCGAACAGCCCCCTTCTTCGCGGACGGCGAGTCGCCGGACTCGCCGTGCGGTTGCCGTGCGCAACCCGGCGATCACCGTGCGTGATCGCGAGCCCCACGCGGGGCTCGGCTAGGGCTAGCCGCGGGTTTATCCCGCGGCGGTGTTGCTTTGGTCGGGCCCGGTTCGTGTGGTGGTTCGCGGTGGTTTCCGGCGAAAGGATTTCGATTGGGTTGTCGGTTCCGCAATTTTGACAATCCGGATATTCGAAGGATTTCAGTCGGAATTAATTAGATAATTTATTTATTTAAATTTATTAATTCCGGGATATCGATTTCCAACAATTGGTATCTAAGCGTTGGTTTTAGTTCATGGTATTTTTCGATAAATTGTTCTACCTTGCAGGGTTTCCGATTATTATGGCTAGATTTAATTTTTGTTAATTAATGTCATAATATTGCTCTTGATTATTAAACTCTCGGTGATGTCGAAATTCGTTCTTGTGTGGTGAATGTTTGTTCTTAATTTTTCCCGAAATTGTTTGAGGTCGTTTTGTAGAGAATCGATACCGGATAGCGTAGTAATAAATTTGTAATTTATTTTACGTTGGATCGAGGACGAAACGACGACCGGAAAAGTGTGACGGAGGTGAAGAAGAGAGGGAGGATTTCGGGGATCGATCAACCCCATGATCGACCCAAAGGAAGGATCGATCGAAGGGGGAGGGGGCTGCCCGCGGCCTTCCCGGCTGTTATGTCGCCGGCGACGGCGGATGATCGGCTGGGCGGTGGCGGTGGCTCTCCTCTCGGCCGGCGATGGTGGGGGTGGGGCGCGGGGATCCCCAACCCGTGTTCTCCCGCCAAGATCCAACTTTCCTAAATTATTCGGTTTTCCTATTTTGAGTATTCATATTATTGGGAATTCTCATGGAATAGGAAAAGAATAAATTTAGAATAAATTTATTTTTCCTTATTGATTATTCCTATTCTTGGGAATTTTCATGGAATAGGAAAATGAATAAATTTAGAATTAATTTATTTTTCCTATTTAATTATTCCTTTATGGAATTTTTAATGGATTAGGAAAATAATTAATTTGGAAAGTTTTAGGAGTCCTTAATTAATTTTTCCTTATTTAATTATTCCTTTATGGAATTTTTAATAGAAAAGGAAAGAAATTAATTTGGAAGGATTAGGAGTCCTAAATTATTTTATTTCCTTATTTCATTATGGATATCTTCTAGAATATTCCAAGTGGGTCTTGGATAGGATTCTAGAGATTTAATGGAATTAGAAAGGAAAATAAAAAATAAATAAAAATATTAATAATATTTAATTTTATTTTTGATTTATTCGATTGACTTAATTTTCGAATTAAGTAACTTTTGGATTTATTAAAAATAAATAGATTTAAAAATTGGAATTAATATTCCCGTCACATGGAGCATTCAAGAACGAATACTAAAGACTAGAAGACGCATACGGGGATGCGATAAAGCCATAATAGTCGGAAAATAATATTCTAGTATTATTTTGATTATGTGATAATATTCTATGTGCTTTATTTCATGTATGCATGCTTATGTGTATTTAATTATGCATTAGATAGCGTATCCCTTTGTTATAAAAAGCTAAGTGGGAGAGGGATTGGCAACAATGCCATGGTCTCCATTGCTGTTCTCTTGGTGACTTTTATGAACTTTCGAAGTTCATATAGATAAGCCATTGGAGGAGAATTCTTGTAATTCCTCTTACGAAAAACATTGATTAAGTCTATCAAACAATGCCTAATTTGTCTTTCCAAAACTGATTTCAAGTCGACTCATTCTCACCCCGGGGAGTGGAATGGAGCCAAAGCCACTTGGTCATGTCGAGGACACAAATTAGAGACTTTCGTACCATTTGTATGAATGGATCGATTGTCTGCTCGGCTCCCTCATTCTATGAGAGATAGGGTCGTTCGCATGGTGAATCACTGGTAAGAAACTTCGAGTTTCACTTATGATTCTCCGCGTCTTGATTTACAAGATTAAATGAATCAAGTAATTGGGAGTCAATTATAAAAGTCTCTTGGTGTAGTAAACGTCCACACAACGTGGCTTGCTATATCGACGGATTTTGGATTAATTGATGTAGACAGTTATAGGGAGTTGTGAAGGATTGTGAGTTATCGTAAACGCCCACACAACGTGGCTTGCGGTGATGTTGCGGTTCCAAACGACTCACCTTAGTGCTGAGCAATGGTTTACACTTAGGTACGCTTTATAGTATCCTTCCCAACGAAGTTACGCTATAATTGATGTACGACCGAAGCAAATCTAATTGCTAAATCATTTGGATAGGTAAACGTCCACACAACGTGGCTTGCCATATCTGATGGGATTTTAGATGTGATTAGTGGTTTAATGATATTATTTGAGGGAGATAATATCGGAGATTAAATCGATTGTTTGTTGTTATACGTGCTCATAGATTAGGAAATGGTTTTGAACCCACTTTCTGTGATACGTAAGGATTTTAAACTCACTGGTCCCTGAGTGTAATGATTGGAATAGAGATCTAAACATTGCCCAGACTGTTAAAGAGTACAAGTTTGTACTCAGTGAGCTTTGTCCTCCCGAGCCTACAAATGTCTTAACTGATGAGGAAACCACTTATTATGATATCATGTTCAAACTCAAAGAAATGTTTAGACATGACGTAGTGGCTAGACAAGAGGCGATGAGGATACTCATAAAGGCCATTCGATTCAAGGAAACGCTTATACACGTTTTTGAAATGATGGACCTTTTAGACGAGTTGAGACGGAAATCGCAAGCTCTTGTAGCCAATGCCAAAGGTTTCGAACCTAAAGGCAAGAACGGGGGAAAGGAAAAGCAAGGAAACAAACCCATTAGTTCTTAGTGGACCACGAGATGGGACGAGAAAGCCAATAGGCAAGTGTTCTCGATGCAAACAGTCTGGATACTGGAAGTCTGATTATCCTCTCAAAGAAATTACGAAATTTTCTTTAGTCGTAAAACATAGTCAGTGGTATTATCTACCGGAACCTGGTGTGTAGATATGGAACCACTGACGGTATGTGCATTTTAAATGCAAGGTTTCCAGGAAACCCGACGACTTGGAAAAGAAGAAATCGTAATCTACATGGGCAATGCTGTAGAGGAGGCATCAGTTGAAGTGGAGGACATTTTATAGGATTTCATTTTGGGTTATTGCTTTTATGTACCTTTCATATTAGAAAGAACTTTGTTCTGGATTTCTAATGAATAGATATTTTATTTCTTTTAATCATTTGATGGTTATAAGAAGAAATAAAGATATTATCTATTCTGGTACATTAGCTAGCAATATATAAATGATTAATCCTAAGTCCACCACGATGCAACGAACCGTAGTATGAAAACCCGTTTTACTAATAAGAGATTTCTTTATCAATTATACTAGTGGATTCTTATGCTGAGTCATGTTTATTCAAATAAGAAGTTCAAAGGTCGAAAATTGATATTTGATCAATTAAGTTGAAGGAGTGGACCTTCCGACCTAAGAATCTAATTTGGAAAATAATATGACTAAGCAATCCTTTATGGATATAAGATATAAGATCCGGACAAGTATAAGAATTGATTGACTCTGATGTATGCAGACCTATGTCTACTCAGACAATAAGGTACGAGTACTTCATTTAATGATTACTCGAGAAATGGATTAGAATACCTGATGTGCCACAAAAGCAAGTGTTTTGACAAGTCAATGGACACTAAGCAATTGTGGAGAACCATCAAGGTATATCCATTTATAGCCTGCGATTTGATCGCGGAGGCAAGTACCTATCTGAGAAATGCATGGCATACTGATCAGAGATTGGGATTTGATCCCAAATGACTACACCATACACTGTTGTGTAGAAATGGTGTGTCGTAAACAAGAAATGGAACTCTTATAGAAATAGTAAAATCATGAGTTATACGGAACTACCTATGTTCTATGGATATGTCTGGAAACAACGGCGCATTCAAATGCGGTTGTAGAATATCCTAGAAGAACAAAAGATGTGTGTTCAATAGTACTATGAACCAGAAGGACGTTATAAGCTCTAACGCCCGGTTCTTGGAGAAAGACTATATGATGAAACACAAGCCCAAGGTGACGTAATACTTTGAAATGAGAGAGAAAGATTAAGACTTAGAACCAGCCGAACCGAGTAGCGGTACACCACTAACTGCACCTACTGTTATCACTGTTTATACACCGGAATGCCATTGTAGTGGGAGGTTGTGGGACAACCGGAGATATTCATAAGACTAGGAGAGTCTTCGGACTCTGGACCTAGTATACATGAAATCGATCCCTGGATCTACATGAAGGCCGTACTAGATCTAAATGTGTCTTCTTGGAGAGAAATAAGAATTATTGCTAAGAGGCGAGATCATTTAGAGTACAAGCTTAGTTGATCCATTTATGGATTGAAACAAAGCATTGAATTCGTGGTACTTGCAAATTGATGAGATAGTCCATTTTATGGATTCATCCAAAGCATAGACAAATCGTGTGTATTGGAAACGTGATGGAAAACAAGGTGGTGTTTCTCGGGTTTTATGTAGAGAACATTCTTATCATTGGTAACAATGTAAAGATGTTATCAAGACATAAAATGATGGTTGTCTAGATAAATCAATATGAAAGATATAGGAAGAAGTTGGACATGTTCTTGAGATCTTGGATCTCTAGGAAAGAACATTGTACTTCTCCTGGACATCTTACATATATATGATTATGGTTCGTTTTAACATGCAAGATTCCGAGAAAGGTTCGTTACCTTTCAGAGACGGAATGCATCTATCTAAGGATATGTGTTTTGGAACACAAAAGGAGATAGAAGCAATGAAAGCAGTTTCCTACACTTTGAGTGTGGAAAGCTTAATAAATGCATTGTTGAAAACAAGAACCTGATATCCGCTATGTGGTTAGCATAGTGGGAGGATATCAAGGTAATCCTGGAAAGGAATACTTGACTGCTGTAATGAAAATTTTAAGTACTTTCGAAGTACTGGAAACTATGTTCTGGATTACGGAGCAAACAAGCTTTTCCTTTGGATTACATTCTCTTAGATTTCTAATCGAATGAGGACCGGTGTAAGTCGATTTCTATGCTCATTCACATAGTACTTCTTGGAAGTACAACTTAAGCACGTGATGAGTATGGGAGTCAGGAGTTTGGAGGAAATGACTAGACCTTAGTACAAGTGGGAGATTGTTGGAGTTGTGTACTTAATGTCTAGATTTAAGTAACAGTAACTCCCGGTCATTGCCATTAATCTATTTAATTAAATAAACAATTATTTGCGTTTAATTATTTATAATTAAATATATGCAAATTATAGTCCTGGATTTTATACGTTGTAGTTAGTATGGTGTGTATGGACACAAAGAAGATCATACTATCGGTTACTCGTATTTAATCGAACAGATGCTCACGACCTAGATGGACACAGACCAATCCACCGGTATAGTCGTTATGTGAGAGAGAAAATAATCTATCTTGATTATTTTATCACACTTGTACACTTGGTGTATTGAGCGGATCTGCTTGAGATTTATCGATTAGGATTGCCGGCGATAATCGATTTAAATCTCTGAGTATTTTATTCTTAATCCCCGATATTATTGCGGGTGTGTATATTTATTATAAGTGACTTTGATTTACCAAAGCAATTAACCGATTTAATTATTGGGTTAATTACCGGTTAAGTTGGGTCACTATATTTTATATATGACATGCCGTGAATACTTGACGGGAATGTGTATCCCGTAAGGGTTGATAATATCCCCGAGATGAGTTCATAAGGAATTATTATGTAAACCCTGCAGGTGGATTCGTTCCGCATAATAATTAAGGTTGAATGGTACTAGTCTCGGATATAAGAGATGAATAAATTAATTAGCAATAAATTAGTTTTATTCATGGATATTTATATCTTAAATACACGGAATAAATAATACTACTGGAGAAATATTATTTGATATAATATGGTTTAATATTGGGAGTGCAATTAATTTTATATAGTGGAAAATAGAATTAATTAATATTAATGGATTAATAGATTTGTGCTTGGGCTCAATTTAATCATTAATATTGGAAGCCCAATATTCCACCTCCTTAAGATCCCCTACGTAGCCTATAAAAGCACTACATGGTTTTCTCTATTCTCATATAAGTTTATAACTTGAAGATCACAATTCTAGAGAGAGAAAGTAGAGAAGGAGATCCATGGAGTTCGGTAGATCGTCGCCCATACGACGTACGAGCTAGTGCAAGGAATACGTGGGAAGATCTCAAAGGTCGTCAAATTGAGTTCTTCGTTTTTCCGAACAACGAGAACGAGGTAAATCGTAAAACCCTCTTTATGATTTTATCGTTTATTTATCGTGAAAATATCATGAACCAAGATCCAAGGGACGTACGAACCCGGGGACGAGGATCGACCTCGCGGTGGTGATCGAGGATCACTGGACCGCGGGAGGTCGAGAGATCCTCGCCGGGATCGAGAGGACGAACCCTCGGCTGGACGCCGAGGGTGGCGGTCGAGCCCTAGGGCTTCGACCGCCGGCAGCACGCATGAGGACCCCGGCTGGACGCCGGGGGTGCGATCGAGCGCGTGCTCGATCGCGTGGGGTGGCGGGCTGGTGCCGCCGCTGCTCGCCTGGCGAGCAGCCCCCTCCTCCGCGGACGGCGAGTCGCCGGACTCGCCGTGCGGTTGCCGTGCGCAACCCGGCGATCACCGTGCGTGATCGCGAGCCCCACGCGGGGCTCGGCTAGGGCTAGCCGCGGGTTTATCCCGCGGCGGTGTTGCTTTGGTCGGGCCCGGTTCGTGTGGTGGTTCGCGGTGGTTTCCGGCGAAAGGATTTCGATTGGGTTGTCGGTTCCGCAATTTTGACAATCCGGATATTCGAAGGATTTCGGTCGGAATTAATTAGATAATTTATTTATTTAAATTTATTAATTCCGGGATATCGATTTCCAACAAACCCAACATGAGTCTATGGCCACTGCCTATGATAGTTGTTCAACCTCAAAGAAATGTTTGGGGAGCAAGATCGTGCGGCAAGGCAAGAAGCCATGAGAGTCCTCATGACAACTACTCAGTCTGAAGGAACGCCCGTAGGGGATCACGTTCTTAAGATGATGAGTTTGTTGAATGAGCTTGAGATCCTAGGAGCTCAAATTGATGTTGAGACGCAAGTCGACATCATACTCCAGTCTCTGACCCCTAGTTTTGAGCAGTTTCGCATGAGTTATAATATGGGTAAACTATCTTATACTCTTGCGCAACTCCTGACTGAACTAAAGGCGGCAGAGGGGATCTACAAGAAGGGCAACTCTCAAGCGCTTGTAGCTACCAAGTCCAAGGGCTCGAAGCCTATTGGAGGTAGGGGCAAGAAAAGGAAGCAAGCCTGGAAACCCAGTGGTGCCAAGAGGAATGGACCACGAGTGGGGGCTGCAAAGCCAAGAGGCAAGTGCTTCCGATGCAATAAGTCTGGACACTGGAAGTCTGAATGTCCTCTCAAAGGTACGAATTTTTCTTTAGTCGTAAAAACATAGTCAGCGGTATTATCTACCAGAATTCTGGTGTGTAGATATGGAACCACTGACGGTATGTGCATTTTGAATGCAGGGGTTCCAGAAAACCCGACGACTTAGAGAAGAAGAATTCGAATCTACATGGGCAAAGCTGTAGAGGAGGCAGCGGTTGCGGTAGAAGACATTTATCTGCTTTAGTAGTTAAATAGGATTTCATTTCAAGTTTATTGCATTATGTACCCTTTATTTTAGAAAGAACGTTTTGTTCTGGATTTCTATTATTTATGAATGGATATTTTATTTCCTTAATCATGTTGATGATTTTGATAAGAAATAATGGTATTATCTATTCTGGTACATTAGATAGCAATATATGAATGATGAATCCTTAGTCTACCACAATGCAACAAACCGTTCTATAACTTGTTTTACTTATTAGATATATTTCTTGTTAAATCATTATACTTGTGAATCCTTATACTTAGTAGTATTTATTCAAATGAGATTCAAAAGGTTGAAATTGATTTGATCAATTATAGTTGAAGGAATGGACCTTCCGACCTAAGAATCGAATTTGGAAGATAATACAACTAAGCATACCTTTCGGTAAAGGGTAGAATTCAGACAAGTATTGAGAATGATCAATGATATATGCAGTCATATGCGTAAGGTGCGAGTAGTTCTTTTAAGAATACTCGAAGATGGATTAGAGTGCTTGATGTGCCATTATGGGGAACCTTCAAAGTATATCCATTGGAAGCCTGCGACTTAGTCGCGGAGGCTACCACATAACGCATAGCATAATCAAAGATTGGGATTTAATCCCAAAATGACTGCACCATACACTTACGTGTAGAGATGGTGTGTCAGAAACAAGAAATAGAAATCTAATAGTAAAAGAACAAGTTGTTCGGAACTACCTATGTTCTATAGATATTCCTAGAGACAACGGCACATTCAATGTGGTTGTAGGATATCCTAGGTGAACAAAAGGATTGTGTTCTATAGTACTATGAACCAGAAGGACATTTCGTCCGGTTCTTAGAGGAAGACTATTAGATGAACTACAAAGCCCAACTGACGTAATACCTTGGAATGAGAAAAAGGACAAAGACTAGGAACCAGCCAAACCGAGTGGAAGTACACCACAAACTGCACCTACTGTTATTACTGTTTATACACTGGAACGCCATTGCAGTGGGAGGTTGTTAAACAACCGGAGATGTTCATAAGACTAGAAGAGTTTTGAACTCTGGATCTGGTAAAGATGAAATCGATCCCTAGCTCTGCATAAGGGCAGTACTAGATCTAAATGTGCCTGCTTGGAGAACAATAAGGTTTATTGTTAAGAGGCTAGATCATTTAGAGTACAAGCTTAGTAAATCCATTTATGGATTGAAACAAAGCTATAGATCGTGGAACTTGCGAATTGATGGGATAGTCCATTTGATAGATTCATCAAAAAGGCATAGACGAAAGGTGTATTGGAGACGTAATGGAAACAAGGTGGTGTTTCTCGGAGATTTTATGTAGATAACATTTTATCATTGGCAACAATGTAAAGATGTTGTCAGACATAAGATGATGGTTGTCTAAATAAATCGGGATATAAGATTGAGTAGAAGTTAGAGCATGTTCTTGAGATCTTATGATCTAAGGATAAGAACATTGTACTTCTCCTAGATATCTTATACGGTTATGGTTTGTTTTAACATGCATAATTCTGAGAAAGGTTATTGCCTTTCAGAAACAGAATATATCTATCTAATGTCATGTGTTTCGAACACATGAAGGAGATAGATGAGGACAAAGCAGTTTCCTATACTTCAAGTATGGAAAACTTTATAGATGCAATGTTGTAAAACGAGAACCTGATATCAACTATGCGGTTTGCGTAGTGGGAGGATATCAAAGTAATCTGGACAAGAGAAATTCGAATGCTGTAATATTAAGCAAGACGAAATCTTCTTTGATTACAAATTCTCAGATCTTAAATAAGAGAAGGACCAGTGTAAGTCGATATCAGGCTATGTGTTCACTTTAAGAAAGAGGTGGAACCATGAAATGAAAGAGTGATAAGCAGGACGCTTCTCAGACTCTCTCATAACCGAATAGCAGCCTCAGAGGCAGCGGAAGTTTTGGTTAGGTTCCGGGATGAACCTCTTGACTTAGATATGACTATTAGTTTACCAAAGGCTATTGGATAGCGGTGCATGGTAAACTGGAAGAAGTCATAAGTCAAAAGTGATGTTAACACATAGAGCAAGTACCACCTGATACGAGTCATCGTCAAGGGAGACGACGCAGTAGTCACCAAGATAACTTCAGAGCGGCAACCTAGAGTGCTCATTCACATAGTACTTCTTGGAAGTACAATTTAAGCACGTGATGAGTATGGGAGTCGGAAGTTTGGAGGAAATGACTAGACCTTAGTACAAGTGGGAGATTGTTGGAGTTGTGTACTTAATGTCTAGATTTAAGTAACGGTAAACTCCCGATCATAGCATTTAATCTATTAAATTAATAAACAATTGTTTGCGTTTAATTATTGTTAATTAAATATATGCAAAATATAGTCCTGGATTCTATACCTTGTAGTTAGTATGGTGTGCGGGCCCACACAGAAGATCATACTATCGGTTACCCGTATTTCATCAAACAGTTGCTCACGACCTAGATGGACACGGACCAATCCATCGGTATAGTCGTTGTGTGAGAGAGAAAATAATTTGTCTTAATTATTTTATCACACTTGTACACTTGGTGTATTGGGCGGATCGCTTGAGATTTATCGATTAGGATTGCCTTAGATAATCGATTCAAGTCTCAGAGTATTTTATTCTTAATCCTCGATACTATTGCGGGTGTGTATATTTAATATATGTGACTTTGATTTTCAAAAGGAATTAACCGATTTAATTATTGGGTTAATTACCGGTTAAGTTGGGTCACTATATTTTATATATGGCATGCCGTGAATACTTGACGGGAAAGTGTATCCCGGAAGGGTTGATAATATCCCCGAGATGAGTTCATAAGGAATTATTGTGTAAACCTCATGAGTGGATTCGTTCCGCACAATAATTAAGGTTGAATGGTACTAGTCTCGGATTCAAGAGATGAATAAATTAATTAGAAATAAATTAATTTTATTCATGGATATTTAAATCTTAAATACACAGAATAAATAATACTACCGGAGAAATATTATTTGATATAATATGGTTTAATATTGGGAGTGCAATTAATTTATATAGTGGAAAATAAATTAATTAATATTAATGGGAGATTAATAGATTTGGGCTTGGGCTCAATTTAATCATTAATATTGGAAGCCCAATATTCCACCTCCTTTAGATCCCCTACGTAGCCTATAAAAGCACTACATGGTCTTCTCTATTCTACACACATCATAACTTGAAGATCATAATTCTTCTAGAGAGAGAAAGTAGAGAGAGAGAGAAGAGGATCCATAAGCTTGAAGGATCGTCGCCCACCCGACGTTCAAGCTAGTGCAAGGAATACGTGGGAAGATCGTAAGGTCATCATCTTGATTTCGTTTCTCCGCACAACGAATCGAAAGGTAAAATCATATACTCTCTTCTATGATTTTATGTGAATATGATTGTGATACATACATGAACGCACGATCCGGGAAAAACGTATGAACTTCGGGGACGGGGATTCGAGATCCCCGGCGAAGATCAAGACGAACCCTCGGCTGGGAGCCGAGGGAGAGGCGGTCGAGCCCTAGGGCTTCGACCGCCGGGAGCGGCTACGCGAGGGGAGCCCCGGCTGGACGCCGGGGCGAGCGATCGACCTAGGGTCGATCGCTGGGGACCGTCGCGGCTTCGCGCCGCCGCTGGTGGTCCCCCCTCCCGTCGGTGGTGGCGGTGAGTCGCCGGACTCACCGCCCGGGGCTGCCGGAGCAGCCCCACGCGATCAATTTCGATCGCGAGCCCCGCGGTGGGGCTCGGCTAGGATTTCGGCCGCGGGTTCATCCCGCGGCGATTCTCCGGTTGAGCTCCGGATACCGTAGTGCTCGTGATCGGTTTCCGGCGATGGGATTTCGGTCGGGGTTATCGGTTCCGCAATTTTTGATACCCCGGGATATCGATTTCCAACACCATGGTTTGCTGACCTTGTGAACTTTATGGTTACAGGAATTTTCAGGGAAGACATGACGTATTATGAGAAAGACAAGATGAGGCGTGAGGCAAGGAAGACGAAGTCCTTAGAAGATGCATTCCTGAGTCTGAGCAGCAGGGCATAGTGGATCACTGACGGTAGGAGCTGTATGATTGGCTAAATTGTTCGTGCATCTGGGCAGGGGCGGATCGATGGTGATTTAGGGTTCTTGGTTTAACCGCGAGGTCGATGGGGCTAGAGTAGTCGGTTGGGGGTTTGTTCCCGAAGCAAAGTTGGTTGAGGATTATTTCTGGGGATTTGGGCAAACTAGGACGACCACTAGTGAACCTTTACAATTTGGGATACTGGTGATTGGCAAACCGCATAGATGTACCTTGTAGTATTGTTGCGGGCATAGCACTAGAACTTGATGGAGATTGCGGTCGTATGACTCGGAGTTCCGGGCATGCTATTGGCCAAGCGGGTCTGTCTAGAGGGTAATGCGGGTTTGGGCAAACTAGATCCATGTTTGGTCGCTTAGGTTATCGAATTGTCCAGATCTAGGGGTTTAGGCATAACGTTAGCTTGCCTTCTCTTTAAACTGTAAGGATAGATAAGGGGTGGGGCAATTGTTGGGCGTGACGCAATAGGACCACTGTTGTCTTTTTAAAGCACCCTATAACTGCTGACAAACCGCTGGTAGAAATCCTTAGTGCCTATGATGCTGGAAATCGATATCCCGGGCCATTAAAAAATTTGCGGAAAATAATAACCCGACCGAAATCCTCGATCGTCGGAGAACCAACCGCGAACCACCGTACGAGCCGGAGCTCAACCGAGCACCACCACGGTCCGCCCGTGGTGCCCAGCCGAGCCCCCGCACGGGGCTCGCGATCGCTCTCGTAGCGATCGCTGGGATGCCTCACGGCATCCCCGGGGCTGCTCGTAGCAGCCGCGCAGCGAGCCCATGGCTCGCTGTCCAGCGGGGCCTAGCCCCCGCACGCATCCGCTGCGGGCGAACCCGCAGCACGTACGGGGTCGCTGCGGGTGACCCCGCAGCTTACCCGCGATCGATCCTAGGATCGATCGCACCCCTCGACTTCGGCCGAGGGTTTCTCCTAGCCGCCCCGCACCGGCGGTCCGAACCCTAGGGTTCGACCGCCACCTTCGAGCCTCGCCGGGGATCTCGAATCCCCGTCCCCGAGGTTCGTCGTTTTCCCGGATCGTGCGTTCATGTATGTATCACAATCAATTCACATAAAATCATAGAAGAGAGTATATGATTTTACCTTTTGATTCGTTGTGCGGAGAAACGAAATCAAGATGATGACCTTACGATCTTCCTACGTATTCCTTGCACTAGCTTGAACGTCGGGTGGGCGACGATCCTCCAAGCTTATGGATCCTCTTCTCTCTCTCTCTACTTTCTCTCTCTAGAAGAATTATGATCTTCAAGTTATGATGTGTCTTGTAGAAGAGAAGACCATGTAGTGCTTTTATAGGCTACGTAGGGGATCTAAAGGAGGTGGAATATTGGGCTTCCAATATTAATGATTAAATTGAGCCCAAGCCCAAATCTATTAATCTCCCATTAATATTAATTAATTTATTTTCCACTATATAAATTAATTGCACTCCCAATATTAAACCATATTATATCAAATAATATTTCTCCGGTAGTATTATTTATTCCGTGTATTTAAGATTTAAATATCCATGAATAAAATTAATTTATTGCTAATTAATTTATTCATCTCTTGAATCCGAGACTAGTACCATTCAACCTTAATTATTGTGCGGAACGAATCCACTCATGAGGTTTACACAATAATTTCTTATGAACTCATCTCGGGGATATCATCAACCCTTCCGGGATACACTTTCCCGTCAAGTATTCACGGCATGCCATATATAAAATATAGTGACCCAACTTAACCGGTAATTAACCCAATAATTAAATCGGTTAATTCCTTTGGAAAATCAAAGTCACATATATTAAATATACACACCCGCAATAGTATCGGGGATTAAGAATAAAATACTCTCAGACTTGAATTGATTATCTCAAGGCAATCCTAATCGATAAATCTCAAGCGATCCGCCCAATACACCAAGTGTACAAGTGTGATAAAATAATTAAGACAAATTATTTTCTCTCTCACACAACGACTATACCGATGGATTGGTCCGTGTCCATCTAGGTCGTGAGCAACCGTTCGATTAAATACGAGTAACCGATAGTATGATCTTCTGTGTGACGTCGCACACCATACTAACTACAACGTATATAATCCAGGACTATATTTTGCATATATTTAATTATCAATAATTAAATGCAAACAATTGTTTATTAATTTAATAGATTAAATGCTATGACCGGGAGTTTACCATTACTTAAATCTAGACATTAAGTACACAACTCCAACAATCTCCCACTTGTACTAAGGTCTAGTCATTTTCTCCAAACTCCCGACTCCCATACTCATCACACGCTTTAGAGTTGTTCTTCCAAGAAGTACTGTGTGAATGAGCACTCTAGGTTGCCGCTCTGAAGTTATCTTTGTGACTAATGCATCGTCTTCCTCGACGATGACTCGTATCAGATGGTACTTGCTCTATGTGTTAACATCACTTTTGACTTATGACTTCTTCCAGTTTACCCTGCACCGCTATCCAATAGCCTTTGGTAAACTAAGATTCATATCCAAGTCAAGAGGTTATCCCGGAACCTAACCAAAACTTCCGCTGCCTCTGAGGCTGCTTATTCGGTTTATGAGAGAGTCTGAGAAGCGTCCTGCTTATCACTCTTTCATTTCATGGTTCCACCTCTTTCTAAAAGTGAACACATAGTCTGATATCGACTTGCACTGGTCCTCCTCTGATTTAAGATCTGAGAATCTGTAATCAAAGAAGATTTCGTCTTGCTTAATAATCCAGTACTTCGCGAGTACTGTTACAGCATCCGAAAATCTCTTGTCTAGATTACCTTGATATCCTCCCACTACGCAAACCGCATAGTTGATATCAGGTTCTTGTTTTACAACATTGCATCTATAAAGCTTTCCATACTTGAAGTATAGGAAACTGCTTTGTCCTCATCTATCTCCTTCATGTGTTCGAACACATACCCTTTAGATAGATGTATATTCTGTCTCTGAAAGGCAATAACCTTTCTCAGAAGTATGCATGTTTAAAACAAACCATAATCGTATAAGATATCTAGGAGAAGTACAATGTTCTTATCCTTAGATCGAAAGATCTTAAGAACATGCTCTAACTTCTACTCAATCTTATATCTCGATTCATTTAGACAACCATTATCTTATGTCTGACAACATTTTCTACATTGTTGCCAATGATGAAATAGTCATCTACATAAAATCTCCGAGAAACACCACCTTGTTTCTATTACATCTCCAATACACCTATCGTCTATGCCTTTTGATGAATCCATCAAATGGACTATCCCATCAATTCGCAAGTTCCACGATTTATAGCTTTGTTTCAATCCATAATGGACTTACTAAGCTTGTAATCTAAATGATCTTGCCTCTTAACAATAATCTTTATTGTTTTCTAAGCAGGCACATTTAGATCTAGTACTGCCTTCGTGCAGAGCTAGGGATCGATTTCATCTTTACTAGATCCAGAGTCCGAAACTCTTCTAGTCTTATGAACATCTCTGGTTGTTCAACAACCTCCCACTGCAACGGCGTCCCGATGTATAATAGTAATAACAGTAGGTGCAGTGTGTGGTGTACTTCTACTCGGTTTGGCTGGTTCCTAGTCTCTGTCCATTTTCTCATTCCAAGGTACTGCGTCAGTTCGGGTTTTGTGGTTCTTCTAACAGTCTTTCTCTAAGAACCGGGCGTTACACGTCCTTTTGGTTCATAGTACTATAGAACACACAATACTTTGTTCATCTAGGATACCCTACAACCATATTGAATATGCCGTTGTCTCCAGGAATATCCATAGAACATAGGTAGTTCCGAACAACTTGTTCTTTCACTATTAGAATTATATTTCTTACTGACTCACCATCTCTACACGTAAGTGTATGGTGTAGTCATTTGAGACTTAATCTCAATCTTTGATTATGCTATGTCTTATGTGGTAGCCTCCGCGACTAAGTCGCAGGCTTCCAGTGGATATACTTAGAAGGTTCCCCATAATTGCTTTGTGACTAAAACACTTTGCTTTTATGGCACATCAAGTATTCTAATCCATGTTTCGAGTATTCTCAAAAGAACTACTCACATCTTACACATATATCTGCATATATCATTGATCATTCTCAATACTTGTCCGAATTCTATTTTTTACCGAAGGTATGCTTAGTTGTATTATCTTCCAAACTTGATTCTTAGGTCGGAAGGTCCATTCCTTCAACTATAATTGATCAAATCAATTTCAACCTTTTGAATCTCATTTGAATAAATACTACTAAGTATAAGAATTCACAAGTATAATGATTTAACAAGAAATATATCTAAATAGTAAAACAAGTTATAGAACGGTTTGTTGCATCGTGGTAGACTAAGGACTCATCATTCACATATTGCTATCTAATGTACCAGAATAGATAATACCCATTATTTCTTATCAAAATCATCACCATGATTAAAGAAATAAAGTATCCATTCATAAATAATAGAAATCCAGAACAAAAGTTCTTTCTAAAAGGGTACATAATGCAATAAACTTGAAATGAAATCCTATTTAACTACTAAAGCAGATAAATGTCTTCCACTGCAACAGCTGCCTCCTCTACAGCCTTGCCTTGACTATTCCTCCATTTCCAAGTCTTTGGGTTTCCTGGTGTCCCTGCATTTTAAATGCATACATACCGTCAGTGGATCCATATCTACCAACCAGGTTTCTGGTAGATAACACAGCTGACTATGTTTTAAAGACTAAGGAGAGAATCTCATACCTTCTCCAGGAGAAATAAAGACTTCCAGTCCCCAGACAACTTTCTTTGAGAATGACTGCTCGAAGGCTTTCTCACCCTATTTCGTGGTCCAAGTGCAGGACTACAGGGCTTCTTTGTCTGCTTCTCCATTCCTTGGTCTATGCCCTTAGGTTCGAAACCTTTGGCTTTGGCCATAAGAGCTTGCGATTGTCTCAACTCATCCAAAAGGTCCAGCATCTCGAAAACGTGTTCAAGCGTTTCCTCGAAGCGACTAACCTTTATGAGTATCCTCATCGCCTCTTTTCTAACCTTCTCGTTGTCTCTAAACATAAGCTTGAGTTTCAGCATGATGTCATGATTGGTGGTTAATGCAAAAGCACTGTTCCACTTCTCAAAATCAGCTGTTTCCTCAATAGTTGAGACACGTGTTGGTTCAGGAGGACAAAGTTCACTGAGTACTAACTTGTACTCAGCAATAGTCTGGGAAATGTCTAACTCTTTATTCCATCCAACACAGTATGGAACTAGTGCGTTGAATTCCTTAAGTATCACAGAAAGTGGGTTCATAGCTATTCTCTAAACCTATAAGCACATTTAAACAAACAATCAATTTAATATCCGATATTATCTCCCTCAAATAATATCATTAAATTACTAATCACATCTAAAATCCCATCAGATATGGCAAGCCACGATAGTGTGGACGTTTACCTATCCAAATGATTTCGTAATTAGATTTGCTTCGGTCGTACATCACTATAGCGTTACTTCGATGGGAAGAATACTATAGAGCGTACCTAAGTGTAAACCATTACTCAGTACCAAGAAGTTTGTTTAAGATTCGCATGTTACCGCAAGCCACGATAGTGTGGACGTTTACGTTAACCTACGTTTCCTTTACTCCCTTCTATAACTGTCTACATCAATCGTTCCAAAATCCCATTCAATGCAGCAAGCCACGATAGTGTGGACGTTTACTACACCAAAAGACTTTTACAATTGACATCCAATTACTTGAAGAATTCGATTTTGTAAATCAAGACGCGGAGAATCATAAGTGAAACTCGAAGTTTCTAACCAGTGATTCACCATGCGAACAACCCTATCTCTCATTAGATGAGGGAGCCGAGCAGACAAACGATCCATTTTCAAAAGAATGGTACGAATGTCTCTAATTTGTGTCATCCACATGACAAGGTGGCTTTGGCTCCATTCCACTCCCCGGGGTGAGAATGAGTCGACTTGAAGTCAGTTTCAGAAAGACAAATTAGGCATTGTTTGATAAACTTAATCAATGTTTCTTGTAAAAGGAATTACAAGAATTCTCCTCCAATGACATATCTATATGAACTTCGAAAGCTCATAAATGTCACCAAGAGAACAGTAATGGAGACCATGGGAATGTTTCCATCCCCGCTCCCACTTAGCTTTTTATAACAAAGGGATACGCTATCTAATGCATAATTAAACACATAAGCATGCATACAAGTAATAAAGCACATATCACATAGTCAAAATAATGCTAGAAATTTTTTTTCCGACTATCATGGCTTTATTCCATCTCCGTATGCGTCTTCTAGTCTTCAGTCTTCGTTCTTGAATGCTCCATGTGACGAGAATATTAATCCCAATATTTAAATCTATTTATTTTTAATAAATCCAAAAGATACTTAATTCGAAAATTAAGCCAATCGAATAAATCAAAAATAAAATTAAATATTATTAATATTTTTTATTTATTTATTTTCCCATCTAATTCTATTAAATCTCTAGAATAATCTATCCAAGTGAAACTTGGAATATTCTAGAAGACTTCTATAATAGAATAAGAAAATAAAATAAATTAGGACTCTTCTACTTTCCCAAATTAATTAATTTCCATGTCCATGAAAATTCCCAAAAAATAGGAATAATCAAATAGGAAATAAATCAATTCATTAATTAATTATTTTCCTATCTAATTCGATTAAATCTCTAGATTCCTATTCCAAGTAGGACTTGGAATATTCTAGAAGACTTCTATAATAGAATAAGGAAATAAATAATATTAATTAATTCTTTTCCTATCTCCATGAGAGTTCTCAAACTTAGGAATACTCAAAATAGGAAAACTTGAATTAATTAGGAAAGTGAATCTAGGTAGGAGTAGTACGGGTTGGGATCCCCGCACCACCACCACCATCATCGACCGTCGCCACCACCGGAAGAGGGCACCGCCGCCGCCTCCTCAGCCGGCCGGCCACCACCATATCGGCGGCAGCCCCAGCCGAGGGGCGATCGACCCCTCCCCATGGCTTCGGTCATGGGGTCGATCATGGGGTTGATCGACCCCCCCGGTTCTTCGTCCTCTTCGTCTTCTTCGTCACACGAGTTCTCCGGCGGTCGTCTCGGCATCGATCCAACGTAAATAAATTACAAGAAATAAATTTACAATTCCGGTATCGATTCTATACATGAAATCGACCCTATACACTTTCCGGAAAACATAGAACAATAATAATAAATCTAAATTCGGTCAACCCCCGAATTTTTACTATTACAAGCATTCATCCACACAAAACGAATCTCGACATGTCCGAGAGTTTAATAATCATGGTAAAATTAAATAACAATTAATTAAACAATTAATCAATTAATTAACCATGATAGTCGGAATCCCTGTAAGGTAGAACGATAATTGAACACATACATAAACACGAAACCAAACGCTCTGATACCAATTGCTGGAAATCGATATCCCGGGCCATTAAAAAATTTGCGGAAAATAATAACCCGACCCAAATCCTCGATCGTCGGAGAACCAACCGCGAACCACCGTACGAGCCGGAGCTCAACCGAGCACCACCACGGTCCGCCCGTGGTGCCCAGCCGAGCCCCCGCACGGGGCTCGCGATCGCTAGGATGCCTCACGGCATCCCCGGGGCTGCTCGTAGCAGCCCCGCAGCGAGCCCATGGCTCGCTGCCCAGCGGGGCCTAGCCCCCGCACGCATCCGCTGCGGGCGAACCCGCAGCACGTACGGGGTCGCTGCGGGTGACCCCGCAGCTTACCCGCGATCGATCCTAGGATCGATCGCACCCCTCGGCTTCGGCCGAGGGTTTCTCCTAGCCGCCCCGCACCGGCGGTCCGAACCCTAGGGTTCGACCGCCACCTTCGAGCCTCGCCGGGGATCTCGAATCCCCGTCCCCGAGGTTCGTCGTTTTCCCGGATCATGCGATCATGTATGTATCACAATCAATTCACATAAAATCATAGAAGAGAGTATATGATTTTACCTTTTGATTCGTTGTGCGGAGAAACGAAATCAAGATGATGACCTTACGATCTTCCTACGTATTCCTTGCACTAGCTTGAACGTCGGGTGGGCGACGATCCTCCAAGCTTATGGATCCTCTTCTCTCTCTCTCTACTTTCTCTCTCTAGAAGAATTATGATCTTCAAGTTATGATGTGTCTTGTAGAAGAGAAGACCATGTAGTGCTTTTATAGGCTACGTAGGGGATCTAAAGGAGGTGGAATATTGGGCTTCCAATATTAATGATTAAATTGAGCCCAAGCCCAAATCTATTAATCTCCCATTAATATTAATTAATTTATTTTCCACTATATAAATTAATTGCACTCCCAATATTAAACCATATTATATCAAATAATATTTCTCCGGTAGTATTATTTATTCCGTGTATTTAAGATTTAAATATCCATGAATAAAATTAATTTATTGCTAATTAATTTATTCATCTCTTGAATCCGAGACTAGTACCATTCAACCTTAATTATTGTGCGGAACGAATCCACTCATGAGGTTTACACAATAATTCCTTATGAACTCATCTCGGGGATATCATCAACCCTTCCGGAATACACTTTCCCGTCAAGTATTCACGGCATGCCATATATAAAATATAGTGACCCAACTTAACCGGTAATTAACCCAATAATTAAATCGGTTAATTCCTTTGGAAAATCAAAGTCACATATATTAAATATACACACCCGCAATAGTATCGGGGATTAAGAATAAAATACTCTGAGACTTGAATCGATTATCTCAAGGCAATCCTAATCGATAAATCTCAAGCGATCCGCCCAATACACCAAGTGTACAAGTGTGATAAAATAATTAAGACAAATTATTTTCTCTCTCACACAACGACTATACCAATGGATTGGTCCGTGTCCATCTAGGTCGTGAGCAACCGTTCGATTAAATACGAGTAACCGATAGTATGATCTTCTGTGTGACGTCGCACACCATACTAACTACAACGTATATAATCCAGGACTATATTTTGCATATATTTAATTATCAATAATTAAATGCAAACAATTGTTTATTAATTTAATAGATTAAATGCTATGACCGGGAGTTTACCGTTACTTAAATCTAGACATTAAGTACACAACTCCAACATATGACCGGTAGTTCGCCCTAATGATCCTGAGTGAAGCCATCTGCCCGGATGCCTTGTTTATCATTTGATTTAAGTTTTCTCTTTAGTAATCTGTTAGATCTGAGTGTTTGCTTATTTTCCTTTTTCATTTATCTTACTTGCATGTTAGTTTGGTTAGTAGTAGTTAGGTCAAAGTGTTGAAACGATTGCAAAATCGCTGTGCCCACAGCACCCCCAAATCAAAATCTTTTTGTGACAACCCCTTGGGCAAAGCCGTGATCTCCTACTGTAATTGCCTCCTTGTGGGACCGACCCCACGTACTTACCATTATCTACTTTTTCATTAATTGACAGCGCGTTTGCTCTAACGACAAGCTTACGGGCTAGTCATGCGTACGTAATATAAATTAATTTAAATATCAATTTTAAATATTAAAAAAATTAAAAAAATTGATATTTAAAATTGATATTTAAAAAATTAAAAAATTAAAAAATTAATTTAATTGATGTTTATATTAATTTATATTACTTGCGCATCTTGTAGATTTCAAAATTTTAAAAATATTTAAGTTTCGTAAAAATGAATTTTAATTAATATTTTCGAAAAACTTGTTTTTATTTATTTTTTTTCGATCGCAATTTTATAAAAGAGTATTTTAATGTTTTTATGATTTTCGATCGCAATTTTATACTTTTAAAAGTTTTGTTGTATTTGTTTATATTTATTCCGAAATTTTTATAAACTGAAAACGAATTATTTTTTGAAATTCAGGACAAATTTAATTGCGTGTACGATTAAGTAGAAACGCATTAAATAATTGATATTTAAAATTGTATTTTATATTACGTGCGCATTTTGTATATTTCAAAAATGTAAAAATATTTACGTTTCGTAAAATCGGTAGGGTGCAAATAGCATTACTCCTTAATTATCTATTCCATTGACTAATAAATTTACAAAAAGTTGACATTCGTTACTTATTAGAATGATGAAATTACACACGAAGCACATTAATATTCAAATATAGAAATCAAAATCCAGAAATATTTTATATACTTGTGAAAACATAATTATGACATTCTCTGCAATGATGATCAACCCCAATTAATTATTACAGCTAATAACAATTGAAAAGTTTTTAACAATATGTATACAATCCATCTCTTCTCCAAAACTATAACTTACTTAATATATAAATTAATAAATAAATAAATAAATAAATAAAATCAAGCCAACAGCCAGAAATCTTTGTGTCTCTTAGTCGAGATGAGATATCCACCGTGTTTTTTGCTCTTCCTCCTCACTGCAATAACCATACAAGTCGCATTTTGGACACAATACTCTGCCACCCCACCACTAGGTGCCCTGTGGCTCTTAGCCCACATTAGCATAAGCCGCCATGTGATGAACGGTTTCTTCTGGCCTACAACTAGTAGCGATATCGATTGAGCCCTTGCCGCCTTCACTATAGCCAGGCCTTTGTCTTGCCCTTCTACTAACATCACTTCCACATGCACCTATATATATCTTACATGAAAAATTAGTATATATTATACATTATGTTTATTTATTTTTAATTTTAATTTACACACCTCGGGCCTCTTAACTATGCAAGAACTTTTCATGCTATTGAGGAATTCAGGCAATTTAGGATTCACATTTGCCTGATCATCTGCCCGAAAATAAAAATAAATAAAATATAAAGATGGATGAATAACTCATATATTATAAGCTTGAAAAAAAGAAAAAAAGAATCTTATGAAAATGAGTAATGGAAAAAAAAACCTTGTTTTAATGGCTTGATGACATGGAGAAGAACCAAGGTGTCATGGTTTTGGAGTGTATGGCTAAGTGCCCATTGCAGAGCATTCTTGGCCTCCATACTCGAATCAACCACGACCATCACTTTCCGGCCACTTATGGAAACACCCAATCGCTCATCACCACTGGAAACACCCTTCGATTCTTCATCAACAATGCGTGTCGAACTTTCTTGATCCTTGGATTGCAACGGCGATGAACGGACTCGAACTAGTGGCCTAATTCTGCTTAGGCAGAACTTGGGCATTTTAGTGGCAATTTTCCCCATTTTTGTAATAAGGAGAATGTAATTTGAAGTGTGACTTATATTGTGATAAGAAAAAAGTTACCAAAATTTGGGCATTGGTTGTGGAATTTGGCTTGAGGTACAAATACATGATGGTATGGGCCAGACTTGTTTTTCCCTTTAATTATTGTATTCTTTTTCTAAATAATTACTGTTTTTTGCTTTTGGATCTGTCAATTAATTGTAAGCTTCTTGCCTTACTTTTGAACGTGCTTGTCATCATGATATTAATTTTTATATATAGAGAAATATATTTTGTTATTTTTTCTAAATGGTATATTGATTACGGAAATTTAATGTACAAATTATTGTATGATAATTATAACAATTAATTGTTTGAATATATTTGAATTTAAATTTGAATTTAAAATTGAGTTTAATGATGTTCACATTAATGGCATCATACAAGGTTATATACATTTATTATTTATTTTGTTAGAACACTTTTTTTAATGTCTCAACTTAATATAAATGCATTTAAAAGAAAATATTATTTTTTAATTTTTCATTTTAAAATAATATTTTTTTTTCAAATTTTTTGAATTTAATTTAAGTCAGTTCAGTTTAAAATCGCTTCAGTTAAGTTTAGTTCAGATTGCTTCCGTTCAGCTCGATTAAGTTTGTTTCGAAATAAATTAAAATAAAATTAATAAAAAATAATTTTAATCAATAATTTTAAATATACAATCTAGTTACTTGTTACAATATTATTAATATTTTTACAAAAATATTTAATAATTTATAAAAATAATAATTATTTTCATAAAAAAATCATTTCAGTTCAGTTCTTTAAGTTTAGTTAAGTTCACTTCAGATCGTTTCACTTCAGTTCAGTTCAAAAGAACAGGTTCTTATAGTCATATTTTTTTTTTAATTACAAAAGAAATATGACTATAAATTTGAAATAAATTTGAAATAGATAGATTACAGTTTTACCACTATTTTACAAACTTTACTTACAATTAATTTATTTTTTAATTTAAAAATATTTTTTTACTTTTACGTTATGTTTAAAATGAAGGTATCAGTACATCGATTCGATCGAGATACCGTGTGTGCGGAAGCGTGTAAAACATATAAATCTATCATGCTTGGATCTTAGTGCACACATAATGTGTATAAGAACACATATAAACATATATATTTACACATTCAATATATATATATAAGGATCAATGAGTTCGTACATTTGATTATGAAGTGATTCGTTGATGTCGATGAGGTGGTGTTAGTCGATTGAACCACCTCAATGGATCCTCTTTGGTATGACCTCGTCACGCCTTGATCGTCCCGGATGTGTAGCCGCACAAATGGCCCGGCATCTACGTGTTGCACACGAACCCAGACGATGAACTTGCTTGTGTCTTCGAGTGATTCTCTAAGAACACTCTCTTCTCTCTATGTCTTGTGTGGATTTCGAAATGATGCATTATCATGTATGAAAATCTAATTTTCATCATATAATACTACCATTTAACACATTAGTAACCCTCACCATAATGTGGATAACAATGCCACATTATTATCATTCATTATGGTGTGATTTAATGGGAATTTGAATGGTTACCACCATTATTCCTTGCCACATGGCATGTGATGTGGCTCTAAGTCACACTCTTATGTGGCATGTAATGTCACACCATGTGACATGCACCCTATGCATCCCATGCATGCGAAAATCCACGTACATATTGATTCTAAATCAATATATATATATATATATATATATATATATATATATATATATATATATATATATATATATATATATATATATATAACAAGCAACGTACATCGTCATTGAGTCCGTGTGTGACCCTGTAGGTATGATTATCGATCAATATTATATTGCTCCCAGCAATAAAAAATATTATCTATTTATCAATTAACATCCGAAGACAACCTTATGACTTTATCGATTGCACACGTAGGATTTGAAAGACACAACCCAACAATCTCCCACTTGGCCTTCAGAGCCAGTGTGCTGCCAACTTTCTGTTGTCACTTTATGTCTAAGTTAGAACTTGAGGTAAGACTCGAGTCATCCTCAATCGGTTCAAACCTTTCTTGGACTATGAGACAGACTGTATAACCAGATTTATCACTATGATACGAATCTGTACGTGGCCACGCTTTTCCACAGTCTCGACTCTCGAAGTGGCCGGTAAGACATATGATCCATATTAAAATGGAGGACAATCCCATCTTGTCAATCCAAGCTCTCCCACTTGCTTCCTAATACACCCAATAACAAGTTTTATAACCTCCTTTTACAAAAGGTGTTTACTTGTATCAAAGTATACCATTTCACAATGGAATCACTCTGGACTACTCAGGTTAGAGGAAATTGCTCGACAGTCAATGAAATAGTATTATGACTCGAAATCTTAAATACTATTCCAGTCGGGTCTGTTCGATCATTAGCTCCCAGCTAATATCTATGTAATTGTACTTAATGTCCCACATCACTAGCCCAAGAAGTGGCGCTATAGTACACATTACAATCTAGTTCATTGTATTATCGGTTTGTCCGTACACGATGATACGAACTAGGAACAATCATATGATTCAAGTATATCAGTTCAACTATTGGGACTTCATTATGTGGTAAGTCGACCTCATAACCCAATTGATATCACTTAATCATTTGGACAATTCATATAAATTAAAACAAATTTATATGAAGAAATATGTATTATACATATGAGTGAATGTTTACCAAATCTCCAAAAGTATCTAATACAGTAATAGAAATCACAACCCATCTCTAAGATGTCTGATCTCTATTGCAGTCTTGAAAGCTGATTTAGGTTGTGTGTGTGTGTTTTCGTTTATGTTTTTATGTCGTTTTTGAGTTGTGTGTCGTCATGTTTGTGTCGTTTGAGTTGTATTTTATGTTTTTGTGTGTTTCGGATCTCACGGGGTGTGTTGGAGTGTTTCGAGTTCGTTTTATAGGTCAAAGGTTGAAGAAAGTCGAAGGAAGTCGAAGAAACGAGAAGAAACCGAAGGAACTTCAAATGGCGAGCGCCAAATTAGAAACGGCGGTCGCAGGATGCAAATGGCGGGCGCTGAAAACCGAATGGCGACCGCCGAAAGGGCCGAAAACATGCAGTAGCCAATTTGGATTTTTGAGCGGAACGGCGGTCGCCGAAATCGTTTGGCGGGCACGGAAAATATACGGCGGTCGCCGTTTTTGTGGCAGTTCATGGCGGTTACATGCGAGATTGATGATGCATTTAGGCGAGGATTCGAAGTGGAAAACATATCTTTTCGCTGGGAACTTAAAGGGGGGTGTAGGAGAATTCCGATTCGAAGCCGACAACTTCGGAAACACGTTCTAGTTCGATAGCCATTTAGCGTACTCGTAATGATTAATGTATTTTAAGTTTAAATTGCTATTTTCAGATTATGCTTTCTTTATCTTCATGTTTCTTATGAATTTGGTTCGAGAATCTTCGAAGTAGAATTCTTCTTTAAGTGTTTGTTAATTTAACTTTAAGATCTTATGCTTTCTTGTTGTTACTTATTTATTGCTTTTACTTTGATTATGTCGATGAACTAAATTTTCTAACTTGGATAATGATAGGATGAATAAATAAGAGAACTAGCAAACTCTTGAACTAATTCAATACACTAGCACGATCTTAGAATCGTAACCCGACCGGGAGCGAACCTCTAAGTGAATTAAACGTTATTTAAACGCGTGAAGTAACCCGACCGGGAGCTTGAATTTCGAGTGTAAAATGTATTGATTGCATTGTGAGTTTGTGAAATTATCTTTTAGTTCTGATTATTATTATCCAAGTGCTTTTCGTAATTGCTATTTGTTTAAATTGTTAACTTTTCTTGTCGAATAAAATGAACCTAGGATTTAGTGAAATGATTTATGCATCTAACACTTTTCATTCTCTTAAACTCGACTCTTCTGTTTCCTTGGATTGATACCGAGTCAAGCTACAACTGACCTCAGATTTTGACGAGAGACGCATACGAAAACGTCTAATCAAAAGCCTCAAGCTTAAACTGCTGGAGAGGTTTAGAAAACGGGTTTGCAACCTTACCAAAAGTTGTAACTTTATTATCTCGATGTCTCCACAAAACTATCTCCCAGATAATGTGAAACTTCCTGAGCACCAGTTTTAGACTTGTGGTGCTTCCTAACTCATTGGCTTGCGCGATAACTCTACTATAAATAGAGAACTATCGGATGGGTTGAGCTAGTTACGCCACGTAGTTCATTCAAGAACTTTCAAATCTTAACTACTAACATTACTGCATCCAAAGCAATACTGTGCTCAGCTTCTGTAGTTTAATCAGCTATATTGCATTGCATGGAACTATTCCAGCAAATTTCACCTCTAACCAGAGAAAAGATATAAGCAGATTAAAATCGGAAATTATCTTAGTCTGTTTTGAAGTTAGCATTCAAACAGCTTGTTAATATCAACTCTTTTTGTCTTCCAAAGACAACAAAATATTCTTTAATCCATCTAAGGTACATAAGAATATTCTTGGCCGCAGTCTAATGCGCCTCACCTGGGTTTCCTTGAAACCGAATCGTCATGCTCAAAGCATACGATACGTCCAGTCGTGTACATATCATGACGTACATTATAGACCTTATTGTCGAAGCATAAGGAATGTTTTCCATCCTCTTTTGCTCATCAGGTCCCGTAGGACATTGCATCTTGCTAAGAGATGTGCCATTAGTTATTGGAATGAGACCCTTTCTGACGTCTTTCATTCTGAACTTATCAAGCACCTTATGAATATAGGTCGCTTTACTAAGTCCAAACATTCTTTTTGATCGATTCCGACAGATCTTGATGCTCAATATGTACTGTGCTTCTCCAAGATCCTTTATTGAAAAACATTTTCAAAGCCATTCTTTAACAGAATTAAGCATATGAATGTTGTTTCCAATAAGGAGTATGCCATCGACATACAACACATTAAACACAACGTAACTCCCACTGACCTTCTTGTAAATACAAGATTCTTATATGTTCCTCTGAAATCCAAAGCCCAGTATGGATTCATTGAATTGAAGATTCCAACTCCGAGATGCTTGCTTTAATCCATAAATGGATCTATTTAAGCTTGCATACTCTCTCAACTTAATTAGGATCGATAAAACCCTCTGGTTGTGTCATAAACACATCCTCTTCTAGAACCCTATTCAAGAAGGCGGTTTTAACATCCATTTGTCATATCTCATAATCATAATGAGCTGTAATGGCTAAGAGAATCCGAATGGATTTGATCATAGCAACTGGTGAAAAGGTTTCATCATAATCCACTCCGTGAATTTGATTAAATCCTTTTGCCACCAACCTTGCTCTGTTTTTATCTTTTAAATCCATTTGCTTCCAATGGGCCTAGCCCCTTTAAGCAAATCGACCATGTTTCAAACTTGATTTTTAGACATCGATTCTATTTCGGATTTCATGGCACCTTGCCATTTCTCGGAATCTGGACTCGTCAAAGATTGGATATAGGTCGAAGATTCATTGCTTTCTAAAAGCATGATTTCATAGCTCTCATTTGTCAGAATACCTAAGTATCTGTCAGGTTGAGTTCTAACCCTTCCAGACCTTCGAGGGTTAGGTGTGGTTTCCAAAACCACTGGAGTACTCTCGACCAAGTCTTGAGTATCTATATCAGTTTGTTCTACTTGAACCTCGTTCAAGACAACTGAGCTCCCACTGACTTTCTAGGAAAGATTACTCTTTTCAAGAAAATCACTATCTCGAGCAACAAAGTATTGTTCTCAGATAGATCGTAGAAGTTGTACCCTCGAGTTTCTTATGGATACCATAAAGAAACTTTTATCTCATTTGAGTTCAAGCTCTATAGAGATAAATCTTGTCAGAGAAGCTTTTAGAACCTCAAATTTTGATGAAAACAATTTAGGGACCCTCCCTTTCCATACCTAGTATGGTGTTTTATCAACAGCTTTTGACAGCATCCTATTCAGTGTATAAGTTGAAGTCAAGAATTGTGTGTTCCCAAAAGAGACCAGTAGTTCATTTAGACCTCTCATCGAATGGTCGAACTATATCTAATATAGTTTGTTTTCTCTTTTCCGAAACATAACCATCATGTTCTTGTGAACTGATAGGTTCCACATACATCAGTATGTATCATCCCTAATTAATCACTCACATGTTCTCCTTTCTCCAAGAAAGATGACATTGTTATCTTTGTCTATCAAACATCATTCACATGTATCAAATGACTTCAAGTCAAATGATTCTAGAATGCCTTCTAAAAGAAGATTCGTTACATGTTTAGATTTTGATCTAATCAACAATGTTACAGTTATGTCTCATTGAGACTTATTCGATTCGGCCTTTGGTGTTAATGTTATATATGATTTGTTGAGTTTAAAGTATACATAAATAATGTAGTACCAAAACAAAGAATAGTTCACAATTAAAATAATTATCAAACTATTTAAATAGTGAAAAACTAATCCATCAGTATCCAATACTGAACCAATATTCATTGTTTATTGAAGGTACGAAAAATACATAGTTATAATACTTAATACAAGGCCCTAAGGCATAACAACATCATATGATCATACGGCTAGTGCAGCGACCTTCGCTCCTTTTCCAGCCCGTAGATCGACATTTCTACTTTCCAAAATCCTACTTCTGTGTAGTTCCTTCACTTACAATTGTGAGAACCACAAATTGGCATCCAATACCCAAGAAGTAAAATTTGCGAAATTTAATGTCTATAACATTAATACCTGAAGATGAAGCAACCCCGTTCTTCACATCTTCTTTGAACTTTCGGCAAGTTCAATTATTCCCAATAATTGATCTATATTCGACTTCCCATTCAAAATTATCCCAATATCAAAACGTGATAAATCGTAAGTGAAAAGTCGAACATTTCTAACCAGCGATATTATCATGCAATTGAAGCCCTATCTCTCATAAAATATGAGGGAGCCAACCAGACAATCGACTAACGCCATCCCATGGCTCGAAAGTCTCTAATTTGTGTCATTGATGAACTAAGTGTTTTGGATTAAATCACTCCCCGAGGTGAAAATAATCATAACTTTAGAATCCATCATATGAAAGACAAATTAGGCATTTGTTTTGAAATTGAATAAAATATGAACTTCTACATATTTGCAAGTTGTGTCCAACACTTTGCAGTAGACGCATTCAGATTCCCTAGGAACCCTAGTAGCCTTCTTGCCCATGCTCTTTTGATTACCACATCCCTTTTAGTGTCCTTTTTAATTGACGACTCACCATCTTAGAAAAATTTAGGAGATCACTTAAAGCAAATAATCAAATCATTTGTTGCACATGTGGTCCCTATAGGTTTCTCTTTCTCCAGCCTAGCTGAAGCGATGGCCCTGGTCACACCGAAACGCTCAATTATAGCATATTCCCCGAACATGATATTGAGTTGTTCAATGATATCTTAGGATGTGGTTATCTAACACATTTTCCTTGACTTCGTATTTGAGGACCATCCTCAAATTACGTTGTGAACCAAGAAAATGTATATTGTTCAATTTTTTCATAATCAAGAATTGAACCAAACTTGAATTGAGTTGATATTTGACATGATAAACTACAAAAGAAAGATAACTAAAGTTTGTAAACATCCAAAAAGCGGTAAACAAATAAGGTTGTCTGTCAAAACTACTTATTTGTTCCATTTTGTTCAATCGATATCCAATATCTATGTTCCCTTGAACAAAACGATCCCAAGACCCTCATCTTGTGAATCCTTAAGCCGACTGAGTCCGCACTTAAGAAAACCAAGATAGGTAGACATCCCACGTCAATGACATCTAATGTCACTCTCGGTCGACGAGAATCCCATTCTTATCTCATGTCTCGATAGCCACGCATGCAGTGGATCTATCGATGAGAAAACCAAACTCACGTGTAAGAGTCTAACCCTTACTCCCACTATCCCAAGATAACAAGTAGTACCCCGCTGAGGCGGACCTACCAACTTATGATAGATGGCTTCATGAGTGTGATGTTTTGGACAAGACATTATACTCATTATTTTGGGAACTTGCATGCATAGGTGTTTATATGTAAGTTGAACATTTATAACGTAAAACATCCTATAACTAGCAAAGCAATTAAATACGTAATCGAAAGGCCCCTAGAACCTCACAACTCTCAAAAGAAAAGATTAAAAGCAACAAAACAGCCTTGAACATCTTCTGGACTGGTCCGCGCCCGCCGTTTCAGTTCCGTGCCCGCCGATTTTGGTCAAACCTAGTTCGTACCCTAAAAACCAAGAATGGCGCCCGCCATTTCACAAACGTCGGTCGCCGAACACCACCCGCGGTCGCCGTTTCCAAAAAGGCAGCCGCAGAAAGGGTACAAAACGGGGCTGACCCAAAATCAGCCTTTGGGCGGTCGACGTTTCCAAAACGGCGCCCACCAATTCAAATTGGTGCCGGCGGAGCACAAACGACGCCCGCCGTTTTGCTCCAGCAGCCCGATTTTGCTCGTTTTGCTTCGTTTTGCTTCGTTTTGCTTCCTTTCTTCTCGTTTTCGCTTGGGCTTCAAAATCCAACTCCGATACATGGATAAATCCATAGCTTACATGTTGAACAATACATTTTTTAATAGAAAAAACCTATCTATTACAAAAGATTCAGGGACGCAGCCCTCAAAAACTATGGCCAATCGTACGTAAAAAACGACAATTTCATTCAACCGACCACTAACGGTGGCTGGCCTTACATCTAATCACATAGATACAAATTAATAAACAACTAAGCCAATTATGTGATTTAAACTATTGTGTCCAACACAAAAGTGTGCACGAGCCCTAGGCTCTGATACCAATTGAAGGTATCGGTACACCGATCCGATCGATATACCGTGTGTGCGGAAGCGTGTAAAGCATATAAATCTATCATGCTTGGATCTTAGTGCACACATAATGTGTATAAGAACACATATAAACATATATATTTACACATTCAATATATATATATATATATATATATATATATATATATATATATATATATCAACGAGTTCGTACATTTGATTATGAAGTGATTCGTTGATGTCGATGAGGTGGTGTTGAGTCGATTGAACCACCTCAATGGATCCTCTTTGGTATGACCTCGTCACGCCTTGATCGTCCCGGATGTGTAGCCGCACAAATGGCCCGGCCTCTACGTGTTGCACACGAACCCAGACGATGAACTTGCTTGTGTCTTCGAGTGATTTCTTAGAACACTCTCTTCTCTCTATGTCTTATGTGGATTTCAAAATGATGCATTATCATGTATGAAAATCTGATTTTCATCATATAATACCATCATTTAACACATTAGTAACCCCCACCATAATGTGGATAACAATGTCACATTATTATCATTCATTATGGTGTGATTTAATGGGAATTTGAATGGTTACCAGCATTATTCCTTGCCACATGGCATGTGATGTGGCTCCAAGTCACACTCTTATGTGGCATGTCATGTCACACAATGTGACATGCATCCCATGCATGCGAAAATCCACGTACATATTGATTCTAAATCAATATATATATATATATATATATATATATATATATATATATATATATATATATATATATATATATAACAAGCAACGTACATCGTCATTGAGTCCGTGTGTGACCCTGTAGCACTACTACAAAAAATGCCTTCAACA
Organism: Euphrasia confusa; assembly: GCA_954870475.1. NCBI lineage: Eukaryota > Viridiplantae > Streptophyta > Magnoliopsida > Lamiales > Orobanchaceae > Euphrasia > Euphrasia confusa. Next base: position 39,286,113 of record OX940950.1, on the reverse strand, counting down.
TCGGTTAAAAAGGGGTTATTTACATCGGTTGCCCAACCGTTGTCATAGGCTCCGATGTAAATCAGGTTCCAAGCAAACCGATGTCTTGATGTCATGTTATATTTAGGTGTTCAATACATCGGTTACTAATATAACCGATGTAACGTCTAATATTGTAACAACAGTTAACTTGAACCGTTGTAATTACTCATTATTTCAAAAAAGTAACCGATGTGACAATTTTAAAAAAGAAATTTTATTATTTAATTTAAATTTATAATATTCACATAAATAATTCAAATTCCCTGCTTACACAACTTATTAAATTCACCATACAAAAATGAATAATTCACAAGTCAAATCTTACATATCACAAATTCACATCAAAACATTATGCACAAACACTTCAAAATAACTAAAAATGTTTCACTAATATCTAATTTTATATTCTTATTTCTAAAAAAAAAATTACTTCTTCTGGAGTTCGAATTTCGTCAAAGTCGATCAAGCGAACTAATATCAACAAATACCTGCAACAATAATACAACAATTAACATATAATAACACAAACTAGTTTATGATTAGCTAAAAATTTAAAAACTTATATCACCTCATTCCAATTTCTTCCCCGCTGAGGGATAATCCAAAAGATCTCGTGTGTGTTTCTTCCCCGCCTAGGGGAGTAGCATCAGAATAATAAAATCTTGTTGAGGTACTACTGTGCATAAATTTACTATGTGATGATCTTGTTGATGTACTGTGGGATACACTGAAAAGTAGAACAAGTTATATGAAGTAAGACTATAACAAAATAAAAGAAACAATGAAACATCACCAACATACTAACCAATGCTCAATTGAAATCACTAATGCAGACTCGAAAGAATGGTAGTCTAGCCCCAACCACTCACTTGAACATGTATGCATAATTTTTCACAACAAGTAAATCAAGGTGTCCAACATCTAGAATATTTGTATGTTAAAATTCAGATAATGGATATCCCTTCACACAAAACTGAATCTCATCTGATAATAGAAATCAATAGGAACTATTAGAAAGTTGCACCAAGACCGATGTATGTCCCCCACACAAAAAATGGTCAATGCAAACCCCTAAATTTCCAAGATTCAACATTTTTCAAGTAAAATCGAGACACGAACTGGAATTAAAATAAAATAAAATGCAAGAAGAAAAAAGAAAGAAAGATGTAGATACGTATTCGCATAGAAGCTGTAGCTCATCTTCGCACAAATGTCGTCGCCGCTGCCTTCTTGCCACTACCGGTTTCTGCAAAACCTAAGAGATCTCGTCCACTAAGGGCAATTGGTAGGGCCCGAGCCTGCATGGAACTTGGTGTGGCCCTGCAAATAGAAGAAGTAATTAAGACCCTGCAGATAAAATACTGTATAGTCCTCAAAGGGACTAATCTCACCCAACATGGATAGGTGACTTAATATGTAGGAGTATTCAAAATACCAACCGACGCTTACCATGTCAAACGATTCAATAGGTTGTGGTGGAGGTTGTGAGTTCTGTGGAACTGCAACATCGACATTGAGCCTCAAACGAACTTCAATATGTACATACAAATGCATAGTAAAAGCTATAAGATACCTCAGCTATAATATCATACAAAAACAAGGTAACTCACAAATACAACACCATCACGTACTTGTAGATTATCGAACTTGTTCCGGTTTGAGCCAACACTTAGCTTTACGTAAAGTAAGCATTGTTTTCTCATTGTCTACTGAGTATTCAACCAGTAAAACCAAAAAAAAAAAAAAAATCTAATGTAAGTGACTACATATGCTGCATTTTATAACCATTTTTTACCATCAGAGAAGTTAAAAAAAAATCCATATAATTTCAACTAAAAACTTACTACGGAGTAAAATCTATCTCTATATATTTATATATAGATCTACAAACATAGCCTTAATATCATATAATCTTTCTGTGATTTTGAATTTATATTGTAATATCATATGCGAATGGCTAATTAGCCCTGATTTTCATTCCAAGATTATTCAAACCTTAATAGCCCTAATTTCATGAGCTAATTCGCATCTAGAAAATAAAAAGTGAGAAAATAACATTTTCACCTTAATCCTCGGAAAGCTACGACAACGGCAACAAATAGCGGCGATGGCAGACATAAGCAGTGGCGTCAATCACTTTAATAAAGTGTGGCTCCTGACACGGGGAAAGACTGTCACTGTGGGTATGGCATTTAGGAGAAAGTTGGTGGCAGTGGCGTGCGGTGCTGGTGGCGGTGGCGTGCGGTGCTGGTGGCGGTGGCTGTGGCTGTGGCTGTGGCGTGCGGTGGCATTGCCGGTTTTACAAGTCGGCGAACAATACAAATAGGGTTTTCTAATAATTGTGAGGTGAAGAAACTAAAAGTGCGAATAAAGGTTTTAAGTAAGGCTTGTACATCATTTATTTTAAAAAATTAATTGTTGTGTTTATTCTGAATTTCTGCGTCGGTTAAAAATGACCGATGTCCCCGACACCTTTACACACATCGGTTAATTTATCAATTGATGTGTCTGATTTGTTATTGTCTACGGTTATAATGAAACCGATGCGAGATTTCTTATTTACAGCGGTTATAAATAAACTTGTGAAAATATGTTCAAAATTCTAAATTTTATGTAAGGCAGGTCCATGCCGCAGCACGAAGGCGTTAACTCTGCCGCAGTGCGAAGGCGTAGACAGTTCCCTTGCAGGAGGCAGACAGAATCTTTTATTTTTGGAAAGGAACCAAAAATTGAATATCTCTTTCCATACTTATCCGATTGAGGTGATTCAAAAGGCTACGGAATCCTTGGAGCATAAGGAACCTAATTCTACCAAGAGTCGGTCTCCAGGCCCTCTATAAAAGGGACGTCGATCAGAGGCATTGGCGTGGATTTAAGAGAGAAAAGAATACGTTCTTCTTTTAGAGATTAAACTTGTAATCGCTTACACCTTGTTGGTTCTAGGGTTACTAGGAAGAGTTGTAATCTCGTTTTCATATAATAAAGAAGAAACACCCTCTCCCCGAGCACGTAGGTTGCGGCTGCCTTGTCATAGGCAGTGCGAAACCGAAGCTCGTAAATCTTGTCTTGTTCTTTCGTTTTTCTTTGCTTTCGTGTTCTTGTGAGTTCAGTGAGAGATCGTGAGCTTGAGAGTCAAGTCGTATTCGTGCGGTTTTGGATTATTCATATTCGTGTGGTTTATGAACGTTTAGTTTAATCGGATTTATTCGGTTATTCTAGACCTTGTTGTGCGAATCCTCAACAAGTGACGCCGTCTGTGGGAAGGATAAATCACGAGGAGAAGATGAAGTCCGGATCGTCGAAGTATGAAGTTGAGAAGTTCACGGGCAAGAACGATTTTGGTCTTTCGAGGATCAAGATTAGGGCAATACTAACGCAACAAGGATTGGCGGCAGCGCTACTGCCACCGGGCAGCCATACAAGTGCTGGAAAAGACAAGGGGAAGAGTTCAGAGGCCAAGAAGGATGCGGCAGAGGAAGCTGCCAAGAAGGCTACCGCAGGCTCTGCGGCAGAGTCTGCCTCAGGTGACATTGGTGAGATATCAGACATGGCACGAGCTGTGATTTTTCTGAATCTAGGAGACAAGGTTTTAAGGGAAGTGAAAAACGAGACTACTGCCTATGACCTATGGCAGAAGTTAGAGAGTTTGTACCTTACTAAATCCTTGGCAAACCGATTGTACTTGAAGCAAAAGTTGTATGCCTTCAAGATGGTCTCGGATAAAGCCATCGTGGATCAGATGGATGACTTTGTGAAGATTCTTGATGACCTGGAAAACATTGATGAGAAGTTGAAGGAGGAAGATCATGCATTGCTCTTGTTGGGATCTCTGCCTTCATCCCTCGATCAATTTAAGGATGCCATCATCCTTGGCAGGCAGCATGCCCTAACTTTGGAGGAGGTACAAGTTGCTCTAAAGACAAAGGAGCAGCAAAAGGAAGAGCCCAAAAGGGATCATCATGCCGCAGCCGAAGGATTGGTAACGGTGAACAAGAATTTCACAAAGAAGAAGAAGAAGGGCCAAAAGAGTGAGAACAAAGCATCATCTAGTGGTGATGAAAGGTGTTATCATTGTAACAAAACTGGTCACTTTAAGAGGGATTGTCGCCTCTTAAAGCAGCAGCAGAATCAGGGCAACAATCATGCTGATGTTGCGGAGGCAGGGATAGCGACTATCGATGCCGAAGTCCTAACTGTCACTTCGAGAAAGGAGACGGAGTGGATTCTAGATTCGGGCTGCACATTCCACATAAGTCCCATGCGGCAGTGGTTTGAAGGTTTTGAGGAGAGTGATGGAGGTTCGGTCATTCTTGGTAATAACCTAGCTTGCAAAGTTGAGGGCATTGGCTCTATTCGTCTGAAGTTGGTTGATGGCTCGGTGAAGCTTCTAACCAAGGTGAGATATATCCCGGAGCTCAAGAGGAATCTTATTTCCCTTGGCCAATTTGATAGCTCGGGATATAACTTTTGTTCTAGTGGAGGATGCCTTCAAGTGAAGAGAGGCAGCACGATAGTGTTAGAAGGAGAGAAAAGGAATGACTTGTATTTCTTGAAAGGCAGGGCAGAGGCAGCTGTAGGCAGCACTGCGGTGGCAAAAGCAGGTGATGCGGCAGCCTCAAGAAATAAGGCAGACACGGCGGCAGGACGAAAGACAGGGGCTGCGGCAGGGTCTGCCGTCACATCTAGTGACAACATCTTGCTATGGCACAAAAGGCTTGGACATCTTGGAGAGAAAGGGCTGCTGAAGCTGGCAAAGGAAAGGGCATTCTCAAGTAATAAGATACGCAAGCTCAACTTTTGTGATCATCGTGCTCTAGGCAAGGCTTCGAGGGCAAGCTTTGGCACCGGAAGGCACACAACCAAGGGCTGCCTAAATTACACTCATTCCGATCTCTGGGGTCCATCTAGTACGAAGACGAAACATGGTGGAAAGTATTTCTTGTCCATCATTGGCAAAGGCAGCAGCAGGCATAGCGGCTGCGGTAGACTCTGCGGCAGCAGAAACTACAAGGAAGGCAGTGACAGCAGGAATGGCTTAAGGACTGCGGTAGGGACTGCGGAAGCAGAGACTACCATGATTACAAGGCCTCAAGATAATCTATACATCACTGGAGGTGGAGGCATCGACGAAGGTGTCGCTCGAGGCAGCGGCGTAGGCATTGTCAAAGGCAGCGGCAGAGGCAGTGGCATTCACTGCGGCATCAAGTGCGCTGGGGTAGATTGCATCATCGACTACCATATTACCAAACTTCAAGATGAAGTAAACATCATTGAAGGTGGAGACAATGGCCAAGGCATCGTCGATGGCAACGGCAGGGGCAACAGCAATGGCATTGCCATTGATTGCGGCAGGGAATGCCGTGAGGTAGATCACAACAGCGACTACCATGTTGATGATGATCAACATGAAACTGATTTGGGAGGATATCAGTCAGCAAGGGATAGAGAGAGGAGAGTCATTCACCCACCAAAGAGGTTTGCACAAGCCTATGTTGTTTGTTATGCCCTTATGGTGGCAGAGGGAGTGGATAACTATGAACCGTCATGCTATTCGGACGTGGATGACATGATCATTACTTCAAAATCAAAGGTCGAGGTGGAGGCATTGAAAAGATTTCTAAAGGCAGAGTTTGAGATGAAAGAGTTAGGCGAAGCGAAGAGGATTCTTGGCATGGATATTGTTAGGAATAGAAAGGAGGGTTCCCTAGTATTATCTTAACAAGATTACATTGTGAATGTGCTGAAAAGGTTCAACATGTATGAAGCTAAGAGTCTTTCAACTCCCCTTGGGCAGCATATGAAGCTTTCTATTTCGGACTGCCCTGCGGCAGGGCCTGCCGAAGCAGCAATGGCAGCGGTGCCTTATGCAAGTGCGGTAGGCAGTATCATGTATGCAATGGTATGCAACAGGCCGGACATTGCCTATGTTATGAGCGTAGCATCACGCTTTATGAGAAATCCTGGTAGGAGTCATTGGGAGGCAGTGAAATGGATGTTGCGATATCTCAAAGGCAGCGTGAGTAAGGGAATCATATTCAAGAAGATGGAGGTCAAGGGTGATGCTCTAATTGGATATGTGGATGCGGATTTTGCTAGTAATCTTGATACTAGAAAATCGGTAACGGGGTATGTGTTTACCTTGTTTGGCTCGGCAGTGGTTTGGAAGGCAAACCAGCAGGCAGTGGTTGCGTTGTCAACTACGGAGATCGAATACATTGCCTTAACTGAGGCAATAAAGGAGGCAGTGTGGCTGAAGGGAATAGTTCGAGAGCTTGGGGTGCCACAAGAGGTAATCTCGGTTAATTGTGATAGTCAAAGTGCCGTGCACTTGGCGAAGCATCAAGTGTTCCATGAGCGGACCAAGCATATTGACGTGAAGCTACATTTTGTTAGAGACTTGGTGGATAAAAGAGTTGTCAAGGTGGAGAAGATTGCTAGTGAAATCAATCCGGCCGATAGCTTCACTAAGTTGCTTCCGGGGGAGAAATTTAGTCTATGCCAGCAGCTCGTATAGCTGCTGGACATCTCGCAATGCTGAAATTGCGGAGGAGCTGCGGCAGGCGGACTGCCGTAGGAGCTGTGGTAGGCTTCGTGCTGCCGCAGGGGGCCAAGTTAGGCAGCGAGATTCAGGCTGCGGCAGGCAGAGCTGTGAGTTGCTAACTTGATGAAGTCGTCTCTGGAGGTTTCTGGAGGTGCGGGAAGGTGGAGTAACATCTACTTTCGGATTATGACTTATGTCATGTACACGTTCTTGATGCCGCATGGTGGTGGTGAAGAATTTGGGAAGGCAGTGCCTAAGGCAGGGACTGCGGTAGTATTGGGCATGGCAGGCTGAAGCCTAATGTCAATACTAGGAGAAATATGATCGGGTATGATCATATAGGATCAGTGTGATATGAAATCATACTGGGCTGGAGTCGAATGATCGGGTTTGATCATGGCATGGCGAATAAGGTGTAGTCGAAAAGGGATTGTTTGGCTTGTCTGGGATGAGCAGTACTTGATCACTACTGCAAGAAGGTTACATGTGTTTAGAAGTTTGAACAAGGTGGAGATTTGTGAAAATATGTTCGAAATTCTAAATTTTATGTAAGGCAGGTCCATGCCGCAGCACGAAGGCGTTAACTCTGCCGCAGTGCGAAGGCGTAGACAGTTCCCTGGCAGGAGGCAGACAGAATCTTTTATTTTTGGAAAGGAACCAAAAATTGAATATCTCTTTCCATACTTATCCGATTGAGGTGATTCAAAAGGCTACGGAATCCTTGGAGCATAAGGAACCTAATTCTACCAAGAGTCGGTCTCCAGGTCCTCTATAAAAGGGACGTCGATCAGAGGCATTGGCGTGGATTTAAGAGAGAAAAGAATACGTTCTTCTTTTAGAGATTAAACTTGTAATCGCTTACACCTTGTTGGTTCTAGGGTTACTAGGAAGAGTTGTAATCTCGTTTTCATATAATAAAGAAGAAACACCCTCTCCCCGAACACGTAGGTTGCGGCTGCCTTGTCATAGGCAGTGCAAAACCGAAGCTCGTAAATCTTATCTTGTTCTTTCGTTTTTATTTGTTTTCGTGTTCTTGTGAGTTCAGTGAGAGATCGTGAGCTTGAGAGTCAAGTCGTATTCGTGCGGTTTTGGATTATTCATATTCGTGTGGTTTATGAACGTTTAGTTTAATCGGATTTATTCGGTTATTCTAGACCTTGTTGTGCGAATCCTCAACAAAACTTATGTAACTTAATTGGTTATGGACAACGGTTGTTCTAATAACCGATGTTCCCATGTAAATTAATTGTTCATGGAAAACAGTTGTTCTAATAACCGATGTCCCCATGGTCACTCACATCAGTTATATTACTAACCGATGTACATTACCAAATTAACGACGGTTATCATTTAACCGATGTAAATTACACGTTGTTGAAGACCTCTTTTGTAGTAGTGTAGGTATGATTATTGATCAATATTATATTGCTCCCAGCAATAAACAATATTATCTATTTGTCAATTAACATCCGAAGACAACCTTATAACTTTATCGATTGCACACGTAGGATTTGAAGGACACAACTCAACATAAAAAAATCAAAAAATAACATTTTTCTTAACATATGTGTTCAGGTGCATAAATAGTTGAAAGATAAGTAATTAAATATATATATCTAATCCACTCCTCATCAAGTAATGCATGCATTTTTTATTTGAGATGTAATAATAATCTTACATTGATTTGGTTAACTGTACGTGGAAAAAATCAAGTTGAACAATTACAAATAAATTTGTATTCCCGGGTGAAATTCAAAGTTTGGACAACAAAATGAGAAATAAAGATAAACATATAATTCAGAACTTCAACCTTTTGGACTCGGCGAATTCGAACATAGAATGTGCCGACAAAGTATGCTTTTGGTCGGCGCGGCCCGACGGCTTATATTCGCGAAATTTTGTCAAGAAATGTGATAATAATTATTTGATGTAACTTTTTTTACAATAATATTTCAAATGATGTATACAAATGCTCTTTGTTAAATGTATACACATTTTGATGTGTCAAGTGTTGAGTGTGGAGGCCGATTCACGCCGAGAAAACGACGAAGGCAGAAAACGGCGGTCACCGGAGGAGCATCGGCAACAGCGGACAGCCACTGGCGGGCGCGGAAAGGTTTCGGCGAGCGCCGAAACCGGGAAAAAACGGGGACTAGAGGTCTGCCCGTTTTTGGGCCTTTCAACGGGCGCCAAACAAGCTCCGGCGGTCGCAGGCGATTTCGGCGGTCGCCGATATGAATTGGCGGTCGCCTATGTGGTGTCGGCCGACAGTGATATAGCATCGGCCGACAGTTGGGGGGCTTTTACGCAGAAGCGGGTTTTTCTCTCTGTTTTGTTTTTCTCCCCCTATATATATGAACCCTATGCGTGTAAAATAGGGTTAACACCTCCAGAAAGTCTAGAGTCTGATTTATAGTTTTACAAGCGTGTAATCGAGTTCTATAATCGATCTAGTGAATTATTGCAGCGGAAAGAAGTGGACGTAGCCCTCGTTAACGGGTGAACCACTTTAATTCTATGTGTTCTTTATTTTCGTATTTTTCGTTCTTTTGTTTGTTCGTGTGCTTTTCAGGAGGGGAATTCGGACGCGAATTATCCCAACAACTCGTATCAGAGCGCTAGGGCTATAGCGATCGGGGAAAAGCGATGACGGACACCACCACTTCGTTCGGGGTTACGAAATTTGACGGAAACAACTATGGACACTGGAAGATGCAGATTGAGGACTACCTTTATGGGAAGAAGCTCGAAATTCCTTTGAAGGGTAGACCGGAGAGGATCACAGATGACGAGGAATGGGAAAGCCTCGACAGGCAGGTGTAGGAATTGATACGTTTGTCTCTGGCTTCAAACGTTTCATTCAACGTACGCGAAATTACCACAACCAAGGGTTTGATGGCAGCCTTATCAAACATATACGAGCTGTTGGAAATCGATATCCCGGGTTATCAAAATTGCGGAACCGATAACCCAAACCAAATTCCATCGTCGGAATCTACGCGAGCACGCCACGCGGACCGGGGCCCAGCCGAACGCACAACATGGCCGAAGCTATGCGCACGCCCAGCCGAGCCCCCGCGAGGAGGGATCGCGATCGCATGAAGCGATCGCTGGGTGCGATCGATCGGGGCTGCTCCGACAGCCCCCCAGCAGCAAGTCCGGCGACTTGCTGCTCGCCGTGGAGGGTCGGCTCGATTGACGAGCCGCTGCGGGCGCACTAGCCGCGCGCCCGGCGATCGTGTCCTAGGCATCAATCGCCCCCTCGGCTGAAGCCGAGGGCTCCCATGCACGCCCGAACCCTAACGGGCGATCGCCGCGGTGCTGTGTTCTTCGACCACCACCGCCGGTTGTTGCTCGTTCCGAGGTTCGATCATCGGATCTTGGTTCTACGATATTTTCAATATTTAACGATTAAAATCATAAAGGGGGTTTTACGATTTATACCTCGTTCTCGTTGTCCGAAAAAACGAAGAACTTCGATGACCTTGAAGTCTTCCCACGTATTCCTTGCACTAGCTTGAACGTCGGGGTGGGCGACGATCCTCTGAACTCATTGGATCTCCTTCAATTCTCTAGAACTATCAATTAATGATAATGTTGTTGATGGAGTTGTATACTTAATGTCTAGATTTAAGTAACATAAACTCCCGGTACAAAGCATTTAATCTATTTGAATAAATAAACAATTGTTTGCTTTTAATTATTTATAATTAAATAAATGCAAATTATAGTCCTAGATTATATACATTGTAGTTAGTATGGTGTGCGTCGTCACACGGAAGATCATACTATCGGTTACTCGTATATAATCGAATAGTTGCTCACGACCTAGATGGACAAGGACCAATCCATCAGTATAGTCTTTGTACGAGTGAGAAAATATTTGGTCTTGATTATTTTATCATACTTGTACACTTGGTGTATTGGGCGGATCGCTTGAGATTTATCGATTAGGATTGCCTTAGATAATCGATTTAAATCTCAGTGTATTTCATTCTTAATCCCTGATATTATTGCGGGTTTGTGCATTTAATATTAGTGACTTTGATTTTCCAAAGGAATTGACTGATTAGAATAACCGGTCAATTACCGGTAAAGTTGGGTCATGGTATTTTATGTATGACATGCTGTGAATTCTTGACGGGAAAGTGTGTCCTGATAAGGGTTGATAATGTCCCCGAGATGAGTTCATAAGGAATTATTATGTAAACCCTGCAGGTGGATTTGTTCCGCATAATAATTAAAGTTGAATGGTACTAGTCTCGGATACAAGAGATGAATAAATTAATTAGCAATAAATATAATTTATTCATGGATATTTATATCTTAAATACACGGAATAAATAATAATACCGGAGAAATATTATTTGATATAATATGGTTTAATATTGGGAGTGCAATTAATTTATATAAGGGAAAATAAATTAATTAATAATGGTAAGGATTAATAGATTTGGGCTTGGGCTCAATTTAATCACTATTATTGGAAGCCCAATATTCCACCTCCTTAAGATCCCCTACGTAGCCTATAAAAGCACTACATGGTCTTCTCTATTCTCATAAGTTCATAACTTGAAGATCACAATTCTAGAGAGAGAAAGTAGAAAGGGAGATCCATGGAGTTCGGTAGATCGTCGCCCACGCGACGTCCGAGCTAGTGCAAGGAATACGTGGGAAGATCTCAAGGTCGTCAAATTGAGTTCTTCGTTTTACCGAACAACGAGAACGAGGTAAAATCGTAAAACCCTCTTTATGATTTTTATCGTTTTAATTATCGTAAAAATATCGTGAACAAAGATCCGGGATTTGGGATCCTCACCGGGGTCGAGCCGAGCGGTGGTGATCGAAGATCACCGGACCCTCCCCTTGAAAGTGATGAAATACTCGTACCCTCCCCTTGCCTGAGTAGACATAGGTCCGCATACATCAGAGTGAATCAAATTCAATACTTGTTCAGCCCTCCGTCCTTTACCAGAAAAAGGACGCTTGGTCATTTTACCCTCTAAACAGGATTCGCAGGTCGGAAGGTCCTCTCCTTCAACGCCAGTGATTAAATCATCAGCTTTCAACCTTTGAAGCCTATTCGAGTTTATATGACCTAGCCTTAGATGCCACAAGTATAATTGATTCATTTTAGAAGGTTCCTTTCTCTTATTGGTGTTCGTAGATGTGTTATTACTCTCGGTTAGTTGCATCGTGTTAGACTCAGGATTTAGTACATACAAATCGTCCACCAATGTACCAGAACAGATAATCTCACTGTTTCTTCTTATGATCACAGAGTGGTCAAAAGAAACAGAATACCCATTCATTATAAGTTTAGAAACCGAAATTAAATTCTTTCTAAAATTGGGTACATAAAGACAATTATGTAAAACTAAAACCCTATCACTACTAAAACGTAAGTGAACGTCTCCCACTGCAACAGCCGCCACCCTCGCAGCATTGCCCATGTAGACCACGATCTCTCCCTCTCTAAGTCTCCGGGTTTCCTGGAACCCCTGCAATGAATTGCATACATGATCAGTGGCCCCCGTATCTACACACCAGGTGCTGGTAGATAACACCACTGACAATGTTTCGGTGACTAAGGAAAATTTCGTACCTTTGATGAGAGGACAATCAGACCTCCAGTGCCCAGACTGCTTGCATCGAAAGCATTTGCCTCGCGGCTTGCTCTTCCCAATCCGTGGTTCAAAACCACTGGGCTTCTTTGCTTGCACCTCCAACTTGGCCACTAGAGCTTGTGATTCTCTGACCATACTTATCAGTTCAGTTCTTTTGAAATCGTTTTTAAGCGATTCCTCAAGGGGACTAAACTTGATGAGTATGTCAATCACCTCTAGTACGGCTTCCTTACTATGTCCTAACATCTCCTTGAGGTCATTTTCAATGTCCTCATCAGTTGGGACTATAGTGGGTTCGGAAGGCTCAACAGTCTGAACATTGTCCAGATTTCTTTTCCAATCAGTACTATATGGAACCAGTGAGTTTTCATCTTTAAGTATATCACAAAGTGGGGTCACAGTCATTACTAACCTATAAGCACATAAAACAAACAAACAATTTAATATCCGATATTATCTCCCTTAAATAATATCATTAAATCACTAATTACATCTAAAATCCCATCAGGTAAGGCAAGCCACGGTGTGTGGACGTTTACCCACCCAAACGACTTAGCAATTAGATTTCCTTCGGTCATACATCGCTTATAGCGGAACCTCGGTGTGAGGAATACTACAAGGCGTATCTAAGTGTAAACCATTACTCAGTACCAAAGTAAATCGTTTGGAATTGCTACATCGCCGCAAGCCACGTTGTGTGGACGTTTACGACAACTTCACAACTCTTCACAATTTTCTTACAACTGTCTACATCAATTAATCCAAAATCCGTCAGCATAGCAAGCCACGTTGTGTGGACGTTTACTACACTAAGAGATCTTTATAATTTACTCCCAATTACTTGATCCATTTAATCTTGTAAATCAAGACGCGGAGAATCATAAGTGAAACTCGAAGTTTCTAACCAGTGATTCACCATGCGAACAACCCTATCTCTCATAAATGAGGGAGCCGAGCAGACAATCGATCCATCTATCAAAGAATGGTACGACTGCCTCTAATTTGTGTCCTCGACATGACCAAGTGGCTTTGGCTCCATTCCACTCCCCGGGGTGAGAATGAGTCGACTTGAAATCAGCTTTGGAAAGACAAATTAGGCATTGTTTGATAAACTTAATCAACGTTTCTCGTAAGAGGAATTACAAGAACTCTCCTCCAATAACTTATCTATATAAACTTCAAAAGTTTATAAAAGTCACCAAGAGAGCAGCAATGGAGACCATGGGTATGTTTCCATACCCTCTCCCACTTAGCTTTTTACAATAAAGGGATACGCTATACTAGTGCATAAAAGTAAACACATATAGCATGCATACAAGCAGTAAAGCACAAAATATTATCACATAGTCAAAATAATTACTAGAATATTATTTTCCGACTATTATGGCTTTACTCCATCTCCGTACGCATCTTCTAGTCTTTAGTCTTCGTTTCTTGAATGCTCCATGTGACGAGAATATTAATCTCCAATATTTAAATCTATTTATTTTTAATAAATCCAAAAGATACTTAATTAAAAAATTAAGTCAATTGAATAAATCAAAAATAAAATTAAATATTATTAATATTTTTATTTATTTTATTTTCCCTTTCTACTTCATTAAATCTCTAGAATAATCTATCCAAGACCCACTTGGAATATTCTAGATGATTTCCATAATGAAATAAGGAAATAAAATAACTTAGGACTCTTCTACTTTCCAAGATTAATTAATTTCCATTTCTATGAAAATTCCCATAAAATAGGAATAATCAATTAGGAAATAAATCAATCCTAAATTAACTTTTATTCCTTTCTAATTCTATTAAATCTCTAGGATCCTATTCCAAGTAGAACTCGGAATACTCTAGAAGACTTCCATAATAGAATAAGGAAATAAAATTAATTCCAATTAATTCTTTTCCTAATCCATGAGAATTCCCAAAAAATAGGAATACTCAAATAGGAAAAATCCGAACTAATTAGGAATGTAAATTTCCGGACCGGGATAGCACGGGGTGGGGATCCCCGCGCCACCCTCGACCCACGCCTAGGAGGTGGCCGGCCACCATCGCCGGCGGCTCCTCCATGTGAGGGTCGATCGATCCTCATGGGATCGACCATGGGGATGGTCGATCCTTGTCCCGTTGCCCTCACGTCATCTCCTTCGTCACGCGTCTTCTCCGGCGGTCGTTTCGGCATCGATCCAACGCAAAATAAATTACAAAATAAATTTTACACTATCCGGTATCGATTCTATACATGAAATCGACCCTATACATTTTCCGGAAAAAAGTAGAACGTAATAATAAATCCTAAATTCGGTCAACCCCCGAATTTTTACTATTACAAGCATTCACCACCAAAAACGAATCTCGACATGTCCGAGAGTTTAATCAATCCAACATACATGACAAAATAAATTAAACGAATAATAAATTAAGCCATAATAGTCGGAACCCTGCAAGGTAGAACAAATTCATCGAAAATACAGCGAACGTAAACCACGCTCTGATACCAATTGTTGGAATTTGATATCCCGGGCTATTTAAATTTGCGGAAACCAATAACCCGATCAAAACCATCCGCCGGAGATCACATGAACACCTTCGCACGCACCGGAGCTCGACCGAACGCACGACGTGGCCGAATCCACGCGCACGCCCAGCCGAACCCCTCGGCTAGGGTTTCACGCGATCGAGAGATCGCGCATGGCGATCGATCGCCGATCGCTCCAAGCGATCGGCCGGGGCTGCTCCGGCAGCCCCCGCGGCGAGTCCGGCGACTCGCCGCCGCCTGGGGTGGCGCGCCTCCAGCTGGGCTGTCGAGCCCAGCAGCCGCCCGCGATCGATCGGGTGATCGATCGCACCCCGGCTCCCAGTCGGGGTTCGCCCCTTAGGCGCTCGGTCGAAGCCCTAGGCGGCGATCGCCGTGGTCCGGCGATTCCAAATCGCCACCACGCGTTCGTCGTCTAATCCGGGTTTCAATCTTCGGATCTTGCGTTCTACGGTATTCTCGATAAATCCAAAATCGAACAATTATCAAGGGCGTTTAGATATTGTACCTTTCGATTCGTTGTTCGGAGAAACGAATTCAAGATGACCTTTGAATCTTCCCACGTATTCCTTGCACTAGCTTGAACGTCGGGTGGGCGACGATCCTCCAAGCTCTATGGATCTACTTCTCTCTCTTCTTTCTCTCTCTAGAATTGTGATCTTCAAGTTATGAGAATAGAGAAGACCATGTAGTGCTTTTATAGGCCACGTAGGGGATCTAAAGGAGGTGGAATATTGGGCTTCCAATATTAATGATTAAATTGAGCCCAAGCCCAAATCTATTAATCTCCCATTAATATTAATTAATTTATTTTCCACTATATAAATTAATTGCACTCCCAATATTAAACCATATTATATCCAAATAATATTTCTCCGGTAGTATTATTTATTCCGTGTATTTAAGATATAAATATCCATGAATAAAATTTATTTATTGCTTAATAAATTTATTCATCTCTTTTATCCGAGACTAGTACCACTCAACCTTATTTATTATGCGGAATTAAATCCACTCGCGAGGTTTACATAATAAATCCTTTTGAGCTCATCTCGGGGATATTATCAACCCTTCCGGGATACACTGTCCGGTCAATTATTCACGGCATGCCATATATAAAATATAGTGACCCAACTTGACCGGTAATCAACCCAATAATTAAATCGGTTAATTCCTTTGGCAAATCAAAGTCACTTATATTAAATATACACACCCGCAATAATATCGGGGATTAAGAATATAATACACTGAGTCTCAAATCAATTATCGCCGAGCAATCCTAATTGATGAGTCTCAATCGATCCGCTCAATACACCAAGTGTACAAGTGTGATAAAATAATTAAGATAAATTATTTTCTCTCTCACACAACGACTATACCGATGGGTTGGTCCGTGTCCATCTAGGTCGTGAGCAACTGTTCGACTAAATACGAGTAACCGATAGTATGATCTTCTGTGTGCCCATGCAACACCATACTAACTACAACGTATAAAATCCAGGACTATAATTTGCATATATTTAATTAACAATAATTAAAAGCAAATGAATGTTTGTATTTAATAGGTAAATGAAAGTGTACAAGGAGTTCAGAATACTCAAATCTAGACATTAAGTATACTACTCCATCAGTTCTATGTTTTCCGGAAAATGTATAGGGTCGATTTCATGTATAGAATCGATACCTGAATTGTAAATTTATTTTTTGTAATTTATTTGTTGGAATTCGATATCCCGGGTTATTTAAATTTGCGGAAACCAATAACCCGAACGAACCCTTCGCCGGAGATCACACGAACACCGACTCATCCGCCGAAGTCCGGGCTTTGGAGACCACGCGCCCGAAGGCGCGCAATCCGCCCCCACCCGAACCCCCGCGAGCCGGGTTCACGCGATCGAACATCGCGTTCGATGGGGCTGCATCCGGCAGCCCCCAGCAGCAGGTCCGGCGACCTGCTGCCCGCCGTCGAGGAGCCCCCACCGTCGCGGTGGGGAGGTGACGGCACCAGCCCGTCACCGCCGGCGATCGCTCCCAGCGATCGCCCCCTTCGGCCGAGGCCGAGGGTTCTCCTTCGCGCGCCGAACCCTAGGCGTGCGGTCCACGCGGTCCGGTGGCTTCGCCACCACCGCGTGGTCCCTCGTCTAATCCGGGTTCGATCCTTCGGATCTTGTTTTTCGATAATTGATCAATAAACTAGAATTAAATTGCGGAAATTTAATTCACCTTTCGATTCGTTGTGCGGAGAAACGAGATCTTATGATGACCTTGAGATCTTCCCACGTATTCCTTGCACTAGCCCGGACGTCGTGTGGGCGACGATCTACCGAACTCCATGGATCCTCCTCTCTACTTTCTCTCTCTAGAATTGTGATCTTCAAGTTATGAACTTATGAGAGAATAGAGAAGACCATGTAGTGCTTTTATAGGCTACGTAGGGGATCTTAAGGAGGTGGAATATTGGGCTTCCAATATTAATGATTAAATTGAGCCCAAGCCCAAATCTATTAATCTATTAATATTAATTAATTCTATTTTCCACTATATAAAATTAATTGCACTCCCAATATTAAACCATATTATATCAAATAATATTTCTCCGGTAGTATTATTTATTCCGTGTATTTAAGATATAAATATCCATGAATAAAATTAATTTATTGCTAATTAATTTATTCATCTCTTATATCCGAGACTAGTACCATTCAACCTTAATTATTATGCGGAACGAATCCACCTGCAGGGTTTACATAATAATTCCTTATAAACTCATCTCGGGGATATTATCAACCCTTACGGGATACACTTTCCCGTCAAGTATTCACGGCATGTCATATATAAAATATAGTGACCCAACTTAACCGGTAATTAACCCAATAATTAAATCGGTTAATTCCTTTGGTAAATCAAAGTCACTTATATTAAATATACACACCCGCAATAGTATCGGGGATTAAGAATAAAATACACTGAGACTTAAATCGATTATCGCCGGCAATCCTAATCGATAAATCTCAAACGATCCGCTCAATACACCAAGTCTACAAGTGTGATAAAATAATCAAGATAGATTATTTTCTCTCTCACACAACGACTATACCGATGGATTGGTCCGTGTCCATCTAGGTCGTGAGCAACTGTTCGATTAAATACGAGTAACCGATAGTATGATCTTCTGTGTGCCCATGCAACACCATACTAACTACAACGTATAAAATCCAGGACTATGATTTGCATATATTTAATTATAAATAATTAAACGCAAATAATTGTTTATTTAATTAAATAGATTAATGGCAATGGATCGTGAGTTTCCGTTACTTAAATCTAGACATTAAGTACACAACTCCAACAATCTCCCACTTGTACTAAGGTCTAGTCATTTCCTCCAAACTCCCGACTCCCATACTCATCACGTGCTAAAGTTGTACTTCCAAGAAGTACTATGTGAATGAGCACTCTAGGTTGCCGCTCTGAAGTTATCTTGGTGACTACAGCGTCGTCTCCCTCGACGATGACTCGTATCAGGTGGTACTTGCACTATGTGTTATCTTACACTTATGGACTAGTGATTTCTTACCTTTTGCCATTGCACCGCTATTTACATAGCCTTTGGCAAATTAAGAATCACATCTAAGTCCCAGAGATTATCCCAGAGTTTATACCAAAACTTCCGCTGCCTCTGAGGCCGCTATTTGGTTACCCATGGCAGAGTCCGAAAAGCATCGTGCTTATCACTCTTCCATGTTAAAACTCCTTCTCCTTCAATAGTGAAACACATAGCCTGATATCGACTTACACTGGTCCTCATTCGATTAGAAATCTAAGAGAATGTAATCCAAAGGAAATGTTCGTCTGCTTCGTAGTCTAGAACAGTACTTCGAAAGTACTTTTACGGCAGTCGAATATTCCTTTCCAGGATTACCTTGATATCCTCCCACTATGCTCACCGCATAGCCGATATCAGGTTCTCGTTTTCAACAATGCATTTATTAAGCTTTCCACACTCAAAGTGTAGGAATCTGCTTTCATTGCTTCTATCTCCTTTTTGTGTTCTAAAACACATATCCTTAGATAGATGCATTCCGTCTCTGAAAGGTAACGAACCTTTCTCGGAATATTGCATGTTAAAACGAACCATAATCGTACAAGATATCTAGAGAAGTACAATGTTCTTTGCTTGAGATCCTAGATCTTAAGAACATGCTCTAACTTCTTCTTTATCTCATATATCGATTTTTCTAGACAACCATTATTTTATGTCTGACAACATCTTTACATTGTTACCAATGATAAAATGTTTATCTACATAAAACCTCCGAGAAAACACCACCTTGTTTCCATCACGTTTCCCATACACACGATTCGTCAATGCCTTTTGATGAATCCATCAAATGGACTATCTCATCAATGCGCAAGTTCCACGAATTCTAGCTTTGTTACAATCCATAAATGGATCAACTAAGCTTGTACTCTAAATGATCTCGCCTCTTAACAATAATCCTTATTGCTTTCCAAGAAGGCACATTTAGATCTAGTACCGCCTCTATGTAGATCTAGGGATCGATTTCACGTATACTAGGTCCAGAGTCCGAAGACTCACCCAGTTTTATGAATATCTCCGGTTGTTATACAACCTCCCACTACAATGGCGTTCCGGTGTATAAACAGTAATAACAGTAGGTGCAGTTAGTGGTGTACCGCTACTCGGTTCGGCTGGTTCTAAGTCTTAATCGTTTTCTCTCTTTTCAGAAGCATCATGTCATTTTGGGCTTTGTGGTTCATCTAATAGTCTTCCTCTAAGAACCGGGCGTTAGAACTTATAACGTCCTTCTGGTTCATAGTACTATCGAACACACATTTTTTGTTCTTCTAGGATATTCTACAACCACATTTGAATGTGCCGTTGTTACCAAGACATATCCATAGAACATAGGTAGTTCCGTTTAACTCGCGC
This sequence comes from Euphrasia confusa, assembly GCA_954870475.1. NCBI lineage: Eukaryota > Viridiplantae > Streptophyta > Magnoliopsida > Lamiales > Orobanchaceae > Euphrasia > Euphrasia confusa. The sequence goes on along the minus strand of OX940950.1, from coordinate 39,266,434 downwards.
TTTTACTATTTCTATAAGAGTTCCATTTCTTATTTCCGACACACCAATCTTACAGAGGACTGTATGGTGTAGTCACTTGGGATCCAATCCCAAGCTCTGATCATAAATCAGAGTCAATCAATTCTAATACTTGTCCGGATCTTACATCTTATATCCATAAAGGATTGCTTAGTCGTATTATCTTCCAAATTAGATTCTTAGGTCGGAAGGTCCACTCCTTCAACTTAATTGATCTTACAATCAATTTTCGACCTTTGAACTTCTTATTTGAATAAATATGACTTAGCATAAGATTCCACAAGTATAAATGATTTAATAAAGAAATCTCTTATTAGTAAAACGAGTTATATAAAACGGTTCGTCGCATTGTGGTAGACTCAGGATTCATCATTTATATATTGCTAGCTAATGTACCAAAATAGATAATATCATTATTTCTTCTTATAACCATCAAATGATTAAAAGAAATAAAATATCCATTCATTAGAAATCCAGAACAAAGTTCTTTTTAATATGAAAAGTACATAAAAGCAATAACTCAAAATGAAATCCTATAAAGTGTCTTCCACTGCAACAGCTGCCTCCTTACAGCACTGCCCATCTAGACTACGATCTTTTCTTTTCTAAGTCGTCGGGTTTCCTGGAACCCTTTCATTTAGAATGCACATACCGCCAGTGGTTCCATATCTACACACCAGGTTCCGGTAGATAATACCACTGACTATGTTTTACGACTAAAGAAATTTCGTACCTTCTTTGAGAGGATAATTAGACTTCCAGTACCCAGACTGTTTTCATCGAGAACTCTTGCCTATTGGCTTTCTCGTCCCATCTCGTGGTTCAAGTAATCTTAGAACCACTGGGTTTCTTTGCTTTCTTTTCCTTTCTCCCGATTCATGCCTTTAGGTTCGAAACCTTTGGCATTGGCTACAAGAGCTTGCGATTTCCGTTTCAACTCGTCTAAAAGGTCAATCATCTCAAAAATGTGTTTAAGCGTTTCCTTGAATCGACTGCCCTTTATGAGTATCCACATCGCCTCTTGTCTAGCCGCCTATATCAATAGGCTCGGAAGGACAAAGCTCATTGAGTACAACCTTGTACTCTTCAACAGTTTGGGTAATGTCTAGATCTCTATTCCAATCATTACATTTAGGGACCAGTGAGTTTAAAAATTCCTTACGTATCACAGAAAGTGGGTTCAAAGCCATATCCTAATCTATGAGCACATATAACAACAAACAATTGATTTAATCTCCGATATTATCTCCCTCAAATAATATCATTAAACCACTAATCACATCTAAAATCCCATCAGGTAAGGCAAGCCACGTGGTGTGGACGTTTATCCACCCAAATGATTTAGCAATTAGATTTGCTTCGGTCATACATCACTTATAGCGGAACCTCGTGGGGAGGAATACTATAATGCGTATCTAAGTGTAAACCATTACTCAGTACCAAAGTAAATTACTTGGAATTGCTACATCACCGCAAGCCACGTGGTGTGGACGTTTACGATAACTTCACAACTCTTCATAATTACTTACAACTGTCTACATCAATTAATCCAAAGTCCGTCAGTATAGCAAGCCACGTGGTGTGGACGTTTACTACACTAAGAGACTTTTATAATTGAATCCCAATTACTTGATCCATTTAATCTTGTAAATCAAGACGTGGAGAATCATAAGTGAAACTCGAAGTTTCTAACCAGTGATTCGCCATGCGAACGACCCTATCTCTCATAAATGAGGGAGCCGAGCAGACAAGCGACCCATCTATCAAAGAATGGCACGGAAGTCTCTAATTTGTGTCCTCTACATGACCAAGTGGCTCTGGCTCCATTCCACTCCCCGAGGTGAGAATGAGTCGACTTGAAGTCAGCTTTGGAAAGACAAATTAGGCATTGTTTGATAAACTTAATCAATGTTTCTCGTAAGAGGAATTACAAGAATTCTCCTCCAATGGCTTATCTATATGAACTTCGAAAGTTCATAAAAGTCACCAAGAGAACAGCAATGGAGACCATGGATATGTTTCCATACCCTCTCCCACTTAGCTTTTTATAACAAAGGGATACGCTATCTAATGCATAATTAAATACACATAAGCATAATAATAAACATACACTTCATGCAAGTACGTTCACAAATAATCAAATAATTACTCAAGTAAAATTATTTCTCGACTATTCGTACCTTGATGAATTCCAGCATGCTTGTCTTGAGTCTTCATTCTACGTCTTGAATACTTTGCCGAGCGACGGAAAAATTCTTTGATTCTCATATTTAATTTTACTCCAATTAAATAAAATCAATTCCATTGATTTCCATATTTAATTCTATTTTAAATAAAATCCAAGATTTTCCAATCCAAAATAAATTTTGAATTAATCTAATGATTTTAAATAAAATACTTAAATTAAATAAAATCAATATTATTAAAATCCATTGATCTCCATATTTAATTCTATTCTAAATAAAATCCAAGATTTTCCAATCCAAAATAAATTTTGAATTAATCTAATGATTTTAAATAAAATACTTAAATTAAATAAAATCAATATTATTAAAATCCATTGATCTCCATATTTAATTCTATTCTAAATAAAATCCAAGATTTTCCAATCCAAAATAAATTTTGAATTAATCTAATGATTTTAAATAAAATACTTAAATTAAATAAAATCAATATTTTAATAATTTCTCAATCCTATCTAGATTAGATCTCAAGAATCCTAATCAAAATCGAATTTTGATTCTTCTTAAGACTTCTAATCCAAGTAGGTATAGGATATCTAGAGAAACTAGGATTTTCTTTCCTAATTTAACTCTCCATCTAATTCCATTATTTAATTCCATAATTAAGAAATCTAATCCAAATAGAATTTGAATTAATTCCAAAATTAAATTAAATAAAATTAGAAAGATTAAATTATTTCCGGAAAGATCGGATTTACCGGGACGAACCGAAACAAATTCCGGTCATCCCAATCGAACCATCACGAGCCCAGCTATGCTCATGCGTATGCACCCATTAAAAACGATCCATGCATTTCACATGCACAGCCATGCACACCAACGTGCGCGTGGGACCATGCATTATGAATTTAAATCACTCAGCACATGCAAATGCACCAAGGCCATTCAAGAATGGATAATTCATTCAGCGACACAGCAGCCCCCGATCGAACTCTACGGCGAGTCTGTGCACGAGCCCGGTCGATTTCCGGCATGGCGTCTCCTCCGACGACACATGCCATCTACCTCGTCACAGCCCCCGCAAGCCACGCGTCTAGCTCCGACGACACACGCCGCGACCCGAGAAGATGAATCACGGCCCCGACGGCGTGCGCTCGTAGCCGCGCCGCTGACTGCCGCCGACTTCCGGCGACCAAGCCGACCAGTCGAGCATTCGCGCAGCATCACGCCTCCAGGAGCTCGTCCAAGCGCGAAGCCTTCCGCGATGCCACCGATCGTGACCTCCGAACGTAGCCGCCGGCTGCCGGCGAACCACCACCACTGGTGGCACACGCCGACACGCCCAGCCGTGTTCAGCCCACTTCCAGCAGCCCGCACAGCCCGCTCCAAGCTCAGCCGTACCAGCAGCCCGCTATCGATCGAACTTGGTTCGTTTCTCCGAAAAAAAAAACCCTCGATTTTTAATAATTAATTTTTCCGACAAACACAATTCATACAAGAGAGAAAATCAAGTACGTAGAACAATATAGCACAATAATTTAACAATTTAAATTAATCTATGGCTATAAACAACGATAATCGATTATCGAAACAATTAACGAAAAACGTAACCGTACGCTCTGATACCAATTGTTGGAATTCCATATCCCGGGTTATTTAAATTTGCGGAAACCAATAACCCGAACGAACCCTTCGCCGGAGATCACACGAACACCGACTCATCCGCCGAAGTCCGGGCTTTGGAGACCACGCGCCCGAAGGCGCGCAATCCGCCCCCACCCGAACCCCCGCGAGCCGGGTTCACGCGATCGAACATCGCGTTCGATGGGGCTGCATCCGGCAGCCCCCAGCAGCAGGTCCGGCGACCTGCTGCCCGCCGTCGAGGAGCCCCCACCGTCGCGGTGGGGAGGTGACGGCACCAGCCCGTCACCGCCGGCGATCGCTCCCAGCGATCGCCCCCTTCGGCCGAGGCCGAGGGTTCTCCTTCGCGCGCCGAACCCTAGGCGTGCGGTCCACGCGGTCCGGTGGCTTCGCCACCACCGCGTGGTCCCTCGTCTAATCCGGGTTCGATCCTTCGGATCTTGTTTTTCGATAATTGATCAATAAACTAGAATTAAATTGCGGAAATTTAATTCACCTTTCGATTCGTTGTGCGGAGAAACGAGATCTTATGATGACCTTGAGATCTTCCCACGTATTCCTTGCACTAGCCCGGACGTCGTGTGGGCGACGATCTACCGAACTCCATGGATCCTCCTCTCTACTTTCTCTCTCTAGAATTGTGATCTTCAAGTTATGAACTTATGAGAGAATAGAGAAGACCATGTAGTGCTTTTATAGGCTACGTAGGGGATCTTAAGGAGGTGGAATATTGGGCTTCCAATATTAATGATTAAATTGAGCCCAAGCCCAAATCTATTAATCCATTAATATTAATTAATTCTATTTTCCACTATATAAAATTAATTGCACTCCCAATATTAAACCATATTATATCAAATAATATTTCTCCGGTAGTATTATTTATTCCGTGTATTTAAGATATAAATATCCATGAATAAAATTAATTTATTGCTAATTAATTTATTCATCTCTTATATCCGAGACTAGTACCATTCAACCTTAATTATTATGCGGAACGAATCCACCTGCAGGGTTTACATAATAATTCCTTATGAACTCATCTCGGGGATATTATCAACCCTTACGGGATACACTTTCCCGTCAAGTATTCACGGCATGTCATATATAAAATATAGTGACCCAACTTAACCGGTAATTAACCCAATAATTAAATCGGTTAATTCCTTTGGTAAATCAAAGTCACTTATATTAAATATACACACCCGCAATAGTATCGGGGATTAAGAATAAAATACACTGAGACTTAAATCGATTATCGCCGGCAATCCTAATCGATAAATCTCAAACGATCCGCTCAATACACCAAGTGTACAAGTGTGATAAAATAATCAAGATAGATTATTTTCTCTCTCACACAACGACTATACCGATGGATTGGTCCGTGTCCATCTAGGTCGTGAGCAACTGTTCGATTAAATACGAGTAACCGATAGTATGATCTTCTGTGTGCCCATGCAACACCATACTAACTACAACGTATAAAATCCAGGACTATGATTTGCATATATTTAATTATAAATAATTAAACGCAAATAATTGTTTATTTAATTAAATAGATTAATGGCAATGGATCGTGAGTTTCCGTTACTTAAATCTAGACATTAAGTACACAACTCCAACATTATTTACGTTGGATCGATGCCGAGACGACCGCCGGAGAACACGTGTGACGAAGAAGACGAAGAGGACGAAAAACCGGGGGGGTCGATCATCCCCATGATCGATCCCCATGAGGATCGATCGACCCCACCATGGGGCTGCCCGCTAGGGCTTCCGGCCACGCCGGCCACCGGTGGTGGTGGCGCGTGGGCTGGGGGCGGCGACGGTGGTGGTCCCCGGCGGTGGCGGTCGACGGTGGGGGTGGTGTGGGGTCTCCCAACCCATGCTACTCCTACCAAGATTCACTTTCCTAATCGATTCGGTTTTCCTATTTTGAGTATTCCTAAGTTTGGGAACTCTCATGGAATAGGGAAATAATTAATTAGTATTAATTTATTTCCTTATTCTATTATGGAAGTCTTTTAGAATATTTCAAGTCTAACTTGGATAGGATTCTAGATATTTAATATAATTAGAAAGGAAAATAATTAATTAATAAATTAATTTATTTCCTAATTGATTATTCCTATTTTATGTGAATTTTCATGGACATGAAAATTAATTAATTTTGAAAAGTAGAAGAGTCCTAATTTATTTTATTTCCTTATTATATTATAGAAGTCTTCTAGAATATTCCATGTCTTACTTGGATAGGATTCTAGATATTTAATAGAATTAGAAAGGAAAATAAATAAATAAAAAATATTAATAATATTTAATTTAATTTTTGATTTATTCGATTGACTTAATTTTCGAATTAAGTATCTTTTGGATTTATTGAAAATAAATAGATTTAAATATTGTGATTAATATTCTCGTCACATGGAGCATTCAAGAACGAAGACTGAAGACTAGAAGATGCGTACGAAGATGGAATAAAGCCATGATAGTCGGAAAATAATTTTCTAGTATTATTTGGACTATGTGTACTATGTGCTTTATTGCTTGTATGCATGCTATATGTGTTTACTTTGTGCACTAGATAGCGTATCCCTTTGTTATAAAAAGCTAAGTGGGAGAGGGGATGGAAACATTCCCATGGTCTCCATTACTGTTCTCTTGGTGACATTTATGAGCTTTCGAAGTTCATATAGACATGTCATTAGAGGAGAATTCTTGTAATTCCTTTTACAAGAAACATTGATTAAGTTTATCAAACAATGCCTAATTTGTCTTTCTGAAACTGACTTCAAGTCGACTCATTCTCACCCCGGGGAGTGGAATGGAGCCAAAGCCACTTGGTCATGTGGATGACACAAATTAGAGACCTTCGTACCATTTCTTGAAATGGATCGATTGTCTGCTCGGCTCCCTCATCTAATGAGAGATAGGGTTGTTCGCATGGTGAATCACTGGTTAGAAACTTCGAGTTTCACTTATGATTCTCCGCGTCTTGATTTACGAAAATTGAATGGATCATGTAATTGGGAGTCAATTATAAAAGTCTCTTGGTGTAGTAAACGTCCACACCACGTGGCTTGCTATACTAACGGATTTTGGATTAATTGATGTAGACAGTTATAAGTAATTGTGAAGAATTGTGAAGTTATCGTAAACGTCCACACCACGTGGCTTGCGGTGATGTAGCAATTTCAAACGATTTACTTTAGTACTGAGTAATGGTTTACACTTAGATACGCATTATAGTATTCCTCCCCACGAGGTTACGCTATAAGTGATGTATGACCGAAGAAAATCTAATTGCTAAATCATTTGGGTGGGTAAACGTCCACACCACGTGGCTTGCCTTACCTGATGGGATTTTAGATGTAATTAGTAATTTAATGATATTATTTGGGGAGATAATATCGGACATTAAATTGATTTTTTGTTTAAATGCGCTTATAGGTTTAGAGAATAGCTATGAATCCACTTTCTGTGATACTCAAGGAGAATAAACTCACTGGCCCCAATTATATTGATTGGAGGAGAAATTTGGACATTGTCCCGACGGCTGAGGAGTACAAGTTTGTACTCTATGATGTGTGCCCTGCTGAGCCCACAGATGCCTCAACTAACGAGGAAAATGAAGCATATCGGAAGTGGAAAAAGGCTGATGAAATGGCTAGGTGTTATATTTTGGCTTCTATGTCAAATGTACTCCAAACCCAACATGAGTCGATGGCCACTGCCGAGGATATGTTGTACAACCTCAAGGACATGTTTGGGCATCAAGATCGTGCGGCAAGGCAAGAAGCCATGAGAGTCCTTATGACAACTACTCAGTCTGAAGGAACGCCCGTAGGGGAGCACGTTCTTAAGATGATGAGTTTGTTGAATGAACTTGAGATCCTAGGAGCTCAAATTGATGGTGAGACGCAAGTCGACATCATATTCCAGTATCTGATCCCTAGTTTTGAGCAGTTTCGCATGAGTTATAATATGGGTAAACTATCTTATACTCTTGCGCAACTCCTGACTGAACTGAAGGCGGCAGAGGGGATCTACAAGAAGGGAAAGTCTCAAGCGCTTGTAGCTACCAAGTCCAAAGGCTTGAAGCCTGTTGGAGGTAAGGGCAAGAAAAGGAAGAAAGCCTGGAAACCCAGTGGTGCCAAGAGGAATGGACCACGAGTGGGGGCTGCCAAGCCAAGAGGCAAGTGCTTCCGATGCAATAAGTCTGGACACTGGAAGTCTGAATGTCCTCTCAAAGGTACGAATTTTTCTTTAGTCGTAAAAACATAGTCAGCGGTATTATCTACCAGAATTCTGGTGTGTAGATATGGAACCACTGACGGTATACGCATTTTTAAAATGCAGGAGTTCTAGAAAACCCGACGACTTAGAGAAGAAGAGTTCAAGTCTACATGGGAAAAGCTGTAGAGGAGGCAGTTGTTGCAGTGGAAGACATTTATCTACTTTTAAGTAGTTATAGGATTTCATTTCAAGTTTATTGCTTTATGTACCTTTTAATTTTAGAAAGAACTTCTGTTCTGGATTTCTATTATTTATGAATGGATATTTTATATCTTTAATCATTTGATGATTTTGATAAGAAATAATGGTATTATCTATTCTGGTACATTAGATAGCAATAATATGAATGATGAATCCTTAGTCTACCACGATGCAACAAACCGTTCTATAACTTGTTTTACCTATTAGATATATTTCTTTGTTAAATCATTGTACTTGTGAATTCTTATACTTAGTAGTATTTATTCAAATAAGATTCAAAAGGTCGAAATTGATTTGATCAATTATAGTTGAAGGAATGGACCTTCCGACCTAAGAATTGAATTTGGAAGATAATACGACTGAGCATACCTTTCTGTAAAGGATAGAAATCGGACAAGTATTGAAATTGATTAATTACTGATTTATGCAGAGATATGTGTACTTAGAGAGGTGAGAGTGATTATTTTAAGAATACTCAAAGATGGATTAGAATGCTTGATGTGCCATAAAAGCGAAGTGTTTTAGGCACAAAGCTGTTATGGGGAACCTTCTAAGTATATCCATTGGAAGCCTGCGACTTGATCGCAGAGGCTACCACCTATCTAAAGTAACGCATAGCATAATCAAAGAATGGGATTGAATCCCAAATGACTGCACCATACACTTACGTGTAGAAGTGGTGTGTCGGAAATAAGAAATGAGATTCTAATAGTAAAAGGACAAGTTGTTCGGAACTACCTAGATTCTATGGATATTCCTGGAAACAATGGCACATTCAATGTGGTTGTAGGATATCCTAGGTGAACAAAATATTGTGTGTTCTATAGTACTATGAACCAGAAGGACGTTATAAGCTCTAACGCCCGGTTCTTAGAGGAAGACTATTAGATGAACTACAAAGCCCTAACTGATGTAATACCTTGGAATGAGAAAAAGGACAAAGACTAGGAACCAGCCAAACCGATTAGAAGTACACCACTAACTGCACCTACTGTTACTACTGTTTATACACCGGAATGCCATTGCAGTGGGAGGTTGTTTAACGACCAGAGATATTCATAAGACTAGAAGAGTTTCGAACTCTGGATCTAGTAAAGATGAAATCGATCCCTAGCTCTGCACATGGGCAGTACTGAATCTAAATGTGCCTGCTTAGAAAGCAATAAAGGTTTATTGTTAAGAGGCAAGATCATTTAGAGTACAAGCTTAGTTAATCCATTCATGGATTGGAACAAGGCTATAAATCGTGGAACTTGCAAATTGATGAGATAGTCCATCTGATGGATTCATCAAAAGGCATAGACGATAGGTGTATTAGAAACGTGATAGAAACAAGGTGGTGTTTCTCGGAATTTTATGTAGATAAACTTTTTATCATTGGCAAAAATGTAAAGATGTCGTCAGACATAAAATGATGGTTGTCTAAATGAACCGGGATATAAGATTGAGTAGAAGTTGGAACATGTTCTTGAGATCTTTCGATCTAAGGATAAGAACATTGTACTTCTCCTAGATATCTTATACGATTATGGTTTGTTTTAAACATGCATAATTCTGAGAAAAGTTATTGCCTTTCAGACACAGAATATATATCTATATAAAGATATGTGTTTCGAACACATGAAGGAGATAGATACAGACAAAACAGTTTGCTGCACTTTAAGTGTGGAAAGCTTGATGAATGCAATGTTGAAAAACAAGAACCTGATATCAACTATGCGGTTAGCATAGTGGGAGGATATCAAAGTAGTCAACAAGAGATATTCGGATGCTGTAAGAGTACCCTCAAAGTACTGGATTACTGAGCAACACGAATTCTTCTTTGATTACATATTCTCATATCTCAAATAAGAGAAGGACCAGTGTAAGTCGATATCAGGCTATGTGTTCACTTTTGGAAGAGGTTGCTGGAATTCGATGTCCCGGGGTATCAAAATTTGCGGAACCGATAACCCCGACCGAAATCCCATCGCCGGAAACACGCGAACCACCAAACGGAGCCGGGCCCGACGAGAGCTCCACCACGGACAAGCCGCGGAAAAACCCTAGCCGAGCCCCCGCCGGGGCTCGCGATCGTGCGCCGATCGCTGGGGCTACTCCGGAAGCCCCGGGCGGTGAGTCCGGCGACTCACCGCCATCGCCTGAGGTGGGGGGAGCCAACAGCCGCGGCGCCAGCCCGCAGCAGTCCCCCCCGGCGATCGAGCTAGGGCTCGATCGCCCCAGCCCCGGCGTCCAGCCGGGGCTCCCTCTCGATGCGCGCCGGCGGTCGAAGCCCTAGGGCTCGACCGCCACCCCTCGGCTCCCAGCCGAGGGTCCTTTCGATCCTTCGCCGTGGATCTCGAATCCCCATCCCCGAAGATCGTCGTTTTCCCGGATCGTGCGTTCATGTATATGTTACAATTAATTCACATAAAATCACACAAGGGAGTTTATGATTTTACCTTTGATTCGTTGTGCGGAGAAACAAAATCAAATTGAAGACCTTTGAATCTTCCTACGTATTCCTTGCACCTCGTTCGAACGTCGTGTGGGCGACGATCCTCCGAACTCTTTGGATCTACTTCACGAACTCTCTAGAATATCAAGTATGATAATCTTATGGTGTATTAAATTGTGAAGACCATGTAGTGCTTTTATAGGCTACGTAGGGGATCTAAAGGAGGTGGAATATTGGGCTTCCAATATTGATGATTAAATTGAGCCCAAGCCCAAATCTATTAATCCCATCAATATTAATTAATTTATTTTCCACTATATAAATTAATTGCACTCCCAATATTAAACCATATTATATCAAATAATATCTCTCCGGTAGTATTATTTATTCCGTGTATTTAAGATTTAAATATCCATGAATAAAATTAATTTATTGCTAATTAATTTATTCATCTCTTATATCCGAGACTAGTACCATTCAACCTTAATTATTATGCGGAACAAATCCACTCATGAGGTTTACATAATAATTCCTTATGAACTCATCTCGGGGATATTATCAACCCTTCCGGGATACACTTTCCCGTCAAGTATTCACGGCATGTCGTATATAAAATATAGTGACCCAACTTAGCCGGTAATTAACCCAATAATTAAATCGGTTAATTCCTTTGGAAAATCAAAGCCACTTATATTAAATATACACACCCGCATAGTATCGGGGATTGAGAATAAAATACTCTGAGACTTGAATCAATTATCAAAGGCAATCCTAATTGATAAGTCTCAAGCGATCCGCCCAATACACCAAGTGTACAAGTGTGATAAAATAATTAAGACAAATTATTTTCTCTCTCACATAACGACTATACCGATTGATTGGTCCGTGTCCATCTAGGTCGTGAGCAACTGTTTGATTAAATACGAGTAACCGATAGTATGATCTTCTGTGTGGGCCCGCACACCATACTAACTACAACGTATAGAATCCAGGACTATATTTTGCATATATATTTAATTATCAATAATTAAATGCAAACGATTGTTTATTAATTAAATAGATTAAATGCTATGACCGGGAGTTACCGTTACTTAAATCTAGACATTAAGTACACAACTCCAACAATCTCCCACTTGTACTATGGTCTAGTCATTTCCTCCATACTCCCGACTCCCATACTCATCACGTGCTTAAGTTGTACTTTCAAGAAGTACCATGTGAATGAGCAATGTAGGTTGCCGCTCTGAAGTTATCTTGGTGACTACAGCGTCGTCTCCCTTGACGATGACTCGTATCAGGTGGTACTTGCTCTATGTGTTATCATCACTTTTTGACTTATGACTTCTTCCAGTTTACCATGCACCGCTATATAATAGCCTTTGGTAAACTAAGAGTCATATCCAAGTCTAGAGGTTATTTCGGAACCTAACCAAAACTTCCGCTGCCTCTGAGGCTGCTATTCGGTTATGATAGAGTCCGAGAAGCGTCCTGCTTATCACTCTTTCATTTCATGGTTCCACCTCTTTCCAAAAGTGAACACATAGCCTGATATCGACTTTCACTGGTCCTTCTCTGATTTGAGATCTGAGAATATGTAATCCAAGAAGATTTCGTCTTGCTTAGTAATCTAGTACTTCCAAGTACTTTTACAGCATTCGAATATCTCTTGTCCAGATTACTTTGATATCCTCCCACTACGCAAACCGCATAGTTGATATCAGGTTCTTGTTTTACAACATTGCATCTATAAAGCTTTCCACACTCGAAGTGTAGGAAACTGCTTTTCTGTATCTATCTCCTTCATGTGTTCGAAACACATACCCTTAAATGGATCTATATTCTGTATCTGAAAGGCAATAACCTTTCTCAGAATTATGCATGTTTAAAACAAACCATTATTGTATAAGATCTCTAGGAGAAGTACAATGTTCTTATCCTTAGATCGAAAGATCTCAAGAACATGTCCCAACTTCTACTCAATCTTATATCCCGATTCATTTAGACAACCATCATTTTATATCTGACGATATCTTTACATTGTTGCCAATGATAAAATGTCATCTACATAAAATTCCGAGAAACACCACCTTGTTTCCATTACGTTTACAATACTCCTTTCGTCTATGCATTTTGATGAATCCATCAAATGGACTATCTCATCAATTCGCAAGTTTCCACGATTTATAGCCTTGTTCAAATCCATAAATGGATTGACTTGTACTCTAAATGATCTTGCCTCTTAAAATTAACCTTTATTGCTTTCTAAGTAGGCACATTTAGTTCTAGTACTTTCCTTGTGCAGAGCTAGGGATCGATTTCATCTTTACTAGATCCTGTTGGAAATCAACTACCCGGGACGTGTCCGTTCGATCACTCGAACATCCGAACACGCCCAGTCGACCTCCAGGTAGCACTGCTCCGTTCACGTAACAGCCCTCGTGCCGATTCACGCCCAGCCGTCGCCCCGAAGAACAACCGCGCGAATCAGCCGCTGATCTGACTCAAACAGCGAGCGCTGCTAGTCATTCAGCGGCCGCTGAATAGGCCCCAAACAGCGGGCGCTGTTTGGCCTTCAGCGGGCGCCGTTTGTCCGCGAACAGCAGCGCGACCTGCTGTTCCGAGCGCGTTTCCAGGCCAATTTTCCTCTTCCGACTACCGATCCGGAGGTCCTTGACCCCCAGTAGTCGAGGAACATGATCCACGACACCCGGAACCCGATCTAAGATTCGATGCATAATCAACGAGAAAGAAATCGAAATATCGCGGAAATAGGGTTTCGATTTCTTATACCTTTGAAGCGTGATTCGGAGAAGCCGAATAGGCGAACACCCTGAGATCTTCTAGTGTGTATCCTAGCCCTCGACGCCGGACGTTGTGTGGGCAACGATCCACCTTTGTCTTCTCTTCTTCTTCTCTCTCAAACCCTCTTTCTCACGTTTTTAATTATTCTGTCTCTAGAAATATATTTGCGCTAGCAAATTAATTTCTACAGAAAATAAAAACACTGCGCTAATCTAAATTAATTAAGAAGAGAAGAAAATAATTGCGCTAGCAAAATAATTTCTCCACAGAATTAATTATAGCGGCGTTTTGTAGGTTAGGAGAAGAGAGATTGAGGGGTATATATAGGCCACACTAGGGACCTTAGGACAATTAATTAATTAGGCTAAATTATAATTTAATTAAACCGGTGTCCTTAAAAGAAAACCTTTAATTAAATCCAATTTTAATTATAATTAATTCCACTATAAAATTATAATTGAATTCCCAATTAATTAATCTATATTATTTTACCAATAATATTTCCGCCGAAATTACATATATGATTTTCCCCGTGTTTAAGATATCGCATGTCCATGAATTAATTAATTACTAATAATTAAATTAATTCATTTCTTATTATCCGAGACTAGTACCACTCATCCTTATTATCATGTGGAACGAATCCACCTGCAGGGTTTACATGATAAACTTTATGAGCTCATCTCGGGGACATCATCAACCCAATAAATGGGACACGGTTTCCTGTCTATAATCTATAGCATGCCGTGTGTACAATTCCGATTCCCAACATACCGAGGATCTCGACTAATCAATTAGTCTCACTCATTGGCACATTAAAGAATCGAGCATTGGACACACGCACCTATAATTATATAGGGATTAGGAACTCATATATCCGTAATATCTGAGGTCTAGTTCGATTACTCCGATTAGTATAAATCGAATGCCCTCCCGTGGTCCTGCTCAATACACCAAGTGTACGAGTGTAACATGATAGTCAAGACCGACTATCTACCAGTCACACTACGACGTACCGATGGATTGTCCCTGTCCATCTAAGTCGTGAGCTACTGTTCGATAGTATACGAGTAACCGACAGTATGATCTTCCGCGTGTCTCGTCACGCCATACTGTCTACAACGTATACATCAAGGACTATTGCATTAAATGCAATCATGCTTGAATCATATCTTGAATTAAGGTATAGATAAGGAGTTCCGTATTTGCACTAAACTAGACATTTAGAATACAACTCCATCAATCTCCCACTTATACTAAAAGTCTAGTCGCCCTCTCCCAAACATCAGATTCCCATAACCTCATCACGCCTACCCAACGCTTTCGCTAGAAGTGCCTCTGTGAACGGGTTTACCAGGCAATCCTCTTGATGCTATCTAGGTGACAACTGCATCGTATTACTAGACGATCTCTCGAATCAGGTGGTACTTGCGCTCTACGTGTTATCTCCCACTGTGGACTCGTGGCATTTCAAGTTTGCCAATACCGCTATTCAAAATAGCTTTGGGTAAACTAGAAACCACATCTAAGTCCCTTAGGAAGTTCTGGAGCCACACTGACCTTTTAACTGCCTCAGAGGCCGTTATCCTTTCAGTTTCCATGGTAGAGTCCGTAATGCATTGCTGCTTTACATTCTTCCATGTGACTGCTCCACTTCACAGTGAGAACACATAGCCTGACTTCGACTTTCAACTGTCACTGTTTGATTAGAAATTCAATTCTATGTAATCCAAAGGAAACAACTTGACTGCTTTGTAACTCAGAACATAATTCCTGGTCCTCTGCAGGAGCCTAAACATGTTCTTTACATTAGTCGAGTGATCCTTTCTAGGATTACTATGATATCTCACCACCATGCCCACGGCATAGCAGATATCAGTCTCGTGCATTGCATTACATACATTAAGCTTCCCACCATTAAGGTGCAGGGAACTGCTTACTCTTCATCTATCTCCTTTATTGTGTCGGACACAAAACTTTAGATAGATGAATTCCACATCTAAAAGGTGAAGACCTTTCTTGGAATTCTGTATGCTGCAACGAGTAAGAATTGTATTTAAGTATGATACTCGAGATAAGTTCTATGTTCTTTTCTGGCGATCATTTATTGCTTTGATCCCAAGAACATTCCCGACTTGTCCTAAGTCTCTTACATTGAATTACTCGGACAACCATCCCTTTATGTCCGATAACATCTTTCATATTGTTGCCAATTTAGAAGGATGTCGTCTACATAAAGAATGAGAAAACACCACATCTTTTCTGTCACTTCTTTATTACACACAGGACCTAAACATGCCTTGATGAATCCATGAAATGGACTTTCTCATAGGTCCGCATGTGTCCAAGATCTTGAAGCTTCCTTTAATCCTAAGATTAATTAAGCTTGCTTACCGAATGCTCTTGGCTCTTTTCGATGAATCCCTCTGGCTGTCCCACATAGATGGTCCCGTCAAGACTTCGATTTAGAAATCCGTCTTGACTTCCATCTTCCATGTGAAGACAAAAGAATCCGGATCGACTTTAGCATAGCTACCGGCGAAAAAAGTTTACTCATAATCGATCCCTTTCTTTCTGAGTGCACCCTCTCGCAACAAGCCTAGCCTTGAAGGTTTATACCTTCCCGTCAGACCCTCTTTTCCTCTTGTACACCTTTGAGCGGTGCTACAAGATCCCAGACATGATTTGAATCCAAAGATTCAATCTCATATTTCATCGTCTTTTACTAAGACTGAGCATCTTGATCTTTCAGCGTCTCGTCATAGATCCAGGGGTCGGCTTCATGTTCTCCAGGTAACAAGTCCGAAGACTCTCCTATAAACATGAACCTGTCGGGTTGTCTAACAACCCTCCCACTACGACGACGCTCCGGTGTGTCTTTAGTGACTAAAGATTACAGTAGTGAACTACTCAGTTAGGCTGGTTCTAAGTCTTGATCAGTCCCTCTAAGCACATTAAGTATTACCCTACTCTTGGGCTTGTGATCTTGCATATATATATATATATATAGTCCATATCTAAGAACCGAACGTTGATTCAATCAACGAACATCTGGTCCTTTGGACTATATTACATATCTCAATTCGTTTTCTTAGGGTATCTTATAAACAGCCGAATATCTGTACAAGTTTCCAAAAGAATCAAGTTCAGGATAAACGCTGCTGTTTCCAAGCCATATCCCAAAAACGAATTAGGTAACTCCGAATAACTTATTGTCTACTTTCCCATATCTATAAGAGTCCTATTCCTTCTTTTCAACACATTATTTTGCCGAAGAATAAATGGTGTAGTCTGTTGGGAATTAAACCCATTTTCTGATAAGTATACCTTACTCCTCAAAGAGGTCTGCATATATCAGAGCGAATCAACTCTAGTACTTTCTTGGATCTTTTCCCTTTAACCGTAAAGGGTTGCTCGGTCATTAAAACATCCAAGTATGATTCTAAGGTTGGAAGGTCCTTTCCTTCAACCTGGCTGAGTGGTCCATCAGCTTCATCCTTTGAATCGTACTTAAGTTAAAATGATTTAGCCTAAGATTCCATAAGTACATTTGATTCATCCTAGAAGGATCTTTACTCTTATTGGGATTCGACAATGTGTTATTAGTTCCGGTCTGTTGCATCGTGGAAGAACACAGATTCAGTATTAAATTGTCTATCAATGTACCAGAATAGATAATATCCCCGTTTCCTACTCCGACAAGTCTGAAACTATCAGAAGAAACAGAATATCTATTCTAAGCCAATTTAGAAATCCGAAATGAAATTTCTTTCTAAATGCCGGCACATAAAGACAATTTATTAGAACTAAAATCCTACCGTTAAAACCATTTAACATCTCCCACTACAACGGCTGTTACCTTAACAGTATTGCCCATGTAGGTTATTACTTCTTCCTATCTAAGTCTCCGGGTTTCCTGGAACCCCTGCATTTAAGTGCAGACATGATTAGTGGTTTCCGTATCCACACACCAGGTACTGGTAGATAACACCACTAAGCATGTTTCGGTGACTAAAGAGAAGTTAACTTCTAGTTGCTTTGAGAGGACAATTAAAACTTCCAGTATCCAAACTGCTTACAACGGAAGCACTTGCCCCTTGGGCTTGCTTGTCCCATTCTGTGGTCCAGATATATTAGGCCCACTGGGTTTCCGTATTTTCTTCTTCCTTTTGCTGCCCGAAAGCCTAGGAAAAGTCAATATCTCAGCCATAAGTGCTTTGAGGACCCTCAAAGATTCTCTCAGCCGCTTGAAGTTCAATCAGGAGCTCCGTCAATGAATAAGACCCCTTATTCATATTTTAGTTTAGGCGGAACTGCTCAAAACTTCTCGGCAGAGACTGGAGCACAAAATCAATCTGGGTTACCCCTTTGATAATTTCTCCCAGAACCTCTATCTCATTACGATAGCCCATCATTCTAAGAACGTGATCCCTTACGGGCGTTCTTTCCGACATGATGGCCGTTATGAGTTGCCTTATTTCACTTTGCCCGGCTGTCCTGTCTTGATAACCAAAACTTCTTGAGGTTAAGCATCATATCATAGGTAATGGTCATGGCATGATCCCGATGTCGCAGCACTTTTGACATGAAAGTCATAATGTTGCTCCGCGTCATCTCATAGCCTTGATCCATTTCCAATGAGCTTCCTTTCCTCAGTAGTGGAAGTATCATTTCGTTCAGCAGGTCAATTGACTTGGAGTACATATTTGTACTCCTCTGCAGTTAGGACAATGTCCAAGTTTCTTTTCCAATCCATACAATCAGGTTCAGTGAGTTTGTTGACTTTTAATGGGAATAATACCATATAAAACAAACAATGAGTTTAATTCGATATCATTTCCCTCAAGTGATATCATTAAACTACCAATCATTTCCAAAATCCCATCAGACATAGCAAGCCACGTTCTTGTGGACGTTTACCAGTCCAAATGATTTTATGATTGGATTTCACTTCGGTCGTACATCATTATAGCAGTGACTCCGATGGGGAGGATACTATAAAGCGTACCTAAGTGTGTACCATTTCTCAGTACTAAGTCCGCCGCTCGGGAACTACACGCCCACCGCAAGCCACGTTAGTGTGGACGTTTACGTTGACATGCGGTCCCTTTACGATTTCCTATAACTGTCGAGCCTCAATTAACCAAAAGTTCCGTTTCCGTCTAGTAAGCCACGATAGTGTGGACGTTTACTAAACAAACAACTTTGTTAATTGAATTCCATTTATCTAAATGTCATAGAGTCTCAATTAACCCAAAGTACCGTTTCCTTTAGCAAGCCACGATAGTGTGGACGTTTACTAAAACAAACAACTTGGTTAATTGACTCATACATTTATTAAATTTCACAATTTCATTAATCAAAGCTTGATATCTCGTAAGTGAAACTTGAAGTTTCTAACCAGCGATCAATCATGCAATTGAGCCCTATCTCTCACTAGGTGAGGGAGCCAACCAGACAATCGATCTAGTCATCGAATGACTCGAATGTCTCTAATCTGTGTCATCGACATAACCAAGCGCTTTGGCTCCATTCCACTCCCCGGGGTGAGAATGAGTCGAGTTGAAATTAGTCTTTGAATGACAGATTAGGCATTGCTTTTGAGAAATATAATTGTTCAATTTTATAAGTGGATTTTAAATTCGAATTTTTATCCAGTGATATCCGTGTGTCGACTTTATCCGATAGGGAGGATGACACTAAAGCCAACTCGTAAGTGACACACATCACTATCAAAACAGAGAATGGAGACCGCGGGATTGTTTCCAATCCCTCTCCCACTTAGTATTTTACGAAAGGGAAAACATGCATAAAATAAATAAAGCATAATAACAAGCACGTAAACACACAAAAAGCATTTAAAGTGGCCCCGATTATTATGGCCTTTAAATATCTTCCATGCACGTCTTCTCGGATCTTCGTCTCGTTGCTCGTCTCGCTCTCGATCCACCACCGGCTCGTCTAAGTGCCAAGAGACGAACCCCTCCCACTGGAGTATCATCCCGGGCAAAGACGAGCGTTCCGTGATGTCCATCGATCCCCCGATCCGCTGCTGCCAACCCTAGGGCAGCGGGCGCTGCCCTATATTCAGCGCTCGCTGGAGGAGCTGCAAACGGCGACCGCCGTTTGCCCTCCAGCGGGCGCCGTTTGTGCACAGCAGCCGCGGGTTCGACTTCTCGACCCTCGTTCGTCCGTCCTTCGATCTTCTCTCGATCCACCAAGTAGCAGTAACATTACAAAGGTAAAACATACTACTTCCGGCATCGATCCTATACAGGTTGATCGATCCTGTACATCCGGGTAAAACGAAAAACGTAATAAAACCTAAACGACTCAACCCGTCGTTTTAACTATTACAAACATGCAACGATTTCAAAACCAAAGATCACAATCACATGGCCATAACAATCGGGTTCGAACCTGCAAAACAAATCTCGCAAAAATACAACGAATCGACAAAACCGGCTCTGATACCAATTGTTGGAAATCGACTACCCGGGACGTGTCCGTTCGATCACTCGAACATCCGAACACGCCCAGTCGACCTCCAGGTAGCACTGCTCCGTTCACGTAACAGCCCTCGTGCCGATTCACGCCCAACCATCGCCCCGAAGGACAACCGCGCGAATCAGCCGCTGATCTGACTCAAACAGCGAGCGCTGCTAGTCATTCAGCGGCCGCTGAATAGGCCCCAAACAGCGGGCGCTGTTTGGCCTTCAGCGGGCGCCGTTTGTCCGCGAACAGCAGCGCGACCTGCTGTTCCGAGCGCGTTTCCAGGCCAATTTTCCTCTTCCGACTACCGATCCGGAGGTCCTTGACCCCCAGTAGTCGAGGAACATGATCCACGACACCCGGAACCCGATCTAAGATTCGATGCATAATCAACGAGAAAGAAATCGAAATATCGCGGAAATAGGGTTTCGATTTCTTATACCTTTGAAGCGTGATTCGGAGAAGCCGAATAGGCGAACACCCTGAGATCTTCTAGTGTGTATCCTAGCCCTCGACGCCGGACGTTGTGTGGGCAACGATCCACCGGAGTCTTCTCTTCTTCTTCTCTCTCAAACCCTCTTTCTCACGTTTTTAATTATTCTGTCTCTAGAAATATATTTGCGCTAGCAAATTAATTTCTACAGAAAATAAAAACACTGCGCTAATCTAAATTAATTAAGCAGAGAAGAAAATAATTGCGCTAGCAAAATAATTTCTCCACAGAATTAATTCTAGCGGCGTTTTGTAGGTTAGGAGAAGAGAGATTGAGGGGTATATATAGGCCACACTAGGGACCTTAGGACAATTAATTAATTAGGCTAAATTGTAATTTAATTAAACCGGTGTCCTTAAAAGAAAACCTTTAATTAAATCCAATTTTAATTATAATTAATTCCACTATAAAATTATAATTGAATTCCCAATTAATTAATCTATATTATTTTACCAATAATATTTCCGCCGAAATTATATATATGATTTTCCCCGTGTTTAAGATATCGCATGTCCATGAATTAATTAATTACTAATAATTAAATTAATTCATTTCTTATTATCCGAGACTAGTACCACTCATCCTTATTATCATGTGGAACGAATCCACCTGCAGGGTTTACATGATAAACTTTATGAGCTCATCTCGGGGACATCATCAACCCAATAAATGGGACACGGTTTCCTGTCTATAATCTATAGCATGCCGTGTGTACAACTCCGATTCCCAACATACCGAGGATCTCGACTAATCAATTAGTCTCACTCATTGGCACATTAAAGAATCGAGCATTGGACACACGCACCTATAATTATATAGGGATTAGGAACTCATATATCCGTAATATCTGAGGTCTAGTTCGATTACTCCGATTAGTATAAATCGAATGCCCTCCCGTGGTCCTGCTCAATACACCAAGTGTACGAGTGTAACATGATAGTCAAGACCGACTATCTACCAGTCACACTACGACGTACCGATGGATTGTCTCTGTCCATCTAAGTCGTGAGCTACTGTTCGATAGTATACGAGTAACCGACAGTATGATCTTCCGCGTGTCTCCTCACGCCATACTGTCTACAACGTATACATCAAGGACTATTGCATTAAATGCAATCATGCTTGAATCATATCTTGAATTAAGGTATAGATAAGGAGTTCCGTATTTGCACTAAACTAGACATTTAGAATACAACTCCATCAGATCCAGAGTTCGAAACTCTTCTAGTCTTATGAACATCTCTGGTCGTCAAGCAACCTCCCACTGCAATGGCATTCCGGTGTATAAACAGTAATAACAGTAGGTGCAGTTACTGGTGTACTCCTACTCGGTTTGGCTGGTTCTCAGTCTTCGTCCTTTTTCTCATTCCAAGGTAGTACGTCAGTTACGGCTTTGTAGTTCATCTAATAGTCTTCCTCTAAGAACCGGGCGTTAGAGCTTATAACGTCCTTCTGGTTCATAGCACTATAGAACACACAATATCTTGTTCACCTAGGATGTTGGAAATCGATATCCCAGAATTAATAAATTAATTAAAATTAATTATCTAATTAATTCCGACCGAAATCCTTTGGTGATCGAATATCCGGAGTTGTCAAAGTGCGGAACGACAACTCCAATAGACTCCCGGTTGCCGGAACAACCCACCACGAACCACCACGGGGATAGCCTAACCGAAACCCTAACCGCGGGGATAGCCCGCGGCTATCCGGTCGAGCCCCCGCGTGGGGCTCGCGGCTGTTCGTAGCAGCCGCCTAAGGCTGCCCAGCCATGCCTCGGGTGATCGCACATCCGCCACGATCAAAATCGTGGCATGCGATCACCACAGCCCGCCGCCGCGCGAGCGGCGGCATAGCCGCGCGAGCGGCGATCAGCCCGCGCGAGCGGCGATCGCGCCGTGCAAGCGGCTGCTCCAGCAGCCCGCTGGACTAGCATGAGCGATCAAGCTCATGCTCGATCGAGTCTCGGCTCCCAGCCGAGGCTCTCGCCCTCTCGACTCATCTCCGATCGAGCCGACGAGCCGCCGGCGGTCCGGTGGTCTTCGACCACCACCGCCCGGTTCGTCCTCGTCATGTGTCGCGTTCTCGGATCTTGGTTCAAAATATTTTTACGATAATTAAACGATAAAATCATAAAGAGGGTTTTACGATTTACCTCGTTCTCGTTGTTCGGAAAAACGAAGAACTCAATTTGACGACCTTGAGATCTTCCCACGTATTCCTTGCACTAGCTCGGACGTCGTGTGGGCGACGATCTACCGAACTCCATGGATCTCCCTCTCTACTTTCTCTCTCTAGAATTGTGATCTTCAAGTTATGAGAATATAGAAGACCATGTAGTGCTTTTATAGGCTACGTAGGGGATCTTAAGGAGGTGGAATATTGGGCTTCCAATATTAATGATTAAATTGAGCCCAAGCCCAAATCTATTAATCCCATTAATATTAATTAATTTATTTTCCACTATATAAATTAATTGCACTCCCAATATTAAACCATATTATATCAAATAATATTTCTCCGGTAGTATTATTTATTCCGTGTATTTAAGATATAAATATCCATGAATAAAATTAATTCATTGCTAATTAATTTATTCATCTCTTATATCCGAGACTAGTACCATTCAACCTTAATTATTATGCGGAACGAATCCACCTGCAGGGTTTACATAATAATTCCTTATGAACTCATCTCGGGGATATTATCAACCCTTACGGGATACACTTTCCCGTCAAGTATTCACGGCATGCCATATATAAAATATAGTGACCCAACTTAACCGGTAATTAACCCAATAATTAAATCGGTTAATTCCTTTGGTAAATCAAAGTCACTTATATTAAATATACACACCCGCAATAGTATCGGGGATTAAGAATAAAATACTCAGAGATTTAAATCGATTATCTAAGGCAATCCTAATCGATAAATCTCAAGCAGATCCGCTCAATACACCAAGTGTACAAGTGTTATAAAATAATCAAGACAGATTATTTTCTCTCTCACACAACGACTATACCGATGGATTGGTCCGTGTCCATCTAGGTCGTGAGCAACTGTTCGATTAAATACGAGTAACCGATAGTATGATCTTCCGTGTGACGTCGCACACCATACTAACTACAACGTATAGAATCCAGGACTATGATTTGCATATATTTAATTATAAATAATTAAACGCAAATAATTGTTTATTTAATTAAATAGATTAGTGGCAATGGATCGTGAGTTTTCGTTACATAAATCTAGACATTAAGTACATAACTCCAACAATCTCCCACTTGTACTAAGGTCTAGTCACTTCCTCCAAACTCCCGACTCCCATACTCATCACGTGCTTAAGTTGTACTTCCAAGAAGTACTATGTGAATGAGCACTCTAGGTTGCCGTTCTGAAGTTATCTTGGTGACTACATCGTCGTCTCCCTCGACAATGACTCGTATCAGGTGGTACTTGCACTATGTGTTATCTTACACTTATGGACTTGTGATCTTACAATTTGCCATCGCACCGCTATTTAGATAGCCTTTGGCAAATTAAGAATCACATCTAAGTCCCAGAGATTATCCCGGAGTTATACCAAAACTTCCGCTGCCTCTGAGGATGCTATTTGATTACCTATGGCACAGTCCGAAAAGCATCGTGCTTATCACTCTTCCATGTTAAAACTCCTTCTCCTTCAGTAGTGAAACACATAGCCTGATATCGACTTACATCGGTCCTCATTCGATTAGAAATCTAAGAGAATGTAATCCAAAGGAAATGCTCGTCTGCTTCGTAGTCTAGAACAGTACTTCGAAAGTACTTTTACAACAGTCGAATATTCCTTTCCAGGATTACCTTGATATCCTCCCACTATGCTAACCGCATAGCCGATATCAGGTTCTTGTTTTCAACATCGCATTTATCAAGCTTTCCACACTCGAAGTGTAGGAAACCGCTTTCATTGCTTCTATCTCCTTTTGTGTTTTAAAACACATATCCTTAGATAGATGCGTTCCGTCTCTGAAAGGTAACGAACCTTTCTCGGAATCTTGCATGTTAAAACGAACCATAATCATATATATGTAAGATGTCCAGGAGAAGTGCAATGTCCTTTCCCAGAGATCCAAGATCTCAAGAACATGTCCAACTTCTTCCCATATCTTTCATATTGATTTATCTAGACAACATCATTTTATGTCTTGACAACATCTTTACATTGTTACCAATGATAAGAATGTTCTCTACATAAAACCCGAGAAACACCACCTTGTTCCATCATATTTCCAATACACATGATTCGTCTATGCTTTGATGAATCCATAAAATGGACTATCTCATCAATTTGCAAGTACTACGAACTCAATGCTTTGTTCCAATCCATAAATGGATTAACTAAGCTTGTACTCTAAATGATCTTGCCTCTTAGCAATAATCCTTATTGCTTTCCAAGAAGGCACATTTAGATCTAGTACTGCCTTCATGTAGATCTAGGGATCGATTTCATGTATACTAGGTCCAGAGTTCGAAAACTCTCCTAGTCTTATGAATATCTCTGGTTGACCCACAACCTCCCACTACAACGGCATTCCGGTGTATAAACAGTAATAACTGTAGGTGCAGTTAGTGGTGTACCGCTACTCAGTTCTGCTGGTTTCCAGTCTTCTTCGTTCTCTCTTATTTCAAAGTATCACATCACTTTGGGCTTGTGGTTCATCTCATAGTCTTCCTCTAAGAACCGGGCGTTAGAACTTATAACGTCCTTCTGGTTCAAAGTACTATTGAACACACATCTTTTGTTCTTCCAGGATATTCTACAACCGCATTTGAATGCGCCGTTGTTTCCTGACATATCCATAGAACACAGGTAGTTCCGTATAACTCATGCTTTTACTATTTCTATAAGAGTTCCATTTCTTATTTCCGACACACCACTTCTAAACAACAGTGTATGGTGTAGTCATTTGGGATCAAATCCCAATCTCTAATTAGTATGCCATGCATTCCTCAGACAGGTACTCGCCTCCGCGATCAAATCGCAGGCTACAAATGGATATACCTTGATGGTTCTCCACAATTGCTTAGTGTCCATTGACTTGTCAAAACACTTGCTTTTGTGGCACATCAGGTATTCTAATCCATTTCTCGAGTAATCATCAAATGAAGTACTCGTACCTTATTGTCTGAGTAGACATAGGTCTGCATACATCAGAGTCAATCAATTCTTATACTTGTCCGGATCTTACATCTTATATCCATAAAGGATTGCTTAGTCATATTATCTTCCAAATTAGATTCTTAGGTCGGAAGGTCCACTCCTTCAACTTAATTGATGAAATATCAATTTTCGACCTTTGAACTTCTTATTTGAATAAACATGACTTAGCATAAGAATCCACAAGTATAATCGATTTAATAAAGAAAGATCTTATTAGTAAAACGAGTTTTATACTACGGTTCGTTGCATTGTGGTGGACTCAGGATTCATCATTTATATATTGCTAGCTAATGTACCAGAATAGATACTATCTTTATTTCTTCTCATAACCATCAAATGATTAAAAGAAATAGAATATCCATTCATTAGAAATCCAGAACAAAGTTCTTTCTAATATGAAAGGTACATAAAAGCAATAACTCAAAATGAAATCCTATAAAATGTCCTTCATTGCAACAACTGCCTCCTCCACAGCATTGCCCACATAGACTACGATCTTTTCTTTTTTAAGTCGTCGGGTTTCCTGGAACCTTTGCATTTAGAATGCACATACCGTCAGTGTTCCATATCTACACACCAGGTTTTGGTAGATAATACCACTGACTATGTTTTACGACTAAAGAAAATTTCGTACTTTCTTTGAGAGAATAATCAGACTTCCAGTACCCAGACTGTTTGCATCGAGAATACTTGCCTATTGGCTTTCTCGTCCCATCTCGTGGTCCAAGTAACTTAGAACCACTGGGTTTCTTTGCTCTCTTTTCCTTTCCCCCGATTCATGCCTTTAGGTTTGAAACCTTTGGCATTGGCTAGAAGAGTTTGCGATTTCCGTCTCAACTCGCCTAAAAGGTCAATCATCTCAAAAACGTGTTTAAGCGTTTCCTCGAAGCGACTAGCCTTTATGAGTATCCTCATCGCTTCTTGTCTAGCCGCTTATGTCAATAGGCTCGGAAGGACAAAGCTCATTGAGTACAACCTTGTACTCTTCAACAGTTTGGGTAATGTCTAGATCTCTATTCCAATCATTACATTTAGGGACCAGTGAGTTTAAAATCCTTACGTATCACAGAAAGTGGGTTCAAAGCTATTTCCTAATCTATGAGCACGTATAACAACAAACAATCGATTTAATCTCCGATATTATCTCCCTCAAATAATATCATTAAACCACTAATCGCATCTAAAATCCCATCAGATATGGCAAGCCACGATAGTGTGGACGTTTACCTATCCAAATGATTTAGCAATTAGATTTGCTTCGGTCGTACATCATCATTAGCGTTACTTCGATGGGAAGAATACTAAGAAGCGTACCTAAGTGTAAACCATTACTCAGTATCTAAGAAGATTGTTTGGGATACGCATATTCACCGCAAGCCACGATAGTGTGGACGTTTATGTTAACATACACTCCTTTACTCCCTTCTATAATTTTCTACATCAATCGTTCCAAAATCCAATTCAAAGTAGCAAGCCACGATAGTGTGGACGTTTACTACACCAAAAGATTTTTACAATTGACATCCAATTACTTGAATCATTCGATTTTTTGTAAATCAGGACGCGGAGAATCATAAGTGAAACTCGAAGTTTCTAACCAGTGATTCACCATGCGAACGACCCTATCTCTCATAAAATGAGGGAGCCGAGCAGACAATCTATCCATTTCAAGAAATGGTACGAAGGTCTTTAATTTGTGTCATCCACATGACCAAGTGGCTTGTGCTCCATTCCACTCCCCGGGGTGAGAATGAGTGGACTTGAAATCAGTTTCAGAAAGACAAATTAGGCATTGTTTGATAAACTCAATCAATGTTTCTCGTAAGAGGAATTACAAGAATTCTCCTCCAATGACTTGTCTATACGAACTTCGAAAGTCCATAAAAGTCACCAAGAGAACAGCAATGGAGACCATGACATTGTTTCCAATCCCTCTCCCACTTAGCTTTTTATAACAAAGGGATACGCTATATAATGCATAATTAAATACACATAAGCATGCATACATGAAATAAAGCACATAGAATATTATCACATAATCAAAATAATACTAGAATATTATTTTCCGACTATTATGGCTTTATCGCATCTCCGTACGCATCTTCTAGTCTTTTGTCTTCGTTCTTTGAATGCTCCATGTGACGGGAATATTAATTCCAATATTTAAATATATTTATTTTTAATAAATCCAAAAGTTACTTAATTCGAAAATTAAGTCAATCGAATAAATTAAAAATAAAATTAAATACTATTAATATTTTTATTATTTTTTATTTTCCTTTTCTACTCCATTAAATCTCTAGAATCCTATCCAAGACCCACTTGGAATATTCTAGAAGATTTCCATAATGAAATAAGGAAATAAAATAATCTAGGACTCATAATCCTTCCAAATTAATTCCTTTCCTTTTCTATTAAAAAATTCCATAAAGGAATAATTAAATAAGGAAAAATTAATTAAGGACTCTTCTACTTTCCAAAATTAATTAATTTCCATGTCCATGAAAATTTCCATAAAATAGGAATAATCAACTAGGAAATAAATTAATTTAATAATTAATTATTTTCCTTTCCAATTTTATTAAATCACTAGAATCCTATCTAAGTAAGACTTGGAATATTCTAGAAGACTTCCATAATAGAATAAGGAAATAATTTATTCCAATTAATTCTTTTCCTATTCCATGAGAGTTCCCAAACATAGGAATACTCAAAATAGGAAAACCGAATCAATTAGGAAAGTTGGATCTTGGTAGGAGTAGCATGGGTTGGGAGACCCCACACCACCCCCACCGTCGACCGCCACCACCACCGCCGGCCCAGGCTCACGCGCCACCACCCTTGGTGGCCGGCGTGGCCGAGAGCCCTAGGGCAGCCCGGGCAATCGATCCTCATGGGATCGATCCTAGTGATCGATCCCCGTCCTCCCTCTCTTCGTCTCCTCCGTCACACTTTTCCGGTCGTCGTTTCGTCCTCGATCCAACGTAAAATAAATTACAAATTTATTACTACGCTATCCGGCATCGATTCTCTACATGAAAACGACCTCAAACAATTTCCGGAAAAATAAGAACAAGCATTCACCACACAAGAACGAATCTCGACATCACCGAGAGTTTAATAATCAAGAACATTATTATGAAATTAATTAATTAAAATTAAATCTAGCCATAATAATCGGAAACCCTGCAAGGTAGAACAATTTATCGAAAAATACCATGAACTAAAACCAACGCTTTGATACCAATTGTTGGAAATCGATATCCCGGAATTAATAAATTAATTAAAATTAATTATCTAATTAATTCCGACCGAAATCCTTTGGTGATCGAATATCCGGAGTTGTCAAAGTGCGGAACGACAACTCCAATCGACTCCCGGTTGCCGGAACAACCCGCCACGAACCACCACGGGGATAGCCCAATCGAAACCCTAACCGCGGGGATAGCCCGCGGCTATCCGGTTGAGCCCCCGCGTGGGGCTCGCGGCTGTTCGTAGCAGCCGCCTAGGACTGCCCAGCCATGCCTCGGGTGATCGCACATCCGCCACGATCAAAATCGTGGCATGCGATCACCACAGCCCGCCGCCGCGCGAGCGGCGATCAGCCCGCGCGAGCGGCGCTCGCGCCGTGCAAGCGGCTGCTCCAGCAGCCCGCTGGACTAGCATGAGCGATCAAGCTCATGCTCGATCGAGTCTCGGCGCCCAGCCGAGGCTCTCGCCCTCTCGACTCATCTCCGATCGAGCCGACGAGCCGCCGGCGGTCCGGTGGTCTTCGACCACCACCGCCCGGTTCGTCCTCGTCATGATTCGCGTTCTCGGATCTTGGTTCAAGATATTTTTACGATTATTAAACGATAAAATCATAAAGAGGGTTTTACGATTTACCTCGTTCTCGTTGTTCGGAAAAACGAAGAACTCAATTTGACGACCTTGAGATCTTCCCACGTATTCCTTGCACTAGCTCGGACGTCGTGTGGGCGACGATCTACCGAACTCCATGGATCTCCCTCTCTACTTTCTCTCTCTAGAATTGTGATCTTCATGTTATGAGAATAGAGAAGACCATGTAGTGCTTTTATAGGCTACGTAGGGGATCTTAAGGAGGTGGAATATTGTGCTTCCAATATTAATGATTAAATTGAGCCCAAGCCCAAATCTATTAATCCCATTAATATTAATTAATTTTTTTTCCACTATATAAATTAATTGCACTCCCAATATTAAACCATATTATATCAAATAATATTTCTCCGGTAGTATTATTTCTTCCGTGTATTTAAATTATAAATATCCATGAATAAAATTAATTTATTGCTAATTAATTTATTCATCTCTTATATCCGAGACTAGTACCATTCAACCTTAATTATTATGCGGAACGAATTCACGACATGCCATATATAAAATATAGTGACCCAACTTAACCGGTAATTAACCCAATAATTAAATCGGTTAATTCCTTTGGTAAATCAAAGTCACTTATATTAAATATACACACCCGCAATAGTACCGGGGATTAAGAATAAAATACTCAGAGATTTAAATCGATTATCTAAGGCAATCCTAATCGATAAATCTCAAGCAGATCCGCTCAATGCACCAAGTGTACAAGTGTGATAAAATAATCAAGACATATTATTTTCTCTCTCACACAACGACTATACCGATGGATTGGTCCGTGTCCATCTAGGTCGTGAGCAACCGTTTGATTAAATACGAGTAACCGATAGTATGATATTCCGTGTGACGTCGCACACCATACTAACTACAACGTATAGAATCCAGGACTATGATTTGCATATATTTAATTATAAATAATTAAACGCAAATAATTGTTTATTTAATTAAATAGATTAGTGGCAATGGATCGTGAGTTTTCGTTACTTAAATCTAGACATTAAGTACATAACTCCAACATAGGATACCCTACAACCACATTGAATGTGCCGTTGTTTCCAGAAATATCCATAGAACATAGGTAGTTCCGAACAACTTGTCCTTTTACCATTAGAATCCTAATTCTTATTTCCGAGACACCATTTCTACACGTGAGTGTATGGTGTAGTCATTTGAGACTTAATCCCAATCTTTGATTATGCTATGTGTTATTTAGATAGGTGGTAGCCTCCGCGACTAAGTCGCAGGCTTCTAATGGATATACTTCGAAGGTTCCCCATAATTGCTTTGTGACTAAAAACACTTCGCTTTTATGGCACATCAAGCATTCTAATCCATCTTTGAGTATTCTTAAAAGAATCACTCATTCCTTTCTAATTACACATATGTCTGCATAAATCAGTATTTGATCATTCTTAATACTTGTCCGAATTCTACCCTTTATCGAAAGGTATGCTCAGTTGTATTATCTTCCAAATTCAATTTTTAGGTCGGAAGGTCCATTCCTTCAACTATAATTGATCAAATCAATTTCGACCTTTTGAATTTTATTTGAATAAATACTACTAAGTTTACGAATTCACAAGTATAATGATTTAGTAAGAAATATATCTAATAAGTAAAACAAGTTATAGAACGGTTTGTTGCATCGTGGTAGACTAAGGATTCATATTATTGCTATATAATGTACCAGAATAGATAATACCATTATTTCTTATCAAAATCATCAAATGATTAAAGATATAAAATATCCATTCATAAATAATAGAAATCCAAAACAAAAGTTCTTTCTAAAATTAAAGGGGTACATAATGCAATAAACTTGAAATGAAATACTATAACTACTTAAAAGCAGATAAATGTCTTCCACTGCAACAGCTGCCTCCTCCACAGCTTTGCCCATGTAGACTCGAACTCTTCTTCTCTAAGTCGTCGGGTTTTCTGGAACACCTGCATTTAAAATGCACATACCGTCAGTGGTTCCATATCTACACACCAGAATTCTGGTAGATAATACCGCTGACTATGTTTTTACGACTAAAGAAAAATTCGTACCTTTGAGAGGACATTCAGACTTCCAGTGTCCAGACTTATTGCATCGGAAGCACTTGCCTCTTGGCTTGGCAACCCCCACTCGTGGTCCATTCCTCTTGGCACCACTGGGTTTCCAGGCTTGCTTCCTTTTCTTGCCCCTACCTCCAACAGGCTTCAAGCCTTTGGACTTGGTAGCTACAAGCGCTTGAGACTTGCCCTTCTTGTAGATCCCCTCTGCCGCCTTCAGTTCAGTCAGGAGTTGCGCAAGAGTATAAGATAGTTTACCCATATTATAACTCATGCGAAACTGTTCAAAACTAGGGGTCATAGACTAGAGTATGATGTCGACTTGCGTCTCACCATCAATTTGAGCTCCTAGGATCTCAATTTCATTCAACAAACTCATCATCTTAAGAATGTGCTCCCCTACGGGCGTTCCTTCAGAGTGAGTAGTTGTCATTGTTGGGATATGTCCTTCGATCCTACGTGTGCAATCGATAAAGTCATAAGGTCGTCTATGGATGTTAAATGATTATTTGATAATATTAATTGTTGGGAACAATATAATATTGATCAATTAAATCATACCTACAGGGTCACACACGAGCTCGATATTGATATACATTGCTTGATAAATATATTGATTTAGAATCAATATTTACGTGGATTTAATACACATGCATGGGATGCATGGCTTGCATGGATGCATGTCACATAGTGTGACATGGCATGCCACACAAGCAAGTGGGACCACATACAATGCATAGTGGCATGTGTATGTGGCATGACCTTTCACCTCCTTTGTAACCCCTTTTGCATGTTAATGGTGCATTATGATGCTCACTATGTTGTAGGTTACAAAGGGGAGTAATGTGGTGAATAATGAGGTTATAATACTGATGAAAATCAGATTTTCATCACACATTACCTTAACCCACGAAATTCACACCAAAGAGAGAGAGGAGAAAGTGTCCTTGGAGAACCGACTCGATCAAGCAAAGTGTTCGTCATCCGGGTTCGTGTGCAACACGTAGAGGCCGGGCCATTTGTGCGGCTTCAACATCCGGGCGATCCAAAGGCGTGACGGGGTCATTCCAAAGGTGTACAATTCGTGGCTGATCCATTAAGGTGGTTCAATCGACTCAACACCACCTTAACCAATTTCAACGATCACCAAAAGTAAGTAATCGTTGAACCTTATATATATATATATTGGATGTGTATATATATATCAATATATGTGTGTCTATACATATTTGTGTGCACTAAGATCATGGCATAGTAGATCTATCGCTTTACACGCTTCCGCACACACGGTATATCGATCAGATCGGTATACCGGTACCTTCAATTGGTATCAGAGCCTAGGGCTCGTGCACACTTTTGTGTTGGACACGAAGGTTAAATCAACATAATTGGATTATATGTTTAATTGTGATTATGTGATTAGATGTAAGGCCGGCCACCGTTAGTGGTCGGGTGAATGAAATTGTCGTTTTTTACGTACGATTGGCCATAGTTTTGGAGGGCTGCGTCCCTTGGAATCTTTTGTAATAGATAGGTTTTTTCTATTCAAAAATGTATTGTTCAATGTGTAAGCAATGGATTGAATCCATGGATCGTCATTGGATATCGGCTCTCCGGCGAAAACGAGAAGAAACGAAGCAAAACGAAGCAAAACGGGCAAACCGGGGCTGCTGGAGCCAAACGGCGGGCGCCGTTGTAGCTCTGGCGGTCGCCGTTTTGATTCGGCGGGCGTCGTTTTGGAAACGGCGACCGCCGAAAGCCCTGATTCTTGGCAGATTTTTTCCAAACCCTTTTGGCGGGCGCCGTTTTGGAAACGGCGACCGCCGGTGGTGTTCGGTGACCGCCGTTTGTGAAACGACGGGCGCCGTTCGTGGTTTTTTGGGTACGGAATAGATTTGATCAAAATCGGAGGGCACGGAACTAAAACGGCGGGCGAGGACAAGTCCAGAAGATGTTCAAGGCTTTTGTTATTACTTTAAGTCTTTTCGTTTGAGAGTTGTGAGGTTCTAGGGGCCTTTCGATTTCGTATTTATATGCTTTGCTAGTTATAGGTTGTTTTATGTTATAAATGTTCAACTTACATATAAACAAACCTATGCATGCAAGTTCCCAAAAATAATGAGTATAATGTCTTGTCCAAAACATCACACCCCTAAAGCCCTCGATCATAAGTTGGTGGGTCCGCCTAAGCGGGGTACTACTTGTTATCTTGGGATAAGTGGGAGTAAGGGTTAGACCTTTACACGTGAATTTGGTTTTCTCATCGATAGATCCACTGCAGGCGTGGCTATCGAGACATGAGATGAGAATGAGATTCTCGTCGACCGAGAGTGATATTAGATATCATTGACATGGGTATGTCTACCTATCTTGAAATACTTAAGTGCGGACTCAGTCGGCTTAAATATTTACAAGATGAGGATCTCGGGATCGTTTTGTTCTAAGGGACAATGATATTGGATATCAATTGAACAAAATAAAATAAATAAGTACAATTGTTAGACAACCTTATTTGTTTACCGCTTTGTGGATGTTTACATACTTTATTTATCTTTCTTTTGTAGTTTATCATGTCTAATATCAACTCAATTCAAGTTTCGTTCAATTCTTGATTGTGAAAAATTGAACAACATAAATTTTCTTGATTAACAACGTAATTTGAGGATGGTCCTCAAATACGAAGTCAAGGAAAATGTGTTAAATAACCACATCCTAAGATATCATTGAACAACTCAATAGCATGTTCGGGGAATATGCTAATATTGAAAAGTTCTGAATAACCAGGGTCAACGCTTCAGCTAGGCTGGAAAAGAGAAACCTATAGGGACCACATGTACAACAAATAATTGGATTATTTGTTTTAAGTGATCTCCTAAATTTTTCTAAGATGATGAGTCGTCAATTAAAAAGGACCCTGAGAGGGATATTCTTATGATAAGAGATGAGGTATTCAAAAGAGCATGGGCAAAAATGCTACTAGGGTTCCTAGGGAATCTGAATGCGTCTACTGCAAAAGTGTAGGACACTAATTGCAAACAAGTAAAAGTTCATATTTTATTCAATTTAAAAAAAAATGCCTAATTTGTCTTTCATTTGATGGATTATAAGGTTAGGATTATTTACACCTCGGGGAGTGATTTAATCCAAAAACACTTAAGTTCATCAATGACACAAATTAGAGACTTTCGAGCCATTGGATGGCGTGAATCGATTGTCTGGTTGGCTCCCTCATATTTTATGAGTGATAGGGCTTCAATTGCATGATAATATCGCTGGTTAGAAAACTTCGATTTTTCACTTACGATTTATCACGTTTTGACATTGAGATAATTTTGAATGGGAAATTTGAATGAGACTCAATTATTGGGAATAATTGAATTTGCCCAAAGTTCAAAGAAGATGTGAAGAACGGGGTTGCTTCATCTTCAAGTATTAATGATATAGACATTAAACTTCACAAATTCTACTTCTTGGGTATTGGATGCCAAATGTGGTTCTCACATTTTTTATGTGGAGGAACTACATAGAAGTATAAGTTTGGTGAATAGAGATGTCGATCTACAGGCAAGAAATGGAGCGAAGGTCGCTGCATTAGCCGTATGATCATATGATGTTGTTTTGCCTTAGGGCCTTGTTTTAGTATTATAACTATGTAATTTCGTACCTTCAATAAACAATGAATATTGGTTCAGTATTAGATACTGATGGATTAGTTTTTCACTATTAAATAGTTTGGTAACTATTTTAATTGTGAATTATTCTTTGTTTTGGTACGATTATTATATTATTTATGTATACTTTAAACTTGACGAATCATATATATCATTAAGACCAAAGGCCAAATCGAATAAGTATCGATGAGACATAACTGAAACATTGTTGATTAGATCAAATCAAAATCTAAACATGTAACGAAGCTTCTTTTAGAAGGAATTTTAGAATCATTTGACTTGGAGTCATTTGATACATGTGAATGATGTGTGATTGAAAAGATAACAATGTCATCTTTCTTGGAGAAAGGAGAACATGTGAGTAATTAGGGATGATCCATACTGATGTATGTGGAACCTATCAGTTCACAAGCACATGAAGGTTATGTTTCGAAAAAGAGAAATATCTCTACAAAGCTTGAACCCAAATCGGATAAATGTTTCTTTGTGGGTTATCCAAAAGAAACACGAGGGTACCACTTTTACAACCAATCTGAGAACAAAGTCTTTGTTGCTCGAGATGGTGTATTTCTTGAAAAGGAATATCTTTCCAAGAAAGTAAGTGGGAGCTCAGTTGAATTGAACGAGGTTCAAGAAGATCAAACTGAGATGGACACTCAAGAACAAGTCGAGAGTGCTCCAGTGGTTTTGGAAAACACACCTAACCCTCGAAGGTCCGGAAGGATTAGAACTCAACCTGACAGATACTTAGGTATTCTGACAAACGAGAACTATGAAGTCATGCTTTTAGAAAGTAATGAACCTTCGACCTATATCCAAGCTGTGACGAGTCCAAATTCCGAGAAATGGCAGGGTGCCATGAAATCCGAAAATGGAATCAATGTCTGAAACTCAAGTTTGGAACTTGGTCGATTTGCCTAAATGGGCTAGGCCCATTGGATGCAAATGGATTTACAAAATAAAACAGACATGAATGGAAAACATAGTGTTTTCAATGCAAAGTTAGTGGCAAAAGGAGTTAATCAAATTCACGGGGTGGATTATAATGAAACTTTTTCACCAGTTGCTATGATTAAATCCATTCGGATTCTCTTAGCCATTGTAGCTCATTATGATTATGAGATATGGAAAATGGATGTTAAAACCGCCTTCTTGAATAGGATTCTAGAAGAGGATGTGTTTATGACACAACCAGAGGGTTTTATCGATCCTAATCAGGCTGAGAGAGTATGCAAGCTTAATAGATCCATCTATGGATTAAAGCAAGCATCTCGGAGCTGGAATCTTCGGTTCGATGAATCCATACAAGAGTTTGGATTTCAAAAGAACATGGAAGACTCTTGTGTTTACAAGAAGGTCAGTGGGAGTTACGTTGTATTCATTGTGTTGTATGTCGATGACATACTCCTTATTGGAAACAATGTTTCTATGCTTAATTCTATTAAAGAATGGCTTGGAAATTGTTTTTCAATGAAGGATCTTGGAGAAACACAGTACATATTGGGCATCAAGATCTGTCGGAACAGATCGAAAAGGATGTTTGGACTTAGTAAAGCGACCTATTTTGAAAAGGTGCTTGATAAGTTCAGAATGAAAGACGCCAAAAAGGGTCTCATTCCAATTACTCATGGCACATCTCTTAGCAAGATTCAAGGCCCTACAGGGATGTATGAGCAAAAGAGGATGGAAAACATTCCTTATGCTTCGGCAATAGGGTCTATAATGTACGCCATGATATGTACACGACTGGACGTATCTTATGCTTTGAGCACGAGTAGTCAGTTTCAAGGAAACCCAGGTGAGGCGCGTTAGACTGCGACCAAGAATATTCTTATGTACCTTAGATGGAAAAAAGAATATTTTGTTGTCTTTGGAAGACAAAAGGAGTTGATGTTAACAAGCTATTTGGATGCAAAATTCATAACAGGCTAAGATAATTTCCGATTTTAATCTGGTTATATCTTTTGTCTGGTTAGAGGTGAAATTTGCTGGAATAGTTCCATGCAATGCAATATAGCTGATTAAACTACAGAAGCTGAGCACAGTATTGCATTGGATGCAGTAATGTTAGTAGTTAAGATTTGAAAGTTCTTGAATGAACTAGGTGGCGTAACTAGCTCAGCCCATCCGATAGCTCTCTATTTATAGTAGAGTTATCGCGCAAGCCAATGAGCTAGGACGAACCACAAGTCTAAAACTGGTGTTCAGGAAGTTCCACATTATCTAGGAGATAGTGTTGTGGAGACATCGAGATAATAAAGTTGCAACTTTTGGTAAGGTTGCAAACCTGATTTCTAAACCTCTCCAGCAGTCTAAGCTTAAGGCTTTCACGACTGCAATAGAGATCAGACATCTTAGAGATGGGTTGTGATTTCTATTACTGTATTAGATACGTTTGGAGATTTTGTAAACATTCACTCATATGTATAATACATAATTCTTCATATAAATATGGTTTAATTTATATGAATTGTCCAAATGATTAAGTTATATCAATTGGGTTATGAGGTCGACTTACCGCATAATGAAGTCCCAATGGTTGAACTGATATACTTGAATCATATAGCTGTTCCTGGTTCGTATAATCGAGTACGGACAAACCGATAATACAA
The DNA here is from genome assembly GCA_954870475.1 of Euphrasia confusa. Taxonomy (NCBI): domain Eukaryota; kingdom Viridiplantae; phylum Streptophyta; class Magnoliopsida; order Lamiales; family Orobanchaceae; genus Euphrasia; species Euphrasia confusa. Next base: position 39,228,427 of record OX940950.1, on the reverse strand, counting down.
AGAACTAGATTGTAATGTGTACTATAGCGCCGCTTCATGGGCTAGTGATGTGGGACATCAAGTACAATTACATAGATATTAGCTGGGAGCTAATGATCGAACAGACCCGACTGGAATAGTATTTGAGATTTCGAGTCATAATACTATTTCATTGACTGTCGAGCAATTTCCTCTGACCTGAGTAGTCCAGAGTGATTCCATTGTGAAATGGTGTACTTTGATACAAGTAAACGCCTTTCGTAAAAGGAGGTTATAAAACTTGTTATTGGGTATATCAGGAAGCAAGTGGGAGAGCTTGGATTGACAAGATGGGATTGTCCTCCATTTTATAATGGGATACATGTCTTACCGGCCACTTGGAGAGTCGAGACTGTGGAAAATACGTGGCCACGTCCAGATTCGTATCATAGTGATAAATCTGGTTTTACAGTCTGTCTCAAAGTCCAAGAAAGGTTTGAACCGATTGAGGATGACTCGAGTCTTGCCTCAAGTTCAAATTTAGACATAAAGTGACAACAGGAAATTGGCAGCACACTGGCTCTGAAGGCCAAGTGGGAGATTGTTGGGATATGTCCTTCGATCCTACGTGTGCAATCGATAAAGTCATAAGGTCGTCTATGGATGTTAAATGATTATTTGATAATATTAATTGTTGGGAACAATATAATATTGATCAATTAAATCATACCTACAGGGTCACACACGAGCTCGATATTGATATACATTGCTTGATAAATATATTGATTTAGAATCAATATTTACGTGGATTTAATACACATGCATGGGATGCATGGCTTGCATGGATGCATGTCACATAGTGTGACATGGCATGCCACACAAGCAAGTGGGACCACATACAATGCATAGTGGCATGTGTATGTGGCATGACCTTTCACCTCCTTTGTAACCCCTTTTGCATGTTAATGGTGCATTATGATTCTCACTATGTTGTAGGTTACAAAGGGGAGTAATGTGGTGAATAATGAGGTTATAATACTGATGAAAATCAGATTTTCATCACACATTACCTTAACCCACGAAATTCACACCAAAGAGAGAGAGGAGAAAGTGTTCTTGGAGAACCGACTCGATCAAGCAAAGTGTTCGTCATCCGGGTTTGTGTGCAACACGTAGAGGCCGGGCCATTTGTGCGGCTTCAACATCCGGGCGATCCAAAGGCGTGACGGGGTCATTCCAAAGGTGTACAATTCGTGGCTGATCCATTAAGGTGGTTCAATCGACTCAACACCACCTTAACCAATTTCAACGATCACCAAAAGTAAGTAATCGTTGAACCTTATATATATATATATATTGGATGTGTATATATATATCAATATATGTGTGTCTATACATATTTTTGTGCACTAAGATCATGGCATAGTAGATCTATCGCTTTACACGCTTCCGCACACACGGTATATCGATCAGATCGGTATACCGGTACCTTCAGTCATAAGGACTCTCATGGCTTCTTGCCTTGCCGCACGATCTTGCTCTCCAAACATCTCTTTGAGGTTAGACAACATGTCATAGGCGGTGTCCATCGACTCATGTTGGGTTTGGAGTACATTTGACATAGAAGCCAAAATATAACACCTAGCCATTTCATCAGCCTTTTTCCACTTCCGATATGCCTCTTTTTCCTCATTAGTTGAGGCATCCGTGGGCTCAGCAGGGCACACATCATGGAGTACAAATTTGTACTCTTCAGAAGTCAGGACAATGTCCAAATTTCTCCTCCAATCAATATAATTGGGGCCAGTGAGTTTATTCTCCTTGAGTATCACAGAAAGTGGATTCATAGCTATTCTCTAAACCTATAAGCACATTTAAACAAACAATCAATTTAATATCCGATATTATCTCCCTCAAATAATATCATTAAATTACTAATTACATCTCAAATCCCATCAGATATGGTAAGCCACGATAGTGTGGACGTTTACCTATCCAAATGATTTAGCAATTAGATTTACTTTGGTCGTACATCATTATAGCGTTACTTCGTTGGGAAGAATACTATAAAGCGTACCTAAGTGTAAACCATTACTCAGTACTAAGGTAAATCGTTTGGAATTATTGTGTCACCGCAAGCCACGTTTGTGTGGACGTTTACGACAACTCACAATCCTTCACAATTCCCTATAACTGTCTACATCAATTATTCCAAAATTCCATTCAGTATAGCAAGCCACGTTTGTGTGGACGTTTACTACACCAAAAGATTTTTATAATTGACTCCCAATTACTTGAACCATTCGATTTCGTAAATCAAGACGCGGAGAACCATAAGTGAAACTCGAAGTTTCTAACCAGTGATTCACCATGCGAACAACCCTATCTCTCATTAGATGAGGGAGCCGAGGAGACAATCGATCCATTTCAAAAAATGGTACGAAGGTCTCTAATTTGTGTCATCCACATGACCAAGTGGCTTTGGCTCCATTCCACTCCCCGGGGTGAGAATGGGTCGACTTGAAGTCAGTTTCAAAAAGACAAATTAAGCATTGTTTGATAGACTTAATCAAGGTTTCTTGTAAGAGGAATTACAGGAATTCTCCTCCAATGACATGTCTAAATGAACTTCAAAAGATCATAAATGTCACCAAGAGAACAGTAATGGAGACCATGGGAATATTTCCATCCCCTCTCCCACTTAGCTTTTTATAACTAAGGGATACGCTATCTAGTGCATAAAGTAAACACATATAGCATGCATACAAGCAATAAAGCACATAGTATCACGTAGTCAAAATAATGCTAGAAAATTATTTTCCGACTATCATGGCTTTATTCCATCTCCGAACACATCTTCTAGTCTTCAGTCTTCGTTTTTGAATGCTCCATGTGACGAGAATATTAATCCCAATATTTAAATCTATTTATTTTCAATAAATCCAAAAGATACTTAATTCGAAAATTAAGTCAATCGAATAAATCAAAAATAAAATTAAATATTATTAATATTTTTATTTATTAATTTTTCCTTTCTAATTCTATTAAATCTCTAGAATCCTATCCAAGTAAGACTTGAAACATTCTAGAAGATTTCTATAATAGAATAAGGAAATAAAATAAATTATGACTCTTCTACTTTCCAAAATTAATTAATTTCCATGTCCATGAAAATTCCCATAAAATAGGAATAATCAATTAGGAAATAAATTAATTTATTAATTAATTATTTTTCTTTCCAATTCTATTAAATCTCTAGAATCCTATCCAAGTTAGACTTGGAATATTCTAGAAGACTTCCATAATAGAATAAGGAAATAAATTAATTCCAATTAATACTTTTCCTATTTCCATGAGAGTTCCCAAACTTAGGAATACTCAAAATAGGAAAATCGAATCAATTAGGAAAGTGAATCTTGGTAGGAATAGCACGGGATGAGGATTCCCGCACCACCCCACCATCGACCGCCACCACCAACGTAAATAAATTACAATAATTTAAATTACAATTCCGGTATCGATTCTATACATGAAATCGACCCTATACAATTTCCTTAAAACATAGAACAATAATAATAAATCTAAATTCGGTCAACCCCCGAATTTTTACTATTACAAGCATTCATCCACACAAAACGAATCTCGACACGTCCGAGAGTTTAATAAACGAATAATCATGGTAAAAATAATTAACAATTAATTAAACCATGATAGTCGGAATCCCTGCAAGGTAGAACGATAATTGAACATATACATGAACACGAAACCAACGCTCTGATACCAATTGCTGGAATTCGATGTCCCGGGGTATCAAAATTTGCGCAACCGATAACCCCGACCGAAATCCCATCGCCGGAAACACGCGAACCACCAAACGGAGCCGGGCCCGACGAGAGCTCCACCACGGACAAGCCGCGGCAAAACCCTAGCCGAGCCCCCGCCGGGGCTCGCGATCGTGCGCCGATCGCTGGGGCTGCTCCGGCAGCCCCGGGCGGTGAGTCCGGCGACTCACCGCCATCGCCGGAGGTGGGGGGAGCCACCAGCCCGCGGCAGTCCCCCCCCGGCGATCGAGCTAGGGCTCGATCGCCCCAGCCCCGGCGTCCAGCCGGGGCTCCCTCTCGATGCGCGCCGGCGGTCGAAGCCCTAAGGCTCGACCGCCACCCCTCGGCTCCCAGCCGAGGGTCCTTTCGATCCTTCTTCGGGGATCTCGAATCCCCGTCCCCGAAGATCGTCGTTTTCCCGGATCGTGCGTTCATGTATATGTTACAATTAATTCACATAAAATCACACAAGGGAGTTTATGATTTTACCTTTGATTCGTTGTGCAGAGAAACGAAATCAAATTGAAGACCTTTGAATCTTCCTACGTATTCCTTGCACCTTGTTCGAACGTCGTGTGGGCGACGATCCTCCGAAGTCTATGGATCTACTTCACGAACTCTCTAGAATATCAAGTATGATAATATTATGGTGTATTAAATTGTGAAGACCATGTAGTGCTTTTATAGGCTACGTAGGGGATCTAAAGGAGGTGGAATATTGGGCATCCAATATTGAGGATTAAATTGAGCCCAAGCCCAAATCTATAAATCCCATCAATATTAATTAATTTATTTTCCACTATATAAATTAATTGCACTCCCAATATTAAACCATATTATACCAAATAATATCTCTCCGGTAGTATTATTTATTCCGTGTATTTAAGATTTAAATATTCATGAATAAAATTAATTTATTGCTAATTAATTTATTCATCTCTTATATCCGAGACTAGTACAATTCAACCTTAATTATTATGCGGAACAAATCCACTCATGAGGTTTACATAATAATTCCTTATGAACTCATCTCGGGGATATTATCAACCCTTCCGGGATACACTTTCCCGTCAAGTATTCACGGCATGTCGTATATAAAATATAGTGACCCAACTTAGCCGGTAATTAACCCAATAATTAAATCGGTTAATTCCTTTGGAAAATCAAAGCCACTTATATTAAATATACACACCCGCAATAGTATCGGAGATTGAGAATAAAATATTCTGAGACTTGAATCAATTATCAAAGGCAATCCTAATTGATAAGTCTCAAGCGATCCGCCCAATACACTAAGTGTACAAGTGTGATAAAATAATTAAGACAAATTATTTTCTCTCCCACACAACGACTATACTGATGGATTGGTCCGTGTCCATCTAGGTCGTGAGCAACTGTTAGATTAAATACGAGTAACCGATAGTATGATCTTCTGTGTGGGCCCGCACACCATACTAACTACAACGTATAGAATCAGGACTATATTTTGCATATATATTTAATTATCAATAATTAAATGCAAACGATTGTTTATTAATTAAATAGATTAAATGCTATGACCGGGAGTTACCGTTACTTAAATCTAGACATTAAGTACACAACTCCAACAGAGGTGGAACCTTGAAATGAAAGTGTGATAAGCAGGACGCTTCTCGGACTCTCTAACAACCGAATAGCAGCCTCAGAGGCAGCGGAAATTTTTGGTTGGGTTCCGGAATAACCTCTGGACTTGGATATGATTCTTAGTTGACCAAAGGCTATTATATAGCGGTGCATGGTAAACTGAAAGAAGTCATAAGTCAAAAGGTGATGATAACACATAGAGCAAGTACCACCTGATACGAGTCATCGTCGAGGGAGACGACGCTGTAGTCACCAAGATAACTTCAGAGCGGCAACCTAGATTGCTCATTCACACGGTACTTCTTGGAAGTACAACTTAAGCACACGTAATGAGTATGTGAGTCGGGAGTTTGGAGGAAATGACTAGACCTTAGTACAAGTAGGAGATTGTTGAAGTTGTGTACTTAATGTCTAGATTTAAGTAACGGTAACTCCCGGTCATAGCATTTAATCTATTTAATTAATAAACAATTGTTTGCATTTAATTATTCGATAATTAAATATATGCAAAATATAGTCCTGGATTATATACGTTGTAGTTAGTATGGTGTGCGGGCCCACACAGAAGATCATACTATCGGTTTCTCGTATTTAATCAAACAGTTGCTCACGACCTAGATGGACACGGACCAATCCATCGTTATAGTCATTGTGTGAGAGAGAAAATAATTTGTCTGGATTATTTTATCACACTTGTACACTTGGTGTATTGGGCGGATCGCTTGAGACTTATCAATTAGGATTGCCTTTGATAATTGATTCAAGTCTCAGAGTATTTTATTCTCAATCCCCGATACTATTGCGGGTGTGTATATTTAATATAAGTGACTTTGATTTTCCAAAGGAATTAACTGATTTAATTATTGGGTTAATTACCGGCTAAGTTGGGTCACTATATTTTATATATGACATGCCGTGAATACTTGACGGGAAAGTGTATCCCGGAAGGGTTGATAATATCCCCGAGATGAGTTCATAAGGAATTATTATGTAAACCTCATGAGTGGATTTGTTCCGCATAATAATTAAGATTGAATTGTACTAGTCTCGGACATAAGCAGAACTTCTTTGAAAAACAGCATTGAGCGAAACACTACCCGTCCACTACATAGAGAGAAACACTTAGTGAGAATCCCAAAATCCTGTTGGAAACTCTTGACCGTTTTTTATGCATTCCATTGACTATGATTTTGACTATCTGTTCACTAGATCAACTCTCAGTATTTTGATAAGCATGCTGCTCTTGAGTCTTCTATTTTCTTTCTATCTCTACCCCTGTTTGTTTTCTGCTTGAGCAGGCATGTCACCGTACACGCTTGAGGACAAGCGAAGTAAAGTGTGTGCGTGTGATGAGCCATATTTTTTGGCTCATTTTTAGGTTTTTAGAGTCAAGTAAATCGAGTCCTTAGTTTGTTTTTACTTTATTTGTGTCTGGGAGGGCACGTTTGGGTACTTGGGCAAGTTTTGCAGGTGGGCAGGCAAAGGAGTGGAAAGAGGAGCGCACTGTGTGAAAGAGGCAAGGAAATCACCTTCCATGGTCAAGAGCACTCGTTGAGCAAGCCAGACTGACGAAAAGGGTCCAGCAGAGTTGAGCAAGCAACCAGGACGTCAGCAGGTGGAGCAAGACTTGAGTCCGACCAAGTACCGCACATGGTCCGCTACCTCAATCAGTCAGAGAAGGAAGTACATGGGCAAGCACTAACATTGACGGAGACGGAACGTTGGGCAGTCGGTGTACCAGGAGTCCTGGAATTTGCGGAGTCTTCAAAGGCGGCCAGATTCAAACTCCAACCCAAGTAGGACTCTCGTCCGCACTTGGAGGTACTTTCCCCCACACGTCTCTCATCATCTGAAGCCCGTCTATGTAAGAAGAAGTGACTGATGAAGAAAAGACGACACATATGAGCAGCGAGGAAGTCGGATCAAACCCTAACCTGTCCAGCGAAGAAGAAGGCGGCCGAGTGAGCAATCCAACTCGCCGGCGTTTATTTTCTGTTAAGCCTACGGGCCAAAAACAATCTTTATGTTTTATGCTTTTGATTTCCGTACTTAGTTTTATTTCTTTGTTTAACAATTTCCCGTTTTCAATGCATAATTTAGTTCGTCTTATTTTCTTTGTTTTATTTTCTGTTTCAATTATGTCAAGTAGCTAATCTGTTTGTATCTGGGCAAAGACAGAACCTGACCAACCCTAAGACGTGATCGTGCCGGGAGGCTTATTGATGACAGCAACTAGCTGAGTTTTGTTCCCGATTCAACAGGGTAGTAACTTAAGCATGTTAGGGACTTGGGCAATCCTACAGTGACCAGTGGGAACCCCGACTTGCCTAACACAAGAGTACGTGGATCAACGCGACCGGGAGACTGGGCGTCCGCGAAGTACAACATGTTGCTGGAGATGTGGTCGTATGACTTGGGTCTGTCCAGGCATGCTATTGGCCATTCTGGGTTTGCTTGGAGGATGAAGGCGACTTGATCAACTTAGACTCATGCGGTCACATAGTGTCGAATTGGTCAATGTCAGGAGACCTATTGAGAGAGATCTAATAGGACTTAAACATAAGAGCGAATGAGGGTTCGGGGTATTAATATGCGTGACATTATAGGGATGTTAATACTTGGGATCTATAACTGGAAGACAAAACTGTTAGCAAAATGATATACGTACCGATGATCGACAGCACATAGGTCAAGGGGGAAGTCAGGGGAGTCAATGCCTGGATACTTTAGTCTTTATTTGTTTCTTCTTATTTGCTTAATCGAGTCTGTTAATTGTTCAGTCTATTAATTAGGTTGCATGCTAGTTTTATTTCTGTTTAAGTTATTTGTTATTTTCAGTCAAGTAAACACGGTGACCACGGTTCGGCAGTGCCCAACTGCTCTCCAAAACAAAACCTTTTCAAACGTGACAACCCAATTGAGCATTCAAAGCCGGGAAAACTATAAGCTAAATCGCCTCCTCGTGGGATCGACCCTATACTTGCTACTAGTACTTGTGCTAGTGAATAGTTTAGGAACTATAAATATTATTTTGCGCTACTCCACGACGGTAGCGTCAAAATTGGCGCCGTTGCCGGGGAGGCAATATTCCAAGCCAATAGTTTTCCGTGCTAACACTTGACCTATTTTTGTATGCAGGATTCTGACTCATCGGGAAGCAAGGATACAGGGCTACTATTTGATCCTGAAATCGAGCGTACCGCAAGGAAGAATCGAAAAGCAGCAAGACAAAAGCAAGCATTAGCACGTGCCGCTCAAGTAACTCAGTTGACCATAACTGAGACAGGAGAGTCGATCTCGGACACATCGAGAGAAGATTCACCGAACACATCCAGGTCACATGCGCGATCAAGGATGGGAGAAGAGAGAGCCAAGACGTTGAGGGACACGATGTTCCCAGAGAACTTGAATCTGAAACCACTGGGCATCACCTTGCCCACGGTTGAAAACAATACTTGGGAGATGAAGCACGGTTTCATCCAGATCTTGCCCAAGTTCAGTGACATGCCCTTGGAGGATCCCCAGAGACATCTCCAAGACTTTGAATTGGCATGTGGCACCATCCGAGCAAGTGAAGGGCTAGGGGAATACATCAGGCTCCTAGCCTTCCCTTTCTCACTGGCCGAAGGTGCCCGAGAGTGGCTTTACACTCTACCTGCTGGAGAAGTGACCACCTGGAATCAGCTTCAGCAGAAGTTCCTTGAGAAGTACTTCCCAGCTGCATGCATCCAGCAGATGAGGAAGAAGATCAACAGCATCAAGATGGGAGGAGGAGAGAATTTCCATGACTACTGGGTCAGGTTCAAGGAGATGTTGGCCAAGTGCCCACAACATCAGATCCTTGACCATGACTTGGTCCAGTACTTCATCTCTGGACTAAGAGAGACGGAGAGGACATGGATCAACGCAGCTTGTGGAGGATCCATTCTAAACAAGAGGGCCGACGAAGCATTCAAAATCTTCAAGGAAATGGCCGAAGAAACAAGGGAGGATGGCAGTGACCTACCCAGGAACAACTTGCCCGTACCATCTGCAACTGAAGTCAAATTGGACAAGCTGTGCAACATAGTTGAGCAACTGGTGCTCAACCAAAACCCAGGGCTAAAGAGAGGAGTCAAGGCATGCCAAATCTGCAAGGAAAGTAACCATGCCACTGACGAGTGCCCTGAGCTTTTTGACGAAGAGGTCAAGGTGATAATGCAGAACAATGGGAACGGACAAAGGCCCAATGGAAACACGTACAACTCGAACACCTGGAAAAATCGTGACAACAACCGGTATGGAAACAACAACTACCAGGGCGGAGGGAACCAAGGAAATCAAGGCCAGCAATACCACGGCCAGAACAATCATCAGAGGAACAACTACCAAAATCAGGGCAACCAGCAGAACCAGAGCAATGGCCCGACTTTGGCAGATATGATGCAGACCTTGGTCAATGAAAATATCAAAGCCCAGCAGGAGAATGACCGGTACAAGCAAGACAACGAGAAGTACAAGGTTGAGACTCGAGGCCAACTGCAGAATATAAATGCTCAAATGCTTGAGTCGCGCGGGCAATTCCAGAACATCAATGCCCAACTGGCTCACTTGACCCAAGCAATGACTGAGATGAAAAAGAAGACCAGCGGTTTACCTCCCCAAATTGAGCTAAACAACGCCCAACTGAATGCTATCCATCTCAAGAATGGAAAGGTCCTGGCTGAAGCGCCCAAAAAGCCCACTCCAGCATCTCGAGTGGAAGGGACTGTTGAAGAAGTCAATGGGGAAGAAGAATCAGAAGAAGAACTTGAGCTGATACCACCCAAACAGAAGGAAACATCAGTCCCTGCTCAAGCAGTGACACCACCAAAAATCTACCCTCCTTTCCCAGGCAGATTGAGCAAGAAGAAAGAGAAAGAAGACACAAATGAGATGTTCCAGATGTTCAAAAAGGTGGAAATCAACATGCCTCTATTGACCATCCTAAAGTCCATGCCCAGATGCGCCAAATTCCTCAAGGAGCTATGCACCAAAAAGGTAAAATATCAAGATGACGCCAAGTTCGAAGTAGGAGAGAATGTTTCAGCGGTGCTCCAGAGGAATGTACCAAGGAAATGTGCAGACCCTGGAATGTTCTATATTCCCTGCATAATAGGCAACATGAACATAGAAAAAGCCATGCTCGACTTGGGAGCATCTATCAATGTTATGCCTAAGTCAATATACGAAGACTTGGGTATAGGGCCGATGAAACCAACAAGGGTAGTTATCCAGTTGGCAGACAGATCAAACGTGTACCCCGAGGGAATTCTGGAAGATGTATTGGTCAAGGTGGAGGAGCTCATTTTCCCTGCCGATTTCTATGTCCTGGACATGGGGAGATCAAGCAAGCAGCCAGTGATGATCTTGGGCAGACCATTCTTGAAGACAGCAAGGACACACATTGACTGTTGGAGTTGTGTACTTAATGTCTAGATTTAAGTAACGGTAAACTCCCGGTCATAGCATTTAATCTATTTAATTAATAAACAATTGTTTGCTTTTAATTATTATTAATTAAATATATGCAAATCATAGTCCTGGATTTTATACGTTGTAGTTAGTATGGTGTGTCGGGCCCACACAGAAGATCATACTATCGGTTACTCGTATTTAATCAAACAGTGGCTCACGACCTAGATGGACCCGGACCAATCCATCGGTATAGTCGTTGTGTGAGAGAGAAAATAATTTGTCTTAATTATTTTATCACACTTGTACACTTGGTGTATTGAGCGGATCGTTGAGATTCATCGATTAGGATTGCCGGCGATAATCGATTCGAGTCTCAGTGTATTTTATTCTTAATCCCCGATATTGTTGCGGGTGTGTATATTTAATATAAGTGACTTTAATTTACCAAAGGAATTAACCGATTTAATTATTGGGTTAATTACCGGTTAAGTTGAATCACTATATTTTATATATGGCATGCCGTGAATGATTGACCGGACAGTGTATCCCGGAAGGGTTGATAATATCCCCGAGATGAGTTCATAAGGAATTATTGTGTAAACCTCATGAGTGGATACGTTCCGCACAATAATTAAGGTTGAATGGTACTAGTCTCGGATTAAAGAGATGAATAAATTAATTAGCAATAAATTAATTTTATTCATGGATATTTAAATCTTAAATACACGGAATAAATAATACTACCGGAGAAATATTATTTGATATAATATGGTTTAATATTGGGAGTGCAATTAATTTATATAGTGGAAAATAAATTAATTAATATTGATAAGGATTAATGGACTTGGGCAGTGGGCTCAATTTAATCTTCAATATTGGAAGCCCAATATTCCACCTCCTTTAGATCCCCTACGTAGCCTATAAAAGCACTACATGGCCTTCATAATTCAAGACTTGAATAAGACAAGATTACCATACTTAATATTCTAGAGAGTTGAAGGAGATTCATAGGAGTTCGATAGATCGTCGCCCACCCGACGTTCGAACGGAGTGCAAGGAATACGTGGGAAGATCCAAAAGGTCTTCAACTTGATTTCGTTTCTCCGCACAACGAATCAAATGTATGATCATAAACTCCTTGTGTGATTTTATGTTCAATTGATTGTGATACATACATGAACACACGATCCGGGAAAACGACGATCTTCGGGGACGGGGATTCGAGATCCCCGGCGAAGGATCGAGAGGACCCTCGGCTGGGAGCCGAGGGGGTGGCGGTCGAGCCTAGGGCTTCGACCGCCGGCGCGCATCGAAGGAAAGGCCGCGGCTGGACGCCGCGGCTGGGGCGATCGAACCCTAGTTCGATCGCCGGGGACCGTCGCGGCTTCGCGCCGCGGCTGGTGGTCCCCCCTTCGGTCGATGGTGGCGGTGAGTCGCCAGACTCACCGCCGGGGGCTGCTAGGCAGCCCCATGCGATCATCATCGATCGCGAGCCCCACGGTGGGGCTCGGCTAGGGTTTAGCCGCGGGTTCATCCCGCGGCGATGCTCTTGTCGAGCCCGGTTCTTCGTGGTGTTCGTGATCGGTCTCCAGCGATGGGATTTCGGTCGGGTTGTCGGTTTCTGCATTTTTTGATAACCCGGGATATCGAATTCCAGCAATTGGTATCAGAGCGTTTGGTTTCGTGTTCATGTATGTGTTCAATTGTGTTCTACCTTGCAGGGATTCCGACTATCATGGCTTAATTAATTGTTAATTATTCGTTTAATTAATTGCTATTTAATTTACCATGATTGTTCGTTTATTAAACTCTCGGACATGTCGAGATTCGTTTTGTGTGGATGAATGCTTGTAATAGTAAAAATTCGGGGGTTGACCGAATTTAGATTTATTATTATTGTTCTATGTTTTCCGGAAAGTGTATAGGGTCGATTTCATGTATAGAATCGATACCGGAATTGTAAATTTATTTCTTGTAATTTATTTACGTTGGATCGATGCCGAGACGACCGCCGGAGAACTCGTGTGACGAAGAAGACGAAGAGGACGAAGAACCAGGGGGTTCGATCAACCCCATGATCGACCCCATGACCGAAGCCATGGGGAGGGGTCAATCGCCCCTCGGCTGGGGCTGCCGCCGGCAAGGTGGTGGCCGGCCGGCTGGGGAGGCGGCGGCGGTGCCCTCTCCGGTGGTGGCGGCGGTCGGTGGTGGTAGTGGTGGTGCGGGGATCCCCAACCCGTGCTACTCCTACTCCTACCTAGATTCTACTTACCTAATTGATTCGTTTTTCCTAATTGAGTTTTCCTATTTTTGGGAATTCTCATGGATTATAAAAAGAATTAATTGGAGTTAATTTTATTCCTTATTCTATTATGGAAGTCTCCTAGAGTATTCCGAGTTCTACTTGGAATAGGATCCTAGAGATTTAATAGAATTGTAAAGGAATAAAAGTTAATTTAGGATTGATTTATTTCCTAATTGATTATTCCTATTTTATGGGAATTTTCATAGTAATGGAAATTAATTAATCTTGGAAAGTAGAAGAGTCCAAATTTATTTTATTTCCTTATTCTATTATAGAAGTCTTCTAGAATATTCCAAGTTTGACTTGGATAGATTATTCTAGAGATTTAATAGAATTAGATAGGAAAATAAATAAATAAAAATATTAATAATATTTAATTTTATTTTTGATTTATTCGATTGACTTAATTTTCGAATTAAGTATCTTTTGGATTTATTGAAAATAAATAGATTTAAATATTGGGATTAATATTCTCGTCACATGGAGCATTCAAGAACGAAGACTGAAGACTAGAAGACGCATACGGAGATGGAATAAAGCCATGATAGTCGGAAAATAATTTTTCTAGCATTATTTTGACTATCTGCTATGTGCTTTATTACTTGTATGCATGCTTATGTGTTTAATTATGCATTAGATAGCGTATCCCTTTGTTATAAAAAAGCTAAGTGGGAGCGGGGATGGAAACATTCCCATGGTCTCCATTACTGTTCTCTTGGTGACTCTTATGGACTTTTGAAGTTCGTATAGATGTGTCATTGGAGGAGAATTCTTGTAATTCCTTTTACAAGAGACATTGATTAAGTTTATCAAACAATGCCTAATTTGTCTTTCTGAAACTGACTTCAAGTCGACTCATTCTCACCCGGGGGAGTGGAATGGAGCCAAAGCCACTTGGTCATGTGGATGACACAAATTAGAGATATTCGTACCATTCTTTTAAAGATGGATCGTTTATCTGCTCGGCTCCCTCATCTAATGAAAGATAGGGTTGTTCGCATGGTGAATCACTGGTTAGAAACTTCGAGTTTCACTTATGATTCTCCGCGTCTTTATTTATGAAATCGAATGCCTCAAGTAATTGGATGTCAACTATAAAAGTCTTTTGGTGTAGTAAACGTCCACACGAACGTGGCTTGCTATGCTGAATGGGATTTTTGGAAATAGTTGATGTAGACAGTTATAGGGAATTGTGAAGGATTGTGAGTTATCGTAAACGTCCACACTAACGTGGCTTGCGGTGACGTAGCAATTCCAAATGATTCACCTTAGTACTGAGTAATGGTTTACACTTAGGTACGCTTTATAGTATTCTTCCCAACGAAGTAACGCTATAATGATGTACGACCGAAGCAAATCTAATTGCTAAATCATTTGGGTGGGTAAACGTCCACACTAACGTGGCTTGCCTTATCTGATGGGATTTTAGATGTGATTAGTGATTTAATGATATTATTTGAGGGAGATAATATCGGATATTAAATTAATTGTTTGTTTAAATGTGCTTATAGGTTTAGAGAATAGCTATTAACCCACTTTCTATGATACTCAAGGAGCATAAGCTCACTGGCCCTAACTATATTGATTGGAAGAGAAATTTAGACATTGTCCTAACTTCGGAGGAGTACAAGTTTGTACTCCATGAAGTGTGCCCTGCTGAGCCCACGGCAGCCTCAACTGATGAGGAAAAACTGACATATCGGAAGTAGAAAAAGGCTGATGAAATGGCTAGGTGTTATATTTTGGCTTCCATGTCAAATGTACTCCAAACCCAACATGAGTCGATGGACACTGCCTATGATATGATGTTTAACCTCAAGGAGATGTTTGGGGAGCAAGATCGTGCGGCAAGGCAAGAAGCCATGAGAGTCCTCATTACAACTACTCAGTCTGAAGGAACGCCCGTAGGGGAGCACGTTCTTAAGATGATGGGTCTGTTGAATGAGCTTGAGATCCTAGGAGCTCAAATTGATGCTGAGACGCAAGTCGACATCATACTCCAGTCTCTGACTCCTAGTTTTGAGCAGTTTCGCATGAGCTATAATATGGGTAAACTATCTTATTCTCTTGCGCAACTCCTGACTGAACTGAAGGCGGCAGAGGGGATCTACAAGAAGGGCAAGTCTCAAGCGCTTGTAGCTACCAAGTCCAAAGGCTTTAAGCCTGGTGGAGGTAGGGGCAAGAGGAGGAAGCAAGCCTGGAAACCCAGTGGTGTCAAGAAAACTGTACCACGAGTGGGGGCTGCAAATCCAAAGGGCAAATGCTTCCGATGTAATAAGTCTGGACACTGGAAGTCTGAATGTCCTCTCAAAGGTACGAATTTTTCATTAGTCGTAAAAACATAGTCAGCGGTATTATCTACCAGAATTCTGGTGTGTAGTGTTGGAGTTGTGTACTTAATGTCTAGATTTAAGTAACGGTAAACTCCCGATCATAGCATTTAATCTATTTAATTAATAAACAATTATTTGCATTTAATGCAAATCATGGTTCTGGATTTTATACGTTGTAGTTAGTATGGTGCTGCATGGGCGCACAGAAGATCATACTATCGGTTACTCGTATTTAATCGAACAGTTGCTCACGACCTAGATGGACACGAACTGATCCATCGGTATAGTCGTTGTGTGAGAGAGAAAATAATTTATCTTAATTATTTTATCACACTTGTACACTTGGTGTATTGGGCGGATCAATTGAGACTCATCAATTAGGATTGCTCGGCGATAATTGATTTGAGACTCGGAGTATTTTATACTTAATCCCTGAAACAATTGCGGGTGTGTATATTTAATATAAGTGACTTTGATTTACCAAAGGAATTAACCGGTTTGATAATTGGGTTAATTACCGGTTAAGTTGGGTCACTATATTTTGTATATGGCATGCCGTGAATTCTTGAAGGAGCAGTGTATCCCGGAAGGGTTGATAATATCCCCGAGATGAGTTCATAAGGAATTATTGTGTAAACCTCATGAGTGGATTCGTTCCGCACAATAATTAAGGTTGAATGGTACTAGTCTCGGATTCAAGAGATGAATATAATTTATTAAGCAATAAATAAATTTATTCATGGATATTTAAATCTTAAATACACGGAATAAATAATACTAAGATGGAGAAATATTATTTGATATAATATGGAATAATATTGGGAGTGCAATTTTATTTATATAGTGGAAAATAAATAAAATTAATATTGATAAGAATTAATAGATTTGGGTTGGACCCAATTTAATTTTCAATATTGAAGCCCAATATTTATTCTCCTTATGATCCCCTTCGTAGCCTATATAAGCACTACATGGTCTTCACTTTTCATTAACCTACGTTACACCAATCATAAAGTTCTGAGAGTGAGGAAGATCCATAGGAATCCGATAGATCGTCGCCCACACGACGTTCGGACGAGGTGCAAGGAATACGCGGGAAGATCACAAGGTCGTCAACCGAATTCGTTTCTCCGTACAACGATTCGAGGTAATAATCGAGAAACCCCCTTCTATGATTATGTGCGTTGAATAATTGTGACGTATACATGAACGACGCGATCCGGGAACGTCGAGACCGGGATACGGGGATCTCGCGATCCCCGTCGGGATCGAAGAAGGGGCGGCCGAACCCTAGGGTTCGACCGCCGGTGCACGGGCGTGAGGGGAGCCCCGGCTGGACGCCGGGGCGAGCGATCGACGTGAAGTCGATCGCTGGGGGTTCGGCCGTGGGCTGGAGCCACGGCGGATCGAACCCCCCGGCCTCCCTCCGATGGTGGTGCGCGCAAGAGGAGAAGGCCGCGGCTGGACGCCGCGGCTGGGGCGATCGAGCCCTAGCTCGATCGCCGGGGACCGTCGCGGCTTCGCGCCGCGACTGGTGGTTCCCCCCTCCTGGTGGCGACGGCGGTGAAGTCGCCGGACTCACCGCCATCCGGGGGCTGCCGGAGCAGCCCCAGCGATCGCCATGCACGGCGATCGCGAACCCCGCGGATGGGGTTCGGCTAGGGTTTAGCCGCGGGTTTATCCCGCGGCGACGCTCTTGTCGAGCCCGGTTCTTCGCATGTGGTTCGCGTTCGTGATTTCCGACTCGTGGGAGAAAATCGGCTGGGGGCGGGCTGCGTGTCTTCGGATGCGTAGTCTCCAAAGGTCGGACTCCTGCGGATGAGTTGGTGTTCGTGCGGTCTCCGGCGATAGGGTTTCGGTCGGGTTATCATTTCCGCAATTTTGATAGCCCGGGACATCGAATCCCAGCAAATGGTATCAGAGCGTTCGGTTTCGTGTTCATGTATATGTTCGATTATTGTTCTACCTTGCAGGATTTCCGGCTATCATGGTTGGATTTAATTAATTGTTTTTTAATTAATTATCATGATTATTAAACTCTCGGACATGTCGAGATTCGTTTTTGTGTGGATTGAATGTTTGTAATAGTAAAAATTCGGGGGTTGACCGAATTTAGGATTTATTATTACGTACTTTATTTTCCGGAAAATGTATAGGGTCGATTTCATGTTTAGAATCGATACCGGAATTGTAATTTAAATTTTGTAATTTTAATTACGTTGGTTCGATGTTGAGACGATCGCCGGAAGACGAAGAAGTGACGAGAAGACAAGGGCTTGGGATCGATCACATGGTGGTGATCGACCCATGGCCTAGCCGGCGGTGGCTAGGCGGTGGCGGCGCTCCTCCCGAGTGGCCGGCCGATCCATCATCGTGGGGATGGCGTGGGATCTCCTAATCTCGTGCTATTCCTACGAAAATCTACTTTCCCAATTAATTCGGATTTTTCCTATTTGAGTACTTTCCTTTTGGAAACTCTCATGGATTAGAAAAAGAATTAATTTAAATTAATTTTATTTTCTATTGTTTTATTTCCTTCATGGAAATATTCATAGATTAGAAGTTTAATTAATTTAGTACTAAATTTATTTTTCCTATTTGATTATTCCTACTCATGGGAATATTCATGGATTAGGAATAAAAATAAATTTGAAAAGTAGTAGTCCTAATTTATTTATTTTATTTCCTTGTTCTATTATAGATATCTTCTAGAATATTCCAAGTTTTACTTGGATAGATTATTCTAAAGATTTAATAAGAACTAGATAGGAAAATAAATAAATAAAAATATTAATAATATTTAATTTTATTTTTGATATATTCGATTGACTTAATTTTCGAATTAAGTAACTTTTGGATTAATTGAAAATAAATAGATTTAAATATTAGAGATTAATATTCTCGTCACATGGAGCATTCAAGAAACGAAGACTGAAGACTAGAAGATGCATATGAAGATAAAGCCATGATAGTCGGGGAAAAATAATTTCTCTAGCATTATTTTTGACTATGTGCTATGTGCTTTATTGCTTTCATGCATGCTTATGTGTTTAATTATGCATTAGATAGCGTATCCCTTTATTATAAAAAGCTAAGTGGGAGAGGGGATGGAAACATTCCCATGGTCTCCATTACTGTTCTCTTGGTGACTCTTATGGACTTTTGAAGTTCGTATAGATGTGTCATTGGAGGAGAATTCTTGTAATTCCTCTTACAAGAAACATTGATCAAGTTTATCAAACAATGCCTAATTTGTCTTTCTGAAACTGACTTCAAGTCGACTCATTCTCACCCCGGGGAGTGGAATGGAGCCAGAGCCACTTGGTCATGTAGAGGACACAAATTAGAGACTTCCGTGCCATTCTTTGATAGATGGGTCGCTTGTCTGCTCGGCTCCCTCATTCGTGAGAGATAGGGTCGCTCGCATGGTGAATCACTGGTTAGAAACTTCGAGTTTCACTTATGATTCTCCACGTCTTGATTTACGAGATTAAATGGATCAAGTAATTGGGAGTCAATTATAAAAGTCTCTTAGTGAAGTAAACGTCCACACCACGTGGCTTGCTGCACTGACGGATTTTGGATTAATTGATGTAGACAGTTGTAAGGAATTGTGAAGAGTTGTGAAGTTGTCGTAAACGTCCACACCACGTGGCTTGCGGTAATGTAGCAATTCCAAGCGATTCACTTTGGTGCTGAGTAATGGTTTACACTTAGATACGCCTTGTAGTATTCCTCCCCACGAGGTTCCGCTATAAGCGATGTATGACCAAAGAAAAACTAATTACTAAATCATTTGGGTGGGTAAACGTCCACACCACGTGGCTTGCCTTACCTGATGGGATTTTAGATGTGATTAGTAATTTAATGATATTATTTAAGGGAGATAATATCGGATATTAAATTAATTGTTTGTTTAAATGTGCTTATAGGTTTAGAGAATAGCTATGAACCCACTTTCTATGATACTCAAGGAGCATAAGCTCACTGGCACCAACTATATTGATTGGAAGAGAAATTTAGACATTGTCCTAACTTCGGAAGAGTACAAGTATGTACTCCATGAAGTGTGCCCTGCCGAGCCCACGGCTGCCTCAACTGCTGAGGAGAAACTTGCATATCGGAAGTGGAAAAAGGCTAATGAAATGGCTAGGTGTTATATTTTGGCTTCCATGTCAAATGTACTCCAAACCCAACATGAGCCAATGGACACTGCCTATGATATGATGTTTAACCTCAAGGAGATGTTTGGGGAGCAAGATCGTGCGGCAAGGCAAGAAGCCATGAGAGTCCTTATGTCGACTACTCAGTCTGAAGGAACGCCCGTTGGGGAGCACGTTCTTAAGATGATGAGTTTGTTGAATGAACTTGAGGTCCTAGGAGCTTCTATTGATGCTGAGACGCAAGTCGACATCATACTCCAGTCTCTGGCCCCTAGTTTTGAGCAGTTTCGTATGAGCTATAATATGGGTAAACTATCTTATACTCTTGCGCAACTCCTGACTGAACTGAAGGCGGCAGAGGGGATCTACAAGAAGGGCAAGTCTCAAGCGCTTGTAGCTACCAAGTCCAAAGGCTTTAAGCCTGGTGGAGGTAGGGGCAAGAAAAGGAAGCAAGCCTGGAAACCCAGTGGTGTCAAGAGGACTGCACCACAAGTGGGGGCTGCAAAGCCAAAGGGTAAGTGCTTCCGATGCAACAAGATGGGACACTGGAAGTCTGAATGTCCTCTCAGAGGTACGAATCTTTCTTTAGTCGTAAAAACATAGTCAGCGGTATTATCTACCAGAATTCTGGTGTGTAGATATGGAACCACTGACGGTATGTGCATTTTTTGAATGCAGGGGTTCCAGAAAACCCGGCGACTTAGAGAAGAAGAATTCGAGTCTACATGGGCGAAGCTGTTGGGGTAGCAGCGGTTGCAGTGGAAGACATTTATCTGTTTTAAGTTTTCATTTCAGTTATTGCTTATGTACCCCTTTTATTTTGAAAAAGAACTTCGTTCTATTTTTCTTTATTAATGGATATTTTATTTCTTTAATCATTGGATGGTTTGGATAAGAAATAATGGTGATATTCATTATGGTACATTAGATAGCAATATGTGAATGATGAATCCTTAGTCTACCACGATGCAACAAACCGTTATATATAACTTGTTTTACTTATTAGATATTTCTTTATCATTATACTTATGAAATCTTATACTTAGTAGTATTTTCAAATAAAATTCATATGGTCGAAATTGATTTGATCAATTATAGTTGAAGGAATGGACCTTCCGACCTAAGGATTGAATTTGGAGGATAATACGTCTAAGCAAACCTTTCTGGAAAAAGGATAGAATTCAGAAGAGTATTGGAAATGATTAGATATGCAGACATATGTGTATATTAGAGAGGTATGAGTAATTCTTTCAAAGAATACTCAGTGATGGATTAGAATGCTTGATGTGCCATAAAAGCAAAGTGTTTTGACTTGTCAATAGACACAAAGCTGTTATGGAGAACCATCAAAGTATATCCATTAGAAGCCTGTGACTCGATCGCGGAGGCCATCACCTATCTAGATAACACATAGCATAATCAAAGATTGGGATTAATTCCCAAAGAGACACGCCGTGCACTTACGTGTAGAGATGGTGCGTTGTAAAGAAATAGAAATCTAATAGTAAGAGAACAAGTTGTTCGGAATTACCTATGTTCTATGGATATTCCTGGAGACAACAACATATTCAATATGGTTGTAGTATATCCTAGATGAACGAAGTATTGTGTGTTCTATAGTACTATGAACCAGAGGGACGTCTCGTCCGGTTCATAGAGGAAAAACTATTAGATGAACTACAATGCCCTAATTGACAAAATACTTTAAAATGAGGAAAGGGAAAGACTGAGAACCAGCCTGACCGAGTAGTAGTACACCACTAACTGCACCTAATGTTGTTACTGTTACACACCGGGACGCCATTGCAGTGGGAGGTTGTTAAGCAACTAGAGATGTTCATAAGGCTGGATGAGTTTTGAACTCTGGATCCAGTATACATGAAATCGATCCCTAGGTCTGCATAGGGTTTAGCGAAGAAGGTGTGTTAGAGACGTAATGGAAACAAAGGTGGTGTTTCTCGGAATTTTGTGTAGATAACACTTTGACATTGGCAACAATGTAAAAGTGTTGTAAGACATAAAATAGAGGTTGTCTAAATAAATCGAGATATAAGATTGAGAAGAAGTTAGAGCATGTTCTTAAGATCTTATGATCTAGAGATAAGAACATAGTACTTCTCCTAGACATCTTATATGATTAAGGTTTGTTTTAAACATGCATACTTCTGAGAAAGGTTATTGCCTTTCAGAGACAGAACATACATCTATCCAAATGGTATGTGTTTGAACATATGAAGGAGATAGATGAGGACAGAGCAGTTTCCTATACTTCAAGTATGGAAAGCTCTATAGATGCAATGTTGTAAAACAAGAACCTGATATCAACTATGCGGTTTGCGTAGTGGGAGGATATCAAAGTAATCTGGATAAGGGATGTTCGAATGCTGCAAGAGTACTCTCATAGTACTGGCTTGAGCAAGACGAAATCTTCTTAGATTACAGATTCTCAGATCCAAGAATCAGAAAAGGACCAGTGAAAGTCGATATCAGGCTATGTGTTCACTTTTAGAAAGAGGTGGAACCATGAAGTGAAAGAGTGATAAGCGGGACGCTTCTCAGAGACTCTCATAACCGAATAGCAGCCTCAGAGGCAGCGGAAGTTTTGGTTAGGTTCCGGGATAACCTCTTGACTTGGATATGACTCTTAGTTTACCAAAGGCTATTAGATAGCGGTGCACGGTGAACTAGAAGAGGTCATAAGTCAAAAGTGATGTTAACACAGAGCAAGTACCACCTGATACGAGTCATCGTCAGGGAGACGACGTAGTAGTCACCAAGATAACTTCAGAGCGGCAACCTAGATTGCTCACTCACATAGTACTTCTCGGAAGTACACTTTAAAGCACGTGATGAGTATGGGAACCGGGAGTTTGGAGGAAATGACTAGACCTTAGTACAAGTGGGAGATTGTTGGAGTTGTGTACTTAATGTCTAGATTTAAGTAACGGTAAACTCCCGATCATAGCATTTAATCTATTTAATTAATAAACAATTATTTGCATTTAATGCAAATCATGGTTCTGGATTTTATACGTTGTAGTTAGTATGGTGCTGCATGGGCGCACAGAAGATCATACTATCGGTTACTCGTATTTAATCGAACAGTTGCTCACGACCTAGATGGACACGAACTGATCCATCGGTATAGTCGTTGTGTGAGAGAGAAAATAATTTATCTTAATTATTTTATCACACTTGTACACTTGGTGTATTGGGCGGATCAATTGAGACTCATCAATTAGGATTGCTCGGCGATAATTGATTTGAGACTCGGAGTATTTTATTCTTAATCCCTGAAACAATTGCGGGTGTGTATATTTAATATAAGTGACTTTGATTTACCAAAGGAATTAACCGGTTTGATAATTGGGTTAATTACCGGTTAAGTTGGGTCACTATATTTTGTATATGGCATGCCGTGAATTCTTGAAGGAGCAGTGTATCCCGGAAGGGTTGATAATATCCCCGAGATGAGTTCATAAGGAATTATTGTGTAAACCTCATGAGTGGATTCGTTCCGCACAATAATTAAGGTTGAATGGTACTAGTCTCGGATTCAAGAGATGAATATAATTTATTAAGCAATAAATAAATTTATTCATGTATATTTAAATCTTAAATACACGGAATAAATAATACTAAGATGGAGAAATATTATTTGATATAATATGGAATAATATTGGGAGTGCAATTTTATTTATATAGTGGAAAATAAATAAAATTAATATTGATAAGAATTAATAGATTTGGGTTGGACCCAATTTAATTTTCAATATTGAAACCCAATATTTATTCTCCTTATGATCCCCTTCGTAGCCTATATAAGCACTACATGGTCTTCACTTTTCATTAACCTACGTTACACCAATCATAAAGTTCTGAGAGTGAGGAAGATCCATAGGAATCCGATAGATCGTCGCCCACACGACGTTCGGACGAGGTGCAAGGAATACGCGGGAAGATCACAAGGTCGTCAACCGAATTCGTTTCTCCGTACAACGATTCGAGGTAATAATCGAGAAACCCCCTTCTATGATTATGTGCGTTGAATAATTGTGACGTATACATGAACGACGCGATCCGGGAACGTCGAGACCGGGATACGGGGATCTCGCGATCCCCGTCGGGATCGAAGAAGGGGCGGCCGAACCCTAGGGTTCGACCGCCGGTGCGCGGGCGTGAGGGGAGCCCCGGCTGGACGCCGAGGCGAGCGATCGACGTGAAGTCAATCGCTGGGGGTTCGGCCGTGGGCTGGAGCCACGGCGGATCGAACCCCCCGGCCTCCCTCCGCTGGTGGTGCGCGCAAGAGGAGAAGGCCGCGGCTGGACGCCGCGGCTGGGGCGATCGAGCCCTAGCTCGATCGCCGGGGACCATCGCGGCTTCGCGCCGCGACTGGTGGTTCCCCCCTCCTGGTGGCGACGGCGGTGAAGTCGCCGGACTCACCGCCATCCGGGGGCTGCCGGAGCAGCCCCAGCGATCGCCATGCACGGCGATCGCGAACCCCGCGGATGGGGTTCGGCTAGGGTTTAGCCGCGGGTTTATCCCGCGGCGACGCTCTTGTCGAGCCCGGTTCTTCGCATGTGGTTCGCGTTCGTGATTTCCGACTCGTGGGAGAAAATCGGCTGGGGGCGGGCTGCGTGTCTTCGGATGCGTAGTCTCCAAAGGTCGGACTCCTGCGGATGAGTTGGTGTTCATGCGGTCTCCGGCGATAGGGTTTCGGTCGGGTTATCGTTTCCGCAATTTTGATAGCCCGGGACATCGAATCCCAGCATGTAGATATGGAACCACTGATGGTATGTGCATTTTTGAATGCAGGGGTTCCAGAAAACCCGGCCACTTAGAGAGGAAGAGTTCGAGTCTACACGGGCAAAGCTGTAGAGGAGGCAGCGGTTGCGGTGGAAGACATTTATCTGCTTTAGTAGTTAAATAGGATTTCATTTCAAAGTTATTGCTTTATGTACCCCTTTATTTTAGAAAGAACGTTTTGTTCTGGATTTCTATTATTTATGAATGGATATTTTATTTCTTTAATCATTGGATGATTTTGATAAGAAATAATGGCGTTATCTATTCTGGTACATTAGATAGCAATATATGAATGATAGATCCTAAAGTCCACCACGATGCAACGAACCGTTCTATAACTTGTTTTACTTGTTGGATATATTTCTTTATTAAATCATTATACTTGTGAATTCATGTACTTAGTAGTATTTTCAAATAAGATTCGAATGGTCGAAATTGATTTAATCAATTATAGTTGAAGGAATGGACCTTCCGACCTAAGGATTGAATTTGGAGGATAATACGTCTAAGCAAGCCTTTCTGGATAAAGGATAGAATTTAGACAAGTATTGGAAATGATTAGATATGCAGACATATGTGTAAATTAGAAAGGTACGAGTAATTCTTTCAAGAATACTCGGTGATGGATTAGAATACTTGATGTGCCATAAAAGCAAAGTGTTTTGACTAGTCAATGGACACAAAGCTATTATGGGGAACCATCAAAGTATATCCATTAGAAGCCTGCGACTCGGTCGCGGAGGCCATCACCTATCTAAATAACACATAGCGTAATCAAAGATTGGGATTCAATTCCAAAGGGCCGCGCCATACACTTACGTGTAGAGATGGTGCGCTGTAAATAAGAAATGGAAATCTAATAGTAAAAGAACAAGTTGTTCGGAACTACCTATGTTCTATGGATATTCCTAGATACAACGGCATATTGAATATGATTGTAGGATATCCTAGATGAACGAAGTATTGTGTGTTCTATAGTACTATGAACCAGAGGGACGTCTCGTCCGGTTCATAGAGGAAGACTATCAGATGAACCACAAAGCCTAATTGACGTGATACCTTGAAATGAGAAGAAGGACAAAGGACTAGGAACCAGCCAAACCGAGTAGAAGTACACCACATACTGCACCTATTGTTATTACTGTTAAACACCGGGACGCCATTGCAGTGGGAGGTTGTCAGACAACCAGAGATATTCATAAGACTAGAGGAGTTCGTGTTGGAAATCGACTACCCGGGAGGCGTTCGTTCGATCGCTCGAACATCCGAACGCTCCCAGTCGACCTCCGAAGTCGCTACTTCGTTCGCTTTTCCAGCCCGTGCCCCGATTCACGCCCAGCCATTGCCCCGAAGGACAACCGCGCGAACCGAGCGGGCTGCCAGAAAAACGCCAAAACGGCGGGCGCCGTTTGGAAACGGCGGTCGCCGTTTCTCCGCGAACAGCAACGCAACGTTGCTGTTCCGGGCTCGTTTCCGGGTCGTTTTTCCTCATCCGACTACCGTTCCGGAGGTCCTAGAACCCCCAGTAGTCGAGGAACACAACCCACAACCCCGGAACTCGATCTACGTTCAAAGTATGATCAACGAGATAAATTGAGATCGAATTAAGTGCGGAATTAAAGATCCGATCTCATACCTTAGCGGTCGAATTGTTGAGACCTTAGAGCTTCTAACATATGCCTCTGATCCCGTCTCCAACCGTTGTGTGGGCAACGATCCGCTGGAGTTCTCCCGTCTATGCTCTCTCTTCTCAACCAGCGTCAGATTTATTTTTCTCTCTTAGAGAAAATTATTGCGTTAACCTTATTAATTTTACAGAGAAAAATATATTTGCGCTAGCGCAATTATTTTTCACAGCAAAATTAAATGTTGCGGCGTTCTGTAGGTTAAGAGAGGGCAAGGGGGGGGGGGGATATATATAGAGTTACGTTAGGGACCTTAGGTAAATTAATTAAGGGCTAAATTGAAATATTAATTAACTTGGAATACGTAAACGCAATTCCTTAATTAATTGATTTCAACTTTAATTATTATTCACTCCACTAAAAAATAATAATTGAATTCCCGAAATTAATTTTAATATTATTTCAACAATAATAATTCCGCCGAAATTACATATACGACTTTCCCCGTGTTTAAGATATCGAACGTTCACGAATTTATTTAATTACTAATAATTAAATTAATTTGTTTCTTATTATCCGAGACTAGTACCACTCATCCTTATTATCATGTGGAACAAATCCACCTGCAGGGTTTACATGATAAACTTTATGAGCTCATCTCGGTAACGTCATCAACCCGATAAACGGGACACGGTTTCCTGTCTATAATCTATAGCATGCCGTGTGTACAATTCCGATTCCCAATTTACCGAGTATCTCGACTAATCAATTAGTCTCACTCATTGGTAAGTTAAAGAACCGAGAATTGGACACACGCACCTATAATTATATAGGGATTAGGAATTCGTATATTCGTAATTCTGAGGTCTAGTTCGATTACGTCGATTAGTATAAATCGAACGCCCTCCCGTGGTCCTGCTCAATACACCAAGTGTACTAGTGTAACATAATAGTCAAGACCAACTATTACCCAGTCACACTACGACGTACCGATGGATTGTCCCTGTCCATCTAAGTCGTGAGCTTCTGTTCGATAGTATACGAGTAACCGACAGTATGATCTTCCGCGTGTCTCCTCACGCCATACTGTCTACAACGTATATATCTAGGACTATTGCATTCAAGTACAAGATAGAAAAAAATGCCGACAGTTTGATTATTAGATAATGTAAAACACAGATAAGGAGTTCCATATTGTCACTAAACTAGACATTTAGAATATAACTCCACCAATCTCCCACTTATACTAAATCTCTAGTTGCCCTCTACCATACATCCGATACCCATCCCCTTCACGTGTCTCTTGAACGCTTCCGCTGGAAGTGCCTTCGTAAAGGGGTCTGCCAGGTTATCCGCTGATGCAATCTTGGTGACAACCGCATCGCCTCTCCTGACGATGTCTCTAATCAGGTGGTACTTGCGATCTATGTGTTTACTCGCATTGTGAGCTCGTGGTTCCTTTGCATTTGCCACTGCACCGCTATTGTCACAATAAATTGTGATAGCTCTAGGCATTTTAGGAACCACATCCAAGTCCATAAGGAAGTTCCGGAGCCACACCGATTCTTTAGCTGCCTCAGAGGCTGCTACATATTCGGCTTCCATGGTAGAGTCCGAAATGCATTTCTGCTTAACACTCTTCCATGAGACTGCTCCACCTCCCAATGTGAACACATAGCCTGATGTAGACTTTCGCTGATCCTTATCAGATTGGAAATCCGAGTCTGTGTAACCAATAGGAATCAACTCGGACGCTTTGTAACTCAGAACATAATTCCTAGTCCTTCGCAGGTACTTAAGTATGTTCTTTACAGCAGTCCAGTGACCCTGTCCAGGGTTACTCTGATATCTAGCTACCATGCCCACGACATAGCAGATATCAGGTCTCGTGCACAACATGGCATACATTAGACTTCCTACTGCCGAAGCATAAGGAACCTTCTTCATGTAATCTATCTCCTTTTGTGTTTTGGGACACATGTCTTTAGATAGATGAATTCCATGGCAGAAAGGTTGAGCACCTCTCTTGGAATTCTGCATGTTGAAACGAGCCAGAATCGTATCAATATATGAAGCCTGGGACAAGCTCAATGTTCTTTTCCGGCGATCCCTTATAACCTTGATCCCAAGAACATGCCCAACTTGTCCTAAGTCTTTCATATCGAATTGCTTGGACAACCATCCCTTTATGTCCGACAACATCTTCACATTGTTGCCAATTAGAAGGATGTCGTCTACATAAAGCACGAGAAACGCCACACTATTTCCGTCACATCTCCGGTATACACACGACTCGTCCATGCTTTGAATGAATCCATAAGACTGGATAACCTCATCAAACCGCATGTTCCAAGATCTAGAAGCTTGCTTCAACCCATAAATGGATCGGTTTAGCTTACACACTAGATGCTCTTAGCCTTTCTTAATGAAACCTTCTGGCTGTCTCATGTAAATGGTCTCGTCAAGATTCCCATTCAAGAATGCTGTCTTGACGTCCATTTGCCACACCTCATAATCCATATGAGATGCTATAGACAAAAGAATCCGGATCGACTTTAGCATAGCTACCGGCGAAAAAATTTCCTCATAATCGATCCCTTCTTTCTGAGTATACCCTTTCGCAACAAGCCTAGCCTTGAAGGTTTCAACCTTCCCGTCAGACCCTCTTTTTCTCTTGTACACCCACTTGCAACCAATGGCTTTTACACCTTTGGGCGGTGCTACAAGATTCCAGACCTGATTTGAATCCATTGATTCAATCTCAGATTTCATCGCCTTTTGCCAAGACTGAGCATCTTGATCTTTAAGCGCCTCGCCATAGGTCCAGGGATCGGCTTCATGTTCTCCAGGTAACAAGTCCGAAGACTCACCTATAAACATGAACCTATCGGGTTGTCGAACAACCCTCCCACTACGACGAGGCTCCGGTGTAACCTCAGTAACTACAGGTGCAGACTGTGGTGGCGTATCACCCGGTTCGGTTGGATCTAAGCCTTGATCGTCCCCTCTCAGTTCGTTTAGTATTATCTCACTCTTGGGCTTGTGGTCCATTATATAATCCTCTTCCAAGAACCGAGCGTTGGTACTAACAACGATCTTCTGGTCCTTAGGACTATAAAATAAACCACCTTTCGTTCCTCTAGGATATCCTATAAACAACCGAATATCTGAACGAGATTCCAACTTATCAGCCCCATGCTTCAGCACATGTGCTGGACAACCCCAGACCCGAATGTGTTTCAAATTTGGCTTTCGCCCGGTCCACAATTCCGAGGGCGTCTTAGGGACTGATTTAGAAGGAACTAAGTTCAGGATATACGTCGCTGTTTCCAAGGCATATCCCCAGAACGAAACTGGTAGTTCTGAATAACTCATCATAGATCTTACCATTTCCATAAGAGTCCTATTCCTTCTTTCTGCTACACCATTCTGCTGGGGCGTGTATGGTGCAGTCATCTGGGAGTCAATCCCATTCTCTAATAAGTACGCCTTAAACTCTCCCGAGAGGTACTCTCCTCCACGATCAGATCGTAGAGTCTTTATGGTTTTACCATGAAGGTTCTCCACAAGAGCTTTGTACTCCTTGAACTTGTCAAAGCACTCGCTCTTGCGGCGCATCAGGTATATAAAACCATACCTTGAGTAATCATCAGTGAAGGTTACGAAATATTCATAACCTCCTCTCGCTTGGACAGATAAAGGCCCGCACAAATCAGAGTGAATCAATTCCAGTACTTCCTTGGATCTATACCCCTTATCACTAAAGGGTCGCTTGGTCATTTTTCCTTCCAGGCATGATTCGCAGGTTGGAAAGTCCTCATCTTTCACACCACTGAGTATTCCATCAGTTATCAACCTTTGAATCCTACCCAAGTTAATATGACCTAGCCTAAGATGCCATAAGTACTTTTGATTCATCCTAGAAGGCTCCTTTCTCTTATTGGTACTAGATGTATTATTTGACTCTACTCGTTGCATCGTGGAATAATCAGGATTCAGTATATATAAGTTGCCTATCAATGTACCAGAACAGATATACTCACCATTCTTTTTGATAATAACAGAACTATCAAAAGAAACAGAATATTTATTCAAAACCAATTTAGAAACCGAAACAAGGTTCTTTCTAAAATTCGGTACATAAAGACAATTATTCAATACCAAAACTTTATTATTAAAAGACAAATGAATATCTCCCACTGCAACTGCCGCCACTTTCGTAGCGTTTCCCATGTAGATAGTGATCTCTCCCTCTCTAAGCCGCCGGGTTTCCTGGAACCCCTGCAAATAATTGCAGACATGATCAGTGGCTCCCGTATCTGTTGGAATTCGATATCCCGGGCTATTTAAAATTTGCGGAAAACAATAACCCGATCAAAACCATCCGCCGGAGATCACACGAGCACCACGTACGAGCCGGAGCACGAGCCGAACGCACGACGAGGCCGAAGCCTCGTGCACGCCCAGCCCGAGCCCCCGCACGCGGGGCTCGCGACGATCACCGATCGCACGCCGGCGATCGGTTTGGGGTGGGGCTGCTCCGGCAGCCCCCGCGGCGAGTCCGGCGACTCGCCGCCAGCTGGAAGCCCCCGCCTTCACGGCGGGGTTGGGCACGGCGCCAGCCCGTGCCCAGCGATCGACCCTCCATGGTCGATCGCACCCCCTCGGCCAAGCCGAGGGTTCGGCCCCCGTCGCCCCCATCGAAACCCTAGGGGCGATCGCCGTGGTCCGGTGGCTTCGCCACCACCACGCGTTCGTCCTCTACTCCGGGTTCGATCTTCGGATCTTGTTCTACGGTATTCTCGATAAATCCAAAATCGAATAAATCAAGGGCGTTTAGATTTTTACCTTTCGATTCGTTGTTCGGAGAAACGAATTCAAGATGACCTTTGAATCTTCCCACGTATTCCTTGCACTAGCTTGAACGTCGGGTGGGCGACGATCCTCCAAGCTCTATGGATCTACTTCTCTCTCTACTTTCTCTCTCTAGAATTGTGATCTTCAAGTTATGAGAATAGAGAAGACCATGTAGTGCTTTTATAGGCTACGTAGGGGATCTAAAGGAGGTGGAATATTGGGCTTCCAATATTAATGATTAAATTGAGCCCAAGCCCAAATCTATTAATCTCCCATTAATATTAATTAATTTATTTTCCACTATATAAATTAATTGCACTCCCAATATTAAACCATATTATATCCAAATAATATTTCTCCGGTAGTATTATTTATTCCGTGTATTTAAGATATAAATATCCATGAATAAAATTTATTTATTGCTTAATAAATTTATTCATCTCTTTTATCCGAGACTAGTACCACTCAACCTTATTTATTATGCGGAATTAAATCCACTCGCGAGGTTTACATAATAAATCCTTTTGAGCTCATCTCGGGGATATTATCAACCCTTCCGGGATACACTGTCCGGTCAATTATTCACGGCATGCCATATATAAAATATAGTGACCCAACTTGACCGGTAATCAACCCAATAATTAAATCGGTTAATTCCTTTGGCAAATCAAAGTCACTTATATTAAATATACACACCCGCAATAATATCGGGGATTAAGAATATAATACACTGAGTCTCAAATCAATTATCGCCGAGCAATCCTAATTGATGAGTCTCAATCGATCCGCTCAATACACCAAGTGTACAAGTGTGATAAAATAATTAAGATAAATTATTTTCTCTCTCACACAACGACTATACCGATGGGTTGGTCCGTGTCCATCTAGGTCGTGAGCAACTGTTCGACTAAATACGAGTAACCGATAGTATGATCTTCTGTGTGCCCATGCAACACCATACTAACTACAACGTATAAAATCCAGGACTATAATTTGCATATATTTAATTAACAATAATTAAAAGCAAATGAATGTTTGTATTTAATAGGTAAATGAAAGTGTACAAGGAGTTCAGAATACTCAAATCTAGACTTTAAGTATACTACTCCATCAATCTCCCACTTATACTAAGGTCTAGTCTTATCCTCCAAACTTCTGACTCCCAAACCCTCCAAGTGCTTGAAATATACTTCCTTAGGAAGTATCTTGGTGAAAGGGTCCGCTAGGTTGTCCTCTGAAGCTATCTTGGTGACTATCGCATCGCCCCTCTTGACGATGACTCGAATCAGGTGGTACTTGCGCTCTATGTGTTTCGTAGCACTATGGGACCGTGGTTCCTTACTGTTTGCCACTGCACCGCTATTATCACAATAAATTGTCATAGCCTTGGGCAAACTTGGAATCACATCTAAGTCCTGGAGGAAATTAAGGAACCAAACTGATTCTTTCGCTGCCTCTGAGGCTGCAACATATTCAGCTTCCATGGTAGAGTCTGAAATGCACTTTTGCTTAACACTCCTCCATGATACGGCTCCACCTCCCAAAGTGTACACATAGCCTGATGTCGAATTTCGCCGGTCCTTATCAGCTTGGAAATCCGAATCCGTATAACCCAAAGGAATCAGATTGTCTGGCCCGTAACTTAGAACATAATCCTTAGTATTTCGCAAATACTTGAAAATGCTCTTTACGGCAGTCCAATGAGCCTTTCCAGGGTTACTCTGATATCTCGCTACTACGCCAACTGCATAGCAGATATCAGGCCTCGTGCATAACATTGCATACATCAAGCTTCCCACAGCCGAAGCGTAGGGAACTGATTTCATTTCATCTTTCTCCTTTTGTGTCCGAGGACACATTTCCTTAGAAAGATAAGTTCCTTTACTGAAGGGCAGCTCACCCTTCTTGGAATCTTGCATGTTAAAACGAGCCAGAATCGTGTCTATGTAAGATTGCTGGGATAGGTACAATGTTCTACTCCGGCGATCCCTTATAACCTTGATCCCTAGAACATGCCCGACTTCTCCCAAATCTTTCATATCGAATTGTCTAGACAACCATCCCTTTATGTCTGATAACATTTTCACACTGTTGCCAATGAGAAGAATGTCGTCTACATAAAGCACGAGAAACACCACCTTCTTCCCATCACGTTTCCAATACACACACGATTCGTCCATGCTTTGACTAAATCCAAAAGATTGGACTACTTCGTCAAACCGCAGGTTCCACGATCTCGAGGCTTGTTTCAATCCATAAATGGATCGATTAAGCTTGCACACTAGATGATCTCGCCCCTTAGCAATGAATCCTTCTGGTTGTTTCATATAAATCGTCTCGTCAAGACTTCCATTTAGGAAAGCTGTCTTGACATCCATTTGCCACACCTCATAATCCATATGAGCTGCTATGGATAAGAGAATCCGGATCGACTTTATCTTGGCTACCGGCGAGAAGGTCTCCTCATAATCGATTCCCTCTTTCTGAGTATATCCTTTCGCAACAAGCCGAGCTTTAAAGGTTTCAACCTTTCCGTCAGATCCTCTCTTTCTCTTGTAGACCCATTTACATCCAATTGGCTTTACGCCGCTTGGTGGTTCTACAAGATCCCAGACTTTATTAGAATCCATTGATTCAATTTCGGATTTCATCGCTTTCTTCCAAGAAGGCGCATCTATATCTTGTACCGCCTCATCATAGGTCCAGGGATCGATTTCATGAACTCCAGGTCCAGAGTCTGAAGACTCACCCAGTCCAATCCATCGGTCTGGTTGCTTAACAACCCTCCCACTACGACGGCGTTCCGGTGTATTAACAGTGACAGTATCAGGTGCAGATTCTAGTGGTGTATCTATACTCGGTTCGGCTGTATCTAAGTCTTCCTTGTCACCTCTCATCTCATCAAGTATTATGTCACTCTTGGGCTTGTGGTCCATGACATAGTCTTCCTCTAAGAACCGAGCGTTAGTACTTATAACGATCTTCTGGTCTTTAGGACTATAGAACATGCCACCTTTAGTTCCTTTCGGGTATCCTACAAACAGCCGTAATTCTGATCTAGGTTCTAACTTATCGGCACCTTGTCGCAACACATGTGCTGGACAACCCCAGATCCGAATGTGTCTTAAGTTAGGCTTGCGCCCACTCCACAATTCCATGGGTGTGGTTGGTACCGTTTTGGTTGGAACCCTATTCAAGATATACGCCGCTGTTTCCAAGGCAAATCCCCAGAACATAACAGGTAAGTCCGAGTAACTCATCATTGATCGCACCATTTCCATAAGAGTCCTATTCCTTCTTTCTGACACACCATTCTGCTGGGGAGTATATGGTGATGTCATTTGGGAATCAATCCCATTCTCTGCCAAGTATGCCTTGAATTCTCCAGACAGGTACTCGCCTCCGCGATCCGATCGCAGGCACTTAATGGATTTGTTTTGAAGGTTCTCCACAAAAGCCTTGAACTCCTTGAACTTGTCAAAGGATTCGCTCTAACGGCGCATCAAGTATACAAATCCATACCTTGAGTAATCATCAGTGAAAGTGATGAAATACTCGTACCCTCCCCTTGCCTGAGTAGACATAGGTCCGCATACATCAGAGTGAATCAAATTCAATACTTGTTCAGCCCTCCGTCCTTTACCAGAAAAAGGACGCTTGGTCATTTTACCCTCTAAACAGGATTCGCAGGTCGGAAGGTCCTCTCCTTCAACGCCAGTGATTAAATCATCAGCTTTCAACCTTTGAAGCCTATTCGAGTTTATATGACCTAGCCTTAGATGCCACAAGTATAATTGATTCATTTTAGAAGGTTCCTTTCTCTTATTGGTGTTCGTAGATGTGTTATTACTCTCAGTTAGTTGCATCGTGTTAGACTCAGGATTTAGTACATACAAATCGTCCACCAATGTACCAGAACAGATAATCTCACTGTTTCTTCTTATGATCACAGAGTGGTCAAAAGAAACAGAATACCCATTCATTATAAGTTTAGAAACCGAAATTAAATTCTTTCTAAAATTGGGTACATAAAGACAATTATGTAAAACTAAAACCCTATCACTACTAAAACGTAAGTGAACGTCTCCCACTGCAACAGCCGCCACCCTCGCAGCATTGCCCATGTAGACCACGATCTCTCCCTCTCTAAGTCTCCGGGTTTCCTGGAACCCCTGCAATGAATTGCATACATGATCAGTGGCCCCCGTATCTACACACCAGGTGCTGGTAGATAACACCACTGACAATGTTTCGGTGACTAAGGAAAATTTCGTACCTTTGATGAGAGGACAATCAGACCTCCAGTGCCCAGACTGCTTGCATCGAAAGCATTTGCCTCGCGGCTTGCTCTTCCCAATCCGTGGTTCAAAACCACTGGGCTTCTTTGCTTGCACCTCCAACTTGGCCACTAGAGCTTGTGATTCTCTGACCATACTTATCAGTTCAGTTCTTTTGAAATCGTTTTTAAGCGATTCCTCAAGGGGACTAAACTTGATGAGTATGTCAATCACCTCTAGTCCGGCTTCCTTACTATGTCCTAACATCTCCTTGAGGTCATTTTCAATGTCCTCATCAGTTGGGACTATAGTGGGTTCGGAAGGCTCAACAGTCTGAACATTGTCCAGATTTCTTTTCCAATCAGTACTATATGGAACCAGTGAGTTTTCATCTTTAAGTATATCACAAAGTGGGGTCACAGTCATTCCTAACCTATAAGCACATAAAACAAACAAACAATTTAATATCCGATATTATCTCCCTTAAATAATATCATTAAATCACTAATTACATCTAAAATCCCATCAGGTAAGGCAAGCCACGGTGTGTGGACGTTTACCCACCCAAACGACTTAGCAATTAGATTTCCTTCGGTCATACATCGCTTATAGCGGAACCTCGGTGTGAGGAATACTATAAGGCGTATCTGATGGAGTTGTATTCTAAATGTCTAGTTTAGTGCAAATACGGAACTCCTTATCTATACCTTAATTCAAGATATGATTCAAGCATGATTGCATTTAATGCAATAGTCCTTGATGTATACGTTGTAGACAGTATGGCGTGAGGAGACACGCGGAAGATCATACTGTCGGTTACTCGTATACTATCGAACAGTAGCTCACGACTTAGATGGACAGGGACAATCCATCGGTACGTCGTAGTGTGACTG
Organism: Euphrasia confusa; assembly: GCA_954870475.1. Lineage (NCBI taxonomy): Eukaryota > Viridiplantae > Streptophyta > Magnoliopsida > Lamiales > Orobanchaceae > Euphrasia > Euphrasia confusa. Next base: position 39,192,330 of record OX940950.1, on the reverse strand, counting down.
GTAGATAGTCGGTCTTGACTATCATGTTACACTCGTACACTTGGTGTATTGAGCAGGACCACGGGAGGGCGTTCGATTTATACTAATCGCAGTAATCGAACTAGACCTCAGATATTGCGGATATACGAATTCCTAATCCCTATATAATTATAGGTGCGTGTGTCCAGTTCTCGGTTCTTTGACTTACTAGTGAGTGAGACTAATTGATTAGTCAATATCCTCGGTAAATTGGGAATCGGAATTGTACACACGGCATGCTATAGATTATAGACAGGAAACCGTGTCCCGTTTATCGGGTTGATGATGTCCCCGAGATGAGCTCATAAAGTTTATCATGTAAACCCTGCAGGTGGATTTGTTCCACATGATAATAAGGATGAGTGGTACTAGTCTCGGATAATAAGAAACGAATTAATTTAATTATTAGTAATTGAAATTAATTCGTGGACATTCGATATCTTAAACACGGGGAAAGTCGTATATGTAATTCGGTGGAAATATTATTGTTGATATAATATTAAATTAATTTCGGGAATTCAATTATTATTTTATAGTGGAATTAATAATAATTAAATTTGAAATCGATTAATTAAGGAATTGCTTTTAAGTATTCCAAGTTAATTAATATTTCATTTTAGCCCCTAATTAATTTACCTAAGAGGTCCCTAGTGTAACTCTATTTAAACCCACCCCTTGCCCTCTCCTAAACCTACAGAACGCCGCAACAATTAATTTCAGCAGAGAAAATAATTGCGTTAGCGCAATTAAGATTTTTCTCTGTTAAAATTAATTTGTTAACGCAAATAAATTTATTCTCAGAGAATAATTTATTACGCTGGTTTGAGAATGGAGAGAGCAGAAAAGGGAGACCCAACAGATCGTTGCCCACACAACGGTTGGAGTCGGGGAGAGGCATACGCTAGCAATCGCTAAGGTCTCAACAATTCGGCTCCTCCGAATCACGCGACAAAGGTATGAGATCGAATCCTTTTTCCGCAATTTTCGATCTCATAATTCGTTAAAAATACATCGAACGAACGATCGGGTTCCGGGAGTCGTGGTACGTGTTCCTCGACTACTGGGAGGTTGAGGACCTCCGGAACGGTGGTCGGAAGAGGAAAAACGGACCAGAAACGAGCCCGGAACAGCAGCAGCGCGCTGCTGTTCGTCACGGGCAGCGCCCGCTGGAAGCAGGGCAGCGCCCGCTGCCCAGAGTCTCTCCAGCGCCCGCTGGTGGCGGAGCAGCGGCCGCTGAACGTGAACAGCGGCCGCTGGTGGCGGGGCAGCGCCCGCTGGCTGCAGCAGGCAGCTTCCGGTTTGCGCGGTTGCGCCTCGTGCGCGGCGGCTGGGCGTGAATCGGCTGCGGGGCTTCGTCGTCAGCGTAGAGCTGTCACATGAGGTCGACTGGGCGTGTTCGGATGTTCGATTGATCGAACGGACACGTCCCGGGTAGTCTATTTCCAACAAATGGTATCAGAGACGGTTTTGTCGTTATTTGTATTTTTGCGAGATCTGTGTTGCAGGTTCGAACCCGATTATTATGGTCATGTGATTGGAATGTATGTTTGTGGTTTGTTAAACTCTCGGGCTTGTCGAGATCTTTGTTTTATAATCGTTGCATGTTTGTAATAGTTAAAACGACGGGTTGAGTCGTTTAGGTTTTATTACGGTTTTTCGTTTTATCCGGATTGTATAGGATCGATCAACCTGTATAGGATCGATGCCGGAAGTAGTTAGTCTTACCTATGTAATGTTGCTGCTACTTGGTGAATCGAGAGAAGATCGAAGGCCGGACGAACGAAGGTCGAGAAGTCGAACCCGCAGCAGGCTGTGCACAAACGGCGCCCGCTGGAGGGCAAACAGCGGTCGATGTTTGCAGCTCCTCCAGCGAGAGCTGGATATAAGGCAGCGCCCGCTGCCCTAGGGTTGGCAGCAGCGGATCGGGGGATCGATGGACATCACGGAACGCTCGTCTTTGCCCGGGATGATACTCCAGTGGGAGGGGTTCGTCTCTTGGCACTTAGACGAGTCGGTGGTGGATCGAGACCGAGACGAGCAACGAGACGAAGATCCGAGAAGACGTGCATTCAAGATATTTAAGGCCATAATAATCGGGGCCACGTTAAATGCTTTATATGTGTTTACGTGCTTTTATTATGCTTAAATTGTTTATGCATGTTTATCCCTTTCGTAAAATACTAAGTGGGAGAGGGATTGGAAACAATCCCGCGGTCTCCATTCTCTGTTTTGATAGTGATGTGTGTCACTTACGAGTTGGCTTTAGTGTCATCCTCCCTATCGGATAAAGTCGACACACAGATATCACTAGATCAAAATTCGAATTTAAAATCCACTTATAAAATTGAACAATTATATTTCTCAAAAGCAATGCCTAATCTGTCATTCAAAGACTAATTTCAACTCGACTCATTCTCACCCCGGGGAGTGGAATGGAGCCAAAGCGCTTGGTTATGTCGATGACACAGATTAGAGACATTCGAGTCATTCGATGACTAGATCGATTGTCTGGTTGGCTCCCTCACCTAGTGAGAGATAGGGCTCAATTGCATGATTGATCGCTGGTTAGAAACTTCGAGTTTCACTTACGAGATATCAAGTTTTGATTAATAAAATTGTGAAATTTAATAAATGTAAGAGTCAATTAACAAAGTTGTTTGTTTTAGTAAACGTCCACACTATCGTGGCTTGCTAAATGGAAACGGTACTTTGGGTTAATTGAGACTCTATGACATTTAAATAAGTAGGATTCAATTAATAAAGTTGTTTGTTTAGTAAACGTCCACAAGAACGTGGCTTGCTAAATGGAAACGGAACTTTGGGATTAATTGAGGCTCGACAGTTATAGAAAGTCGTGGAGGACCGCATGTCAACGTAAACGTCCACAAGAACGTGGCTTGCGGTGGACATGTAGTTCCCGAGCGGTGGACTTAGTACTGAGAAATGGTACACACTTAGGTACGCTTTATAGTATCCTCCCCATCGGAGTCACTGCTATAATGATGTACGACCGAAGTGAAATCCAATCATAAAATCATTTGGACTGGTAAACGTCCACAAGAACGTGGCTTGCTATGTCTGATGGGATTTTGGAAATGAATGGTAGTTTAATGATATCACTTAGGGAAATGATATCGAATTAAACTCATTGTTTGTTTTATATGGTATTATTCCCATTAAAAGTCAGCAAACTCACTGAACCTGATTGTATGGATTGGAAAAGAAACTTGGACATTGTCCTAACTGCAGAGGAGTACAAATGTGTACTCCAAGTCAATTGACCTGCTGAACCAAATGATACTTCCACTACTGAGGAAAGGAAGCTCATTGGAAATGGATCAAGGCTATGAGATGACGCGGAGCAACATTATGACTTTCATGTCAAAAGTGCTGCGACATCGGGATCATGACATGACCATTACCTATGATATGATGCTTAACCTCAAGAAGTTTTGGTTATCAGGACAGGACAGCCGGGCAAAGTGAAATGAGGCAACTCATGACGGCCATCATGTCGGAAAGAACGCCCGTAAGGGATCACGTTCTTAGAATGATGGGCTATCGTAATGAGATAGAGGTTCTGGGAGAAATTATCAAAGGGGTAACCCAGATTGATTTTGTGCTCCAGTCTCTGCCGAGAAGTTTTGAGCAGTTCCGCCTAAACTAAAATATGAATAAGGGGTCTTATTCATTGACGGAGCTCCTGATTGAACTTCAAGCAGCTGAGAGAATCTTTGAGGGTCCTCAAAGCACTTATGGCTGAGAGATTGACTATTCCTAGGCTTTCGGGCAGCAAAAGGAAGAAGAAAATACGGAAACCCAGTGGGCCTAATATATCTGGACCACGGAATGGGACAAGCAAGCCCAAGGGGCAAGTGCTTCCGTTGTAAGCAGTTTGGATACTGGAAGTTTTAATTGTCCTCTCAAAGCAACTAGAAGTTAACTTCTCCTTAGTCACCGAAACATGCTTAGTGGTGTTATCTACCAGTACCTGGTGTGTGGATACGGAAACCACTAATCATGTCTGCACTTAAATGCAGGGGTTCCAGGAAACCCGGAGACTTAGATAGGAAGAAGTAATAACCTACATGGGCAATACTGTTAAGGTAATAGCCGTTGCAGTGGGAGATGTTAAATGGTTTTAAACTGTAGGATTTTAGTTCTAATAAATTGTCTTTATGTGCCTGCATTTAGAAAGAAATTTCATTTCAGATTTCTAAATTGGTTTAGAATGGATATTCCGTTTCTTCTGATAGTTTCACACTTTTCAGAGTAGGAAACGGGGATATTATCTATCCTGGTACATTGATAGACAATTTAATACTAAATCCGTGTTCTTTCACGATGCAACAGACCGGAGCTAATAACACATTGTCGAACCCCAATAAGAGTAAAGATCCTTCTAGGATGAATCAAATGTACTTATGGAATCTTAGGCTAAATGACCAAGCAACCATTTACGGTTAAAGGGAAAAGATCCAAGAAAGTACTAGAGTTGATTCGCTCTGATATGTGCAGACCTCTTTGAGGAGTAAGGCATACTTAGCAGAAAATGGGATTAACTCCCAACAGACTACACCATTTATGCCTCGGCAAAATAATGTGTTGTAAAGAAGGAATAGGACTCTTATAGATATGGGAAAGTAGACAATGAGTTATTCGGAGTTACCTAATTCGGTTTTGGGATATGCCTTGGAAACAGCGGCGTTTATCCTGAACTTGATTCCTTTGGAAACTTGTACAGATATTCGGCTGTTTATAGGATACCCTAAGAAAACGAATTGAGATATGTAATATAGTCCAAAGGACCAGGTATTCGTTGATTGCATCAACGTTCGGTTCTTAGACATGGACTATATATGCAAGAATCACAAGCCCAAGAGTAGAGTAATACCTAATGTGCTTAGAGGGACTGATCAAGACTTAGAACCAGCCTAACTGAGTAGTTCACTACTATAATTTTTAGTCACTAAAGATACACCGGAGCGTCGTCGTAGTGGGAGGGTTGTTAGACAACCCAACAGGTTCATGTTTATAGGTGAGTCTTCGGACTTGTTACCTGGAGAACATGAAGCCGATCCCTGGATCTATGACGAGACGCTGAAAGATCAAGATGCTCAGTCTTGGTAAAAGACGATGAAATATGAGATTGAATCTTTGGATTCAAATCATGTATGGGATCTTGTAGCACCGCCCAAAGGTGTAAAATCCATTGGTGGCAAGTGGGTGTACAAGATGAAAAGAGGGTCTGACGGGAAGGTGTAAACCTTCAAGGCTAGGCTTTTTGCGAGAGGGTGCACTCAGAAAGAAATGGATCGATTATGAGTAAACTTTTTTGCCGGTAGCTATGCTAAAGTCGATCCGGATTCTTTTGTCTTCACATGGAAGATGGAAGTCAAAATGGATTTCTAAATCGAAGTCTTGACGGGACCATCTATGTGGGACAACCAGAGGGATTCATCGAAAAGAGCCAAGAGCATTCGGTAAGCAAGCTTAATCAATCTTAGGATTGAAGGAAGCTTCGAGATCTTGGACACATGCGGACCTATGAGAAAATCCATTTCATGGATTCATTCAAGGCATGTTTAGGTCCTGTGTGTAATAAAAAGGTGACAGAAAAGATGTGGTGTTTTCTCATTTTTTATGTAGACGACATCCTTCTAAATTGGCAACAATATGAAAGATGTTATCGGACATAAAGGGATGGTTGTCCGAGTAATTCACTTACTCGTTGCAGCATACAAAATTCCAAGAAAGGTCTTCACCTTTTAGATGTGGAATTCATCTATCTAAAGTTTTGTGTCCGACATAATAAAGGAGATAGATAAAGAGTAAGCAGTTCCCTGCACCTTAATGGTGGGAAGCTTAATGTATGTAATGCGATGCACGAGACTGATATCTACTATGCCGTAGGCACAGTGATGAGATATCATAGTAATCCTGGAAAGGATCACTTGACTGATGTAAAGAACATGTTTAGGCTCCTGCAGAGGACCAGGAATTATGTTCTGAGTTACAAAGCAGTCAAGTGGTTTCCTTTGGATATTTCCAATCAAACAGGGACAGTCGAAAGTCGAAGTCAGGCTATGTGTTCTCACTGTGAAGTGGAGCAGTCACATGGAAGAATGTAAAGCAGCGATGCATTACGGACTCTACCATGGAAACTGAAAGGATAACGGCCTTTGAGGCAGTTAAAAGGTCAGTGTGGCTCCAGAACTTCCTAAGGGACTTAGATGTGGTTTCTCGTTTACCCAAAGCTATTTTGAATAGCGTTTTTGGCAAACTTGAAATGCCACGAGTCCACAGTGGGAGATAACACGTAGAGCGCAAGTACCACCTGATTCGAGAGATCGTCTAGTAAGATGATTCAGTTGTCACCTAGATAGCATCGAGAGGATTGCCTGGTAAAACCCGTTCACAGAGGCACTTCCAGCGAAAGCGTTGGGTAAGGCGTGACGAGGTTATGGGAATCTGATGTTTGGAAGAGGGCGACTAGACTTTTAGTATAAGTGGGAGATTGATGGAGTTGTATTCTAAATGTCTAGTTTAGTGCAAATACGGAACTCCTTATCTATACCTTAATTCAAGATATGATTCAAGCATGATTGCATTTAATGCAATAGTCCTTGATGTATACGTTGTAGACAGTATGGCGTGAGGAGACACGCGGAAGATCATACTGTCGGTTACTCGTATACTATCGAACAGTAGCTCACGACTTAGATGGACAGGGACAATCCATCGGTACGTCGTAGTGTGACTGGTAGATAGTCGGTCTTGACTATCATGTTACACTCGTACACTTGGTGTATTGAGCAGGACCACGGGAGGGCGTTCGATTTATACTAATCGCAGTAATCGAACTAGACCTCAGATATTGCGGATATACGAATTCCTAATCCCTATATAATTATAGGTGCGTGTGTCCAGTTCTCGGTTCTTTGACTTACTAGTGAGTGAGACTAATTGATTAGTCAATATCCTCGGTAAATTGGGAATCGGAATTGTACACACGGCATGCTATAGATTATAGACAGGAAACCGTGTCCCGTTTATCGGGTTGATGATGTCCCCGAGATGAGCTCATAAAGTTTATCATGTAAACCCTGCAGGTGGATTTGTTCCACATGATAATAAGGATGAGTGGTACTAGTCTCGGATAATAAGAAACGAATTAATTTAATTATTAGTAATTGAAATTAATTCGTGGACATTCGATATCTTAAACACGGGGAAAGTCGTATATGTAATTCGGTGGAAATATTATTGTTGATATAATATTAAATTAATTTCGGGAATTCAATTATTATTTTATAGTGGAATTAATAATAATTAAATTTGAAATCGATTAATTAAGGAATTGCTTTTAAGTATTCCAAGTTAATTAATATTTCATTTTAGCCCCTAATTAATTTACCTAAGAGGTCCCTAGTGTAACTCTATTTAAACCCACCCCTTGCCCTCTCCTAAACCTACAGAACGCCGCAACAATTAATTTCAGCAGAGAAAATAATTGCGTTAGCGCAATTAAGATTTTTCTCTGTTAAAATTAATTTGTTAACGCAAATAAATTTATTCTCAGAGAATAATTTATTACGCTGGTTTGAGAATGGAGAGAGCAGAAAAGGGAGACCCAACAGATCGTTGCCCACACAACGGTTGGAGTCGGGAAGAGGCATACGCTAGCAATCGCTAAGGTCTCAACAATTCGGCTCCTCCGAATCACGCGACAAAGGTATGAGATCGAATCCTTTTTCCGCAATTTTCGATCTCATAATTCGTTAAAAATACATCGAACGAACGATCGGGTTCCGGGAGTCGTGGTACGTGTTCCTCGACTACTGGGAGGTTGAGGACCTCCGGAACGGTGGTCGGAAGAGGAAAAACGGACCAGAAACGAGCCCGGAACAGCAGCAGCGCGCTGCTGTTCGTCACGGGCAGCGCCCGCTGGAAGCAGGGCAGCGCCCGCTGCCCAGAGTCTCTCCAGCGCCCGCTGGAGGCGGAGCAGCGGCCGCTGAACGTGAACAGCGGCCGCTGGTGGCGGGGCAGCGCCCGCTGGCTGCAGCAGGCAGCTTCCGGTTTGCGCGGTTGCGCCTCGTGCGCGGCGGCTGGGCGTGAATCGGCTGCGGGGCTTCGTCGTCAGCGTAGAGCTGTCACATGAGGTCGACTGGGCGTGTTCGGATGTTCGATTGATCGAACGGACACGTCCCGGGTAGTCGATTTCCAACAGTATCTAAGTGTAAACCATTACTCAGTACCAAAGTAAATCGTTTGGAATTGCTACATCACCGCAAGCCACGTTGTGTGGACGTTTACGACAACTTCACAACTCTTCACAATTTTCTTACAACTGTCTACATCAATTAATCCAAAATCCGTCAGCATAGCATGCCACGTTGTGTGGACGTTTACTACACTAAGAGATCTTTATAACTGACTCCCAATTACTTGATCCATTTAATCTTGTAAATCAAGACGCGGAGAATCATAAGTGAAACTCGAAGTTTCTAACCAGTGATTCACCATGCGAACAACCCTATCTCTCATAAATGAGGGAGCCGAGCAGACAATCGATCCATCTATCAAAGAATGGTACGACTGCCTCTAATTTGTGTCCTCGACATGACCAAGTGGCTTTGGCTCCATTCCACTCCCCGGGGTGAGAATGAGTCGACTTGAAATCAGCTTTGGAAAGACAAATTAGGCATTGTTTGATAAACTTAATCAACGTTTCTCGTAAGAGGAATTACAAGAACTCTCCTCCAATAACTTATCTATATAAACTTCAAAAGTTTATAAAAGTCACCAAGAGAGCAGCAATGGAGACCATGGGTATGTTTCCATACCCTCTCCCACTTAGCTTTTTACAATAAAGGGATACGCTATACTAGTGCATAAAAGTAAACACATATAGCATGCATACAAGCAGTAAAGCACAAAATATTATCACATAGTCAAAATAATTACTAGAATATTATTTTCCGACTATTATGGCTTTACTCCATCTCCGTACGCATCTTCTAGTCTTTAGTCTTCGTTTCTTGAATGCTCCATGTGACGAGAATATTAATCTCCAATATTTAAATCTATTTATTTTTAATAAATCCAAAAGATACTTAATTAAAAAATTAAGTCAATTGAATAAATCAAAAATAAAATTAAATATTATTAATATTTTTATTTATTTTATTTTCCCTTTTTACTTCATTAAATCTCTAGAATAATCTATCCAAGACCCACTTGGAATATTCTAGATGATTTCCATAATGAAATAAGGAAATAAAATAACTTAGGACTCTTCTACTTTCCAAGATTAATTAATTTCCATTTCTATGAAAATTCCCATAAAATAGGAATAATCAATTAGGAAATAAATCAATCCTAAATTAACTTTTATTCCTTTCTAATTCTATTAAATCTCTAGGATCCTATTCCAAGTAGAACTCGGAATACTCTAGAAGACTTCCATAATAGAATAAGGAAATAAAATTAATTCCAATTAATTCTTTTCCTAATCCATGAGAATTCCCAAAAAATAGGAATACTCAAATAGGAAAAATCCGAACTAATTAGGAAAGTAAATTTCCGGACCGGGATAGCACGGGGTGGGGATCCCCGCGCCACCCTCGACCCACGCCTAGGAGGTGGCCGGCCACCATCGCCGGCGGCTCCTCCATGTGAGGGTCGATCGATCCTCATGGGATCGACCATGGGGATGGTCGATCCTTGTCCCGTTGCCCTCACGTCATCTCCTTCGTCACGCGTCTTCTCCGGCGGTCGTTTCGGCATCGATCCAACGCAAAATAAATTACAAAATAAATTTTACACTATCCGGTATCGATTCTATACATGAAATCGACCCTATACATTTTCCGGAAAAAAGTAGAACGTAATAATAAATCCTAAATTCGGTCAACCCCCGAATTTTTACTATTACAAGCATTCACCACCAAAAACGAATCTCGACATGTCCGAGAGTTTAATCAATCCAACATACATGACAAAATAAATTAAACGAATAATAAATTAAGCCATAATAGTCGGAACCCTGCAAGGTAGAACAAATTCATCGAAAATACCGCGAACGTAAACCACGCTCTGATACCAATTGTTGGAATTCGATATCCCGGGCTATTTAAAATTTGCGGAAAACAATAACCCGATCAAAACCATCCGCCGGAGATCACACGAGCACCACGTACGAGCCGGAGCACGAGCCGAACGCACGAAGAGGCCGAAGCCTCGTGCACGCCCAGCCCGAGCCCCCGCACGCGGGGCTCGCGACGATCACCGATCGCACGCCGGCGATCGGTTTGGGGTGGGGCTGCTCCGGCAGCCCCCGCGGCGAGTCCGGCGACTCGCCGCCAGCTGGAAGCCCCCGCCTTCACGGCGGGGTTGGGCACGGCGCCAGCCCGTGCCCAGCGATCGACCCTCCATGGTCGATCGCACCCCCTCGGCCAAGCCGAGGGTTCGGCCCCCGTCGCCCCCATCGAAACCCTAGGGGCGATCGCCGTGGTCCGGTGGCTTCGCCACCACCACGCGTTCGTCCTCTACTCCGGGTTCGATCTTCGGATCTTGTTCTACGGTATTCTCGATAAATCCAAAATCGAATAAATCAAGGGCGTTTAGATTTTTACCTTTCGATTCGTTGTTCGGAGAAACGAATTCAAGATGACCTTTGAATCTTCCCACGTATTCCTTGCACTAGCTTGAACGTCGGGTGGGCGACGATCCTCCAAGCTCTATGGATCTACTTCTCTCTCTACTTTCTCTCTCTAGAATTGTGATCTTCAAGTTATGAGAATAGAGAAGACCATGTAGTGCTTTTATAGGCTACGTAGGGGATCTAAAGGAGGTGGAATATTGGGCTTCCAATATTAATGATTAAATTGAGCCCAAGCCCAAATCTATTAATCTCCCATTAATATTAATTAATTTATTTTCCACTATATAAATTAATTGCACTCCCAATATTAAACCATATTATATCCAAATAATATTTCTCCGGTAGTATTATTTATTCCGTGTATTTAAGATATAAATATCCATGAATAAAATTTATTTATTGCTTAATAAATTTATTCATCTCTTTTATCCGAGACTAGTACCACTCAACCTTATTTATTATGCGGAATTAAATCCACTCGCGAGGTTTACATAATAAATCCTTTTGAGCTCATCTCGGGGATATTATCAACCCTTCCGGGATACACTGTCCGGTCAATTATTCACGGCATGCCATATATAAAATATAGTGACCCAACTTGACCGGTAATCAACCCAATAATTAAATCGGTTAATTCCTTTGGCAAATCAAAGTCACTTATATTAAATATACACACCCGCAATAATATCGGGGATTAAGAATATAATACACTGAGTCTCAAATCAATTATCTCCGAGCAATCCTAATTGATGAGTCTCAATCGATCCGCTCAATACACCAAGTGTACAAGTGTGATAAAATAATTAAGATAAATTATTTTCTCTCTCACACAACGACTATACCGATGGGTTGGTCCGTGTCCATCTAGGTCGTGAGCAACTGTTCGACTAAATACGAGTAACCGATAGTATGATCTTCTGTGTGCCCATGCAACACCATACTAACTACAACGTATAAAATCCAGGACTATAATTTGCATATATTTAATTAACAATAATTAAAAGCAAATGAATGTTTGTATTTAATAGGTAAATGAAAGTGTACAAGGAGTTCAGAATACTCAAATCTAGACTTTAAGTATACTACTCCATCAGTATCCACACACCAGGTACCGGTGGATAACACCGCTAAACATGTTTCAGTGACTAAGGAAAAGTTCGTACCTCCTTGTCTGAGAGGACAATTAGACTTCCAATGTCCAGACTGCTTGCAACGGAAACACTTGCCCTTGGGCTTGTTCACTCCATTCTGTGGTCCACCATTTCTGGGTCCACTGGGTTTCCGTACTTGTTTCTTCTTCCTCTTAGTCCCCGGAGGGCCAGGAAGTTTCACAGCCACAAGTGCCTGAGATTTCTTAAAGATTCCCTCTGCCGCCTGGAGTTCAGTCAGGAGCTCCGCCAACGAATATAACCTCTTGTTCATGTTATAGTTCAGGCGGAACTGCTCAAAACTCCTAGGCAGAGACTGGAGCACTATATCGATCTGGGTTTCCCCATCGATAGCTCCTCCCATAATCTCTATCTAATTCAGATAGCCTATCATCCTAAGAACGTGATCCCTCACGGGCGTTCCTTCGGACATAGTGGCCGTCATGAGTTTTCTCATGGCATCTTGCCTGGCTGCCCTATCCTGACTACCAAACATCTCCTTGAGGTTAAGCATCATATCATAGGCAGTGGTCATGGCCTCATGCTGATGTTGCAGCACATTTGACATAGAAGCCAAAATGTAGCACCGCGCCATCTGATCAGCCTTGACCCACTTCCGATGAGCTTCTTTTTCCTCAGGAGTGGAGGTGTCAATAGGTTCATCAGGACAAACCTCATGGAGTACATATTTGTACTCCTCAGCAGTTAGGACAATGTCCAAGTTTCGTTTCCAATCAACATAGTTTGGACCAGTGAGTTTGTTTTCTTTTAGTATAATGGACAGCGGGTTGAGTGCCATATCTATAAAAGAGACAAATCAAACTGTCAAATTTAATTCGATATTAACTCCCTTAATTAATATCATTAAATTTACCAATTAATCCTAAAATCCCATCAGACTAGCATGCCACGTTCATGTGGACGTATACTAGTCCAAACGATTTTATAACTGGACTTTTACTTTGGTCGTACATCATTACAGCAGTGACTCCGATGGGGAGGATACTGTAAAGCGTACCTAAGTGTATACCATTTCTCAGTACTAAGTTAACCGCTCGGAAACTACACGCCCACCGCAAGCCACGTTAGTGTGGACGTTTACGTTGACATGCGGTCCCTTTACGATTTCCTATAACTGTCGAGCCTCAATTAACCCAAAGTTCCGTTTCCGTCTAGTAAGCCACGATAGTGTGGACGTTTACTAAACAAACAACTTTGTTAATTGAATTCCATTTAATAAATTTCACAATTTCGTTAATCAAGGCTTGATATCTCGTAAGTGAAACTCGAAGTTTCTAACCAGCGATCAATCATGCAATTGAGCCCTATCTCTCACAAAGTGAGGGAGCCAACCAGACAATCGATCTAGTCATCAAATGACTCGAATGTCTCTAATCTGTGTCATCGACATAACCAAGCGCTTTGGCTCCATTCCACTCCCCGGGGTGAGAATGAGTCGAGTTGAAATTAGTCTTTGAAAGACAGATTAGGCATTGCTTTGAAAAACTTAATTGTTCAATTTTAAAATTGGAATTTCATTCGAATTTCGATCAAAATGATTTCCGTGTATCGACTTTATCCGATAGGGAGGATGACACTAAAGCCAACTCGTAAGTCAATACACATCACTCTCGAAACAGAGAATGGAGACCGCGGGATTGTTTCCAATCCCTCTCCCACTTAGTTTTTACGAAAGGGATAACAAGCATGCATATAGAGTTAAAGCATAATAAAAACGCACGTAAACAAACAATAAGCATTTAACGTGGCCCGATTATTATGGCCTTCAAATCTTCGATGCACGTCTTCTCGGATCTTCGTCTCGTTGCTCGCCTCGGTCTCGGTCCATCACCGACTCGTCTAAGGACCAAGAGAAGAACCCCTCCCACTGGAGTATCATCCCGGGCCCTCGACAAGCGATCCGTGATGTCCGTCGAACCCCCGCAAGCTGCTGCCAAGAAAACACCGAAACGGCGACCGCCGTTTGCCCTTCAGCAGCCGCGGGTTCGACTTCTCGACCCTCGTTCGTCCGGCCCTCGATATCGTCTCGATCCACCAAGCAGCAGCAACATTACAAGAGTAATACTAACTACTTCCGGCATCGATCCTATACAGGAATGATCGATCCTATACACCCGGATAAACGAAAAACGAAAAACCGAAATAGAAAACCTAAACGACTCAACCCGTCGTTTTAACTATTACAAGCAAGCAACGATTCAAAACAAAAATCTCGACAACCCCGAGAGTTTAACAAACCACAAAAATTACAGTACAATAAACATGACCATAATAATCGGGTGACCTGCAAAACAAACTCGCAAACAATACAAGAATGCATAACCGGCTCTGATACCAATTGTTGGAAATCGACTACCCGGGAGGCGTTCGTTCGATCGCTCGAACATCCGAACGCTCCCAGTCGACCTCCGAAGTCGCTACTTCGTTCGCTTTTCCAGCCCGTGCCCCGATTCACGCCCAGCCATTGCCCCGAAGGACAACCGCGCGAACCGAGCGGGCTGCCAGAAAAACGCCAAAACGGCGGGCGCCGTTTGGAAACGGCGGTCGCCGTTTCTCCGCGAACAGCAACGCAACGTTGCTGTTCCGGGCTCGTTTCCGGGTCGTTTTTCCTCATCCGACTACCGTTACGGAGGTCCTAGAACCCCCAGTAGTCGAGGAACACAACCCACAACCCCGGAACTCGATCTACGTTCAAAGTATGATCAACGAGATAAATTGAGATCGAATTAAGTGCGGAATTAAAGATCCAATCTCATACCTTAGCGGTCGAATTGTTGAGACCTTAGAGCTTCTAACGTATACCTCTGATCCCGTCTCCAAACGTTGTGTGGGCAACGATCCGCTGGAGTTCTCCCGTCTATGCTCTCTCTTCTCAACCAGCGTCAGATTTATTTTTCTCTCTTAGAGAAAATTACTGCGTTAACCTTATTAATTTTACAGAGAAAAATATATTTGCGCTAGCGCAATTATTTTTCACAGCAAAATTAAATGTTGCGGCGTTCTGTAGGTTAAGAGAGGGCAAGGGGGGGGGGGGATATATATAGAGTTACGTTAGGGACCTTAGGTAAATTAATTAAGGGCTAAATTGAAATATTAATTAACTTGGAATACGTAAACGCAATTCCTTAATTAATTGATTTCAACTTTAATTATTATTCACTCCACTAAAAAATAATAATTGAATTCCCGAAATTAATTTTAATATTATTTCAACAATAATAATTCCGCCGAAATTACATATATGACTTTCCCCGTGTTTAAGATATCGAACGTTCACGAATTTATTTAATTACTAATAATTAAATTAATTTGTTTCTTATTATCCGAGACTAGTACCACTCATCCTTATTATCATGTGGAACAAATCCACCTGCAGGGTTTACATGATAAACTTTATGAGCTCATCTCGGGAACGTCATCAACCCGATAAACGGGACACGGTTTCCTGTCTATAATCTATAGCATGCCGTGTGTACAATTCCGATTCCCAATTTACCGAGTATCTCGACTAATCAATTAGTCTCACTCATTGGTAAGTTAAAGAACTGAGAATTGGACACACGCACCTATAATTATATAGGGATTAGGAATTCGTATATCCGTAATTCTGAGGTCTAGTTCGATTACGTCGATTAGTATAAATCGAACGCCCTCCCGTGGTCCTGCTCAATACACCAAGTGTACTAGTGTAACATAATAGTCAAGACCAACTATTACCCAGTCACACTACGACGTACCGATGGATTGTCCCTGTCCATCTAAGTCGTGAGCTTCTGTTCGATAGTATACGAGTAACCGACAGTATGATCTTCCGCGTGTCTCCTCACGCCATACTGTCTACAACGTATATATCTAGGACTATTGCATTCAAGTACAAGATAGACAAAAATGCCGACAGTTTGATTATTAGATAATGTAAAACACAGATAAGGAGTTCCATATTGTCACTAAACTAGACATTTAGAATATAACTCCATCAGTTCGGACTCTGGATCTAGTAGAGATGAAATCGACCCCTAGCTCTGCATAAGGGCGGTACTAGATCTAAATGTGCCTGCTTGGAATAATAAGGTTTATTGTTGAGAGGCTAGATCATTTAGAGTACAAGCTTAGTAAATCCATTTATGGATTGAAATAAAGCTATAAATCGTGGAACTTGCGAATTGATGAGATAGTCCATTTGATGGATTCATCAAAAGGCATAGACGAGAGGTGTATTGAAGACGTAATAGAAACAAGGTGGTGTTTCTTGGAGATTTTATGTAGATAACATTTTATCATTGGCAACAATGTAAAAAATATTGTCAGACATAAAATAATGGTTGTCTAAATAAATCAAGATATAAGATTGAGAAGAAGTTAGAGCATGTTCTTAAGATCTTATGATCTAGAGATAAGAACATTGTACTTCTCCTAGACGTCTTATACGATTATGGTTTGTTTTTTTAAACATGCATACTTCTGAGAAAGGTTATTGCCTTTCAGAGACAGAATATACATCTATCTAAAGGGTTTGTGTTCATACACATGAAGGAGATAGACAAAGCAGTTTCCTATACTTCAAGTATGGAAAGCTTTAATGATGCAATGTTGTAAAACAAGAACCTGATATCAACTATGCGATTTGCGTAGTGGGAGGATATCAAGGTGATCTAGACAAGAGATTTTCGGATGCTGTAATAGTACTTGCAAAGTACTGGATTATTGAGCAAGACGAAATCTTCTTTGATTACAAATTCTCAGATCCTAAAATCAAAGAAGGACCAGTGTAAGTCGATATCAGGCTATGTGTTCACTTTTAGAAAGAGGTGGAACCATGAAATAAAAGAGTGATAAGCAGGACGCTTCTCAGACTCTCTCATAACCGAATAGCAGCCTCAGAGGCAGCGGAAGTTTTGGTTAGGTTCCGGGATAACCTCTTGACTTGGATATGACTCTTAGTTTACCAAAGGCTATTGGATAGCGGTGCACGGTGAACTGGAAGAGGTCATAAGTCAAAAGTGATGATAACACATAGTGCAAGTACCACCTGATACGAGTCATCGTCAAGGGAGACGACGTAGTAGTCACCAAGATAACTTCAGAGCGGGAACCTAGATTGCTCACTCACATAGTACTTCTCGGAAGTACACCTTAAGCACGTGATGAGTATGGGAACCGGGAGTTTGGAGGAAATGACTAGACCTTAGTACAAGTGGGAGATTGTTGGAGTTGTGTACTTAATGTCTAGATTTAAGTAACGGTAAACTCTCGGTCATAGCATTTAATCTATTTAATTAATAAACAATTGTTTGCTTTTAATTATTATTAATTAAATATATGCAAATCATAGTCCTGGATTTTATACGTTGTAGTTAGTATGGTGTGTCGGGCCCACACAGAAGATCATACTATCGGTTACTCGTATTTAATCAAATAGTGGCTCACGACCTAGATGGACCCGGACCAATCCATCGGTATAGTCGTTGTGTGAGAGAGAAAATAATTTGTCTTAATTATTTTATCACACTTGTACACTTGGTGTATTGAGCGGATCGTTGAGATTCATCGATTAGGATTTCCGGCGATAATCGATTCGAGTCTCAGTGTATTTTATTCTTAATCCCCGATATTGTTGCGGGTGTGTATATTTAATATAAGTGACTTTAATTTACCAAAGGAATTAACCGATTTAATTATTGGGTTAATTACCGGTTAAGTTGGGTCACTATATTTTATATATGGCATGCCGTGAATGATTGACCGGACAGTGTATCCCGGAAGGGTTGATAATATCCCCGAGATGAGTTCATAAGGAATTATTGTGTAAACCTCATGAGTGGATACGTTCCGCACAATAATTAAAGTTGAATGGTACTAGTCTCGGATTAAAGAGATGAATAAATTAATTAGCAATAAATTAATTTTATTCATGGATATTTAAATCTTAAATACACGGAATAAATAATACTACCGGAGAAATATTATTTGATATAATATGGTTTAATATTGGGAGTGCAATTAATTTATATAGTGGAAAATAAATTAATTAATATTGATAAGGATTAATGGACTTGGGCAGTGGGCTCAATTTAATCTTCAATATTGGAAGCCCAATATTCCACCTCCTTTAGATCCCCTACGTAGCCTATAAAAGCACTACATGGCCTTCATAATTCAAGACTTGAATAAGACATGATTATCATACTTGATATTCTAGAGAGTTGAAGGAGATCCATAGGAGTTCGATAGATCGTCGCCCACCCGACGTTCGAACGGAGTGCAAGTAATACGTGGGAAGATCCAAAAGGTCTTCAACTTGATTTTGTTTCTCCGCACAACGAATCAAAGGTATGATCATAAACTCCTTGTGTGATTTTATGTTCAATTGATTGTGATACATACATGAACACACGATCCGGGAAAACGACGATCTTCGGGGACGGGTATTCGAGATCCCCGGCGAAGGATCGAGAGGACCCTCGGCTGGGAGCCGAGGGGGTGGCGGTCGAGCCTAGGGCTTCGACCGCCGGCGCGCATCGAAGGAAAGGCCGCGGCTGGACGCCGCGGCTGGGGCGATCGAACCCTAGTTCGATCGCCGGGGACCGTCGCGGCTTCGCGCCGCGGCTGGTGGTCCCCCCCCCCTCCGGTCGATGGTGGCGGTGAGTCGCCGGACTCACCGCCGGGGGCTGCTAGGCAGCCCCATGCGATCATCATCGATCGCGAGCCCCACGGTGGGGCTCGGCTAGGGTTTAGCCGCGGGTTCATCCCGCGGCGATGCTCTTGTCGAGCCCGGTTCTTCGTGGTGTTCGTGATCGGTCTCCGGCGACGGGATTTCGGTCGGGTTGTCGGTTTCCGCATTTTTTGATAACCCGGGATATCGAATTCCAGCATTGACTGCGAGACTGGAAAGCTAACCTGCAAGTTTGAAGGGGAAACGGTCACATTCGACTTGTTCAAGTCAATGAAGCACCCAGAAGATACCGAGCAAGTGCATTATGTCGATCAAATTGATGAATTGATCGAGGAGCAAGCCCTAGGATATGGAGTTTCCGACAAAGTAAATCTGGTGATACAAAGGGGGATGACCAAAGAAGATGCAGAGGATGAGCAACTCGAAGTTCAACAGATAGTTGAGCAACTGGGAACTCTGGAGAATCACCCCATGGGCATGAGCAAGCTGCCACCCCATGAAGTCACGATCATGGTACCATCCCTGGAGAAGCCACCAGAATTAGAACTGAAGAAACTCCCTGCACATCTCAAGTACATGTTCCTTGGGCAAAATGATACATTTCCCGTGATCATAAGTTCGAAACTAAAGAAGGAGGAAGAGAGCAGGCTGAGGAACATCCTTGACCAGTACAAGCAAGCCATTGGATGGACCTTAGCAGATATACGGGGAATCAGTCCCACCATATGCCAACACCACATATTGCTCGAGGAAGAGTCAAATCCAGTGCGCGATCCATAGAGAAAACTGAACCCCGCTATGAAGGAGGTAGTGCTCAAGGAGATACTCAAGCTGCTCAACTTGGGCATTATCTACCCTGTTTCAGACAGCAAATGGGTAAGTCCAGTTCACGTGGTGCCCAAGAAGTCAGGAATTCAAGTGATCGAGAACGAGAAAAAGGAGCAGATAGCAACTCGACTTCAAACTGGATGGAGAGTGTGCATAGACTACAGAAAGTTGAACAAGGTAACAAAGAAAGACCATTTTCCCCTACCCTTCATTGACGAGATGCTCGAGAGGCTAGCTGGAAAGACCCATTTCTGTTTCCTTGACGGATACTCAGGCTACATGCAAATTTGGGTGGCCCCAGAAGACCAGGACAAGACTACTTTCACTTGCCCATATGGTACCTTTGCATATCGACGAATGCCATTTGGTCTATGCAATGCCCCAGGTACTTTCCAGAGATGCATGATGAGCATCTTTGCCGATCTGCTCGAGCAAGGGATAGAAGTCTTCATGGACGACTTTACTGTGTATGGCAGCTCGTTCGAGACATGCTTGAACAACCTGGAGTTGGCCCTCAGCAGATGTGTGGAGAAAAGTTTGGTACTTAACTACGAGAAATGTCACTTTATGGTTGAGGAAGGGATAGTCCTTGGGCACGTAGTCTCTGCCAAAGGAATCGAAGTTGATCGAGCCAAAATAGAGACCATATCAAAGCTACCTTATCCAAGAAATGTCAAGCAAGTCAGAGGCTTCCTTGGGCACGCTGGGTTCTACAGGAGGTTCGTAAGAGACTTTGCCAAGATTGCCCAACCTCTGACCAGGCTGTTACAAAATGAGGTTGACTGGAACTTTGATGATGACTGTCAAGCTGCCTTCAACCACCTCAAGGAAAGGTTAGTTACTGCCCCCATAATCCAGCCACCAGAATGGGGAATGCCATTTGAGCTTATGTGCGACGCGAGCGGATATGCCGTTGGAGCTGTACTTGGGCAGATAAAGGGCAAGGAACGGCATGTAATATACTATGCATCCAAGACTTTGAACCCTGCCCAATGCAACTACGCGATCACAGAGAAAGAACTGCTGGCTGTGGTTTTTGCATTTGAGAAGTTCAGATCTTACTTGCTCGGGAGCAAAACCATTGTCTACACTGACCATGCCGCGTTGAAGTATCTGATGGCCAAAAAGGAGACCAATCCACGACTGATTAGATGGATCTTGTTGCTGCAAGAGTTCGACATCGAAATCAGAGACAAATCAGGGAACCAAAATTTAGTGGCTGACCACTTGAGCAGGATAATCCAGCAAGAAGAAGGCATGCCCATCACGGAGACTTTTCCAGATGAGTACTTGTACCAGATTTCAACCAAGTCAGAAGAGCCATGGTATGCAGACTTGGCCAACTACATAGTCACAGGAGATATAAGAGAAGACATGACCCTCTACGGCAAGAACAAGCTCAAGCGGGAGAGCAAGAAGTACATTTGGGATGATCCCTACATGTGGAAGAGAGGAGAAGACCAAGTACTGAGACGTTGCATTCCTGAAGTTGAGCAAGCAGACATTCTGAAGCACTGCCATGAGCAAGCCTGCGGAGGACACTTTGGCCACCGACGCACAGCAAGGAAGGTACTTGACTGTGGTTTTTATTGGACAACTCTCTTGAGAGATTGTTTTGAGTGGTGCAGGAGCTGTGACAAGTGCCAAAGAGAGGGGAACGTGACCAAGAGAGATGAGATGCCCATGATGATGGAGTTATATTCTAAATGTCTAGTTTAGTGACAATATGGAACTCCTTATCTGTGTTTTACATTATCTAATAATCAAACTGTCGGCATTTTGTCTATCTTGTACTTGAATGCAATAGTCCTAGATATATACGTTGTAGACAGTATGGCGTGAGGAGACACGCGGAAGATCATACTGTCGGTTACTCGTATAGTATCGAACAGAAGCTCACGACTTAGATGGACAGGGACAATCCATCGGTACGTCGTAGTGTGACTGGGTAATACTTGGTCTTGACTATTATGTTACACTTGTACACTTGGTGTATTGAGCAGGACCACGGGAGGGCGTTCTATTTATACTAATCGACGTAATCGAACTAGACCTCAGAATTACGGATATACGAATTCTTAATCCCTATATAATTATAGGTGCGTATGTCCAATTCTCGGTTCTTTAACTTGCCAATGAGTGAGACTATTTGATTAGTCGAGATACTCGGTAAATTGGGAATCGGAATTGTACACACGGCATGCTATAGATTATAGACAGGAAACCGTGTCCCGTTTATCGGGTTGATAACGTCCCCGAGATGAGCTCATAAAGTTTATCATGTAAACCCTGCAGGTGGATTTGTTCCACATGATAATAAGGATGAGTGGTACTAGTCTCGGATAATAAGAGACGAATTAATTTAATTATTAGTAATTAAATAAATTCGTGGAAGTTCGATATCTTAAACACGGGGAAAGTCGTATATGTATTTTCGGCGGATTTATTATTGTTGAAATAATATTAAAATTAATTTCGGGAATTCAATTATTATTTTATAGTGGAGTTAATAATAATTAAAATTGAAATCGATTAATTAAGGAATTGCTTTTACGTATTCCAAGTTAATTAATATTTCAATTTAGCCCTTAATTAATTTATCCTTAGGTCCCTAACGTAGCTCTATTTAAACCCCCTCCCTTACCCTCTCTTAACCTAACATTCGCCGCAATTTTCATTTTTCATCTGAGAATAATTATTTTGCTTAGCGCAAAAATATTTTTCCTTGTGTGAAAAATAAAGTTAACGCAATTATAATTTTATTCTCTCATTGAGAATAATTATACCGTGGTTGAGACAGAGAGAGTATAGACGGGAGAACTCCAGCGGATCGTTGCCCACACAGCGGTTGGAGACGGGATCAGAGAATACGTTAGAAGCTCTAAGGTCTCAACAATCGACCGATAAGGTATGAGATCGGAACTTTCAATTCCGCATTTATTCGATCTCAATTTTCCTCGTTGATCATACTTTGAACGTAGATCGGGTTCCGGGGTCGTGGATCGTATTCCTCGACTACTGGGGGTTCTAGGACCTCCGGAACGGTAGTCGGATGAGGAAAAACGACCCGGAAACGAGCCCGGAACAGCAACATCGCGTTGCTGTTCGCGGACAAACGGCGGTCGCCAGAGAGCAAACGGCGGTCGCCGTTTGCAGCTTCTCCAGCGACCGCTGGACTGCATACAGCGGGCGCTGTTTTTGTGCAGTCCAGCCCCGTTTCGCGCGGTTGTCCTCCGGGGCGATGGCTGGGCGTGATTCGGGATAAGGGCTGTCAAGCGAACGAAGTAGCGACTTCGGATGTCGACTGGGATGGTTCGGATGTTCGAGCGATTGAACGAACGCATCCCGGAGAGTCGATTTCCAACAATTGGTATCAGAGCCGGTTATACGTTCTTTGTATTGTTTGCGAGTTTGTTTTGCAGGATCACCCGATTATTATGGTCATTTTTTTGTACTGTATGTTGTGGTGTGTTAAACTCTCGGGTTTGTCGAGATCTTTTGGTTTTAACGTTGCTTGCTTGTAATAGTTTAAAACGACGGGTTGAGTCGTTTAGGGTGTATAGGATCGATCATTCCTGTATAGGATCGATGCCGGAAGTAGTTAGTATTACTCTTATAATGTTGCTGGTGCTTGGTGGATCGAGAGAAGATCGAAGGACGGACGAACGAGGGTCGAGGAGTCGAACCCGCGGCTACTGTGCATAAACGGCGCCCGCTGGAGGGCAAACGGCGACCGCCGTTTGCAGCTCCTCCAGCGACCGCTGTTTCTCAAACGGCGGGCGCTGTTTTGAGTTTTGGCAGCAGCGACGCGGGGGTTCGACGGACATCACGGATCGCTTGTCGAGGGCCCGGGATGATACTCCAGTGGGAGGGGTTCGTCTCTTGGTCCTTAGACGAGTCGGTGATGGACCGAGACCGAGACGAGCAACGAGACGAAGATCCGAGAAGACGTGCATCGAAGATTTTAAAGGCCATAATAATCGGGCCACGTTAATTGCTTCTTGTGTGTTTAACGTGCTTTTATTATGCTTTAAATTTTATGCATGCTTGTTTATCCCTTTCGTAAAAACTACGTGGGAGAGGGATTGGAAAAAATCCCGTGGTCTCCATTCTCTGTTTTGATGGTGATGTGTGTCGCTTACGAGTTGGCTTTAGTGTCATCCTCCCTATCGGATAAAGTTGACACATGGATATCACTGGATCAAAATTCGAATTCAATTCCATTTATAGAATTGAACACTTGAGTTTTTCAAAGCAATGCCTAATCTGTCTTTCAAAGACTAATTTCAACTCGACTCATTCTCACCCCGGGGAGTGGAATGGAGCCAAAGCGCTTGGTTATGTCGATGACACAGATTAGAGACATTCGAGTCATTTGATGACTAGATCGATTGTCTGGTTGGCTCCCTCACTTTGTGAGAGATAGGGCTCAATTGCATGATTGATCGCTGGTTAGAAACTTCGAGTTTCACTTACGAGATATCAAGCTTTGATTAACGAAATTGTGAAATTTATTAAATGGAATTCAATTAACAAAGTTGTTTGTTTAGTAAACGTCCACACTATCGTGGCTTGCTAGACGGAAACGGAACTTTGGGTTAATTGAGGCTCGACAGTTATAGGAAATCGTAAAGGGACCGCATGTCAACGTAAACGTCCACACTAACGTGGCTTGCGGTGGGCGTGTAGTTTCCGAGCGGTTAACTTAGTACTGAGAAATGGTATACACTTAGGTACGCTTTACAGTATCCTCCCCATCGGAGTCACTGCTGTAATGATGTACGACCAAAGTAAAAGTCCAGTTATAAAATCGTTTGGACTAGTATACGTCCACATGAACGTGGCATGCTAGTCTGATGGGATTTTAGGATTGATTTGTAAATTTAATGATATTAATTAAGGGAGTTCATATCGAATTAAATTTGACAGTTTGATTTGTCTCTTTTATAGATATGGCACTCAACCCGCTGTCCATTATACTAAAAGAAAACAAACTCACTGGTCCAAACTATGTTGATTGGAAACGAAACTTGGACATTGTCCTAACTGCTGAGGAGTACAAATATGAACTCCATGAGGTTTGTCCTGATGAACCTATTGACACCTCCACTCCTGAGGAAAAGGAAGCTCATCGGAAGTGGGTCAAGGCTGATCAGATGGCGCGGTGCTACATTTTGGCTTCTATGTCAAATGTGCTGCAACATCAGCATGAGGCCATGACCACTGCCTATGATATGATGCTTAACCTCAAGGAGATGTTTGGTAGTCAGGATAGGGCAGCCAGGCAAGATGCCATGAGAAAACTCATGACGGCCACTATGTCCGAAGGAACGCCCGTGAGGGATCACGTTCTTAGGATGATAGGCTATCTGAATGAGATAGAGATTATGGGAGGAGCTATCGATGGGGAAACCCAGATCGATATAGTGCTCCAGTCTCTGCCGAGGTGTTTTGAGCAGTTCCGCCTGAACTATAACATGAACAAGAGGTTATATTCGTTGGCGGAACTCCTGACTGAACTCCAGGCGGCAGAGGGAATCTTTAAGAAATCTCATGCACTTGTGGCTGTGAAACCCTCCGGGGACTAAGAGGAAGAAGAAGCAAGGGCGGAAACCCAGTGGACCCAGCAATGGTGGACCACGGAATGGAGTGAACAAGCCCAAGGGCAAGTGTTTCCGTTGCAAGCAGTCTGGACATTGGGAGTCTAATTGTCCTCTCAGACAAGGAGGTATGAACTTTTCCTTAGTCACTGAAACATGTTTAGCGGTGTTATCCACCGGTACCTGGTGTGTGGATACGGGAGCCACTGATCATGTCTGCAATTCTTTGCAGGGGTTCCAGGAAACCCGGCGGCTTAGAGAGGGAGAGATCACTATCTACATGGGCAACACTACGAAAGTGGCGGCAGTTGCAGTGGGAGATATTTATTTGTCTTTTAATAATAAAGTTTTGGTATTGAATAATTGTCTTTATGTACCGAATTTTAGAAAGAACCTTGTTTCGGTTTCTAAATTGGTTTTGAATAAATATTCTGTTTCTTTTGATAGTTCTGTTATTATCAAAAAGAATGGTGAGTATATCTGTTCTGGTACATTGATAGGCAACTTATATATACTGAATCCTGATTATTCCACGATGCAACGAGTAGAGTCAAATAACACATCTAGTACCAATAAGAGAAAGGAGCCTTCTAGGATGAATCAAAAGTACTTATGGCATCTTAGGCTAGGTCATATTAACTTGGGTAGGATTCAAAGGTTGATAACTGATGGAATACTCAGTGGTGTGAAAGATGAGGACTTTCCAACCTGTGAATCATGCCTGGAAGGAAAAATGACCAAGCGACCCTTTAGTGATAAGGGGTATAGATCCAAGGTAGTACTGGAATTGATTCACTCTGATTTGTGCGGGCCTTTATCTGTCCAAGCGAGAGGAGGTTATGAATATTTCGTAACCTTCACTGATGATTACTCAAGGTATGGTTTTATATACCTGATGCGCCGCAAGAGCGAGTGCTTTGACAAGTTCAAGGAGTACAAAGCTCTTGTGGAGAACCTTCATGGTAAAACCATAAAGACTCTACGATCTGATCGTGGAGGAGAGTACCTCTCGGGAGAGTTCAAGGCGTACTTATTAGAGAATGGGATTGACTCCCAGATGACTGCACCATACACGCCCCAGCAGAATGGTGTAGCAGAAAGAAGGAATAGGACTCTTATGGAAATGGTAAGATCTATGATGAGTTATTCAGAACTACCAGTTTCGTTCTGGGGATATGCCTTGGAAACAGCGGCGTATATCCTGAACTTAGTTCCTTCTAAATCAGTCCCTAAGACGCCCTCGGAATTGTGGACCGGGCGAAAGCCAAATTTGAAACACATTCGGATCTGGGGTTGTCCAGCACATGTGCTGAAGCATGGGGCTGATAAGTTGGAATCTCGTTCAGATATTCGGTTGTTTATAGGATATCCTAGAGGAACGAAAGGTGGTCTATTTTATAGTCCTAAGGACCATAAGCCCAAGAGTGAGATAATACTTAACGAACTGAGAGGGGACGATCAAGGCTTAGATCCAACCGAACCGGGTGATACGCCACCACAGTCTGCACCTGTAGTTACTGAGGTTACACCGGAGCCTCGTCGTAGTGGGAGGGTTGTTCGACAACCCGATAGTTTCATGTTTATAGGTGAGTCTTCGGACTTGTTACCTGGAGAACATGAAGCCGATCCCTGGACCTATGGCGAGGCGCTTAAAGATCAAGATGCTCAGTCTTGGCAAAAGGCGATGAAATCTGAGATTGAATCAATGGATTCAAATCAGGTCTGGAATCTTGTAGCACCGCCCAAAGGTGTAAAAGCCATTGGTTGCAAGTGGGTGTACAATAGAAAAAGAGGGTCTGACGGGAAGGTTGAAACCTTCAAGGCTAGGCTTGTTGCGAAGGGGTATACTCAGAAAGAAGGGATCGATTATGAGGAAACCTTTTCGCCGGTAGCTATGCTAAAGTCGATCCGGATTCTTTTGTCTATAGCATCTCATATGGATTATGAGGTGTGGCAAATGGACGTCAAGACAGCATTCTTGAATGGGAATCTTGACGAGACCATTTACATGAGACAGCCAGAAGGTTTCATCAAGAAAGGCCAAGAGCATCTAGTGTGTAAGCTAAACCGATCCATTTATGGATTGAAGCAAGCTTCTAGATCTTGGAACATGCGGTTTGATGAGGTTATCCAGTCTTATGGATTCATTCAAAGCATGGACGAGTCGTGTGTATACCGGAGAAGTGACGGAAACAGTGTGGCGTTTCTCGTGCTTTATGTAGACGACATCCTTCTAATTGGCAACAATGTGAAGATGTTGTCGGACATAAAGGGATGGTTGTCCAAGCAATTCGATATGAAAGACTTAGAACAAGTTGGGCATGTTCTTGGGATCAAGGTTATAAGGGATCGCCGGAAAAGAACATTAAGCTTGTCCCAGGCTTCATATATTGATACGATTCTGGCTCGTTTCAACATGCAGAATTCCAAGAGAGGTGCTCAACCTTTCTGCCATGGAATTCATCTATCTAAAGACATGTGTCCCAAAACACAAAAGGAGATAGATTACATGAAGAAGGTTCCTTATGCTTCGGCAGTAGGAAGTCTAATGTATGCCATGTTGTGCACGAGACCTGATATCTGCTATGCCGTGGGCATGGTAGCTAGATATCAGAGTAACCCTGGACAGGGTCACTGGACTGCTGTAAAGAACATACTTAAGTACCTGCGAAGGACTAGGAATTATGTTCTGAGTTACAAAGCGTCCGAGTTGATTCCTATTGGTTACACAGACTCGGATTTCCAATCTGATAAGGATCAGCGAAAGTCTACATCAGGCTATGTGTTCACATTGGGAGGTGGAGCAGTCTCATGGAAGAGTGTTAAGCAGAAATGCATTTCGGACTCTACCATGGAAGCCGAATATGTAGCAGCCTCTGAGGCAGCTAAAGAATCGGTGTGGCTCCGGAACTTCCTTATGGACTTGGATGTGGTTCCTAAGATGCCTAGAGCTATCACAATTTATTGTGACAATAGCGGTGCAGTGGCAAATGCAAAGGAACCACGAGCCCACAATGCGAGTAAACACATAGATCGCAAGTACCACCTGATTAGAGACATCGTCAGGAGAGGCGATGCGGTTGTCACCAAGATTGCATCAGCGGATAACCTGGCTGACCCCTTTACGAAGGCACTTCCAGCGGAAGCGTTCAAGAGACACGTGAAGGGGATGGGTATCGGATGTATGGTAGAGGGCAACTAGAGATTTAGTATAAGTGGGAGATTGATGGAGTTATATTCTAAATGTCTAGTTTAGTGACAATATGGAACTCCTTATCTGTGTTTTACATTATCTAATAATCAAACTGTCGGCATTTTGTCTATCTTGTACTTGAATGCAATAGTCCTAGATATATACGTTGTAGACAGTATGGCGTGAGGAGACACGCGGAAGATCATACTGTCGGTTACTCGTATAGTATCGAACAGAAGCTCACGACTTAGATGGACAGGGACAATCCATCGGTACGTCGTAGTGTGACTGGGTAATACTTGGTCTTGACTATTATGTTACACTTGTACACTTGGTGTATTGAGCAGGACCACGGGAGGGCGTTCGATTTATACTAATCGACGTAATCGAACTAGACCTCAGAATTACGAATATACGAATTCTTAATCCCTATATAATTATAGGTGCGTATGTCCAATTCTCGGTTCTTTAACTTTCCAATGAGTGAGACTATTTGATTAGTCGAGATACTCGGTAAATTGGGAATCGGAATTGTACACACGGCATGCTATAGATTATAGACAGGAAACCGTGTCCCGTTTATCGGGTTGATAACGTCCCCGAGATGAGCTCATAAAGTTTATCATGTAAACCCTGCAGGTGGATTTGTTCCACATGATAATAAGGATGAGTGGTACTAGTCTCGGATAATAAGAGACGAATTAATTTAATTATTAGTAATTAAATAAATTCATGGAAGTTCGATATCTTAAACACGGGGAAAGTCGTATATGTATTTTCGGCGGATTTATTATTGTTGAAATAATATTAAAATTAATTTCGGGAATTCAATTATTATTTTATAGTGGAGTTAATAATAATTAAAATTGAAATCGATTAATTAAGGAATTGCTTTTACGTATTCCAAGTTAATTAATATTTCAATTTAGCCCTTAATTAATTTATCCTTAGGTCCCTAACGTAGCTCTATTTAAACCCCCTCCTTACCCTCTCTTAACCTAACATTCGCCGCAATTTTCATTTTTCATCTGAGAATAATTATTTTGCTTAGCGCAAAAATATTTTTCTCTGTGTGAAAAATAAAGTTAACGCAATTATAATTTTATTCTCTCATTGAGAATAATTATACCGTGGTTGAGACAGAGAGAGTATAGACGGGAGAACTCCAGCGGATCGTTGCCCACACAGCGGTTGGAGACGGGATCAGAGAATACGTTAGAAGCTCTATGGTCTCAACAATCGACCGATAAGGTATGAGATCGGAACTTTCAATTCCGCATTTATTCGATCTCAATTTTCCTCGTTGATCATACTTTGAACGTAGATCGGGTTCCGGGGTCGTGGATCGTATTCCTCGACTACTGGGGGTTCTAGGACCTCCGGAACGGTAGTCGGATGAGGAAAAACGACTCGGAAACGAGCCCGGAACAGCAACATCGCGTTGCTGTTCGCGGACAAACGGCGGTCGCCAGAGAGCAAACGGCGGTTGCCGTTTGCAGCTTCTCCAGCGACCGCTAGACTGCATACAGCGGGCGCTGTTTTTGTGCAGTCCAGCCCCGTTTCGCGCGGTTGTCCTCCGGGGCGATGGCTGGGCGTTATTCGGGATAAGGGCTGTCAAGCGAACGAAGTAGCGACTTCGGATGTCGACTGGGATGGTTCGGATGTTCGAGCGATCGAACGAACGCATCCCGGAGAGTCGATTTCCAACACATGATGCCCATCATGCCAGTGGAAGTCTTCGATGTATGGGGCATCGACTTTATGGGACCATTGCCGAAATCCAGAGGGAAGGAGTACATACTCTTGGCAGTTGACTATGTATCTAAATGGGTCGAGGCCAAGGCTACAGCAACTAATGATTCGAGAGTGGTGGCCACTTTCCTCAAGGGCGACATATTCAGCAGATTTGGCGTACCCCACGCATTGATCAGCGACCAAGGTACACACTTTTGCAATTACATAATTGAAAGGTTGCTCAGGAAGTATGGAGTGCACCACAGGATCTCCACAGCTTATCACCCCCAGGCCAATGGGCAAGCCGAGCTATCCAATCGTATCATCAAAACCATCTTAAGGAAGACGGTCAAGCCAGAAGGTAAAGATTGGAGCGACAAACTCGATGATGCACTTTGGGCCTACAGAACCGCCTACAAAACACCTTCAGGGATCTCTTCCTACCGCATGGTGTTTGGCAAGTCATGCCACTTGCCCGTGGAAATCGAACACAAGGCGCATTGGGCAGTGAACAAGGTAAATTTCGACTGGGATGCGGCCAGCGAAGGACGTAAACTTGACCTGACTGAGCTGGAGGAGATAAGGATTGAAGTGTATGATAACGCGGTCAATTACAAGGAGCGGACAAAGAGAGCCCACGACAAAATCATCAAGAAAAAGAAGATCGAGCCTGGTCAACTGGTTCTGGTTTACCAAACCAAGTTTAAATTCAAGGCTAAAAAGCTATCAAACAAATGGGCAGGACCATTCATAGTCCATACTGTTTGCCCAAATGGTTCGGTTGAGCTATTTAAGCCAGGTGACGATCAGATCTTTAAAGTGAATGGGCAGAGAGTCAAGGCTTACTATGGGAATGAGGACCTCAAGGGGATGATACCCCCTGAGCCAGCCGCTTGACCAAGTGAAGCAAAAATAATAAGTCAGGCCCATGACAATAAATAGAGGCAAATACCGAAGGCGAACTCGGTATGTATACTATGCTTTTCCCTTTATTTCATTTTGTTAATAATTTCACTACGCCATGGAGTAGCCTTGGGCAGGAAAGGGTTTTGGTCTGTCTTTGTTTTCAGGAAACATAAAATTGGAGCGAGCAAGTGCGGAGATTGAGCAATGGATAGAGGAGGGCAGTTGTGATGATTGCGGAATTATCGGGAATCCGCAAAAGAGTCCAATCAACTCTGAATTTGCAGAGTCCTAACAAATTCAAAATCCTAATCCATCTACACCACTACCCCTCTACTTCAAAAACCGCACAACTCCTCAACTCCCCCCATTACCACCACTACCCCATAACCCTAACTTCCCCAAATAATGGTTTCCACCCGCACGAAAAACACAAAGTTAAACAAAATCCCAACCGGTACCCAAATCGATCTCACCAGCCCCCAACCGCAATCGTCGAAAAAGATGGCCGGAGGAAAATCATCCAAGGCCGCCGCCGCTGTTGTACCCGCGAAGGAGAAAACGCCACCACCACCAGAGAAAACCCCGTCATCACAGAAAGGAGGCACGCCGTCGCCCAGCCCAACACACGAAAACAGCCCAGCCCCCATCAACACCGTGCTGGTGGAGCAGCTGGGCAAGGAAATCGACGCACCTAGCCTCGCCGACCTTGATGAGACCCCCAAACCGTCCAACGATTCGGCACCGGCGAGTCAGAGCGGTGAGCCGAGCGAAGACCTTGTGAAGAAGAGGAAGTTCACGGCGGAGGAAAAGGGTAAGTTCAAGAAGCCCCGAGAAAACACGCCGGTCGCCACCATGGAATCGTCGTCCGACGAGAAGCCCGACGATATGTCCACTACCGGCGGCGAGGAGGATGAAAAAGACGGTGAGGAGGAGACGGAGGTTAAGGAAGAATCGGAGCACTCGATTCCGGTCAACACGCCTGAGAAAAAGACCCCGACATCAACCCGAGTCACCCGTGGCAAGGGCAAGCAATCAGTACTCCCACCCTCAAATATCCAGAAAAGGGCAGTTGTCGTGCCCAAGACGGTATGTTTTGAAACCCTTAAAGATTTGAATATTGTTGATCAAGTTAAGGGTTATTTTGCAGCTATAGGGTGGGAGGACTTCTTGACC
This sequence comes from Euphrasia confusa, assembly GCA_954870475.1. NCBI lineage: Eukaryota > Viridiplantae > Streptophyta > Magnoliopsida > Lamiales > Orobanchaceae > Euphrasia > Euphrasia confusa. The sequence goes on along the minus strand of OX940950.1, from coordinate 39,160,370 downwards.
TGGCCAGGGCAAGTCTCTGAGAAATTGGTCAAGGAGTTCTATGAAGATCTGGAGGTGAGAACGAGCAAGGATGGCGGGCCGTTGGGCATTTCTTTCAAATTGATGGGATCGTACAATGAGGCGAGCATCTTCGAGATCAACATGGCCATGGGAGCGGCCAGTTTCAAGGATAAGTTTTCAAAGGAGTACCAGGACAGATTGACCACGCCACCAGAGCGCACGCAGAAGGAGAGGAACGAGATCTGGAGGGCCTTGAGCAAGGAAAAAGTGTTCAAGTCACAGGAGGCCAAGAATCACCAGCTCAAAGACGACGCATTGCGCATCTGCCACCGTATATTGGCGTACAATTTTTATGGGAAAAAGGACAACAGCAACACTATCTCCCTGACCGAGCTTGATCTACTGTGGTGCATGACCAAGAAGATCAAGGTCAACTTTGGAGCATTCCTGTGCGCACAACTGAAGAACATCTTGAGCAAGCCAGCACAGAGGTTGTCCCTTGCCCACTTTCCTGGAGTATATGCCCAGAGGATGGAGTTGAAGCTTGACTTTGAGTTGATGGAGATGATGGCGGAACAGAAACTTGACCATGCATGTTTGAACCGGATGGCTGATATCAGAATTGATGGAGAGGATTGGGTGTTCACAAACCCAGAGGAAGTGAAGGCCTTGGCACTGGCAGCCAAGGCGAAAGTGAAGACCGAGCCTGTGAGTCGACCAAGTGAGAAGGTCGAGTTGCAGAAGGAGGAGATCCTTGAGCAATTGGATGTCCTCGAGGAGAAGCAGGACCGAATTGGCGAGAAGCAGGAAGAGATGCACACTGCCCTACTTGCCTACTTCGCCCACGTTGGTTTCAGGTACCCACCTGAACCCAAACCCTAAATGTACCCTCCCTTTGTTTTTAGTAGTTTAGGATTTTTATTTATTTTTTATTTTTTTTATTTTTATTTGGTCTTGAGTCTGCCCGGCTCATGTCTGATGGGGTCGACCTCTTTATTTGTACACTTTTCCCAAGGCAAAGTGTGTATGTGGGAAGGTGCGCCAACATCGTTGGAGTCGGAGTCAGGGGGGATGCTTGTCCAACTTATTACTGTTTGCACACTTTGCCAGAGGCAAAGTGTGTGAGTGGGGGAAGGGCAAGAGCAACCCCATAGTTTGATCGAGTCGCATGCTTGATAAATACCTTGATCAATTTGAACAGTTTTCAAAATTAATAGTCTATGCATGAAAAATATTAGGGACGATGGAATTGCAACTAGGTAAGCTGTGAGGATTTGAGCCTACATCTGTGTGTTATATTTCTTTCATTAGAGTAGCTGTTTAAAAGTTTGTAATGCTGAAGCTTGCCCAAGTTCTGACCATTGTGATTATTTGAAAATTGAGTTGAGTAGTAAATGATTTAGGCATTTTCTTTCTGTACTACAAATAAAAAGAAGACCCTAGTTAGCCCCTTGAGCCGAGCCAATATTTCTTGATCACCTGGGGAAAACTCCCACTGCCCTGACCCCACCTGCATATTGTTGGAGTTATGTACTTAATGTCTAGATTTAAGTATCGGTAAACTCCCGGTCATAGCATTTAACCTATTTAATTAATAAACAATTATTTGCATTTAATTATTATTAATTAATTATGCAAAATATAGTCCTGGATTTTATACGTTGTAGTTAGTATGGTGTTGCATGGGCACACAGAAGATCATACTATCGATTACTCGTATTTAATCGAACAGTTGCTCACGACCTAGATGGACATGGACCAATCCATCGGTATAGTCGTTGTGTGAGAGAGAAAATAATTTATCTTAATTATTTTATCACACTTGTACACTTGGTGTATTGGGCGGATCGCTTGAGATTTATTGATTAGGATTGCCTTGGATAATCAATTTAAATCTCAGAGTATTTTATTCTTAATCCCCGATACTATTGCGGGTGTATATATTTAATATTAGAGACTTTGATTTTCCAAAGGAATTAACCGATTTAATTATTGGGTTAATTACCGGTTAAGTTGGGTCGCTATATTTTATATATGACATGCCGTGAATACTTGACGGGAAAGTGTATCCCGGAAGGGTTGATAATATCCCCGAGATGAGTTCATAAGGAATTATTGTGTAAACCTCATGAGTGGATTTGTTCCGCACAATAATTAAGGTTGAATGGTACTAGTCTCGGATACAAGAGATGAATATAATTTATTGAGCAATAAATAAATTTATTCATGGATATTTAAATCTTAAATACACGGAATAAATAATACTACCGGAGAAATATTATTTGATATAATATGGTTTAATATTGGGAGTGCAATTAATTTATATAGTGGAAAATAAATTAATTAATATTGATAAGGATTAATGGACTTGAGCATTGGGCTCAATTTAATCTTCAATATTGGAAGCCCAATATTCCACCTCCTTATGATCCCCTACGTAGCCTATAAAAGCACTACATGGCCTTCATAAAACATAAGACAAGAATATCAATACTTGATACTTCTAGAGAGTTGAAGGAGATCCATAGGAGTTCGATAGATCGTCGCCCACACGACGTTCGAACAAGGTGCAAGGAATACGTAGGAAGATCGCAAGGTCATCAACGTTTGATTTCGTTTCTCCGTACAACGAATAGAGGTAATATAATCATAAACCCCTCTATGATTATTTGTTCGTAATAATTGTGATATATACATGAACAAGACGATCCGGGAAAACATCGAGACCTAGATACGGGGATCGTCGGATCCCCGTGGGGATCGAACGAGGGGCGGTCGAACCCTAGGGTTTCGACCGCCGGTGTGCCGCGCAAGGAAGCCCCGGCTGGACGCCGGGGCATGCGATCGACCTAGGGTCGATCGCTGGGGATGCCACGGGCTGGTGCCGTGGCGGATCCCCGCCGCCTCCACGGCGGCGTGCGCGAGAAGGCGCCTCGGCTGGGCCGAGGCGGGCGATCGATCAAGCGATCGATCGCCGGGGGTAAACTCCGACTGTTGTCGCGATGGTCAGCTGGAGGCTGACCGCCCCTCCTGGCGGTGGCGGTGAGTCGCGGACTCACCGCCGGGGGCTGCCCCATGCAGCCCCAGCGATCGCCATGCACGGCGATCGCGAACCCCAGCCGCGATGGGGTTCGGCTAGGGTTTAGCCGCGGGTTCATCCCGCGGCGATGCTCTTGTCGAGCCCGGCTTCGCGCGTGGTTCGCGTTCGTGGTTTCCGGCGACGGGGTTTCGGACGGGTTATCGGTTCCGCATTAATTTTGATAGCCCGGGATATCGAATCCCAGCACATATGTGCTCAAGTTCATAAAAAGAGCAAGTCAGGGCAAAGTCTTCTCTGAAAAAAAAAGAAAAAAAAAAGAAAAAAAAAATAGAAAAACCAAGAAAAAAGAAAAAAATAGATCTATGAATAAAAGGGTGTGCTAAGGCCCGTAAGAGAGAGAAGAGACTAGGAGGAAATTTGCTAAGTAAAATGCATGTCCTACCTAAGATCAATCTGGGGCATTGCCCAAGCTAGCCTATACAGTCACCCTAGAAAGCCCTAATGATATTGCCCAACTCAATTGAAAATGTCACAGGATAGAACTTGGTCAAGCCCAAAGCAGAACTTCTTTGAAAAACAGCATTGAGCGAAACACTACCCATCCACTACATAGAGAGAAACACTTAGTGAGAATCCCAAAATCCTGTTTCAAACTCTTGACCGTTTTTTATGCATTCCATTGACTATGATTTTGACTATCTGTTCACTTGATCAACTCTCTGTATTTTGATAAGCATGCTGTTCTTGAGTCTTCTATTTTCTTTCTATCTCTACCCCTTGTTTGTTTTCTGCTTGAGCAGGCAAGTCACCGTACACGCTTGAGGACAAGCGAAGTAAAGTGTGTGCGTGTGATGAGCCATATTTTTTGGCTCATTTTTAGGTTTTTAGAGTCAAGTAAATCGAGTCCTTAGTTTGTTTTTACTTTATTTGTGTCTGGGAGGGCACGTTTGGGTACTTGGGCAAGTTTTGCAGGTGGGCAGGCAAAGGAGTGGAAAGAGGAGCGCACTGTGTGAAAGAGGCAAGGAAATCACCTTCCATGGTCAAGAGCACTCGTTGAGCAAGCCAGACTGACGAAAAGGGTCCAGCAGAGTTGAGCAAGCAACCAGGACGTCAGCAGGTGGAGCAAGACTTGAGTCCGACCAAGTACCGCACATGGTCCGCTACCTCAATCAGTCAGAGAAGGAAGTACATGGGCAAGCACTAACATTGACGGAGACGGAACGTTGGGCAGTCGGTGTACCAGGAGTCCTGGAATTTGCGGAGTCTTCAAAGGCGGCCAGATTCAAACTCCAACCCAAGTAGGACTCTCGTCCGCACTTGGAGGTACTTTCCCCCACACGTCTCTCATCATCTGAAGCCCGTCTATTTAAGAAGAAGTGACTGATGAAGAAAAGACGACACATATGAGCAGCGAGGAAGTCGGATCAAACCCTAACCTGTCCAGCGAAGAAGAAGGCGGCCGCGTGAGCAATCCAACTCGCCGGCGTTTATTTTCTGTTAAGCCTACGGGCCAAAAACAATCTTTATGTTTTATGCTTTTGATTTACGTACTTAGTTTTATTTCTTTGTTTAACAATTTCCCGTTTTCAATGCATAATTTAGTTCGTCTTATTTTCTTTGTTTTATTTTCTGTTTCAATTATGTCAAGTAGCTAATCTGTTTGTATCTGGGCAAAGACGAAACCTGACCAACCCTAAGACGTGATCGTGCCGGGAGGCTTATTGATGACAACAACTAGCTGAGTTTTGTTCCCGATTCAACAGGGTAGTAACTTAAGCATGTTAGGGACTTGGGCAATCCTACAGTGACCAGTGGGAACCCCGACTTGCCTAACACAGGAGTACGTGGATCAACGCGACCGGGAGACTGGGCGTCCGCGAAGTACAACATGTTGCTGGAGATGTGGTCGTATGACTTGGGTCTGTCCAGGCATGCTATTGGCCATTCTGGGTTTGCTTGGAGGATGAAGGCGACTTGATCAACTTAGACTCATGCGGTCACATAGTGTCGAATTGGTCAATGTCAGGAGACCTATTGAGAGAGATCTAATAGGACTTAAACATAAGAGCGAATGAGGGTTCGGGGTATTAATATGCGTGACATTATAGGGATGTTAATACTTGGGATCTATAACTGGAAGACAAAACTGTTAGCAAAATGATATACGTACCGATGATCGGCAGCACATAGGTCAAGGGGGAAGTCAGGGGAGTCAATGCCTGGATACTTTAGTCTTTATTTGTTTCTTCTTATTTGCTTAATCGAGTCTGTTAATTGTTCAGTCTATTAATTAGGTTGCATGCTAGTTTTATTTCTGTTTAAGTTATTTGTTATTTTCAGTCAAGTAAACACGGTGACCACGGTTCGGCAGTGCCCAACTGCTCTCCAAAACAAAACCTTTTCAAACGTGACAACCCAATTGAGCATTCAAAGCCGGGAAAACTATAAGCTAAATCGCCTCCTCGTGGGATCGACCCTATACTTGCTACTAGTACTTGTGCTAGTGAATAGTTTAGGAACTATAAATATTATTTTGCGCTACTCCACGACGGTAGCGTCACTTGGGCTCAATTTAATCATTAATATTGGAAGCCTAATATTCCACCTCCTTTAGATCCCCTACGTAGCCTATAAAAGCACTACATGGTCTTCTCTATTCTCAAAACTTGAAGATCATAATTCTTATAAAGAGAGAAAGTAGAGAGAGAAGGAGATCCATAAGGAGTTCGGAGGATCGTCGCCCACACGACGTTCGAACGAGGTGCAAGGAATACGTAGGAAGATTCAAAGGTCTTCAATTTGATTTCGTTTCTCTGCACAACGAATCAAAGGTAAAATCATAAACTCCCTTGTATGATTTTATGTGAATATATAATTGTGATATATACATGAACGCACGATCCGGAGAACGTCGAGACTGGGATACGGGGATCGTCGTGATCCCCATCGGGATCGAGAAGGGGCGGCCGAACCCTAGGGTTCGACCGCCGGTACCGCGCGACGAGGGGAGCCCCGGCTGGACGCCGAGGCATGCGATCGACCTCGGTCGATCGCTGGGATGCCGCGGGCTGGTGCCGCGGCGGATCCCAGCCGCCCTCGCTGTCGGCGTGTGCAAGGAGGCACCCCGGCTGGGCCGGGGTGGGCGATCGATCGTGAGATAGATCGCCGGGGGTAGACCGCGGCTGGAGCCGCGGTAGGTCAGCCGGGCTGACCGCCCCTCCTGGCGATGGCGGTGAGTCGCCGGACTCACCGCCGGGGGCTGCCCCATGCAGCCCCATGGGATATCGATTTCCATCACACCGGACCACCGCGATCGACGAATCCCCGGTGGGGGATCACATGTAGAACCCTCGGCTGGACGCCGAGGGTTGGCGGTCGAAGAACTAGGGCTCGATCCCCGGCAGCGGACAAAGGGAGGAGCCCCGGCTGGAGCCGGGGCGTGCGATCGACTTCGAAGTCGATCGCTGGGGCGCCGCGGGCTGGTGCCGCGGCTGTCCGCTGGGCGGACGCCCCTCCTCCGACGGCATGGCGGTGAGTCGTCGGACTCACCGCCGGGGGGGCTGCTACTAGCAGCCCCGGCGATCGCGAGCCCCACGCGGGGCTCGGCTAGGGCTAGCCGCGGGTTTATCCCACGGCGGTGTTGCTTTGGTCGGGTCCGGCTCGTGTGGTGGTTCGCGAAGTTTTCCAGCGAAGGGATTTTGATCGGAGTCGTGATTCCGCAATTCCGTCGACTCCGGGATATCGATTTCCAACAATTGGTATCAGAGCGTTGGTTCTAGTTCATGTGTATATGCGATAAATTGTTCTATCTTGCAGGGTTTCCGACTATTATGGTTAGATTTAATTATTTTAATTAATGTCATAATATTGTTCTTGATTATTAAACTCTCGGACATGTCGAGATTCGTTTTATGTGTGGTGAATGCTTGTAATAGTAAAAATTCGGGGGTTGACCGAATTTAGGATTTATTATTACGTTCTACTTTTCCGGAAATTGTATAGGGTCGATTTCATGTATAGAATCGATACCGGATAATTGTAAATTAATTTTGTAATTTTATTTACGTTGGTTCTATGCCGAAACGACCGCCGGAGAAGACAAGTGACGAAGAAGACGAAGGACCGGGGATCGATCAACCCCGTGATCGATCCCATGCGGTCGACCGTGAGGAAGGGGCTGATCGCCCCTAGGCCGTGGGCTGCCGCCGGCGATGGTGTTGGCTGGCCGGCTGGGCTGGGCGGCAGCGCTCCTCCGGTGGCGGTGGTCGATCGGTCGGGGGCCCGGGGATCCCCAACCCGTGGTTCTCCGGCCGAGATTCTCTTTCCTAATTAAATTCGGTTTTCCTAGAGTGTTCTTGTTTTTGGGAACTCTCATGGAATAGGAAAAGAATTAAATTAGAATTAATTTATTTCCTAATTGATTATTCTTTTTTTTGGAATATTCATGGATTAGGAAAAGAATTAATTTGGAATTAATTTATTTTTCCTTATTTAATTCTTCCTTAATGGAATTTTTAATGGATTAAGAAAATAACTAATTTGGAAAGTTTTGAAAGTCTTTAATTAATTTTTCCTTATTTAATTATTCCTTTATGGAATTTTTAATAGATTAGGAAAGAAATTAATTTGGAAGGATTATGAGTCCTAAATTATTTTATTTCCTTATTCCATTATAGAAGTCTTCTAGAATATTCCAAGTGGGTCTTGGATAGGATTCTAGAGATTTAATTGAATTAGAAAAAGAAAATAAAAATAATAAAAATATTAATAATATTTAATTTTATTTTTGATTTATTCGATTGACTTAATTTTCGAATTAAGTAACTTTTGGATTTATTAAAAATAAATAGATTTAAATATTGTAATTAATATTCCCATCACATGTAGCATTCAAGAACAAAGACTGAATACTAGAAGATGCGTACGAGGATGGAATAAATCCATAATAGTCGGAAAATAATATTCTAGTATTATTTTGATTATGTGATAATATTCTATGTGCTTTATTTCATGTATGCATGCTTATGTGTATTTTAATTATGCATTAGATAGCGTATCCCTTTATTGTAAAAAGCTAAGTGGGAGAGGGATTGGAAACAATGTCATGGTCTCCATTGCTGTTCTCTTGGTGACTTTTATGAACTTTTGAAGTTCATATAGATAAGCCATTGGAGGAGAATTCTTGTAATTCCTCTTATGAGAAACATTGATTAAGTTTATCAAACAATGCCTAATTTGTCTTTCTGAAACTAATTTCAAGTCGACTCATTCTCACCCCGGGGAGTGGAATGGAGCCAAAGCCACTTGGTCATGTAGAGGACACAAATTAGAGACTTCCATGTTATTTTATGACTATATCAATCGTCTGCTCGGCTCCCTCATTCTATGAGAGATAGGGTTGTTCGCATGGTGAATCACTGGTAAGAAACTTCGAGTTTCACTTATGATTCTCCGCGTCTTGATTTACAAGATTGAATGGATCAAGTAATTTGGAGTCAATTATAAAAATCTCTTGGTGTAGTAAACGTCCACACCACGTGGTTTGTTATATTGACGGATTTTGGATTAATTGATGTAGACAGTTATAGGAAATTGTGAAGGATTGTGAGTTATCGTAAACGCCCACACCACGTGGCTTGCGGTAATATAGCAATTCCAAACGATTTACCTTAGTACTGAGTAATGGTTTACACTTAGGTACGCTTTATAGTATTCTTCCCCACGAAGTAACGCTATAATTGATGTACGACCGAAGCAAATCTAATTGCTAAATAATTTGGATAGGTAAACGTCCACACCATGTGGCTTGCCATATCTGATGGGATTTTAGATGTGATTAGTGATTTAATGATATTATTTAAGGGAGATAATATCGGAGATTAAATCAATTGTTTGTTGTTATATGTACTCAATGGTTAGGAATGGCTTTAAACCCACTTTGTGTGATACTTAAGGAACTTAACTCACTGGTCCCTGAATGTATTGATTGGAATAATAGAGATCTAGACATTGCCCAAACTGTTTATGAGTACAAGATTGTACTCAGTGAGCTTTGTCCTCCCGAACCTACGAATGTCTCAACTGATGAGGAAATGACTGATTTTAAGAAGTGGGAAAATGTTTTTGCAATGACCACTGATTATGATATCATGTTCAAACTCAAGCAGATGTTTAGACATGACGTAGAGGCTAGACAAGAGTCGATGAGGATACTCATAAAGGCCAGTCAATTCGTGGAAACGCTTGAACACGTTTTTGAGATGATTGCTCTTTTGGACGATTTGAGACGGAAATCGCAAGCTCTTGTAGCCAATGCCAAAGGTTTTGAACCTAAGGGCAAAACCGGGGGAAAGGAAAAACAAGCAAAGAAACCCAGTGGTCCTAAGCTACTTGGACCTGTTGGGATATGTCCTTCGATCCTACGTGTGCAATCGATAAAGTCATAAGGTCGTCTATGGATATTTAAATAATTATTAGATAATATTAATTGCTGGGAGCAATATAATATTGATCGATAATTATACCTACAGGGTCACACACGAGCCGAAAATACGAGCTATAAGTGTTTGCTAAAATGAGTCGATTTAGAATCGACATATATATATAAACTTGCTTTATATTCGATGTGATTTACGTACATGCATGGGATGCATGGCTTGCATGGAATGCATGTCACATGGTGTGACATGGCATGCCATGCAAGCGAATGGGACCACATCCAATGCAATGTGGCATGAGGATGTGGACATGACCATTCAACTTCACCATTAACACACCTTAATGTGTGATAATGATTCTACATCAATATCACCATTATGGGGGGGTTACTTGGTGTTATTTCATGGTTTAATAGGTGAGAAAATGCTGATTTTCTCACCACAATATTCAGATACGAAAATCACACAAAATAGAGAGAAAAGAGTTCTTGGAGAACCACTTCAATCAATCAAGCAAGCAAGTTCATTTTTCGGGTTCGTGTGCAACACGTAGAGGCCGGGCCATTTGTGCGGCTTCAACATCGAGGTCATACCAAAGGTGAACATTTCGAGGCTGATCTATTTGAGGTGGTTCAATCGACTCAACACCACCTCATCGACATCAACGAATCACTTCGTCACCAAAAGTAAGATCTCGTTGATATCTCTATATGTATATATATATATATATATATATTTTTTATGTATATATATAAATATATGTGTGTCTATACATATTTGTGTGCACTAAGATCATGGCATAGTAGATCTTTCGCTTTACACTCTTCCGCACACACGGTATATCGATCGGATCGGTATACCGGTACCTACAGGACCACGAGATGGGACGAGAAAGCCAATAGGCAAGTGTTCTCAATGCAAACATTATGGGTACTGGAAGTCTGATTATCCTCTCAAAGGTACAAAATTTTTCTTTAGTCATAAAACATAGTCAGCGGTATTATCTACCAGAACCTGGTGTGTAGATATGGAACCACTGACGGTATGTGCATTCTAAATGCAGAGGTTCTAGGAAACCTGATGACTTGGAAAAGAAAAGATCGTAGTCTACATGGGCAATGCTGAGGAGGAGGAAGTTGTTGCAGTGGAGGACATATATCTTCATAGATATAGGATTTCATTTTGAGTTATTGCTTTATGTACCCTTGTAATTTTAGAAAGAACGTTGTTCTGGGTTTCTGAAATTTAATGAATGGATATTTTATTTCTTTTAATCATTTGATGATTATGGAGAGAAATAATAATATTATCTATCCTGGTACATTACCCAGCAATATATAAATGATGAATCCTGAGTCCACCACGATGCAACGAACCGTTTTATACTTTTTGAATCTTATGCTTAGTCATATTTATAGTATATCATTTATACTTTTTGAATCTTATGCTTAGTCATATTTATTCAAATAAGAATTTCAAAAGTCGAAAATTGATATTAAGATCAATTAAGTTGAAGGAGTGGACCTTCCGACCTAAGAATCTAATTTGGAAGATTACATGACCAAGCAATCTTTTCTAGATATAAGATATAAGATCCGGACAAGTATTCGAATTGATTGACTCTGATGTATGCAGACCAATGTCTACTTAGACAAGAAGGTACGAGTACTTCATTTGATGATTACTCGGGAAATGGATTAGAATACCTGATGTGCCACGAAAGCAAGTGTTTTAACAAGTCAATGGACACAAAGCTATTGTGGAGAACTTTCAAGGTATATCCATTGGAAGCCTGCGATTTGATCGCGGAGTCAAGTACATGTCTGAGGAATGCATGACATACTAATCAAAGATTGGGATTTGATCCCAAATGACTACACCATACACTTTTGTGTAGAAATGGTATGCCAGAAATTAGAAATGGAACTCTTATAGAGATAGTAAAAAGATAAGTTATTCATAACTACTTGTGTTCTATGGATATGTCTGGAAAACAACGACGCATTCAATGCGGTTGTAGAATATACTAGAAGAACAAAAGATGTGTGTTCAATAGTAATATGAACCAGAAGGACGTGATAAGTTCTAACGCCCGGTTCTTAGAGGAAGACTATGTGATGAACCACAAGCCCAAAGTGACATGATACTTTGAAATGAGAGAGAACGAAGAAGACTGGAAACCAGCCGAACCGAGTAGCGGTACACCACTAACTGCACCTACTGTTATTACTGTTAATACACTGGAATGCCATTGTAGTGGGAGGTTGTGTGACAACCGGAGATATTCATAAGACTAGGAGAGTCTTCGGACTCTGGACCTAGTATACATGAAATCGATCCCTGAATCTACATAGAGGCAGTACTGGATCTAAATGTGCTTCTTAGAAAGCAATAAGGATTATTGCTAAGAGGCAAGATCATTTAGAGTACAAGCTTAGTTAAATCCATTGATGGATTGAAGGAAAGCTTAAAGGTCGTGGAACTTGCGATTTGATGAGATAGTCCATTTTATGGATTCATCAAAGCATAGACGAATCGTGTGTATTGGAAACGTGATGGAACGAGGTGGTGTTTCTTGGGTTTTATGTAGATAACATTCTTGTCATTGGTAACAATGTAAAGATGTTGTCATACATAGAATGATGATTGTCTAGATAAATCGATATGAAAGATGTAGGAAGAAGTTGGACATGTTCTTGAGATCTAGGATCTCTAGAAAAGAACATTGTACTTCTCCTGGACATCTTACATATATATGATTATGGTTCGTTTTGACATGCAAGATTCTGAGAAAGGTTTGTTACCTTTCAGATACAGAATGCTGTAAAGTACATTCGAAGTACTAGATTACGTAGCAGACGAGCTTTTCCTTTGGATTACATTTTCTAAGATTTCTAATCAAATGAGTACCGATGTAAGTCGATATCAGGCTATGTGTTCACTATTAAAGGAGGAGGAGCTTTAACATGGAAGAGTGATAAGCACGATGCTTTTCGGACTCTGCCATGGGTAACCAAATATAGCGGCCTCAGAGGCAGCGAAAGTTTTGGTATAGCTCCGGGATAACCTCTGGGACTTAGATGTGATTCTTAGTTTACCAAAGACTATTGTGAATAGCGGTGCAATGGCAAACGTAAGAAATCACAAGTCCATAAGTGTAAGATAACACATAGAGCGCAAGTACCACCTGATACGAGTCATCGTCAGGGAAGACGACGCTGTAGTCACCAAGATAACTTCGGAACCACAATCTAAATTGCTCTTTCACAAGGCACTTCTTGGAAGTGCATATTAAGCACGTGAAGAGTATGGGAGTCGGGAGTTTGGAAGAAAAGACTAGACCTTAGTATAAGTGGGAGATTGATGGAGTTGTATACTTAATGTCTAGATTTAAGTGATATTAACTCCCGATCCATTGCCACTGATCTATTTAACGAAATAAACAATTATTTGCGTTTAATTATTTATAATTAAATATATTCAAATTATAGTCCTAGATTATATACGTTGTAGTTAGTATGGTGTGCGACGTCACACGGAAGATCATACTATCGGTTACTCGTATTTAATCGAACAGTTGCTCACGACCTAGATGGACAAGGACCAATCCATCGGTATAGTCGTTGTATGAGAGAAAAAATAATTTGTCTTAATTATTTTATCATACTTGTACACTTGGTGTATTGGGCGGATCGCTTGAGATTTATCGATTAGGATTGCCTTTGATAATCGATTTAAATCTCAGTGTATTTTATTCTTAATCCCTGATATTATTGCGGGTGTGTGCATTTAATATTAGTGAGTTTGATTTTCCAAAGGAATTGACTGATTAGTATAACCGGTCAATTACCGGTAAAGTTGGGTCACGGTATTTTAAGTATGACATGCCGTGAATTCTTGACGGGAAAGTGTGTCCCGATAAGGGTTGATAATGTCCCCGAGATGAGTTCATAATGAATTATTATGTAAACCCTGCCGGTGGATTTGTTCCGCATAATAATTAAAGTTGAATGGTACTAGTCTCAGATACAAGAGATGAATAAATTAATTAAGCAATAAATATAATTTATTCATGGACATTTCTATCTTAAACGCACGGAATAAATAATACTACCGGAGAGATAATATTATTTGATATAATATGGTATAATATTGTTAGTGCAATTATATTTATATAGTGGAGTTAATCATATAATTAATATTAATGGATTAATAGATTTGGGCTTGGGCTCAATTTAATCATTAATATTGGAAGCCCAATATTCCACCTCCTTTAGATCCCCTACGTAGCCTATAAATGCACTACATGGTCTTCTATATTCTCATAACTTGAAGATCATAATTCTAGAGAGAGAAAGTAGAGAGAAGGAGATCCATAAGCTTGGAGGATCGTCGCCCACACGACGTTCAAGCTAGTGCAAGGAATACGTAGGAAGATCCGAAGGTCTTCAAATCAATCTCGTTTCTCCGCATAACGAGATCAAAGGTAAAATCGTTCAACACCCTCTATGATTTTATGTGATATATAAATCGTAATATATACATGAACGAAGATCCGGGAAACGACGAACTCCGCGGACGGGGATGGACCGCGAGGTCGACATCCCCGCGGGGATCGAGGAAAGCCCTCGGCTGGGAGCCGAGGGTGGCGGTCGGAACCCTAGGGTTCGACCGCCGGCGTGGCTACGGGAAACCCTCGCCTGGAGCCGAGGGGTGCGATCGATCCTCGGATCGATTGCGGGTCAGCTGCGGGGCGACTCGCAACGACCCCGTGCATGCTACGGGTTCGCCCGTAGCGGTTCGCACGGGGTGATCCCGTGCGCTGGCAGCGAGCCCGTGAGCTCGTTGCGGGGGCTGCTACGAGCATCCCCAACGATCGTCCGCATGACGATCGCGAGCCCCGTGCGGGGGCTCGGCTGGGCACCACGGGCGGACCGTGGTGGTGCTCGGTTGAGCTCCGTCTCGTACGGCGGCTCGCGGCGTGTTCTCCGGCGATCGAGGATTTCGGTCAGGGTTATGTTTTCCGCAATTCCGTTAACCCCGGGATATCGATTTCTGACAATTGGTATCAGAGTGTTGGTTCTAGTTCATGTATATGTTCGATTTTGTGTTCTACCTTGCAGGGATTCCGACTATTATGGCTTGTTAATTATTTGTTAATTATTGTCATAATTTTTATTAAACTCTCGGACATGTCAAGATTTGTTTTGTGTGGATGAATGCTTGTAATAGTAAAAATTCGGGGGTTGACCGAATTTAGGATTTATTATTGTTCTATGTTTTCCGGAAAGTGTATAGGATCGATTTCATGTATAGAATCGATACCGGAATTGTAATTTAAATTTGTAATTTGATTTTACGTTGGTTCGATGTTGAGACGATCGCCGGAGAACGAGATGTGACGAAGGAGACGATGAGAGGGAAGGACCGGGGATCGATCAATCCCCAAGATCGATCCCGAGTGATCGACCGCAAGGAAGGGGGCCGATCGCCCCTCGGCCGTGGGCTGCCGCCGGCGACGGTGGTGGCTGGCCGGCTGGCTGGGCGGCGGTGTTCCTCCCGGTTTAGTGGCCGATCGAGTGGGAGGGGTGCGGGGATCCCCACCCCGTGCTTCTCCTACCATGATTCGCTTTCCTAATTTAATTCGTTTTTCCTATTTTGAGTGTTCTTATTTTTAGGAACTCTCATGGAATAGGAAAAGAATTAAATTGGAATTAATTTATTCCTTATTGAGTGTTCTTATTTATGAGAACTCTCATGGATAAGGAAAAGAATTAATTTGGAATTAATTTATTTCTAATTGATTATTCCTATTTTATGGGAACTTTCATGTGCATGGAAATTAATTAATTTTGAAAGTAGAAGAGTCCTAATTTATTTTATTTCCTTATTCTATTATGAAAGTCTTCTAGAATGTTCCAAGTTGGACTTGGATAGGATTCTAGAGATTTAATAGAATTAGAAAGGAAAATAAATAAATAAAAATATTAATAATATTTAATTTTATTTTTGATTTATTCGATTGACTTAATTTTCGATTTAAGTATCTTTTGGATTTATTAAAAATAAATAGATTTAAATATTGAGATTAATATTCTCGTCACATGGAGCATTCAAGAACGAAGACTGAAGACTAGAAGATGCGTACAAGGATGGAATAAAGCCATAATAGTCGGAAAATAATATTCTAGTATTATTTTGACTATGTGATAATATTTATGTGCTTTAATTTCATGTATGCATGCTTATGTGTATTAATTTATGCATTAGATAGCGTATCCCCTTATTGTAAAAAGCTAAGTGGGAGAGGGATTGAAAACAATACCCATGGTCTCCATTGTTGTTCTCTTGGTTACTTTTATGAACTTTTGAAGTTCATATAGACAAGTCATTGTAGGAGAATTCTTGTAATTCCTTTTATAAGAGACATTGATTAAGTTTATCAAACAATGCCTAATTTGTCTTTCTGAAACTGATTTCAAGTCGACTCATTCTCACCCCGGGGAGTGGAATGGAGCCAAAGCCACTTGGTCATGTGGATGACACAAATTAGAGACCTTCGTACCATTTCTTGAAATGGATCAATTGTCTGCTCAGCTCCCTCATTCTATGAGAGATAGGGTCGCTCGCATGGTGAATCACTGGTAAGAAACTTCGAGTTTCACTTATGATTTGCCACGTCTTGATTCACAAGATTAAATGTCTCGAGTAATTGGGAGTCAATTATAAAAATCGTTTGGTGTAGTAAACGTCCACACAACGTGGCTTGCTATACTGAATGGGATTTTGGAATAATTGATGTAGACAGTTATAGGGAATTGTGAAGAATTGTGAGTTAACGTAAACGTCCACACAACGTGGCTTGCGGTAATGTGGCGGTCCCAAACGATTCACCTTAGTGCTGAGTAATGGTTTACACTTAGGTACGCGTTATAGTATCCTTCCCAACGAAGTTACGCTATAATTGATGTACGACCAAAGCAAATCTAATTACGAAATAGTTTGGATAGGTAAACGTCCACACAACGTGGCTTGCCTTATCTGATGGGATTTTAGATGTGATTAGTAATTTAATGATATTATTTGAGGGAGATAATATCGGAAATTAAATTGATTGTTTGTTTATGTGCTTATAGGTTTAGAGAATAGCTATGAATCCACTTTCTGTGATACTCAAGGAGAATAAACTCACTGGCGCCAATTATATTGATTGGAGGAGAAATCTGGGCATTGTCCTAACTTCTGAGGAGTACAAGTTTGTACTTCATGATCAATGCCCTGCTGAGCCCACGAATGCCTCAACTGATGAGGAACGAACGGCATATAGGAGGTGGAAAAAGGCTGATGAGATGGCTAGGTGCTATATTTTGGCTTCCATGTCAAATGTACTCCAAAACCAGCATCAGTCGATGGACTCCGCCTATGATATGCTGTTTAACCTCAAAGAGATGTTTGGGCATCAAGACCGTGCGGCTAGGCAAGATGCAATGAGAGTCCTTATGATAACTACTAAGTCTGAAGGAACGCCCGTAGGGGAGCACGTTCTTAAGATGATGGGGTTGTTGAATGAGTTGGAGATCCTAGGAGCTCAAATTGATGGAGAGACGCAAGTCGACATCGTACTCCAATCTCTGGCCTCTGGTTTTGAGCAGTTCCGCATAAGCTATAATATGGGTAAACTATCTTATTCTCTAGCGGAATTCCTGACTGAACAGACAGCGGCGGAGGGGATCTACAAGAAGGGCAAGTCTCAAGCTCTTGTAGCTACTAAGTCCAAAGGCTTTAAGCCTAATGGAGGTAGAGGGAAGAAAATGAAGCAAGTCTGGAAACCCAGTGGTGCCAGGAAGCAAGCACCGCGTGAAGGGACCAGCAAGCCTAAGGGCAAGTGCTTCCGATGCAAGAAGTCTGGACACTGGAGGTCTGATTTTCCTCTCAAAGGTACAAATTCTTCTTTAGTCATTAAAACATAGTCAGCGGTATTATCTACCAGAATTCTGGTGTGTAGATATGGAACCACTGACGGTATGTGCATTTTAAATGCAGGGGTTCCAGAAATCCCGGCGACTTAGAGAAGAAGAGTTCGAGTCTACATGGGCAAAGCTGTAGAGGAGGCAGCGGTTGCAGTGGAAGAAATTTTATCTGCTTTTAATAGCTATAGGATTTAATTTCTAGTTATTGCTTTTATGTACCCCTTTTATTTTAAAAAGAACTATGTTCTGGTTTTCTATTATTAATGAATGGATATTTATTTCTTTTAATCATTTGATGATTATTGAGAAGAAATTATGATATTATCTATTCTGGTACATTAGTTAGCAATATGTGAATGATGAATCCTAAGTCTCCACGATGCAACAAACCGTAGTATATAATTCGTTTTACTTGTTAGAGATATTTCTTTACTAAATCATTATACTTGTGAATTCCATGCTAAGTAGTATTTATTCAAATAAGATTCAAAGGTTGAAAATTGATTTGATCAATTAAATTGAAGGAGTGGACCTTCCAACCTAAGAATTGAATTTGGAAGATAATACGACTAAGCAAACCTTTCTGGATAAAGGATATAGAATCCGAACAAGTATTGAAATTGATTTAACACTGATATGCAAAAATATGTCTACTCAGACAAGAAAGGTACGAGTACTTCATCTAATGAATGCTCTAAGTATGGATTAGAATACTTGATATACCACAAAAGCAAGTGTTTTGACAAGTCAATGGACACAAGCTATAGTGGAAGAGCTATCAAAGTATATTCATAAGTAGCCTGTGATCTAATCACGGAGGCTAGTACCTGTCTGAAGACATAGCATAATCAGTAATTGGAATTAGATTCCAAATGACTAACACCATACACTTCAAGTGTAGACATGGTGAGTAAATAATAAATAGATCTCTAAAGGAAAGGTAAAAGAAAGAGTTAATCGGTACTACCTATGTTCTATGAATATTTATGAAAGACAACAACACATTTCGATGTGGTTGTAAAATATCCTGGAAAAACAAAAGTTGTGTGTTCAAATAGTACTATGAACCAGAAGGACGTTATAAGTTCTAACGCCCGATTCTTAGAAGAAATACTATTGTGAAACGCAAAGCCCAAAAAGACGAGATACCTTAGAGTGAGAGAAAAGGACAAAGACTGGAAACCAGCCAAACCGAGTAGTGATACACCACTAACTGCACCTACTGTTATTACTGTTTATACACTGAAACGCCGTTGTAGTGGGAGGTTGTGGACAACCGGAGATGTTCATAAGAATAGAAGAGTTGTTGAACTCTTGATGCATCCCAAGTTCCCGCGAAGGACGATTTCGAATTCAGGCCGGAACGAGGGTCGAGAGTGTGCCAAGACGAAGACGAGAAGTTCGGTCGAGGATTTGCCTTGGTGTCGGCCGACACCATGGCCTGTCGGCCGACAAAGTCACCGCGAGCGACGAAATTGAGCTGCAGCGACGTTGAGTCCAGTGCACCCCGAGTTTGGGTTGGTGTCGACCGACACCCATATTCTGTCGGCCGACATCTTCAGAAAAGTAGCGCAACGGCGAGAAATTTAATGTTCAGCGTTATGTTTTATTTGCGTCAGTTTTAATTGATTTATTTGCGTCAGTTTTTAATTGTTTTAATTTTAATTGTTTTATTTCTTTTATTTAATAATTATGGTATTGCTTCTATAAAGCTCCCCAACACAATGTTTTAAGAAGACAATTATGATTTGATAAATAAAATTACTTTTTTGTGAGTTTTACTAAAATTCTCTCTAGGGTTCGAATTCTACCCGACTATCCAAAGAATTCAACCGACGAATCAACGAAGCGATCCACCCTTCGTTCGTGTTGTTGGAATTCGATATCCCGGGCTATTAAAATTTGCGGAAATCATAGCCCGATCAAAAATCCATCGCCGGAGATCACATGAACGACGTTGCACGCGCCGAAGCACGACCGAACGCACGACGTGGCCGAAGCCACGCGCACGCCCAGCCGAGCCCCCGCGGCTGGGGCTTCATGCGATCACCGATCGCACGCCGGCTATCGGTTGGGGTGGGGCTGCTCCCAGCAGCCCCCGCGGCGAGTCCGGCGACTCGCCGCCGCCTGGAGGCCCTCGCCTTCACGGCGAGGTTGGGCACGGCACCAGCCCGTGCCCAGCGATCGACCCCTTGCGGTCGATCGCACACCCTCGGCCCAGCCGAGGGTTCGGCCCCCTTGCCCCGTCGAAACCCTAGGGGCGATCGCCCGTGGTCCGGTGGCTTCGCCACCACCACGCGATCGTCCTCTACTCCGGGTTCGATCTTCGGATCTTGTTCTACGGTATTTTCAATAAACAAAATCGAATAATATCAAGTTAGTTTAGATATCATACCTACGATTCGTTGTTCGGAGAAACGAAATCAAGATGACCTTTGAATCTTCCCACGTATTCCTTGCACTCCGTTCGAACGTCGGGTGGGCGACGATCTATCGAACTCCTATGGATCTCCTTCAACTCTCTAGAATATCAAGTATGATAATCTTGTCTTATGATTTATGAAGGCCATGTAGTGCTTTTATAGGCTACGTAGGGGATCTAAAGGAGGTGGAATATTGGGCTTCCAATATTGAAGATTAAATTGAGCCCACTGCTCAAGTCCATTAATCCTTATCAATATTAATTAAATTTATTTTCCACTATATAAATTAATTGCACTCCCAATATTAAATCATATTATATCCAAATAATATTTCTCCGGTAGTATTATTTATTCCGTGTATTTATGATATAAATATCCATGAATAAAATTTATTTATTGCTTAATAAATTTATTCATCTCTTATATCCGAGACTAGTACCACTCAACCTTATTTATTATGCGGAATTAAATCCACTCGCGAGGTTTACATAATAAATCCTTATGAGCTCATCTCGGGGATATTATCAACCCTTCCGGGATACACTGTCCCGTCAAGAATTCACGGCATGCCATATATAAAATATAGTGACCCAACTTAACCGGTAATTGACCCAATAATTAAACCGGTCAATTCCTTTGGAAAATCAAAGTCACTTATATTAAATATACACACCCGCAATTGTATCGGGGATTAAGAATAAAATACACTGAGTCTCAAATCAATTATCGCCGAGCAAACCTAATTGATGAGTCTCAATCGATCCGCTCAATACACCAAGTGTACAAGTGTGATGAAATAATTAAGATAAATTATTTTCTCTCTCACACAACGACTATACCGATGGATTGGTCCGTGTCCATCTAAGTCGTGAGCATCTGTTCGATTAAATACGAGTAACCGATAGTATGATCTTCTGTGCGCCCATGCGCACCATACTAACTACAACGTATAAAATCCAGGACTATAATTTGCATATATTTAATTAACAATAATTAAAAGCAAATGAATGTTTGTATTTAATAGGTAAATGAAAGTGTACAAGGAGTTCACAATACTCAAATCTAGACATTAAGTATACTACTCCAACAATCTCCCACTTATACTAAGGTCTAGTCTTATCTTCCAAACTCCCGACTCCCATACTCATCACGTGCTTAAACTGTACTTCCAAGAAGTACCAAGTGAATGAGCAATCTAGGTTGCCGCTCTGAAGCTATCTTGGTGACTACTGCATCGTCCCTCTGACGATGACTCGTATCAGGTGGTACTTGCCCTATGTGTTATCTTACACTTATGGACTCGTGATCTCTTAAAGTTTGCCACTGCACCGCTATTTACATAGCCTTTGGTAAACTAAGAATCACATCTAAGTCCCAGAGGTAATACCGTAGGGAATGCCGTAGGGAATCACTTATGGACTCATGATTCCCGTAGGGAATGCCGTAGGGAATCCCTACGGGAAAATTGCCGTAGGGAATCCCCGTAGGGATTCCCTGGTTTTTTTGTAGTGACCGGAGCCATACCAAATCTTCTGCTGCCTCTGAGGCCGCTATTTGGTTACCCATGGGAGAGTTCGAAAAGCATCGTGCTTATCACTCTTCCATGTTAAAACTCCTCCTCCTTTAATAGTGAAACACACAGCCTGAAAACGACTTACACCGGTCCTTATCAGCTTGGAAATCCGAATCTGTATAACCCAAAGGAATCAGATTGTCTGCCCCGTAACTTAGAACATAATCCCTAGTATTTCGCAAATACTTGAAAATGCTCTTTACGGCAGTCCAATGAGCCTTTCCAGGGTTACTCTGATATCTCGCTACTACGCCAACTGCATAGCAGATATCAGGCCTCGTGCATAACATTGCATACATCAAGCTTCCCACAGCCGAAGCGTAGGGAACTGCTTTCATTTCATCTTTCTCCTTTTGTGTCTGAGGACACATATCCTTAGAAAGATAAGTTCCTTTACTGAAGGGCAGCTCACCCTTCTTGGAATCTTGCATGTTAAAACGAGTCAGAATCGTGTCTATGTAAGATTGCTGGGATAGGTACAATGTTCTATTCCGGCGATCCCTTATAACCTTGATCCCTAGAACATGCCCGACTTCTCCCAAATCTTTCATATCGAATTGTCTAGACAACCATCCCTTTATGTCTGATAACATTTTCACACTGTTGCCAATGAGAAGAATGTCGTCTACATAAAGCACGAGAAACACCACCTTCTTCCCATCACGTTTCCAATACACACACGATTCGTCCATGCTTTGACTGAATCCAAAAGATTGGACTACTTCGTCAAACCGCAGGTTCCACGATCTCGAGGCTTGTTTTAATCCATAAATGGATCGATTAAGTTTGCACACTAGATGATCTCGCCCCTTAGCAATGAATCCTTCTGGTTGTTTCATATAAATCGTCTCGTCAAGACTTCCATTTAGGAAAGCTGTCTTGACATCCATTTGCCACACCTCATAATCCATATGAGCTGCTATGGATAAGAGAATCCGGATCGACTTTATCTTGGCTACCGGCGAGAAGGTCTCCTCATAATCGATTCCCTCTTTCTGAGTATATCCTTTCGCAACAAGCCGAGCTTTAAAGGTTTCAACCTTTCCGTCAGATCCTCTCTTTCTCTTGTAGACCCATTTACACCCAATTGGCTTTACGCCGTTTGGTGGTTCTACAAGATCCCAGACTTTATTAGAATCCATAGATTCTATTACGGATTTCATCGCTTTCTTCCAAGAAGGCGCATCTATATCTTGTACCGCATCATCATAGGTCCAGGGATCGATTTCATGAACTCCAGGTCCAGAGTCCGAAGACTCACCCAGTCCAATCCATCTTTCTGGTTGTTTAACAACCCTCCCACTACGACGGCGTTCCGGTGTATTAACAGTGACAGTAGGTGCAGGTTCTAGTGGTGTATTACTACTCGGTTCGGCTGTATCTAAGTCTTCCTTGTCACCTCTCAATTCATCAAGTATTATGTCACTTTTGGGCTTGTGGTCCATGACATAGTCTTCCTCTAAGAACCGAGCGTTAGTACTTATAACGATCTTCTGGTCCGTAGGACTATAGAACATGCCACCTTTAGTTCCTTTCGGGTATCCTACAAACAGCCGTAATTCTGATCTAGGTTCTAACTTATCGGCACCTTGTCGCAACACATGTGCTGGACAACCCCAGATCCGAATGTGTTTCAAGTTAGGCTTGCTCCCACTCCACAATTCCATGGGTGTTGTGGGTACCGTTTTGGTTGGAACCCTATTCAAGATATACGCCGCTGTTTCCAAGGCATGTCCCCAGAACATAATAGGTAAGTCCGAGTAACTCATCATTGATCGCACCATTTCCATAAGAGTCCTATTCCTTCTTTCTGACACACCATTCTGCTGAGGAGTATATGGTGATGTCATTTGGGAATCAATCCCATTCTCTGCCAAGTATGCCTTGAATTCTCCAGACAGGTACTCGCCTCCGCGATCAGATCGCAGGCATTTAATAGATTTATTTTGAAGGTTCTCCACAAAATCCTTGAACTCCTTGAACTTGTCAAAGGATTCGCTCTTGCGGCGCATCAAATATACAAATCCATACCTTGAGTAATCATCAGTGAAAGTGATGAAATACTCGTACCCTCCCCTTGCCTGAGTAGACATAGGTCCGCATACATCAGAGTGAATCAAATCCAATACTTGTTCAGCCCTCCGTCCTTTACCAGAAAAAGAACGCTTGGTCATTTTACCCTCTAAACAGGATTCGCAGGTCGGAAGGTCCTCTCCTTCAACATCGCTGATTAGTCCATCAGCTTTCAACCTTTGAAGCCTATTCGAGTTTATATGACCTAGCCTTAGATTCCACAAGTATAATTGATTCATTTTAGAAGGTTCCTTTCTCTTATTGGTGTTCGTAGATGTGTTATTACTCTCGGTTAGTTGCATCGTGTTAGACTCAGGATTTAGCACATACAAATCGTCCACCAATGTACCAGAACAGATAATCTCACTGTTTCTTCTTATGATCACAGAGTGGTCAAAAGAGACAGAATATCCATTCATAATAAGTTTAGAAACCGAAATTAAATTCTTTCTAAAGTTGGGTACATAAAGACAATTATGTAAAACTAAAACCCTATCACTACTGAAGCGTAAGTGAACGTCTCCCACTGCAACAGCCGCCACCCTCGCGGCATTGCCCATGTAGACCACGATCTCTCCCTCTCTAAGTCTCCGGGTTTCCTGGAACCCCTGCAATGAATTGCAGACATGATCAGTGGCCCCCGTATCTACACACCAGGTGCAGGTAGATAACACCACTGATAATGTTTCAGTGACTAAGGAAAATTTCGTACCTTTGATGAGAGGACAATCAGACCTCCAGTGCCCAGACTGCTTGCATCGATAGCACTTGCCTTGCGTCTTGCTCTTCCCATTCCGTGGTTTGGAACCACTGGGCTTCTTTGCTTGCACTTCCATCTTAGCCACAAGAGCTTGTGATTTTCTAACCATACTTATAAGTTCCGCTCTTTTGAAATCGTTTTTAAGCGACTCCTCAAGAGGACTGAATTTATAGAGTATGTCAATCACTTCTTGTCCGGCTTCCACACTATGTTTCAACATCATTATGAGGTCATTCCAAATGTCCTCATGAGTTGGGACAACAGCAGATATAGAAGGCTCAACAGTCTGGACAATGTCCAGATTTCTTTTCCAATCAGTACTATATGGAACCAGTGAGTTTTCATCTTTAAGTATATCACAAAGTGGGGTCACAGTCATTCTTAACCTATAAGCACATAAAACAAACAAACAATTTAATATCCGATATTATCTCCCTTAAATAATATCATTAAATCACTAATCACATCTAAAATCCCATCAGGTAAGGCAAGCCACGGTGTGTGGACGTTTACCCACCCAAACGACTTAGCAATTAGATTTCCTTCGGTCATACATCACTTATAGCGGAACCTCGGTGGGAGGAATACTATAAGGCGTATCTAAGTGTAAACCATTACTCAGCACCAAAGTAAATCGTTTGGAATTGCTACATCACCGCAAGCCACGTTGTGTGGACGTTTACGATAACTTCACAACTCTTCACAATTTCTTACAACTGTCTACATCAATTAATCCAAAATCCGTCAGTATAGCAAGCCACGTTGTGTGGACGTTTACTACACTAAGAGATCTTTATAATTGACTCCCAATAACTTGATCCATTCGATTTTGTAAATCAAGACGCGGAGAATCATAAGTGAAACTCGAAGTTTCTAACCAGTGATTCACCATGCGAACAGCCCTATCTCTCATAAATGAGGGAGCCGAGCAGACAATCGATCCATCTATCAAAGAATGGTACGACTGCCTCTAATTTGTGTCCTCGACATGACCAAGTGGCTTTGGCTCCATTCCACTCCCCGGGGTAAGAATGAGTCGACTTGAAATCAGTTTTGGAAAGACAAATTAGGCATTGTTTGATGAACTTAATCAATGTTTCTCGTAAGAGGAATTACAAGAACTCTCCTCCAATGACCTATCT
Organism: Euphrasia confusa; assembly: GCA_954870475.1. Taxonomy (NCBI): domain Eukaryota; kingdom Viridiplantae; phylum Streptophyta; class Magnoliopsida; order Lamiales; family Orobanchaceae; genus Euphrasia; species Euphrasia confusa. Next base: position 39,134,952 of record OX940950.1, on the reverse strand, counting down.
ATATAAACTTCAAAAGTTTATAAAAGTCACCAAGAGAGCAGCAATGGAGACCATGGGTATGTTTCCATACCCTCTCCCACTTAGCTTTTTACAATAAAGGGATACGCTATCTAGTGCATAAAAGTAAACACATATAGCATGCATACATGTAATAAAGCACATATTATTATCACATAGTCAAAATAATTACTAGAATATTATTTTCCGACTATTATGGCTTTACTCCATCTCCGTACGCATCTTCTAGTCTTTAGTCTTCGTTCTTGAATGCTCCATGTGACGAGAATATTAATTTCCAATATTTAAATCTATTTATTTTTAATAAATCCAAAAGATACTTAATTAATAATAATTAAGTCAATCGAATAAATAAAAAATAAAATTAAATATTATTAATATTTTTATTTATTTTATCTTCCCTTTCTACTTCATTAAATCTCTAGAATAATCTATCCAAGACCCACTTGGAATATTCTAGATGATTTCCATAATGAAATAAGGAAATAAAATAATTTAGGACTCTTCTACTTTCCAAATTAATTAGATTCCTAAACCGTGAATATTTCCATAAAATAGAAATAATCAATTAGGAATCCTAATTAATTCCAAATTGATTCTTTTCCTAATCCATGAGAGTTCCCAAAAATAGGAATTCTCAAATAGGAAAATCCTGAATCAATTAGGAAAGAGAATCACCGGACCGGGATAGCACGGGGTGGGGATCCCCGCGCCACCCTCGACCGCCGCCTATATGCCGCCGCCGTCCAGCCCACGCGCCACCACCCATGGTGGCCGGCGTGGCCGAAGCTCCCACGGGCAGCCCTTTAGGGCGTGGGTCGATTGTCCTCATGGATCGACCATGGGGCGGTCGATCCGAGCCCTTCACCCTCACGATCATCTCCTTCGTCACACGTCTTCTCCGGCGGTCGTTTCGGTATCGATCCAACGCAAAATAAATTTTACACTATCCGGTATCGATTCTATACATGAAATCGACCCTATACAATTTCCGGAAAAACGTAGAACGTAATAATAAATCCTAAATTCGGTCAACCCCCGAATTTTTACTATTACAAGCATTCACCACCCAAAACGAATCTCGACATGTCCGAGAGTTTAATCAAACCAACAATCATGACAAAATAAATTAACAAAAAATAATTAAACCATAATAGTCGGAAACCCTGCAAGGTAGAACAATATTATCGAAAATACCGCGAACGTAAACCACGCTCTGATACCAATTGTTGGAATTCGATATCCCGGGCTATTAAAATTTGCGGAAATCATAGCCCGATCAAAAACCCATCGCCGGAGATCACATGAACGCCGTTGCACGCGCCGAAGCACGACCGAACGCACGACGTGAAGAAGCCACGCGCACGCCCAGCCGAGCCCCCGCGGCTGGGGCTTCATGCGATCACCGATCGCACGCCGGCGATCGGTTGGGGTGGGGCTGCTCCCAGCAGCCCCCGCGGCGAGTCCGGCGACTCGCCGCCACCTGGAGGCCCTCGCCTTCACGGCGAGGTAGGGCACGGCACCAGCCCGTGCCCAGCGATCGACCCCTTGCGGTCGATCGCACACCCTCGGCCCAGCCGAGGGTTCGGCCCCCTTGCCCCGTCGAAACCCTAGGGGCGATCGCCCGTGGTCCGGTGGCTTCGCCACCACCACGCGATCGTCCTCTACTCCGGGTTCGATCTTCGGATCTTGTTCTACGGTATTTTCAATAAACAAAATCGAATAATATCAAGTTAGTTTGGATATCATACCTACGATTCGTTGTTCGGAGAAACGAAATCAAGATGACCTTTGAATCTTCCCACGTATTCCTTGCACTCCGTTCGAACGTCGGGTGGGAGACGATCTATCGAACTCCTATGGATCTCCTTCAACTCTCTAGAATATCAAGTATGATAATCTTGTCTTATGATTTATGAAGGCCATGTAGTGCTTTTATAGGCTATGTAGGGGATCTAAAGGAGGTGGAATATTGGGTTTCCAATATTGAAGATTAAATTGAGCCCACTGCTCAAGTCCATTAATCCTTATCAATATTAATTAAATTTATTTTCCACTATATAAATTAATTGCACTCCCAATATTAAACCATATTATATCCAAATAATATTTCTCCGGTAGTATTATTTATTCCGTGTATTTAAGATATAAATATCCATGAATAAAATTTATTTATTGCTTAATAAATTTATTCATCTCTTATATCCGAGAATAGTACCACTCAACCTTATTTATTATGCGGAATTAAATCCACTCGCGAGGTTTACATAATAAATCCTTATGAGCTCATCTCGGGGATATTATCAACCCTTCCGGGATACACTGTCCCGTCAAGAATTCACGGCATGCCATATATAAAATATAGTGACCCAACTTAACCGGTAATTGACCCAATAATTAAACCGGTCAATTCCTTTGGAAAATCAAAGTCACTTATATTAAATATACACACCCGCAATTGTATCGGGGATTAAGAATAAAATACACTGAGTCTCAAATCAATTATCGCCGAGCAAACCTAATTGATGAGTCTCAATCGATCCGCTCAATACACCAAGTGTACAAGTGTGATAAAATAATTAATATAAATTATTTTCTCTCTCACACAACGACTATACCGATGGATTGGTCCGTGTCCATCTAGGTCGTGAGCATCTGTTCGATTAAATACGAGTAACCGATAGTATGATCTTCTGTGCGCCCTTGCGCACCATACTAACTACAACGTATAAAATCCAGGACTATAATTTGCATATATTTAATTAACAATAATTAAAAGCAAATGAATGTTTGTATTTAATAGGTAAATGAAAGTTTACAAGGAGTTCACAATACTCAAATCTAGACATTAAGTATACTACTCCAACACGTGTGTCTTCCTCATCCCCGAGTGGCTGATTCAATTACGTATTGGGGTTTAGGTCTTGATCTAAATCATTCTACAGGTTAGAACCAGAGGTTTTGGGACTTCCGCAAGGTATCTTTGTATCATCTATCCTTTTCGTTTATCGTTCTTCTTCTATCTTTCTATCCCCGACGAGGTTCGTATCAACTCTGGATCTAGTAAACATGAAATCGATCCCTAGATCTACATAAAAGCAGTACTGAATCTAAATATGTCTTCTTAAGAAAGCAATAAGGATTATTGCTAAGAGACAAGATTATTTAGAGTACAAGCTTAGTTGATTCATTTATGGATTGTAACTGATTGAGTAGTATACTTAATGTCTAGACTTAAGTGATCTGAACTCCTTGTACACTTTCATTTATCTATTTATAAATAAACATTCATTTGCTTTATTAATTAAATGCAAATTATGGTTCTGGATTTTATACGTTGTATTTAGTATTGTGTGCGTCGTCACACGGAAGATCATACTATCAGTCACTCGTATATAATCGAACGGTTGCTCACGACCTAGATGGACAAGAACTAATCCATCGTTATAGTCGTTGTATGAGTGAGAAAATAATTGGTCTTGATTATTTTATCATACATGTACACTTGGTGTATTGAGCGGATCTGCTTGAGATTTATCGATTAGGATTGCCTTTGATAATCGATTTAAATCTCTGAGTATTCTATTCTTAATCCCTGATATTATTGCGGGTGTGTGCATATAATATAGGTGGCTTTGATTTTCCAAAGGAATTGATTGATTAGAATAACCAGTCAATTACCGGTAAAGTTGGGTCACCGTATTTTATCTATGACATGCTGTGAATTCTTGACGGGAAAGTATGTCCCGATAAGGGTTGATAATATCCCCGAGATGAGCTCATAAGGATTTATTATGTAAACCTCGCGAGTGGATTTGTTCCCGCATAATAATAAAGTTGAGTGGTACTAATCTCGGATATAAGAGATGAATAAATTTTATTATGCAATAAATAAATATTTATTCATGGATATTTATATCTTAAACATACGGAATAAATAATACTACCGGAAGAATATTATTTGATATAATATGGTAAATATTGAGAGTGCAATTATATTTATATAGTGGAATTAATCATATAATTAATATTAATGGATTAATAGATTTGGGCTTGGGCTCAATTTAATCATTAATATTGGAAGCCCAATATTCTACTTCCTTAAGGTCCCCTACCTAGCCTATAAAACCACCACATGGTCTTCACAATTAGACAAGACAAGAATATCATTAGTTGATAGTTCTAGAGAGTTGTGAAGGAGATCCATAAGCTTGGAGGATCGTCGCCCACACGACGTTCAAGCTAGTGCAAGGAATACGTAGGAAGGCTTCAAGGTCATCGAAGTTCTTCGTTTTTCCGGACAACGAGAACGAGGTAAAATCGAGAAAACCTCTCTATGATTTTAATCGTTAATATATTGTAAATACCGACGAACCAAGATCCGAAGATCGAACCCGGAGTAGACGGACGATCGCGTGGTGTTGGTGAAACCATCGGACCACGCGGACCGCCCGCCTAGGGTTTCGGCGAGACGCGCGAGGGGTCGAACCCCGGCTGGACGTCGGGGGTGCGATCGATCACTTCGATCGATCGCGGACCGCGAGGGCTAGGCCCCGCGGTGGTCTGCTGGAGGCGGACCGACCACCCAGCGGCGGCGAGTCGCCGGACTCGCCGCGGTGGCTGCTGGCAGCCCCAGTCGATCGCGATGATCGACGCGATCATCGATCGCGAACCCCGCCCATGCGGGGGTTCGGCTGGGGGCGATCGTGCGCCTTCGGGTGCGTGGTCTCCTCGGTCGGACTCCGGCGCATGCGGTGGTGTTCGCGTGTTATCCGGCGATGGGTTTTTGATCGGAGTTGTCATGTTCCGCAATTCCGGCAACTCCGGGATATCGAATTCCAACAGTAACAAAGCTATAATTCGTGGTACTTGCGAATTGATGAGATAACCCATTTAATGGATTCATCAAAAGGCATGGACAAATAGTGTGTATTGGAAACAAGATGGTGTTTCTCGGAGATTTTATGTAGATAACATTCTATCATTGGGAACAATGTAAAAGTGTTATCAGACATAAAATAATGGTTGTCTAAGATAGAATCGATATATAAGATAAAGAAGAAGTTAGATCATGTTCTTAAGATCTAGGATCTTATGAAAAGAACATTGTACTTCTCTTAGAAATCTTATACGATTAAGGTTCGTTTTAGCATGCATCATTCCAAGAAGGGTGTGTGACCTTCAAGAAGGAATGCATCTATCTAAGGTATGTGTTTGGAACACATAAAGGAGATACAAGCAGTGAAAGCAGTTTCCTACACCGGATGTGTGGAAAGCTTTAAAATGCAATGTTGAAAAACGAGAACCGGATATCGACTATGCAGTTGGCATAGTGGGAGGATATCAAAGTAATCCTGGAAAGGAATATTCGACTGCTGTAAGAGTACTTTCGAAGTACTGTTCTAGACTACGAAGCAAATGAACTTTTCCTTTGGATTACATTTCTCAGATCCCTAATCAAATCAGGATCAGTGTAAGTCGATATCAGGCTATGTGTTCACTTGTAAAAGGAGGTGAACCTTTTGAATGGAAGAGTGATAAGCATGATACTTTTCGGACTCAACCATGGGTAACCAAACTGCAGCCTCAGAGGCAGCGGAAGTTGTGGTAAAGCTTTGGGATAACCTCTGGACTTAGATATGATTCTTGGTTTACCAAAGGCTATTAAAATAGCGGTGCAATGGCAAACTGAAAGAAATCATAAGTCCATAGTGATGATAACACATAGAGCAAGTACCACCTGATACGAGTCATCGTCAAGTGAGACGACGCTGTAGTCACCAAGATAACTTCGGAGACGGCAACCTAGAATGCTCATGCACAAGGCACTTCTTTGGAAGTGCAGATTAAGCACGTGATGGGTATGGGAGTCGGGAGTTTGGATGAAATGACTAGACCTTAGTATAAGTGGGAGATTGATGGAGTTGTATACTTAATGTCTAGATTTAAGTATCGTAAACTCCCGGTCATAGTATTTAATCTATTTAAATGAATAATCGTTTGCTTTTAATTATTTATAATTAAATAAATGTAAATATGGTTCTGGATTATATACGTTGTATTTTGTATGGTGTGCGTCGTCACACGGAAGATCATACTATCAGTCACTCGTATATAATCAAACAGTAGCTCACGACCTAGATGGACAAGAACTAATCCATCGGTATAGTCGTTGTATGAGAGAGAAAATAATTGGTCTTCATTATTTTATCATACTTGTACACTTGGTGTATTGAGCGGATCGCTTGAGATTTATCGATTAGAATTGCTTTGGATAATCGATTTAAATCTCTGAGTATTTTATTCTTAATCCCTGATATTATTGCGGGTGTGTGCATTTAATATTAGTGACTTTGATTTTCCAAAGGAATTGATTGATTAGAATAACCGATCAATTACTGGTAAAGTTGGGTCATGGTATTTTATGTATGACATGCCGTGAATTCTTGACGGGAAAATGTGTCCTCGAAATGGTTGATAATATCCCCGAGATGAGTTCATTAGGAATTATTATGTAAACCTCATGAGTGGATTTGTTCCGCATAATAATTAAAGTTGAATGGTACTAGTCTCGGATATAAGAGATGAATAAATTAATTAAGCAATAAATTAATTTTATTCTTGGATATTTATATCTTAAACACATGGAATAAATAATACTACCGGAGAGAATATTATTTGATATAATATGGTGAATATTGGGAGTGCAATTATATTTATATAGTGGATTTAATCATATGATTAATATTAATGAATTAATAGATTTGGGCCTGGGCTCAATTTAATCATTAATATAGGAAGCCCAATATTCCACCTCCTTTAGATCCCCTACGTAGCCTACGAAAGCACTACATGGTCTTCTCTATTCTCATAACTTGAAGATCATAATTCTAGAGAGAGAAAGTAGAGAGAATGAGATCCATAAGCTTGGAGGATCGTCGCCCACACGACGTTCAAGCTAGTGCAAGGAATACGTAGGAAGATCCGAAGGTCTTCAAATCAATCTCGTTTCTCCGCACAACGAGATCAAAGGTAAAATCGTTCAACACCCTCTATGATTTTATGTGATATATAAATTGTAATATATACATGAACAAAGATCCGGGAAACGACGAACTCCGCGGACGGGGATGGACCGCGAGGTCGACATCCCCGCGGGATCGAGGAAAGCCCTCGGCTGGGAGCCGAGGGTGGCGGTCGGAACCCTAGGGTTCGACCGCCGGCGTGGCTACAGGAAACCCTCGGCTGGAGCCGAGGGGTGCGATCGATCCTCGGATCGATCGCGGGTCAGCTGCGGGGCGACTCGCAGCGACCTCGTGCATGCTACGGGTTAGCCCGTAGCGGTTCGCACGGGGTGATCCCGTGCGCTGGCAGCGAGCCCGTGAGCTCGCTGCGGGGGCTGCTACGAGCAGCCCCGGGGATGCTACGAGCATCCCCAGCGATCGTCCGCATGACGATCGCGAGCCCCGTGCGGGGGCTCGGCTGGGCACCACGGGCGGACCGTGGTGGTGCTCGGTTGAGCTCCGGCTCGTACGGCGGCTCGCGGCGTGTTCTCCGGCGATCGAGGATTTCGGTCGGGGTTATGTTTTCCGCAATTCCGTTAACCCCGGGATATCGATTTCCAACAGAGTGGTACTAGTCTCGGATAATAAGAAAAGAATTAATTTAAATATTAGTAATTAAAGTTAATTCGCGGACATTTGATATCTTAAACACGGGGAAAGTCGTATATGTAATTTCGGCGGAAAATATTATGGGTAAAATAATATGGATTAATTAATTGGGAATTCAATTATAATTTTATAGTGAAATTAATTATAATTAAAATTGGATTTAATTAAAGATTTTCTTTTAAGGACACCGGTTTAATTAAATTACAATTTAGCCTAATTAATTAATTAACCTAAGGTCCCTAGTGTGGCATATTTAAACCCCTCCCCCTCTCTTCTCTTGACCTAACATTCACAGTCTTTTATTTTTCTTTTCTTTTCTGCGTAAGAAAGAAATAAAAACAAAAGAGCGTAAAGAGGGTTCGAGAGAGAAGAAGAAGAAGAGGAGACTTCCGGTGGATCGTTGCCCATACAACGTCTGGAGTCGAGGGCTAGGATACACACTAGAAGATCAGAGGTGTTCGCCTATTCGTCTTCTCCGAATCACGCAACAAAGGTATAAGAAATCGAAACCCTAATTCCGCTTTTATTCGATTTCTTTCTCGTTGATTATACATCGAATCTTAGATCGGGTTTCGGGCGTCGTTGATCATGTTCCTCGACTACTGGGGGGTCAAGGACCTCCGGATCGGTAGTCGAAAGAGGAAAATCGACCCGGAAACGCGCTCGGAACAGCAGGTCGCGCTGCTGTTCGCGGACGAACAGCGCCCGCTGAAGGCCAAACAGCGCTCGCTGTTTGGGGCTTCTTCAGCGACCGCTGATTGACTGGCAGCGCCTGCTGCCTGAGTCAGATCAGCAGTTGTTTCGCGCGGTTGTCCTTCGGGGTGATGGCTGGGCGCGATTCGGCACATGGGATGTGACATGAACGGAGTAGCGCTACCTGGAGGTCGACTGGGAGTGTTCGGATGTTCGAGCGATCGAACTGTTGGAGTAGTATACTTAATGTCTAGATTTGAGTATTCTAAACTCCATGTGCACTTTCATTTATCTATTAATAAATAAACATTCATTTGCTTTTAAATATTGTTAATTAAATATATGCAAATTATAGTCCTAGATTATATACGTTGTAGTTAGTATGGTGTGCGTCGTCACACAGAAGATCATACTATCGGTTACTCGTATATAATCGAACAGTTGCTCACGACCTAGATGGACACGGACCAATCCATCGGTATAGTCGTTGTGTGAGAGAGAAAATAATTTGTCTTAATTATTTTATCACACTTGTAAACTTGGTGTATTGGGCGGATCGCTTGAGATTTATCGATTAGGATTGCCTTATATATGACATGCCGTGAATTCTTGACGGGAAAGTGTATCCCGTAAGGGTTGATAATATCCCCGAGATGAGCCCATAAGGATTTATTATGTAAACCTCGCGAGTGGATTTGTTCCCGCATAATAATAAAGTTGAGTGGTACTATTCTCGGATATAAGAGATGAATAAATTTATTAAGCAATAAATAAATTTTATTCATGGATATTTAAATCTTAAATACACGGAATAAATAATATTACCGGAGAAATATTATTTGATATAATATGGTTTAATATTGGGAGTGCAATTAATTTATATAGTGGAAAATAAATAAATTAATATTAATGGGATTAATAGATTTGGGCTTGGGCTCAATTTAAGCATTAATATTGCAAGCCCAATATTCCACCTCCTTTAGATCCCCTACGTAGCCTATAAAAGCACTACATGGTCTTCACTTTTTCATAAGACAAGAATATCATACTTGATATTCTAGAGAGTTCGTGAAGGAGATCCATAGAGTTCGGAGGATCGTCGCCCACCCGACGTTCGAACGAGTGCAAGGAATACGTGGGAAGATTCAAAGGTCATCGATTGATTTCGTTTCTCCGAACAACGAATCGAAGGTATAAAAATCGTTAAACACCCTTGATGATTTTATTCGATTTATTTATCGAGAATACCGTAGAACGCAAGTTCCAAGTATCGAACCACGAAACGAGGGACGAACGCGTGGTGGTGGGAGAACCACCGGACCACGGCGTTCGCCGCCTAGGGTTTCGAGGCGCGCACGGAGGCAACGCCTCGGCTGGGCCGAGGGCGTGCGATCGATCACGATGATCGATCGCTGGAGCGCGGGCTGGTGCCGCGCTCCACCCCACCGCGACGGTGGGGGACCTCCAGGCGGCGGCGAGTCGCCGGACTCGCCGCGGGGCTGCCCATGCAGCCCCCGCCGATCGCGTGAGACGCGATCGATCGATCGCGCGAGCCCCGCGTGCGGGGGCTCGGGCTGGGCGTGCGTGCGGCTTCGGCCGTGTCGTGCGTTCGGTCCGTGCTCCGGCTCGTCCGTGGTGTTTGTGTGATCTCCGGCGAAGGTTTTTGATTGGGTTATTTTTTTCCGCAAATTTTAATAGCCCGGGATATCGAATTCCAACAATTGGTATCAGAGCGTGGTTTACGTTCGCGGTATTTTCGATAAAATTGTTCTACCTTGCAGGGTTTCCGACTATTATGGCTTAGTTAATTATTCGTTAATTATTTTTTCATGATTGTTGGTTTTATTAAACTCTCGGACATGTCGAGATTCGTTTTTGGTGGTGAATGCTTGTAATAGTAAAAATTCGGGGGTTGACCGAATTTAGGTTTATTATTATTGTTCTACGTTTTCCGGAAATTGTATAGGGTCGATTTCATGTATAGAATCGATACCGGAATTGTAATTTAAATTATTGTAATTTATTTACGTTGGATCGATGTCGAAGATGACCGCCGGAGAAGACGTGTGACGAAGGAGACGAAAGAGAGGGGCTAGGGCTCGGATCGATCAATCCCCATGATCGATCCATGAGGATCGATCGATCGCATGGGAGGGCGCCGAATTCGCGCCTCCCGGCGGCGATGCCACCGGCGGTGGTGGCGGCGGTGGTTCTCGGCCGGCGATCGGCGGTCCGGTGGGGGTGGTGCACCCCGTGCTACTCCTACCGGAAATCTACTTTCCTATTTTAATTCGGTTTTCCTATTTTGAGTATTCCTATTTTGGGGAATATTCATAGAATAGGAAAAGAATTAATTTAGTATTAAATTTATTTTCCTATTTGATTATTCCTATTGTTGGGAATATTCATGGATTAGGAATAAAATAAATTTGGAAAGTAAAAGATTCCTAAATTACTTTATTTCCTTATTTCATTATGGAAGTCTTCTAGAATATATCAAGTGGGTCTTGGATAGGATTCTAGAGATTTAATGAAATTGGAAAAGGAAAATAAAATAAATAAAAAATATTAATAATATTTAATTTTATTTTTGATTTATTCAATTGACTTAAAAATTTTGGATTTATTAAAAATAAATAGATTTAAATATTGGAATTAATATTCTCGTCACATGAAGCATTCAAGAAAGAAGACTGAAGACTAGAAGATACGTACGGGGATGCAATAAAGCCATAATAGTCGGAAAATAATATTCTAGTATTATGTTGACTATGTGATAATACTATGTGCTTTATTACATGTATGCATGCTATATGTGTTTATTTTATGCACTAGATAGCGTATCCCTTGTTGTAAAAAGCTAAGTGGGAGAGGGAATGGAAACATTCCCATGGTCTCCATTGCTGCTCTCTTGGTGACTTTTATAAACTTTTGAAGTTTATATAGATAAGTTATTGGAGGAGAGTTCTTGTAATTCCTCTTACAAGAAACATTGATTAAGTTTATCAAACAATGCCTAATTTGTCTTTCCAAAACTGATTTCAAGTCGACTCATTCTCACCCCAGTGGAATGGAGCCAAAGCCACTTGGTCATGTCGAGGACACAAATTAGAGACCTTCGTACCATCCTTTTTGAAGGTGGATCGATTGTCTGCTCGGCTCCCTCATTTATGAGAGATAGGGTTGTTCGCATGGTGAATCACTGGTAAGAAACTTCGAGTTTCACTTATGATTCTCCACGTCTTGATTTACAAGATCGAATGGATCAAGTAATTGGGAGTCAATTGTAAAAATATTTTGGTGTAGTAAACGTCCACACTATCATGGCTTGCTATACTGAATGAGATTTTGGATCAATTGATGTAGACAGTTATAGAAGGGAGTGAAGGAACCGTATGTTGACGTAAACGTCCACACTATCGTGGCTTGCGGTAATATACGAGTCCCAAACAAACTTCTTAGTACTGAGTAATGGTTTACACTTAGGTACGCTTCATAGTATCCTTCCCATCGAAGTAACGCTATTGATGATGTACGACCAAAGCAAATCTAATTGCTAAATCATTTGGGTAGGTAAACGTCCACACTATCGTGGCTTACCATATCTGATGGGATTTTAGATGTGATTAGTGATTTAATGATATTATTTGAGGGAGATAATATCGGTATTAAATTGTTTGTTTGTTTTATGTGCTTATAGGTTAAGAATGACTGTGACCCCACTTTGTGATATACTTAAGGATGAAAACTCACTGATTCCATATAGTAATGATTGGGAACGAAATCTGGACATTGTTCAGACTGTTGAGCCTTCCGAATCCACTATTGTCCCAACTGATGAGGACATTGAAAATGACCTCAAGGAGATGTTAGGACATAGTGTGGAAGCCGGACAAGAAGTGATTGACATACTCATTAAGTTCAGTCCTATTGAGGAATCGCTTACAAACGATTTCAAAAGAAAGGAACTTTTAAGTATGATCAGAGAATCACAAGCTCTTGTGGCCAAGTTGGATGTGAAAGCAAAGAAGCCTAGTGGTTTCAAACCACGGATTGGGAAGAGCAAGCCGCGAGGCAAGTGCTTTCGATGCAAGCAGTTTGGGCACTGGAGGTCTGATTGTCCTCTCATCAAAGGTACGAAATTTTCCTTAGTCACTGAAACATTGTCAGTGGTGTTATCTACCAGCACCTGGTGTGTAGATACGGGGGCCACTGACCATGTCTGCAATTCATTGCAGGGGTTCCAGGAAACCCGGAGACTTAGAGAGGGAGAGATCGTAGTCTACATGGGCAATGCTGCGAAGGTGGCGGTTGTTGCAGTGGGAGACGTTCACTTACATTTTAGTAGTGATAGTATTTTAGTTCTACAAAATTGTCTTTATGTACTGAATTTTAGAAAGAATTTAATTTCGGTTTCTAAACTAATATTGAATGGATATTCTGTTTCTTTTGATCACTCTATGGTCATAAGAAGAAATAGTGAAATTATCTGTTCTGGTACATTGGTAGACGATTTGTATGAACTAAATCCTGATACTTCCACGATGCAACTAACCGAGAGTAATAACACATCCACGAACACCAATAAGAGAAAGAAACCTTCAAAGATGAATCAATTATACTTATGGCATCTTAGGCTAGGTCATATTAATTCAAATAGAATTCAAAGGTTGAAAGCTGATGGTCTCATCAGTGGTGTTGAAGGAGAGGACCTTCCTACCTACGAATCCTGTTTGGAGGGTAAAATGACCAAGCGTTCTTTTTCTAGTAAAGGACGAAGATCCGAACAAGTATTGGATTTGATTCACTCTGATGCGCCGTAAGAGCGAGTGCTTTGACACTTTCACTGATGATTACTCAAGGACGAGGAGGGTACGAGTATTTCATCACTTTCACTGATGATTACTCAAGGTATGGATTTGTATACCTGATGCGCCGCAAGAGCGAGTGCTTTGACAAGTTCAAGGAGTACAAAGCTCTTGTGGAGAACTGTTGGAAATCGACTACCCGGGACATGTCCGTTCGACTACTCGAACATCTGGACAAGCCCAGTCGACCTCCAGCGTGCCTGCTGTGTTCACGACGAAGCCCCTGACCCGAATTGCACCCAGCCATCGCACCCGAGGCACGACCGCGCAAAACGAGAGGCTTCTGGCCTCTCTGTCGTCCGACACCAAAAGGTGTCGTCCGACAAGCCAATGTCGGCCGACAGCCATACATGTCGATCGACAGTCGTCGCGAACAGCAGCGTGACGCTGCTGTTTCAGGCTCGTTTCCGGCTAATTTTTTCCGATTCCGACCACCATGCTGGAAGTCAGCGACCCCACAGTGATCTAGGAACACCAACCACGATCCCGGAACTCTATCGGAGGTTCGTTATATTATTACGTACAAGAAGAATCGAAAAGAGATGCGGAATAGGGTTTTCGATTCTTTACCTTTGATGCGTGATTCGGAGAAGCCGAATAGGCGAACACCTCTGATCTTCTAGTGTGTATCCTAGCCCTCGACTCCAGACGTTGTGTGGGCAACGATCCACCGGAAGTCTCCTCTTCTTCTTCTCTCTCAAACTCTTTCTCACGTTTTATTTTCTCAAGTGAAGAAAAATAAAAGCTACGTAAGTTAGGTCTAGAGAAGAGAGGGGGAGGGGTTTCAATAGGCCACACTAGGGACCTTAGGTTAATTAATTAATTAGGCTAAATTGTAATTAAATTAAACCGGTGTCCTTAAAACAAAACCTTTAATTAAATCCAATTTTAATTATAATTAATTCCACTATAAAATTATAATTGAATTCCCAATTAATTAATCCATATTATTTTACCAATAATATTTTCCGCCGAAATTACATATACGACTTTCCCCGTGTTTAAGATATCGCATGTCCATGAATTAATTAATTACTTATAATTAAATTAATTCATTTCTTATTATCCGAGACTTGTACCACTCATCCTTATTATCATGTGGAACAAATCCACCTGCAGGGCTTACATGATAAGCTTTATGAGCTCATCTCGGGGACATCATCAACCCAATAAATGGGACACGGTTTCCTGTCTATAATCTATAGCATGCCGTGTGTACAATTCCGATTCCCAATTTACCGAGAATATTGACTAGTCAAATAGTCTCACTCACTAGCAAGTCAAAGAATCAAGAATTGGACACACGCACCTATAATTATATAGGGATTAGGAATTCGTATATCCGTAATATCTGAGGTCTAGTTCTATTACTCCGATTAGTACAAATCGAACGCCCTCCCGTGGTCCTGCTCAATACACCAAGTGTACGAGTGTAACATAATAGTCAAGACCAACTATCACCCAGTCACACTACGACGTACCGATGGATTGTCCCTGTCCATCTAAGTCGTGAGCTACTGTTCGATAGTATACGAGTAACCGATAGTATGATCTTCCGCGTGTCTCCTCACGCCATACTATCTACAACGTATATATCTAGGACTATAGCATAGAGTGTATATAAAACAAAATGCGAACTGTTTGATTAATAGATAATGAAAAAACACAGATAAGGAGTTCCATATTGTCACTAAACTAGACGTTTAGAATATAACTCCATCAATCTCCCACTTATACTAAAAGTCTAGTTGCCCTCTCCCATACATCCGATACCCATCCCCTTCACGTGTCTCTTGAACGCTTCCGCTGGAAGTGCCTTCGTAAAGGGGTCTGCCAGGTTATCCGCTGATGCAATCTTGGTGACAACCGCATCGCCTTTCTTGACAATGTCTCTAATCAGGTGGTACTTGCGATCTATGTGTTTACTCGCATTGTGGGCTCGTGGTTCCTTCGCATTTGCCACTGCACCGCTATTGTCACAATAAATTGGGATAGCTCTAGGCAAATCAGGAACCACATCTAAGTCCATAAGGAAGTTCCGGAGCCACACCGATTCTTTAGCTGCCTCAGAGGCTGCTACATATTCGGCTTCCATGGTAGAGTCCGAAATGTGAACACATAGCCTGATGTAGACTTTCTCTTGTCCTTATCAGATTGGAAATCCGAATCTATGTAACCCACAGGGATCAACTCAAACGCTTTGTAACTCAGAACATAATTTCTAGTCCTTCGTAGGTACTTATGTATGTTCTTTACAGCAGTCCAGTGACCTTGTCCAGGGTTACTCTGATATCTAGCTACCATGCCTACGCCATAGCAGATATCAGGTCTCGTACACAACATGGCATACATTAGACTTCCGACTGCCGAAGCATAAGGAACTGTCTTCATGTAATCTATCTCCTTTTGTGTCTTGGGACACATATCCTTAGATAGATGAATTCCATGGCAGAAAGGTTGAGAACCTCTCTTGGAATTCTGCATGTTGAAACGAGCCAGAATCGTATCAATATATGAAGCTTGGGACAAGCTCAATGTTCTTTCCCGGCGATCCCTTATAACCTTGATCCCAAGAACATGCCCAACTTGTCCTAAGTCTTTCATATCGAATTGCTTTGACAACCATCCCTTTATGTCCAATAACATCTTCACATTGTTGCCAATTAGAAGGATGTTGTCTACATAAAGCACGAGAAACGCCACACTATTTCCGTCACTTCTCCGGTATACACACGACTCGTCCATGCTTTGAATGAATCCATAAGACGGGATAACCTCATCAAACCGCATGTTCCAAGATCTAGAAGCTTGCTTCAATCCATAAATGGATCGGTTTAGCTTACACACTAGATGCTCTTGGCCTTTCTCGATTAAACCCTCTGGTTGTCTCATATAAATGGTCTCGTCAAGATTCCCATTCAAGAATGCTGTCTTGACGTCCATTTGCCACACCTCATAATCCATATAAGATGCTATAGACAAAAGAATCCGGATCGACTTTAGCATAGCTACCGGCGAGAAGGTTTCCTCATAATCGATCCCTTGTTTCTGAGTATACCCTTTCGCAACAAGCCTAGCTTTGAAGGTTTTAACCTTCCCGTCAGATCCTCTTTTCCTCTTGTACACCCACTTGCAACCAATGGCTTTTACACCTTTGGGCGGTGCTACAAGATCCCAGACCTGATTTGAATCCATTGATTCAATCTCAGATTTCATCGCCTTTTGCCAAGACTGAGCATATCATGATCTTTTACTGCCTCGTCATAGGTCCAGGGGTCGGCTTCATGTTCTCCAGGTAACAAGTCCGAAGACTCACCTATAAACATGAACCTGTCGGGTTGTCGAACAACCCTCCCACTACGACGACGCTCCGGTGTAACCTCAGTGACTACAGGTGCAGACTGTGGTGGCGTATCACCCGGTTGGGTTGGATCTAAGCCTTGATCGTTCCCTCTCAGTTCATTAAGTATTATCTTACTCTTGGGCTTGTGGTCCATTACATAATCCTCTTCCAAGTACCGAACGTTGGTGCTAACGACGATCTTCTGGTCCTTAGGACTATAAAATAAACCACCTTTCGTTCCTCTAGGATATCCTACAAACAACCGAATATCTGAACGTGATTACAACTTATCAGCCCCATGCTTCAGCACATGTGCTGGACTACCCCAGATCCGAATGTGTTTCAAGTTTGGCTTACGTCCGGTCCACAATTCCGAGGGTGTCTTAGGGACTGTTTTAGAAGGAACTAAGTTCAGGATATACGCCGTTGTTTCCAAGGCATATCCCCAGAACGAAACTGGTAAGTCTGAATAACTCATCATAGATCTTACCATTTCCATAAGAGTCCTATTCCTTCTTTCTGCTACACCATTCTGCTGGGGCGTGTATGGTGCAGTCATCTGGGAGTCAATCCCATTCTCCGATAAGTACGTCTTAAACTCTCCCGAGAGGTACTCCCCTCCACGATCAGATCGTAGAGTCTTTATGGATTTACCATGAAGGTTCTCCACAAGAGATTTGTACTCCTTGAACTTGTCAAAGCACTCGCTCTTGCGGCGCATCAGGTATATAAATCCATACCTTGAGTAATCATCAGTGAAGGTCACAAAATATTCGTAACCTCCTCTCGCTTGGACAGATAAAGGCTCGCACAAATCAGAGTGAATCAATTCCAGTACTTCCTTGGATCTATACCCTTTATCAGTAAAAGGTCGCTTGGTCATTTTTCCTTCCAAGCATGATTCGCAGATTGTAAAGTCCTCATCTTTCACATCACTGAGTATTCCATCAGTTATCAATCTTTGAATCCTACTCAAGTTAATATGACCTAGCCTAAGATGCCATAAGTACTTTTGATTCATTCTAGAAAGATCCTTTCTCTTATTGGTACTAGATGTGTTATACGACTCAACTCGTTGCATCGTGGAATAATCAGGATTCAGTATATATAAGTTGCCTATCAATGTACCAGAACAGATATGATCACCATTCTTCTTGACAATAACAGAATTATCAAAAGAAACAGAATATCCTTTCAAAACCAATTTAGAAACCGAAACAAGGTTCTTTCTAAAATTCGGTACATAAAGACAATTATTCAATACCAAAACTTTATTATTAAAAGATAAATAAACATCTCCCACTGCAACTGCCGCCACTTTCGTAGCGTTGCCCATGTAGATGGTGATCTCTCCCTCTCTAAGCCGCCGGGTTTCCTGGAACCCCTGCAAAGAATTGCAGACATGATCAGTGGCTCCCGTATCCACACACCAGGTACCGGTGGATAACACCGCTAAACATGTTTCAGTGACTAAGGAAAAGTTCATACCTCCTTGTCTGAGAGGACAATTAGACTTCCAATGTCCAGACTGCTTGCAACGGAAACACTTGCCTTTAGGCTGGTTCACTCCAATCTGTGGTCCACCATTACTGGGTTCACTGGGTTTCCGTCGTTCCCTCTTTTTCCTTTTGCCGTCCGAAGCCTAGGAAGATCCAACTTCACAGCCACAAGTACTTGTGATTTTCTTAACTCACTCACAAATTCCATTCTTTTGGAATCGTTTTTAAGTGATTCCTTAAGAGGACTGAATTTCTTGAGTAAGTTAATCACCTCTTGTCCAGCTTCCACACTATGTTTTAACATCTTCCTGAGTTCATCTTTAATGTCCTCATCAGTTAAGACGTCAGTGGGAGTAGAAGGTTCAATAGTCTGGACAATGTCCAAGTTTCGCTTCCAATCATTATAGTTCGGACCAGTGAGTTTGTTTTCTTTTAGTATTATGGACAGCGGGTTGAGTGCCATATCTATAAAAGAGACAAATCAAACAGTCAAATTTAATTCGATATTAACTCCCTCAATTAATATCATTAAATTTACCAATCAATCCTAAAATCCCATCAGACTAGCATGCCACTTTCTTGTGGACGTATACTAATCCAAACGATTTTATAACTGGACTTTTACTTTGGTCGTATATCATTATAGCAGTGACTCCGATGGGGAGGATACTATAAAGCGTACCTAAGTGTATACCATTTCTCAGTACTAAGTCAACCGATCGGGAACTACATGTTGTTGGAATTCGATATCCCGGGCTATTAAAATTTGCGGAAACCAATAACCCGATCAAAACCATCCGCCGGAAATCACACGAGCACCACGTACGAGCCGGAGCACGAGCCGAACGCACGACGAGGCCGAAGCCTCGCGCACGCCCAGCCCGAGCCCCCGCACGCGGGGCTCGCGATCGATTTGCATCGATCGCATGGGCGATCGTTGGGGCTGCATCCGGCAGCCCCCGGCAGCAGGTCCGGCGACCTGCTGCCCGCCGTGGAGGAGGCCCCACCGTCGCGGTGGGGAGGTGGCGGCACCAGCCCGCCACCGCCGGCGATCGCACCCGGCGATCGCCACCCTCGGCCGAAGCCGAGGGCTCCTCATGCTCACGCCCGAACCCTAGCCGGGCGATCCCACGCGGTCCGGTGGCTTCGCCACCACCGCGTGATCGTCCGTCTACTCCGGGTCCGAACTTTCGGATCTTGCGTTCTACGGTATTCTCGATAAATCAAAAACCGAATAAATCAAGGGTGTTTAGATTTTTACCTTTCGATTCGTTGTTCGGAGAAACGAATTCAAGACGACCTTTTGAATCTTCCCACGTATTCCTTGCACTAGCTTGAACGTCGGGTGGGCGACGATCTTCCAAGCTCTATGGATCTACTTCTCTCTCTACTTTCTCTCTCTAGAAGAATTATGATCTTCAACTTATGAGAATAGAGAAGACCATGTAGTGCTTTTATAGGCTACGTAGGGGATCTAAAGGAGGTGGAATATTGGGCTTCCAATATTAATGATTAAATTGAGCCCAAGCCCAAATCTATTAATCTCCCATTAATATTAATTAATTTATTTTCCACTATATAAATTAATTGCACTCCCAATATTAAACCATATTATATCCAAATAATATTTCTCCGGTAGTATTATTTATTCCGTGTATTTAAGATATAAATATCCATGAATAAAATTTATTTATTGCTTAATAAATTTATTCATCTCTTTTATCCGAGACTAGTACCACTCAACCTTATTTATTATGCGGAATTAAATCCACTCGCGAGGTTTACATAATAAATCCTTCTGAGCTCATCTCGGGGATATTATCAACCCTTCCGGGATACACTGTCCGGTCAATTATTCACGGCATGCCATATATAAAATATAGCGACCCAACTTGACCGGTAATTAACCCAATAATTAAATCGGTTAATTCCTTTGGTAAATCAAAGTCACTTATATTGAATATACACACCCGCAACAATATCGGGGATTAAGAATAAAATACACTGAGTCTCAAATCAATTATCGCCGAGCAATCCTAATTGATGAGTCTCAATCGATCCGCTCAATACACCAAGTGTACAAGTGTGATAAAATAATTAAGACAAATTATTTTCTCTCTCACACAACGACTATACCGATGGATTGGTCCGTGTCCATCTAGGTCGTGAGGATCTGTTCGATTAAATACGAGTAACCGATAGTATGATCTTCTGTGTGACGTCGCACACCATACTAACTACAACGTATAGAATCCAGGACTATATTTGCATATATTTAATCAACAATAATTAAAAGCAAATGAATGTTCGTATTTAATAGGTAAATGAAAGTGTACAAGGAGTTCAGAATACTCAAATCTAGACATTAAGTATACTACTCCAACAATCTCCCACTTATACTAAGGTCTAGTCTTATCCTCCAAGCTTCTGACTCCCAAACCCTCCAAGTGCTTGAAATAAACTACCTTAGGAAGTATCTTGGTGAAAGGGTCCGCTAGGTTGTCCTCCGAAGCTATCTTGGTGACTATCGCATCGCCCCTCTTGACGATGTCTCGAATCAGGTGGTACTTGCGCTCTATGTGTTTCATAGCACTATGGGACCGTGGTTCCTTACTGTTTGCCACTGCACCGCTATTATCACAATAAATTGTCATAGCTCTAGGCAAACTCGGAATCACATCTAAGTCCTGGAGGAAATTAAGGAACCAAACTGATTCTTTCGCTGCCTCTGAGGCTGCAACGTATTCAGCTTCCATGGTAGAGTCTGAAATGCACTTTTGCTTAACACTCCTCCATGATACGGCTCCACCTCCCATAGTGTACACATAGCCTGATGTCGACTTTCGCCGGTCCTTATCAGCTTGGAAATCCGAATCCGTATAACCCAAAGGAATCAGATTGTCTGCCCCGTAAATTAGAACATAATTCGTAGTATTTCGCAAATACTTGAAAATGCTCTTTACGGCAGTCCAATGAGCCTTTCCAGGGTTACTCTGATATCTCGCTACTACGCCAACTGCATAGCAGATATCAGGCCTCGTACATAACATTGCATACATTAAGCTTCCCACAGCCGAAGCGTAGGGAACTGCTTTCATTTCATCTTTCTCCTTTTGTGTCCGAGGACACATTTCCTTAGAAAGATAAGTTCCTTTACTGAAGGGCAGCTCACCCTTCTTGGAATTTTGCATGTTAAAACGAGCCAGAATCGTGTCTATGTAAGATTGCTGGGATAGGTACAATGTTCTATTCCGGCGATCCCTTATAACCTTGATCCCTAGAACATGTCCGACTTCTCCCAAATCTTTCATATCGAATTGTCTAGACAACCATCCCTTTATGTCTGATAACATTTTCACACTGTTGCCAATGAGAAGAATGTCGTCTACATAAAGCACGAGAAACACCACCTTCTTCCCATCACATTTCCAATACACACACGATTCGTCCATGCTTTGACTGAATCCAAAAGATTGGACTACTTCGTCAAATCGCAGGTTCCACGATCTCGAGGCTTGTTTCAATCCATAAATGGATCGATTAAGCCTGCACACTAGATGATCTCGCCCCTTAGCAATGAATCCTTCTGGCTGTTTCATATAAATCGTCTCGTCAAGACTTCCATTTAGGAAAGCTGTCTTGACATCCATTTGCCACACCTCATAATCCATATGAGCTGCTATGGATAAGAGAATCCGGATCGACTTTATCTTGGCTACCGGCGAGAAGGTCTCCTCATAATCGATTCTCTCTTTCTGAGTATATCCTTTCGCAACAAGCCGAGCTTTAAAGGTTTCAACCTTTCCGTCAGATCCTCTCTTTCTCTTGTAGACCCATTTACACCCAATTGGCTTTACGCCGTTTGGTGGTTCTACAAGATCCCAGACTT
The DNA here is from genome assembly GCA_954870475.1 of Euphrasia confusa. Lineage (NCBI taxonomy): Eukaryota > Viridiplantae > Streptophyta > Magnoliopsida > Lamiales > Orobanchaceae > Euphrasia > Euphrasia confusa. Next base: position 39,112,969 of record OX940950.1, on the reverse strand, counting down.
TATTAGAATCCATAGATTCTATTTCGGATTTCATCGCTTTCTTCCAAGAAGGCGCATCTATATCTTGTACCGCCTCATCATAGGTCCAGGGATCGATTTCATGAACTCCAGGTCCAGAGTCCGAAGACTCACCCAGTCCAATCCATCGGTCTGGTTGCTTAACAACCCTCCCACTACGACGGCGTTCCGGTGTATTAACGGTGACAGTATCAGGTGCAGATTCTAGTGGTGTATCTATACTCGGTTCGGCTGTATCTAAGTCTTCCTTGTCACCTCTCATCTCATCAAGTATTATGTCACTCTTGGGCTTGTGGTCCATGACATAGTCTTCCTCTAAGAACCGAGCGTTAGTACTTATAACGATCTTCTGGTCCTTAGGACTATAGAACATTCCACCTTTAGTTCCTTTAGGATATCCTATAAACAACCGTACTTCAGTACGAGGTTCTAATTTATCGGCACCTACCTTCAACACATGTGCAGGGCACCCCCAGATCCGAACGTGTCTCAAGCTAGGCTTGCGCCCGCTCCATCGTTCCATGGGTGTTGAAGGAACCGTTTTAGATGGAACCAAGTTTAGAATGTGCGCCGCTGTTTCTAAGGCATATCCCCAGAACATGATAGGTAAGTCCGAGTAACTCATCATTGATCGCACCATTTCCATAAGAGTCCTATTCCTTCTTTCTGACACACCATTTTGCTGGGGAGTATATGGTGATGCCATTTGGGAATCAATCCCATTCTCTGCCAAGTATGCCTTGAATTCTCCAGACAGGTACTCGCCTCCGCGATCAGATCGCAGGCATTTAATGGATTTACCTTGAAGGTTCTCCACAAGAGCCTTGAACTCCTTGAACTTGTCAAAGGATTCGCTCTTGCGGCGCATCAGGTATATGAATCCATACCTTGAGTAATCATCAGTGAAAGTGATGAAATACTCGTACCCTCCCTTTGCCTGAGTAGACATAGGTCCGCATACATCAGAGTGAATCAAATACAATACTTGTTCAGCCCTTCGTCCTTTACCAGAAAAAGAACGCTTGGTCATTTTCCCCTCTAAACAGGATTCGCAGGTTGGAAGGTCCTCTCCTTCAACACCACTGATGAGACCATCAGCTTTCAACCTTTGAATTCTATTTGAGTTAATATGACCTAGCCTTAAGTGCCACAAGTATAATTGATTCATCCTAGAAGGTTCCTTTCTCTTATTGGTGTTTGTAGATGTGTTATTACTCTCGGTTAGTTGCATCGTGTTAGACTCAGGATTTAGCACATACAAATCGTCCACCAATGTACCAGAACAGATAATCTCACTGTTTCTTCTTATGATCACCGAGTGGTCAAAAGAGACAGAATATCCATTCATAATAAGTTTAGAAACTGAAATTAAATTCTTTCTAAAGTTGGGTACATAAAGACAATTTTGTAAAACTAAAACCCTATCACTACTAAAGCGTAAGTGAACGTCTCCCACTGCAACAGCCGCCACCTTCGCGGCATTGCCCATGTAGACCACGATCTCTCCCTCTCTAAGTCTCCGGGTTTCCTGGAACCCCTGCAAAGAATTGCAGACATGATCAGTGGCCCCCGTATCTACACACCAGGTGCTGGTAGATAACACCACTGACAATGTTTCGGTGACTAAGGAAAATTTCGTACCTTTGATGAGAGGACAATCAGACCTCCAGTGCCCAGACTGCTTGCATCGAAAGCACTTGCCTCGCGGCTTGCTCTTCCCAATCCGTGGTTCAAAACCACTGGGCTTCTTTGCTTGCACTTCCAACTTGGCCACTAGAGCTTGTGATTCTCTGATCATACTTAACAGTTCAGTTCTTTTGAAATCGTTTTTAAGCGATTCCTCAAGAGGACTGAACTTAATGAGTATGTCAATCACCTCTAGTCCGGCTTCCTTACTATGTCCTAACATCTCCTTGAGGTCATTTTCAATGTCCTCATCAGTTGGGATAATAGTGGATTCGGAAGGCTCAACAGTCTGAACATTGTCCAGATTTCTTTTCCAATCAGTACTATATGGAACCAGTGAGTTTTCATCTTTAAGTATATCACAAAGTGGGGTCACAGTCATTCCTAACCTATAAGCACATAAAACAAACAAACAATTTAATATCCGATATTATCTCCCTTAAATAATATCATTAAATCACTAATCACATCTAAAATCCCATCAGGAAAGGCAAGCCACGATAGTGTGGACGTTTACCCACCCAAATGATTTAGCAATTAGATTTCCTTCGGTCGTACATCATCAATAGCGTTACCTCGATGGGAGGAATACTATGAAGCGTACCTAAGTGTTAACCATTACTCAGTACTAAGAAGTTTGTTTGAGACTCGCATATCACCGCAAGCCACGATACTGTGGACGTTTACGTTGACACACGGATCCTTCACTCCCTTCTATAACTGTCTACATCAATCGATCTAAAGTCCCATTCGATATAGCAAGCCACGATAGTGTGGACGTTTACCATACCAAAAGACTTATACAATTGAAATCCAATTACTTGATCCATTCGATCTTGTAAATCAAGACGCGGAGAATCATAAGTGAAACTCGAAGTTTCTAACCAGTGATTCACCATGCGAACAACCCTATCTCTCATAAATGAGGGAGCCGAGCAGACAATCGATCCATCTATCAAAGAATGGTACGACTGCCTCTAATTTGTGTCCTCGACATGACCAAGTGGCTCTGGCTCCATTCCACTCCCCGGGGTGAGAATGAGTCGACTTGAAATCAGCTTTGGAAAGACAAATTAGGCATTGTTTGATAAACTTAATCAATGTTTCTCGTAAGAGGAATTACAAGAACTCTCCTCCAATAACTTATCTATATAAACTTCAAAAGTTTATAAAAGTCACCAAGAGAGCAGCAATGGAGACCATGGGTATGTTTCCATACCCTCTCCCACTTAGCTTTTTACAATAAAGGGATACGCTATCTAGTGCATAAAAGTAAACACATATAGCATGCATACATGTAATAAAGCACATAGTATTATCACATAGTCAAAATAATTACTAGAATATTATTTTCCGACTATTATGGCTTTACTTCATCTCCGTACGCATCTTCTAGTCTTTAGTCTTCGTTTCTTGAATGCTCCATGTGACGAGAATATTAATTTCCAATATTTAAATCTATTTATTTTTAATAAATCCAAAAGATACTTAATTGAAAAATTAAGTCAATCGAATAAATCAAAAATAAAATTAAATATTATTAATATTTTTATTTATTTTATTTTCCCTTTCTACTTCATTAAATCTCTAGAATAATCTATCCAAGACCCACTTGGAATATTCTAGATGATTTCCATAATGAAATAAGGAAATAAAATAATTTTAGGACTCTTCTACTTTCCAAGATTAATTAATTTCCATTTCTATGAAGATTCACATAAAAATAGGAATAATCAATTAGGAAATAAATCAATCCTAAATTAACTTTTATTCCTTTCCAATTCTATTAAATCTCTAGGATCCTATTCCAAGTAGAACTCGGAATACTCTAGAAGACTTCCATAATAGAATAAGGAAATAAAATTAATTCCAATTAATTCTTTTCCTAATCCATGAGAATTCCCAAAAAAATAGGAATACTCAAATAGGAAAAACCCGAATCAATTAGGAAAGTGAATTTACCGGGAGAGCACGAAGATCACGAGGACCCCCGCGCCCCCACCGGACCGCCGATCGCCGGCCGAGAACCACCGCCGCCACCACCCAGCCGGCGCGCCACCACCGCCGGTGACATCGCCGCCGGGAGGCGCGAATTCGGCGCCCTCCCATGCGATCGATCGATCCCACATGGATCGACCATGGTGGTCGATCCGAGCCCTAGCCCTCACGTCGTCTCCTTCGTCACGCGTCTTCTCCGGCGGTCGTTTCGGCATCGATCCAACGCAAAATAAATTACAAAATAAATTTTACACTATCCGGTATCGATTCTATACATGAAATCGACCCTATACATTTTCCGGAAAAAAAGAACGTAATAATAAATCCTAAATTCGGTCAACCCCCGAATTTTTACTATTACAAGCATTCACCACCAAAAACGAATCTCGACATGTCCGAGAGTTTAATCAATCCAACATACATGACAAAATAAATTAAACGAATAATAAATTAAGCCATAATAGTCGGAACCCTGCAAGGTAGAACAAATTCATCGAAAATACCGCGAACGTAAACCACGCTCTGATACCAATTGTTGGAATTCGATATCCCGGGCTATTAAAATTTGCGGAAACCAATAACCCGATCAAAACCATCCGCCGGAAATCACACGAGCACCACGTACGAGCCGGAGCACGAGCCGAACGCACGACGAGGCCGAAGCCTCGCGCACGCCCAGCCCGAGCCCCCGCACGCGGGGCTCGCGATCGATTTGCATCGATCGCATGGGCGATCGTTGGGGCTGCATCCGGCAGCCCCCGACAGCAGGTCCGGCGACCTGCTGCCCGCCGTGGAGGAGGCCCCACCGTCGCGGTGGGGAGGTGGCGGCACCAGCCCGCCACCGCCGGCGATCGCACCCGGCGATCGCCACCCTCGGCCGAAGCCGAGGGCTCCTCATGCTCACGCCCGAACCCTAGCCGGGCGATCCCACGCGGTCCGGTGGCTTCGCCACCACCGCGTGATCGTCCGTCTACTCCGGGTCCGAACTTTCGGATCTTGCGTTCTACGGTATTCTCGATAAATCAAAAACCGAATAAATCAAGGGTGTTTAGATTTTTACCTTTCGATTCGTTGTTCGGAGAAACGAATTCAAGACGACCTTTTGAATCTTCCCACGTATTCCTTGCACTAGCTTGAACGTCGGGTGGGCGACGATCTTCCAAGCTCTATGGATCTACTTCTCTCTCTACTTTCTCTCTCTAGAAGAATTATGATCTTCAACTTATGAGAATAGAGAAGACCATGTAGTGCTTTTATAGGCTACGTAGGGGATCTAAAGGAGGTGGAATATTGGGCTTCCAATATTAATGATTAAATTGAGCCCAAGCCCAAATCTATTAATCTCCCATTAATATTAATTAATTTATTTTCCACTATATAAATTAATTGCACTCCCAATATTAAACCATATTATATCCAAATAATATTTCTCCGGTAGTATTATTTATTCCGTGTATTTAAGATATAAATATCCATGAATAAAATTTATTTATTGCTTAATAAATTTATTCATCTCTTTTATCCGAGACTAGTACCACTCAACCTTATTTATTATGCGGAATTAAATCCACTCGCGAGGTTTACATAATAAATCCTTCTGAGCTCATCTCGGGGATATTATCAACCCTTCCGGGATACACTGTCCGGTCAATTATTCACGGCATGCCATATATAAAATATAGCGACCCAACTTGACCGGTAATTAACCCAATAATTAAATCGGTTAATTCCTTTGGTAAATCAAAGTCACTTATATTGAATATACACACCCGCAACAATATCGGGGATTAAGAATAAAATACACTGAGTCTCAAATCAATTATCGCCGAGCAATCCTAATTGATGAGTCTCAATCGATCCGCTCAATACACCAAGTGTACAAGTGTGATAAAATAATTAAGACAAATTATTTTCTCTCTCACACAACGACTATACCGATGGATTGGTCCGTGTCCATCTAGGTCGTGAGGATCTGTTCGATTAAATACGAGTAACCGATAGTATGATCTTCTGTGTGACGTCGCACACCATACTAACTACAACGTATAGAATCCAGGACTATATTTGCATATATTTAATCAACAATAATTAAAAGCAAATGAATGTTCGTATTTAATAGGTAAATGAAAGTGTACAAGGAGTTCAGAATACTCAAATCTAGACATTAAGTATACTACTCCAACACATGCCCACCGCAAGCCACTTTCTTGTGGACGTTTACGTTGACATGCGGTCATTTACGATTTTCTATAACTGTCGAGCCTCAATTAACCCAAAGTTCCGTTTCCGTTTAGCAAGCCACTTTCTTGTGGACGTTTACTAAACAAACAACTTTGTTAATTGAATTCTATTTATTAAATTTTACAATTTTATTAATCAAAGCTTGATATCTCGTAAGTGAAACTCGAAGTTTCTAACCAGCGATCAATCATGCAATTGAGCACTATCTCTCACAAAGTGAGGGAGCCAATCAGACAATCGATCTAGTCATCAAATGACTAGAAAGTCTCTAATCTGTGTCATCGACATAACCAAGCGCTTTGGCTCCATTCCACTCCCCGGGGTGAGAATGAGTCGAGTTGAAATTAGTCTTTGAAAGACAGATTAGGCATTGCTTTGAAAAATATAATTGTTCAATTCTATAAGTAGAATTTAATTCGAATTTTGATCCAGTGATATCCGTGTGTCGACTTTATCCGATAGGGAGGATGACACTAAAGCCAACTCGTAAGTCAACACACATCACCATCAAAACAGAGAATGGAGACCGCGGGATTGTTTCCAATCCCTCTCCCACTTAGTATTTTACGAAAAAGGGACAACATTCATAAACAATTAAGCATAATAATAAAGCACGTAAAACAAGCAAAAAGCAATTAACGTGGTCCCGATTATTATGGCCTTAAGTGTTCTCCAATGCACGTCTCTTGGATCTCGTTGCTCGTCTCGGTCTCGGTCCACCACCGACTCGCTCGAGGGTAAGGAGACGAACTCCTCCCACTGAAGCCTCGTCTCGAGCCTCGTTGAGTCGCTCGTGGGGTCGAACGAACCCCAGCCCCGCTGCTACCCGTTGCCGGTTCGTCTCCTTGACTCTCGTTTGTCCGGGTTTCTATCTCGTCTCGATCCACCAAAATTAGCAAGAAAAATTACAAGAATAAATCAATTAAATCCGGCATCGATCCTATACAGGGTGATCGATCCTATACGTGCCCGGAAAAACAACGGAAACGAATAAATAAACCTAATGACTCAACCCGTCGTTTTTATCTATTACAAACAAGTAACATTTCCAAAACAAAACAATCTCGACAAGCCCGATAGTTTAACAAACCACAACAAAATTATCATACAACATCCATAATGTTGGCCATAATAATCGGGTTCATCCTGCATCACAAACGTACGAACAATGCAACAAACCGATAAACCGGCTCTGATACCAATTGTTGGAAATCGACTACCCGGGACATGTCCGTTCGAATACTCGAACATCCGGACAAGCCCAGTCGACCTCCAACATGCCTGATGTGTTCACGACGAAGCCCCTGACCCGAATTGCACCCAGCCATCGCACCCGAGGCACGACCGCGCAAAACGAGAGGCTTCTGGCCTCTCTATCGTCCGACACCAGAAGGTGTCGTCCGACAAGCCAATGTCGGCCGACAGCCATACATGTCGGCCGACAGTCGTCGCGAACAGCAGCGCGACGTTGCTGTTCCAGGCTCGTTTCGGCTGGTTTTTCCGATTCCGACCACCATGCTGGAAGTCAGCGACCCCACAGTGATCTAGGAACACCAACCACGATCCCGGAACTCGATCGGAGTTTCATTATATTATTACGTACAAGAAGAATCGAAAAAAGATGCGGAATAGGGTTTTCGATTCTTTACCTTTGATGCTGTTGGAAATCGACTACCCGGGATGCGTTCGTTCGATCACTCGAACATCCGAACAATCCCAGTCGACCTCCAGGTCCGTTACTCCGTTCACGTGCCAGCCCTTGTCCTGATTCACGCCCAGCCATTGCCCCGAAGGACAACCGCGCGAACCAGAGCTGGCTGCCCGAAAAACAGCGAAACGGCGACCGCCGTTCGCCCTCCGGCGACCGCCGTTTGTCCGCGAACAGCAGCGCGACCTGCTGTTCCGAGCGCGTTTCCGGGTCGATTTTCCTCTTCCGACTACTGATCCGGAGGTCCTTGACCCCCAGTAGTCGAGGAACATGATCCACGACGCCCGGAACCCGATCTAAGATCCGATGTATTTTTAACGAAATAGAAAACGAAACGTATGCGGAATAAGGGTTTCAATTTCTTATACCTTTGTCGCGTGATTCGGAGAAGCCGAATTGTTGAGACCACGAAGCCTTCCGGTGTATGTCTCTATCCCCGACGTTCAGCCGTTGAGTGGGCAACGATCCGCTGAACCTTCCTCTTCTCCTTTCTCTCTTGAACCCACCGTAGGAATAATATCCTCTGTCTCAGAAATATATTTGCGCAAGCAAAATTATTTCTACAGAATTATTACTGCGCTAATCTGAATTAATTAAGCAGAGGAAAATTAATTGCGCAAGCTTTTGTTTTCTCTGCAGAATTAATTATAGCGGCGTAGTGTAGATTTTGATTTTCTCAGAAATATAATTGCGCTAGCAATTAATTTCTGCAGAAAATAATAACAGCGCTAATCTATTTATTTTTACACAAAAATTATTGCGCAACAATTTATTTTTCTCCGCAAAAATAAAATAGCGGCGTTTCTTAGGTTTAGAGAAAGAGAGGGTGGGGTATTTATAAATCTACACCAGGGACCTTATGGAAATTAATTATTAGGCTAAATTGCAATTTAATTAACTCGGCGTCCTAAAAAGAAAACCTTAATTAAATTTCACAATTTTAATTATAATTAATTCCACTATAAAATTATAATTGATTTCCCAATAATTAATTTATATTATTTCAACAATAATAATTCCGCCGAATTACATATACGACTTTCCCCGTGTTTAAGATATCGTATGTCCACGAATTAACTTTAATTACTAATAATTAAATTAACTCGTTTCTTGTTATCCGAGACTAGTACCACTCATCCTTATTATCATGTGGAACGAATCCACCTGCAGGGTTTACATGATAAACTTTATGATCTCATCTCGCGGACATCATCAACCCAATAAATGGGACACGGTTTCCTGTCTATAATCTATAGCATGTCGTGTGTACAATTCCGATTCCCATTTACCGAGAATATTGACTAATCAATTAGTCTCACTCACTAGTAAGTCAAAGAACCGAGAACTGGACACACGCACCTATAATTATATAGGGATTAGGAATTCGTATATCCGTAATATCTGAGGTCTAGTTCGATTACTGCGATTAGTATAAATCGAACGCCCTCCCGTGGTCCTGCTCAATACACCAAGTGTACGAGTGTAACATGATAGTCAAGACCGACTATCTACCAGTCACACTACGACGTACCGATGGATTGTCCCTGTCCATCTAAGTCGTGAGCTACTGTTCGATAGTATACGAGTAACCGACAGTATGATCTTCCGCGTGTCTCCTCACGCCATACTGTCTACAACGTATACATCAAGGACTATTGCATTAAATGCAATCATGCTTGAATCATATCTCGAATTAAGGTATAGATAAGGAGTTCCGTATTTGCACTAAACTAGACATTTAGAATACAACTCCATCAATCTCCCACTTATACTAAAAGTCTAGTCGCCCTCTCCCAAACATCAGATTCCCATAACCTCATCACGCCTACCCAACGCTTTCGCTGGAAGTGCCTCTGTGAACGGGTTTACCAGGCAATCCTCTCGATGCTATCTAGGTGACAACTGCATCGTCTTACTAGACGATCTCTCGAATCAGGTGGTACTTGCGCTCTACGTGTTATCTCCCACTGTGGACTCGTGGCATTTCAAGTTTGCCAATACCGTTATTCAAAATAGCTTTGTGTAAACTAGAAACCACATCTAAGTCCCTTAGGAAGTTCTGGAGCCACACTGACCTTTTAACTGCCTCAAAGGCCGTTATCCTTTCAGTTTCCATGGTAGAGTCCGTAATGCATCGCTGCTTTACATTCTTCCATGTGACTGCTCCACTTCACAGTGAGAACACATAGCCTGACTTCGACTTTCGACTGTCCCTGTTTGATATGGAAATCCAATTCTATGTAATCCAAAAGAAACAACTTGACTGCTTTGTAACTCAGAACATAATTCCTGGTCCTCTGCAGGAACCTAAACACGTTCTTTACATCAGTCGAGTGATCCTTTCCAGGATTACTATGATATCTCACCACCATGCCCACGGCATAGTAGATATCAGTCTCGTGCATAGCATTACATACATTAAGCTTCCCACCATTAAGGTGCAGGGAACTGCTTACTCTTCATCTATCTCCTTTATTGTGTCGGACACAAAACTTTAGATAGACGAATTCCACATCTAAAAGGTGAAGACTTTTCTTGGAATTCTGTATGCTGCAACGAGTAAGAATTGTATTTATGTATGAGGCTCGAGATAAGTTCTATGTTCTTTTCTGGCGATCATTTATTACTTTGATCCCAAGAACATTCCCGACTTCTCCTAAGTCTCTTACATTGAATTACTCGGACAACCATCCCTTTATGTCCGATAACATCTTTCATATTGTTGCCAATTTAGAAGGATGTCGTCTACATAAAGAATGAGAAAACACCACATCTTTTCTGTCACTTCTTTATTACACTCAGGACCTAAACATGCCTTGAATGAATCCATGAAATGGATTTTCTCATAGGTCCGCATGTGTCCAAGATCTTGAAGCTTCCTTCAATCTTTAAGCTTGCTTACCGAATGCTCTTGGCTCTTTTCGATGAATCTCTCTGGCTGTCCCACACAGATGGCCCCGTCAAGACTTCGATTTAGGAAATCTGTCTTGACTTCCATCTTCCATGTGAAGACAAAAGAATCCTGATCGACTTTTGCCAAGACTGAGCATCTTGATCTTTCAGCGTCTCGTCATAGATCCAGGGTTCGGCTTCATGTTCTCCAGGTAACAAGTCCGAAGACTTGCTGGAAATCGATATCCCGGGCTATTAAAATTTGCGGAAAATAATAACCCGACCGAAATCCTCTCGCGCGGAAACACGCGAACCACCGGACGGAACCGGGCTCGACCCGAGCATCGCCGCGGGATGAACCCGCGGCCGAAAACCCTAGCCGAGCCCCCGCCGGGGCTCGCGATCGTGCGCCGATCGCTGGGGCTGCTCCGGCAGCCCCGGGCGGTTAGTCCGGCGACTCACCGCCACCACCGACAGGAGGGGGGACCACCAGCCGCGGCGCGAAGCCGCGACGGTCCCCGGCGATCGAACTAGGGTTCGATCGCCCCAGCCGCGGCTTTCCTTCGATGCGCGCCGGCGGTCGAAGCCCTAGGGCTCGACCGCCACCCCTCGGCTCCCAGCCGAGGGTCCTTTGAACATTCGCCGGGGATCTCGAATCCCCGTCCCCGAAGTTCCTTGTTTTCCCGGATCGTGTGTTCATGTATGTATCACAATTTAATTCACATAAATTCACACGAAGGAGTTTTATGATCATACCTTTGATTCGTTGTGCGGAGAAACGAAATCAAGTTGAAGACCTTTTGGATCTTCCCACGTATTCCTTGCACTCCGTTCGAACGTCGGGTGGGCGACGATCTATCGAACTCCTATGGATCTCCTTCCACTCTCTAGAATATCAAGTATGATAATCTTGTCTTATGATTTATGAAGGCCATGTAGTGCTTTTATATGCTACGTAGGGGATCTAAAGGAGGTGGAATATTGGGCTTCCAATATTGAAGATTAAATTGAGCCCACTGCCCAAGTCCATTAATCCTTATCAATATTAATTAATTTATTTTCCACTATATAAATTAATTGCACTCCCAATATTAAACCATATTATATCAAATAATATTTTTCCGGTAGTATTATTTATTCCGTGTATTTAAGATTTAAATATCCATGAATAAAATTAATTTATTGCTAATTAATTTATTCATCTCTTTAATCTGAGACTAGTACCATTCAACCTTAATTATTGTGCGGAACGAATCCACTCATGAGGTTTACACAATAATTCCTTATGAACTCATCTCGGGGATATTATCAACCCTTCCGGGATACACTGTCCGGTCAATCATTCACGGCATGCCATATATGAAATATAGTGACCCAACTTAACCGGTAATTAACCCAATAATTAAATCGGTTAATTCCTTTGGTAAATCAAAGTCACTTATATTAAATATACACACCCGCAATAATATCGGGGATTAAGAATAAAATACACTGAGACTCGAATCGATTATCGCCGGCAATCCTAATCGATGAATCTCAACGATCCGCTCAATACACCAAGTGTACAAGTGCGATACAATAATTAAGATAAATTATTTTCTCTCTCACACAACGACTATACCGATGGATTGGTCCGTGTCCATCTAGGTCGTGAGCAACTGTTCGATTAAATACGAGTAACCGATAGTATGATCTTCTGTGCGCCCATGCACACCATACTAACTACAACGTATAAAATCCAGGACTATGATTTGCATATATTTAATTAATAATAATTAAAAGCAAACAATTGTTTATTAATTTAATAGATTAAATGCTATGACCGGGAGTTTACCGTTACTTAAATCTAGACATTAAGTACACAACTCCAACAATCTCCCACTTGTACTAAGGTCTAGTCATTTCCTCCAAACTCCCGGTTCCCATACTCATCACGTGCTTTAAAGTGTACTTCCGAGAAGTACTATGTGAGTGAGCAATCTAGGTTGCCGCTCTGAAGTTATCTTGGTGACTACTACGTCGTCTCCCTCGACGATGACTCGTATCAGGTGGTACTTGCACTATGTGTTATCATCACTTTTAGTCTTATGACTTCTTCCGGTTTACCATGCACCGCTATGTAATAGCCTTTGATAAACCAAGAGTCATATCCAAGTCTTAGAGGTTATCCCGGAACCTAACCAAAACTTCCGCTGCCTCTGAGGCTGCTATTCGGTTATGAGAGAGTCTGAGAAGCGTCCTGCTTATCACTCTTTCATTTCATGGTTCCACCTCTTTCTAAAAGTGAACACATAGCCTGATATCGACTTACACTGGTCCTTCTTTGATTTTTGGATCTGAGAAACTGTAATCTAAGAAGATTTCGTCTTGCTCCGTAAGCCAACACTATGAAAGTACTCTTACAGCATTCGAACATCCCTTATCCAGATTACTTTGATATCCTCCCACTACGCAAACGACATAGTTGATATCAGGTTCTTGTTTTCCAACAATGCATTTAAGCTTTCCACACAAAGTGTAGGAAACTGCTTTGTATTATCTATCTCCTTTATGTGTTTGAAACACATGACTTTAGATAGATATACTTATTCTGTCTCTGAGAGGTAACAACCTTTCTCAGAATTTATGCATGTTAAAACAAACCATAATCATATAAGATGTCTAGGAGAAGTACAATGTTCTTATCTCTAGATCATAAGATCTCAAGAACACACTCTAACTTCTACTCAATCTTATATCCCGATTCATTTAGACAACCATCATTTTATGTCTGACAATATTTTTACATTGTTGCCAATGACAAAATGTTATCTACATAAAATCTCCGAGAAACACCACCTTGTTTCCATTATGTCTCTAATACACCTTTCGTCTTTGCCTTTTGATGAATCCATCAAATGGACTTTCTCATCAATTTGCAAGTTCCACGATTTATAGCTTTGTTACTATCCATAAATGGATTTACTAAGCTTGTACTCTAAATGATCTAGCCTCTTAACAATAAACCTTATTGTTCTCCAAGAAGGCTCATTTAGATCTAGTACTGCCCTTATGCAGAGCTAGGGATCGATTTCATGTTTACTAGATCCAGAGTCCGAACTCCTCTAGTCTTATGAATATCTCTGGTTGTCTGACAACCTCCCACTGCAATGGCGTCCCGGTGTATAACAGTAATAACAATAGGTGCAGTATGTCGTGTACTTCTACTCGGTTTGGCTGGTTCTCAGTCTTTTGTCCTTTTTCTCATTCCGAGGTTTTATTTCAGTTCAGGCTTTGTGGTTCTTCTAATAGTCTTCCTCTATGAACCGGACGATAGACGTCCCTCTGGTTCATAGTACTATAGAACACACAACACTTTGTTCATCTAGGATATCCTACAACCATATTGAATATGCCGTTGGCTCTAGGAATATCCATAGAACATAGGTAGTTCCGAACAACTTGTTCTTTTACTATTAGATTTCCATTTCTTATTTACAACGCACCATCTCTACACGTAAGTGTATGGCGCGGCCCTTTGGAATTGAATCCCAATCTTTGATTACGCTATGTGTTATTCAGATAGGTGATGGCCTCCGCGACCGAGTCGCAGGCTCCTAATGGATATACTTTGATGGTTCCCCATAATAGCTTTGTGTCCATTGACTAGTCAAAACACTTTGCTTTTATGGCACATTAAGTATTCTAATCCATCACCGAGTATTCTTGAAAGAATTACTCGTACCTTTCTAATTTACACATATGTCTGCATATCTAATCATTTCCAATACTTGTCTGAATTCTATCCTTTATCCAGAAAGGTTTGCTTAGACGTATTATCCTCCAAACTCAATCCTTAGGTCGGAAGGTCCATTCCTTCAACTATAATTGATCAAATCAATTTCGACCATTTGAATCTTATTTGAAAAATACTACTAAGTATAAGAATTCACAAGTATAATGATTAATAAAGAAATATCTAACAATTAAAACAAGTTATAGAACGGTTCGTTGCATCGTGGTGGACTTAGGATCTATCATTCATATATTGCTATCTAATGTACCAGAATAGATAACGCCATTATTTCTTGTCAAAATCATCCAATGATTAAAGAAATAAAATATCCATTCATTAAATAATAGAAATCCAGAACAAAACGTTCTTTCTAAAATAAAGGGTACATAATGCAATAATCTTGAAATGAAATCCTATTTAACTACTAAAGCAGATAAATGTCTTCCACCGCAACAGCTGCCTCCTCTACAGCTTTTGCCCGTGTAGACTCGAACTCTTCTTCTCTAAGTCGCCGGGTTTTCTGGAACCCCTGCATTTCAAAAATGCACATACCGTCAGTGGTTCCATATCTACACACCAGAATTTCTGGTAGATAATACCGCTGACTATGTTTTTACGACTAAAGAAAAATTCGTACCTCTGAGAGGACAAGATATAGACCCCCAGTACTCAGACTGTTTTCCTTGGGGATATTTGCCAGAAGGCTTCTTTATCCCTCCCCGTGGTCCAAGTACTTTAGGACTACTGGATTCCCTTGTCTTCTTCTCCCTTCCCTTATGTAAGCCTATAGGTTCGAAACCTTTGACCTTGGCTATAAGAGCTTGCGACTGTCTCAACTCGTCTAAAAGATCTAGCATCTCGAAAACGTGATCAAGCATTTCCTCGAAGCAACTGACCTTTATGAGTATCCTCATCGCCTCTTTTCTAGCTTTTACGTCATGTCTAAACATCAACTTGAGTTTAAGCATGACATCATGATTAGCGGCTAATGCAAGAGCACTATCCCACTTCTCAAAGTCAACTATTTCCTCATCAGTTGAGTTAATGGTAGGTCTAGGAGGACAAGTTTTACTGAGCACATCTTTGTACTCTTTTACAGTCTGAGTAATGTCTAACTCTTTATTCCATCCCACACAGTATGGAACCAGTGCGTTAAATTCCTTGAGTATCATAGAAAGTGGGTTCATAGCTATTCTCTAAACCTATAAGCACATTTAAACAAACAATCAATTTAATATCCGATATTATCTCCCTCAAATAATATCATTAAATTACTAATCACATCTAAAATCCCATCAGGTAAGGCAAGCCACGTTGTGTGGACGTTTACCCACCCAAATGATTTAGCAATTAGATTTTCTTCGGTCATACATCACTTATAGCGGAACCTCGTTGGGAGGAATACTATAAAGCGTATCTAAGTGTAAACCATTACTCAGCACCAAAGTAAATCGTTTGGAATTGCTACATCACCGCAAGCCACGTTGTGTGGACGTTTACGATAACTTCACAACTCTTCACAATTCCTTACAACTGTCTACATCAATTAATCCAAAATCCGTCAGTATAGCAAGCCACGTTGTGTGGACGTTTACTACACTAAGAGACTTTTATAATTGACTCCCAGTTACAAGATCCATTCGATTTTCGTGAATCAAGACGCGGAGAATCATAAGTGAAACTCGAAGTTTCTAACCAGTGATTCACCATGCGAACAACCCTATCTCTCATTAGATGAGGGAGCCGAGCAGACAATCGACCCACCTTCAAAAGGATGGTACGAATGTCTCTAATTTGTGTCATCCACATGACCAAGTGGCTTTGGCTCCATTCCACTCCCCGGGGTGAGAATGAGTCGACTTGAAGTCAGTTTCAGAAAGACAAATTAGGCATTGTTTGATAAACTTAATCAATGTTTCTTGTAAAAGGAATTACAAGAATTCTCCTCCAATGACACATCTATACGAACTTCAAAAGTCCATAAGAGTCACCAAGAGAACAGTAATGGAGACCATGGGAATGTTTCCATCCCCTCTCCCACTTAGCTTTTTATAACAAAGGGATACGCTATCTAATGCATAATTAAACACATAAGCATGCATACAAGCAATAAAGCACATAGCACATAGTCAAAATAATGCTAGAAAAATTATTTTCCGACTATCATGGCTTTATTCCATCTCCGTATGCGTCTTCTAGTCTTCAGTCTTCGTTCTTGAATGCTCCATGTGACGAGAATATTAATCCCAATATTTAAATCTATTTATTTTTAATAAATCCAAAAGATACTTAATTCGAAAATTAAGTCAATCGAATAAATCAAAAAATAAAATTAAATATTATTAATATTTTTATTTATTTATTTTTCCTATCTAATTCTATTAAATCTCTAGAATAATCTATCCAAGTCAAACTTGGAATATTCTAGAAGACTTCTATAATAGAATAAGGAAATAAAATAAATTAGGACTCTTCTACTTTCCAAGATTAATTAATTTCCATTACTATGAAAATTCCCAAAAAAAAAAGGAATAATCAATTAGGAAATAAATCAATCCTAAATTAACTTTTATTTCTTTCCAATTCTATTAAATCTCTAGGATCCTATTCCAAGTAGAACTCGGAATACTCTAGAAGATTTCCATAATAGAATAAGGAATAAAATTAATTCCAATTAATTCTTTTCCTAATCCATGAGAATTCCCAAAAATAGGAAAACTCAAATAGGAAAACCGAATTAATTTAGGAAAGCGAATCTAGGTAGGAGTAGCATGAGATCGGGAGACCCCACGCCACCCCCTCCTTCGACCGGCCACCCTCCCGGAGGAGCACCACCGCCCAGCCTAGCCACCGGCCGCCACCGTCGCCGGCGGCAACCCTAGCCGAGGGCGATCGGCCCCCTTCCCCTTGGGTCGATCGATTGGGGTCGATCAAGGGGTTTGATCGATCCCCGGTTCTTCGTCCTCTTCGTCTTCTTCGTCACACGAGTTCTCCGGCGGTCAATTCGGCATCGATCCAACGTAAATAAATTACAAGAAATAAATTTACAATTCCGGTATCGATTCTATACATGAAATCGACCCTATACACTTTCCGGAAAACAAAGAACAATAATAATAAATCTAAATTCGGTCAACCCCCGAATTTTTACTATTACAAGCATTCATCCACACAAAACGAATCTCGACATGTCCGAGAGTTTAATAACGAATAATCATGGCAAAATTAAATAGCAATTAATTAAACGAATAATTAACAATTAATTTAAACCATGATAGTCGGAATCCCTGCAAGGTAGAACACAATTGAACACATACATGAACACGAAACCAAACGCTCTGATACCAATTGCTGGAAATCGATATCCCGGGCTATTAAAATTTGCGGAAAATAATAACCCGACCGAAATCCTCTCGCCGGAAACACGCTAACCATCGGACGGAACCGGGCTCGACCCGAGCATCGCCGCGGGATGAACCCGCGGCCGAAAACCCTAGCCGAGCCCCCGCCGGGGCTCGCGATCGTGCGCCGATCGCTGGGGCTGCTCCGGCAGCCCCGGGCGGTGAGTCCGGCGACTCACCGCCACCACCGACAGGAGGGGGGACCACCAGCCGCGGCGCGAAGCCCTAGGGCTCGACCGCGGCAAACACCCGCGGCTTTCCTTCGATGCGCGCCGGCGGTCGAAGCCCTAGGGCTCGACCGCCACCCCTCGGCTCCCAGCCAAGGGTCCTTTGAACATTCGCCGGGGATCTCGAATCCCCGTCCCTGAAGTTCCTTGTTTTCCCGGATCGTGTGTTCATGTATGTATCACAATTTAATTCACATAAATTCACACGAAGGAGTTTTATGATCATACCTTTGATTCGTTGTGCGGAGAAACGAAATCAAGTTGAAGACCTTTTGGATCTTCCCACGTATTCCTTGCACTCCGTTCGAACGTCGGGTGGGCGACGATCTATCGAACTCCTTTGGATCTCCTTCAACTCTCTAGAATATCAAGTATGATAATATTGTCTTATGATTTATGAAGGCCATGTAGTGCTTTTATAGGCTACGTAGGGGATCTAAAGGAGGTGGAATATTGGGCTTCCAATATTGAAGATTAAATTGAGCCCACTGCCCAAGTCCATTAATCCTTATCAATATTAATTAATTTATTTTCCACTATATAAATTAATTGCACTCCCAATATTAAACCATATTATATCAAATAATATTTCTCCGGTAGTATTATTTATTCCGTGTATTTAAGATTTAAATATCCATGAATAAAATTAATTTATTGCTAATTAATTTATTCATCTCTTTAATCCGAGACTAGTACCATTCAACCTTAATTATTGTGCGGAACGAATCCACTCATGAGGTTTACACAATAATTCCTTATGAACTCATCTCGGGGATATTATCAACCCTTCCGGGATACACTGTCCGGTCAATCATTCACGGCATGCCATATATGAAATATAGTGACCCAACTTAACCGGTAATTAACCCAATAATTAAATCGGTTAATTCCTTTGATAAATCAAAGTCACTTATATTAAATATACACACCCGCAATAATATCAGGGATTAAGAATAAAATACACTGAGACTCGAATCGATTATCGCCGGCAATCCTAATCGATGAATCTCAACGATCCGCTCAATACACCAAGTGTACAAGTGCGATAAAATAATTAAGATAAATTATTTTCTCTCTCACACAACGACTATACCGATGGATTGGTCCGTGTCCATCTAGGTCGTGAGCAACTGTTCGATTAAATACGAGTAACCGATAGTATGATCTTCTGTGCGCCCATGCACACCATACTAACTACAACGTATAAAATCCAGGACTATGATTTGCATATATTTAATTAATAATAATTAAAAGCAAACAATTGTTTATTAATTTAATAGATTAAATGCTATGACCGGGAGTTTACCGTTACTTAAATCTAGACATTAAGTACACAACTCCAACAAGACTCACCTATAAACATGAACCTGTTGGGTTGTCTAACAACCCTCCCACTACGACAACGCTCCGGTGTATCTTTAGTGACTAAAGATTATAGTAGTGAACTACTCAGTTAGGCTGGTTCTAAGTCTTGATCAGTCCCTCTAAGCACATTAAGTATTACTCTACTCTTGGCTTGTGATCTTGCATATATATAGTCCATGTCTAAGAACCGAACATTGATGCAATCAATGAACATCTGGTCCTTTGGACTATATTACATATCTCAATTCGTTTTCTTAGGGTATCCTATAAACAACCGAATATCAGTACAAGTTTCCAAAGGAATCAAGTTCAGGATAAACGCCGCTGTTTCCAAGCCATATCCCAAAAACGATTTAGGTAACTCCGAATGTCTACTTTCCCATATCTATAACAGTCCTATTCCTTCTTTACAACACATTATTTTGCCGAGGCATAAATGGTGTAGTCTGTTGGGAGTTAATCCCATTTTCTGATAAGTATGCCTTACTCCTCAAAGAGGTCTGCATATATCAGAGCGAATCAACTATAGTACTTTCTTGGATCTTTTCCCTTTAAGCGTAAAGGGTTGCTCGGTCATTAAAACTTCCAAGTATGATTCGAAGGTTGGAAGGTCCTTTCCTTCAACCTAGATGAGTGGTCCATCAGCTTTCGCCCTTTGAATCGTACTCAAGTTAAAATGATCTAGCCTAAGATTCCATAAGTACATTTGATTTATCCTAGAAGGATCTTTACTCTTATTGGGCTTCGACATTGTGTTATTAGCTCCGGTCTGTTGCATCGTGGAAGAATACGGATTTAGTATTAAATTGTCTATCGATATACCAGAATAGATAATATCCCCATTTCCTAAAGAAACGGAATATCTATTCTAAGCCAACTTAGAAATCCGAAATGAAATTTCTTTCTAAATGCCGGCACATAAAGACAATTTATTAGAACTAAAATCCTACCGTTAAAACATTTAACATCTCCCACTGCAACGGCTGTTACCTTAACATTATTGCCCATGTAGGTTACTACTTCTTCCTTTCTAAGTCTCCGGGTTTCCTGGAACCCCCGCATTTAAGTGCAGACATGATTTGTGTTTCCCGTATCCACACACCAGGTACTGGTGGATAACACCACTAAGCACGTTTCGGTGACTATGGAAGAATCAACTCCTTGTTGCTTGAGAGGACAATAAAAACTCCCAGTATCCAAACTTCTTACAACGGAAGCACTTGCCCCTTGGGCTTGCTTTTCCCATTCCGTGGTCCAGATATATTAGGCCCACTGGGTTTCCGTATTTGCTTCTTCTTCCTTTTGCCGCCCGAAGGCCTAGGAAGAGCCAATTTCTCAGCCACAAGTGTTTTGAGAGCCATTAAAGATTCCCTCAGCCGCTTGAAGTTCAACCAGGAGCTCTGCCATTGAATAAGACCTCTTATCCATGTTATATTTTAGGCGGAACTGCTCAAAACTTCTCGGCAGAGACTGGAGCACAATATCGACTTGGGTTACCCCATCGATAACTGCTCCTAGAATCTCTATCTCATTAAGATAGCCCATCATTCTAAAACCGTGATCCCTCGCGGACGTTCATTCCGATATGATGGCTGTCATGAGTTGCCTCATTTCATCTTTCCCGGCTGTCCTGTCCTGATAACCAAAAACTTCTTGAGGTTAAGCATCATATCACAGTTAATGGTCATGGCATGATCCCGATGTCGCAGCACATTTGACATGTTGCTCCGCGTCATCTCATAGCCTTGATCCATTTCCAATGAGCTTCCTTTCCTCGGTAGTGGAAGCATCATTTGGTTCAGCAGGTCAATTGACTTGGAGTACATATTTGTACTCCTCTGCAGTTAGGACAATGTCCAAGTTTCTTTTCAAATCTATACAATCAGGTTCAGTGAGTTTGTTGACTTTTAATGGGAATAATACCATATAAAACAAACAATGAGTTTAATTCGATATCATTTCCCTCATGTGATATCATTAAACTACCAATCATTTCCAAAATCCCATCAGACATAGCAAGCCACGTTCTTGTGGACGTTTACCAGTCCAAATGATTTTATGATTGGATTTCACTTCGGTCGTACATCATCATAGCAGTGACTCCGATGGGGAGGATACTATAAAGCGTACCTAAGTGTATACCATTTCTCAGTACTAAGTCCACCGCTCGGGAACCACATGTCCACCGCAAGCCACGTTCTTGTGGACGTTTACGTTGACATGCGGTCCTCCACGACTTTCTATAACTGTCGAGCCTCAATTAATCCCAAAGTTCCGTTTCCATTTAGCAAGCCACGTTCTTGTGGACGTTTACTAAAACAAACAACTTTATTAATTGAATCTCACTTATTTAAATGTCATAGAATCTTAATTAACCCAAAGTACCGTTTCCATTTAGCAAGCCACGATAGTGTGGACGTTTACTAAAACAAACAACTTTGTTAATTGACTCTTACATTTATTAAATTTCACAATTTTATTAATCAAAGCTTGATATCTCGTAAGTGAAACTCGAAGTTTCTAACCAGCGATCAATCATGCAATTGAGCCCTATCTCTCACTAGGTGAGGGAGCCAATCAGACAATCGATCTAGTCATCGAATGACTCGAAAGTCTCTAATCTGTGTCATCGACATAACCAAGCGCTTTGGCTCCATTCCACTCCCCGGGGTGAGAATGAGTCGAGTTGAAATTAGTCTTTGAATGACAGATTAGTCATTGCTTTTGAGAAATATAATTGTTCAATTTTATAAGTGGATTTTAAATTCGAATTTTGATCCAGTGATATCCGTGTATCGACTTTATCCGATAGGGAGGATGACACTAAAGCCAACTCGTAAGTCAATACACATCACATTCAAAACAGAGAATGGAGACCGCGGGATTGTTTCCAATCCCTCTCCCACTTAGTATTTTATGATAAGGGATAACATGCATAAATAATTTAAGCATAATAATAAACACGTAAATCACATAAAAAGCAATTAACGTGGCCCCGATTATTATGGCCTTAAATATTTTCCAATGCACGTCTCTTGGAACTTCATCTCGTTGCTCGTCTCGATCTCGGTCCACCACCGACTCGCTCGAGGGTCAAGAGACGAACTCCTCCCACTGGAGCCTCGTCTCGAGCCTCGTTAAGTCGTCCGTGGGGTCGAACGAACCCCAGCCCCGCTGCTGCCCGTCGCGAACACGGGGTGTGTTCGATGGCTGCCCGTTGCCGGTTCGCTCTCCTCGATCCTCGTTTCTCCGGGTTTTGATCTCGTCTCGATCCACCAAAATTAGTAAGAAAAATTGCAAGAATAAATTTACTAAATCCGGCATCGATCCTATACAAGGTGATCGACCCTATACATGTCCCGGATACAACGAAAAATAAATAAACCTAACGACTCAACCCGTCGTTTTTATCTATTACAAACAAGCATCGTTTTTCCAAAACAAAAACAATCTCGACAAGCCCGAGAGTTTAATCAAAACCACAAATTAAAGCACAACATACAATCACAACGTTGGCCATAATAACCGGGTTCGAACCTGCAAAACAAATCTCGCAAAAATACAACGAATCGACAAAAACCGGCTCTGATACCAATTGTTGGAAATCGACTACCCGGGATGCGTTCGTTCGATCACTCGAACATCCGAACAATCCCAGTCGACCTCCAGGTCCGTTACTCCGTTCACGTGCCAGCCCTTGTCCCGATTCACGCCCAGCCATTGCCCCGAAGGACAACCGCGCGAACCAGAGCTGGCTGCCCGAAAAACAGCGAAACGGCGACCGCCGTTCGCCCTCCGGCGACCGCCGTTTGTCCGCGAACAGCAGCGCGACCTGCTGTTCCGAGCGCGTTTCCGGGTCGATTTTCCTCTTCCGACTACTGATCCGGAGGTCCTTGACCCCCAGTAGTCGAGGAACATGATCCACGACGCCCGGAACCCGATCTTAGATCCGATGTATTTTTAACGAAATAGAAAACGAAACGTATGCGGAATAAGGGTTTCGATTTCTTATACGTTTGTCGCGTGATTCGGAGAAGCCGAATTGTTGAGACCACGAAGCCTTCCGGTGTATGTCTCTATCCCCGACGTTCAGCCGTTGAGTGGGCAACGATCCGCTGAACCTTCCTCTTCTCCTTTCTCTCTTGAACCCACCGTAGGAATAATATCCTCTGTCTCAGAAATATATTTGCGCAAGCAATTAATTTCTGCAGAAAATAATAACAGCGCTAATCTATTTATTTTTACAGAAAAATAATTGCGCAACAATTTATTTTTCTCCGCAAAAATAAAATAGCGGCGTTTCTTAGGTTTAGAGAAAGAGAGGGTGGGGTATTTATAAAGCTACACCAGGGACCTTATGGAAATTAATTATTAGGCTAAATTGCAATTTAATTAACTCGGCGTCCTAAAAAGAAAACCTTAATTAAATTTCACAATTTTAATTATAATTAATTCCACTATAAAATTATAATTGATTTCCCAATAATTAATTTATATTATTTCAACAATAATAATTCCGCCGAATTACATATACGACTTTCCCCGTGTTTAAGATATCGTATGTCCACGAATTAACTTTAATTACTAATAATTAAATTAACTCGTTTCTTGTTATCCGAGACTAGTACCACTCATCCTTATTATCATGTGGAACGAATCCACCTGCAGGGTTTACATGATAAACTTTATGAGCTCATCTCTGGGACATCATCAACCCAATAAATGGGACACGGTTTCCTGTCTATAATCTATAGCATGCCGTTTGTACAATTCCGATTCCCAATTTACCGAGAATATTGACTAATCAATTAGTCTCACTCACTAGTAAGTCAAAGAACCGAGAACTGGACACACGCACCTATAATTATATAGGGATTAGGAATTCGTATATCCGTAATATCTGAGGTCTTGTTCGATTACTGCGATTAGTATAAATCGAACGCCCTCCCGTGGTCCTGCTAAATACACCAAGTGTACGAGTGTAACATGATAGTCAAGACCGACTATCTACCAGTCACACTACGACGTACCGATGGATTGTCCCTGTCCATCTAAGTCGTGAGCTACTGTTCGATAGTATACGAGTAACCGACAGTATGATCTTCCGCGTGTCTCCTCACGCCATACTGTCTACAACGTATACATCAAGGACTATTGCATTAAATGCAATCATGCTTGAATCATATCTCGAATTAAGGTATAGATAAGGAGTTCCGTATTTGCACTAAACTAGACATTTAGAATACAACTCCATCAATCTCCCACTTATACTAAAAGTCTAGTCGCCCTCTCCCAAACATCAGATTCCCATAACCTCATCACGCCTACCCAACGCTTTCGCTGGAAGTGCCTCTGTGAACGGGTTTACCAGGCAATCCTCTCGATGCTATCTAGGTGACAACTGCATCGTCTTACTAGACGATCTCTCGAATCAGACGTTGTGTGGGCAACGATCCACCGGAAGTCTCCTCTTCTTCTTCTCTCTCAAACTCTTTCTCATGTTTTATTTTCTCAAGTGAAGACAAATAAAAGCTGCGTAAGTTAGGTCTAGAGAAGAGAGGGGGAGGGGTGTAAATAGGCCACACTAGGGACCTTAGGTTAATTAATTAATTAGGCTAAATTGTAATTTAATTAAACCGGTGTCCTTAAAAGAAAACCTTTAATTAAATACAATTTTAATTATAATTAATTCCACTATAAAATTATAATTGAATTCCCAATTAATTAATCCATATTATTTTACCAATAATATTTTCCGCCGAAATTACATATACGACTTTCCCCGTGTTTAAGATATCGCATGTCCATGAATTAATTAATTACTAATAATTAAATTAATTCATTTCTTGTTATCCGAGACTAGTACCACACATCCTTATTATCATGTGGAACAAATCCACCTGCAGGGTTTACATGATAAACTTTATGAGCTCATCTCGGGGACATCATCAACCCAATAAATGGGACACGGTTTCCTGTCTATAATCTATAGCATGCCATGTGTACAATTGTAACGCCCCGGCCCGTTGAGGGGTCAAAGCCCGACCCTAATGGGCCGGCTCGGTTACCAATGACTGCCGTCGGGAGTGATATCCTGGCCCCACTGTACCAACACTTGTCTTTTCTAGCGCACTTTGTCCTCACTCGTGCGCACCCGGGAGACTTCCCAGGGGGTCACCCATCCTAGAATTACTCCAGAGCCAGCACGCTTAACTTTGGAGTTCTTATAGGAGGATGCCCAGAAAAGAAGATGCATCTGTTGGTATGAGTAGCATATTCAATCCTTTTTAAGCCTTTGAATTTCTGGGGCGTTACAATCACCCCACCTTTTATGCGCAACGTCCTCGTTGTGCGCCTTTCCTTTCCCAGGACCTACCATCCGTGCAGGATTCTAGAGGTGGCCCCTACGGGTACTCTCACCAACTTCTGGGTGGAGCACTTGGTCCCGCATGGCACTTAGTTCCCGCAATTCCGGTCGGCACCTGCTCTGATACCATTTGTAACGCCCCGGCCCGTTGAGGGGTCGAAGCCCGACCCTAATGGGCCGGCTCGGTTACCAATGACTGCTTGCAGGAGTGATATCCTGGCCCCACTGTACCAACACTTGTCTTTTCTAGCGCACTTTGTCCTCACTCGTGCGCACCCGAGAGACTTCCCAGGGGGTCACCCATCCTAGAATTACCCCAGAGCCAGCACGCTTAACTTTGGAGTTCTTATAGGAGGATGCCCAGAAAAGAAGATGCATCTGTTGGTATGAGTAGCATATTCAATCCTTTTTAAGCCTTTGAATTTCTGGGGCGTTACAACAATTCCGATTCCCAATTTACCGAGAATATTGACTAGTCAAATAGTCTCACTCACTAGCAAGTCAAAGAATCAAGAATTGGACACACCCACCTATAATTATATAGGGATTAGGAATTCGTATATCCGTAATATCTGAGATCTAGTTCGATTACTCCGATTAGTACAAATCGAACGCCCTCCCGTGGTCCTGCTCAATACACCAAGTGTACGAGTGTAACATAATAGTCAAGACCAACTATCACCCAGTCACACTACGACGTACCGATGGATTGTCCCTGTCCATCTAAGTCGTGAGCTACTGTTCGATAGTATACGAGTAACCGATAGTATGATCTTCCGCGTGTCTCCTCACGCCATACTATCTACAACGTATATATCTAGGACTATAGCATAGATTGTATATAAAACAAAATGCGAACTGTTTGATTAATAGATAATGAAAAAACACAAATGACATTTAGAATATAACTCCATCAAGAACCTTCAAGGTAAATCCATAAAATGCCTGCGATCTGATCGCGGAGGCGAGTACCTATCTGGGGAATTCAAGGCATACTTCGCAGAGAATGGGATTGATTCCCAAATGACATCACCATATACTCCTCAGCAGAATGGTGTGTCAGAACGAAGGAATAGGACTCTTATGGAGATGGTACGTTCAATGATGAGTTACTCGGACTTACCTATTATGTTCTGGGGATATGCCTTAGAAACAGCGGCGCACATTCTGAACTTGGTTCCATCTAAAACGGTTCCTTCAACACCCATGGAACGTTGGAGCGGGCGCAAGCCTAGCTTAAGGCACGTTCGGATCTGGGGGTGTCCTGCACACGTGTTGAGGACAGGGGCCGATAAGTTAGAACCTCGTACTGAAGTGCGGTTGTTTGTAGGATATCCTAGAGGAACTAAATGTGGCATGTTCTATAGTCCTACGGACCAGAAGATCGTTATAAGTACTAACGCTCTGTTCTTAGAGGAAGACTATGTCATGGACCACAAGCCCAAAAGTGACATAATGCTTGATGAATTGAGAGGTAACGAGAAAGACTTAGACACAGCCGAACCGAGTAGTGATACACCACTAGAATCTGCACCTAACACTGTCACTGTTGATACACCGGAACGCCGTCGTAGTGGGAGGGTTGTTAGACAACCGAACAGATGGATTGGACTGGGTGAGTCTTCGGACTCTGCACCCGGAGTTCATGAAATCGATCTCTGGACCTATGATGAGGCGGTACAAGATATAGAAGCGCCTTCTTGGAAGAAAGCGATGAAATCTGAAATAGAATCTATGGATTCTAATAAAGTCTGGGATCTTGTAGATACACCAAACGGCGTGAAGCCAATTGGGTGTAAATGGGTCTACAAGAGAAAGAGAGGATCTGACGGAAAGGTTGAAACCTTTAAAGCTCGGCTTGTTGCGAAAGGATATACTCAGAAAGAGGGAATCGATTATGAGGAGACCTTTTCGCCGGTAGCCAAGATAAAGTCGATACGGATTCTCTTATCCATAGCAGCTCATATGGACTATGTGGTGTGGCAAATGGATGTCAAGACAGCTTTCCTAAATGGAAGTCTTCACGAGACGATTTATATGAAACAACCAGAAGGATTCATTGCTAAGGGGCGAGATCATCTAGTGTGTAAGGTTAATCGATCCATTTATGGATTGAAACAAGCCTCGAGATCGTGGAACCTGCGATTCGATGAAGTAGTCCAATCTTTAAGATTCATTCAAAGCATGGACGAATCGTGTGTGTATTGGAAACGTGATGGGAAGAAGGTGGTGTTTCTCGTGCTTTATGTAGACGACATCCTTCTCATTGGCAACAGTGTTAAGATGTTATCATACATAAAGGGATGGATGTCTAGACAATTCGATATGAAAGATTTAGGAGAGGTTGGACATGTTCTAGGGATCAAAGTTATAAGGGATCGCCGGAATAGAACATTGTACCTTTCCCAGCAATCTTACATAAACACGATTCTGGCTCGTTTTAAGATGCAAGATTCCAAGAAGGGTGAGTTACCCTTCAGTAAAGGAACTTATCTTTCTAAATAAATGTGTCCTCAGACACAGAAGGATAAAGATGAAATGAAAGCGGTTCCCTATGCTTCGGCTGTGGGAAGCTTGATGTATGCAATGTTATGCACGAGGCCTGATATCTGCTATACAGTTGGCATAGTGGCGAGATATCAAAGTAATCCTGGAAAGGCTCATTGGACTGCCGTAAAGAGCATTTTCAAGTATTTACGAAATACTAAGGATTATGTTCTGAGATACGGAGCAGACAATCTGATTCCTTTGGGTTACACAAATTCGGATTTCCAAGCTGATAAGGACCAGCGTAAGTCGACATCAGGCTATGTGTACACTTTGGGAGGTGGAGTCGTATCATGGAAGAGTGTTAAGCAAAAGTGCATTTCGGACTCTACCATGGAAGCTGAATATGTAGCAGCCTCAGAGGAAGCGAAAGAATCAGTGTGGTTCCTTAATTTCCTCCAGGACTTAGATGTGATTCCGAGTTTACCCAAAGCTATGACAATTTATTGTGACAATAGCGGTGCAGTGGCAAACAGTAAGGAACCACGGTCCCATAGTGCTACAAAACACATAGAGCGCAAGTACCACCTGATTCGAGACATCGTCAAGAGAGGCGACGCTGTAGTCACTAAGATAGCTTCAGATGATAACCTAGAAGACCCCTTCACAAAGATACTTCCTAAGGAAGTATATTTCAAGCACTTGGAGGGTTTGGGAGTCAGAAGTTTGGAAGAAAAGACTAGACCTTAGTATAAGTGGGAGATTGTTGGAGTAGTATACTTAATGTCTAGATTTGAGTATTCTGAACTCCATGTGCACTTTCATTTATCTATTAATAAATAAATATTCATTTGCATTTAATTATTGTTGATTAAATATATGCAAATTATAGTCCTAGATTATATACGTTGTAGTTAGTATGGTGTGCGTCGTCACACAGAAGATCATACTATCGGTTACTCGTATATAATCGAACAGTTGCTCACGACCTAGATGGACACGGACCAATCCATCGGTATAGTCGTTTTGTGAGAGAGAAAATAATTTGTCTTAATTATTTTATCACACTTGTACACTTGGTGTATTGGGCGGATCGCTTAAGATTTATCAATTAGGATTGCCTTTGATAATTGATTAAATCTCAGAGTATTTTATTCTTAATCCCCGATACTATTGCGGGTGAGTATATTTAATATAAGTGACTTTGATTTTCCAAAGGAATTGACCGATTAGTGTATTGGGTCAATTACCGGTAAAGTTGGGTCACTGTATTTTATATATGACATGCCGTGAATTCTTGACGGGAAAGTGAATCCCGTAAGGGTTGATAATATCCCCAGATGAGCTCATAAGGATTTATTATGTAAATCTCGCGAGTGGATTTGTTCCCACATAATAATAAAGGTGAGTGGTACTATTCTCGGATATAAGAGATGAATAAATTTATTAAGCAATAAATAAATTTTATTCATGGATATTTAAATCTTAAATACACGGAATAAATAATACTATCGGAGTGCAATTAATTTATATAGTGGAAAATAAATTAATTAATATTAATGGGATTAATAGATTTGGGCTTGGGCTCAATTTAATCATTAATATTGGAAGCCCAATATTCCACCTCCTTTAGATCCCCTACGTAGCCTATAAAAGCACTACATGGTCTTCACTTTTTCATAAGACAAGAATATCATACTTAATATTCTAGAGAGTTCGTGAAGGAGATCCATAGAGTTCGGAGGATCGTCGCCCACCCGACGTTCGAACGAGTGCAAGGAATACGTGGGAAGATTCAAAGGTCATCGATTGATTTCGTTTCTCCAAACAACGAATCGAAGGTATAAAAATCGTTAAACACCCTTGATGATTTTATTCGATTTATTTATCGAGAATACCGTAGAACGCAAGATCCAAGTATCGAACCAGGAAATGAGGGACGAACGCGTGGTGGTGGGCGAACCACCGCACCACGGCGTTCGCCGCCTAGGGTTCGAGGCGCGCACGGAGGCAACGCCTCGGCTGGGCCGAGGGCGTGCGATCGATCACGATGATCGATCGCTGGAGCGCGGGCTGGTGTCGCGCTCCACCCCACCGCGACGGTGGGGACCTCCAGGCGGCGGCGAGTCGCCGGACTCGCCGCGGGGCTGCCCAGGCAGCCCCAGCCGATCGCGTGAGACGCGTTCGATCGATCGCGCGAGCCCCGCGTGCGGGGGCTCGGGCTGGGCGTGCGCGCGGCTTCGGCCGTGTCGTGCGTTCGGTCCGTGCTCCGGCTCGTACGTGGTGTTTGTGTGATCTCCGGTGAAGGTTTTTGATCGAGTTATTGTTTTCCGCAAATTTTAATAGCCCGGGATATCGAATTCCAACACGAACGAATGCATCCCGGGAAGTCGATTTCCAACAATTGGTATCAGAGCCGGTTTTGTCGATTCGTTGTATTTTTGCGAGACTTGTTTTGCAGGATCGAACCCAATTATTATGGCCATGTGGTTTTGTGTTTTTAATTTTCGTGGTTTGATCAAACTCTTGTGCTTGTCGAGATCTTTTGTTTTGAATTGTTGCTTGATTGTAATAGTTAAAACGATGGGTTGAGTCGTTTAGGTTCTATTTGTTGGGATATGTCCTTCGATCCTACGTGTGCAATCGATAAAGTCATAAGGTCGTCTATGGATGTTAAATGATTATTTGATAATATTAATTGTTGGGAACAATATAATATTGATCAATTAAATCATACCTACAGGGTCACACACGGACTCAAAGATGATGTACGTTGCTTGATAAATATATTGATTTAGAATCAATATTTACGTGGAATTAATTAACATGCATGGGATGCATGGCTTGCATGGATGCATGTCACATAGTGTGACATGGCATGCCACACAAGCAAGTGGGACCACATACAATGCATAGTGGCATGTGTATGTGGCATGACCTTTCACCTCCTTTGTAACCCCTTTGCATGATTATGGTGCATTATGATGCCCATTATGTTGTAGGTTACAAAGGGGTGTAATGGTATGCATAATGATGCACTTATATGGATGAAAATCAGATTTTCATCACACAATAGGATCAGCCACGAAATTCCACTCAAATAGAGAGAAAATAGATGATCTTGGAGATTCATTCTCAAGCAAGCAAGGTGTTCATTATCCGGGTTCGTGTGCAACACGTAGAGGCCGGGCCAATTGTGCGGCTTCCACATCCGGACGATCTAAAGGAGTGACGATGTCATTCACAAGGAGAGCTTCAAGAGGCTGATCCATTTGAGGTGGTTCAATCGACTCAACACCACCTCAACGACATTAACCAAAGTCAACGATCACCAAAAGTAAGTAATCGTTGAACCTTATATATATATATTGGATGTGTATATATATATGTTTATATGTGTTCTTATACACATTAAGTGTGCACTAAGATCATGGCATGGTAAATCTATCGCTTTACACGCTTCCGCACACACGGTATATCGATCGGATCGGTATATCGGTACCTTCAATTGGTATCAGAGCCTAGGGCTCGTGCACACTTTTGTGTTGGACACAAGAATTTTAATCAACATAATTGGATTAATTGTTTAATTGTGATTATGTGATTAGATGTAAGGCCGGCCACCGTTAGTGGTCGGGTGAATGAATTCGTCGTTTTTTACGTTTCGATTGGCCATAGTCTTTTGAGGGCTGCGTCCCTTGGAATCAATTGTAATAGATAGGTTTTTATATTATATTTGTATTGTACTACTTGTAAGCGATGGACTTAGTCCATGGTTCGATGGAGGATCTCGGCTCTCTGGCGAAAACGAGAAGAAACGAAGCAAAACGAAGCAAAACGGACAAAACCGGGCTGCTGGAGCCAAACGGTGGGCGCCGTTGTAGCTCCAGCGGGCGCTGTTTTGTTTCGGCGGGCGCCGTTTTGGAAACGGCGACCGCCGAAAGCCCTTTTTCTTGGCAGATTGTTCCCGGACCTTTCGGCGGGCGCCGTTTTGGAAACGGCGACCGCCGGTGGTGTTCAGCGACCGCTGGTTGTGAACCGGCGGGCGCTGTTCGTGGTTTTATGGGTACGGAATAGATTTGACCAAAATCGGAAGGCACGGAACTAAAACGGAGGGCGAGGACCAGTCCAGAAGATGTTCAAGGCTTTTGTTGTTATTTTAATCGTTTCGTTTGAGAGTTGTGAGGTTCTAGGGGCCTTTCGATTTCGTATTTATTTGCTTTGCTAGTTATAGGTTGTTTTATGTTATAAATGTTCAACATACATATAAACAAACCTATGCATGCAAGTTCCCAAAAATAATGAGTATAATGTCTTGTCCAAAACGTCACACTCATGAAGCCCTCGATCATAAGTTGGTAGGTCCGCCTCAGCGGGGTACTACTTGTTATCTTGGGATAAGTGGGAGTAAGGGTTAGACCCTTACACGTGAGTTTGGTTTTCTCATCGATAGATCCACTGCAGGCGTGGCTATCGAGACATGAGATGAGAATGGGACTCTCATCGACCGAGAGTGACATTAGATGTCATTGACATGGGATGTCTACCTATCTTGGAGTTTCTTAAGTGCGGACTCAGTCGGCTTAAGGATTCGCAAGATGAGGGTCTTGGGATTGTTTTGTTTAAGGGAACAACGATATTAGATATCGATTGAACAAAATGTAACAAATAAGTAATTTTGATAGACAACCTTATTTGTTTACCGCTTTGTGGATGTTTACATACTTTAGTCATCTTTCTTTTGTAGTTTATCATGTTAAATATCAACTCAATTCAAGTTTGGTTCAATTCTTGATTGTGAAAAATTGAACAACACAAATTTTCTTGATTGACAACGTAATTTGAGGATGGTCCTCAAATACGAATACAAAAAGAATGTGTTAGATTACCAATTCCTATGATATCATTGAACAACTCAATAGCATGTTCGGGGAACATACTATGATTGAGCGGTTCGGTATGACCAGGGTCATCGCTTCAGCTAGGCTGGAAAAATGGAAATCTATGGAATCACATGTGCAACAAATGATTGGATTATTTGTTTCAAGTGACCGCCTAGATTTTTCCTATGATGATTATTTGGCAACCGATTTCATACTTCAATCTCATGATGGTTATAATGCCTTTAGGCTAAATTTTCCATATGAATGGTTTGAAGAAATCGCTTCGTGAGCTCCACGGGATGCTCAAGGCTGCTGAGCCGGCGATAGAGAAGGACCCTAAGAGGGAAATTCTTATGATATGGGATAGGGTATTCAAAAGAGCAGGGGCAAGAAGGCTACTAGGGTTCCTAGGGAATCTCAATGCGTCTTTGCAAAAGTATTGGACACTACTTGCAAACATATAAAAGTTCATATTTTATTCAATTTCAAAACAAATGCCTAATTTGTCTTTCATATGATGGATTCTAAGGTTATGATTATTTACACCTCGGGGAGTGATTTAATCCAAAACACTTAAGTTCATCAATGACACAAATTAGAGACTTTCGAGCCATTGGATGGCGTGAATCGATTGTCTGGTTGGCTCCCTCATATTTTATGAGAGATAGGGCTTCAATTGCATGATAATATCGCTGGTTAGAAAACTTCGATTTTTCACTTACGATTTATCACGTTTTGACATTGAGATAATTTTGAATGGGAAATTTGAATGAGACTCAATTATTGGGAATAATTGAATTTGCCCAAAGTTCAAAGAAGATGTGAAGAACGGGGTTGCTTCATCTTCAAGTATTAATGATATAGACATTAAACTTCACAAATTCTACTTCTTGGATATTGGATGCCAAATGTGGTTCTCACATTTTTATGTGGGGGAACTACATAGAAGTATAAGTTTGGTGAATAGAGATGTCGATCTACGGGCAAGAAATGGAGCGAAGGTCGCTGCATTAGCCGTATGATCATATGATGTTGTTTTGCCTTAGGGCCTTGTTTTAGTATTATAACTATGTAATTTCGTACCTTCAATAAACAATGAATATTGGTTCAGTATTGGATACTGATGGATTAGTTTTTCACTATTAAATAGTTTGGTAACTATTTTAATTGTGAATTATTCTTTGTTTTGGTACGATTATTATATTGTTTATGTATACTTTAAACTTGACAAATCATATATAACATTAACACTAAAGGCCGAATCGAATAAGTCTCAATGAGACATAACTATAACATTGTTGATTAGGTCAAATCATCATCTAAATATGTAACGAAGCTTCTTTTAGAATGCATTCTAGAATCATTTGACTTGGAATCATTTGATACATGTGGATGGTGTGTGATGGACAAGATAACAATGTCATCTTTCTTGGAGAAAGGAGAACATGTGAGTGATTTATTAGGGATGATCCATACTGATGTATGTGGAACCTATCAGTTCACAAGCACATGAAGGTTATGTTTCGGAAAAGAGAAAACAAACTATATTAGATATAGTTCGACCATTCGATGAGAGGTCTAAATGAACTACTGGTCTCTTTTGGGAACACACAATTCTAGACTTCAACTTATACACTGAATAGGAAGCTGTCAAAAGTTGTTGATAAGACACCATACTAGGTATGGAAAGGGAGGGTCCCTAAATTGTTTTCATCAAAATTTGAGGTTCTAAAAGCTTCTCTGGCGAGATTTATCTCTATAGAGCTTGAACTCAAATGGGATAAAAGTTTCTTTATGGTATCCATAAGAAACTCGAGGGCACAACTTCTACGATCTATCTGAGAACAATATTTTGTTGCTCGAGATAGTGATTTTCTTGAAAAGAGTTATCTTTCCAAGAAATTCAGTGGGAGCTCGGTTGTCTTGAACGAGGTTCAAGTGAAACAACTAACGATGAATACTCAAGACTGGGTTGAGAGTATTCTTATGGTTTTGGAAGCCATACCAGCCCTCGTAGGTCCGAAAGGCATAAATCTATCTCTATTATTCAAATACTTAGATATTGTGACCAATGAGAGATATGAATTCATGCTTTTGGAAAGCGGTGAACCTTCGACCTAATTCCAAGCTATGACGAGTCCAGCTACTGAAAATTGGCATGGTGCCATGAAATCTGAGATGATATCAATATCTGATAATCAAGTTTGGAACTTGATATATTTGCATCACAGGGTTAGACCCAATGAATGCTAATAGATCTTTAAGATCTAAACAGACATATGGAAAACCTAGGGTTTTCAAAGCAAGGTTGATGGTAAAAGTTTTATTCACGAGGTGGATTATGGAAAAACTTTCACCAATTGCTTTGATTAAATCATTCAGATTATCTTAGCCATTACTACTCATCTTGATAATGAGTTATGGTAATATTGGATGTTAAAACTAACTTCTTGAATTGGATTCTAGAAGAGGCTGTGTTTTAACACAGCCAAAGATTTTTATCGATCTTAATAAGGCTGAGAAATTATGCAAACTTATAGTTCTATTTATGGAATAAAGAATGCATATAGGAGTAGCAATCTTCAGTTCAATGAATCCATACTGGGATTTGGATTTCAGAGGAACTCGGAATAGTCTTGTTTTACAAGAAGATCAGTGGGAGTTACGTTGTATTAATTGTGTTGTATGTCGGTGACATACTCCTTATTGGAAACAATATTTCTATGCTTAATTCTATTAAAGAATGGCTTGGAAATTGTTTTTCAATGAAGGATCTTGGAGAAGCACAGTACATATTGGGCATCAAGATCTATCGGAACAGATCGAAAATGATGTTTGGGCTTAGTCAAGTGACCTATATTAATAAGGTACTTGATAAGTTCAGAATGAAAGACGCCAAAAAGGGTCTCATTCCAATTACTCATGGCACATCTCTTAGCAAGATTCAAGGCCCTACAGGGACTTGATGAGCAAAAGAGGATGGAAAACATTCCTTATGCTTCGGCAATGGGGTCTATAATGTACGCCATGATATGTACACGACCGGACGTATCGTATGCTTTGAGCATGACGAGTCAGTTTCAAGGAAATCCAGGTGAGGCGCGTTAGACTGCGACCAAGAATATTCTTATGTACCTTAGATGGACTAAAGAATATTTTGTTGTCTTTGGAAGACAAAAAGAGTTGATATTAACAACCTGATTGAATGCTAACTTCAAAACAGACTAAGATAATTTCCGATTTTAATCTGGTTATATCTTTTGTCTGGTTAGAGGTGATATTTGCTGGAATAGTTCCATGCAATGCAATATAGCTGATTAAACTACAGAAGCTGAGCACAATATTGCATTGGATGCAGTAATGTTGGCAGTTAGGATTTGAAAGTTCTTGAATGAACTAGGTGGCGTAACTAGCTCAGCCCATCCGATAGTTCTCTATTTATAGTAGAGTTATCGCGCAAGCCAATGAGCTAGAAAGCACCACAAGTCTAAAACTAGTGCTCAGGAAGTTCCACATTATCTGGGAGATAGTTCGTGGAGACATCGAGATAATAAAGTTGCAACTTTTGATAAGGTTGCAAACCCGCTTTCTAAACCTCTCCAGCAGTTTAAGCTTGAGACTTTCACGACTGCAATAGATATCAGACATCTTAGAGATGGGTTGTGGTTTCTATTACTGTATTAGATACTTTTGGAGATTTGGTAAACATTCACTCATATGTATAATACATAATTCTTCATATAAATATGGTTTAATTTATATGAATTGTCCAAATGATTAAGTTATATCAATTGGGTTATGAGGTCGACTTACCGCATAGTGAAGTCCCAATGGTTGAACTGATATACTTGAATCATATAGCTGTTCCTGGTTCGTATAATCGAGTACGGACAAACCGATAATACAAAGAACTAGATTGTAATGTGTACTATAGCGCCGCTTCATGGGCTAG
Source organism: Euphrasia confusa (assembly GCA_954870475.1). Taxonomy (NCBI): domain Eukaryota; kingdom Viridiplantae; phylum Streptophyta; class Magnoliopsida; order Lamiales; family Orobanchaceae; genus Euphrasia; species Euphrasia confusa. The sequence goes on along the minus strand of OX940950.1, from coordinate 39,075,969 downwards.
TGATGTGGGACATCAAGTACAATTACATAGATATTAGCTGGGAGCTATTGATCGAACAGACCCGACTGGAATAGTATTTAAGATTTCGAGTCATAATACTATTTCATTGACTGTCGAGCAATTTCCTCTGACCTGAGTAGTCCAGAGTGATTCCATTGTGAAATGGTGTACTTTGATACAAGTAAACGCCTTTCGTAAAAGGAGGTTATAAAACTTGTTATTGGGTATATCAAGAAGCAAGTGGGAGAGCTTGGATTGACAAGATGGGATTGTCCTCCATTTTATAATGGGATACATGTCTTAACGGCCACTTGGAGAGTCGAGACTGTGGAAAATACGTGGCCACGTCCAGATTCGTATCATAGTGATAAATCTGGTTTTACAGTCTGTCTCAAAGTCCAAGAAAGGTTTGAACCGATTGAGGATGACTCGAGTCTTGCCTCAAGTTTAAATTTAGACATAAAGTGACAACAGGAAATTGACAGCACACTGGCTCTGAAGGCCAAGTGGGAGATTGTTGGGATATGTCCTTCGATCCTACGTGTGCAATCGATAAAGTCATAAGGTCGTCTATGGATGTTAAATGATTATTTGATAATATTAATTGTTGGGAACAATATAATATTGATCAATTAAATCATACCTACAGGGTCACACACGGACTCAAAGATGATGTACGTTGCTTGATAAATATATTGATTTAGAATCAATATTTACGTGGAATTAATTAACATGCATGGGATGCATGGCTTGCATGGATGCATGTCACATAGTGTGACATGGCATGCCACACAAGCAAGTGGGACCACATACAATGCATAGTGGCATGTGTATGTGGCATGACCTTTCACCTCCTTTGTAACCCCTTTGCATGATTATGGTGCATTATGATGCCCATTATGTTGTAGGTTACAAAGGGGTGTAATGGTATGCATAATGATGCACTTATATGGATGAAAATCAGATTTTCATCACACAATAGGATCAGCCACGAAATTCCACTCAAATAGAGAGAAAATAGATGATCTTGGAGATTCATTCTCAAGCAAGCAAGGTGTTCATTATCCGGGTTCGTGTGCAACACGTAGAGGCCGGGCCAATTGTGCGGCTTCCACATCCGGACGATCTAAAGGAGTGACGATGTCATTCACAAGGAGAGCTTCAAGAGGCTGATCCATTTGAGGTGGTTCAATCGACTCAACACCACCTCAACGACATTAACCAAAGTCAACGATCACCAAAAGTAAGTAATCGTTGAACCTTATATATATATATTGGATGTGTATATATATATGTTTATATGTGTTCTTATACACATTAAGTGTGCACTAAGATCATGTCATGGTAAATCTATCGCTTTACACGCTTCCGCACACACGGTATATCGATCGGATCGGTATATCGGTACCTTCACTATTTATCGTTTTCGTTAAATCCGGATTGTATAGGATCGATCAACCTGTATAGGATTGATGCCGGAAGTAGTTAGTTTTACTTTTGTAATGTTCCTGCTACTTGGTGGATCGAGAGAAGAATGAAGGCCGGACGAACGAGGGTCGAGAAGTCGAACCCGCGGCTGACTGAGCATGAACAGCGCCCGCTGGAGCTGGGGCAGCGCCCGCTGCCCAGAGCTTCTCCAGCGAGCGCTGGATATGGGGCAGCGCCCGCTGCCCGAGGCTTGGCAGCAAAGCCGCGGGGGTTCGACCGACACCACGGAACGCTCGTCGAGGCCTGGGGCGATACTCCAGAGGGAGGGGTTCGTCTCTTGGCACTTAGACGAGTCGGTGGTGGATCGAGACCGAGACGAGCAACGAGCTAAAGTTCCGAGAAGACGTGCATCCAAGAATTTTAAGGCCATAATAATCGGGACCACGTTAAATGCTTTATTGTGTGTTTTACGTGTTTTTATTATGCCTACTATGTTTATGCATGTTATCCCTTTCGTAAAACACTAAGTGGGAGAGGGATTGGAAACAATCCCGCGGTCTCCATTCTCTGTTTTGAATGTGATGTGTATTGACTTACGAGTTGGCTTTCGTGTCATCCTCCCTATCGGATAAAGTCGATACATGGATATCACTGGATCAAAATTCGAATTCAATTCCACTTATAAAATTGAACAATTATATTTCTCAAAAGCAATGCCTAATCTGTTTTTCAAAGACTAATTTCAACTCGACTCATTCTCACCCCGGGGAGTGGAATGGAGCCAAAGCGCTTGGTTATGTCGATGACACAGATTATAGACCTTCGAGTCATTCGATGACTAGATCGATTTTCTGGTTGGCTCCCTCACCTAGTGAGAGATAGGGCTCAATTGCATGATTGATCGCTGATTAGAAACTTCGAGTTTCACTTACGAGATATCAAGCTTTGATTAATAAAATTGTGAAATTTAATAAATGTAGGAGTCAATTAACAAAGTTGTTTGTTTTAGTAAACGTCCACACTATCGTGGCTTGCTAAATGGAAACGGTACTTTGGGTTAATTGAGACTCTATGACATTTAAATAAGTGGGATTCAATTAATAAAGTTGTTTGTTTTAGTAAACGTCCACACTAACATGGCTTGCTAGATGGAAATGGAACTTTAGGATTAATTGAGGCTCGACAATTATAGAAAGTCGTGGAGGACCGCATGTCAACGTAAACGTCCACATGAACGTGGCTTGCGGTGGATATGTAGTTCCCGAGCGGTTGACTTAGTACTGAGAAATGGTATACACTTAGGTACGCTTTATAGTATCCTCCCCATCGGAGTCACTGCTATAATGATGTACGACCGAAGTAAAAATCCAGTTATAAAATCGTTTGGATTAGTATACGTTCACAAGGAAGTGGCATACTAGTCTGATGGGATTTTGGAAATGATTGGTAGTTTAATGATATCACTTGAGGGAAATGATATCGAATTCTTGTTTTATATGGTATTATTCCCATTAAAAGTCAACAAACTCACCGACCCTGTTTGTATGTATTGGAGAAGAAACTTGGACATTGTCCTAACTGCAGAGGAGTACAAATATGTAATCCAAGTCGATTGACCTGCTGAGCCAAATGATGCTTCCACTACTGAGGAAAGGAAGTTCATTGGAAATGGATCAAGGCTATGAGATGACGCGGAGCAACATTATGGCTTTCATGTCAAATGTGTTGCGACATCGGGATCATGCCATGACCATTACCTATGATATGATGCTTAACCTCAAGAAGTTTTTGGTTATCAGGACAGGACAGCCGGGCAAAATGAAATGAGGCAACCCATGACGGCCATCATGTCGGAAGGAACGCCCGTGAGGGATCACGTTCTTAGAATGATGGGCTATCTTAATGAGATAGAGATTCTGGGAGCAATTATCAATGGGGTAACCCAAGTTAATATTGTGCGCCAGTCTCTGCCGAGAAGTTTTGAGCAGTTCCGCCTGAACTAAAATATGAATAAGAGGTCTTATTCATTGACGGAGCTCCTGATTGAACTTCAAGCGGCTGAGGGAATCTTTAAGGGCTCTCAAAGCACTTGTGGCTGAGAAATTGGCTCTTCCTAGGCATTCGGGCGGCAAAAGGAAGAAGAAGCAAATACGGAAACCCAGTGGGCCTAATATATCTGGACCACGGAATGGGACAAGCAAGCCCAAGGGGCAAGTGCTTCCGTTGTAAGTAGTTTGGATACTGGGAGTTTTAATTGTCCTCTCAGGCAACAAGAAGTTGACTCTTCCTTAGTCACCGAAACATGTTTAGTGGTGTTATCTACCAGTACCTGTTGTGTGGATACGGGAACCACTAATCATGTCTGCACTTAAATGCGGGGGTTCCAGGAAACCCGGAGACTTAGAAAGGAAGAAGTAATAACCTACATGGGCAATACTGTTAAGGTAACAGCCGTTGCAGTGGGAGATGTTAAATGGTTTTAACGGTAGGATTTTAGTTTTAATAAATTGTCTTTATGTGCCGACATTTAGAAAGAAATTTCATTTCGGATTTCTAAATTGGCTTAGAATGGATATTCCGTTTCTTCTGATAGTTTCATACTATTCAGAGTAGGAAATGGGGTTGTTATCCATTCTGGTACATTGACAGACAATTTAATACTAAATCCATATCTTCCACGATGCAACACACCGGAGAAAATAACACATTGTCGAACCCCAATAAGAGTAAAGATCCTTCTAGGATGAATCAAATGTACTTATGGAATCTTAGGCTAGATCGTTTTAACTTGAGTACGATTCAAAGGATGAAAGCTGATGGACCACTCAGCTAAGTTGAAGGAAAGGACCTTCCAACCTTCGAATCATACTTGGAAGTTTAAAAGACCAAGCAACCCCTTACGGTTAAAGGGAAAAGATCCATGAAAGTACTAGACTTGATTCGCTCTGATATATGCGAACCTCTTTATGAAGTTCGAGGCATACTTATCAGACAAATGGGATTAACTCCCAAAATTGACTACAAATTTTATGCCTCGGCAAAAATGATGTGTCATAAAGAAGTAATAGGAATCTTATAGATATGGGAAAGTAGACAATGAGTTATTCGGAGTTACCTAATTCGTTTTTGGGATAGCTTGGAAACAGCGGCGTTTATCCTGAACTTGATTCCTTTGGAAACTTGTACAGATATTCGGTTGTTTATAGGATACCCTAAGAAAACGAATTGAGATATGTAAAATAGTCCAAAGGACCAGGTGTTTGTTGATTGCATCAACGTTCGGTTCTTAGACATGGACTATATTTGCAAGATCACAAACCCAAGAGTAGAGTAATACTTAATGTGCTTAGAGGGACTGATCAAGACTTAGAACCAGCCTAACTGAGTAGTTCACTACTATAATCTTTAGTCACTAAAGATACACCAGAGCATCGTCGTAGTGGGAGGGTTGTTAGACAACCCGACATGTTCATGTTTATAGGAGAGTCTTCGGACTTGTTACCTGGAGAACATGAAGCCGACCCCTGGATTTATGACGAGACGCTGAAAGATCAAGATGCTCAGTCTTGGAAAAAGACGATGAAATCAGAGATTGGATCTATGGATTCAAATCATGTCTGGGATCTTGTAGCACCGCCCAAAGGTGTAAAAGCCATTGGTTGCAAGTGGGTGTACAAAATGAAAAGAGGGTCTGACGGGAAGGTGTAAACCTTCAAGGTTAGGCTTGTTGCGAAAGGGTGCACTCAGAAAGAAAGGGATCAATTATGAGTAAACCTTTTCACCGGTAGCTATGCTAAAGTCGATCCGGATTCTTTTGTCTTCACATGGATGATGGAAGTCAAGACGGATTTCCTAAATCGAAGTCTTGACGGGACCATCTGTGTGGGACAGCCAGAGGGATTCATCGAAAAGAGCCGAGAGCATTTGGTAAGCAAGCTTAGTCGATCTTTGGATTGAAGGAAGCTTCAAGATCTTGGACACATGCGGATCTACGAGAAAATCCATTTTATGGATTCATTCAAGGCATGTTTGGGCCCTGTGTGTAACAAAGAAGTGATGGAAAAGATGTGGTGTTTTCTCATTCTGTATGTAGAAGACATCCTTCTAAATTGGCAACAATATGAAAGATGTTATCGGACATAAAGGGATGGTTGTCCGAGTAATTCAATATAAGAGACTTAGGAGAATTCAGAAATGTTTTTGGGATCATAATTATAAAGGATCGCCAGAAACGAACATAGAACTTATCTCGAGCCTCATTCATAAATACAATTCTTGCTCGTTGCAGCATACAGAATTCCAAGAAAGGTCTTCACCTTTTAGATGTGGAATTCATCTATCTAAAGTTTTGTGTCCGACACAATAAAGGAGATAGATGAAGAGTAAGCAGTTCCCTTCACCTTAATGGTGGGAAGCTTAATGTATGTAATTCTATGCACGAGGCTAATATCTACTATGCCATGGGCATGGTGGTGAGATATCATAGTAATCCTAGAAAGGATCACTCGACTGACGTAAAGAATATGTTTAGGCGCCTGCAGAGGACCAGGAAATATGTTCTGAGTTACAAAGCAGTCAAGTTGTTTCCTTTGGATTACATAGAATTGTATTTCCAATCAAACAGGGACATTCGAAAGTCGAAGTCAAGCTATGTGTTCTCACTGTGAAGTGGAGCAGTCACATGGAAGAATGTAAAGCAGCGATGCATTACGTGAAGGTACCGGTATACCGATCCGATCGATATACCGTGTGTGCGGAAGCGTGTAAAGCAATAGATATACTATGCCATGATCTTAGTGCACACTTAATGTGTATAAGAACACATATAAACATATATATATATACACATCCAATATATATATATATATAAGGTTCAACGATTACTTACTTTTGGTGATCGTTGAATGTGGTTAATGTCGATGAGGTGGTGTTGAGTCGATTGAACCACCTAAAATAGATCAGCCTCGAAATGTACACCTTTGGTATGACCTTGTCACGCCTTTTGATCGCCCGGATGTTGAAGCCGCATAAATGGCCCGGCCTCTACGTGTTGCACACGAACCCGGATGATGAATTGCTTGCTTGATCGAGTTGATTCTCCAAGAACAACCTATTTTCTCTCTTTCACTTGTGAATTTCGTGGGTCAAAAAGTATGGTGAAAAATCAGCATTTGTTCACCTTAAAATGCCATCAAAACCACCTTGTAACCCCCTCCTTGATGGTGATATTGATGCCCCATCATTATCACACATTAAGGTGTGATTATGGTGAATTTGAATGGACATTTCCACCTCATTATGCCACATGGCATTAGATGGTCCCACTTGCTTGTGTGGCATGCCATGTCACACTATGTGACATGCATCCATGCAAGCCATGCATCCCATGCATGGGAATTAAATCCACGTAAATATTGATTCTAAATCAATATATTCATCAAGCAATGTATATCAATATCGAGCTCGTGTGTGACCCTGTAGGTATGATTTTATCGATCAATATTATATTGTTCCCAACAATTAATATTATCAAATAATCATTTAACATCCATAGAAGACCTTATGACTTTATCGATTGCACACGTAGGATCGAAGGACATATCCCAACAATCTCCCACTTGGCCTTCAGAGCCAGTGTGCTGCCAATTTCCTGTTGTCACTTTATGTCTATGTTTGAACTTGAGGCAAGACTTGAGTCATCCTCAATCGGTTCAAACCTTTCTTGGACTTTGAGACAGACTGTAAAACCAGATTTATCACTATGATACGAATCTGGACGTGGCCACTGTTGGTGTTGTGTACTTAATGTCTAGATTTAAGTAACCGAAACTCACGATCCATTGCCATTAATCTATTTAATTAAATAAATAATTATTTGCATTTAATTATTTATAATTAAATATATGCAAATTATAGTCCTGGATTTTATACGTTGTAGTTAGTATGGTGTTGTATGGACACACAGAAGATCATACTATCGGTTACTCGTATTTAATCGAACAGTTGCTCACGACCTAGATGGACACGGACCAATCCATCGGTATAGTCGTTGTGTGAGAGAGAAAATAATCTATCTTGATTATTTTATCACACTTGTACACTTGGTGTATTGAGCGGATCGTTTGAGATTTATCGATTAGGATTGCCGGCGATAATCGATTTAAGTCTCAGTGTATTTTATTCTTAATCCCCGATACTATTGCGGGTGTGTATATTTAATATAAGTGACTTTGATTTTCCAAAGGAATTAACCGATTTAATTATTGGGTTAATTACCGGTTAAGTTGGGTCGCTATATTTTATATATGACATGCCGTGAATACTTGACGGGAAAGTGTATCCCGTAAGGGTTGATAATATCCCCGAGATGAGTTCATAAGGAATTATTATGTAAACCCTGCAGGTGGATTTGTTCCGCATAATAGTTAAGGTTGAATGGTACTAGTCTCGGATATAAGAGATGAATAAATTAATTAGCAATAAATTAATTTTATTCATGGATATTTATATCTTAAACACACGGAATAAATAATACTACCGGAGAAATATTATTTGATATAATATGGTTTAATATTGGGAGTGCAATTAATTTTATATAGTGGAAAATAGAATTAATTAATATTAATGGATTAATAGATTTGGGCTTGGGCTCAATTTAATCATTAATATTGGAAGCCCAATATTCCACCTCCTTAAGATCCCCTACGTAGCCTATAAAAGCACTACATGGTCTTCTCTATTTTCATAACTTGAAGATCACAATTCTAGAGAGAGAAAGTAGAGAGGAGGATCCATGGGGTTCGGTAGATCGTCGCCCACACGACGTCCGAGCTAGTGCAAGGAATACGTGGGAAGGTCTCAAGGTCTTCATAGATCTTGTTTCTCCGTACAACGAGAACAAAGGTAAAATCGTTGAACCCCCTTCGATGATTTTAATTAATTCGTATATCCATATGAACGAAGATCCGGGGATGAACGAAACCGGGGACGGGGATCGACCTCGCGGTGGTGATCGAAGATCACCGGACCGCGGAAGGTCGGGAGATCCCCGCCGGGATCGAGAGCATCAAACCCTCGGCTGGACGCCGAGGGGTGCGATCGAGCTAGGGCTCGATCGCGGTGGCGCGAAGGAGCAGCCCCGGCTGGTCGCCGGGGCGGGCGATCGATCATGCGATCGATCGCCGGGGGAAGCCGCGGCAGTCCGCTGGGCGGACGAGGGCCCCTCCGGCGATGGCGGTGAGTCGCCGGACTCACCGCCGGGGGCTGTCCCGAACAGCCCCGGGGATGCGGTCGCGCATCCCCATGCGATCGCTCAACGCGATCGCAAACCCCACATGGGGGTGCGGCTAGGGCTAGCCGCGGGCTTGCTCGCGGCGGTGCGCTCGGGCCGTGCTCCGGCTCTTGTGGTGGTTTGCGATGTTTTTCCGGCGAAGGGATTTGGATCGGGGTTATGTTTCCGCAATTCCGTTAACCCCGGGATATCGATTTCCAACAATTGGTATCAAAGCGTTGGTTCTAGTTCATGTGTATATACGATAAATTGTTCTACCTTGCAGGATTTCCGACTATTATGGCTAGATATGATTATTCGTTAATTATTGTCATAATTGTTTTTAAACTCTCGGACATGTCGAGATTCGTTTTATGTGTGGTGAATGCTTGTAATTGTAAAAATTCGGGGGTTGACCGAATTTAGATTTATTATTACGTTCTACTTTTCCGGAAAATGTATAGGGTCGATTTCATGTATAGAATCGATACCGGATAATTGTAATTTAAATTCTTGTAATATACATTGGATCGATGCCGAAACGACCGCCGGAGAAGACGTGTGACGAAGTAGACGAAGGGCTCGAGGATCGATCATGGAGATCGATCCCCATGAGATCGATGGCAAGGGAGAGAGGGGCGGCGATCGCACCCCTCGGCTGGGGCTGCCGCCGGCTTGGTGGTGGCCGGCCGGCTGAGTGGTGGCGGGGTTGCCCTCTCCGGTGGCCGATCGATGGTGGGGGTGGCGCGGGGTCCTCGTGATCTCGTGCTACTCCTACCAAGATTCAACTTTCCTAAATTATTCGGTTTTCCTATTTTGAGTATTCCTATTTTTGGGAATTCTCATGGAATAGGAAAAGAATAAATTTAAAATAAATTTATTTTTCCTTATTGATTATTCTTATTCTTGGGAATATTCATGGATTAGGGAAAGGAATAAATTTGGAATTAATTTAGTCTTCCTAATTGATTATTCCTTTTATGGAATATTCATGGATTAGGAAAAGAATTAATTTGGAATTAATTCACTTTTCTTATTTAATTATTCCTTTATGGAATTTTTAATAGATTAAGAAAATAATTAATTTGGAAAGTTTTGAAAGTCCTAAATTAATTTTTCCTTATTTAATTATTCCTTTATGGAATTTTTAAATAGAAAACGAAAGGAATTAATTGAAAAGGATTAGGAGTCCTAAATTAATTTTTCCTTATTTAATTATTCCTTTATGGAATTTTTAATGGATTAGGAAAAGAATTAATTTGGAAGGACTAAGAGTCCCAAATTATTTTATTTCCTTATTTCATTATAGAGATCTTCTAGAATGTTCCAAGTGGGTCTTGGATAGGATTCTAGAGATTTAATGGAGTAGAAAAGGAAAATAAAAAATAATAGAAATATTAATAATATTTAATTTTATTTTTGATATATTCGATTGACTTAATTTTCGAATTAAGTAACTTTTGGATTAATTGAAAATAAATAGATTTAAATATTGGAATTAATATTCTCGTCACATGGAGCATTCAAGAACGAAGACTGAAGACTAGAAGATGCGTACGGGGATGCAATAAAGCCATAATAGTCGGAAAATAATATTCTAGTATTATTTTGACTATGTGATAATATTCTATGTGCTTTATTTCATGTATGCATGCTTATGTGTATTTAATTATGCATTAGATAGCGTATCCCTGTATTATAAAAAGCTAAGTGGGAGAGGGAATGGAAACATTGCCATGGTCTCCATTGCTGTTCTCTTGGTGACTTTTATGGACTTTTGAAGTTCGTATAGACAAGTCATTGGAGGAGAATTCTTGTAATTCCTTTTACGAGAAACATTGATTAAGTTTATCAAACAATGCCTAATTTGCCTTTCTGAAACTGATTTCAAGTCGACTCATTCTCACCCCGGGGAGTGGAATGGAGCCAAGGCACTTGGTCACGTGGATGACACAAATTAGAGACCTTCGTACCATTGTTTGAAATGGATCGATTGTCTGCTCGGCTCCCTCATTTTATGAGAGATAGGGTTGTTCGCATGGTGAATCACTGGTTAGAAACTTTGAGTTTCACTTATGATTCTCCGCGTCTTGATTTACAAGATTAAATGTTTGAAGTAATTGGGAGTCAATTGTAAAAGTCTTTTGGTGTAGTAAACGTCCACACGAACGTGGCTTGCTACATTGAATGGGATTTTGGAACGATTGATGTAGACAGTTATAGAAGGGAGTAAAAGAGCGTATATTAACGTAAACGTCCACACGAACGTGGCTTGCGGTGAATATACGTGTCCCAAACAATCTTCTTAGATACTGAGTAATGGTTTACACTTAGGTGCGCTTTATAGTATTCTTCCCAACGAAGTAACGCTATAATGATGTACGACCGAAGCAAATCTAATTGCTAAATCATTTGGGTGGGTAAACGTCCACACGAACGTGGCTTGCCTTACTTGATGGGATTTTAGATGTGATTAGTGGTTTAATGATATTATTTGAGGGAGATAATATCGGAGATTAAATCGATTGTTTGTTGTTATATGTGCTCATAGATTAGGAAATGGCTTTGAACCCACTTTCTGTGATACGTAAGGATTTTTAAACTCATTGGTCCCTAAATGTAATGATTGGAATAGAGATCTAGACATTACCCAAACTGTTAAAGAGTACAAGTTTGTACTCAGTGAGCTTTGTCCTCCCGAGCCTACGAATGTTTAGACATGATGTAGAGGCGAGACAAGAGGCAATGAGGATACTCATAAATGCCATTCATTCGAGGAAACGCTTAAACACGTTTCTGAGATGATTGACCTTTTGGACGAGTTGAGACGGAGATCGCAAGCTCTTGTAGCCAATGCCATAGGTTTCGAACCTAAGGGTAAGATCGGGGGAAAGGAAAAGCAAGCAAAGAAACCCAGTGGTCCTAAGTTTCTTGGACCACGAGATGGGACGAGAAAGCCAAGAGGCAAGTGTTCTCGATGCAAACAGTCTGGGTACTGGAAGTCTGATTATCCTCTCAAAGAAAGTACGAAATTTCCTTTAGTCGTAAAACATAGTCAGTGGTATTATCTACCGGAACCTGGTATGTAGATATGGAACCACTGACGGTATATGCATTTTAAATGCAAGGGTTCCAGGAAACCCGACGACTTAGAAAAGAAGAAATCGTAGTCTACATGGGCAATGCTGTGGAGGAGGCAGCAGTTGCAGTGGAGGTTATTTTATAGGATTTCATTTTGAGTTATTGCTTTTATGTACCTTTCATATTAGAAAGAACTTTGTTCTGGATTTCTAATGAATGGATATTTTATTTCTTTTAATCATTTGATGGTTATAAGAAGAAATAATTATATTATCTATTTTGGTACATTAGCTAGCAATATAGAAATGATGAATCCTGAGTCCACCACGATGCAACGAACCGTTTTATATAACTCGTTTTACTAATAAGAGATTTCTTTATTAAATCATTTATACTTGTGGATTCTTATGCTAAGTCATATTTATTCAAATAAGAAGTTCAAAGGTCGAAAATTGATTGTAAGATCAATTAAGTTGAAGGATGGACCTTCCGACCTAAGAATCCAATTTGGAAGATGATACGACTAAGCAATCCTTTATGGATATAAGATATAAGATCCAGACAAGTATAAGAATTGATTGACTCTGATATATGCAGACTTATGTCTACTCAGACAATAAGGTACGAGTACTTCATTTGATGATTACTCAAGAAATGGTGTAGAATACCTGATGTGCCACAAAAGTAAGTGTTTTGACAAGTCAATGGACACTAAGCAATTGTGGAGAACCATCAAGGTATATCCATTTGTAGCCTGCGATTTGATCGCAGAGGCAAGTACCTGTCTGAGGAATACATGGCATACTAATCAGAGATTGGGATTTGATCCCAAATGACTACACCATACACTGTTATGTAGGATTGGTGTGTCGGAAATAAGAAATGGAACTCTTATAGAAATAGTAAAAGCACGAATTAAACGGAACTACCTATGTTCTATGGATATGTCTTGGAAACAACGGCGCATTCAAATGCGGTTGTAGAATATCCTGGAAGAACAAAAGATGTGTGTTCAATAGTACTATGAACCAGAAGGACGTTATAAGTTCTAACGCCCGGTTCTTAGAGGAAGACTATTAGATGAACCACAAGCCCAAAATGACGTGATATTTCTGAAAAGAGAGAAAACGATAATGACTGGAAGCCAGCCAAACCGAGTAGCGGTACACCACTATCTGCACCTACTGTTATTACTGTTTATACACCAGAATGCCATTGTAGTGGGAGGTTGTTTGACAACCGGAGATATTCATAAGACTAGGAGAGTTTTGAACTCTGGACCTAGTATACATGAAATCAATCCCTGGATCTACATGAAGGCGGTACTAGATCTAAATGTGCCTTCTTGGAAAGCAATAAGGATTATTGCTGAGAGGCAAGATCATTTAGAGTACAAGCTTAGTTGATCCATTTATGGATTGGAACAAAGCATTGAGTTCGTGGTACTTGCAAATTGATGAGATAGTCCATTTTATGGATTCATCAAAGCATAGACGAATCAAGTGTATGGGAAACGTGATGGAAACAAGGTGGTGTTTCTCGGAGGTTTTATGTAGATAGCATTTTATCATTGGTAACAATGTAAAAATATTGTCAGACATAAAATGATGGTTGTCTAGAAAAATCGATATATGAGATAAAGAAGAAGTTAGAGCATGTTCTTAAGATCTAGGATCTCAAGAAAAGAACATTGTACTTCTCTAGATATCTTATACGATTATGGTTCGTTTTAACATGCAAGATTCCGAGAAAGGTTCGTTACCTTTCAGAGACGGAATGCATCTATCTAAGGATATGTGTTTTGGAACACAAAAGGAGATAGAAGCAATGAAAGCGGATTCCTACACTTACAGTGAGGAAAGCTTAATAAATGCATTGTTGAAAACAAGAACCAGATATCGGCTATGCGGTTAGCATAGTGGGTGGATATCAAGGTAATCCTGGAAAGGAATACTTGACTGCTGTAATGAACATTTTAAGTACTTTCGAAGTACTGGAGACTATGTTCTGGATTACGGAACAAGCAAGCATTTCCTTTGGATTACATTCTCTTAGATTTCTAATCGAATAAGGACCGGTGTAAGTCGATATCAGGCTATGTGTTTCACTATTAAAGGAGAAGGAGTTTTAACATGGAACCAAATAGCGGCCTCAGAGGCAGCAGAAGTTTTGTTATAACTCCGGGATAATCTCTGGGACTTAGATGTGATTCTTAAATTGCCAAAGGCTATGTAAATAGCGGTGCGATGGCAAATGGTAAGAAATCACAAGTCCATAAGTGTAAGATAACACATAGTGCAAGTACCACCTGATACGAATCATCGTCAAGGGAGACGACGCTGTAGTCACCAAGATAACTTCAGAGCGGCAACCTAGAGTGCTCATTCACATAGTACTTCTTGGAAGTACAACTTAAGCACGTGATGAGTATGGGAGTCGGGAATTTGGAGGAAATGACTAGACCTTAGTACAAATGGGAGATTGTTGGAGTTGTGTACTTAATGTCTAGATTTAAGTAACGGAAACTCACGATCCATTGCCATTAATCTATTTAATTAAATAAACAATTATTTGCATTTAATTATTTATAATTAAATATATGCAAATTATAGTCCTGGATTTTATACGTTGTAGTTAGTATGGTGTTGTATGGACACACAGAAGATCATACTATCGGTTACTCGTATTTAATCGAACAGTTGCTCACGACCTAGATGGACACGGACCAATCCATCGGTATAGTCGTTGTGTGAGAGGGAAAATAATCTATCTTGATTATTTTATCACACTTGTACACTTGGTGTATTGAGCGGATCGTTTGAGATTTATCGATTAGGATTGCCGGCGATAATCGATTTAAGTCTCAGTGTATTTTATTCTTAATCCCCGATACTATTGCGGGTGTGTATATTTAATATAAGTGACTTTGATTTTCCAAAGGAATTAACCGATTTAATTATTGGGTTAATTACCGGTTATGTTGGGTCGCTATATTTTATATATGACATGCCGTGAATACTTGACGGGAAAGTGTATCCCGTAAGGGTTGATAATATCCCCGAGATGAGTTCATAAGGAATTATTATGTAAACCCTGCAGGTGGATTTGTTCCGCATAATAGTTAAGGTTGAATGGTACTAGTCTCGGATATAAGAGATGAATAAATTAATTAGCAATAAATTAATTTTATTCATGGATATTTATATCTTAAACACACGGAATAAATAATACTACCGGATAAATATTATTTGATATAATATGGTTTAATATTGGGAGTGCAATTAATTTTATATAGTGGAAAATAGAATTAATTAATATTAATGGATTAATAGATTTGGGCTTGGGCTCAATTTAATCATTAATATTGGAAGCCCAATATTCCACCTCCTTAAGATCCCCTACGTAGCCTATAAAAGCACTACATGGTCTTCTCTATTCTCATAACTTGAAGATCACAATTCTAGAGAGAGAAAGTAGAGAGGAGGATCCATGGGGTTCGGTAGATCGTCCCCCACACGACGTCCGAGCTAGTGCAAGGAATACGTGGGAAGGTCTCAAGGTCTTCATAGATCTCGTTTCTCCGTACAACGAGAACAAAGGTAAAATCGTTGAACCCCCTTCGATGATTTTAATTAATTCGTATATGCATATGAACGAAGATCCGGGGATGAACGAAACCGGGGACGGGGATCGACCTCGCGGTGGTGATCGAAGATCACCGGACCGCGGAAGGTCGGGAGATCCCCGCCGGGAACGAGAGCATCAAACCCTCGGCTGGACGCCGAGGGGTGCGATCGAGCTAGGGCTCGATCGCGGTGGCGCGAAGGAGCAGCCCCGGCTGGTCGCCGGGGCGGGCGATCGATCATGCGATCGATCGCCGGGGGAAGCCGCGGCAGTCCGCTGGGCGGACGAGGGCCCCTCCGGCGATGGCGGTGAGTCGCCGGACTCACCGCCGGGGGCTGTCCCGAACAGCCCCGGGGATGCGGTCGCGCATCCCCATGCGATCGCTCAACGCGATCGCAAACCCCACATGGGGGTGCGGCTAGGGCTAGCCGCGGGCTTGCTCGCGGCGGTGCGCTCGGGCCGTGCTCCGGCTCTTGTGGTGGTTTGCGATGTTTTTCCGGCGAAGGGATTTTGATCGAGGTTATGTTTCCGCAATTCCGTTAACCCCGGGATATCGATTTCCAACAGCCACGTATTTTCCACAGTCTCGACTCTCCAAGTGGCCGGTAAGACATGTATCCCATTATAAAATGGAGGACAATCCCATCTTGTCAATAACAAGTTTTATAACCTCCTTTTACGAAAGGCGTTTGCTTGTATCAAAGTACACCATTTCACAATGGAATCGCTCTGGACTACTCAGGTCAGAGGAAATTGCTCGACAGTCAATGAAATAGTATTATGACTCGAAATCTTAAATACTATTTCAGTCGGGTCTGTTCGATCATTAGCTCCCAGCTAATATCTATGTAATTGTACTTGATGTCCCACATCACTAGCCCATGAAGCGGCGCTATAGTAGACATTACAAACTAGTTCATTGTATTATAAGTTTGTCCGTACTCGATTGTACGAACCAGGAACAACTATATGATTTAAGTATATCAGTTCAACCATTGGGACTTCATTATGCGGTAAGTCGACCTCATAACCCAATTGATATCACTTAATCATTTGGACAATTCATATAAATTAAACCAATTTATATGAAGAAATATGTATTATACATATGAGTGAATGTTTACCAAATCTCCAAAAGTATCTAATACAGTAATAGAAATCACAACCCATCTCTAAGATGTCTGATATCTATTGCAGTCGTGAAAGCCTCAAGCTTAAACTGCTGGAGAGGTTTAGAAAGCGGGTTTGCAACCTTACCAAAAGTTGCAACTTTATTATCTCGATGTCTCCACAAAACTATCTCCCAAATAATGTGGAACTTCCTGAGCACAAGTTTTAGACTTGTGGTGCTTCCTAGCTCATTGGCTTGCGCGATAACTCTACTATAAATAGAGAACTATCGGATGGGCGGAGCTAGTTACGCCACCTAGTTCATTCAAGAACTTTCAAATCCTAACTGCCAACATTACTGCATCCAATGCAATACTGTGCTCAGCTTCTGTAGTTTAATCAGCTATATTGCATTGCATGGAACTATTCCAGCAAATATCACCTCTAACCAGACAAAAGATATAACTAGATTAAAATCGGAAATTATCTTAGTCTGTTTTGAAGTTAGCATTCAAACAGCTTGTTAATATCAACTCTTTTTGTCTTCCAAAGACAACAAAATATTCTTTAGTCCATCTAAGGTACATAAGAATATTCTTGGCCTCAGTCTAATGCGCCTCACCTGGGTTTCCTTGAAACCGAATCGTCATTCTCAAAGCATGCGATACGTCCAGCCGTGTACATATCATGGCGTACATTATAGACCCTATTGCCGAAGCATAAGGAATGTTTTACATCCTCTTTTGCTCATCAAGTACCGTAGGGCCTTGCATCTTGCTAAGTGATGTGCCATGACTCATTGGAATGAGACCCCTTTTGGCGTCTTTCATTCTGAACTTATCAACCGCCTTATCAATATAGGTCACTTGACAAAGTTCAAACATCCTTTTCGATCTGTTCCGACAGATCTTGATGCCTAATATGTACTGTGCTTCTCCAAGATCCTTCATTAAAAAACATCTTCCAAGAAATTCTTTAACAGAATTAAGCATAGGAACATTGTTTCCAATAAGGAGTATGTCATCGACATACAACACAATGAATACAACGTAACTCCCACTGATCTTCTTGTAAAACTGATGGAGTTGTATTCTAAATGTCTAGTTTAGTGCAAATACGGAACTCCTTATCTATGCCTTAGTCTATACATAATTCAAACATGATTGCATTTAATGCAATAGTCCTTGATGTATACGTTGTAGATAGTATGGCGTGAGGAGACACGCGGAAGATCATACTATCGGTTACTCGTATACTATCGAACAGTAGCTCACGACTTAGATGGACAGGGACAATCCATCGGTACGTCGTAGTGTGACTGGTAGATAGTCGGTCTTGACTATCATGTTACACTCATACACTTGGTGTATTGAGCAGGACCACGGGAGGGCGTTCGATTTATACTAATCGGAGTAATCGAACTAGACCTCAGATATTACGGATATATGAGTTCCTAATCCCTATATAATTATAGGTGCGTGTGTCCAATGCTCAGTTCTTTGATGTGCCAATGAGTGAGACTAATTGATTAGTCAATATCCTCGGTAAATTGGGAATCGGAATTGTACACACGGCATGCTATAGATTATAGACAGGAAACTATGTCCCATTTATTGGGTTGATGATGTCCCCGAGATGAGCTCATAAAGTTTATCATGTTAACCTTGCAGGTGGATTCGTTCCACATGATAATAAAGATGAGTGGTACTAGTCTCGGATAATAAGAAATGAATTAATTTAATTATTAGTAATTAATTAATTCATGGACATGCGATATCTTAAACACGGGGAAAATCATATATGTAATTTCGGCGGAAATATTATTGGTAAAATAATATAAGATTAATTAATTGGGAATTCAATTATAATTTTATAGTGGAATTAATTATAATTAAAATTGGATTTAATTAAAGGTTTTCTTTTAAGGACACCGGTTTAATTAAATTGCAATTTACCCTAATTAATTAATTATCCTAAGGTCCCTAGTGTGGCCTATTTATATCCCTATTTCTCTCTTCTCTAAACCTACAGAACGCCGTTATTTTATTTTTGCGGAGAAAAATTAATTGTTAGCGCAATAATAATTTTTCTGTGAAAATAAATAGATTAGCGCAATAATTTTTCTGCTACAGAAAAAAATATATTCTTGCGTAAGTTTGAGAGAGAAGAAGAAGAGAAGAGAACCGGAGGATCGTTTCCCACACAACGTCCGGGATCGAGGGCTAGGTTACACACTAGAAGGTCTGGGGTGTTCGCCTATTCGGCTTCTCCGAATCACGCATCAAAGGTAATGAATCGAAAACCCTATTCCACATATTTTTTCGACTCTTCTCGTACGTAATAATACAACGGACCATCGATTGGTTTCCGAGGCTTGGGATCGATTTTCTCAGACCACTGGGAAGTCGCTGACTTCCGGTGTGGTGGTCGGATTGAGAAAAACGAGCCGGAACAGCCCGAACAGCAGCAACTCGTTGCTGGAATCGCGACGCCGTCGGCCGACAGGTATATGCCGTCGGCCTCCACTGCCCCGTCGGCCGACAGCTATATGCCGTCGGCCTCCACTGCCTTGTCGGGCGACAGCCTTATGGCGTCGGCCGACAGACAGGGCAGAAGCCCCGTTTTTGCGCGGTCGTGCCTCGGGTGCGATGGCTGGGCGTGATTAGGGTCTGGGACTTCGTCGTGAGTGCAATAGGGATGCTAGGGGTCGACTGGGCTTGTCCGGATGTTCGAGTAGTCGAACGGACATGTCCCGGGTAGTCGATTTCCAACAATTGGTATCAGAGCTGGTTTATCGGTTTGTTGTATTGTTCGTACGTTTTGTGATGCAGGATGAACCCGATTATTATGGCCAACATTATGGGATGTTGTATGATAATTTTTTTGTGGTTTGTTAAACTCTCGGGCTTGTCGAGATTGTTTTATTTTGGAAAATGTTGCTTGTTTTTAATAGATAAAAACGACGGGTTGAGTCGTTAGGTTTATTTATTTTCCGTTGTTTCCGGGCATGTATAGGGTCGATCACCATGTATAGGATCGATGCCGGATTTAGTAGATTTATTCTTGTAATTTTTCTTGCTAATTTTGGTGGATCGAGACGAGACCAAAACCCGGAGAAACGAGAGTCGAGGAGGGCGAACCGGCAACGAGCAGCCATCGAACACACCCCGTGTTTCGTGACGGGCAGCAGCGGGTCTGGGGTTCGTTCGACCCCACAGACGATTCAACGAGGCTCGAGACGAGGCTCCAGTGGGAGGAGTTCGTCTCTTGACCCTCGAGCGAGTCGGTGGTGGACCGTGACCGAGACGAGCAACGAGATGAATTTCCAGGAGACGTGCATTGGAGAATACTTAAGGCCATAATAATCTGGGTCACGTTAAATGTTTTTTATGTGTTTTACGTGCTTTTTATTATGCTTATTTATTTATGCATGTTATCCCTCGATTATAAAATACTAAGTGGGAGAGGGATTGGAAACAATCCCGCGGTCTCCATTCTCTGTTTTGAATGTGATGTGTATTGACTTACGAGTTTGCTTTAGTGTCATCCTCCCTATCGGATAAAGTCGATACACGGACATCACTGGATCAAAATTCGAATTCAATTCCACTTATAAAATTGAACAATTATATTTCTCAAAAGCAATGCCTAATCTGTCTTTCAAACACTAATTTCAACTCGACTCATTCTCACCCCGGGGAGTGGAATGGAGCCAAAGCGCTTGGTTATGTCGATGACACAGATTAGAGACTTTCGAGTCATTCGATGACTAGATCGATTGTCTGATTGGCTCCCTCACCTTGTGACTGATAGGGCTCAATTGCATGATTGATCGCTGGTTAGAAACTTCGAGTTTCACTTACGAGATATCACGCTTTGATTAATAAAATTGGGAAATTTAATAAATGTAAGAGTCAATTAACAAAGCTGTTTGTTTTAGTAAACGTCCACACTATCGTGGCTTGCTAAATGGAAGCGATACTTTGGGTTAATTGAGATTCTATGACATTTAAATAAGTGGGATTCAATTAATAAAGTTGTTTGTTTTAGTAAACGTCCACACTAACGTGGCTTGCTAGATGGAAACGGAACTTTAGGATTAATTGAGGCTCGACAGTTATAGAAAGTCGTGGAGGACCGCATGTCAACGTAAACGTCCACATGAACGTGGCTTGCGGTGGATATGCAGTTCCTGAGCGATTGACTTAGTACTGAGAAATGGTACACACTTAGGTACGCTTTATAGTATCCTCCCCATCGGAGTCACTGCTATAAAGATGTACGACCGAAGTAAAAATCCAATTATAAAATCGTTTGGATTAGTATACGTCCACAAGAACGTGGCATGCTAGTCTGGTGGGATTTTGGAAATGATTGGTAGTTTAATGATATTATATGAGGGAAATGATATCGAATTAAACTCATTGTTTGTTTTATATGGTATTATTCCCATTAAAAGTCAACAAACTCACTGAACCTGTTTGTATGGATTAAAGAAGAAACTTGGACATTGTCCTAACTGCAGAGGAGTACAAACATGTACTCCAAGTCAATTGACCTGCTGAACCAAATGATGCTTCCACTACTGAGGAAAGGAAGCTCATGGAAATGGATCAAGGCTCAGAGATGACGCGGAGCTACATTATGGCTTTCATGTCAAATGTGCTACGACATCGGGATCAAGCCATGACCATTACCTATGATATGATGCTTAACCTCAAGAAGCTTTTTGGTTATCAGGACAGGACAGCCGGGCAAAATGCAATGAGGCAACTCATGACGGCCATCGCGTCCGAAGGAACGCCCGTGAGGGATCACGTTCTTAAGATGATGTGCTATCTGAATGAGATAGAGATTCTAGGATCACTTATCGATGGGGTAACCCAAGTCGATATTGTGCTCCAGTCTCTGCCGAGAAGTTTTGAGCAGTTCCGCCTGAACTATAACATGAATAAGGGGTCTTACTCATTGGAAGAACTCCTGATTGAACTTCAAGCGGCTGAGGGAATCTTTAAGGTCTCTCAAGCACTTGTGGCTGAGAAATTGGCTCTTCCTAGGCCTCCGGGCGGCAAAAGGAAGAAGAAGCAAAGACGGAAACCCAGTGGGCCTAATATATCTGGACCACGGAATGGGACAAGCAAGCCAAAGGGCAAGTACTTCCGTTGTAAGCAGTCTGGATACTGGGAGTTTTAATTGTCCTCTCAAGCAACAAGAAGTTGACTCTTCCTTAGTCACCGAAACATGTTTAGTGGTGTTATCTGCCAGTACCTGGTGTGTGGATACGGGAACCACTAATCATGTCTGCACTTAAATGAAGGGGTTCCAGGAAACCCGGAGACTTAGAAAGGAAGAAGTAATAACCTACATAGGCAATACTGTTAAGGTAATAGCTGTTGCAGTGGGAGATGTTAAATGTTTTAACGGCAGGATTTTAGTTCTAATAAATTGTCTTTATGTGCCGGCATTTAGAAAGAATTTTCATTTCGGATTTCTAAATTGGCTTAGAATGGATATTCCGTTTCCTTGGATAGTTTCATACTTATCAGAGTAGGAAATGGGGATATTATCTATTCT
Organism: Euphrasia confusa; assembly: GCA_954870475.1. Lineage (NCBI taxonomy): Eukaryota > Viridiplantae > Streptophyta > Magnoliopsida > Lamiales > Orobanchaceae > Euphrasia > Euphrasia confusa. Next base: position 39,053,882 of record OX940950.1, on the reverse strand, counting down.
GGTACATTGACAGACAATTTAATACTAAATCCATATTCTTTCACGATGCAACAGACCGGAGCTAATAACACATTGTCGAACTCAAATAAGAGTAAAGATCCTTCTAGGATGAATCAAATGTACTTATGGCATCTTAGGCTAGATAATTTTTAACTTGAGTACGATTCAAAGGGTGAAAGCTGATGGACTGCTCAGCTAGGTTGAAGGAAAGGACCTTCCAACCTTCGAATCATACTTGGAATTTTAAATGACCAAGCAACCCTTTACGGTTAAAGGGCAAAGATCCAAGAAAGTACTAGACTTGATTCGCTCTGATGTATGTGAACATCTTTATGGAGTTCAAGGCATACTTATCAGATTAATGGGATTAATTCCCAATTGACTACACCATTCATGCCTCGGCAAAAATGATGTGTTAGTAAGAAGGAACAGGACTCTTATAGAAATGGAAAAGTAGACAATGAGTTATTCAGAGTTACCTAATTCGGTTTTGGGATATGCCTTGGAAACAGCGGCGTTTATCTTGAACTTGATTCCATTGGAAACATGTACAGATATTCGGCTGTTTATAGGATACCCTAAGAAAACGAAGTGAGATATATAGTCCAAAGGACCACGAATTCGTTGATTGCATCAACGTTTGGTTCTTAGACATGGACTATATATGCAAGATCACAAGCCCAAGAGTAGAGTAATACATAATGAGCTTAGAGGGTCTGATCAAGACTTAGAACCAGCCAAACTGAGTAGTTCACTACTATAATCTTTAGTCACTAAAGATACACCGGAGCGTCGTCGTAGTGGGAGGGTTGTTAGACAACCCGACAGGTTCATGTTTATAGGTGAGTCTTCGGACTTGTTACCTGGAGAACATGAAGCCGACCCCTGGACCTATGACGAGACGCTGAAAGATCAAAATGCTCAGTCTTGGCAAAAGGCGATGAAATTTGAGATTGAATCTTTGGATTCAAATCATGTCTGGGATCTTGTAGCACCGCCCAAAGGTGTAAAAGCCATTGGTTGCTAGTGCGTATACAAGAGGAAAAGAGGGTCTGACGGGAAGGTGGAAACCTTCAAGGCTAGGCTTGTTGCGAAAGGGTACACTCAGAAAGAGGAGGATTGATTATGAGGAAACCTTTTCGCCAGTAGCTATGCTAAAGTCGATCCGGATTCTTTTGTCTTCACATGGAAGATGGAAGTCAAGACGGATTTCCTAAATCGAAGTCTTGACTGGACCATCTGTGTGGGACAGCCAGAGGGATTCATCGAAAAGAGCCAAGAGCATTTAGTAAGCAAGCTAAATCGATCTTTGGATTGAAGGAAGCTTCAAAGATCTTGGACACATGCAGATCTATGAGAAAATCCATTTTATGGATTCTTTCAAGGCATGTTTGGGTCCTGTGTGTAACAAAGAAGTGACGGAAAAGATGTGGTGTTTTCTCATTCTTTGTGTAGACAACATTCTTCTAATTGGCAACAATATGAAAATGTTATCAGACATAAAGGGATGGTTGCCCGAGCAATTCAATATGAAGGACTTAGGATAAGTTAGGCATGTTCTTGGCATCAAAGTTATAATGGATCGCCAGGAAAGAACATAGTACTTATCCCAACCCTCATACATAAATAAAGTTCTTGCTCGTTTTAGCATGCAGAATTCCAAGAAAGGTTTTCACCTTTTAGATGTGGAATAATTTATCTAAAGTTTTGTGGTTGACACAATAAGGAGATAAATGAAAAGTAAGCAGTTCCCTACACCTTAACGGTGGGAAGCTTAATGTATGCAGTGCTGTGCACGAGACTGATATCTACTATGTCGTGGGCATGGTGGTGAGATATCATAGTAATCCTGGAAAGGATCACTCGACTGATGTAAAGAACATGTTTAGGCACCTGTAAAGGACTAAGATAATATGTTCTAAAGTTACAAACCAGTAGAGTTGTTTCCTTTGGATTACAGAGAATTAAATTTCCAATCAAATAGGGATAGTTGAAAGTCGAAGTCAGGCTATGTGTTCTCACAGTGAAGTGGAGCAGTCACATGGAAGAATGTAATGCAGCGATGCATTACGGACTATACCATGGAAGCCGAAAAGGTAACTGCCTCTGAGGCAGTTAAAAGGTCGGTGTGGCTCCAGAACTTCCTAAGAGACTTAGATGTGGTTTCTAGTTTGCCCAAAGCTATTTTGAATAGTGGTATATTGGCAAACTTGAAATGACACGAGTCCACAGTGGAAGATAACACTAGAGCGCAAGTACCACCTGATTCGAGAGATCGTCTAGTAAGACGATACAGTTGTCACCTAGATAGCATCAAGAGGATTGCCTGGTAAAACCGTTCACAGAGGCTCTTCCAGCGAAAGCGTTGGATAGGCGTGATAAGGTTATGGGAATCTGATGTTTGGGAGAGGGCGACTAGACTTTTAGTATAAGTAGGAGATTGATGGAGTTGTATTCTAAATGTCTAGTTTAGTGCAAATACGGAACTCCTTATCTATGCCTTAGTCTATACATAATTCAAACATTATTGCATTTAATGCAATAGTCCTTGATGTATACGTTGTAGATAGTATGGCGTGAGGAGACACGCGGAAGATCATACTATCGGTTACTCGTATACTATCGAACAGTAGTTCACGACTTAGATGGACAGGGACAATCCATCGGTACGTCGTAGTGTGACTGGTAGATAGTCGGTCTTGACTATCATGTTACACTCACTACAAAAAAACCAGGGAATCCCTACGGGGATTCCCTACGGCAATTTTCCCGTAGGGATTCCCTACGGCATTCCCTACGGGAATCATATTCAGAGTTCCCCTACGGCATTCCCTACGGCCTCAGCCGTAGGGGTGACTCCCGTAGGGGATTCCCGTAGGGAACTGCGCGCGCATTCGCGCGCGTAGCTTCCCTCCATTGTCCCTACGGCACACGCCGTAGGGAAATAATAAATCCCCTATGGGAATTTTTCCCGTAGGGGTCCCTACGGCTATTTCCCGTAGGGGAGAACTGAAAAATATTCCCTACGGCATTTGCCGTAGGGGAATTGTTTTTTTTTTTTTAAAACTATTCATTTATATAATAATAAATTAATTAAATTTTATTATAAAATTATGATATATTGTTTGAAATGTTTTTTTAAACCACTATTGTATTTTATCTTATTATTACATTATATTATATAATAAATATAGGTTAATGAATACATATATATTATCTTTTAAAAATTATACATATAACTCAGATAGCTCAGCGGTTATCTTCTTCCTCTTTACTGATGAGGTCCAGGGTTTGAACCCTGGGCTATGCAATACACATTATTAATTAATATGAAGAGGGCTGGGCTTGGGTCGGGCCTTGGGTGGTTGGGATATTGTCGGGCCATGGGTTGTGGGTCGGGCCGATGGCCCGAGTAACATATGGGCCACATTTTTGGATAAAAACGTATTCCCTACGGGCTTAGCCGTAGGGAATACCCCTACGGGCCAACCTACGGGGATGCCGTAGGGAACCCCTACGGGGAGAAGGGGAGGCGGAGACGAGTTTCCCAAGGGGCTCCCCTACGGCCAGCCCGTAGGGATCTCCCCTACGGCTCTAAAAAGCTCGTAGGGAATCTGTTCCCTACGAGGTTTTCCCTACGGCGTGATTGCCGTAGGGGATGCCGTAGGGAACCCTGTTCCCTACGGATTTTTGCGGATTTCCCTACGGGAATGGCCGTAGGGAATCCCTGAATTTTTTGTAGTGACTCATACACTTGGTGTATTGAGCAGGACCACGGGAGGGCGTTCGATTTATACTAATCGGAGTAATCGAACTAGACCTCAGATATTACGGATATATGAGTTCCTAATCCCTATATAATTATAGGTGCGTGTGTCCAATGCTCGGTTCTTTGATGTGCCAATGAGTGAGACTAATTGATTAGTCAATATCGGGCTGGGCTTGGGTCGGGCCTTGGGTGGTTGGGATATTGTCGGGCCATGGGTTGTGGGTCGGGCCGATGGCCCGAGTAACATATGGGCCACATTTTTGGATAAAAACGTATTCCCTACGGGCTTAGCCGTAGGGAATACCCCTACGGGCCAACCTACGGGGATGCCGTAGGGAACCCCTACGGGGAGAAGGGGAGGCGGAGACGAGTTTCCCAAGGGGCTCCCCTACGGCCAGCCCGTAAGGATCTCCCCTACGGCTCTAAAAAGCTCGTAGGGAATCTGTTCCCTACGAGGTTTTCCCTACGGCGTGATTGCCGTAGGGGATGCCGTAGGGAACCTTGTTTCCTACGGATTTTTGCTGATTTCCCTACGGGAATGGCCGTAGGGAATCCCTGAATTTTTTGTAGTGACTCATACACTTGGTGTATTGAGCAGGACCACGGGAGGGCGTTCGATTTATACTAATCGGAGTAATCGAACTAGACCTCAGATATTACGGATATATGAGTTCCTAATCCCTATATAATTATAGGTGCGTGTGTCCAATGCTCGGTTCTTTGATGTGCCAATGAGTGAGACTAATTGATTAGTCAATATATTCGGTAAATTGGGAATCGGAATTGTACACACAGCATGCTATAGATTATAGACAGGAAACTGTGTCCCATTTATTGGGTTGATGATGTCCCCGAGATGAGCTCATAAAGTTTATCATGTAAACCCTGCAGGTGGATTCGTTCCACATGATAATAAGGATGAGTGGTACTAGTCTCGGATAATAAGAAATGAATTAATTTAATTATTAGTAATTAATTAATTCATGGACATGCGATATCTTAAACACGGGGAAAATCATATATGTAATTTCGGCGGAAATATTATTGGTAAAATAATATAAGATTAATTAATTGGGAATTCAATTATAATTTTATAGTGGAATTAATTATAATTAAAATTGGATTTAATTAAAGGTTTTCTTTTAAGGACACCGGTTTAATTAAATTGCAATTCAGCCTAATTAATTAATTATCCTAAGGTCCCTTGTGTGGCCTATTTATATCCCTATTTCTCTCTTCTCTAAACCTACAGAACGCCGCTATTTTATTTTTGCGGAGAAAAATTAATTGTTAGCGCAATAATAATTTTTCTGTGAAAATAAATAGATTCGCGCAATAATTTTTCTGCTACAGAAAAAAATATATTCTTGCGTAAGTTTGAGAGAGAAGAAGAAGAGAAGAGAACCGGAGGATCGTTGCCCACACAACGTCCGGGATCGAGGGCTAGGATACACACTAGAAGGTCTGGGGTGTTCGCCTATTCGGCTTCTCCGAATCACGCATCAAAGGTAAAGAATCGAAAACCCTATTCCGCATATTTTTTCGACTCTTCTCGTACGTAATAATACAACGGACCATCGATTGGTTTCCGAGGCTTGGGATCGATTTTCTCAGACCACTGGGAAGTCGCTGACTTCCGGTGTGGTGGTCGGATTGAGAAAAACGAGCTGGAACAGCCCGAACAGCAGCAACTCGTTGCTGGAATCGCGACGCCGTCGGCCTCCACTGCCCCGTCGACCGACAACTATATGTCGTCGGCCTCCACTGCCTTGTTGCACGACAGCCTTATGGCGTCGGCCGACAGACAGGGCAGAAGCCCGTTTTTGCGCGGTCGTGCCTCGGGTGCGATGGCTGGGCGTGATTAGGGTCTGGGACTTCGTCGTGAGTGCAATAGGGATGCTAGGGGTCGACTGGGCTTGTCCGGATGTTCGAGTAGTCGAACGGACATGTCCCGGGTAGTCGATTTCCAACGAAAACAAGACTCTTTCGAGTTCCTCTGAAATCCAAATCCCGTTATGGATTCATTGAACTGAAGATTCCAACTCCGAGATGCTTGCTTTAATCCATTAAGATCTATTAAGCTTGCATACTCTCTCAGCCTGATTATGATCGATAAAACCCTCTAGTTGTGTCATAAACACATCCTCTTCTAGAATCCCATTCAAGAAGGCGGTTTTAACATCTATTTGCCATATCTCATAATCATAATGAGCAGCAATGGCTAAGAGAATCCGAATGGATTTGATCATAGCAACTGGTGAAAAGGTTTCATCATAATCCACTTTGTGAATTTGATTAAATCCTTTTGCCACCAACCTTGCTTTGAAAACACTAGGTTTTCCATCCAAGTCTGTTTTTATCTTGTAAATCCATTTGCATCCAATGGGCCTAGCCCCTTTAAGCAAATCGACCAAGTTCCAAACTTGATTTTCAGACATCGATTCCATTTCGGATTTCATGGCACCCTGCCATTTCTCGGAATCTGGACTCGTCATAGCTTGGGTATAGGTCGAAGGTTCATTGCTTTCTAAAAGCATGACTTCATAGCTCTCATTTGTCAGAATACCTAAGTATCTGTCAGGTTGAGTTCTAACCCTTCCAGACCTTCGAGGGTTAGGTGTGGTTTCCAAAACCACTGGAGTACTCTCGACCAAGTCTTGAGTATCCATTAACAGTTTGTTCTACTTGAACCTCGTTCAAGACAACTGAGCTCCCACTGACTTTCTAGGAAAGATTACTCTTTTTCAAGAAAATCACTATCTCGAGCAACAAAATATTGTTCTCAGATAGATCGTAGAAGTTGTACCCTCGAGTTTCTTATGGATACCATAAAGAAACTTTTATCCCAATTGAGTTCAATCTCTATAGAGATAAATCTCGTCAGAGAAGCTTTTAGAACCTCAAATATTGATGAAAACAATTTAGGGACCCTCCCTTTCCATACATAGTATGGTGTCTTATCAACAACTTTTGACAGCGTCCTATTCAGTGAATAATTTGAAGTATAGAATTGTGTGTTCCCAAAAGAGACCAGTAGTTCATTTAGACCTCTCATCGAATGGTCGAACTATATCTAATATAGATTGTTTTCTCTTTTCCGAAACATAACCTTCATGTGCTTGTGAACTGATAGGTTCCACATACATCAGTATGGATCATCCCTAATAAATCACTCACATGTTCTCCTTTCTCCAAGAAAGATTACATTGTTATCTTGTCCATCACACATCATCCACATGTATCAAATGACTCCAGGTCAAATGATTCTAGAATGCATTCTAAAAGAAGCTTCTTTACATATTTAGATGATGATTTGACCTAATCAACAATGTTATAGTTGATGGAGTTATATTCTAAATGTCTAGTTTATTGACAATATGGAACTCCTTATCTGTGTTTTTCATTATCTATTAAATCAAAGTGTCGGCATTTTGTTTATCATGTACTTAAATGCAATAGTCCTAGATATATACGTTGTAGACAGTATGGCGTGAGGAGACACGCGGAAGATCATAATGTCGGTTACTCGTATATTATCGAACAGAAGCTCACGACTTAGATGGACAGGGACAATCCATCGGTACGTCGTAGTGTGACTGGGTTATAGTTGATCTTGACTATTATGTTACACTCGTACACTTGGTGTATTGAGCAGGACCACGGGAGGGCGTTCGATTTATACTAATCGAAGTAATCGAACTAGACCTCAGATATTACGGATATACGAATTCTCAATCCCTATATAATTATAGGTGCGTGTGTCCAATTCTCGGTTCTTTGATATACCAATGAGTGAGACTAATTGATTAGTCGAGATACTCGGTAAATTGGGAATCGGAATTGTACACACGACATGCTATAGATTATAGACAGGAAACCGTGTCCCGTTTATCGGGTTGATGATGTCCCCGAGATGAGCTCATAAAGTTTATCATGTAAACCCTGCAGGTGGATTTGTTCCACATGATAATAAGGATGAGTGGTACTAGTCTCGGATAATAAGAAACGAATTAATTTAATTATTAGTAATAAAATTAATTCGTGGACATTCGATATCTTAAACACTGGGAAGGTCGTTTATGTAATTTCGGCAGAATTATTATTGTTGAAATAATATTAAAATTAATTTCGGGAATTCAATTATTATTCTTTAGTGGAGTGAATAATAATTAAAATTGAAATCGATTAATTAAGGAATTGCTTTTACGTATTCCAAGTTAATTAATATTTCAATTTAGCCCTTAATTAATTTCCCTTAGGTCCCTAACGTAGCTCTATTTAAACCCCCCCTTGCCCTCTCCTAAATCCTACAGAACGCCGCAACATTTTATTTCAGCAGAGAAAAACAATTGTTAACGCAATTATATTTTTTCTCTGTTAAAATAAATAGGTTAACGCAATTATTATTCTCTAAGAGAGAATAATTAAATTCTTACGGTGGTTTGAGAAAGGAGAGAGCAGACAAGGACGTACCCAGCGGATCGTTGCCCACACAACGGCTGGAGTCGGGAAGAGTCATACATTAGAAGCTCTAAGGTCTCAACAATCGACCGAGAAGGTATGAGATCGATTCTTATTCCGCAATTATTCGATCTAAAATTATCTCGTTGATCATACATGAACGTAGATCGGGTTCCGGGGTTGTGGGTTGTATTCCTCGACTACTGGGGGTTCTAGGACCTTCGGATCGGTAGTCGGAAGAGGAAAAACGACCCGGAAACGAGCCCGAAATAGCAACGTCGCGTTGCTGTTCGCGGACAAACGGCGACCGCCGTTCCTAAACGGCGACCGCCGTTTTGCTGTTTTTCTGGCAGCCCGCTCCGGCTCGCGCGGTTGTCCTTCGGGGCAATGGCTGGGCGTGAATCGGGGCATGGGCTGGGAAAGCGAACGAAGTAGCGACTTCGGATGTCGACTGGGATCGTTCGGATGTTCGAGCGATCGAACGAACGCATCCCGGGTAGTCAATTTCCAACAATTGGTATCAGAGACGGTTTTGTGCGTTCTTGTATTGTTTGCGAGTTTTGTTTTGCAGGATAACCCGATTATTATGGTCATGTTGTATGTACTGTAATTTTTGTGGTTTGTTAAACTCTCGGGGTTGTCGAGATCTTTGGTTTTGAATCGTTGCTTGCTTGTAATAGTTAAAACGACGGGTTGAGTCGTTTAGGGTTTTCTATTTCGTTTTTCGTTTATCCGGGTGTATATGATCGATCATTCCTGTATAGGATTGATGCCGGAAGTAGTTATCTTTACTATGTAATGTTGTTGCTGCTTGGTGGATCGAGACGAGATCGAAGGCCGGACGAACGAGGGTCGAGAAGTCGAACCCGCGGGCTGCTGAAGGGCAAACGGCGGTCGCCGTTTCTTAAACGGCGGTCGCCGTTTCGCTGGATTCTTGGCAGCAGCTCCGCGGGGGTTCGACTGACACCACGGATCGCTCGTCGAGGAATGGGATGATTCTCCAGTGGGAGGGGTTCGTCTCTTGGCACTTAGACGAGTCGGTGGTGGATCGAGACCTAGACGAGCAACGAGACGAAGATCCGAGGAGACGTGCATCGAAGATTTTAAAGGCCATAATAATCGGGCCACGTTAAATGCTTTCTATGTGTTTACGTGTTTTATTATGCTTAAATTTTATATGCATGTGAATGTTATCCCTTTCGTAAAAACTAAGTGGGAGAGGGATTGGAAACAATCCCGCGGTCTCCATTCTCTGTTTTGATGGTGATGTGTGTCACTTACGAGTTGGCTTTAGTGTCATCCTCCCTATCGGATAAAGTTGACACACGGATATCACTGGATCAAAATTCGAATTCAATTCCATTTATAGAATTGAACACTTAAGTTTTTCAAAGCAATGCCTAATCTGTCTTTCAAAGACTAATTTCAACTCGACTCATTCTCACCCCGGGGAGTGGAATGGAGCCAAAGCGCTTGGTTATGTCGATTGTTGGAATTCGATATCCCGGATCATTAAAAATTGCGGAAAATAATAACCCGACCGAAATCCTCTCGCCGGAGACCGATCACGAACACCACGAAGAACCGGGCTCGACAAGAGCATCGCCGCGGGATGAACCCGCGGCTAAACCCTAGCCGAGCCCCACCGTGGGGCTCGCGATCGCGCACAAGGCGATCGCTGGGGCTGCTCCGGCAGCCCCGGGCGGTGAGTCCGGCGACTTACCGCCACCGCCCGAGGAGGGCGGTTCGCCCAGCGGCGAACCCGCCGCGGCTCCAGCCGCGGCTGCCCGGCGATCGACCACCGCGGTCGATCGCCCACCCCGGCTCCCAGCCGGGGTTCCTCGCGTGTGCCGTTGCGGTCGAAGCCCTAGAGCTCGACCGCACCCCCTCGGCTCCCAGCCGAGGGCTCCTTCGAACTTCGCCGGGGATCTCGAATCCCCGTCCCCGAAGTTCGTCGTTTTCCCGGATCGTCCGTTCATGTATGCATCACAATTAATTCACATAAAATCATAGAAGAGAGTATATGATTTTACCTTTTGATTCGTTGTGCGGAGAAACGGAATCAAGATGATGACCTTACGATCTTCCCACGTATTCCTTGCACTAGCTTGAACGTCGGGTGGGCGACGATCCTCCAAGCTTATGGATCCTCTTCTCTCTCTCTCTACTTTCTCTCTCTAGAAGAATTATGATCTTCAAGTTATGATGTGTGTTGTAGAAAAGAGAAGACCATGTAGTGCTTTTATAGGCTACGTAGGGGATCTAAAGGAGGTGGAATATTGGGCTTCCAATATTAATGATTAAATTGAGCCCAAGCCCAAATCTATTAATCTCCCATTAATATTAATTAATTTATTTTCCACTATATAAATTAATTGCACTCCCAATATTAAACCATATTATATCAAATAATATTTCTCCGGTAGTATTATTTATTCCGTGTATTTAAGATTTAAATATCCATGAATAAAATTAATTTATTGCTAATTAATTTATATTCATCTCTTGAATCCGAGACTAGTACCATTCAACCTTAATTATTGTGCGGAACGTATCCACTCATGAGGTTTACACAATAATTCCTTTTGAACTCATCTCGGGGATATTATCAACCCTTACGGGATACACTGTCCGGTCAATTATTCACGGCATGCCATATATAAAATATAGTGACCCAACTTAACCGGTAATTAACCCAATAATTAAATCGGTTAATTCCTTTGGTAAATCAAAGTCACTTATATTAAATATACACACCCGCAATAATATCGGGGATTAAGAATATAATACACTGAGACTCGAATCGATTATCGCCGGCAATCCTAATCGATGAATCTCAACGATCCGCTCAATACATCAAGTGTACAAGTGTGATAAAATAATTAAGATAAATTATTTTCTCTCTCACACAACGACTATACCGATAGATTAGTTCGTGTCCATCTAGGTCGTGAGCAACTGTTCGATTAAATACGAGTAACCGATAGTATGATCTTCTGTGTGCCCATGCACACAATACTAACTACAACGTATAAAATCCAGAACCATGGTTTGCATTTATTTAATTATCAAGTAATTAAAAGCAAAACAATTGTTCGTTAATTTAATAGATTAAATGCTATGACGGGGAGTTTACCGTTACTTAAATCTAGACATTAAGTACACAACTCCAACAATCTCCCACTTGTACTAAGGTCTAGTCATTTCCTCCAAACTCCCGGTTCCCATACTCATCACATGCTTTAAAGTGTACTTCCGAGAAGTACTATGTGAGTGAGCAATCTAGGTTGCCGCTCTGAAGTTATCTTGGTGACTACTACGTCGTCTCCCCTGACGATGACTCGTATCAGGTGGTACTTGCTCTATGTGTTAACATCACTTTTGACTTATGACCTCTTCTAGTTCACCGTGCACCGCTATTCAATAGCCTTTGGTAAACTAAGAGTCATATCCAAGTCAAGAGGTTATCCCGGAACCTAACCAAAACTTCCGCTGCCTCTGAGGCTGCTATTCGGTTATGAGAGAGTCTGAAAAGCGTCCTGCTTATCACTCTTTCACTTCATGGTTCCACCTCTTTCTAAAAGTGAACACATAGCCTGATATCGACTTTCACTGGTCCTTCTCTGATTTTTGGATCTGAGAATCTGTAATCTAAGAAGATTTCGTCTTGCTCAAGTCAGTACTATGAAAGTACTCTTGCAGCATTCGAACATCCCTTATCCAGATTACTTTGATATCCTCCCACTACGCAAACCGCATAGTTTGATATCAGGTTCTTGTTTTACAACATTGCATCTATAAAGCTTTCCATACTTGAAGTATAGGAAACTGCTTTGTCCTCATCTATCTCCTTCATGTGTTCGAACACATAACCTTTAAATAGATGTTTATTCTGTCTCTGAAAGGCAATAACCTTTCTCAGAAGTATGCATGTTAAAAACAAACCTTAATCGTACAAGATATCTAGGAGAAGTACAATGTTCTTATCTCTAGATCATAAGACCTTAAGAACATGCTCTGACTTCTTCTCAATCTTATATCTCGATTTATTTAGACAACCATTATTTTGTGTCTGACAGCATTTTTACATTGTTGCCAATGATGAAATGTTATCTACATAAAATCTCCGAGAAACACCACCTTGTTTCCATTACGTTTTCAATACACCTTTCGTCTATGCCTTTTGATGAATCCATGAACTGGACTATCCCATCAATTCGCAAGTTCCACGATTCGTAGCTTTATTTCAATCCATAAATGGATTTACTAAGCTTGTACTCTAAATGATCTAGCCTCTTAACAATAATCCTTATTGTTCCAAGCAGGCACATTTAGGTCTAGTACTGCCCTTATGCAGATCTAGGGGTCGATTTCATCTTTACTAGATCCAGAGTCCGAACTCCTCTAGCCTTATGAATATCACTGGTTGTCCAACAACCTCCCACTGCAATGGCGTCCCGGTGTATAACAGTAATAACAATAGGTGCAGTATGTGGTGCACTTCTACTCGGTTTGGCTGGTTCCTAGTCTTTTGTCCTTCTTCTCATTTCAAGGTATTACGTCAATTTAGGCTTTGTGGTCCATCTAATAGTCTTCCTCTATGAACCGGACGAGAGACGTCCCTCTGGTTCGTAGTACTATAGAACACACAATACTTCGTTCATCTAGGATATCCTACAACCATATTCAATATGCCGTTGTATCCAGGAATATCCATAGAACATAGGTGGTTCCGAACAACTTGTTCTTTTACTATTAGATTTTCCATTTCTTTATAGCGCACCATCTCTACACGCAAGTGTATGGCGCGGTCCTTTGGGATTGAATCCCAATCTTTGATTATGCTATGTGTTACTTAGATAAGTGATGGCCTTGGTGACCGAGTCACAGGCTCCTAATGAATATACTTTGATGGTTCCCCATAATAGCTTTGTGTCCATTGACTAGTCAAAACACTTTGCTTTTATGGCACATCAAGCATTCTAATCCATCACCGAGTATTCTCTGAGAGAATTTCTCGTACCTTTCTAATTTACACATATGTCTGCATATCTAATCATTTCCAATACTTGTCTGAATTCTATCCTTTATCCAGAAAGGTTTACTTAGATGTATTATCCTTCAAATTAAACCCTTAGGTCGGAAGGTCCATTCCTTCAACTTTAATTGATCAAATCAATTTCGACCATTTGAATCTTATTTGAAAAATACTACTAAGTATAAGAATTCACAAGTATAATGATCAATAAAGAAATATCTAACAAGTAAAACAAGTTATAGAACGGTTTGTTGCATCGTGGTAGACTAAGGATTCATCATTCATATATTTCTATCTAATGTACCAGAATAGATAATGCCATTATTTCTTATCAAAATCATCCAATGATTAAAGAAATAAAATATCCATTCATTAATAATAGAAATCCAGAACAAAACGTTCTTTCTAAAATAAAGGGGTACATAATGCAATAACTTTGAAATGAAATCCTATTTAACTACTAAAGCAGATAAATATCTTCCACCGCAACCGCTGCCTCCTCCACAGCTTTGCCTTGACTATTCCTCCATTTCCAAGTCTTTGGGTTCCCTGGTGTCCCTGCATTTTTAAATGCATACATACCGTCAGTGGATCCATATCTACCAACCAGGTTCTGGTAGATAAACCAACTGACTATGTTTTAAAGACTAAGGAGAGAATCTCATACCTTCTCTAGGAGAAAATAAAGACTTCCAGTCCCCAGAAAGTTTTCTTTGAGAATGACTGCCCGAAGGCTTTCTCACCCTATTCCGTGGTCCAAGAGTAGAACTACAGGGCTTCTTTGTCTGCTTCTCCATTCCATGGTTTATGCCCCTAGGTTCGAAACCTTTGACTTTGGCCATAAGAGCTTGCGATTGTCTCAACTCATCCAAAAGGTCCAACATCTCGAAAACGTGTTCAAGCGTTTCCTCGAAGCGACTGACCTTTATGAGTATCCTCATCGCCTCTTTTCTAACCTTCTCGTTGTCTCTAAACATAAGCTTGAGTTTTAGCATGATATCATGATTGGTGGTTAATGCAAAAGCACTGTTCCACTTCTCAAAATCATCTTTTTCCTCAATAGTTGAGACATGAGTTGGTTTAGGAGGACAAAGTTCACTGAGTACAAACTTGTATTCAGCAACAGTCTGGGAAATGTCTAACTCGTTATTCCATCCAACACAGTATGGAACTAGTGCGTTGAATTCCTTGAGTATCATAGAAAGTGGGTTCATAGCTATTCTCTAAACCTATAAGCACATTTAAACAAACAATCAATTTAATATCCGATATTATCTCCCTCAAATAATATCATTAAATTACTAATTACATCTAAAATCCCATCAGGTAAGGCAAACCACGGTGTGTGGACGTTTACCCACCCAAACGATTTAGCAATTAGATTTGCTTTGGTCATACATCATTTATAGCGGAACCTCGGTGGGAGGAATACTATAAAGCGTATCTAAGTGTAAACCATTACTCAGCACCAAAGGAAATCGTTTGGAATTGCTACATCACCGCAAGCCACGTTGTGTGGACGTTTACGACAACTTCACAAATCTTCACAATTCCTTACAACTGTCTACATCAATTAATCCAAAATCCGTCAGTACAGCAAGCCACGTTGTGTGGACGTTTACTATACTAAGAGACTTTTATAATTGACTCCCATTCACAAGATGCATTCGATTTTGTAAATCAAGACGCGGAGAATCATAAGTGAAACTCGAAGTTTCTAACCAGTGATTCACCATGCGATCAACCCTATCTCTCATAAAATGAGGGAGCCGAGCAGACAATCGATCCATCTATCAAAGAATGGTACGACTGCCTCTAATTTGTGTCCTCGACATGACCAAGTGGCTTTGGCTCCATTCCACTCCCCGGGGTGAGAATGAGTCGACTTGAAGTCAGTTTCAGAAAGACAAATTAGGCATTGTTTGATAAACTTAATCAATGTCTCTTGTAAAAGGAATTACAAGAATTCTCCTCCAATGACACATCTATACGAACTTCAAAAGTCCATAAGAGTCACCAAGAGAACAGTAATGGAGACCATGGGAATGTTTCCATCCCCGCTCCCACTTAGCTTTTTATAACAAAGGGATACGCTATCTAATGCATAATTAAACACATAAGCATGCATACAAGTAATAAAGCACATAGCACATAGTCAAAATAATGCTAGAAAAATTATTTTCCCGACTATCATGGCTTTATTCCTTCTCCGTATGCGTCTTCTAGTCTTCAGTCTTCGTTCTTGAATGCTCCATGTGACGAGAATATTAATCCCAATATTTAAATCTATTTATTTTCAATAAATCCAAAAGATACTTTATTCGAAAATTAAGTCAATCGAATAAATCAAAAATAAAATTAAATATTATTAATATTTTTATTTATTTATTTTCCTATCTAATTCTATTAAATCTCTAGAATAATCTATCCAAGTCAAACTTGGAATATTCTAGAAGACTTCTATAATAGAATAAGGAATAAAATAAATTAGGACTCTTCTACTTTCCAAGATTAATTAATTTCCATGTCCATGAAAATTCCCATAAAATAGGAATAATCAAATAGAAATAAATTAATTAATTATTTTCCTATCTAATTCTATTAAATCTCTAGATTCCTATTCCAAGTAGAACTTGAAAAATTCTAGAAGACTTCCATAATAGAATAAGGAAATAAATAATATTAATTCTTTTCCTATCTAATTCTATTAAATCTCTAGATTCCTATTCCAAGTAGAACTTGAAATATTCTAGAAGACTTCTATAATAGAATAAGGAAATAAATAATATTAATTAATTCTTTTCCTATCTCCATGAGAGTTCCCATACTTAGGAATACTCAAAATAGGAAAACTTGAATCAATTAGGTAAGTAGTATCTTGGTAGGATTAGGAGTAGCACGGGGTGGGGATCCCCGCACCACCCCCTACCGCCGACCACCACCACCGCCGGGCACCACCGCCGCCGTCCCCCAGCCACGCGCCACCACCACCGGTGGCCGGCGTGTCCGGAAACCCTAACGGGCAGCCCCGGGCGTGGGGTCGATCGATCCTCATGGGGATCGATCATGGGGATGATCGACCCCCCCTTCTTTTCGTCCTCTTCGTCTTCTTCGTCTCATGAGTTCTCCGGCGGTTGTCTCGGCATCGATCCAACGTAAATAAATTACAAGAAATAAATTTACAATTCCGGTATCGATTCTATACATGAAATCGACCCTATA
This sequence comes from Euphrasia confusa, assembly GCA_954870475.1. Lineage (NCBI taxonomy): Eukaryota > Viridiplantae > Streptophyta > Magnoliopsida > Lamiales > Orobanchaceae > Euphrasia > Euphrasia confusa. The sequence goes on along the minus strand of OX940950.1, from coordinate 39,037,392 downwards.
CACTTTCCGGAAAACATAGAACGTAATAATAAATCCTAAATTCGGTCAACCCCCGAATTTTTACTATTACAAGCATTCATCCACACAAAACGAATCTCGACATGTCCGAGAGTTTAATAAACGAACAATCATGGTAAATTAAATAGCAATTAATTGAACGAATAATTAACAATTAATTAAACCATGATAGTCGGAATCCCTGCAAGGTAGAACGCAATTGAACACATACATGAACACGAAACCAAACGCTTTGATACCATTTGTTGGAATTCGATATCCTGGATCATTAAAAATTGCGGAAAATAATAACCCGACCGAAATCCTCTCGCCGGAGACCGATCACGAACACCACGAAGAACCGGGCTCGACAAGAGCATCGCCGCGGGATGAACCCGCGGCTAAACCCTAGCCGAGCCCCACCGTGGGGCTCGCGATCGCGCACAAGGCGATCGCTGGGGCTGCTCCGGCAGCCCCGGGCGGTGAGTCCGGCGACTCACCGCCACCGCCCGAGGAGGGCGGTTCGCCCAGCGGCGAACCCGCCGCGGCTCCAGCCGCGGCTGCCCGGCGATCGACCACCGCGGTCGATCGCCCACCCCGGCTCCCAGCCGGGGTTCCTCGCGTGTGCCGTTGCGGTCGAAGCCCTAGAGCTCGACCGCACCCCCTCGGCTCCCAGCCGAGGGCTCCTTCGAACTTCGCCGGGGATCTCGAATCCCCGTCCCCGAAGTTCGTCGTTTTCCCGGATCGTCCGTTCATGTATGCATCACAATTAATTCACATAAAATCATAGAAGAGAGTATATGATTTTACCTTTTGATTCGTTGTGCGGAGAAACGGAATCAAGATGATGACCTTACGATCTTCCCACGTATTCCTTGCACTAGCTTGAACGTCGGGTGGGCGACGATCCTCCAAGCTTATGGATCCTCTTCTCTCTCTCTCTACTTTCTCTCTCTAGAAGAATTATGATCTTCAAGTTATGATGTGTGTTGTAGAAAAGAGAAGACCATGTAGTGCTTTTATAGGCTACGTAGGGGATCTAAAGGAGGTGGAATATTGGGCTTCCAATATTAATGATTAAATTGAGCCCAAGCCCAAATCTATTAATCTCCCATTAATATTAATTAATTTATTTTCCACTATATAAATTAATTGCACTCCCAATATTAAACCATATTATATCAAATAATATTTCTCCAGTAGTATTATTTATTCCGTGTATTTAAGATTTAAATATCCATGAATAAAATTAATTTATTGCTAATTAATTTATATTCATCTCTTGAATCCGAGACTAGTACCATTCAACCTTAATTATTGTGCGGAACGTATCCACTCATGAGGTTTACACAATAATTCCTTTTGAACTCATCTCGGGGATATTATCAACCCTTACGGGATACACTGTCCGGTCAATTATTCACGGCATGCCATATATAAAATATAGTGACCCAACTTAACCGGTAATTAACCCAATAATTAAATCGGTTAATTCCTTTGGTAAATCAAAGTCACTTATATTAAATATACACACCCGCAATAATATCGGGGATTAAGAATATAATACACTGAGACTCGAATCGATTATCGCCGGCAATCCTAATCGATGAATCTCAACGATCCGCTCAATACATCAAGTGTACAAGTGTGATAAAATAATTAAGATAAATTATTTTCTCTCTCACACAACGACTATACCGATAGATTAGTTCGTGTCCATCTAGGTCGTGAGCAACTGTTCGATTAAATACGAGTAACCGATAGTATGATCTTCTGTGTGCCCATGCACACCATACTAACTACAACGTATAAAATCCAGAACCATGGTTTGCATTTATTTAATTATCATGTAATTAAAATCAAAACAATTGTTCGTTAATTTAATAGATTAAATGCTATGACGGGGAGTTTACCGTTACTTAAATCTAGACATTAAGTACACAACTCCAACATCGATGACACAGATTAGAGACATTCGAGTCATTTGATGACTAGATCGATTGTCTGGTTGGCTCCTGATGGAGTTGTATTCTAAATGTCTAGTTTAGTGCAAATACGGAACTCCTTATCTATACCTTAATTCGAGATATGATTCAAGCATGATTGCATTTAATGCAATAGTCCTTGATGTATACGTTGTAGACAGTATGGCGTGAGGAGACACGCGGAAGATCATACTGTCGGTTACTCGTATACTATCGAACAGTAGCTCACGACTTAGATGGACAGGGACAATCCATCGGTACGTCGTAGTGTGACTGGTAGATATTCGGTCTTGACTATCATGTTACACTCGTACAATTGGTGTATTGAGCAGGACCACGGGAGGGCGTTCGATTTATACTAATCGCAGTAATCGAACTAGACCTCAGATATTACGGATATACGAATTCATAATCCCTATATAATTATAGGTGCGTGTGTCCAGTTCTCGGTTCTTTGACTTACTAGTGAGTGAGACTAATTGATTAGTCAATATTCTCGGTAAATTGGGAATCGGAATTGTACACACTGCATGCTATAGATTATAGACAGGAAACCGTGTCCCATTTATTGGGTTGATGATGTCCCCGAGATGAGCTCATAAATTTTATCATGTAAACCCTGCAGGTGGATTCGTTCCACATGATAATAAGGATGAGTGGTACTAGTCTCGGATAACAAGAAACGAGTTAATTTAATTATTAGTAATTAAAGTTAATTCGTGGACATACGATATCTTAAACACGGGGAAAGTCGTATATGTAATTCAGCGGAATTATTATTGTTGAAATAATATAAATTAATTATTGGGAATTCAATTATAATTTTATAGTGGAATTAAATATAATTAAAATTGTGGAATTTAATTAAGGTTTGCCTTTTAGGATGCCGAGTTAATTAAATTGCAATTTAGCCTAATAATTAATTTCCATAAGGTCCCTGGTTTAGCTCTATAAATACCTCACCCTCTCTTTCTCAAAACCTAAGAAACGCCGCTATTTTATTTTTGCGGAGAAAAATAAATTGTTGCGCAATTATTTTTCTGTAAAAATAAATAGATTAGCGCTGTTATTATTTTCTGAAGAAATTGATTGCTAGCGCAATTATATTTCTGAGACAGAAGATCAAAACCTTAGCCGCTATAATTAATTCTGCAGAGAAAATAAAAGCTTGGGCAATTAATTTTCCTCTGCTTAATTAATTCAGATTAGCGCAGTAATAATTCTGTATAAATAATTTTCCTTGCGCAAATATATTTCTGAGACAGAGGATATTATTCCTATGGTGGGTTCAAGAGAGAAAGGAGAAGAGGAAGGTTCAGCGGATGGTTGCCCACTCAACGGCTGAACGTCGGGGATAGAGACATACACCGGAAGGCTTCGTGGTCTCAACAATTCGGCTTCTCCGAATCACGCGACAAAGGTATAAGAAATCGAAACCCTTATTCCGCATACGTTTCGTTTTCTAATTCGTTAAAAATACATCGGATCTTAGATCGGGTTCCGGGCGTCGTGGATCATGTTCCTCGACTACTGGGGGTCAAGGACCTCCGGATCGGTAGTCGGAAGAGGAAAATCGACCCGGAAACGCGCTCGGAACAGTAGGTCGCGCTGCTGTTCGCGGACAAACGGCGGTCGCCGGAGGGCAAACGGCGGTCGCCGTTTCGCTGTTTTTCGGGCAGCCAGCTCTGGTTCGCGCGGTTGTCCTTCGGGGCAATGGCTGGGCGTGAATCGGGACACGGGCTGGCACGTGAACGGAGTAACAGACCTGGAGGTCGACTGGGATCGTTCGGATGTTCGAGTGATCGAACGAACGCATCCCGGGTAGTCGATTTCCAACAATTGGTATCAGAGCCGGTTTTGCCGATTCGTTGTATTTTTGCGAGATTTGTTTTGCAGGTTCGAACCCGGTTATTATGGCCAACGTTGTGATTGTATGTTGTGCTTTAATTTGTGGTTTTGATTAAACTCTCGGGCTTGTCGAGATTGTTTTTGTTTTGGAAAAACGATGCTTGTTTGTAATAGATAAAAACGACGGGTTGAGTCGTTAGGTTTATTTATTTTTCGTTGTATCCGGGACATGTATAGGGTCGATCACCTTGTATAGGATCGATGCCGGATTTAGTAAGTTTATTCTTGTAATTTTTCTACTATTTTTGGTGGATCGAGACGAGATCAAAACCCGGAGAAACGAGAATCGAGGAGAGCGAACCGGCAACGGGCAGCCATCGAACACACCCCGTGTTCGCGACGGGCAGCAGCGGGGCTGGGGTTCGTTCGACCCCACGGACGACTCAACGAGGCTCGAGACGAGGCTCCAGTGGGAGGAGTTCGTCTCTTGACCCTCGAGCGAGTCGGTGGTGGACCGTGATCGAGACGAGCAACGAGATGAAGTTCCAAGAGACGTGCATTGGAAAATATTTAAGGCCATAATAATCGGGGCCACGTTAATTGCTTTTTATGTGATTTACATGTTTATTATTATGCTTAAATTATTTATGCATGTTATCCCTTATCGTAAAATACTAAGTGGGAGAGGGATTGGAAACAATCCCGCGGTCTCCATTCTCTGTTTTGAATGTGATGTGTATTGACTTACGAGTTGGCTTTAGTGTCATCCTCCCTATCGGATAAAGTCGATACACGGATATCACTGGATCAAAATTCGAAATTAATTCCACTTATAGAATTTAATAATTATATTTTTCAAAAGCAATGCCTAATTTGTTTTTCAAAGACTAATTTCAAGTCGACTCATTCTCACCCCGGGGAGTGGAATGGAGCCAGAGCCACTTGGTTATGTCAATGACACAAATTAGAGACTTTCGAGTCATTCGATGACTAGATCGATTGTCTGATTGGCTCCCTCACCTAGTGAGAGATAGGGCTCAATTGCATGATTGATCGCTGGTTAGAAACTTCGAGTTTCACTTACGAGATATCAAGCTTTGATTAATAAAATTGTGAAATTTAATAAATGTAAGAGTCAATTAACAAAGTTGTTTGTTTTAGTAAACGTCCACACTATCGTGGCTTGCTAAATGGAAACGGTACTTTGGGTTAATTAAGATTCCATGACATTTAAATAACTCAGATTCAATTAATAAAGTTGTTTGTTTTAGTAAACGTCCACAAGAACGTGGCTTGCTAAATGGAAACGGAACTTTGGGATTAATTGAGGCTCGATAGTTATAGAAAGTCGTGGAGGACCGCATGTCAACGTAAACGTCCACAAGAATGTGGCTTGCGGTGGACATGTGGTTCCCGAGCGGTGGACTTAGTACTGAGAAATGGTATACATTTAGGTACGCTTTATAGTATCCTCCCCATCGGAGTCACTGCTATAATGATGTACGACCGAAGTGAAATCCAATCATAAAATCATTTGGACTGGTAAACGTCCACAAGAACGTGGCTTGCTATGTCTGATGGGATTTTGGAAATGATTGGTAGTTTAATGATATCACTTAAGGGAAATGATATCGAATTAAACTCATTGTTTGTTTTATATGGTATTATTCCCATTAAAAGTCAACAAACTCACTGAACCTGATTGTATAGATTTGAAAAGAAACTTGGACATTGTCCTAACTGCAGAGGAGTACAAATATGTACTCCAAGTCAATTGACCTGCTGAACCAAATGATGCTTCCACTACTGAGGAAAGGAAGCTCGTTGGAAATGGATCAAGGCTATGAGATGAAGCGGAGCAACATTATGACTTTCATGTCAAATGTGCTACGACATCAGGATCATGCCATGACTATTACCTATGATATGATGCTTAACCTCAAGAAATTTTTGGTTATCAGGACAGGACAGCCAGACAAAGTGAAATGAGGCAACTCATGACGGCCATCATGTCGGAAAGAACGCCCGTGAGGGATCACGTTCTTAGAATGATGGGCTATCTTAATGAGATAGAGATTCTGGGAACAATTATCAATGGGGTAACCCAGGTTGATTTTGTGCTCCAGTCTCTGCCGAGAATTTTTGAGCAGTTCCGCCTAAAATATAACATGGATAAGAGGTCTTATTCAATGGCGGAGCTCCTGGTTGAACTTCAAGCGGCTGAGGGAATCTTTAATGGCTCTCAAAACACTTGTGGCTGAGAAATTGGCTCTTCCTAGGCCTTCGAGCGGCAAAAGGAAGAAGAAGAAAATACGGAAACCCAGTGGGCCTAATATATCTGGACCACGGAATGGGAAAAGCAAGCCCAAGGGGTAAGTGCTTCCGTTGTAAGCAGTTTGGATACTGGGAGTTTTATTGTCCTCTCAAAGCAACTAGAAGTTAACTTCTCCTTAGTCACCGAAACATGTTTAGTGGTGTTATCTACCAGTACCTGGTGTGTGGATACGGAAACCACTAATCATGTCTTCATTTAAATGCGGGGGTTCCAGGAAACCCGGAGACTTAGAAAGGAAGAAGTAGTAACCTACATGGGCAATAATGTTAAGGTAACAGCCATTGCAGTGGGAGATGTTAAATGTTTTAACGGTAGGATTTTAGTTCTAATAAATTGTCTTTATGTGCCGGCATTTAGAAAGAAATTTCATTTCGGATTTCTAAGTTGGCTTAGAATAGATATTCCGTTTCTTTAGGAAACGGGGATATTATCTATTCTGGTATATTGATAGACAATTTAATACTAAATCCGTATTCTTCCACAATGCAACAGACCGGAGCTAATAACACAATGTCGAACCCCAGTAAGAGTAAAGATCCTTCTAGGATAAATCAAATGTACTTATGGAATCTTAGGCTAGATCATTTTAACTTGAGTACGATTCAAAGGGTGAACGCTGATGGACTACTCAGCCAGGTTGAAGGAAAGGACCTTCCAACCTTCGAATCATACTTGGAAGTTTTAATGACCGAGCAACCCTTTACGGTTAAAGGGAAAAGATCCAAGAAAGTACTAGAGTTGATTCGCTCTGATATATGCAGACCTCTTTGAGGAGTAAGGCATACTTATCAGAAAATGGGATTAACTCCCAACAGACTACACCATTTATGCCTCGGCAAAATAATGTGTTGTAAAGAAGGAATAGGACTCTTATAGATATGGGAAAGTAGACATTCGGAGTTACCTAAATCGTTTTTGGGATATGGCTTGGAAACAGCGGCGTTTATCCTGAACTTGATTCCTTTGGAAACTTGTACTGATATTCGGCTGTTTATAGGATACCCTAAGAAAACGAATTGAGATATGTAATATAGTCCAAAGGACCAGATGTTCATTGATTGCATCAATGTTCGGTTCTTAGACATGGACTATATATATGCAAGATCACAAGCCAAGAGTAGAGTAATACTTAATGTGCTTAGAGGGACTGATCAAGACTTAGAACCAGCCTAACTGAGTAATTCACTACTATAATCTTTAGTCACTAAAGATACACCGGAGCGTCGTCGTAGTGGGAGGGTTGTTAGACAACCCAACAGGTTCATGTTTATAGGTGAGTCTTCAGACTTGTTACCTGGAGAACATGAAGCCGAACCCTGGATCTATGACGAGACGCTGAAAGATCAAGATGCGCAGTCTTGGCAAAAGTCGATCCGGATTCTTTTGTCTTCACATGGAAGATGGAAGTCAAGACAGATTTCCTAAATCGAAGTCTTGACGGGGCCATCTGTGTGGGACAGCCAGAGAGATTCATCGAAAAGAGCCAAGAGCATTCGGTAAGCAAGCTTAATCAATCTTAGGATTGAAGGAAGCTTCAAGATCTTGGACACATGCGAACCTATGAGAAAATCCATTTCATGGATTCATTCAAGGCATGTTTAGGTCCTGAGTGTAATAAATAAGTGACAGAAAAGATGTGGTGTTTTCTCATTCTTTATGTAGACGACATCCTTCTAAATTGGCAACAATATGAAAGATGTTATCGGACATAAAGGGATGGTTGTCCGAGTAATTAAATGTAAGAGACTTAGGAGAAGTCGGGAATGTTCATGGGATCAAAGTAATAAATGATCGCCAGAAAAGAACATAGAACTTATCTCGAGCCTCATACATAAATACAATTCTTACTCGTTGCAGCATACAGAATTCCAAGAAAGGTCATCACCTTTTAGATGTGGAATTCGTCTATCTAAGGTTTTGTGTCCGACACAATAAAGGAGATAGATGAAGAGTAAGCAGTTCCCTGCACCTTAATGGTGGGAAGCTTAATGTATGTAATGCTATGCACGAGACTGATATCTACTATGCCGTGGGCATGGTGGTGAGATATCATAGTAATCCTGGAAAGGATCACTCGACTGATGTAAAGAACATGTTTAGGTTCCTGCAGAGGACCAAGAATTATGTTCTGAGTTACAAAGCAGTCAAGTTGTTTCCTTTGGATTACATAGAATTGGATTTCCAAATCAAACAGGGACAGTCGAAAGTCGAATTCAGGCTATGTGTTCTCACTGTGAAGTGGAGCAGTCACATGGAAGAATGTAAAGCAGCGATGCATTACGGACTCTGCCATGGAAACTGAAAGGATAACGGCCTCTGAGGCAATTAAAAGGTCAGTGTGGCTCTAGAACTTCCTAAGGGACTTAGATGTGGTTTCTAGTTTACCCAAAGCTATTTTGAATAGCGGTATTGGCAAACTTGAAATGCCACGAGTCCACAGTGGGAGATAACACGTAGAGCGCAAGTACCACCTGATTCGAGAGATCGTCTAGTAAGACGATCCAGTTGTCACCTAGATAGCATCGAGAGGATTGCCTGGTAAAACCCGTTCACAGAGGCACTTCCAGCGAAAGCGTTGGGTAGGCGTGATAAGGTTATGGGAATCTGATGTTTGGGAGAGGGCGACTAGACTTTTAGTATAAGTGGGAGATTGATGGAGTTGTATTCTAAATGTCTAGTTTAGTGCAAATACGGAACTCCTTATCTATACCTTAGTTCGAGATATGATTCAAGCATGATTGCATTTAATGCAATAGTCCTTGATGTATACGTTGTAGACAGTATGGCGTGAGGAGACACGCGGAAGATCATACTGTCGGTTACTCGTATACTATCGAACAGTAGCTCACAACTTAGATGGACAGGGACAATCCATCGGTACGTCGTAGTGTGACTGGTAGATAGTCGGTCTTGACTATCATGTTACACTCGTACAATTGGTGTATTGAGCAGGACCACGGGAGGACGTTCGATTTATACTAATCGCAGTAATCGAACTAGACCTCAGATATTACGGATATACGAATTCCTAATCCCTATATAATTATAGGTGTGTGTGTCCAGTTCTCGGTTCTTTGACTTACTAGTGAGTGAGACTAATTGATTAGTCAATATTCTCGGTAAATTGGGAATCGGAATTGTACACACGGCATGCTATAGATTATAGATAGGAAACCGTGTCCCATTTATTGGGTTGATGATGTCCCCGAGATGAGCTCATAAATTTTATCATGTAAACCCTGCAGGTGGATTCGTTCCACATGATAATAAGGATGAGTGGTACTAGTCTCGGATAACAAGAAACGAGTTAATTTAATTATTAGTAATTAAAGTTAATTCATGGACATACGATATCTTAAACACGGGGAAAGTCGTATATGTAATTCGGCGGAATTATTATTGTTGAAATAATATAAATTAATTATTGGGAATTCAATTATAATTTTATAGTGGAATTAATTATAATTAAAATTGTGGAATTTAATTAAGGTTTGCCTTTTAGGACGCCGAGTTAATTAAATTGCAATTTAGCCTAATAATTAATTTCCATAAGGTCCCTGGTGTAGCTCTATAAATACCTCACCCTCTCTTTCTCAAAACCTAAGAAACGCCGCTATTTTATTTTTGCGGAGAAAAATTAATTGTTGCGCAATTATTTTTCTGTAAAAATAAATAGATTAGCGCTGTTATTATTTTCTAAAGAAATTGATTGCTAGCGCAATTATATTTCTGAGACAGAAGATCAAAACCTTAGCCGCTATAATTAATTCTGCAGAGAAAATAAAAGCTTGGGAAATTAATTTTCCTCTGCTTAATTAATTCAGATTAGCGCAGTAATAATTCTGTAGAAATAATTTTGCTTGCGCAAATATATTTCTGAGATAGAGGATATTATTCCTATGGTGGGTTCAAGAGAGAAAGGAGAAGAGGAAGGTTCAGCGGATCGTTGCCCACTCAACGGCTGAACGTCGGGGATAGAGACATACACCGGAAGGCTTCGTGGTCTCAACAATTCGGCTTCTCCGAATCACGCGACAAAGGTATAAGAAATCGAAACCCTTATTCCGCATACGTTTCGTTTTCTATTTCGTTAAAAATACATCGGATCTAAGATCGGGTTCCGGGCGTCGTGGATCATGTTCCTCGACTACTGGGGGTCAAGGACCTCCGGATCGGTAGTCGGAAGAGGAAAATCGATCAGGAAATGCGCTCGGAACAGTAGGTCGCGCTGCTGTTCGCGGACAAACGGCGGTCGCCGGAGGGCAAACGGCGGTCGTCGTTTCACTGTTTTTCGGGCAGCCAGCTCTGGTTCGCGCGGTTGTCCTTCGGGGCAATGGCTGGGCGTGAATCGGGACACGGGTTGGCACGTGAACGGAGTAACGGACCTGGAGGTCGACTGGGATCGTTCGGATGTTCGAGTGATCGAACGAACGCATCCCGGGTAGTCGATTTCCAACAGCTCCCTCACCTAGTGAGAGATAGGGCTCAATTGCATGATTGATCGCTGGTTAGAAACTTCGAGTTTCACTTACGAGATATCAAGCTTTGATTAACGAAATTGTGAAATTTGTTAAATGGAATTCAATTAACAAAGTTGTTTGTTTAGTAAACGTCCACACTATCATGGCTTACTAGACGGAAACGGAACTTTGGGTTAATTGAGGCTCGACAGTTATAGGAAATCGTAAAGGGACCGCATGTCAACGTAAACGTCCACACTAACGTGGCTTGCGGTGGGCGTGTAGTTTCCGAGCGGTTAACTTAGTACTGAGAAATGGTATACACTTAGGTACGCTTTACAGTATCCTCCCCATCGGAGTCACTGCTGTAATGATGTACGACCAAAGTAAAAGTCCAGTTATAAAATCGTTTGGACTAATATACGTCCACATGAACGTGGCATGCTAGTCTTATTGGATTTTAGGATTGATTGGTAAATTTAATGATATTAATTAAGGGAGTTAATATCGAATTAAATTTGACAGTTTGATTTGTCTCTTTTATAGATATGGCACTCAACCCGCTGTCCATTATAATAAAAGAAAACAAACTCACTGGTCCAAACTATGTTGATTGGAAACGAAACTTGGACATTGTCCTGACTGCTGAGGAGTACAAATATGTACTCCATGAGGTTTGTCCTGATGAACCTACTGATACCTCCACTCCTGAGGAAAAGGAAGCTCATCGGAAGTGGGTCAAGGCTGATCAGATGGCGCGGTGCTACATTTTGGCTTCTATGTCAAATGTGCTGCAACATCAGCATGAAACCATGACCACTGCCTATGATATGATGCTTAACCTCAAGGAGATGTTTGGTAGTCAGGATAGGGCAGCCAGGCAAGATGCTATGAGAAAACTCATGACGGCCACCATGTCCGAAGGAACGCCTGTGAGGGATCACGTTCTTAGGATGATTGGCTATCTGAATGAGATAGAGATTATGGGAGGAGCTATCGATGGGGAAACCCAGATCGATATAGTGCTCCAGTCTCTGCCTAGGAGTTTTGAGCAGTTTCGCCTGAACTATAACATGAACAAGAGGTTATATTCGCTGGCGGAACTCCTGACTGAACTCCAGGCGGCAGAGGGAATCTTTAAGAAGTCTCAGGCACTTGTGGCTGTGAAACTTCCTGGCCCTCCGGGGTCTAAGAGGAAGAAGAAGCAAGGACGGAAACCCAGTGGACCCAGAAATGGTGGACCACAGAATGGAGTGAACAAGCCCAAGGGCAAGTGTTTCCGTTGTAAGCAGTCTGGACATTGGAAGTCTAATTGTCCTCTCAGACAAGGAGGTATGAACTTTTCCTTAGTCACTGAAACATGTTTAGCGGTGTTATCCACCGGTACCTGGTGTGTGGATACGGGAGCCACTGATCATGTCTGCAATTCTTTGCAGGGGTTCCAGGAAACCCGGCGGCTTAGAGAGGGAGAGATCACTATCTACATGGGCAACGCAACGAAAGTGGCGCCAGTTGCAGTGGGAGATATTTATTTATCTTTTAATAATAAATTTTTGGTATTGAATAATTGTCTTTATGTACCGAATTTTAGAAAGAACCTTGTTTCGGTTTCTAAATTGGTTTTGAATGGATATTCTGTTTCTTTTGATAGTTCTGTTATTGTCAAAAAGAATTGCGATTATATCTGTTCTGGTACATTGATAGGCAATTTATATATACTGAATCCCACGATGCAAAGTGTAGAGTCATATAACACATCTAGTACCAATAAGAGAAAGGAGCCTTCTAGGATGAATCAAAAGTACTTATGGCATCTTAGGCTAGGTCATATTAACTTGGGTAGGATTCAAAGGTTGATAACTGATGGAATACTCAGTGGTGTGAAAGATGAGGACTTTCCAACCTGCGAATCATGCCTGGAAGGAAAAATGACAAAGCGACCCTTTAGTGATAAGGGGTATAGATCCAAGGAAGTACTGAAATTGATTCACTCAGATTTGTGCGGGCCTTTATCTGTCCAAGCGAGAGGAGGTTATGAATATTTCGTAACCTTCACTGATGATTACTCAAGGTATGGTTTTATATACCTGATGCGCCGCAAGAGCGAGTGCTTTGACAAGTTCAAGGAGTACAAAGCTCTTGTGGAGAACCTTCATGGTAAAACCATAAAGACTCTACGATCTGATCGTGGAGGAGAGTACCTCTCGGGAGAGTTTAAAGCGTACTTATTAGAGTTTAAAGCGTACTTATTACTCAGAATGGTGTAGCAGAAAGAAGGAATAGGACTCTTATGGAAATGGTAAGATCTATGATGAGTTACTCAGACCTACCAGTTTCGTTCTGGGGATATGCCTTGGAAACAGCGGCGTATATCCTGAACTTAGTTCCTTCTAAATCAGTCCCTAAGACGCCCTCGGAATTGTGGACAGGGCGTAAGCCAAATTTGAAACACATTCGGATCTGGGGTTGTCCAGCACATGTGCTGAAGCATGGGGCTGATAAATTGGAATCTCGTTCAGATATTCGGTTGTTTATAGGATGTCCTAGAGGAACGAAAGGTGGTCTATTTTATAGTCCTAAGGACCAGAAGATCGTTGTTAGCACCAACGCTTGGTTCTTAGAAGAGGATTATATAATGGACCACAAGCCCAAGAGTGAGATAATACTAAACGAACTGAGAGGGGACAATCAAGGCTTAGATCCAACCCAACCGGGTGATACGCCACCACAGTCTGCACCTGTAGTTACTGAGGTTACACCGGAGCGTCGTCGTAGTGGGAGGGTTTGATGGAGTAGTATACTTAATGTCTAGATTTGAGTATTCTGAACTCCTTGTACACTTTCATTTACCTATTAAATACAAACATTCATTTGCTTTTAATTATTGTTAATTAAATATATGCAAATTATAGTCCTGGATTTTATACGTTGTAGTTAGTATGGTGTTGCATGGGCACACAGAAGATCATACTATCGGTTACTCGTATTTAGTCGAACAGTTGCTCACGACCTAGATGGACACGGACCAACCCATCGGTATAGTCGTTGTGTGAGAGAGAAAATAATTTATCTTAATTATTTTATCACACTTGTACACTTGGTGTATTGAGCGGATCGATTGAGACTCATCAATTAGGATTGCTCGGCGATAATTGATTTGAGACTCAGTGTATTATATTCTTAATCCCCGATATTATTGCGGGTGTGTATATTTAATATAAGTGACTTTGATTTGCCAAAGGAATTAACCGATTTAATTATTGGGTTGATTACCGGTCAAGTTGGGTCACTATATTTTATATATGGCATGCCGTGAATAATTGACCGGACAGTGTATCCCGGAAGGGTTGATAATATCCCCGAGATGAGCTCAAAAGGATTTATTATGTAAACCTCGCGAGTGGATTTAATTCCGCATAATAAATAAGGTTGAGTGGTACTAGTCTCGGATAAAAGAGATGAATAAATTTATTAAGCAATAAATAAATTTTATTCATGGATATTTATATCTTAAATACACAGAATAAATAATACTACCGGAGAAATATTATTTGGATATAATATGGTTTAATATTGGGAGTGCAATTAATTTATATAGTGGAAAATAAATTAATTAATATTAATGGGAGATTAATAGATTTGGGCTTGGGCTCAATTTAATCATTAATATTGGAAGCCCAATATTCCACCTCCTTTAGATCCCCTACGTAGCCTATAAAAGCACTACATGGTCTTCTCTATTCTCAATAACTTGAAGATCAAAATTCTAGAGAGAGAAAGTAGAGAGAGAAGTAGATCCATAGAGCTTGGAGGATCGTCGCCCACCCGACGTTCAAGCTAGTGCAAGGAATACGTGGGAAGATTCAAAGGTCATCTTGAATTCGTTTCTCCGAACAACGAATCGAAAGGTAAAAATCTAAACGCCCTTGATTTATTCGATTTTGGATTTATCGAGAATACCGTAGAACAAGATCCGAAGATCGAACCCGGAGTAGAGGACGAACGCGTGGTGGTGGCGAAGCCACCGGACCACGGCGATCGCCCCTAGGGTTTCGATGGGGGCGACGGGGGCCGAACCCTCGGCTTGGCCGAGGGGGTGCGATCGACCATGGAGGGTCGATCGCTGGGCACGGGCTGGCGCCGTGCCCAACCCCGCCGTGAAGGCGGGGGCTTCCAGCTGGCGGCGAGTCGCCGGACTCGCCGCGGGGGCTGCCGGAGCAGCCCCACCCCAAACCGATCGCCGGCGTGCGATCGGTGATCGTCGCGAGCCCCGCGTGCGGGGGCTCGGGCTGGGCGTGCACGAGGCTTCGGCCTCGTCGTGCGTTCGGCTCGTGCTCCGGCTCGTACGTGGTGCTCGTGTGATCTCCGGCGGATGGTTTTGATCGGGTTATTGTTTTCCGCAAATTTTAAATAGCCCGGAATATCGAATTCCAACAATTGGTATCAGAGCGTGGTTTACGTTCGCGGTATTTTCGATGAATTTGTTCTACCTTGCAGGGTTCCGACTATTATGGCTTAATTTATTATTCGTTTAATTTATTTTGTCATGTATGTTGGATTGATTAAACTCTCGGACATGTCGAGATTCGTTTTTGGTGGTGAATGCTTGTAATAGTAAAAATTCGGGGGTTGACCGAATTTAGGATTTATTATTACGTTCTACTTTTTTCCGGAAAATGTATAGGGTCGATTTCATGTATAGAATCGATACCGGATAGTGTAAAATTTATTTTGTAATTTATTTTGCGTTGGATCGATGCCGAAACGACCGCCGGAGAAGACGCGTGACGAAGGAGATGACGTGAGGGCAACGGGACAAGGATCGACCATCCCCATGGTCGATCCCATGAGGATCGATCGACCCTCACATGGAGGAGCCGCCGGCGATGGTGGCCGGCCACCTCCTAGGCGTGGGTCGAGGGTGGCGCGGGGATCCCCACCCCGTGCTATCCCGGTCCGGAAATTTACTTTCCTAATTAGTTCGGATTTTTCCTATTTGAGTATTCCTATTTTTTTGGAATTCTCATGGATTAGGAAAAGAATTAATTGGAATTAATTTTATTTCCTTATTCTATTATGGAAGTCTTCTAGAGTATTCCGAGTTTTACTTGGAATAGGATCCTAGAGATTTAATAGAATTAGAAAGGAATAAAAGTTAATTTAGGATTGATTTATTTCCTAATTGATTATTCCTATTTTATGGGAATTTTCATAGAAATGGAAATTAATTAATCTTGGAAAGTAGAAGAGTCCTAAGTTATTTTATTTCCTTATTTCATTATGGAAATCATCTAGAATATTCCAAGTGGGTCTTGGATAGATTATTCTAGAGATTTAATGAAGTAGAAAGGGAAAATAAAATAAATAAAAATATTAATAATATTTAATTTTATTTTTGATTTATTCAATTGACTTAATTTTTTAATTAAGTATCTTTTGGATTTATTAAAAATAAATAGATTTAAATATTGGAGATTAATATTCTCGTCACATGGAGCATTCAAGAAACGAAGACTAAAGACTAGAAGATGCGTACGGAGATGGAGTAAAGCCATAATAGTCGGAAAATAATATTCTAGTAATTATTTTGACTATGTGATAATATTTTGTGCTTTACTGCTTGTATGCATGCTATATGTGTTTACTTTTATGCACTAGTATAGCGTATCCCTTTATTGTAAAAAGCTAAGTGGGAGAGGGTATGGAAACATACCCATGGTCTCCATTGCTGCTCTCTTGGTGACTTTTATAAACTTTTGAAGTTTATATAGATAAGTTATTGGAGGAGAGTTCTTGTAATTCCTCTTACGAGAAACGTTGATTAAGTTTATCAAACAATGCCTAATTTGTCTTTCCAAAGCTGATTTCAAGTCGACTCATTCTCACCCCGGGGAGTGGAATGGAGCCAAAGCCACTTGGTCATGTCGAGGACACAAATTAGAGGCAGTCGTACCATTCTTTGATAGATGGATCGATTGTCTGCTCGGCTCCCTCATTTATGAGAGATAGGGTTGTTCGCATGGTGAATCACTGGTTAGAAACTTCGAGTTTCACTTATGATTCTCCGCGTCTTGATTTACAAGATTAAATGGATCAAGTAATTGGGAGTCAATTATAAAGATCTCTTAGTGTAGTAAACGTCCACACAACGTGGCTTGCTATGCTGACGGATTTTGGATTAATTGATGTAGACAGTTGTAAGAAAATTGTGAAGAGTTGTGAAGTTGTCGTAAACGTCCACACAACGTGGCTTGCGGTGATGTAGCAATTCCAAACGATTTACTTTGGTACTGAGTAATGGTTTACACTTAGATACGCCTTATAGTATTCCTCACACCGAGGTTCCGCTATAAGCGATGTATGACCGAAGGAAATCTAATTGCTAAGTCGTTTGGGTGGGTAAACGTCCACACACCGTGGCTTGCCTTACCTGATGGGATTTTAGATGTAATTAGTGATTTAATGATATTATTTAAGGGAGATAATATCGGATATTAAATTGTTTGTTTGTTTTATGTGCTTATAGGTTAGGAATGACTGTGACCCCACTTTGTGATATACTTAAAGATGAAAACTCACTGGTTCCATATAGTACTGATTGGAAAAGAAATCTGGACAATGTTCAGACTGTTGAGCCTTCCGAACCCACTATAGTCCCAACTGATGAGGACATTGAAAATGACCTCAAGGAGATGTTAGGACATAGTAAGGAAGCCGGACTAGAGGTGATTGACATACTCATCAAGTTTAGTCCCCTTGAGGAATCGCTTAAAAACGATTTCAAAAGAACTGAACTGATAAGTATGGTCAGAGAATCACAAGCTCTAGTGGCCAAGTTGGAGGTGCAAGCAAAGAAGCCCAGTGGTTTTGAACCACGGATTGGGAAGAGCAAGCCGCGAGGCAAATGCTTTCGATGCAAGCAGTCTGGGCACTGGAGGTCTGATTGTCCTCTCATCAAAGGTACGAAATTTTCCTTAGTCACCGAAACATTGTCAGTGGTGTTATCTACCAGCACCTGGTGTGTAGATACGGGGGCCACTGATCATGTATGCAATTCATTGCAGGGGTTCCAGGAAACCCGGAGACTTAGAGAGGGAGAGATCGTGGTCTACATGGGCAATGCTGCGAGGGTGGCGGCTGTTGCAGTGGGAGACGTTCACTTACGTTTTAGTAGTGATAGGGTTTTAGTTTTACATAATTGTCTTTATGTACCCAATTTTAGAAAGAATTTAATTTCGGTTTCTAAACTTATAATGAATGGGTATTCTGTTTCTTTTGACCACTCTGTGATCATAAGAAGAAACAGTGAGATTATCTGTTCTGGTACATTGGTGGACGATTTGTATGTACTAAATCCTGAGTCTAACACGATGCAACTAACCGAGAGTAATAACACATCTACGAACACCAATAAGAGAAAGGAACCTTCTAAAATGAATCAATTATACTTGTGGCATCTAAGGCTAGGTCATATAAACTCGAATAGGCTTCAAAGGTTGAAAGCTGATGATTTAATCACTGGCGTTGAAGGAGAGGACCTTCCGACCTGCGAATCCTGTTTAGAGGGTAAAATGACCAAGCGTCCTTTTTCTGGTAAAGGACGGAGGGCTGAACAAGTATTGAATTTGATTCACTCTGATGTATGCGGACCTATGTCTACTCAGGCAAGGGGAGGGTACGAGTATTTCATCACTTTCACTGATGATTACTCAAGGTATGGATTTGTATACTTGATGCGCCGTAAGAGCGAATCCTTTGACAAGTTCAAGGAGTTCAAGGCTTTTGTGGAGAACCTTCAAAACAAATCCATTAAGTGCATGCGATCGGATCGCGGAGGCGAGTACCTGTCTGGAGAATTCAAGGCATACTTGGCAGAGAATGGGATTGATTCCCAAATGACATCACCATATACTCCCCAGCAGAATGGTGTGTCAGAAAGAAGGAATAGGACTCTTATGGAAATGGTGCGATCAATGATGAGTTACTCGGACTTACCTGTTATGTTCTGGGGATTTGCCTTGGAAACATCGGCATATATCTTGAATAGGGTTCCAACCAAAACGGTACCAACCACACCCATGGAATTGTGGAGTGGGCGCAAGCCTAACTTAAGACACATTCGGATCTGGGGTTGTCCAGCACATGTGTTGCGACAAGGTGCCGATAAGTTAGAACCTAGATCAGAATTACGGCTGTTTGTAGGATACCCGAAAGGAACTAAAGGTGGCATGTTCTATAGTCCTAAAGACCAGAAGATCGTTATAAGTACTAACGCTCGGTTCTTAGAGGAAGACTATGTCATGGACCACAAGCCTAAGAGTGACATAATACTTGATGAGATGAGAGGTGACAAGGAAGACTTAGATACAGCCGAACCGAGTATAGATACACCACTAGAATCTGCACCTGATACTGTCACTGTTAATACACCGGAACGCCGTCGTAGTGGGAGGGTTGTTAAGCAACCAGACCGATGGATTGGACTGGGTGAGTCTTCAGACTCTGGACCTGGAGTTCATGAAATCGATCCCTGGACCTATGATGAGGCGGTACAAGATATAGATGCGCCTTCTTGGAAGAAAGCGATGAAATCCGAAATTGAATCAATGGATTCTAATAAAGTTTGGGATCTTGTAGAACCACCAAGCGGCGTAAAGCCAATTGGATGTAAATGGGTCTACAAGAGAAAGAGAGGATCTGACGGAAAGGTTGAAACCTTTAAAGCTCGGCTTGTTGCGAAAGGATATACTCAGAAAGAGGGAATCGATTATGAGGAGACCTTCTCGCCGGTAGCCAAGATAAAGTCGATCCGGATTCTCTTATCCATAGCAGCTCATATGGATTATGAGGTGTGGCAAATGGATGTCAAGACAGCTTTCCTAAATGGAAGTCTTGACGAGACGATTTATATGAAACAACCAGAAGGATTCATTGCTAAGGGGCGAGATCATCTAGTGTGCAAGCTTAATCGATCCATTTATGGATTGAAACAAGCCTCGAGATCGTGGAACCTGCGGTTTGACGAAGTAGTCCAATCTTTTGGATTTAGTCAAAGCATGGACGAATCGTGTGTGTATTGGAAACGTGATGGGAAGAAGGTGGTGTTTCTCGTGCTTTATGTAGACGACATTCTTCTCATTGGCAACAGTGTGAAAATGTTATCAGACATAAAGGGATGGTTGTCTAGACAATTCGATATGAAAGATTTGGGAGAAGTCGGGCATGTTCTAGGGATCAAGGTTATAAGGGATCGCCGGAGTAGAACATTGTACCTATCCCAGCAATCTTACATAGACACGATTCTGGCTCGTTTTAACATGCAAGATTCCAAGAAGGGTGAGCTGCCCTTCAGTAAAGGAACTTATCTTTCTAAGGAAATGTGTCCTCGGACACAAAAGGAGAAAGATGAAATGAAATCAGTTCCCTACGCTTCGGCTGTGGGAAGCTTGATGTATGCAATGTTATGCACGAGGCCTGATATCTGCTATGCAGTTGGCGTAGTAGCGAGATATCAGAGTAACCCTGGAAAGGCTCATTGGACTGCCGTAAAGAGCATTTTCAAGTATTTGCGAAATACTAAGGATTATGTTCTAAGTTACGGGGCAGACAATCTGATTCCTTTGGGTTATACGGATTCGGATTTCCAAGCTGATAAGGACCGGCGAAAGTCGACATCAGGCTATGTGTACACTTTGGGAGGTGGAGCCGTATCATGGAGGAGTGTTAAGCAAAAGTGCATTTCAGACTCTACCATGGAAGCTGAATATGTTGCAGCCTCAGAGGCAGCGAAAGAATCAGTTTGGTTCCTTAATTTCCTCCAGGACTTAGATGTGATTCCAAGTTTGCCCAAGGCTATGACAATTTATTGTGATAATAGCGGTGCAGTGGCAAACAGTAAGGAACCACGGTCCCATAGTGCTACGAAACACATAGAGCGCAAGTACCACCTGATTCGAGTCATCGTCAAGAGGGGCGATGCGATAGTCACCAAGATAGCTTCAGAGGACAACCTAGCGGACCCTTTCACCAAGATACTTCCTAAGGAAGTATATTTCAAGCACTTGGAGGGTTTGGGAGTCAGAAGTTTGGAGGATAAGACTAGACCTTAGTATAAGTGGGAGATTGATGGAGTAGTATACTTAATGTCTAGATTTGAGTATTCTGAACTCCTTGTACACTTTCATTTACCTATTAAATACAAACATTCATTTGCTTTTAATTATTGTTAATTAAATATATGCAAATTATAGTCCTGGATTTTATACGTTGTAGTTAGTATGGTGTTGCATGGGCACACAGAAGATCATACTATCGGTTACTCGTATTTAGTCGAACAGTTGCTCACGACCTAGATGGACACGGACCAACCCATCGGTATAGTCGTTGTGTGAGAGAGAAAATAATTTTGTCTTAATTATTTTATCACATTTGTACACTTGGTGTATTGAGTGGATCGATTGAGACTCATCAATTAGGATTGCTCGGCGATAATTGATTTGAGACTCAGTGTATTATATTCTTAATCCCCGATATTATTGCGGGTGTGTATATTTAATATAAGTGACTTTGATTTGCCAAAGGAATTAACCGATTTAATTATTGGGTTGATTACCGGTCAAGTTGGGTCACTATATTTTATATATGGCATGCCGTGAATAATTGACCGGACAGTGTATCCCGGAAGGGTTGATAATATCCCCGAGATGAGCTCAAAAGGATTTATTATGTAAACCTCGCGAGTGGATTTAATTCCGCATAATAAATAAGGTTGAGTGGTACTAGTCTCGGATAAAAGAGATGAATAAATTTATTAAGCAATAAATAAATTTTATTCATGGATATTTATATCTTAAATACACGGAATAAATAATACTACCGGAGAAATATTATTTGGATATAATATGGTTTAATATTGGGAGTGCAATTAATTTATATAGTGGAAAATAAATTAATTAATATTAATGGGAGATTAATAGATTTGGGCTTGGGCTCAATTTAATCATTAATATTGGAAGCCCAATATTCCACCTCCTTTAGATCCCCTACGTAACCTATAAAAGCACTACATGGTCTTCTCTATTCTCAATAACTTGAAGATCACAATTCTAGAGAGAGAAAGTAGAGAGAGAAGTAGATCCATAGAGCTTGGAGGATCGTCGCCCACCCGACGTTCAAGCTAGTGCAAGGAATACGTGGGAAGATTCAAAGGTCATCTTGAATTCGTTTCTCCGAACAACGAATCGAAAGGTAAAAATCTAAACGCCCTTGATTTATTCGATTTTGGATTTATCGAGAATACCGTAGAACAAGATCCGAAGATCGAACCCGGAGTAGAGGACGAACGCGTGGTGGTGGCGAAGCCACCGGACCACGGCGATCGCCCCTAGGGTTTCGATGGGGGCGACGGGGGCCGAACCCTCGGCTTGGCCGAGGGGGTGCGATCGACCATGGAGGGTCGATCGCTGGGCACGGGCTGGCGCCGTGCCCAACCCCGCCGTGAAGGCGGGGGCTTCCAGCTGGCGGCGAGTCGCCGGACTCGCCGCGGGGGCTGCCGGAGCAGCCCCACCCCAAACCGATCGCCGGCGTGCGATCGGTGATCGTCGCGAGCCCCGCGTGTGGGGGCTCGGGCTGGGCGTGCACGAGGCTTCGGCCTCGTCGTGCGTTCGGCTCGTGCTCCGGCTCGTACATGGTGCTCGTGTGATCTCCGGCGGATGGTTTTTATCGGGTTATTGTTTTCCGCAAATTTTAAATAGCCCGGGATATCGAATTCCAACAGGGTTGTTCGACAACCCGATAGGTTTATGTTTATAGGTGAGTCTTCGGACTTGTTACCTGGAGAACATGAAGCCGATCCCTGGACCTACGACGAGGCGCTTAAAGATAAAGATGCTCAGTCTTGGCAAAAGGCGATGAAATCTGAGATTGAATCAATGGATTCAAATCAGGTCTCGAATCTTGTAGCACCGCCCAAAGGTGTAAAAGCCATTGGTTGCAAGTGGGTGTACAAGAGAAAAAGAGGGTCTGACGGGAAGGTGGAAACCTTGAAGGCTAGGCTTGTTGCGAAAGGGTATACTCAGAAAGAAGGGATCGATTATGAGGAAACCTTTTCGCCGGTAGCTATGCTAAAGTCGATCCGGATTCTTTTGTCTATAGCATCTTATATGGATTATGAGGTGTGGCAAATGGACGTCAAGACAGCATTCTTGAATGTGAATCTTGACGAGACCATTTACATGAGACAGCCAGAAGGTTTCATCAAGAAAGGCCAAGAGCATCTAGTGTGTAAGCTAAACCGATCCATTTATGGATTGAAGCAAGCTTCTAGATCTTGGAACATGCGGTTTGATGAGGTTATCCAGTCTTATGGATTCATTCAAAGCATGGACGAGTCGTGTGTATACCGGAGAAGTGACGGAAACAGCGTGGCGTTTCTCGTGCTTTATGTAGACGACATCCTTCTAATTGGCAACAATGTGAAGATGTTGTCGGACATAAAGGGATGGTTGTCCAAGCAATTCGATATGAAAGACTTAGGACAAGTTGGGCATGTTCTTGGGATCAAGGTTATAAGGGATCGCCGGAAAAGAACAATAATCTTGTCCCAGGCTTCATATATTGATACGATTCTGGCTCGTTTCAACATGCAGAATTCCAAGAGAGGTGCTCAACCTTTCTGCCATGGAATTCATCTATCTAAAGACATGTGTCCCAAAACACAAAAGGAGATAGATTACATGAAGAAGGTTCCTTATGCTTCGGCAGTAGGAAGTCTAATGTATGCCATGTTGTGCACGAGACCTGATATCTGCTATGCCGTGGGCATGGTAGCTAGATATCAGAGTAACCCTGGACAGGGTCACTGGACTGCTGTAAAGAACATACTTAAGTACCTGCGAAGGACTAGGAATTATGTTCTGAGTTACAAAGCGTCCGAGTTGATTCCTATTGGTTACACAGACTCGGATTTCCAATCTGATAAGGATCAGCGAAAGTCTACATCAGGCTATGTGTTCACATTGGGAGGTGGAGCAGTCTCATGGAAGAGTGTTAAGCAGAAATGCATTTCGGACTCTACCATGGAAGCCGAATATGTAGCAGCCTCTGAGGCAGCTAAAGAATCGGTGTGGCTCCGGAACTTCCTTATGGACTTGGATGTTGTTCCTAAAATGCCTAGAGCTATCACAATTTATTGTGACAATAGCGGTGCAGTGGCAAATGCGAAGGAACCACGAGCCCACAATGCGAGTAAACACATAGATCGCAAGTACCACCTGATTAGAGACATCGTCAGGAGAGGCGATGCGGTTGTCACCAAGATTGCATCAGCGGATAACCTAGCAGACCCCTTTACGAAGGCACTTCCAGCGGATGGGTATCGGATGTATGGTAGAGGGCAACTAGACTTTTAGTATAAGTGGGAGATTGATGGAGTTATATTCTAAATGTCTAGTTTATTGACAATATGGAACTCCTTATCTGTGTTTTTCATTATCTATTAAATCAAAGTGTCGGCATTTTGTTTATCATGTACTTAAATGCAATAGTCCTAGATATATACGTTGTAGACAGTATGGCGTGAGGAGACACGCGGAAGATCATACTATCGGTTACTCGTATATTATCGAACAGAAGCTCACGACTTAGATGGACAGGGACAATCCATCGGTACGTCGTAGTGTGACTGGGTTATAGTTGATCTTGACTATTATGTTACACTCGTACACTTGGTGTATTGAGCAGGACCACGGGAGGGCGTTCAATTTATACTAATCGAAGTAATCGAACTAGACCTCAGATATTACGGATATACTAATTCTCAATCCCTATATAATTATAGGTGCGTGTGTCCAATTCTCGGTTCTTTGATATACCAATGAGTGAGACTAATTGATTAGTCGAGATACTCGGTAAATTGGGAATCGGAATTGTACACACGACATGCTATAGATTATAGACAGGAAACCGTGTCCCGTTTATCGGGTTGATGATGTCCCCGAGATGAGCTCATAAAGTTTATCATGTAAACCCTACAGGTGGATTTGTTCCACATGATAATAAGGATGAGTGGTACTAGTCTCGGATAATAAGAAACGAATTAATTTAATTATTAGTAATAAAATTAATTCGTGGACATTCGATATCTTAAACACTGGGAAGGTCATTTATGTAATTTCGGCGGAATTATTATTGTTGAAATAATATTAAAATTAATTTCAGGAATTCAATTATTATTCTTTAGTGGAGTGAATAATAATTAAAATTGAAATCGATTAATTAAGGAATTGCTTTTACGTATTCCAAGTTAATTAATATTTCAATTTATCCCTTAATTAATTTCCCTTAGGTCCCTAACGTAGCTCTATTTAAACCCCCCCTTGCCCTCTCCTAAAACCTACAGAACGCCGCAACATTTTATTTCAGCAGAGAAAAACAATTGTTAACGCAATTATATTTTTTCTCTGTTAAAATAAATAGGTTAACGCAATTATTATTCTCTAAGAGAGAATAATTAAATTCTTACGGTGGTTTGAGAAAGGAGAGAGCAGACAAGGACGTACCCAGCGGATCGTTGCCCACACAACGGCTGGAGTCGGGAAGAGTCATACATTAGAAGCTCTAAGGTCTCAACAATCGACCGAGAAGGTATGAGATCGATTCTTATTCCGCAATTATTCGATCTAAAATTATCTCGTTGATCATACATGAACGTAGATCGGGTTCCGGGGTTGTGGGTTGTATTCCTCGACTACTTGGGGTTCTAGGACCTTCGGATCGGTAGTCGGAAGAGGAAAAACGACCCGGAAACGAGCCCGGAACAGCAACGTCGCGTTGCTGTTCGCGGACAAACGGCGACCGCCGTTCCTAAACGGCGACCGCCGTTTTGCTGTTTTTCTGGCAGCCCGCTCCGGCTCGCGCGGTTGTCCTTCGGGGCAATGGCTGGGCGTGAATCGGGGCATGGGCTGGGAAAGCGAACGAAAAGGCGACTTCGGATGTCGACTGGGATCGTTCGGATGTTCGAGCGATCGAACGAACGCATCCCAGGTAGTCGATTTCCAACAATAGTTATGTCTCATTGAGACTTATTCGATTCGGCCTTTAGTGTTAATGTTATATATGATTTGTCAAGTTTAAAGTATACATAAACAATATAATAATCGTACCAAAACAAAGAATAATTCACAATTAAAATAGTTACCAAACTATTTAATAGTGAAAAACTAATCCATCAGTATCCAATACTTAACCAATATTCATTGTTTATTGAAGGTACGAAATTACATAGTTATAATACTAAAACAAGGCCCTTAGGCAAAACAACATCATATGATCATGCGGCTAATGCAGCGACATTCGCTTCATTTATCGCCCGTAGATCGACATCTCTACTTACCAAACTTACACTTCTATGTAGTTCCTCCACATATAAATGTGAGAACCACATTTGGCATCCAATACCCAAGAAGTAGAATTTGTGAAGTTTAATGTCCATATCATTAATACCTGAAGATGAAGCAACCCCGTTCTTCACATCTTCTTTGAACTTTGGGCAAATTCAATTATTCCCAAATTGAGTCTCATTCAAATTTCCCATTCAAAATTATCTCAATCTCAAAACGTGATAAATCGTAAGTGAAAAATCGAAGTTTTCTAACCAGCGATATTATCAAGCAATTGAAGCCCTATCTCTCATAAAATATGAGGGAGCCAACCAGACAATCGATTCACGCCATCCCATGGCTCGAAAGTCTCTAATTTGTGTCATTGATGAACTAAGTGTTTTGGATTAAATCACTCCCCGAGGTATAAATAATCTTAACTTTAGAATCTATCACATGAAAGACAAATCAGGCATTTGTTTTGAAATTGAATAAAATATGAAATTTTATATGTTTGCAAGTAGTGTCCAACACTTTTGCAGTAGACGCATTGAGATTCCCTAGGAACCCTAGTAGCCTTCTTGCCCATGCTCTTTTTAATACCACATCCCATATCATAAGAATTTCCCTCTTAGGGTCCTTCTCTATCGCCGGCTCAGCAGCCTTGAGCATCCCGTGGAGCTCACGAAGCGATTTTTTCAAACCATTCATATGGAAAATTTAGCCTAAAGGCATTATAACCATCATGAGATTGAGGTATTAAATCGGTTGCCAACTAATCATCATAGGAACAATCTAGGCGGTCACTTGAAGCAAATAATCCAATCATTTGTTGCACATGTGATCCCATAAATTTCCATTTTTCCAGCCTAGCTGAAGCGATGACCCTGGTCATACCGAATCGCTCAATCATAGTTTGTTCCCCGAACATGCTATTGAGTTGTTTAATGATATCATAGGAATTGGTAGTCTAACACATTCTCTTTGTATTCGTATTTGAGGACCATCCTCAAATTACGTTGTCAATCAAGAAAATTTGTGTTGTTCAATTTTTCACAATCAAGAATTGAACCAAACTTGAATTGAGTTGATATTTGACATGATAAACTACAAAAGAAAGATACATAAAATATGTAAACATCCACAAAGCGGTAAACAAATAAGGTTGTATAACAATTGTACTTATTTATTTCATTTTGTTCAATTGATATTCAATATCATTGTCACTTAGAACAAAACGATCCCGAGATCCTCATCTTGTAAATATTTAAGCCGACTGAGTCCGCACTTAAGTATTTCAAGATAGGTAGACATACCTATGTCAATGATATCTAATATCATTCTCAGTCGATGAGAATCCCATTCTCATCTCATGTCTCGATAGCCACGCCTGCAGTGGATCTATCGATGAGAAAACCAAATTCACGTGTAAAGGTATAACCCTTACTC
Organism: Euphrasia confusa; assembly: GCA_954870475.1. Lineage (NCBI taxonomy): Eukaryota > Viridiplantae > Streptophyta > Magnoliopsida > Lamiales > Orobanchaceae > Euphrasia > Euphrasia confusa. Next base: position 39,009,941 of record OX940950.1, on the reverse strand, counting down.
CCACTTATCACAAGATAACAAGTAGTACCCCGCTGAGGCGGACCTACCAACTTATGATCGAGGGTTTCATGAGTGTGATGTTTTTGGACAAGACATTATACTCATTATTTTGGGAATTTGCATTCATAGGTGTTTATATGTAAGTTGAACATTTATAACATACAATAACCTATAACTAGCAAAGCAAATAAATACAAAATCGAAAGGCCCCTAGAACCTCACAACTCTCAAAAGAAAAGAATTAAAGTAACAACAAAAGCCTTGAACATCTTCTGGACTGGTCCTCGCCCCTCGTTTCAGTTCCGTGCCCTCCGATTTTGGTCAAACCTATTTCGTACCCAAAAACCACGAACGGCGCCCGCCGTTTCACAATCAGCGGTCGCCGAACACCACCGGCAGTCGCCGTTTCCAAAATGGCGCCCGCCGAAAGGTCCGGGAACAATCTGCCAAGAAAAAGGCCTTTCGGCGGTCACCGTTTCCAAAACGGCGCCCGCCGAATCAAAACGGCGCCCGCCGAATCAAAACGGCGCCCGCCGGAGCTCAAACAGATACCGCCGTTTGGCTCCAGCAGCCCGGTTTTGCCCGCTTTGCTTCGTTTCTTCTCGTTTTCGCCGGAGAGCCGAGATCCTCCATCGAACCATGGACCAAGTCCATCGCTTACAAGTAGTACAATACAAAATAATAGAAAAACCTATATATTACAAATGATTCCAAGGGACGCAGCCCTCAAAAACTACGGCCAATCGAAACGTAAAAAAGGACGAAATTATTCACCCGACCACTAACGGTGGCCGGCCTTACATCTAATCACATAATCACAATTAAACATATAATCCAATTATGTTGATTTAAACTTCTTGTGTCCAACACAAAAGTGTGCACGAGCCCTAGGCTCTGATAGCAATTGAAGGTACCGGTATACCGATCCGATCGATATACCGTGTGTGCGGAAGCGTGTAAAGCAATAGATCTACAATGCCATGATCTTAGTGCACACTTAATGTGTATAAGAACACATATAAACATATATATATATATATATACACATTCAACGATTACTTACTTTTGGTGATCGTTGAATGTGGTTAATGTCGATGAGGTGGTATTGAGTCGATTGAACCACCTCAAATGGATCAGCCTCAAAATGTACACCTTTGGTATGACCTTGTCACGCCTTTGGATCGCCCGGATGTTGAAGCCGCACAAATGGCCCGGCCTCTACGTGTTGCACACGAACCCGGATGATGAATTGCTTGCTTGATCGAGTTGATTCTCCAAGAACAACCTCTTTTCTCTCTTTCACTTGTGAATTTCGTGGGTCAAAAAGTATGGTGAAAAATCAGCATGTGTTCACCTTAAAATGCCATCAAAACCACCTTGTAACCCCCTCCTTGATGGTGATATTGATGCCCCATCATTATCACACATTAAGGTGTGATTATGGTGAATTTGAATGGAATTTCCACCTCATTATGCCACATGGCATTAGATGGCCCCACTTGCTTGTGTGGCATGCCATGTCACACTATGTGACATGCATCCATGCAAGCCATGCATCCCATGAATGGGAATTAAATCCACGTAAATATTGATTCTAAATCAATATATTTATCAAGCAATGTATATCAATATCGAGCTCGTGTGTGACTCTGTAGGTATGATTTTATCTATCAATATTATATTGTTCCCAACAATTAATATTATCAAATAATCATTTAACATCCATAGACGACCTTATGACTTTATCGATTGTACACGTAGGATCAAAGGACATATCCCAACATTACGGACTCTACCATGGAAACTGAAAGGATAACAGCCTCTAAGGCAGTTAAAAGGTCAGTGTGGCTCCAGAACTTCCTAAGGGACTTAGATGTGGTTTCTAGTTTACCCAAAGCTATTTTGAATAGCGGTGTATTGGCAAACTTGAAATGCCACGAGTCCACAGTGGAAGATAACACGTAGAGCGCAAGTACCACCTGATTCGAGAGATCGTCTAGAAAGACGATGCAGTTGTCACCTAGATAGCATCGAGAGGATTGCCTGGTAAAACCGTTCACAGAGGCTCCTCCAGCGGTAGCGTTGGATAGGCGTGATAAGGTTATGGGAATCTGATGTTTGGGAGAGGGCGACTAGACTTTTAGTATAAGTGGGAGATTGATGGAGTTGTATTCTAAATGTCTAGTTTAGTGCAAATACGGAACTCCTTATCTATACCTTAATTCGATATATGATTCAAGCATGATTGCATTTAATGCAATAATCCTTGATGTATACATTGTAGATAGTATGGCGTGAGGAGACACGCGGAAGATCATACTATCAGTTACTCGTATACTATCGAACATTAGCTCACGACTTAGATGGACATGGACAATCCATCGGTACGTCGTACTGTGACTGGTAGATAGTCGGTCTTGACTATCATGTTACACTCGTACACTTGGTGTATTGAGCAGGACCACAGGAGGGCGTTCGATTTATACTAATCACAGTAATCGAACTAGACCTCAGATATTACGGATATACGAATTCCTAATCCCTATATAATTATAGGTGCGTGTGTCCAATTCTCGGTTCTTTGACTTACTAGTGAGTGAGACTAATTGATTAGTCAATATTCTCGAAAAATTGGGAATCGGAATTGTACACACGACATGCTATAGATTATAGACAGGAAACCGTGTCCCATTTAATTGGTTGATGATGTCCTTGAGATGAGCTCATAAAGTTTATCATGTAAACCCTGCAGGTGGATTTGTTCCACATGATAATAAGGATGAGTGGTACTAGTCTCGGATAATAAGAAACGAATTAATTTAATTATTAGTAGTAAAGTTAATTCGTGGACATTCGATATCTTAAACACGGGGAAAGTCGTATATGTAATTTCGGCGGAAAATATTATTGGTAAAATAATATGGATTAATTAATTGGGAATTCAATTATAATTTGATAGTGGAATTAATTATAATTAAAATTGGATTTAATTAAAGGTTTTCTTTTAAGGACACCGATTTAGTTAAATTACAATTTAGCCTAATTAATTAATTAACCTAAGGTCCCTAGTGTGGCCTATTTAAACCCCTCCCCCTCTCTTCTCTAGACCTAACATTCGCAGTCTTTTATTTTTCTTTTCTTTTCTGCGTAAGAAAGAAATAAAAACAAAAGAGCGTAAAGAGGGTTCGAGAGAGAAAAAGAAGAGGAGACTTCCGGTGGATTGTTGCCCACACAACGTCTGGAGTCGAGGGCTAGGATACACACTAGAAGATCAGAGTTGTTCGCCTATTCGGCTTCTCCGAATCACGCAACAAAGGTATAAGAAATCGAAACCCTAAGTCCGCTTTTATTAGATTTCTTTCTCGTTGATTATACATCGAATCTTAGATCGGGTTCCGGGCGTCGTGGATCATGTTCCTCGACTACTGGGGGGTCAAGGACCTCCGGATCGGTAGTCGGAAGAGGAATATCGACCCGTAAACGCGCTCGGAACAGCAGGTCGCGCTGCTGTTCGTGGACGAACAGCACCCGCTGAAGGCCAAACAGCGCTCCCTGTTTGGGGCTTCTTCAGCGACCGCTGATTGACTGGCAGCGCCCGCTGCCTGAGTCAGATCAGCGGCTGTTTCACGCGGTTGTCCTTCGGGGCGATGGCTGGGCGCGATTCGGCACATGAGCTGTGACATGAATGGAGTAGCGCTACCTGGAGGTCGACTGAGAGTGTTTGGATGTTCGAGCGATAGAACGAACGCATCCCGGGAAGTCGATTTCCAACAATACTTAGGTCTAGTCGCTGTCTCCCAAACATCTGACTCCCATACCATCCACGTGCCTACTGAACGCTTTCGCTTGCAGGGCCTTAGTGAACGAGTACTCTAGGTTGTCCCCTGGTGCTATCTAGGTAACGACTATATCGCCTCGCTGAAGATACCTCGAATCAGGTGGTACTTGCTCTATGTGTTATCTCACACTATGGACTTGTGGTTCCTTTTTGCCACTGCACCGCTATTGTCACAATAGAATTGGGAAAACAAGGTACCACATCTAAGTCCTTGGAGGAATCTCCGTAGTCACACCGATCCTTTAGCTGCCTCAAAGGCCGCTACCTATTCGGTTTCTGTGGTAGAGTCCGTAATGAACTGCATTACACTCTTCCATTCGAGATCTCCATTTCTTAGTGTGAACGCATAGCCTGACTTCGACTTTCAACTTTTCCTCTGCGATTAGAAATCCGAATCTGTGTAACCCACAGGAAATTGCTCGACTGCTCACAACAGTCCAATGTGTTGGGATATGTCCTTCGATCCTACGTGTGCAATCGATAAAGTCATAAGGTCGTCTATGGATGTTAAATGATTATTCGATAATATTAATTGTTGGGAACAATATAATATTGATCGATAATTATACCTACAGGGTCACATACGAGCTCGATATTGATATACATTGCTTGATAAATATATTGATTTAGAATCAATATTTACGTGGATTTAATTCCCATGCATGGGATGCATGGCTTGCATGGATGCATGTCACATAGTGTGACATGGCATGCTACACAAGCAAGTGGGACCACATACAATGCATAGTGGCATGTGTATGTGGCATGACCTTTCACCTCCTTTGTAACCCCTTTTGCATGTTAATGGTGCATTATGATGCCAATTATAATGTAGGTTACAAAGGGGAATAATGTGGTGAATAATGAGGCCATGATATGAATGAAAATCAGATTTTCATCACACCATAACATCAGCCAAAAAATTCCACTCAAATAGAGAGAAAAGAGGTGATCTCAAAGATCCATTCTCAAACAAGCAAAGTTGTTCATTATCCGGGTTCGTGTGCAACACGTAGAGGCCGGGCCATTTGTGCGGCTTCCACATCCGGACGATCTAAAGGAGTGACGAGGTCATTCACAAGGAGAGCTTCGAGTTGCTGATCCATCAAGGTGGTTCAATCGACTCAACACCACCTTCAACAACATCAACGAGGCACGCATCACCAAATGTAAGAATTCGTTGATATCTCTCTCTATATATATATTGGATGTATATATATATAAATATATTTGTGTCTATACATATTTTTGTGCACTAAGATCATGGCATAGTAGATCTATCGCTTTACACGCTTCCACACACACGGTATATCGATCGGATCGGTATACCGATACCTTCAATTGGTATCAGAGCCTAGGGCTCGTGCACACTTTTGTGTTGGACACAATGGTTTAAATCACATAATTGACTTATATGTTTATTTGTATCTATGTGATTAGATGTAAGGTCGGCCACCGTTAGTGGTCGGGTGAATGAAATTGTCGTTTTTTACGTACGATTGGCCATAGTCTTTTGAGGGCTGCGTCCCTTGGAATCATTTGTAATAGATAGGTTTTCTATTTCAATTTGTATTGTTCAATGTGTAAGCAATGGATTGAATCCATGGATCGACATTGGATATCGGCTCTCCATAGAAAACGAGAAGAATTGAAGCAAAACGAAGCAAAACGGGCGAAAACCGGGCTGATGGAGCAAAACGGCGGGCGCCGTTTGTGCTCCGGCGGGCGCCGTTTTTGTTCGGCGGGCTCCGTTTTGGAAACGGCGACCGCCAAAAGGCTGATTTCAGGTCAGCCAGTTTCTATACCCTTTTGGCGACCGCCGTTTTGGAAACGGCGACCGCTAGTGGTGTTCGGCGACCGCCGTTTGTGAAACGGCGGGCGCCGTTCGTGGTTTTTTGGGTACGGAATAGGTTTGACCAAAATCGGCGGGCGCGGAACTGAAACGGCGGGCGCGGACCAGTCCAGAAGATGTCCAAGGCCTGTTTTGTTGTTTTAATCTTATTTTTGAGAGTTGTGAGGTTCTAGGGGCCTTTCGATTACGTATTTAATTGCTTTGCTTGTTATAGGATGTTTTATGTTATAAGTGTTCAACTTACATATAAACACCTATGCATGCAAGTTCCCAAAATAATGAGTATAATGTCTTGTCCAAAAACATCACACTCATGAAGCCCTCGATCATAAGTTGGTAGGTCCGCCTCAGCGGGGTACTACTTGTTATCTTGGGATAAGTGAGAGTAAGGGTTAGACCTTTACACGTGAGTTTGGTTTTCTCATCGATAGATCCACTGCAGGCGTGGCTATCGAGACATGAGATGAGAATGGGACTCTCATCGACCGAGAGTGACATTAGATGTCATTGACATGGGTTGTCTACCTATCTTGGTGTTCTTAAGTGCGGACTCAGTCGACTTAATGATTCGCAAGATGAGGGTCTTGGGATCGTTTTGTTCTAATTTATTAAAATTTCAAAAACAAATGCCTAATTTGTCTTTCATTTGATGAATTATAAGGTTAAGATTATTTACACCTCGGGGAGTGATTTAATCCAAAACACTTAAGTTTATCAATGACACTAATTAGAGACTTTCGAGTCATTGGATGGCGTGAATCAATTGTCTGGTTGGCTCCCTCATTTTGACGAGAGATAGGGCTTCAAGTGCATGATAAGATCGCTGGCTAGAAAACCTCGAGTTTTCACTTACGATTTATAACATTTTTGACATTGAGATAATTGGGAACGACGATATTGGATATCGAATGAACAAAATGGAACAAATAAAGTAGTTTTGCTAGACAACATTATTTGTTTACAGTTTTGTGGATGTTTACTTACTTAGTTTATCTTTCTTCTGTAGTTTAATTTGTCTGTCTCAACTCAATTCAAGTTCAGCTCTATCTTGGATAGAGAAAAGTTGAACAACACCAATTTCCTTGATTGGCAACGTAACTTAAGGATAGTCCTCAAATAAGAAGAAAAGGAAAGTGTGTTTGACAAACCCCTTCCCGTGCTTCCCGCTGATGGGGGCACGGATGTCCAAAAGACATCATATGCCCTTGATAAGAAAGCCTCGAATGAGGTGACATGTTTGATGTTGGCATCCATGGTACCCGAGTTGAAAAAACAATTCGAGTTCATGGAAACCTATGACATCATAGAAGATCTCAAGAGCGTGTTCGGGGAACAGGCTAGGATTGAGCGCTTCAGTGTCACCCGGGCTATAGCAACAGCTAGGCTAGAAAAGGGTAAACCTGTGGGACCACATGTGCAGCAAATGATTGAATTATTTGCTTCAAGTGCTCGCCTCGGTTTTGCATATGATGACGAGTTGGCTACCGATTTCATTCTCCATTCTCTTTGTGATGGTTATGACGCCTTTAGGCTGAATTTCCACATGAATGGACTGAAGAAATCGCTTCATGAGCTCCATGGGATGCTTAAGGCTGCTGAGCATGCGATTAAGAAGGACCCTAGGAGGGAAGTTCTGCTGGAAATCGATATCTCGGGGTATCAAAAATTGCGGAACCGATGACCCCGACCGAAATCCCGTCGCCGGAAACACGCGAACCACCAAACGGAGCCGGGGCTCGCGATCGCACGCGATCGCTGGGGCTGCTCCGGCAGCCCCGGGCGGTGAGTCCGGCGACTCACCGCCATCGCCGGAGGTGGGGGGAGCCACCAGCCGCGGCGCCAGCCCGCGGCAGTCCCCCCGGCGATCGAGCTAGGGCTCGATCGCCCCAGCCCCGACGTCTAGCCCGGGATTCTCCCCGTGCGCGCCGCCATCGATGGGCGGAGGGGACCCGCCGCGGCACCAGCCCGCGGCATCCCCGACGATCGACCCCCGTCGATCGTCTGCCCCGGCGTCCAGCCGGGGCTCCCTTCTCGACGCACGCCGGTGGTCGAACCCTAGGGTTTGGCCGCCCCTCTCGATCCCGACGGGGATCACGACGATCCCCGTATCCCAGTCTCGAAGTTCTCCGGATCGTGCGTTCATGTAGATATCACAATTACATATTCACATAAAATCATACAAGGGAGTTTATGATTTTACCTTTGATTCATTGTGCGGAGAAACGAAATCAAATTGAAGACCTTTGAATCTTCCTACGTATTCCTTGCACCTCGTTCGAACGTCGTGTGGGCGACGATCCTCCGAACTCTATGGATCTACTTCACGAACTCTCTAGAATATCAAGTATGATAATCTTATGGTGTGTTTTTAATTGTGAAGACCATGTAGTGCTTTTATAGGCTACGTAGGGGACTAAAGGAGGTGGAATATTGGGCTTCCAATATTAATGATTAAATTGAGCCCAAGTCCAAATCTATTAATCCCATTAATAATAATTAATTTATTTTCCACTATATAAATTAATTGCACTCCCAATATTAAACCATATTATATCAAATAATATTTCTCCGGTAGTATTATTTATTCCGTGTATTTAAGATTTAAATATCCATGAATAAAATTAATTTATTGCTAATTAATTTATTCATCTCTTGTATCCGAGAATAGTACCATTCAACCTTAATTATTATGCGGAACAAATCCACTCATGAGGTTTACATAATAATTCCTTATGAACTCATCTCAGGGATATTATCAACCCTTACGGGATACACTTTCCCGTCAAGTATTCACGGCATGTCATATATAAAATATAGTGACCCAACTTAGCCGGTAATTAACCCAATAATTAAATCGGTTAATTCCTTTGGAAAATCAAAGTCACTTATATTAAATACACACCCGCAATAGTATCGGGGATTGAGAATAAAATACTCTGAGACTTGAATCAATTATCAAAGGCAATCCTAATTGATAAGTCTCAAGCGATCCGCCCAATACACCAAGTGTACAAGTGTGATAAAATAATTAAGACAAATTATTTTCTCTCTCACACAACGACTATACCAATAGATTGGTTCGTGTCCATCTAGGTCGTGAGCAAGTGTTCGATTAAATACGAGTAACCGATAGTATGATCTTCTGTGTGGGCCCGCACACCATACTAACTACAACGTATAGAATCCAGGACTATATTTTGCATATATATAATTATCAAATAATTAAAAGCAAACAATTGTTTATTAATTAAATAGATTAAATGCTATGACCGGGAGTTACCGTTACTTAAATCTAGACATTAAGTACACAACTTCAACAATCTCCCACTTGTACTAAGGTCTTGTCATTTCCTTCAAACTCCCGACTCCCATACTCATCACGTGCTTAAGTTGTACTTCCAAGAAGTATCATGTGAATGAGCAATCTAGGTTGCCGCTCTGAAGTTATCTTGGTGACTACAACGTCGTCTCCCTCGACGATGACTCGTATCAGGTGGTACTTGCTCTATGTGTTATCATCACCTTTTGACTTATGACTTCTTCCAGTTTACCATGCACCGCTATATAATAGCCTTTGGTAAACTAAGAGTCATATCTAAGTCCAGAGGTTATTCCGGAACCCAACCAAAATTTCCGCTGCCTCTGAGGCTGGTATTCGGTTATGAGAGAGTCCGAGAAGCGTCCTGCTTATCACTCTTTCATTTTAAGGTTCCACCTCTTCCAAAAGTGAACACATAGCCTCATATCGACTTACACTGGTCCTTCTCTGATTTGAGATCTGAGAATATGTAATCAAAGAAGAATTCGTGTTGCTTAGTAATCCAGTACCTCGAAAGTACTCTTACAGCATCCGAATTTCTCTTGTTGATATTACTTTGATATCCTCCCACTACGCTAACCGCATAGTTGATATCAGGTTCTCGTTTTTCAACATCGCATTCATTAAGCTTTCCACACTCAAAGTGTAGGACACTGCTTTGTCTGTATCTATCTCCTTCATGTGTTCGAAACACATATCTTTAGATAGATATATATTCTGTGTCTGAAAGGCAATAACCTTTCTCAGAATCATGCATGTTCAAAACAAACCATAATCGTATAAGATGTCTAGGAGAAGTACAATGTTCTTATCCTTAGATCAAAAGATCTTGAGAACATGTTCTAACTTCTAATCAATCTTATATCCCGATTTATTTAGACAACCATCATTTTATGCCTGACGACATCTTTACATTGTTGCCAATGATAAAATGTTATCTACATAAAATTCCGAGAAACACCACCTTGTTTCCATCACGTTTCCAATACACCTTTCGTCTATGCCTTTTGATGAATCCATCAAATGGACTATCTCATCAATTCGCAAGTTCCACGATTCATAGCTTTGTATCAATCCATAAATGGATTAATTAAGCTTGTACTCTAAATGATCTTGCCTCTTAACAATAAACCTTATTGATTTCTAAGCAGGCACATTTAGATTTAGTACTGCCCTTGTGCAGAGCTAGGGATCGATTTCATCTTTACTTGATCCAGAGTTCAAAAACTCTTCTAGTCTTATGAACATCTCCGGTTGTCAAACAACCTCCCACTGCAATGGCATTCCGGTGTATAAACAGTAATAACAGTAGGTGCAGTTAGTGGTGTACTTCTACTCGGTTTGGCTGGTTCCTAGTCTTTGTCCTTTCTCTCATTCCAAGGTATTACGTCAGTTCGGGCTTTGTGGTTTAGCTAATAGTCTTTCTCTAAGAACCGGGCGATAAAACGTCCTTCTGGTCCATAGTACTATTGAACACACAATATTTGGTTCATCTAGGATATCCTACAACCATATTGAATGTGCCGTTGTTTTCAGGAATATCCATAGAACATAGGTAGTTCCGAACAACTTGTCTTTTTACTATTAGAATTTCATCTCTTATTTCCGACACACCATTTCTACACGTAAGTGTATGGTGCAGTCATTTGGGATCCGATCCCATTCTTTGATTATGCTATGTGTTACTTAGATAGGTGGTAACCTCCGCGACCAAGTCGCAGGCTTCTAATGGATATACTTCGAAGGTTCCCCATAATAGCTTTGTGTCCAAAACTCTTTGCTTTTATGGCACATCAAGTATTCTAATCCATCACCGATACCTTTCTAATTACACATACGTCTGCATATATCAGTATTTAATCATTATCAATACTTGTCCAATTCTACCCTTTATCTAGAAAGGTATGCTCAGTCGTATTATCTTCCAAATTTAATTTTCAGGTCGGAAGGTCCATTTCTTCAACTATAATTGATCAAATCAATTTCGACCTTTTGAATCTTATTTGAATAAATACTACTAAGTACAAGAATTCACAAGTACAATGATTTAACAAAGAAATATATCCAATAAGTAAAACAAGTTATAGAACGGTTTGTTGCATCGTGGTAGACTTGGGATTCATAATTCACATTATTGCTATCTAATGTACCAGAATAGATCATACCATTATTTCTTATCAAAATCATCAAATGATTAAAGAAATAAAATATCCATGAATAATAGAAACCAGAACAGAAGTTCTTTCTAAAATTAAAAGGTATATAAAGCAATAAACTTGAAATGAAATCCTATAACTACTTAAAAGCAGATAAATGTCTTCCACTGCAAGAGCTGCCTCCTCTACTGTTGGAAATCGACTACCCGGGATGCGTTCGTTCGATCGCTCGAACATCCGAACGCTCCCAGTCGACCTCCGGTGTCGCTACTTCGTTCACACGACAGCCCTTGACCCGATTCACGCCCAGCCATCGCCCCGAAGGACAACCGCGCGAACCGGGACTGGTCTGCACACAAACAGCGCCCGCTGTATGCAGACCAGCGGTTGCTGGAGGAACTGCAAACGGCGACCGCCGTTTGCCCTCTGGCGACCACCGTTTGTCCGCGAACAGCAACTCGACATTGCTGTTCCTGGCTCGTTTCCGGCTCGTTTTTCCTCATCCGACTACCGATCTGAAGGTCCTAGAACCCCCAGTGGTCGAGGAATACGATCCACGACCCCGGAACCCGATCTACGTTCATGTATGATCAACGAGTAAATGAGATCGAATGAAATTTGCGGAATAAGAATAGATCTCATACCTTCTCGGTCGATTGTTGAGACCTTAGAGCTTCTAACGTATTCTCTTCCCGACTCCAGCCGTTGTGTGGGCAACGATCTGCTGGGTTCGTCCTTTTCTGCTCTATCCTTTCTCAAAACCACCGTATGATTATTCTCTGTGTGAGAATAATATATTTGCGTTAACTTTTATTTTAACAGAGAAAACTTTTATTTTGCGCTAAGAAATTAATTTTTCTCTGCTGAAATAATTATTGCGGCGAAGTGTAGGTTTTAGGAGAGGGCAAGGGGGGTTTAAATAGAGCTACGTTAGGGACTTAAGGGAAATTAATTAAGGGCTAAATTGAAATATTAATTAACTTGGAATACGTAAACGCAATTCCTTAATTAATCGATTTCAATTTTAATTATTATTCACTCCACTAAAAAATAATAATTGAATTCCCGAAATTAATTTTAATATTATTTCAACAATAATAATTCCGCCGAAATTTCATACACGACCTTCCCCGTGTTTAAGATATCGAATGTCCACGAATTAATTTTATTACTAATAATTAAATTAATTCGTCTCTTGTTATCCGAGACTAGTATTAAAACATATTATATCAAATAATATTTCTCCGGTAGTATTATTTATTCCGTGTATTTAAGATTTAAATATCCATGAATAAAATTAATTTATTGCTAATTAATATATTCATCTCTTATATCCGAGACTAGTACCATTCAACCTTAATTATTATGCGGAACAAATCCACTCATGAGGTTTACATAATAATTCCTTATGAACTCATCTCGGGGATATTATCAACCCTTCCGGGATACACTTTCCCGACAAGTATTCACGGCATGTCGTATATACAATATAGTATCCCAACTTAGCCGGTAATTAACCCCATAATTAAATCGGTTAATTCCTTTGGTAAATCAAAGTTACTTATATTAAATATACACACCCGCAATAGGATCGGGGATTAAGAATAAAATACTCTGAGACTTGAATCAATTATCAACGGCAATCCTAATTGATAAGTCTCAAGCGATCCGCCCAATACACCAAGTGTACAAGTGTGATAAAATAATTAAGACAAATTATTTTCTCTCTCACACAACGACTATACCGATGGATTGGTCCGTGTCCATCTAGGTCGTGAGCTACTGTTTGATTAAATACGAGTAACCGATAGTATTATCTTCTGTGTGACGTCGCACACCATACTAACTACAACGTATAGAATCCAAGACTATATTTTGCATGTATTTAATTATCAATAATTAAATGCAAATGATTGTTCATTAATTTAATAGATTAAATGCTATGACCGGGAGTTACCGTTACTTAAATCTAGACATTAAGTACACAACTCCAAGGTCTAGTCATTTCCTCCAAACTCCCGACTCCCATACTCATCACGTGCTTAAGTTGTACTTCCAAGAAGTACCATGTGAATGAGCAATCTAGGTTGCCGCTCTGATGTTATCTTGGTGACTACAGCGTCGTCTCCCTCGACGATGACTCGTATCAGGTTGTACTTGCTCTATGTGTTATCATCACTTTTGACTTATGACTTCTTCCAGTTTACCATGCACCGCTATATAATAGTCTTTGGTAAACTAAGAGTCATATCCAAGTCCAGAAGTTATCCCGGAACCTAACCAAAACTTTCGTTGCCTCTGAGGCTGCTATTCGGTTATGAGAGAGTCCGAGAAGCATCCTGCTTATCACTCTTTCATTTCAAGGTTCCACCTCTTTCTAAAAGTGAACACATAGCCTGATATCGACTTTCACTGGTGCTTCTCTTATTTTGAGATCTGAGAATATGTAATCAAAGAAGATTTCGTATTGCTTAGTAATCTAGTACTTCCAAGTACTTTTACAGCATTCGAACATCTCTTGTCCAGATTACTTTGATATCCTCCCACTACGCAAACCGCATAGTTGATATCAGGTTCTCGTTTTACAACATTGCATCTATAAAGATTTCCACACTTGAAGTGTAGGCAACTGCTTTGTCTTTATCTATCTCCTTCATGTGTTCAAAACACATACCCTTAGATAGATGTATGTTCTGTTTCTGAAAGGCAATAACCTTTCTCAGAACTATGCATGTTTAAAACAAACCATAATCGTATAAGATATCTAGGCGAAGTACAATGTTCTTATCCTTAGACCGAAAGTGATGGAGTTGTATTCTAAATGTCTAGTTTAGTGCAAATACGGAACTCCTTATCTATACATTAATTCGAGATATGATTCAAGCATGATTGCATTTAATGCAATAGTCCTTGATGTATACGTTGTAGATAGTATGGCGTGAGGAGACACGCGGAAGATCATACTGTCGGTTACTCGTATACTATCGAACAGTAGCTCACGACTTAGATGGACAGGGACAATCCATCGGTACGTCGTAGTGTGACTGGTAGATAGTCGGTCTTGACTATCATGTTACACTCGTACACTTGGTGTATTGAGCAGGACCACGGGAGGGCGTTCGATTTATACTAATCACAGTAATCGAACTAGACCTCAGATATTACGGATATACGAATTCCTAATCCCTATATAATTATAGGTGCGTGTGTCCAATTCTCGGTTCTTTAACTTACTAGTGAGTGAGACTAATTGATTAGTTAATATTATCGGTAAATTGGGAATCGGAATTGTACACACGACATGCTATAGATTATACACAGGAAACCGTGTCCCATTTATTGGGTTGATGATGTCCCCGAGATGAGCTCATAAAGTTTATCATGTAAACCTTGCAGGTGGATTCGTTCCACATGATAATAAGGATGAGTGGTACTAGTCTCGGATAACAAGAAACGAATTAATTTAATTATTAGTAATTAAAGTTAATTCGTGGACATTCGATATCTTAAACACGGGGAAAATCGTATATGTAATTCGGCGGAATTATTATTGTTGAAGTAATATAAATTAATTATTGGGAATTCAATTATAATTTTATAGTGGAATTAATTATAATTAAAATTGTGGAATTTAATTAAGGTTTGCCTTTTGGTACGCCGAGTTAATTAAATTAGAATTTAGCCTGATAATTAATTTCCATAAGGTCCCTGGTGTAGCTCTATAAATACCTCACCCTCTCTTTCTCTAAACCTAAGTTTCGCCGCAATAATTAATTCTGTGGAGAGGAAATAATTGTTAGTGCAATTAATCTTTTTTCTCTACTTAATTAATTTAGTTTGCGCAATAACTTATTCTGTAGAAATTAATTTGCTAGCGCAAATATATTTCTGGAGACAGAATAAAATTCTCACGGTGGGTTCAAGAGAGAAAGGAGAAGAGGAAGGTTCAGCGGATCGTTGCCCACTCAACGGCTGAACGTCGGGGATAGAGACATACACCGGAAGGCTTCGTGGTCTCAAAAATTCGGCTTCTCCGAATCACGCGACAAAGGTATAAGAAATCGAACCCTAATTCCGCTTTTATTCGATTTCTTTCTCGTTGAAAATACATCGGATCTAAGATCGGGTTTCGGGTGTCGTGGATCGTGTTCCTCGACTACTGGGGGTTCAAGGACCTTCGGATCGGTAGTCGGAAGAGGAAAAACTGACCGGAAACGAGCCCGGAACAGCAGAACGCGCTGCTGTTCGCGGACGAACAGCGCCCGCTGAAAGCCAAACGACGACCGCCCTTTTAGGCCTAATCAGCGACCGCTGTTTTGTGGGCAGGGCCCGCTGCCCGAGACAGACCAGCGGTCTTGTCACGCGGTTGTCCTCCGGGGCAATGGCTGGGCGTGATTTGGCACACGGGCTGTTACGTGAACGGAGCAACGCTTCCGGAGGTCGATTGGGAGTGTTCGGATGTTCGAGCGATCGCCACATCCCGGGTAGTCGATTTCCAACAATTGGTATCAGAGACGGTTTTGTACGTTCGTTGTATTTTTGCGAGATTTGTTTTGCAGGTTCGAACCCGATTATTATGGCCGTGTGATTGTGCTGTATGTTTTGTGGTTTGATTAAACTCTCGGGGTTGTCGAGATCTTTTGGTTTTTACATCGTTGCTTGTTTGTAATAGTTAAAACGACGGGTTGAGTCGTTTAGGTTTTACTTTTTCGTTTTCGTTATATCCGGATGTATAGGATCGATCAACCTGTATAGGATCGATGTTGGAAGTAGTTAGTTTTACTTATGTAATGTTGCTGCTACTTGGTGGATCGAGAGAAGATCGAAGGCCGGACGAACGAGGGTCGAGAAGTCGAACCCGCGGCTGACTGAGCATGAACAGCGCCCGCTGCCTAGAGCTTCTCCAGCGAGCGCTGGATATGGTGCAGCGCCCGCTGCCCGAGGCTTGGCAGCAACGCCGCGGGGGTTCGACGGACATCACGGAACGCTCGTCGAGGCTAGGGGCGATACTCCAGTGGGAGGGGTTCGTCTCTTGGCAGTTAGACGAGTTGGTGGTGGATCGAGACCGAGACGAGCAACGACATGAAGATCCGAGAAGACGTGCATTCAAGATTTTTAAGGCCATAATAATCGGGGCCACATTAAATGCTTTATATGTGTTTACGTGCTTTTATTATGCTTAAATTGTTTATGCATGTTTATCCCTTTCGTAAAATACTAAGTGGGAGAGGGATTGGAAACAATCCCGCGGTCTCCATTCTCTGTTTTGATAGTGATGTGTGTCACTTACGAGTTGGCTTTAGTGTCATCCTCCCTATCGGATAAAGTCGACACACGGATATCACTGGATCAAAATTCGAATTAAAAATCTACTTATAGAATTGAACAATTACATTTCTCAAAGCAATGCCTAATCTGTCTTTCAAAGACTAATTTCAACTCGACTCATTCTCACCCCGGGGAGTGGAATGGAGCCAAAGCGCTTGGTTATGTCGATGACACAGATTAGAGACTTTCGAGTCATTCGATGATTAGATCGATTGTCTGATTGGCTCCCTCACCTAGTGAGAGATAGGGCTCAATTGCATGATTGATCGCTGGTTAGAAACTTCGAGTTTCACTTACGAGATATCAAGCTTTGATTAATAAAATTGTGAAATTTAATAAATGTAAGAGTCAATTAACAAAGTTGTTTGTTTTAGTAAACGTCCACACTATCGTGGCTTGCTAAATGGAAATGATACTTTGGGTTAATTAAGATTCTATGACATTTAAATAAGTGAGATTCAATTAATAAAGTTGTTTGTTTTAGTAAACGTCCACAAGAACGTGGCTTGCTAAATGGAAACGGAACTTTGGGATTAATTGAGGCTCGACAGTTATAGAAAGTCGTGGAGGACCGCATGTCAACGTAAACGTCCACAAGAACGTGGCTTGCGGTGGACATGTAGTTCCCGAGCGGTGGACTTAGTACTGAGAAATGGTACACACTTAGGTACGCTTTATAGTATCCTCCCCATCGGAGTCACTGCTATAATGATGTACGACCGAAGTGAAATCCAATCATAAAATCATTTGGACTGGTAAACATCCACAAGAACGTGGCTTGCTATGTCTGATGGGATTTTGGAAATGATTGGTAGTTTAATGTAATCACTTGAGGGAAATGATATCGAATTAAACTCATTGTTTGTTTTATATGGTATTATTCCCATTAAAAGTCAACAAACTCACTGAACCTGATTGTATGGATTGGAAAAGAAACTTGGACATTGTCCTAACTGCATAGGAGTACAAATATGTACTCCAAGTCAATTGACCTGCTGAACGAAATGATGCTTCCACTACTGAGGAAAGGAAGCTCATTGGAAATGGATCAGGGCTATGAGATGACGCGGAGCAACATTATGGTTTTCATGTCAAATGTGCTGCGACATCGGTATCATGCCATGACCATTACCTATGATATGATGCTTAACCTCAAGAAGTTTTGGTTATCAGGACAGGACAGCCGGGCAAAGTGAAATGAGGGAACTCATGACGGCCATCATGTCGGAATGAACGCCCGTGAGGGATCACGTTCTTAGAATGATAGGCTATCTTAATGAGATAGAGATTCTGGGAACAATTATCAATGGGGTAACCCATGTTGATTTTGTGCTCTAGTCTCTGCCGAGAAGTTTTGAGCAGTTCCGCCTGAACTAAAATATGAATAAGAGGTCTTATTCATTGGCGGAGCTCCTGGTTGAACTTCAAGTGGCTGAGGGAATCTTTAAGGGCTCTCAAAACACTTGTGGCTGAGAAATTGGCTCTTCCTAGGCCTTCGGGCGGCAAAAGGAAGAAGAAGCACATACGGAAACCCAGTGGGCCTAATACATCTGGACCACGGAATGGGAAAAGCAAGCCCAAGGGGCAAGTGCTTCCGTTGTAAGCAGTTTGGATACTGGGAGTTTTAATTGTCCTCTCAAGCAACAAGGAGTTGATTCTTCCTTAGTCACCGAAACATGCTTAGTGGTGTTATCCACCAGTACCTGGTGTGTGGATACGGGAACCACAAATCATGTCTGCACTTAAATGCGGGGGTTCCAGGAAACCCGGAGACTTAGAAAGGAACAAGTAATAACCTGCATGGGCAATGCTGTAAAGGTAACAGCTGTTGCAGTGGGAGATGTTAAATGGTTTTAAACCGTAGGGTTTTAGTTCTAATAAATTGTCTTTATGTGCCGGCATTTAGAAAGAATTTTCATTTCGGATTTCTAAATTGGCTTAGAATGGATATTCCGTTTCTTCTGATAGTTTCATACTTGTCAGAGTAGGAAACGAGGATATTATCTATTCTGGTACATTGATAGACAATTTAATACTAGATCCGTGTTCTTCCACGATGCAACAGACCGGAGCTAATAACACATTGTCGAACCCCAATAAGAGTAAAGATCCTTCTAGGATGAATCAAATGTATTTATGGAATCTTAGGCCAAATCATTTTAACTTGAGTATGATTCAAAGGGTGAAAGCTGATGGACCACTCAGCTAGGTTGAAGGAAAGGACCTTCCAACCTTCGAATCATACTTGGAAGTTTTAATGATCGAGCAACCCTTTACGGTTAAATGGAAAAGATCCAAGGAAGTACTAGAATTGATTCGTTCTGATATATGCAGACCTCTTTGAGGAGTAAGGCATACTTATCAGAAAATGGGATTAACTCCCAACAGACTACACCATTTATGCCTCGACAAAATAATGTGTTGTAAAGAAGGAACAGGACTCTTATAGATATGGGAAAGTATACAATGAGTTCAGAGTTACCTAATTCGTTTTTGGGATATGGCTTGGAAACAGCGGCGTTTATCCTGAACTTGATTCCTTTGGAAACTTGTACTGATATTCGGCTGTTTATAGGATACCCTAAGAAAACGAATTGAAATATGTAATATAGTCCAAAGGACCAGATGTTCATTGATTGCATCAATGTTCGGTTCTTAGACATGGACTATATATATATGCAAGATCACAAGCCAAGAGTAGAGTAATACTTAATGTGCTTAGAGGGACTGATCAAGACTTAGAACCAGCCTAACTGAGTAGTTCACTACTATAACCTTTAGTCACTAAAGATACACCGGAGCGTCGTCGTAGCGGGAGGGTTGTTAGACAACCCGACAGGTTCATGTTTATGAACATGAAGCCGACCCCTGGATCTATGACGAGACGCTGAAAGATCATGATGCTCAGTCTTGGTAAAAGACGATGAAATATGAGATTGAATCTTTGGATTCAAATCATGTCTGGGATCTTGTAGCACCGCCCAAAGGTGTAAAAGCCATTGGTTGCAAGTAGGTGTACAAGAGGAAAAGAGGGTCTGAAGGTAAGGTTTAAACCTTCAAGGCTAGGCTTGTTGCGAGAGGGTGCACTCAGAAAGAAAAGGATCGATTATGAGTAAACTTTTTCGCCGGTAGCTACGCTAAAGTCGATCCGGATTCTTTTGTCTTCACATGGAAGATGGAAGTCAAGACGGATTTCTAAATCGAAGTCTTGACGGGACCATCTGTGTGGGACTGCCAGATGGATTCACCGAAAAGAGCCAAGAGCATTCGGTAAGCAAGCTTAATCAATCTTAGGATTGAAGGAAGCTTCAAGATCTTGGACACATGCGGACCTATGAGAAAATCCATTTCATGGATTCATTCAAGGCATGTTTAGGTCCTGAGTGTAATAAAGAAGTGACAGAAAAGATGTGGTGTTTTCTCATTCTTTATGTAGACGACATCCTTCTAAATTGGCAACAATATGAAAGATGTTATCGGACATAAAGGGATGGTTGTCCGAGTAATTCAATGTAAAAGACTTAGGAGAAGTCGGGAATGTTCTTGGGATCAAAGTAATAAATGATCGCCAGAAAAGAACATAGAACTTATCTCGAGTCTCATACATAAATACAATTCTTACTCGTTGCAGCATATTGAATTCCAAGAAAGGTCTTCACCTTTTAGATGTGGAATTCATCTATCTAAAGTTTTGTGTCCGACACAATAAAGGAGATAGATGAAGAGTAAGCATTTCCCTGCACCTTAATGGTGGGAAGCTTAATGTATGTAATGCTGTGCACGAGACTGATATCTACTATGCCGTGGGCATGGTGGTGAGATATCATAGTAATCCTGGAAAGGATCACTCGACTGATGTAATGAATATGTTTAGGCTCCTGCAGAGGACCAGGAATTATGTTCTGAATTACAAAGCAGTCAAGTTGTTTCCTTTGGATTACATAGAATTGAATTTCCAATCAAACAGGGACAGTCGAAAGTCGAAGTCAGGCTATGTGTTCTCACTGTGAAGTGGAGCAGTCACATGGAAGAATGTAAAGCAGCGATGCATTACGGACTCTACCATGGAAACTGAAAGGATAACGGCCTCTGAGGCAGTTAAAAGGTCAGTATGGCTCCAGAACTTCCTAAGGGACTTAGATGTGGTTTCTAGTTTAGCCAAAGCTATTTTGAATAGCGGTATTGGCAAACTTGAAATGCCACGAGTCCACAGTGGGAGATAACACGTAGAGCGCAAGTACCACCTGATTCGAGAGATCGTCTAGTAAGACAATGCAGTTGTCACCTAGATAGCATCGAGAGGATTTCCTAGTAAAACCATCACAGAAGCTCTTCCAGCAGAAGCGTTGGGTAGGCGTGATAAGTTTATGGGAATCTGATGTTTGGGAGAGGGCGACTAGACTTTTAGTATAAGTGGGAGATTGATGGAGTTGTATTCTAAATGTCTAGTTTAGTGCAAATACGGAACTCCTTATCTATACCTTAATTCGAGATATGATTCAAGCATGATTGCATTTAATGCAATAGTCCTTGATGTATACGTTGTAGATAGTATGGCGTGAGAAGACACGTGGAAGATCATACTGTCGGTTACTCGTATACTATCGAACAGTAGCTCATGACATAGATGGACAGGGACAATCCATCGGTACGTCGTAATGTGACTGGTAGATAGTCGGTCTTGACTATCATGTTACACTCGTACACTTGGTGTATTGAGCAGGACCACGGGAGGGCGTTCGATTTATACTAATCGCAGTAATCGAACTAGACCTCAGATATTACGGATATACGAATTCCTAATCCCTATATAATTATAGGTGCGTGTGTCCAATTCTCGGTTCTTTAACTTACTAGTGAGTGAGACTAATTGATTAGTCAATATTCTCGGTAAATTGGGAATCGGAATTGTACACACGGCATGCTATAGATTATAGACAGGAAACCGTGTCCCATTTATTGGGTTGATGATGTCCCCGAGATGAGCTCATAAAATTTATCATGTAAACCCTGCAGGTGGATTCGTTCCACATGATAATAAGGATGAGTGGTACTAGTCTCGGATAACAAGAAACGAATTAATTTAATTATTAGTAATTAAAGTTAATTCGTGGACATTCGATATCTTAAACACGGGGAAAGTCGTATATGTAATTCGGCGGAATTATTATTGTTGAAATAATATAAATTAATTATTGGGAATTCAATTATAATTTTATAGTAGAATTAATTATAATTAAAATTGTGGAGTTTAATTAAGGTTTGCCTTTTGGTACGCCGAGTTAATTAAATTGCAATTTAGCCTAATAATTAATTTCCATAAGGTCCCTGGTGTAGCTCTATAAATACCTCACCCTCTCTTTCTCTAAACCTAAGTTTCGCCGCAATAATTAATTCTGTGGAGAGAAAATAATTGTTAGCGCAATTAATCTTTTTTCTCTACTTAATTAATTTAGTTTGCGCAATAACTTATTCTGTAGAAATTAATTTGCTAGCGCAAATATATTTCTGGAGACAGAATAAAATTCTCACGGTGGGTTCAAGAGAGAAAGGAGAAGAGGTGTTGGAGTTGTGTACTTAATGTCTAGATTTAAGTAACGATAAACTCCCGGTCATAGCATTTAATCTATTTAATTAATAAACAATTGTTTGCTTTTAATTATTATTAATTAAATATATGCAAATCATAGTCCTAGATTCTATACGTTGTAGTTAGTATGGTGTGCGACGTCACACAGAAGATCATACTATCGGTTACTCGTATTTAATCAAACAGTGGCTCACGACCTAGATGGACCCGGACCAATCCATCGGTATAGTCGTTGTGTGAGAGAGAAAATAATTTGTCTTAATTATTTTATCACACTTGTACACTTGGTGTATTGAGCGGATCGTTGAGATTCATCGATTAGGATTGCCGGCGATAATCGATTCGAGTCTCAGTGTATTATATTCTTAATCCCCGATATTGTTGCGGGTGTGTATATTTAATATAAGTGACTTTGATTTACCAAAGGAATTAACCGATTTAATTATTGGGTTAATTACCGGTTAAGTTGGGTCACTATATTTTATATATGGCATGCCGTGAATGATTGACCGGACAGTGTATCCCGGAAGGGTTGATAATATCCCCGAGATGAGTTCAAAAGGAATTATTGTGTAAACCTCATGAGTGGATTCGTTCCGCACAATAATTAAGGTTGAATGGTACTAGTCTCGGATTCAAGAGATGAATATAAATTAATTAGCAATAAATTAATTTTATTCATGGATATTTAAATCTTAAATACACGGAATAAATAATACTACCGGAGAAATATTATTTGATATAATATGGTTTAATATTGGGAGTGCAATTAATTTATATAGTGGAAAATAAATTAATTAATATTAATGGGAGATTAATAGATTTGGGCTTGGGCTCAATTTAATCATTAATATTGGAAGCCCAATATTCCACCTCCTTTAGATCCCCTACGTAGCCTATAAAAGCACTACATGGTCTTCACTTTTTCATAAGACAAGAATATCAATAGTTGATAGTTCTAGAGAGTTGAAGAGGATCCATAAGCTTGGAGGATCGTCGCCCACCCGACGTTCAAGCTAGTGCAAGGAATACGTGGGAAGATCGTAAGGTCTTCAACTTAGATTCGTTTCTCCGCACAACGAATTAAAAGGTAAAATCATAAACTCCTTTGTGTGAATTTATGTGAATTTAATTGTGATGCATACGTGAACGGACGATCCGGGTAAACGTCGAACTTCGGGGACGGGGATTCGAGATCCTCGGCAAAGTTCGAAGGAGCCCTCGGCTGGGAGCCGAGAGGGTGCGGTCGAGCCCTAGGGCTTCGACCGCGACGGCACACGCGAGGAACCCCGGCTGGGAGCCGGGGTGGGCGATCGACCGCGGTGGTCGATCGCCGGGCAGCCGCGGCTGGAGCCGCGGCGGGTTCGCCGCTGGGCGAACCGCCCTCCTCGGGCGGTGGGGTTAGTCGCCGGACTCACCGCCCGGGGCTGCCGGAGCAGCCCCAGCGATCGCCTTGTGCGCGATCGCGAGCCCCACGGTGGGGCTCGGCTAGGGTTTAGCCGCGGGTTCATCCCGCGGCGATGCTCTTGTCGAGCCCGGTTCTTCGTGGTGTTCGTGATCGGTCTCCGGCGAGAGGATTTCGGTCGGGTTATTATTTTCCGCAATTTTTTTAATGACCCGGGATATCGAATTCCAACAAATGGTATCAGAGCGTTTGGTTTCGTGTTCATGTATGTGTTCAATTGTGTTCTACCTTGCAGGGATTCCGACTATCATGGTTTAATTAATTGTTAATTATTCGTTTAATTAATTGCTATTTAATTTACCATGATTGTTCGTTTATTAAACTCTCGGACATGTCGAGATTCGTTTTGTGTGGATGAATGCTTGTAATAGTAAAAATTCGGGGGTTGACCGAATTTAGGATTTATTATTACGTTCTATGTTTTCCGGAAAGTGTATAGGGTCGATTTCATGTATAGAATCGATACCGGAATTGTAAATTTATTTCTTGTAATTTATTTACGTTGGATCGATGCCGAGACGACCACCGGAGAACTCATGAGACGAAGAAGACGAAGAGGACGAAGAACCGGGGGGTCGATCAACCCCATGATCGACCCCATGACCGAAGCCATGGGGAGGGGTCGATCGCCCCTCGGCTGGGGCTGCCGCCGGCAAGGTGGTGGCCGGCCGGCTGGGGCGGCGGCGGCGGTGCCCTCTCCGATGATGGCGGCGGTCGGTGGTGGTGGTGGTGGTGCGGGGATCCCCAACCCGTGCTACTCCTAATCCTACCAAGATACTACTTACCTAATTGATTCAAGTTTTCCTATTTTGAGTATTCCTAAGTATGAGAACTCTCATGGAGATAGGAAAAGAATTAATTAATATTATTTTATTCCTTATTCTATTATAGAAGTCTTCTAGAATATTTCAAGTTCTACTTGGAATAGGAATCTAGAGATTTAATAGAATTAGATAGGAAAAGAATTAATATTATTTATTTCCTTATTCTATTATGGAAGTCTTCTAGAATATTTCAAGTTCTACTTGGAATAGGAATCTAGAGATTTAATAGAATTAGATAGGAAAATAATTAATTAATTTATTTCTATTTGATTATTCCTATTTTATGGGAATTTTCATAGACATGGAAACTAATTAATCTTGGAAAGTAGAAGAGTCCTAATTTATTTTATTCCTTATTCTATTATAGAAGTCTTCTAGAATATTCCAAGTTTGACTTGGATAGATTATTCTAGAGATTTAATGGAATTAGATAGGAAAATAAAATAAATAAAAATATTAATAATATTTAATTTTATTTTTGATTTATTCGATTGACTTAATTTTCGAATTGAGTATCTTTTGGATTTATTAAAAATAAATAGACTTAAATATTGGGATTAATATTCTCGTCACATGGAGCATTCAAGAACGAAGACTGAAGACTAGAAGACGCATACGGAGAAGGAATAAAGCCATGATAGTCGGGAAAATAATTTTTCTAGCATTATTTTGACTATGTGCTATGTGCTTTATTACTTGTATGCATGCTTATGTGTTTAATTATGCATTAGATAGCGTATCCCTTTGTTATAAAAAGCTAAGTGGGAGCGGGGATGGAAACATTCCCATGGTCTCCATTACTGTTCTCTTGGTGACTCTTATGAACTTTTGAAGTTCATATAGATGTGTCATTGGAGGAGAATTCTTGTAATTCCTCTTACGAGAAACATTGATTAAGTTTATCAAACAATGCCTAATTTGTCTTTCTGAAACTGACTTCAAGTCGACTCATTCTCACCCCGGGGAGTGGAATGGAGCCAAAGCCACTTGGTCATGTGGATGACACAAATTAGAGGCAGTCGTACCATTCTTTGAATAGATGGATCGATTGTCTGCTCGGCTCCCTCATTTATGAGAGATAGGGTTGTTCGCATGGTGAATCACTGGTTAGAAACTTCGAGTTTCACTTATGATTCTCCGCATCTTGATTTACAAAATCGAATGCTTCAAAGTAATTGGATGTCAATTGTAAAAATCTTTTGGTGTAGTAAACGTCCACACTATCGTGGCTTGCTGCATTGAATGGGATTTTGGAACGATTGATGTAGACAGTTATAGAAGGGAGTGAAGGAAACGTAGGTTAACGTAAACGTCCACACTATCGTGGCTTGCGGTAACATGCGAATCTTAAACAAACTTCTTAGTACTGAGTAATGGTTTACACTTAGGTACGCTCTATAGTATCCTTCCCATCGAAGTAACGCTATAGTGATGTACGACCAAAGCAAATCTAATTGCTAAATCATTTGGATGGGTAAACGTCCACACTATCGTGGCTTGCCTTATCTGATGGGATTTTAGATGTGATTAGTGATTTAATGATATTATTTGAGGGAGATAATATCGGATATTAAATTAATTGTTTGTTTAAATGTGCTTATAGGTTTAGAGAATAGCTATGAATCCACTTTCTATGATACTCAAGGAGCATAAGCTCACTGGCCCCAACTATATTGATTGGAAGAGAAATTTAGACATTGTCCTAACTTCAGAGGAGTACAAGTTTGTACTCCATGAAGTGTGCCCTGCTGAGCCCACGGCTGCCTCAACTGATGAGGAAAAACTGACATATCGGAAGTGGAAAAAGGCTGATGAAATGGCTAGGTGTTATATTTTGGCTTCCATGTCAAATGTACTCCAAACCCAACATGAGTCGATGGACACTGCCTATGATATGATGTTTAACCTCAAGGAGATGTTTGGGGAGCAAGATCGTGCGGCAAGGCAAGGAGCCATGAGAGTCCTCATGTCGACTACTCAATCTGAAGGAACGCCCGTTGGGGAGCACGTTCTTAAGATGATGAGTTTGTTGAACGAACTTGAGGTCCTAGGAGCTTCTATTGATGGTGAGACGCAAGTCGACATCATACTCCAGTCTCTGGCCCCTAGTTTTGAGCAGTTTCGTATGAGCTATAATATGGGTAAACTATCTTATACTCTTGCGCAACTCCTGACTGAACTGAAGGCGGCAGAGGGGATCTACAAGAAGGGCAAGTCTCAAGCTGATGCGGTCCGAGGTCCGTCAACGAGGCTAGATATTCGTTTTCCGGCTGGAACGATGAAGAAAAGCGCCGGAACGAAGGTCAGACGAGTGCCGAGGACAAACCGCGAAGTCGGCCCCGAAATGGGCTTGGTGTCGGCCGACACCAAGGCCTGTCGGCCGACATCTTCAGAAAAGGTGTTGGCGATACAGCAGGTTCAGACCGCGACCGAAGAATTTCCCGCGGACGCAGGCTGATTGTCGGGCGACAAAGGGTCCTGTCGGCCGACAGGATTGGAGATTAGCGGATTTCAACGCCGCGATTTGATGTTTACTTTTATTTCCTTTTTTTGAGACTTTTTTATGTTTGCCTATTTAAAAGGCTTTGAACCCTAATAATTTAGAACAACTTTGATATTAAATAATTTTATTGCGTGAGATTTATTTTCTCTCTTGGTTTTTGTCGAATTCTTCCGGGTTCTACCAAAAGAATTCAACCGGCGAATCAACGAAGTAATCACCCTTCGTTTGTGTGTCAACATCGTCTCCGAATTATTGATTCAACGTCTCGTTGGGGTTTAGGGTTTTCGAACCTAAATCATTTCGTGGGTTAGGATCAAGGGTTTTGGGATCTCCACCAGGTATCCTTTTAATTATTCCGTTTCTTCTTCTCTTCCGATCGAGGTGCGTATCATCTGGTATCAGAGCCCAGGTTAGGGCTAATTTCTGATTTCGTACCTCGTTAATTCTTTTCCTTTTCGTAACCCTTCTTTTCTCGAATTTTTTTTTTTTTTCGTTTCTTTTCCCCCTTTTTTTTACTGTTCATCGACCGCAAAAAAAAAAAAAAAAAAAAAAAAAAAAAAAAAAGAGTATTTTGGCGGGAAATTTTTTTCTTCGACCAAATTTTTGTGTGTGATTCCTGAGATTTCCGGCATCTTTTTGAGCTACTTTGGTACTATCGAAAATTTTCGTGCCAAATTCTATCACATTCCAACCGCCCATCCTATTGAGTATTTTCGTTGATATTGTTGGAGTGAATTCGGCTGGTAATTCCGGAAGTTCGATTCTTAAGGAAGAAATTGAGAGAATACGGAGTGACCCCCTATATTGAGAGACACACGAGAGCTGAGAGGGAAAGATTTCTTCATTTCTCTTGTTTTTGTTTTAACGTTATTTTGCAGGATGTCTGGTGGCACTTCACCAAAGGCTGAAGGTACATTGATCGATCCCCAAATTAAGTACCTCGTGGAGGCCATGCGAACTGAGTTGAGAAAGTTCATTACTTCTGAAATGGAGGCCGTGCATGAGCGGGTTAGTGCCATGGAGGAGAGGCCTAATCGGAAACAACGAGATGGTCGGAATGGTAACCATCGTTACCATGGCAGAAATAGGGACTTCGATTCCGAGGAGGATGAAGCATCTGAGACTGATGAGAGGAGGCGAGGAGGTAGAGACCGGGAAGATGACAACTTGGGCAACATCAAGATGAACATTCCCTCATTCTTAGGGAAGAACGATCCTGAGTTGTATTTGGAGTGGGAGCGTAAGGTGGAGCTAATGTTTGATTGTCATAACTATTCTGAGCTCAAGAAGGTGAAGTTGGCAGCGATAGAGTTTTCTGAATATGCACTGGTTTGGTGGGATCAGCTTGTCACCAGTCGGAAGCGGAACCGAGAACAACCTATTGCAACATGGGCCGAGATGAAAGCTGTGATGAGGAAGCGGTTTGTTCCAACTCACTATTACCGGGAGTTGTACAACAAGTTGCAGAATCTACGACAGGGGTCGAAGAGTGTGGATGAGTACTTCAAGGAAATGGAGGTGTCTATGATTCGAGCCAATATTGACGAGGACAGGGAGGCGACCATGGCAAGATTCCTGGCTGGGTTAAATTGGGAGATTCGTAACACCGTGGAGTTGCAGCCATACGTTGAGTTGGAGGACATGGTTCATGTGGCAATCAAGATTGAGAACCAGCTTAAGAGGAGGGGTAGCTTGGGCAATTCGAAGCCAATTCAGTCTACGTGGAGACAATCCCAGGGCCCTAGTGGTTCATCATACAAGGGGAACCAATGGAAGGAGGAAACAACGACACGGGATGAGAAGAAGATCTTCTACAAAGATCGTCTGGAGGGTGCAGGTTCGACTACTCAGGCCAGTCCAGTGGTTACTGATAGTCGCAATCGGGATAAGAGGTGCTTCAAGTGTCAGGGATTCGGGCATATCATGAGTGAGTGTCCCAACCGGAGACTTATGCTCTTAAGAGATGATGGGGAAGTTGTGACTGATGACGAGGGTGACAAGCCGGAACCGAAGGCTAAGGAAGAGTCTGAGGAGGAGGAGGAGATTCTCGCACCTGACGGGAAACTTTTTGTAGCGCGAAGAGTCTTGAGTGCACAAATTCAGCCCGATGTTCAGGAGCAGCGAGAGAACCTTTTCCACACAAGGTGTCATGTGCAGGATAAGGTGTGCAGTGTCATCATTGATGGAGGTAGTTGCACGAACGTGGCTAGTGCAACCATGGTTCAGCGTTTGGGTTTGGTTGTGGTGCAACATCCTAGGCCATACCATCTACGGTGGTTGAATGCGACTGGCGTCATCAAGGTGACCAAGCAAGCGGAGGTTCCTTTCTGCATTGGGAAATATGAAGATAAGGTACTATGTGATGTCATTCCAATGCACGCGAGCCATATTCTATTGGGACGTCCGTGGCAGTATGATCGGCGAGCTATCTACGACGGTTTCGCCAACAAGTACTCGTTCGAGTATAAGCAGAAGAAGGTATCCCTTGTTCCTCTCACTCCTACACAGGTTTACGAGGATCAAGTGCAGTTGCAACGAGAGGCCGAAAGGGGAAAGTCTAAGGAGCAGCCCTTACCAAGTGAGGCTAGTGACATGACACACGAAGTGGGGGCAAATACGTTGGTGATGTTGTGCGAGAAAGACCCGTTTCTCACTACCAACATTTCTCCTCTACTACCTTCTCTTCAGTCTGTTTTGCAGGATTTTGATGACATCACTCCCGTTGATACCCCGCCTGGATCACCACACATGGGAGGGTTCGAGGATGTTCCGTCTTTGTTCAGGCCAGTGGTGTTCGAGCCTGGTGAAGTCTTGGATTTGGGGACAAATCCTTTTCAAGAGGAGGGGAATGATGCGGTCCGAGGTCCGTCAACGAGGCTAGATATTCGTTTTCCGGCTGGAACGATGAAGAAAAGCGCCGGAACGAAGGTCAGACGAGTGCCGAGGACAAACCGCGAAGTCGGCCCCGAAATGGGCTTGGTGTCGGCCGACACCAAGGCCTGTCGGCCGACATCTTCAGAAAAGGTGTTGGCGATACAGCAGGTTCAGACCGCGACCGAAGAATTTCCCGCGGACGCAGGCTGATTGTCGGGCGACAAAGGGTCCTGTCGGCCGACAGGATTGGAGATTAGCGGATTTCAACGCCGCGATTTGATGTTTACTTTTATTTCCTTTTTTTGAGACTTTTTTATGTTTGCCTATTTAAAAGGCTTTGAACCCTAATAATTTAGAACAACTTTGATATTAAATAATTTTATTGCGTGAGATTTATTTTCTCTCTTGGTTTTTGTCGAATTCTTCCGGGTTCTACCAAAAGAATTCAACCGGCGAATCAACGAAGTAATCACCCTTCGTTTGTGTGTCAACATCGTCTCCGAATTATTGATTCAACGTCTCGTTGGGGTTTAGGGTTTTCGAACCTAAATCATTTCGTGGGTTAGGATCAAGGGTTTTGGGATCTCCACCAGGTATCCTTTTAATTATTCCGTTTCTTCTTCTCTTCCGATCGAGGTGCGTATCACAAGCGCTTGTAGCTACCAAGTCCAAAGGCTTTAAGCCTGGTGGAGGTAGGGGCAAGAAAAGGAAGCAAGCCTGGAAACCCAGTGGTGTCAAGAGGACTGCACCACGAGTGGGGGCTGCAAAGCCAAAGGGTAAGTGCTTCCGATGCAACAAGATGGGACACTGGAAGTCTGAATGTCCTCTCAGAGGTACGAATCTTTCTTTAGTCGTAAAAACATAGTCAGCGGTATTATCTACCAGAATTCTGGTGTGTAGATATGGGACCACTGACGGTATGTGCATTTTTGAATGCAGGGGTTCCAGAAAACCCGGCGACTTAGAGAGGAAGAGTTCGAGTCTACACGGGCAAAGCTGTAGAGGAGGCAGCGGTTGCGGTGGAAGACATTTATCTGCTTTAGTAGTTAAAATAGGATTTCATTTCAAAGTTATTGCTTTATGTACCCCTTTATTTTAGAAAGAACGTTTTGTTCTGGATTTCTATTATTAATGAATGGATATTTTATTTCTTTAATCATTGGATGATTTTGACAAGAAATAATGGCATTATCTATTCTGGTACATTAGATAGCAATATGTGAATGATAAATCCTTAGTCTACCACGATGCAACAAACCATTCTATAACTTGTTTTACTTGTTAAATATTTCTTTAAATTAATCGTTATACTTGTGAATTCTTATACTTAGTAGTATTTTCAAATAAGATTCAAATGGTCGAAATTGATTTGATCAATTAAAGTTGAAGGAATGGACCTTCCGACCTAAGAATTGAATTTGGAGGATAATACGTCTAAGCAAACCTTTCTGGAAAAAGGATAGAATTCAGACAAGTATTAGAAATGATTAGATATGCAGACATATGTGTATATTAGAAAGGTGCGAGTAATTCTTTCAAAAATACTCAAGTAATGGAGTAGAATGCTTGATGTGCCATGAAAGCAAAGTGTTTTGACTAGTCAATGGACACAAAGCTATTATGGGGAACCATCAAAGTATATCCATTAGAAGCCTGCGACTTGGTCGCGGAGGCCATAATCTATCTAGATAACACATGGCATAATCAAAGATTGGGATTAAATCCCAAAGAGACGCGCCATACACTTGCGTGTAGAGATGGTGCGTTGTAAAGAAATGGAAATCTAATAGTAAGAGAACAAGTTGTTTCGGAACTACCTATGTTCTATGGATATTCCTAGAGACAACGACATATTCAATATGGTTGTAGGATATCCTAGATGAACGAAGTATTGTGTGTTCTATAGTACTATGAACCAGAGGGACGTCTCGTCCGGTTCATAGAGAAAGACTATTAGATGAACCACAAAGCCTAAAATTGACGTAATACCTTGAAATGAGAAGAAGGACAAAAGACTAGGAACCAGCCAAACCGAGTAGAAGTACACCACACACTGCACCTATTGTTATTACTGTTATACACCGGGACGCCATTGCAGTGGGAGGTTGTTGGACAACCAGGGATATTCATAAGACTAGAGGAGTTCGGACTCTGGATCTAGTAAAGATGAAATCGACCCCTAGATCTGCATAAGGACAGTACTAGACCTAAATGTGCCTGCTTGGAACAATAAGAATTATTGTTGAGAGGCTAGATCATTTAGAGTACAAGCTTAGTAAATCCATTTGTGGATTGAAATAAAGCTATGAATCGTGGAACTTGCGAATTGATGAGATAGTCCATTTGATGGATTCATCAAAAGGCATAGACGAGAGGTGTATTAGAGAAGTGATAGAAACAAGGTGGTGTTTCTCGGAGATTTTATGTAGATAAAATTTTATCATTGGCAACAATGTAAAAGTGTCATCAGACATAAAATAATGGTTGTCTAAATAAATCGAGATATAAGATTGAGAAGAAGTTAGAGCTTGTTCTTAAGATCTTATGATCTAGAGATAAGAACATTATACTTCTCCTAAGACATCTTATACGATTAAGGTTTGTTTTAAACATGCATACTTCTGAGAAAGGTTATTGCCTTTCAGAGACAGAATATACATCTATCTAAAGGGTGTGTGTTCGAACACATGAAGGAGATAGATGAGGACAAAGCAGTTTCCTATACTTCAAGTATGGAAAGCTTTATAAATGCAATGTTGTAAAACAAGAACCTGATATCAACTATGCGGTTTGCGTAGTGGGAGGATATCAAGGTAATCTAGGCAAGAGATTTTAGGATGCTGTAATAGTACTTACAAAGTACTGGATTATTAAGCAAGACGAAATCTTCTTTGATTACAAATTCTCAGATCCAAAAATCAAAGAAAGGACCAGTGAAAGTCGATATCAGGCTATGTGTTCACTTTTAGAAAGAGGTGGAACCATGAAATGAAAGAGTGATAAGCAGGACGTTTTTCAGACTCTCTCATAACCGAATAGCAGCCTCAGAGGCAGCGGAAGTTTTTGGTTAGGTTCCGGAATAACCTCTTGACTTGGATATGACTCTTAGTTTACCTAAGGCTATTGGATAGCGGTGCACGATAAACTGGAAGAGATCATAAGTCAAAAGTGATGTTAACACATAGAGCAAGTACCACCTGATACGAGTCATCGTCAGGGGAGACGACGTAGTAGTCACCAAGATAACTTCAGAGCGGCAACCTAGATTGCTCACTCACATAGTACTTCTTGGAAGTACACTTTAAAGCACGTGATGAGTATGGGAACCGGGAGTTTGGAGGAAATGACTAGACCTTAGTACAAGTGGGAGATTGTTGGAGTTGTGTACTTAATGTCTAGATTTAAGTAACGATAAACTCCCGGTCATAGCATTTAATCTATTTAATTAATAAACAATTGTTTGCTTTTAATTATTATTAATTAAATATATGCAAATCATAGTCCTAGATTCTATACGTTGTAGTTAGTATGGTGTGCGACGTCACACAGAAGATCATACTATCGGTTACTCGTATTTAATCAAACAGTGGCTCACGACCTAGATGGACACGGACCAATCCATCGGTATAGTCGTTGTGTGAGAGAGAAAATAATTTGTCTTAATTATTTTATCACACTTGTACACTTGGTGTATTGAGCGGATCGTTGAGATTCATCGATTAGGATTTCCGGCGATAATCGATTCGAGTCTCAGTGTATTATATTCTTAATCCCCGATATTTTTGCGGGTGTGTATATTTAATATAAGTGACTTTGATTTACCAAAGGAATTAACCGATTTAATTATTGGGTTAATTACCGGACAGTGTATCCCGGAAGGGTTGATAATATCCCCGAGATGAGTTCAAAAGGAATTATTGTGTAAACCTCATGAGTGGATTCGTTCCGCACAATAATTAAGGTTGAATGGTACTAGTCTCGGATTCAAGAGATGAATATAAATTAATTAGCAATAAATTAATTTTATTCATGGATATTTAAATCTTAAATACACGGAATAAATAATACTACCGGAGAAATATTATTTGATATAATATGGTTTAATATTGGGAGTGCAATTAATTTATATAGTGGAAAATAAATTAATTAATATTAATGGGAGATTAATAGATTTGGGCTTGGGCTCAATTTAATCATTAATATTGGAAGCCCAATATTCCACCTCCTTTAGATCCCCTACGTAGCCTATAAAAGCACTACATGGTCTTCACTTTTTCATAAGACAAGAATATCAATAGTTGATAGTTCTAGAGAGTTGAAGAGGATCCATAAGCTTGGAGGATCGTCGCCCACCCGACGTTCAAGCTAGTGCAAGGAATACGTGGGAAGATCGTAAGGTCTTCAACTTAGATTCGTTTCTCCGCACAACGAATTAAAAGGTAAAATCATAAACTCCTTTGTGTGAATTTATGTGAATTTAATTGTGATGCATACATGAACGGACGATCCGGGTAAACGTCGAACTTCGGGGACGGGGATTCGAGATCCTCGGCGAAGTTCGAAGGAGCCCTCGGCTGGGAGCCGAGGGGGTGCGGTCGAGCCCTAGGGCTTCGACCGCGACGGCACACGCGAGGAACCCCGGCTGGGAGCCGGGGTGGGCGATCGACCGCGGTGGTCGATCGCCGGGCAGCCGCGGCTGGAGCCGCGGCGGGTTCGCCGCTGGGCGAACCGCCCTCCTCGGGCGGTGGCGGTGAGTCGCCGGACTCACCGCCCGGGGCTGCCGGAGCAGCCCCAGCGATCGCCTTGTGCGCGATCGCGAGCCCCACGGTGGGGCTCAGCTAGGGTTTAGCCGCGGGTTCATCCCGCGGCGATGCTCTTGTCGAGCCCGGTTCTTCGTGGTGTTCGTGATCGGTCTCCGGCGAGAGGATTTCGGTCGGGTTATTATTTTCCGCAATTTTTTTAATGACCCGGGATATCGAATTCCAACAAGAGGAAGGTTCAGCGGATCGTTGCCCACTCAACGGCTGAACGTCGGGGATAGAGACATACACCGGAAGGCTTCGTGGTCTCAACAATTCGGCTTCTCTGAATCACGCGACAAAGGTATAAGAAATCGAACCCTAATTCCGCTTTTATTCGATTTCTTTCTCGTTGAAAATACATCGGATCTAAGATCGGGTTTCGGGTGTCGTGGATCGTGTTCCTCGACTACTGGGGGTTCAAGGACCTTCGGATCGGTAGTCGGAAGAGGAAAAACTGACCGGAAACGAGCCCGGAACAGCAGAACGCGCTGCTGTTCGCGGACGAACAGCGCCCCCTGAAAGCTAAACGGCGACCGCCGTTTAGGCCTAATCAGCGACCGATGTTTTGTGGGCAGCGCCCGCTGCCCGAGACAGACCAGCGGTCTTGTCACGCGGTTGTCCTCCGGGGCAATGGCTGGGCGTGATTTGGCACACGGGCTGTTACGTGAACGGAGCAACGCTTCCGGAGGTCGACTGGGAGTGTTCGGATGTTCGAGCGATCGAACGAACACATCCCGGGTAGTCGATTTCCAACAGAAAGATCTCAAGAACATGTTCCAACTTCTACTCAATCTTATATTCCGATTCATTTAGACAACTATCATCTTATGTCTGACGACACTTTTACATTGTTGTCAATGATAAAATGCTATCTACATAAAATTCCAAGAAACACCACCTTGTTTCCATCACGTTTCCAATACACTTTTCGTCTATGCCTTTTGATGAATCCATCAGATGGACTGTCTCATCAATTCGCAAGTTCCACGATTTACAACCTTGCATCAATTCCATAAATGGATTGAGTTGTACTCTAAATGTTCTTGCCTCTTAACAATAAACCTTCATTGTTTTCTAAGCAGACACATTTAGATCCAGTACTTTCCTTGTGCAGAGCTAGGGATCGATTTCATCTTTACTAGATCCAGAGTTCGAAACTCTTCTAGTCTTATGAACATCTCTGGTCGTTAAACAACCTCCCACTGCAATGGCATTCCGGTGTATAAACAGTAATAATAGTAGGTGCAGTTAGTGGTGTACTTCTACTCGGTTTGGTTGGTTCTAAGTCTTTCTCCTTTTCTCATTCCAAGGTATTACGTCAGTTAGAGCTTTGTAGTTCATCTAATAGTCTTCCTCTAAGAACCGGGCGTTAGAGCTTATAACGTCCTTCTGGTTCATAGTACTATAGAACACAATATTTTGTTCATCTAGGATATCCTACAACCACATTGAATGTGCCGTTGTCTCCAGAAATATCCATAGAACATAGGTAGTTCCGAACAACTTGTTATTTTACTATTAGAATCCCATTTCTTATTTCCGACACACCATTTCTACACGTGAGTGTATGGTGTAGTCATTTGAGACTTAATCCCAATCTTTGATTATGCTATGTGTTATTTAGATAGGTGGTAGCCTCCGCGACTAAGTCGCAGGCTTCCAATGGATATACTTTGAAGGTTCCCCATAATTGCTTTGTGACTAAAACACTTCGCTTTTATGGCACATCAAGCATTCTAATCCATCTTCGAGTATTCTTAAAAGAACTACTCGCATTACACATATGCCTGCATACATCATTGATCATTCTCAATACTTGTCCGAATTCTACCCTTTACCGAAAGGTATGCTCAGTTTTATTATCTTCCAAATTCAATTCTTAGGTCGGAAGGTCCATTCCTTCAACTATAATTGATCAAATCAATTTCGACCTTTTGAATCTTCATTTGAATAAATACTACTAAGTTTAAGAATTCACAAGTATAATGATTTAACAAGAAATATATCTAATAAGTAAAACAAGTTATAGAACAGTTTGTTGCATCGTGGTAGACTAAGGATTCATCATTATTGCCATCTAATGTGTTGGAGTTGTGTACTTAATGTCTAGATTTAAGCAACGGAAACTCACGATCCATTGCCACTAATCTATTTAATTAAATAAACAATTATTTGCGTTTAATTATTTATAATTAAATATATGCAAATTATAGTCCTGGATTCTATACGTTGTAGTTAGTATGGTGTGCGACGTCACACGGAAGATCATACTATCGGTTACTCGTATTTAATCGAACAGTTGCTCACGACCTAGATGGACACGGACCAATCCATCGGTATAGTCGTTGTGTGAGAGAGAAAATAATTTGTCTTAATTATTTTATCATACTTGTACACTTGGTGTATTGAGCGGATCGTTGAGATTCATCGATTAGGATTGCCGGCGATAATCGATTCGAGTCTCAGTGTATTTTATTCTTAATCCCCGAAACTATTGCGGGTGTGTATATTTAATATAAGTGACTTTGATTTACCAAAGGAATTAACCGATTTAATTATTGGGTTAATTACCGGTTAAGTTGGGTCACTATATTTTATATATGGCATGCCGTGAATACTTGACGGGAAAGTGTATCCCGTAAGGGTTGATAATATCCCCGAGATGAGTTCATAAGGAATTATTATGTAAACCCTGCAGGTGGATTCGTTCCGCATAATAATTAAGGTTGAATGGTACTAGTCTCGGATATAAGAGATGAATAAATTAATTAGCAATAAATTAATTTTATTCATGGATATTTATATCTTAAATACACGGAATAAATAATACTACCGGAGAAATATTATTTGATATAATATGGTTTAATATTGGGAGTGCAATTAATTTTATATAGTGGAAAATAGAATTAATTAATATTAATGGATTAATAGATTTGGGCTTGGGCTCAATTTAATCATTAATATTGGAAGCCCAATATTCCACCTCCTTAAGATCCCCTACGTAGCCTATAAAAGCACTACATGGTCTTCTCTATTCTCATAACTTGAAGATCACAATTCTAGAGAGAGAAAGTAGAGAGGAGGATCCATGGAGTTCGGTAGATCGTCGCCCACACGACGTCCGGGCTAGTGCAAGGAATACGTGGGAAGATCTCAAGGTCGTCAAATTGAGTTCTACGTTTTTCCGAACAACGAGAACGAGGTAAATCGTAAAACCCTCTTTATGATTTTATCGTTTATTTATCGTGAGAATATCATGAACCAAGATCCAAGGGACGTACGAACCCGGGGACGAGGATCGACCTCGCGGTGGTGATCGAGGATCACCGGACCGCAGGAGGTCGAGAGATCCTCGCCGGGATCGAGAGGACGAACCCTCGGCTGGACGCCGAGGGTGGCGGTCGAGCCTAGGGCTTCGACCGCCGGCAGCACGCACGAGGACCCCGGCTGGACGCCGGGGGTGCGATCGAGCGCGTGCTCGATCGCGTGGGGTGGCGGGCTGGTGCCGCCGCTGCTCGCCCGGCGAGCAGCCCCCTCCTCCGCGGACGGCGAGTCGCCGGACTCGCCGTGGGGTTGCCGTGCGCAACCCGGCGATCACCGTGCGTGATCGCGAGCCCCACGCGGGGCTCGGCTAGGGCTGGCCACGGGTTTATCCCGCGGTGGTGTTTTGGTCGAGCCCGGTTCGTGTGGTGGTTCGCGGTGGTTTCCGGCGAACGGTTTCGATTGGGTTGTCGGTTCCGCAATTTAGACAATCCGGATATTCGAAGGATTTCGGTCGGAATTAATTAGATAATTTATTTATTTAAATTTATTAATTCCGGGATATCGATTTCCAACATAATGTACCAGAATAGATAATACCATTATTTCTTATCAAAATCATCAACATGATTAAAGAAATAAAATATCCATTCATAAATAATAGAAATCCAGAACAGAAGTTCTTTCTAAAATTAAAGGGGTACATAAAGCAATAAACTCGAAATGAAATCCTATAACTACTCATAGATAAAGCCTCTATTGCAACAGCTGCTTTCTCCATAGCACTTCCCTTGACCATTCCTCCATTTCCAAGTCTTTGGGTTTCCTGGTGCCCCTGCATTTTTAAATGCATACATACCGTCAGTGGTTCCATATCTACCAACCAGGCTTCTGGTAGATAACACTAATGACTATGTTTTTAAAGACTAAGGAGAGAATCTTATACCTTCTTGAGGACAAAATACAGACTTCCAGTCCCCAGAATGTTTTCTTTGAGAATGACTGCCCAAAGGCTTTCTCACCCTATTGCGTGGTCCAAGTGCTTTAGGACTATAGGGCTTCTTTGTCTGCTTCTCCATCCCTTGGTCTATGCCCTTAGGTTCAAAACCTTTGGCTTTGGCCATAAGAGCTTGCGATTGTCTCAACTCATCCAAAAGGTCTAACATCTCGAAAACGTGTTCAAGCGTTTCCTCGAAGCGACTGACCCTTATAAGTATCCTCATCGCCTCTTTTCTAACCTTCTCGTTGTCTCTAAACATTATCTTGAGTTTTAGCAATATATCATCATTAGTGGTTAATGCAAAAGCATTGTTCCACTTCTCAAAATCCGCTTTTTCCTCAACAGTTGTGACACGTGTAGGTTCAGGAGGACAAAGATCACTGAGTACTAACTTGTACTCAGCAACAGTCTGGGTAATGTCTAATTCTTTATTCCATCCAACACAGTATGGAACCAGTGCGTTGAATTCCTTGAGTATCACAGAAAGTGGATTCATAGCTATTCTCTAAACCTATAAGCACATTTAAACAAACAATCAATTTAATATCCGATATTATCTCCCTCAAATAATATCATTAAATTACTAAGTACATCTAAAATCCCATCAGATATGGCAAGCCACGTTCGTGTGGACGTTTACCTACCCAAATGATTTAGCA
Source organism: Euphrasia confusa (assembly GCA_954870475.1). Classification (NCBI taxonomy): domain Eukaryota; kingdom Viridiplantae; phylum Streptophyta; class Magnoliopsida; order Lamiales; family Orobanchaceae; genus Euphrasia; species Euphrasia confusa. Next base: position 38,970,470 of record OX940950.1, on the reverse strand, counting down.
ATTAGATTTACTTCGGTCGTACATCATTATAGCTGTTGGAAATCGACTACCCGGGAGGCGTTCGTTCGATTGCTCGAACATCCGAACGCTCCCAGTCGACCTCCGGTGTCGCTACTTCGTTCGCACGACAGCCCTTGACCCGATTCACGCCCAGCCATCGCCCCGAAGGACAACCGCGCGAACCGGGACTGGACTGCACTAAGACAGCGCCCGCTGTATGCAGTCCAGCGGTCGCTGGAGGAACTGCAAACGGCGACCGCCGTTTGCCCTCCAGCGGGCGCCGTTTGTCCGCGAACAGCAACGCGATGTTGCTGTTCTGGGCTCGTTTCCGGGTCGTTTTTCCTCATCCGACTACCGATCTGGAGGTCCTAGAACCCCCAATAGTCGAGGAATACGATCCACGACCCCGGAACCCGATCTACGTTCATGTATGATAAACGAGTAAATAAGATCGAATAAATGCGGAATAAGAATCGATCTCATACCTTCTCGGTCGATTGTCGAGACCTTAGCGATTGCTAGTGTATGGCTCTTCCCTTGACTCCAACCGCTGTGTGGGCAACGATCCGTTGGGGCTCCCCTTTACTGCTTCTCTGATAAACCACCGCAATATTCCTTTTACTCTTTCTGTGTAAAATAATTGCGCAAAAGCTTTATTAATTTTTACAGAAGAAATTATATTTGCGCTAACGCAATTAATTTTTGCTGCAAAAATAAATGCGGAGAATGATAGGTTTAGGAGAGGGCAAGTGGGGGTTTAAATAGAGTTACACTAGGGACCGTTTAGGTAAATTAATTAGGGGCTAAAATGAAATATTAATTAACTTGGAATACTTAAAAGCAATTCCTTAATTAATCGATTTCAAATTTAATTATTATTAACTCCACTAAATAATAATAATTGAATTCCCGAAATTAATTTAATATTATTTCAACAATAATAATCCCGCCGAAATTACATATACGACCTTCCCCGTGTTTAAGATATCGTATGTCCACGAATTAATTTTATTACTAATAATTAAATTAATTCGTCTCTTGTTATCCGAGACTAGTACCACTCAACCTTATTATCATGTGGAACAAATCCACCTGCAGGGTTTACATGATAAACTTTATGAGCTCATCTCGGGGACATCATTAACCCGATAAACGGGACACGGTTTCCTGTCTATAATCTATAGCATGCCGTGTGTACAATTCCGATTCCCAATTTACCGAGTATCTCGACTAATCAATTAGTCTCACTCATTGGCATATTAAAGAACCGAGAATTGGACACACGCACCTATAATTATATAGGGATTAGGAATTCGTATATCCGTAATCTCTGAGGTCTAGCTCGATTACTTCGATTAGTATAAATCGAACGCCCTCCCGTGGTCCTGCTCAATACACCAAGTGTACGAGTGTAACATAATAGTCAAGACCAACTATTACCCAGTCACACTACGACGTACCGATGGATTGTCCCTGTCCTTCTAAGTCGTGAGCTTCTGTTCGATAGTATACGAGTAACCGACAGTATGATCTTCCGCGTGTCTCCACACGCCATACTGTCTACAACGTATATATCTAGGACTATTGCATTCAAGTACATGATAGACAAAATGCCGACAGTTTGATTAATAGATAATGAAAAACACAGATAAGGAGTTCCATATTGTCACTAAACTAGACATTTAGAATATAACTCCATCAATCTCCCACTTATACTAAAAGTCTAGTTTCCCTCTACCATACATCCGATACCCATCCCCTTCACGTGTCTCTTGAACGCTTCCGCTGGAATTGCCTTCGTAAAGGGGTCTGCCAGGTTATCCGCTGATGCAATCTTGGTGACAACCGCATCGCCTCTCCTGACGATGTCTCTAATCAGGTGGTACTTGCGATCTATGTGTTTACTCGCATTGTGGGCTCGTGGTTCCTTTGCATTTTCCACTGCACCGCTATTGTGTAAACCATTACTCAGTACTAAGGTAAATCGTTTGGAATTGTTGTGCTACCGCAAGCCACGTTTGTGTGGACGTTTACGACAACTCACAATCCTTCACAATTCCCTATAACTGTCTACATCAATTATTCCAAAATTCCATTCAGTATATCAAGCCACGTTTGTGTGGACGTTTACTACACCAAAAGATTTTTATAATTGACTCCCAATCACTTGATCCATTCGATTTTCGTAACTCAAGACGCGGAGAATCATAAGTGAAACTCGAAGTTTCTAACCAGTGATTCACCATGCGAACAACTCTATCTCTCATTAGATGAGGGAGCCGAGCAGACAATCGATCCATTTCAAGAAATGGTACGAAGGTCTCTAATTTGTGTCATCCACATGACCAAGTGGCTTTGGCTCCATTCCACTCCCCGGGGTGAGAATGAGTCGACTTGAAGTCATTTTCAGAAAGACAAATTAGGCATTGTTTGATAGACGTAATCAATGTTTCTCGTAAAAGGAATTACAAGAATTCTCCTCCAATGACATATCTATATGAACTTTGAAAGCTCATAAATGTCACCAAGAGAACAGCAATGGAGACCATGGGAATGTTACCATCCCCTCTCCCACTTAGCTTTTTATAACAAAGGGATACGCTATCTAGTGCATAAAGTAAACACATATAGCATGCATACAAGTAATAAAGCACATAGTATCACATAGTCAAAATAATACTAGAAAATTATTTTCCAACTATCATGGCTTTATTCCATCTCCGTACGCATCTTCTAGTCTTCAGTCTTCGTTCTTGAATGCTCCATGTGACGAGAATATTAATCCCAATATTTAAATCTATTTATTTTTAATAAATCCAAAAGATACATAATTCGAAAATTAAGTCAATCGAATAAATCAAAAATAAAATTAAATATTATTAATATTTTTATTTATTTATTTTCCTCTCTAATTCTATTAAATCTCTAGAATCCAATCCAAGTAAGACTTGTAACATTCTAGAAGATTTCTATAATAGAATAAGGAAATAAAATAAATTAGGACTCTTATACTTTCCAAAATTAATTAATTTTCATGTCCATGAAAATTCCCATAAAATAGGAATAATCAATTAGGAAATAAAATTAATTTATTAATTAATTATTTTCCTTTCCAATTCTATTAAATCTCTAGAATCCTATCCAAGTAAGACTTGAATATTCTAGAAGACTTCTATAATAGAATAAGGAAATAAATTAATTCCAATTAATTCTTTTCCTATTTCCATGAGAGTTCCCAAACTTAGGAATACTCAAAATAGGAAAACCGAATCAATTAGGAAAGTGAATCTTGGTAGGAGTAGCATGGGTTGGGGAACCCCACACCACCCCCACCGTCGACCACCACCGCCGAGGACCACCACCGCCACCGCCTCCAGCCCACGCGCCACCACCGCCGGTGGCCGGCGTGGCCGGAAGCCCTAGCGGGCAGCCCCTTTGTGGGGTCGATCGATCCTCATGGGGATCGATCATGGGGATGATCGACCCCCCCGGTTTTTCATCCTCTTCGTCTTCTTCGTCACACGTGTTCTCCGGCGGTCGTCTCGGCATCGATCCAACGTAAATAAATTACAAGAATTAAATTTACAATTCCGGTATCGATTCTATACAAGAAATCGACCCTATACAATTTCCGGAAAACATAGAACAATAATAATAAATCTAAATTCGGTCAACCCCCGAATTTTTACTATTATAAGCATTCATCCACACAAAACGAATCTCGACATGTCCGAGAGTTTAATAAACGAATAATCATAGTAAAATAATTAACAATTAATTAGACCATGATAGTCGGATCCCTGCAAGGTAGAACGATAATTGAACATATACATGAACACGAAACCAAACGCTCTGATACCAATTGTTGGAAATCGATATCCCGGGCTATTAAAAATTGCGGAAAATAATAACCCGACCGAAAGCCTCGATCGCCGGAGATCCGACCGCGAACCACCGCACGAGCCGAGGCTCGACCGAGCACCGCACGGGCGAACCCGCATCGTGCGTTCATGTATGTATCACAATCAATTCACATAAAATCATAGAAGAGAGTATATGATTTTACCTTTCGATTCGTTGTGCGGAGAAACGAACTCAAGATGATGACCTTACGATCTTCCCACGTATTCCTTGCACTAGCTTGAACGTCGGGTGGGCGACGATCCTCCAAGCTTATGGATCTCCTTCACAAACTCTCTAGAATATCAAGTATGATAATCTTATGGTGTTATGGGATTATTAATTGTGAAGACCATGTAGTGCTTTTATAGGCTACGTAGGGGATCTAAAGGAGGTGGAATATTGGGCTTCCAATATTGATGATTAAATTGAGCCCAAGCCCAAATCTGTTAATCCCATCAATATTAATTAATTTATTTTCCACTATATAAATTAATTGCACTCCCAATATTAAACCATATTATATCAAATATTTCTCGGGTAGTATTATTTATTCCGTGTATTTAAGATTTAAATATCCATGAATAAAATTAATTTATTGCTAATTAATTTATTCATCTCTTATATCTGAGACTAGTACCATTCAACCTTAATTATTATGCGGAACAAATCCACTCATGAGGTTTACATAATAATTCCTTATGAACTCATCTCGGGGATATTATCAACCCTTCCGGGATACACTTTCCCGTCAAGTATTCACGGCATGTCGTATATGAAATATAGTGACCCAACTTAACCGGTAATTAACCCAATAATTAAATCGGTTAATTCCTTTGGTAAATCAAAGTCACTTATATTAAATATACACACCCGCAATAGTATCGGGGATTGAGAATAAAATACTCTGAGACTTGAATCAATTATCAACAGCAATCCTAATTGATAAGTCTCAAGCGATCCGCCCAATACACCAAGTGTACAAGTGTGATAAAATAATTAAGACAAATTATTTTCTCTCTCACACAACGACTATACCGATGGATTGGTCCGTGTCCATCTAGGTCGTGAGCAACTGTTTGATTAAATACGAGTAACCGATAGTATGATCTTCTGTGTGGGCCTGCACACCATACTAACTACAACGTATAGAATCCATGACTATATTTTGCATATATTTAATTATCAATAATTAAATGCAAACGATTGTTCATTAATTTAATAGATTAAATTCTATGACCGGGAGTTACCGTTACTTAAATCTAGACATTAAGTACACAACTCCAACAGGAGTTTATGATTTTATCTTTGATTTTTTGTGCGGAGAAACGAAATCAAATTGAAGACCTTTGAATCTTCCTACGTATTCCTTGCACCACGTTCGAACGTCGTGTGGGCGACGATCCTCCGAACTCTATGGATCTACTTCACGAACTCTTTAGAATATCAAGTATGATAATCTTATGGTGTGTTTTTAATTTTGAAGACCATGTAGTGCTTTTATAGGCTACGTAGGGGATCTAAAGGAGGTGGAATATTGGGCTTCCAATATTAATGATTTGAGCCCAAGCCCCAATCTATTAATCCCATTAATATTAATTAATTTATTTTCCACTATATAAATTAATTGCACTCCCAATATTAAACATGTTATATCAAATAATATTTCTCCGGTAGTATTATTTATTCCGTGTATTTAAGATTTAAATATCCATGAATAAAATTAATTTATTGCTAATTATTTATTCATCTCTTGTATCCGAGAATAGTACCATTCAACCTTAATTATTATGCGGAACAAATCCACTCATGAGGTTTACATAATAATTCCTTATGAACTCATCTCGGTGATATTATCAACCCTTACGGGATACACTTTCCCGTCAAGTATTCACGGCATGTCATATATAAAATATAGTGACCCAACTTAGCCGGTAATTAACCCAATAATTAAATCGGTTAATTCCTTTGGAAAATCAAAGTCACTTATATTAAATATACACACCCGCAATAGTATCGGGGATTGTGTAACGCCCCAGAAAATTCAAAGGGTTATAAGGATTGAATATGCTACTCATACCAACAGATGCATCTACTTTTCTGGGCATCCTCCTATAAGAACTCCAAACTTAAGCGTGCTGGCTCTGGAGTAGTTCTAGGATGGGTGACCCCCTGGGAAGTGTCCCGGGTGCGCACGAGTGAGGACAAAATGCGCTAGAAAAGACAAGTGTTGGTACAGTGGGGCCAGGATATCACTCCCGACGGCAGTCATTGGTAACCGAGCCGGCCCATTAGGGTTGGGCTTGGACCCCTCAACGGGCCGGGGCGTTACAGATTGAGAATAAAATACTCTGAGACTTGAATCAATTATCAAAGGCAATCCTAATTGATAAGTCTCAAGCGATCCGCCCAATACACCAAGTGTACAAGTGTGATAAAATAATTAAGACAAATTATTTTCTCTCTCACACAACGACTATACCGATGGATTGGTCCGTGTCCATCTAGGTCGTGAGCAACTGTTCGATTAAATACGAGTAACCGATAGTATGATCTTCTGTGTCGGCCCACACACCATACTAACTACAACGTATAGAATCCAGGACTATATTTTGCATATATTTAATTATCGAATAATTAAAAGCAAACAATTGTTTATTAATTAAATAGATTAAATGCTATGACCGGGAGTTACTGTTACTTAAATCAAGACATTAAGTACACAACTCCAACAAGTTCTTATGATTCGGTAAGGAGGTACCAAAAAGTTCAAGGGGATTAAGAAACCGGAAGTGAAAGGCAAAGGGAAAGCTGTGGCAGCTCCTTCCAAAAGGTTCTTGAAAGCTTCTAAGGTTCCTGGGGAATCTGAGTGTTTCTACTGCAAGAGTGTTGGACACTACAAGCGAGATTTCCCTAAGTTCAAGGAACATGTGAAGAACGGTGTTGTTCCTTCATCTTCAGGTATTTATGTCATAGACATAAATTTTACAAATTCTTGTTCTTGGGTATTGGATACCGGATGCGGTGCTCACATTGTTTCACATGTGCAGGGACTGGAAAGAAGTAGAACTTTGGTATAGGGAGATGTCGATCTCCGGGTTGGAAATGGAGCGAGGGTCGCTGCATTAGCAGTAGGATCTTATGATTTGTGTTTGCCTTCGGGCCTTGTTTTAGTATTGAATAATGTTTATTTCGTACCAAGTATTACCAAGAACATCATTTCTATTTCAGTATTGGATACTGGAGGATTTTCCTTCACTATAATAAATGGTTTGTTTACTATTTCAAAAAGTGGAGTGTTCTATGGTTCGGCACGATTAGAACATGGTTTATATATACTTAAACTTGACAATCATATATATAACATTGATACCAAAAAGGCCAAATCGAATGAATTCAATGAAACGTACCTTTGGCATTGTCGATTAGGTCACATCAACATTAAACGTGTAGAGAAACTTCTTAAAGAAGGCATTCTCAAATCTTTTGACTTGGAGTTGATGGAGTTGTATTCTATATGTCTAGTTTAGTGCAAATACGAAACTCCTTATCTATGCCTAGTCTATAATAAATTCAAGCATGATTGCATTTATTGCAATAGTCCTTGATGTATACGTTGTAGATAGTATGGCGTGAGGAGACACGCGTGTTAGAGTTGTGTACTTAATGTCTAGATTTAAGCAACGGAAACTCCCGATACATTGCCATTAATCTATCTAATTAAATAAACAATTATTTGCGTTTAATTATTTATAATTAAATATATGCAAATTATAGTCCTAGATTATATACGTTGTAGTTAGTATGGTGTGCGGGCCCACACTTAAGATCATACTATCGGTTACTCGTATTTAATCAAACAGTTTCTCATGACCTAGATGGACACGGACCAATCCATCGGTATAGTCGTTGTGTGAGAGAGAACATAATTTGTCTTTATTATTTTATCACACTTGTACACTTGGTGTATTGGGCGGATCGCTTGAGATTTATCGATTAGGATTGCCTTGGATAATCGATTTAAATCTCAGTGTATTTTATTCTTAATCCCCGATACTATTGCGGGTGTGTATATTTAATATAAGTGACTTTGATTTTCCAAAGGAATTGACCGGTTTAATTATTGGGTCAATTACCGGTTATGTTGGGTCGCTATATTTTATATATGACATGCCGTGAATACTTGACGGGAAAGTGTATCCCGTAAGGGTTGATAATATCCCCGAGATGAGTTCATAAGGAATTATTATGTAAACCCTGCAGGTGGATTTGTTCCGCATAATAATTAAGGTTGAATGGTACTATTCTCGGATATAAGAGATGAATAAATTAATTAGCAATAAATTAATTTTATTCATGGATATTTATATCTTAAATACACGGAATAAATAATACTACCGGAGAAATATTATTTGATATAATATGGTTTAATATTGGGAGTGCAATTAATTTATATAGTGGAAAATAAATTAATTAATATTAATGGGATTAATAGATTTGGGCTTGGGCTCAATTTAATCATTAATATTGGAAGCCCAATATTCCACCTCCTTAAGATCCCCTACGTAGCCTATAAAAGCACTACATGGTCTTCTCTATTCTCATAACATGAAGATCACAATTCTAGAGAGAGAAAGTAGAGAGGGAGACCCATGGAGTTCGGAAGATCGTTGCCCACACGACGTCCGAGCTAGTGCAAGGAATACGTGGGAAAATCTCAAGGTCTTCAAATTGAGTTCTTCGTTTTTCCGAACAACGAGAACGAGGTAAATCGTAAAACCCTCTTTATGATTTTATCGTTTAATTATCGTAAAAATATCTTGAACCAAGATCCGAGAACGCGACCTTTGTCGAGGTTGAACCGGGCGGTGGTGATCGAAGATCACCGGACCGCCGGCGGCTCAACGGCTCGACGGGATGGGTTGGGGCGTGAGCCTCGGCTGGACGCCGAGGGCTCGATCGCATGGGCTCGGCCGCGAGCTACGGGTTTTCCCGTAGCGGATTTGCGGGCTGTCCGAGCCCTCCCCGTGCATGACCAGCGGGCTGCTGCGAGCAGCCTCGTACGCATCGCACGAGACTCCAGCGGGCTGCTGGAGCAGCCCCGCTCGCGCGGCAGGAGCACCGCTCAGGCGGAGCGACGCCGCTCGCGCGGCTGGACCGCCGCTCGCGCGGCGGCAGGCTGATGGTGATCGCAAGCCACGGTTCGACCGTGGCTGGGCGTGCGATCACCGGGCGATGGCTGGGCGTGCCAAGGGGGCTGCCAAAGGCAGCCCTAGGCGGCTGCCAAGGACAGCCGCGAGCCCCACGCGGGGGCTCGACCGAACAGCCCGTGTTCGTCCGCGGTTAGGGTTTGTTTGGTTGGGCTATCCCCGTGGAGGTTCGTGGCGGATTTCCGGCAACCGGGATTTCGATTGGAGTTGTCGTTCCGCAATTTAACAACCCCTGATATTCGATCTCCAAAGGATTTCGGTCGGAATTAATTAGATAATTTATTTATTTAAATTTATTAATTCCGGGATATCGATTTCCAACAATTGGTATCAAAGCGTTGGTTTTAGTTCATGGTATTTTTCGATAAATTGATCTACCTTGCAGGGTTTCCGATTATTATGGCTAGATTTAATTATGTTAATTAATGTCCATAATATTGCTCTTGATTATTAAACTCTCGGTGATGTCGAGATTCGTTCTTGTGTGGTGAATGCTTGTTCTTATTTTTCCGGAAATTGTTTGAGGTCGTTTTCATGTAGAGAATCGATGCCGGATAGCGTAGTAATAAATTTGTAATTTATTTTACGTTGGATCGAGGACGAAACGACGACCGGAAAAGTGTGACGGAGGAGATGATGAGAGGGAGAACTCCGGGATCGACCAATCCCCATGGTCGACCCCATGAAGATCGATCGACCGTGAGGGAAGGGGGCTGCCCGCTCGCCTCTCGGCCGCGATGCCACCGGCAACGGTGGCGGGCCGGCTGGGATGGGCGGCGGCGATGCTCACTCGGCTCTCGATCGATCGGTTGGGGGTGGTGCGGAGATCCCCACTCCGTGCTACTCCTAACCGAGATTTACTTTCCTAAATTATTCGTTTTTCCTATTTTGAGTATTCCTATTTTTTGGGAATTCTCATGGAATAGGAAAAGAATAAATTTAGAATAAATTTATTTTTCCTTATTGATTATTCCTATTCTTGGGAATTTTCATGGAAGAGGAAAATGAATAAATTTAGAATTAATTTATTTTTCCTATTTAATTATTCCTTTATGGAATTTTTAATGGGTTAGGAAAATAATTAATTTGGAAAGTTTTAAGAGTCCTTAATTAATTTTTTCTTATTTAATTATTCCTTTATAGAATTTTTAATAGAAAAGGAAAGAAATTAATTTTGAAGGATTAGGAGTCCTAGATTATTTTATTTCCTTATTTCATTATGGAAATCTTCTAGAATATTCCAAGTGGGTCTTGGATAGGATTCTAGAGATTTAATAGAATTAGAAAAGGAAAATAAAAATAAATAAAAATATTAATAATATTTAATTTTATTTTTGATTTATTCGATTGACTTAATTTTCGAATTAAGTAACTTTTGGATTTATTAAAAATAAATAGATTTAAATATTGGAATTAATATTCCCGTCACATGGAGCATTCAAGAACGAAGACTGAAGACTAGAAGATGCGTACGGGGATGGAATAAAGCCATAATAGTCGGAAAATAATATTCTAGTATTATTTTGATTGTGTGATATTCTATGTGCTTTATTTCATGTATGCATGCTTATATGTATTTTAATTATGCATTAGATAGCGTATCCCTTTGTTATAAAAAGCTAAGTGGGAGAGGGATTGGAAACAATGCCATGATCTCCACTGCTGTTCTCTTGGTGACTTTTATGAACTTTCGAAGTTCATATAGATAAGCCATTGGAGGAGAATTCTTGTAATTCCTCATACGAGAAACATTGATTAAGTTTATCAAACAATGCCTAATTTGTCTTTCCAAAACTGATTTCAAGTCGACCCATTCTCACCCCGGGGAGTGGAATGGAGCCAAATCCACTTGGTCATGTCGAGGACACAAATTAGAGACTTTCGTGTCATTTTATGACTAGATCGATTGTCTGCTCGGCTCCCTCATTTTATGAGTGATAGGGTTGTTCGCATGGTGAATCACTGGTAAGAAACTTCGAGTTTCACTTATGATTCTCCGCGTCTTAATTTACATAATCGAATGGATCAAGTAATTGGGAGTCAATTATAAAAGTCTCTTGGCTTAGTAAACGTCCACACAACGTGGCTTGCTATGCTAACGGATTTTGGATTAATTGATGTACAGTTATAAGAAATTGTGAAGAGTTGTGAAGTTGTCGTAAACGTCCACACAACGTGGCTTGCGGTAATGTAGCAATTCCAAACGATTTACTTTAGTACTGAGTAATTGTTTACACTTAGATACGCGTTATAGTACTCCTCCCAACGAGGTTACGCTATAAGTGATGTATGACCGAAGCAAATCTAATTGCGAAATAATTTGGGTGGGTAAACGTCCACACAACGTGGCTTGCCTTACCTGATGGGATTTTAGATGTAATTAGTGATTTAATGATATTATTTAAGGGAGATAATATCGGAGATTAAATCGATTGTTTGTTGTTATATGTGCTCATAGATTAGGAAATGGTTTTGAACCCACTTTCTGTGATACGTAAGGATTTTAAACTCATTGGTCCCTAAATGTAATGATTGGAATAAAGATCTAGACATTGTCCAGACTGTTGAAGAGTACAAGTTTGTACTCAGTGAGCTTTGTCCTCCCGAGCCTACGAGTGTTTAGACATGACATGGGCGGCTAGAAGAGAAGCGATGAGGATACTCATAAAGGCCAGTCATTTCAAGGAAATGCTTAAACACGTTTTTTGAGATGATTGACCTTTTGGACGAGTTCAGACGAAAATCGCAAGCTCTTGTAAGCCAATGCCAAAGGTTTTGAACCTAAGGGCAAAATCAGGGGAAGGGAAAAGCAAGCAAAGAATCCCATGTTGGAAATCGATATCCCGGGGTATCAAAAAATTGCGGAACTGATAACCCCGACCGAAATCCCATCGCCGGAAACCGATCACGAACGCCACGAAGAACCGGGCTCGACAAGAGCATCGCCGCGGGATGAACCCGCGGCTAAACCCTAGCCGAACCCCACCGTGGGGTTCGCGATCGCACGGATGCGATCGCTGGGGCTGCTCCGGCAGCCCCGGGCGGTGAGTCCGGCGACTCACCGCCACCGCCCGAGGAGGGCGGTTCGCCCAGCGGCGAACCCGCCGCGGCTCCAGCCGCGGCTGCCCGGCGATCGACCACCACGGTCGATCGCCCACCCCGGCTCCCAGCCGGGGTTTCCTCCGTGTGCCGTCGCGGTCGAAGCCCTAGGGCTCGACCGCACCCCCCTCGGCTCCAAGTTCGTCGTTTTCCCGGATCGTGCGTTCATGTTGTTGGAAATCGATATCCCGGAATTAATAAATTTAAATAAATAAATTATCTAATTAATTCCGACCGAAATCCTTTGGAGATCGAATATCCGGAGTTGTAAAAGTTGCGGAACAACAACTCCAATCGACTCCCGGTTGCCGGAACATCCCGCCACGAACCACCACGAAGCCGGACTCAACCAAACCCTAACCGCGGGGATAGCCCGCGGCTGTTCGGTCGAGCCCCCGCATGGGGCTCGCGGCTGATCACGGCAGCCGCCTAGGGCTGCCCTTGGCAGCCCGCTGGGCACACACGAACCCTCACGGACAGCCCCCATCATGATGGAGTTATATTCTAAATGTATAGTTTAGTGTGAATATGGAACTCCTTATCTGTGTTTTACATTATCTATTAATCAAACTGTCGGCATTTTTGTCTATCTTATACTTGAATGCAATTGTCCTAGATATATACGTTGTAGACAGTATGGCGTGAGGAGACACGCGGAAGATCATACTGTCGGTTACTCGTATATTATCGAACAGAAGCTCACGACTTAGATGGACAGGGACAATCCATCGGTACGTCGTAGTGTGACTGGGTAATAGTTGGTCTTGACTATTATGTTACACTTGTACACTTGGTGTATTGAGCAGGACCACGGGAGGGCGTTCGATTTATACTAATCGACGTAATCGAACTAGACCTCAGATATTACGGATAAACGAATTCCTAATCCCTATATAATTATAGGTGCGTTTGTCCAATTCTCGGTTCTTTAACTTGCCAATGAGTGAGACTATTTGATTAGTCGAGATACTCGGTAAATTGGGAATCGGAATTGTACACACGGCATGCTATAGATTATAGACAGGAAACCGTGTCCCGTTTATCGGGTTGATGATGTCCCCGAGATGAGCTCATAAAGTTTATCATGTAAACCATGCAGGTGGATTTGTTCCACATGATAATAAAGTTGAGTGGTACTAGTCTCGGATAATAAGAGACGAATTAATTTAATTATTAGTAATAAAATTAATTCGTGGACATACGATATCTTAAACACGGGGAAGGTCGTTTATGTAATTTCGGCGGAAATATTATTGTTGATATAATATTAAATTAATTTCGGGAATTCAATTATTATTTTATAGTGGAATTAATAATAATTAGAATTGTAATTAATTAAAGGATTTCTTTTAAGGACTCCTAGTTAATTAATATTGCAATTCAGCCCGGAGTTTATTTACCTAAGGGGTCCCTAGTGTAGTTCTATTTAAACACCCCCCTTGCCCTCTCCTAAACCTAACATTCGCCGCATTTATTTTTGCAGCAGAAATTAATTGCGTTAGCGCAAATATAATTTCTTCTGTAAAAATTAATAAAGCTTTTGCGCAATTATTTTACACAGAAAAGTAAAAAGGATATTGCGGTGGTTTATCAGAGAAGCAGAAAAAGGGAGACCCAACGGATCGTTTCCCACACAGCGGTTGGAGTCAAGGGCAGAATCATACACTAGCAATCGCTAAGGTCTCAACAATCGACCGAGAGGTATGAGATCGAATCCTCCTTTCCGCAATTTCATTCGATCTCTTTTACTCGTTGATCATACATGAACGTAGATCGGGTTTCGGGGTCGTGGGTTGTATTCCTCGACTACTGGGGGTTCTAGGACCTCCGGATCGGTAGTCAGATGAGGAAAAACCACCCGGAAACGAGCCCGGAACAGCAACGTCGCGTTGCTGTTCGCGGACGAACAGCGCCCGCTGGTGGGCAAACAGCGACCGCTGTATGCAGCTCCACCAGCGACCGCTGGACTGCAATCGGCGGGCGCTGATTGGGTACAGTCCAGCTCCGTTATTTCGCGCGGTTGTCCTCCGGGGCGATGGCTGGGCGTGATTCGGGATAAGGGCTGTCGTGCGAACGAAGTAGTGACTTCGGATGTCGACTTGGATGGTTCGGATGTTCGAGCGATCGAACGAACGCATCCCGGGTAGTCGAAATCCAACAATTGGTATCAGAGCCAGTTATACGTTCTTTGTATTGTTTGCGAGTTTGTTTTGCAGGATCACCCGATTATTATGGTCATGTTTTATTGTACTGTATGTTGTGGTGTGTTAAACTCTCGGGATTGTCGAGATCTTTTGGTTTTAACGTTGCTTGCTTGTAATAGTTTAAAACGACGGGTTGAGTCGTTTAGGGTTTTCTATTTCGTTTTTCGTTTATCCGGATGTATAGGATCGATCATTTCTGTATAGGATCGATGCCGGAAGTAGTTAGTATTACTCTTGTAATGTTGCTGCTATTGGATTTCGACTACCCGGGATGCGTTCGTTCGATTGCTCGAACATCCGAACCATCCCAGTCGACATCCGAAGTCATTACTTCGTTCGCACGACAGCCCTTATCCCGAATCACGCCCAGCCATCGCCCCGGAGGACAACCGCGCGAAACGGAGCTGGACTGTACCCAATCAGCGCCCGCCGATTGCAGTCCAGCGGTCGCTGGTGGAGCTGCAAACAGCGGTCGCTGTTTGCCCACCAGCGGGCGCTGTTCGTCCGCGAACAGCAACGCGACGTTGCTGTTCCGGGCTCGTTTCCGGGTCGTTTTTCCTCATCCGACTACCGTTCCGGAGGTCCTAGACCCCCAGGTAGTCGAGGAACACGATCCACGACCCCGGAACCCGATCTACGTTCATATACGTTCAACGAGATAAAACGAGATCGAATAAATTGCGGAAAAAAAATAGATCCGATCTCATACCTTGCAGTCGATTGTTGAGACCTTAGATGCTTCTAGTGTATGACTCTGCCCCGACTCCAACCGTTGTGTGGGCAACGATCTGTTGGGTCTGCCTTCTCTGCTTTCTCCTTTCTCTACAGCGTTGATATATCTTTTCTCTCTTAGAGAAAATATCAGCGCTAACTTAATGTTTTTAACAGAGAAAAACTTAATTGCGCTAAACAATTATTTTTCTCTGATGAAAATAAAAAGCGGCGAAGTGTAGGTCTAGAATAGGCAAGGGGGGGGGGGGGGGGGTTTATATAGAGTTACACCAGGGACCCAAGGTTAAATTAATTAAGGGCTAAATTGAAATATTAATTAACTTGGAATACGTAAACGCAATTCCTTAATTAATCGATTTCAATTTTAATTATTATTAACTCCACTATAAAATAATAATTGAATTCCCGAAATTAATTTAATATTATTTCAACAATAATATTTCCGCCGAAATTACATATACGACTTTCCCCGTGTTTAAGATATCGAACGTCCACAAATTTATTTAATTACTAATAATTAAATTAATTCGTTTCTTATTATCCGAGACTAGTACCACTCATCCTTATTATCATGTGGAACAAATCCACCTGCAGGGTTTACATGATAAACTTTATGAGCTCATCTCGGGGACGTTATCAACCCGATAAACGGGACACGGTTTCCTGTCTATAATCTATAGCATGCCGTGAGTACAATTACGATTCCCAATTTACCGAGTATCTCGACTAATCAAATAGTCTCACTCATTAGCAAGTTAAAGAACCGAGAATTGGACACACGCACCTATAATTATATAGGGATTAAGAATTCGTATATCCGTAATTCTGAGGTCTAGTTCGATTACGTCGATTAGTATAAATCGAACGCCCTCCCGTGGTCCTGCTCAATACACCAAGTGTACAAGTGTAACATAATAGTCAAGACCAACTATTACCCAGTCAAACTACGACGTACCGATGGATTGTCCCTGTCCATCTAAGTCGTGAGCTCCTGTTCGATAGTATACGAGTAACCGACAGTATGATCTTCCGCGTGTCTCCTCACGCCATACTGTCTACAACGTATATATCTAGGACTATTGCATTCAAGTACAAGATAGACAAAATGCCGACAGTTTGATTAATAGATAATGTAAAACACAGATAAGGAGTTCCATATTGTCACTAAACTAGACATTTAGAATATAACTCCATCAATCTCCCACTTATACTAAATCTCTAGTTGCCCTCTACCATACATCCGATACCCATCCCCTTCACGTGTCTCTTGAACGCTTCCGCTGGAAGTGCCTTCGTAAAGGGGTCAGCCAGGTTATCCGCTGATGCAATCTTGGTGACAACCGCATCGCCTCTCCTGACGATGTCTCTAATCAGGTGGTACTTGCGATCTATGTGTTTACTCGCATTGTGGGCTCGTGGTTCCTTTGCATTAGCCACTGCACCGCTATTGTCACAATAAATTGTGATAGCTCTAGGCATTTTAGAAACCACATCCAAGTCCATAAGGAAGTTCCGGAGCCACACCGATTCTTTAGCTGCCTCAGAGGCTGCTACATATTCGGCTTCCATGGTAGAGTCCGAAATGCATTTCTGCTTAACACTCTTCCATGAGACTGCTCCACCTCCCAATGTGAACACATAGCCTGATGTAGACTTTCGCTGATCCTTATCAGATTGGAAATCCGAGTCTGTGTAACCAATAGGAATCAACTCGGACGCTTTGTAACTCAGAACATAATTCCTAGTCCTTCGCAGGTACTTAAGTATGTTCTTTACAGCAGTCCAGTGACCCTGTCCAGGGTTACTCTGATATCTAGCTACCATGCCCACGGCATAGCAGATATCAGGTCTCGTGCACAACATGGCATACATTAGACTTCCTACTGCCGAAGCATAAGGAACCTTCTTCATGTAATCTATCTCCTTTTGTGTTTTGGGACACATGTCTTTAGATAGATGAATTCCATGGCAGAAAGGTTGAGCACCTCTCTTGGAATTCTGCATGTTGAAACCAGCCAGAATCGTATCAATATATGAAGCCTGGGACAAGCTTAATGTTCTTTTCCGGCGATCCCTTATAACCTTGATCCCAAGAACATGCCCAACTTGTCCTAAGTCTTTCATATCGAATTGCTTGGACAACCATCCCTTTATGTCCGACAACATCTTCACATTGTTGCCAATTAGAAGGATGTCGTCTACATAAAGCACGAGAAACGCCATACTGTTTCCGTCACATCTCCGGTATACACACGACTCGTCCATGCTTTGAATGAATCCATAAGACTGGATAACCTCATCAAACCGCATGTTCCAAGATCTAGAAGCTTGCTTCAATCCATAAATGGATCGGTTTAGCTTACACACTAGATGCTCTTGGCCTTTCTTGATGAAACCTTCTGGCTGTCTCATGTAAATGGTCTCGTCAAGATTCCCATTCAAGAATGCTGTCTTGACGTCCATTTGCCACACCTCATAATCCATATAAGATGCTATAGACAAAAGAATCCGGATCGACTTTAGCATAGCTACCGGCGAAAAGGTTTCCTCATAATCGATCCCTTCTTTCTGAGTATACCCTTTCGCAACAAGCCTAGCCTTGAAGGTTTCAACCTTCCCGTCAGACCCTTTTTTTCTCTTGTACACCCACTTGCAACCAATGGCTTTTACACCTTTGGGCGGTGCTACAAGATTCCAGACCTGATTTGAATCCATTGATTCAATCTCAGATTTCATCGCCTTTTGCCAAGACTGAGCATCTTGGTCTTTAAGCGCCTCGCCGTAGGTCCAGGGATCGGCTTCATGTTCTCCAGGTAACAAGTCCGAAGACTCACCTATAAACATGAACCTATCGGGTTGTCGAACAACCCTCCCACTACGACGAGGCTCCGGTGTAACCTCAGTAACTACAGGTGCAGACTGTGGTGGCGTATCACCCGGTTCGGTTGGATCTAAGCCTTGATCGTCCCCTCTCAGTTCGTTAAGTATTATCTCACTCTTGGGCTTATGGTCCATTATATAATCCTCTTCCAAGAACCGAGCGTTGGTGCTAACAACGATCTTCTGGTCCTTAGGACTATAAAATAGACCACCTTTCGTTCCTCTAGGATATCCTATAAACAACCGAATATCTGAACGAGATTCCAACTTATCAGCCCCATGCTTCAGCACATGTGCTGGACAACCCCAGACCCGAATGTGTTTCAAATTTGGCTTTCGCCCGGTCCACAATTCCGAGGGCGTCTTAGGGACTGATTTAGAAGGAACTAAGTTCAGGATATACGCCGCTGTTTCCAAGGCATATCCCCAGAACGAAACTGGTAGTTCTGAATAACTCATCATAGATCTTACCATTTCCATAAGAGTCCTATTCCTTCTTTCTGCTACACCATTCTGCTGGGGCGTGTATGGTGCAGTCATTTGGGAGTCAATCCCATTCTCTAATAAGTACGCCTTAAACTCTCCCGAGAGGTACTCTCCTCCACGATCAGATCGTAGAGTCTTTATGGTTTTACCATGAAGGTTCTCCACAAGAGCTTTGTACTCCTTGAACTTGTCAAAGCACTCGCTCTTGCGGCGCATCAGGTATATAAAACCATACCTTGAGTAATCATCAGTGAAGGTTACGAAATATTCATAACCTCCTCTCGCTTGGACAGATAAAGGCCCGCACAAATCAGAGTGAATCAATTCCAGTACTTCCTTGGATCTATACCCCTTATCACTAAAGGGTCGCTTGGTCATTTTTCCTTCCAGGCATGATTCGCAGGTTGGAAAGTCCTCATCTTTCACACCACTGAGTATTCCATCAGTTATCAACCTTTGAATCCTGCCCAAGTTAATATGACCTAGCCTAAGATGCCATAAGTACTTTTGATTCATCCTAGAAGGCTCCTTTCTCTTATTGGTACTAGATGTATTATTTGACTCTACTCGTTGCATCGTGGAATAATCAGGATTCAGTATATATAAGTTGCCTATCAATGTACCAGAACAGATATACTCACCATTCTTTTTGATAATAACAGAACTATCAAAAGAAACAGAATATTTATTCAAAACCAATTTATAAACCGAAACAAGGTTCTTTCTAAAATTCGGTACATAAAGGCAATTATTCAATACCAAAACTTTATTATTAAAAGACAAATAAATATCTCCCACTGCAACTGCCGCCACTTTCGTAGCGTTGCCCATGTAGATAGTGATCTCTCCCTCTCTAAGCCGCCGGGTTTCCTGGAACCCCTGCAAAGAATTGCGGACATGATCAGTGGCTCCCGTATCCACACACCAGGTACCGGTGGATAACACCGCTAAACATGTTTCAGTGACTAAGGAAAAGTTCATACCTCCTTGTCTGAGAGGACAATTAGACTTCCAATGTCCAGACTGCTTGCAACGGAAACACTTGCCCTTGGGCTTGTTCACTCCATTCCGTGGTCCACCATTGCTGGGTCCACTGGGTTTCCGTCCTTGCTTCTTCTTCCTCTTAGTCCCCGGAGGGCCAGGAAATTTCACAGCCACAAGTGCCTGAGATTTCTTAAAGATTCCCTCTGCCGCCTGGAGTTCAGTCAGGAGCTCCGCCAACGAATATAACCTCTTGTTCATGTTATAGTTCAGGCGGAACTGCTCAAAACTCCTAGGCAGAGACTGGAGCACTATATCGATCTGGGTTTCCCCATCGATAGCTCCTCCCATAATCTCTATCTCATTCAGATAGCCTATCATCCTAAGAACGTGATCCCTCACGGGCGTTCCTTCGGACATAGTGGCCGTCATGAGTTTTCTCATGGCATCTTGCCTGGCTGCCCTATCCTGACTACCAAACATCTCCTTGAGGTTAAGCATCATATCATAGGCAGTGGTCATGGCCTCATGCTGATGTTGCAGCACATTTGACATAGAAGCCAAAATGTAGCACCGCGCCATCTGATCAGCCTTGACCCACTTCCGATGAGCTTCCTTTTCCTCAGGAGTGGAGGTGTCAATAGGTTCATCAGTACAAACCTCATGGAGTACATATTTGTACTCCTCAGCAGTTAGGACAATGTCCAAGTTTCGTTTCCAATCAACATAGTTCGGACCAGTGAGTTTGTTTTCTTTTAGTATAATGGACAGCGGGTTGAGTGCCATATCTATAAAAGAGACAAATCAAACTGTCAAATTTAATTCGATATTAACTCCCTTAATTAATATCATTAAATCTACCAATCAATCCTAAAATCCCATCAGACTAGCATGCCACGTTCATGTGGACGTATACTAGTCCAAATGATTTTATAACTGGACTTTTTCTTCGGTCGTACATCATTACAGCAGTGACTCCGATGGGGAGGATACTGTAAAGCGTACCTAAGTGTATACCATTTCTCAGTACTAAGTTAACCGCTCGGAAACTACACGCCCACCGCAAGCCACGTTAGTGTGGACGTTTACGTTGACATGCGGTCCCTTTACGATTTCCTATAACTGTCGAGCCTCAATTAACCCAAAGTTCTGTTTCCGTCTAGTAATCCACGATAGTGTGGACGTTTACTAAACAAACAACTTTGTTAATTGAATTCCATTTAATAAATTTCACAATTTCGTTAATCAAAGCTTGATATCTCGTAAGTGAAACTCTAAGTTTCTAACCAGCGATCAATCATGCAATTGAGCCCTATCTCTCACAAAGTGAGGGAGCCAACCAGACAATCGATCTAGTCATCAAATGACTCGAATGTCTCTAATCTGTGTCATCGACATAACCAAGCGCTTTGGCTCCATTCCACTCCCCGGGGTGAGAATGAGTCGAGTTGAAATTAGTCTTTGAAAGACAGATTAGGCATTGCTTTGAAAAACTTAAGTGTTCAATTCTATAAATGGAATTGAATTCGAATTTTGATCCAGTGATATCCGTGTGTCAACTTTATCCGATAGGGAGGATGACACTAAAGCCAACTCGTAAGCGACACACATCACCATCAAAACAGAGAATGGAGACCGCGGGATTGTTTCCAATCCCTCTCCCACTTAGTTTTTACGAAAGGGATAACAAGCATGCATATAGAGTTAAAGCATAATAAAAGCACGTAAACACACAAAAAGCATTTAACGTGGCCCGATTATTATGGCCTTCAAATCTTCGATGCACGTCTTCTCGGATCTTCGTCTCGTTGCTCGCCTCGGTCTCGGTCCATCACCGACTCGTCTAAGGACCAAGAGACGAACCCCTCCCACTGGAGTATCATCTCGGGCCCTCGACAAGCGATCCGTGATGTCCGTCGAACCCCCGCGTCGCTGCTGCCAAAACTCAAAACAGCGCCCGCCGTTTGAGGAACAGCGGTCGCTGGAGGAGCTGCAAACGGCGGTCGCCGTTTGCCCTCCAGCGGGCGCCGTTTCTGCACAGTAGCCGCGGGTTCGACTCTTCGACCCTCGTTCGTCCGGCCCTCGATCTCGTCTCGATCCACCAAGCAGCAGCAACATTACAAGAGTAATACTAACTACTTCCGGCATCGATCCTATACAGGAATGATCGATCCTATACACCCGGATAAACGAAAAAACGAAAAAATCCTAAACGACTCAACCCGTCGTTTTAAACTATTACAAACAAGCAACGTTAAAACCAAAAGATCTCGACAACCCCGAGAGTTTAACAAACCACAACATACAGTACATAAACATATGACCATAATAATCGGGTTACCTGCAAAACAAACTCGCAAACAATACAAGAACGCATAACCGGCTCTGATACCAATTGTTGGATTTCGACTACCCGGGATGCGTTCGTTCGATTGCTCGAACATCCGAACCATCCCAGTCGACATCCGAAGTCATTACTTCGTTCGCACGACAGCCCTTATCCCGAATCACGCCCAGCCATCGCCCCGGAGGACAACCGCGCGAAACGGAGCTGGACTGTACCCAATCAGCGCCCGCCGATTGCAGTCCAGCGGTCGCTGGTGGAGCTGCAAACAGCGGTCACTGTTTGCCCACCAGCGGGCGCTGTTCGTCCGCGAACAGCAACGCGACGTTGCTATTCCGGGCTCGTTTCCGGGTCGTTTTTCCTCATCCGACTACCGTTCCGGAGGTCCTAGACCCCCAGGTAGTCGAGGAACACGATCCACGACCCCGGAACCCGATCTACGTTCATATACTTTCAACGAGATAAAACGAGATCGAATAAATTGCGGAAAAAAAATAGATCCGATCTCATACCTTGCGGTCGATTGTTGAGACCTTAGATGCTTCTAGTGTATGACTCTGCCCCGACTCCAACCGTTGTGTGGGCAACGATCTGTTGGGTCTGCCTTCTCTGCTTTCTCCTTTCTCTACAGCGTTGATATATCTTTTCTCTCTTAGAGAAAATATCAGCGCTAACTTAATGTTTTTAACAGAGAAAAACTTAATTGCGCTAAACAATTATTTTTCTCTGATGAAAATAAAAAGCGGCGAAGTGTAGGTCTAGAATAGGCAAGGGGGGGGGGGGGGGGGGGGTTATATAGAGTTACACCAGGGACCCAAGGTTAAATTAATTAAGGGCTAAATTGAAATATTAATTAACTTGGAATACGTAAACGCAATTCCTTAATTAATCGATTTCAATTTTAATTATTATTAACTCCACTATAAAATAATAATTAAATTCCCGAAATTAATTTAATATTATTTCAACAATAATATTTCCGCCGAAATTACATATACGACTTTCCCCGTGTTTAAGATATCGAACGTCCACGAATTTATTTAATTACTAATAATTAAATTAATTCGTTTCTTATTATCCGAGACTAGTACCACTCATCCTTATTATCATGTGGAACAAATCCACCTGCAGGGTTTACATGATAAACTTTATGAGCTCATCTCGGGGACGTTATCAACCCGATAAACGGGACACGGTTTCCTGTCTATAATCTATAGCATGCCGTGAGTACAATTACGATTCCCAATTTACCGAGTATCTCGACTAATCAAATAGTCTCACTCATTGGCAAGTTAAAGAACCGAGAATTGGACACACGCACCTATAATTATATAGGGATTAAGAATTCGTATATCCGTAATTCTGAGGTCTAGTTCGATTACGTCGATTAGTATAAATCGAACGCCCTCCCGTGGTCCTGCTCAATACACCAAGTGTACAAGTGTAACATAATAGTCAAGACCAACTATTACCCAGTCAAACTACGACGTACCGATGGATTGTCCCTGTCCATCTAAGTCGTGAGCTCCTGTTCGATAGTATACGAGTAACCGACAGTATGATCTTCCGCGTGTCTCCTCACGCCATACTGTCTACAACGTATATATCTAGGACTATTGCATTCAAGTACAAGATAGACAAAATGCCGACAGTTTGATTAATAGATAATGTAAAACACAGATAAGGAGTTCCATATTGTCACTAAACTAGACATTTAGAATATAACTCCATCAGCTGCTGCTTGGTGGATCGAGAGAAGATCGAAGGACGGACGAACAAGGGTCGAGGAGTCGAACCCGCGGCTACTGTGCTAAAACGGCGCCCGCTGGAGGGCAAACGGCGACCGCCGTTTGCAGCTCCTCCAGCGACCGCTGTTCCTCAAACGGCGGGCGCTGTTTTGAGTTTTGGCAGCAGCGACGCGGGGGTTCGACGGACATCACGGATCGCTTGTCGAGGGCTCGGGATGATACTCCAGTGGGAGGGGTTCGTCTCTTGGTCCTCAGACGAGTCGGTGATGGACCGAGACCGAGGCGAGCAACGAGACGAAGATCCGAGAAGACGTGCATCGAAGATTTTAAAGGCCATAATAATCGGGCCACGTTAAATGCTTTCTATGTGTTTACGTGTTTATTATGCTTTAAATTCATATGCATGCTTGTTTATCCCTTTCGTAAAAACTAAGTGGGAGAGGGATTGGAAACAATCCCGCGGTCTCCATTCTCTGTTTTGATGGTGATGTGTGTCGCTTACGAGTTGGCTTTAGTGTCATCCTCCCTATCGGATAAAGTTGACACACGGATATCACTGGATCAAAATTCGAATTCAATTCCATTTATAGAATTGAACACTTGAGTT
Source organism: Euphrasia confusa (assembly GCA_954870475.1). Classification (NCBI taxonomy): domain Eukaryota; kingdom Viridiplantae; phylum Streptophyta; class Magnoliopsida; order Lamiales; family Orobanchaceae; genus Euphrasia; species Euphrasia confusa. Next base: position 38,946,279 of record OX940950.1, on the reverse strand, counting down.
TTTCAAAGCAATGCCTAATCTGTCTTTCAAAGACTAATTTCAACTCGACTCATTCTCACCCCGGGGAGTGGAATGGAGCCAAAGCGCTTGGTTATGTCGATGACACAGATTAGAGACATTCGAGTCATTTGATGACTAGATCGATTGTCTGGTTGGCTCCCTCACTTTGTGAGAGATAGGGCTCAATTGCATGATTGATCGCTGGTTAGAAACTTCGAGTTTCACTTACGAGATATCAAGCTTTGATTAACGAAATTGTGAAATTTATTAAATGGAATTCAATTAACAAAGTTGTTTGTTTAGTAAACGTCCACACTATCGTGGCTTACTAGACGGAAACGGAACTTTGGGTTAATTGAGGCTCGACAGTTATAGGAAATCGTAAAGGAACCGCATGTCAACGTAAACGTCCACACTAACGTGGCTTGCGGTGGGCGTGTAGTTTCCGAGCGGTTAACTTAGTACTGAGAAATGGTATACACTTAGGTACGCTTTACAGTATCCTCCCCATCGGAGTCACTGCTGTAATGATGTACGACCAAAGTAAAAGTCCAGTTATAAAATCGTTTGGACTAGTATACGTCCACATGAACGTGGCATGCTAGTCTGATGGGATTTTAGGATTGATTGGTAAATTTAATGATATTAATTAAGGGAGTTAATATCGAATTAAATTTGACAGTTTGATTTGTCTCTTTTATAGATATGGCACTCAACCCGCTGTCCATTATACTAAAAGAAAACAAACTCACTGGTCCAAACTATGTTGATTGGAAACGAAACTTGGACATTGTCCTAACTGCTGAGGAGTACAAATATGTACTCCATGAGGTTTGTCCTGATGAACCTATTGATACCTCCACTCCTGAGGAAAAGGAAGCTCATCGGAAGTGGGTCAAGGCTGATCAGATGGCGCGGTGCTACATTTTGGCTTCTATGTCAAATGTGCTGCAACATCAGCATGAGGCCATGACCACTGCCTATGATATGATGCTTAACCTCAAGGAGATGTTTGGTAGTCAGGATAGGGCAGCCAGGCAAGATGCTATGAGAAAACTCATGACAGCCACTATGTCTGAAGGAACGCCCGTGAGGGATCACGTTCTTAGGATGATAGGCTATCTGAATGAGATAGAGATTATGGGAGGAGCTATCGATGGGGAAACCCAGATCGATATAGTGCTCCAGTCTCTGCCTAGGAGTTTTGAGCAGTTCCGCTTGAACTATAATATGAACAAGAGGTTATATTCGTTGGCGGAACTCCTGACTGAACTCCAGGCGGCAGAGGGAATCTTTAAGAAATCTCATGCACTTGTGGCTGTGAAACTTCCTGGCCCTCCGGGGACTAAGAGGAAGAAGAAGCAAGGACGGAAACCCAGTGGGCCCAGCAATGGTGGACCACGGAATGGAGTGAACAAGCCCAAGGGCAAGTGTTTCCGTTGCAAGCAGTCTGGACATTGGAAGTCTAATTGTCCTCTCAGACAAGGAGGTATGAACTTTTCCTTAGTCACTGAAACATGTTTAGCGGTGTTATCCACCGGTACCTGGTGTGTGGATACGGGAGCCACTGATCATGTCTGCAATTCTTTGCAGGGGTTCCAGGAAACCCGGCGGCTTAGAGAGGGAGAGATCACTATCTACATGGGCAACGCTACGAAAGTGGCGGCAGTTGCAGTGGGAGATATTTATTTGTCTTTTAATAATAAAGTTTTGGTATTGAATAATTGTCTTTATGTACCGAATTTTAGAAAGAACCTTGTTTCGGTTTCTAAATTGGTTTTGAATGAATATTCTGTTTCTTTTGATAGTTCTGTTATTATCAAAAAGAATGGTGAGTATATCTGTTCAGGTACATTGATAGGGAACTTATATATACTGAATCCTGATTATTCCACGATGCAACGAGTAGAGTCAAATAACACATCTAGTACCAATAAGAGAAATGAGCCTTCTAGGATGAATCAAAAGTACTTATGGCATCTTAGGCTAGGTCATATTAACTTGGGTAGGATTCAAAGGTTGATAACTGATGGATTACTCAGTGGTGTGAAAGATGAGGACTTTCCAACCTGTGAATCATGCCTGGAAGGAAAAATGACCAAGCGACCCTTTAGTGATAAGGGGTATAGATCCAAGGTAGTACTGGAATTGATTCACTCTGATTTGTGCGGGCCTTTATCTGTCCAAGCGAGAGGAGGTTATGAATATTTCGTAACCTTCACTGATGATTACTCAAGGTATGGTTTTATATACCTGATGCGCCGCAAGAGCGAGTGCTTTGACAAGTTCAAGGAGTACAAAGCTCTTGTGGAGAACCTTCATGGTAAAACCATAAAGACTCTACGATATGATCGTGGAGGAGAGTACCTCTCGGGAGAGTTTAAGGCGTACTTATTAGAGAATGGGATTGACTCCCAGATGACTGCACCATACACGCCCCAGCAGAATGGTGTAGCAGAAAGAAGGAATAGAACTCTTATGGAAATGGTAAGATCTATGATGAGTTATTCAGAACTACCAGTTTCGTTCTGGGGATATGCCTTGGAAACAGCGGCGTATATCCTGAACTTAGTTCCTTCTAAATCAGTCCCTAAGACGCCCTCGGAATTGTGGACCGGGCGAAAGCCAAATTTGAAACACATTCGGGTCTGGGGTTGTCCAGCACATGTGCTGAAGCATGGGGCTGATAAATTGGAATCTCGTTTAGATATTCGGTTGTTTATAGGATATCCTAGAGGAACGAAAGGTGGTCTATTCTATAGTCCTAAGGACCAGAAGATCGTTGTTAGCACCAACGCTCGGTTCTTGGAAGAGGATTATATAATGGACCACAAGCCCAAGAGTGAGATAATACTAAACGAACTGAGAGGGGACGATCAAGGCTTAGATCCAACCCAACCGGGTGATACGCCACCACAGTCTGCACCTGTAGTTACTGAGGTTACACCGGAGCCTCGTCGTAGTGGGAGGGTTGTTCGACAACCCGATAGGTTCATGTTTATAGGTGAGTCTTCGGACTTGTTACCTGGAGAACATGAAGCCGATCCCTGGACCTATGGCGAGGCGCTTAAAGATCAAGATGCTCAGTCTTGGCAAAAGGCGATGAAATCTGAGATTGAATCAATGGATTCAAATCAGGTCTGGAATCTTGTAGCACCGCCCAAAGGTGTAAAAGCCATTGGTTGCAAGTGGGTGTACAAGAGAAAAAGAGGGTATGACGGGAAGGTTGAAACCTTCAAGGCTAGGCTTGTTGCGAAAGGGTATACTCAGAAAGAAGGGATCGATTATGAGGAAACCTTTTCGCCGGTAGCTATGCTAAAGTCGATCCGGATTCTTTTGTCTATAGCATCTCATATGGATTATGAGGTGTGGCAAATGGACGTCAAGACAGCATTCTTGAATGGGAATCTTGACGAGACCATTTACATGAGACAGCCAGAAGGTTTCATCAAGAAAGGCCAAGAGCATCTAGTGTGTAAGCTAAACCGATCCATTTATGGATTGAAGCAAGCTTCTAGATCTTGGAACATGCGGTTTGATGAGGTTATCCAGTCTTATGGATTCATTCAAAGCATGGACGAGTCGTGTGTATACCGGAGAAGTGACGGAAACAGTGTGGCGTTTCTCGTGCTTTATGTAGATGACATCCTTCTAATTGGCAACAATGTGAAGATGTTGTCGGACATAAAGGGATGGTTGTCCAAGCAATTCGATATGAAAGACTTAGGACAAGTCGGGCATGTTCTTGGGATCAAGGTTATAAGGGATCGCCGGAAAAGAACATTAAGCTTGTCCCAGGCTTCATATATTGATACGATTCTGGCTCGTTTCAACATGCAGAATTCCAAGAGAGGTGCTCAACCTTTCTGCCATGGAATTCATCTATCTAAAGACATGTGTCCCAAAACACAAAAGGAGATAGATTACATGAAGAAGGTTCCTTATGCTTCGGCAGTAGGAAGTCTAATGTATGCCATGTTGTGCACGAGACCTGATATCTGCTATGCCGTGGGCATGGTAGCTAGATATCAGAGTAACCCTGGACAGGGTCACTGGACTGCTGTAAAGAACATACTTAAGTACCTGCGAAGGACTAGGAACTATGTTCTGAGTTACAAAGCGTCCGAGTTGATTCCTATTGGTTACACAGACTCGGATTTCCAATCTGATAAGGATCAGCGAAAGTCTACATCAGGCTATGTGTTCACATTGGGAGGTGGAGCAGTCTCATGGAAGAGTGTTAAGAAGAAATGCATTTCGGACTCTACCATGGAAGCCGAATATGTAGCAGCCTCTGAGGCAGCTAAAGAATCGGTGTGGCTCCGGAACTTCCTTATGGACTTGGATGTGGTTCCTAAAATGCCTAGAGCTATCACAATTTATTGTGACAATAGCGGTGCAGTGGCAAATGCAAAGGAACCACGAGCCCACAATGCGAGTAAACACATAGATCGCAAGTACCACCTGATTAGAGACATCTTCAGGAGAGGCGATGCGGTTGTCACCAAGATTGCATCAGCGGATAACCTGGCAGACCCCTTTACGAAGGCACTTCCAGCGGAAGCGTTCAAGAGACACGTGAAGGGGATGGGTATCGGATGTATGGTAGAGGGCAACTAGAGATTTAGTATAAGTGGGAGATTGATGGAGTTATATTCTAAATGTCTAGTTTAGTGACAATATGGAACTCCTTATCTGTGTTTTACATTATCTATTAATCAAACTGTCGGCATTTTTGTCTATCTTATACTTGAATGCAATTGTCCTAGATATATACGTTGTAGACAGTATGGCGTGAGGAGACACGCGGAAGATCATACTGTCGGTTACTCGTATATTATCGAACAGAAGCTCACGACTTAGATGGACAGGGACAATCCATCGGTACGTCGTAGTGTGACTGGGTAATAGTTGGTCTTGACTATTATGTTACACTTGTACACTTGGTGTATTGAGCAGGACCACGGGAGGCGTTCGATTTATACTAATCGACGTAATCGAACTAGACCTCAGATATTACGGATAAACGAATTCCTAATCCCTGTATAATTATAGGTGCGTTTGTCCAATTCTCGGTTCTTTAACTTGCCAATGAGTGAGACTATTTGATTAGTCGAGATACTCGGTAAATTGGGAATCGGAATTGTACACACGGCATGCTATAGATTATAGACAGGAAACCGTGTCCCGTTTATCGGGTTGATGATGTCCCCGAGATGAGCTCATAAAGTTTATCATGTAAACCCTGCAGGTGGATTTGTTCCACATGATAATAAAGTTGAGTGGTACTAGTCTCGGATAATAAGAGACGAATTAATTTAATTTTTAGTAATAAAATTAATTCGTGGACATACGATATCTTAAACACGGGGAAGGTCGTTTATGTAATTTCGGCGGAAATATTATTGTTGATATAATATTAAATTAATTTCGGGAATTCAATTATTATTTTATAGTGGAATTAATAATAATTAGAATTGTAACTAATTAAAGGATTTCTTTTAAGGACTCCTAGTTAATTAATATTGCAATTCAGCCCGGAGTTTATTTACCTAAGGGGTCCCTAGTGTAGTTCTATTTAACCCCCCCCCCCCCCCCCCCTTGCCCTCTCCTAAACCTAACATTCGCCGCATTTATTTTTGCAGCAGAAATTAATTGCGTTAGCGCAAATATAATTTCTACTGTAAAAATTAATAAAGCTTTTGCGCAATTATTTTACACAGAAAAGTAAAAAGGATATTGCGGTGGTTTATCAGAGAAGCAGAAAAAGGGAGACCCAACGGATCGTTGCCCACACAGCGGTTGGAGTCAAGGGCAGAATCATACACTAGCAATCGCTAAGGTCTCAACAATCGACCGAGAGGTATGAGATCGAATCCTCCTTTCCGCAATTTCATTCGATCTCTTTTACTCGTTGATCATACATGAACGTAGATCTGGTTCCGGGGTCGTGGGTTGTATTCCTCGACTACTGGGGGTTCTAGGACCTCCGGATCGGTAGTCGGATGAGGAAAAACCACCCGGAAACGAGCCCGGAACAGCAACGTCGCGTTGCTGTTCGCGGACGAACAGCGCCCGCTGGTGGGCAAACAGCGACCGCTGTTTGCAGCTCCACCAGCGACCGCTGGACTGCAATCGGCGGGCGCTGATTGGGTACAGTCCAGCTCCGTTTCGCGCGGTTGTCCTCCGGGGCGATGGCTGGGCGTGATTCGGGATAAGGGCTGTCGTGCGAACGAAGTAGTGACTTCGGATGTCGACTTGGATGGTTCGGATGTTCGAGCGATCGAACGAACGCATCCCGGGTAGTCGAAATCCAACACATCATCGAACCCTCGCCGCGGCCAAGCCGCTGCTCTCCGATGGAGGCGTGCGCTCGCACCATGCGAGCGCTAGGGTTCAGCCCGCAAGGCACGCCCCAGCTGCCCCCCGGGTGATCGAGCTGAAGCCACGGTCGAACCCGTGGCTCACGATCACCCCAGCTGCCGCCAGCCACCGCCGCGCGAGCGGCGGTCCTGCCGTGCGAGCGGCAGCCTCTCCGCGCGAGCGGAGACAGCACCGCGCGAGCGGCGCGCCCAACTAGGGTTTGTGCCCTCTCGACCCATCCCATCGAGCCGTTGAGCCACTGGCGGTCCGGTGATCTTCGATCACCACCGCCCAGTTCAACCTCGACATGGGTCGCGTTCTCGGATCTTGGTTCAAGATATTTTTACGATAATTAAACGATAAAATCATAAAGAGGGTTTTACGATTTACCTCGTTCTCGTTGTTCGGAAAAACGAAGAACTCAATTTGACGACCTTGAGATCTTCCCACGTATTCCTTGCACTAGCTCGGACGTCGTGTGGGCGACGATCTACCGAACTCCATGGGTCTCCCTCTCTACTTTCTCTCTCTAGAATTGTGATCTTCAAGTTATTTGAATAGAGAAGACCATGTAGTGCTTTTATAGGCTACGTAGGGGATCTTAAGGAGGTGGAATATTGGGCTTTCAATAATAGTGATTAAATTGAGCCCAAGCCCAAATCTATTAATCCTTACTATTATTAATTAATTTATTTTCCACTATATAAATTAATTGCACTCCCAATATTAAACCATATTATATCAAATAATATTTCTCCGGTAGTATTATTTATTCCGTGTATTTAAGATATAAATATCCATGAATAAAATTAATTTATTGCTAATTAATTTATTCATCTCTTATTTCCGAGACTAGTACCATTCAACCTTAATTATTATGCGGAACGAATCCACCTGCAGGGTTTACATAATAATTCCTTATGAACTCATCTCGGGGATATTATCAACCCTTACGGGATACACTTTCCCGTCAAGTATTCACGGCATGCCATATATAAAATATAGTGACCATACTTAACCAGTAATTAACCCAATAATTAAATCGGTTAATTCCTTTGGTAAATCAAAGTCACTTATATTAAATATACACACCCGCAATAGTATCGGGGATTAAGAATAAAATACACTGAGACTTAAATCGATTATCTAAGGCAATCCTAATCGATAAATCTCAAGCGATCCGCTCAATACACCAAGTGTACAAGTGTGATAAAATAATCAAGACCAATTATTTTCTCTCTCACACAACGACTATACCGATGGATTGGTCCGTGTCCATCTAGGTCGTGAGCAACTGTTCGATTAAATACGAGTAACCGATAGTATGATCTTCCGTGTGGGCCTGACACACCATACTAACTACAACGTATAGAATCCAGGACTATAATTTGCATATATTTAATTATAAATAATTAAACGCAAATAATTGTTTATTCCATTAAATAGATTAATGGCAATGTATCGGGAGTTTCCGTAACTTAAATCTAGACATTAAGTACACAACTCCAACACATGTATGTATCACAATCATATTCACATAAAATCATAGAAGAGAGTATATGATTTTACCTTTCGATTCGTTGTGCGTAGAAACGAAATCAAGATGATGACCTTACGATCTTCCCACGTATTCCTTGCACTAGCTTGAACGTCGGGTGGGCGACGATCCTCCAAGCTTATGGATCCTCTTCTCTCTCTCTCTACTTTCTCTCTCTAGAAGAATTATGATCTTCAAGTTATGATGTGTGTAGAATAGAGAAGACCATGTAGTGCTTTTATAGGCTACGTAGGGGATCTAAAGGAGTTGGAATATTGGGCTTCCAATATTAATGATTAAATTGAGCCCAAGCCCAAATCTATTAATCTCCCATTAATATTAATTAATTTATTTTCCACTATATAAATTAATTGCACTCCCAATATTAAACCATATTATATCAAATAATATTTCTCCGGTAGTATTATTTATTCCGTGTATTTAAGATTTAAATATCCATGAATAAAATTAATTTATTGCTAATTAATTTATTCATCTCTTGAATCTGAGACTAGTACCATTCAACCTTGATTATTGTGCGGAACGAATCCACTCATGAGGTTTACACAATAATTCCTTATGAACTCATCTCGGGGATATTATCAACCCTTACGGGATACACTTTCCCGTCAAGTATTCACGGCATGCCATATATAAAATATAGTGACCCAACTTAACCGGTAATTAACCCAATAATTAAATCGGTTAATTCCTTTGGAAAATCAAAGTCACATATATTAAATATACACACCCGCAATAGTATCGGGGATTAAGAATAAAATACTCTGAGACTTGAATCGATTATCTAAGGCAATCCTAATCGATAAATCTCAAGCGATCCGCCCAATACACCAAGTGTACAAGTGTGATAAAATAATTAAGACAAATTATTTTCTCTCTCACACAACGACTATACCGATGGATTGGTCCGTGTCCATCTAGGTCGTGAGCAACTGTTTGATTAAATACGAGTAACCGATAGTATGATCTTTTGTGTGGGCCCGCAATACTAACTACAACGTATAGAATCCAGGACTATATTTTGCATATATTTAATTAACAATAATTAAACGCAAACAATTGTTTATTAATTTAATAGATTAAATGCTATGACCGGGAGTTTACCGTTACTTAAATCTAGACATTAAGTACACAACTCCAACAATCTCCCACTTGTACTAAGGTCTAGTCATTTCCTCCAAACTCTCTACTCCCATACTCATCACGTGCTTAAATTGTACTTCCAAGAAGTACTATGTGAATGAGCACTCTAGGTTGCCGCTCTGAAGTTATCTTGGTGACTACTGCGTCGTCTCCCTTGACGATGACTCGCATCAGGTGGTACTTGCTCTATGTGTTAACATCACTTTTGACTTATGACTTCTTCCAGTTTACCATGCACCGCTATCCAATAGCCTTTGGTAAACTAAGAGTCATATCCAAGTCAAGAGGTTCATCCCATAACCTAACCAAAACTTCCGCTGCCTCTGAGGCTGCTATTCGGTTATGAGAGATTCTGAGAAGCGTCCTGCTTATCACTCTTTCATTTCATGGTTCCACCTCTTTCTTAAAGTGAACACATAGCCTGATATCGACTTACACTGGTTCTTCTCTGATTTAAGATCTGAGAATTTGTAATCAAAGAAGATTTCGTCTTGCTTAATATTACAGCATTCGAATTTCTCTTGTCCAGATTACTTTGATATCCTCCCACTACGCAAACCGCATAGTTGATATCAGGTTCTCGTTTTACAACATTGCATCTATAAAGTTTTCCATACTTGAAGTATAGGAAACTGCTTTGTCCTCATCTATCTCCTTCATGTGTTCGAAACACATGACATTAGATAGATATATTCTGTTTCTGAAAGGAAATAACCTTTCTCACAATTATGCATGTTAAAACAAACCATAATCGTATAAGATATCTAGGAGAAGTACAATGTTCTTATCCTTAGATCATAAGATCTCAAGAACATGCTCTAACTTCTACTCAATCTTATATCCCGATTTATTTAGACAACCATCATCTTATGTCTGACAACATCTTTACATTGTTGCCAATGATAAAATGTTATCTACATAAAATCTCCGAGAAACACCACCTTGTTTCCATTACGTCTCCAATACACCTTTCGTCTATGCCTTTTTGATGAATCCATCAAATGGACTATCCCATCAATTCGCAAGTTCCACGATTTATAGCTTTGTTTCAATCCATAAATGGATTTACTAAGCTTGTACTCTAAATGATCTAGCCTCTTAACAATAAACCTTATTGTTCTCCAAGCAGGCACATTTAGATCTAGTACTGCCCTTATGCAGAGCTAGGGATCGATTTCATCTTTACCAGATCCAGAGTTCAAAACTCTTCTAGTCTTATGAACATCTCCGGTTGTTTAACAACCTCCCACTGCAATGGCGTTCTAGTGTATAAACAGTAATAACAGTAGGTGCAGTTTGTGGTGTACTTCCACTCGGTTTGGCTGGTTCCTAGTCTTTGTCCTTTTTCTCATTCCAAGGTATTATGTCAGTTAGGGCTTTGTAGTTCATCTAATAGTCTTCCTCTAAGAACCGGACGAAATGTCCTTCTGGATCATAGTACTATAGAACACAATCCTTTTGTTCACCTAGGATATCCTACAACCACATTGAATGTGCCGTTGTCTCTAGGAATATCCATAGAACATAGGTAGTTCCGAACAACTTGTTCTTTTACTATTAGATTTCTATTTCTTGTTTTTGACACACCATCTCCACACGTAAGTGTATGGTGCAGTCATTTTGGGATTCAATCCCAATCTTTGATTATGCTATGCGTTATGTGGTAGCCTCCGCGACTAAGTCGCAGGCTTCCAATTGATATACTTTGAAGGTTCCCCATAATGGCACATCAAGCACTCTAATCCATCTTCGAGTATTCTTAAAAGAACTACTCGCACCTAACGCATATGACTGCATATATCATTGATCATTCTAAATACTTGTCTGAATTCTACCCTTTACCGAAAGGTATGCTTAGTTGTATTATCTTCCAAATTCGATTCTTAGGTCGGAAGGTCCATTCCTTCAACTATAATTGATCAAATCAATTTCAACCTTTTGAATCTCATTTGAATAAATACTACTAAGTATAAGGATTCACAAGTATAATGATTTAACAAGAAATATATCTAATAAGTAAAACAAGTTATAGAACGGTTTGTTGCATTGTGGTAGACTAAGGATTCATCATTCATATATTGCTATCTAATGTACTAGAATAGATAATACCATTATTTCTTATCAAAATCATCAACATGATTAAAGAAATAAAATATCCATTCATAAATAATAGAAATCCAGAACAAAACGTTCTTTCTAAAATAAAGGGTACATAATCCAATAAACTTGAAATGAAATCCTATTTAACTACTAAAGCAGATAAATGTCTTCTACCGCAACTGCTGCCTCCTCTACAGCTTTGTCCATGTAGACTCGAATTCTTCTTCTCTAAGTCGCCGGGTTTTCTGGAACCCCTGCATTCAAAATGCACATACCGCCAGTGGTTCCATATCTACACACCAGAATTCTGGTAGATAATACCGCTGACTATGTTTTTACGACTAAAGAAAAATTCGTACCTTTGAGAGGACATTCAGACTTCCAGTGTCCAGACTTATTGCATCGGAAGCACTTGCCTCTTGGCTTTGCAGTCCCCACTCGTGGTCCATTCCTCTTGGCACCACTGGGTTTCCAGGCTTGCTTCCTGTTCTTGCCCCTACCTCCAATAGACTTCGAGCCCTTGGACTTGGTAGCTACAAGCGCTTGAGACTTGCCCTTCTTGTAGATCCCCTCTGCCACCTTTAGTTCAGTCAGGAGTTACGCAAGAGTATAAGATAGTTTACCCATATTATAACTCATGCGAAACTGCTCAAAACTAGGGGTCAGAGACTGGAGTATGATGTCGACTTGCGTCTCAGCATAAATTTGAGCTCCTAGGATCTCAAGCTCATTCAACAAACTCATCATCTTAAGAACGTGATCCCCTACGGGCGTTCCTTCAGACTGAGTAGTTGTCATGAGGACTCTCATGGCTTCTTGCCTTGCCGCACGATCTTGCTCCCCAAACATTTCTTTGAGATTGAACAACATATCATAGGCAGTGGCCATCGACTCATGTTGGGTTTGGAGTACATTTGACATGGAAGCCAAAATATAACACCTAGCCATTTCATCAGCCTTTTCTACTTCCGATATGCCTCTTTTCCTCATTAGTTGAGGCAGCCGTGGGCTTAGCAGGGCACAATTCATGGAGTACAAATTTGTACTCTTCAGAAGTCAGGACAATGTCTAAATTTCTCCTCCAATCAATATAATTGGGGCCAGTGAGTTTATGCTCCTTGAGTATCACAGAAAGTGGGTTCATAGCTATTCTCTAAACCTATAAGCACATTTAAACAAACAATCAATTTAATATCCGATATTATCTCCCTCAAATAATATCATTAAATTACTAATTACATCTAAAATCCCATAAGGTAAGGCAAGCCACGTTCGTGTGGACGTTTACCCACCCAAATGATTTAGCAATTAGATTTGCTTCGGTCGTACATCATTATAGCGTTACTTCGTTGGGAAGAATACTATAAAGCGTACCTAAGTGTAAACCATTACTCAGTACTAAGGTGAATCATTTGGAATTGCTACGTCACCGCAAGCCACGTTAGTGTGGACGTTTACGATAATCCTTCACAATCCCCTATAACTGTCTACATCAACTATTTCCAAAAATCCCATTCAGCATAGCAAGCCACGTTCGTGTGGACGTTTACTACACCAAAAGATTTTTATAGTTGACTCCCAATTACTTGATCCATTCGATTTTCATAAATCAAGACGCGGAGAATCATAAGTGAAACTCGAAGTTTCTAACCAGTGATTCACCATGCGAACAACCCTATCTCTCATTAGATGAGGGAGCCGAGCAGACAATCGATCCATCTTAAAAGAATGGTACGAATGTCTCTAATTTGTGTCATCCACATGACCAAGTGGCTTTGGCTCCATTCCACTCCCCGGGGTGAGAATGAGTCGACTTGAAGTCAGTTTCAGAAAGACAAATTAGGCATTGTTTGATAGACTTAATCAATGTTTCTCGTAAAAGGAATTACAAGAATTCTCCTCCAATGACATATCTATATGAACTTCGAAAGCTCATAAATGTCACCAAGAGAACAGTAATGGAGACCATGGGAATGTTTCCATCCCCTCTCCCACTTAGCTTTTTATAACAAAGGGATACGCTATCTAATGCATAATTAAACACATAAGCATGCATACAAGTAATAAAGCACATATCACATAGTCAAAATAATGCTAGAAAAATATTTTCCGACTATCATGGCTTTATTCCATCTCCGTATGCGTCTTCTAGTCTTCAGTCTTCGTTCTTGAATGCTCCATGTGACGAGAATATTAATCCCAATATTTAAATCTATTTATTTTCAATAAATCCAAAAGATACTCAATTCGAAAATTAAGTCAATCGAATAAATCAAAAATAAAATTAAATATTATTAATATTTTTATTTATTTATTTTCCTATCTAATTCTATTAAATCTCTAGAATAATCTATCCAAGTAAAACTTGGAATATTCTAGAAGACTCCTATAATAGAATAAGGAAATGAAATAAATTAGGACTCTTCTACTTTCCTAAATTAATTAATTTCCATGTCCATGAAAATTCCCATAAAATAGGAATATTCAAATAGGAAATAAATCAATTTATTAATTAATTATTTTCCCATCTAATTCTATTAAATCTCTAGATTCCTATTTCAAGTAGGACTTGGAATATTCTAGAAGACTTCCATAATAGAATAAGGAAATAAATTAATTCCAATTAATTCTTTTCCTATCTCCATGACAGTTCCCAAACTTAGGAATACTCAAAATAGGAAAACTTGAATCAATTAGGAAAGTGAATCTTGGTAGGAGTAGTATGGGTTGGGGATCCCCACACCACCCCCACCGCCGACCACCATCACCGGAGAGGGCACCGCCGCCGCCACCCCAGCCGGCCGACCACCACCATGCCGGCGGCAGCCCCAGTCGAGGGGCGATCGACCCCTCCCCATGGCTTCGGTCATGGGGTCGATCATGGGGTTGATCGACCCCCCGGTTTTTCGTCCTCTTCGTCTTCTCCGTCACACGCGTTCTCCGGCGGTCGTCTCGGCATCGATCCAACGTAAATAAATTACATAATAATAAATTTACAATTCCGGTATCGATTCTATACATGAAATCGACCCTATACACTTTCCGGAAAACATAGAACAATAATAATAAATCTAAATTCGGTCAACCCCCGAATTTTTACTATTACAAGCATTCATCCACACAAAACGAATCTCGACATGTCCGAGAGTTTAATAATCATGGTAAAATTAAATTAACAATTAATTAAACAATTAATCAATTAATTAACCATGATAGTCGGAATCCCTGCAAGGTAGAACGATAATTGAACACATACATGAACACGAAACCAAACGCTCTGATACCAATTGTTGGAAATCGATATCCCGGGGTATCAAAAAATTGCGGAACCGATAACCCCGACCGAAATCCCATCGCCGGAAACCGATCACGAACGCCACGAAGAACCGGGCTCGACAAGAGCATCGCCGCGGGATGAACCCGCGGCTAAACCCTAGCCGAACCCCACCGTAGGGTTCGCGATCGCACGGATGCGATCGCTGGGGCTGCTCCGGCAGCCCCGGGCGGTGAGTCCGGCGACTCACCGCCACCGCCCGAGGAGGGCGGTTCGCCCAGCGGCGAACCCGCCGCGGCTCCAGCCGCGGCTGCCCGGCGATCGACCACCACGGTCGATCGCCCACCCCGGCTCCCAGCCGGGGTTTCCTCCGCGTGCCGTCACGGTCGAAGCCCTAGGGCTCGACCGCACCCCTTCGGCTCCCAGCCGAGGGCTACTTCGACCTTCGCCGGGGATCTCGAATCCCCGTCCCCGAAGATCGTCGTTTTCCCGGATCGTGCGTTCATGTATGTATCACAATCATATTCACATAAAATCATAGAAGAGAGTATATGATTTTACCTTTCGATTCGTTGTGCGGAGAAACGAAATCAAGATGATGACCTTACGATCTTCCCACGTATTCCTTGCACTAGCTTGAACGTCGGGTGGGCGACGATCCTCCAAGCTTATGGATCCTCTTCTCTCTCTCTACTTTCTCTCTCTAGAAGAATTATGATCTTCAAGTTATGATGTGTGTAGAATAGAGAAGACCATGTAGTGCTTTTATAGGCTACGTAGGGGATCTAAAGGAGGTGGAATATTGGGCTTCCAATATTAATGATTAAATTGAGCCCAAGCCCAAATCTATTAATCTCCCATTAATATTAATTAATTTATTTTCCACTATATAAATTAATTGCACTCCCAATATTAAACCATATTATATCAAATAATATTTCTCCGGTAGTATTATTTATTCCGTGTATTTAAGATTTAAATATCCATGAATAAAATTAATTTATTGCTAATTAATTTATTCATCTCTTGAATCTGAGACTAGTACCATTCAACCTTAATTATTGTGCGGAACGAATCCACTCATGAGGTTTACACAATAATTCCTTATGAACTCATCTCGGGGATATTATCAACCCTTACAGGATACACTTTCCCGTCAAGTATTCACGGCATGCCATATATAAAATATAGTGACCCAACTTAACCGGTAATTAACCCAATAATTAAATCGGTTAATTCCTTTGGAAAATCAAAGTCACATATATTAAATATACACACCCGCAATAGTATTGGGGATTAAGAATAAAATACTCAGAGACTTGAATCGATTATCTAAGGCAATCCTAATCGATAAATCTCAAGCGATCCGCCCAATACACCAAGTGTACAAGTGTGATAAAATAATTAAGACAAATTATTTTCTCTCTCACACAACGACTATACCGATGGATTGGTCCGTGTCCATCTAGGTCGTGAGCAACTGTTTGATTAAATACGAGTAACCGATAGTATGATCTTCTGTGTGGGCCCGCACACCATACTAACTACAACGTATAGAATCCAGGACTATATTTTGCATATATTTAATTAACAATAATTAAACGCAAACAATTGTTTATTAATTTAATAGATTAAATGCTATGACCGGGAGTTTACCGTTACTTAAATCTAAACATTAAGTACACAACTCCAACATCCCAGTGGTCCTAAGTTGTTTAGACCACGAGATGGGACGAGAAAGCCATGAGACAAGTGTTCTCGATACAAACAGTCTGGGTACTGGAAGTCTGATTATCCTCTCAAAGAAAGTACGAAATTTTCTTTAGTCGTAAAACATAGTCAGTGGTATTATCTACCGGAACCTGGCGTGTAGATATGGAACCACTGACGGTATGTGCATTTTAAATGCAGAGGTTCCAGGAAACCTAACGACTTTAAAAAGAAAAGATCGTAGTCTACATGGGCAATGCTGTAGAGGAGGCAGCAGTTGCAGTGGAGGACATTTTATAGGATTTCGTTTTGAGTTATTGCTTTTATGTACCTTTATTTTTTAGAAAGAACTCTGTTCTGGATTTCTGAAATTCAATGAATGGATATTTTATTTCTTTTAATCATTTGATGGTTATAAGAAGAAATAATGATATTATCTGTTCTGGTACATTAGCTAGCAATATATAAATGATGAATCCTGAGTCCACCACGATGCAACGAACCGTAGTACATAACTCGATTTACTAATAAGAGATTTCTTTAGTCTATCATTTATACTTGTGGATTCTTATGCTAAGTCATATTCAAATAAGAAGTTCAAAGGTCGAAATTGATAGTTTGATCAATTAAGTTGAAGGAATGGACCTTCCGACCTATGAATCTAATTTGGAGGATAACATGACTAAGCAATCCTTTATGGATATAAGATATAAGATATGGACAAGTATAAGAATTGATTGACTCTGATGTATGCAGACCTATGTCTACTCAGACAATAAGGTACGAGTACTTCATTTGATGATTACTCGAGAAATGGATTAGAATACCTGATGTGCCACAAAAGCAAGTGTTTTGACAAGTCAATGGACACTAAGCAATTGTGGAGAACCATCAAGGTATATCCATTTGTAGCCTGCGATTTGATCGCGGAGGCAAGTACCTGTCTGAGGAATGCATGACATACTAATCAGAGATTGGGATTTGATCCCAAATGACTACACCATACACTATTGTGTAGAAATGGTGTGTCGATAATAAGAAATGTAACTCTTATAGAGATAGTAAAAGATGAGTTATACGGAAATACCTGTGTTCTATGGATATGTCTGGAAACAACGGCGCATTCAAATGCGGTTGTAGAATATCCTAGAAGAACAAAAGATGTGTGTTCAATAGTACTATGAACCAGAAGGACGTTATAAGTTCTAACGCCCGGTTCTTAGAGAAAGACTATATGATGAACCACAAGCCCAAAGTGATGTGATACTTTGAAATGAGAGAGAACGATAAGGACTGAGAACCAGCCGAATCGAGTAGCAGTACACCACTAACTGCACCTACTGTTATTACTGTTTATACACCGGAATGCCGTTGTAGTGGGAGGTTGTGGATCAACCAGAGATATTCATAAGACTAGGAGAGTTTTCGGGCTCTGGACCTAGTATACATGAAATCGATCCCTAGATCTACATGGAGGCAGTACTAGATCTAAATGTGCCTTCTTGGAAAGCAATAAGGATTATTGCTAAGAGGAAAGATCATTTAGAGTACAAGCTTAGTTGATCCATTTATGGATTGGAACAAAGCATTGAGTTCGTGGTACTTGCAAAATGATGAGATAGTCCATTTTATGGATTCATCAAAGCATAGACGAATCGTGTGTATTGGAAACGTGATGGAACAAAGTGGTGTTTCTCGGGTTTTATGTAGAGAACATTCTTATCATTGGTAACAATGTATAGATGTTGTCAATACATAAAATGATGGTTGTCTAGATAAATCAATATGAAAGATAAAGGAAGAAGTTGGACATGTTCTTGAGATCTTGGATCTCTAGGAAAGAACATTGTACTTCTCCTGGACATCTTACATAGATATGATTATGGTTCGTTTTAACATGCAAGATTCCTAGAAAGGTTCGTTACCTTTCAGATACGGAATGCATCTATCTAAGGATATGTGTTTTTGAAACACAAAAGGAGATAGAAGCAATGAAAGCGGTTTCCTACACTTCGAGTGTGGAAAGCTTAATAAATGCAATGTTGAAAACGAGAACCTAATATCTGCTATGCGGCTAGTATAGTGGGAGGATATCAAGGTAATCCTGGAAAGAAAACTCGACTTCTGTAATGAACATTTTAAGTACTTTCGAAGTAATGAAAACTTTGTTCTGGATTAAGAAGCAGACAAGTTTTTCCTTTGGATTACATTCTCTTGGATTTCTAATCAAATGAGGACCAGTGTAAGTCGATATCAGGCTATGTGTTTCACTATTGAAGGAGAAGGAGTTTTAACATGGAAGAGTGATAAGCACGATGCTTTTCGGACTCTGCCATGGGTAACCAAATAGCGGCCTCAGAGGCAGCGGATGTTTTGGTATAGCTCCGGGATAATCTCTGGGACTTAGATGTGATTCTTAATTTGCCAAAGGCTATGTAAATAGCGGTGCGATGGCAAATGGTAAGAGATCACAAGTCCATAAGTGTAAGATAACACATAGAGCAAGTACCACCTGATACGAGTCATCGTCAGGGAAGACGACGCTGTAGTCACCAAGATAACTTCGGAGCGGCAACCTAGATTGCTCATTCACATGGTACTTCTTGGAAGTACAGTTTAAGCACGTGATGAGTATGGAAGTCGGGAGTTTGGAGGAAATGACTAGACCTTAGTACAAGTGGGAGATTGTTGGAGTTGTGTACATAATGTCTAGATTTAAGTAACGGAAACTCCCGATACATTTCCATTAATCTATTTAATTAAATAAACAATTATTTGCGTTTAATTATTTATAATTAAATATATGAAAATTATAGTCCTAGATTATATACGTTGTAGTTAGTATGGTGTTCGGGCCCACACAGAAGATCATACTATCGGTTACTCGTATTTAATCAAACAGTTGCTCACGACCTAGATGGACACGGACCAATCCATCGGTATAGTCGTTGTGTGAGAGAGAAAATTATCTGTCTTGGTTATATTATCACACTTGTACACTTGGTGTATTGGGCGGATCGATTGAGATTTATCGATTAGGATTGCCTTGGATAATCGATTTAAATCTCAGTGTATTTTATTCTTAATCCCCGATACTATTGCGGGTGTGTATATTTAATATAAGTGACTTTGATTTTCCAAAGGAATTGACCGATTTAATTATTGGGTCAATTACCGGTTAAGTTGGGTCGCTATATTTAATATATGACATGCCGTGAATACTTGGCGGGAAAGTGTATCCCGTTAGGGTTGATAATATCCCCGAGATGAGTTCATAAGGAATTATTATGTAAACCCTGCAGGTGGATTTGTTCCGCATAATAATTAAGGTTGAATGGTACTATTCTCGGATATAAGAGATGAATAAATTAATTAGCAATAAATTAATTTTATTCATGGATATTTATATCTTAAATGCACGGAATAAATAATACTACCGGAGAAATATTATTTGATATAATATGGTTTAATATTGGGAGTGCAATTAATTTATATAGTGGAAAATAAATTAATTAATATTAATGGGATTAATAGATTTGGGCTTGAGCTCAATTTAATCATTAATATTGAAAGCCCAATATTACACCTCCTTAAGATCCCCTACGTAGCCTATAAAAGCACTACATGGTCTTCTCTATTCTCATAACTTGAAGATCACAATTCTAGAGAGAGAAAGTAGAGAGGGAGATCCATGGAGTTCGGAAGATCGACGCCCACACGACGTCCGAGCTAGTGCAAGGAATACGTGGGAAGATCTCAAGGTCTTCAAATTGAGTTCTTCGTTTTTCCGAACAACGAGAACGAGGTAAATCGTAAAACCCTCTTTATGATTTTATCGTTTAATTATCGTAAAAATATCTTGAACCAAGATTCAAGAACGCGACCTTTGTCGAGGTTGAACCGGGCGGTGGTGATCGAAGATCACCGGACCGCTGGCGGCTCAACGGCTCGACGGGATGGGTCGAGGGGGCGTGAGCCTCGGCTGGACGCCGAGGGCTCGATCGCATGGGCTCGGCCGCGAGCTACGGGTTTTCCCGTAGCGGATTTGCGGGCTGTCCGAGGCCTCCCCGTGCATGACCAGCGGGCTGCTGCTAGCAGCCCCGTACGCATCGCACGAGACTCCAGCGGGCTGCTGGAGCAGCCCCGCTCGCGCGGCAGGAGCACCGCTCAGGCGGAGCGCCGCCGCTCGCGCGGCTGCGGGCTGATGGTGATCGCAAGCCACGGTTCGACCGTGGCTGGGCGTGCGATCACCGGGCGATGGCTGGGCGTGCCAAGGGGGCTTCCAAAGGCAGCCCTAGGCGGCTGCCAAGGACAGCCGCGAGCCCCACGCGGGGGCTCGACCGAACAGCCCGTGTTCGTCCGCGGTTAGGGTTTGTTTGGTTGGGCTATCCCCGTGGAGGTTCGTGGCGGATTTTCGGCAACCAGGATTTCGATTGGAGTTGTCGTTCCGCAATTTGACAACCCCGGATATTCGATCTCCAAAGGATTTCGGTCGGAATTAATTAGATAATTTATTTATTTAAATTTATTAATTCCGGGATATCGATTTCCAACAACCCGGAAGATCATACTATCGGTTACTCGTATACTATCGAACAGTAGCTCACGACTTAGATGGATAGGGACAATCCATCGGTACGTCATAGTGTGACTGGTAGATAGTCGGTCTTGACTATCATGTTACACTCGTACACTTGGTGTATTGAGCAGGACCACGGGAGGGCGTTCGATTTATACTAATCGGAGTAATCGAACTAGACCTCAGACATTACGGATATACGAATTCCTAATCCCTATATAATTATAGGTGCGTGTGTCCAATTCTCGGTTCTTTGACTTGCTAGTGAGTGAGACTATTTGACTAGTCAATATTCTCGGTAAATTGGGAATCGGAATTGTACACACGGCATGCTATAGATTATAGATGTTGGAGTTGTGTACTTAATGTCTAGATTTAAGTAACGGTAAACTCCCGGTCATAGCATTTAATCTATTAAATTAATAAATAATCGTTTGCATTTAATTATTGATAATTAAATATATGCAAAATATAGTCCTGGATTCTATACGTTGTAGTTAGTATGGTGTGTCGGGCCCCACACAGAAGATCATACTATCGGTTGCTCGTATTTAATCAAACAGTTGCTCACGACCTAGATTGACACGGACCAATCCATCGGTATAGTCGTTGTGTGAGAGAGAAAATAATTTGTCTTAATTATTTCATCACACTTGTACACTTGGTGTATTGAGCGGATCGCTTGAGATTTATCGATTAGGATTGTCGGCGATAATCGATTCAAGTCTCAGAGTATTTTATTCTTAATCCCCGATACTATTGCGGGTGTGTATATTTAATATATGTGACTTTGATTTTCCAAAGGAATTAACCGATTTAATTATTGGGTTAATTACCGGTTAAGTTGGGTCACTATATTTTTTATATGGCATGCCGTGAATACTTGACGGGAAAGTGTATCCCGGAAGGGTTGATAATATCCCCGAGATGAGTTCATAAGGAATTATTGTGTAAACCTCATGAGTGGATTCGTTCCGCACAATAATTAAGGTTGAATGGTACTAGTCTCGGATTCAAGAGATGAATAAATTAATTAGCAATAAATTAATTTTATTCATGGATATTTAAATCTTAAATACACGGAATAAATAATACTACCGGAGAAATATTATTTGATATAATATAGTTAAATATTGGGAGTGCAATTAATTTATATAGTGGAAAATAAATTAATTAATATTAATGGGAGATTAATAGATTTGGGTTTGGGCTCAATTTAATCATTAATATTGGAAGCCCAATATTCCACCTCCTTTAGATCCCCTACGTAGCCTATAAAAGCACTACATGGTTTTCACAATTAAACACACCATAAGATTATCATACTTGATATTCAAGAGAGTTCGTGAAGTAGATCCATAAGCTTGGAAGATCGTCGCCCACCCGACGTTCAAGCTAGTGCAAGGAATACGTGGGAAGATCCTAAGGTCATCAATTGAATTCGTTTCTCCGCACAACGAATCAAAAGGTAAAATCATAAACTCCCTTCTATGATTTTATGTGAATTGATTGTGATACATACATGAACGCACGATCCGGGAAAAACGTATGAACTTCGGGGACGGGGATTCGAGATCCCCGGCGAAGATCAAGACGAACCCTCGGTTGGGAGCCGAGGGGGTGGCGGTCGAGCCCTAGGGCTTCGACCGCCGGGAGCGGCTACGCGAAGGGAGCCCCTGCTGGACGCCGGGGCGGTCGATCGACCTAGGGTCGATCGCTGGGGACCGTCGCGGCTTCGCGCCGCGGCTGGTGGTCCCCCCTCCCGTCGGTGGTGGCGGTGAGTCGCCCCACGCGATCGATTTCGATCGCGAGCCCCGCGGTGGGGCTCGGCTAGGGTTTCGGCCGCGGGTTCATCCCGCGGCGATTCTCCGTTTGAACTCCGGATACCGTAGTGCTCGTGATCGGTTTCCGGCGATGGGATTTCGGTCGGGGTTATCGGTTCCGTAATTTTTGATACCCCGGGATATCGATTTCCAACAATTGGTATCAGAGCGTTTGGTTTCGTGTTCATGTATGTGTTCAATTATCGTTCTACCTTGCAGGGATTCCGACTATCATGGTTAATTAATTAATTAATTATTTAATTAATTGTTGATTTAATTTTACCATGATTATTAAACTCTCGGACATGTCGAGATTCATTTTGTGTGGATGAATGCTTGTAATAGTAAAAATTCGGGGGTTGACCGAATTTAGATTTATTATTATTGTTCTATGTTTTCCGGAAAGTGTATAGGGTCGATTTCATGTATAGAATCGATACCGGAATTGTAAATTTATTTCTTGTAATTTATTTACGTTTGATCGATGCCGAGAC
The DNA here is from genome assembly GCA_954870475.1 of Euphrasia confusa. Lineage (NCBI taxonomy): Eukaryota > Viridiplantae > Streptophyta > Magnoliopsida > Lamiales > Orobanchaceae > Euphrasia > Euphrasia confusa. The sequence continues at coordinate 38,923,235 of OX940950.1, read as the reverse complement.
GACCGCCGGAGAACTCATGTGACGAAGGAGATGATGAGAGGGAGAACTAGGGCTCGGGATCGATGGGATCGATCCCATGATGATGATGATCGAAGGGGCGAAAGGGGCTGCCCGCGGGAACCCTCGGCCACGCCGGCCACCGGTGGTGGTGGCGCGTGGGCTGAGGTGGCGGCGGTGCTCCTTGCCGGCCGGCGATCAAGGTGGGGGGCGCGGGGTCCTCGTGATCTCGTGCTACTCCTACCTAGATTCACTTTCCTAATTAATTCGTTTTTCCTATTTTGAGTATTCCTAAGTTTGGGAACTCTCATGGAGATAGGAAAAGAATTAATTAATATTATTTTATTTCCTTATTCTATTATGGAAGTCTTCTAGAATATTCCATGTCCTACTTGGAATAGGATTCTAGAGATTTAATAGAATTAGATAGGAAAATAATTAATTAATAAATTAATTTATTTCCTAGTTGATTATTCCTATTTTATGGGAATTTTCATGGACATGGAAATTAATTAATTTTGGAAAGTAGAAAAGTCCTAATTTATTTTATTTCCTTATTCTATTATAGAAGTCTTCTAGAATATTCCAAGTTTAACTTGGATAGATTATTCTAGAGATTTAATAGAATTAGATAGGAAAATAAATAAATAAAAATATTAATAATATTTAATTTTATTTTTGATTTATTCGATTGACTTAATTTTTGAATTGAGTATCTTTTGGATTTATTGAAAATAAATAGATTTAAATATTGGGATTAATATTCTCGTCACATGGAGCATTCAAGAACGAAGACTGAAGACTAGAAGACGCATACGGAAATGGAATAAAGCCATGATAGTCGGAAAATAATTTTCTAGCATTATTTTGACTATGTGATATGTGCTTTATTACTTGTATGCATGCTTATGTGTTTAATTATGCATTAGATAGCGTATCCCATTGTTATAAAAAGCTAAGTGGGAGAGGGGATGGAAACATTCCCATGGTCTCCATTACTGTTCTCTTGGTGACATTTATGAGCTTTCGAAGTTCATATAGATGTGTCATTGGAGGAGAATTCTTGTAATTCCTTTTACAAGAAACATTGATTAAGTTTATCAAACAATGCCTAATTTTTCTTTCTGAAACTGACTTCAAGTCGACTCATTCTCACCCCGGGGAGTGGAATGGAGCCAAAGCCACTTGGTCATGTGGATGACACAAATTAGAGACATTCGTACCATTCTTTTAAGATGGATCGATTGTCTGCTCGGCTCTCTCATTTATGAGAGATAGGGTTGTTCGCATGGTGAATCACTGGTTAGAAACTTCGAGTTTCACTTATGGTTCTCCGCGTCTTGATTTACAAGATTAAAATGTTTCAAGTAATTGGATGTCAATTGTAAAAATCTTTTGGTGTAGTAAACGTCCACACTATCGTGGCTTGCTGCATTGAATGGGATTTTGGAACGATTGATGTAGACAGTTATAGCAGGGAGTGAAGGAAACGTAGGTTAACGTAAACGTCCAGACTATCGTGGCTTGCGGTGACATACGAGTCTCAAACGATCTTCTTAGTACTGAGTAATGGTTTACACTTAGGTACGCTCTATAGTATTCTTCCCATCGAAGTAACGCTATAGTGATGTACGACCGAAGCAAATCTAATTACGAAATCATTTGGATTGGTAAACGTCCACACTATCGTGGCTTACCATATCTGATGGGATTTTAGATGTAATTAGTAATTTAATGATATTATTTAAGGGAGATAATATCGGATATTAAATTGATTGTTTGTTTAAATGTGCTTATAGGTTTAGAGAATAGCTATGAACCCACTTTCTGTGATACTCAAGGAGCATAAACTCACTGGCCCCAATTATATTGATTGGAGGAGAAATTTAGACATTGTCCTGACTTCTGAAGAGTACAAATTTGTACTCCATGAATTGTGCCCTGCTGAGCCCACGGCTGCCTCAACTAATGAGGAAAGAGAGGCATATCGGAAGTGGAAAAAGGCTGATGAAATGGCTAGGTGTTATATTTTGGCTTCCATGTCAAATGTACTCCAAACCCAACATGGGTCGATGGCCACTGCCTATGATATGCTGTTTAACCTCAAAGAAATGTTTGGGGAGCAAGATCTGTTGGAGTTGTGTACTTAATGTCTAGATTTAAGTAACGGTAAACTCTCGATCATAGCATTTAATCTATTTAATTAATAAACAATTATTTGCATTTAATTATATGCAAATCATGGTTCTGGATTTTATACGTTGTAGTTAGTATGGTGCTGCATGGGCGCACAGAAGATCATACTATCGGTTACTCGTATTTAATCGAACAGTTGCTCACGACCTAGATGGACACGAACTAATCCATCGGTATAGTCGTTGTGTGAGAGAGAAAATAATTTATCTTAATTATTTTATCACACTTGTACACTTGGTGTATTGGGCGGATCAATTGAGACTCATCAATTAGGATTGCTCGGCGATAATTGATTTGAGACTCGGAGTATTTTATTCTTAATCCCTGAAACAATTGCGGGTGTGTATATTTAATATAAGTGACTTTGATTTACCAAAGGAATTAACCGATTTAATTATTGGGTTAATTACCGGTTAAGTTGGGTCACTATATTTTATATATGGCATGCCGTGAATTCTTGAAGGAGCAGTGTATCCCGGAAGGGTTGATAATATCCCCGAGATGAGTTCATAAGGAATTATTGTGTAAACCTCATGAGTGGATTCGTTCCGCACAATAATTAAGGTTGAATGGTACTAGTCTCGGATTCAAGAGATGAATATAATTTATTAAGCAATAAATAAATTTATTCATGGATATTTAAATCTTAAATACACGGAATAAATAATACTAAGATGGAGAAATATTATTTGATATAATATGGAATAATATTGGGAGTGCAATTTTATTTATATAGTGGAAAATAAATAAAATTAATATTGATAAGAATTAATAGATTTGGGTTGGACCCAATTTAATTTTCAATATTGAAGCCCAATATTTATTCTCCTTATGATCCCCTTCGTAGCCTATATAAGCACTACATGGTCTTCACTTTTCATTAACCTACGTTACACCAATCATAAAGTTCTGAGAGTGAGGAAGATCCATAGGAATCCGATAGATCGTCGCCCACACGACGTTCGGACGAGGTGCAAGGAATACGCGGGAAGATCACAAGGTCGTCAACCGAATTCGTTTCTCCGTACAACGATTCGAGGTAATAATCGAGAAACCCCCTTCTATGATTATGTGCGTTGAATAATTGTGACGTATACATGAACGACGCGATCCGGGAACGTCGAGACCGGGATACGGGGATCTCGCGATCCCCGTCGGGATCGAAGAAGGGGCGGTCGAACCCTAGGGTTCGACCGCCGGTGCGCGGGCGTGAGGGGAGCCCCGGCTGGACGCCGGGGCGAGCGATCGACGTGAAGTCGATCGCTGGGGGTTCGGCCGTGGGCTGGAGCCACGGCGGATCGAACCCCCCGGCCTCCCTCCGCTGGTGGTGCGCGCAAGAGGAGAAGGCCGCGGCTGGACGCCGCGGCTGGGGCGATCGAGCCCTAGCTCGATCGCCGGGGACCTTCGCGGCTTCGCGCCGCGACTGGTGGTTCCCCCCTCCTGGTGGCGACGGCGGTGAAGTCGCCGGACTCACCGCCATCCGGGGGCTGCCGGAGCAGCCCCAGCGATCGCCATGCACGGCGATCGCGAACCCCGCGGATGGGGTTCGGCTAGGGTTTAGCCGCGGGTTTATCCCGCGGCGACGCTCTTGTCGAGCCCGGTTCTTCGCATGTGGTTCGCGTTCGTGATTTCCGACTCGTGGGAGAAAATCGGCTGGGGGCGGGCTGCGTGTCTTCGGATGCGTAGTCTCCAAAGGTCGGACTCCTGCGGATGAGTTGGTGTTCGTGCGGTCTCCGGCGATAGGGTTTCGGTCGGGTTATCGTTTCCGCAATTTTGATAGCCCGGGACATCGAATCCCAGCAAATGGTATCAGAGCGTTCGGTTTCGTGTTCATGTATATGTTCGATTATTGTTCTACCTTGCAGGATTTCCGGCTATCATGGTTGGATTTAATTAATTGTTTTTTAATTAATTATCATGATTATTAAACTCTCGGACATGTCGAGATTCGTTTTTGTGTGGATTGAATGTTTGTAATAGTAAAAATTCGGGGGTTGACCGAATTTAGGATTTATTATTACGTACTTTATTTTCCGGAAAATGTATAGGGTCGATTTCATGTTTAGAATCGATACCGGAATTGTAATTTAAATTTTGTAATTTTAATTACGTTGGTTCGATGTTGAGACGATCGCCGGAAGACGAAGAAGTGACGAGAAGACAAGGGCTTGGGATCGATCACATGGTGGTGATCGACCCATGGCCTAGCCGGCGGTGGCTAGGCGGTGGCGGCGCTCCTCCCGAGTGGCCGGCCGATCCATCATCGTGGGGATGGCGTGGGATCTCCTAATCCCGTGCTATTCCTACGAAAATCTACTTTCCCAATTAATTCGGATTTTTCCTATTTGAGTACTTTCCTTTTGGAAACTCTCATGGATTAGGAAAAGAATTAATTTAAATTAATTTTATTTTCTATTGTTTTATTTCCTTCATGGAAATATTCATAGATTAGAAATTTAATTAATTTAGTACTAAATTTATTTTTCCTATTTGATTATTCCTACTCATGGGAATATTCATGGATTAGGAATAAAAATAAATTTGAAAAGTAGTAGTCCTAATTTATTTATTTTATTTCCTTGTTCTATTATAGATATCTTCTAGAATATTCCAAGTTTTACTTGGATAGATTATTCTAAAGATTTAATAAGAACTAGATAGGAAAATAAATAAATAAAAATATTAATAATATTTAATTTTATTTTTGATATATTCGATTGACTTAATTTTCGAATTAAGTAACTTTTGGATTAATTGAAAATAAATAGATTTAAATATTAGAGATTAATATTCTCGTCACATGGAGCATTCAAGAAACGAAGACTGAAGACTAGAAGATGCATATGAAGATAAAGCCATGATAGTCGGGGAAAAATAATTTCTCTAGCATTATTTTTGACTATGTGCTATGTGCTTTATTGCTTTCATGCATGCTTATGTGTTTAATTATGCATTAGATAGCGTATCCCTTTATTATAAAAAGCTAAGTGGGAGAGGGGATGGAAACATTCCCATGGTCTCCATTACTGTTCTCTTGGTGACTCTTATGGACTTTTGAAGTTCGTATAGATGTGTCATTGGAGGAGAATTCTTGTAATTCCTCTTACAAGAAACATTGATCAAGTTTATCAAACAATGCCTAATTTGTCTTTCTGAAACTGACTTCAAGTCGACTCATTCTCACCCCGGGGAGTGGAATGGAGCCAGAGCCACTTGGTCATGTAGAGGACACAAATTAGAGACTTCCGTGCCATTCTTTGATAGATGGGTCGCTTGTCTGCTCGGCTCCCTCATTCGTGAGAGATAGGGTCGCTCGCATGGTGAATCACTGGTTAGAAACTTCGAGTTTCACTTATGATTCTCCACGTCTTGATTTACGAGATTAAATGGATCAAGTAATTGGGAGTCAATTATAAAAGTCTCTTAGTGAAGTAAACGTCCACACCACGTGGCTTGCTGCACTGACGGATTTTGGATTAATTGATGTAGACAGTTGTAAGGAATTGTGAAGAGTTGTGAAGTTGTCGTAAACGTCCACACCACGTGGCTTGCGGTAATGTAGCAATTCCAAGCGATTCACTTTGGTGCTGAGTAATGGTTTACACTTAGATACGCCTTGTAGTATTCCTCCCCACGAGGTTCCGCTATAAGCGATGTATGACCAAAGAAAAACTAATTACTAAATCATTTGGGTGGGTAAACGTCCACACCACGTGGCTTGCCTTACCTGATGGGATTTTAGATGTGATTAGTAATTTAATGATATTATTTAAGGGAGATAATATCGGATATTAAATTAATTGTTTGTTTAAATGTGCTTATAGGTTTAGAGAATAGCTATGAACCCACTTTCTATGATACTCAAGGAGCATAAGCTCACTGGCACCAACTATATTGATTGGAAGAGAAATTTAGACATTGTCCTAACTTCGGAAGAGTACAAGTATGTACTCCATGAAGTGTGCCCTGCCGAGCCCACGGCTGCCTCAACTGATGAGGAGAAACTGGCATATCGGAAGTGGAAAAAGGCTGATGAAATGGCTAGGTGTTATATTTTGGCTTCCATGTCAAATGTACTCCAAACCCAACATGAGCCAATGGACACTGCCTATGATATGATGTTTAACCTCAAGGAGATGTTTGGGGAGCAAGATCGTGCGGCAAGGCAAGAAGCCATGAGAGTCCTTATGTCGACTACTCAGTCTGAAGGAACGCCCGTTGGGGAGCACGTTCTTAAGATGATGAGTTTGTTGAATGAACTTGAGGTCCTAGGAGCTTCTATTGATGCTGAGACGCAAGTCGACATCATACTCCAGTCTCTGGCCCCTAGTTTTGAGCAGTTTCGTATGAGCTATAATATGGGTAAACTATCTTATACTCTTGCGCAACTCCTGACTGAACTGAAGGCGGCAGAGGGGATCTACAAGAAGGGCAAGTCTCAAGCGCTTGTAGCTACCAAGTCCAAAGGCTTTAAGCCTGGTGGAGGTAGGGGCAAGAAAAGGAAGCAAGCCTGGAAACCCAGTGGTGTCAAGAGGACTGCACCACAAGTGGGGGCTGCAAAGCCAAAGGGTAAGTGCTTCCGATGCAACAAGATGGGACACTGGAAGTCTGAATGTCCTCTCAGAGGTACGAATCTTTCTTTAGTCGTAAAAACATAGTCAGCGGTATTATCTACCAGAATTCTGGTGTGTAGATATGGAACCACTGACGGTATGTGCATTTTTTTAATGCAGGGGTTCCAGAAAACCCGGCGACTTAGAGAAGAAGAATTCGAGTCTACATGGGCGAAGCTGTTGGGGTAGCAGCGGTTGCAGTGGAAGACATTTATCTGTTTTAAGTTTTCATTTCAGTTATTGCTTATGTACCCCTTTTATTTTGAAAAAGAACTTCGTTCTATTTTTCTTTATTAATGGATATTTTATTTCTTTAATCATTGGATGGTTTGGATAAGAAATAATGGTGATATTCATTATGGTACATTAGATAGCAATATGTGAATGATGAATCCTTAGTCTACCACGATGCAACAAACCGTTATATATAACTTGTTTTACTTATTAGATATTTCTTTATCATTATACTTATGAAATCTTATACTTAGTAGTATTTTCAAATAAAATTCATATGGTCGAAATTGATTTGATCAATTATAGTTGAAGGAATGGACCTTCCGACCTAAGGATTGAATTTGGAGGATAATACGACTAAGCAAACCTTTCTGGAAAAAGGATAGAATTCAGAAGAGTATTGGAAATGATTAGATATGCAGACATATGTGTATATTAGAGAGGTATGAGTAATTCTTTCAAAGAATACTCAGTGATGGATTAGAATGCTTGATGTGCCATAAAAGCAAAGTGTTTTGACTTGTCAATAGACACAAAGCTGTTATGGGGAACCATCAAAGTATATCCATTAGAAGCCTGTGACTCGATCGCGGAGGCCATCACCTATCTAGATAACACATAGCATAATCAAAGATTGGGATTAATTTCCAAAGAGACACGCCGTGCACTTACGTGTAGAGATGGTGCGTTGTAAAGAAATAGAAATCTAATAGTAAGAGAACAAGTTGTTCGGAATTACCTATGTTCTATGGATATTCCTGGAGACAACAACATATTCAATATGGTTGTAGGATATCCTAGATGAACGAAGTATTGTGTGTTCTATAGTACTATGAACCAGAGGGACGTCTCGTCCGGTTCATAGAGGAAAAACTATTAGATGAACTACAATGCCCTAATTGACAAAATACTTTAAAATGAGGAAAGGGAAAGACTGAGAACCAGCCTGACCGAGTAGTAGTACACCACTAACTGCACCTAATGTTGTTACTGTTACACACCGGGACGCCATTGCAGTGGGAGGTTGTTAAGCAACTAGAGATGTTCATAAGGCTGGATGAGTTTTGAACTCTGGATCCAGTATACATGAAATCGATCCCTAGGTCTGCATAGGGTTTAGCGAAGAAGGTGTGTTAGAGACGTAATGGAAACAAAGGTGGTGTTTCTCGGAATTTTGTGTAGATAACACTTTGACATTGGCAACAATGTAAAAGTGTTGTAAGACATAAAATAGAGGTTGTCTAAATAAATCGAGATATAAGATTGAGAAGAAGTTAGAGCATGTTCTTAAGATCTTATGATCTAGAGATAAGAACATAGTACTTCTCCTAGACATCTTATATGATTAAGGTTTGTTTTAAACATGCATACTTCTGAGAAAGGTTATTGCCTTTCAGAGACAGAACATACATCTATCCAAATGGTATGTGTTTGAACATATGAAGGAGATAGATGAGGACAGAGCAGTTTCCTATACTTCAAGTATGGAAAGCTCTATAGATGCAATGTTGTAAAACAAGAACCTGATATCAACTATGCGGTTTGCGTAGTGGGAGGATATCAAAGTAATCTGGATAAGGGATGTTCGAATGCTGCAAGAGTACTCTCATAGTACTGGCTTGAGCAAGACGAAATCTTCTTAGATTACAGATTCTCAGATCCAAGAATCAGAAAAGGACCAGTGAAAGTCGATATCAGGCTATGTGTTCACTTTTAGAAAGAGGTGGAACCATGAAGTGAAAGAGTGATAAGCGGGACGCTTCTCAGAGACTCTCATAACCGAATAGCAGCCTCAGAGGCAGCGGAAGTTTTGGTTAGGTTCCGGGATAACCTCTTGACTTGGATATGACTCTTAGTTTACCAAAGGCTATTAGATAGCGGTGCACGGTGAACTAGAAGAGGTCATAAGTCAAAAGTGATGTTAACACATAGAGCAAGTACCACCTGATACGAGTCATCGTCAGGGAGACGACGTAGTATTCACCAAGATAACTTCAGAGCGGCAACCTAGATTGCTCACTCACATAGTACTTCTCGGAAGTACACTTTAAAGCACGTGATGAGTATGGGAACCGGGAGTTTGGAGGAAATGACTAGACCTTAGTACAAGTGGGAGATTGTTGGAGTTGTGTACTTAATGTCTAGATTTAAGTAACGGTAAACTCTCGATCATAGCATTTAATCTATTTAATTAATAAACAATTATTTGCATTTAATTATATGCAAATCATGGTTCTGGATTTTATACGTTGTAGTTAGTATGGTGCTGCATGGGCGCACAGAAGATCATACTATCGGTTACTCGTATTTAATCGAACAGTTGCTCACGACCTAGATGGACACGAACTAATCCATCGGTATAGTCGTTGTGTGAGAGAGAAAATAATTTATCTTAATTATTTTATCACACTTGTACACTTGGTGTATTGGGCGGATCAATTGAGACTCATCAATTAGGATTGCTCGGCGATAATTGATTTGAGACTCGGAGTATTTTATTCTTAATCCCTGAAACAATTGCGGGTGTGTATATTTAATATAAGTGACTTTGATTTACCAAAGGAATTAACCGATTTAATTATTGGGTTAATTACCGGTTAAGTTGGGTCACTATATTTTATATATGGCATGCCGTGAATTCTTGAAGGAGCAGTGTATCCCGGAAGGGTTGATAATATCCCCGAGATGAGTTCATAAGGAATTATTGTGTAAACCTCATGAGTGGATTCGTTCCGCACAATAATTAAGGTTGAATGGTACTAGTCTCGGATTCAAGAGATGAATATAATTTATTAAGCAATAAATAAATTTATTCATGGATATTTAAATCTTAAATACACGGAATAAATAATACTAAGATGGAGAAATATTATTTGATATAATATGGAATAATATTGGGAGTGCAATTTTATTTATATAGTGGAAAATAAATAAAATTAATATTGATAAGAATTAATAGATTTGGGTTGGACCCAATTTAATTTTCAATATTGAAGCCCAATATTTATTCTCCTTATGATCCCCTTCGTAGCCTATATAAGCACTACATGGTCTTCACTTTTCATTAACCTACGTTACACCAATCATAAAGTTCTGAGAGTGAGGAAGATCCATAGGAATCCGATAGATCGTCGCCCACACGACGTTCGGACGAGGTGCAAGGAATACGCGGGAAGATCACAAGGTCGTCAACCGAATTCGTTTCTCCGTACAACGATTCGAGGTAATAATCGAGAAACCCCCTTCTATGATTATGTGCGTTGAATAATTGTGACGTATACATGAACGACGCGATCCGGGAACGTCGAGACCGGGATACAAGGATCTCGCGATCCCCGTCGGGATCGAAGAAGGGGCGGTCGAACCCTAGGGTTCGACCGCCGGTGCGCGGGCGTGAGGGGAGCCCCGGCTGGACGCCGGGGCGAGCGATCGACGTGAAGTCGATCGCTGGGGGTTCGGCCATGGGCTGGAGCCACGGCGGATCGAACCCCCCGGCCTCCCTCCGCTGGTGGTGCGCGCAAGAGGAGAAGGCCGCGGCTGGACGCCGCGGCTGGGGCGATCGAGCCCTAGCTCGATCGCCGGGGACCGTCGCGGCTTCGCGCCGCGACTGGTGGTTCCCCCCTCCTGGTGGCGACGGCGGTGAAGTCGCCGGACTCACCGCCATCCGGGGGCTGCCGGAGCAGCCCCAGCGATCGCCATGCACGGCGATCGCGAACCCCGCGGATGGGGTTCGGCTAGGGTTTAGCCGCGGGTTTATCCCGCGGCGACGCTCTTGTCGAGCCCGGTTCTTCGCATGTGGTTCGCGTTCGTGATTTCCGACTCGTGGGAGAAAATCGGCTGGGGGCGGGCTGCGTGTCTTCGGATGCGTAGTCTCCAAAGGTCGGACTCCTGCGGATGAGTTGGTGTTCGTGCGGTCTCCGGCGATAGGGTTTCGGTCGGGTTATCGTTTCCGCAATTTTGATAGCCCGGGACATCGAATCCCAGCAAGATCGTGCGGCAAGGCAAGAAGCCATGAGAGTCCTTATGACAACTACTCAGTCTGAAGGAACGCCCGTAGGGGAGCACGTTCTTAAGATGATGAGTCTGTTGAATGAACTTGAGATCCTAGGAGCTCAAATTGATGCTGAGACGCAAGTCGACATCATACTCCAGTCTCTGACCCCTAGTTTTGAGCAGTTTCGCATGAGCTATAATATGGGTAAACTATCTTATACTCTTGCGCAACTCCTGACTGAACTGAAGGTGGCAGAGGGGATCTACAAGAAGGGCAAGTCTCAAGCGCTTGTAGCTACCAAGTCCAAAGGCTTGAAGCCTGTTGGAGGTAAGGGCAAGAAAAGGAAGCAAGCCTGGAAACCCAGTGGTGCCAAGAGGAATGGACCACGAGTGGGGGCTGCAAACCAAGAGGCAAGTGCTTCCGATGCAATAAGCCTGGACACTGGAAGTCTGAATGTCCTCTCAAAGGTACGAATTTTTCTTTAGTCGTAAAAACATAGTCAGTGGTATTATCTACCAGAATTCTGGTGTGTAGATATGGAACCACTGACGGTATGTGCATTTCTTTAAATGCAGGGGTTCCAGAAAACCCTGCGACTTAGAGAGGAAGAGTTCGAGTCTACATGGGCAAAGCTGTAGAGGAGGCAGCTGTTGCGGTGGAAGACATTTATCTGCTTTAGTAGTTAAATAGGATTTCATTTCAAGTTTATTGTTTTATGTACCTTTTATTTTAGAAAGAAATTTGTTCTGGATTTCTATTATTTATGAATGGATATTTTATTTCTTTAATCATGTTAATGATTTTGATAAGAAATAATGGCGTTATCTATTATGGTACATTAGATAGCAATATATGAATGATAGATCCTAAGTCTACCACGATGCAACAAACCGTTCTATAACTTGTTTTACTTTATTAGATATATTTCTTGTTAAATCATTATACTTGTGAATTCTTATACTTAGTAGTATTTATTCAAATGAGATTCAAAAAGTCGAAATTGATTTGATCAATTAAAGTTGAAGGAATGGACCTTCCGACCTAAGAATTGAATTTGGAAGGTAATACATCTAAACAAACCTTTCTGGATAAAGGATAGAATTCGGACAAGTATTGAGAATGATCAATGATATATGCGGACATATGTGTAATTAGAAAGGAACGAGTAGTTCTTTTAAGAATACTCGAAAAATGGATCAGAATGCTTGATGTGCCATAAAAGCAAAGTGTTTTAGTCACAAAGCAATTATGGGGAACCTTCTAAGTATATCCATTGGAAGCATGCGACTAAAATCGCGGAGGCTATCACCTATCTAAATAACACATAGCATAATCAAAGATTGAGATTAAGTCTCAAATGACCGCACCATACACTTACGTGTAGAGATGGTAAGTCAATAAGAAATAGAATTATAATAGTAAAAGAACAAGTTGTTCGGAACTATCTATGTTCTATGGATATTCCTGGAGACAACGGCATATTCAATATGGTTGTAGGATATCCTAGATGAACAAGATATTGTGTGTTCTATAGTACTATGAACCAGAAGGACGTGTAACGCCCGGTTCTTAGAGGAAGACTATTAGAAGAACCACAAAGCCCGAACTGACGTAATACCTTGGAATGAGAAGAAGGACAAAAGACTAGGAACCAGCCAAACCGAGTAGTATTACACCACACACTGCACCTGAATGTTATTACTGTTTATACAGCGGGACGCCATTGCAGTGGGAGTTTGTTGAACAACCAGAGATGTTCATAAGACTAGAAGAGTTTTGAACTCTGGATCCGGTAAAGATGAAATCGATCCCTAGCTCTGCATAAGGGCAGTACTAGATCTAAATGTGCCTGCTTGGAGAACAATAAGGATTATTGTTAAGAGGCAAGATCATTTAGAGTACAAGCTTAGTAAATCCATTTATGGATTGAAACAAAGCTATAATCGTGGAACTTGCGAATTGATGGGATAGTCCATTTGATGGATTCATCAAAAAGCATAGACGAAAGGTGTATTGGAGACGTAATGGAAACAAGGTGGTGTTTCTTGGAAATTTTATGTAGATAACATTTTATCATTGGCAACAATGTAAAGATGTTGTCAGACATAAGATGATGGTTGTCTAAATGAATCGAGATATAAGATTGAGTAGAAGTTAGAGCATGTTCTTAAGATCGTTCGATCTAAGGATAAGAACATTGTACTTCTCCTAGGCATCTTATACGATTATGGTTTGTTTTTAAACATGCATAATTCTGAGAAAGGTTATTGCCTTTCAGAGACAGAATATACATCTATCTAAAGGGTATGTGTTTCGAACACATGAAGGAGATAGATGAGGATAAAGCAGTTTCCTATACTTCGAGTATGGAAAGCTTAAAAGATGCAATGTTGTAAAATAAGAACCTGATATCAACTATGCGGTTTGCATAGTGGGAGGATATCAAAGTAATCTGGACAAGAGATATTTGAATGCTGTAAAAGTACTTAAATGTACTAGATTAAGCAAGACGAAATCTTCTTTGATTATAAATTCTCAGATCTTAAATCAGAGAAGGACCAGTGTAAGTCGATATCAGGCTATGTGTTCACTTTTAGAAAGAGGTGGAACTTTGAAATGAAAGAGTGATAATCAGGACGCTTCTCACACTCTCTCATAACCGAATAGCAGCCTCAGAGGCAGCGGAAGTTTTGGTTAGGTTCCGGGATGAACCTCTTGACTTGGATATGACTCTTAGTTTACCAAAGGCTATTGGATAGCGGTGCATGGTAAACTGGAAGAAGTCATAAGTCAAAAGTGATGATAACACATAGAGCAAGTACCACCTGATACGAGTCATCGTCGAGGGAGACGACGCAATAGTCACCAAGATAACTTCAGAGCGGCAACCTAGAGTGCTCATTCACATGGTACTTCTTGGAAGTACACTTTAAAGCACGTGATGAGTATGTGAGTCGGGAGTTTGGAGGAAATGACTAGACCTTAGTACAAGTGGGAGATTGTTGGAGTTGTGTACTTAATGTCTAGATTTAAGTAACGGTAAACTCCCGGTCATAGCATTTAATCTATTAAATTAATAAACAATTGTTTGCATTTAATTATTGATAATTAAATATATGCAAAATATAGTCCTGGATTCTATACGTTGTAGTTAGTATGGTGTGTCGGGCCCCACACAGAAGATCATACTATCGGTTGCTCGTATTTAATCAAACAGTTGCTCACGACCTAGATTGACACGGACCAATCCATCGGTATAGTCGTTGTGTGAGAGAGAAAATAATTTGTCTTAATTATTTCATCACACTTGTACACTTGGTGTATTGAGCTGATCGCTTGAGATTTATCGATTAGGATTGCCGGCGATAATCGATTCAAGTCTCAGAGTATTTTATTCTTAATCCCCGATACTATTGCGGGTGTGTATATTTAATATATGTGACTTTGATTTTCCAAAGGAATTAACCGATTTAATTATTGGGTTAATTACCGGTTAAGTTGGGTCACTATATTTTATATATTGCATGTCGTGAATACTTGACGGGAAAGTGTATCCCGGAAGGGTTGATAATATCCCCGAGATGAGTTCATAAGGAATTATTGTGTAAACCTCATGAGTGGATTCGTTCCGCACAATAATTAAGGTTGAATGGTACTAGTCTCGGATTCAAGAGATGAATAAATTAATTATCAATAAATTAATATTATTCATGGATATTTAAATCTTAAATACACGGAATAAATAATACTACCGGAGAAATATTATTTGATATAATATAGTTAAATATTGGGAGTGCAATTAATTTATATAGTGGAAAATAAATTAATTAATATTAATGGGAGATTAATAGATTTGGGCTTGGGCTCAATTTAATCATTAATATTGGAAGCCCAATATTCCACCTCCTTTAGATCCCCTACGTAGCCTATAAAAGCACTACATGGTCTTCACAATTAAACACACCATAAGATTATCATACTTGATATTCTAGAGAGTTCGTGAAGTAGATCCATAAGCTTGGAAGATCGTCGCCCACCCGACGTTCAAGCTAGTGCAAGGAATACGTGGGAAGATCGTAAGGTCATCAATTGAATTCGTTTCTCCGCACAACGAATCAAAAGGTAAAATCATAAACTCCCTTCTATGATTTTATGTGAATTGATTGTGATACATACATGAACGCATGATCCGGGAAAAACGTATGAACTTCGGGGACGGGGATTCGAGATCCCCGGCGAAGATCAAGACGAACCCTCGGTTGGGAGTCGAGGGGGTGGCGGTCGAGCCCTAGGGCTTCGACCGCCGGGAGCGGCTACGCGAAGGGAGCCCCGGCTGGACGCCGGGGCGAGCGATCGACCTAGGGTCGATCGCTGGGGACCGTCGCGGCTTCGCGCCGCGGCTGGTGGTCCCCCCTCCCGTCGGTGGTGGCGGTGAGTCGCCGGACTCACCGCCCGGGGCTGCCGGAGCAGCCCCACGCGATCGATTTCGATCGCGAGCCCCGCGGTGGGGCTCGGCTAGTGTTTCGGCCGCGGGTTCATCCCGCGGCGATTCTCCGGTTGAGCTCCGGATACCGTAGTGCTCGTGATCGGTTTCCGGCGATGGGATTTCGGTCGGGGTTATCGGTTCCGCAATTTTTGATACCCCGGGATATCGATTTCCAACAATAGACAGGAAACCGTGTCCATTTAATGGGTTGATGATGTCCCCGAGATGAGCTCATAAAGTTTATCATGTAAACCCTGCAGGTGGATTCGTTCCACATGATAATAAGGATGAGTGGTACTAGTCTCGGATAATAAGAAATGAATTAATTTAATTATTAATAATTAAAGTTAATTCATGGACATGCGATGTCTTAAACACGGGGAAAGTCGTATATGTAATTTCGGCGGAAATATTATTGGTAAAATAATATAGATTAATTAATTGGGAATTCAATTATAATTTTATAGTGGAATTAATTATAATTAAAATTGGATTTAATTAAAGGTTTTCTTTTAAGGACACCGGTTTAATTAAATTACAATTTAGCCTAATTAATTAATTGTCCTAAGGTCCCTAGTGTGGCCTATTATATATCCCTATTTCTCTCTTCTCAAAACACACAGAACGCAGTCTTTTATGTTTCTGCGTAAGAAAATAAAGAGAGCGAGAAAGGTTCAAGAGAGAAGAAGAAGAGAAGAGAACCGGAGGATCGTTGCCCACACAACGTCCGGTGTCGAGGGCTAGGATACACACTAGAAGATCTCAGGGTGTTCGCCTATTCGGCTTCTCCGAATCATGCAACAAAGGTATAGAATCGATTTTGGAAATCGATATCCCGGGGTTAACGGAATTGCGGAAAACATAACCCCGACCGAAATCCCATCTCCGGAAACCGATCACGAACACCAATGAACCGGGCTCGACGAGAGTATCGCCGCCACGGGATAAACCCGCGGCCGAAACCCTAGCCGAACCCCGCTAGGGTTCGCGATCGCCGTGCATGGAGATCGCCGGGGATGCGCGTGCATCCCCTGGGGCTGTTCGGAACAGCCCCCGGCGGTGAGTCCGGAGACTCACCGCCGCCACCATCGAGGGAGGGCGGTGCGCCCAGCGCACCCGCCGTGGCTCCAGCCGCGGCAGCCCTAGTGATCGACCTCACGGTCGATCGCATACCCCGGCGTCCAGCCGGGGCCCCTTCGATCGCACGCCGGCGGTCGTGCCCTAGGCCGAGCGCCACCCTCGGCTCCCAGCCGAGGGTTTGTCTTGAGCTTCGCCGGGGATCTCGAATCCCCGTCCCAGAAGTTCATACGTTTTCCCGGATCGTATGTTCATGTATGAGTCACAATTAATTCACATAAAATCATACAAGGGAGTTTATGATTTTACCTTTGATTCGTTGTGCGGAGAAACGAAATCAATTGAAGACCTTTGAATCTTCCTACGTATTCCCTGCACCTCGTTCGAATGTCGAGTGGGCACGATCCTCCGAACTCTATGGATCTCCTTCACAACTCTCTAGAATATCAAGTATGATAATCTTATGATTGATGACTTCTAATTGTGAAGACCATGTAGTGCTTTTATAGGCTACGTAGGGGATCTAAAGGAGGTGGAATATTGGGCTTCCAATATTAATGATTAAATTGAGCTCAAGCCCAAATCTATTAATCCCATTAATATTAATTAATTTATTTTCCACTATATAAATTAATTGCACTCCCAATATTAAACCATATTATATCAAATAATATTTCTCCGGTAGTATTATTTATTCCGTGTATTTAAGATTTAAATATCCATGAATAAAATTTATTTATTGCAAAATAAATTTATTCATCTCTTATATCCGAGACTTATACCATTCAACTTTAATTATTATGCGGAACAAATCCACTCATGAGGTTTACATAATAATTCCTTATGAACTCATCTCGGGGATATTATCAACCCTTACGGGATACACTTTCCCGTCAAGTATTCACGGCATGTCATATATAAAATATAGTGACCCAACTTAACCGGTAATTGACCCAATAATTAAACCGGTCAATTCCTTTGGAAAATCAAAGTCACTTATATTAAATATACACACCCGCAATAGTATCGGGGATTAAGAATAAAATACTCTGAGATTTAAATCAATTATCAAAGGCAATCCGAATTGATAAATCTCAAGTGATCTGCCCAATACACCAAGTGTACAAGTCTGATAAAGTAATCAAGACCGATTATTTTCTCTCTCATACAACGACTATACCGATGGCTTGGTCCGTGTCCATCTAGGTCGTGAGCTACTGTTCGATTAAATACGAGTAACCGATAATATGATCTTCCGTGTGACGACGCACACCATACTAACTACAACGTATAGAATCCAGGACTATATTTTGCATATATTTAATTATCGAATAATTAAAAGCAAACAATTGTTTAATAATTAAATAGATTAAATGCTATGATCGGGAGTTACCGTTACTTAAATCTAGACATTAAGTACACAACTCCAACAATCTCCCACTTGTACTAAGGTCTAGTCATTTCCTCCAAACTCCCGACTCCCATACTCATCACGTGCTTAAATTGTACTTCCAAGAAGTACTATGTGAATAAGCAGTCTAGGTTGCCGTTACCGAAGTTATCTTGGTGACTACAACGTCGTCTCACTTGACGATGATTCGTATCAGGTGGTACTTGCTCTATGTGTTATCATCACTATGGACTTGTGATTTCTTTCAGTTTGCCACTGCACCGCTATCTCAATAGCCTTTGGTAAACCAAGAATCATGTCTAAGTCCAGAGGTTATCCCAAAGCTTTACCACAACTTCCGCTGCCACTGATCCTGATTTGATTAGAGATCTGAGAAATGTAATCCAAAGGGAAAAACTCGTCTGCTTCGTAGTCTAGAACAGTACTTCGAAAGTACTTTTACAGCAGTCGAATATTCCTTTTTCTAGGATTACTTTGATATCCTCCCACTATGCCAACTGCATAGTCGATATCTGGTTTCCGTTTTTTCAACATTGCATCTAAAGTTTTCCACACCCATAGTGTAGGAAAATGCTTTCACTCCTTCTATCTCCTTTATGTGTTCAAAACACATGTCTTTAGATAGATGCATTCTTTGTTCGAAAGGTAACATACCCTTCTCAGAATGATGCACGTTAAAACGAACCTTAATCGTATAAGATTTCTAAGAGAAGTACAATGCTCTTTTTCTCAAGATCCTAGATCTTAAGAACATGATCTAACTTCTTCTTTATCTTATACATCGATTCTATTTTAGAAAACCATTATTTTATGTCTGACAACACTTTCACATTGTTACCAATGATAGAATGTTTTCTACATAAAATCTCCGAGAAACACCACCTTGTTTCTATAACGTTTCCAATACACATTATTCGTCCATGCCTTTTGATGAATCCATTAAATGGATTATCTCATCAATTCGCAAGTACCACGAATTATAGCTTTGTTACAATCCATGAATGGATCAACTAAGCTTGTACTCTAAATGATCTTGTCTCTTAGCCATAAACCTTATTGCTTTCTAAGAAGACACATTTAGAACTAGTACTGTCCTTGTGCAGAGCTAGGGATCGATTTCATCATTACTAGATCCAGAGTTCCAAAATCTTCTAGTCTTATGAGCATCTCCGGTCGTCAAACAACCTCCCACTGCAATGGCATTCCGGTGTATAAACAGTAATAACAGTAGGTGCAGTTAGTGGTGTACTTCTACTCGGTTTGGCTGGTTTCCAGTCTTTGTCCTTTTTCTCGCTCTAAGGTATCTCATCATTTCGGGCTTTGTGTTTCATCTAATAGTATTCCTCTAAGAACCGAGCGTTAGAACTAACGACCTTCTGGTTCGAAGTACTATTGAACACATGACTTTTATTCTTCTAGAATATTTTACAACCACATTGAAATGTGTCGTTGTTTTTCATAAATATTCATAAAACATAGGTGGTACCGATTAATTCTTTCTTTTACCATCTTTAGAGATCCATTTCTTATACATACACCATGTCTGCACTCAAAGTGTATGGTGTTGTCATTTGGAATCTAATTCCAATTACTGACTATGCTATGTCTTTAGACAGGCACTGGCCTCCGTGATTAGATCACAGGCTAATTTTGAATATACTTTGACAGTTCTTCCACAATAGCTTGTGTCCATTGACATGTCAAAACACTTACTTTTGTGGTGTATCAAGTATTCTAATCCATATTTAGAGTACTCATCAAAGAAGCACTCGTACTTTCTTGTCTGAGCTAGACATAGGTCTGCATATCAGTGTTAATCAATTTCAATACTTGTCCGGATCCTATATTCTTTATCTAGAAAGGTTTGCTTAGTCGTATTATCTTCCAAATTCAATTCTTAGGTTGGAAGGTCCACTCCTTCAACTTAATTGATCAAATCAATTTTCAACCTTTGAATCTTATTTGAATAAATACTACTTAGCATAGAATTCACAAGTATAATGATTTAGTAAAGAAATATCTCTAACAAGTAAAACGAATTATATACTACGGTTTTTTGCATCGTGGAGACTTAGGATTCATCATTCACATATTGCTAACTAATGTACCAGAATAGATAATATCATAATTTCTTCTCAATAATCATCAAATGATTAAAAGAAATAAATATCCATTCATTAATAATAGAAAACCAGAACATAGTTCTTTCTAAAATAAAGGGGTACATAAAAGCAATAATTCTGAAATGAAATCCTATGGCTATTCATAGATAAAACTGTTGGAGTTGTGTACTTAATGTCTAGATTTAAGTAACGGTAACTCCCGGTCATTGCCATTAATCTATTTAATTAAATAAACAATTATTTGCATTTAATTATTTATAATTAAATATATGCAAATTATAGTCCTGGATTCTATACGTTGTAGTTAGTATGGTGTATCGGGCCCAAACAGAAGATCATACTATCGGTTACTCGTATTTAATCGAACAGTTGCTCACGACCTAGATGGACACGGACCAATCCATCGGTATAGTCGTCGTGTGAGAGAAAATAATCTGTCTTGATTATTTTATCACACTTGTACACTTGGTGTACTGAGCGGGTCTGCTTGAGATTTATCGATTAGGATTGCCGGCGATAATCGATTTAAATCTATGAGTATTTTATTCTTAATCCCCGATACTATTGCGGGTGTGTATATTTAATATAAGTGACTTTTATTTACCAAAGAAATTAACCGATTTAATTATTGGGTTAATTACCGGTTAAGTTGGGTCACTATATTTTATATATGGCATGCCGTGAATACTTGACGGGAAAGTGTATCCCGTAAGGGTTGATAATATCCCCGAGATGAGTTCATAAGGAATTATTATGTAAACCCTGCAGGTGGATTTGTTCCGCATAATAATTAAGGTTGAATGGTACTAGTCTCGGTTATAAGAGATGAATAAATAAATTAGCAATAAATTAATTTTATTCATGGATATTTATATCTTAAATACACGGAATAAATAATACTACCAGAGAAATATTATTTGATATAATATGGTTTAATATTGGGAGTGCAATTAATTTATATAGTGGAAAATAAATTAATTAATAATAGTAAGGATTAATAGATTTGGGCTTGGGCTCAATTTAATCACTATTATTGGAAGTCCAATATTCCACCTCCTTAAAATCCCCTACGTAGCCTATAAAAGCACTACATGGTCTTCTCTATTCTCATATGTCATAACTTGAAGATCACAATTCTAGAGAGAGAAAGTAGAGAAGGAGATCCATGGAGTTCGGTAGATCGTCGCCCACACGACGTCCGAGCTAGTGCAAGGAATACGTGGGAAGATCTCAAGGTCGCCAAATTGAGTTCTTCGTTTTTCCGAACAACGAGAACGAGGTAAATCGTAAAACCCTCTTTATGATTTTATCGTTTAATTATCGTAAAAATACCTTGAACCAAGATCCGAGGTTTGGGATCCTCACCGGGGTCGAGCCGAGCGGTGGTGATCGAGGATCACCAGACCGCCGCGACTGGAGCGACCCGGCGGCAAGGATCGCGCGAGCACGGTTCGCTGGGGAGCAGGCGCCCGCCTGAGGACCAGGCGCCCGCCTGGTCCATGACGCGCGCACGGGGCCATGCGGGATGATCCGTGGTGCACGCTTGGAGGCGTGCGGGGGCCTGATCGAACAGCGGCGGCTCGTGCCTCCGCTAGGGTTTGATAGGGCTGGTCCTCGCGGTGCTCGGGCATGGCTAAGCGGGCTGTTCGCGTAGGGTTTTGGAAACCCTAGCGGGCTGCTACGAGCTGCTCCATACGCCACGCATGAGATGCGATCGATCGCCTCGGGTACGCCCGTAGATGGTGATCGATCGGGCTTCTCCCCGCGTCCGGTGACATGGGAATTTTTCCGGTGGCGGGATTTCGATTGGGTTGTCGGTTCCGCAATTTTGACAATCCGGATATTCGATCTCCAAAGGATTTCGGTCGGAATTAATTAGATAATTAATTTTAATTAATTTATTAATTCCGGGATATCGATTTCCAACAATTGGTATCAGAGCGTTGGTTTTAGTTCATGGTATTTTTCGATAAATTGTTCTACCTTGAAGGGTTTCCGATTATTATGGCTAGATTTAATTTTTGTTAATTAATGTCATAATAATGTTCTTGATTATTAAACTCTCGGTGATGTCGAGATTCGTTCTTGTGTGGTGAATGTTTGTTCTTAATTTTTCCGGAAATTGTTTGAGGTCGTTTTGTAGAGAATCGATACCGGATAGCGTAGTAATAAATTTGTAATTTATTTTACGTTGGATCGAGGACGAAACGACGACCGGAAAAGTGTGACGGAGGAGACGAAGAGAGGGAGGATTCCGGGGATCGATCAACCCCATGATCGAACCCCTTGAAGGATCGATTGATCGATGGTGAAGAAAGGGGCTGCCCGCGGTTCTCGGCCTCGCCTAGCCACCGGTGGTGGTGGCACGTGGCTGGGGCGGCGACGGTGCTCTCCTCTCGGCCGGCGATGGTGGTGGGGGCGCGGGGTCCTCGTGATCTCGTGCTCTCCCGCCAAGATCCAACTTTCTTAAATTATTCGGTTTTCCTATTTTGAGTATTCCTATTTTTGGGAATTCTCATGGAATAGGAAAAGAATAAATTTAGAATAAATTTATTTTTCCTTATTGATTATTCCTATTCTTGGGAATTTTCATGGAATAGGAAAAGGAATAAATTTAGAATTAATTTATTTTTCCTATTTAATTATTCCTTTATGGAATTTTTAATGGATTAGGAAAATAATTAATTTGGAAAGTTTTAAGAGTCCTTAATTAATTTTTCCTTATTTAATTATTCCTTTATGGAATTTTTAATAGAAAAGGAAAGGAATTAATTTGGAAGGATTAGGAGTCCTAAATTATTTTATTTCCTTATTTCATTATGGATATCTTCTAGAATATTCCAAGTGGGTCTTGGATAGGATTCTAGAGATTTAATAGAATTAGAAAGGAAAATAAAAATAAATAAAAATATTAATAATATTTAATTTTATTTTTGATTTATTCGATTGACTTAATTTTCGAATTAAGTAACTTTTGGATTTATTAAAAATAAATAGATTTAAATATTAGAATTAATATTCCCGTCACATGGAGCATTCAAGAACGAAGACTAAAGACTAGAAGACGCATACGGAGATGAGATAAAGCCATAATAGTCGGAAAATAATATTCTAGTATTATTTTTATTATGTGATAATATACTATGTGCTTTATTTCATGTATGCATGCTTATGTGTATTTAATTATGCATTAGATAGCGTATCCCTTTATTGTAAAAAGCTATGTGGGAGAGGGATTGGAAACAATGCCATGGTCTCCATTGCTGTTCTCTTGGTGACTTTTATGAACATTCGAAGTTCATATAGATAAGCCATTGGAGGAGAATTCTTGTAATTCCTCTTACGAGAAACATTGATTAAGTTTATCAAACAATGCCTAATTTGTCTTTCCAAAACTGATTTCAAGTCGACTCATTCTCACCCCGGGGAGTGGAATGGAGCCAAAGCCACTTGGTCATGTCGAGGACACAAATTAGAGACTTTCGTGTCATTTGATGACTAGATCGATTGTCTGCTCGGCTCCCTCATTTTATGAGAGATAGGGTCGTTCGCATGGTGAATCACTGGTAAGAAACTTCGAGTTTCACTTATGATTCTCCGCGTCTTGATTTACAAGATTAAATGAATCAAGTAATTGGTAGTCAATTATAAAAGTCTCTTGGTGTAGTAAACGTCCACACCACGTGGCTTGCTATACTAACGGATTTTGGATTAATTGATGTAGACAGTTATAAGGAATTGTGAAGAGTTGTGAAGTTGTCGTAAACGTCCACACCACGTGGCTTGCGGTGATGTAGCAATTCCAAACGATTTACTTTAGTACTGAGTAATGGTTTACTCTTAGATACGCATTATAGTATTCTTCCCCACGAAGTTACGCTATAAGTGATGTATGACCGAAGCAAATCTAATTGCTAAATCATTTGGATTGGTAAACGTCCACACCACGTGGCTTGCCAAATCTGATGGGATTTTAGATGTGATTAGTGGTTTAATGATATTATTTGAGGGAGATAATATCAGAGATTAAATCGATTGTTTGTTGTTATATGTGCTCATAGATTAGGAAATGGCTTTGAACCCACTTTGTGTGATACTTAAGGAATTTAAACTCATTGGTCCCTAAATGTAATGATTGGAATAGAGATCTAGACATTGTCCAGACTGTTGAAGAGTACAAGTTTGTACTCAGTGAGCTTTGTCCTCCCGAGTCTACGAATGTCTTAACTAACGTAGTGGCTAGACAAGAGGCGATGAGGATACTCATAAAGGCCATTCGATTCAAGGAAACGCTTAAACACGTTTTTGAAATGATGGACCTTTTAGATGAGTTGAGACGGAAATCGCAAGCTCTTGTAGCCAATGCCATAGGTTTCGAACCTAAGGGTAAGATCGGGGAAAGGAAAAGCAAGCAAAGAAACCCAGTGGTCCTAAGTTTCTTGGACCACGAGATGGGACGAGAAAGCCAATAAGCAAGTATTCTTGATGCAAACAGTCTGGATACTGGAAGTCTGATTATCCTCTCAAAGAAAGTACGAAATTTTCTTTAGTCGTAAAACATAGTCAGTGGTATTATCTACCGGAACCTGGTGTGTAGATATGGAACCACTGACGGTATGTGCATTCTAAATGCAAGGGTTCCAGGAAACCCGACGACTTGGAAAAGAAGAAATCGTAGTCTACATGGGCAATGCTGTGGAGGAGGCAGCTGTTGCAATGGAGGACATTTTATAGGATTTCATTTTGGGTTATTGATTTTATTTACCTTTCTTATTAGAAAGAACTTTGTTCTGGATTTCTAATAAATGGATATTTTATTTCTTTTAATCATTTGATGGTTATAAGAAGAAATAATGACATTATCTATTTTGGTACATTAGCTAGCAATATATAAATGATGAAATTGAGTCCACCACGATGCAACGAACCGTAGTATGAAACTCGTTTTACTAATAAGAGATTTCTTTATCAATTATACTTGTGGATTCTTATGCTGAGTCATGTTTATTCAAATAAGAAGTTCAAAGGTCGAAAATTGATATTTGATCAATTAAGTTGAGGGAGTGGACCTTCCGACCTAAGAATCTAATTTGGAAGATAATATGACTAAGCAATCCTTTATGGATATAAGATATAAGATCCGGACAAGTATAAGAATTGATTGACTCTGATGTATGCAGACCTATGCCTACTCAGACAATAAGGTACGAGTACCTCATTTGATGATTACTCGAGAAATGGATTAGGATACCTGATGTGCCACAAAAGCAAGTGTTTTGACAAGTCAATGGACACTAAGCAATTGTGGAGAACCATCAAGGTATATCCATTTATAGCCTGCGATTTGATCGCGGAGGCAAGTACCTGTCTGAAGCATGCATGGCATACTGATCAGAGTTTGGGATTTGATCCCAAATGACTACACCATACACAGTTGTGTAGAAATGGTGTGTCGATAATAAGAAATGGAACTCTTATAGAGATAGTAAAATATGAGTTATACGGAACTACCTATGTTCTATGGATATGTCTGGAAACAACGGCGCATTCAAATGCGGTTGTAGAATATCCTAGAAGAACAAAAGATGTGTGTTCAATAGTACTATGAACCAGAAGGACGTTATAAGTTCAAACGCCCGGTTCTTAGAGAGAGACTATATGATGAACCACAAGCCCAAGGTGACGTAATACTTTGAAATGAGAGAGAAAGATTAAGACTTAGAACCAGCCGAACCGAGTAGCGGTACACCACTAACTGCACCTACTGTTATCACCGTTTATACACCGGAATGCCATTGTAGTGGGAGGTTGTGGGACAACCGGAGATATTCATAAGACTATGAGAGTCTTCGGACTCTGGACCTAGTATACATGAAATCGATCCCTGGATCTACATGAAGGCCGTACTAGATCTAAATGTGCCTTCTTGGAGAGCAATAAGGATTATTGCTAAGAGGCGAGATCATTTAGAGTACAAGCTTAGTTGATCCATTTATGGATTGAAACAAAGCATTGAGTTCGTGGTACTTGCAAATTGATGAGATAGTCCATTTTATGGATTCATCAAAAACATAGACGAATCGTGTGTATTGGAAACGTGATGGAAAACAAGGTGGTGTTTCTCGGGAGTTATGTAGAGAACATTCTTATCATTGGTAACAATGTAAAGATGTTGTCAGACATAGAATGATGATTGTCTAAATGAATCATTATGAAAGATTTAGGAAGAAGTTGGACATGTTCTTGAGATCTTGGATCTCTAGGAATGAACATTGTACTTCTCCTGGACATCTTACATATATATGATTATGGTTCGTTTTAACATGCAAGATTCCGAGAAAGGTTCGTTACCTTTCAGACACGGAATGCATCTATCTAAGGACATGTGTTTTGGGAACACAAAAGGAGATAGAAGCAATGAAAGCGGTTTCCTACACCTTGAGTGTGGAAAGCTTAATAAATGCAATGTTGAAAACGAGAACCTGATATCGGCTATGCGGTTAGCATAGTGGGAGGATATCAAGGTAATCCTGGAAAGGAATGTTCTAGTACTTTCGAAGTACTGTTCTAGACTACGAAGCAGACGAACATTTCCTTTGGATTACATTCTCTTAGATTTCTAATCGAATGAGGACCGGTGTAAGTCGATATCAGGCTATGTGTTTCACTATTAAAGGAGAAGGAGTTTTAACATGGAAGAGTGATAAGCACGATGCTTTTCGGACTCTGCCATGGGTAACCAAATAGCGGCCTCAGAGGCAGCGGAAGTTTTGGTATAGCTCCGGGATAATCTCTGGGACTTAGATGTGATTCTTAGTTTGCCAAAGGCTATGTAAATAGCGGTGCGATGGCAAATAGTAAGAAATCACAAGTCCATAAGTGTAAGATAACACATAGAGCAAGTACCACCTGATACGAGTCATCGTCGAGGGAGACGACGATGTAGTCCCCAAGATAACTTCAGAGCGGCAACCTAGATTGCTCATTCACATAGTACTTCTTGGAAGTACAACTTAAGCACGTGATGAGTATGGGAGTCGGGAGTTTGGAGGAAATGACTAGACCTTAGTACAAGTGGGAGATTGTTGGAGTTGTGTACTTAATGTCTAGATTTAAGTAACGGTAACTCCCGGTCATTGCCATTAATCTATTTAATTAAATAAACAATTATTTGCGTTCAATTATTTATAATTAAAAATATGCAAATTATAGTCCTGGATTCTATACGTTGTAGTTAGTATGGTGTGTCGGGCCCACACAGAAGATCATACTATCGGTTACTCGTATTTAATCGAACAGTTGCTCACGACCTAGATGGACACGGACCAATCCATCGGTATAGTCGTCGTGTGAGAGAGAAAATAATCTGTCTTGATTATTTTATCACACTTGTACACTTGGTGTACTGAGCGGATCTGCTTGAGATTTATCGATTAGGATTGTCGGCGATAATCGATTTAAATCTCTGAGTATTTTATTCTTAATCCCCGATACTATTGCGGGTGTGTATATTTAATATAAGTGACTTTGATTTACCAAAGGAATTAACCGATTTAATTATTGGGTTAATTACCGGTTAAGTTGGGTCACTATATTTTATATATGGCATGCCGTGAATACTTCACGGGAAAGTGTATCCCGTAAGGGTTGATAATATCCCCGAGATGAGTTCATAAGGAATTATTATGTAAACCCTGCAGGTGGATTCGTTCCGCATAATAATTAAGGTTGAATGGTACTAGTCTCGGTTATAAGAGATGAATAAATTAATTAGCAATAAATTAATTTTATTCATGGATATTTATATCCTAAATACACGGAATAAATAATACTACCGGAGAAATATTATTTGATATAATATGGTTTAATATTGAGAGTGCAATTAATTTATATAGTGGAAAATAAATTAATTAATAATAGTAAGGATTAATAGATTTGGGCTTGGGCTCAATTTAATCACTATTATTGGACCCAATATTCCACCTCCTTAAGATCCCCTACGTAGCCTATAAAAGCACTACATGGTCTTCTCTATTCTCATATCTCATAACTTGAAGATCACAATTCTAGAGAGAGAAAGTAGAGAAGGAGATCCATGGAGTTCGGTAGATCGTCGCCCACACGACGTCCGAGCTAGTGCAAGGAATACGTGGGAAGATCTCAAGGTCGTCAAATTGAGTTCTTTGTTTTTCCGAACAACGAGAACGAGGTAAATCGTAAAACCCTCTTTATGATTTTATCGTTTAATTATCGTAAAAATACCTTGAACCAAGATCCGAGGTTTGGGATCCTCACCGGGGTCGAGCCGAGCGGTGGTGATCGAGGATCACCGGACCGCCGCGGCTGGAGCGACCCGGCGGCAAGGATCGCGCGAACACGGTTCGCTGGGGAGCAGGCGTCCGCCTGAGGACCAGGCGCCCGCCTGGTCCATGACGCGCGCGAGCGCTAGGCGCCCAAGCGCTCGCCCCGTGCTGCTCGCAGCGAGCTACGAGTTTTCTCGTAGCAGATTCGCGTGTGACGCGAGCTGCTGCACAGGGCCATGCGGGATGATCCGTGGTGCACACTTGGAGGCGTGCGGGGGCCTGATCGAACAGCGGCGGCTCGTGCCTCCGCTAGGGTTTGATAGGGCTGGTCCTCGCGGTGCTCAGGCATGGCTAAGCGGGCTGTTCGCGTAGGGTTTTGGAAACCCTAGCGGGCTGCTACGAGAAGCTCCATACGCCACGCATGAGATGCGATCGATCGCCTCGGGTACGCCCGTAGATGGTGATCGATCGGGCTTCTCCCCGCGTCCGGTGACGTGGGAATTTTTCCGGTGGCGGGATTTCGATTGGGTTGTCGGTTCCGCAATTTTGACAATCTGGATATTCGATCTCCAAAGGATTTCGGTCGGAATTAATTAGATAATTAATTTTAATTAATTTATTAATTCCGGGATATCGATTTCCAACAAAAACCTCTATGGCAACAGCTGCCTTCTCCACAGCACTTCCCTTGACTATTCTTTCCTTTCCAAGTCTCTGGGTTTCCTGGTGCCCCTGCATCTAAAATGCACACATACCGTCAGTGGTTCCATATCTACCAACTAGGCTTCTGGTAGATAATACCGCTGACTATGTTTTAAAGACTAAGGAGAGAATCTCATACCTTCTTGGGGAGAAAATATAGACTTCCAGTACCCAGAATGTTTTCTTTGAGAATGACTGCCTAAAGGCTTTCTCACCCCGTCTTGTGGTCCAAGTAATTTAGGACTACAGGGTTTCTTTGTTCGCTTCTCCACACCCTGATCCATGCCCTTAGGTTCGAAACCTTTGGCCTTGGCTTTAAGAGCTTGCGATTGTCTCAACTCATCCAAAAGGTCCAACATCTCGAAAACGTGTTCAAGCGTTTCCTCGAAGCGACTAACCTTTATGAGTATCCTCATCGCCTCTTTTCTAACCTTTTCGTTGTCTCTAAACATTAGCTTGAGTTCCAGCATGATATCATGATTAGTGGTTAATGCAAAAGCATTGTCCCACTTCTCAAAATCAGCCTTCTCCTCATCAGTTGACACACTTATGGGTTCAGGAGGACAAAGTTCACTGAGTACATCCTTGTACTCTTCAACAGTATGGGTAATGTCTAATTCTCTATTCCATCCAACACAGTATGGAACCAGTGCATTGAATTCCTTGAGTATCACAGAAAGTGGATTCATAGCTATTCTCTAAACCTATAAGCACATATAAACAAACAATCAATTTTATTTTCGATATTATCTCCCTCAAATAATATCATTAAATTACTAATTACATCTAAAATCCCATCAGGTAAGGCAAGCCACGTGGTGTGGACGTTTACCCACCCAAATGATTTTGCAATTAGATTTGCTTTGGTCATACATCACTTATAGCGTAACTTCGTGGGGAAGAATACTATAATGCGTATCTAAGTGTAAACCATTACTCAGTACTAAAGTAAATCGCTTGGAATTGTTACATCACCGCAAGCCACGTGGTGTGGACGTTTACGACGATTTCACAATTCATCAAAATTCCTTATAACTGTCTACATCAATTAATCCAAAATCTGTTAGTATAGCAAGACACGTGGTGTGTACGTTTACTACACTAAGAGATTTTTATAATTGACTCCCAATTACAAGATCCATTCGATTTTTTGTAAATCAAGACTCGGAGAATCATAAGTGAAACTCGAAGTTTCTAACCAGTGATTCACCATGCGAACAACCCTATCTCTCATTAGATGAGGGAGCCGAGCAGACAATCGATCCATTTCAAGAAATGGTACGAAGGTCTCTAATTTGTGTCATCCACATGACCAAGTGGCTTTGGCTCCATTCCACTCCCCGGGGTGAGAATGAGTCGACTTGAAGTCAGTTTCAGAAAGACAAATTAGGCATTGTTTGATAAACTTAATCAATGTTTCTCGTAAAAGGAATTACAAGAATTCTCCTCCAATGACTCATCTATACGAACTTCGAAAGTCCATAAGAGTCACCAAGAGAACAGTAATGGAGACCATGGGAATGTTTCCATTCCCTCTCCCACTTAGCTTTTTACAACAAGGGATACGCTATATAGTGCATAAAGTAAACACATATAGCATGCATACAAGTAATAAAGCACATAGTATCACATAGTCAAAATAATGCTAGAAAATTATTTTCCGACTATCATGGCTTTATTCCATCTTCATACGCATCTTCTAGTATTCAGTCTTCGTTCTTGAATGCTCCATGTGACGAGAATATTAATCCAATATTTAAATCCATTTATTTTTAATAAATCCAAAAGATACTTAATTCGAAAATTAAGTTAATCGAATAAATCAAAAATAAAATTAAATATTATTAATATTTTTATTTATTTATTTTCCTTTCTAATTCTATTAAATCTCTAGAATCCTATCCAAATCAAACTTGGAATATTCTAGAAGACTTCTGAAAGAGTTAATCGGTACTACCTATGTTCTATGAATATTTATGAAAGACAACGGCACATTTCGATGTGGTTGTAAAATATCCTAGAAGAACAGAAGTCATGTGTTCAATAGTACTTTGAACCAGATGGACGTTATAAGTTCTAACGCGTCACGTGATCTCCGGTCAACGACTTCCGTCCTCTGGTTCAGGACCGATTGTCCCGAGCCGAGCCGGTCCAGCTCGGTCCAGGAGATGGGAAACGTTTTGGAACGGTGCACGTCCGTTGAGGGACCGGTTCTTGTCGACGGCGTGAACCCGCCGGTTCACGCACCCGAACCGGCTCTATAATAGAATAAAGAAATAAAATAAATTAGGACTCTACTACTTTCCAAATTAATTAATTTTCATGTCCATGAAAATTCCCATAAAATAGGAATAATCAATTAGGAAATAAATTAATTAATTATTTTTCTTTCTAATTCTATTAAATCTCTAGAATCCTATCCAAGTAAGACTTGAGATATTCTAGAAGACTTCTATAATAGAATAAGGAAATAAATTAATACCAATTAATTCTTTTCCTATTCCATGAGAGTTCCCAAAAAAAGGAACACTCAAAATAGGAAAACTGAATTAATTAGGAAAGTGAATCATGGTAGGAGTAGCATGGGTTGGGAGACCCCACGCCACCCCCACCGTCGACCACCACCGCCGGGCACCACCGCCGCCGCCGCCCCCAGCCCTCGCGCCACCACCACCGGTGGCCGGCGTGGCCGGAAGCCCTAGCGGGCAGCTCCGGCGCGGCGGGTCGATCGATCCTCATTGGGATCGATCATGGGGATGATCGACCCCCCCCCCCCCCCCCCGGTTTTGTCCTCTTCGTCTTCTTCGTCACACGTGTTCTTCGGCGGTCATCTCGGCATCGAACCAACGTAAATAAATTACAATAATTTAAATTACAATTCCGGTATCGATTCTATACATGAAATCGACCCTATACAATTTCCTTAAAACATAGAACAATAATAATAAATCTAAATTCGGTCAACCCCCGAATTTTTATTATTACAAGCATTCATCCACACAAAACGAATCTCGACATGTCCGAGAGTTTAATAAACGAATAATCATGATAATTAATTAACAAATAATTAAACCATGATAGTCGGAATCCCTGCAAGGTAGAACGATAATTGAACACATACATGAACACGAAACCAACGCTCTGATACCAATTTTTGGAAATCGATATCCCGGGGTTAACGGAATTGCGGAAAATATAACCCCGACCGAAATCCCATCGCCTGAAACCGATCACGAACACCAACGAACCGGGCTCGACGAGAGTATTGCCGCCACGGGATAAACCCGCGGCCGAAACCTTAGCCGAACCCCGCTAGGGTTCGCGATCGCCGTGCATGGCGATCGCCGGGGATGCGCGTGCATCCCCTGGGGCTGATCGGAACAGCCCCCGGCGGTGAGTCCAGCTACTCACCGCCGCCACCATCGAGGGAGGGCGGTGCGCCCAGCGCACCCGCCGCGGCTCCAGCCGCGGCAGCCCTAGCGATCGACCTCACGGTCGATCGCTTGCCCCGACGTCCAGCCGGGGCCCCTTCGATCGCACGCCGGCTGTCGTGCCCTAGGCCGACCGCCACCCTCGGCTCCCAGCCAAGGGTTTGTCTTGAGCTTCGACGGGGATCTCGAATCCCCGTCCCCGAAGTTCATACGTTTTCCCAGATCGTATGTTCATGTATGAGTCACAATTAATTCACATAAAATCATACAAGGGAGTTTATGATTTTACCTTTGATTCGTTGTGCGGAGAAATGAAATCAATTGAAGACCTTTGAATCTTCCTACGTATTCCTTGCACCTCGTTCGAACGTCGTGTGGGCGACGATCCTCCGAACTCTATGGATCTCCTTCACAACTCTCTAGAATATCAAGTATGATAATCTTATGATTGATGTCTTCTAATTGTGAAGACCATGTAGTGCTTTTATAGGCTACGTAGGGGATCTAAAGGAGGTGGAATATTGAGCTTCCAATTAATGATTAAATTGAGCCCAAGCCCCAATCTATTAATCCCATTAATATTAATTAATTTATTTTCCACTATATAAATTAATTGCACTCCCAATATTAAACCATATTATATCAAATAATATTTCTCCGGTAGTATTATTTATTCCGTGTATTTAAGATTTAAATATCCATGAATAAAATTTATTTATTGCAAAATAAATTTATTCATCTCTTATATCCGAGACTAGTACCATTCAACTTTAATTATTATGCGGAACAAATCCACTCATGAGGTTTACATAATAATTCCTTATGAACTCATCTCGGGGATATTATCAACCCTTACGGGATACACTTTCCCGTCAAGTATTCACGGCATGTCATATATAAAATATAGTGACCCAACTTAACCGTTAATTGACCCAATAATTAAACCGGTCAATTCCGTTGGAAAATCAAAGTCACTTATATTAAATATACACACCCGCAATAGTATCGGGGATTAAGTAACATGTTTACTCCGTCTAAAGCATTTATCCTATTTAATAATAAACAATCATTTGCATTTATATGCAAACCATAGTCCTAGATTTTATACGTTGTAGTTAGTATGGTGTGCGTCGTCACACGGAAGATCATACTATCGGTTACTCGTATATAATCGAACAGTTGCTCACGACCTAGATGGACAAGGACCAATCCATCGGTATAGTCGTTGTATGAGTGAGAAAATAATTGGTCTTGATTATTTTATCATACTTGTACACTTGGTGTATTGAGCGGATCTGCTTGAGATTTATCGATTAGGATTTCCGTTGATAATCGATTTAAATCTCTGAGTATTCTATTCTTAATCCCTGATATTATTGCGGGTGTGTGCATATAATATTAGTGACTTTGATTTTCCAAAGGAATTGACTGATTAGAATAACCGGTCAATTACCGGTAAAGTTGGGTCACTGTATTTTATATATGACATGCTGTGAATTCTTGACGGGAAAGCATGTCCTCGAAAGGGTTGATAATGTCCCCGAGATGAGCTCATAAGGATTATCATGTAAACCTTGCAAGTGGATTTGATCCGCATGATAATAAAGTTGAGTGGTACTATTCTCGGAATTATAAGAGATGAATAAATAATATTAGCAATAAATATAATTTATTCATGGACAATTATATCTAAAACATGCGGAATAAATAATACTACCGGAAAATATTATTTGATATAATATGGTATAATATTGGGAGTGCAATTATATTTATATAGTGGAGTTAATCATATAATTAATATTAATGGATTAATAGATTTGGGCTTGGGCTCAATTTAATCATTACTATTGGAAGCCCAATATTCCACCTCCTTAAGGACCCCTACGTAGCCTATAAAAGCACTCCTATGGTCTTCTCTTCTATACATATATAAAACAAGAAGTCTGCCTCCCGAATTTGACCAATGGCATACCAAGGATGCGTTCACACTACAAAAACAGTACAAAAAAGCTGTCTTCTCTTCACCTTTTTCACGTCCCAATAAAAGTCCCCCTCTCAAAATTCTTCTCATATTTCCGATACCATAATTTCTCCTCTTTTTTTTTCTGAACGTCCTCCCTCTTCATCATCGTCCTCCCATCCTGGATCATCATGTGCAGGCCGATGGCTCCCCACCGCACTCCGACTACTCCGACGATCGCCTTCTTCTTATTCGGATTGAGGTAGGCATATTTCATGTTTTTTTTTTTCTGGAAATTTCTCTCCCTCCGGTAGAGATGCCGTGAAACTCATCCAAGCCCCCGATTTTTTCCCCGATCAGGACCTAAGCCAATCGCGGCTACTCCGCCGATCGCCTTCTTCGTATTCATATTGAGGTATGCATATTTCGTTTTTTTTTTTCCTGCAAATTTCTCTCCTTCCGGTCGAGAGACGGAGAAACTCATCCAAGCCCCCAATTTTTTCCCCGATCAGGACCTCAGCCCTCGCTCCTCATCTGCTGTCGCGTCTTTTGTGATCGATTTCTTCAAATGGGTAATCGTCAAGAATCGATCGAGTTCCCTCTTCTGCGAGGACCCTTCCATACCGAATTCGATGTCGTTAGGTATGTATGTGAATTTGCATGCTTTCTTTTTTCAGATTTTTCAGATCTTGACGATCGATCGAAGGATGCTTCCATCTTCTGTTTGATGCCGTGAGGTATATATGAAAATCCATGTTATATTTTTTCAGGTTTCTTATGTCTTTGTGAGCGATTTCTCTGAACGGATAATCGTCGAGAAGCTTTTTAATTTCCTTTTCTCAATGTACGCTTCCATCGCGAGTTTGAGGCCTTGAGGTATATACCAATATGCATGTTTTCTTTTTTCAGATCTTTGTGTGCGATTACTACGAGTGGATAATCGTCGAGAAGGTTTTGAATTTTCTTTTCTTGAAGGACGCTTCCACCTCGATTTTGAGGCCGTTAGGTATATATGAATCTGTCTGTTTACTTTTTTCAGATCTTGACGATTGATCGAAGGACGCTTCCATCGTGAATTTGATGCCGTGAGGTATATATGAATATGCATGTTTTCTTTTTTCAGATTTTTCATGTCTTCGTGAGTGATTTCTCCTAACAGATAATCGTCGAGAAGCTTTTGAATTTCCTTTTCTCGAAGGACGCTTCCAGCGCGAGTTTGAGGTCGTGAGGTATATACTAATATGCGTGTTTTCTTTTTTCAGAATTTTCCGATCTTTCTGATCGATTTCTCCGAATGGATATTCTTGGGGAGTCGATTCAACTTCCTGTTCTCCGAATGGATATTCTCAGGTTTGAGGTATGTATTTTTTACTATATTCATGTTTATTCATTTTTAGCCGTTTCATGTTCATGTCTTGATTTTGCATGTTTAAGGTATGTGTTTTTTTTTACTATATTTCTCTTATTTTATAGATTGTACATGTTCTAATCATTTTTTGGCATTTCATGTTCATGTTTTTATTTTGCAAGTTAAGGTATGTTTCTTTTTCCTATATTCCTCTTTATATTATAAATTATACATGGTTTAATCATTTTTATGTTCTTAATAAATATGTTTTGCAGGTTTAAGGTATGTATGTACATGTTTTAATCATTTTTAGTCATTTCATGTTGTTATCTTAATTTTGCAGGTTAAGGTATGTATTTTTTTGCTATATTCCTCTTTATTTTATAGATTGTACATGGTTTAATCATTTCTCTGTTCTTAATAATTTTATTTTGCAGGCTTAAGGTTTGTGTTCATGTGTTTATTTTGGCATGTTTAAGGTGTGCATTTTTTTACTATATTTTTCTTTATTTTCTTAATTATACATGTTTTAATCATTTTTAGTCATTTTATGTTCATGTCTTAATTTTGCAGGTTAATGTATGTATTGTTTTTGCTATATTCCTCTTTATTTTATGTATGTTCCATGGTTTAATCATTTTTAGGCATTTCATGTTCATGTTTTTAATTTGCAGGTTAAGGTATGTATTTTTTTGCTATATTCTTCTTAATTTTGTAAATTATACATGGTTTAATCATTTTTATGTTCTTAATGAATATTTTTTGCAGGTTTAAGGTATGTATGTACATGTTTTGATCATTTTTAGTTATTTCATGTTCGTATCTTAATTTGGCAGGTTAGGGTATGTATTTTTTGCTACATTCCTCTTTATTTTATAAATTATAAATAGTTTTATCATTTTTCTGTTTTTAATAAAATTTATTTGCAGGTTTAAGATATGTATTTTTTTTTCCTATATTCCTCTTTATTTTATAAATTATACATGGTTTAATCATTTTTATGTTCTTAATAAATATTTTTTGCAGGTTTGAGGTATGTATGTACATGTTTTAATCATTTTTAGTCATTTCATGTTGTTATCTTAATTTTGTAGGTTAAGGTATGTATTTTTTTGCTATATTCCTCTTTATTTTATAGATTGTACATGGTTTAATCATTTCTCTGTTCTTAATAATTTTATTTTGCAGGTTTAAGGTTTGTGTTCATGTGTTTATTTTGGCATGTTTAAGGTGTGCATTTTTTTTACTATATTTTTCTTTATTTTCTTAATTATACATGTTTTAATCATTTTTGGTCATTTCATGTTCATGTCTTAATTTAGCAGGTTAATGTATGTATTGTTTTTGCTATATTCCTCTTTATGTTATGTATGTTCCATGGTTTAATTATTTTTAGGCATTTCATGTTCATGTTTTTATTTTGCAGGTTAAGGTATGTATCTTTTTGCTATATTCTTCTTTATTTTATAACTTATACATGGTTTAATCATTTTTATGTTCTTAATAAATATTTTTTTTCATGTTTAAGGCATGTATGTATATGTTTTAATCATTTTTAGTCATTTCATGTTCGAATCTTAATTTTGCAGGTTAAGGTATGTATTTTTTTGCTACATTCCTCTTTATTTTATAAATTATAAATGGTTTTATCCTGTTTCTGTTCTTAATAATTTTTTTTTTGCAGGTTTAAGGTGTGTATATTTTTCTATATTTCTGTTTATTTTATTAAGTATAATGTTTTGCTCATTTTTACCCGTTTTGTGTTCGTTCGTTGATTTTGCAGGTTTAAGGTGTGCATTTTTATACTATGTTTTTCTTTATTTTCTAAATTATACATGTTGTAATCATTTTTAGTAATTTCATGTTCATGTCTTAATTTTGCAGGTTAAGGTATGTATTGTTTTTGCTATATTCCTCTTTATTTTATGTACCTTACATGGTTTATTCATTTTTAGGCATTTCATGTTCATGTTTTTATTTTGCAGGTTAAGGTATGTGTTTTTTTGCTATATTTCTCTTTATTTTATAAATTATACATGGTTTAATCATTTTTATGTTCTTAATACATATTTTTTGCAGGTTTAAGGTATGTATGTACATGTTTTAATCCTTTTTAGTCATTTCATTTTTGTATCTTAATTTTGCAGGTTAAGGTATGTATTTTTTTGCTATATTCCTCTTTATTTTGGTTTCTGTAATACGGCACTTCAACATGTTTATGTTCCTTCTCATCCTTTGATCAAGGTCAGGTTAATGTTTTTTTGGGCAGGCTTTTCCTGTTTATTTGCTCTTTATTATTTAAATTATACATGTTCTAATCATTTTTAGCCCTTTCATGTTCATTTGTTAATTTTGCAGGTTAAGGTATGTATATTTTTATTTTATTTCTGTTGTTAATAAATAAGTAATTCAAATAAATTGAGTAACATGTTCTGCAAATTTTCACTTTTCGTGTTGTTAAATACATTTTTTAATGTATTAATTTAATTTAATTTTCATTGTGCAGATTCAGGTAGGTTTCGTTGTCTCAGTTAACGGATTCATTTGTGAACTAATTCAGGTGTGTGACGCTAACATGTACAGCAGAATGCTTCTTTGTGACTATGCTCTCGAATCCGTTCAATACTTTCACATGTAAGTTTTTTGATCTTTATTTCTTTTTTAAACGAGTACATTTACAATCATGTTAAAATGATCAGTTTTGTAGGCTCAATAATTACGTAGATTTTATTTTCATTTGTTGTGTTCTTTTTAGTTTATAAATTATACATGGTTTAATCATTTTTAGCAGGTTAACAAGTATGTATTCATTTTTGTTTGTGTATTTTTGTCTGTTTTTAATATTTTTTTTTTTTGCAGGTTTGAGTTATGTATTGTTTTTACTATATTTCTATTTATTATTTTTAAGTGCATGTACATACTGTATTATTGTTTCTGTTAGGTCAGCATTTATTCGTAAGTTTTCCCCGTCATTTGCATAAGTTATCCGTGTATTTTGCCATTAATACTGAGGTTTAGACTAAATCGTTACTTACGCTGTCCAATGGAAGATGAAACAAAATGTCCGTTTCTTTGCTTACATGGATTTTTAATTCCATCGTTCTCCAATGATGTTGTGTGTCAAGCCAGAACTTTGACATCAATCAAAGAGAGTTAAACATAATAGTGAAATTTAGGTTTTTAGTGCACCAATTTAGGTTTCAAAATCGTAGTTAATGTGCAGTGATTATGTTTTATTTTACTTTTATATTATGCTTCTACTGACGACTCTTAATAATGATGACTTAGTAAAGTGTGAGGTTAGTAATGTATGAAGATTCGTGCATTTCTAGGTTCACACTTTACTAATTCATCATTACTAAGTGTCATTATTAGGAGCATGATGATAAAACTTAATAAAAGATAATAGCTGCACATTAGCTACGAATTTGATACTAATTGGTGCACTAAAAATCTAAGTTTCACTATTATGTTTAAGTGTCATTGATTGTTGTCAACTTTCTAGCTTCATGCACAACATCGTTTGAGAACGATAGAATTAAAAATCCATGTAAGCAAAGAAACGGACATTTTGTTTCATCTTCCATTGGACAGCGTAAGTAACGATTGTTTCTGCATCTTAGTATCAATGGCAGCCGCATTGGTTTCTAGATAAGTTTTATACTGAGTTTTGAAGTTATTTTTTTTTCCGCAAGTTTATCTTTTTCTTTTTAACCGTGAAGTTTTTTTTTTTTTTTTTTTTTTTTTTGTGTATTGGTCTATAACCTGTTAGTGTATATTAATGTTTTTTTCCCCTTAAACTAACCCATTCTACATGCAGGTGGATAAATGTATAATTAATTGATTATAAAATGCAGGGTTTTGATTCAGAAAGTCTAAAACCATTCGAGGTGTTAGTGTCTAAATGATCATCTTTTATTTTTGTTAGTGTTTGCTAATCTTTACTGATATTTTGATTCCCTTCCTTTTCATGTTCTTCTAATTGATCAGAATTAGTTGGTTTAAATATTTTTGGTAGGCTTACTTACTAGGGTTTCTTGGGAAGAGATGATCAGAACAATGGCCTACAGTTATTTATGCCACTTATGTTTTGAATGGTCTTGAGGATTGTCCATCTAATATTGTGAGTTTGATTTTTATTCCTTAGTTTATAGTATACATCATACTGATGTGTATTTACAACTTAACTTACTGTATAATTAAATGTGTTGGTAATCAGCTATAATACTATGCCGGTTATTTATTACTTCTTACTCTAATTAATTTAAAGGATATATGTTGACATGAATAGGGATAACAGTTTTGAGTCAGCCACATGTTTTTTTACAGCTTTTTCAAGGGATGAAATTTCAGGGTATTTTGTCTACTGAATCTTTATTTATTAATTCCATTAGTAATTATTGTTACTTCTTTAGACAATAACATTGGATTTCTGTTTTTCAGGTGACTTTGTTCTTTGTGACGCTTTCGTGTACACCAGAATGCTTCTTTACGACTCTGCTGACGAATATGTTCAATACCGACACATGTAAGATTTTTCATCTTTATTTCTTTTGTAAACGAATTTCATTTATAATCATGTTAAAAAATATCAGTTTTGTAGGCCCAATAATTACAAAGATTTTATTTTCATTTGTTGTGTTCTTAAAAAAAGGTTGAACTCAGACTATGCGATGGAGTGCGACGGAGCTGATGTTTTCTAATAGTATGCATGTCCAGGCGACATTTTTTTCAATTATTAACTTTTTGCTTAATATCAAGAAATGTATAATGTTTGTTTATGAGTGGTATTTCTTAACAATTAATGTTGTTCTTTTGTTTACATTTTGGGCTTATGTTTCAACAATTAATGTATGGTTTAATTATGTTTTTTTATTTTATAACTAACTATTTACTCATTACACGTTGGTTAAATATTAATTTTCAGTGAATTCGATACAAGCTTTTAAAATCATGTTTTGTATTGAGCTATCTTGATAACATTTGTTTTTTATAAGGTTTCGGGCTATAATTATAGTTTTATTCATTGCATGTCTTAAAATAAATTAATGTTGTCCGGAACTAAAAAATGCTTCTTAAGTAGTAGTATAATGTTTTGCAAGTTTTACTCATCATACTATATTTAACAAAAACCAATAAGCGTTTATTAGATGTTAATCCTACATAGTCCTGATATATACTTCCATTATTTTTCCATTATGTTACCATAGTATTTTATAACACGCAACCACACTTCCACTAGTTCGTAAAGACTGTATACTGTTCACCTCCACCTCATGGCTCCTGCTTTGGTAATATATTTATTTTTTATTTATATTTGTTGAATAAATGAAGTCCAATATCTCGGTTGATTTAATTTTAAGTTTTTTTTCCAGATGTCATTGGGCGTTTCATTGATATCAACGATACCAGCTTTAGTCTATTTGGTCTGCATTTTTTGCTGGAAGATTTAGAGTATGATTTTAATAGGTCAAATTTAATCAATGTTCTGATTGAATTTGATTTTTATAGTCATTTGATTATTTCCATTTCATCAATTCAGGAAGAACACTCTAAATTGTGTGCTTTTGGGTTCTCGCTACAAATATTTGTTAAATTTTGTTGATTTGGTGAAAAGGAAAATTTTTTATCAAGTTGTCGTTCTTATTAAATAAAAACATCTTGGTATTTAATTCAACATGCTTATTGGATATTATTATTTTTTATGTCTCATATTATAATCATCAATTAGGTTTTTGTAAATTTTAGTGAAATCTTTAATAACCAATAATTTCTTTAAATGGTAGTAGTATAATTAATTTTGCAGTTGTTTTTTACAAGAAAAGTTATCTATAATAATATTGCTATGAGTTCATGTATTTGGTTTAACTATTTTTGAAATTACTATTGTACAACCCACGTTTCCCAATGTTGCATTATAATTAATCATTGTGTAGAAGAATATCCTACTTAACATGTTATATGGGAAACTGCAAGAAGGAAGCTTCCATTACACACTTTTTCAAAAACCGCTGCCTTTTCATCTTCTTTTTGCATCTTCTTCTTTTTCTTTTCTCCAGTGAGAATGGCCGTCCGTGCATCTATTTCTCAACTGAATTGTTCGACGAGGGACTGGAGCATAGTCGTTCGATGCACCCGGAAATTTATCAGGGAAGGTTTTAACAATGTCGAATCCAGCGTCGATTTCGTGC
The DNA here is from genome assembly GCA_954870475.1 of Euphrasia confusa. NCBI lineage: Eukaryota > Viridiplantae > Streptophyta > Magnoliopsida > Lamiales > Orobanchaceae > Euphrasia > Euphrasia confusa. Next base: position 38,881,169 of record OX940950.1, on the reverse strand, counting down.
TAATGGACTTGGAGGTTTACTTTATATGATTTTTGTTTTAATGTATTTTAGTTATTTCGAAAGTACAGATTATAGATCTTAAAATACCTGAATATATGGATTTCGGAATTTGGTTTTTTTAAACTGCTGGGTTGATGTATTATTACTGTACTCAAAATTGTAATCCTTTTTAATAAATGGGTTTACTTGAATATCATACCTGTACTCAAGATCGCTATCCTTTTTAAGTCCGTGTTTTTAGGGTTTTCTTCTATTTAATTGAAAAATTAATTGTCCGGGCAATCAAAGACATGGTGCAGTTGAAAAAAATTTGATCGGTCGTTTCCGTGACCAAATTCATGAGGGAGAAGCTTACAACATAAGAAGATTTCATGTTGTAAAAAGCCCATTGATAAATCCGCTTTTGGTTAACCCTGTTATGATATATTTTGATCCGGACACGTCTGTTATCAACGTTGTTGACCGAGGTTTTCCAGTATCTCCGTACAAGTTCGTCTCTTTTGATCGAATAACTGAAAAAACTTTTCCAGATTCTGGACCACTCTTCGGTATGTATCATTCAACATTGAAAATTTGCATTCATACTTTTAATGTTCTGTTATTTACTTGAGTTATATCTTATATGTTCATAAACCATGTTTGCTGATAGTGCAAGATGTTATTGGTCATCTGATTGAAGTTGATGATACGATGATGTATGGTGATGGTTCCGGTGGAGATGAATACGTTCGTTTTAAAATTTCTGATCTCAAGTAAGAAATCTATATTACTTTGTGTGTTAGGTTTATATCTGTATGTAATTGTGATTGACGTTATTTTTCTTATATTCTCTTAATAGCAACATTGAAAAGAGTTTCTGCGTGTTTGCCCCATACTCCAATGAGATCTTGGCATATGTTGACATGTGGTAGGAGTACAAGCTATACGGATCTGTTGTGACCATACAGCTGTGCAACACGACTTTTGTCAATGGTACTTATCTATTGAAGTTTTCTTTGTGAAATTCTATTAGTTATGTACCTGATTGTTTATAATTCTTTTTCCTTTACAGGGCAGTTTGTACTGTGCAATACGTCTAAGGCTACCCGAATGACTCTGTATCATCAGTGTCCAGATGCGATGGATTATCAACAGCGGTACTATCTTTTAACATTTCATTAATCAATATTGAATTGTGTACTTATTCTGTTTAAACTAAGTAAAATAATCTGTTTCCTGTGCAATGTTGTATTTATTTAGTTATGTTGTTCAGGTTGCTTTGGAATTAGCATTTGACTTCAGAAGATGATCAAAGTTCGACGCGGTTTGATGGATGCACAGTGCTGACTTTTGAAAAATTAATTGGAGGGCATAATAGTATGAAACAATGATTGAGTTTTTGTTTAGGATGGACTATATATGATGTATGTTTATCTTTAGTATTTCTGAACAATTAATGTTGTCTTTTGACTACATTTTGGCCTTATGTTTTAACAGTTAACATATGGTTTAATGTTTTGAAGCATGAAGTAATTGTATGAACTTAGTATGTTATTATATCTAAGGACTAATTATATACTCTTAGCAGGTTGCTTAAATGTAAATTTACTGTGAATGTGATATGCGATCTTTTTAAAAGCAAGTTCCATACTGAACAATCTTTATAACAAAGTAAATTTTAATGTTTTGTGCTACAATTATAGTTCTATTCCTTGCACATAAACATAAACTAATAATCTTTCTTCAGTTAAATTTTACATGTTTTATAGATTGTACGTCATTAAACAAGATAAAATTATCTTATTAATGGTGGTCATGATCTTACGTAAACTTATTCGTATTTCATATTAATAACAAAATATCATGTACAAAACTATGGCTGGTCATGATCTGTTGTGCGGGCTAACTATGATTGGAACGAACTGTGACATTGTTGTTAGGATTTGTCGAAAATGGTTTTCGCTCGGCGTCGATTCCAATAGATATACGATGCATGTCGTGATGATTGATCTCATGGTTAGGAAACTAAATTGCAAGTATATACCTCCGTTTTTATTGATATTTTTTTTTTTGTGTACATATTGAATCTTACTAATAACTCATAATCGTTATTCATCGGATGTAATATTTGTTGTTTCAGGGTGATCAAATTCTTGCATTCGTTATGCTAGATCTAATCGAATACTTTAACAGTAAGATTGTTGAAGGTGAACTCTACAGATCTAATCGAATAACAAATATTATTTGCTTAAAATATTTTGTTTGTCGTGGTGTAATATATTGTTTACCGAGGTTGTTTACTGGAATCGATTGAACTGAACTTAAGCGATCTGAACTGAACTAAACTATTTAAGGGAACTGGAAAATATATTTAAAGTATTACAGTGAAACCTCTGTAAATTAATACTCGATACATTAATAATCTCTTTAAATTAATAGAGTGGTGTAATATATTGTTTACCGAGGTTGTTTACTGAAACCGATTGAATTGAACTTAAGCGATCTGAACTGAACTAAACTATTTAAGGGAACTGGAAAATATATTTAAAGTATTACAGTGAAACCTCTATAAATTAATATTCGATACATTAATAACCTCTTTAAATATATTGTTTACCGAGGTTGTTTACTGAAACCGATTGAACTGAACTTAAGCGATCTGAACTGAACTAAACTATTTAAGGGAACTAGAAAATATATTTAAAGTATTACAGTGAAACCTCTATAAATATATTGTTTACCGAGGTTGTTTACTGAAACCGTTTGAACTGAACTTAAGCGTTCTGAACTTAACTAAACTATTTAAGGGAACTGGAAAATATATTTAAAGTATTACATTGAAACCTCTATAAATTAATCTGAACTGAACTAAAGTATTTAAGGGAACTGGATAATATATTTAAAGTATTATTTCCATGATTGTATAATTCCCTCCTATAATTGTACCTCTTTAAATTCATAGCGCCGATCAGTTTCTTGGAAAAGGAAAAAACTGCACAAAAATCTTTTCGGTTCTCCGTAAGATTTAATCTCTCTTTATCACGTATCTCTTACTCAAGGTTCTTTTTTTAGTTCTCCGATACATATATTCATCGGTTGCGTACATAGATTTCTATCTATACTCTGCATCAAAAAATATTCTGTGTCTTAATCCAAATCGGCAAATCCATGGCTCCTTGCGATACTATTTAAAAAATTAACGGATCTAAGGAATCTTGGATTTTGCGTGTTCGTGTGTGTAGGTTTTGGGTTTCTGAAGACCCTGATGGCGACGCTGATCAGATGGAAGTTCTTCTAATGGATTTTGAGGTTTATTTCTGACGATTTGTATGAGTATTGCATGATGTTTCGTTTCTAATATTGAGTGTCCTTTTCATCGCATTCGATTCATATAACTAGGGTTTTGCAATTTCAACTGTTTGGTTAATTTCTATATTTGGCTTTTAATTTTTAGATTCTGATATCTCAATTGATTTGTGTCAATAGATATTTATAGCAGTTGGAGTATGTTGGTAGTTATTACTAGCATTTACTCTGAGAATTTCTTATTTTAGTAATGTGTATTTATTTATTGTAATGTAGTTGCAAATTCGATATAAAGGGTGTTTCAAAAACTCTACTTTATACTCTGTTTTTTGTCCATATATGATTCTCACATGTCAGTATCTATTTATATACTTCAAGATTTTGTCTTTCGTCCTGTCAACTTTGTATTTTGTATGTGGTTTTGTTTATAAAAGTGATTTTTTAAATTAAGTAAAAAAATTCCTTTTGGAGTATATAAAGTAGTAGTGTGATATCTAAATGGTTAATTTTGAATACTTTTTGTCACTGCACCTTTACATGTGTTTGTCCTTTCTAATTTTCTTGTGCTCTTACAACCGTTTTAATTAATATGATATTCATGCTAAAATCAGTTTATACATGTTTAATTTGCAGAGACAATTTATTCATGCAAATATTTCCATTGAGATCCTGTATAAGTTTTATAGTCGGCTTATCGTAGGGCAAATATACGAGTTGTCGGATTTTCGAGTGATTCCTACCTTTCCCCAGCAACCTGCCACTTTCAATCATAATAGGATTCTGTTCTTGAGCAACACGTCGATGCGGCCCGTGCTTCATTCGCGTTTTCCCAAGACGATTTATAGTTTCGTTGATTTCTTTTATCTCATTGACAAAGATACTAATGGGCCGTACCTTGGTACGTATACTTTGCGTAACACGTGGATTAATATCTATTATCTGCATTTAGTATGATTTTTTACATAGAATTTCATAATTTATGGAGATTATGGGGTTATTGTTCTTGGACTTTTCTTATCCAGATATTTGTTCTTTTTTCTTTGTTGTCTTTTATTCTTTTGATACCAGATGCAATTGGTCGCGTTGTTTCTGTTGATCGATCTTTGATGAGGGTTCATCCTGACGATGAAGGACCAGACATTATAATTTTATTACTAAAAGACTTTGAGTACGTTTTTATCTCTTTCTGTTTAAAAGTGTCATACTAACATACGTTTTTTCCAATAATCAATTGATAACAAAATAACTCTGACTCTTTTCAACAATGTTTTTTTTATTTTATCTTTGTGTTGTTGATTCTCTTATTTTATTCTATAACAGAGAGATGTTTGCGCGATTTGTGTTGGTCGGTCCATTCTCTGATTATATCTTGAGCTATGTTGGGCATGAATTATTTGTTGCGAGTGGTAACCTTTGGGTCGTAGTTCAACTCGGTGCTGCTACATTTACTAACGGTCCGTTTTCATATCCTGCCAATTTCTTTCTCTTTGAAACTCAATTTATATTTATCGAGATGTCTATTAATACTCATGTTTCTGATGAGATTGTTATTTATACGACCGAGTATGCTACTAAAGTCACTTTCTATACTGTTATTGATAAGTTCATTGACTACTTAAGAAGGTATTATGATCCTTTTGTGCATTTGTTTTATTATATGTGTCATATTGTTGTATCTTTAATTAAATTGATTTAAGATAAAATTATTAAATTTCATATTTCACCATCATTTCACTTTATTACAACCTCTACATTGCTACATTTTGGAAGGTTTCTTTGAATGATTAAAATGAGTTGGAAGCGGCTAATGAAAAAGAAGCAAATCCTACTATGTATAATATCAAATGTAAATGATAGATTTTTGTATTCTTGATCTCTTTTGCTTAAGAGATTGAACTTTTTTGGAAATCATTCCATAATGTGCATTAATTTTTGTAAATTTAAGCTTTTTGTCCATGTATATTTTGAATGTTCAATGTCGTATTTTTTTTTCCATGTTTATAAATGCATTTTTTTATTTACAAACACTAATATTAATATGATAATGTGTATTAATATCTTACTTCCAATTTTATTTTTAACTAAAATATTAATATAATAATGTTTGAATCTATTACTTTTATTTTTAATGAAGGTTCAGAAATTTTGGACGGTTGTTAAAGTAACAGAATTTTTTTCGAACAGCGTATGGTTTTACACCACTTGCCTAACTTGCAATAATTCAGATGATGTCTCCTCTTGCGGTTTGTTTTGTTATTCCTGTCGTCAAGATCTTAGAGCATCTCCAATGCAAAAGCCCACTTTCTACATTTTGTGGACCCAATTTGTTGCCACATCATCCTAAAGTGGGCAAATAAAAAAAGTGGACAAAACTCTCCAATGCAAGAGCCCACTTCAAACATTTTTTAAAATCCAATTTTATTAATTAATAATTAATACAACACACAAAAAGTAAGCAAATCATCATACATGGCCCACATGTCAGAAGTGGGCATGGCCACCATAGAGGACATGCCCAATTTTTTCAATGTTGCTCCAATGCTAAATTTTTTATCTTTTGATGCCCAAGTCCATTTCACATGGCCCAATGCACCCAAATGGGCTGCATTGGAGATGTTCTTATTCCTCACTCAAAGTATAAAATTAATTTTATTGAGTTGTTTTGCACAATTCGGCCACATGAACGAAGGTTCAGATTTATCACCATATTGACGAAGCCGTTGAATACCGTCAAAGGTATATATTATAACTGTATAATGTATTTATTTAAAATTATATATACTTTAACATTTTGTCAATAAAATACAAATAATTAAATTTTATTACAAAATTGTTTGTGGAATAGGTTTGAAGAACTGTGGGCCACTGCTTGAGAGAATTGGACTGATGTTAAATATGTCAAATTACTTGATCAAGTGCTTTTTGTATGTAAAATAGTCCATGTAATTTTCATAATCTATTGTGACAATCTTCTTCTTATTTTTTTTTTTTATGTCTCCTTATAAGCTACTTCTTCTTTTTTTACATTAATTTAGTCCCGACAAATTCCGCATGTTGCTTTTTTAGAGAATGTTTCATTGTGTAGGAGAAATGTTGAAGAATGTTTCTCTTTTACACATTACCTTAAGCATGTTGAAGAATGTTTCTCTTATCATTTGTGTAGAAGAATGTTTCTCTTACGATTGGATACCATGGAATGATATCCCAATGCCGCGAGGTATATATCATTGCAACCAATGATATACTGAACTGAAGTTGACTGAAATTAAGTTCAACAAATTAAAATTGAATCCCCATATGTGCTACGATTATAGTTCTATTCCTTTCTTTAAAAGCAAGTTGCATAGTGAACAATTTCTATAACAAAGTAAATTTTAATGTTTTGTGCTACAATTATAGTTCTATTCCTTGCACATAAACATAATCTAATACTCTTTCTTCAGCTAAATTTTACATGTTTTATAGATGTACGTAATTAAGCAAGAAACAATTATCTTATTGATGATGTATACTTCCATTATTTTTCCTTTTGTTATTGTTTTTTCATGTATATTAATAAATATTTGTATTATTTATACAATATTTATATAAGGCAAACCACGCTTTCTGTACTTCTTAAACACCGTATGCTGTCGTCTTCAACTCAATTCTAGGGTTATTACTCATCCTTTGATTTCGGCTTCCTGAAGAGAAGAAACATAACCCCTCTATTTGAATCCGGTATGAAATAATATTTATGCTAATCTATATGGTCGAGTTTGATTCTGTCTTAATCACCAAAGTGTACTTCTTAAAAACTGTAAAAGGATTGTTTGAACTCAATTCTAGGGTTACTCATCCTTTCGTCTTAGCTGTTTAACAGAATAAAAATAACCCCTTTACTTTAATCACCTGTGAAACAGCAGTTTATACTATGTACTACCGTGTAATATTGATTCTGTCTTACTGAGTATTATTCTCAACAATCGGGTTCGATTAAATTCCATCATCTTCTCCGTGTTTTAATGTCTCTATGATGATAAGCATATTTTTATATGTTTATCAGAGTTTTATTTCACAATACTGACAATTAATTTTCGGAAAATCCCAACCTTAGAATGGTAGGTAGCAGTTCAAATTATGGTCGCGGCGATAGCGATGCCGATCAAGATGACTGTTAGTGTTCTCTCATTTGTTATTTTTTATTTAAGGTCTTTCTGTTTATTGTATGTATTGTTTTTTAGTCAAATGTTTGTTACTGTTAAACAAATTAATCGGATCCTAAGATTTGTACAAGAATATACAATTATTTATTAGTTATTTATTATTCGAGGTTTCCTATGATTACAGTGATAAATCGATTTTTCTTTTACTTTGTTGACATAATAATATGTTTTTTAACCTGTTTATTTTCATCTAACTTTGTCAACTAATAATTCTGTAGTAAGAAGAGGACCATCTTGCGCTCCCCGAGTTATTATAAGGGTCGGACCTTTTGATATCCATTGTATTGTAAGTATCAATTTTATACTGAAGCTTTTTACATAAATATTGTATTGACCAATCACGTATTTTTTAGCGTCTTCCTTCAGAATTGATAGAAAAGAGCACTTACCAGATGTCATTGTCCACCAATCTCAATACTCCGGACGGTCTAATCCATCATATTGTTTTAGATGAAGACGAGTGTCATTATGTTAGTATATATAACGGTTGGGTTCAATTCAAGGAAAAATATAATATTAAGTATGGGTATATGTTGTCATTTCAATTGGTATGTCCATCGCACTTCAATATAAACATTTTTGACCGATCTCATGTTGAGATATCGTATAATGTTGAAAATATCCGACGTATGCCTGTCCGAGATATATTGTCTCTACGTCCCAGCTTTGCTCAAATAGTGGAAGAGCATCACCGTTATCGACTGGTAAGGTCTATTTCATAAATTTTTAAAATTGTTACTTGATGTTGCTTTATAATATAAATAGAGGCATCGTTGTTCATTTGTAGACGATACCTAAACCTTTTGCTGAGGACACAGGCATTGATCGACTGTAAGAGTTGACACTTTCCAACACTAGAGGGAATCAGACTGTCGTGCCTTTGCAGAAACGAGCTGGGAGAAATAGCATTTATCTCGGACCGAAATGGAGATCGTTCTATGATCTGAATCATTTTCAAGAGGGCATGCGTTTGGAATTCTACTATGATAAAACTACTACTATATTGTACGTCGGAGATGAATTTTTATGATTTTGCTTATTATTAGTATTGAACAACCAATTTCTTTTAGTTATGTAATATTATTCCTCCGAGATTTTTAAAAGAATGCTACAATTTGAATCCTACTTTTGTATATTTATATTAATTTTCCTCTTTATATAGAGGTGATTTTTTTGTTATATTGAGGATGCTGATTAATTTTAATGTTGTATTTTTGATGATTAATTTAAAGATACAATGTAAATCTTACGATCTCCTTATTTAGAAACAATCTATATACTGTATTTCCGTTAATAGTTACAAAATATAAATATATCATAATACTTTTAATATTTTTCCAATTTTACAAATTTTTAGAAATTTGTTTGAATTCTATAAATAATTTGAGGACTACCTACTGTTATTAGATTAATGTTAAATCTTATACATTTATATAATTAATAAGTACATAACAGCAACAATTAATTTACTGTACGAGTACTAAATCTCTATCTCACCTGCTTTATTTTTAGAAAGTATTGTATTATTTAGTAAAAAAACATAAATTTATCTAAATAATTTATTTAATAAATAATTGTATTAAATAATTAGATTTTTTTTATTTTTTTTACTTCATAAACTCTGTATATCGGCGTTTTAAATTGAAATCTAGGGTTACGCTTTTTTTGGTATCTGCTTCTTGAGGAGAAGAAAACTTATCGTTCAGCATAAACCTGCAGGTATGAAACAATGTTTTTTGTTTTTTTTACATTCTCAACATTGTCTATAGTTAGGGATCCTAATCTTCTAAAATATCATGTTCTGAATCTATTCAATAATGTTTGATGTTGTTTTTTTGTTTTTTTATGATTAATGTTTAATTAATTTCTCTATCGGTATTCCTACGCTTTGTTTATTGTATAGGATAACTTTGCTTTCAATGTATTCTGCAGTTAATCAATTTCGGGGGAAGATCTAGAATGTCTGATAACGGTAACAACAAAGGTGACGGAGATGTGTTCTTGATGTAGATAATTGTAAGTTTTTTTCAATTTTCAGTTTGTTTGTGATGTTGATTTTTAATTCTATGATATTGTATTCAATTTACTCAAAAGTAGTATTTGAATTAAGGAAACTATGTGTTTGTTCGATTCAATACATGTGGTTTGTTGTTACTTGAGTATATTGAATTGTTTGTGATCTTTCTTTGTTATTTTTTGTATTTTCTTTTTTGTTTTGTCTATTTTTAATCTCATGCTAAGCATAAATTATGTAGTCAGGATGGGACTCAACTACGCACCTATATTTTATGTGACTGTAGAAGATAGAAAGAACCCCTTGATTGTAAGTACACACAATAATCTTGGGCATCCTTTTTGTTTATGTAATTTATATTATCACATTTTTTTGGTTTACTGCCTAATGAATATTGTTGACAGGTTTTTCCCTTATAATTCCGGGAGAGATGCACGTCTGAAATCCCACTGATCACATATTTCAAAACACCTAATGGTCCAATGATGCCTGTTAAGTTAGATGTAGATTCCAGGCAACGGTTTTATGTGCGTAGGGGGTGGCCTGAATTCAAAGCAAGATATCAGATTGAGTAGTTTGATTTGTTGACATTCCAATGGATTCATCCATCACACTTCAATGTACACATTTATGATGCGGGTATTGTTGAAATAGATTATGCTCCTGATTTACTGCCAAGTAGTTCTGAGTTAAGTGTCTCTGATCTCTCTTCCAGTTTTGCTGTAACCATAAAGAAATATCACCACCTTCGCCTGATAAGTTCTATTTAAAATTCTATAATCTGCCTGTGTGTATTGCTTAATTTTACATTAACCACCGTGTTTGAACTTCTTATTCATACCATCCCAAGGCAGTTCGCAAAGGATACTGGGATTGAGAGTGATTCAAAATTGGTTCTCTCCTGCGGTAGAAGTGTAAAAATTCCAGCCCTTGTGCGGAGCGGAAAAGGAACCAATCGCAACCGACTTTTTCTCGATTATGAGTGGAGATCGTTCTACGATACGATTAAATTTAAGTTAGGCATGAAGTTGGTGTTCACGTACAATCGTTCTTCCACGAGATTGATTGTGAAAATATTAGCTGATGAAAATGTTTCTTCGGAGTTCTAACATACTGCCGTGGGATTATTCTGTGTTTTCTTTTTCGGATATTGAAATGATTTTTCTTATCGGATAATATGCATGTGCGCTTCTTATGTTTTTATTTTGAAATAGTTATTATATGAAACTTTATCCATTTCTGTACTATTCAACTTAACAGTTATCGGTTTTGATTATCTGAATTTTGTTATGTCTGTGATAAGTATCGTGTTTAATAACACTTGAGCAATATGATGTATGTTTCAATTTAATATTTTTGTTAATATGAAGAACTTGCAACAATATGAAGTATGTTTAATTAACATATACAATATAAATAGACATATGCAAGTTTCTTAATAGGTTTAGGGTTGTTTGTTTTTTTAATGGGTTTTTTTATGATGCAATTTTTCAATGTACTGTACTTTGATTTGTTATTTATTTAATAATAAAGATTATATTATTTTTTATTTAATTCATATTGTTCTATTTATTGTTATAAAGATCACATGTATTTTTTTTAATTCTACACAGTCAGTTGTTAATTTTTAATTAAAAAAACAAGATAGTTATTATTATGTTTATTTTTTATATTTTTAATTACGTAAATAAATTAAAGTTTAATATATTCAATTTATTTATTTAAAATCTCTTCAGATAACTTTGTATTTTATTTCGTTTTTTTTTAAATATATAGTAACAATAATTATTTTGATTTAATTAATTAACCGTGTTTTAATTATAGCAATATATTTACTGATAATGAAAGTAATTAATTACAAAAACCAATTCCTTAATCAATTACTTAACTATTTAAGTAACTAAATAAACTTTATATTATCTAATTATTTCTGATTTTGAATTATAATTTATAATTAATGATGTTATCTTTAATACAAAAAATACTACTAAATACACTTTAAATTAGGAATATGAAGAGTTTTTTATTTTTCCGCCGGCTCTTTACTTAACTCTAACTTAATTTTCAAATTTCAAAACAAATCTGGTGTTAGTAATAAATCTGCAAAATCTTAAACTCGATTCATTGATTTTGTACTCCTCTCGCGAATCAGGTTTGAATCAATGACCCTAAATATATGTATACTTTCAAATATTCAGTGACATGTTTTTTTTTATTTGTTCCTACTTATATTTTACTTAGATTTATTGATTACAAAATTTTATTTGTACTACAGGTATGAATTTCACGATGGACACCCCTTGGTCTTTGAAAGAAGGTCTTCGCAAGAGAAATGCTGTTGTATATAATTGTGAGTCTTTTATCCTGTTAATACTTTGATAAATCATGTGTTGCCTATTCCTTATTTTAACTGTGTTCGTGTTCACTGTTTATGAAATTAGGGTTAGGTCTTCTAATAGCTTGAGAGATTAATTTTTTTTATCTGTTTATGCAATTAGTGTTACTGTTTCTAACGTCTTGGTCGATTATTGGATTACCAAACTGTTTATTAATAAGTTAGGGTTCGGGTTCTAAGCTGCTTGGTAGATTTATTTGTTTGTATCCATTAGCTATGTCTTTTTTTTGTTTTGTTTCTATTATTACATAACTTAACTGAATTTTGTCCAAAATTGTTTTTGATTTTGTTATAACACTATTCTGATCATATTTGTTCTCTTCTTTTATGATTTTTATTCTGAAGCAACAAGAAGAATACCCTGCCCCGTGAGATTTACATTACTATATACGGTGGAGATATGGATAATATTGTAAGTATATATACGTACTACGCTTGGTTCATTTTTTTTTTTTCCTTTTGTAATTCTGTGTTTTGATCTATTAATTCTTTTGCTAGATTATACCAACATCTTTTGTTGCAAAGTGCACGTACAGTATGCCATTGTTCACCAATCTCAAGACACCACGTGGTCCAATGCATCCTGTTGCGTTGGATAAAGACGAAGAAGGTCGTCTTCGAATAGCGAGCGGTTGGCCGGAATTCCGGAAAAAATACAATATTACGAAAGGGCAGCTGTTGACATTCTGTTGGATCTCTGACTCCCACTTTAATGTACGCATTTACGGTGTTGATAGAGTTGAGATAACATATGATGTTGACGTCATCCGAAGTGGTCCGGAAGTACATTCATCCAGTCTTCCTAACAAGTTTTCTAAAAAACTTAAACAGCATGAGAAATACAAATTTGTAAGTGGTAATACTAACTCTTTTACTATTTCTGTTAGTTTATCATTTATTATTAAGTTTTCATTTTCATTCGCAGACGATTCCTAGAAAATTTGCCCAGGATACTGGTATTGAGAATAAATCTGAACTTACGCTGTCCAATGGAAGAGGAGAAAAAATGTCCGTTTGTTTGCGAAGAAAAAGTGCATCTGACAAAAATAAAAGCATGTTTTTCGGCAATGGATGGACAGCATTTTATGTTAAGAACAAATATGAGACAGGCATGACGTTGGAGTTCTACTACGATGTTGATTCAAAGACGTTGTGCGTCAAACCAGAACTTGAATTGCTTTCTGATTCTGATACGGAGTGATAGACCGTAGTGTGTTTCGATTAGCACATTTTGTTTTAATATGAACTGTTCTAGATTTTAGTTTCAACTGTTTTGTTTTTTTTTTGGGCTGCATTTCTTTCTATTCACCGCTTTAAGTTGGTGCATTTTGTGGTACTGCCCTTTTAACTTTTTCTCTCATTTTTATTATCGGATAATATGCATGTGTGCTTCTTATGTTTTTATTTTGAAATAATTATATGAAACTTCGTGCATTTCTGTACTTTTATTCAACTTAATAGTTTTCGGTTTTGATTATCCAAATTTTGTTATGTTTGTGATAACAATCATATTTAATAACACTTGAGCAACATGAGGTATGTTTCAATTTAATATTTTTGTTAATATGAACAACTTGCAACAATATGAAGTATGTTTTTAAGTATATTATTTTTGAATATTAATAACTTATTAGCTCATAAATGAAACAAACATACTTTGCGAATCTTAATAAAATATGATATTTAACTTTGTCACTAAGATGAAAATATTTAGAATCCTATAGGTATTCTTTAATAAAATTTTAAACATATGCAATTTTTTTTATTATAATATAAATAACAAACATTTTCAATGTGTCTATATATAAAGGTTTCATTCACATCCTTTACTTGCATACGGGAGTAAAAATACACACCAAAAAATAACCCTTTTAAGCTTTTACAAAAAATGTCTTTGCATGTTAACCACAGCAGCCAAGAACCTACCTTGGCAACGGACGTGATCTGGGCGGCGGAGAGTCTTTGCATGATCTCTCTTGGCGTCTGTCGTCTGCCGTTGTCCACAGAATATGATCCTACTGCCACTGTTGCTGTGCCGAAGAAGCCCTCTATTACTTTCCGTATCAAGAAAATCCACATTATATCTTCCTCGAGGCCGTCGTTGCCCTATCAGTGCGATATCTGCGGCGCGTCCTTCCGCTCATACCAATCCCCAGGCGGCCACAAGACCAGCCACCGACGCAAGGTCTACGTGCCCCCCCCCCCCCCCCGTCGTCGCAACGCGCTATCCAGAGCATGAGTGCTCTTTTTGCGGGGCGCGATTCTTCACCGGATGTGCTCTTGGCGGCCACAAACGGAGACACTTCAAAGGGACTATCTTGAAAAACAGCAAGCCATATGTATTTCGTTGATCATTAAGCCGAATGTATCTTTCTGGTATGCATCAACTTGATCTAGATCGATTAATATAATTTAGCGCAGCTATTATCAAGTTATGTACTCAATTTTATGTATGTTTGTAAGAGATGCTTTTCAAATCTCACTTTTTGGGTTTTATCAATTACTTAATTACTTAATGTATTTAATATAATAACTGTTTAATTAGTAGTTTGTCTTTAATAGTTTTTTGTACTATAAATTAATTATTATTAAATATTGTATTTGTTTCAATCACTCATTTTCCTTAATGTATTAAATTATTACTTTTTATTTTGTTAAACGTATTTTTTAAATTAAACACGTTGAAGTTGCATTAATTATTTCAACTGAAAAATATAATTTTAGATTATATTCAGAAAAATAATTGTATTTTTTTTTTTGAAATTTTTTTTATTTAAGTAAATATGTAAGATTAAATTTGTTTCATAAAAATAATAATGAAAACAATTTGTTTACCATATATAAGTACTTATTTTAGGAAAAATTGTTGTGGTCCAATCATAGTAGAATATACTTTTACACTAACATGTTTTGTCTTTTTTTTTTTAAATTAAAACATATCAGATTTTATTATTATTATTTAATTGGTTTTTTTTCTTGCTGATCAGTAATGATTACCTTCTTCTTGAAACCAGGTAAGTGTTTACCACACGCTTTGTATTATTCATATTATTATGGTTAACCTCTTCATCTTCTCACTTTAATCAAATCACTTCTCACTTTAATCATATCTATTCTGTTTATTTCAGAATAAGTTTGTTTTTTAAAAATCTCTACTTTTGAAAATAGGTTAGTATTTACAAAACTGTATCTTGGGTTTTCTTGAAACTCTCATATCCATTTTCTCTCTCGAACATGTCTCGATCTTACACGTCTCTCAGATATCTTAACCGTTCAAGTCCTGATCCGATTCTCTTAGTAAGGATTTGTAGGAAGTGGATCCATTCTTACCCTTCTGATACACCTCGATCCTTGGAGATTGTTATGGTTGATCTTGAAGTAAGTTTTTTTTTTCGTAGTATCTATACGTATATAATTTGTTTGTTCACAGGTGGTGGAATTATATTTTTCTACTTTTCATCTTTTTGGTTTCCGTAGGGCCGCCGGATTCTGGGATCTGTACCAAGGAAGCTTATTTCATATTTTGATGATGATTTTATTGAGGGAAAGTTGTGCAATATTCGTAATATCACAATTTTGCCGCATTTCGAACATCGGTTTCTAATCGATCACGACTTTGTGATCCTTTTCGAAAAAGAATCATATGTCGGTCCAGCTATTTATCCGTGGTTTCCAAAATCTATCTTCCATATTAAAAGTTTTGATGATGTCGAATGGAGTTTCAGCTTGGCAAATGATCTGCTTTTTGGTATTTTATTTTTCGTAAATTATCTCTTAATTTTTTTTAATATATCTTACTTAAAACATTGTATTATTTTATGTTCTAATTCAATTTTTTATATATTTTTAGATGTTGTTGGTCACGTCGTTGTTGTCTTCGATAAAGACTTGAATCAACCCGGGTTGCACTTCATTATCCAAGATCTCGAGTAATTATTCTTTATAAAATTATCGATTACTGTTTTTTTCATTCCTTTTTTTTTTAAAGAAGCATATGTACTACATTGGATCTTTGTGACTAACTTTCAATTTTTTTTGTTCTTTATTTCAGAAAAAATATTTTATCTTGCAAGTTCTTCGAACCATATTCAAAGTCGGTGAACAATTTCATTCGTTTTGTGAAGAGGGCTCATACAACGGAAAAGTGTGGAATCATTATTCAACTGTGCAAGGGTATAAAATACCAAGGTTAGTTATTCTATTAAAAGTAATGAACAAAATTTGTAAAATTCTGTATAAATTACAATAGAAAATTTTATCTTTATCTCTTTTGTAGGAGAATATCATTTGTCCAATTTTGTCAATGCAACTAATGTGGTATTTTCTCACGAGGTCAAGGAAATTGAGTATTTCAGTAAGAGGTATTCATGATATTTCAATGTTTTTTATACGACGATTACTATGTATTCAATTCTTTTATGAATTCAAATTGAATTAAAAATAAATAATTTTTTTGTAGCATGTTTGGTTCTTCTTCTTTTGTCGATGTTTTGGATGGATGTTTTGCTAGCGACCCTGTTTATGTCCCTGCGGAGAAGGAGTTGTCAGGTAAATCGGCTGCGGTAGTCCCTTTGACCGCTCTCCTTTTTTGTAATCAGGTATGTTTTTATTATTACTTTATTTTGTTAATTCTTTTAAGTTAACAAATTGGAGTATAAAATGGTATCTAATGTTGTTGTCTTATATGCATATGGTCACGTATATTATAGATTATGCTCTTATTTATATATTCATGTATGTTTACCTACTGGTAAGAATATTATATATACATATGCTGTGTATCCATATATTTTTAAACAATCAAGTACATGTGCACACGCACACAGTCACATACCAGTGAAGTATGTTCATTTTTGTAACCCCACATCGACAAGAATTTTTATATATATGATTTTATTTTTGATACGTTTGTTAGCCTAGGATGGTTTGGATTGCTGGAACTATTACTGATGTTGTGAAGGAAAGAGGATGGTTCCATGCAGTTTGCCCTGAGTGCAAGAACATCTTTGTTGATCCAAATTCAAGGCTTTGTTGTTCTTCGTGTGGAGATTATATCATTCCACATGCAATGTTCAATATTTATGTCCGTGTTTCTGATGGCTCTCACGATTTCCTCCTCTTATTGAAGAATAATTTATGCTTGAGGTTGATTGGAAACTCGGTGGAAGGTGTTTTTGATTCCATGATTTTGGTAATTTATTATTCATTATTAATTTTCATTGTTATATTATTCTTGAAAGTCTTATGATTATCAATTTTTTTTATAATGACATTTTTTCAGGATGACGAGTTTGATGATGCTGATCTCACGCTAGATCCTTCTATTCCCTTGGTTGTGAAAGATCTGATTAAAAAGGATCTTTTATTCCAAGTATCTATTCAAGGGAATGAGGATTCCAAAAGTGAAGCCGTTTTCTTAGTTAACAATATCTGTTATGACAATAATTTAGTGTCAATGCACATGTCGAAATTGTACAGGGTTAAATTTGAGCCTAAGTTTCCAGTAGGAGGTGATCTGTCGGTGTCTGAAAGTTGTGACTCCAGTGATGATACTGATCAGATCATGCATGATCTCAGCCCTGTCTTTGGTGAACATGTTGCCGACAATGATGAAGTAGGTTCAGAAGAAGACGTTGCCTGCAAGAAGAAAAAGAAAAATAAAGGATCCTCATCCCAAGTTCATTCAGAAGATTCTGGATCCGAGTGATGTGGAATTTATTCGTGGATCACTTTTTAAATTATCAACTTTTTAATGCTTTTGTTTTTTGTTAGATTTTTTTTTGTTTTGAAAACTGTTTGAATATTCTGTGTTGTGGATGTTTCTTGGTTTGTTTAATTTTTTTTGTGTGTTTGTAAACTGAAAACTCTTTTTGTTAAGTGCTCATGCTTTGTTGTTTTATTTTAGTTTTTTGATAACTCCGTTTCAATATTTCTAACTGAATGCTTCCCTGAAAATTTCATCTCCGATGTTGAGTTTCTCGATCTGAAACTCCCATCTCCGAGTCTAAGTTTTCAGTGCCTGTTACGGAAGAACTTCAAAGGGATTATTATCTTCAAAAACAACAAGGCTTATAGATTTCGGTGATTCTTAAAGACATAGGAGAATGAATCTTTTTTGCATGTATCAACTTGATCTAGATCGATTAATATTTTTTAGCGCCATTATCAAGTTATGTACGAGTACTACTTATTTTAAATATGTTGTATTATTATTCCAAGTGAAAAATATTTATTTTAAATTAATAAAGTATAATAATTGTATTTTTTGAAAAAATATTATGAAAGTAGTATGTAACACCAAATTTGTTTCCTAAAATTAATAATGAAAACAATTTGTTTACTAGATACTATATAAGTTAATGAAAAATATATTCATATGTTTTATATTTTTTTCTTTATTATTTTTTTTTAAACATGTAAATCCTAACACAAGAACATATTTATATTACAAGAAAAACTATGTTTGTATGTAAATCAATGAAACAATTCATAATTATTACTTTTTTTTGTTTTTTTGGCTAATTATTACTAATCATTATATTCTTCTTGATACTTTCTAAGTGTTTACCACGCGTTTTGTAGGATTCTTCTATTTCAGGGTGAATCTCTTCACCTTCTCACTTTATCAAACGGTTATCTAAGTTTGTACTTCACCTTTTACATTTTTCATAATTAGTTTGTATTTAAAAACTGTATCTTTAGGTTCTCTACAAACAACCGTATCCATTCTCTCTCTCAAACATGTCTCAATCTTACGCCTCTCTTAAACATCTTAATGATTTTAGTCCTGGTCTTATTCTATTAGTAAGGATTTGCAGGAAATGGATACATTCTTATCCTTCCGATACCCCTAGATCTTTAGAGGTTGTAATGGTTGATCTTGAAGTAAGTTTGTTTATTTTTTAGTACTATTAAATAATATATAATTTTTTGTTCACAGGTGGGTGAATTATATTGGTGTGTATTTCTAATTTTTGGTTTTTGTAGGGCTTCCGGATTCTAGGATCTATACCGAAGAAGCTTATTTCGTGGTTTGATGGTTATCTTAAAGAAGGAATGTTATGCAATATTCGTAATATCACAGTTCTGCCGCAATTCGAATATCCGGTTCTAATCGATCACGACTTTATGATCGTTTTCAAAAAAGAGTCATTTGTCGGTCCAGCTATTTATCCGTGGTTTTCTAAATCTATCTTTGATATCAAAAGTTTTAATGATATCGAGAGGAGTTTCCACTTAGCTAATGATCTTCTTTTGGGTATTTATTTTTGTATCATAAATCATCTTTTAATTTATTTGAATATATGGATTGTTAATATTAAGTCATTGTGGGATACGTTAAAACATTGTATTCTTTTATATTTCAATTCATTTTTTTTTATATTTTCAGATGTTATTGGTCGCGTCATTGCTGTGTATGATAAAGACTTGAATAAACCCGGCTTGCATTTTCTTCTTCAAGATCTTGAGTAATTAATCTTTCTAAATTATCAAGGGCTATTTTCTCCATTCCTTTATTTTAAACTATATTTATTTAATTGCATCTTTCTTGGTAACTTTATATTTTTTTGTTCTTTATTTCAGAGAAAATATACTAACTTGCAAGTTCTTCAAACCATATTCAAAATCGGTGAACCACTTCATTCGTTTTATGAAGAAATCTGTTGAGATGGAAAAGTGTGTAATCATCATTCAACTGTGCAAGACCAAAAAATACCAAGGTTAGTTTTATTATCATTAAAAGTGTTGAACAAAATTTGAGAAATTATGTATAAATTACAATGGAAAATTTTATTTGTCTCTTTTACAGGGGAATATCACCTGACCAATTTTTTCAATTTAACTAGAGTCGTATTTTCCCCCGACGTGAAGGAAATTGAGGATTTCAGTAAGAGGTATTCATGATATTTCATTGTTTTTATTTTATTTTATACTTTGATTACTGTTTATCCAGTGTTTTTAATAATTCAAATCTAATTAAAATTAATGAAATATTATCTAGCATGTTTGGTTCTTCTTCTGTTGTGAATGTTTTGGATGAAGATTTTGCTATCGACCCTCTTTATGTCCCCGCGGAAAGGGAGTTGTCAGACAAATCGGCGGTAGTTTTATCTTTATCGGCTCTGCTTTTTTGTGATGAGGTAACTATATATCATTACTTGATTTTCTTAATTTTATTAAGGTAACGAATTGGTGTAGAAAATGGGATTCTGTCTTATGTACGTATACTCAAATCTACATCATGCTCTTATTGATATATAAGTGTATGTTTGCCTACCGCTAACAACAGTATATATACATATGATATCTATATATACATGTATTTTTAAACAATCAAGAATACGTGTGCACACTCAGACATGCACATACCATTTCATATATGCATGTATCTAAACCCACATTCACAAGTTTTTTATCTGTTTTTTTTTTTTTTTTTTTTGTTTCCTTTGTTAGCCCAGGATGTTTTGGACAGCTGGAAAAATAACTGATATTGTGAAGGAAAGAGGTTGGTTTCATGCAGTTTGCCCGCAATGCAAGAACACATATGTTGATTCATATTCAAGATTGTGTTGTTCTTCGTGCGGGGATTATATAATTCCACACGCAATGTTCAACCTATATGTGCGTGTGTGTGATGGCTCTTACAATTTCCTCCTCTTATTGAAAAATAATTTATGCTTGAGGTTGTTTGGAAAGTCAGTGGAAGGTGCTTTTGATTCTATGATTTTGGTAATTTATTATTCAATATTACTTTTCAATGTTATATTAATCTTGAAATCCTTATGATTATCAAATATTTATTCTGATAACATCTTTTCAGGATGACGAGTCTGATGGTCCCGATGTCACTCTAGGTCTTTCTATTCCCTTGGTTGTGAAAGGTCTGATTGGACAGGATCTTTTATTCAAAGTATCTATTCAAGGGAACGAGGATACCAAAAGTGAAGTCGTTTTCTTAGTTCACAATATCTGTTATGACAGTGTGTTAGTGGATCTGCACGTGTCGAAATTGAACAGCAATAAGCCTAAATTTCCAGTGGAAGATGATCTAGCGGTGTCTGAAAGTTCTGACCCCAGTGATGATTCTGATCAGTCCATGCACGATCTGAGCCCTGTGTCCGTGATGGTAGCGGTTGACGATGATCACACGCAATTGATGTCCAATTTAAGTTCTGTGTCCGGTGACTATGCTGGCGACAAAGATGAAGTACGCTCGGAGGAAGGAGTTGTCCGCAAGAAGCAAAGGAAAGATGAAGGTTCCTCAGCCCAAGTCCATTCAGACGATACTGGCTCTGAGTGATTTGGAATTTATTCGTGGAACACTTTTTTTAATTATCAAATGGTTCTGTACTCATGCTTCGTCGTTTTATTGAAGTTGTTTGAAAACTCCATTAAAGTTCATTGTCGATGTCGAGTTTCTCGATCTAAAACTCGGATCTCCAAGCGTAAGTTTTCAGACAATGTAGTATAGTATGACCTCTTGGTTAGCATCGTCATATGAACAAGTTATTTAGATAATAGTAGACTTGACTCTTTGTTTTTGGAATTAAAAACACAAGTACTGTAGTATTTAATTTATATTTATTCCATAAAAAAAAATGAAGAATAACTTTCGTTGACTGTTGACTGCTTCGGTTTCTTCATATAATACTGAATTTTAGTTTTTTAAAATAGATTTAGGGTTTGTCTTTGTTCTTTCTTCTTCTTCTCCGGTTTTTTCTTTCTTCTCCTTCTCCAGAAATTAAAGAATACTCCAACGAGACATGAATTTCACTAGGACTCCATTGTTTCATTAGGACTTATTTTAGTAAAATTTTCATTTAGGACTAGATTCCAATTCTAAAATTACACCCTAAATAAATGTAATAATTATTTTTGATCGATTTGTCTTTTCATTTGAAGCTCTTTTTTTTAATTTGTTATTTTTTTTATAATTCTTTGTCTTTTCATTATAAATTTTTTTGGTAAAATCTAATGCAAGACATTATTTTTTATTATTATTTGTCTTTTCATTAGAAAAAAAAATGGTTAAACCTAATGCAACACGTTATTTTTTTATAATTCTTTGTCTTTTCATTATTAGAAATTTTTTTGGTTAAACCTAATGCAACACGTATTCTCTTAATGGGGTTTCCAAGAGAACTCTAATAATTTGTTTATTTTTCAAATCATCGATAACGATGCATCCTTCTTTATATTCTCTTTGCATTCTAATTGTTGTACTTCACTACTTTATACTTGAAAAATATATTGAGATAGAATGACTGACAATTTTCGTTCGTTGAAACACTTTACTCCTGTCTCCGACATTAACAAGGATAGAATGGACTGGAAGATACAAGTTCGAATTTGTAGGAAGTGGAAGACGACGGGCAATGGAAAAATTTCAGAAACCTTGGAGTTTTTGTTTGCCGATATTCAGGTTTTTTAGTGTCTTACGTTATTTTTCAATTTTCTTAATTTCAGTTAAAAAATACATATACTTACATATTTTTCCTTCGACTTTTGGCAGGGAACTAGAATTCATGCAATTGTTAAAAAGATGCTCATACCTAAATTCCAGGATTTGTGCAATGAAGGAGATATTGTTACTGTCCATCAGTTCTCAGTTGTTGATAGGCCAAAGAACTTTCCTGTTGCAGATTTTGCCTATAGGATTGTGTTCCATGGAAATACATATGTTGGTTCAAACATGAACAACAAATTTCCCAAGTCCATTTTCCAGTTCAAAGATTATTTGGAAATTCTAAGTGGCTCTCAAAAGGATGATGGTGGTTTATTTGGTATTTTTGTATTTTATATCTTAACATGTTTATTATTATATATGTTCTTATTCTTTCCTTACGTTAAATTGATATAAACATCTGACTATGTGTTCATGCAAGATGTAATTGACACTATTGCTGATATTAATGACTCAAGGTTGAAGACCGATACATCTGTCAAAGGAAACAAGAGTATTCAGTTCTTGCTTCAAGATCACCGGTACGTTTTGTATTTGTTTTTTTAAAGTTAATTTCACGAATACTAAATATTAATCATTGAATTAACAGAGAGCTGAAAATTGAGTGCGTTCTGTGGGAACTCTATTGCCATGAGTTGAAAGAATTTGTTGAAGAGTTGAGAACAAACAAAGGTAACCAAGTAGTGGTTATACAGTTGTGCAGAGCAAGGAAATTTAGAGGTAAAGAAATTACTCGAATAAATATTGATTTATATCGTTAGTTATAATTCCAACTTAATGAATATTTAAAAAATGTGTTGTATATTTGTTGAAGGGGCGATTGGAGTTTCAAATACTTTTCATGCTACTAAAGTTATTGTTGATCAAAATTTGGAAGAGATTGTTGAGTACAAGAGCAGGTGATACTGTGTTTTTTTCATCAATGCTATAAATAACTCAGATTACTGACAATCATGTTGGAATTTATAATAAACAGGTTGCCAAATAATGCTGTGACAAGTTCTTTCGATGGTTCAAAAATATCAAGTGCATCTTTTGTCAGTGTAAAGGATGAGTTGCAGAACCCTTCTACTGTCTACTTAACTCTCCATGACTTGAAGAATTGTAAAGTGGTTAGTTTGTTGTCTATTATTTAAATTATAGCATTTATTTAACCTTTATATATTTAATAATTTATTTGTGTGAACTGAATTTTTTATTTAAATTTTTATACCGAATTCATCGTGTTTAGGTTTTGAAGGCTTGGGTTGTGGCATCTGTTGCCGAGGTTTTATATGAGAAAGCTTGGTTTTATACGTCTTGCATGAAGTGCAAAAAAAAGGTTGTAGATAAAGAAAACAAGTTGTACTGTGGTTCGTGTGATGATTTTGTTCTTGGATGTCAACGTTATAAAATACATATTAATGTGGTTGATGGTTCCGGTAATGCTGAGTTCTTGCTGTGGAATGAAATTTCTACGTTGTTAATTGGAAAAACTGCTTCGGAGGTTCTGGGTGGTCTCACTAAGGTAAGATTTTTGTCCAGTAAGGTAAGATTTTTGGTTTTTGTCTAATACATTCGAAAATATATTACAGATTTTTTTTCTTTAATGGCATGGATGTTAATGTATATATTAATTCTTTGTGTATTTCAGGATTTTGTAAACAAAAATGTTGAAGGTGGTATAAAGGATGTTGCTAAAGTTGATCTCCCTGAGCCTGCTGACAAATTGATTGGAAAGGAATTTATGTTCAAGGTCAGTGTTGGGTTGAAGAATATTGAAGGGAGCGACCCTGTGTATGTTGTTGAGAAATTTTCCGATGATATGGAAATGATCATGAAGCATAAAAAATTCAACCATGGAGTTCTTCCTTTCGGTTGGTGTCCTCTTGATGATGTTGTTGCTGAATCAGTCACCCCCAAGGGTAAAGAAGTTGTCAACTCGGGTGAAGGCTTCAAAACCCCTGAAACTAAGAAGATTACGAAAAGGAATTTGCAGTGCGCTTTACAGGATTTAGCGGGATCGGTAACTTCCAAGATCATCAAGACTGAAAAATAAAGTTGATGCAAGAATGTGTTCTCCGACAATGTTTTCTCATTTTCTGTTATGTATGCTTCGGACTTTATTATCGTGTTTCCTTTTTTTGTTGTGCTGCTACAGAATTCTGTTTGGAATCCTTTTGGTGTTTTGTGGGTACTATTTTCTGTTTCGAAGTTTAAGTGTTTCAGCACGTGAAAACATTGGTTTTGATATTATGAAATATCTTTTGAAGAAGTAGCAACTTTCTTTGTTTAATTTGCAGTGTGATTTAATTGTTTGTGTTGTTGAATTATTTTTTTCCAGAGATGCATATCAAACCTGCCAAAATTACCCTAGACCCAAATTTTAAAATATTTTTATTTTTAAGTAATAATTATAAGCATCAATATTTCAACCAAAGAAAAATGATGATGTACGTTTCCTCAAAAGGATTATCATTATCTTTATATCTTTTTATAATACCATTTTCCTCTATTCTCATCCTCATCTTTCTCTCAAAAAAATTCAATTTCAGTGTTCTGTATTCAATTTTCTTCAACTTTTCTATGTCTCGGTTTCCATGTCTTAGTTTTGTCAGGGCTGCTCATGATTTGCGGATTACTTCTACTAAAGTTGTGAACCTCTCTGATATTCCGAAGTGTTTAGAGGTATTATGCATATGTTCCTTAATTAATTTATGTATATTTTATTTAAAGTTCAATTTTATTTAATTAATTTTTATTTTTTTTGTAGTCAAGTAATATATTGAGCGTTGGATGGATAACTGAAATTGTTAGCACAAGAGATTGGTTTTATACATTTTGTTTTGATTGCAATGAATATCCTCCTGCTAATGATTCTAGTTTGGTTTGCCATAACTGTGATGAGTATCTTATTAAAAACGCAAAGTACGATATCTTCGTTCGTGTTACTAATGGTCGCGATATTGTAGTGTTGCGGTTGTTGGATCAAGTTGCTATGCAGCTTCTTGGTAAAACTGCTCAAGATGCTTTTCAGGAGATGGTTATGGTAATATTATCTCTTCTTTATATAAATATTTTTAATTATAAAATGATTAGTAATTAAAAATTTTGATTGTATAAATATCATTATTTTACAATATATCCAAAATAATTTTTTCATAATTAAATATTTGTCATCTTTGCAGGATACATTTAAAGAAGTTGATGGCAATTGCGTTCGCGTAGAAATTAATCTTAAACGTATTCTTCCAGAACCAATCTTCAATCTTATTGGAAAAGAAATTTTGTTCAATGTCGCTGTTCCTTCCAGTCAAGCTGAAGAATCTGAATTTGTTTATGTTGTTGATAATTTATCCACTGATCGTTTTCTTATCGACATGAACAAGCACCTCTTTTTCAAAGATGAATCTCCTTCTTCAGATGCCACGAGAAACATGGTTTCGAAAACGGCAACTTCTTTTTAAATTATAATATTTCTATTTAGTATTATCTTTTAATCTTTTTAGTTTTGAAGAATATTTATTTTTGTAATTCTGAATATTCAGTACTGTCTATTATCACTATTTACTTATGGGTACTTAAATTAATTAATGATGATGATAAATTTAATCTTCATTTTATTTTAGTATTATAATTCATATTCAAATTAATAAAATTCTTAAATAAAAATTTTATTTAATAATTCCACCCTTTAATAATAAAATTAATATACGTTTTATATTTGGAAATAATCATTATATAATATCTTTCTAATATTTTCTACATATTTTTTCATAATATGTTTATATTAATTGTATTGTTATTCATTAATATTTTTTTAAACCCTCAAACGATCTATTATTTAAATTTATTGTTATTCATTTTCTTTACTAAACTAAACTAATCATTATACAATTAATTGTTGAGATATATAATATAATATATAATATCAAGAATATATTAAATAGTAATTTATGCTAAAAATAATCAACTCCATGCGCATGGTATGGTTTATCTCCTCCCAAGGGAAAGGTGAATACCATACGCAAATACATTGTTCTTTTCCACAAGTTATGTTTCGTAATCATTATTAATATTAAAACCATTTAATATTTTCCCTAGCTATTATATATATATATATATATATATATGTGCTGAATGAATTGCAAATGTTGTCAAGGGCATAGGTGCTGGTCAAGAAAACGACACCAAGTATCCTGTGCTGGTCAAGAACACGACTCCAAAGCATCACGTGGTGGGAGAGAACACTAATTTATTCTAAATATTTCTTATTATGAATTTATTTATTTTCTTATTTTACTATGCATGTATTATACATGCAGAGATAAATTAATATACATTCTGATTGATTATTTACTCACGATTTCTTATTTAACAGATATATATATATATATATCAAGTTCTTGATATCAATGTCAACCAAGAGGAAAAAAAAACCAGGTGAGAAAGGGAGTTAAGAATTTTCAACAAAATTTCTTTTGTATCATTCCAATGTGTATGAGAACTGTATATTTTGAAAAGTAGATTATAATTTCTCACTAATTCTTATAGGGAATGATAATATTTCCAACCGAGCGATAAATACGAAGAAATCTCGGTCTACCATGCACTCTTTCGGTAATCTTATTATTTTCGAGCAACTTTGTTAATAAACAATAAATACATTTTACTTTACAAGTTATATTTTCATAGGATCAACGTGTTTAGTTAAATCTTTTTATATTTTTGTTATCTATCTACAATCAGATGGTTTTATTTTAGAGTCGTCTACCGTGAATGCATGTCCGTCGAGCAACCCTCCTTTATCAGTAACTGCCGATCAGAATATTCGACAGATCAAGATTGTCAATTTGGGTAAAGAATTCGATTGCGTACAAGTCCAATGTAGTCTGCAGATCTATTTGAAAAATTTTAACCTTTATAATATTATCGAAGAATACATGACTGATAACATTTTATGATTTCATTAGGTGGATCTACTAATAAATCTCCTATTGTTGAGAGTGGTCAAAGTTCAGTTTTGATAAATATTGGTATGGCGACATGCGAAAGATCAACTTCAAATGCTCTAGTTCAGAATAATGTAGTCCCTTCAGTAGTAAATAGAACGATCGGAGCTCCAAAGCGGAAGGGAAAAGAAAATCAGCCAAGTGCTTCCGCATCGAATAATCATGGACTTTCTAAGGAGAATGCAAAATATCCAGGTTAATCTTTTTCGGCGGCATGCATTATTTATAATTTACTTTGTAATAAGCATGAATTAATAAAAGTTTTAAAAATTTCATTTTTTTAAGGTTATGACGACATTGGCGATCCGGTTTGGAAATGTAGTCATTGCGGTGCTAAATTCTGGAGAGATGAAAGAATAGAAAAGTCCAGAAATTTGTCAGGACTTCCAAAGTATAATTTGTGCTGCGTTCATGGTTAGTAGTTGTTATTATATTTTATGTCATTTGTGTATTCATAATGATATTTTTTTGGGTAGATAAATTGTTTTATTTATATACATTATTATGATAGTTAAAGAACTGTTTTTTTGGTACTCAGGTAAAATTAAGTTACCATCCATCAGGGACCCTCCACAAATGTACAAAGATTTATTGTACGGAAATGGCCCGATGAGTAAAAAATTTCAAAAGTCAATGCGAATGTACAATATGATATTTTCTTTCACTTCATTGGGAGGGAAGATCGACAAGTCATTTAACGACGGAAGGGCAGCTCCTATTTTCATATTAAATGGCGATAATTATCATTTGATTGGTAGTTTACTCCCAACCCGTAGCGATAGAGCTATGTTTCCTCAACTGTACATCTACGACACTGAAAATGAAGTAGTAAACAGGATTAATTCCGTAAGGTTAGATGGTTTGAATAATTTATGGTATTCAATTATTTGCATCGAGATGTCAGTTTTAATTTTTTATTTAAATTCTGATAAATTTAATTAATATCGCATTGGCTGTTTAACAATAATGCTGCAGACAAACAGGCTCAGCTACAAGATGCTGAGTTTCATGCCGATATCGTCGCTCTTCTCAAGAGCGTACTGAATGATAATAATATGTTGGTTCTTTGGTTTCGCTATGTCGGGGAAAAGATACGTGAACATAGTGAACATTTGTTCACTGAAGATGACATTAAACTGAGGTTGATTTGCCGAAGGAGTTCTCATGGCCAACGATACAATTTGCCAACTGTTTCGGAGGTGGCGGCTTTAATTGTTGGAGATGTTAATAATCTGGAGGATCACAGGGATATTATTATTGAAACTCTATCAAAGTCTTTACAGCGCATAAATGAGTTGCATGTGTCGTATTTGCCGCTCCAGTATCCGTTGCTATATTTGTACGGAGAAGACGGATATAGAGATGATGTTCCTCATCGTAAAACGACCAGGAGTAAAGAAATTAGAAAAAGAAATGTTTCAATGAAAGAGTACTTCTCTTACCTGCTGCAGGATAGGGATACTGAATCTCCTCATATTCTTTTTGGACGACGTTTATTTCAACAATTCTTGGTTGACGCTTATACGATGGTTGAGTCGTACAGAATTACTTACATGAAAAATCATCAGCAGGATTTCAGATGTGACTCTTACGCTGCGTTGGGCGATGCATTAAGTAGTGGGGAGACTAACCTGGCAGAAAATGGTAAAAGGATTATTTTGCCTTCTTCTTTCGTTGGCGGTGCGCGATTCATGATACAGAATTATCATGACGCAATTGCTGTATGTAGGTGGGTAGGATATCCAAATTTGTTTATTACTTTCACGTGTAATCCGAAGTGGGATGAAATAGAGAGGTATGTTAAGGAAAGAGGATTGACTGCAAATGATCGACCAGATATTCTTTCTCGAATGTTCCACACTAAGTTAGACAACATGTTGAGAGATATTCGTCAGGGAAAGCTGTTTGGGGAGTTATCTGCGAGTTAGTGCATCCTTTATCTATCTTTAATTTTCAATTGTTCTTATTTAATTAGTTTAAAGTTTTATATTCTTATTGTGTTTAATTCTTCTTTTCAGTTGTTTATACTATCGAGTTTCAGAAACGTGGAATGCCGCATGCTCATATTCTACTGTTCATAAAAAATTTCTCCCAGACAGCAAGTGCAAATGTCGTCGACGGTATTATATCTGCGGAGATTCCTGATTGCAAGGAAGATCGGGAATATCATGACGCGGTCAGTGAGTTCATGATTCATGGTCCGTGTGGCGTAGCAAATAAAAAATCACCGTGCATGGATGGATGTCGATGTACAAAAAAATTCCCGAAGAGATATGTTGATCGCACAACGGTAGATAATGATGGCTTTGTTGTTTACAAAAGAAGGGATAATGGCAGGACAATATTAAAGGGAGGAATTGAACTTGACAACAGGTATGCTTTTAGTATGTTTCGTTTTATTTATGCGTAGATAATAAAAAATAAAAACTCATCTTTGAACGCTTCGTGCAGAATGCCATTGTATAAAATTCATCTTCTAATAATCTCATTGGGTTCACATGTTTTTTTCAGGTCTGTTGTTCCCCATAACCCTTATCTCCTGAAAAAATATAGATCCCATATTAACGTGGAGTGGTGCAATCGTTCGCGGTCTATTAAATATTTGTTCAAGTACGTTCACAAAGGACACGATCGAGCAACTGCCGTTTTTTATCAGTCTCACAATGACGCTGCTGGAAATAAAAATGTTGATGAAATAAAGCAATATTTAGATTGCAGATACGTATCGGCGTCGGAAGCGGTGTGGCGGTTATATGGATATGAAATTCATTTCAACCAGCCTAACATTGTGAGATTGAAATTTCATCTGTCTAACGAGCAGATTGTTGTATTTAGGGATGGGTCGTCTGTTAAGAATATTTTGTCCAGAGCAGCGGGTAAAGAGACTATGTTTACAGCCTGGATGATTGCAAACAGTAAATTTCCAGGAGCGAAAGAGATAACTTAAGCTGAGTTTCCTATGAAATTCGTTTGGGATGTGAAGGAAAATGCTTGGCGGCCAAGAAAGAGAGGATTTGCTCTCGGGAGATTGAACTATGTACATCCATGCGGGGGGGAGTTGTATTATATGCGACTTCTGCTGAATGTTGTGAAAGGTTGTGAATCGTACGATGATATTTATCGTTATAACGGGATACGATATCAAACCTTTAGAGAAACCTGTTTCGCCCGTGGTTTGATTGATGACGATAATGAGTTTATTAAAGCCATGGAAGAAGCTTCATTTTTGGGTTCAGAAACAATGCTTCGATCTTTATTTGTGAATTTGGTAACTTCTGATTCCGTTAATCGTCCAGAGATTCTTTGGGAAAGTTGCAGCCATCTCCTCACACCAGACATCTTAAATAAATATCGTATTCGCTTGGAACGCCCTGGTATAATTATTAACATCTTCAAATCATTCTTTACAGTTTGTTCCTGTGTCGAAGACATAAATGCACTATACACCGGGTCTAAGAGTCCTTAAAATGATTTTTTTTTCTTCTCTTTTTTTACAGATTTGATTCTCAGCGGCGATCAAATTAAAATTTTGTGCTTGAGGGAAATTGAAGATTTAATGCAAAGAAAAGGGAAAACCCTTTTAGATTATCCCAATATGCCGTATCCGCAGCACGATGAAGCTATCGGTAGAAATCGCCTTATAGCGGAAGAGATGAATTACGATCGAAAAAAACTTACAGAAGAGCACATCAGGCTGGTCGGAATGCTCAATCGGGATCAAAGCCAAGCATATGAATCTATAATGTCTGCTTTGCACGAAAACAAAGGTCAAATTTTCTTTTTATATGGTTATGGAGGAACCGGCAAGACATTTGTTTGGAACACTCTCTCTGCCGCCGTTCGTTCAATGGGACATATTGTGTTGAATGTTGCTTCTAGCGGAATAGCTTCTCTTCTGTTACCCGGAGGCAGGACGACTCATTCAAAATTTGCAATTCCTTTGAACTTAACCGATGAGTCAATCTGC
Source organism: Euphrasia confusa (assembly GCA_954870475.1). NCBI lineage: Eukaryota > Viridiplantae > Streptophyta > Magnoliopsida > Lamiales > Orobanchaceae > Euphrasia > Euphrasia confusa. The sequence goes on along the minus strand of OX940950.1, from coordinate 38,849,847 downwards.
AATATAAAGAAGAGAACCGAACTCGCAGAGTTGATTCAGCAAGCTAAAATGATTATATGGGACGAAGCTCCCATGACGCATAGGTAATAAAACGTCTCTCATTCTCAGGTTTCATATTTCACAGTGTTTGTATTTTCTTTTGGTGGAAATTATCTAACTGAAGTTGACTTTGTATAATTTTGTAGGCATTGTTTTGAAGCACTTGATCGAACAATGCGTGATATCATGCGAAGTTCTGATCCGCGAGCTGATGAGAAGCCCTTTGGGGGAAAGGTTATTGTATTTGGAGGGGATTTCCGTCAAATTTTGCCGGTAATTGCTAAAGGTACGAGACAGGATATTGTTCATGCGACGATTAATTCCTCCAACATTTGGAGAGAATGCAAAGTCTTGAGGTTGACGACTAATATGAGATTGCAGAATTTTGTGGACGAAAATGATTTGATTACTTTAAGAGAATTCTCTGATTGGATGTCTTCGATTGGGGATGGAACTATAGGAGACGACAATGATGGGGTTGCTGTTCTAGAAATTCCGAATGATCTTCTCATAACCTCTTCCGATGATTTCATCGGTTCAATGGTTCGTGCAATATATCCGGATTTCTCAAATCATATTGGAGATGTGGAATTCTTACAAGGTAGGGCCATCTTGGCCCCGACTTTGGAAGAAGTTAATTCTATTAACGATTATATGGTTTCAATGCATTCTACGGATGAAAGAATATATCTTAGTGCTGATTTTGTTGAAAAGTCTGAGGGTGCAGAGAATATGTTTGCAAACATGCACTCCGTTGAATTCTTGAATACCATCAAATGCTCAGGGTTGCCGAATCATGAGTTGAAGTTAAAGGTTATTTCTATTTTCTTTGAAAAGTTTTTATTTTGTTCTTAATATAAAATATAAATGGATGTTATGCTGCTTAATAATGTTTATATTAAATGTGTTGGGATATGTCCTTCGATCCTACGTGTGCAATCGATAAAGTCATAAGGTCGTCTATGGATGTTAAATGATTATTTGATAATATTATTTGTTGGGAACAATATAATATTAATCGATAAATCATACCTACAGGGTCACACACGGACTCAAAGATGATGTACGTTGCTTGATAAATATATTGATTTAGAATCAATATTTACGTGGATTTAATTCACATGCATGGGATGCATGGCTTGCATGGATGCATGTCACATAGTGTGACATGGCATGCCACACAAGCTAGTGGGACCATGTCTTATGCTAGTTGGCATGATGATGTGGTATGACCATTCATATTCACCATAAACCACCCCATTATGTGTGTTGATGACACACATTAAGGTGGGGGGTTACAAGGTTGATAATGGGACAATTATGTGACCATAATGAGATGAATAAGAGGGTGAAAATCAGATTTTCACACAACTTAATCACATATTTCGAAATCCACACAAAAGAGAGAAAGGAGAGAGTGTTCTTGGAGAACCGACTCGATCAAGCAAAGTGTTCGTCAACCGGGTTCGTGTGCAACACGTAGAGGCCGGGCCATTTGTGCGGCTTCAACATCCGGGAGATCTAGACAAGAGGAGTGACGAGGTCATTCACAAGGAGAGCTTCGAGAGGCTGATCCATTTGAGGTGGTTCAATCGACTCAACACCACCTCAACGACATCAACGAATCACTTCGTCACCATAAGTAAGTAATCGTTGAACCTTATATATATATATTGGATGTGTATATATATATGTTTATATGTGTTCTTATACACATTAAGTGTGCACTAAGATCATGGCATAGTAGATCTATTGCTTTACACGCTTCCGCACACACGGTATATCGATCGGATCGGTATATCGGTACCTTCAATTGGTATCAGAGCCTAGGGCTCGTGCACACTTTTGTGTTGGACACAAGAAGTTTAATCAACATAATTGACTTATTTGTTTAATTGTGATTATGTGATTAGATATAAGGCCGGCCACCGTTAGTGGTCGGGTGAATGATTTCGTTGTTTTTTACGTTTCGATTGGCCATAGTTTTGGAGGGCTGCGTCCCTTGGAATCATTTGTAATAGATAGGTTTTCTATTTCAATTTGTATTGTTCAAACTTGTAAGCGATGGACTTGGTCCATGGTTCGATGGAGGATCTCGGCTCTCCAGCGAAAATGAGAAGAAACGAAGCAAAACGAAGCCAAACGAAGAAAAACGAAGCAAACCGGGCTGCTGGAGCCAAACGGCGGTCGCCGTTTGAGATCCGGCGGGCGCCGTTTTGATTCGGCGGGCGCCGTTTTGGAAACGGCGACCGCCGAAAGGCCTTTTTTGGGGCAGATGGGTTTTTTGCCTTTTCGGCGGGCGCCGTTTTGGAAACGGCGACCGCCGATGGTGTTCAGCGACCGCTGGTTGTAAAACGGCGGGCGCTGTTCGTGGTTTTTGAGGCAATGACTTGTTTTGACCAAAATCGGAGGGCACGGAACTAAAACGGAGGGCGAGGACCAGTCCAGAAGATGTTCAAGGCCTATTTTGTTGCTTTTAATCTTTTCGTTTGAGAGTTGTGAGGTTCTAGGGGCCTTTCGATTTCGTATTTATTTGCTTTGCTAGTTATAGGTTGTTTTATGTTATAAATGTTCAACTTACATATAAACAAACCTATGCATGCAAGTTCCCAAAATAATGAGTATAATGTCTTGTCCAAAACATCACACCCATAAAGCCCTCGATCATAAGTTGGTAGGTCCGCCTCAGCGGGGTACTACTTGTTATCTTGGGATAAGTGGGAGTAAGGGTTAGACCCTTACACGTGAGTTTGGTTTTCTCATCGATAGATCCACTGCAGGCGTGGCTATCGAGACATGAGATGAGAATGGGACTCTCATCGACCGAGAGTGACATTAGATGTCATTGACATGGGATGTCTACCTATCTTGGAGTTTCTTAAGTGCGGACTCAGTCGGCTTAAGGATTCGCAAGATGAGGGTCTTGGGATTGTTTTGTTTAAGGGAACAACGATATTAGATATCGATTGAACAAAATGTAACAAATAAGTAATTTTGATAGACAACCATTTGTTTACCGCTTTGTGGATGTTTACATACTTTAGTTATCTTTCTTTTGTAGTTTATCATGTTAAATATCAACTCAATTCAAGTTTGGTTCAATTCTTGATTGTGAAAAATTGAACAACACAAATTTTCTTGATTGACAACGTAATTTGAGGATGGTCCTCAAATACGAATACAAAGAGAATGTGTTAGATTACCAATTCCTATGATATCATTGAACAACTCAATAGCATGTTCGGGGAACATACTATGATTGAGTGGTTCGGTATGACCAGGGTCATCGCTTCAGCTAGGCTGGAAAAATGGAAATCTATGGAATCACATGTGCAACAAATGATTGGATTATTTGTTTCAAGTGACCGCCTAGATTTTTCCTATGATGATTATTTGGCAACCGATTTCATACTTCAATCTCATGATGGTTATAATGCCTTTAGGCTAAATTTTCCATATGAATGGTTTGAAGAAATCGCTTCGTGAGCTCCACGGGATGCTCAAGGCTGCTGAGCCGGCGATAGAGAAGGACCCTAAGAGGGAAATTCTTATGATATGGGATAGGGTATTCAAAAGAGCATGGGCAAGAAGGCTACTAGGGTTCCTAGGGAATCTCAATGTGTCTACTGCAAAAGTGTTGGACACTACTTGCAAACATATAAAAGTTCATATTTTATTCAATTTCAAAACAAATGCCTAATTTGTCTTTCATTTGATGGATTATAAGGTTATGATTATTTACACCTCGGGGAGTGATTTAATCCAAAACACTTAAGTTCATCAATGACACAAATTAGAGACTTTCGAGCCATTGGATGGCGTGAATCGATTGTCTGGTTGGCTCCCTCATATTTTATGAGAGATAGGGCTTCAATTGCATGATAATATCGCTGGTTAGAAAACTTCGATTTTTCACTTACGATTTATCACGTTTTGACATTGAGATAATTTTGAATGGGAAATTCGAATAAGAGTCAATTATTGAGAATAATTGAACTTGCCCAAAGTTCAAAGAAGATGTGAAGAGCGGGGTTTCTTCATCTTCAGGTATTAATGTTATAGACATTAAACTTCACAAATTCTACTTCTTGGGTATTGGATGCCAAACGTAGTTCTCACATTTTTATGTGGAGGAACTACATAGAAGTATAAGTTTGGTGAGTAGAGATGTCGATTTACGGGCGAGAAATGGAGCGAAGGTCGCTGCATTAGCCGTATGATCATATGATGTTTTTTTTGCCTTGGGGCTTTGTTTTAGTATTATAACTATGTAATTTCGTACCTTCAATAAACAATGAATATTGGTTCAGTATTGGATACTGATGGATTAGTTTTTCACTATTAAATAGTTTGGTAACTATTTTAATTGTGAATTATTCTTTGTTTTGGTACGATTATTATATTGTTTATGTATACTTTAAACTTGACAAATCATATATAACATTAACACTAAAGGCCGAATCGAATAAGTCTCAATGAGACATAACTATAACATTGTTGATTAGGTCAAATCAACATCTAAATATGTAACGAATCTTCTTTTAGAATGCATTCTAGATTCATTTGACTTGGAGTCATTTGATACATGTGGATGATGTGTGATGGACAAGATAACAATGTCATCTTTCTTGGAGAAAGGAGAACATGTAAGTGATTTATTAGGGATGATCCATACTGATGTATTTGGAACCTATCAGTTCACAAGCACATGAAGGTTATGTTTCGAGAAAACAAACTATATTAGATATAGTTCGACCATTCGATGAGAGGTCTAAATGAACTACTGGTCTCTTTTGGGAACACATAATTCTAGACTTCAACTTATACACTGAATAGGACACCGTCAAAAGCTGTTGATAAGACACCATACGAAGTATGGAAAGGGAAGGTCCCTAACTTGTCTTATATCTAGGTTTGGGGATGTGAAGCTTATGTGAAGAGAAATATCTCAACAAAGCTTGAACCCAAATCGGATAAATGTTTCTTTGTTGGTTATCCAAAAGAAACACGAGGGTACCACTTTTACAACCAATCTGAGAACAAAGTCTTTGTTGCTCGAGATGGTGTATTTCTTGAAAAGGAATATCTTTCCAAGAAAGTAAGTGGGAGCTCAGTTGAATTGAACGAGGTTCAAGAAGATCAAACTGAGATGGACACTCAAGAACAAGTCGAGAGTGCTCCAGTGGTTTTGGAAAACACACATAACCCTCGAAGGTCCGGAAGGATTAGAACTCAACCTGACAGATACTTAGGTATTCTGACAAACGAGAACTATGAAGTCATGCTTTTAGAAAGCAATGAACCTTCGACCTATATCCAAGCTGTGTCGAGTCCAAATTCCGAGAAATGGCAGGGTGCCATGAAATCCGAAAATGGAATCAATGTCTGAAACTCAAGTTTGGAACTTGGTCGATTTGCCTAAATGGGCTAGGCCCATTGGATGCAAATGGATTTAAAAAATAAAAACAGACATGAATGGAAAACATAGTGTTTTCAAAGCAAGGTTGGTGGCAAAAGGATATAAACAAATTCACGGGGTGGATTATGATGAAACCTTTTCACCAGTTGCTATGATTAAATCCATTCGGATTCTCTTAGCCATTGTAGCTCATTATGATTATGAGATATGGAAAATAGATGTTAAAACCGCCTTCTTGAATAGGATTCTAGAAGAGGATGTGTTTATGACACAACCAGAGGGTTTTATCGATCCTAATCAGGCTGAGAGAGTATGCAAGCTTAATAGATCCATCTATGGATTAAAGCAAGCATCTCGGAGCTGGAATTTTCGGTTCGATGAATCCATACAAGAGTTTGGATTTCAAAAGAACATGGAAGACTCTTGTGTTTACAAGAAGGTCAGTGGGAGTTACGTTGTATTCATTGTGTTGTATGTCGATGACATACTCCTTATTGGAAACAATGTTTCTATGCTTAATTCTATTAAAGAATGGCTTGGAAATTGTTTTTCAATGAAGGATCTTGGAGAAGCACAATACATATTGGGCATCAAGATCTGTCGGAACAGATCGAAAAGGATGTTTGGACTTAGTAAAGCGACCTATTTTGAAAAGGTGCTTGATAAGTTCAGAATGAAAGACGCCAAAAAGGGTCTCATTCCAATTACTCATGGCACATCTCTTAGCAAGATGCAAGGCCCTACGGTACTTGATGAGAAAAAGAGGATGTAAAACATTCCTTATGCTTCGGCAATAGGGTCTATAATGTACGCCATGATATGTACACGACTGGACGTATTGTATGCTTTGAGCATGACGATTCGGTTTCAAGGAAACCCAGGCGAGACGCATTAGACTGCGGCCAAGAGTATTCTTATGTACCTTAGATGGACTAAAGAATATTTTGTTGTCTTTGGAAGACAAAAAGAGTTGATATTAACAAGCAGTTTGACTGCTAACTTCAAAACAGACTAAGATAATTTCCAATTTTTAATCTGGTTATATCTTTTGTCTGGTTAGAGGTGAAATTTGCTGGAATAGTTCCATGCAATGCAATATAGCTGATTAAACTACAGAAGCTGAGCACAGTATTGCATTGGATGCAGTAATGTTGGCAGTTAAGATTTGAAAGTTCTTGAATGAACTAGGTGGCGTAACTAGCTTAGCCCATCCGATAATTCTCTATTTATAGTAGAGTTATCGCGCAAGCCAATGAGCTAGGAAGCATCACAAGTCTAAAACTGGTGCTCAGGAAGTTCCACATTATCTGGGAGATAGTTTTGTGGAGACATCGAGATAATAAAGTTGCAACTTTTGGTAAGGTTGCAAACCTGATTTCTAAACCTCTCCAGCAGTCTAAGCTTAAGGCTTTCACGACTGCAATAGAGATCAGACATCTTAGAGATGGGTTATGATTTCTATTACTGTATTAGATACTTTTGGAGATTTTGTAAACATTCACTCATATGTATAATACATAATTCTTCATATAAATATGGTTAATTTATATGAATTGTCCAAATGATTAAGTTATATCAATTGGGTTATGAGGTCGACTTACCGCATAATGAAGTCCCAATGGTTGAACTGATATACTTGAATCATATAGCTGTTCCTGGTTCGTATAATCGAGTACGGACAAACCGATAATACAAAGAACTAGATTGTAATGTGTACTATAGCGCCGCTTCATGGGCTAGTGATGCGGGACATCAAGTACAATTACATAGATATTAGCTGGGAGCTAATGATCGAACAGACCCGACTGGAATAGTATTTGAGATTTCGAGTCATAATACTATTTCATTGACTGTCGAGCAATTTCTCTGACCTGAGTAGTCCAGAGTGATTCTATTGTGAAATGGTGTACTTTGATACAAGTAAACGCCTTTCGTAAAAGGAGGTTATAAAACTTGTTATTGGGTATATCAGGAAGCAAGTGGGAGAGCTTGGACTGACAAGATGGGATTGTCCTCCATTTTTTATAATGGGATACATGTCTTACCGGCCACTTGGAGAGTCGAGACTGTGGAAAATACGTGGCCACGTCCAGATTCGTATCATAGTGATAAATCTGGTTTTACAGTCTGTCTCAAAGTCCAAGAAAGGTTTGAACCGATTGAGGATGACTCGAGTCTTGACTCAAGTTCAAACTTAGACATAAAGTGACAACAGGAAGTTGGCAGCACACTGGCTCTGAAGGCCAAGTGGGAGATTGTTGGGATATGTCCTTCGATCCTACGTGTGCAATCGATAAAGTCATAAGGTCGTCTATGGATGTTAAATGATTATTTGATAATATTATTTGTTGGGAACAATATAATATTAATCGATAAATCATACCTACAGGGTCACACACGGACTCAAAGATGATGTACGTTGCTTGATAAATATATTGATTTAGAATCAATATTTACGTGGATTTAATTCACATGCATGGGATGCATGGCTTGCATGGATGCATGTCACATAGTGTGACATGGCATGCCACACAAGCTAGTGGGACCATGTCTTATGCTAGTTGGCATGATGATGTGGTATGACCATTCATATTCACCATAAACCACCCCATTATGTGTGTTGATGACACACATTAAGGTGGGGGGTTACAAGGTTGATAATGGGACAATTATGTGACCATAATGAGATGAATAAGAGGGTGAAAATCAGATTTTCACACAACTTAATCACATATTTCGAAATCCACACAAAAGAGAGAAAGGAGAGAGTGTTCTTGGAGAACCGACTCGATCAAGCAAAGTGTTCGTCATCCGGGTTCGTGTGCAACACGTAGAGGCCGGGCCATTTGTGCGGCTTCAACATCCGGGAGATCTAGACAAGAGGAGTGACGAGGTCATTCACAAGGAGAGCTTCGAGAGGCTGATCCATTTGAGGTGGTTCAATCGACTCAACACCACCTCAACGACATCAACGAATCACTTCGTCACCATAAGTAAGTAATCGTTGAACCTTATATATATATATTGGATGTGTATATATATATGTTTATATGTGTTCTTATACACATTAAGTGTGCACTAAGATCATGGCATAGTAGATCTATTGCTTTACACGGTTCCGCACACACGGTATATCGATCGGATCGGTATATCGGTACCTTCAAAATGGTATTTTTTTCCATAAAATGAAAATGTAGATTATTTAATTTATTGTTTATGCTTGATGCATATGAACATGATGTTTAGTTATTGATGTTTACTGTTTATTTCTTTGTTTAGGCTGGTGTTCCGGTGATGTTGATACGAAACATGGATCACTCGGCAGGACTTTGTAATGGAACTCGATTGGTGGTAACCAAACATGGGACTTATGTTATAGAGGCGCGAGTCTTGTGAGGCAAAAATGCGAATGAAATTGTGTATATTCCCTGGATGACGCTTAGTCCTTCTGATTCGAGGATTCCATTTAGATTTCAACGAAGACAATTTCCGTTGATGATATCGTATGCAATGACGATCAATAAAAGCCAAGGTCAATCGTTGACAGATGTTGGTGTGTTTTTGAAGAAGCCGATTTTCACTCATGGGCAACTGTACGTTGCTGTTTCAAGGGTGACGAATAGAAGTGGGTTAAAAATTTTGTGCTGTGACGAGAATGGTAAACTTACAAACAAAACAAATAATGTGGTTTTTAAGGAGGTCTTTCAAAATTTGTAATAAAATCTTTGAATTTTGCCTTTTGATGTTTCCTTTAGAGAATATAAATTTAGTTCAAACATGTACTTTACGATTGTAATTTATGTTTTAAACGAAAACAAATTATTTTAAATGATATTGTAAAGAGCTATGTACGTAAAATCATGAGCATCGCAAGATCAAGGGCACATTTTTCCATCAAGTCGAACGTCGTATCACGTGCATCGCACGGGCAAAAGGACTAGTTTCTCATAACATGAAGATCACAATTCTAGAGAGAGTAAGTAGAGAGAGAAGGTGATCCATGGAAGCTTGATAGATCGTCGCCCACACGACGTTCAAGCTAGTGCAAGGAATACGTGGGAAGACTTCAAGGTCATCAAAAGTTCTTCATTTTTCCGAACAACGAGAACGAGGTAAATCGTAAAACCCTCTTTATGATTTTATCGTTCAATTATCGTGATTATACCGTGAACCAAGATCCGAGGTACGAACCTCAGAACGAGGGACGAACACGTGGTGGCGGTCTAGGACCGCCGGACCACCGACGATCGCCCCGTTGGGGATCGCACGAAGCGAAGGACCCCGGCTGGATGCCGGGGGTGCGATCGAGCTCACGCTCGATCGCTGGGGTGGCGGGCTGGTGCCGCCGTGGCTCGCTGGGCGAGCCGCCCCCTCCTCCGTCGGCGGTGAGTCGCCAGACTCACCTCGGGGCTGCTTGGAGCAGCCCATCGATCGCACAACGCGATCAATCTCTTCGATCGCACAACGCGATCGATCTCTTCGATCGCACCCCGCGATCAAGATCGATCGCGAGCCCCACGTCGGGGCTCGGCTGGGTGTGCGTGGGCTTGCCCACGGATGCGCGTTCTGTTGAGCTCCGGGTTACGTGGCGTGCTCGTGTGATTTCCGGCGATGGGATTTCGATTGGGTTGTCGGTTCCGCAATTTTGACAATCCAGATATTCGATCTCCAAAGGATTTCGGTCGGAATTAATTAGATAATTTATTTAATTAATTTTAATTAAATTTATTAATTCCGGGATATCTTTTTCCAACACCAAGTGATGCTTCCATTATTGAGGAAAGGAAGCTCATTGGAAATGGATCAAGGCTATGAGATGACGTGGAGATACATTATGGCTTTCAGGTCAAATGTGCTGCGACATCAGGATCAAGCCATGACCATTACCTATGATATGATGCTTAACCTCAAGGAGCTTTTTGGTTATCAGGACAGGGCAGTCGGGCAAAATGCAATGAGACAACTCATGACGGCCACCACGTCATAGGATGATGGGCTATCTGAATGAGATATAGATTCTAGGAGCAGTTATCGATGGGGTAACCTAAGTCGATATTGTGCTCCAGTCTCTGCCGAGGAGTTTTGAGCAGTTCCGCCTGAACTATAATATGAATAAGGGGTCTTACTCATTGGCGGAGCTCCTGATTGAACTTCTAGCGGCTGAGAGAGTCTTTAAGGGTCCTCAAAGCACTTGTGGCTGAGAAATTGGCTCTTCCTAGGCCTCCGGGCGGCAAAAGGAAGAAGAAGCAAAGACGGAAACCCAGTGGGCCTAATATATCTGGACCACGAAATGGGACAAGCAAGCCCTAGCTAAGGCAAGTGCTTCCGTTGTAAGCAGTCTGGATACTGGGAGTTTTTAATTGTCCTCTCAAGCAACAAGAAGTTAACTCTTCCTTAGTCACCGAAACATGTTTAGTGGTGTTATCTACCAGTACCTGGTGTGTGGATATGGGAACCACTAATCATGTCTGCACTTAAATGCGGGGGTTCCAGGAAACCCGGAAACTTAGAAAGGAAGAAGTTATAACCTACATGGGCTATACTGTTAAGGTAACTGCCGTTGCAGTGGGAGATGTTAAATGTTTTAACGGTAAGTTTTTAGTTCTAATAAATTGTCTTTATGTGCCGGCTGTTGGAAATCGACTACCCGGGACGTGTTCGTTCGATCACTCGAACATCCGAACACTCCCAGTCGACCTCCAGGTAGCACTGCTCCGTTCACGTAACAGTCCTCGTGCCGATTCACGCCCAGCCATCGCCCCGAAGGACAACCGCGCGAATCAGCCACTGACCTGACTCAAACAACGGGCGCTGTTGGTCATTCAGCGGGCGCTGAATAGGCCCCAAACAGCGGGAGCTGTTTGGCCTTCAGCGGGCGCTGTTCGTCCGCGAACAGCAGCGCGACCTGCTGTTCCGAGCGCGTTTCCGGGCCGTTTTTCCTCTTCCGACTACCGATCCGGAGGTCCTTGACCCCCCAGTAGTCGAGGAACATGATCCACGACACCCGGAAACCGATCTAAGATTCGATGCATAATCAACGAGAAAGAAATCGAATTATTGCGGAAATAGGGTTTCGATTTCTTATACCTTTGATGCGTGATTCGGAGAAGCCGAATAGGCGAACACCCTGAGACCTTCTAGTGTGTATCCTAGCCCTCGATGCCGGACGTTGTGTGGGCAACGATCCACCGGAGTCTTCTCTTCTACTTTCTCCCTTGAACCCACGGTGAGAATTTTATTCTGTCTCCAGAAATATATTTGCGCTAGCAAATTAATTTTTACAGAATAAGTTATTGCGCAAACTAAATTAATTATGTAGAGAAAAAGAATTAATTGCGCTAACAATTATTTTCTCTCCACAAAATTAATTATTGCGGCGAAACATAGGTTAGGAGAAGAGAGATTGAGGGGTTTATATAGGCCACACTAGGGACCTTAGGACAATTAATTAATTAGGCTAAATTGTAATTTAATTAAACCGGTGTCCTTAAAAGAAAATCTTTAATTAAATCCAATTTTAATTATAATTAATTCCACTATAAAATTATAATTGAATTCCCAATTAATTAATCTATATTATTTTACCAATAATATTTCCGCCGAAATTACATATACGACTTTCCCCGTGTTTAAGATATCGAATGTCCACAAATTAATTTCAATTACTAATAATTAAATTAAATCGTTTCTTATTATCCGAGACTAGTACCACTCATCCTTATTATCATGTGGAACAAATCCACCTGCAGGGTTTACATGATAAACTTTATGAGCTCATCTCGGGAACATCATCAACCCGATAAACGGGACACGGTTTCCTGTCTATAATCTATAGCATGTCGTGCGTACAATTACGATTCCCAATTTACCGAGAATCTCGACTAATCAATTAGTCTCACTCATTGGTAGATTAAAGAACCGAGAATTGGACACACGCACCTATAATTATATAGGGATTAGGAATTCGTATATCCGTAATATCTGAGGTCTAGTTCGATTACTTCGATTAGTATAAATCGAACGCCCTCCCGTGGTCCTGCTTAATACACCAAGTGTACGAGTGTTGTTGGAGTTGTGTACTTAATGTCTAGATTTAAGTAACGGTAAACTCCCCGTCATAGCATTTAATCTATTAAATTAACGAACAATTGTTTTGCTTTTAATTACTTGATAATTAAATAAATGCAAACCATGGTTCTGGATTTTATACGTTGTAGTTAGTATGGTGTGCATGGGCACACAGAAGATCATACTATCGGTTACTCGTATTTAATCGAACAGTTGCTCACGACCTAGATGGACACGAACTAATCTATCGGTATAGTCGTTGTGTGAGAGAGAAAATAATTTATCTTAATTATTTTATCACACTTGTACACTTGGTGTATTGAGCGGATCGTTGAGATTCATCGATTAGGATTGCCGGCGATAATCGATTCGAGTCTCAGTGTATTATATTCTTAATCCCCGATATTATTGCGGGTGTGTATATTTAATATAAGTGACTTTGATTTACCAAAGGAATTAACCGATTTAATTATTGGGTTAATTACCGGTTAAGTTGGGTCACTATATTTTATATATGGCATGCCGTGAATAATTGACCGGACAGTGTATCCCGTAAGGGTTGATAATATCCCCGAGATGAGTTCAAAAGGAATTATTGTGTAAACCTCATGAGTGGATACGTTCCGCACAATAATTAAGGTTGAATGGTACTAGTCTCGGATTCAAGAGATGAATATAAATTAATTAGCAATAAATTAATTTTATTCATGGATATTTAAATCTTAAATACACGGAATAAATAATACTACCGGAGAAATATTATTTGATATAATATGGTTTAATATTGGGAGTGCAATTAATTTATATAGTGGAAAATAAATTAATTAATATTAATGGGAGATTAATAGATTTGGGCTTGGGCTCAATTTAATCATTAATATTGGAAGCTCAATATTCCACCTCCTTTAGATCCCCTACGTAGCCTATAAAAGCACTACATGGTCTTCTCTTTTCTACACACATCATAACTTGAAGATCATAATTCTTCTAGAGAGAGAAAGTAGAGAGAGAGAGAAGAGGATCCATAAGCTTGGAGGATCGTCGCCCACCCGACGTTCAAGCTAGTGCAAGGAATACGTGGGAAGATCGTAAGGTCATCATCTTGATTCCGTTTCTCCGCACAACGAATCAAAAGGTAAAATCACATACTCTCTTCTATGATTTTATGTGGATTAATTGTGATACATACATGAACGCATGATCCGGGTAAACGACGAACTTCGGGGACGGGGATTCGAGATCCCCGGCGAAGGTTCGAGAGATCCCTCGGCTGGGAGCCGAGGGGGTGGCGGTCGGCCTAGGGCACGACCGCCGGCGCGCACCGAGGAAAGGCCGCGGCTGGACGCCGCGGCTAGGGGCGATCGAACCCTAGTTCGATCGCCGGGGACCGTCGCGGCTTCGCGCCGCGGCTGGTGGTCCCCCCTCCGGTCGGTGGTGGCGGTGAGTCGCCGGACTCACCGCCGGGGGCTGCCGGGCAGCCCCACGCGATCGATTGATCGCGAGCCCCGTGCGGGGGCTCGGCTGGGCGCGCGGGTTCGTCCCGTGCGGTGCTCGGTTGAGCTCCGGCTCGTACGGTGGTTCGCGGTTTCATCTCCGGCGAGAGGATTTCGGTCGGGTTATTATTTTCCGCAATTTTTAATGACCCGGGATATCGAATTCCAACAATTGGTATCAGAGCGTTTGGTTTCGTGTTCATGTATGTGTTCAATTGCGTTCTACCTTGCAGGGATTCCGACTATCATGGTTTAATTAATTGTTAATTATTCGTTCAATTAATTACTATTTAATTTACCATGATTGTTCGTTTATTAAACTCTCGGACATGTCGAGATTCGTTTTGTGTGGATGAATGCTTGTAATAGTAAAAATTCGGGGGTTGACCGAATTTAGGATTTATTATTACGTTCTATGTTTTCCGGAAAGTGTATAGGGTCGATTTCATGTATAGAATCGATACCGGAATTGTAAATTTATTTCTTGTAATTTATTTACGTTGGATCGATGCCGAGACGACCGCCGGAGAACTCATGAGACGAAGAAGACGAAGAGGACGAAAAGAAGGGGGGGTCGATCATCCCCATGATCGATCCCCATGAGGATCGATCGACCCCACGCCCGGGGCTGCCCGTTAGGGTTTCCGGCCACGCCGGCCACCGGTGGTGGTGGCGCGTGGCTGGGGGACGGCGGCGGTGGTGGTGGTCGGCGGTAGGGGGTGGTGCGGGGATCCCCAACCCGTGCTACTCCTAATCCTACCAAGATACTACTTACCTAATTGATTCAAGTTTTCCTATTTTGAGTATTCCTAAGTATGGGAACTCTCATGGAGATAGGAAAAGAATTAATTAATATTATTTATTTCCTTATTCTATTATAGAAGTTTTCTAGAATATTTCAAGTTCTACTTGGAATAGGAATCTAGAGATTTAATAGAATTAGATAGGAAAAGAATTAATATTATTTATTTCCTTATTCTATTATGGAAGTCTTCTAGAATATTTCAAGTTCTACTTGGAATAGGAATCTAGAGATTTAATAGAATTAGATAGGAAAATAATTAATTAATTTATTTCTATTTGATTATTCCTATTTTATGGGAATTTTCATGGACATGGAAATTAATTAATCTTGGAAAGTAGAAGAGTCCTAATTTATTTTATTCCTTATTCTATTATAGAAGTCTTCTAGAATATTCCAAGTTTGACTTAGATAGATTATTCTAGAGATTTAATAGAATTAGATAGGAAAATAAATAAATAAAAATATTAATAATATTTAATTTTATTTTTGATTTATTCGATTGACTTAATTTTCGAATTAAGTATCTTTTGGATTTATTGAAAATAAATAGATTTAAATATTGGGATTAATATTCTCGTCACATGGAGCATTCAAGAACGAAGACTGAAAACTAGAAGACGCATACGGAGATGGAATAAAGCCATGATAGTCGGAAAAATAATTTTCTAGCTTATTTTGACTATGTGATATGTGCTTTATTACTTGTATGCATGCTTATGTGTTTAATTATGCATTAGATAGCGTATCCCTTTGTTATAAAAAGCTAAGTGGGAGCGGGGATGGAAACATTCCCATGGTCTCCATTACTGTTCTCTTGGTGACTCTTATGGACTTTTGAAGTTCGTATAGATGTGTCATTGGAGGAGAATTCTTGTAATTCCTTTTACAAGAGACATTGATTAAGTTTATCAAACAATGCCTAATTTGTCTTTCTGAAACTGACTTCAAGTCGACTCATTCTCACCCCGGGGAGTGGAATGGAGCCAAAGCCACTTGGTCATGTCGAGGACACAAATTAGAGGCAGTCGTACCATTCTTTGATAGATGGATCGATTGTCTGCTCGGCTCCCTCATTTTATGAGAGATAGGGTTGATCGCATGGTGAATCACTGGTTAGAAACTTCGAGTTTCACTTATGATTCTCCGCGTCTTGATTTACAAAATCGAATGCATCTTGTGAATGGGAGTCAATTATAAAAGTCTCTTAGTATAGTAAACGTCCACACAACGTGGCTTGCTGTACTGACGGAATTTGGATTAATTGATGTAGACAGTTGTAAGGAATTGTGAAGATTTGTGAAGTTGTCGTAAACGTCCACACAACGTGGCTTGCGGTGATGTAGCAATTCCAAACGATTTCCTTTGGTGCTGAGTAATGGTTTACACTTAGATACGCTTTATAGTATTCCTCCCACCGAGGTTCCGCTATAAATGATGTATGACCAAAGCAAATCTAATTGCTAAATCGTTTGGGTGGGTAAACGTCCACACACCGTGGCTTGCCTTACCTAATGGGATTTTAGATGTAATTAGTAATTTAATGATATTATTTGAGGGAGATAATATCGGATATTAAATTGATTGTTTGTTTAAATGTGCTTATAGGTTTAGAGAATAGTTATGAACCCACTTTCTATGATACTCAAGGAGCATAAGCTCACTGGCCCCAACTACATTGATTGGAAGAGAAATTTAGACATTGTCCTAACTTCTGAGGAGTACAAGTTCGTACTCCATGAAGTGTGCCCTGCTGAGCCCACGGCTGCCTCAACTGATGAGGAAAAACTAACATATCGGAAGTGGAAAAAGGCTGATGAAATGGCTAGGTGTTATATTTTGGCTTCCATGTCAAATGTACTCCAAACCCAACATGAGTCGATGGACACTGCCTATGATATGATGTTTAACCTCAAGGAGATGTTTGGGGAGCAAGATCGTGCGGCAAGGCAAGAAGCCATGAGAGTCCTCATGACAACTACTCAGTCTGAAGGAACGCCCGTAGGGGAGCACGTTCTTAAGATGATGGGTCTGTTGAATGAGCTTGAGATCCTAGGAGCTCAAATTGATGCTGAGACGCAAGTCGACATCATACTCCAGTCTCTGACCCCTAGTTTTGAGCAGTTTCGCATGAGTTATAATATGGGTAAACTATCTTATTCTCTTGCGCAACTCCTGACTGAACTGAAGGCGGCAGAGGGGATCTACAAGAAGGGCAAGTCTCAAGCGCTTGTAGCTACCAAAGGCTTTAAGCCTGGTGGAGGTAGGGGCAAGAGAAGGAAGCAAACCCGGAAACCCAGTGGTGTAAAGAGGACTGTACCACAAATGGGGGCTGCAAAGCCAAAGGGTAAGTGCTTCCGATGCAACAAGATGGGACACTGGAAGTCTGAATGTCCTCTCAAAGGTACGAATTCTTCTTTAGTCGTAAAAACATAGTCAGCGGTATTATCTACCAGAATTCTGGTGTGTAGATATGGAACCACTGACGGTATGTGCATTTTGAATGCAAGGGTTCCAGAAAACCCGGCGACTTAGTGAGGAAGAATTCGAGTCTACATGAGCAAAGCTGTGGAGGAGGCAGCGGTTGCAGTGGAAGACATTTATCTGCTTTAGTAGTTAAATAGGATTTCATTTCAAAGTTATTGCGTTATGTACCCCTTTATTTTAGAAAGAACGTTTTGTTCTGGATTTCTATTATTAATGAATGGATATTTTATTTCTTTAATCATTGGATGATTTTGATAAGAAATAATGGCATTATCTATTCTGGTACATTAGATAGCAATATATGAATGATGAATCCTTAGTCTACCACGATGCAACAAACCGTTCTATAACTTGTTTTACTTGTTAGATATTTCTTTATTGATCATTATACTTGTGAATTCTTATACTTAGTAGTATTTTTCAAATAAGATTCAAATGGTCGAAATTGATTTGATCAATTAAAGTTGAAGGAATGGACCTTCCGACCTAAGGGTTTAATTTGAAGGATAATACATCTAAGTAAACCTTTCTGGATAAAGGATAGAATTCAGACAAGTATTGGAAATGATTAGATATGCAGACATATGTGTAAATTAGAAAGGTACGAGAAATTCTCTCAGAGAATACTCGGTGATGGATTAGAATGCTTGATGTGCCATAAAAGCAAAGTGTTTTGACTAGTCAATGGACACAAAGCTATTATGGGGAACCATCAAAGTATATTCATTAGGAGCCTGTGACTCGGTCACCAAGGCCATCACTTATCTAAGTAACACATAGCATAATCAAAGATTGGGATTCAATCCCAAAGGACCGCGCCATACACTTGCGTGTAGAGATGGTGCGCTATAAAGAAATGGAAAATCTAATAGTAAAAGAACAAGTTGTTCGGAACCACCTATGTTCTATGGATACAACGGCATATTGAATATGGTTGTAGGATATCCTAGATGAACGAAGTATTGTGTGTTCTATAGTACTACGAACCAGAGGGACGTCTCTCGTCCGGTTCATAGAGGAAGACTATTAGATGGACCACAAAGCCTAAATTGACGTAATACCTTGAAATGAGAAGAAGGACAAAAGACTAGGAACCAGCCAAACCGAGTAGAAGTGCACCACATACTGCACCTATTGTTATTACTGTTATACACCGGGACGCCATTGCAGTGGGAGGTTGTCGGACAACCAGAGATAATCATAAGACTAGAGGAGTTCGGACTCTGGATCTAGTAAAGATGAAATCGACCCCTAGCTCTGCATAAGGGCAGTACTAGATCTAAATGTGCCTGCTTGGAACAATAAGGTTTATTGTTGAGAGGCTAGATCATTTAGAGTACAAGCTTAGTTAATCCATTTATGGATTGAAATAAAGCTATGAATCGTGAAACTTGCGAATTGATGAGATAGTCCATTTGATGGATTCATCAAAAGGCATAGACGAAAGGTGTATTAAAAACGTAATGGAAACAAGGTGGTGTTTCTCGGAGATTTTATGTAGATAACATTTCATCATTGGCAACAATGTAAAAATGCTGTCAGACACAAAATAATGGTTGTCTAAATAAATCGAGATATAAGATTGAGAAGAAGTCAGAGCATGTTCTTAAGGTCTTATGATCTAGAGATAAGAACATTGTACTTCTCCTAGATATCTTGTACGATTAAGGTTTGTTTTTAACATGCATACTTCTGAGAAAGGTTATTGCCTTTCAGAGACAGAATAAACATCTATTTAAAGGTTATGTGTTCGAACACATGAAGGAGATAGATGAGGACAAAGCAGTTTCCTATACTTCAAGTATGGAAAGCTTTATAGATGCAATGTTGTAAAACAAGAACCTGATATCAAACTATGCGGTTTGCGTAGTGGGAGGATATCAAAGTAATCTGGATAAGGGATGTTCGAATGCTGCAAGAGTACTTTCATAGTACTGACTTGAGCAAGACGAAATCTTCTTAGATTACAGATTCTCAGATCCAAAAATCAGAGAAGGACCAGTGAAAGTCGATATCAGGCTATGTGTTCACTTTTAGAAAGAGGTGGAACCATGAAGTGAAAGAGTGATAAGCAGGACGCTTTTCAGACTCTCTCATAACCGAATAGCAGCCTCAGAGGCAGCGGAAGTTTTGGTTAGGTTCCGGGATAACCTCTTGACTTGGATATGACTCTTAGTTTACCAAAGGCTATTGAATGGCGGTGCACGGTGAACTAGAAGAGGTCATAAGTCAAAAGTGATGTTAACACATAGAGCAAGTACCACCTGATACGAGTCATCGTCAGGGGAGACGACGTAGTAGTCACCAAGATAACTTCAGAGCGGCAACCTAGATTGCTCACTCACATAGTACTTCTCGGAAGTACACTTTAAAGCACGTGATGAGTATGGGAACCGGGAGTTTGGAGGAAATGACTAGACCTTAGTACAAGTGGGAGATTGTTGGAGTTGTGTACTTAATGTCTAGATTTAAGTAACGGTAAACTCCCCGTCATAGCATTTAATCTATTAAATTAACGAACAATTGTTTTGCTTTTAATTACTTGATAATTAAATAAATGCAAACCATGGTTCTGGATTTTATACGTTGTAGTTAGTATGGTGTGCATGGGCACACAGAAGATCATACTATCGGTTACTCGTATTTAATCGAACAGTTGCTCACGATCTAGATGGACACGAACTAATCTATCGGTATAGTCGTTGTGTGAGAGAGAAAATAATTTATCTTAATTATTTTATCACACTTGTACACTTGGTGTATTGAGCGGATCGTTGAGATTCATCGATTAGGATTGCCGGCGATAATCGATTCGAGTCTCAGTGTATTATATTCTTAATCCCCGATATTATTGCGGGTGTGTATATTTAATATAAGTGACTTTGATTTACCAAAGGAATTAAACGATTTAATTATTGGGTTAATTATCGGTTAAGTTGGGTCACTATATTTTATATATGGCATGCCGTGAATAATTGACCGGACAGTGTATCCCGTAAGGGTTGATAATATCCCCGAGATGAGTTCAAAAGGAATTATTGTGTAAACCTCATGAGTGGATACGTTCCGCACAATAATTAAGGTTGAATGGTACTAGTCTCGGATTCAAGAGATGAATATAAATTAATTAGCAATAAATTAATTTTATTCATGGATATTTAAATCTTAAATACACGGAATAAATAATACTACCGGAGAAATATTATTTGATATAATATGGTTTAATATTGGGAGTGCAATTAATTTATATAGTGGAAAATAAATTAATTAATATTAATGGGAGATTAATAGATTTGGGCTTGGGCTCAATTTAATCATTAATATTGGAAGCCCAATATTCCACCTCCTTTAGATCCCCTACGTAGCCTATAAAAGCACTACATGGTCTTCTCTTTTCTACACACATCATAACTTGAAGATCATAATTCTTCTAGAGAGAGAAAGTAGAGAGAGAGAGAGAGAAGAGGATCCATAAGCTTGGAGGATCGTCGCCCACCCGACGTTCAAGCTAGTGCAAGGAATACGTGGGAAGATCGTAAGGTCATCATCTTGATTCCGTTTCTCCGCACAACGAATCAAAAGGTAAAATCACATACTCTCTTCTATGATTTTATGTGGATTAATTGTGATACATACATGAACGCATGATCCGGGTAAACGACGAACTTCGGGGACGGGGATTCGAGATCCCCGGCGAAGGTTCGAGAGAGCCCTCGGCTGGGAGCCGAGGGGGTGGCGGTCGGCCTAGGGCACGACCGCCGGCGCGCACCGAGGAAAGGCCGCGGCTGGACGCCGCGGCTAGGGGCGATCGAACCCTAGTTCGATCGCCGGGGACCGTCGCGGCTTCGCGCCGCGGCTGGTGGTCCCCCCTCCGGTCGGTGGTGGCGGTGAGTCGCCGGACTCACCGCCGGGGGCTTCCGGGCAGCCCCACGCGATCGATTGATCGCGAGCCCCGTGCGGGGGCTCGGCTGGGCGCGCGGGTTCGTCCCGTGCGGTGCTCGGTTGAGCTCCGGCTCGTACGGTGGTTCGCGGTTTCATCTCCGGCGAGAGGATTTCGGTCGGGTTATTATTTTCCGCAATTTTTAATGACCCGGGATATCGAATTCCAACAAGTGTAACATGATAGTCAAGACCGACTATCTACCAGTCACACTACGACGTACCGATGGATTGTCCCTGTCCATCTAAGTCGTGAGCTACTGTTCGATAGTATACGAGTAACCGACAGTATAATCTTCCGCGTGTCTCCTCACGCCATACTGTCTACAACGTATACATCAAGGACTATTGCATTAAATGCAATCATGCTTGAATCATATCTTGAATTAAGGTATAGATAAGGAGTTCCGTATTTGCACTAAACTAGACATTTAGAATACAACTCCATCAATATCCCACTTATACTAAAAGTCTATTCGCCCTCTCCCAAACATCAGATTCCCATAACCTCATCACGCCTACCCAACGCTTTCGCTGGAAGTGCCTCTGTGAACGGGTTTTACCAGGCAATCCTCTTGATGCTATCTAGGTGACAACTGCATCGTCTTACTAGAAGATCTCTCGAATCAGGTGGTACTTGCGCTCTACGTGTTATCTCCCACTGTGGACTCGTGGCATTTCAAGTTTGCCAATACCGCTATTCAAAATAGCTTTGGGTAAACTAGAAACCACATCTAAGTCCCTTAGGAAGTTCTGGAGCCACACTGACCTTTTAACTGCCTCAGAGGCCGTTATCCTTTCAGTTTCCATGGTAGAGTCCGTAATGCATCGCTGCTTTACATTCTTCCATGTGACTGCTCCACTTCACAGTGAGAACACATAGCCTGACTTCGACTTTCGACTGTCCCTGTTTGATTGGAAATTCATGTCATATATAAAATATAGCGACCCAATTTTACCGGCAATTAACCCAATAATTAAATCGGTTAATTCCTTTGGAAAATCAAAGTCTCTTATATTAAATATACACACCCGCAATAGCATCGGGGATTAAGAATAAAATACTCTGAGATTTAAATCAATTATCAAAGGCAATCCTAATTGATAAATCTCAAGCGATCCGCCCAATACACCAAGTGTACAAGTGTGATAAAATAATTAAGATAAATTATTTTCTCTCTCACACAACGACTATACCGATGGATTGGTCCGTGTCCATCTAGGTCGTGAGCAACTGTTTAATTATATAAGAGTAACCGATAGTATGATCTTCTGTGTGGGCCCGACACACCATACTAACTACAACGTATAAAATCCAGGACTATATTTTGCATAATTTAATTAATAATAATTAAATGCAACTAAATGTTTATTATTTAACTAGGTTAAATGCTATGACCGGGAGTTTACCGATACTTAAATCTAGACATTAAGTACACAACTCCAACATGTGCGTCGTCACACGGAAGATCATACTATTGGTTACTCGTATTTAATCGAACAGTTGCTCACGACCTAGATGGACACGGACCAATCCATCGGTATAGTCGTTGTGTGAGAGAGAAAATAATTTGTCTTAATTATTTTATCACACTTGTACACTTGGTGTATTGGGCGGATCGCTTCAGATTTATCGATTAGGATTGTCTTGGATAATCGATTTAAATCTCATAGTATTTTATTCTCAATCCCCGATACTATTTCGGGTGTGTATATTTAATATAAGTGACTTTGATTTTCCAAAGGAATTAACAGATTTAATTATTGGGTTAATTACCGGTTAAGTTGGGTCACTATATTTTATATATGACATGCCGTGAATACTTGACGGGAAAGTGTATCCCGTAAGGGTTGATAATATCCCCGAGATGAGCTCATAAGGATTTATTATGTAAATCTCGCGAGTGGATTTGTTCCGCATAATAATTAAGGTTGAATGGTATTATTCTCGGATACAAGAGATGAATAAATTTATTAAGCAACAAATAAATTTTATTCATGGATATTTAAATCTTAAATACACGGAATAAATAATACTACCGGAGAAATATTATTTGATATAATATGGTTTAATATTGGGAGTCTAATTAATTTATATAGTGGAAAATAAATTAATTAATATTAATGGGATTAATAGATTTGGGCTTGGGCTCAATTTAATCATTAATATTGGAAGCCCAATATTCCACCTCCTTTAGATCCCCTACGTAGCCTATAAAAGCACTACATGGTCTTCTCTATTCTCATAACTTGAAGATCATAATTCTTCTAGAGAGAGAAAGTAGAGAGAAGGAGATCCATAAGGAGTTCGAAGGATCGTCGTCCACACGACGTTCAAACGAGGTGCAAGGAATACGTAGGAAGATTCAAAGGTCTTCAATTTGATTTCGTTTCTCCGCACAACGAATCAAAGGTTAAATCATAAACTCCCTTTGTATGATTTTATGTGAAATAATTGTGATATATACATGAACACACGATCCGCGAAAACGACGAACTTCGGGGACGGGGATTCGAGATCCCCGGCGAAGGATTGAACGAACCCTCGGCTGGGAGCCGAGGGGTGGAGGTCGAGCCCTAGGGCTTCGACCGCCGGCGCGCATCGAGGGGAAGCCCCGGCTGGACGCCGGGGGGACTGCCGCGGGCTGGCGCCGCGGCTGGTGGCTCCCCCCACCTCCGGCGATGGCGGTGAGTCGCCGGACTCAAAGCCCGGGGCTGCCGGAGCAGCCCCAGCGATCGGCGCACGATCGCGAGCCCCGGCGGGGGCTCGGCTAGGGTTTCGGCCGCGGGTTCATCCCGCGGCGATGCTCGGGTCGAGTCCGACTCCGTTCGGTGGTTCGCGTGATTCCGGCGAGAGGATTTCGGTCGGGGTTATGTATTCCGCAATTCTGTTAACCCCGGGATATCGATTTCCAACAGTATCCTCCCCATCGGAGTCACTGCTATAATGATGTACGACCGAAGTAAAAGTCCAGTTATAAAATCGTTTGGATTAGTATACGTCCACATGAAAGTGGCATGCTAGTCTGATGGGATTTTGGAAATGATTGGTAGTTTAGTGATATTATTCGAGGGAAATGATATCGAATTAAACTCATTGTTTGTTTTATATGGTATTATTCCCTTTAAAAGTCAACAAACTCACTGACCCTGATTGTATGGATTGGAGAAGAAACTTGGACATTGTGCTAACTGCAGAGGAGTACAAATATGTACTCCAAGTCGATTGACCTGCTGAGCCAAATGATGCTTCCACTACTGAGGAAAGGAAGCTCATTGGAAATGGATCAAGGCTGATGAGATGACGCGGAGCTACATTATGGCTTTCATGTCAAATGTGCTGCGACATCAGGATTAAGCCATGACCATTACCTATGATATGATGCTTAACCTTAAGGAGCTTTTTGGTTATCAAGACAGGACAGCCGGGCAAAATGAAACGAGGCAACTCATGACGGCCACCACGTTCGAAGGAACGCCCGTGAGGGATCACGTTCTTAGGATGATAAGCTATCTGAATGAGATAGAGATTCTAGGAGCAGTTATCGATGGGGTAACCCAAGTCGATATTGTGCTCCAGTCTCTGCCGAGAAGTTTTGAGCAGTTCCGCTTGAATTATAACATGAATAAGAGGTCTTATTCATTGACGGAGCTCCTGATTGAACTTCAAGCGATTGAGGGAATCTTTAAGGGCTCTCAAGCACTTGTGGCTGAGAAGTCGGCTCTTCCTAGGCCTTCGGGCGGCAAAATGAAGAAGCAAAGACGGAAACCAGTGGGCCTAATATATCTGGACCACAGAATGGGACAAGCAAGCCCAAAGGGCAAGTGCTTCCGTTGTAAGCAGTCTGGATACTGGGAGTTTTAATCGTCCTCTCAAGCAATAAGAATTTTACTCTTCCTTAGTCACCGAAACATGTTTAGTGGTGTTATCTACCAGTACCTGGAGTGTGGATACGGAAACTACTAATCATGTCTGCACTTAAATGCAGGGGTTCCAGGAAACCCGGAGACTTAGAAAGGAAGAAGTAATAACCTACATGGGCAATACTGTTAAGGTAAGAGCCGTTGCAGTGGGAGATGTTAAATGATTTTAATGGTAGGATTTTAGTTCTAATAAATTGTCTTTATGTGCTGGCGTTTAGAAAGAAGTTTTATTTCAGATTTCTAAATTGGCTTAGAATGGATATTCCGTTTCCTTGGATAGTTTCATACTTATCAGAGTAGGAAACGGGGATATTCTCTATTCTGGTACATTGATAGACAATTTAATACTAAATCCGTATTCTTCCACGATGCAACAGACCGGAGCTAATAACACACTGTCGAACCCCAATAAGAGTAAAGATCCTTCTAGATGAATCAAATGTACTTATGGCATCTTAGGCTAGATCATTTTAACTTGAGTACGATTCAAAGGGTGAAAGATGATGGACTACTCAGCTAGGTTGAAGGAAAGGACCTTCCAACCTTCGAATCATACTTGGAAGTTTAAATGACCAAGCAACCCCATACGGTTAAAGTGCAAAGATCCAAGAAATTACTAGAGTTAATTCGCTTTGATGTATGCAGACCTCTTTGAGGAGTAAGGCATACTTATCAGAAAGATGAGATTAACTCCCAATTGACTACACCATTCCTGCCTCGGCAAAAATGATGTGTTAGTAAGAAGGAATATGACTCTCATAGATATGGGAAAGTATACAATGAGTTATACGAAGTTACCTAATTCGGTTTTGGGATATGCCTTGGAAACAGCGGCGTTTATCCTGAACTTGATTCCATTGGAAACTTATACAGATATTCGGCTGTTTATAGGATACCCTAAGAAAATGAATTGAGATATGTAATATAGTCCACCAGATGTTCGTTGATTGCATCAACGTTTCGGTTCTTAGACATGGACTATATATGCAAAATCACAAGCCCAAGAGTAGAGTAATACTTAATGAGCTTAGAGGGACTGATCAAAACATAGAACCAGCCAAACTGAGTAGTTCACTACTATAATATTTAGTCACTAAAGATACACCGAAGCGTCGTCGTAGTGGGAGGGTTGTTAGACAACTCGACATGTTCATGTTTATAGGAGAGTCTTCGGACTCATTACCTGGAGAACATGGAGCCGTCCCCTGGACCTATGACGAGACGCTGAAAGATCAAGATGCTCAGTCTTGGCAAAAGGCGATGAAATTTGAGATTGAATCTATGGATTCAAATCTGGTCTGGGATCTTGTAGCACCGCCCAAAGGTGTAAAAGCCATTGGTTGCAAGAGGGTGTACAAGAGGAAAAGAGGGTCTGGCGGGAAGGTGTAAACCTTCAAGGCTAGGCTTGTTGCGAAAGGGTACACTCGGAAAGAAAGGGATTGATAATGAGGAAACCTTTTTCGCCGGTAGCTATGCTAAAGTCGATCCGGATTCTTTTGTCTTCACATGAAAGATGGAAGTCAAGGCGGATTTCCTAAATCGAAGTCTTGACGGGACCATCTATGTGGGACAGCCAGAGGGATTCATCGAAAAGAGCCGAGAGAATTTGGTAAGCAAGCTTAATCGATCTTTTGATTGAAGGAAGCTTCAAGATCTTGGACACATGCGGATCTATGATAAAATCCATTTTATGGATTCAATCAAGGCATGTTTGGGTCCTGTGTGTAACAAAGAAGTGACGGAAAAGATGTGGTGTTTTCGCATTCTTAATGTAGACGATATCCTTCTAATTGGCAACAATGTGAAGATGTTATTGGACATAAAAGGATGGTTGTCCGAGCAATTCAATATGAAGGACTTAAGAGAAGTCGGGAATGTTCTTGGGATCAAAGTTATAAAGGATCTCCAGAAAAGAACATAGAACTTATCTCGAGCCTCATACATAAATACAATTCTTGCTCGTTGCAGCATTCAGAATTCCAAGAAAGGTTTTTACCTTTTAGATGTGGAATTATTTATCTAAAGTTTTGTGTCTGACACAATAAGGAGATAAATGAAAAGTAAGCAGTTCCTACACCTTGACGGTGGGAAGCTTAATGTATACAATGCTGTACACGAGACTGATATCTACTATGCCGTGGGCATGGTGGTGAGATATCATAGTAATCCTGGAAAGGATCACTCGACTGACGTAAAGAACATGTTTAGGCGCCTGCAGAGGACCAGGAAATATGTTATGAGTTACAAAGCAGTCAAGTTGTTTCCTTTGGATTACATAGAATTGGATTTCCAATCAAACAGGGACAGTCGAAAGTCGAAGTCAGGCTATGTGTTCTCACTGTGAAGTGGAGCAGTCACATGGAAGAATGTAATGCAGCGATGCATTACGGACTCTATCATGGAAGCTGAAAGGATAACGGCCTCTGAGGCAGTTAAAAGGTCAGCGTAGCTCCAGAACTTCCTGAGAGACTTAAGTGTGGTTTCTAGTTTGCCCAATGCTATTTTGAATAGCGGTATATTGACAAACGTGAAATGCCACGAGTCTACAGTGGGAGATAACACGTAGAGCGCAAGTATCACCTGATTCGAGAGATCGTCTAGTAAGACGATGCAGTTGTCACCTAGATAGCATCGAGAGGATTGCCTGGTAAAACCCGTTCACAGAGGCTCTTCCAGCGAAAGCGTTTGGTAGGCGTGATGAGGTTATGGGAATCTGATGTTTGGGAGATGGCGACTAGACTTTTAGTATAAGTGGGAGATTGATGGAGTTGTATTCTAAATGTCTAGTTTAGTGCAAATACGAAACTCCTTATCTATACCTTAATTCTATATATGATTCAAGCATGATTGCATTTATTGCAATAGTCCTTGATGTATACGTTGTAGATAGTATGGCGTGAGGAGACACGCGGAAGATCATAATATCGATTACTCGTATACTATCGAACAGTAGCTCACGAGTTAGATGGACATGGCCAATCCATCGGTACGTCGTAGTGTGACTGGTAGATAGTCGGTCTTGACTATCATGTTACACTCGTACACTTGGTGTATTGAGCAGGACCACGGGAGGGCGTTCGATTTATACTAATCAGAGTAATCGAACTAGACCTCAGATATTACGGATATGTAAGTTCTTAATCCCTATATAATTATAGGTGCGTGTGTCCAATGCTCGGTTCTTTGATGTGCCAATGAGTGAGACTAATTGATTAGTCAATATTCTCGGTAGATTGGGAATCGGTATGGTACACACGGCATGCTATAGATTATAGACAGGAAATCGTGTCCCATTTATTGGGTTGATGATGTCCTCGAGATAAGCTCATAAAGTTTATCATGTAAACCCTGCAGGTGGATTTACTCCGCATGATAATAAGGATGAGTGGTACTAGTCTCGGATAATAAGAAATGAATTAATTTAATTATTAGTAATTAAAATTAATTTGTGGACATGCGATATCTTAAACACGGAGAAATGTCACATATGTAATAGGGCGGGAAAATTATTGACGGAATAATTTGAATTAATTAATTGAGAAATCAATTATAATTTTATAGTAGAATTAATTATAATTAAAATTTTGGAATTTAATTAAGGTTTTACTTTTGGGACACCAGGTTAATTAAATTGCAATTTAAGCCTAATTAATTAATTCCCTATGGGTCCCTAATGTGGCCTATTTAAATCCTCGTTCTCTCTTCTCTAAACCTACAGAACGCCGCTATTTTATTTTTGCGGAGAAAAATTAATTGTTAGCGCAATAATTTTTCTGTGAAAACAAATAGACTAGCGCAATTATTAGACAGAAAATTATATTCTTGCGTAAGTTTGAGAGAGAAGAAGAAGAGAAACTCCAAGCGGATCGATGCCCACACATCGGCTGGAGCAAGAGGGCTAGGATACACGCTAGAAGACTCGAGGTCTCTGTCAATTCAGCTTCTCTGAATCACGCGACAAAGGTATAGAATAATTATTCTCGGACTGCTGGGAGGTCTCTGACCTCCGGTATGGCGGTCGGATCGAGAAAATCGCGCCGGAAAAGCACGAACAGCAGCATCGCGATTCTGGAATCGCGACGTTGTCGACCGACAGCTATTCTTATCGGCCAACACTGCCCTGTCGGGCGACAGCCTTGATCTGTCGGGCGACAGACAGGGCAGAAGCCCTCGGAAACGCGCGGTTGTGCTTCGGGCATGATGGCTGGGCGTGTTTCGGGTCTGGGGCTTCGTCGTGATGGAAGTAGTGATGCTGGAGGTCGACTGGGCGTGTCCGGATGTTCGAGAAGTCGAACGGACTCGTCCCGAGTAGTCGATTTCCAACACTACCAGAACCTGGTGTGTAGATATGGAACCACTGACGGTATGTGCATTTTAAATGCAAGGGTTCCAGGTACATTAGCTAACAATATATAAATGATGAATCCTGAGTCTACCACGATGCGACGAACCGTTTTATATAACTTGTTTACTAATAATAGATTTCTTTATTAAATCATTTATATTTGTGGATTCTTATGCTAAGTCATATTTATTCAAATAAGAATTCAAAGGTCGAAAATTGATAGTTTGATCAATTAAGTTGAAGGAGTGGACCTTCCGACCTAAGAATCTAATTTGGAAGATAATACGACTAAGCAACCCTTTATGGATATAAGATCCGGACAAGTATTAGAATTGATTGAATCTGATGTATGATCAGAGCTTGGGATTGGATCCCAAGAGACTACACCATACAGTCCTCTGTAGAAATGGTGTGTCGAAAATAAGAAATGGAACTCTTATAGAAATAGTAAAAGCATGAGTTATACGGAACTACCTATGTTCTATGGATATATCTTGGAAACAACGGCGCATTTAAATGCGGTTGTAGAATATCCTAGATGAACAAAAATTGTATGTTCGATAGTACTATTAACCAGAAGGACGTTATAAGTTCTAACGCCCGGTTCTTAGAGGAATACTATTAGATGAACCACAAGCCCAAAATGACGTGATACTTCTGAAATAAGAGAAAACGATAAAGACTTAGAACCAGCCGAACCGAGTAGCGGTACACCACTAACTGCACCTACTGTTATCATTGTTAATACACCGGAATGTCGTTTTAGTGGGAGGTTGTTGGTCAACCAGAGATATTCATAAGACTAGAAGAGTTTTCGAACTCTGGACCTAGTATACATGAAATCGATCCCTGGATCTACATAGAGGCAGTACTAGATTTAAATGCGCCTTCTTAGAAAGCAATGGAATCCAAATGATTATTGCTGAGAGGCAAGATCATTTAGAGTACAAGCTTAGTTAATCCATTGATGGATTGAACGAAGTTAGAGATCGTGGAACTTGCAAATTGATGAAATAGTCCATTTAATGGATTCATCAAAGGCATAGACGAATCGAGTGTATTGGAAACGTGATGGAAACAAGGTGGTGTTTCTCGGTTTTATGTAGATGACACTCTTATCATTGGAAACAATGTAAAGATTTTATCAGACATAAAATGATGGTTGTCTAGATAAATCAATATGAAAGACATAGGAAGAAATTGAACATGTTCTTGAGATCTTGGATCTCTAGGAAAGAACATTGTACTTCTCCTGGACATCTTACATATAAATGATTATGGTTCGTTTTAACATGCAAGCTTCCGAGAAAGGGTCGTTACCTTTCAGATACGGAATGCATCTATCTAAGGAAATGTGTTTTGGAACACAAAATGAGATAGAAGCAATTAAAGCGGTTTCCTACACGTTGAGTATAGAAAGCTTAATGCAATGTTAAAAACGAGAACCTGATATCGGCTATGCGGTTAACATAGTGGGAAGATATCAAGGTAATCCTGGAAAGGAATATTCGACTGATGTAATGAACATTTAAAGTACTTTCGAAGTACTGGAGACTATGTTCTGGATTACGGAGCAGGCGAGCTTTTCCTTTGGATTACATTTTCTTAGATTTCTAATCGGATGAGGACCGGTGTAAGTCGATATCAGGCTATGTATTTCACTATTAAAGGAGGAGGAGCTTTGACATGGAAGAGTGATAAGCACGATGCTTTTCGGACTCTGCCATGGGTAACCAAGAATAGCGGCCTCAGAGGCAGCGGAAGTTCTAGTGTTGCTCCGGAATAACCTCTGGGACTTAGATGTGATTCTTAGTTTACCAAAGGCTATGTAAATAGCGATGCAACGGCAAACTATAAGAAATCACAAGTCCATAAGTGTAAGATAACACATAGAGCGCAAGTACCACCTGATACGAGTCATCGTCAGGAGAGACGACGCTGTAGTCACCAAGATAACTTCAGAATGACAATCTAGATTGCTCTTTCACAAGGCACTTCTTGGAAGTGCATATTAAGCACGTGAAGAGTATGAGAGTCGAGAGTTTGGAAGAAAAGACTAGACCTTAGTATAAGTGGGAGATTGATGGAGTTGTATACTTAATGTCTAGATTTAGGTGATATTAACTCCCGATCCATTGCCAATAATCTATTTAATTAAATAAACAATTATTTGCTTTTAATTATTATAATTAAATATATGCAAATTATAGTCCTAGATTATACACGTTGTAGTTAGTATGGTGTGCGTCGTCACACGGAAGATCATACTATCGGTTACTCGTATATAATTGAACAGTTGCTCACGACCTAGATGGACAAGGACCAATCCATCGGTATAGTCGTTGTATGAGTGAGAAAATAATTGGTCTTGATTATTGTATCGTACTTGTACACTTGGTGTATTGGGCGGATCGCTTGAGATTTATCGATTAGGATTGCCTTAGATAATCGATTTAAATCTCATTGTATTTTATTCTTAATCCCTGATATTATTGCGGGTGTGTGCATTTAATATTAGTGACTTTGATTTTCCAAAGGAATTGACTAATTAGAATAACCGGTCAATTACCGGCAAAGTTGGGTCACTGTATTTTGTGTATGACATGATGTGAATTCTTGACGGGAAAGTGTGTCCCGATAAGGGTTGATAATGTCCCCGAGATGAGTTCATAAGGAATTATTATGTAAACCCTGCAGGTGGATTTGTTCCGCATAATAATTAAGGTTGAATGGTACTAGTCTCGGATAAAAGAGATGAATAAATTAATTAGCAATAAATATAATTTATTCATGGGCATTTCTATCTTAAACGCACGGAATAAATAATACTAACGGAGAGATAATATTATTTGATATAATATGGTAAATATTGGGAGTACAATTATATTTATATAGTGGAGGTATATAATTAATATTAATGGATTACTAGATTTGGGTTTGGGCTCAATTTAATCATTAATATTGGAAGCCCAATATTCCACCTCCTTAAGATCCCCTACGTAGCCTATAAAAGCACTACATGGTTTTCTCTATTCTCATAACCTGAAGATCACAATTCTAGAGAAGGAGATCCATAGAGTTCGGAGGATCGTCGCCCACCCGACGTTTGAACGAGTGCAAGGAATACGTGGGAAGGTCTCAAGGTCTTCAATAAGATCTCGTTTCTCCGCACAACGAATCAAAAGGTGAATTAAATATTTCCGCTATTTAATTCATTGAAATAATTATCGAAAAACAAGATCCGAAAGTCGGAGATCCAAACCGGGACGAGTCGGGCGGTGGCGATCAAGGATCGCCGGACCGCCGGCGAATCGAGGACCCGGCTAGAAGGATCACCGCGTGGAGCCCTCGGCTGGGCAGTCCACAGCCCGCCTAGACGGTGGGCGATCGCCCCGCGGGGAGCGATCGAGAGGTCGCGGCTTCGCCGCGGCTAGGGCTCGATCAAGCGCTCCTCGGGCGGTGGCTCCGGGCTATTCGGTCGTGGTTTCCGGGATGTCGATCGGAGTCGGTTCTACGATGATTCCAGATGATCGATTTCCATCACTCATGGATGTAGTACCCTCCAAGGAATGCAAGCGTCCCGTGAAAGTCGACCTCGAGGAGTAGTCCAACAGCGTAGGGGAACTCAACCTACACAACAAACACTCGAACAAACCACGAAAACAAAACAAGAAAGAAAAAGGAAACAAGAAACAAAACACGACTCAACGAAAATAAAAACAAAGAAGAAATTATGTACATACCGCGATCGTACGAAGGTACGGTCGATCCTCATGGCTCGGGTGGTGGATGTTGTTGCCCTCGGAACAAGTCCATCATCTGGGCATACTGTGCAGTGTGGTAGGCTCGATCATCGGTGTAGTGGGAAACATGGAAAGCGTGTTCGGTGTCTTGACGAGCACGAAGACGGGCGTTCTCGGCGATGTAATAGGCTTGGTTGGCGGCCTGCTGGTTCTCGATCCGGTCGAGACAACCATTAAAATGGTTATACTGAGTAGTAGCCTGGGCCTCCATCCGGGTGAACCGGTCATCAATGTAAGTGCGGTCATCGCCCGACCATGTCTGAAACTCCTCTCGCTGGGTGTACTCGATCTCCCGCCTACTATTCTCCGCATCCTCGAAGCTAGTGCGCATATCCCGGAACTAAGCGATCATGTCCTGGAATCCGGCATTATACGAAGAGTAAGTCAGGTAAGAAATCGGGGCCCCGTCCTCCTCAGCATAAGCCGGTTGTGGGAGCTGGAACGAGGGCTGGACAGTGGGTGCGATGTTCGTCGAAGCGGCATTCGTCGGGGCGCCTTGCCCGATGCGTGCGGAATAAGGAAGGAAGCGTCCGTTCTTGTAGAGGGGGTGGGAACCATTGAGTTACTACAAATCGATCGGCCGGGGGTCCGGATTGATGTCCGCGGGGAGCGTGTCCGGGTCGTAGTGGTCGAGGAACTGCAGCGAGCGTGCGAGGCCCGTGGCAATAAAAAAGAAGGAAACATGGTGAGCTCCACGCTCGACCGTCAGCTTCAGTTGCCCTAGCAAGTAATCGATCGAGGAAGAGGTGAGTCCCTTGTATGCAGGCTCAAGGAAGAATATTTCTGATTTGTTGACCTTGTTGCCTTCATCCTTCCCGGAGATATTGTAGGCAATGAAGCGGTGCACGAGGAGCAGAGCCGGGTCGGAAATCTGTACACTCTTCCCGGTATGAGTGGGGACTGAGGTAATGGCTCGCCATGCACATGCTTATCGATTTTCTCAGGAACGGCCCTCTGAACCCCTTCGAGGGGGAAAAGGAATGCGGCTGCAAGCGTCCTTGCGCTGAACTCAACGTCTTGGCCTGAAAGGCAACATGTGTAGAAACGCCCATTTGAGTGCCACTCCAAAGTACAGAGCATCTCGAGACCCAGGGAGGTCGAATATCCGAATTCCTCTTTTGCAAAGGACCACATCCCCAATAACTTCAAATACCTCCTCACATCCACGAACAAACCCAACTTATGGACTATACTCCAATCAAAGGGACGGGGGTACTCAAACTCGTGTTTACGGAAGGCAAGCAGCCGATTACCTTCCTTGGGGTCGTAAATCGGGAAGTCGGCGTTGTATTGGTCCCGGATGTCAGTCCGGTAAATAGCTGGGGGCTGCTGCGTGATCGGTACCGGGGTCGGTATTTCTTCGTTTTCGAGGTCCGACACCTCTGTGGAGGGGCCCTCGTCGGTTCGTGGCCTACTTCGAGTGTTAACCATATTGAATCGGAGCGGAGTAAAGTGGAGAAGTTACCGGGGTGAGTAACGGGAATGACGAGAAAATTGAGTCGACAAACGTACAACGGGGTTGTCGAGGGGCTACCGGAACTTCACGGGACTGCCGTGAATTACGAACGATGGTCGAGAGTAAAAAATTTACCAGAATTGCCGAAGAATATTCACGGGACTGCCGTGAACTTGATACGAGGACCGGGATGGAAGTCGGGGCTGAGATTCGAAGTCGAGACGGGGCTGCCAAAGCTCTGAATTAGAAGGAGGTGGGTAGTTGGCGAATGACTGGAGAAGAGGGGAGTTGCGGGTCGACGGCTGACCGGAGGACAGGCGCGCGACGGCAATTTTGGTCGGAGCTAGGCGGCGGTTCTGGGCTGCTGGAGTTCGGCCGGAGCTGGTGAACGGGGGGTGGTGCAGTCGCAGCTAAGATGAAAGGCGTAGCTACTCACGATGAAGGAGAAGGCGAACGGGTGAGGGCTCGCGCAGCTCTGTCGGAGACGGTCAACGGCGGCTGAGGGATTTGGCAGTAGGCAAGTGGTCGGAGCTATGAGGCGGGAGAACGGCGGCTTAGCGGGGGAATCGGTTCGGTCTGAAGCCGAGCAAGAAGACGGGGGCGACGGTTCTGGCCGGATGTGGCGGACGGAGAGGTTGTTGTTGTGGGTTGGTGAGGAGGTGATGATGGTGGTAATCGGAGGTGGCGATTGGACGGAGATGATAGTGGTCCGAGTGACGATGAATTTTCGCCTTCGATCTGCAGAGAAAAACAAAGACGAAAGAGTGAAAGGGGCGGCTGTGTAAGATTAGGGCTTATCCCCCTTTTTTAATTTCTATAAAAAAAAAAGAAAAAATAATTAAAAATATTTTTTTATTAGGGGAAGGCAACCGCTCCGGGGGCAGGCGAGCGCCTGCCCCTAAACTCCGTCTCTAAAGTTCGCAGGAGGCGAGCGCCTCATGAGCAGGCGACCGCTCGCGAAGGCCATCAAGCGAGCGCTTGTTAGGCAGGCGAGCGCCTGCTGAAATTCTTCCGTCTCTGAAGTTTAGAGGGGGAGAGCGCCCCTATGCGAGGCGAGCTCCTACGAAGGCACTCAGGCGGGCGCATCCCCTCCAAGCGAGCGCCTGCTCTTGCTGTGCTCCGACTTGTACCGATTGTTCGTGCGATCCTCTCGAACTCGTTCTCCCGTCATATAAAGGCCTGAAATTGCTTATTTTACGTCGTGAGCTTGACAATTCGTGGGTAGGCCCCCACGCGGCGCTCATTTTGGGAACCGAAAGAGCATCACGGCTCATGGACTAGTCTCCACACGATGCTCGTTTATAGTCTGGAGCTCGACTAACAATCTCTATTCATATGAGACGTCACCGAGTAGAATCGAATCTACTATAAATTTAATCGTGTCTCCCTCCATGTACGGCTCAATGTACGGCTTTACCCGGTGGCCGTTGACTTGAAAAGCTTCTTTGGTCTTCGGGTTGTAGAGTTTAACTACCTTGTACGGAAATACTTCCAATATCTCGTACGGTCCACTCCATATTGATTTTAGTTTCCCGGGGAACAACCAGAGCCTCGAGTTGAATAAGAGTACCTTCATCCCGGCTTTTAGCTCCTTGTTCTTGATCCTCTTGTCGTGTACCGCCTTCACCTTCTCTTTTGTATATACGGGAGTTCTCGTAAGCCTCGTTCCGCAACTCGTCATGCTCGGACAACTCCAAGGCTCGGACTCCTCCACCTTCCATTAAGTCCATGTTGGTGGCCTTGATTGCCCAATAAGCTCGGTGCTCGATTTCCACCGGTAAGTGACAATGCTTTCCGAAGACGAGGCGGTAGGGGCTCATTCCGATCACCGTTTTGTATGCGGTCCGATAAGCCCATAGAGCCGAGTTGAGTCTCTCCGACCAATATTTGCGATAAGTTTTCACGGTCTTCTCGAGGATCTCCTTCACTTGACGGTTACTTGTCTCGGCTTGTCCGGAAGTTTGTGGGTGATATGCCGTCGCTATTTTGTGATTGATGCCGTTCTTGACCAACAACTTCTCGAAAAGCTTGTTGCAGAAGTGCTTCCCACCATCTCTGATAATGGCCTTCGGGAATCCGAACCTAGAAAGAATATTCTCCTGCACAAACTTGAGAACAACTTTAGCATCACACGTCCTAGTGGGGATTGCTTCAACCCACTTAGACAAATAAACAACACCCAATAATATATATTCAAATCCAAACGACACGGGGAACGGGCCCATAAAATCGATACCCCAAACATCAAAAATCTCAACAGGTAAGTTAATATTTAAGGGCATCTCGTCTTTCTTACCAATGTTTCCAATGCGTTGGCACAGGTCACAAGCCTTACAAAAATCAATAGCATCTCTTGAGTACGTGTGCTTTCTCCTCTTCCGGGAGACAACGTCGGATCACCTCATCTTTCCCGAACTTGTATAAGTAAGGATCCTCACAATGGTACTCCCGAGACAAATGTTCGAACCTTGCCTTTTATTGAGAAGTCATGCCTTCTCTCAGAGCACCTGCAACCAAAAAGTTCACAATATCCGCGTACCAAGGCACGGGAGTCATAGCCATAGCGAGCTCATAAGGAAAAGAGTCGGGGATAGACCCATCAATACTATCGCCCAATGTCTCGTAGGGTGGCTCTCGCCTACACAAGTGATCGGCTACTACGTTCTCCCACCCCTTCCTATCCTTAATCTCCACATCAAATTCCTGAAGTAAGAGGATTCACCTAATCAACCTCGGTTTGGCTTGGGCTTTGGCTAGAAAATGTCGAAGGACTTGATGATCACTATGGACGATGACTTTAGACCCTATGATATAAGACCTAAAGTTATCCAAAGAAAACACGACCGCTAATAACTCTTTCTCGGTAGTGGTATAGGTTGTTTGGGCACTATTGAGGGTCACACTAGCATAATAAATAACCCTAAGCAACTTATCCAATATCTGACCTAGAACCGCTCCTACAGCTGAATTAGACGCATCACACATAATCTCAAAGGACAACTCCCAATTAGGTGCTACAACTACCGGGGCTGAGGTGAGCTTTTCCTTAAGTGTATTAAAAGCTACTAGACACGACTCGTCGAACTTAAACTCAACGTCTTGCCCTAGCAAATGACACAAAGGTTGGCTAATCTTAGAGAAATCCTTAATAAATCTCCTATAAAACCCGGAAGCTACGAATACCCTTAACATTAATGGGAGGAGGTAGTCTCTCGATAACCTCGATAATCAATCCCCCGACTAGACACCATATGTCCCAGCAAAATCCCACTAGTAACCATGAAATGACTCTTCTCCCAACTCAAGGTAAGACTACTCTCAATACTCCTCTTAAGAACTCTATCAAGCTTACCAAAGCAATAATCAAAAGAAGAGCCAAAAACAGAGAAATCGTCTAAAAAAACTTCCATGAAATTACCTATCATCTCGGAGAAGATGGACATCATACACCTCTGGAATGTTCCCGGTGCGTTGCACAAGCCGAAAGGCATCCTCCTCCAAGCATAAGTACCAATGGGGCACGTGAACGTCGTCATCTCCTGATCCTCCGGTGCTATCGCCACCTGGTAATAACCTGACAAATAGTCAAGAAAATAATAAAATGCATGTCCGGATAATTTATCGAGTAGCTGATCAATAAAAGGGAGAGGGAAATAAAGCTTTCGAGTGGCGGTATTTAACTTCGATATTCAATGCACATCCGCCACCCAGTATTAATACGCGTAGGGATGAGCTCTCCTTTCTGGTTCTCGACCACTGTGATGCCTCCCTTCTTCACCTGGTCTTTTGGACCATATTACATATCTCAATTCGTTTTCTTAGGGTATCCTACAAACAACCGTATATCTGTACAAGTTTCCAATGGAATCAAGTTTAGGATAAACGCCGTTGTTTCCAAGGCATATCCCAAAACCGAATTAGGTAACTCTAAATAACTTATTGTCTACTTTACCATTTCTATAAGAGTCATATTCCTTCTTTATGGCACATCATTTTGCCGAGGCATAAATGGTGCAGTCAGTTGGGAGAAAATCCCATTTTCTCATTAGTATGCCTTACTCCTCAAAGAGGTCTGCATACATTAGAGCGAATCAACTTCAGTACTTTCTTGGATCAATGCCCTTTAACCGTAAGGGGTTGCTTGGTCATTTAAACTTCCAAGTATGATTCCAAGATTGGAAGGTCCTTTCCTTCAACTTAGCTAAGTAAACCATCACCTTTCACCCTTTGAATCGTACTCAAGTTAAAATGATCTAGCCTAAGATGCCATAAGTACATTTAATTCATCCTAGAAGGATCTTTACTCTTATTGGGTTCGACAGTGTGTTATTAACTCCGGTCTGTTGCATCGTGGAAGAATACGGATTTAGTATTAAATTGTCTGTCAATGTACTAGAATAGATAATATCCCCGTTTCCTACTCTGATAAGTATGAAACTATCCAAAGAAACGGAATATCCATTCTAAGCCAATTTAGAAATTCGAAATGAAATTTCTTTCTAAATTCCGGCACATAAAGACAATTTATTAGAACTAAAACCTTACCGTTAAAATCATTTAACATCTCCCACTGCAACGACTGTTACCTTAACAGTATTCCCCATGTAGGTTATTACTTCTTCCTTTCTAAGTCTCCGGGTTTCCTGCAACCCCCGCATTTAAGTGCAGACATGATTAGTGGTTCCTGTATCCAGACTGCTTACAACAGAAGCACTTGCCCTTTGGGCTTGCTTGTCCCATTCCGTGGTCTAGATATATTAGGCCCACTGGGTTTCCGTCTTTTCTTCTTCTTCCTTTTGCCGCCCGGAGGCCTATGAAGAGCCAATTTCTCAGCCATAAGTGATTGAGAGCCCTTAAAGATTCCCTCAGCCGCTTGAAGTTCAATCAGGAGCTCCGTCAATGAATACGACCTCTTATTCATGTTATAGTTAACACCAGGTACTGGTAGATAACACCACTAAACATGTTTCGGTGACTAAGGAAGAGTCAACTTCTTGTTGCTTGAGAGGACAATTAAAACTCCCAGTATCCAGACTGCTTACAAAAGAAGCACTTGCCCTTTGGGCTTGCTTGTCCCATTCCGTGGTCTAGATATATTAGGCCCACTGGGTTTCCGTCTTTTCTTCTTCTTCCTTTTGCCGCCCGGAGGCCTAGGAAGAGCCAATTTCTCAGCCACAAGTGCTTGAGAGCCCTTAAAGATTCCCTCAGCCGCTTGAAGTTCAATCAGGAGCTCCGTCAATGAATACGACCTCTTATTCATGTTATAGTTAACACCAGGTACTGGTAGATAACACCACTAAACATGTTTCGGTGACTAAGGAAGAGTCAACTTCTTGTTGCTTTAGAGGACAATTAAAACTCCCAGTATCCAGACTGCTTACAAAAGAAGCACTTGCCCTTTGGCTTGCTTGTCCCATTCCGTGGTCTAGATATATTAGGCCCACTGGGTTTCCGTCTTTTCTTCTTCTTCCTTTTGCCGCCCGGAGGCCTAGGAAGAGCCAATTTCTTAGCCACAAGTGCTTGAGAGCCCTTAAAGATTCTCTCAGCCGCTTGAAGTTCAATCAGGAGCTCTGTCAATGAATAAGACCTCTTATTAATGTTATAGTTCAGGCGGAACTGCTCAAAACTTCTCGGCAGAGACTGGAGCACAATATCGACTTGGGTTACCCCATTGATAACTGCTCCCAGAATCTATATCTCATTAAGATAGTCCATCATTCTAAGAACGTGATCCCTCACAGGCGTTCTTTCCGACATGATGGCCGTCATGAGTTGCCTCATTGCATTTTTCCCGGCTGCCCTGTCCTGAAAACCAAAAAGCTCCTTGAGGTTAAGCATCATATCATAGGTAATGGTCATGGCTTGATCCCGATGTCGCAACACATTTGACATGAAAGCCATAATGTAACTTCGCGTCATCTCACGTCTCATCAGCCTTGATCCATTTTCAATGTGCTTCCTTTCAGTAGTGGAAGCATCATTTGGCTCAGCAGGTCAATCGACTTGGAGTACATATTTGTACTCCTCTGCAGTTAGGACAATGTCCAAGTTTCTTCTCCAATCCATACAAATAGGGTCAATGAGTTTGTTGACTTTTAATGGGAGTAATACCATATAAAACAAACAATGAGTTTAATTCGGTCGTACAACATTATAGCAGTGATTCCGATGGGGAGGATACTATAAAGCGTACCTAAGTTTATACCATTTCTCAGTACTAAGTCAACCGCTCGGGAACTACATGTCCACCGCAAGCCACGTTAGTGTGGACGTTTACGTTGACATGCGGTCCTCCACGACATTCTATAACTGTCGAGCCTCAATTAATCCCAAAGTTCCGTTTCCATTTAGCAAGCCACGTTAGTGTGGACGTTTACTAAAACAAACAACTTTATTAATTGAATCCCACTTGTTTAAATGTCATAAAGTCTCAATTAACCCAAAGTATCGTTTCCATTTAGCAAGCCACGATAGTGTGGACGTTTACTAAAACAAACAACTTTGTTAATTGACTCCTATATTTATTAAATTTCACAATTTTATTAATCAAAGCTTGATATTTCGTAAGTGAAACTCGAAGTTTCTAACCAGCGATCAATCATGCAATTGAGCCCTATCTCTCACAA
This sequence comes from Euphrasia confusa, assembly GCA_954870475.1. Classification (NCBI taxonomy): domain Eukaryota; kingdom Viridiplantae; phylum Streptophyta; class Magnoliopsida; order Lamiales; family Orobanchaceae; genus Euphrasia; species Euphrasia confusa. The sequence goes on along the minus strand of OX940950.1, from coordinate 38,808,446 downwards.
GGTGAGGGAGCCAATTAGACAATTGATCTAGTCATCGAATGACTCAAAAGTCTCTAATCTGTGCCATCAACATAACCTAGCGCTTTGGCTCCATTCCACTCCCCGGGGTGAGAATGTGTCAAGTTGAAATTAGTCTTTGAAAGACAGATTATGCACTGCTTTGAGAAATATAATTGTTCAATTCTATAAGTTGAATTAAATTTGAATTTTGATCCAGTGATATCCGTGTATCGACTTTATCCGATAGGGATGATGACACTAAAGCCAACTCGTAAGTCAATACACATCACCATCAAAACAGAGAATGGAGACCGCGGGATTGTTTCCAATCCATCTCCCACTTAGTATTTTACGATGAGGGATAACATGCATAAAATAATTAAGCATAATAAAAAGCACGTAAAACACATAAAAAGCATTTAACGTAGCCCCGATTATTATGGCCTTAAGTATTCTCCAATGCACGTGTCTTGGAACTTCATCTCGTTGCTCGTCTCGGTCTCGATCCACCACCGACTCGCTCGAGGGCCAAGAGACGAACTCCTCCCACTAGAGCCTCGTCTCGAGCCTCGTTGAGTCGTCCGTGGGTTCGAACGAACCCCAGCCCCGCTGCTGCCCGTCACGAAATACGGGGTGTGTTTGATGGCAGCCCGTCGCTGATTCCCTCTCCTAGACTCTCGTTCCTCCGGGTTTCGATCTCGTCTCGATCCACCAAAAATAGCAAGAAAAATTACAAGAACAATTATACTAATTCCGGCATCGATCCTATACATGGTGATCGATCCTATACATGCCCGGATACAACGGAATAAATAAATAAATAAACCTAACGACTTAACCCGTCGTTTTTATCTATTACAAACAAGCAACGTTTTCAAAACAAAACAATCTCGACAATCCCGAGAGTTTAATAAAACCACAACAAAATTAACACACATCATCCCATAATGTTGGCCATAATAATCGAGTTCAACCTGCAAACAAATCGTACGAACAATACAACAAACCGATAAACCGGCTCTGATACCAATTATTAGAAATCGACTACCCGGGACATGTTCTTTCGACCACTCGAACATCCGGACAAGCCCAGTCGACCCCTAGCATCCCTACTGTGCTCACGACGAAGCCCCAGACCCGGTTTACGCCCAGCCATCATGCCCGAGGCACGACCGCGCAAAACCGAGGGCTTCTGCCCTGTCTGTCGGCCGACAGCATGAGGCTGTCGCCCGACAGGGCTGTGTCGGCCGACAGGAAACTGTGTCGGCCGACAGCGTCGCAAACAGCAGCGCGACGCTGCTGTTCCAGGTCCGTTTCTGGTCGGATTTTCCGATTCCGACCACCGTTCTGGAGGTCAGCGACCCCCCAGTGATCTAAGAACACCAACCACGATCCCCGGAACCCGATCGGTGGTTCGTTGTATGATTACGTACGAAAGGAGATCGAAACGATGCGAAAATAGGGTTTCAATTTCATACCTTTGTTGCGTGATTTGGAGAAGCCGAATTGACAGAAACCTCGAGTCTTCTAGCATGTATCCTAGCCCTCGATGTCGGCCGTTGTGTGGGCAACGATCCGCCGGAATTCCTCTCTTCTTCTTCTCTCAAACCCAACGTAAGAATATTATTTTCTCTCTTAGAAATATAATTGCGCTAGATTTTTTTTTTCTACACAAAAATAATTGTGCTAGTTTTTTTATTTCTACATAAAAATTATTGCGCTAGCTTTTTTTTTCTAAGAAAAATAATTGGCGCTAGTTTTTTTATTTCTACAAAAATTATTGCGCTAGTTTTTTTTCCTAAGAAAAATAATTGCGGTAGTATTTTTATTTTTACAGAAAAATTATTTTGCTAACAATTAATTTTTCTCCGCAAAAATAAAATAGCGGCGTTGTGGTTTGGAGAAAACATGCAATTAATTAATTAGACTAAAAATGCAATTTAATTAACTAAAACCTTAATTAAATTCCACATTTTTAATTATAATTAATTCCACAATAAAATTATAATTGATTTCCTAATTAATTAATTCAAATTATTCCGTTAATAATTTTCTACCGTTTAAGACTAATAATTAAATTAATTAATTTCTTATTATCCGAGACTAGTACCACTCATATTAGTATCCTGTGGAGTAAATCCACATACAGTGTTTACATGATAAATGAGCTCATCCGCGCACTCATCTTATTATCATGCGGAGTAAATTCACATGCAGTGTTTTCATGATAAACTGTATGAGCTCATCCGCGGACATCATCAATCCAATAAATGGGACACGATTTCCTATAGCATGTCGTGTTTACAATACTGATTCCCAATTTACCGAGAATATTGACTAATTAATTAGTCTCACTTATTGGCACATCAAAGAACCGAGCATTGGACATACGTATAATTATATTATATATGGATTAAGAACTCACATATCCGTAATATCTGAGGTCTAGTTCGATTACTCCAATTAGTATAAATCGAACGCCCTCCCGTGGTCCTACTCAATACACCAAGTGTACGAGTGTAACATAATAGTCAAGACCAACTATTACCCAATCACATTACCACGTACCGATGGATTGTCCCTGTCCATCTAAGTCGTGAGCTACTGTTCGATAGTATACGAGTAACCGATAGTATGATCTTCCGCGTGTCTCCTCACGCCATACAATCTACATACTATCTACAACGTATATATTTAGGACTATTGCATTAAATTCAATCATGCTTGAATCATACAAAGAATAAGGCATAGATAAGGAGTTCCGTATTTGCACTAAACTAGACATTAGAATACAACTCCATCAGTATGTAATTATTAAGATTTAAAAGAGAATGAGAATTTAGAGAGTATTGAGATTAGAGAGTTAAAGGTGTGAGTTTAGGAGTGAGTTTGAGGAATGTTTATAGTTTTTTTTTTTTTAATTTTCCAGCAACTAGCCGTTGGGATCGGCAGTCCCGGTTCCCAGTCCCGAATTTCGGGATCCGAGACCGGACCAATTGTTTGCCGGTCACGGTCCGATTTTGGGATCGGGTGACCGGTTTTAGTAATGGGATCGGCTGAGCCGATCCAAAAACAGGCGGTCTTCGGTCCGATTCAGTGGTTCCTCTTTATTTAGGCAAGTTAAAATCTAGATGAATTGAAGGAGTTTAAAGTGAACTAGACTGGACTGTAATGAAACTGTTTCATACAATCGTTTAAACTTTGAAATTTTTAATCTAAAAAGTCAAACCGATCCAAAATTAGGGTCAATCAAAGCTGGACATAGGGGTGGGCGTTTGAGCCCGAAAACCCGAAAGCCCGAACCGAAAATCTGTCGCGGGCCGAACCCAAATTTTTTTGGGACCAGCCCGCTAGGGCCCGAACCGAAAAATAAAAAGACGGTCGGACCAGGGCTCAAAAATTTTTGGGACCGAAAGCCCGGGACGGCCCGATTTTTAGTTTTTATATATAATTTTTTTAATAAATATTATATATTTTTATATAACTTTTAATATTTTAATTAATAATTTAAATTTAACAACTTAAATTATAAATGTAAGTATACAATAGTATTATTTAAAATTTTATTTTTTTATAAAGAAAATAAAAAAATAATTATTTTTAATAATTAAAAACAATTTTTTAAAATTAAAAAAATTTGCTCGAAAACCCGACTCGGTCCGTCGGGCTCGGTCTCATGCCGAATCTGAATTTCCAAAAGCACGACCGGCCCGGACCGACAAAAACGAATTTTGGGCCGGGCCCTAGAAATTTTGGGACTGGCCCGGCCCACGCCTTTTTCACAATTTAATTCTCTCTCTTATCACTTCAGTGACACCAGATTTTCAGCTCTTTCATTCCCCGTCTTGTTCGCGTATTTTGTGTAATTTATTTTCCAACCCTAAACTAAGGCACTCTCTGTACACAAGGGTTGTTTTGGATGAGATTGAAAAGAGGCAGCAGAAAGAAATAGCAGCGTGGCTAGAGGAGAACAAAATAAAAGTGTTACCTTGATGCCGCCGGATCAATTGCCTTGGGATCGAAGTGATTTTCGTAAGCAGGATAGATCCGGGTCAGACGCTCGTTTTGCCAGCGGAGGATTCGGTGGCTCTGGACAGAATAGATGGCGGGAGCAGAGCCGTCATCCACACGCACCGTTGTCGCACCCTCAGCCTTATCGCCACCACCACAATCAAACGATGAAGCAGCGATGGTGTTCGGATTTTCGCTTATCTCGCCCGATTCTTCCGGGTGAGTATTCCAATGGGACTAATTATTACTTCATAGTTGGTTGCTGATTAGGTGAAAGGGTTTTGGTTATTAAAAAGTCAATTCACCTTGTTGATTTGTGCATTTTCTTATAAATTACGATGGGCAATGCATTTTTACCTCAATTTTGTGTTTTAATACTCTGTGGAGGGGTCCTGGTGGAGTAAATATGCAGCACATCTGTTATGTTAAAAAGAGACATGGGTAGTCTTAAAGTGGTATTATGTTGTATAGATCTGCCTCTGCTTTCCTTCTTCTTTATGTTTTAAAATATCAAAATATTGAAAAAAAATTCAAAAAGTATTTCAATCACACTGTTTTCTGTGTGATATACTGTATGTTTATATATTGATTATTTTCCTACCCATTTTTTGGGGTTTGTATTGTTTTTTGCTGAAGGTCGTGGTAAGCAAGGTGGTTGGCACATGGTCCCTGAAGAGGCTGGTCATGGATTTCCACCTTTTGGGTCTAGGTATGCTGACAGAAACCTAGAAGACGAAAACTTTCGACCTTTCCGGCCTCACGGTGATGGAAGGTATTTAAGGAATAGTAGGGAAAATAGGGAATCCTTTAGCCACAAGGACTGGAGATCTCCCTCCTGGGAAACACATCTTGCATCCTCCAGCAGTCCTGGCCCTGGGAAACCCACCACTGAGCTTAATAACCCGAAATCCACAGAGAATCCTCTGACATGCATTAGCAACAGTGCGGAGGGCAAAAACTACGAGGATACTCAAGCATTCCGTTACTACAATAATAAGGGAAACAACTCCATGGATACCCAAACTTGCCTTAACAATAATAAGGGAACCTATTCTGATCATCCTCTTCCTGATTCTCTATCAGGTCAATCCCAGTTTGTTATGAAAGAGAAGAATGGAAAGGAAGAGAGCACTGCTGATGACCTTGCCAGCTCACATCAGAAATCTGATATTGAAAAAGTTTATGGGATGACTGAGTGGAAGCTAAAATGGAATCGGTCAGGGAGCATGTCTTCTAAGGGATCTGATTTCAGCTGTTATAGTAGCTCCAAGAGTATGACTGTGGATTCTATTGAGAAAGTGGTGGAGGTGCAGCAGCAGACTCCAACGCCTATGAACTCTTCTGCAGCTGATTGTGTTGAGCACAAGTCTACTGCTCCATCTCCATCTGCATCTCCATCTCTATCTCCATCTTATGACAACAGTTCCAGGAAGAAACCACGCCTTGGCTGGGGTGAGGGTCTAGCTATGTATGAAAAGAAGAAAGTTGACGGTCCTGAAGATGCTGCAGCAACAGATGGATTGGTTAGCAGTGCAAATATTACAGAATCTATGCTGCAGTCGCTTTCTGTTAATTTGCTTGAAAAGAGCCTCAAAGTTGCAAATGTGTTAGATTGTGCGTCACCCGCTAGTCCATTTTTGGTTGCTTGTAGCTCTTCACCAGGTAATTTGTCATGTCCTTTGCAGAGCCGCTTACTTTTATTTTACGAGTGCTCTTTGACGAACCAATTTGAGCCTCTGGAAAAGCCATACAAGTGTGATACCTTCTTTATTTTGTACTGATACATTGCCTATTCTTAGAAGCTATACCTTCCAGTTAAATTGCGAATTGCAATCACATTCTACGACAGGAAGGAACATAGTAGCAATACTCTATTCCTTTTTAACCATATACTTGTAGATGATGTTTCTTGATATTGTTGATATACTCTCTCTTAGGAAATAAGATAAAGTGCATTGATATCTGAAATATTTTCTGGATAACATCACGGTTGAAGATATTATCTGAACTATTGTATACCTTTAGCTTCTTGAAGATATTGTAAATGTTAATAGGTTGTTTAACATCTTCTATAGTGAGGATAAAACTAGCATCCCATATAGGCCTATTCATACAGAGGAAAATTTTACCAGTTACAATTATTGCATCTTTATTGCAGGAAAGGTAAGTATGTCTCTAAGGTTCTAGTTACCCAGTTTCCTAAAAAAATATTATCAGATTCAGAAAGATACTTATAAGTTCTAAGTTTGTATGTTGTATTCATTGTAACAAAAGTTGTGGAATTTAATTGTTACTTGTCATCCTGAGTTGCATTTAACACACACAACAACCCTTAGTATCAACATTTATTAAAATATTTTAATACAATGAATTATAATTTTTACATTTCAGGTATTGATGAGAAAGAATCCATCAAGGCAGTAGTTCTTCCTCATGATGTTACTAATTTATGTTCTTCACCTAGTATTACGTCTCAGATACACTGTGAGGGGCCACCATTTAATTTAGAAAATCTGGACCTTGCATCTATTGCCAATTTGAGCTCTTTAATTAATGAGATGGTACAATTTAATAATCATAATTATGCGGACACTGATTATGTACGAACCACCTCGATGAATAAATTGTTGGTATGGAAAGTTAATGTATTAAAAGAACTTGAGGTGACCGAAACTGAGATCGATTCGCTGGATACTGAACTCAAGTCACTTATAGCTAAACCTACAAGTCGCGGACCTCCAGCTACATCTACCTTGATCCCAGGAGAGTGCCATGGAAAACCTTGTGAGCAAATTACTGCATACAGTACTGTTAGACCTAATCCTCTGGAGGTGGTTGCATCTGGAGAAATGATTGCTGAGAACATGGCAGCTGATAATGAAGTCGATCATGAGTCATTGAGAGATGATAATATTGATAGTCCAGGGAGTGCTTCGTCTAAGTTAATTGATTTTCTGCCTTCCGTGCCAGGCACCTTTTCTGAAACACCAGAATGTGTTGAAAGCTTAAACAATTCCAGTAGCTCCGGGAGTTCAGAAGATCAGGGAAAAACATGTCTTGTTGAAGATCATGCATCATGTGTGATTTGTAATCCTGATCTTGACAGTGTTGGCAATATGCATTTTAATGTAGGTCAGTTCCATGACACTATATTGGCATCCAATAAACAATCTGCAATCAGGGCTCTGAAGGAGTTAAATAAGTTATTGCCTGTCCAACAGTGTCATTTTGAAATGTTGAATGCACACAATGCATCTTCTTTGCAAAGGGATTCATTGATAATCAAGGAGAGGTTTTTAACGAGGAAGCAGTCCCTCGTGTTTAAAGAGAAGGTTATAGCCCTTAAGTTTAAGGTATTTCAGCATTTTTGGAGGGAAGGCCGTATACTTTCTGTAAGTAAACTTCAAGGAAAGTCGCACAAGAATCGGGATCTATATCGGACTGGGTATAAGAAGAATCGTTCCTCCAGTCGCCGTAGAATATCTTATTCTGGTAAGCAATTAATTCTTTATGTCTTTCTCTGTCGTACTGATTTTTTCCCCTGAAACGGTGTCCTCTTTATAGCAATAATAATGACAGGCCTTTTATTTATTGTAATTTATGTGCTTGTGTCATGTTTTAGCTCTCTGATCTTTCCTTTTCCTGCATATTGTATTCTAGTTATGTCGATTTTCGGTACGTACTATTGGTGGTTCTAGAGGCTTCCTTGAGCAAGTATCTCCGAAGGAAGCCTTGAACCTTTAACTCAGAGCCAATTCCCTCATACATATATCATGTGAACAACTGGGAGATGTTAGAGTGTTCACTCTCATGTTCTAAAATGAAAATCTTTTGTGAATGTGCATGTATGAAATTATTATTGAGATTTAAAAATCAGTCAATATAGTTTGGAAATTAGCTCAACTAGACCATTTTTCAGGGTATAGTGCTTGTGTTTAATGAAATACTTGATGAGCAACTCTAATGATGAAAGCTTTTCAGGAAATAGATCAGGAGCATACACCTTTCATAATTCATATAATGCTTTTTTTTTTCTTAACTTTCTACATATTTGGCATGGCTTGTATGTCCCATTTGTGTATATTTCTAGTACGAATCATCCTGTATTTATAGAAGGGAGTAGATACTAGCTTACAATTTTTACTAAAATTAAAAAATCCACCTACCATAAAAAGAAGATTCTAATATACCTATGTACATGCAAGAAATCTTCACATCAAATTTCCAACCACCATAGTATAATAACGGATATTTGGAGAAGCTGCTGGTATGGGGCAGTTTTATAATCAGTAATCTGAATTCCATATAATTTTAAAAGAGCTGAAGTATTTTTGGTTTGGGTTTCACATAATAACGGAGTCTATGTCCAACTGTATGGTTGTATGATGTGCTGTACATGTTTCTTCTGGTCTTCAATTTCTCCCATCACTAACCCTTTTTTAAGCTAATTTATTATTACAACACTATTTTGATACTTATATCTTGTTTCTCCGTTTTTTTTTTGTTCCTTGGTGCTACAGTTTGTATCTTTGGAAGATACCACAATGAGGTCCTATGCCCACTGTTAGTATATATTTGCATATATAGGTTATAGTCATCAGGAAAGGATCATCAATCAAAATAATTAAAGGGATTATATTCACCTTTTAGTCTCCTAGTTGATGTAAACAGGTGTCTTGTATCAAGTTTAATATGATGAAATGCATAGTTACGAATTTCCTAATGTTACACACATCATGTTTGTCAAGAGTAAAATATATGCACCAAATCTTTACTAATATTTACGTAGTGAGATACTGTTGATTTAGTGGTTTTGGCTGCAGGCCTCTTTATGTTGGGTCGTAATTTACTTTATGTGTTATACACTTATACTTTACGTGTTGATCGAGTGGTTTTGGCTGCAGACCACTTTATAGTGTATTATAATGATGCAGGTACATTGTGTTAAATGTACTCCAGACAGAGACTTATCCAACATTCTATTGTAATATATTATAAAAATAAGGTTCATGCTGGGTTATACCTTTTTTACTCAGTTTCTTGATTTGATTTTAGGAGATCAAGTATGTAATGTGGATGTTTAGCGTCAATTCATATTTGATGGAGAAATAAGTTTTGGTTGAATACAGTTCTTGTTTGATAGTCCAAATATGTACCAAACTTTATTTGAACGACTTTGAATTGTGAGGAAAAATAGTATTTGGATCAAAGTATCTTATAAGTTTCCCTCTTCTTATTGAGTTCTGTTTAAATATTACCACAATAGAGTGATAACCCCAGATTCTCATCTCTTTAGCTCTTCTATCCTTCTTTCCCATTTTAGAATATTAGATTGTTTGGTCATATCAGACATATTGACCAAACGCCACCATAGACAACATATCTGTACGTACCGAAGACGTTTTGGATATGAAAACTCTCATAAGATGTTGCAATACCATTTACTTGTTTTTGGTAAATAGGCGACTTTAAGTCTTTTTTTCAATGGTTTCTGCCGGTTGTATTTCCTATTTCCTCTTAGTTTTGACACCTAATTTAATGCTATTAAATATTATTTTGAGTCTGACAGTATGCACCTTTTGGTTTTCACACCTAAATGCATACTTCGGTTTTCCACAACTAATTATTTTAATGCTTTTAAGTTTTATTTTCATGCTCAAATGAAGCATTATTATTTTCATTTCAAATATGACGAATATGATATTTGCCATTTGTGTTTTTGTAATATTAATACTACTCTGCGGTAAGGGTTACCTTTCTTTTCGGTACAAAGATTTAAGAAAAGAATAGTGGCAAAAGAAATTTATTTTACTATTTTTGGCACTATACATGATAACAATAAATTACTTCAAGTTGAATGTAGTAATTTATTGTTATCATGTATAGTGGACCCACAAATAATGAATAATTGTACTTTTTACTATTTAAGATACGTAAGATATTCAGTTAGACGCTCAAAATGGAAAGTGTAACATTTACGTGGAACGGAGGGAGTATTATATATATATATATATATATATATATATTTAAAAATTATAAAATAAACGTAATTTTGATGTATCCTTATCTTGATTTTCTTAAGGATTCGTTTCCCATATTTTTATCGTATCATATCCGTTTTATGTTGCTGAACGTCCGTGCTACCTAGCGTATTGCCAATTTTATTTCCATGTTCGACATAATGAATCTCTTCTAAACTAGTTTGTAAAGTAGGTTTTCCTAAAATACATTGAAACAAGTTCACATTCTGATCATTCTTGTTATCTGTCGGGTCACCTGCTTACTCACAATGCCCTTTCCCTGCTGTCAACTAATGATTTTGTTAAAACTAGTTTCTGAAGTAGGCTTGTGTGAGCGAATTGAGTCATATTGGTGAGATGTCTACTGATTTATATATTATTTTGAATATGCAAAGTTATATCAGGGTCAGTTTGATATTCTTGCAAGTTCTACTTTTTAAAGGTTTGAAATGAATGCATTTTCTATTTTTTTGTATTTTCATTATACCTAAAATACAATGAAATGAATGCATTAAATAAGATTATAAATTAAATTTTGTTGGCCCATTTTTCTAGACATTTGACCTATTCTCTCTGACTATGTTGCAGCTGGGAGTTCACGGAAAGTGCCTGCTGAAGAAGTAGTCGAGTATGTCAATGAGTTGCTCACAGATTCTCCGTTCAAGCCCTGTAGGAGTACTTTGAAGATGCCTGCTCTAATTTTGGACAAGGATAGTAAGATGTCGAGGTTCATCTCAAATAATGCTTTAGTGGAGGATCCATGTGCTGCTGAAAAAGGAAGGTCCATGACTAATCCCTGGACTGCCAAAGAGAAGGAAATATTCATAGATAAGCTTTCCATTTTTGGGAAAGAATTCAGCAAGATAGCGTCTTTCCTGGAACATAAAACAATAGCAGATTGCATTGAGTTTTATTACAAGAATCACAAATCAGACTTCTTCCAGAGAGCCATGCAAGGCTTAACTAAACAAACAAAGCCTCAACACACCAATTACTTGGTTGCATATGGGAAAAGATGGAATTGGGAGGCAAATGCTGCTTCTCTTGATATACTCGGTGAAGCTTCTGCGATTGTGGCTAAAGCCAATGGCGGGATTCAATCTCAGCAGAAATGTACATCCAGGATCTCTTCAGGCGCAAATAGCTCTAAAAAAGCACCTAGAGGCGATCATGGTCCACTGGAGAGATCTAACAGTCTGGACAATGAAGCTGTGGCTGCTGACGTGTTGGCTGGTATTTGTGGATCTCTGTCCTCGGAGGCTATGAGTTCTTGTATCACAAGTTCGGTTGACCCTGTTGATGGGTATCATGAGGATTGGAAATGCCAGAGATTCGCTTCTTGCATTAAACGGCCTTTGACCCCGGATGTTACCCAGAATGTTGATAATGAATGCTCTGACGAGAGCTGTGGGGAGATGAATCCCACCGATTGGACTGATGAGGAAAAATCCTTCTTTATTCAGGCTGTGTCGTCTTATGGCAAGGATTTTGTGATGATCTCGCAGTGTCTCCGGACAAAATCTGTCGAGCAATGCAAGATATTCTTTAGCAAGGCACGGAAGTGTCTGGGGTTTGATCGGGTTCTCCCTGCGGTTTGCAATGGTGGTGTCTATGGTGTTAATGGAAGTGGTGGTGGAAGTGGCACTACTGAAGATGCTTGTGTTGTGCAGACCGGAGGGTCTGTTAGTTGTATTGACGACTCGGAATGTAAGGTAGAAGTGGATCTCCCTCCTCCTGAAGCTTATGTAGCTGGTAAAAGTGATTTCAAACCTGATTTTATTGCTGCTAAACCTGTTACGAAGAATTCCTCAAATGATGATGATATTTTGGGAGTTGTTGATGATAAGCAAGCCATGGTCTTCAATGTTGACAGCAAATATCAGACTGATGGTGAAAATGGCGTGTGTACACCGAAGCCTGATGTCATAACCTCTGTTGTACCTACAGATGTTACATATTTACTTGTCGAAAAAGGAGATGGCTTCAGTCAACTGTCTAATGTACCGAGTAAAGATGATAACAAAGCTTTGTTCGAGGTCCCTGATGAGTATCATCGGGAAAATACCGAAGGTCAGAGACTTATTATCTTATCTGATGATTTGAGAAAGAAAGTTTTAGATGGGACTGCCACAAATTCTGCTGAAGAAGTTTCCGTTAGCAGTACGGATATTGAGTTGAAGGACGAGACGTATGGAAATGTTTCTGTTCCTTGTGTTAGTTTTCATTTGAGGAAGGAATGTGTAACCCAAAAGCTTTCTTTGAAGCAGAGCGTCCGAGACATTGCTTCCATGGAGTCATCAATTCTGTTTTCAGTTCCCATCAAGTATCAAAGACACTCAAGTACTGATGCTCCTTCGGATATTGGTTTGAATAGGATGATTGGGATCGTTAATAAGCATTCTCTTAAAGTTGCTAGGATTGCTGGTGATTGCCAGCAGCAGCATCTTTCGGATTACCCTCTTCCGGATTCTGTTGACCCTTCGCAGATTCTGAGGGGCTACCCTGTTTCGGTTCAAACTGTAAAGGAGACTAGAGAGGATTTTAATTCCGTAAAACACTTTCCACAACAGAGTGTCAACAAACGAGATGGAAACTTGAGTTCTGATATGTCTCTTCGAAAGTGCGCCGCTGGTTTAAGAAACCGAATTGAAAATGCTCATTTGGCATCCCAAGAACCAAACAGGGATCATTCTAGACCTGATGCCGATAAACTGGCACCTTCTAGAAGAGGTGACGTGAAATTGTTTGGTAAAATCTTAATTTCATCCCACGAGAAAGCCAATTCTGGCGTCTGTGATAATTATAATAATGGCAACCAGCTTCATAAATTGAGTCATTGTCAGCCTCTGAAATTCACTGGCGACCAGAAAGTTTATTTAGATTCTTTTCAGTCGAAAGTCGATTTCAGTAACTATGTTGAGGGTTTTGGTTGCTGGGATGAAAACAGGACACATACCTCAACTTTCCCTCCTCTGCCCGATTCAACTCGTTTGCTGGCCAAATACCCCGCAGCTTTCAGTAATCATCATCTGTCTCCCACAACACTGAAATTGGATCAGCCCTTAAACAGAATCATTCGGGGCAATGACCATAAATCACCTTTCAACAGTGTCTCTATTTTCCCGAGTAGAGAGATAAGCAACAACATAGCAGACTACCAGTTGTTAAGAAACCCAGAGCTTCAGCCTTTTACCATGGATATGAAGCAATCACAGGACATGTTATTTTCTGAGATCCAGAGAAGGAACGGATTTGGTGTAGTACAGGAAATGCAATCGATGGTTGGGATTGATGTCATTGGACAAGGAGGGGTTCTTGCTTCTGGAGGGCAGTGCTCGGGTGTTTCGGATCCCGTGACAGCTATTAAAATGCATTACGTGAATGCGCAAAATATAAGTGGGAAGGCTAATAGTACTGTAATTAGGGAGGATGATATGTGAAGGGGTAGTAGTAATGGGGATGTAGGCAGATAGTAGCTGAGTGGACAAGGGGGCTCTGTTTGTTTTCGTGGCAAAGTTATGCGTTTAGTATTGCTGCGTTGTATTATAAATTTTTGTGCCTTTAGATTTTTGACTCAGCATTGATAGGCAGTGGACAGTTTCCAATTTTATCTTTTTTAGATTATTTAGATCTTTGTAATATTGCAGGAGCTTTTGTATTTGTTGTATTTGATCTGAATACAGGTAAAAAAACTATGTTGACAGCAGATTTGGAGAAGAGAAAATGTTGTTGGGATGGTTAGTATTTGTAGTTCCACTTTTGCCTTTTAGGTTTTGGAGAGTTGAATCATTATTTTGATGTTTTTGGGGTTTTGGAAAGTTGAATCATTATTTTGATGTTTTAGGTGTTATCTATTATTTTATTTAGTTATAAATATTGAGTGGATATAAATAAATACAAACACAAATGTTTGTATTTATTTCCATCTTCATGTTCTGTGTTTTAGCTGTTTAATGATCCCTTATATACCATTGATTTTCTTTTCTCACCTTTATTTTACTTGTATTTACTGTTTAATTTGTTTTGGTTATCACCTTTATTGGTTATTTTGTTTAATTTTTGTTGGATTTGAAAATGTAGCAAGAATGTCAGAATCAAAATGGAAATTCTGTCTGGAAATTGATAAAAACTGTCAATCAAAAGTGCAATGTAGTATAAGAATATACAGAAACAAAAAATCTCAGCTGTTAGTGATTCAAAAGTACAAAAAAAAAAATTGTTAAAACTGTTTTGCTCATGATTGATTATCTTTTCTCCCATCCAATGAAAAAATAAAATAAGAGTCCAAAAGTATGATTAATGCTCATAATAAAGAAAAAACTGTTAATTAAATTTATGATTTGGATTCCTCTGTAGAATAGGTGGAATAGGTGGAAGAGGAGCAAAAAACTGTTAAAAAGTACTAATTTAAATTTATGATTTGGATTCCTCTACGGTTTGCAGAATAGGTGGAAGAGGAGCAATAACTTCAATTATCTGCAAAATGAAGAAATTTATTTAAAGAAAAACAATTTTAAATGCAAATTTGCAATTCTAATAGACTTATGAATCATGAAAATTTATCACTTTACCTTATTTGTTAGAGGATGAAGAAAAACAAGTTGATGTGCATGCAAATGGTATCCACAGTCGCCAGGAACGGGTTTCTCAGGTCTCTCATATCCTCTGATCAAAACGAAAAATGCCTTGTGAAAATATGTATTACTTCCGTCCTAACCATTTATCCATTGGTTCACCGACACGTAGATTAAAAAAATGTTACTTTTTAACTTTTTGACCAAAAAGTAAGAGATCTTTTTGACCAAAAGTAAGAGATAAAAATAGATATTTGTTAGAGGAAATATCCTCATGGAAAAAATGTCTGAATTTCAAGATGAGCAAGATAGTACAGGTTAGAAAGATAGTACTACTATTTTATTTAACAATATTGAACATAAATCATGCTGCAAGAGCATAAAAAACTTCAAGCCGTAATAAATAAGTTCAGGTCATAGCATCATTTTCAGTCAATACGAATTGTTTCAACTTAATTTTAGATGTTAATAGGCAAATTGACATCAATTAAAGTATCTTAAAACTGATGCTTCTTGAACTGGGTTGTTTCTGGAACTATGGTGTAGTCATGCACCCATTGATTCAATGAAAATACTAAAAATTAATTGAAAAATAAAATATAAGATTAGCAAGATTACCCATCTTGAGCGAAACTTTCATCGACATATCCATTATCAAAATACTTTGGTTGTCCACCTATATCGTAAAGTGGATCACCTGTATGCATTGAATAATATTTTAGATTTTGCTACTAGGATAAACGAACAAATAGATGCAACTGTATATTATTTGCCAAATATAGCAATTGAAAAATCAGAAAACCTTTATTGTGTTATTTAAGTGTAGGCATATAATGATTTGCACGGATATTGTGGGTGAATTAGTTCTTTTACATGGTGGCTCCAAATTGTTTCGGAAAATATGATTAAAAAAATTCTAAATTTCTCATTCTAGAGGAAAGACTACTCCAGAAATTTGTTGTCTTAGTTCTGAAGAAGACACTAAATACAGATTCCTTAGGAGAAATGCAGATATCAATACATAAAACCTTGGATATTATGCCAAACCATTGCAATATTTCGGCAACCAACTGATTAAAAAAAATTCAATTGGATGATAAAAATTGATTAGTCAAAAAAGTCTGGGGTCGAAAAGTTGAACTTCTCTATTCCATTAACTTGATCAACAAAAATAAGGAAGACGTTGATGAGCTCCCATCATTTTCTATGAACGCTTTATTTAAACGTCTTTATATAATTGATAACATTTTCTGTGAACATAAACGTAAGAATATGATGGAATCATGGAAGAACCATTAACCTTTGAAAAACTTACCTATCAGTGGATGGCCAATGAAAGAAAGATGAATGCGAATTTGGTGTGGCCTCCCAGATTGAATTTGAACCTAATATATATGCAAGAGATCTAAAGTGATAATATTCAATTTTGTGAAAATAAAATGAAATGCGTATAGGCAAATACAGGTTAATAGATCATGGAAAATGAGAGAGAAAATTAAAATGAATGATTGAAAGGACCTTATTAAGGCCGCTAAAAATTACTGAAAAGTTTGGATGTGAATCTATAACATAAGAACATATCCAGCTTGCTCGAACAACGGAATCAAGCTAATCATGCGAGGATTTTTCTGTTTCTGCCAGTTACTTTAGATGGTTAAGTATCAAAGTTCTACTCATCGAATTAATTTTCATGGTGTTAAAAAAAGGTTCATATGAATCATCTCTCTCCTCAGATCTTTGCATTACAGTTTACCTCTCACACAATCTGAAGTAGGAGCACTAAAATGCGAAATACTAATTTGTGCAGTCTAATTGTGAAACCATGTTAAGGAAGGCATCCTCGCACTTCTACAACCTCAACATCTATAAAAAGAAAAAAAAGCCATTTCTCATTTTCATAATAAAAAGGTAAGCTTTCAACCGTAGCTTGCCGTTTGGATTCTTTGGAACAACTCGATGAATTTAGTAGATCGTTTTAGGAGGCCAAAATCAAATGACTAAAGTTGAAACGTTGTATGAAGTTGTGATAGCAGTGCGACAGGGGTCGCTTGGAAGGTTTATACTCGACGTGTCAAGTCCCGGACAGCGAGACTTCTGGAGTTAGTTGATATTTAATTATTTTATTTAGTTTATTATAGTTAATTGACTTTAATCAGTATTGGGCTGGATTCGTGGGCTTTTTAGTTAAGTCTATATAAAGATGGTCTTACTTTAGGGATAGAACACTTTGGATTTTATTTGGTTTTGCAGCGTTAGACTGTGGCAGAGACTTCTCTGTGACCCTCTTTGAGGTGTTTGGCTTTTTTTCCATTAGTATATTATTTATTCTTACTTTGCCGATCATCTTCATTCTATCAAGTTGAGACTACATGTAGATTACACATCAATTCAAATATTTCTAGGGATTTTCCAATAATTGCCATTGAAACAAACCTAATTAATGGCATATTATAAAAAGCAGCAGACATTAAACAATATATAATGAAAAGAGGTTACGATTGCAGTCAAATCACAGTAGCTGTATACCTGGACTAATGTGGAATTTCTCGACAAATTTCTCTCCAAAACAACAACTTTGCTCAGGGCTGGTTTCCCTGATAATTTTCCATTAAATAGTTGGGGGTACTTCAAGAACAATAGACTAGGAAAATTTGACGAACGAATAAGAAACAAAATACTTTATTGGTAATGTATAATAATTGAAATTTTTCGCCAACCTGAAGAAGAGGCCACATACAATCCCTTGGAAACACCAGCATATGTGGCCAGCCCAATAGGTTGATCAATGAGAACCTGTTAGGAAATAATTAATGTAAAAAATAACACTGTAATTTAAATTGAAAATATATGTGATGCCCAGCAATTAGTCAAGTACAAAGGACTTGTTTCTTATATTGGATATTCTAATGATCATCATTAAAACATCAAGATAACATGTTCACTTTTATCACCTCATTTTCAATAATCAATCCATTTGCTAGGGCACGATATAATTTTGTTATATTCCTCGTTCCTTTCTGCTGTGTATCATTTCTCCTGTAAATATATAAAGGATAGTTTTACGTAAATGTTGTGCATACAAAAACAAAGGATAAGGATCTAGCGATGTAAACATCCACGTACATTAAAGATGAAATAGAAGATGATAAAAAACACAAGATCAAATAGTTGGTTACTCACTGACATGCCCCAACAAGTGACGTCCCATCAGCAAAAAATTCAGCAAGACGAGATTTTGCCGTTTTTGTTTTTGCACAAAGTAGTACTCCTATTTCCATAAAAAGTGGTAAATACGAAATTTTGATATGACCTTAAAAAACAATGGAGTTACTAAATGGAGTTTTATTAGCAGAACGTAACGAGCTAATCAATTAAAAGACCAACTATGGTGCTTTCCCGTTGAACACCGACTATAACCTATTATCTAAATTTGACATATGTCCTTTGCAAAATGAAATTTTATTCGAAGAAATCACTATACAATATAACAAAGGATTTAATGTTATCAATTAGAAGACCAACTATGGTGATTTGCAGTTGAATATCAACCATAACGTACTATCTAAATTTTAACAATTGTTCTCCATAATTAAGAAAAACATTATTTGTCTATTATGTATTGGAAGTCACAATTATTATTGATCGGGTGATGAAAATCCTTGTTTTCCTTTTATAGTAAGTCTCCTCTACTCCTTAGAGGACGGGTAAGAAATCGATCTCTTCAGCTCTAGGCTCTAGCACAAATGCAAGAGACCATAGACGATAAGGATGCTGATATGTGTCATTATATTAATATCTTCATCAGACTATCAAATAATAACATCATCTGGGTTAAACAATGTATTCCACTATAACAACTTTGTTGAAATAAAATCAATTCAAAGTGGTTTCTCATATATAAGTACACTCTGGAAAACAAAACGTACTACCTTTAACCATTTGTTACTTTGTGTATTAACAATTAGAAAAGCAATCCGAAGAAAGAAAACCAGCATTAAGATTTCCAAAGGAGAAATGATAAAATGGCAATAAATCTAAAATTATAGACACCCTAAGTAAACTATTTTTATTTATTTTAAATCTAACATGCCGAAAATCCGTGAGGTTGAACTAATATGTTTACATAGAAGGAATGGCTATAAAGACTAACCTGATGTGCCCCTTCCAAGACGGTGAACAGGAACAGGATGCGACTGATGATATCCTAATGAAGTTTGATTGTTCACACGCTGTTGAAGTTGTATCAAGACAGTTCGCTGCTGGAATAGTCCTCCAGGTAGAACTTGTAACCCCGAGGGTTTATTCAGAGCAATCTGAGTTAACAAGGCATTTGGGAATGAAGTAGGTGGACAATTTTAACATTAGACAGATAGCTGCAATAGCCACTTGTTAAACGTAAATTATATTCAACTTCAAGGAAATTAAAAAATATGCGAAACCACAGTGAGATTTTCGAATGTTTTTATCGAAAATCGCGAACAATCACACTAGTATCTATAAAATTTGAGTCGATAACCACACGTTTACAGTGTATGGAATCCAAATTCAAGTTTGTTTTATTTTACCACATCACTGTCCTCATATAAAATTCCCAGATGGTATGGAGCATCAGGCTCTTTCCAGGGAAGCCGGTGATAAACCAGTTCTACACCTCCCCTACCAAACAAAACAAAAAACCGAAAATGATTTCGAGGCCATGTCCTCAAGTTTGTGTAGCAAATAAGAATACCTGAGAGTCAAATTGGGGTCAGTCACCACACAGCCATCGATTGATATCTGTTTATTGTGGATTCTCTGCAGCCAGCTGATCAATAATCAATTAATATTTGCATTGCTATTTTTTGTTTCAACAAATTTATTATGTTACCCCTGCAGAGGAGCTGAACTCTGGTACTTCCTAGAGTAGAACTCAATAAGCGTCGTACCTGAAAATTCAAATAAAATTTAAGACATTATTCACATACACATGCAATTTAGGTGGCAGCAGGGAAATGTATACCGGAGTCGGAAGTGCGGAGGAGATCACGGTAGTAAATTCCATCATTAAATTCTGGCCATGACTCTCCGAATGACACCATACTTGAGATGCTACAAGAATGCTTGGCGTCAGCTAACAAGTAGATTGCAGACGAGTGAATACAAAGTAAAGTGTGCTGGAAAAGACAATGTACCAAAGTTAAGATTGTTTGCTCTAGAGTAAGAAACACTACAGAGGTTAATTGTTTATTTATTTAAATAGACACTTTCAATGTAACATCTTATTTTTCATAACATAGAAACTAAAGAAGATTTTTTTTTTCCGAAAGAAATAGAATCATTTAAACATAACAAAATGTCAAACACAATTTTCATAAAAATATAAATCAAGTTCGCGAATATGAAATCCATCAACTTAAAATAAATCCTCAATAGTCAAATTAAGACAATATCATAAAGTAATAGTTTTTAAAAGCGGAAAGTATATTAAAACAAAGTAATGTCTATAAACTATCGCCACCACATCCCTGTCTCGCTCCGAATTCTTTTAACCTAAAAAGATGGGTTTTTTATAAACTAATGAGTAGAGTCTGTAGAGATAACAGTTTATATGTTGTACAATACGAGGTAATCGGATTAAATCTCAACTTTATAAACTAACTTGAAATACCCTTTTGTAATTTTGAGTGGAAAAAATAGTTTACAGAACTCAACTCCTCCCCTTCATACGCTTACCCTTTCTACTCCCAGCCAAACAAACTCAATTATAAGATTATTAACTCAATTCATTTTATTTATCCCTTAAAATACAATTTCCCCAAATAAGAAATGTTAGCAACACCTCTTTCCCACGCCTGCAGCTTCGATCAATCTCCGGTGATCCCGATAACTTATTCAGACCGTCCTTAGCGACAATACTTCAAGGAACGCAGGGTTTTGACTTGCGTCTGACCCGCATCTTGCTCCTCGAGGTAATGTCGCTTCGACAACGAACGAATTCGAGTAAGAATTCGAAGATCGCCTAAAGCGACACGGCTGATAAAACGGATTTCGATCTACAGGTAATTCCGTAATTAAAATAAATTAAACAAGCCAAGTAAATTACAGAACCGTGCCGGCTGCGCGTCTCTGGTTAAAGAGAAATTTGTGGCTGCGTGTATAGCCTTGCGTGAGTGAAAGAAGAATAAACTCTCAATTTGGTGTATTCTTTGTAGGTCATATTCAAATAGACTTTTAAACAATAGGGTATTCAATCAGAATTTTTAAAATTTTAAAAAAATCTAAAAAAAAATTTTAAAAAATCTACAATTCAAAAGTTTAAAAGTTTATTTCAAATCTATTAATATATAAATCCTAAATCAACTAACAAATCCTAAATCAACTAATTTCCAATTAGTCAATCGAAACAGTCAATTTTGCCACCTAGATCAAATTGAATTCTAATAACTAATCGGAATGCTCAATTTTTCCTATAGTCAAACTTTTTTCATTCAATTTCAAAATTTATTGTACAATAAAAACTCTCAATTTTGCCACGTATTCTCAATCTTTTTAAAGTAATTAATGTAAAAACTAGTTTTTTCTGCCCGTGCGTTGCACTGGGATTATAACTCAAAATTCTTACCGGATTTATTTAAATCTTAATTTAAGTATGTATGCTTAATTTTTTGTACAATAATTTTTTTTAAACATATTTTGATTTAAAAAAAAACAAACTCAAACTTTTAGAGTTCCAAAACATATAAAAAAAAATATAAGTACAATTTAAATTTACTGCAAATTTCTAAAAACCTGTACACAACATTTCTAGTTTTATTTGTCAAGTTTCCATCTTCGTCACATATTAAGAATTTCAAACTTGCCCTGTTAGTGACCCTTGAAACTGCGACATACAATTGTCCGTTTGTGAAAACAGGCTTTCTCAATAAAATCCCCACTTTTGACAAAGATTGCCCTTGACTTTTGTTTATGGTCATACCATACGAAATCATAATTGAGAATTGGCGACGTTGAAATCGAAAAGGTAATTTTGAATCTGAAAGAGAAAGCGTCAACCTTGGTATGTGTAATAAAAATAATATTAGTACGGGAAAGAGTAGTATGTCATATAAAAATTATTAAAAAAAAATAATATTTATAATATTTATGTGTAATAAAAGGATTGTAAAGGAAAATTTAATATATTCTATATAATTAAAAGGTAAAGATTAATTTTAAAATATTTCAAAAAATCTTTAAAGTGTCAAAATTAAATATCAATATGATATATTTCTTGTGATCAATACAAAATAAATAAGCAACAAAATACTTTTTATTATAAAATAATAAAACCTTACTGATATGCAAAAGAAAAAGATTAAACTCTATTTACAAATGTTTTAATTGTTAATCTAAAATTAAATAATTTAGTAGAATAATGTAACAATTGAATAGAGATCTTTTATCTTCTAGAAAACCAAGAGTCTCAGTAACGGCCGAAGGGAAGATGAGCGAAAAGTGAATGTCATCTAACATGATCTCCTTTTGGATGAGCGAAAAGTGAATGTCATCTAACGTGATCTCCTTTTGGAATGATTTTGGTAAGCTCCTTTGACCAAATTAACTGGTTGAATACGCTAAGTAAGCCGTATATACAAACATGCGTTAGATCAAGAAATTAGAAATAAAGAAGCTTAGATGTCTCCTACCAAAACAAAAATAAATACGAAGAGATGGAAAATTGAAAATATTTTGCAGTAGATATGCATATGTCATATAGACGAAAATAAGTGAGATCCGAAAATAGTTAGAAATTGCAAAACCAATTATTCATCATATCTTGATTGTAAATTTTAATTGTTGAATATCAATATTGTCGTCATTATTAAATTACTAATCACATTCTTGTGAACAAATTTTAAACAGGGACTAACGACAGACGTTGAGGGTGAGGGTAAAACTGAATGACTCCTGCTGTTATGCGCATGGTTGAGATGTCTATTAATCGAACCTGAGATATAATTAGGCATCAGAAAAAATCTGGAGTAATTGGAACTAAAGTTGTTAATACGACAACCCACATTACAAAAAAATTGTAATGTTTTTAATTTATAATTATCACTGTTTTGATTGGAATATTTACTTTTAAAACATATAATCTGTGTGAATTTTTATATTAACATTATATTATAATTGTGAAATCTATTACACTTTCAATATTTTCTGTATATAAATTATTCTGAGAGAAAAGAAAAAATAACAAATTATTTCTTTATTGCAACATAAAAAATTAAAAACAATTAATAAAGTATAATAAATTAAAAAAAATAAGTCTTAAACTATTAATATGATATCTGAAATATTAGAAATTTCAAATAATAATTATAAATTTTTCATAGTAATTACCTCCCCAGCATCAGAAGAGTCTCTTGAGGGATTCGTATCCGTCGACCCTACAACACCCATAAAATGTAATAAAACTAATAGCCACTAACTACCACACACATAAATATTAATATAAAAATACAAAGAAAAAGATTGGATGACAACATAAATGACTCTAAATTATCAGAAAATAATTGAAATAAAAAATAAAATATAGTATATGAATGGAGATGCTTACATTGATACCTATAAAAAATACCGAATAAACAAAAAAATTTTAATTTAAATAGTTAGATACATGAGAACAAATTAAACTAAATACAAAAAGTGTGCCCTTGGTGGAGAGCATGATGACCTGTTCGGAGAGGTAGGCATCAACTGACTTCACTATTTCGACGAAAAATGTAGTTGATTCAGGATCAATATATCAATTTTGTGTAAAATGACGATTTATGGAAATAATTAAATTCAATTACTATTTTTAATATTATTTACTTTACAAAGATTTATTATTTAATTTTATATATTAAAAAAATACCAAATCAATATTGGTAATATTATATTAAATCTAATCTATTAGAAATGACAATTTTGAATCAGAGGGAATAACTGACAACCTAAGAATGTAAATAATGTCATCTTTGTTTTCGCCACTTAAAATCTTCGTCTCAATAATGTAAGTTCACATTTTTTAATTTATAATAATTTTCTACCTCAATTTTGTATTTATAATGATTTTCGAGATTTTCTTGTATTTATAATGATTTTCGAGGTTTTCACGCTTGAAGAATATAACCCGTGTGAATAATAGATTGTGAATAATTCTATAATTAATATTAAGTTAAATTGATGAATATTTTTTTTTGTGTTTCAAATATTTCTATTTTTATTTTTTTATTAATTTATTTATAAAAAATAATATTAAACAAAGTCATGTTGCTCAACATAAACAAAATCATCCATATGACAAAAAATTAATACATTTAAAATCTTAATTATTACTGTTCTGATTGAAATCTTCACTTTTGAAACATATAATTTGTGTAAATTTTTAAAGTGAAACATATAATTTGTGTGAATTTTTATATTAACATTATATTATATGTTTTGATTGAAATCTTCACTCCTGAAACATATAATTTATGTAAATTTTTATATTAACATTATATTATCGGCTAATTGTATTTTTTGTATTTCAACTATATCAATTTTCAATAACACTGTGTTATTTTATTATTTAGATTTATAATTATTTAGAAATTCCAAAAAATATGCTTTTAAGTGTTTTCTAGACCAAGTGTTTGAACTGCATGTTTAAATAATAAAATCTAAATATGTTCAAACGAAATCAAAGATTCCACTGTTCAACCTACACCATCATATCCTGTTTTGGCAATATTAAAATACAGAAGTATCAAGTATGGAAGGAACTGTACATATAGTCGGTTTTAATGAATGAACCAAACTTTTAAGTACAAATTAGAGTTTCCCCCCTTTAAAACATAAAAGGCACGTGCTTGATCAACTCGGGGTAAAAATGTGCTTAATTTATTTTGTAATAAGTTCGGAACAACGAAAATGGGCTCTATTTAAAATGGTTAGATTCCGATTTATGATATATAGACGAACCAAGAAAATAATAAACGACATAATAGCCTTTACACTGACCACACTAATAAGGTTGGGGCAACCTCACAGCTACCTCTGTAGCTTCACAATGGAATGCAAATACACTCCTATTGCAAGTTGCAACAATGCTGCAAATAGTACAATTGCAATGGGGGGTTAATACCATATGTTAATAGTCCAGTCTGAATGAAGAAAACAAAACTATACTCACGTGGAACCGAGAAAGAAGGCAAGTTAAAGATGAAATCCAAATAGGAAATCAGACACTACCGCGGTCAACTACATGGCAACCGATGTAGAATACACCTGCAAATATGGAATATTGGACCGATCATTTCTTAGATTACAATAAAACAATTAAGAATATATTAATTAATCGAGAAAAGATTCCCGATAGTAGAAATTGAGCATTTCTATTGGTCAACAAAATTTTGAAATTAAGTGAGAAAAAATGGCTATAGAAGAAATTTAGCATTCCTATTTGTCAGTAAAATTCAATTTGATCTACCAAATGTTTAACTTAATTTGTTAGTTGACAAATTGTTATTCTACTTATTTTATATATTAGTTGACAAAATGTTAAACTTTATTATTATTACGTAATAGCAAAATAACTTGAAAACACAACTCATCAAAAATACAAATCAAAACAAACAACGCCACTGAAATTGGAAAGCAATAATAACAATTTCATGAGTAAAAATTGAAGGAACAAAAAAACGCAACAAAGTGAAGGGTTAGGATACGATTGCAGGGTCAAGACAAAAGCGAGATTGAGAAATTCATAAATTCAAGGTTTCTATTGATTAATGATTATAAAATTCTGAATTTATAATGATACAAAAATAAATTCATCAATTATTTTTGTATGAAAAAAATTAAAATTCAAAAAATATTCAAAATACTGATAAGCATCGACATGCATCGACTACCCAAAATATAACTGATTGAATGTGATGGATATAAAATAAAATTATGAGTGGGGGAAAATACTGGAAATGTAATAACTGAGTACCTGGAATAAAGAAAAAGTATATCAAGCTGCACAGATGGTTGACAGATACAGTTTTCAAAGAATGAAAATAGGAAAAGGATATAACTTTAATAGTAAAACTGAACAAAACAACTACCTCAAACTTTCCATTGACAGATTGCAAACATGAGAACAGCTTTTCAGCAAAGCCCTACACGCAGGATATGAGTTGGTACTTTATTCTAAACTTTTTCAACTAAAACATATCATATAAAAACAGAATAAGATATTAAACCTGTGGGTCGTTCGAATGATTTAGTGGTGAGTAGTAGTTTGTGTTAGTTCTCTAATGATAGTCGTTGCTGCTTCTTCATGCTACGGACAGCACGCTCCAATTTTGCTTTATTTTTCTTTTTGCTTCTCGTCGTGCCTTTACGGTTTGCCTAAATTTCAAAATTAAAATCGTAAAGTAAATTAACTGCCCCTGCTGCAAATCAAGCAAACACAGTTAACTCTAACAATTAATTCCAAATATTAAAAAAGATATTTAGTGAATAAACACTCATGCAACAGAAGTAAAGAGCCTGGCAGTACGATTGTTTTCACAGTTATTCATGCTAAAGGGTCACAGTTATTCATGCAAAAGGGGTGCAAAATATAGAAATTACAAAAAAATAATAATGTTAAAACATGAACTTACCGAACAAAAAACATGAAGAGGAAAAACAAAAAAATACTACATAATTTAAAAAGCAAAATTAGAAATAAAATAAAATCAATAGTCATATATGAATTAATGATTAGGGAGGAAAAAAAAAGAAACTTTTAAAACTGCAATGTTAAAAAAATAATATTTAAACAATCTCTTTTTTTATTCACTTTCACTTTCTTAAAGATTTACCTCTAAAATAAAACACCTCAAATAACATGTATACAAAATTAAATAAAATATATAGCTCTAAACCATATATGCTAAGAATAAGAATAAGACATCAAAAATGAGAATTCATTCATACATGATGTGCCTCTATAATCTCGGTATTCCTTTGTGTTGTTAAGTGCTCGACAAAATCACTGGGGAGAGATGATAAGGTAAAGTTAGTTGAATAAATATTACTCTAATATTTATAAGAACTCTTAAGCTTTGGGGACTGGGGAGAGATGATAAGGTTAAGTTAAGTACTTGGGTGAGGGTTCTAAAGAAAGAAATTTTCGTGGAAATAACAGGGAGAAGAATAAATTATTAGTATGAGAACTATAGATCAGAACTATTGGTTTACCTTGGCAAGTATGCGCTCCAAGTATGCGCTCCAACCGTAGAACTTCATTCTTAGCATAATCAGAACCTTTTTCCAGGGACTTCTTGGCAGCTTTCACATAGATCTTCCCGTGCCTACAGAAAATCATAGACGATATTTTCAAGACAATTACTTGCAAAATATATTTTCACACGAATAATTTAGAGGCAAACAATCAAAAGTATATGATACAAAAGGAATTTGAGAAAACCTGAATCCAGGTTGGACGATCCTGGAAATTTGAATCCAGGTTGGACGATCCTGGAAATTTGAATCCAGGTTGGACGATCCTGTAAATCAAGCCTTTGAAAGAGACCATATCGATTATTTTATAGTACAGTTCTTCACAATTCACCTGGAAAAATGAACCATCACTAACCTTGCAGACGGTTTAAGGAGGACAGAGGGAGTAGTGCAATCGAGCACACAAATGTAAGGAGTATTCGTACCTAGAAACCCGTTTAAAGTTGTTATATGTGAGGAAAAATGTCAAAAACCTCAAGGATGGCATCTATTTAAGGTGTATAAAAATGTATTAACATGTTAAAATAATTCAAAACATCACAGAGCATGTAATCATCTAAAACAAATAGACTAAACTCAATTAAAATGAATATCCAAAAAAAAAAAGAGTTGAGAACAATAAAGAATCTATATATGGCTATGTAACCTGGCTAGGTAGAGCCTATGAGAACGAAGACGTGGGAAGTCGTTGGATTTCGGAATATAGATTTCAGCTTGCCCATTTTTTAAACTGAAAGATTTCAAAGGTTAACAACACTTAAACATGGGAAAGAAAGAAAAGAGAAGATTTATTTGGGGGTTAAAAAACATCGTTGTCGAGCTTTTTACTCATGACCCAAGTATGTAGGCACAACTACACAAAGAAAATACTACTGGACTGTTACATCCCAGATTGAAAGTGAAATTGAAATAAATAAATAAAATTGGTTTTACTTGGCATTAAAAAAATTTGTTGGTTTCTAGGGGAGATATCAATATCATATGAGAAAGAAACAAATGAAGAAGCCCAACGAATTAATCGTTTCATACCGGTACAAGAAGGCGAGTCGGGATTCCCAGAAGTGAGTGTATGTTTCATACCAATAGACGGGGAACTTGTATTCTCCACAGAAAATAAATATTTCTTTGTACCTGTCAAAGTATGTTTCATGGATCAGCAATCAAAACTTGCAGATAAGAGAATGCCACAAAAAGTAGTCGTCTACGTTCTTATCCTGCTCAAAGGTGTTGGGAGTAATGCGTGATGACATAATTAACAGGGTGAATAAGGGTGGTAATTCTGTACCTGATCAAATACCATGGTTAATTTACTTAGCAACCACAAATCGATTCGTCGTTTCATATTAATCATACATACCTGTATAGGAAGTTGGGGCAATGTTCTCAAGTAAGCGTGATATTTTATTCACCGCACCTTCCTGGGGCTACGTCATCGATAAAATCGCTGAATCAAATTAATATCCACCGGTAAAAGAAAATTGAATAATTCGATTGAAAAAAATGAGAACAGAGAACGAAAGTAGAAGAAACTTACGCACTACAATTTGGGAGGGGATGACGGCAATTTGGGAGGGGGTGACGGATGAGAACTTAATCTGCAAAAAATACGACAATCATCGACATTGAATTGGTTGATTCTGAAACTGCAAAAAAAAAAATTGATAAGATCCCTAATTATGATAGAGCAGCGAAGGGGAAAAAAACCTCGATAATAAAAGCAGAAAATGTATTTGCATATTTAGAATTAGAAATAGCTTTAAATTGAAATCGAAAAACCTGGTTTGCAATTTTAGAATCGAAATAGCTTTAAATTGTATCAATCAGGTTTGAAATCGAAATAGCTTTAGAATTAGATTTCAATTGATGATGCGTCGTTAATAGAGTTTGTTGATTCTGGTCATGAAATTTACGTAATTATCGAGTACTAAATTATCGAGCTTTTATTGTATATGTTTTCTTTCAAATGTATCCTTCTACAGTAAAACCTCATCCATCAGATTTACTGATGAAACAGGATTGAACGGATAACCGCGAGTGGTGGTGAAGTTGGCCGGCTCAACACAGGAGGTGGCAGAGAGGTACTCTTCTTTCTCTTTCCTAAATCCTAAGTGTCGTTTCCTTTCTCTTGAATAATTGTAATTACTGTTTTCTGATGTAATTTCAACTTCTCACTTGGAATATTATTTTTTAAAGATCGGTCCATTGCGAGAGATGGCCTCGGCCCTTTACTGAGTATGAGGCTTTGTGCGGTTTTGTTCCTCTCGGGGTAATTTTGATTTATTGCTCTTACCTTTTTATCCAGTGGTGTTTTATGTTGATATAATTTGCATAATATCGTGGATTCTGTTTCCTGTGCGATTCCTTTTTGGCATACCATTTAACACTCGAGTTGTCCGTACCCCTTCTAAAGCCCTCGCTAAGAAGGTAACACTCAAGGAACATTTTGTTCAACGAGCTACAGACCGCAGATGTGGCATTGTTGAGGTTTGTTTCCATTCTTAAACACTAAGCTTGAGTGCACTCTTCTCAGTGTCCCCTTTCTTTAGTTGTCCTTCAATTGATATGATCGTGTGGATGAATGAACAATTAATTTATGTAGCTACCGTAATTACATAAAAAATAATAACTTTTGTTTTCTTTAATAGGATCTCCACCTAGCAATTGAGATATTCATAGAATTTGCGTTTGATGTTGTTCACGAGGCTGCCCACTGCATTTTATCATCATTAGACACCACTAGAAGAGTATTCCAGTGGTTTTTCTCTCGAAATGGTCGTGAAGAAATTCCATCTGAAGGTGTTGTTACTTCTGTATCCACTAATGTTCTATCGAATGATGATCCAACTCATGCCGAAAGTAAGACGACTTTCTACAGTTCTCTCAATACAGATGCTCGGACATGTAAAGATGTCATTACAGAGCTTGGGTATGAAAGTTTTGATTTTATCTTTTCTTCTCCCATGCTTTTTTAATGTGCTGTAATGTTGAACTGATATGCATTGTTGTCTGTTTTTTTCATTTCCTCAATTCGAGTTAATAATCTAACGTCTTCAGACTAATAATTTTTAAAAATATGGTATAAATAGATTCCATTTTATCTTACATATTTTGATAGTTGGTCACACTTACTGCCAAAGAAGTTTTAATAGCGTGCCAAGTTGGTGTAGAGGTATTATTTTTGCAAGATTCTCATTTTTGCAACTTGAATGTTTTATATCTTTCCTCTTTTCCTGACCTTGAATACCATTCTTTTTCTTTAGGTGGATATAGTTGTCGGTGTACGCAACTTCTTATGTGGAGATGTGTGGGTTACATTTATCGGATTTGATAGTTAAACTGCTCATCAAATTGGGTAAGATTTCTTAGTTTGAAGTTTATAACTGATTAAAGTTTGAAGTTTATAACTGATTGTAATTTTTAACTATTTGTTTGGGGTTAGATTCATGGATTACAGACCTACTTCCAAATCTATGCATTATATTGTATACTCTTATTTTGTTTTTGTTTTTGTGTTTGTTTCATCATCTATTTACATTCTAATGAACCATTATGAGCAGTGCTCCTTCAGGTTCCATGAATATGTCGTTTATAGGTGACGTCTAACAATTTATGGTATTACATTTAACCTTTTCTGAAAACATTGCTCCTTAATACGCTTGAATTCTTCTCAATATATGTTTTTACTATATTGTAAATTGATTGTTGTAGTTCACATCTATAGCTTTCATTTTTTCAAAGATTCCAATTGATTTTTTTTTTCAGATTGATGTATGTACATACATTTTCAGTCCCTGACTTTGTTGTAGTTACTTAATGCGTTTTTTTCAAAGGAATAATGAGAAGCCAGACTGAGAGTACAAAACTAAGTCATAAAAAGAATTGCAGAACATGGTAGACTTTCATAGCTATTCCGAAAATAAATTCTTGAAAAGGAAGCCTTGCAGGTGCATTATCAGCATAAACCGGAGAGAATGAAAACGGATGTTTGCAGACCTGCATTGCACATCGAAACAATAAAGAATGTCAGCTTATGATCTACGAGTATACTTAACCATAATGAAAAGTACAGTAGTCACAAAACCCTTCCAAAAGCAAGGCTATGTAACTTAGAATAATATAGTTCTTGGAAAGAAAACAGCTGAAATCAGAAGATATGTATGGAAATCAGATGACATATTTTATTCAACACGATTTAGCTTGAAAATCGTTTCTACTAACGACTGGCCAGATGCAAGAATATGAAGAAAAAAAAGTGAACACACATGTTAAAGCAAATTCATGATTCAAGAAAGTAGGGTCACTGATTTCAGCTAAATTTCCCAAGAACAAATTGAGTAACAATAAAAAATCAACTAGAAAAAAACACACAAATTAAACAAACTTTAAATCGAGAGAGCGAATGTCGAAGAAATCGAACCTCGCACCGGCGAACTTTATGCTCCCGCTGCACGCGCAAGGATATCGCAGAGGATTATCAGGGTCGCCAGTGTTTCTGCAAATCCGGCAAACGTCACCTTCATCTTCATCATCCATCAAATCGAACTTGCCAACACCACCTCAGCCATTACTGCTCTTGATATCGTTATGACTTCCGCTGGTATTCTCTCTCGACGAAGAACCGATCGACGACGTTGCAGATTCTGACCTCCCAGCGGCCGTCGTCGGTCCAATCTCCATCGAGTCGGTGGAGACCGGAGGATTTTTAATTCTTTCTTAGGGTTATAGGAAAATTGTAGATTGTGTCGCCCGGGGTACTGGTTAGACAAGGGAAAATAATTGCAACTGTTTTTTAAGGAGGGTCTGACTACTGAGTTATGAACTCAATTAAATAAATTCAAGAAAGATAAAAATATTAGTACTACTAAAATGGTAGTAGTAATATTTTGGTATAACACGGTAATGCTATCAAGTTTGGTAAATGGTAGTAGTAATATTTTGGTATTATACAATTGGTATAATACGATAAACATATATAATATTTTCAAAACATATATCAAGTTTATAATATTTATCATCATATCTATTGAAAATATAAAATTATACGTGTTAAAATAATTTTTTTATTAAATTATAACTAACGGTAACTCTTCAGAAAATATCTTGGTGCAACCAACTAATTCTAGATATATATGGTTCAAAATAAACTTATATTAAGTAAAAATAAACTTATATTAAGTTAAATGATATATATGCTTAAAAATAAACTTATATTAAGTAAAAATAAACTTATATTAAGTTAAATATAACGGGTAAAACTTCAGAGAATATTGTTTACAAAGAGGGGTGTTCAGAAATTTGTAGTGAACCTGTAAAATCTTTATTAATTGTTTTTTTTATCTAGGTTCACGTAGGGATATGTTTTTCAGTAATTGTGGAGACTTTAAACGATACGACTCTTTTCATTTTTTAAAAAGTTAATAATATTAAATTCCGATATCGAAATAGGTTAGAAGCTTGTAACTTTTTTTTTTCAAATCTATTACAATCAAATTTATACGTATATGAATATTTACATAAATTAATAAAATAGTGTTATTGAGAATTCTTTTAATTGAAATACAAACAAAATTTTCATTCAATAATATTACACAAATTACAACTTTTGTGTAATAATATTGGTACCTAATCAAAATTGGTGATAGTATATTAAATATTATTTTCAACTTTTGATTTGAATTTCATTGTAATATTGAAAATTATTACCAAGAATATTTTTCAATAATATTTAATATACTATTACCAATTTTGATTTGGTATTCTTTTTGAATATATAAAATTAAATATTAAAACTTAATAAAGTAAATAATATTAAAGAATAATAATTTAATTTAATTATTTTATTATATAATTAGAAAACATTTTTAAGATATTTTTTATTTATTGGAAAACACTTTAAGGGATTTTTGTTTATTTTATGTATCACAACAAATATTAATTAATTAATATTACAAATGTAGAAGTTACACTATATGACATTATCTTTTAAAATTATTTTTAAAAAATGAAAATATTCTAAATTTTTATTCATGTAAAGAGAATAATGAAAACGTTTTAAATTATTATTGATTTTTTTATCAATTCATTCAAAATTATAAATTTGAGATTTATTATAATTATAAATATTAATTTGTTATTTGTATTTATATTTCTGTTCATGATTAAATAATTGAAAAATGTTTTAAATTATTATTGAATTTTTTATCAATTCATTCAAAATTATAAATTTGAGATTTATTATAAATATTAATTTTTTATTTGTATTTATATTTCTGTTCATGATTAAATCATTGAAAAATTGAGTAAGAAATAATAAACACACAGTCAAAAACAGTTATTCAACAAATTAATTTTATTAACAAATTAATTTTATTAACTAAGGTATATAACAGTTCAACTCTTTTATAAATATTCACACGGATATATGACCCGTTCAATCAATTTTTTTTATATGTTGATTAATGCCTAATTACTTTTTTTTGCATTGACAGGTATGTCATGTTTTAAAAAAATCATTTGTATAAAGAGTTTTTTCTTATCTATACTAAGGATATTGAATAAAGTCATTGTGAGACTTTAACTATAAAACTCTTTTCATTATATAAGTTAATAAAATAAATATAAATATTTATATAATTGTTTAAACATATATATTTAAATTAATTATTTAATAAATCATGCATTTCTTCCAAATTGTTATGTTGTGATTAGAATAAGAACATCACGAATAGAACCACTAATTTAGTTTATAATGAGTTATTAAGAAATTTGCAATTAGATTTGCGGGGGAGGATCGAGATGTGAAGGAGAATTCTTTTAATTGAAATACAAACAAAATTTTCATTCAATAATATTATTTTAATATAAAATTTTACACAAATTACAAATTTTGTGTAATAATATTAGTATTACCTAATCAAAATTGGTAATAGTATATTAAATATTATTTTCAACTTTTAATTTGAATTTCAATGTAATATTGAAAATTATTAACAAGATTATTTTTCAATAATATTTAATATACTATTACCAATTTTGATTTGGTATTCTTTTTGAATATATAAAATTAAATATTAAAACTTAATAAAGTAAACAATATTAAAGAATAATAATTGAATTTAATTATTTTATTATATAATTAGAAAACAATTTCAAGACATTTTTTATTTATTGGAAAACACTTTAAGGGATTTTTGTTTATTTTATGTATCACAACAAATATTAATTAATTAATATTACAAATGTAGAAGTTACACTATATGACATGATCTTTTAAAATTATTTTAAAAAATGAAAAATATTTTAAATTTTTATTCATGTAAAGAGAATAATGAAAACGTTTTAAATTATTATTGAA
Organism: Euphrasia confusa; assembly: GCA_954870475.1. Taxonomy (NCBI): domain Eukaryota; kingdom Viridiplantae; phylum Streptophyta; class Magnoliopsida; order Lamiales; family Orobanchaceae; genus Euphrasia; species Euphrasia confusa. The sequence goes on along the minus strand of OX940950.1, from coordinate 38,774,223 downwards.
TTTTTTATCAATTCATTCAAAATTATAAATTTGAGATTTATTATAAATATTAATTTGTTATTTGTATTTATATTTCTGTTCATGATTAAATAATTGAAAAATGTTTTAAATTATTATTGAATTTTTTATCAATTCATTCAAAATTATAAATTTGAGATTTATTATAAATAATAATTTGTTATTTGTATTTATATTTATGTTCATGATTAAATCATTGAAAAATTAAATCATTGAAAAATTGAGTAAGAAATAATAAACACACAGTAAAAAACAGTTGGAAAATGTGTGTGCAGTTCGATTGCTAAGAAGGGGCAGGAGTATAGTGATCTTCAGGTGGAAGAGGATTCAAATGATGAGTTATAGAGTATGCTATCTGTGAGGATTCAAAATGAACGATGAAAAACTCCCAAAATAATTATTAAAAAACAATTTTAAAACAAATTTTCAATTTTTGCATTAGTATTAATACAAATAAATCAATATAATAAATGATGAGTGTATTTATATTATTACATTATACAATGAAAATTATAGTTTTTTAATTGTTTATATTATGTTTTATTTTTTGGCTAGTTATTATATGTTTTTTTCATAAGTAATAAATAATGGAACATTTATATTATATTAATTAATTTATTTCTATAATTATTTAATTAATAATACATTTTTTTCATGCAAATGATTTATATCGTACAAATCATTAACTATTATATATATATATTAATATTAATTTTTATTTTAAAAAGGAGGTATTGAAAATTAATGAGATGATCAATATTACTTTAATTAATAATATTTATGAAAATCTATGTATAGTTAGTTATACTCTTCGTATTTTTTTTATTTACTATTCAAATATAAAAAAATTGATATCCAATTGAATAATATTAATAAAATAATTTAATATATAAATTTTATACTTTTTTTATTTACTATTAAATTTATACTTTATCTGTAACGCCCCGGCCCGTTGAGGGGTCGAAGCCCGACCCTAATGGGCCGGCTCGGTTACCAATGACTGCCGTCGGGAGTGATATCCTGGCCCCACTGTACCAACACTTGTCTTTTCCAGCGCACTTTGTCCTCACTCGTGCGCACCCGAGAAACTTCCCAGGGGGTCACCCATCCTAGAATTACCCCAAAGCCAGCACGCTTAACTTTGGAGTTCTTATAGGAGGATGCCCAGAAAAGAAGATGCATCTGTTGGTATGAGTAGCATATTCAATTCCTTTAAGCCTTTGAATTTTCTGGGGCGTTACAATCACCCCACCTTTTTCTGCGCAACGTCCTCGTTGCGTGCCTTACTTGCCCAGGACCAACCATCCGTGCAGGAATGCCCCTTGCGGGTACTCTCACCAACTTCTGGGTGGAGCACTTGGCCCCGCAAGACACTTAGTTCCCACAATTCCGGTCGGCACCGGCTCTGATACCATTTGTAACGCCCCGGCCCGTTGAGGGGTCGAAGCCCGACCCTAATGGGCCGGCTCGGTTACCAATGACTGCCGTCGGGAGTGATATCCTGGCCCCACTGTACCAACACTTGTCTTTTCCAGCGCACTTTGTCCTCACTCGTGCGCACCCGAGAAACTTCCCAGGGGGTCACCCATCCTAGAATTACCCCAAAGCCAGCACGCTTAACTTTGGAGTTCTTATAGGAGGATGCCCAGAAAAGAAGATGCATCTGTTGGTATGAGTAGCATATTCAATTCCTTTAAGCCTTTGAATTTTCTGGGGCGTTACATTATCTCTCATTTAAATTAATCATATTAAATTATTCTTCCATTTACTTTTATTTTATGATTAATTTTTCGTCCAAAAATAATAATTCGTACTATTATGGAAATTATTCAAAAATATTATTAGAATAATTACGGAATCAATTGTTCAAATCCTTCTAAATTATTATAACAAATATTATATTTTTGGTTCTATTAATGTTTTAGTTATAATTTCTTTATTAATTATTTCATTCTTATTTGTTTTTGTTCTGTAATATTTTTTTCTTAATTTTTTTATACACTTTCAATATTTTTTTATTTTTCCTATAATTATTAATACAAATAACTTAATAACAAAAATTGAAAAGTGAGATAATTGAAATAAAAATAAAAATAATTATTTGACCATTAAATTATACTACTGTTAATTATACAATCATTAATCCTTTATTATTAATTATACAACTATTCATCATCTCTATATATATAAATTTTATTTAAATTTATTTATAAATATACTTATATTAAAATAATTTAATAATATTAATTATATAACTATTCATCATCTATTATTTACACGGATTAAATCATTCAAATGTCCAATACGAACCTCAAAATTTATAATTAGTAAACACTTAAAGCATATTTTTTTGATTTTTTAAATCATTATAAATATAAATAAATTAATCACACGGTTGTTGAAAATAGATATGGTTGGAATACAAATAATACAATTATTCGATAATATAATGTTAATATAAAGATTCACACCGATTACATGTTTCAAGAGTATAGATTCCAATCAAAACATTGATAATTATAATTGAAAAACACTGGATTTATTTTTTATGTTTTGTATTATAAACACTTGATTTTTTTTTATGTTTTGTATCTTTATAAAACTTATTAAAACAAATTGAGAAATAAAATATTTTAAATAAAAACAAAATAATGTTAAAGAATTTTATTTTATCTTTTTTACTCTTCCATTTACTTTTATTTTATTATTAATTTTTCGTTAAAAAATAATGCTTCGTACTAGCTTCTAAATGATTATGGAAATCATTCAAAAATATTATTACGATATTTACGGAATTAATTGTTCAAATCTTCCTAAATTATTATAACCAATATTATATTTTTTGGTTATATTAATTTTTAGTTATAATTTCATTCTTATTTGTTTTTATTTTGTAATATTTTCTTCTAAATTTTTTCATACACTTTCAATATTTTTTTATTTTCCTATAATTATTAATATAAATAACTTAATAACAAAAGTGAGATAATTGAAATAAAAATAAAAATAATTATTTGACCATTAAATTATACTATTATTAATTATACAATTATTCATACTTTATTATTAACACGTACGAGTTATACTATATACTTATATTAAAATAATTTAATGATATTAATTATACAACTATTCACGCAATATCGACCACACACTCGGATTATGCAACGGAACTTGATTAGTTTTGACCAAATCGAGAACCTACGTTATTGAAGCGAAGTTATTAGGAGGTGAACAAAAAGATAAAATCGTCTACATTCTATGGTTGCCACTTTCTTTCTTCTTCGGATTCAAAATTGTCTTTTCGTTTTCAACGTCGTTAATTCTCAATTATAATTTCTTATGCTATGACCATAAACAAAAATCGATTTATCTCAAAAAATGCATACAAATAAAAATAGTGTACAAAAATTTAAACATATTTACTTATACTAAGATTAAAAAATCGGGTAAAACTTTGAGTTGTACTCCCAGTGCAACGCACGGGCTGAATCAACTAGTGGACTTAAAACAATATGGTATTCAATCAAAAATTTAAAAAATCTACCAAAAAATCTAAAAAAAATCTACAAAGTATTCAAAAGTTTATAAATTTTAATAGTCTATTAATTTATTAATTCTCTTAAAAATATAAATACTTTTAACTCTTTAAAATTTTATAATATTTCAATAGATTTTACTTTTAATAAGTTAAATTATTATTAAAAATAATAAAATTTAAAATTATATAAAAAAATTCATTTATATTTATTTTTCTTTTAATAAATTAATTTATTATTAAAATAATAAAACTTGAAAAATTATATAAAAAAATTATATTACTTTCGTCCTAACTACTTATGCACACTTTTTTTCTTGAGGCTTCTCAACTAATTATGTACACTCTTAAAAAAGAAATAATTATTTTACTTTTTTATTTTAAAACTAGTGAAAGACCCGTGCGATGCACGGGGAGCTTCTCCGTAAATTGTTTGTACTTCGTATTTGTTATTTTGAAAACATTACATGTTTAAGTTATGTTATAATCGAAACATCTTTGTTATTTTGCGATATGTTTGGATGCCATTGCATATTAAGAAATTGTAATATTATTAACTTATCGAGAAATCAAATTACAAATTTTGGAAGACCTCCTTATACACTACATTGGACGTTCTATTAGTAAGCTTCCCACTGTCATCACAAAGTAAAAGCTTCAACCCGGCCTTGTTGGTAACTCTAGAAAGGGCAACATACAATTGACCGTGCGTGAAAATAGGTTTCCTCAAGAATATACCCACGTTTGACAAAGATTGTCCTTGACTTTTATTAATCGACATAGCGTACGATATCATCACCGAAAATTGTCTTCGTTGAAAAGTAAAGGGGAGTTTTTGATCTGACGGGGATAGACTAATCCGAGGAATGTATACCAAGTGACCCGAAGTTTTACCTACCAAAATTTTTGCTTCGATGACATATTTTCCAAGTTTTGTTATTACTAACCGAGTGCCATTGCAGAGACCGACAGAAGGATCCATATTCCGCAAAAGCATGATGGGGACACCAACCTAAAAGAAAAACATAAATAATAAAAGGCTTTAATAACATTCACAACTTGAGATATTATTGAAACAAAAAACAAATCTAACCTTCAATTTCAACTGATGATTTGGCAATCCTGAACACTTGATAGTATTAAGAAATTCAACCGAATGCATCTGCTCAAACATATTATCTCCTTTGTCAGAAAGCGCAACACTATCAGAACTCAGATAAATCCTTTCGTCGGTATCATGCATCGAAACCATATACTCATTAATTGAATCGACTTCATCTAGAGTTGGAGCCAAAATAGCTCTTCCTTGCAAAAAATCAATATCACCAATGTGTTCGTGGAAAGAAGGATACGTTGATTGCACCATCGATTCAATAAAATTATCAGAATTGGTAACCAAGAACTCTTCCGGAATTTCAATTTGTACCTCTCCATCGTTTTCCTCGCCAAACGTACCATCACCAACAGCGGACAACCAAGTTGAAAACTCTCTTAAGACACGATAATCATTTGCATCGCCCGTATTTTGAAGCCTCATATTTTGCGTCAAACGCAAAACTTTGCAATCACTCCATATTTTAGATGAATTGATCGACGCATGAACAATATCCTGTCTCGTACCTTTGGGTATGACCGGCAAGATTTGTCGAAAATCACCCCCGAAGACAATAACCTTTCCCCCGAAGGGAAGGTTCTCCGCTCCAGGACTGTGTGCTCTCATAATATCACGGATTGTTCGATCAAGGGCTTCAAAACAATTTCTGTAAAGTTCATTAAAAATGAGATTTTTTTTACGAAAAACAAATAACATTTTACACATTAGGCTTTTATTTAATAAATAAAAATATATGCATGAGGAAAACATATAGACATACCTATGCATCATTGGCGCCTCGTCTCATATAATAAGTTTTGCTTTGACAATAAGTTTGGAGAGATCACTTCTTTGCTTTATATTGCAGGTAGATTCTTCAGTAAGAACTAAAGGAATAGAAAACTTGGAGTGGGCTGTTCTACCTCCGGGCAAAAGAAGGGAAGCTATACCGCTCGAAGCAACATTCAACACAATGTCACCTCTCGATCGCACAGCTGCAGAAAGCGTTTTCCAAACATAAGTTTTTCCAGTACCTCCATAACCGTACAAAAAACACACCTGTCCGATCCCGGAGTAAAGCGATTCCATGATAGAACGATAAGCATTCATTTGCTCTTCGTTCAACGCGCTGTGTAATTTATCATGCTCTTGTTCCATCGTAATTCTGTCGTACGCCAACTCATCCGCTATCAATTGATTGTGCACATAAGAAGTATCCACGCTGGTTGGGTAAGGCAACGTAGGGTATTCTTTCAGAGATCTACCCTTTTTTCTCATTATATCCTCTATATCGTTCAAGCAACGATTAAGAATTTCGTCCTCGGTCAAATTTACGTCTGCAAATACAAAAAGCGCTAATATTATTTACCGATTCAAATATCGTAGGATAAATAATTAATTTAAAGAATTTAGAAAGAAGAAAATATGTTTACCTGGATTACCAATCTCATCACGATATTTTCCGAGTTGGTCAGCTGATAAATATTTTTTGGAATTTTTCCAAACAATTTCCGGACTGGTAAGAGAATCTGATGTCAACAAATTCACAAACAAACATCGAAGCATTTTTTCAGAACCCCAATAAGAAGCTTCTTTTATCGCATCGGAATATTCATTATCATCATCGAGCAATCCACGGGCGTAACATGCTTGTTGAAAGGTCTTATAACGATCTCCATTGTACTCCAAAATATCATCGTAAGATTTGCACCCACGAACTGTTGGAGCTGTGTACTTAATGTCTAGATTTAAGTAACGGAAACTCACGATCCATTGTCACTAATCTATTTAATTAAATAAACAATTATTTGCGTTTAATTATTTATAATTAAATATATGCAAATCATAGTCCTGGATTTTATACGTTGTAGTTAGTATGGTGTTGCATGGGCGCACAGAAGATCATACTATCGGTTACTCGTATTTAATCGAACAGTTGCTCACGACCTAGATGGACACGGACCAATCCATCGGTATAGTCGTTGTGTGAGAGAGAAAATAATTTATCTTAATTATTTTATCACACTTGTACACTTGGTGTATTGAGCGGATCGTTGAGATTCATCGATTAGGATTGCCGGCGATAATCGATTCGAGTCTCAGTGTATTTTATTCTTAATCCCCGAAACTATTGCGGGTGTGTATATTTAATATAAGTGACTTTGATTTACCAAAGGAATTAACCGATTTAATTATTGGGTTAATTACCGGTTAAGTTGGGTCACTATATTTTATATATGGCATGCCGTGAATACTTGACGGGAAAGTGTATCCCGGAAGGGTTGATAATATCCCCGAGATGAGTTCATAAGGAATTATTATGTAAACCCTGCAGGTGGATTCGTTCGGCATAATAATTAAGGTTGAATGGTACTAGTCTCGGATATAAGAGATGAATAAATTAATTAGCAATAAATTAATTTTATTCATGGATATTTATATCTTAAATACACGGAATAAATAATACTACCGGAGAAATATTATTTGATATAATATGGTTTGATATTGGGAGTGCAATTAATTTTATATAGTGGAAAATAGAATTAATTAATATTAATGGATTAATAGATTTGGGCTTGGGCTCAATTTAATCATTAATATTGGAAGCCCAATATTCCACCTCCTTAAGATCCCCTACGTAGCCTATAAAAGCACTACATGGTCTTCTCTATTCTCATAACTTGAAGATCACAATTCTAGAGAGAGAAAGTAGAGAGGAGGATCCATGGAGTTCGGTAGATCGTCGCCCACACGACGTCCGGGCTAGTGCAAGGAATACGCGGGAAGATCTCAAGGTCGTCAAATTGAGTTCTTCGTTTTTCCGAACAACGAGAACGAGGTAAATCGTAAAACCCTCTTTATGATTTTATCGTTTTAATTATCGTAAAAATATCATGAACAAGATCCGAGAGACGAGACTCGACACGAGGTCGAACCGGGCGGTGGTGGGCGCGTATCACCGGACCGCCGGCGGCTCGACGGCTCATGTCGGATGGGTCGAAGGGCGTGAGCCTCGGCTGGACGCCGAGGACTCAATCGAGCAAGGCTCGATCGCCCGCACGGGCTCGGCCGTGAGCTGCGGGGTTTCCCGCAGCGGATTCACGGGCTGGCCGAGCCCCTCCCGTATGCGTCGCACGGGACTCACGCGGGCTGCTACGAGCAGCCCCGCACGGCTGTCGCGAACAGCCGCGAGCCCACGTGTGGTGGCTCGATCGAACAAGCCACGGGCTATCCCCGTGGCGGGTTTGTTTGATTAGGCTATCCCCGTGGAGGTTCGTGGCGGGTTTCCGGCGATCGGGATTTCGATTGGGTTGTCGGTTCCGCAATTTAGACAATCCGGATATTCGATCTCCAAAGGATTTCGGTCGGAATTAATTAGATAATTTATTTATTTAAATTTATTAATTTCGGGATATCGATTTCCAACAATTGGTATCAGAGCGTTGGTTTTAGTTCATGGTATTTTTCGATAAATTGTTCTACCTTGCAGGGTTTCCGGTTATTATGGATAGATTTAATTATTGTTAATTAATGTCATAATATTTCTCTTGATTGTTAAACTCTCGTTGATGTCGAGATTCGTTCTTGTGTGGTGAATGCTTGTTCTTAATTTTTCCGGAAATTGTTTGAGGTCGTTTTCATGTAGTGAATCGATACAGGAGAACGTAGTAATAAATTTGTAATTTATTTACGTTGGATCGATGACGAAACGACCGCCGGAAAAGTGTGACGGAGGAGACGAAGAGAGGGAGGACCGGGGATCGATCACGAGGATCGATCCCATGAGGATCGATCGCCCGGGCTGCCCTAGGGCTCTCGGCCACGCCGGCCACCAAGGGTGGTGGCGCGTGAGCCTTGGCCGGCGGTGGTAGTGGCGGTCGATGGTGGGGATGGCGTGGGGATCCCCAACCCATGCTATTCCTACCAAGATCCAACTTTCCTAATTGATTCGGTTTTCCTATTTTGAGTATTCCTAGTTTTGGGAATTCTCATGGAAATAGAAAAAGAATTAATTGGAATTAATTTATTTCCTTATTCTATTATGGAAGTCTTCTAGAATATTCTAAGTTCTACTTGGAATAGGATTCTAGAGATTTAATAGAATTGGAAAGGAAAATAATTAATTATTAAATTAATTTATTTCCTAATTGATTATTCCTATTTTATGGGAATTTTCATGGACATGGAAATTAATTAATTTTGGAAAGTAGAAGAGTCCTTAATTAATTTTTCCTATTTAATTATTCCTTTATGGAATTTTTAATGGATTAGGAAAGGAATTAATTTGGAAGGATTAGGAGTCCTAAATTATTTTATTTCCTTATTTCATTATGGAAATCATCTAGAATATTCCAAGTGGGTCTTGGATAGATTATTCTAGAGATTTAATGAAGTAGAAAGGGAAAATAAAATAAATTATTTTATTTCCTTATTTCATTATAGAAGTCTTCTAGAATATTCCAAGTGGGTCTTGGATAGATTATTCTAGAGATTTAATGAAGTAGAAAGGGAAAATAAAATAATAAAAATATTAATAATATTTAATTTTATTTTTGATATATTCGATTGACTTAATTTTCGAATTAAGTAACTTTTGGATTAATTGAAAATAAATAGATTTAAATACTGGAATTAATATTCCCGTCACATGGAGCATTCAAGAACGAAGACTAAAGACTAGAAGAAGCATACGGAGATGCGATAAAGCCATAATAGTCGGAAAATAATATTCTATGTGCTTTATTTCATGTATGCATGCTTATGTGTATTTAATTATGCATTAGATAGCGTATCCCTTTATTATAAAAAGCTAAGTGGGAGAGGGTATGGAAACATATCCATGGTCTCCATTGCTGTTCTCTTGGTGACTTTTATGAACTTTCGAAGTTCATATAGATAAGCCATTGGAGGAGAATTCTTGTAATTCCTCTTACGAGAAACATTGATTAAGTTTATCAAACAATGCCTAATTTGTCTTTCCAAAACTGATTTCAAGTCGACTCATTCTCACCCCGGGGAGTGGAATGGAGCCAAAGCCACTTGGTCATGTCGAGGACACAAATTAGAGTCTTTCGTGTCATTTGATGACTAGATCGATTGTCTGCTCGGCTCCCTCATTTATGAGAGATAGGGTCGTTCGCATGGTGAATCACTGGTAAGAAACTTCGAGTTTCACTTATGATTCTCCGCGTCTTGATTTACAAGATTGAATGAATCAAGTAATTGGGAGTCAATTATAAAAGTCTCTTGGTGTAGTAAACGTCCACACCACGTGGCTTGCTATGCTGACGGATTTTGGATTAATTGATGTAGACAGTTGTAAGAAATTGTGAAGAGTTGTGAAGTTGTCGTAAACGTCCACACCACGTGGCTTGCGGTGATGTAGCAATTCCAAACGATTTACTTTGGTACTGAGTAATGGTTTACACTTAGATACGCATTATAGTATTCCTCCCCACGAGGTTCCGCTATAAATGATGTATGACCGAAGCAAATCTAATTGCTAAATCATTTGGATTGGTAAACGTCCACACCACGTGGCTTGCCATATCTGATGGGATTTTAGATGTGATTAGTGGTTTAATGATATTATTTAAGGGAGATAATATCGGAGATTAAATCGATTGTTTGTTGTTATATGTGCTCATAGATTAGGATATGGCTTTGAACCCACTTTATGTGATACTTGAGGAATTTAAACTCACTGGTCCCTAAATGTATTGATTGGAATAGAGATCTAGACATTGTCCAGACTGTTAAAGAGTACAAGTTTGTACTCAGTGAGCTTTGTCCTCCCGAGCCTACAAATGTCTTAACTGATGAGGAAAGGACTGATTTTGATATCATGTTCAAACTCAAGGAGATGTTTAGGCGGCTAAACAAGAAGCGATGAGGATACTCATAAAGGCCAGTCGCTTCGAGGAAACGCTTAAAAACGTTTTTGAGATGATTGACCTTTTAGACGAGTTGAAACGGAAATCGCAAGCTCTTGTAGCCAATGCCAAAGGTTTTGAACCTAAGGGAAAAATCGGGGGAAAGGAAAAGCAAGCAAAGAAACCCAGTGGTCATAAGTTACATGAACCACGAGATGGGACGAGAAAGCCAATAGGCAAGTATTCTCGATACAAACAGTCTGGGTACTGGAAGTCTGATTATCCTCTCAAAGAAAGTACGAAATTTTTCTTTAGTCGTGAAACATAGTCAGTGGTATTCTCTACCGGAACCTGGTGTGTAGATATGGAACCACTGACGGTATGTGCATTTTAAATGCAAGGGTTCCAGGAAACCCGACGACTTAGAAAAGAAGAAATCGTAGTCTACATGGGCAATGCTGTGGAGGAGGCAGCAGTTGCAGTGGAGGACATTTTATAGGATTTCATTTTGAGTTATTGCTTTTATGTACCTTTCATATTAGAAAGAACTTTGTTCTGGATTTCTAATGAATGGATATTTTATTTCTTTTAATCATTTGATGGTTATAAGAAGAAATAATGATATTATCTATTCTGGTACATTAGCTAGCAATATATAAATGATGAATCCTGAGTCCACCACGATGCAACGAACCGTAGTGTGAAACTCGTTTTACTAATAAGAGATTTCTTCATCAATTATACTTGTGGATTCTTATGCTAAGTCATGTTTATTCAAATAAGAAGTTCAAAGGTCGAAAATTGATATTTGATCAATTAAGTTGAAGGAGTGGACCTTCCGACCTATGAATCTAATTTGGAGGATAACATGACTAAGCAATCCTTTATGGATATAAGATGTAAGATCCGGACAAGTATAAGAATTGATTGACTCTGATGTATGCAGACCTATGCCTACTCAGACAATAAGGTACGAGTACTTCATTTGATGATTACTCGAGAAATGGATTAAGATACCTGATGTGCCACAAAAGCAAGTGTTTTGACAAGTCAATGGACACTAAGCAATTGTGGAGAACCATCGAGGTATATCCATTTGTAGCCTGCGATTTGATCACGGAGGCAAGTACCTGTCTGAGGAATGCATGGCATACTGATCAGAGATTGGGATTTGATCCCAAATTACTACACCATACACTTTTGTGTAGAAATGGTGTGTCGGTAACAAGAAATGGAACTCTTATAGATATAGTAAAAGATGAGTTATACGGAACTACCTATGTTCTATGGATATGTCTGGAAACAACGGCACATTCATATGCGGTTGTAGAATATCCTAGAAGAACAAAAGATGTGTGTTCAATAGTACTATGAACCAGAAGGACGTTATAAGTTCTAACGCCCGGTTCTTAGAGAAAGACTATATGATGAACCACAAGCCCAAGGTGACGTAATACTTTAAAATGAGAGAGAAAGATTAAGACTTAGAACCAGCCGAACCGAGTAGCGGTACACCACTAAACTGCACCCACTGTTATCACTGTTTATACACCGGAATGCCATTGTAGTGGGAGGTTGTGGGACAACCGGAGATATTCATAAGACTAGGAGAGTCTTCGGACTCTGGACCTAGTATACATGAAATCGATCCCTAGATCTACATGAAGGCCGTACTAGATCTAAATGTGCCTTCTTGAAGAACAATAAGGATTATTGTTAAGAGGCGAGATCATTTAGAGTACAAGCTTAGTTGATCCATTTATGGATTGGAACAAAGCATTGAGTTCGTGGTACTTGCAAATTGATGAGATAGTCCATTTTATGGATTCATCAAAGCATAGACGAATCGAGTGTATGGGAAACGTGATGGAAATAAGGTGGTGTTTCTCGGAGGTTTTATGTAGATAGCATTTTATCATTGGTAACAATGTAAAGATGTTGTCAGACATAAAATGATGGTTGTCTAGAAAAATCGATATATGAGATAAAGAAGAAGTTAGAGCATGTTCTTAAGATCTAGGATCTCAAGAAAAGAACATTGTACTTCTCTAGATATCTTATACGATTATGGTTCGTTTTAAACATGCAAGATTCCGAGAAAGGTTCGTTACCTTTCAGAGACGGAATGCATCTATCTAAGGATATGTGTTTTGAAACACAAAAGGAGATAGAAGCAATGAAAGCAGTTTCCTACACTTTGAGTGTGGAAAGCTTAATAAATGCATTGTTAAAAACAAGAACCTGATATCGGCTATACGGTTAGCATAGTGGGAGGATATCAAGGTAATCCTGGAAAGGAATACTTGACTGTTGTAATGAACATTTTAAGTACTTTCAAAGTACTGGAAACTATGTTCTGGATTACGGAGCAAACAAGCTTTTCCTTTGGATTACATTCTCTTAGATTTCTAATCGAATGAGGACCGGTGTAAGTCGATATCAGGCTATGTGTTTCACTATTGAAGGAGAAGGAGTTTTAACATGGAAGAGTGATAAGCACGATGCTTTTCGGACTCTGCCATGGGTAACCAAATAGCGGCCTCAGAGGCAGCGGAAGTTTTGGTATAACTCCGGGATAATCTCTGGGACTTAGATGTGATTCTTAATTTGCCAAAGGCTATGTAAATAGCGGTGCAATGGCAGATGGTAAGAAATCACTAGTCCATAAGTGTAAGATAACACATAGTGCAAGTACCACCTGATACGAGTCATCGTCGAGGGAGACGACGCTGTAGTCACCAAGATAACTTCAGAGCGGCAACCTAGAGTGCTCATTCACATAGTACTTCTTGGAAGTACAACTAAAGCACGTGATGAGTATGGGAGTCGGGAGTTTGGAGGAAATGACTAAACCTTAGTACAAGTGGGAGATTGTTGGAGTTGTGTACTTAATGTCTAGATTTAAGTAACGGAAACTCACGATCCATTGTCACTAATCTATTTAATTAAATAAACAATTATTTGCGTTTAATTATTTATAATTAAATATATGCAAATCATAGTCCTGGATTTTATACGTTGTAGTTAGTATGGTGTTGCATGGGCGCACAGAAGATCATACTATCGGTTACTCGTATTTAATCGAACAGTTGCTCACGACCTAGATGGACACGGACCAATCCATCGGTATAGTCGTTGTGTGAGAGAGAAAATAATTTATCTTAATTATTTTATCACACTTGTACACTTGGTGTATTGAGCGGATCGTTGAGATTCATCGATTAGGATTGCCGGCGATAATCGATTCGAGTCTCAGTGTATTTTATTCTTAATCCCCGAAACTATTGCGGGTGTGTATATTTAATATAAGTGACTTTGATTTACCAAAGGAATTAACCGATTTAATTATTGGGTTAATTACCGGTTAAGTTGGGTCACTATATTTTATATATGGCATGCCGTGAATACTTGACGGGAAAGTGTATCCCGGAAGGGTTGATAATATCCCCGAGATGAGTTCATAAGGAATTATTATGTAAACCCTGCAGGTGGATTCGTTCCGCATAATAATTAAGGTTGAATGGTACTAGTCTCGGATATAAGAGATGAATAAATTAATTAGCAATAAATTAATTTTATTCATGGATATTTATATCTTAAATACACGGAATAAATAATACTACCGGAGAAATATTATTTGATATAATATGGTTTGATATTGGGAGTGCAATTAATTTTATATAGTGGAAAATAGAATTAATTAATATTAATGGATTAATAGATTTGGGCTTGGGCTCAATTTAATCATTAATATTGGAAGCCCAATATTCCACCTCCTTAAGATCCCCTACGTAGCCTATATAAGCACTACATGGTCTTCTCTATTCTCATAACTTGAAGATCACAATTCTAGAGAGAGAAAGTAGAGAGGAGGATCCATGGAGTTCGGTAGATCGTCGCCCACACGACGTCCAGGCTAGTGCAAGGAATACGCGGGAAGATCTCAAGGTCGTCAAATTGAGTTCTTCGTTTTTCCGAACAACGAGAACGAGGTAAATCGTAAAACCCTCTTTATGATTTTATCGTTTTAATTATCGTAAAAATATCATGAACAAGATCCGAGAGACGAGACTCGACACGAGGTCGAACCGGGCGGTGGTGGGCGCGTATCACCGGACCGCCGGCGGCTCGACGGCTCATGTCGGATGGGTCGAAGGGCGTGAGCCTCGGCTGGACGCCGAGGACTCAATCGAGCAAGGCTCGATCGCCCGCACGGGCTCGGCCGTGAGCTGCGGGGTTTCCCGCAGCGGATTCACGGGCTGGCCGAGCCCCTCCCGTATGCGTCGCACGGGACTCACGCGGGCTGCTACGAGCAGCCCCGCACGGCTGTCGCGAACAGCCGCGAGCCCACGTGTGGTGGCTCGATCGAACAAGCCACGGGCTATCCCCGTGGCGGGTTTGTTTGATTAGGCTATCCCCGTGGAGGTTCGTGGCGGGTTTCCGGCGATCGGGATTTCGATTGGGTTGTCGGTTCCGCAATTTAGACAATCCGGATATTCGATCTCCAAAGGATTTCGGTCGGAATTAATTAGATAATTTATTTATTTAAATTTATAAATTCCGGGATATCGATTTCCAACACGAACGACATTCAACAATATCCTTAAGAAATACTCTTCTCGTGGCCCAGGATACACGTAGGATAATCTTCCAACAGACGTACCTCTCTGCCTAGGTCTCCAAACCTTCTTACTGTCATCCCAAACGAAGTATTTGGGGAATTCTGCATAAGTCAACTGACTCGCAATAGAGGGATACGTCGCATTTGCCTTCATCCAAGCTGTGAACATGGTATCCCTCTCAGCATGTTTTACTTTTTAACTTGAAAATACACTTTTACCCATTACTTTTTGGTCAACAAGTTAAAAAGTAATATATTTCTTAATTTACGTAGCGGTGTCAACATGTGCATATATAAAGTTGGGACTGAGGTAGTACTTATTTTTCTTTTAATAAATTAAATTATTATTATAAATAATAAAACTTAAAAAAAGAAACATGAATAATATTGTTTATTAATTTTTTTATATTATAGTGGAAAAATTAATAAAAATCATAAAAAATACATTACGCAATCTAATCAAGTCTATGAAAGTAAGTTGGTTGAGTACTTGAATTTAATGTCCAAAATTGACATTTGTGTAAGTATTTAAATTTTTGCAAATCAAGTATAAATCAATAAAAAAAATCAGTCAAACTCTTTATAGATAAAAATAAATGTCGTGAGACCATCCACGATAATTGAATGTCGTGAGAAATTTTTTCCTAGAAGGGTTTTGCTATATATAGGATCATCCATTGTAATTGAATGTCGTGATTTTTTTTCCTGAAGGGCTTTGCTATATATATTAGAGTATGATACTGCAATTTAGAACCTTATATATATATATAAAAGCTTAAATCATCAAAAGAGTTTTTTTGAAAATAGGCTTCATAATCTACATGAAAAACGTAAAAAAAAAAAACAAAAAATTATTTATTTAATACATACAATAGAAAATCCTGTTGGGTGTGAAGTGCATTCACGCCGGAGCCGGAAACAGAGAAGACGATCGTCGCCAGAGACGATCGAAAGTGACCAGAGGAGACGAGCCGGAGTCGAGGAGGCGCCGCGGAGGTGCCGAGGATGTCCAGCCGGAGTTCCGGGATGGTGTCGGCAGACACCAGGCCCCGTCGGCCGAGCTATTCTGTGGAACCCGCACTCCAGCCCGAGGTGAAACACGAGTTTCGTGTTGAAGGTCGGCCGACAAGCTGGGGCTTTTACGCCCCAGCGGGATTCTTTCTCCGAATTGTTTTTCTCCCCCTCTATATAAACCCTATGTGTATTGTAAAATTGGGTTAACACCTCCAGGAAGTCTAAAATTCAATTATAGAGTTTACAAGATTGTAACGGGGATCTATAATATTCTAGTGAATTATTGCAGCGGCAAGAAGTGGACGTAGCCCTCGTTAACGGGTGAACCACTATAAATTTCCGAGTCCTTTATTTTGCGTATTTTGTGTTCTTGCGTTGTTCGTGTGCTTTTCAGGAGGGGAATTCGGACGCGAATTATCCCAACAACTGGTATCAGAGCACTAGGGTTATAGCGATCGGGGAAAAGCGATGACGGACACCACCACTTCGTTCGGGGTTACGAAGTTTGAAACAACTATGGACACTGGAAGATGCAGATCGAGGAATACCTTTATGGGAAGAAGCTCGGAATTCCTTTGAAGGGTAGACCGGAGAGAATCACAGTTGACGAGGAATGGGAAAGCCTCGACAGGCATGTGTTGGGATTGATACGTTTGTCTCTGGCTTCAAACGTGTCATTCAACGTGCGCGAAATTACCATAACCAAGAGTTTGATGGCAGCCCTATCAAACATGTACGAGCAACCCTCAGCGAAAAACAAGGTATACCTTATGAAGCAGTTGTTCAACCTTAAGATGTCAGACAATTCATCAGCGGCCAACCATGTGAATGAGTTGAACTCAATTTTGAACAAGTTGAAGGCAGTCGGGGTGAATTTTGATGACGAGATTTATGCCTTGCTCCTACTTGCGCCTCTACCGGATAGTTGGAAGCCCATGTGGGCAGCTGTTAGCAACTCTATGGGGAAGGAGAATCTGCAGTTCTCCGATGTTAGAGATCGTATCCTTGCCGAGGAAATCCGGAGAAAGGATTTCAAGGTGAAAAGCTCCTAGTTCGGCCTTAAGTGTGGAGAACCGGGGGAGGAACTCGGGCAAGAATGCTAACAGGAACAGAGGTAGATCCAAGTCTAGGAATGGGAGAGATAGCTCGAAGTCCGAGGATAATGAATGCTGGAATTGTGGTAAGACGGGGCACTTCAAGAGGGATTGTCACTCTCGGGGTAAGAACGACAACAAGAAGAAGGGATCTGCCAATGCGGTGACTCAGGATGAGGACGATGGGGATGTCCTTCTCCTATCGGTCGACTCACCGATCGATTCCTGGGTGCTGGACTCAGGGGCTTCTTTCCATACTACTGCACAGCGAGAGGTAATGCTGAATTATGTCTCGGGTGATTATGGAAAGGTTTTTCTTGAAAATGACGAGCCACTCGATGTAGTCGGGATGGGAGATATCAACCTGAAGATGTCAAATGGGCAAACTTGGAAGATAACCAAGGTTAGACATGTGCCGGGATTGATGAGGAACCTGATTTCGGTGGGCCAGCTTGACAGTGATGGCCACCGGGTGTCATTTGGAGATGGGTCGTGGAAGGTTTCGAGGAACGCCATGACCATAGCTTGAGGTCATAAGACGGGCACACTTTATATGACGACGAGCTTGAGGGACTAGGCTGGTGTTGTTGATAACACCAAGAAGACCGAATTATGGCATTGCAGGCTGGGGCACATGAGTGAGAAGGAGATGAAGATCATGGCAAAGAACGGGCTGTTGCCCGAACTCAAGGCGATTGAGTCTCACGTGTGCGAGAGCTGCATTCTTGGAAAGCAGAAACGGGTGAGTTTTTCTAAAGGTGGAAAGGAGCCCAAGACGGAGAAGCTGGAACTAGTACACACGGATGTTTGGGGACCAGCCCCCGTCGCCTCACTCGGAGGGTCACTCTACTACGTTACCTTCATCGATGACTCCACAAGGAAGGTATGGGTATACTTCATGAAAAATAAGAGTGATGTGTTCTCTGTTTTCAGGAAATGGAAAGCCGAGGTTGAGAATGAAACAAATCTCAAAGTGAAGTGTTTGAGGTCCGACAACGGTGGTGAGTACGTTGACGCCGACTTTAAACAATCTTGTGTCGAGAGTGGGATCAAGATGGTGAAGACTATTCTGGGGACCCCACAACAGAACGAAATAGCGGAGCGAATGAACATGACGCTAAATGAGAAGGCACGGAGTATGCGGTTACATTCGGGGATGCCCAAGATGTTTTGGGCGTATGCCATCGACATGGCAGCTCATTTAATCAACAGAGCACCGTCGGTTCCTTTGGAATATCAGATTCATGAGGAGGTTTGGAGTGGGAAGAAGCTGAATCTGTCCTACTTGAGGGTGTTCGGGAGCCTGGCGTATGTTCATGTCGACGCAGCTGCTCGTAGCAAGCTTGATCCTATATCCAAGAAGTGCTTCTTCATTGGATATGGCGGCACGGAGTTCGGGTATAGATTTTGGGATGCCAAAAATCATAAGGTGATCCGAAGCAGAGATGTGATCTTTGTTGGAGTTGTGTACTTAATGTCTAGATTTAAGTAACGGTAAACTCCCGGTCATAGCATTTAATCTATTTAATTAATAAACAATTGTTTGCGTTTAATTATTGTTAATTAAATATATGCAAAATATAGTCCTGGATTCTATACGTTGTAGTTAGTATGGTGTGTCGGGCCCCACACAGAAGATCATACTATCGGTTACTCGTATTTAATCAAACATTTGCTCACGACCTAGATGGACACGGACCAATCCATCGGTATAGTCGTTGTGTGAGAGAGAAAATAATTTGTCTTAATTATTTTATCACACTTGTACACTTGGTGTATTGGGCGGATCGCTTGAGATTTATCGATTAGGATTGCCTTGAGATAATCGATTCAAGTCTCAGAGTATTTTATTCTTAATCCCCGATACTATTGCGGGTGTGTATATTTAATATATGTGACTTTGATTTTCCAAAGGAATTAACCGATTTAATTATTGGGTTAATTACCGGTTAAGTTGGGTCAATATATTTTATATATGACATGCCGTGAATACTTGAGGGGAAAGTGTATCCCGGAAGGGTTGATAATATCCCCGAGATGAGTTCATAAGGAATTATTGTGTAAACCTCATGAGTGGATTCGTTCCGCACAATAATTAAGGTTGAATGGTACTAGTCTCGGATTCAAGAGATGAATAAATTAATTAGCAATAAATTAATTTTATTCATGGATATTTAAATCTTAAATACACGGAATAAATAATACTACCGGAGAAATATTATTTGATATAATATGGTTTAATATTGGGAGTGAAATTAATTTATATAGTGGAAAATAAATTAATTAATATTAATGGGAGATTAATAGATTTGGGCTTGGGCTCAATTTAATCATTAATATTGGAAGCCCAATATTCCAGCTCCTTTAGATCCCCTACGTACCCTATAAAAGCACTACATGGTCTTCACTTTTTTATAAGACAAGATTATCATACTTGATATTCTAGAGAGTTGAAGAGGATCCATAAGTTTGGAAGATCTTCGCCCACCCGACGTTCAAGCTAGTGCAAGGAATACGTGGGAAGATCGTAAGGTCATCAATTGAGTTCGTTTCTCCGCACAACGAATCAAAAGGTAAAATCACATACTCTCTTCTATGATTTTATGTGAATTGATTGTGATACATACATGAATGCACGATCCGGGAAACGACGAGACCGGGGACGGGGATAGACCGGGCGGTGGTGGTTGTGGACCACCGGACCGCCGGCGGTCTAGAGATCCCCGCCGGGATCGAGGCGAAGAGCCCTCGGCTCCAGCCGAGGGGGCGATCGAACCCTAGGGTTCGATCGCGGGTGAGCTGCGGGGTTACCCGCAGCGGGCTCGCATGAGCTGCGGGGCTACCCGCAGCGGTCGTGCGAGGGGATCACCCCTCGCTGGGCAGCGAGTCAGCGACTCGCTGCGGGGCTGCTACGAGCAGCCCCGGGGATGCCTCGTGCATCCCCAACGATCGCTACGAGAGCGATCGCGAGCCCCGTGCGGGGGCTCGGCTGGGCGCGCGGGTTCGCCCGTGCGGTGCTCGGTCGAGCCTCGGCTCGTGCGGTGGTTCGCGGTTGGTTCTCCGACGATCAAGGATTTCGGTCGGGTTATTATTTTCCGCAAATTTTAATGGCCCGGGATATCGATTTCCAGCAATTGGTATCAGAGCGTTTGGTTTCGTGTTCATGTATGTGTTCAATTATCGTTCTACCTTGCAGGGATTCCGGCTATCATGGTTAATTAATTGATTAATTGTGTAATTAATTGTTATTTAATTTTACCATGATTATTAAACTCTCGGACATGTCGAGATTCGTTTTGTGTGGATGAATGCTTGTAATAGTAAAAATTCGGGGGTTGACCGAATTTAGATTTATTATTATTGTTCTATGTTTTCCGGAAAGTGTATAGGGTCGATTTCATGTATAGAATCGATACCGGAATTGTAAATTTATTTCTTGTAATTTATTTACGTTGGATCGATGCCGAGACGACCGCCGGAGAACTCATGTGACGAAGGAGATGATGAGAGGGAGAACTAGGGCTCGGGATCGATGGGATCGATCCCATGGGGATGATGATCGATCGTGGGGGCTGCCCGCGGGGCTCCTCGGCCACGCCGGCCACCGGTGGTGGTGGCGCGTGGGCTGGGGACGGCGGCGGTGGTGCTCCCGGTCGGCGATCAAGGTGGGGGGGCGCGGGGTCCTCGTGATCTCGTGCTACTCCTACCTAGATTCACTTTCCTAATTAATTCAAGTTTTCCTATTTTGAGTATTCCTAAGTTTGGGAACTCTCATGGAGATAGGAAAATAATTAATTAATATTATTTATTTCCTTATTCTATTATGGAAGTCTTCTAGAATATTCCAAGTTCTACTTGGAATAGGAATCTAGAGATTTAATAGAATTAGATAGGAAAATAATTAATTAATGAATTGATTTATTTCTTATTTGATTATTCCTATTTTATGGGAATTTTCATGGACATGGAAATTAATTAATTTTGGAAAGTAGAAGAGTCCTAATTTATTTTATTTCCTTATTCTATTATAGAAGTCTTCTTGAATATTCCAAGTTTCACTTGGATAGATTATTCTAGAGATTTAATAGAATTAGATGGGAAAATAAATAAATAAAAAATATTAATAATATTTAATTTTATTTTTGATTTATTCGATTGACTTAATTTTCGAATTGAGTATCTTTTGGATTTATTAAAAATAAATAGATTTAAATATTAGGATTAATATTCTCGTCACATGGAGCATTCAAGAACGAAGACTGAAGACTAGAAGATGCATACGGAGATGGAATAAAGCCATGATAGTCGGAAAATAATTTTCTAGCATTATTATGACTATGTGATATGTGCTTTATTACTTGTATGCATGCTTATGTGTTTAATTATGCATTAGATAGCGTATCCCTTTGTTATAAAAAGCTAAGTGGGAGCGGGGATGGAAACATTCCCATGGTCTCCATTACTGTTCTCTTTGTGACATTTATGAGCTTTCGAAGTTCATATAGATATGTCATTGGAGGAGAATTCTTGTAATTCCTTTTACAAGAAACATTTATTAAGTTTATCAAACAATGCCTAATTTGTCTTTCTTGATGGAGTAGTATACTTAATGTCTAGATTTGAGTATTCTGAACTCTGTATGCACTTTCATTTACCTATTAATTACAGACATTCATTTGCTTTTAATTATTGTTAATTAAATACATGCAAATTATAGTCCTGGATTTTATACGTTGTAGTTAGTATGGTGTTGCATGGGCACACAGAAGATCATACTATCGGTTACTCGTATTTAATCGAACAGTTGCTCACGACCTAGATGGACACGGACCAATCCATCGGTATAGTCGTTGTGTGAGAGAGAAAATAATTTATCTTAATTATTTTATCACACTTGTACACTTGGTGTATTGAGCGGATCGATTGAGACTCATCAATTAGGATTGCTCGGCGATAATTGATTTCAGACTCGGAGTATTTTATTCTTAATCCCTGAAATAATTGCGGGTGTGTATATTTAATATAAGTGACTTTGATTTACCAAAGGAATTAACCGGTTTGATAATTGGGTTAATTATCGGTTAAGTTGGGTCACTATATTTTATATATGGCATGCCGTGAATTCTTGAAGGGGCAGTGTATCCCGTAAGGGTTGATAATATCCCCGAGATGAGCTCATAAGGATTTATTATGTAAACCTCGCGAGTGGATTTAATTCCGCATAATAAATAAGGTTGAGTGGTACTAGTCTCGGATATAAGAGATGAATAAATTTATTAAGCAATAAATAAATTTTATTCATGGATATTTAAATCTTAAATACACGGAATAAATAATACTAAGTTGGAGAAATATTATTTGATATAATATGAATAATATTGGGAGTGCAATTTTATTTATATAGTGGAAAATAAATAAAATTAATATTGATAAGAATTAATAGATTTGGGTTGGACCCAATTTAATTTTCAATATTGAAGCCCAATATTTATTCTCCTTATGATCCCCTTCGTAGCCTATAAAAGCACTACGTGGTCTTCACTTTACTAACCTACGTTACGCCAACAATAAAGTTCTGAGAGTGAAGAGGATCCACAAGTTCGATAGCTCGTCGCCCACCCGACGTTCGAACAAGTGCAAGGAATACGCGGGAAGGTCACGAGGTCGTCGATTTCGTTTCTCCGAACAACGAATCGTAGGTACAATTCTCAACCCCCTTGTTAATTGTTCGATTTGGTTTTATCGAGAATACCGTAGGACGAAGATCCGAAATAAGAAACCATGAACGGGGGACGATCGCGTGGTGGTGGCGAAGCCACCGGACCACAAGGCGATCGCCCGGGCTAGGGTTTCGCGGGGATGGGGGCGAACCCTCGGCTGGGCCGAGGGTGTGCGATCGACCACGAGGGTCGATCGCTGGGCACGGGCTGGAGCCGTGCCCTACCCCGCCGAGAAGGCGGGGGCCTCCTGGTGGTGGCGGGTCGCCGGACCCGCCGCTGGGGCTGTCGGAACAGCCCCACCCCGATCGATCGCCGGCGCGCGATCGATCCTTCGATTATGCGAACCCCGGCTCGCGGGGGTTCGGGTGGGGGCGGGCTGTGCGTCTTCGGATGCATGGTCTCCAAAGCCCGGACTCCGGCGGATGAGTCGGCGTTCGTATGATCTCCGGCGAAGGGTTCGTTCGGGTTATCGTTTCCGCAATTTTGATAACCCGGGATAGCGAATTCCAACAATTGGTATCAGAGCGTGGTTTACGTTCGCGGTATTTTCGATAAAATTGTTCTACCTTGCAGGGATCCGACTATTATGGCTTGATGATTATTCGTTTAATTGTTTTGTCATGTGATTGTTGGTTTTATTAAACTCTCGGACATGTCGAGATTCGTTTTTGGTGGTGAATGCTTGTAATAGTAAAAATTCGGGGGTTGACCGAATTTAGGATTTATTATTATGTTCGTTGTTTTTCCGGAAAATGTATAGGGTCGATTTCGTGTATAGAATCGATACCGGAATTGTAATTTAGATTTTTGTAAATTTATTTTGCGATTGGATCGAATCGAAGACCGCCGGAGAAGACGAAGTGACGAGAGGGAGAGGGCAAGGGATCGATTGGATCGATCCCCATGGACGCCCGATCGAAGGCGTGGGGCGGGGCGGCTGTTGCCCTAGCCGCGGCTGCCACCGGTTTCGGTGGTTGGCGGCGTGGCTGGGCGGCGGCGGTCCTCCCCGTGGCTGGCCGGTCGGCGAAGGTGGGGGTGGTTCGGGGTTCCCCAACCCGGACTACTCCTACCGGAAATATACTTTCCTAATTAATTCATTATTACCTATTTTGATTATTTCTTTATGGAATATTCTAGAAAAATAGAAAAAGAATTATTTTAGTACTAAATTTATTTTTCCTATTTGATTATTCCTACTCATGGGAATATTCATGGATTAGGAATAAAATAAATTTGGAAAAGTATAAGAGTCCTAAATTATTTTATTTCTTTATTTCATTATGGATATCATCTAGAATATTCCAAGAGGATCTTGGATAGATTATTCTAGAGATTTAATGAGGTGGAAAAAGAAAATAAAATAAATAAAAATATTAATAATATTTAATTTTATTTTTGATATATTCAATTGACTTAATTTCCGAATTAAGTAACTTTTGGATTAATTGAAAATAAATAGATTTAAATATTGGATATTAATATTCTCGTCACATGGAGCATTCAAGAAACGAAGACTAAAGACTAGAAGATGCGTACGGAGATGTGATGAAGCCATAATAGTCGGAAAATAATATTCTAGTATTATTTTGACTATGTGATAATACTATGTGCTTTATTACATGTATGCATGCTATATGTGTTTACTTTTATGCACTAGATAGCATATCCCTTTATTATAAAAAGCTAAGTGGGAGAGGGTATGGAAACATACCCATGGTCTCCATTGCTGCTCTCTTGGTGACTTTTATAAACTTTTGAAGTTTATATAGATAAGTTATTGGAGGAGAGTTCTTGTAATTCCTCTTACGAGAAACATTGATTAAGTTTATCAAACAATGCCTAATTTGTCTTTCCAAAGCTGATTTCAAGTCGACTCATTCTCACCCCGGGGAGTGGAATGGAGCCAGAGCCACTTGGTCATGTAGAGGACACAAATTAGAGACTTTCGTGCCATACTTTTATAGATGGGTCGTTTGTCTGCTCGGCTCCCTCATTTATGAGAGATAGGGTCGTTCGCATGGTGAATCACTGGTTAGAAACTTCGAGTTTCACTTATGATTCTCCACGTCTTGATTTACAAGATTGAATGGATCAAGTAATTGGGAGTCAATTATAAAAGTCTCTTAGTTGGTAAACGTCCACACCACGTGGCTTGCTATACTGACGGACTTTGGATTAATTGATGTAGACAGTTGTAAGTAATTACGAAGAGTTGTGAAGTTATCGTAAACGTCCACACCACGTGGCTTGCGGTGATGTAGCAATTCCAAGTAATTTACTTTGGTACTGAGTAATGGTTTACACTTAGATACGCGTTATAGTATCCCTCCCCACGAGGTTACGCTATGATTGATGTATGACCAAAGAAAATCTAATTGCTAAATCATTTGGGTGGGTAAACGTCCACACCACGTGGCTTGCCTTACCTGATGGGATTTTAGATGTGATTAGTGATTTAATGATATTATTTAAGGGAGATAATATCGGATATTAAATTGTTTGTTTGTTTTATGTGCTTATAGGTTAGGAATGACTGTGACCCCACTTTGTGATATACTTAAAGATGAAAACTCACCGGTTCCATATGGTGATGATTGGAAAAGAAATCTGGACATTGTCCAGACTGTTGAGCTTTCTGAATCCACTGTTGGTCCAACTAAGTTGAGACATGGTGTGGAAGCTAGGCAAGAGGTGTTTGACATACCCACGGAATCGTTCCTCAATGAGTCCCTTAAAACCGGCTCAGCGAAGGCGATTTTTGTGCGTAAGTTAAGAGAAACACGAGCTCTTGTGGCTAGGCTAAAAGAAAAGCGTGCAAAGAGACCCAGTGGTTTAAAACCACGGATTGGGGTAAGCAAGCGGTTTCGCAGATGCTTTCGATGCAAACAGTTTGGGCACTGGAGGTCTGATTGTCCTCTCATCAAAGGTACGAAATTTTCCTTAGTCACTGAAACATTGTCAGCGGTGATATCTACCAGCACCTGGTGTGTAGATACAGGTGCCACTGACCATGTCTGCAATTCATTGCAGGGGTTCCAGGAAACCCGGAGACTTAGAGAGGGAGAAATCGTGGTCTACATGGGCAATGCCGCGAAGGTGGCGGCTGTTGCAGTGGGAGACGTTCACTTACGTTTCAGTAGTGATAGGGTTTTAGTTTTACGTAATTGTCTTTATGTACCCAACTTTAGAAAGAATTTGATTTCAGTTTCTAAACTTATTATGAATGGATATTCTGTTTCTTTTGACCACTCTGTGATCATAAGAAGAAATAGTGAAATTATCTGTTCTGGTACATTGATAGACGATTTGTATGTGCTAAATCCTGAGTCTAACACGATGCAACTAACCGAGAGTAATAACACATCTACAAACACCAATAAGAGAAAGGAACCTTCTAAGATGAATCAATTATACTTGTGGCATCTAAGGTTAGGTCATATAAACTCGAATAGGCTTCAAAGGTTGAAAGCTGATGATTTAATCACTGGCATTGAAGGAGAGGACCTTCCAACCTGCGAATCCTGTTTGGAGGGTAAAATGACCAAGCGTTCTTTTTCTGGTAAAGGACGTAGAGCTGAACAAGTATTGGATTTGATTCACTCTGATGTATGCGGACCTATGTCTACTCAGGAAAGGGGAGGGTACGAGTACTTCATCACTTTCACCGATGATTACTCAAGGTATGGATATATTTACCTGATGCGCCACAAGAGCGAATCCTTTGGCAAGTTCAAAGAGTTCAAGGCTCTTGTGGAGAACCTTCGTGGTAAATCCATAAAATGCCTGCGATCTGATCGCGGAGGCGAGTACCTGTCTGGAGAATTCAAGGCATACTTGGCAGAGAATGGGATTGAATCCCAGCTGACCTCACCATATACTCCTCAGCAGAATGGTGTGTCAGAAAGAAGGAATAGGACTCTTATGGAAATGGTGCGATCTATGATGAGTTACTCGGACTTACCTGTTATGTTCTGGGGACATGCCTTGGAAACAGCGGCGTATATCTTGAATAGGGTTCCAACCAAAACGGTACCAACAACACCCATGGAATTGTGGAGTGGGCGTAAGCCTAACTTGGGACACATTCGGATCTGGGGTTGTCCAGCACATGTGTTGCGACAAGGTGCCGATAAGTTAGAACCTAGATCAGAATTACGGCTGTTTATAGGATACCCGAAAGGAACTAAGGGTGGCATGTTCTATAGTCCTACGGACCAGAAGATCGTTATAAGTACTAACGCTCGGTTCCTAGAGGAAGACTATGTCATGGACCACAAGCCCAGAAGTGACATAATACTTGATGAGTTGAGAGGTAACGAGGAAGACCTGGATACAGCCGAACCGAGTATAGATACACCACTAGAACCTGCACCTAATACTGTCACTGTTAATACACCGGAACGCCGTCGTAGTGGGAGGGTTGTTAAACAACCAGATAGATGGATTGGACTGGGTGAGTCTTCGGACTCTGGACCTGGAGTTCATGAAATCGATCCCTGGACCTATGATGAGGCGGTACAAGATATAGATGCGCTTTCTTGGAAGAAAGCAATGAAATCCGAAATAGAATCTATGGATTCTAATAAAGTCTGGGATCTTGTAGAACCACCAAGCGGCGTGAAGCCAATTGGGTGTAAATGGGTCTACAAGAGAAAGAGAGGATCTGACGGAAAGGTTGAAACCTTTAAAGCTCGGCTTGTTGCGAAAGGATATACTCAGAAAGAGGGAATCGATTATGAGGAGACCTTCTCGCCGGTAGCCAAGATAAAGTCGATCCGGATTCTCTTATCCATAGCAGCTCATATGGATTATGAGGTGTGGCAAATGGATGTCAAGACAGCTTTCCTTAATGGAAGTCTTGACGAGACGATTTATATGAAACAACCAAAAGGATTCATTGCTAAGGGGCGAGATCATCTAGTGTGCAAGCTTAATCGATCCATTTATGGATTGAAACAAGCCTCGAGATCGTGGAACCTGCGGTTTGACGAAGTGGTCCAATCTTTTGGATTCAGTCAAAGCATGGACGAATCGTGTGTGTATTGGAAACGTGATGGAAAGAAGGTGGTGTTTCTCGTGCTTTATGTAGACGACATTCTTCTCATTGGCAACAGTGTGAAAATGTTATCAGACATAAAGGGATGGTTGTCTAGACAATTCGATATGAAAGATTTGGGAGAAGTCGGACATGTTCTAGGGATCAAGGTTATAAGGGATCGCCGGAATAGAACATTGTACCTATCCCAGCAATCTTACATAGACACGATTCTGGCTCGTTTTAACATGCAAAATTCCAAGAAGGGTGAACTACCCTTCAGTAAAGGAACTTATCTTTCTAAGGATATGTGTCCTCGGACACAGAAGGAGAAAGATGAAATGAAAGCAGTTCCCTACGCTTCGGCTGTGGGAAGCTTAATGTATGCAATGTTATGTACGAGGCCTGATATCTGCTATGCTGTTGGCGTAGTAGCGAGATATCAGAGTAACCCTGGAAAGGCTCATTGGACTGCCGTAAAGAGCATTTTCAAGTATTTGCGAAATACTAAGGATTATGTTCTAAGTTACGGGGCAGACAATCTGATTCCTTTGGGTTATACGGATTCGGATTTCCAAGCTGATAAGGACCGGCGAAAGTCGACATCAGGCTATGTGTACACTATGGGAGGTGGAGCCGTATCATGGAGGAGTGTTAAGCAAAAGTGCATTTCAGACTCTACCATGGAAGCTGAATACGTTGCAGCCTCAGAGGCAGCGAAAGAGTCAGTTTGGTTCCTTAATTTCCTCCAGGACTTAGATGTGATTCCGAGTTTGCCCAAGGCTATGACAATTTATTGTGATAATAGCGGTGCAGTGGCAAACAGTAAGGAACCACGGTCCCATAGTGCTATGAAACACATAGAGCGCAAGTACCACCTGATTCGAGACATCGTCAAGAGGGGCGATGCGATAGTCACCAAGATAGCTTCGGAGGACAACCTAGCGGACCCTTTCACCAAGATACTTCCTAAGGAAGTATATTTCAAGCACTTGGAGGGTTTGGGAGTCAGAAGTTTGGAGGATAAGACTAGACCTTAGTATAAGTGGGAGATTGATGGAGTAGTATACTTAATGTCTAGATTTGAGTATTCTGAACTCTGTATGCACTTTCATTTACCTATTAATTACAGACATTCATTTGCTTTTAATTATTGTTAATTAAATACATGCAAATTATAGTCCTGGATTTTATACGTTGTAGTTAGTATGGTGTTGCATGGGCACACAGAAGATCATACTATCGGTTACTCGTATTTAATCGAACAGTTGCTCACGACCTAGATGGACACGGACCAATCCATCGGTATAGTCGTTGTGTGAGAGAGAAAATAATTTATCTTAATTATTTTATCACACTTGTACACTTGGTGTATTGAGCGGATCGATTGAGACTCATCAATTAGGATTGCTCGGCGATAATTGATTTCAGACTCGGAGTATTTTATTCTTAATCCCTGAAATAATTGCGGGTGTGTATATTTAATATAAGTGACTTTGATTTACCAAAGGAATTAACCGGTTTGATAATTGGGTTAATTACCGGTTAAGTTGGGTCACTATATTTTATATATGGCATGCCGTGAATTCTTGAAGGGGCAGTGTATCCCGTAAGGGTTGATAATATCCCCGAGATGAGCTCATAAGGATTTATTATGTAAACCTCGCGAGTGGATTTAATTCCGCATAATAAATAAGGTTGAGTGGTACTAGTCTCGGATATAAGAGATGAATAAATTTATTAAGCAATAAATAAATTTTATTCATGGATATTTAAATCTTAAATACACGGAATAAATAATACTAAGTTGGAGAAATATTATTTGATATAATATGAATAATATTGGGAGTGCAATTTTATTTATATAGTGGAAAATAAATAAAATTAATATTGATAAGAATTAATAGATTTGGGTTGGACCCAATTTAATTTTCAATATTGAAGCCCAATATTTATTCTCCTTATGATCCCCTTCGTAGCCTATAAAAGCACTACGTGGTCTTCACTTTACTAACCTACGTTACGCCAACAATAAAGTTCTGAGAGTGAAGAGGATCCACAAGTTCGATAGCTCGTCGCCCACCCGACGTTCGAACAAGTGCAAGGAATACGCGGGAAGGTCACGAGGTCGTCGATTTCGTTTCTCCGAACAACGAATCGTAGGTACAATTCTCAACCCCCTTGTTAATTGTTCGATTTGGTTTTATCGAGAATACCGTAGGACGAAGATCCGAAATAAGAAACCATGAACGGGGGACGATCGCGTGGTGGTGGCGAAGCCACCGGACCACAAGGCGATCGCCCGGGCTAGGGTTTCGCGGGGATGGGGGCGAACCCTCGGCTGGGCCGAGGGTGTGCGATCGACCACGAGGGTCGATCGCTGGGCACGGGCTGGAGCCGTGCCCTACCCCGCCGAGAAGGCGGGGGCCTCCTGGTGGTGGCGGGTCGCCGGACCCGCCGCTGGGGCTGTCGGAACAGCCCCACCCCGATCGATCGCCGGCGCGCGATCGATCCTTCGATTATGCGAACCCCGGCTCGCGGGGGTTCGGGTGGGGGCGGGCTGTGCGTCTTCGGATGCATGGTCTCCAAAGCCCGGACTCCGGCGGATGAGTCGGCGTTCGTATGATCTCCGGCGAAGGGTTCGTTCGGGTTATCGTTTCCGCAATTTTGATAACCCGGGATAGCGAATTCCAACATTTCTGAAACTGACTTCAAGTCGACTCATTCTCACCCCGGGGAGTGGAATGGAGCCAAAGCCACTTGGTCATGTGGATGACACAAATTAGAGACATTCGTACCATTCTTTTGAAGATGGATCGTTTGTCTGCTCGGCTCCCTCATCTAATGAGAGATAGGGTTGTTCGCATGGTGAATCACTGGTTAGAAACTTCGAGTTTCACTTATGGTTCTCCGCGTCTTGATTTACAAAATCGAATGCTTCAAGTAATTGGATGTCAATTGTAAAAGTCTTTTGGTGTAGTAAACGTCCACACTATCGTGGCTTGCTGCATTGAATGGGATTTCGGAACGATTGATGTAGACAGTTATAGAAGGGAGTGAAGGAAACGTATGTTAACGTAAACGTCCACACTATCGTGGCTTGCGGTAACATGCGAATCTTGAACAAACTTCTTAGTACTGAGTAATGGTTTACACTTAGGTACGCTCTATAGTATTCTTCCCATCGAAGTAACGCTATAGTGATGTACGACCGAAGCAAATCTAATTACGAAATCATTTGGATAGGTAAACGTCCACACTATCGTGGCTTGCCATATCTGATGGGATTTTAGATGTGATTAGTAATTTAATGATATTATTTGAGGGAGATAATATCGGATATTAAATTGATTGTTTGTTTAAATGTGCTTATAGGTTTAGAGAATAGCTATGAACCCACTTTCTGTGATACTTAAGGAATTCAACGCACTAGTTCCATACTGTGTTGGATAGAATAAAGAGTTAGACATTTCCCAGACTGTTGCTGAGTACAAGTTAGTACTCAGTGAACTTTGTCCTCCTGAACCAACACGTGTCTCAACTATTGAGGAAACAGCTGATTTTGAGAAGTGGAACAGTGCTTTTGCATTAACCACCAATCATGACATCATGCTGAAACTCAAGCTTATGTTTAGAGACAACGAGAAGGTTAGAAAAGAGGCGATGAGGATACTCATAAAGGTTAGTCGCTTCTGTTGGAGTAGTATACTTAATGTCTAGATTTGAGTATTCTGAACTCCTTGTACACTTTCATTTACCTATTAAATACGAACATTCATTTGCTTTTAATTATTATTAAATATATGCAAATTATAGTCCTGGATTTTATACGTTGTAGTTAGTATGGTGTGTCGGGCCCACACAGAAGATCATACTATCGGTTACTCGTATTTAATCAAACAGATGCTCACGACCTAGATGGACACGGACCAATCCATCGGTATAGTCGTTGTGTGAGAGAGAAAATAATTTGTCTTAATTATTTTATCACACTTGTACACTTGGTGTATTGAGCGGATCGATTGAGACTCATCAATTAGGATTGCTCGGCGATAATTGATTTGAGACTCAGTGTATTTTATTCTTAATCCCCGATATTGTTGCGGGTGTGTATATTCAATATAAGTGACTTTGATTTACCAAAGGAATTAACCGATTTAATAATTGGGTTAATTACCGGTTAAGTTGGGTCACTATATTTTATATATGGCATGCCGTGAATGATTGACCGGACAGTGTATCCCGGAAGGGTTGATAATATCCCCGAGATGAGCTCATAAGGATTTATTATGTAAACCTCGCGAGTGGATTTAATTCCGCATAATAAATAAGGTTGAGTGGTACTAGTCTCGGATAAAAGAGATGAATAAATTTATTAAGCAATAAATAAATTTTATTCATGGATATTTATATCTTAAATACACGGAATAAATAATACTACCGGAGAAATATTATTTGGATATAATATGGTTTAATATTGGGAGTGCAATTAATTTATATAGTGGAAAATAAATTAATTAATATTAATGGGAGATTAATAGATTTGGGCTTGGGCTCAATTTAATCATTAATATTGGAAGCCCAATATTCCACCTCCTTTAGATCCCCTACGTAGCCTATAAAAGCACTACATGGTCTTCTCTATTCTCATAAGTTGAAGATCATAATTCTTCTAGAGAGAGAAAGTAGAGAGAGAAGTAGATCCATAGAGCTTGGAGGATCGTCGCCCACCCGACGTTCAAGCTAGTGCAAGGAATACGTGGGAAGATTCAAAAGGTCGTCTTGAATTCGTTTCTCCGAACAACGAATCGAAAGGTACAATATCTAAACGCCCTTGATAATTGTTCGATTTTGGATTTATCGAGAATACCGTAGAACGCAAGATCCGAAGATTGAAACCCGGATTAGACGACGAACGCGTGGTGGCGATTTGGAATCGCCGGACCACGGCGATCGCCGCCTAGGGCTTCGACCGAGCGCCTAAGGGGCGAACCCCGGCTGGGAGCCGGGGTGCGATCGATCACCCGATCGATCGCGGGCGGCTGCTGGGCTCGACAGCCCAGCTGGAGGCGCGCCACCCCAGGCGGCGGCGAGTCGCCGAACTCGCCGCGGGGGCTGCTGGAGCAGCCCCGGCCGATCGCTTGGAGCGATCGGCGATCGATCGCCATGCGCGATCTCTCGATCGCGTGAAACCCTAGCCGAGGGGTTCGGCTGGGCGTGCGCGTGGCTTCGGCCACGTCGTGCGTTCGGTCGAGCTCCGGTGCGTGCAAAGGTGTTCACGTGATGTCCGGCGGATGGTTTTGATCGGGTTATTGGTTTCCGCAAATTTAAATAGCCCGGGATATCAAATTCCAACAATTGGTATCAGAGCGTGGTTTACGTTCGCGGTATTTTCGATAAAATTGTTCTACCTTGCAGGGTTCCGACTATTATGGCTTAATTTATTATTCGTTTAATTTATTTTGTCATGTATGTTGGATTGATTAAACTCTCGGACATGTCGAGATTCGTTTTTGGTGGTGAATGCTTGTAATAGTAAAAAATTCGGGGGTTGACCGAATTTAGGATTTATTATTACGTTCTACTTTTTTCCGGAAAATGTATAGGGTCGATTTCATGTATAGAATCGATACCGGATAGTGTAAAATTTATTTTGTAATTTATTTTGCGTTGGATCGATGCCGAAACGACCGCCGGAGAAGACGCGTGACGAAGGAGATGACGTGAGGGCAACGGGACAAGGATCGACCATCCCCATGGTCGATCCCATGAGGATCGATCGACCCTCACATGGAGGAGCCGCCGGCGATGGTGGCCGGCCACCTCCTAGGCGTGGGTCGAGGGTGGCGCGGGGATCCCCACCCCGTGCTATCCCGGTCCGGAAATTTACTTTCCTAATTAGTTCGGATTTTTCCTATTTGAGTATTCCTATTTTTGGGAATTCTCATGGATTAGGAAAAGAATTAATTGGAATTAATTTTATTTCCTTATTCTATTATGGAAGTCTTCTAGAGTATTCCGAGTTCTACTTGGAATAGGATCCTAGAGATTTAATAGAATTGGAAAGGAATAAAAGTTAATTTAGGATTAATTTATTTCCTAATTGATTATTCCTATTTTATGGGAATTTTCATAGAAATGGAAATTAATTAATCTTGGAAAGTAGAAGAGTCCTAAGTTATTTTATTTCCTTATTTCATTATGGAAATCATCTAGAATATTCCAAGTGGGTCTTGGATAGATTATTCTAGAGATTTAATGAAGTAGAAAGGGAAAATAAAATAAATAAAAATATTTAATTTTATTTTTGATTTATTCGATTGACTTAATTTTTTTTAATTAAGTATCTTTTGGATTTATTAAAAATAAATAGATTTAAATATTGGAAATTAATATTCTCGTCACATGGAGCATTCAAGAACGAAGACTAAAGACTAGAAGATGCGTACGGAGATGGAGTAAAGCCATAATAGTCGGAAAATAATATTCTAGTAATTATTTTGACTATGTGATAATACTATGTGCTTTATTACATGTATGCATGCTATATGTGTTTACTTTTATGCACTAGATAGCGTATCCCTTTATTGTAAAAAGCTAAGTGGGAGAGGGTATGGAAACATACCCATGGACTCCATTGCTGCTCTCTTGGTGACTTTTATAAACTTTTGAAGTTTATATAGATAGGTCATTGGAGGAGAGTTCTTGTAATTCCTCTTACGAGAAACATTGATTAAGTTCATCAAACAATGCCTAATTTGTCTTTCCAAAGCTGATTTCAAGTCGACTCATTCTCACCCCGGGGAGTGGAATGGAGCCAAAGCCACTTGGTCATGTCGAGGACACAAATTAGAGGCAGTCGTACCATTCTTTGATAGATGGATCGATTGTCTGCTCGGCTCCCTCATTTATGAGAGATAGGGTTGTTCGCATGGTGAATCACTGGTTAGAAACTTCGAGTTTCACTTATGATTCTCCGCGTCTTGATTTACAAGATTAAATGGGTCAAGTAATTGGATTTCAATTATATAAATCTTCTGGTGTAGTAAACGTCCACACGAACGTGGCTTGCTATACTGGATGGGATTTTAGAATAATTGATGTAGACAGTTATAGGGAATTGTGAAGGATTGCGAGTTGTCGTAAACGTCCACACGAACGTGGCTTGCGGTGATGTAACAATTCTAAACGATTCACCTTGGTACTGAGTAATGGTTTACACTTAGATACGCTTTATAGTATTCTTCCCAACGAAGTAACGCTATAATGATGTATGACCGAAGCAAATCTAATTGCTAAATCATTTGGGTGGGTAAACGTCCACACAAACGTGGCTTGCTTTAACCTGATGGGATTTTAGATGTGATTAGTGATTTAATGATATTATTTGAGGGAGATAATATCGGATATTAAATTGTTTGTTTGTTTTATGTGCTTATAGGTTAGGAATGACTGTGACCCCACTTTGTGATATACTTAAAGATGAAAACTCACTGGTTCCATATAGTACTGATTGGAAAAGAAATCTGGACATTGTCCAGACTGTTGAGCCTTCCGAATCCACTATTGTCCCAACTGATGAGGACATTGAAAATGACCTCAAGGAGATGTTAGGACATAGTAAGGAAGCCGGACTAGAAGTGATTGACATACTCATTAAGTTCAGTCCTCTTGAGGAATCGCTTAAAAACGATTTCAAAAGAAATGAACTGATAAATATGATCAGAGAATCACAAGCTCTAGTGGCCAAGTTAGAAGTGCAAGCAAAGAAGCCCAGTGGTTTTGAACTACGGATTGGGAAAAGCAAGCCGCGAGGCAGGTGCTTTCGATGCAAGCAGTCTGGGCACTGGAAGTCTGATTGTCCTCTCATCAAAGGTACGAAATTTTCCTTAGTCACCGAAACATTGTCAGTGGTGTTATCTACCAGCACCTGGTGTGTAGATACGGGGGCCACTGATCATGTATGCAATTCATTGCAGGGGTTCCAGGAAACCCGGAGACTTAGAGAGGGAGAGATCGTGGTCTACATGGGCAATGCCGCGAAGGTAGCGGCTGTTGCAGTGGGAGACGTTCACTTACGCTTTAGTAGTGATAGGGTTTTAGTTTTACAAAATTGTCTTTATGTACCCAACTTTAGAAAGAATTTAATTTCGGTTTCTAAACTTATTACGAATGGATATTCTGTTTCTTTTGACCACTCTGTGATCATAAGAAGAAACAGTGAGATTATCTGTTCTGGTACATTGGTGGACGATTTATATGTACTAAATCCTGAGTCTAACACGATGCAACTAACCGAGAGTAATAACACATCTACGAACACCAATAAGAGAAAGGAACCTTCTAAAATGAATCAATTATACTTGTGGCACTTAAGGCTAGGTCATATTAACTCAAATAGAATTCAAAGGTTGAAAACTGATGGTCTCATCAGTAGTGTTGAAGGAGAGGACCTTCCAACCTGCGAATCCTGTTTAGAGGGAAAAATGACCAAGCGTTCTTTTTCTGGTAAAGGACGAAGGGCTGAACAAGTATTGGATTTGATTCACTCTGATGTATGCGGACCTATGTCTACTCAGGCAAGGGGAGGGTACGAGTATTTCATCACTTTCACTGATGATTACTCAAGATATGGATTTGTATACCTGATGCGCCGCAAGAGCGAATCCTTTGACAAGTTCAAGGAGTTCAAGGCTTTTGCGGAGAACCTTCAAGGTAAATCCATTAAATGCCTGCGATCCGATCGCGGAGGCGAGTACCTGTCTGGAGAATTCAAGGCATACATGGCAGAGAATGGGATTGATTCCCAAATGACATCACCATATACTCCTCAGCAGAATGGTGTGTCGGAAAGAAGGAATAGGACTCTTATGGAGATGGTGCGTTCAATGATGAGTTACTCGGACTTACCTACTATGTTCTGGGGACATGCCTTGGAAACGGCGGCGTACATTCTCAACATGGTTCCAACAAAAACGGTACCCACCACACCCATGGAAAGGTGGAGCGGGCGCAAGCCTAGCCTCAGGCACCTTCGGATCTGGGGTTGTCCAGCACATGTGTTGCGACAAGGTGCCGATAAGTTAGAACCTAGATCAGAATTACGGCTGTTTGTAGGATACCCGAAAGGAACTAAAGGTGGCATGTTCTATAGTCCTACGGACCAGAAGATCGTTATAAGTACTAACGCTCGGTTCTTAGAGGAAGACTATGTCATGGACCACAAGCCCAAAAGTGACATAATACTTGATGAGTTGAGAGGTAACAAGGAAGACTTAGATACTGCCGAACCGAGTATAGATACACCACTAGAATCTGCACCTGACACTATCACTGTTAATACACCGGAACGCCGTCGTAGTGGGAGGGTTGTAAAGCAACCAGACCGATGGATTGGACTGGGTGAGTCTTCGGACTCTGGACCTGGAGTTCATGAAATCGATCCCTGGACCTATGATGAGGCGGTACAAGATATAGATGCGCCTTCTTGGAAGAAAGCGATGAAATCCGAAATTGAATCTATGGATTCTAATAAAGTCTGGGATCTTGTAGAACCACCAAGCGGCGTAAAGCCAATTGGGTGTAAATGGGTCTACAAGAGAAAGAGAGGATCTGACGGAAAGGTTGAAACCTTTAAAGCTCGGCTTGTTGCGAAAGGATATACTCAGAAAGAGGGAATCGATTATGAGGAGACCTTCTCGCCGGTAGCTAAGATAAAGTCGATCCGGATTCTCTTATCCATAGCAGCTCAAATGGATTATGAGGTGTGGCAAATGGATGTCAAGACAGCTTTCCTAAATGGAAGTCTTGACGAGACGATTTATATGAAACAACCAGAAGGATTCATTGCTGAGGGGCGAGATCATCTAGTGTGCAAGCTTAATCGATCCATTTATGGATTGAAACAAGCCTCGAGATCGTGGAACCTGCGATTTGACGAAGTAGTCCAATCTTTTGGATTCAGTCAAAGCATGGACGAATCGTGTGTGTATTGGAAACGTGATGGAAAGAAGGTGGTGTTTCTCGTGCTTTATGTAGACGACATTCTTCTCATTGGCAACAGTGTAAAGATGTTATCAGACATAAAGGGATGGTTGTCTAGACAATTCGATATGAAAGATTTGGGAGAAGTCGGGCATGTTCTAGGGATCAAGGTTATAAGGGATCGCCGGAATAGAACATTGTACCTATCCCAGCAATCTTACATAGACACGATTCTGGCTCGTTTTAACATGCAAGATTCCAAGAAGGGTGAGCTGCCCTTCAGTAAAGGAACTTATCTTTCTAAGGAAATGTGTCCTCGGACACAAAAGGAGAAAGATGAAATGAAAGCAGTTCCCTACGCTTCGGCTGTGGGAAGCTTGATGTATGCAATGTTATGCACGAGGCCTGATATCTGCTATGCAGTTGGTGTAGTAGCGAGATATCAGAGTAACCCTGGAAAGGCTCATTGGACTGCTGTAAAGAGCATTTTCAAGTATTTGCGAAATACTAAGGATTATGTTCTAAGTTACGGGGCAGACAATCTGATTCCTTTGGGTTATACGGATTCGGATTTCCAAACTGATAAGGACCAGTGTAAGTCGTGATCAGGCTATGTGTTTCACTATTAAAGGAGGAGGAGTTTTAACATGGAAGAGTGATAAGCACGATGCTTTTCGGACTCTCCCATGGGTAACCAAATAGCGGCCTCAGAGGCAGCGGAAGATTTGGTATGGCTCCGGTATTACCTCTGGGACTTAGATGTGATTCTTAGTTTACCAAAGGCTATGTAAATAGCGGTGCAGTGGCAAACTTTAAGAGATCACGAGTCCATAAGTGTAAGATAACACATAGGGCAAGTACCACCTGATACGAGTCATCGTCAGAGGGACGATGCAGTAGTCACCAAGATAGCTTCAGAGCGGCAACCTAGATTGCTCATTCACTTGGTACTTCTTGGAAGTACAGTTTAAGCACATGATGAGTATGGGAGTCGGGAGTTTGGAAGATAAGACTAGACCTTAGTATAAGTGGGAGATTGTTGGAGTAGTATACTTAATGTCTAGATTTGAGTATTCTGAACTCCTTGTACACTTTCATTTACC
This sequence comes from Euphrasia confusa, assembly GCA_954870475.1. Classification (NCBI taxonomy): domain Eukaryota; kingdom Viridiplantae; phylum Streptophyta; class Magnoliopsida; order Lamiales; family Orobanchaceae; genus Euphrasia; species Euphrasia confusa. The sequence continues at coordinate 38,735,130 of OX940950.1, read as the reverse complement.
TATTAAATACGAACATTCATTTGCTTTTAATTATTATTAAATATATGCAAATTATAGTCCTGGATTTTATACGTTGTAGTTAGTATGGTGTGTCGGGCCCACACAGAAGATCATACTATCGGTTACTCGTATTTAATCAAACAGATGCTCACGACCTAGATGGACACGGACCAATCCATCGGTATAGTCGTTGTGTGAGAGAGAAAATAATTTGTCTTAATTATTTTATCACACTTGTACACTTGGTGTATTGAGCGGATCGATTGAGACTCATCAATTAGGATTGCTCGGCGATAATTGATTTGAGACTCAGTGTATTTTATTCTTAATCCACGATATTGTTGCGGGTGTGTATATTCAATATAAGTGACTTTGATTTACCAAAGGAATTAACCGATTTAATAATTGGGTTAATTACTGGTTAAGTTGGGTCACTATATTTTATATATGGCATGCCGTGAATGATTGACCGGACAGTGTATCCCGGAAGGGTTGATAATATCCCCGAGATGAGCTCATAAGGATTTATTATGTAAACCTCGCGAGTGGATTTAATTCCGCATAATAAATAAGGTTGAGTGGTACTAGTCTCGGATAAAAGAGATGAATAAATTTATTAAGCAATAAATAAATTTTATTCATGGATATTTATATCTTAAATACACGGAATAAATAATACTACCGGAGAAATATTATTTGGATATAATATGGTTTAATATTGGGAGTGCAATTAATTTATATAGTGGAAAATAAATTAATTAATATTAATGGGAGATTAATAGATTTGGGCTTGGGCTCAATTTAATCATTAATATTGGAAGCCCAATATTCCACCTCCTTTAGATCCCCTACGTAGCCTATAAAAGCACTACATGGTCTTCTCTATTCTCATAAGTTGAAGATCATAATTCTTCTAGAGAGAGAAAGTAGAGAGAGAAGTAGATCCATAGAGCTTGGAGGATCGTCGCCCACCCGACGTTCAAGCTAGTGCAAGGAATACGTGGGAAGATTCAAAAGGTCGTCTTGAATTCGTTTCTCCGAACAACGAATCGAAAGGTACAATATCTAAACGCCCTTGATAATTGTTCGATTTTGGATTTATCGAGAATACCGTAGAACGCAAGATCCGAAGATTGAAACCCGGATTAGACGACGAACGCGTGGTGGCGATTTGGAATCGCCGGACCACGGCGATCGCCGCCTAGGGCTTCGACCGAGCGCCTAAGGGGCGAACCCCGGCTGGGAGCCGGGGTGCGATCGATCACCCGATCGATCGCGGGCGGCTGCTGGGCTCGACAGCCCAGCTGGAGGCGCGCCACCCCAGGCGGCGGCGAGTCGCCGAACTCGCCGCGGGGGCTGCTGGAGCAGCCCCGGCCGATCGCTTGGAGCGATCGGCGATCGATCGCCATGCGCGATCTCTCGATCGCGTGAAACCCTAGCCGAGGGGTTCGGCTGGGCGTGCGCGTGGCTTCGGCCACGTCGTGCGTTCGGTCGAGCTCCGGTGCGTGCAAAGGTGTTCACGTGATGTCCGGCGGATGGTTTTGATCGGGTTATTGGTTTCCGCAAATTTAAATAGCCCGGGATATCAAATTCCAACAATTGGTATCAGAGCGTGGTTTACGTTCGCGGTATTTTCGATAAAATTGTTCTACCTTGCAGGGTTCCGACTATTATGGCTTAATTTATTATTCGTTTAATTTATTTTGTCATGTATGTTGGATTGATTAAACTCTCGGACATGTCGAGATTCGTTTTTGGTGGTGAATGCTTGTAATAGTAAAAAATTCGGGGGTTGACCGAATTTAGGATTTATTATTACGTTCTACTTTTTTCCGGAAAATGTATAGGGTCGATTTCATGTATAGAATCGATACCGGATAGTGTAAAATTTATTTTGTAATTTATTTTGCGTTGGATCGATGCCGAAACGACCGCCGGAGAAGACGCGTGACGAAGGAGATGACGTGAGGGCAACGGGACAAGGATCGACCATCCCCATGGTCGATCCCATGAGGATCGATCGACCCTCACATGGAGGAGCCGCCGGCGATGGTGGCCGGCCACCTCCTAGGCGTGGGTCGAGGGTGGCGCGGGGATCCCCACCCCGTGCTATCCCGGTCCGGAAATTTACTTTCCTAATTAGTTCGGATTTTTCCTATTTGAGTATTCCTATTTTTGGGAATTCTCATGGATTAGGAAAAGAATTAATTGGAATTAATTTTATTTCCTTATTCTATTATGGAAGTCTTCTAGAGTATTCCGAGTTCTACTTGGAATAGGATCCTAGAGATTTAATAGAATTGGAAAGGAATAAAAGTTAATTTAGGATTAATTTATTTCCTAATTGATTATTCCTATTTTATGGGAATTTTCATAGAAATGGAAATTAATTAATCTTGGAAAGTAGAAGAGTCCTAAGTTATTTTATTTCCTTATTTCATTATGGAAATCATCTAGAATATTCCAAGTGGGTCTTGGATAGATTATTCTAGAGATTTAATGAAGTAGAAAGGGAAAATAAAATAAATAAAAATATTTAATTTTATTTTTGATTTATTCGATTGACTTAATTTTTTTTAATTAAGTATCTTTTGGATTTATTAAAAATAAATAGATTTAAATATTGGAAATTAATATTCTCGTCACATGGAGCATTCAAGAACGAAGACTAAAGACTAGAAGATGCGTACGGAGATGGAGTAAAGCCATAATAGTCGGAAAATAATATTCTAGTAATTATTTTGACTATGTGATAATACTATGTGCTTTATTACATGTATGCATGCTATATGTGTTTACTTTTATGCACTAGATAGCGTATCCCTTTATTGTAAAAAGCTAAGTGGGAGAGGGTATGGAAACATACCCATGGTCTCCATTGCTGCTCTCTTGGTGACTTTTATAAACTTTTGAAGTTTATATAGATAGGTCATTGGAGGAGAGTTCTTGTAATTCCTCTTACGAGAAACATTGATTAAGTTCATCAAACAATGCCTAATTTGTCTTTCCAAAGCTGATTTCAAGTCGACTCATTCTCACCCCGGGGAGTGGAATGGAGCCAAAGCCACTTGGTCATGTCGAGGACACAAATTAGAGGCAGTCGTACCATTCTTTGATAGATGGATCGATTGTCTGCTCGGCTCCCTCATTTATGAGAGATAGGGTTGTTCGCATGGTGAATCACTGGTTAGAAACTTCGAGTTTCACTTATGATTCTCCGCGTCTTGATTTACAAGATTAAATGGGTCAAGTAATTGGATTTCAATTATATAAATCTTCTGGTGTAGTAAACGTCCACACGAACGTGGCTTGCTATACTGGATGGGATTTTAGAATAATTGATGTAGACAGTTATAGGGAATTGTGAAGGATTGCGAGTTGTCGTAAACGTCCACACGAACGTGGCTTGCGGTGATGTAACAATTCTAAACGATTCACCTTGGTACTGAGTAATGGTTTACACTTAGATACGCTTTATAGTATTCTTCCCAACGAAGTAACGCTATAATGATGTATGACCGAAGCAAATCTAATTGCTAAATCATTTGGGTGGGTAAACGTCCACACAAACGTGGCTTGCTTTAACCTGATGGGATTTTAGATGTGATTAGTGATTTAATGATATTATTTGAGGGAGATAATATCGGATATTAAATTGTTTGTTTGTTTTATGTGCTTATAGGTTAGGAATGACTGTGACCCCACTTTGTGATATACTTAAAGATGAAAACTCACTGGTTCCATATAGTACTGATTGGAAAAGAAATCTGGACATTGTCCAGACTGTTGAGCCTTCCGAATCCACTATTGTCCCAACTGATGAGGACATTGAAAATGACCTCAAGGAGATGTTAGGACATAGTAAGGAAGCCGGACTAGAAGTGATTGACATACTCATTAAGTTCAGTCCTCTTGAGGAATCGCTTAAAAACGATTTCAAAAGAAATGAACTGATAAATATGATCAGAGAATCACAAGCTCTAGTGGCCAAGTTAGAAGTGCAAGCAAAGAAGCCCAGTGGTTTTGAACTACGGATTGGGAAAAGCAAGCCGCGAGGCAGGTGCTTTCGATGCAAGCAGTCTGGGCACTGGAAGTCTGATTGTCCTCTCATCAAAGGTACGAAATTTTCCTTAGTCACCGAAACATTGTCAGTGGTGTTATCTACCAGCACCTGGTGTGTAGATACGGGGGCCACTGATCATGTATGCAATTCATTGCAGGGGTTCCAGGAAACCCGGAGACTTAGAGAGGGAGAGATCGTGGTCTACATGGGCAATGCCGCGAAGGTAGCGGCTGTTGCAGTGGGAGACGTTCACTTACGCTTTAGTAGTGATAGGGTTTTAGTTTTACAAAATTGTCTTTATGTACCCAACTTTAGAAAGAATTTAATTTCGGTTTCTAAACTTATTACGAATGGATATTCTGTTTCTTTTGACCACTCTGTGATCATAAGAAGAAACAGTGAGATTATCTGTTCTGGTACATTGGTGGACGATTTATATGTACTAAATCCTGAGTCTAACACGATGCAACTAACCGAGAGTAATAACACATCTACGAACACCAATAAGAGAAAGGAACCTTCTAAAATGAATCAATTATACTTGTGGCACTTAAGGCTAGGTCATATTAACTCAAATAGAATTCAAAGGTTGAAAACTGATGGTCTCATCAGTAGTGTTGAAGGAGAGGACCTTCCAACCTGCGAATCCTGTTTAGAGGGAAAAATGACCAAGCGTTCTTTTTCTGGTAAAGGACGAAGGGCTGAACAAGTATTGGATTTGATTCACTCTGATGTATGCGGACCTATGTCTACTCAGGCAAGGGGAGGGTACGAGTATTTCATCACTTTCACTGATGATTACTCAAGATATGGATTTGTATACCTGATGCGCCGCAAGAGCGAATCCTTTGACAAGTTCAAGGAGTTCAAGGCTTTTGCGGAGAACCTTCAAGGTAAATCCATTAAATGCCTGCGATCCGATCGCGGAGGCGAGTACCTGTCTGGAGAATTCAAGGCATACATGGCAGAGAATGGGATTGATTCCCAAATGACATCACCATATACTCCTCAGCAGAATGGTGTGTCGGAAAGAAGGAATAGGACTCTTATGGAGATGGTGCGTTCAATGATGAGTTACTCGGACTTACCTACTATGTTCTGGGGACATGCCTTGGAAACGGCGGCGTACATTCTCAACATGGTTCCAACAAAAACGGTACCCACCACACCCATGGAAAGGTGGAGCGGGCGCAAGCCTAGCCTCAGGCACCTTCGGATCTGGGGTTGTCCAGCACATGTGTTGCGACAAGGTGCCGATAAGTTAGAACCTAGATCAGAATTACGGCTGTTTGTAGGATACCCGAAAGGAACTAAAGGTGGCATGTTCTATAGTCCTACGGACCAGAAGATCGTTATAAGTACTAACGCTCGGTTCTTAGAGGAAGACTATGTCATGGACCACAAGCCCAAAAGTGACATAATACTTGATGAGTTGAGAGGTAACAAGGAAGACTTAGATACTGCCGAACCGAGTATAGATACACCACTAGAATCTGCACCTGACACTATCACTGTTAATACACCGGAACGCCGTCGTAGTGGGAGGGTTGTAAAGCAACCAGACCGATGGATTGGACTGGGTGAGTCTTCGGACTCTGGACCTGGAGTTCATGAAATCGATCCCTGGACCTATGATGAGGCGGTACAAGATATAGATGCGCCTTCTTGGAAGAAAGCGATGAAATCCGAAATTGAATCTATGGATTCTAATAAAGTCTGGGATCTTGTAGAACCACCAAGCGGCGTAAAGCCAATTGGGTGTAAATGGGTCTACAAGAGAAAGAGAGGATCTGACGGAAAGGTTGAAACCTTTAAAGCTCGGCTTGTTGCGAAAGGATATACTCAGAAAGAGGGAATCGATTATGAGGAGACCTTCTCGCCGGTAGCTAAGATAAAGTCGATCCGGATTCTCTTATCCATAGCAGCTCAAATGGATTATGAGGTGTGGCAAATGGATGTCAAGACAGCTTTCCTAAATGGAAGTCTTGACGAGACGATTTATATGAAACAACCAGAAGGATTCATTGCTGAGGGGCGAGATCATCTAGTGTGCAAGCTTAATCGATCCATTTATGGATTGAAACAAGCCTCGAGATCGTGGAACCTGCGATTTGACGAAGTAGTCCAATCTTTTGGATTCAGTCAAAGCATGGACGAATCGTGTGTGTATTGGAAACGTGATGGAAAGAAGGTGGTGTTTCTCGTGCTTTATGTAGACGACATTCTTCTCATTGGCAACAGTGTAAAGATGTTATCAGACATAAAGGGATGGTTGTCTAGACAATTCGATATGAAAGATTTGGGAGAAGTCGGGCATGTTCTAGGGATCAAGGTTATAAGGGATCGCCGGAATAGAACATTGTACCTATCCCAGCAATCTTACATAGACACGATTCTGGCTCGTTTTAACATGCAAGATTCCAAGAAGGGTGAGCTGCCCTTCAGTAAAGGAACTTATCTTTCTAAGGAAATGTGTCCTCGGACACAAAAGGAGAAAGATGAAATGAAAGCAGTTCCCTACGCTTCGGCTGTGGGAAGCTTGATGTATGCAATGTTATGCACGAGGCCTGATATCTGCTATGCAGTTGGTGTAGTAGCGAGATATCAGAGTAACCCTGGAAAGGCTCATTGGACTGCTGTAAAGAGCATTTTCAAGTATTTGCGAAATACTAAGGATTATGTTCTAAGTTACGGGGCAGACAATCTGATTCCTTTGGGTTATACGGATTCGGATTTCCAAACTGATAAGGACCAGTGTAAGTCGTGATCAGGCTATGTGTTTCACTATTAAAGGAGGAGGAGTTTTAACATGGAAGAGTGATAAGCACGATGCTTTTCGGACTCTCCCATGGGTAACCAAATAGCGGCCTCAGAGGCAGCGGAAGATTTGGTATGGCTCCGGTATTACCTCTGGGACTTAGATGTGATTCTTAGTTTACCAAAGGCTATGTAAATAGCGGTGCAGTGGCAAACTTTAAGAGATCACGAGTCCATAAGTGTAAGATAACACATAGGGCAAGTACCACCTGATACGAGTCATCGTCAGAGGGACGATGCAGTAGTCACCAAGATAGCTTCAGAGCGGCAACCTAGATTGCTCATTCACTTGGTACTTCTTGGAAGTACAGTTTAAGCACATGATGAGTATGGGAGTCGGGAGTTTGGAAGATAAGACTAGACCTTAGTATAAGTGGGAGATTGTTGGAGTAGTATACTTAATGTCTAGATTTGAGTATTCTGAACTCCTTGTACACTTTCATTTACCTATTAAATACGAACATTCATTTGCTTTTAATTATTATTAAATATATGCAAATTATAGTCCTGGATTTTATACGTTGTAGTTAGTATGGTGTGTCGGGCCCACACAGAAGATCATACTATCGGTTACTCGTATTTAATCAAACAGATGCTCACGACCTAGATGGACACGGACCAATCCATCGGTATAGTCGTTGTGTGAGAGAGAAAATAATTTGTCTTAATTATTTTATCACACTTGTACACTTGGTGTATTGAGCGGATCGATTGAGACTCATCAATTAGGATTGCTCGGCGATAATTGATTTGAGACTCAGTGTATTTTATTCTTAATCCACGATATTGTTGCGGGTGTGTATATTCAATATAAGTGACTTTGATTTACCAAAGGAATTAACCGATTTAATAATTGGGTTAATTACTGGTTAAGTTGGGTCACTATATTTTATATATGGCATGCCGTGAATGATTGACCGGACAGTGTATCCCGGAAGGGTTGATAATATCCCCGAGATGAGCTCATAAGGATTTATTATGTAAACCTCGCGAGTGGATTTAATTCCGCATAATAAATAAGGTTGAGTGGTACTAGTCTCAGATAAAAGAGATGAATAAATTTATTAAGCAATAAATAAATTTTATTCATGGATATTTATATCTTAAATACACGGAATAAATAATACTACCGGAGAAATATTATTTGGATATAATATGGTTTAATATTGGGAGTGCAATTAATTTATATAGTGGAAAATAAATTAATTAATATTAATGGGAGATTAATAGATTTGGGCTTGGGCTCAATTTAATCATTAATATTGGAAGCCCAATATTCCACCTCCTTTAGATCCCCTACGTAGCCTATAAAAGCACTACATGGTCTTCTCTATTCTCATAAGTTGAAGATCATAATTCTTCTAGAGAGAGAAAGTAGAGAGAGAAGTAGATCCATAGAGCTTGGAGGATCGTCGCCCACCCGACGTTCAAGCTAGTGCAAGGAATACGTGGGAAGATTCAAAAGGTCGTCTTGAATTCGTTTCTCCGAACAACGAATCGAAAGGTACAATATCTAAACGCCCTTGATAATTGTTCGATTTTGGATTTATCGAGAATACCGTAGAACGCAAGATCCGAAGATTGAAACCCGGATTAGACGACGAACGCGTGGTGGCGATTTGGAATCGCCGGACCACGGCGATCGCCGCCTAGGGCTTCGACCGAGCGCCTAAGGGGCGAACCCCGGCTGGGAGCCGGGGTGCGATCGATCACCCGATCGATCGCGGGCGGCTGCTGGGCTCGACAGCCCAGCTGGAGGCGCGCCACCCCAGGCGGCGGCGAGTCGCCGGACTCGCCGCGGGGGCTGCTGGAGCAGCCCCGGCCGATCGCTTGGAGCGATCGGCGATCGATCGCCATGCGCGATCTCTCGATCGCGTGAAACCCTAGCCGAGGGGTTCGGCTGGGCGTGCGCGTGGCTTCGGCCACGTCGTGCGTTCGGTCGAGCTCCGGTGCGTGCAAAGGTGTTCACGTGATGTCCGGCGGATGGTTTTGATCGGGTTATTGGTTTCCGCAAATTTAAATAGCCCGGGATATCAAATTCCAACAGCTTCGAGGAAACGCTTGAACACGTTTTCGAGATGCTGGACCTTTTGGATGAGTTGAGACAATCGCAAGCTCTTATGGCCAAAGCCAAAGGTTTCGAACCTAAGGGCATAGACCAAGGAATGGAGAAGCAGACAAAGAAGCCCTGTATTCCTGAATTTGGACCACGGAATAGGGTGAGAAAGCCTTCGAGCAGTCATTCTCAAAGAAAGTTATCTGGGGACTGGAAGTCTTTATTTTCTCCTGGAGAAGGTATGAGATTCTCTCCTTAGTCTTTAAAACATAGTCAGCTGTGTTATCTACCAGAAACCTGGTTGGTAGATATGGATCCACTGACGGTATGTATGCATTTAAAATGCAGGGATACCAGGAAACCCAAAGACTTGGAAATGGAGGAATAGTCAAGGCAAAGCTGTAGAGGGGGCAGCTGTTGCAGTGGAAGACATTTATCTGCTTTAGTAGTTAAATAGGATTTCATTTCAAGTTTATTGCATTATGTACCCTTTATTTTAGAAAGAACGCTTTGTTCTGGATTTCTATTATTTATGAATGGATATTTTATTTCTTTAATCATGGTGATGATTTTGATAAGAAATAATGGGTATTATCTATTCTGGTACATTAGATAGCAATATGTGAATGATGAATCCTTAGTCTACCACGATGCAACAAACCGTTCTATAACTTGTTTTACTATTTAGATATATTTCTTAAATCATTATACTTGTGAATTCTTATACTTAGTAGTATTTATTCAAATGAGATTCAAAAGGTTGAAATTGATTTGATCAATCATAGTTGAAGGAATGGACCTTCCGACCTAAGAATCAAGTTTGGAAGATAATACAACTAAGCATACTTTTTGGTAAAAGATATAATTCGGACAAGTATTGAGAATGATCAATGATATGTGTAAAGTGCGAGTAGTTCTTTTAAGAATACTCGAAGATGGATTAGAATGCTTGATGTGCCATAAAAGCGAAGTGTTTTAGTCACAAAGAAATTATGGGGAACCTTCAAAGTATATCCATTGGAAGCCTGCGACTTAGTCGCGGAGGCTACCACATAGCATAATCAAAAAAAATTGAGATTAAGTCTCAAATGACTACACCATACACTTACGTGTAGAGATGGTGAGTCAGTGAGAAATAGAATTCTAATAGTGAAAGAACAAGTTGTTCGGAACTACCTATGTTCTATGGATATTCCTGGAGACAACGGCATATTCAATATGGTTGTAGGATATCCTAGATGAACAAAGTATTGTGTGTTCTATAGTACTATGAACCAGGACTTGTAACGCCCGGTTCTTAGAGAAAGACTATTAGAAGAACCACAAAGCCCGAACTGACGCAGTACCTTGGAATGAGAAAATGGACAGAGACTAGGAACCAGCCAAACCGAGTAGAAATGCACCACACACTGCACCTACTGTTATTACTGTTATACATCGGGACGCCATTGCAGTGGGAGGTTGTTAAGACAACCGCAAATGTTCATAAGATTAGAAGAGTTTCGGACTCTGGATCTGGTAAAGATGAAATCGACCCCTAGCTCTGCACAAAGGCAGTACTAGATCTAAATGTGCCTGCTTAGAAAACAATAAGGATTATTGTTAAGAGGCAAGATCATTTAGAGTACAAGCTTAGTAAGTCCATTATGGATTGAAACAAAGCTATAAATCGTGGAACTTGCAAATTGATGGGATAGTCCATTTGATGGATTCATCAAAAGGCATAGACGATAGGTGTATTGGAGATGTAATAGAAACAAGGTGGTGTTTCTCGGAGATTTTATGTAGATGACAATTTCATCATTGGCAACAATGTAGAAAATGTTGTCAGACATAAGATAATGGTTGTCTAAATGAATCGAGATATAAGATTGAGTAGAAGTTAGAGCATGTTCTTGAGATCTTTCGATCTAAGGATAAGAACATTGTACTTCTCCTAGATATCTTATACGATTATGGTTTGTTTTAAACATGCATACTTCTGAGAAAGGTTATTGCCTTTCAGAGACAGAATATACATCTATCTAAAGGGTATGTGTTCGAACACATGAAGGAGATAGATGAGGACAAAGCAGGTTCCTATACTTCAAGTATGGAAAGCTTTATAGATGCAATGTTGTAAAACAAGAACCTGATATCAACTATGCGGTTTGCGTAGTGGGAGGATATCAAGGAAATCTAGACAAGAGATTTTCGGATGCTGTAATAGTACTTGCGAAGTACTGGATTATTAAGCAAGACGAAATCTTCATTGATTACAAATTCTCAGATCTTAAATCAGAGGAGGACCAGTGCAAGTCGATATCAGACTATGTGTTCACTTTTAGAAAGAGGTGGAACCATGAAGTGAAAGAGTGATAAGCAGGACGCTTCTCAGACTCTCTCATAACCGAATAAGCAGCCTCAGAGGCAGCGGAAGTTTTGGTTAGGTTCCGGGATAACCTCTTGACTTGGATATGACTCTTAGTTTACCAAAGGCTATTGGATAGCGGTGCACGGTAAACTGGAAGAAGTCATAAGTCAAAAGTGATGTTAACACATAGAGCAAGTACCACCTGATACGAGTCATCGTCGAGGGAGACGATGCAGTAGTCACCAAGATAACTTCAGAGCGGCAACCTAGAGTGCTCATTCACATAGTACTTCTTGGAAGTACAACTCTAAGCACGTGATGAGTATGGGAGTCGGGAGTTTGGAGGAAATGACTAGACCTTAGTACAAGTGGGAGATTGTTGGAGTTGTGTACTTAATGTCTAGATTTAAGTAACGGTAAACTCCCGGTCATAGCATTTAATCTATTTAATTAATAAACAATTGTTTGCGTTTAATTATTGTTAATTAAATATATGCAAAATATAGTCCTGGATTCTATACGTTGTAGTTAGTATGGTGTGTCGGGCCCCACACAGAAGATCATACTATCGGTTACTCGTATTTAATCAAACAGTTGCTCACGACCTAGATGGACACGGACCAATCCATCGGTATAGTCGTTGTGTGAGAGAGAAAATAATTTGTCTTAATTATTTTATCACACTTGTACACTTGGTGTATTGGGCGGATCGCTTGAGATTTATCGATTAGGATTGCCTTGAGATAATCGATTCAAGTCTCAGAGTATTTTATTCTTAATCCCCGATACTATTGCGGGTGTGTATATTTAATATATGTGACTTTGATTTTCCAAAGGAGTTAACCGATTTAATTATTGGGTTAATTACCGGTTAAGTTGGGTCAATATATTTTATATATGACATGCCGTGAATACTTGACGGGAAAGTGTATCCCGGAAGGGTTGATAATATCCCCGAGATGAGTTCATAAGGAATTATTGTGTAAACCTCATGAGTGGATTCGTTCCGCACAATAATTAAGGTTGAATGGTACTAGTCTCGGATTCAAGAGATGAATAAATTAATTAACAATAAATTAATTTTATTCATGGATATTTAAATCTTAAATACACGGAATAAATAATACTACCGGAGAAATATTATTTGATATAATATGGTTTAATATTGGGAGTGCAATTAATTTATATAGTGGAAAATAAATTAATTAATATTAATGGGAGATTAATAGATTTGGGCTTGGGCTCAATTTAATCATTAATATTGGAAGCCCAATATTCCACCTCCTTTAGATCCCCTACGTAGCCTATAAAAGCACTACATGGTCTTCACTTTTTTATAAGACAAGATTATCATACTTGATATTCTAGAGAGTTGAAGAGGATTCATAAGCTTGGAAGATCGTCGCCCACCCGACGTTCAAGCTAGTGCAAGGAATACGTGGGAAGATCGTAAGGTCATCAATTGAGTTCGTTTCTCCGCACAACGAATCAAAAGGTAAAATCACATACTCTCTTCTATGATTTTATGTGAATTGATTGTGATACATACATGAATGCACGATCCGGGAAACGACGAGACCGGGGACGGGGATAGACCGGGCGGTGGTGGTTGTGGACCACCGGACCGCCGGCGGTCTAGAGATCCCCGCCGGGATCGAGGCGAAGAGCCCTCGACTCCAGCCGAGGGGGCGATCGAACCCTAGGGTTCGATCGCGGGTGAGCTGCGGGGTTACCTGTAGCGGGCTCGCATGAGCTGCGGGGCTACCCGCAGCGGTCGTGCGAGGGGATCACCCCTCGCTGGGTAGCGAGTCAGCGACTCGCTGCGGGGCTGCTACGAGCAGCCCCGGGGATGCCTCGTGCATCCCCAGCGATCGCTACGAGAGCGATCGCGAGCCCCGTGCGGGGGCTCGGCTGAGCGCGCGGGTTCGCCCGTGCGGTGCTCGGTCGAGCCTCGGCTCGTGCGGTGGTTCGCGGTTGGTTCTCCGGCGATCAAGGATTTCGGTCGGGTTATTATTTTCCGCAAATTTTAATGGCCCGGGATATCGATTTCCAGCAATATTCAACGAGGCGGTCTTGTACAAGGGTAAAGACGAGGTTGTTGAAGAAAGCATTGATCCCGTGGGAGACACGGAGGAGATTCCGGTGGAGGTCGTGGAGACCGAGGAGATCGAGGAGGGAAACACGAGCAGCGAGGATGAGCAAGATGAGAATGCTAATCCCAATATCGATCCAGTTACACCGAAGCCGTGGAGGTCGACTAGGGTAAGAAGACATCCTCATAAATTTTCACCATCTCTTAACTATATCTTGCTGACTGATAGGGGTGAGCCGGAGAGCTACACCATACACTCTTGTGTAGAAATGGTGTGTCAGAAATAAGAAGTGGAACTCTTATAGAGATAGTATAAGACAAGTTATTCGGAACTACCTGTGTTCTATGGATATGTCTGGAAAACAACGGCGCATTCAATGCGGTTGTAGAATATCCTAGAAGAACAAAAGATGTGTGTTCAATAGTACTATGAACCAGAAGGACGTTATAAGTTCTAACGCCCGGTTCTTAGAGGAAGACTATGAGATGAACCACAAGCCCAAAGCGACGTAATACTTTGAAATGAGAGAGAACGAAGAAGACTGAAAACCAGCCGAACCGAGTAGCCGTACACCACTAACTGCACCTACTGTTATTACTGTTAATGCAACGGAATGCCGTTGTAGTGGGAGGTTGTGTGACAACCGGAGATATTCATATGACTAGGAGAGTCTTCGGACTCTGGACTTGGTATGCGTGAAATCGATCCCTGGATCTACATAGAGGCAGTACTGGATCTAAATGTGCTTCATAGAAAGCAATAAGGATTATTGCTAAGAGGCAAGATCATTTAAGAGTACAAGCTTAGTTAATCCAATGATGGATTGAAGGAAAGCTTAAATATCGTGGAACTTGCGATTTGATGAGATAGTCCATTTTATGGATTCATCAAAGCATAGACGAAACGAGTGTATTGGAAACGTGATGGAACGAGGTGGTGTTTCTCGGGTTTTATGTAGAGAACATTCTTATCATTGGTAACAATGTAAAGATGTTGTCAGACATAAAATGATGATTGTCTAGATAAATCAATATGAAAGATGTAGGAAGAAGTTGGACATGCTCTTGAGATCTAGGATCTCTAGAAAAGAACATTGTACTTCTCCTGGACATCTTACATATATATGATTATGGTTCATTTTAACATGCAAGATTCCGAGAAAAGGAATACGGAATGCATCTATCTAAGGACATGTGTTATGGAACACAAAGAGAGATAGAAGCAAAGAAAGCGGTTTCCTACACTTTAAGTGTGGAAAGCTTAATAAATGCAATGTTGAAAAAGAGAACCTGATATCGGCTATGCGGTTAGCATAGTGGGAGGATATCAAGGTAATCCTGAAAATGAATATTCGACTGCTGTAATGAACATTCAAAGTACTTTTGAAGTACTAGAATGATGGAGTTATATTCTAAATGTCTAGTTTAGTGACAATATGGAACTCCTTATCTGTGTTTTTCATTATCTATTAATCAAACAGTTCACATTTTGTTTTATACACTTTATGCTATAGTCCTATATATATATACGTTGTAGACAGTATGGCATGAGGAGACACGCGGAAGATCATACTGTCGGTCACTCGTATATTATCGAACAGAAGCTCACGACTTAGATGGACAGGGACAATCCATCGGTACGTCGTAGTGTGACTGGGTAATAGTTGGTCTTGACTATTATGTCAAACTTGTACACTTGGTGTATTGAGCAGGACCACAGGAGGGCGTTCGATTTATACTAATCGCAGTAATCGAACTAGACCTCAGATATTACGGATATACGAATACCTAATCCCTATATAATTATAGGTGCGTGTGTCCAATTCTCGATTCTTTAATCTGCCAATGAGTGAGACTAATTGATTAGTCGATATTCTCGGTAAATTGGGAATCAGAATTGTACACACGACATGCTATAGATTATAGACAGGAAACCGTGTCCCGTTTATTGGGTTGATGATGTCCCCGAGATGAGCTCATAAAGTTTATCATGTAAACCCTGCAGGTGGATTTGTTCCACATGATAATAAGGATGAGTGATACTAGTCTCGGATAATAAGAAACGAATTAATTTAATTATTAGTAATTGAAATTAATTCGTGGACATACGATATCTTAAACACGGGGAAAGTCGTATATGTAATTCGGCGGAAATATTATTGTTGATGTAATATTAAATTAATTTCGGGAATTCAATTATTATTATTTAGTGGAATTAATAATAATTAAAATTGTAATTAATTAAAGGATTTCTTTTAAGGACTCCTAGTTAATTAATTTGCAATTTAGCCCGAGATTTATTTACCTAAGAGGTCCCTAGTGTAGCTCTATTTAAAAGAAAATTATAGCGTTAGCGCAATAATAATTTTTCTCTAAAAAAATTAATAAAGCTTGCGCAATTATTTTACACAGAAAAGTAAAAACATTGTTGCGGTGGTTTATCAGAGAAGCAGAAAAGGAGAATCCAACAAATCGTTGCCCACACAACGGTTGGAATCGGGGCAGAGACATACACTAGCAATCGCTAAGGTCTCAACAATCGACCGAGAAGGTATGATATCGATTCTTATTCCGCACTTTTCGATCTCTATATTGCGTTAATCATATAACGAACCATCGATTGGTTTGTAAGGCTTGGATGTGATGTTCTCGGACTGCTGGGAGGTCTCTGACCTCCGGCACGGTAGTCGGATCGAGAAAATCTAGTCGGAACAGCCAGAATGGGCGAAACCCGCTGCTGGAATCGCGACGATGTCGGCCGACATCGTTTCATGAGCATTTATTGTCGGCCGACATTTGCCCTGTCGGGCGACAGCCTTTTGGCGTCGGCCGACAGACAGGGCAGAATGCCCCGTTTCGCGCGGTTGCACTTTTGGTGCAATGGCTGGGCGTGTTTCGGGTCTAGGGCTTCGTGTTAAGTACAGTGGGTACGTCGGGGGTCGACTGGGCTTGTCCGGATGTTCGATTAGTCGAACGGACATGTCCCAGGTAGTCGATTTCCAACAATTGGTATCAGAGCCGGTTATCGGTTCGTTGTATTTTTGCGCATGTTACCTTGCAGGTTGAACCCGATTATTATGGCCAATTTATTTCTGGTATTTTGGGCTGTATGTTTGTGGTTTTGATTAAACTCTCGGGCTTGTCGAGATCATTTTATTTTTGGAAAGTTGCTTGTTTGTAATAGATAAAAACGACGGGTTGAGTCGTTAGGTTTATTTATTTTTCGTTTAATCCGGGACTTGTATAGGGTCGATCAAAATGTATAGGATCGATACCGGAGTTAGTAGAATAATTTTTTTGTAATTATTTTCTGCTATTGGATCGAGACGAGATCGAAGCCCGGAGGAACGAGAATCGAAGTCGAGGAGAGCAAACCAGCAACGAGCTGCCATCGAACACACCCCGTGTCTCGTGATGGGCAGCAGCGGGGCTGGGGTTCGTTCGACCCCACGGACGACTCAACGAGGCTCGAGACGAGACTCCAGTGGGAGGAGTTCGTCTCTTGAACCTCGAACAAGTCGGTGGTGGATCGAGACCGAGACGAGCAACGAGATGAAGTTCCAAGTGACGTGCATTCAAGATTTTAAGGCCATAATAATCGGGCCACATTAATTGCTTTTTGTGTGATTTACGTGTTTTATTATGCTTATTATTTTATGCATGATTATCCCTAAATCGTAAAATACTAGTGGGAGAGGGATTGGAAACAATCCCGCGGTCTCCATTCTCTGTTTTGATAGTGATGTGTGTCACTTACGAGTTTGCTTTAGTGTCATTCTCCCTATCGGATAAATTCGACACACGGATATCACTGGATCAAAATTCGAATTCAATTCCATTTATAGAATTGAGCACTTAAGTTTTTCAAAGCAATGCCTAATCTGTCTTTCAAAGACTAATTTCAACTCGACTCATTCTCACCCCGGGGAGTGGAATGGAGCCAAAGCGCTTGGTTATGTCGATGACACAGATTAGAGAGATTCGAGTCATTCGATGACTAGATCGATTGTCTGGTTGGCTCCCTCACCTAGTGAGGGATAGGGCTCAATTGCATGATTGATCGCTGGTTAGAAACTTCGAGTTTCACTTACGAGATATCAAGCTTTGATTAATGAAATTGTGAAATTTATTAAATGGAATTCAATTAACAAAGTTGTTTGTTTAGTAAACGTCCACACTATCATGGCTTACTAGAGGGAAACAGAACTTTGGGTTAATTGAGGCTCGACAGTTATAGGAAATCGTAAAGGGACCGCATGTCAACGTAAACGTCCACACTAACGTGGCTTGCGGTGGATATGTAGTTCCCGAGCGGTTGACTTGGTACTGAGAAATGGTATACACTTAGGTACGCTTTACAGTATCCTCCCCATCGGAGTCACTGCTGTAATGATGTACGACTGAAGTAAAAGTCCAGTTATAAAATCGTTTGGACTAGTATACATCCACATGAACGTGGCATGCTAGTCTGATGGGATTTTAGGATTGATTGGTAAATTTAATGATATTAATTAAGGGAGTTAATATCGAATTAAATTTGACGGTTTGATTTGTCTCTTTTATAGATATGACACTCAACCAACTGTCTGTGATACTAAAAGAGAACAAACTCACTGGTCCGAACTATATTGATTGGAAGCGAAACTTGGACATTGTCCTGACTGCTGAGGAGTACAAATATGTACTCCATGAGGTTTGTCCTGATGAACCTATTGATACCTCCACTCCTGAGGAAAAGGAAGCTCATCGGAAGTGTGTCAAGGCTGATCAGATGGCGCGGTGCTACATTTTGGCTTCTATGTCAAATGTGCTGCAACATCAGCATGAAGCCATGGACACTGCCTATGATATGATGCTTAACCTCAAGGAGATGTTTGGTAATCAGGATAGGGCAGCCAGGCAAGATGCCATGAGGCAACTCATGACGGCCACCATGTCCGAAGGAACGCCCGTGAGGGATCACGTTCTTAGGATGATAGGCTATCTGAATGAGATAGAGATTATGGGAGGATCTATCGATGGGGAAACCCAGATCGATATAGTGCTCCAGTCTCTGCCTAAGAGTTTTGAGCAGTTCCGCCAGAACTATAACATGAACAAGAGGTTATATACGTTGGCGGAACTCCTGACTGAACTCCAGGCGGCAGAGGGAATCTTTAAGAAGCCTCAGGCACTTGTGGCTGTGAAACTTCCTGGCCCTACGGGGACTAAGAGGAAGAAGAAGCAAGGACGGAAACCAAGTGGACCCAGAAATGGTGCACCACGGAATGGAGTGAACAAGCCCAAGGGCAAGTGTTTCCGTTGCAAGCATTATGGACATTGGAAGTCTAATTGTCCTCTCAGACAAGGAGGTATGAACTTTTCCTTAGTCACTGAAACATGTTTAGCGGTGTTATCCACCGGTACCTGGTGTGTGGATACGGGAGCCACTGATCATGTCTGCAATTCTTTGCAGGGGTTTTAGGAAACCCGGCGACTTAGAGAGGGAGAGATCACCATCTACATGGGCAACGCTACGAAAGTGGCGGCGGTTGCAGTGGGAGATGTTTATTTATCTTTTAATAATAAAGTTTTGGTATTGAATAATTGTCTTTATGTACCGAATTTTAGAAAGAACCTTGTTTCGGTTTCTAAATTGGTTTTGAATGGATATTCTGTTTCTTTTGATAGTTCTGTTATTGTCAAAAAGAATGGTGATTATATCTTTTCTGGTACATTGATAGGCAACTTATATATACTGAATCCTGATTATTCCACGATGCAACGAGTAGAGTCGTATAACACATCTAGTACTAATAGGAGAAAGGAGCCTTCTAGGATGAATCAAAAGTACTTATGGCATCTTAGGCTAGGTCATATTAACTTGGGCAGGATTCAAAGGTTGATAACTGATGGAATACTCAGTGATGTGAAAGATGAGGACTTTCCAACCTGCGAATCATGCCTAGAAGGAAAAATGACCAAGCGACCCTTTAGTGATAAAGGGTATAGATCCAAGGAAGTACTGGAACTGATTCACTCTGATTTGTGCGGGCCTTTATCTGTCCAAGCGAGAGGAAGTTATGAATATTTCGTAACTTTCACTGATGATTACTCAAGGTATGGTTTTATATACCTGATGCGCCGCAAGAGCGAGTGCTTTGACAAGTTCAAGGAGTACAAAGCTCTTGTGGAGAACCTTCATGGTAAAACCATAAAGAATCTACGATCTGACCATGGAGGAGAGTACCTCTCGGGAGAGTTTAAGGCGTACTTATTAGAGAATGGGATTGACTCCCAGATGACTGCACCATACACGCCCCAGCAGAATGGTGTAGCAGAAAGAAGGAATAGGACTCTTATGGAAATGGTAAGATCTATGATGAGTTACTCAGACCTACCAATTTCGTGCTGGGGATATGCCTTGGAAACAGCGGCCTATATCCTGAACTTAGTTCCTTCTAAATCAGTCCCTAAGACGCCCTCGGAATTGTGGAACGGGCGTAAGCCAAACTTGAAACACATTCGGATCTGGGGTTGTCCAGCATATGTGCTGAAGCATGGGGCTGATAAGTTGAAATCACGTTCAGATATTCAGTTGTTTATAGGATATCCTAGAGGATCGAAAGGTGGTATATTTTATAGTCCTAAGGACCAGAAGATCGTTGTTAGCACCAACGCTCGGTTCTTGGAAGAGGATTATATAATGGACCACAAGCCCAAGATTGAGATAATACTTAACGAACTGAGAGGGGACGATCAAGGCTTAGATCCAACCCAACCGGGTGATACGGCACCACAGTCTGCACCTGTTGTTACTGAGGTTACACCGGAGCGTCGTCGTAGTGGGAGGGTTGTTCGACAACCCGACATGTTCATGTTCATAGGTGAGTCTTCGGACTTGTTACCTGGAGAACATGAAGCCGATCCCTGGACCTACGACGAGGCGCTTAAAGATCAAGATGCTCAGTCTTGGCAAAAGGCAATGAAATCTGAGATTGAATCTATGGATTCAAATCAGGTCTGGAATCTTGTAGCACCGCCCAAAGGTGTAAAAGCCATTGGTTGCAAGTGGGTGTACAAGAGAAAAAGAGGGTCTGACGGGAAGGTGGAAACCTTCAAGGCTAGGCTTGTTGCGAAAGGGTATACTCAGAAAGAAGGGATCGATTATGAGGAAACTTTTTCGTCGGTAGCTATGCTAAAGTCGATCCGGATTCTTTTGTCTATAGCATCTTATATGGATTATGAGGTGTGGCAAATAGACGTCAAGACAACATTCTTGAATGAGAATCTTGACGAGACCATTTACATGAGACAACCAGAAGGTTTCATTAAGAAAGGCCAAGAGCACCTAGTGTGTAAGCTAAACCGATCCATTTATGGATTGAAGCAAGCTTCTAGATCTTGGAACATGCGGTTTGATGAGGTTATCCAGTCTTATGGATTCATTCAAAGCATGGACGAGTCGTGTGTATACCGGAGAAGTGACGGAAACAGTGTGGCGTTTCTCGTGCTTTATGTAGACGACATCCTTCTAATTGGCAACAATGTGAAGATGTTGTCGGACATAAAGGGATGGTTGTCCAAGCAATTCGATATGAAAGACTTAGGACAAGTTGGGCATGTTCTTGGGATCAAGGTTATAAGGGATCGCCGGAAAAGAACATTAAGCTTGTCCCAGGCTTCATATATTGATACGATTCTAGCTCGTTTCAACATGCAGAATTCCAAGAGAGGTGCTCAACCTTTCTGCCATGGAATTCATCTATCTAAAGACATGTGTCCCAAAACACAAAAGGAGATAGATTACATGAAGACAGTTCCTTATGCTTCGGCAGTGGGAAGTCTAATGTATGCCATGTTGTGTACGAGACCTACTATCTGCTATGCCGTAGGCATGGTAGCTAGATATCAGAGTAACCCTGGACAGGGTCACTGGACTGCTGTAAAGAACATACTTAAGTACCTGCGAAGGCCTAGAAATTATGTTCTGAGTTACAAAGCGTCCGAATTGATTCCTGAGGGTTACACAGACTCGGATTTCCAATCTGATAAGGATCAGCGAAAGTCTACATCAGGCTATGTGTTCACATTGGGAGGTGGAGCAGTTTCATGAAAGAGTGTTAAGCAGAAATGCATTTCGGACTCTACCATGGAAGCCGAATATGTAGCAGCCTCTGAGGCAGCTAAAGAATCGGTGTGGCTCCGGAACTTCCTTATGGACTTGGATGTGGTTCCTGATTTGCCTAGAGCTATCACAATTTATTGTGACAATAGCGATGAAGTGGCAAATGCAAAGGAACCACGAGCCCACAATGCGAGTAAAGACATAGATCGCAAGTAGTGCTGGAATTCGATATCCCGGGCTATTAAAATTGCGGAAACCATAGCCCGATCAAACCCTTCGCCGGAAATCACATGAACGGCGACTCATCCGCCGGAGTCCGACCTTTGGAGACTACGCACCCGAAGGTACGCAGCCCGCCCCCAGCCGAACCCCCGCGAGTCGGGGTTCACATGATCGAAGGATCGATCGCACGCAGGCGATCAATCGGGGAGGGGCTGCCCAGCAGCCCCCGCGGCGAGTCCGGCGACTCGCCGCCGCCTGGAGGTCCCCACCGTCGAGGTGGGGTGGGGTGCGGCTCCAGCCCGCGCCCCGGCGGTCGATCACCGCGATCGACCGCGCGCCCTCGGCCCAGCCGAGGGTCGCCTCCTCCGCGCCCGCCGAACCCTAGGCGGGTCGATCCACGCGGTCCGGTGGCTTCGCCACCACCGCGTGATCTTCCGTCTACTCCGGGTTCGAACTTCGGATCTTGCGTTCTACGGTAATTTCGATAAACCAAAACCGAAATAATATCGAGGGGGTTCTAGATATTATACCTTCGATTCGTTGTTCGGAGAAACGAAATCAAACACCTTTGAATCTTCCCACGTATTCCTTGCACTCCGTTCGAACGTCGGGTGGGCGACGATCTATCGAACTCCTATGGATCTCCTTCAACTCTCTAGAATATCAAGTATGATATTCTTCTCTTATATTACGTTATGAATTGTGAAGGCCATGTAGTGCTTTTATAGGCTACGTAGGGGATCTAAAGGAGGTGGAATATTGGGCTTCTAATATTGAAGATTAAATTGAGCCCAATGCTCAAGTCCATTAATCCTTATCAATATTAATTTTATTTATTTTCCACTATATAAATAAAATTGCACTCCCAATATTTACCCATATTATATCGAATAATATTTCTCCGGTAGTATTATTTATTCCGTGTATTTAAGATTTAAATATCCATGAATAAATTTATTTATTGCTCAATAAATTATATTCATCTCTTATATCCGAGACTAGTACCATTCAACCTTAATTATTGTGCGGAACAAATCCACTCATGAGGTTTACACAATAATTCCTTATGAACTCATCTCGGGGATATTATCAACCCTTCCGGGATACACTTTCCCGTCAAGTATTCACGGCATGTCATATATAAAATATAGCGACCCAACTTTAACCGGTAATTAACCCAATAATTAAATCGGTTAATTCCTTTGGAAAATCAAAGTCTCTAATACTAAATATATACACCCGCAATAGTATCGGGGATTGAGAATAAAATACTCTGAGATTTAAATTGATTATCCAAGGCAATCCTAATCAATAAATCTCAAGCGATCCGCCCAATACACCTAAGTGTACAAGTGTGATAAAATAATTAAGATAAATTATTTTCTCCCTCACACAACGACTATACCGATGGATTGGTCCATGTCCATCTAGGTCGTGAGCAACTGTTTGATTAAATACGAGTAACCGATAGTATGATCTTCTGTGTGCCCATGCAACACCATACTAACTACAACGTATAAAATCCAGGACTATATTTTGCATATTTAATTAATGATAATTAAATGCAAATAATTGTTTATTAATTTAATAGATTAAATGCTATGATCGGGAGTTTACCGTTACTTAAATCTAGACATTAAGTACACAACTCCAACAATCTCCCACTTGTACTAAGGTCTAGTCATTTCCTCCAAACTCCCGGTTCCCATACTCATCACCTGCTTTAAAGTGTACTTCCGAGAAGTACTATGTGAGTGAGCAATCTAGGTTGCCGCTCTGAAGTTATCTTGGTGACTACTACATCGTCTCCCTCGACGATGATTCATATCAGGTGGTACTTGTTCTATGTGTTAACATCACTTCTTGACTTATGACCTTTTCCAGTTTACCATGCACCGCTATCCAATAGCCTGTGGTGAACTAAGAGTCATATCCAAGCCAAAGGGGTTATCCCGGAACCTAACCAGAACTTCCGCTGCCTCTGAGGCTGCTGTTCAGTTATGAGAGAGTCTGAGAAGCGTCCTGCTTATCACTCTTTCATGGTTCCACCCTTTTCTAAAAGTGAACACATAGCCTAATATTGACTTACACTGGTCTTTCTATGATTCTTGAATCTGAGAGAATGTAATCTAAGAAGATTTCGTCTTGCTTCGTAATCCAGTACTTCGCAAGTAATATTACAGCATTCGAAAAAATTCCTTTCTAGATTACCTTGATATCCTCCCACTACGCAAACCGCATAGTTGATATCAGGTTCTTGCTTTTATAACATTGCATCTATAAAGCTTTCCATACTTAAAGTATAGGAAACTGCTTTGTCCTCATCTATCTCCTTCATGTGTTCGAACACATACCCTTTAGATAGATGTATATTCTGTCTCTGAAAGGCAATAACCTTTCTCAGAAGTATGCATGTTTAAAACAAACCATAATCGAATAAGATATCTAGGAGAAGTACAATGTTCTTATTCTTAGATCGAAAAAATCTCAAGAACATGCTCTAACTTCTACTCAATCTTATATCTCGATTCATTTAGACAACCATTTTCTTATGTCTGACAACTTTTTCTACATTGTTGCCAATGATGAAATTGTCATCTACATAAGATCTCCGAGAAACACCACTTTGTTTCCATTACGTTTCCAATACACCTATCGTCTATGCCTTTTGATGAATCCATCAAATGGACTATCCCATCAATTCGCAAGTTCCACGATTTATAGCTTTCTTTCAATCCATAATGGATTTACTAAGCTTGTACTCTAAATGATCTTGCCTCTTAACAATAATCCTTATTGTTTTTTCTAAACAGGCACATTTAGATTTAGTATTGCCCTTATGCAGAGCTAGGGATCGATTTCATCTTTACCAGATCCAGAGTTAAAACTCTTCTAGTCTTATGAACATCTTTGGTTGCTTAACAACCTCCCACTGCAATGGCGTGCCGGTGTATAACAGTAATAACATTGGGTGCAGCATGTGGTGTACTTCTACTCGGTTTGGCTGGTTCCTAGTCTTTTGTCCTTCTTCTCATTCCAAGGTATTACGTTAGTTCGGGCTTTGTGGTTCTTCTAATAGTCTTCCTCTAAGAACCGGGCGTTACACGTCCTTCTGGTTCATAGTACTATAGAACGCACAACACTTTGTTCATCTAGGATATCCTACAACCATATTTAATATGCCGTTGTCTCTAGGAATATCCATAGAACATAGGTAGTTCCGAATAACTTGTTCTTTTACTATTAGATTTCCTTTTCTTATTTTCAACGCACCATCTCTACACGTGAGTGTATGGCGCGGCCTTTTGGGATTGAATCCCAATCTTTGATTATGCTATGTGTTATTTAGATAGGTGATGGCCTCCGCGATCGAGTCGCAGGCTCTTAATGGATATACTTTGATGGTTCCCCATAATGGCTTTGTGTCCATTGACTAGTCAAAACACTATGCTTTTATGGCACATCAAGTATTCTAATCCATCATCGAGTACTCTCGAAAGAATTACTCGTACCTTTCTAATTTACACATATGTCTGCATATCTAATCATTTCCAATACTTGTCTGAATTCTATCCTTTATCCAGAAAGGTTTGCTTTAGATGTATTATCCTCCAAATTCAATCCTTAGGTCGGAAGGTCCATTCCTTCAAATATAATTGATTGAATCAATTTCGACCTTTTGAATCTTATTTGAAAATACTACTAAGTATAAGAATTCACAAGTATAATGATCAATTAAAGAAATACATCCAACAAGTAAAACAAGTTATACATATCACGGATTGTTGCATCGTGGTAGACTAAGGATTCATCATTCACATATTGCTATCTAATGTACCGGAATAGATAATGTCCATTATTTCTTATCCAAATCATCACCATGATTTAAAGAAATAAAAATATCCATTCATAAAGAAAATCCAGAACAAAAGTTCTTTTCAAAATAAGGGGTACATAAAGCA
This sequence comes from Euphrasia confusa, assembly GCA_954870475.1. Taxonomy (NCBI): domain Eukaryota; kingdom Viridiplantae; phylum Streptophyta; class Magnoliopsida; order Lamiales; family Orobanchaceae; genus Euphrasia; species Euphrasia confusa. Next base: position 38,709,458 of record OX940950.1, on the reverse strand, counting down.
ATAACTTGAAATGAAATCCTAAACTACTGAAAGCAGATAAATGTCTTCCACTGCAACCGCTGCTACCCCAACAGCTTCGCCCATGTAGACTCGAACTCTTCTTATCTAAGTCGCCGGGTTTTCTGGAACCCCTGCATTCAAGAATGCACATACCGTCAGTGGTTCCATATCTACACACCAGAATTCTGGTAGATAATACCGCTGACTATGTTTTTACGACTAAAGAAAAATTCGTACCTTTGAGAGGACATTCAGACTTCCAGTGTCCAGACTTATTGCATCGGAAGCACTTGCCTCTTGGCTTTGCAGCCCCCACTCGTGGTCCATTCCTCTTGGCACCACTGGGTTTCCAGGCTTGCTTCCTTTTCTTGCCCCTACCTCCAACAGGCTTCGAGCCCTTGGACTTGGTAGCTACAAGCGCTTGAGACTTGCCCTTCTTGTAGATCCCCTCTGCCGCCTTTAGTTCAGTCAGGAGTTGCGCAAGAGTATAAGATAGTTTACCCATATTATAGCTCATACGAAACTGCTCAAAACTAGGGGTCAGAGACTGGAGTATGATGTCGACTTGCGTCTCAGCATCAATAGAAGCTCCTAGGACCTCAAGTTCATTCAACAAACTCATCATCTTAAGAACGTGCTCCCCGACGGGCGTTCCTTCAGACTGAGTAGTCGACATGAGGACTCTCATGGCTTCTTGCCTAGCCGCACGATCTTGCTCCCCAAACATCTCCTTGAGGTTAAACATCATATCATAGGCAGTGTCCATTGGCTCATGTTGGGTTTGGAGTACATTTGACATGGAAGCCAAAATATAACACCTAGCCATTTCATCAGCCTTTTTCCACTTTCGATATGCCAGTTTTTCCTCATCAGTTGAGGCAGCCGTGGGCTCGGCAGGGCACACTTCATGGAGTACATACTTGTACTCCTCCGAAGTCAGGACAATGTCTAAATTTCTCTTCCAATCAATGTAATTTGGACCAGTGAGCTTATGCTCCTTGAGTATCACAGAAAGTGGGTTCATAGCTATTCTCTAAACCTATAAGCACATTTAAACAAACAATTAATTTAATGTCCGATATTATCTCCCTCAAATAATATCATTAAATTACTAATTGCATCTAAAATCCCATCAGGTAAGGCAAGCCACGTGGTGTGGACGTTTACCCACCCAAATGATTTAGCAATTAGATTTCCTTTGGTCATACATCAATTATAGCGTGACTTCGTGGGGAAGAATACTATAACGCGTATCTAAGTGTAAACCATTACTCAGCACCAAAGTACATCGCTTGGAATTGCTACATCACCGCAAGCCACGTGGGGTGGACGTTTACGATAACTTCACAACTCTTCACAATTACTTACAACTGTCTACATCAATTAATCCAAAATCCGTCAGTATAGCAAGCCACGTGGGGTGGACGTTTACTACACTAAGAGACTTTTATAATTGACTCCCAGTTACAAGATCCATTCGATTCTCATAGATCAAGACGCGGAGAATCATAAGTGAAACTCGAAGTTTCTAACCAGTGATTCACCATGCGAACGACCCTATCTCTCATAAATGAGGGAGCCGAGCAGACAATCGATCCATCTATCAAAGAATGGTACGAAGGTCTCTAATTTGTGTCATCCACATGACCAAGTGGCTTTGGCTCCATTCCACTCCCCGGGGTGAGAATGAGTCGACTTGAAGTCAGTTTCAGAAAGACAAATTAGGCATTGTTTGATAAACTTGATCAATGTTTCTTGTAAAAGGAATTACAAGAATTCTCCTCCAATGACATATCTATATGAACTTCGAAAGCTCATAAATGTCACCAAGAGAACAGTAATGGAGACCATGGGAATGTTTCCATCCCCTCTCCCACTTAGCTTTTTATAACAAAGGGATACGCTATCTAATGCATAATTAAACACATAAGCATGCATGCAAGTAATAAAGCACATATCACATAGTCAAATAATGCTAGGAAATTATTTTCCCGACTATCATGGCTTTACTTCTTCTTCATATGCATCTTCTAGTCTTCAGTCTTCGTTCTTGAATGCTCCATGTGACGAGAATATTAATCCCAATATTTAAATCTATTTATTTTTAATAAATCCAAAAGATACTCAATTCGAAAATTAAGTCAATCGAATAAATCAAAAATAAAATTAAATATTATTAATATTATTATTTATTTATTTTCCTATCTAATTCTATTAAATCTCTAGAATAATCTATCCAAGTAAAACTTGGAATATTCTAGAAGACTTCTATAATAGAATAAGGAAATAAAATAAATTAGGACTCTTCTACTTTCCAAGATTAATTAATTTCCATTACTATGAAAATTCCCATAAAATAGGAATAATCAATTTAGGAAATAAATCAATCCTAAATTAACTTTTATTCCTTTCCAATTCTATTAAATCTCTAGGATCCTATTCCAAGTAGAACTCGGAATACTCTAGAAGACTTCCATAATAGAATAAGGAAATAAAATTAATTCCAATTAATTCTTTTCCTAATCCATGAGAGTTTCCTAAAGGAAGAACACTCAAATAGGAAAACCGAATTAATTTAGGAAAGTGAATCTTGGTAGGAGTATCATGAGATCGGGAGACCCCACGCCACCCCACCTTCGACCACCTCCATGGGAGGAGCACCGCCGCCCAGCCACCAGCCGCCACCGTCGCCGGCGGCAGCCCCAGCCGAGGGCGATCGGCCCCTCTCCTTGGTCGATCACTTGGGGTCGATCAAGGGGTTTGATCGATCCCCGGTTCTTCGTCCTCTTCGTCTTCTTCGTCACATGAGTTCTCCGGCGGTCGTCTCGGCATCGATCCAACGTAAAAAAAATTACAAGAATTTAAATTACACTATCCGGTATCGATTCTATACATGAAATCGACCCTATACATTTTCCGGAAAACATAGAACGTAATAATAAATCCTAAATTCGGTCAACCCCCGAATTTTTACTATTACAAACATTCAACCACACAAAACGAATCTCGACATGTCCGAGATTTTAATAAACGAATAATCATGATAATTAATTAACACAATAATTAAATCCAACCATGATAGCCGGAAATCCCTGCAAGGTAGAACAACAATATCGAAAATACCGCGAACGTAAACCACGCTCTGATACCAATTGCTGGAATTCGATATCCCGGGCTATTAAAATTGCGGAAACCATAGCCCGATCAAACCCTTCGCCGGAAATCACATGAACGGCGACTCATCCGCCGGAGTCCGACCTTTGGAGACTACGCACCCGAAGGTACGCAGCCCGCCCCCAGCCGAACCCCCGCGAGTCGGGGTTCACATGATCGAAGGATCGATCGCACGCCGGCGATCGATCGGGGAGGGGCTGCCCAGCAGCCCCCGCGGCGAGTCCGGCGACTCGCCGCCGCCTGGAGGTCCCCACCGTCGAGGTGGGGTGGGGTGCGGCTCCAGCCCGCGCCCCGGCGGTCGATCACCGCGATCGACCGCGCACCCTCGGCCCAGCCGAGGGTCGCCTCCTCCGCGCCCGCCGAACCCTAGGCGGGTCGATCCACGCGGTCCGGTGGCTTCGCCACCACCGCGTGATCTTCCGTCTACTCCGGGTTCGAACTTCGGATCTTGCGTTCTACGGTAATTTCGATAAACCAAAACCGAAATAATATCGAGGGGGTTCTAGATATTATACCTTCGATTCATTGTTCGGAGAAACGAAATCAAACACCTTTGAATCTTCCCACGTATTCCTTGCACTCCGTTCGAACGTCGGGTGGGCGACGATCTATCGAACTCCTATGGATATCCTTCAACTCTCTAGAATATCAAGTATGATATTCTTCTCTTATATTACGTTATGAATTGTGAAAGCCATGTAGTGCTTTTATAGGCTACGTAGGGGATCTAAAGGAGGTGGAATATTGGGCTTCTAATATTGAAGATTAAATTGAGCCCAATGCTCAAGTCCATTAATCCTTATCAATATTAATTTTATTTATTTTCCACTATATAAATAAAATTGCACTCCCAATATTTACCCATATTATATCGAATAATATTTCTCCGGTAGTATTATTTATTCCGTGTATTTAAGATTTAAATATCCATGAATAAATTTATTTATTGCTCAATAAATTATATTCATCTCTTATATCCGAGACTAGTACCATTCAACCTTAATTATTGTGCGGAACAAATCCACTCATGAGGTTTACACAATAATTCCTTATGAACTCATCTCGGGGATATTATCAACCCTTCCGGGATACACTTTCCCGTCAAGTATTCACGGCATGTCATATATAAAATATAGCGACCCAACTTTAACCGGTAATTAACCCAATAATTAAATCGGTTAATTCCTTTGGAAAATCAAAGTCTCTAATACTAAATATATACACCCGCAATAGTATCGGGGATTGAGAATAAAATACTCTGAGATTTAAATTGATTATCCAAGGCAATCCTAATCAATAAATCTCAAGTGATCCGCCCAATACACCTAAGTGTACAAGTGTGATAAAATAATTAAGATAAATTATTTTCTCCCTCACACAACGACTATACCGATGGATTGGTCCATGTCCATCTAGGTCGTGAGCAACTGTTTGATTAAATACGAGTAACCGATAGTATGATCTTCTGTGTGCCCATGCAACACCATACTAACTACAACGTATAAAATCCAGGACTATATTTTGCATATTTAATTAATGATAATTAAATGCAAATAATTGTTTATTAATTTAATAGATTAAATGCTATGATCGGGAGTTTACCGTTACTTAAATCTAGACATTAAGTACACAACTCCAACAAGTAGCACCTGATTAGAGACATCGTCAAGAGAGGCGATGCGGTTGTCACCAAGATTGCATCAGCGGATAACCTGGCTGACCCCTTTACGAAGGCACTTCCAGCAGAAGCGTTCAAGAGACACGTGAAGGGGATGGGTATCGGATGTATGGGAGAGGGCAACTAGACTTTTAGTATAAGTGGGAGATTGATGGAGTTATATTCTAAATGTCTAGTTTAGTGACAATATGGAACTCCTTATCTGTGTTTTTCATTATCTATTAATCAAACAGTTCGCATTTTGTTTTATACACTTTATGCTATAGTCCTAGATATATATACGTTGTAGACTGTATGGCTGTTGGAAATCGACTACCCGGGACGAGTCCGTTCGACTACTCGAACATCCGGACACGCCCAGTCGACCTCCAACATCACTACTTCCATCACGACGAAGCCCCAGACCCGAAACACGCCCAGCCATCATGCCCGTAGCACAACCGCGCGTTTCCGAGGGCTTCTGCCCTGTCTGTCGCCCGACAGCTCAAGGCTGTCGCCCGACAGGGCAGTGTCGGCCGACAAGAAAAGCTGTCGGCCGACAGCGTCGCGATTCCAGAATCGCGATGCTGCTGTTCGGGCTGTTCCGGCGCGATTTTCTCGATCCGACTGCTGTTCCGGCGATCGGAGAACGCCCAGCAGTCCGAGACCATCGAAACCAAGCCATCGAACACGATCGGTGGTTCGTTGTATGATTACGTACGAGATCAAATCGAAACGATGCGGAATAAGGGTTTCGATTTCATACCTTTGTTGCGTGATTCGGAGAAGCCGAATTGTTGAGACCACGAAGCCTTCCGGTGTATGTCTCTATCCCCGACGTTCAGCCGTTGAGTGGGCAACGATTCGCTGAACCTTCCTCTTCTCCTTTCTCTCTTGAACCCACCGTAGGAATAATATCATCTGTCTCAGAAATATATTTGAGCAAGCAAAATTATTTCTACAGAATTGTTACTGCGCTAATCTGAATTAATTAAGCGGAAAATTAATTGACAAGTTTTTATTTTCTCTCCAGAATTAATTATAGCGGCGTACCAGGGACCTTATGGAAATTAATTATTAGGCTAAATTGCAATTTAATTAACTCGGCGTCCTAAAAGGCAAACCTTAATTAAATTCCACAATTTTAATTATAATTAATTCCACTATAAAATTATAATTGAATTCCCAATAATTAATTTATATTATTTCAACAATAATAATTCCGCCGAATTACATATACGACTTTCCCCGTGTTTAAGATATCGTATGTCCACGAATTAACTTTAATTACTAATAATTAAATTAACTCGTTTCTTGTTATCCGAGACTAGTACCACTCATCCTTATTATCATGTGGAACGAATCCACCTGCAGGGTTTACATGATAAACTTTATGAGCTCATCTCGGGGACATCATCAACCCAATAAATGGGACACGGTTTCCTGTCTATAATCTATAGCATGCCGTGTGTACAATTCCGAAATTGGGAATCGAAATTGTACACACGGCATGCTATAGATTATAGACAAGAAACCGTGTCCCGTTTATTGGGTTGATGATGTCCCCGAGATGAGCTTATAAAGTTTATCATGTAAACCCTGCAGGTGGATTTGTTCCACATGATAATAAGGATGAGTGGTACTACTCTCGGATAATAAGAAATGAATTAATTTAATTATTAGTAATTGAAATTAATTCGTGGACATACGATATCTTAAACACGGGGAAAGTCGTATATGTAATTCGGCGGAAATATTATTGTTGATGTAATATTAAATTAATTTCGGGAATTCAATTATTATTATTTAGTGGAATTAATAATAATTAAAATTGTAAGTAATTAAAGGATTTCTTTTAAGGACTCCTAGTTAATTAATTTGCAATTTAGCCCGAGATTTATTTACCTAAGAGGTCCCTAGTGTAGCTCTATTTAACCCCCCCCACCCCCCCCCTTGCCCTCTCCTAAACCTACAACTCGCCGCATTTATTTTTGCAGAAGAAAATTATAGCGTTAGCGCAATAATAATTTTTCTCTGTAAAAATTAATAAAGCTTGCGCAATTATTTTACACAGAAAAGTAAAAATATTATTGCGTTGGTTTATCAGAGAAGCAGAAAAGGAGAATCCAACAGATCGTTGCCCACACAACGGTTGGAATCGGGGCAGAGACATACACTAGCAATCGCTAAGGTCTCAACAATCGACTGAGAAGGTATGAGATCGATTCTTATTCCGCACTTTTCGATCTCTATATTGCGTTAGTCATATAACGAACCATCGATTGGTTTGTAAGGCTTGGATGTGATGTTCTCGGACTGCTGGGAGGTCTCTGACCTCCGGCACGGTAGTCGGATCGAGAAAATCTCGTCGGAACAGCCAGAACGGGCGAAACCCGCTGCTGGAATCGCGACGATGTCGGCCGACATCGTTTCATGAGCATTTATTGTCGGCCGAAATTTGCCCTGTCGGACGACAGCCTGTTGGCGTCGGACGAAAGATAGGGCATAATGCCCCGTTTCGCGTGGTTGCACTTTCGGTGCAATGGCTAGGCGTGTTTCGGGTCTAGGGCTTCGTGTTAAGTACAGTGGGTACGCCGGGGGTCGATTGGGCTTGTCCGGATGTTCGAGTAGTCGAACGGACATGTCCCGGGTAGTCGAACGGACATGTCCCGACTTTGAGTGTGGAAAGCTTAATAAATGCAATGTTGAAAAAGAGAACCTGATATCGGCTATGCGATTAGCATATTGGGAGGATATCAAGGTAATCCTGAAAATGAATATTCGACTGCTGTAATGAACATTCAAAGTACTTTTGAAGTACTAGAAACTATGTTCTGGATTACGGAGCATGCGAACTTTTCCTTTGGATTACAATTTCTTAGATTTCTAATCAGATGAGGACCGGTGTAAGTCGATATCAGGCTATGTGTTCACTATTAAAGGAGGAGGAGCTTTAACATGGAAGAGTGATAAGCACGATGCTTTTCGGACTCTGCCATGGGCAACCAAATATAGCGGCCTCAGAGGCAGCGGAAGTTTTGGTATGGCTTCGGTAATACCTCTGGGACTTAGATGTGATTCTTAGTTTACCAAATGCTATGTAAATAGCAGTGCGATGGCAAACGTAAGAGATCACAAGTTCATGAGTGTAAGATAACACATAGAGCGCAAGTACCATCTGATACGAGTCATCGTTAGGAGGGACGACGTTGTAGTCACCAAGATAACTTCGAAACGACAATCTAGATTGCTCTTTCACAAGACACTTCTTGGAAGTGTATATTACGCACGTGAAGAGTATAGGAGTCGAGAGTTTGGAAGAAAAGACTAATTCTTAGTATAAGTGGGAGATTGATGGAGAATATACTTAATGTCTAGATTTAAGTGATATTAACTCCCGATCAATTGCCACTAATCTATTTAATTAAATAAACAATTATTTGCTTTTAATTATTATTATTAAATATATGCAAATTATAGTCCTGGATCATATACGTTGTAGTTAGTATGGTGTGCGACGTCACATGGAAGATCATGCTATCGGTCACTCGTATATAATCGAAAAGTAGCTCACGACCTAGATGGACAGGGACCAATCCATCGGTATAGTCGTTGTATGAGAGAGAAAATAATTTGTCTTAATTATTTTATCATACTTGTACACTTGGTGTATTGGGCGGATCGCTTGAGATTTATCGATTAGGATTGCCTTAGATAATTGATTTAAATCTAATTGAGTTCAAAAGGAATTATTATGTAAACCCTGCAGGTGCATTTGTTCCGCATAATAATTAAGGTTGAATAGTACTAGTCTCGGATACAAGAGATGAATAAATTAATTAGCAATAAATATTATTTATTCATGGACATTTATATCTTAAACGCACGGAATAAATAATACTACCGGAGAGATAATATTATTTGATATAATATGGTATAATATTGGGAGTGCAATTATATTTATATAGTGGAAAATAAATATAATTAATAGAATAATTAATAGACTTGGGCTTGGGCTAAATTTAATTAATTCTATTGGGAGCCCAATATTCCACCTCCTTTAGATCCCCTACGTAGCCTATAAAAGAATTACATGGTCTTCTCTATTCTCATAACTTGAAGATCACAATTCTAGAGAGAGAAAGAAGAGAAAGAGATCCATAAGAGTTCGTAGGATCGTCGCCCACACGACGTTCGAACGGAGTGCAAGGAATACGCAGGAAGGTTTAGAGGTCTTCAACTAAATCTCGTTTCTCCGCACAACGAGAACAAAGGTAAAAATCATAGAACCCCCTTTATGATTTTAATAATTAATTCGGGTATACGCATGAACGAAGATCTGAGGGACGAACCCGGGGACGGGGATCGACCTCGCGGTGGTGATCGAAGATCACCGGACCGCGGGAGGTTGGGAGATCCCCGCCGGGATCGCACGAGAACCCTCGGCTGGACGCCGAGGGTGGCGGTCGAGCCCTAGGGCTTCGACCGCCGGTGCACATCAAGGGGCCCCGGCTGGACGCCGGGGCGAGCGATCGAGCTGGCTCGATCGCTGGGGACAGCCGCGGGCTAGTGCCGCGGCAGGCGCCCCCTCCCTCGACCGACGGTGGCGGTGAGTCGCCGGACTCACCGCCGGGGGCTGCGCGATGCATCCCCAGCGATTGCCGTGTGCAATCGTGAGCCTCGTATGTGATGGAGTTGTATTCTAAATGTCTAGTTTAGTGAAAATACGGAACTCCTTATCTATGCCTAGTCTATACATAATTCAAGCATGATTGCATTTATTGCAATAGTCCTTGATGTATACGTTGTAGATAGTATTGCGTGAGAAGACACGCGAAAGATCATACTATCGGTTACTCGTATACTATCAAACAGTAGCTCACGACTTAGATGGACAGGGACAATCCATCGGTACGTCGTAGTGTGACTGGTAGATAGTCGGTCTTGACTATCATGTTACACTCGTACACTTGGTGTATTGAGCAGGACCACGGGAGGGCGTTCGATTTGTACTAATCGGAGTAATCGAACTAGACCTCAGATATTACGGATATATGAATTCCTAATCCCTATATAATTATAGGTGTGTGTGTCCAATGCTCGGTTATTTGATGTGCCAATGAGTGAGATTAATTGATTAGTCAATATTCTCGGTAAATTGGGAATCGGTATTGTACACACGGCATGCTATAGATTATAGACAGGAAACCGTGTCCCATTTATTGGGTTGATGATGTCCCCGAGAAGAGCTCATAAAGTTTATCATGTAAACCCTGCAGGTGGATTTACTCCGCATGATAATAAGGATGAGTGGTACTAGTCTCGGATAATAAGAAACAAATTTATTTAATTATTAGTAATTAAAGTTAATTCCTGGACATGCGATATCTTAAACACGGAGAAAATCATATATTTAATTTTGGCAGAAATATTATTGGTAAAATAATATAAATTAATTAATTGGGAATTCAATTATAATTTTATAGTGGAATTAATTTTAATTGAAATTGGATTTAATTAGAGGTTTTCTTTTTAAGGACACCGGTTTAATTAAATTACAATTTAGCCTAATTAATTAATTGTCCTAAGGTCCCTAGTGTGGCCTATAAAAACCCCTCAATCTCTCTTCTCTTAACCTAACTTACGCAACTTTTATATTTCTTCACAAGAGAAAAATAAGAGAGAAAAGAAAGGTTTTGAGAGAGAAGAAGAAGAGAATATCCCGGTAGATCGTTGCTCACACAACGTCCGGAGTCGAGGGCTAGGATACACACTAGAAGATCTCAGGTGTTCGCCTATTCGACTTCTCCGAATCACGCAACAAAGGTATGGAATCGAAACCCTATTTCCGCATCGTTTCGCTTCTATCTCGTACGTAATCATACAACGAACCTACGATCGAGTTCTGGGATCGTGGTTGGTGTTCCTAGATCACTGGGGGGTCGCTGACCTCCAGAACGGTGGTCGGAATCGGAAAATCTGTAACACCCGCTTTTCGATTCTAAGATTTTAGTTAAATACATTTCAAATATATAATTATATCTTGAACTCAAATTAAATTATTTGTTTTATATTTTTTTGAATTACTAAGATAAGAATATAAATTCCCATAAAAATAATTATCAATTCACTTTAATATTATGATTTAATAAATGTAACTAAATAATATATTACTATTATTAAGACTAAGTAAAAATTGATGAGTAAACGTACAAAAATTATAATCATAATCAATATTTAATTAGTATTATTATTGCTATTAATTGTTTCCAATTAATCTATTTATTAAATAAAACAAACCAATCGATAAATTCTCAATTTACCGTGTTGACACTTTCTTATACCGATATAATCTCACACGTCTAGTCTCCATATACATATGATCTCCCTCTCGGTCCATATTCTGAGAGTTATCACAAACAAACCCTAGCTACATCAAAACTATAGCCGCAAAATCTGAACCCGAAAATCAGTCGAGAACACCCTTCGACTACTCCTTTTCGTAGGCCGAAATTAATCTCTTCGATCAGCCACTGCCCTCCGACGAGACCCCACAATCATCCTCGTTAGTTTCCATCTCGCCGTCGTCATCGAAGTAGGTGAGTCGTTGGTGGCCAAACGCCGTGAAAGAAACCAAAGAACGATCGCTGCCGCACGAGCCGACGACCACAATCATCCAAGGTCGACGCTTCATCCTCCGAGTCGTTTCCGCCTTCATCGAATTCGAGTCGACGCCGCTGCTCTCTCTCAATCTCTCTGTAAGTTGCAGCCAATAGATGCAGGAATAACTAGGCATGATTATCCCTTTTACTATACCTCTTATCTAATTTAGGGATTTGGTTTTAATATGATGAAACGGGCCTTGCCTCATCGAATATTCGAGTGAAACCATTTGGATCCAATTTACTTCCCCGTCCAACTCCATTTGCTATATGCCCAAGAGTATTAGTATCTTACAAACCCACGTAATCTCAACCATGTGCTTTATAATCTTGAGCTTGTTTTATTTATAAATAAACTCACGGCACACTATTTATATTTGTGTGTTGTCAAATATAATACAATAGTTAAACATACAGTATATAACAAATTATTTATATTACAATTATTTCTAAAAGATTAATTTTAAGGACTTAACACATGTAGGAGTTGAATACACGAGACTGAAGTTTGGCCTTCGAACTTAGAAGAGGACTTTTAATTTAGGAGTCAACGACTTAAGAACGTTCACGCTTCAAGAGGTAGGGATTTTCTTATCTCTACTTAATGCTTATTTCAAAAGTATGTGCTACGTGTTTATAATATGTGCTTATGTGGATATGTTATATGTGAATATTGATTACATGATACGAATATTGATGATATGATGCGAATGTGAATGATACAATATGGGAATGATACAGTACGGAAATGTGATTTAGTCCGTGGCCTGGAAAAAGGGTCAGTGACTACGGTCATCGAGGTGTACCCGCGGTGCTACATGTTTTGGAAATGGTAATTAGCTCGTGGCCTGGAAAAAGGGTCAGTGACTACGGTCATCGGGGTGTACCCGCGATGCTACATGGTATGAGAATGTTGAATAGCCAGTGGCCTGGATAAAGGGTCAGTGACTACGGTCATCGGGCTGAACCCGCTGCGCTACGATTAAAATAGCGACCGACTGAAAAGGTCAGTGATTACGGTCACCGGGGTGAACCCACTGTGTTTAATAGCATGTATGTTAGAAACAGCGACCGACAGAAAAGGTCAGTGACTACGGTCACCGGGGTGAACCCACTGTGTTCTAAGAAGTGAATGACTATGTACGTGATGTGTGACACTATATGTTTCATGTGATTTATGCTATATGCAAAGTTACGTTATGTGTGACTATATGTTCTATGTGATTCATGTTATATGCACGTTTTACGTATGATTGATCGAGTATTAATTATGGATAAGGGATGACCTACTGAGTACGTTGCGCTCATTCCTTCAACGACATTTTTTTTCAGGATTGTTCGGGGATGTCGAGCGTGGATCATGGCGTTGGATATGATAAAATGCTTATTAATATTTTTCATTTACGACTAAATATTTTAAATGGTTTTAATGTCGTAAGTTACTATTATTTAAATTTCTTTTAAAGGTTAATTATATTAAAATTTATATTTCTAAAATTTATTATACTTGATCGATTTTTAAAATTAAATATTCGATTATGTATTTTCTTTTATTAAAAATTGATTAAAAAGTATATTGAAGTAGCGCCCAAACTATTTTATTGTTATATTTAAACACCTTCCGCTTTATGAAAAACGGGGCGTTACAAAATCCGACCAGAAACGGACCTGGAACAGTAGCGTCGCGCTGCTGTTCGCAACGGCTGTCGGCCGACAAGTTTTGCTGTCGGCCGACATGGACTTGTCGGATGACACCATATGGTGTCGGACGACAGAGAGATCAGCAGCCCCTCGTTTCGCGCGGTCGTGCCTCGGGTGCGATGGCTGGGCGCGTTTCGGGTCTGGGGCTTCGTCGTGAACACAGTAGGCACGCTGGAGGTCGACTGGGCGTGTCCGATGTTCGAATGGTCGAACGGACTCGTCCCGGGTAGTCGATTTCCAACAATTGGTATCAGAGCCGGTTTATCGGTTTGTTGTATTGTTCGTACGATTTGTGTTGCAGGATGAACCCGGTTATTATGGCCAATGTTGTGATGGATGTTGTGCTTTAATTTTTTGGTTTGATTAAACTCTCGGGCTTGTTGGGATTGTTTTTGTTTTGGAAACGTTGCTTGTTTGTAATAGATAAAAACGACGGGTTGAGTCGTTAGGTTTATTTATTTTTCGTTGTATCCGGGACATGTATAGGGTCGATCACCTTGTATAGGATCGATGCCGGATTTAGTAAGTTTATTCTTGTAATTTTTCTTGCTAATTTTGGTGGATCGAGACGAGACCGAAACCCGGAGAAACGAGGATCGAGGAGAACGAACCGGCAACGGGCAGCCATCGAACACACCCCGTGTTCGTGACGGGCAGCAGCGGGGCTGGCGTTCGTTTGACCCCACGGACGACTCAACGAGACTCGAGACGAGGCTCTAGTGGGAGGAGTTCGTCTCTTGGCCCTCGAGCAAGTCGGTGGTGGATCGAGACCGAGACGAGCAACGAGATGAAGTTCCAAGAGACGTGCATTGGAGAACTTTTAAGGCCATAATAATCGGGGCCACGTTATGTGCTTTTATTATGCTTTATTTATTTTGTGCATGTTATCCCTTATCGTAAAATACTAAGTGGGAGAGGGATTGGAAACAATCCCGCGGTCTCCATTCTCTGTTTTGATTGTGATGTGTATTGACTTACGAGTTGGCTTTAGTGTCATCCTCCCTATCGGATAAAGTCGATACACGGATATCACTAGATCAAAATTCGAATTAAAATTCCACTTATAAAATTGAACTATTATATTTCTCAAAGCAATGCCTAATCTGTTTTTCAAAGACTAATTTCAACTCGACTCATTCTCACCCCGGAGAGTGGAATGGAGCCAAAGCGCTTGGTTATGTCGATGACACAGATTAGAGACTTTCGAGTCATTCGATGACTAGATCGATTGTCTGATTGGCTCCCTCACCTAGTGAGAGATAGGGCTCAATTGCATGATTGATCGCTGGTTAGAAACTTCGAGTTTCACTTACGAGATATCAAGCTTTGATTAATAGAATTATGAAATTTAATAAATGTAGGAGTCAATTAACAAAGTTGTTTGTTTTAGTAAACTTCCACAAGAAAGTGGCTTGCTAAATGAGAACGGAACTTTGGGTTAATTGAGACTCTATAACATTTAAATAAGTGTGATTCAATTAACAAAGTTGTTTGTTTAGTAAACGTCCACAAGAAAGTGGCTTGCTAAATGGAAACAGAACTTTGGGTTAATTGAGGCTCGACAGTTATAGAAAATTGTAAAGGACCGCATGTCAACGTAAGCGTCCACAAGAAAGTGGCTTGCGGTGGACCTGTAGTTCCCGAGCGGTTGACTTAGTACTGAGAAATGGTATACACTTAGGTACGCTTTATAGTATCCTCCCCCATCGGAGTCACTGTTATAATGATGTACGACCGAAGTAAAAGTCCAGTTATAAAATCGTTTGGATTAGTATACGTCCACAAGAAAGTGGCATGCTAGTCTGATGGGATTTTGGAAATGATTGGTAGTTTAATGATATTATTTGAGGGAAATGATATCGAATTAAACTCATTGTTTGTTTGTTTTATATGGTATTATTCCCATTAAAAGTCAACAAACTCACTGACCCTGATTGTATGGATTGGAGATGAAACTTGGACATTGTCCTAACTGCAGAGGAGTACAAATATGTACTCCAAGTCGATTGACCTGCTGAGCCAAAAGATGCTTCCACTACTAAGTCGTGATACATTATGGCTTTCATGTCAAATGTGCTGATACATCAAGGCTGATAAGATGACGCGGAGCTACATTATGGCTTTCATGTCAAATGTGCTGCGACATCGGGATTAAGTCGTGACCATTACCTATGATATGATGCTTAACCTCAAGGAGTTTTTTTGGTTATCAGGACAGGACAGCCGGGCAAAATGCAACGAGGCAACTCATGATGGCCACCACGTCCGAAGGAACGTCCGTGAGGGATCACGTTCCTAGGATGATGGGCTATCTGAATGAGATAGAGATTCTAGGAGCAGTTATTGATGGGGTAACCTAAGTCGATATTGTGCTCCAGTCTCTGCCGAGAAGTTTTGAGCAGTTCCGCCTGAACTATAATATGAATAAGGGGTCTTACTCATTGGCGGAGCTCCTGATTGAACTTCTAGCGGCTGAGAGAATCTTTAAGGGTCCTCAAAGCACTTATGGCTGAGAAATTGACTCTTCCTAGGCCTTCGGGCGGCAAAAGGAAGAAGAAGCAAAGACGGAAACCCAGTGGGCATAATGTATCTGGACCACGGAATGGGACAAGCAAGCCCGAAGGGCAAGTGCTTCCGTTGCAAGCAGTCTGGATACTGGGAGTTTTAATTGTCCTCTCAAGCAACAAGAAGTTGACTCTTCCTTAGTTACCGAAACATGTTTAGTGGTGTTATCTGCCAGTACCTGGTGTGTGGATACGGGAACCACTAATCATGTCTGCGGTACTAATCTCGGATAATAAGGATGAGTGGTACTAATCTCGGATAATAAGAAATGAATTAATTTAATAATTAGTAATTAAAGTAAATTCGTGGACATACGATATCTTAAACACGGGGAAAGTCATATATGTAATTCGGTGGAATTATTATTGTTGAAATAATATAAATTAATTATTAGGAATTCAATTATAATTTTATAGTGGAATTAAGTATAATTAAAATTGTGGAATTTAATTAAGGTTTTCCTTTTGGGACGCCGAGTTAATTAAATTGCAATTTAGCCTAATAATTAATTTCCATTAGGTCCCTGGTGTAGCTTTATAAATACCCCACCCTCTCCTTCTCTAAACCTAAGAAACGCCGCTATTTTATTTTTGCGGAGAAAAATTAATTGTTAGCGCAATTATTTTTATGTAGAAATAAAAAGACTAGCGCAGTTATTTTTTCTGTAGAAATAAATATGGTAGCGCAATTATATTTCTGAGATAGAAGAAAATAATATTGTTAGGCTGGGTTCAAGAGAGAAAGAAGCAGAGGAAGTCTAGCGGATCGTTGCCCACTCTAAAGCTGGACGTCGGGGATAGAGACATACACTAGAAGGCTTCGTGGTCTCAACCATCGACCGAGAAGGTATGAAATCGAAACCCTTATTCCGCAAACGTTTCGATTTCTATATTCGTTGAAAATACAACGGATCTAAGATCGGGTTCCGGGCGTCGTGGATCATGTTCCTCGACTACTAGGGGGTCAAGGACCTCCAGATCGGTGGTCGGAAGAGGAAAAACGATCCAGAAACGAGCCCGGAACAGCAGGTCGCGCTGATGTTCGCGGACGAACAGCGCCCGCTGGAGGGTGGGCAACGCCCGCTGCCCAAGGCCCTTCCAGCGACCGCTGGTTACGGGCAGCGCCCGCTGCCCGAGACAGACCAGCGGCTGTTTCGCGCGGTTGTCCTTCGGGGCGACGGCTGGGCGCGTTTCGGCACACGGGCTGTGACGTGAACGGAGCAACGCTACCGGAGGTCGACTGGGAGTGTTCGGATGTTCGAGTGATCGAATGAACACATCCCGGGTAGTCGATTTCCAACACAAGTGGTATCAGAGCTAAGGATCTATGACGAGCGTGAGGTATGACATACCGTTGTTGGATCTCAACACAAGATTCCCGACTTGGCAAAACAAGATGAGGTTAATTCTACGATCCCTGAAGCAAGAGATCGCCCTCAATGGTATTGACAACATGCCGGTTCACATGGAGCATGATGACCGCGTGACGCTCGATCAGATGGCTATGGTGACCATAGGGCTCCATGTTTCGAACAGTTTGGCGGGGACATCATGGAGATGAAGACAGCGAAAGAATTGTGGGTGAAGCTTGAAGAGATGTGCGTTACCAAGACGGTGTAAAGTAAGCACAATTTGAAGAGGATTTTATATTTCCTCAAGATGGCGGTGGGTTCTTCTATCCCCGCGCACGTAGCGAAATTCAAGGAGAAAGTCTCCGACCTCGGCAACATTGGCGTGAAGATTGAAGATGATGATCCTTCGTTCTGGCTCATAATTTCGCTACCCCCTTCTATGGCGAGCTTCCGTGATACTCTCCTATATTCTCAAGATAGCCTCACGTTTAAAGACGTAACCTCGGCTCTCTCATCTAGAGAGAATATTTTGATGATGGAGAATCCTAATTCCGGAGAGACGCTAATCGAAGGATTGAATGTCCGTGGGCAGACCAACCAGAGATCGGGCTAAGATAGGTCTCGATCGAAGTCACGACATAGTAACAAAGTTTGCAACTATTTCAAAAAGAAGGGTCACATAAAAGCCGATTGCTACGCCTTGAAAAATAGGAAGGAGAGAGAAGGCGGCAACAACAACAACAATAATTCCGATAAGAGTTCCGGTGAAGTTGGTGTAGCCGAAAATTATTGTGATCTCCTTATGGCTTTGGGTGAGGTCTCCAAATCAAGCGAGGAATAGATTCTAGACTCGGGATGTACGTTCCACATGTGCCCGAATTGTGAGTGGTTCGACACTTTTGAGAAGGTGGAACAAGGTGCGGTGACTATGGGAAACAATGCGCCATGCAAGATCGAAGGGATAGGAAGCATCCGGATCAAGATGTCTGAAGGCCCGATCCGCACCCTAAGCGAGGTTAGATACGTTCCCGGCTTAAAGCGGAATTTAATTTAGCTTAGATACGGCGCGATCCGCATCCTAGGCTTTACGTTCTTATTGGATTTACGGTGAAAGGAGAAGTAGCCGTGGGCGATTCCAAAGTCCCAGATGTTGATACAACGAGACTTTGGCATATGCGTCTAGGGCATATGAGTAATTCTGGAATGGCAGAGTTGAGTAGACAAGGGCTTCTTAGGGATAAGGGCTGGTCGAAGTTGGTGTTCTGTGAGCAGTGCGTCTTCGGGAAGCAAACGCGAGTGAAGTTCACTACCGGCGCTCACGCGAGTGAAGTTCACTACTGGAGGTTCTTACTACATGCTTACCATCATCGATGACTATTCCTGAAAGGTTTGGTCGTTTTTCTTGAAGAACAAGAGCGACATGTTTTCTACCTTCAGAGATTGGAAGGTGATGATAGAGAAACAGACCGGGAAAGTCGTGAAGAACTTGCATACGGACAATGGCCTAGAATTTGTGTCCGACGAATTCAACCAGTTTTGTAAGAGTTCGGGGATTGTGAGGCACCACACTGTGAGATACACCAAAATGGAGTAGCCGAGAGAATGAATCGCACGATTATGGACAAGGTACGTTGCTTGTTAGCAACTTCTGGGTTGACGAAAGGTTGTTGGGCCGAAGCGGCTTCTTTGGCATGCTACCTTATCAACCGCTCTCCTTCCATGGCGATTGACAAGAAGACTCCACAAGAATTGTGGAAGGGATCTCCGGCGAATTATGAGGACTTGAGGGTGTTTGGGTGTCCGGCCTACATGCACGTCAACGACGGGAAATTAAATGCACGAGCTAAAAAAGTGCATATTCGTAGGCTTTAAGGGAGGAGTTAAAGGATACAAGCTTTGGTGTCCAGAGACGAGAAATATCATACTAAGCCGTGATGTAGTCTTCGATGAGGCTTCTATGATGGGTGATCGGTCGTCTAAAGGGAATCTCGAGGTTCCACGTACTCCTATTGAGGTGGAGCCGGACAGGGTGCAAGAGGAAGATGATGGGTCAAGTTCCCCGACCAATCAAGAGAGTAGTTCGACTACTCAGGAAGATCCAAAAGAGGTGGAGCTGCAATGCATAGCACGAGATAGGCCAAGGCGTGAGACTCGACCACCCAAAAGGTTAGTCGAGTATGAGTTAGTTGCCTATGCTCTAAACGTAGTCGATGAAGTTGATTCGTATGAGGAACCTTACTCATATGACGAGGCGGTTACGTGTGATGACTCAAGTAAATGGGTCTTGGCTAAGCAAGATGAGATGGAGTCTCTTCATAAGAATGACACTTGGGAGTTGGTTGATCTCCCTACAGGAAAGAAGGCCATAAATTGCAAATGGAACTTCAAGAAGAAGGAGGGCATCCCTGGGGTCGAGGACGAGAGATATAAGGTGATATTAGTGGCTAAAGGTTTTAGCCAAATTCCCGGAGTAGATTTTAATGATGTGTTTTCACCGGTGGTCAATCATAGCTCGATTCGGGCAATTCTAGGCATGGTGGCAATGCATGATTTGGAGCTTGAGAAAATGGATGTGAAGATGGCCTTTCTACGTGGGGAGCTCGATGAAGATATCTACATGGTCCAACCCGAGGGGTTCGAGGGTTCAAGTCAAGAAAACAAGGTTTCTTTTCTCAAGAAGTCCTTATATGGCTTGAAATAGTCTCCTAGACAATGGTATAAACGTTTCGACACGTTTATGATTACGAATGATTTCTGGAGGAGCTCCTACGATAGTTGTGTGTATTTCCGGAAAGGCCGTGATGGGTCTTTAGTCTATCTTCTACTCTACGTCGGCGATATGTTGATAGCGGCTAAGGATAAGTCGGAGGTGGTGAAAGTTAAGGTACAACTTAGCAATGAGTTCGAGATGAAGGATCTTGGTGCGGCAAAGAAGATTTTTGGGATGGAAATCACTAGAGATCGAAGAGAAGGCAAGTTGTATCTTGGCCAAAAGGGGTATATAGAGAAGGTGGTTCGTCGTTTCAACCTTGAGAATTCGAACCCGGTAAGTACTCCCCTTGGAACACAATTTAGACTTACCTCTGCTTACTCTCCGACTACGGAGAAGGACATTGAGGATATGGCTCGAGTCCCTTATTCCAATGTCGTTGGTTCTCTTATGTACGCCATAGTGTGTACACGCCCGGATTTAGCACACGCCGTGAGTGCCGTGAGTCGGTATATGGCGAATCCCGGGAGAGAGCATTGGAAGGCGGTGCAATGGATGTTGTGCTACTTGAGAGGTATGTCTAACAAGAAGTTGGTGTTCGGGAGGAATCAAGATGATGTGCGAGGGTTCGTGGATTCCGACTATGGCGGTGATCTAGATAAAAGAAGATCTCTTACCGGGTATGTTTTTACCATTGGTGGGTGTGCTATAAGTTTGAAAGCTATTTTGCAAAGTACGGTGGCCTTATCAACTACCGAGGCGAAGTATATGGCGGTCACCGAGGCTTGCAAGGAGGCTTTATGGTTAAGAGGTTGGTTTAGAGAACTATTGAAGATTTCGAAGACGACGTCAATCTTTTGTGATAGTCAAAGTGTTATTTGCCTCACAAAGGATCAAGTGTTCCATGAGAGAACAAAGCACATAGATATTCGTTATCACTTTGTCAGTCAGGTGATCGCTCGAGGCGATATTAAGGTGAGTAAGATTAGTACTCACGACAATCCGGCGGACATGTTGACGAAGAGTTTACCCACAACCAAGTTTGAGCTTTGCTCTAGCGTGGTTGGACTTCGATCGAGAGATTAAGCCCTTTGGGGCTTTTGGAGGAAGACGGAAGGCGAAGGAAGTTCGGGGTTTAGTGCCAAGGTGGAGATTTGTTGGGTTTTGCCACGAAACCGGAGAAGGAGACGCGTTGAAGCTTTTGGCGACCGCCGTTTGGAAATGGTGGTCGCCGATGGACGTTCTGCGATCGCGGAAGGAGGGCAGAGCCCGCCGTTTACGTCACCTGGAGCATCGAAGGTTCGATGAGGCTTCGGCGCCCGCCGGACAGAAACCGCGCCCGCTAATGGGCTTTCCGCGACCGCTGTTTTGGAAACGGCGGTCGTCATTTGAGTCTGTTTTCGATCGAAGCTACGATCGGGATTTTAGGGGATTCGGCGCCCGCCACATGAATTTGGCGCCCGCCGAAAGTGGTTTCGCGACCGCCGGTTGCAAACGGCGGTCGCCGAAAGTGCCAGGCGTGGTATTTTTGGGAAAATCCTATTTTTGGTCCGTTTTGGTTTCCTTCTCCTACGAGGCATACTATGGGCGAGAATTATTGTTTCCATACAATAATTAGGACCTCTCCCTATTTAAAGAGAGCTTCTACATAGGCTTAGACACACCAATTATAATAGCTATAACTATTGCATGAGATTTGAGGGGTTAGAGCGTATATCATCCTTGTAATCGTGAAGCAATATTATAGTGAATTGTTAGTCGTTACTCCCGTGGTTTTTCTCAGTTGGGTTTCCACGTAAATTCCTGTCTTCTCAATTTTCTTGTTGATTTCTTTTCTTCGGTATCCCGTTATTATCATACTATACATCGTCCCATTCTGCAACACAAGCGAGAGAATCACTCAAGAACAAGCAAGCAAGTTCAATTCCGGGTTCGAGTGCAACACGTAGAGTCCGGGCCATTTGTGCGGCTTCAACATCCGGGCGATCGAGACAAAAGGTGTGACGTGGTCATTCCTCAAGTGAAGCATCAGTTCCTGGTGGTGGTCGAGACGATCAACAACCGCTGTCCCTTCATCATCAACGAGGCACGCATCACCAAATGTAAGAACTCGTTTATCTCTCTATATATATATATATATTGGATGTGTGTATATTGATGGAGTTGTATACTTAATTTCTAGATTTAAGTAACGTAAACTCCCGATCATAGCATTTAATCTATTTAAATAAATAAACAATCATTTGCTTTTAATTATTTATAATTAAATAAATGCAAATTATAGTCCTGGATTATATACGTTGTAGTTTGTATGGTGTTCGACGTCACACAGAACATCATACTATCGGTCACTCGTATATTAATCGAACAGTAGCTCACGACCTAGATGGATAAGGACCAATCCATCGGTATAGTCGTTGTATGATAGAGAAAATAATTGATCTTAATTATTTTATCATACTTGTACACTTGGTGTACTGAGTGGATCGCTTGAAATTTATCGATTAGGATTGCCTTAGATAATCGATTTAAATCTCAGAGTATTTTATTCTTAATCCCTAATATTATTGCGGGTGTGTGCATTTAATATTAGTGACTTTGATTTTCCAAAGGAATTGACTGATTAGAATAACCGGTCAATTACCGGCAATGTTGGGTCACGGTATTTTATGTATGACATGCCGTGAATTCTTGACGGATAAATGTGTCCTCGAAAGGGTTGATAATGTCCCCGAGATGAGTTCATAAGGAATTATTATGTAAACCTCATGAGTGGATTTGTTCCGCATAATAATTAAAGTTGAATGGTACCATTCTCGGACATAAGAGAAGAATAAATTAATTAGCAATAAATTTAATTTATTCATGGACATTTATATCTTAAATACATGAAATAAATAATACTACCGGAGATATAATATTATTTGATATAATATGGTAAATATTTGGAGTGCAATTATATTTATATAGTGGAGTTAATATAAAATTAATAGATTTGGGCTTGGGCTCAATTTAATCATTAATATTGGAAGCCCAATATTCCACCTTCTTTAGATCCCCTACGTAGCCTATAAAAGCACTACATGGTCTTCACAATTAACACAATACAAGACAAGAATATCATACTTGATATTCTAGAGAGTTCGTGAAGGAGATCCATAGGAGTTCGGAGGATCGTCGCCCACACGATGTTCGAACGAGGTGCAAAGAATACGTAGAAGATCCAAAGGTCTTCAATTAATCTCGTTTCTCCGCACAACGAGACTAAGGTAAAAATCATAAAACCCCTTCTATGATCTTATGCGTATTTATCGTGATATAAACATGAACACAAGATCCGGGAAACGAACGAGACCGGGGACGGGGATAGACCGGACGGTGGGGGTCGTGTTGGTCCAAGGAGAGCATCTAGTGGTTGATCCATGAAGGTGGTTCAATTGACTCAACACCACCTCATCAACATCAACGAGGCACGCTACACCGGTTGTAAGTGTTCTCCTTAATCCCTATATATATATATATATATATATATATATATATATATATATATATATATATATATAAATATGTGTCTATACATATACATGTGTGCACTAGATCTTGTTGTTCGTGTTCTATTGTTTTTCACGCTTCCGCACACACGAACAAGGTAATCGAGCGATTGGATCGGCGACAAAAACATTCAATTGGTATCAGAGCCTAGGGCTCGTGCACATGTTTTGTGTTGGACACAATTTTAAACAACATAATTGCTCTTATGTGCTTCTTTGTTGTGGTGTTGATTGCTTGTCTTAGATGTAAGGCCAACCACAGATAGTGGTTGGGTGATTGCAATCGTGTTTTTTATGTACCGAATGGCTTTAGTTTTGAGGCCTGCGTGCCTTGGAATCAGTTGTAATTTGGAGGACTGTGTGCCTTGTAATCATTTGTAATAGATAGGTTTCTTTTACATATGTATTGTAAAACTTGTAAACAGTGGATTTGATCCACGGATCGACCTTGGATCTCGAAGCACCGACGAAAACGAAGAGAAACGAAGCAAGAAGAAGTATTTTTTCAGCTTCTGGAGCAGGTAGCGGTCGCTACCCTAGGGTTAGCGGTCGCTACCCCGAGCGCTAGGCGCAACGCTCCTCGGTCGCTGCCCGGGCCGAAAAACCTCCTGGATTGAGGTAGCGGTCGCTACCCCCTCAATATTCAGCTTGGCGACGTGTTGGTGGACGGGGCGCTACTCATGGAGTTTTGCTTATTTTTCGTTCGTTTTTTCTTTTGTGTGTTTTGAGGTTTAGGGGCCATTCGAGTATGTATTGCTTGCTGTGCTAGTTCTAGGTTTATATATGTTATAAATGTTCAACCAACATACATACAACCTTAAACATGCAAGTTCCCAAAATAATGAGTATAATGTCTTGTCCAAAAACATCACACCCATGAAGCCCTCGATCATAAGTTGGTAGGTCCGCCTCAGCGGTAAACTACTTGTTATCTTGGGATAGTGGGAGTAAGGGTTAGACCTTTACACGTGAGTTTGGTTTTCTCATCGATAGATCCACTGCAGGCGTTGCTATCGAGACATGAGATGAGAATGGGATTCTCGTCGACCGAGAGTGACATTAGATGTCATTGACATGGGATGTCTACCTATCTTGGTTTTCTTAAGTGCGGACTCAGTCGGCTTAAGGATTCACAAGATGAGGGTCTTGGGATCGTTTTTTTCAAGGGAACATAGATATTGGATATCGATTGAACAAAATGGAACAAATAAGTAGTTTTGATAGACAACCTTATTTGTTTACCGCTTTGTGGATGTTTACATACTTTAGTTATCTTTCTTTTGTAGTTTATCATGTCAAATATCAACTCAATTCAAGTTTGGTTCAATTCTTGATTGTGAAAAATTGAACAACATACATTTTCTTGATTCACAAAGTAATTTGAGGATGGTCCTCAAATACGAAGACAAGGAAAATGTGTTAGATAACCACATCCTATGAAATCATTGAAAAACTCAATAGAATGTTCGAGGAACAGGCTATGATTGAGCGGTTCGGTATGATAAGGGTCATCGTTTCAGCTAGGCTGGAGAAAGGGGAACCTAAGGGACCACATGTGCATCAAATGATTGGATTATTTGATTAAAAGTGATCGCCTAGGTTTTTCCTATGATGATGAGTTGGCAACCGATTTCATACTCATTCATCGATTTCATACTTCAATCCCATCATGATGGTTATGATGCCTTTAGGCTAAATTTTCCATATGAATAGTTTGAAGAAATCGCTACATGAGATCTACAGGATTCTCAAGGCTGCTGAGCCGACGATTGAGAAGGACCCTAAGAGGGAAATTCTTATGATACGGGATGGGTTATTCAAAAGAGCATGGGCGAGAAGGCTACTAGGGTTCCTAGGGAATCTGAATGCGTCTACTGCAAAGGTGTTGGACACTAATTGCAAACATGTAGAAGTTCATATTTATTCAATTTCAAAACAAATGCCTAATTTGTATTTCATATGATGGATTCTAAAGTTAGGATTATTTTCACCTCGGGGAGTGATTTAATCCAAAACACTTAGTTCATCAATAACACAAATTAGAGACTTTCGAGTCATGGGATGGCGTTAGTCGATTGTCTGGTTGGCTTCCTCATTGAGAGATAGGGCTTCAATTGCATGATAATATCGCTAGTTAGAAAAATTCGACTTTTCACTTACGATTTATCACGTTTTTGGTGTTGAGATAATTATGAACGGGAATTAGAATAAGAGATCAATTATTGGGAATAATTGAACTTGCCCAAAGTTCAAAGAAGATGTGAAGAACGGGGTTGCTTCATCTTCAGGTATTAATGTTAGAGACATTAAATTTCGCAAATTTTACTTCTTGGGTATTGGATGTCAATATGTGGTTCTCACAATTGTAAGTGAAGGAACTACACAGAAGTAGGAGTTTGGAAAGTAGAAATGTCGATCTACGGGCTGGAAAAGGAGCGAAGGTCGTTGCACTAGCCGTATGAACACATGATGTTATTATGCCTTAGGGCCTTGTTTTAAGTATTATAACTATGTATTTTTCGTACCTTCAATAAACAATGAATATTGGTTCAGTATTGGATACTGATGGATTAGTTTTTCACTATTTAAATAGTTTGATAACTATTTTAATTGTGAACTATTCTTTGTTTTGGTACGATTATTACATTATTTATGTATACTTTAAACTCAACAAATCATATATAACATTAACACCAAAGGCCGAATCGAATAAGTCTCAATGAGACATAACTGTAACATTGTTGATCAAATCAACATCTAAACATGTAACGAAGCTTCTTTAAGAAGGCATTCTAGAATCATTTGACTTGGAGTCATTTGATACATGTGAATGATGTGTGATGGACAAGATAACAATGTCATATTTCTTGGAGAAAGGAGAACATGTGAGTAATTAATTATGGATGATCTATACTGATGTATGTGGAACCTATTAATTCACAAGCACATGAAGGTTATGTTTCGGAAAAGAGAAAACTAACTTTATTAGATAGAGTTTGATCTATCGATGATGGGTCTAATTGAACTACTGAACTCTTTTGGGAACACACTATTCTATACACTGAGTAGGACACTGTCAAAAGCTGTTGATAAGACACCATACTAGGTATGAAAAGGGAGGGTTCCTAAATTGTCTTACATCAAGATTTGAGGTTCTATAGCTTCTATGAAGAGATTTATCTCTGCAGGGCTTGAACTCAAATGGGATAAAAGTTTCCTTATGGTATGTCCATATGAAACTCGAGGGTGCAACTTCTACGATCTATCTGAGAACAATATTTTGTTGCTCGAGATGATGATTTTCTTGAAAAGAGGTATCTTTCCTAGAAAGTCAGTGGGAGCTCGGTTATCTTGAACGAGGTTCAAGTGGAACAACCAATGATGAATACTCAAGACTGGGTTGAGAGTATTCCTATGGTTTTGGAAACCATACCAGCCCTTATAGGTCCAGACGACATATATCTCTTTTAGTCAGATACTTAGGTATTGTGATCAATGAGAGATATGAAGTCATGCTTTTGGAAAGCGATGAACCTTCGAACTATATCCAAGCTATGACGAGTGCAGCTACTAAAAATTGGCATGGTGCCATATAATCCGAGATGATTTCAATGTCTGGTAATCAAGTTTGGAACTTGATAGATTTGCATCAAGAGGATAGACCCATTGAGTGCAAATAGATCTTCAAAATCAATATAGACATGTATGGAAAACCTAGGGTTTTTCAAAGCAATTTTGGTGGTAAAAGTTTTATATTCACGAGGTGGATCATGATTAATCTTTTTCACCAGTTGTTGTGATTTATTCATTCGGATTAACTTAGCCATTGTGACTCATCTTGATAATGAGTTATGGTAATATTGGATGTTAAAACTAACTTCTTGAATTGGATTCTAGAAGAGAATGTGTTTTGACACAGCCAAAGAGTTTTATCGATCCTAATAAGGCTGAGAAATTATGCAAGCTTATAGTTCCATTTATGGAATAAAGCAAGCATATCGGAGTAGCAATCTTCAGTTCAATGAATCCATACTGGGTTTTGGATTTTAGAGGAACTCGGAAGAGTCTTGTTTTACAAGAAGATCAGTGGGAGTTACGTTGTATACATTGTGTTGTATGTCGATGACATACTCCTTATTGGAAAAAATGTTTCTATGCTTAATTCTGTTAAAGAATGGCTTCAAAATTGTTTTTCAATGAAGGATCTTGGAGAAGCACAGTACATATTGGGCATCAAGATCTGTCGGAACAGATCGAAAAGGATGTTTGGACTTAGTCAAGCGGCCTATATTGATAAGGTGCTTGATAGGTTCAGAATGAAAGACGCCAAAATGGGTCTCATTCCAATGAATCATGGCACATCTCTTAGCAAGATGCAATGTCCTACGGGACTTGAAGAGCAAAAGAGGATGAAAAACATTCCTTATGCTTCGGCAATAGGGTCTATATTGTACGCCACAATGTGTACACGATCGGGCGTATCGTATGCTTTGAGCATGACGACTCAGTTTCAAGGAAACCCAAGTGAGGCGCATTGGACTGCGGCCAAGAATATTCTTAAGTACCTTAGATGGACAAAATAATATTGTGTGGTCTATGGAAGACAAAAAGAGTTGATATTAACAAGCTGTTTGAATGCTAACTTCAAAACAGACTAAGATAATTTCCAATTTTAATCTGGTTATATCTTTTGTCTAGATAGAGGTGAAATTTTATGGAATAGTTCCATGCAAAGCAATATAGCTAATTAAACTACATAAGCTGAGTACATTACTGCATTGGATGCAGTGATGTTGGTAGTTCAGATTTGAAAGTTCTTCAATGAACTAGGTGTTGGAGTTGTATACTTAATGTCTAGATTTAAGTGATATGAACTCCTGATCCATTGCCATTAATCTATTTAATTAAATAAACAATTATTTGTGTTTAATTATTCATAATTAAATATATGCAATTTATAGTCCTAGATTATATACGTTGTAGTTAGTATGGTGTGCGTCGTCACACGAAAGATCATACTATCGGTTACTCGTATATAATCGAACAGTTGCTCACGACCTAGATGGACAAGGACCAATCCATCGGTATAGTCGTTGTATGAGTGAGAAAATAATTGGTCTTGATTATTTTATCATACTTGTACACTTGGTGTATTGGGCGGATCGCTTGAGATTTATCGATTAGGATTGCCTTTGATAATCAATTTAAATCTCCGTGTATTATATTCTTAATCCCTGATATTATTGCGGGTGTGTGCATTTAATATTAGTGACTTTGATTTTCCAAAGGAATTGACTGATTAGAATAACCGGTCAATTACCGGCAAAGTTGGGTCACTGTATTTTGTGTATGACATGCTGTGAATTCTTGATGGGAAAGTGTGTCCCAATAAGGGTTGATAATGTCCCTGAGATGAATTCATAAGGAATTATTATGTAAACCCTGCAGGTGGATTTGTTCCGTATAATAATTAAAGTTGAATGGTACTATCCTCGGATACAAGAGATTAATAAATTAATTACCAATAAATATAATTTATTCATGGACATTTCTATCTTAAACACATGGAATAAATAATACTACCGGAGAGATAATATTATTTGATATAATATGGTATAATATTGGGAGTGCAATTATATTTATATAGTGGAAAAAAAATATAATTAATATTAATGAATTAATAGATTTGGGCTTGGGCTCAATTTAATCATTAATATTGGAAGCCCAATATTCCACCTCTTTAGGATCCCCTACGTAGCCTATAAAAGCACTACATGGTCTTCTCTATTCTCATAACTTGAAAATCACAATTCTAGATCGAAAAAGTATAGAAGGAGATCCATAGTGTTCGGAGGATCGTCGCCCACCCGACGTTCGAACGAGTGCAAGGAATACGTGGGAAGGTCTCAAGGTCTTAAATAAGATCTCGTTTCTCCGCACAACGAATCTAAAGGTGAATTAAATATTTCCGCTATTTAATTCATGTTTATTGCTATATTATCGAAAAACAAGATCCGATAAACGGGGATCCAAACCGGGTCGAGTCGGGAGGTGGCGGTCTTGGACCGCCAGACCGCCGGCGACTCGAGCCTCGGCTGGACGGATCACCCCGTGGGAACCCTCGGCTGGGCATCCCACAGCCCGCCTAGGCGGCGGGCGATCGCCCCACGGGGAGCGATCGAGCGGTCGCGGCTTTGCCGCGGCTAGGGCTCGATCGAGCACTCCTCAGGCGGTGGCTCTGGGCTGTTTCGTCGTGGTTTCTGGGACGTCGATCGGAGTCAGTTTTACGACGACTCCGGGTGATCTACTTCCAACACTATAATATGGGCAAACTATCTTATTCTCTAGCGGAACTCCTGACTAAATTAACGGTGGCAGAGGGGATCTACAAGAAGGTCAAGTCTCAAGAACTTGTAGCTACTAAGTCCAAAGGCTTTAAGCCAAATGGAGGTAAAGGGAAGAAGAGGAAGCAAGTCTGGAAACCCAGTGGTGTCAAGAGGCATAGACCACGTGATGGGACCAGCAAGCCTAAGGGCAAGTGTTTCCGATGCAAGAAGTCTGACACTGGAAGTCTGATTGTCCTCTCAACGGTACGAATTCTTCTTTAGTCATTAAAACATAGTCAGCGGTATTATCTACCAGAAATATGGTGTGTAGATATGGAACCACTGACGGTATGTATGCATTTTAATGCAGGGGTTCCAGAAAACCCGGCGGCTTAGAGAAGAAGAGTTCAAGTTTACATGGGCAAAGCTGTAGAGGAGGCAACTGTTGCAGTGGAAGACATTTTATCTGCTTTTAGTAGTTATAGGATTTCATTTTAAAGTTATTGCTTTATGTACCCCTTTATTTTAGAAAGAACCTTGTTCTGGTTTTCTAATTTCAATTGAATGGATATTTTATTTCTTTTAATCATTTGATGGTTATTGAGAAGAAATGATGGAATTATCTATTCTGGTACATTAGATAACAATATATGTGAATGATGAATCCTAAGTCTGCCACGATGCAACAAACCGCAGAATATAACTCGTTTTACCTATTAGAGATATTTCTTTATTGAATCATTATATTTGTGGAATTCTTATGCTAAGAGGTATTTATTCAAATAAAATTCAAAGGTCGAAAATTGATTTGATCAATTAAGTTGAAGGAGTGGACCTTCCGACCTAAGAATTAAATTTGGAAGATAATACAACTAAGCAATCCTTTCTGGATAAAGGATATAAGATCCGGACAAGTATTGGAATTGATTAGCGCTGATGTATACAGACCTATGTCTACTCAGACAAGGAAGGTACGAGTACTTCATTTGATGAATACTCGAAGTATGGATTAGAATACTTGATATGCCACAAGAGAAAGTGTTTTGACTAGTCAATGGACACAAGGATATTGTGGAAAACTTTCAAAGTATATCCATTAGGAGCTTGCGATCTATTCTCGGAGGCTAGTACCTGTCTGAGGAAATCATGGTATAATCAGAAATTGGAATTAGATCCCAAATGACTACACCATACACTTTGAGTGTAGATATGGTGTATCATGAATAAGAAATGGAACTCTAATGGAATAGTAAAAGGATGAGTTAATCGGAACTACCTATGTTATATGGATATTTCTGGAAGACAACGGCGCATTAAATGCGGTTGTAGAATATCCTAGAAGAACAAAACAGTTGTGTGTTCAAATATTACTATGAATCAGAAGGACGTTATAAGTTCTAATGCCCAGTTCTTAGAGGAATACTATTAGATGAAACACAAAGCCGAAAGTGACGTAATACTTTGGAATGAGAGAAAAGGATGAAGACTGGGAACCAGCCAAACCGAGTAGCGATACACCACTAACTGCACCTACTGTTATTACTGTTTGTACACCGCAACGCCGTTGTAGTGGGAGGTTGTGGATCAACCAGAGATATTCATAAGACTAGAAGAGTTTCGAACTCTGGACCTAGTATACATGAAATTAATCCCTAGAACTACATAAGTGCAGTGCTAGATCTAAATGTGTCTTCTTTGAAAGCAATAAGAATTATTGCTAAGAGGCGAGATCATTTAGAGTACAAGCTTAGTTGATCCATTTATGGATTGTAACAAAGCTAAAAATCGTGGAACTTGCGAACTGATAAGATAGTCCATCAGATGTGTTTATCAAAAGGCATGGACGATAGGGTGTATTGACGAACGTAATGGAAACAAGGTGGTGTTTCTCGGAGATTTCATGTAGATAGCATTTTATCATTGGTAACAATGTAAAGATGTTGTCGGACATGAAATGATGGTTGTCTAAGATAAATCGATATATAAGATAAAGAAGAAGTTAGGGCATGTTCTTAAGATCTAGGATCTGAAGAAAGAACATTGTACTTCTCCTAGATATCTTATACGATTATGATTCGTTTTAACATGCATAATTCCAAGAGGGTATGTTACCTTTCAGACACGGAATGCATCTATCTAAGGGTATGTGTTTTGGAACACATAAAGGAGATAGAAACAATGAAAGCAGTTTCCTACACTTTGAGTATGGAAAGCTTAATAAAATGCGATGTTGAAAAAACGAGAACCTGATATCGACTATGCAGTTATCATAGTGGGAGGGTATCAAGGTAATCCTGGAAATGATGGAGTTGTATACTAAATGTCTAGATTTAAGTAACGTAAACTCCCGATCATTGCATTTAATCTATTTAAATGAATAATCGTTTGCTTTTAATTATTTATAATTAAATATATGCAAATCATAGTCCTAGATTATACACGTTGTAGTTAGTATGGTGTGCGACGTCACACGGAATATCATACTATCGGTTACTCGTATATAATCGATCAGTAGCTCACGACCTAGATGGACAAGGACCAATCCATCGGTATAGTCGTTGTATGAGAGAGAAAATAATTGGTCTTGATTATTTTATCATACTTGTACACTTGGTGTATTGAGCGGATCGTTTGAGATTTATCGATTAGGATTGCCTTAGATAATCGATTTAAATCTCAGAGTATTTTATTCTTAATCCCTGATATTATTGAGGGTGTGTGCATTTAATATTAGAAACTTTGATTTTCCAAAGGAATGGATTGATTAGAATAACCGATCAATTACCGGCAAAGTTGGGTCACGATATTTTATGTATGGCATGCCGTGAATTCTTGACGGGAAAATGTGTCCTCGTAAGGGTTGATAATATCCCCGAGATGAGTTCATAAGGAATTATTATGTAAACCTCATGAGTGGATTTGTTCCGCATAATAATTAAAGTTGAATGGTACTATTCTCGGATATAAGAGATGAATAAATTAATTAGCAATAAATTAATTTTATTCATGGATATTTATATCTTAAACACATGGAATAAATAATACTACCGGAGAAAATATTATTTGATATAATATTGTAAATATTGGGAATGCAATTATATTTATATAGTGGAAGTAATTATATAATTAAAATTAATGGATTAATAGATTTGGGCTTGAGCTCAATTTAATCATTAATATTGGGAGCCCAATATTCCACCTCCTTTAGATCCCCTACGTAGCCTATAAAAGCACTACATGGTCTTCACAATTCAACACATCATAAGATTATCATACTTGATATTCTAGAGAGTTCGTGAAGGAGATCCATAGGAGTTTGGAGGATCGTCGCCCACACGACGTTCGAACGAGGTGCAAGGAATACGTAGGAAGATCTGAAGGTCTTCAAATCAATCTCGTTTCTCCGCACAACGAGATCGAAGGTAAAATTGTTAAACTCCTTGTATGATTTTATGTGATTTAAAATCGTGATATATACATGAACGAAAGATCCGGGAAACGTACGATTCCGCGGATGGGGATGGACCGCGAGGTCGACATCCCCGCGGAGGATCGAGCCCTCGGCTGGGAGTCGAGGGTGGCGGTCGGCCTAGGGCACGCCCGCCGGCGTGCACATGGGAGGCCCCGGCTGGAGTCGGGGCGAGCGATAGACCATGAGGTCGATCGCGGGCCTGCCGCAGGCTGGTGTCGCGGCTGGCGCCCCTCCTCCTGTCGGATGATGGCGGTGAGTCGCCAAACTCACCGCCGAGGGCTGTTCCGAACAACCCCACGGGGATGCACGCGCATCCCCGGCCATCGCCATGCACGGCGATCGCGAGCCCTCGGTGGGGCTCGACTAGGGTTTCTAGCCGCGGGTTTATCCCGCGGCGGTGATACTCTCGTCGGGCTCCGGATATCGTGGTGTTCGCAGTTGTTCTCCGGCGACGGGATTTCGGTCGGGTTATTGTTTCCGCAATTTTGATAGCCCGGGATATCGATTTCCAACAATTGTTATCAGAGCGTTGGTTCTAGTTCATGTATATGTACGATTTTATGTTCTACCTTGCAGGGTTTCCGACTATTATGGCTTGTTAATTATTCGTTAATTATTGTCGTAATATGTTTTATTAAACTCTCGGACATGTCGAGATTCGTTTTGTGTGGATGAATGCTTGTAATAGTAAAAATTCGGGGGTTGACCGAATTTAGGATTTATTATTATTGTTCTATGTTTTCTGGAAATTGTATAGGGTCGATTTCATGTATAGAATCGATGCCGGAATTGTAATTTAAATTTGTAATTTAATTTTACGTTGGTTCGATGTTGGAACGATCGTCGGAGAACGAGGTGTGACGAAGAAGACGAAGGACGAAAAACCGGGGGGGGGGGGGGGGGGGGTCGATCAACCCCATGGTCGACCCCATGAGGATCGATCGACCCGCCGGCATGGGGCTGTCTGCGGGAGCTTCCGGCCACCGGTGGTGGTGGCGCGTGGGCTGGGGGCGGTGGCGGTGCTCCTCCCGGGCGGAGGCCGATCGAGTGGGAGGGGTGCGGGGATCCCCACCCCGTGCTTCTCCTACCATAATCCGACTTTCCTAATTGATTCGGTTTTCCTATTTTGAGTGTTCTTAGTTTTAGGAACTCTCATGGAATAGGAAAAGAATTAAATTGGAATTGATTTATTTCCTTATTGAGTGTTCTTATTTATGGGAATTCTCATGGATAAGGAAAAGAATTAATTTGGAATTAATTTATTTCCTAATTGATTATTCCTATTTTATGTGAATTTTCATGGACATGGAAACTAATTAATTTGGAAAGTAGAAGAGTTCTAATTTATTTTATTTCCTTATTCTATTATAGAAGTCTTCTAGAATATTCCAAGTTTGACTTGGATAGGATTCTAGAGATTTAATAGAATTAGAAAGAAAAAAATAAATAAATAAATAAAAATATTAATAATATTTAATTTTATTTTTGATTTATTCGATTGACTTAATTTTCGAATTAAGTATCTTTTGGATTTATTAAAAATAAATAGATTTAAATATTGGAATTAATATTCTCGTCACATGGAGCATTCAAGAATGAAGACTGAAGACTAGAAGATGCGTACAAGGATGGAATAAAGCCATAATAGTCGGAAAATAATATTCTAGTATTATTTTGAATATGTGATAATATTTATGTGCTTTAATTTCATGTATGCATGCTTATGTGTATTTAATTATGCATTAGATAGCGTATCCCTTTATTGTAAAAAGCTAAGTGGTAGAGGGATTGGAAACAATCTCA
The DNA here is from genome assembly GCA_954870475.1 of Euphrasia confusa. Classification (NCBI taxonomy): domain Eukaryota; kingdom Viridiplantae; phylum Streptophyta; class Magnoliopsida; order Lamiales; family Orobanchaceae; genus Euphrasia; species Euphrasia confusa. The sequence goes on along the minus strand of OX940950.1, from coordinate 38,674,486 downwards.
TGGTCTCCATTACTGTTCTCTTTGTGACTTTTATGAACTTTCGAAGTTCATATAGACAAGTCATTGGAGGAGAATTCTTGTAATTCCTTTTACAAGAGACATTGATTAAGTTTATCAAACAATGCCTAATTTGTCTTTCTGAAACTGATTTCAAGTTGACTCATTCTCACCCCGGGGAGTGGAATGGAGCCAAAGCCACTTGGTCATGTGAATGACACAAATTAGAGACTTTCGTATCTTTAGATCGATTGTCTGCTCGGCTCCCTCATTCAATAAGAGATAGGGTTGTTCGCATGGTGAATCACTGGTAAGAAACTTCGAGTTTCACTTATGATTTACCACGTCTTGATTCACAAGATTAAATGTTTCGAGTAATTAGGAATCAATTATAAAAATCTTTTGGTGTAGTAAACGTCCAGATAACGTGGCTTGCTATACTAATGGGATTTTGGATTAATTGATGTAGACAGTTATAGGGAGTTGTGAAGGATTGTGAGTTATCATAAACGTCCACACAAGTGGCTTGCAGTGACATAGCGATTCCGAATGATTCACCTTAGTAGTGAGTAATGGTTTACACTTAGGTACGCTTTATAGTATCCTTCCCAACGAAGTAACGCTATAATTGATGTACGACCGAAGCAAATCTAATTGCAAAATCGTTTGGATAGGTAAATGTCCACACAACGTGGCTTGCCATATCTGATGAGATTTTAGATGTAATTAGTAATTTAATGATATTATTTGAGGGAGATAATATCGGAGATTAAATTGATTGTTTGTTTATATGTGCTTATAGGTTTAGAGAATAGCTATGAATCCACTTTCTGTGATACTCAAGGAATTCAACGCACTAGTTCCATTCTGTGTTGATTGGAATAGAGAACTGGACATTGCCCAAACTGTTAAAGAGTACAAGGTTGTGCTCAGTGAGCTTTGTCCTCCCGAACCTACCATTGTCTCAACTGATGAGGAAAGAGCTGATTTTAAGAAGTGGGAAAATGCTTTTGCAATGACCACCGATTATGATATCATGTTCAAACTAAAACAGATGTTTAGACATGACGTAGTAGCTAGACAAGAAGCGATGAGGATACTCATAAAGTCCAGTTGCTTCGAGGAAACGCTTGAACACGTTTTCGAGATGCTGGACCTTTTGGATGAGTTGAGACAGAAATCGCAAGCTCTTGTAGCCAAGGCCAAAGGTTTCGAACCTAGGGTTAGAAACCAGGAGGTGGATAAGCGTGCAAAGAAACCCAATAGTCCTAATGTACTTGGACCGCGAGATGGGACGAGAAAGCCAACAGGCAAACATTCTCGATGCAAACAGTCTGGGTACTGGAAGTCTATATTTTGTCCCCAAGAAGGTATGAGATTTTTCTTTAGTCGTTTAAGACATAGTCAGCGGTATTATCTACCAGAAACCTGGTGTGTAGATATGGAACCACTGACGGTATGTGCATTTTAATGCAGGGTTTCCAGGAAACACAGCGACTTGGAAGAGAAAAGATCATGGTCTATGTGGGTAATGCTGTGGAAGCAGCAGATGTTGCAGTGGAGGACATATTTTCTCGTAGATACAGGATTTCATTTCAAGATTATTGCTTTTATGTACCCTTTTATTTTATAAAGAACTATGTTCTGGTTTTCTATTATTAATGAATGGATATTTTATTTCTTTTAATCATTTGATGGTTATTGAGAAGAAATGATGGAATTATCTATTCTGGTACATTAGTTAGCAATATATGAATGATGAATCCTAAGTCTCCACGATGCAATGAAACCGTATTATATAACTTGTTTACTTATTAGAAGAATTTCTTTATTGAATCATTATACTTGTGGATTTTATGCTAAGAAGTATTTATTCAAAAAAGATTCAAAGGTCGAAAATTGATTTTATCAATTAAGTTGAAGTAGTGGACCTTCCGACCTAAGAATTGAATTTGGAAGATAATACAACTAAGAAAACCTTTCTGGATAAAGGAATCCGGACAAGTATTGAAATTGATTAACACTGATGTATGTCTACTCAGACAAGAGAGGTACGAGTATCTCATTTGATGAATACTCTAAGTATGGATTAGAATACTTGATATGCCACAAGGGCAAGTGTTTTGACAAGTCAATGGACACAAGACTATTGTGGAAAACTATCAAAGTATATCCATAAGAAAGCTGCGGCTAATACCTGTCTGAGAAAGCATGGCATAATCAAAATTGGGATTAGATCCCAAATGACTACACCATACACCTTGGGTGTAGATATGGTGTATCATAAACAAGAAATGGAACTCTAATGAAATGGTAAAAGAATGAGTTATTCGGAACTACCTATGTTCTATGGATATTTATGAAAGACAACGGCGCATTCCGATGCGGTTGTAGAATATCCTAGAAGAACAAGAGTTGTGTGTTCAATAGTACTATGAACCAGAAGGACGTTATAAGTTCTAACGCTCGGTTCTTAGAGAAAGACTATTACATGAACCACAAAGCCCAAAGTGACGTAATACTTTGGAATGAGATAAAAGGACAAAGACTGGGAACCAGCCAAACCGAGTAGTGGTACACCACTAACTGCACCTACTATTATTACTGTTTGTACACCGGAACGCCATTGTAGTGGGAGGTTGTTGGACAACCGGAGATGTTCATAAGACTAGAAGAGTTTTGAACTCTGGATCTAGTAGACATGAAATCGATCCCTGGATTTACATGGAGGCAGTACTAGATCTAAATGTGTCTTCTTAGAGAGCAATAAGGATTATTGCTAAGAAGCAAGATCATTTAGAGTACAAGCTTAGTCGATCTATTTATGGATTGCAACAAAGCTATAATTCGTGGAACTTGCGAGTTGATGAGATAGTCCATTTGATGGATTCATCAAAAGGCATAGACGAATAGTGTATAATGGAAACGTAATGGAAACAAGGTGGTGTTTCTTCGAGATTTTATGTAGATAACATTTTATCATTGGTAACAATGTAAAAGTTTTGTCAGACATAAAATAATGGTTGTCTAAGATAAATCGATATATAAGATAAAGAAGAAGTTAGATCATGTTCTTAAGATCTAGGATCTAGAGAAAAGAACATTGTACTTCTCCTAGAAATCTTATACGATTATGGTTCGTTTTAAACATGCATAATTCCAAGAAGGGTATGTTACCTTTTAGACAAGGAATGCATCTATCTAAGGGCATTTGTTTGGAAACACATAAAGGAGATATAAGCAGTAAAAGCGGTTTCGTACACTTTCAGTGTGGAAAGCTTTAAAATGCGATGTTGAAAAACGAGAACCAGATATAGACTATGCATTTGGCATAGTGGGAGTATATCAAGGTAATCCTGGAAAGGAATATTCGACTGCTGTAAAAGTAATTTCAAAGTACTGTTCTAGACTACGAAGCAAACGAGCTTTTCCTTTGGATTACATTTCTCAGATCTCTAATCAAAGCAGGATCAGTGTAAGTCGATATCAGGCTATGTGTTCACTTGTAAAAGGAGGTGGAGCTTTAAAATGGATGAGTGATAAGCACGATGCTTTTCGGACTCTACCATGTATAACCGAATAGCGGCCTCAGAGGCAGCGGAAGTTTTGGTAAAGCTCCAGGATAACCTCTAGACTTAGATATGATTCTTAGTTTACCAAAGGCTATTTAGATAGCGGTGCAATGGCAAACTGAAAGAAATCATAAGTCCATAGTGAAGATAACACATAGAGCAAGTACCACCTGATACGAGTCATCGTCAAGTGAGACGACGCTGTAGTCACCAAGATAACTTCAGAGACGGCAACCTAGAATGCTCATGCACGAGGCACTTCTTAAGAAGTGCAGTTTAAGCACGTGATGGGTATGGGAGTCGGGAGTTTGGAAGAAATGACTAGACCTTAGTATAAGTGGGAGATTGATGGAGTTGTATACTTAATGTCTAGATTTAAGTAACGTAAACTCTCGATCATAGCATTTAATTTATTTAAATAAATAAACAATCATTTGCTTTTAATTATTTATAATTAAATAAATGCAAATTACAGTCCTGGATTATATACGTTGTAGTTAGTATGGTGTGCGACGTCACACGGAAGATCATACTATCGGTCACTCGTATATTGATCGAACAGTAGCTCACGACCTAGATGGACAAGGACCAATCCATCGGTATAGTCGTTTTATGAGAGAGAAAATAATTGGTCTTAATTATTTTATCATACTTGTACACTTGGTGTATTGAGCGGATCGCTTGAGATTTATCGATTATGATTGCCTTAGATAATCGATTTAAATATCAGAGTATTTTATTCTTAATCTCTAATATTATTGCGGGTGTGTGCATTTAATATTAGTGACTTTGATTTTCCAAAGGAATTGACTGATTAGAATAACCGGTCAATTACCGGCAAAGTTGGGTCACGTTATTTTATGTATGACATGCCGTGAATTCTTGACGGGAAAATATGTCCTCGAATGGGTTGATAATGTCCCCGAGATGAGTTCATAAGGAATTATTATGTAAACCTCATGAGTGGATTTGTTCCGCCTAATAATTAAAGTTGAATGGTACTATTCTCGGACATAAGAGATAAATAAATTAATTAGCAATAAATTTAATTTATTCATGGACATTTGTATCTTAAACACATGGAATAAATAATATTACCGGAGATATAATATTATTTGATATAATATGGTAAATATTGGGAGTGCAATTATATTTATATAGTGGAGTTAATATATAATTAATATTAATGGATTAATAGATTTGGGCTTGAGCTCAATATAATCATTAATATTGGAAGCCCAATATTCCACCCCCTTTAAATCCCCTACGTAGCCTATAAAAGCACTACATGGTCTTCACAATTAACACAATACAAGACAAGAATATCATACTTAATATTCTAGAGAGTTCATGAAGGAGATCCATAGGAGTTCGGAGGATCGTCGCCCACACGACGTTCGAACGAGGTGCAAGGAATACCTAGAAAGATCCAAAGGTCTTCAATTAATCTCGTTTCTCCGCACAACGAGACTAAGGTAAAAATCATAAAACACCTTCTATGATTTTATGCGTATTTATCATGATATATACATGAACACAAGATCCAGGAAACGAACGAGACCGGGGACGGGGATAGACCGGGCGGTGGTGGTCGAAGACCACCGGACCGCCGGTGGCCTAGGGATCCCCGCCGGGATCGTGTGGCGAGGAAACCATCGGTTGGAGCCGAGGGGTGCGATCGATCCTCGGACCGATCGCAGGTCAGATGCGGGGTGACTCGCAGTGACCCCGTGCGTGCTACGGGTGAACCCGTAGCGGCTCGCACGGGGTGATCCACCCCGCTGGGCAGCGAGTCAGCGACTCGCTGCGAGGCTGCTACGAGCATCCCCAGCGATCGCTATGAGAACGATCGCGAGCCTCGTGCGGGGGCTCGACTGGCAGCTGCGGGTTCGCCCGTGGCGGTTCGGTCGGGCTCCAGCTCGTGCGGTGGTTCGCGGTTGGTTCTCCGGCGATCGAGGATTTTGGTCGGGTTTTCGGTTTCCGCAATTTTTGATAATCCGGGATATCGATTTCCAACATATATATATATATATGTGTGTGTGTGTGTGTGTGTCTATACATATATTGTGTGTACTAGATCAAGCATTATAGATTTATATGCTTTACACGCTTCCGCACACACGGTTTATCGATCGGATCGGTAAACCGATACCTCCACGTAGTTGGGCGTAAATCCTAACAGTTCGATCATCGAAAACGACAAGCAAAACACAAACATATCTCACGACCTCTTCAGCATCGGCGGCTTAGCCAAGACGTTGGAAGCGCCGCCACTACACATACCTCGACCGTGCGATCATTCCATGCAATTTCAAGTGCGATCGATAGATGAGCTGGCAAGGATCACAACGCAGCAAGAATCCGCTGAGAAATCGACCACCCTAGTCAGCTGCACCCGTCCCCAGTTCAGGACCAAAACGGCGTCGTTTCATCACGCGGGGAATTCAAATTCTGGCAGAAATTACCAAAATGCCCCTGAGCTCGTTTCTTGTATATTTTGCACCCGTAGTTGGATTTTTGTGTACTTTTCAACACCTCAAATTCCAGAGTTTCGGTGAGTATCCTGTGATGCCGATCGATTTTCCTCGCACAAAAACTAAAAATTATCGTCTAGCCGAAGACCGATTCCCTGTGCTGCCACATGGTGCAGCTGAAGGACGGAGCGACGGCGTTCTCGGTGATCCACCGACGGCGTTTGAATTGGAGCACGATCCTGCAGATTTAGAATTACGACTCGATTGCTGACCTGGCGGTTGAGCTGAAGAAGGCCGCCGAGGAGAAGCAGGGGAGAGAGACGAATATGGTCGAAAAAATTAAGAACTGCGAAAATATTGAAAAAATCTTGAATCTTGAATTTCACTCGATTGAAAACTAGATCTGAGAGCAACGATTGTATAATGGGGTTTTCTGACTGAATGAAATCATATAAATATTTTTGTTTCAGTGCAGTACGATGTTGTGCGTTTTGTTGGTAGTATCTCGGTTATAGACGAGAAATTCAAGATGAAAAGTTAAATTTTGTCTATCCTGTAACCAAATTATATTAATGATATTTTTTTCTTTCAGTATGTATTATTTAAAACATGTAGTAGTTTTTTAAGGGTTGATTTGTAATTTGTTTTTTTTTTTTTACTATTAGATAAAAAATAAGTTTTTAATTATCATATAACACTTAAAATGTACATTTTTTTGTTAATCTCTCTTTTTTATAATACTAAAAATCAATCAGCCCTAAACTTTAATATGTCATTTATTTGTTTATGAAAAATTAATTTTTATTTATGAAAATTTTAGTTGTGTGCATATCATTTATTAGTTATAATTTTATTTGAAAAAAAAATTTTATTTTATCATTACAAATTAGTTTATACTAGTACCACTGCCCGTGCGATGCACGTGATTTAATTGTTTGAAATAATCTAAAATTTTATTTAATGTCTAACTATTTCGACCAAAAATTTATTAATTGGCTAACAAATTATTTTATTTAATAATCGAACTCTCACTTAAATTTTGTAAATTCGTATTAATCTCATTACTAACCATTATCTCAATTATGAAAATTTTTATTATTTTCAAATACTACGTATGTTTGATGTAATTTATAGTATGTAAGCTTTTTGGGCATAGCTGAGTGGTAAAGCCTGTGGTGATGTTGGTGTAATTCCCCAACGACGCAGAGTTCGAATCTCGGATATGACAAATTTTTATTGAAATATTATGAAGTTAGTCCTTGGATAAGACTTATTGGCTCTCTCCCACATGTGTCTGTTACTCGGGCGCATCCCTCGATTTACATCCTACCCGGTCGAGGAGCCAACAAATACCTAAAACCGCTGAAAATCCAAATAAATAGAAAATAAAAATTATAAAGCTGGAAAATAAATAGAAATATATAAAACAAATTAACATATGTTAACCTGTAAAACAAATTTAACATAATTGAATTAGAGATAAACTAAAAATTAAAAAAAAAAAAATTAAAAATATATAGTCGGACATAATTAATAACTCGATTCAATGTTCAAAAAAATAAAAAAGGACATACGAAGCCAGATTATAGCAAGAGAAAATAATATACTTAAAAAGTTTGATTAATTTTTTTTTAATTCAAATGAATTAAATAATAGGAAGAGATTGATTTTTTATCGTATACGATTAATTGAAATTAAATTAATATTAATAGAATAAAAAGAATATTGAGAAAAGAAATAAAAATGTATATATTTAAGATTATAATTAATTATTATTATCAAAAATATATAATTTGAAATTATTATTTAAAATTTATATATAATAATTTAAATATTATTAATAATATTACTAATTATAATTTATATTTTTTTTATTTATAATTTATGGTGTGAACACAACATTATTATTGCTTTTCTATTGGTCCACGTGACATTAGTGGATCCTTGAAATTATATATGTATAAATTTTTAACTTAAATTTTATTAAAAATTAATAATATTTTGTGCTTTGGACGAGTAGAATATCTAGTAATACCAAAATAATAATCTAGTTTTACATCAAAATATCTTGTACTGGTATTTACTCCATTTCTCTAGGATGGGGATAGTAGAGATCATACTAAAGCAATGCCAAGAACAGAACTTGGTCATCACATTTTTCTCTTTCTCCAAATAGAAATATAACTGCATTTGTTCCAACTGCAGTGTTGTGTTAGCACTAAAGGCACATAAACCATTTCAATGTGACCGAGTATGTTCTTGATCTGCCATTTTAAGTAGAGAAGGCAGCATCAACTGCACGCAGTATAGGAGCAGTATCAAACCGAAAGTTTAGAAAGAATCTTCTCGAAGATGAAGATGAAGCTGAAGCCGAAGTCCAAGCCTCAGTTACTGCTTTAGTAGTGGACTGGCCATCTGCTGCTGTGGTTGAGCAGTTGCTGGCACCTCCACTAGAACTGTGTTTAGCCCTCCACACACTAATTCCTTCAGTCGTAGACAAAATAATGTGGGAAGAGAATAAGGTTAATCACAAAAACAGATTTAGTCTAACTATAAAAGAACCCAAAGATGGTTACATTTTAAAATTACAGATAAGGGATCTTGGTGTATTTTAGATTAATGGATGGTATATTTTCTTTTAGGGAAACTATATTAAGATGCGGTGATAATTGAAAGAGTGAGAGCAGTGATTGTGCATTTTAAGGAAAAGTACAAGAAATATGGATTTAATATGCAGCAGAGATAGTAAGTGCACACAAGGAAAGAGGACCTTTGCAAGGTTTATCGGATCTGGGTGCAACAGGTGGCGGATGCACTGAAATCCAAGACTTCAAAGAACTGTGAAAAGAGTCCCCTCCGGTTTTATTAATCTAAAATAAAATCTCTCATAACTTTGATGTTAATATACTTACGCCAGAAATGGAGAAACCATATAGAGTTTTAAGCCGGTAACCCCACGAGATATGACATCATCATTTGCTGGAAGTTCATCAAGTCGCTGCCATGCAATCTCCTGCAAGATAATAAACCATAATTTAAGCAATGCAAAGATTTCAGAGGCCCTTTATAAGCTTTTGTACATGCAAACATGAAATACAGATACAAATGCAACCATTCCACTTCACAGAACTATATCCTATAAACCGAGAGAAGGGACGATAATCAAAGAAGCAAAACTTGTTGTAACAACTGCAGGGACAAATTGCATTCTCAGTTAGAAGTGGAAAAATGGAGAATTTAGATGACTCGTACCAAGCCCACCGGCCAGTGATGGAAATAAGCTAGGCTAGTTTTCATCCGGCCCACGGAACATATCAGTTTGGTTTTTGGTCCGGATCGAATAGGAATAAAATACTAGTCCATATCCACCCTGGTTTCAGATGGGCCAGGCTTTAATTATTCCACATCTAATTTTTTAGGGACTTATAAGATTCATTTGTTCCAGTAAGGGTTCGACATACACTTATCTCTTTCTTTGTTTGAGGAGCGAAGAATGTGTCATCTTTCACCCCAGCAATTATGTACAGTCTCACTCTCTGCTGTCCGAAAATCATTTCAATGTGGTCATCCTTTTTAAGAAGATTTGAAACATCAAAGCCCGTTTCCTCTAGGACCTGCATTACACAAAGAACGAAGCATTCTTAGGTCTGAATTTTGTCCATTCAAATTATAATCGTTTGGGAGACTCAGACAAAGTTGTCCTTCACTACTACAATAAAAAATTAAAAGAAAAACAAAAACTACGGACTGCCATTTAAAACAAAGTATGCCCAAAATAAAAAAAAAAAATGAAGAAATTAAATTCCAGTTTTATTCATGTGCCTCCATGTAATATTTATGCAACGGCGCAGTAAAAAAAATAAAAATTGAAGATCAAGCACTGTTCACTCAAAATCATGCAAATATGATGTTAATCACTCAATGCAACTGGATATGAATAATAAATAAATAAATAAACAACATACTTCTCTAATGGCACACTTATGGTCTTCCTCATCTTTGCTCTTTTTCCCGCGGGGAAAACTCCAACTAGTTCCTTTCCATCCCTTCACTAATATGCACTACAGATGAAAAGAAAAAAGGATAAAATACACAAATAGGCTAAATATGAATTTGGATCTATTTTCTTTTAAATTCAAGAATCATGTGTCACAACACAATATTAAAAAAAGCTTAATTCTAAATGTTTGCTTAGTTGCTGAAAACAAGTAAAACAATCTGAAAACTCAAGTTCACGGTTTTTGTGCAAAAAATGAAACACCATCTTCAGAAATGTAGGACAGACGACATGTTCCTTTAGAAGCTTTAATGTCACATTAACTGGTTACACACTATGTGTATACAAGAAGAGAATGTGATTTAAAAATTTTAATACGTTAGAAGCTTAGATTAAATTTTTGTTTTGGCTTTCAGTGATTAAATCTGGCTGAACGGTGCTGAGACCATAAGATACGAAAAAGAAAACCAATAAAAAAATCTCACAACAGACAAATCGGGTTGACTCCATTAATAATAGATAGGAAATAGTGAAAAGCAGATATTGTACAATATAGAAAATGAAACTCATATCAAAAAATCCCAAGTTATTTAGTAATCAGATTATAGAGGTTGTTTGTTTATCTCAAAAGTATGGTATAACAAAACCTACAGATGATAAAACACAATCGTTCAGATTATAGGGAGAATAGATGATGTTGGACCCACCTAATGCCCGTCTTAGGAACGAAAAAAAAGTAAAGATAACGCAATAATTATGTTGAAAAGCCCTCACCCTTTCATAAGTTTCATCCAGTATAATTGCCCCTGTCACTGGAACCCGAACTTTATATGAAGTGAAGTCCTTAAATATATCATCAATATGGGCTACATATGGCTTTAGAACATCACAGTTGCTAAAAACTGTAAGAAGTTTAAGGAAAGTTAACCTCAAATAAAACACAGATCCAAAGAACATTCTAGTTAATCCATGTTTTTAGAAAATGATCTCAAAATAAATACGTCAAATGCACTTATTTAAGTTCAAGCACTCAGCGTTCCTTCTTAAAATATATATAAAATAGAAAATAAATCAGAATAAGTAACTATAACATGGATAGCATTGAGACTGTTGGCTTAAATTCGGAAAATGAACCTTAATAAGGTTAATAGAAAAGGACTGAAAACCTTGACACCATGAGAGTGCAAGATTGTTAGCTAAAGCTTTGGAAAATGGTGCATAGGCATATGAAGGGTATATTAGTATGCAAAACCACTCTGCGAAACTTCAAAGACAATTTATATCCTTCCCTATACTTGAATAAAAATATGGGCCTGCAAAATTATTTAAATATAGACTCTGGTGTATGTTCTGAAGGATACGTAAAGTTGTAAATTCCTTCAGAGTCAAGGACTTCAAGGATGGGTTCTTTTCAACTGAATTATCTTCGTAAAACCAATGTGCATACTCCACAAGAAACAAAATCCTCTCAAAGGACTGCTGGTCTTCCTTAGGCACATTCAGCACAAAGCGGCTGCAAAGTAATCAGAGTTCAGTTTAGGATAATAAAAAAGCTACTAAGTCTTACAGTTTCAAATTAATTAAAAAACAATAAGAAAAATGTAACCAACGTAGAAATTTCTTAAAGAACAAAAACGAAGGCGCTACGAACTGCTAGTCAATGTCATTTCCACAATAAACTCCATCTTTTGGCAAAACAAAATGGGGCCATCTATATATCTCAATAATTATGTTATGTTACAACATTATATTAAACATTGTTTTATCATTTTTTTTACATCTTAAGGTATAACATATAACATTTGGATATACTTATATGAACACTACTTAAAAAATTGAATACTGCCGCCTACAATAAGACATATCTGATTTAACACGAACATTATTTTTCATTCTCCAAGTTGGAAAAACATATTCCCCAAAACAATCAAACAGAAGCGCTAACAATCTTGGAGACTACACCCATATCAATTTATTCATAGTTAAAACCCTACAAATTTTAGAGCTTCTAATTTAACCTAATAATCACACCCACTTTCAATTTTACCAGTTAATTTCACAGAACACTATATATGTAATGCATATATATACTTCGCAGGTATTTACACGAAAGTCGAACTTAACGAGAGTTCCAACTTATTTCAATCGTTCATGAACTTGTACAAATTTGCAGCGCAAGTATTTACACACACCTGCAGAGATCGTCCAGGAGTTCTTGAGGAGGGAGGACGTTTTTAGAGGGAGCGCTCGAAGATCGATTAAGCCCACCAGACATTTTTGTTTTCGGCTTAACCTTCAACTGCTGCCGTACTGCGTTAATAGATCAAGAATGCGTGTGCGGGTAACTGGGTATAGATACGGTTCACTAAATAAAATAGTTTAAAGTCCCCACTTATAAAATAGTTTAAAGTCCCCACTTATAAAATAGTTTTTTACACCAATTGTTCAGCAATTGTCTGTTATACCTTTATTATTTCAATAAATAAAAAATAAACAAAAATAAAAATAAAAACAATATCAAATAAAATAAAATCCCCACAATATTCTTTTTTTTTCTCTCTCTCCCGTCGTACAACGTCACCCCCTTTTTCGGATTTCGATTTTACGAAGCAAACAATGTCATCGTCGGCGACGCCGTCGGAGTTCGAACATGAGGAAGAGGAGGAGGAGCACCAACCCGAGGCGCTCATTTTATTCTTTCTTCTCTCTCTTTCTCTCCCAAAACCGACCCCTTTTTTTTCGATTTCGATTCAACCAATTTTCTTACCGGAGATGTAATCGGAGTCGGCGTCGGCGTCCGAACATGAGGATGTAAAAATCTCTACAGAACCACCACAATTTTCATTTTTTTTTTGCGACTGTTACTCGATGGCGCATACGATCGAGTAACCCATCGAGTAGTGAAGAACAATTGAAGATCATTATTACTCGATTGGAGTTCGTATGAAAAAGATATGACAAGAATCGAGAAGTTGCGCAAGAGAAAATTTTCGAGTAACTCGAATTCGAGTAACAATTTCACGGATTAAACTGATTTTGTTCATTCGTAATCTTGGTTCGTGCCATAGATGTATGAAAAGGTATTGAATTCTATATTCCTAGAAATTTTATAATCGAGACGATTGGAGTTTTTAAAAAAAAGATATGACAAGAATCGAGAAGTTGCGCAAAGAGAAGAATTTCGAGTAACTCGAATTCGAGTAGTAACTTCAAGGACGAAAGTTATTTTTCTCATTCAGAATCTTGGTTCGTGCCATACATGGATGTAAAGATCTTGAAGTCTAGGTTTCGAGGAAGTTTGAATCGAGACAATCGGAGTTTGGGTGAATAAAATACGATAAGAATAGAGAAACTGCGCAAAGAGAACTTTAAAAAGGTTACTCGAAAGGGTTACTGGAATAGGTTACTCGAAAGGGTTACTGGAATTGGGTTACTCGAATAGGTTACTCGAAATGGTTACTCGAATAGCAAGGATCATGTAATCATAAATCTCCCATGTTAGTCGATGGTATGTGACGCTACCGTCGTTTGAGTAGCGAGCAAAATAAATTTATAAAACCTAAACCTTTCACCAACAACAAGTATTAGTGGTAAGTATTAGGTGTCGATCCCACGAGGAGTTTATCGTTATTTTCTCACGGCTTTTCCCAATGTAGTTGTCACGATTTTAGAGAGAGTTTTGATTGAACTACCGACCTACTAAAATAACTAAAAACATATAATAAACAAACTAAATAAAATAACAAAAAAATAAAATACTCAGCTACTGAACTTGACCAATACGAAAATTAAACTACTCAACTACAAAACTCGACCAATATATAAAACAGAGTATCTGGGCACAGTCGTCACCTTGTCTACCTGATCAAGTTTCTACTGTTCATCGGCACATAAGATTTTGCTAACAGCTTTATCTTTCGGTTATAGGTTGTCCAATTAAAGTATAAACGCCCCTATGTTGTCACGCACGCAAATACCGCAGCCCTTATTCACTCTTTCGGTTTAAAGTTTTACTAGATCTCTCTAAGCACAACTTCTAGTATTGATCAATTCGACACTATGTTAGCCGACATGAGTCTAAGTTGACCAAACTGCATTAATCTCTAAGCGAACCCGAAATGGCCAATAGCATGCCCGGACAGACCCGAGTCATACGACCACATCTCCAGCAACATGTAATACTATGCGGACGCCCAGTCTCCCGGCACGTTGATCCGCGTATGTGTGTGTTAGGTGAAAAGGGGTTCCTACTGGCTACTGTACGTTGCCCAAGTCCCTAACATGCCTGTAGATACTACCCTGTTGAATCGGGAACAAAACTAAGTTAGTTGCTATAATCAAAAGCCTCTCAGAATTTTAGAAAACAGATCGACCAAGTTCGGACCTTGCCCAGGCGCAGATTAACTAGCTACGCATGAACAAACATAAAATAAATAAAATAAAAACGAAATCAAACATGCTTTTATTAATCTAAGAAATCAAAGAAACAATTGTCTTGAATAATCAGAACTTAAAAGACGAAAATAAAAGCATGAAATAAAAACGAAATTGCCCAGCTATGCCCGAAGGCAATAGCCGGGGAGAACTCGTCTTCTTCTTCTTCCGATCTTCTTTGGTGTGGTGGCTGATGTGTATATGTGCATAACCTCTGTTGTCCTTAGTTAGCCACGTGATTTCTAGGTCTTGATGTGTATTTATAGATGCTAGGAGTCTTGGGCTCCAAGTAAAATCGCTGACTTGATCAGTTTAATTGAGATAAAGAAATAAAAGATTCTTTCCTTATCCTCTCCTTAAAAATAGGGATTCTGCCGCGTCCTTGACCAATTCCGTGTATATATAGGACTCTTCAGATGTAGAGACGTGTTGGACAATGACTCTAAGGTTAGATGAGAGTCCAACTTTGATACTTCTATGAAACTGGTCGCCTTTGAAGTCTCCATGATTCCCATGACTCTTCGTACACTGCTTGCTCAACGTCTGTCTTTGGTCAACTCCGATCTTTGTCCAACCTCTTTACTTCGTACGGTACTTGGTCAAGCTTCGATCTTGATCACTTCCTGACTTTGGCCAATATGACATGGGTGTTCGTTCCAGGCTAACTTGCTCAACCATCGTACTTGCTCAATGCGACATTTCTTTCCAAATATTCGTCTTTTCACGTTTCACCTGCATAACTTGACCATAGACTCCAAATGTGCCCTCCCAGACACAAGCAAGGTGAAAACAAATAAAAAGACTCGATTAACTTGACTCAAAAGAACTAAAAATGAGCCAAAAAAAATGGCTCATCACACGCACACACTTTAATTACGCTTGTCCTCAAGCGTGTGGTATGACTCGCGCTGCTCAAGTAGAAAACAAGGGAGGGAGGGAAAGAAATAAACAGAAGACACTAGCATGCTTTTCAGAATATTACCTTGAGCAAGTAAACAGACAGTCAAAATCATAGTCCAAGGGATGCATAAAAAATAGTCAAGACGCTGCAATAGGATTTCTGGTTCTCTCCCTAAGTGTTTCTCTCATATAGTGTATGGGTAGTGTATCACTCAATTCTGTTTTGGAATGCGCTCTGCCTTGGGCTTGACCAATTTCTGACCTATGACAATTCTTAGTTGAGCTAGGCATATCATCAGGACTTTTTAGGGTGTTTGTATAGGATGTATTGGGCATATCTCCATGTTGACCGTAGGCAGTGTTGCTTATTTTACTTAGCAACTTTTTTTTTCACCTCTAATTCACTCCCTTCTTACGGGCCTTAGCACAACCCATTTATTCTGGAGTTTTTTTTTTTTTTTTTTTTTGCTGAAAACTTCTTTCTGACTTGCCCCTTTGATGTACTCGGGCATGTTTTCATATTGGTCAGAGTGTCCCCCAGGTGATCAAAGAACAGGCTAGGCTCAAGGGGCTATCAAGGGTCTTCTTTAGTTATTGACAAAAATGAGCCAAAATTGCCTAAGTCATCTAATACCTTAACTCAGCAGTCAAATCACACAAGTAGAAATAAGGCAAACCTCAGCATTACGACATTCCAAACAGACTCTCAAGAAAGAAATATATTCATAATGTTGGCTCAAATCTCACGGCTACCTAATTGCAGTTCCATCCTCCCAAATTTGATGCATAGACTAATAATTTTGAAAACTGTTCAAATTGACCAAGTATGTTCATCAAGCATGCGACACGACCAAGGATAGGGGTTGCTCATACCCGTTCCCCCACTCACACACTTTGCCTCTGGCAAAGTGGGTGAAATAGTAATAAGATTGGGCAGGGACTTCCCTTATCATAAAACTCCGACTCCAAACGACGTTGGCGCACCTCTCCACTCACACACTTTGCCTTGGGCAAAGTGTGTTAATGAAAAGATCAACCCTTGACTCGAAAGAAAAGAAAAGGGAAAGAAATAAAAGAAAAACAAGTGGGAGGGCAAGTGAGGAGGAGGTAAAGTCAAGGTAAAACCTGAATTGAGCATAGGTGAAGTTGACCATTAATGATTTCAGCTGCTCTACGAGGTCATCTTTGCATGTTGCCCTGATGCCTTAGGACTGATGGAGTTGTATTCTAAATGTCTAGTTTAGTGCAAATACAGAACTCCTTATCTATACCTTAATTCGAGATATGATTCAAGCATAATTGCATTTAATGCAATAGTCCTTGATGTATACGTTGTAGACAGTATGGCGTGAGGAGACACGCGGAAGATCATACTGTCGGTTACTCGTATACTATCGAACAGTAGCTCACGACTTAGATGGACAGGGACAATCCATCGGTACGTCGTAGTGTGACTGGTAGATAGTCGGTCTTGACTATCATGTTACACTCGTACACTTGGTGTATTGAGCAGGACCACGGGAGGGCGTTCGATTTATACTAATCGAAGTAATCGAACTAGACCTCAGATATTGCGGATATGCGAATTCCTAATCCCTATATAATTATAGGTGCGTGTGTCCAATTCTCGGTTCTTTAATCTACCAATGAGTGAGACTAATTGATTAGTCAATATTCTCGGTAAATTGGGAATCGGAATTGTACACACGGCATGCTATAGATTATAGACAGGAAACCGTGTCCCGTTTATCGGGTTGATGATGTCCCCGAGATGAGCTCATAAGGTTTATCATGTAAACCCTGTAGGTGGATTCGTTCCACATGATAATAAGGATGAGTGGTACTAGTCTCGGATAATAAGAAACGAATTAATTTAATTATTAGTAATTAAAGTTAATTCGTGGACATTCGATATCTTAAACACGGGGAAAGTCGTATATGTAATTTCGGCGGAAATATTATTGTTGATATAATATTAAATTAATTTCGGGAATTCAATTATTATTTTTTAGTGGAGTGAATAATAATTAAAATTGTGGAATTTAATTAAAGGTTTTCTTTTAAGGACACCGGTTTAATTAAATTGCAATTTAGCCCCTAATTAATTTACCTAAGAGGTCCCTAGTGTAACTCTATATATAACCCCCCCTTGCCTCTCTTAAACCTAAGAAACGCCGCAACTATTATTTCAGCAGAGAAATTAAATTGCTTAGCGCAATTATGTTTTTCTCTGTTTAAATAAAAAGAGTTAACGCAGTTATTTTTCTGATGAAATTAATTGCTTAGCGCAATTATATTTCTGAGAAAGAAAAAATTATTCTTGCGCTGGTTTAGAGAAGAGAGAGCAGAAAAGGAGAATCCAGCAGATCGTTGCCCACTCAACGGCTGGAATCGGGTTAGAGGCATACGCTAGAAACGTCTAAGGTTTCAACAATTCGGCTTCTCCGAATCACGCGACAAAGGTATGAGATCGATCCCTAATTCCGCAATTATCGATCTCTAAATTCGTTAAAAATACATCGAACGATCGATCGGGTTCCGGGAGTCGTGGTACGTGTTCCTCGACTACTGGGGGTCTAGGACCTCCGGAACGGTAGTCGGATGAGGAAAAACGACCCGGAAACGAGCCCGGAACAGCAACGTCGCGTTGCTGTTCGCGGACAAACGGCGGTCGCCAAAGGGCAAACGGCGGTCGCCGTTTGCAGTTCCTTTCAGCGACCGCTGGACTGCTTTCGGCGGTCGCCGAATTGATGCAGTCCAGTCCCGTTTCGCGCGGTTGTCCTTCGGGGCGATGGCTGGGCGTGAATCGGGTCAAGGGGTGTCGTGCGAACGAAGTAGCGACTTCGGAGGTCGACTGGGAGCGTTCGGATGTTCGAGCGATCGAACGAATGCCTCCGGGTAGTCGATTTCCAACAATTGGTATCAGAGCCGGTTTTGTCGTTCGTTGTATTTTTGCGAGATTTGTTTTGCAGGTTCGAACCCGATTATTATGGCCATGTGATTGTGCTGTATGTTTGTGGTTTGTTAAACTCTCGGACTTGTCGAGATCTTTGGTTTTTGAAATCGTTGCATGTTTGTAATAGTTAAAACGACGGGTTGAGTCGTTTAGGTTTTATTACGTTTTTCGTTTTATCCGGATGTATAGGATCGATCAACCTGTATAGGATCGATGCCGGAAGTAGTATGTTTTACCTTTGTAATGTTACTGCTACTTGGTGGATCGAGAGAAGATCGGAGGCCGGACGAACGAGGGTCGAGAAGTCGAACCCGCGAGCTGCTGAAGGGCAAACGGCGGTCGCCGTTTCGCTGGATACTTGGCAGCAGCGGCGTGGGGGTTCGACGGACACCACGGGTCGCTCGTCGAGGCCTGGGATGATACTCCAGTGGGAGGGGTTCGTCTCTTGGCACTTAGACGAGTCGGTGGTGGATCGAGACCGAGACGAGCAACGAGACGAAGATACGAGAAGACGTGCATGGAAGATATTTAAAGGCCATAATAATCGGGGCCACGTTAAATGCTTTTTGTGTGTTTACGTGCTTTTGTTATGCTTTATTTATTTATGCATGTTTTCCCTTTCGTAAAATACTAAGTGGGAGAGGGATTGGAAACAATCCCGCGGTCTCCATTCTCTGTTTTGATAGTGATGTGTGTCACTTACGAGTTGGCTTTAGTGTCATCCTCCCTATCGGATAAAGTCGACACACAGATATCACTGGATCAAAATTCGAATTTAAAATCCACTTATAAAATTGAACAATTATATTTCTCAAAAGCAATGCCTAATCTGTCATTCAAAGACTAATTTCAACTCGACTCATTCTCACCCCGGGGAGTGGAATGGAGCCAAAGCGCTTGGTTATGTCGATGACACAGATTAGAGACATTCGAGTCATTCGATGACTAGATCGATTGTCTGGTTGGCTCCCTCACCTAGTGAGAGATAGGGCTCAATTGCATGATTGATCGCTGGTTAGAAACTTCGAGTTTCACTTACGAGATATCAAGCTTTGATTAATAAAATTGTGAAATTTAATAAATGTAAGAGTCAATTAACAAAGTTGTTTGTTTTAGTAAACGTCCACACTAACGTGGCTTGCTAAATGGAAACGGTACTTTGGGTTAATTAAGATTCCATGACATTTAAATAAGTGAGATTCAATTAATAAAGTTGTTTGTTTTAGTAAACGTCCACAAGAACGTGGCTTGCTAAATGGAAATGGAACTTTGGGATAAATTGAGGCTCGACAGTTATAGAAAGTCGTGGAGGACCGCATGTCAACGTAAACGTCCACATGAACGTGGCTTGCGGTGGACATGTAGTTCCCGAGCGGTGGACTTAGTACTGAGAAATGGTACACACTTAGGTACGCTTTATAGTATCCTCCCCATCGGAGTCACTGCTATAATGATGTACGACCAAAGAGAAATCCAATCATAAAATCATTTGGACTGGTAAACGTCCACAAGAACGTGGCTTGCTATGTCTGATGGGATTTTGGAAATGATTGGTAGTTTAATAATATCACTTGAGGGAAATGATATCGAATTAAACTCATTGTTTGTTTTATATGGTATTATTCCCATTAAAAGTCAACAAACTCACTGAACCTGTTTGTACAGATTGGAAAAGAAACTTGGACATTGTCCTAACTGCAAAGGAGTACAATTATGTACTCCAAGTCAATTGACCTGCTGAACCAAATGATACTTCCACTACTGAGGAAAGGAAGCTCATTGGAAATGGATCAAGGCTATGAGGTGACGCGGAGCAACATTATGACTTTCATGTCAAAAGTGCTGTGACATCGGGATCATGCCATGACCATTACCTATGATATGATGCTTAACCTCAAGAAGTTTTGGTTATCAGGACAGGACAGCCGGGCAAAGTGAAATGAGGCAACTCATGACAGCCATCATATCGGAAAGAACACCCGTAAGGGATCACGTTCTTAGAATGATGGGCTATCGTAATGAGATAGAGGTTCTGGGAGAAATTATCAAAGGGGTAACCCAGATTGATTTTGTGCTCCAGTCTCTGCCGAGAAGTTTTGAGCAGTTCCGCCTAAACTTAAATATGAATAAGGGGTCTTATTCATTGATGGAGCTCCTGATTGAACTTCAAGCGGCTGAGAGAATCTTTGAGGGTCCTCAAAGCACTTATGGCTGAGAGATTGAATCTTCCTAGGCTTTTGGGCAGCAAAAGGAAGAAGAAAATACGGAAACCCAGTGGGCCTAATATATCTGGACCACGGAATGGGACAAGCAAGCCCAAGGGGCAAGTGCTTCCGTTGTAAGCAGTTTGGATACTGGAAGTTTTAATTGTCCTCTCAAAGCAACTAGAAGTTAACTTCTCCTTATTCACCGAAACATGCTTAGTGGTGTTATCTACCAGTACCTGGTGTGTGGATACGGAAACCACTAATCATGTCTGCACTTAAATGCAGGGGTTCCAGGAAACCCGGAGACTTAGATAGGAAGAAGAAATAACCTACATGGGCAATACTGTTAAGGTAACAGCCGTTGCAGTGGGAGATGTTAAATGTTTTTTTAACGGTAGGATTTTAGTTCTAATAAATTGTCTTTATGTACCGACATTTAGAAAGAAATTTCATTTCGGATTTCTAAATTGGCTTAGAATAGATATTCTGTTTCTTCTGATAGTTTCAGACTTGTCGGAGTAGGAAACGGGGATATTATCTATTCTGGTACATTGATAGACAATTTAATACTAAATATGTGTTCTTCCACGATGCAACAGACCGGAACTAATAACACATTGTCGAACCCCAATAAGAGTAAAGACCCTTCTAGGATGAATCAAATGTACTTATGGAATCTTAGGCTAAATCATTTTAACTTAAGTACGATTCAAAGGATGAAGCTGATGGACCACTCAGCCAGGTTGAAGGAAAGGACCTTCCAACCTTAGAATCATACTTGGATGTTTTAATGACCGAGCAACCCTTTACGGTTAAAGGGAAAAGATCCAAGAAAGTACTAGAGTTGATTCGCTCTGATATATGCAGACCTCTTTGAGGAGTAAGGCATATTTCTCAGAAAATGGGATTAACTCCCAACAGACTACACCATTTATGCCTCGGCAAAATAATGTGTTGTAAAGAAGGAATAGGACTCTTATAGATATGGGAAAGTAAACAATAAGTTATTCAGAGTTACCTAATTCGTTTTTGGGATATGGCTTGGAAACATCGGCGTTTATCCTGAACTTGATTCCTTTGGAAACTTGTTGGAAATCGATATCCCGGAATTAATAAATTAATTAAAATTAATTATCTAATTAATTCCGACCGAAATCCTTTGGAGATCGAATATCCGGATTGTCAAAATTGCGGAACCGACAACCCAATCGACTCCCGGAACATGTACATGACCATACGAAAAAGTTACGCGGGAAAAACACGAGAGAACTCGCGTGAACTCGCGAAACCCGCAGGAGCCACGCGGGGTGACTCGCAGCAGCCCGCAGCAACCCGCAGCGAGTCGCCTGACTCGCTGCTGCTGGGACCCTGCTGGATCTCTGCGGGTCAGCTGCGGGAAATCCCACAGCACCCAGCGAAATCCCCGTAGCAGCCCACAGCAACCCGCAGCGAGTCGCCTGACTCGCTGCTGCTGAGCGCTACGAGTCGCTGCGGGAAAACCCGCAGCAGACAGCTGATCGCTGCGGGAAAACCCGCAGCCGATCCGCGTATCGAGCCCTAGGCTCGATTTTTCCCCGCGCGATCTTCGTCCAGCCGAGCCGTCGAGCCGCCGGCGGTCCGGTGGTCCGACCACCACCGCCCGGTTCGACCTCGTCTCGTGGGTCCGTTCCTCGGATCTTGGTTCAAGGTATTTTCACGATAATTAAACGATAAAATCATAAAGGGGGTTTTACGATTTACCTCGTTCTCGTTGTTCGGAAAAACGAAGAACTCAATTTGAAGACCTTGAGATCTTCCCACGTATTCCTTGCACTAGCTCGGACGTCGGGTGGGCGACGATCTACCGAACTCCATGGATCTCCCTCTCTACTTTCTCTCTCTAGAATTGTGATCTTCAACTTATGAGAATAGAGAAGACCATGTAGTGCTTTTATAGGCTACGTAGGGGATCTTAAGGAGGTGGAATATTGGGCTTCCAATAATAGTGATTAAATTGAGCCCAAGCCCAAATCTATTAATCCTTACTATTATTAATTAATTCTATTTTCCACTATATAAAATTAATTGCACTCCCAATATTAAACCATATTATATCAAATAATATTTCTCCGGTAGTATTATTTATTCCGTGTATTTAAGATATAAATATCCATGAATAAAATTAATTTATTGCTAATTAATTTATTCATCTCTTATATCCGAGACTAGTACCATTCAACCTTAATTATTATGCGGAACGAATCCACCTGCAGGGTTTACATAATAATTCCTTATGAACTCATCTCGGGGATATTATCAACCCTTCCGGGATACACTTTCCCGTCAAGTATTCACGGCATGCCATATATAAAATATAGTGACCCAACTTAACCGGTAATTAACCCAATAATTAAATCGGTTAATTCCTTTGGTAAATCAAAGTCACTTATATTGAATATACACACCCGCAATAGTTTCGGGGATTAAGAACAAAATACACTGAGACTCGAATCGATTATCGCCGGCAATCCTAATCGATGAATCTCAACGATCCGCTCAATACACCAAGTGTACAAGTGTGATAAAATAATTAAGACAAATTATTTTCTCTCTCACACAACGACTATACCGATGGATTGGTCCGTGTCCATCTAGGTCGTGAGCAACTGTTCGATTAAATACGAGTAACCGATAGTATGATCTTCTGTGTGGGCCCGACACACCATACTAACTACAACGTATAGAATCCAGGACTATAATTTGCATATATTTAATTATAAATAATTAAATGCAAATAATTGTTTATTTAATTAAATAGATTAATGGCAATGGATCGTGAGTTTCCTTTACTTAAATCTAGACATTAAGTACACAACTCCAACAATCTCCCACTTGTACTAAGGTCTAGTCATTTCCTCCAAACTCCCGACTCCCATACTCATCACGTGCTTAAGTTGTACTTCCAAGAAGTACTATGTGAATGAGCACTCTAGGTTGCCGCTCTGAAGTTATCTTGGTGACTACAGCGTCGTCTCCCTCGACGATGACTCGTATCAGGTGGTACTTGCACTATGTGTTATCTTACACTTATGGACTAGTGATTTCTTACCATTTGCCATTGCACCGCTATTTACATAGCCTTTGGCAAATTAAGAATCACATCTAAGTCCCAGAGATTATCCCGGAGTTATACCAAAACTTCCGCTGCCTCTGAGGCCGCTATTTGGTTACCTATGGTAGAGTCCGAAAAGCATCGTGCTTATCACTCTTCCATGTTAAACTCCTTCTCCTTCAATAGTGAAACACATAGCCTGATATCGACTTACACCGGTCCTCATTCGATTAGAAATCTAAGAGAATGTAATCCAAAGGAAAAACTCGTCTGCTTCGTAGTCTAGAACAGTACTTCGAAAGTACTTTTACGGCAGTCGAATATTCCTTTCCAGGATTACCTTGATATCCTCCCACTATGCTAACCGCATAGCCGATATCAGGTTCTCGTTTTCAACATTGCATTTATTAAGCTTTCCACACTCAAAGTGTAGGAAACTGCTTTCATTGCTTCTATCTCCTTTTGTGTTCCAAAACACATATCCTTAGATAGATGCATTCCGTCTTTGAAAGGTAACGAACCTTTCTCGGAATCTTGCATGTTTAAAACGAACCATAATCATTTATGTAAGATGTCCAGGAGAAGTACAATGTTCTTTCTAGAGATCCAAGATCTCAAGAACATGTCCAACTTCTTCTTTTATCTTTCATACTGATTCATCTAGACAACCATCATTTTATGTCTGATAACATCTTTACATTGTTGCCAATGATAAGAGTGTCATCTACATAAAACCTCCGAGAAACACCACCTTGTTTTCCATCACGTTTCCAATACACACAATTCGTCTATGCCTTTGATGAATCCATAAAATGGACTATCTCATCAATTTGCAAGTACCACGAACTCAATGCTTTGTTTCAATCCATAAATGGATCAACTAAGCTTGTACTCTAAATGATCTCGCCTCTTAGCAATAATCCTTATTGCTCTCCAAGAAGGCACATTTAGATCTAGTACGGCCTTCATGTAGATCTAGGGATCGATTTCATGTATACTAGGTCCAGAGTCCGAAGACTCTCCTAGTCTTATGAATATCTCCGGTTGTCCCACAACCTCCCACTACAATGGCATTCCGGTGTATAAACAGTGATAACAGTAGGTGCAGTTAGTGGTGTACCTCTACTCGGTTCGGCTGGTTCTAAGTCTTAATCTTTCTCTCTCATTTCAAAGTATTACGTCACCTTGGGCTTGTGGTTCATTATATAGTCTTTCTCTAAGAACCGGGCGTTAGAACTTATAACGTCCTTCTGGTTCATAGTACTATTGAACACACATCTTTTGTTCTTCTAGGATATTCTACAACCGCATTTAAATGCGCCGTTGTTTCCAGACATATCCATAGAACACAGGTAGTTCCGTATAACTCATCTTTTACTATCTCTATAAGAGTTCCATTTCTTATTTACGACACACCATTTCTACACTAAAAGTGTATGGTGTAGTCATTTGGGATCATCCCAACCTCTGATCAGTATGCCATGCATTCCTCAGACAGGTACTTGCCTCTGCGATCAAATCGCAAGCTACAAATGGATATACCTCGATGGTTCTCCACAATATCTTAGTGTCCATTGACTTGTCAAAAACACTTGCTTTTGTGGCACATCAGGTATCCTAATCCATTTCTCGAGTAATCATCAAATGAAGTACTCGTACCTTATTGTCTGAGTAGACATAGGTCTGCATACATCAGAGTTAATCAATTCTTATACTTGTCCGGATCTTACATCTTATATCCATAAAGGATTGCTTAGTCATATTATCTTCCAAATTAGATTCTTAGGTCGGAAGGTCCACTCCTTCAACTTAATTGATCAAAAATCAATTTTCGACCTTTGAACTTCTTATTTGAATAAACATGACTCAGCATAAGAATCCACAAGTATAATTGATAAAGAAATCTCTTATTAGTAAAACGAGTTACATAAAACGGTTCGTTGCATCGTGGTGGACTCAGGATTCATCATTTATATATTGCTAGCTAATGTACCAGAATAGATAATATCATTATTTCTTCTTATAACCATCAAATGATTAAAAGAAATAAAATATCCATTCATTAGAAATCCAGAACAAAGTTCTTTCTAATATGAAAGGTACATACAAGCAATAACTCAAAATGAAATCCTATAAAATGTCCTCCATTGCAACAGCTGCCTCCTCCACAGCATTGCCCACATAGACTACGATCTTTTCTTTTCTAAGTCGTCAGGTTTCCTGGAACCCTTGCATTTAAAATGCACATACCGTCAGTGGTTCCATATCTACACACCAGGTTCCGGTAGATAAAACCACTGACTATGTTTCACGACTAAAGAAAATTTCGTACTTTCTTTGAGAGGATAATCAGACTTCCAGTACCCAAACTGTTTGCATCGAGAACTCTTGCCTCATGGCTTTCTCGTCCCATCTCGTGGTCCAAATAACTTAGGACCACTGGGATTCTTTGCTTTCTTGTCCTTTCCCCCGATTCATGCCTTTAGGTTCGAAACCTTTGGCATTGGCTACAAGAGCTTGCGATTTCCGTCTCAACTCATCTAAAAGGTCAATCATCTCAAAAACGTGTTTAAGCGTTTCCTCGAAGCGACTGGCCTTTATGAGTATCCTCATCGCTTCTTGTCTAGCCGCCTATGTCAATAGGCTCGGGAGGACAAAGCTTAATGAGTACTAACCAGTACTCTTCAACAGTCTGAACAATGTCTAGATCTCTATTCCAATCATTACATTTAGGGACCAATGAGTTTAAAATCCTTACGTATCACAGAAAGTGGGTTCAAAACCATATCCTAATCTATGAGCACATATAACAACAAACAATCGATTTAATCTCCGATATTATCTCCCTTAAATAATATCATTAAACCACTAATCACATCTAAAATCCCATCAGATATGGCAAGCCACGTTCGTGTGGACGTTTACCTATCCAAATGATTTAGCAATTAGATTTCCTTCGGTCGTACATCAATTATAGCGTTACTTCGTTGGGAAGAATACTATAAAGCGTACCTAAGTGTAAACCATTACTCAGTATCTAAGAAGATTGTTTGGGACACGTATATTCACCGCAAGCCACGTTCGTGTGGACGTTTACGTTAACATACGCTCCTTCACTCCCTTCTATAACTGTCTACATCAATTAATCCAAGATCCCATTCAGCATAGCAAGCCACGTTCGTGTGGACGTTTACTACACCAAAAGATCTTTATAATTGACATCCAATTACTTGAATCATTTAATCTTGTAAATCAAGACGCGGAGAATCATAAGTGAAACTCGAAGTTTCTAACCAGTGATTCACCATGCGAACGACCCTATCTCTCATAGAATGAGGGAGCCGAGCAGACAATCGATCCACCTTCAAAAGATGGTACGACTGCCTCTAATTTGTGTCCTCGACATGACCAAGTGGCTTTGGCTCCATTCCACTCCCCGGGGTGAGAATGAGTCGACTTGAAATCAGTTTTGGAAAGACAAATTAGGCATTGTTTGATAAACTTAATCAATGTTTCTCGTAAAAGGAATTACAAGAATTCTCCTCCAATGACTTGTCTATACGAACTTCGAAAGTTCATAAAAGTCACCAAGAGAACAGCAATGGAGACCATGGATATGTTTCCATACCCTCTCCCACTTAGCTTTTTACAATAAAGGGATACGCTATCTAATGCATAATTAAATACACATAAGCATGCATACATGAAATAAAGCACATAGAATATTATCACATAATCAAAATAATACTAGAATATTATTTTCCGACTATTATGGCTTTATCGCATCCCCGTACGCATCTTCTAGTCTTCAGTCTTCGTTCTTGAATGCTCCATGTGACGGGAATATTAATTCCAATATTTAAATCTATTTATTTTTAATAAATCCAAAAGTTACTTAATTCAAAAATTAAGTCAATCGAATAAATCAAAAATAAAATTAAATATTATTAATATTTTTATTTATTTATTTTCCTATCTAATTCTATTAAATCTCTAGAATAATCTATCCAAGACCCACTTGGAATATTCTAGAAGACATCTATAATAGAATAAGGAAATAAAATAAATCTATTTTATTTTCCCTTTCTACTTCATTAAATCTCTAGAATAATCTATCCAAGACCCACTTGGAATATTCTAGATGATTTCCATAATGAAATAAGGAAATAAAATAATTTAGGACTCCTAGTCCTTCCAAATTAATTCCTTTCCTAATCCATTAAAAAATTCCATAAAGGAATAATTAAATAAGGAAAAAATAATTTAGGACTCTTCTACTTTCCAAAATTAATTAATTTCTATGTCCATGAAAATTCCCATAAAATAGGAATAATCAAATAGGAAATTAATTTAATTTAATAATTAATTATTTTCCTTTCTAATTCTATTAAATCTCTAGAATCCTATTCCAAGTAGAACTTAGAATATTCTAGAAGACTTCCATAATAGAATAAGGAAATAAATTAATTCCAATTAATTCTTTTCCTATTTCCATGAGAATTCCCAAAAATAGGAATACTCAAAATAGGAAAACCGAATCAATTTAGGAAAGTTGGATCTTGGCCGAGATGAACGCGGGTTGGGGATCCCCGCGCTCACCATGATCGACCACCCAACTAGAGGAGTCGAACTCCTCATGGTGGTCGATCGAGCCTCATGAGATCGGCCATGGGGATGGCCGATCGAGCCCTCCCTCTCTTCGTCTCCTCCGTCACAATTTTCCGGTCGTCGTTTCGGAATCGATCCAACGTAAAATAAATTACAAATTTATTACTACACTATCCGGTATCGATTCTCTACATGAAATCGACCTCACAATTTCCGGAAAAATTAAGAACAAGCATTCACCACACAAGAACAAATAACATCACCGAGAGTTTAATAATCAAGAACATTATTATGACATTAATTAACAAAATTAAATCTAGCCATAATAATCGGAAACCCTGCAAGGTAGAACAATTTATCGAAAAATACCATGAACTAAAACCAACGCTCTGATACCAATTGTTGGAAATCGATATCCCGGAATTAATAAATTAATTAAAATTAATTATCTAATTAATTCCGACCGAAATCCTTTGGAGATCGAATATCCGGATTGTCAAAATTGCGGAACCGACAACCCAATCGACTCCCGGAACATGTACATGACCATACGAAAAAGTTACGCGGGAAAAACACGAGAGAACTCGCGTGAACTCGCGAAACCCGCAGGAGCCACGCGGGGTGACTCGCAGCAGCCCGCAGCAACCCGCAGCGAGTCGCCTGACTCGCTGCTGCTGGGACCCTGCTGGATCTCTGCGGGTCAGCTGCGGGAAATCCCACAGCACCCAGCGAAATCCCCGTAGCAGCCCACAGCAACCCGCAGCGAGTCGCCTGACTCGCTGCTGCTGAGCGCTACGAGTCGCTGCGGGAAAACCCGCAGCAGACAGCTGATCGCTGCGGGAAAACCCGCAGCCGATCCGCGTATCGAGCCCTAGGCTCGATTTTTCCCCGCGCGATCTTCGTCCAGCCGAGCCGTCGAGCCGCCGGCGGTCCGGTGGTCCGACCACCACCGCCCGGTTCGACCTCGTCTCGTGGGTCCGTTCCTCGGATCTTGGTTCAAGGTATTTTCACGATAATTAAACGATAAAATCATAAAGGGGGTTTTACGATTTACCTCGTTCTCGTTGTTCGGAAAAACGAAGAACTCAATTTGAAGACCTTGAGATCTTCCCACGTATTCCTTGCACTAGCTCGGACGTCGGGTGGGCGACGATCTACCGAACTCCATGGATCTCCCTCTCTACTTTCTCTCTCTAGAATTGTGACCTTCAACTTATGAGAATAGAGAAGACCATGTAGTGCTTTTATAGGCTACGTAGGGGATCTTAAGGAAGTGGAATATTGGGCTTCCAATAATAGTGATTAAATTGAGCCCAAGCCCAAATCTATTAATCCTTACTATTATTAATTAATTCTATTTTCCACTATATAAAATTAATTGCACTCCCAATATTAAACCATATTATATCAAATAATATTTCTCCGGTAGTATTATTTATTCCGTGTATTTAAGATATAAATATCCATGAATAAAATTAATTTATTGCTAATTAATTTATTCATCTCTTATATCCGAGACTAGTACCATTCAACCTTAATTATTATGCGGAACGAATCCACCTGCAGGGTTTACATAATAATTCCTTATGAACTCATCTCGGGGATATTATCAACCCTTCCGGGATACACTTTCCCGTCAAGTATTCACGGCATGCCATATATAAAATATAGTGACCCAACTTAACCGGTAATTAACCCAATAATTAAATCGGTTAATTCCTTTGGTAAATCAAAGTCACTTATATTGAATATACACACCCGCAATAGTTTCGGGGATTAAGAACAAAATACACTGAGACTCGAATCGATTATCGCCGGCAATCCTAATCGATGAATCTCAACGATCCGCTCAATACACCAAGTGTACAAGTGTGATAAAATAATTAAGACAAATTATTTTCTCTCTCACACAACGACTATACCGATGGATTGGTCCGTGTCCATCTAGGTCGTGAGCAACTGTTCGATTAAATACGAGTAACCGATAGTATGATCTTCTGTGTGGGCCCGACACACCATACTAACTACAACGTATAGAATCCAGGACTATAATTTGCATATATTTAATTATAAATAATTAAATGCAAATAATTGTTTATTTAATTAAATAGATTAATGGCAATGGATCGTGAGTTTCCTTTACTTAAATCTAGACATTAAGTACACAACTCCAACAAAACTTGTACAGATATTCGGCTGTTTATAAGATACCCTAAGAGAATGAATTGAGATATGTAATATAGTCCAAAGGACCAGATGTTCGTTGATTGAATCAACGATTCGGTTCTTAGACATGGACTATATGTATATGCAATATCGCAAGCCCAAGAGTAGAGTAATACTTAAATGAGCTTAGAGGGACTGATTAAAACTTAGAACCAGCCTAACTGAGTAGTTCACTACTATAATCTTTAGTCACTAAAGATACACCGGAGCGTTATCGTAGTGGGAGGGTTGTTAGACAACCCAACAGGTTCATGTTTATAGGTGAGTCCTCGGACTTGTTACCTGGAGAACATGAAGCCGAACCCTGGATCTATGACGAGACGCTGAAAGATCAAGATGCTCAGTCTTGGCAAAAGTCGATCAGGATTCTTTTGTCTTCACATGGAAGATGGAAGTCAAGACAGATTTTCTAAATCGAAGTCTTGACGGGGCCATCTGTGTGGGACAGCCGAAGAGATTCATCGAAAAGAGCCAAGAGCATTCGGTAAGCAAGCTTAATCAATCTTAGGATTGAAGGAAGCTTCAAGATCTTGGACACATGCGGAACTATGAGAAAATCCATTTCATGGATTCATTTAAGGCATGTTTAGGTCCTGTGTGTAATAAAGAAGTGACAGAAAAGATGTGGTGTTTTCTCATTCTTTATGTAGACGACATCCTTCTGAATTGGCAACAATATGAAAGAAGTTATCGGACATAAAGGGATGGTTGTCCGAGTAATTCAATGTAAGAGACTTAGGAGAAGTCGGGAATGTTCTTGGGATCAAATTTATAAATGATCGCCAGAAAAGAACATAGAACTTATCTCGAGTCTCATACTTAAATACAATTCTTACTCGTTGCAGCATACATAATTCCAAGAAAGGTCTTCACCTTTTAGATGTGGAATTCGTCTATCTAAGGTTTTGTGTCCGACACAATAAAGGAGATGGATGAAGAGTAAGCAGTTCCCTGCACCTTAATGGTGGGAAGCTTAATGTATGTAATGCTATGCACGAGACTGATATCTGCTATGTCGTAGGCATGGTGGTGAGATTTCATAGTAATCCTAGAAAGGATCACTCGACTGATGTAAAGAACATGTTTAGGCTCCTGCAGAGGACCAGGAATTATGTTCTGAGTTACAAAGCAGTCAAGTTGTTTCCTTTGGATTACATAGAATTGAATTTCCAATCAAACAGGGACAGTTGAAAGTCGAAGTCAGGCTATGTGTTCTCACTGTGAAGTGGAGCAGTCACATGGAAGAATGTAAAGCAGTAATGCATTACGGACTCTACCATGGAAACTGAAAGGATAACGGCCTCTGAGGCAGTTAAAAGGTCAGTGTGGCTCCAGAACTTCCTAAGGGACTTAGATGTGGTTTCTAGTTTACCCAAAGCTATTTTGAATAGCGGTATTGGCAAACTTGAAATGCCACGAGTCCACAGTGGGAGATAACACGTAGAGAGCAAGTACCACCTGATTCGAGACATCGTCTAATAAGACGATGCAGTTGCCACCTAGATAGCATCGAAAGGATTGCCTGGTAAAACCCGTTCACAGAGGCACTTCCAGCGAAAGCGTTGGGTAGGCGTGATGAGGTTATGGGAATCTGATGTTTGGGAAAGGGCGACTAGACTTTTAGTATAAGTGGGAGATTGATGGAGTTGTATTCTAAATGTCTAGTTTAGTGCAAATACAGAACTCCTTATCTATACCTTAATTCGAGATATGATTCAAGCATAATTGCATTTAATGCAATAGTCCTTGATGTATACGTTGTAGACAGTATGGCGTGAGGAGACACGCGGAAGATCATACTGTCGGTTACTCGTATACTATCGAACAGTAGCTCACGACTTAGATGGACAGGGACAATCCATCGGTACGTCGTAGTGTGACTGGTAGATAGTCGGTCTTGACTATCATGTTACACTCGTACACTTGGTGTATTGAGCAGGACCACGGGAGGGCGTTCGATTTATACTAATCGAAGTAATCGAACTAGACCTCAGATATTGCGGATATGCGAATTCCTAATCCCTATATAATTATAGGTGCGTGTGTCCAATTCTCGGTTCTTTAATCTACCAATGAGTGAGACTAATTGATTAGTCAATATTCTCGGTAAATTGGGAATCGGAATTGTACACACGGCATGCTATAGATTATAGACAGGAAACCGTGTCCCGTTTATCGGGTTGATGATGTCCCCGAGATGAGCTCATAAAGTTTATCATGTAAACCCTGCAGGTGGATTCGTTCCACATGATAATAAGGATGAGTGGTACTAGTCTCGGATAATAAGAAACGAATTAATTTAATTATTAGTAATTAAAGTTAATTCGTGGACATTCGATATCTTAAACACGGGGAAAGTCGTATATGTAATTTCGGCGGAAATATTATTGTTGATATAATATTAAATTAATTTCGGGAATTCAATTATTATTTTTTAGTGGAGTGAATAATAATTAAAATTGTGGAATTTAATTAAAGGTTTTCTTTTAAGGACACCGGTTTAATTAAATTGCAATTTAGCCCCTAATTAATTTACCTAAGAGGTCCCTAGTGTAACTCTATATATAACCCCCCCTTGCCTCTCTTAAACCTAAGAAACGCCGCAACTATTATTTCAGCAGAGAAATTAAATTGCTTAGCGCAATTATGTTTTTCTCTGTTTAAATAAAAAGAGTTAACGCAGTTATTTTTCTGATGAAATTAATTGCTTAGCGCAATTATATTTCTGAGAAAGAAAAAATTATTCTTGCGCTGGTTTAGAGAAGAGAGAGCAGAAAAGGAGAATCCAGCAGATCGTTGCCCACTCAACGGCTGGAATCGGGTTAGAGGCATACGCTAGAAACGTCTAATGTTTCAACAATTCGGCTTCTCCGAATCACGCGACAAAGGTATGAGATCGATCCCTAATTCCGCAATTATCGATCTCTAAATTCGTTAAAAATACATCGAACGATCGATCGGGTTCCGGGAGTCGTGGTACGTGTTCCTCGACTACTGGGGGTCTAGGACCTCCGGAACGGTAGTCGGATGAGGAAAAACGACCCGGAAACGAGCCCGGAACAGCAACGTCGCGTTGCTGTTCGCGGACAAACGGCGGTCGCCAAAGGGCAAACGGCGGTCGCCGTTTGCAGTTCCTTTCAGCGACCGCTGGACTGCTTTCGGCGGTCGCCGAATTGATGCAGTCCAGTCCCGTTTCGCGCGGTTGTCCTTCGGGGCGATGGCTGGGCGTGAATCGGGTCAAGGGGTGTCGTGCGAACGAAGTAGCGACTTCGGAGGTCGACTGGGAGCGTTCGGATGTTCGAGCGATCGAACGAATGCCTCCGGGTAGTCGATTTCCAACAAGGACTACACCCTCAGTCAGTAACTTGGGCACGTCTACCCAGGCCTTGACTTCTCTCCAATGGTCATCCTTGCGACTTCAGGGAACTCATCCATCTTCTAGCGTAAACTGCTGAAAGTTGACCAAGTAGTTTTGCAGTATGCTCAAGTAGCTACCCTTGTGCCCTCCTTGACCTGCACATCAAAAAACAAACAGGACCCTTTCTCCTTTTGGATAAGACAAGTCAAGTTCTCTATCCGATTTTATTCAAAATTAAAGAAAAGAAAAGAAAACTAAAATAATATACAAGAAATACCAGGTTGCCTCCTGGTCAGCGCCTTAGTTATCGTCATGGGCATGACGTGATGTATGCTCACCATTCTTCATGATGAAAGAGCTTGAGCTTCTCCTCGTTATGGCCATAGGAGGCCTTCAGGCACTTGAGTAAATCAGTGAAGTTGCTCATCATCCATCCATGTAAAGTGCCTGGTGGTTTGCCCAAACCAAAGTGTACTTGCATGTTGGTCAGGGGCGAATTCCTCTTCTATTCCGGATTTTGGGCGAACAACCCTTGTGTCTTCCTTTCTGAACCTTCACTTAAAACATCAATATTGATCTCACTGATTGTATCCCCTTGTCCAAAGTAGAGATATTTCGTGTGCTTGGGCAATATCTTCGATTTTTGCTCGGGTGCCCGTTCAAAGGCTGGCTCCAATCTCTCTTCTCGGACATCATTCTTAGTTTTCCTCGTCTGGGTTAAAATATCAGATGGTTGAAACATGCCAATATGAAATACCTCATGTTTCCTCACTTGGACGATATTTAGTTTCTGCTCTTGGGCAACTTGCTCCTCTTGGGCAGGTTGCTCTTCTGTTGCAGGTTGCTCCTCTTGGTGGTTGTTATGACCATAACCAAAACTAGGTGTGTTGGCCAGGGCATACTGGTCGTAGCAATTCTGTCTGTCTTGCCCATAACTGTGCATTGGGCAACCTGCGTGTCTTCCCTCATAGTGTAGTAGTGGGCGCTGGTCATGATCAACTTCATTTGTTTCGACTGCTTTGAGTGGTCTTGTGGCCATAATCTCCGCGAGTTTCTCGATGGTGCCGCAAAGTTTATCAATTTTATCTTCGGCAGACTTGGGCATAGCAAATGTCTGCTTGGGCAAGTTGTCTTCATCTTCACGGGATCCTTCGGCCAAGTCTTTCAATATTTTGAACGCCTCACTTGCTGTTTTGTCGAGAATAGAACCTCCACATGCAGCATAAATCATCATTCTTTCTTGTCCTCTCAGTCCGGATCTGAAGTATTGGATCAATTCATGATCCGGAAATAGACGATATGGGCATAGTGCTTGAATCTCATTGAATCGTACCCAATAGTCGTAGAAATATTCTCCTGTGCCCATTTTGATGTTGTAAATCATCTTCTTCATCTGCATGATCCGAGATATGGGGAAGTGCTTCTTCAAAAATTGATGTTGAAGCTGCTGCCATGTTGTAATTTCGCCCCTGGTCAAGGTGTACAACCATTCTCTTGCCTCGCCGGCAAGGGAGAAGGGAAAAGCTAATAGTCGGATGTACTCTGTCAGGTTGCCCATAGCAGGTATAGTCCCACATGCTAGCTCAAAATTTCGCAAATGTAGTTGAGGGTCCTCCCATGGCATATCGCTGAACTTGGGCAACAGCTGCAGAAAACTGGGTTTCATTGACCAATCTGTAGTGATGTTGGGCAAGGTTATGCCCACAAGTTTAAAGTCCAAAAAGTTAGGGAAATTTAATTCCCTCAATGTCTGCTCCACTCGTCGGTTGTTCAAGTCGTCCATCTTTTCTGTCCTCTGCTCAACTCTGGATCTTGAGCAAAGGTGGGTCTCTGGGCTGCACGTGCTGCTTGACCTGCTTTCCTCGTCCTGCTCCTTGCTGTCCTCTTTGGTCAACCTGGAACAAAAACAAAAAAATCGCAAATCAAATAGCACAAAGAAAATAACTGGAATATAAACTCCCCGGCAACGGCGCCAATTTTGACGCTACCGTCGTTTGAGTAGCGAGCAAAATAAATTTATAAAACCTAAACCTTTCACCAACAACAAGTATTACTAGTAAGTATTAGGTGTCGATCCCACGAGGAGTTTATCGTTATTTTCTCACGGCTTTGCCCAATGTAGTTGTCACGATTTTAGAGAGAGTTTTGATTGAACTACCGACCTACTAAAATAACTAAAAACATATAATAAAAAAACTAAATAAAATAACAAAAAAATAAAATACTCAGCTACTGAACTTGACCAATACGAAAATTAAACTACTCAACTACAGAACTCGACCAATATATAAAACAGAGTATCTGGGCACAGTCGTCACCTTGTCTACCTGATCAAGTTTCTACTGTTCATCGGCACATAAGATTTTGCTAACAGCTTTATCTTTCGGTTATAGGTTGTCCAATTAAAGTATAAACGCCCCTATGTTGTCACGCACGCAAATACCCCAACCCTTATTCACTCTTTCGGTTTAAAGTTTTACTAGATCTCTCTAAGCACAACTTCTAGTATTGATCAATTCGACACTATGTTAGCCGACATGAGTCTAAGTTGACCAAACTGCATTAATCTCTAAGCGAACCCGAAATGGCCAATAGCATGCCCGGACAGACCCGAGTCATACGACCACATCTCCAGCAACATGTAATACTATGCGGACGCCCAGTCTCCCGGCACGTTGATCCGCGTATGTGTGTGTTAGGTGAAAAGGGGTTCCTACTGGCTACTGTACGTTGCCCAAGTCCCTAACATGCCTGTAGATACTACCCTGTTGAATCGGGAACAAAACTAAGTTAGTTGCTATAATCAAAAGCCTCTCAGAATTTTAGAAAACAGATCGACCAAGTTCGGACCTTGCCCAGGCGCAGATTAACTAGCTACGCATGAACAAACATAAAATAAATAAAATAAAAACGAAATCAAACATGCTTTTATTAATCTAAGAAATCAAATAAACAATTGTCTTGAATAATCAGAATTTAAAAGACGAAAATAAAAGCATGAAATAAAAACGAAATTGCCCAGCTATGCCCGAAGGCAATAGCCGGGGAGAACTCGTCTTCTTCTTCTTCCGATCTTCTTTGGTGTGGTGGCTGATGTGTACATGTGCATAACCTCTGTTGTCCTTAGTTAGCCACGTGATTTCTAGGTCTTGATGTGTATTTATAGATGCTAGGAGTCTTGGGCTCCAAGTAAAATCGCTGACTTGATCAGTTTAATTGAGATAAGGAAATAAAAGATTCTTTCCTTATCCTCTCCTTAAAAATAGAAATTCTGCCGCGTCCTTGACCAATTCCGTGTATATATAGGACTCTTCTGATGTAGAGACGTGTTGGACAATGACTCTAAGGTTGGATGAGAGTCCAACTTTGATACTTCTAAGAATCTGGTCGCCTTTGAAGTCTCCATGATTCCCATGACTCTTCGTACACTGCTTGCTCAACGTCCGTCTCTGGTCAACTCCGATCTTTGTCCAACCTCTTTACTTCGTACGGTACTTGGTCAAGCTTCGATCTTGATCACTTCCTGACTTTGGCCAATATGACATGGGTGTTCGTTCCAGGCTAACTTGCTCAACCATCGTACTTGCTCAATGCGACATTTCTTTCCAAATATTCGTCTTTTCACGTTTCACCTGCATAACTTGACCATAGACTCCAAATGTGCCCTCCCAGACACAAGCAAGGTGAAAACAAATAAAAAGACTCGATTAACTTGACTCAAAAGAACTAAAAATGAGCCAAAAAAATGGCTCATCAGTATGTTAATCGACTGCCCATCGAACAACCATCGAGTAAAGAGCTTAAAATTGGTTTTTTAAGCATTTTTTGCATAATTAAGTTGTTATTTGCACTAATAAGTTCAATTTAGAGACTTAAAACATTACTAAAACAGGTTACATGATCAATCGATTCGTTTAGAGTGAAAACAAGTGAAATTTGGAACATTGGTCATACTATTCTAAAACAAACTATAATATTGTTCAATGTTGACATGCTATGGATTAAAACTCCAAAATTGAACATCAAACATGTTTAATAAATGTTTTTTATCATTAAAATGAAGTTACATACGCAAATACACACTTAGAAATTGAAAAACGGCCTTAAAATTGAAAAAAATGGGCTCTGTTCTTGGTTACACGATGGGGCCTCCTTATCTACACGATGGTAACCCTATTCTGCTCGATCGAAACCCTAATATGCTCGAATGGGTTGATCGAATGGGTTACTGGAATAGGTTACTCGAATAGGGTTACAAGAAAGGGTTACTCGAATAGGGTTAGAAGAAAGGGTTACTCGAATAGGGTTATAAGAAAGGGTTAATCGAATAGGTTTACAAGAAAGGGTTACTTGAATAGGGTTACAAGAAAGGGTTACTCCTGATTTGATTAACCCTTTCGAGTAACCTTTTTAAAGTTCTCTTTGCGCAGTTTCTTGATTCTTATAGTATCTTTTTCACTCGAACTCCGATTGTCTCGATTCAAACTTCCTCGAAATGTAGACTTCAAGATCTTTGCATCCATGTATGGCACGAACCAAGATTCCGAATGAGAAAAATAAGTTTCATCCTTGAAGTTACTACTCGAATTCAAGTTACTCGAAATTCTTCTCTTTGCGCAACTTCTCGATTCTTGTCATATCTTTTTTTTTACAAACTCCAATCGTCTCGATTAAAAATTTCTCGGAATATAGACTTCAATACCTTTGCATACATCTATGGCACGAACCAAGATTACGAATTAACAAAATCAGTTTAATCCGTGAAGTTGTTACTCGAATTCGAGTTACTCGAAAATTTTCTCTTGCGCAACTTCTCGATTCTTGTCATATATTTTTCATACGAACTCCAA
Organism: Euphrasia confusa; assembly: GCA_954870475.1. Taxonomy (NCBI): domain Eukaryota; kingdom Viridiplantae; phylum Streptophyta; class Magnoliopsida; order Lamiales; family Orobanchaceae; genus Euphrasia; species Euphrasia confusa. The sequence continues at coordinate 38,635,816 of OX940950.1, read as the reverse complement.
TCGTCTCGATTCAAATTTCTTCAGAATATAGACTTCAATATCTTCGCATCCACATACGGCAAAAAGCAATATTCCAAATGAGCAAAGTCATATTAATCCGTGAAATTGCTGCTCGAATTCGAGTTACTCGAAAATTTTCTCTTTGCGCAAGTTCTCGATTCTTGTCATATCTTTTTCATACAAACTCCAATTGTCTCGATTCAAAATTACTCAGAATATAGACTTCAAGATCTTTGCATCCATATATGGCAGGAATCAAGATTACAAATGAGCAAAATCAGTTTAATCCGTGAAATTGCTGCTCAAATTCGAATTACTCAATATTCTTCTCTTTGCGCAACTTCTCGATTCTTGTCATGTCTTTTTCGCCCGAACTACGATTGTCTCGATTCAAAAATATACGGAATATAGACTTCAATATCTTTACAACCATGTATGGAACGAACCAATATTACGAATGAGAAAAATCTGTTTAATTCGTGAAATTGCTACTCGAATTCGAGATTTCGAGTTACTCGAAATCGAGTAATGTACCGTCGAGTAACGTACCATCGAATAATAATGATCTTCAATTGTTCTTCACTACTCGATGGGTTACTCGATCGTCTGCGCCATCGAGTAGTACATCGAGTAATAGTCGCAAAAAAAAAATGAAAATGGTGGTGGTTCTGTAGAGATTTTTACATCCTCCTCATGTTCGGACGCCGACGCCGACGCCGACTCCGATAACATCTCCGGTAAGAAAATTGGTTGAATCGAAATCGAAAAAAAAAACGGGTCGGTTTTGGGGGGAGAAAGAGAGAGAGAAGAAAGAATAAAGTGAACGCCTCGGGTTGTGCTCCTCCTCTTCCTCATGTTCGGACTCCGACGGCGTCGCCGACGGTGACATTGTTTGCTTCGTAAAGTCGAAATCGGAAAAAGGGGGCGACGTTGTACGACGGAAGAGAGAGAGAGAGAGAGAAGAATAATGTGGGGATATTTTTTAATTTTTTTTAAGGGTATAATAGGCAATTCAATATGAATTGGTGTAAAAAACTCATATTGTTATAGTGTAGGTTATATAACTCACCTTTGTTATAACTGTGACCATTTATCCACGGGCTCTATTTAAAATCGGGTAATATTATTTGCACGCAAACAACTCTAAATACACCTATTTATATATTGAAAAATTACTCTATGTGTGTCCCAGGGTAAGGCATGTGATGATGTGGTAAGGCCTGTGATGATGTGGGTGAGATATTCTCCGGCGACGCAGGGTTCGAACCTCGGGTGGCTATCTCGCACAGGTATCTGCTATTCGGGCACATCCCTCGATTTACATCCTACCCGATCGGGGGACTTCCGATCGAGTGGTGGTCCCAACTCCCAACCAATCACTGCTTGACATGTGGTGACTTAATATATATATATATATATATATATGTTGGAAATCGACTACCCGGGACGTGTTTGTTCGATCGCTCGAACATCCGAACACTCCCAGTCGACCTCCGGAAGCGTTGCTCCGTTCACGTAACAGCCCGCGTGACGATTCACGCCCAGCCATCGCCCCGAAGGACAACCACGCGAATCAGCCACTGACCTGACTCAAACAGCGGGCGCTGCTAGTCATTCAGCGGCCGTTGTATAGGCCCCAAACAGCGGGCGCTGTTTGGCCGCGAACAGCAGCGCGACCTGCTGTTCCAAGCGCGTTTCCGGGCCGATTTTCCTCTTCTGACTACCGATCCGGAGGTCCTTGACCCCCCAGTAGTCGAGGAACATGATCCACGACGCCCGGAACCCGATCTAAGATTCGAAGCATAATCAACGAGAAAGAAATCAAATTATTGCGGAAATAGGGTTTCGATTTCTTATACCTTTGATGCGTGATTCGGAGAAGCCGAATAGGCGAACACCCTGAGATCTTCTAGTGTGTATCCTAGCCCTCGACGCCGGCCGTTGTGTGGGCAACGATCCACCGGAGTCTTCTCTTCTTCTTTCTCCCTTGAACCCACGGTGAGAATTTTATTCTGTCTCCAGAAATATATTTGCGCTAGCAAATTAATTTCTACAGAATAAGTTATTGCGCAAACTATATTAATTAAGTAGAGAAAAAGAATTAATTGCGCTAACAATTATTTTCTCTCCACATAATTAATTATTGCGGCGAAACTTAGGTTAAGGAGAAGAGAGATTGAGGGGTTTATATAGGCCACACTAGGGACCTTAGGACAATTAATTAATTAGGCTAAATTATAATTTAATTAAACCGGTGTCCTTAAAAGAAAACCTTTAATTAAATCCAATTTTAATTATAATTAATTCCACTATAAAATTATAATTGAATTCCCAATTAATTAATCTATATTATTTTACCAATAATATTTCCGCCGAAATTACATATACGACTTTCCCCGTGTTTAAGATATCGAATGTCCACGAATTAATTTCAATTACTAATAATTAAATTAAATCATTTCTTATTATCCGAGACTAGTACCACTCATCCTTATTATCATGTGGAACAAATCCACCTGCAGGGTTTACATGATAAACTTTATGAGCTCATCTCGGGGACATCATCAACCCGATAAACGGGACACGGTTTCCTGTCTATAATCTATAGCATGCCGTGCGTACAATTACGATTCCCAATTTACCGAGAATCTCGACTAATCAATTAGTCTCACTCATTGGTAGATTAAAGAACCGAGAATTGGACACACGCACCTATAATTATATAGGGATTAGGAATTCGTATATCCGTAATATCTGAGGTCTAGTTCGATTACTTCGATTAGTATAAATCGAACGCCCTCCCGTGGTCCTGCTCAATACACCAAGTGTACGAGTGTAACATGATAGTCAAAACCGACTACCTACCAGTCACACTACGACGTACCGATGGATTGTCCCTGTCCATCTAAGTCGTGAGCTACTGTTAGATAGTATACGAGTAACCGACAGTATGATCTTCCGCGTGTCTCCTCACGCCATACTGTCTACAACGTATACATCAAGGACTATTGCATTAAATGGAATCATACTGGAATCATATCTCGAATTAAGGTATAGATAAGGAGTTCCGTATTTGCACTAAACTAGACATTTAGAATACAACTCCATCAATATATATATATATATATATATATATATATATATATATATGTTAGGATTTATATAATCGAACAAGGATTAAAGGAAAGGAAAAGATGAACGTAGAAAACTTGTGGTATTAGAACAAAATAAGCGTGATCTAAAATATACAAGAGAGAGGCTTTATATAGCCAAAACACAAAGTAAACCCTAATCCTATAAATATAATAACTAATATAAATATATGCTAAATATATGCTACGGCTAACAGAATGAGACTTCGTGAAGCAGTCAGCCAGCTGTAAGGACGACGGAGTAAACGGTAGAGAAATGGCTCCGTGATCCAAATGATGCCGAGTGAAATGACAATCAATCTCAATGTGTTTGGTGCGCTCATGAAACACCGTGTTGTGAGCAATCTCAATGGCACTGTTATTATCGCATTACATAGGTGTGGGGTCAGAAAGAGTGACTCCCATGTCAGCCAGTAACCAGCGCAACCATATAATCTCAGCCGTAGTGGAAGCCATAGCACGATACTCTGCCTCGGTGGATGAACGGGAAACTACAGCTTGTTTCTTACTTCTCCAAGAAATAAGAGAATCACCAAGAAAAATACAAAACCCAGTAGTGGACTTCCGAGAAGTCGAATCACCAGCCCAATCGACATCAGAAAAGGCACGAAGCTCCAATGAAGAAGTGGATGGAAACAAAAGACTCTGATAAAGAAATCCCCGTAGGTAACGTAAAATACGCACAACAGCAGCCCAATGTACAGTCGTGGGTGCTGAAACAAACTGACTAACAATATGAACAACATAGGCAATATCAGGGCGAGTGATCGTCAAATAAACAAGACTACCAACAATGGACCTATACAAAGTGGGATCTTGTAGAGGAGTGCCATCATCTAGAGTATACTTTGCGTTCAGCTCGAGAGGAGTGTCAATGAGTCGTGCACGGTGAAGAATATCAGCAGCATACTTGGACTGAGAGAGGAGGTAACCTCGAGGAGAGGAGGCAACTTCAATTCCCAGAAAGTATCGTAAAGGGCCCAAATCTTTCATCTCAAAACAACGGGACAAGGTTTCTTTCAAACCCACAATACCATCAACATCATCACCCGTAATAATCATATCATCAACATATAACAGAAGGAGAACACGGCCGGCAGAAGTCGATCGAACAAATAAAGCCGAGTCATAAGGGCTAGAGACAAAACCAAGGGAAATCACAACTCGAGAAAATCTATCATACCAAGCACGAGTGGCTTGTTTAAGGCCATACAACGCCTTCTTAAGGCGACAAACCTGTCCTGGAGCATGAGAGACGCCTGGTGGGGGAACCAAATACACTTCTTCCTTCAATTCTCCATTCAAAAAAGCATTTTTAACATCCATCTGAGATATGTGCCACTGTTGAACAGAAGCAACAGCAATGAGGACACGAATTGAAGTCATCTTGGCTACCGGAGCAAAAGTCTCCTCATAATCTAAACCATACTCTTGAGCAAACCCCTTAGCAACTAAGCGGGCCTTGTATCGCTCAATAGAACCATCAGATTTCGTCTTAACTTTGTACACCCATCTAGAACCAATAGCCTTTTTACCTGCAGGAAGATCAACAAGGTCCCAAGTACCAGTCTTGTCTAAGGCAGACAGTTCCTCAGCCATAGCATTTTGCCAATCATGGGATCGGACAGCCTCCTTATAGGAGGAAGGCTCAGAGATTGGATCAATGGAAACAAGAAATGACGCAAATGACTTAGAATAACAAGAGTATGCAAAATCAGGTAATTGAGTAGACTTACGTATGCGTACTGGATAGCGTGGCGCAGCAAGATCCGTAGTCACAAGCTGTGATTGGGTAGCCGTGTCAGTGTTGGAAATCGATATCCCGGGCTATTAAAATTTGCGGAAAATAATAACCCGACCGAAATCCTTCGCCGGAGATCACATGAACGCCGACTCATCCGCCGGAGTCCAGCCTTTGGAGACCACGCACCCGAAGGCACGCGGCCCGCCCCCAGCCGAACCCCCGCGAGACGGGGTTCACGCGATCGAAGATCGCGTTCGATCTTTGCGATCGATGGGGCTGCCCAGCAGCCCCCCGCGGCGAGTCCGGCGACTCGCCGCCGCCTGGAGGAGCCCCGCCTTCACGGCGGGTGGGGTGCGGCACCAGCCCGCGCCCCCAGCGATCGATCCTTGGATCGATCGCAAGCCCTCGGCCCAGCCGAGGGTTCTTTCCTCCGCGCGCCGCGAACCCTAGTTCGGGCGATCGCCCGTGGTCCGGTGGCTTCGCCACCACCACGCGATCGTCCGTCTAATCCGGGTTCGAACTTTTGGATCTTTGTTCTTCGATAATTGATTCAATAAAACAAGAATTAAATAGCAATTATTTAATTCACCTTTCGATTCGTTGTGCGGAGAAACGAGATCTTATGATGACCTTGAGATCTTCCCACGTATTCCTTGCACTAGCCCGGACGTCGTGTGGGCGACGATCTACCGAACTCCATGGATCTCCCTCTCTACTTTCTCTCTCTAGAATTGTGATCTTCAAGTTATGAGAATAGAGAAGACCATGTAGTGCTTTTATAGGCTACGTAGGGGATCTTAAGGAGGTGGAATATTGGGCTTCCAATAATAGTGATTAAATTGAGCCCAAGCCCAAATCTATTAATCCTTACTATTATTAATTAATTTATTTTCCAATATATAAATTAATTGCACTCCCAATATTAAACCATATTATATCAAATAATATTTCTCCGGTAGTATTATTTATTCCGTGTATTTAAGATATAAATATCCATGAATAAAATTAATTTATTGCTAATTAATTTATTCATCTCTTATATCCGAGAATAGTACCATTCAACCTTAATTATTATGCGGAACAAATCCACCTGCAGGGTTTACATAATAATTCCTTATGAACTCATCTCGGGGATATTATCAACCCTTACGGGATACACTTTCCCGTCAAGTATTCACGGCATGTCATATATAAAATATAGCGACCCAACTTAACCGGTAATTAACCCAATAATTAAATCGGTTAATTCCTTTGGAAAATCAAAGTCACTAATATTAAATATACACACCCGCAATAGTATCGGGGATTAAGAATAAAATACACTGAGACTTAAATCGATTATCGCCGGCAATCCTAATCGATAAATCTCAAACGATCCGCTCAATACACCAAGTGTACAAGTGTGATAAAATAATCAAGATAGATTATTTTCTCTCTCACACAACGACTATACCGATGGATTGGTCCGTGTCCATCTAGGTCGTGAGCAACTGTTCGATTAAATACGAGTAACCGATAGTATGATCTTCTGTGTGTCCATACAACACCATACTAACTACAACGTATAAAATCCAGGACTATAATTTGCATATATTTAATTATAAATAATTAAACGCAAATAATTGTTTATTTAATTAAATAGATTAATGGCAATGGATCCTGAGTTTCCGTTACTTAAATCTAGACATTAAGTACACAACTCCAACAATCTCCCACTTGTACTAAGGTCTAGTCATTTCCTCCAAACTCCCGACTCCCATACTCTTCGCGTGCTTAATATGTACTTCCAAGAAGTACTATGTGAATGAGCAATCTAGGTTGCCGCTCTGAAGTTATCTTGGTGACTACAGCGTCGTCTCCCTCGACGATGACTCGTATCAGGTGGTACTTGCACTATGTGTTATCTTACACTTATGGACTTGTGATTTCTTACCATTTGCCATTGCACCGCTATTTACATAGCCTTGGGCAAATTAAGAATCACATCTAAGTCCCAGAGATTATCCCGGAGTTATACCAAAACTTCCGCTGCCTCTGAGGCCGCTATTTGGTTACCCATGGCAGAGTCCGAAAAGCATCGTGCTTATCACTCTCCCATGTAAAAACTCCTTCTCCTTTAATAGTGAAACACATAGCCTGATATCGACTTACACCGGTCCTCATTCGATTAGAAATCTAAGAGAATGTAATCCAAAGGAAATGCTTGCTTGCTCCGTAATCCAGAATATAGTCTCCAGTACTTCGAAAGTACTTAAAATGTTCATTACAGCAGTCAAGTATTCCTTTCCAGGATTACCTTGATATCCTCCCACTATGCTAACCGCATAGCCGATATCAGGTTCTTGTTTTCAACATCGCATTTATTAAGCTTTCCACACTCGAAGTGTAGGAATCCGCTTTCATTGCTTCTATCTCCTTTTGTGTTCCAAAACACATATCTTTAGATAGATGCATTCCGTTTCTGAAAGGTAACGAACCTTTCTCGGAATCTTGCATGTTAAAACGAACCATAATCGTATAAGATATCTAGAGAAGTACAATGTTCTTTTCTTGAGATCCTAGATCTTAAGAACATGCTCTAACTTATTTTTTTTTTATCTCATATATCGATTTTTCTAGACAACCATCATTTTATGTCTGACAACATCTTTACATTGTTACCAATGATAAAATGCTATCTACATAAAACCTCCGAGAAACACCACCTTGTTTCCATCACGTTTCCCATACACTCGATTCGTCTATGCTTTGATGAATCCATAAAATAGACTATCTCATCAATTTGCAAGTATCACGAACTCAATGCTTTGTTCCAATCCATAAATGGATCAACTAAGCTTGTACTCTAAATGATCTTGCTTCTTGGCAATAATCCTTATTGCTCTCCAAGAAGGCACATTTAGATCTAGTACTGCCTTCATGTAGATCTAGGGATCGATTTCATGTATACTAGGTCCAGAGTCCGAAGACTCTCCTAGTCTTATGAATATCTCCGGTTGTCCCACAACCTCCCACTACAATGGCATTCCGGTGTATAAACAGTGATAACAGTAGGTGCAGTTAGTGGTGTACCGCTACTCGGTTCGGCTGGTTCTAAGTCTTAATTGTTTTCTCTCTCTTCAGAAGTATCATGTCATTTTGGGCTTGTGGTTCATCTAATAGTCTTCCTCTAAGAACCGGGCGTTAGAACTTATAACGTCCTTCTGGTTAATAGTACTATCGAACACACATCTTTTGTTCTTCTAAGATATTCTACAACCGCATTGAAATGCGCCGTTGTTACCAAGACATATCTATAGAACATAGGTAGTTCCGTATAACTCAAGCTTTTACTATTTCTATAAGAGTTCCACTTCTTATTTCCGACACACCAATCTTACAGAGGACTGTATGGTGTATTCTCTTGGGATCCAATCCCAAGCTCTGATCAAACATCAGAGTTAATCAATTTTAATACTTGTCCGGATCTTATATCTTATATCCATAAAGTATTGCTTAGTCGTATTATCCTCCAAATTAGATTCTTAGGTCGGAAGGTCCACTCCTTCAACTTAATTGATCTTACAATCAATTTTCGACCTTTGAACTTCTTAATTGAATAAATATGACTTAGCATAAGAATCCACAAGTGTAAATGATTTAATAAAGAAATCTCTTATTAGTAAAACGAGTTATATAAAACGGTTCGTTGCATCGTGGTGGACTCAGGATTCATCATTTATATATTGCTAGCTAATGTAGCAAAATAGATAATATCATTATTTCTTCTTATAACCATCAAATGATTAAAAGAAATAAAATATCTATTCATTACAAACCCAGAACAAAGTTCTTTCTAATATAAAAGGTACATAAAAGCAATAACCCAAAATGAAATCCTATAAAATGTCCTCCAATGCAACTGCTGCCTCCTCCACAGCATTGCCCATGTAGACTACGATTTCTTCTTCTCTAAGTCGTCGGGTTTCCTGGAACACTTGCATTTAAAATGCACATACCGTCAGTGGTTCCATATCTACACACCAGGTTCCGGCAGATAATACCACTGACTATGTTTTTACGACTAAAGAAGATTTCGTACTTTCTTTGAGAGGATAGTCAGACTTCCAGTACCCAGACTGGTTGCATCGAGAACTCTTGCCTCATGGCTTTCTCGTCCCATCTCGTGGTCCAAGTAACTTAGGACCACTGGGATTCATTGCTTTCTTTTCCTTTCCCCCGATTTTTCCCTTAGGTTCAAAACCTTTGGCATTGGCTACAAGAGCTTGCGATTTCCGTCTCAACTCGTCCAAAAGGTCAATCATCTCAAAAACGTGTTTAAGCGTTTCCTCGAAGGACTGGCCTTTATGAGTATCATCATCGCTTCTTGTCTAGCCGCCTATGTCAATAGGCTCGGAAGGACAAAGCTCACTGAGTACAACCTTGCACTCTTTAACAGTTTGGGTAATGTCTAGATCTCTATTCCAATCATTACATTTAGGGACCAGTGAGTTAAAATCCTTACGTATCACATAAAGTGGGTTCAAGGCCATATCCTAATCTATGAGCACATATAATAACAAACAATCGATTTAATCTCCGATATTATCTCCCTTAAATAATATGATTAAACCACTAATCACCTCTAAAATCCCATCAGATATGGCAAGCCACGTTCGTGTGGACGTTTACCTATCCAAATGATTTAGCAATTAGATTTGCTTCGGTCGTACATCAATTATAGCGTTACTTCGTTGGGAAGAATACTATAAAGCGTACCTAAGTGTAAACCATTACTCAGTATCCAAGAAGATTGTTTGGGACACGTATATTCACCGCAAGCCACGTTCGTGTGGACGTTTACGTTAACATACGCTCCTTCACTCCCTTCTATAACTGTCTACATCAATTAATCCAAGATCCCATTCAGCATAGCAAGCCACGTTCATGTGGACGTTTACTACACCAAAAGATCTTTATAATTGACATCCAATTACTTGAATCATTTAATCTTGTAAATCAAGACGCGGAGAATCATAAGTGAAACTCGAAGTTTCTAACCAGTGATTCACCATGCGAACGACCCTATCTCTCATAGAATGAGGGAGCCGAGCAGACAATCGATCTAGTCATCAAATGACACGAAAGTCTCTAATTTGTGTCATCCACATGACCAAGTGGCTTTGGCTCCATTCCACTCCCCGGGGTGAGAATGACTCGACTTGAAATCAGTTTCAGAAAGACAAATTAGGCATTGTTTCATAAACTTAATTAATGTTTCTCGTAAAAGGAATTACAAGAATTCTCCTCCAATGACTTGTCTATACGAACTTCGAAAGTCCATAAAAGTCACCAAGAGAACATCAATGGAGACCATGGCAATGTTTCCATTCCCTCTCCCACTTAGCTTTTTATAACAAAGGGATACGCTATCTAATGCATAATTAAATACATAAGCATAATAACAAACATACATTTCATGCAAGTACGTACACAAATAATCAAATAATTGCTCAAGTAAAAATTATTTCTCGACTATTCGTACCTTGATGAATTCCTGCATGCTTATCTTGAGTCTTCATTCTACGTCTTGAATACTTTGCCGAGCGACGGAAAAATTCTTTGATTCTCATATTTAATTTATTTTAAATAAAATCCAAGATTCCAATTCAAAAAAAATTTTGAATCAATCTAATGATTTTAAATAAAATACTCCAATTAAATAAAATCAATTCCATTGATTTCCATATTTAATTTTATTTTAAATAAAATCCAAGATTTTCCAATCCAAAATAAATTTTGAATTAATCTAATGATTTTAAATAAAATACTTAAATTAAATAAAATCAATATTATTAAAATCCATTAATTTCCATATTTAATTATATTCTAAATAAAATCCATGATTTTCCAATCCAAAATAAATTTTGAATTAATCTAATGATTTTAAATAAAATACTTAAATTAAATAAAATCAATATTATTAAAATCCATTGATTTCCCTATTTAATTCTATTCTAAATAAAATTCAAGATTTTCCAATCCAAAATAAATTTTGAATTAATCTAATGATTTTAAATAAAATACTTAAATTAAATAAAATCAATATTTTAATAATTTCTCAATCCTATTTAGATTAGATCTCAAGAATCCTAATCAAAATAGAATTTGATTCTTCTTAAGACTTCTAATCCAAGTAGGTATAGGATATCTAGAGAAACTAGGATTTTCTTTCCTAATTTAACTCTCCATCTAATTCCATTATTTAATTCCATAATTAAGAAATCTAATCCAAATAGAATTTGAATTAATTCCAAAATTAAATTAAATAAAATTAGAAAGATTAAATTATTTCCGGAAAGATCGGATTTACCGGGACGAACCGAAAAACGAAAATTCCGGTCATCCCAAAATCGAAACCCGCGTGCTTGGCCGTGTATCCCACCATGCAAAGTGCATGGCCACACAACATCTTAGCCACGCCATGCCATGCATCACAACAAAGTCCATGCATTTAGCGCACATGCAAAACACAAGCCACTAACACCATGGTGTCGGCCTATTTGAAAAAACCATGTCAGCCGACATGTTTTGCTAATTACAGCACAGCGCAAAATCCTTTGATCGATCGTCTTCTTCGGCGAGATTCTGTGCACGAGTCCGGTCGATTTCCAGCATGGCGTCTCCTCCGACGACACACGCCATCAACCTCGTCACAGCCCAAGCACGAGCAGCCCGCGATCAAGCCGAACGTACTACGCCGTTCGATCGATCGCGCCTTCGCCGGAACGAGCAGCTGTAACACGTCGGACTTCCGTCGACTTCCGGCGAACCATCCCACGATGGTGAACGCCAAGTCGACGAGCCCATGTGCCCAGCCGCCGCCTCCCAGCAGCCCGCATCTCCAGCCGTCAAAAACGCGAAGCGGTCGTCGATGCCGCAACCCTCGAACACAGTTGCCGGCTGCCGGCGAACCACCACCACTGGTGGCACACGCCGGCATGCCCAGCCATGTTTAGGTCACGCCCAGCAGCCCGCACAGCCCGTGCTTCCAGCCACCTCCCCGGCAGCCCGCACCGAGCGCACGTTCGATCTCTCCGGTTCGATATTCCGAAAAACCCTCGATTTTTAATATTTAATTTTTCCGTCCAACACAATTCATACGAGAGATAAAACAAGTACGTAGAACAAATATAGCACAATAATTTAACAAAATTAAATTAATCTATGGCCATATCCATCGAGAATCGATTATCGAAACAATTAACGAAAAACGTAACCATACGCTCTGATACCAATTGTTGGAAATCGATATCCCGTGCTATTAAAATTTGCGGAAAAAAATAACCCGACCGAAATCCTTCGCCGGAGATCACATGAACGCCGACTCATCCGCCGGAGTCCAGCCTTTGGAGACCACGCACCCGAAGGCACGCGGCCCGCCCCCAGCCGAACCCCCGCGAGACGGGGTTCACGCGATCGAAGATCGCGTTCGATCTTTGCGATCGATGGGGCTGCCTAGCAGCCCCCCGAGGCGAGTCCGGTGACTCGCCGCCGCCTGGAGGAGCCCCGCCTTCACGGCGGGTGGGGTGCGGCACCAGCCCGCGCCCCCAGCGATCGATCCTTGGATCGATCGCAAGCCCTCGGCCCAGCCGAGGGTTCTTTCCTCCGCGCGCCGCGAACCCTAGTTCGGGCGATCGCCCGTGGTCCGGTGGCTTCGCCACCACCACGCGATCGTCCGTCTAATCCGGGTTCGAACTTTTGGATCTTTGTTCTTCGATAATTGATTCAATAAAACAAGAATTAAATAGCAATTATTTAATTCACCTTTCGATTCGTTGTGCGGAGAAACGAGATCTTATGATGACCTTGAGATCTTCCCACGTATTCCTTGCACTAGCCCGGACGTCGTGTGGGCGACGATCTACCGAACTCCATGGATCTCCCTCTCTACTTTCTCTCTCTAGAATTGTGATCTCCAAGTTATGAGAATAGAGAAGACCATGTAGTGCTTTTATAGGCTACGTAGGGGATCTTAAGGAGGTGGAATATTGGGCTTCCAATAATAGTGATTAAATTGAGCCCAAGCCCAAATCTATTAATCCTTACTATTATTAATTAATTTATTTTCCACTATATAAATTAATTGCACTCCCAATATTAAACCATATTATATCAAATAATATTTCTCCGGTAGTATTATTTATTCCGTGTATTTAAGATATAAATATCCATGAATAAAATTAATTTATTGCTAATTAATTTATTCATCTCTTATATCCGAGAATAGTACCATTCAACCTTAATTATTATGCGGAACAAATCCACCTGCAGGGTTTACATAATAATTCCTTATGAACTCATCTCGGGGATATTATCAACCCTTACGGGATACACTTTCCCGTCAAGTATTCACGGCATGTCATATATAAAATATAGCGACCCAACTTAACCGGTAATTAACCCAATAATTAAATCGGTTAATTCCTTTGGAAAATCAAAGTCACTAATATTAAATATACACACCCGCAATAGTATCGGGGATTAAGAATAAAATACACTGAGACTTAAATCGATTATCGCCGGCAATCCTAATCGATAAATCTCAAACGATTCGCTCAATACACCAAGTGTACAAGTGTGATAAAATAATCAAGATAGATTATTTTCTCTCTCACACAACGACTATACCGATGGATTGGTCCGTGTCCATCTAGGTCGTGAGCAACTGTTCGATTAAATACGAGTAACCGATAGTATGATCTTCTGTGTGTCCATACAACACCATACTAACTACAACGTATAAAATCCAGGACTATAATTTGCATATATTTAATTATAAATAATTAAACGCAAATAATTGTTTATTTAATTAAATAGATTAATGGCAATGGATCGTGAGTTTCCGTTACTTAAATCTAGACATTAAGTACACAACTCCAACAGTCAGGGGTCGGAGAATCGTCAACAATAGGTGCAGTAGGAGGTGAAGAGTCAGAATAGAAGGGATCAATGTGAATAAGATCAGATTTAGTCAAGTTGTGTGTGCTGGAGGGAATGGTAAAGAAGGGGATATGCTCAAGGAAGGAGACATGGCGAGACACATATAATTTTCTAGAGGAGGGATCATAACAACGATAACCTTTTTGACCTATACCATACCCAAGAAAAACACATATAGCAACCCGAGAGGAAAGT